>OY979648.1:8357578-13254495 GCA_963855885.1 Coenonympha glycerion | reverse complement strand
ATCTTGCTAAAGAGCTCTTTTGCGGCGTAATCTCGGTCCTTTTCGCCTTGCGCGGTCCCGTCGTGCTGTGCTCGACACTCCCGATCGCCTACGGTGTACTGGAAGCAAAAAGAAAATTTTAATTTTCGGAAAATTCGTGAAAAATTGGGAAAAATTCTTTACGAATTTTCCCCAATTTAGGCGCGGATTCCGTGCTAGGGTGCACTCGTAGGGTGCGTCCTGAGGCGTGCCGGCGCGATCGCGAGCGCGCGAGACGCGAATAATTGCGATTTTTGCAAAAAATCTGCATAAGGACCCGCCCATCCGCCCTAGAGTTGAGTGGCGCCAGCCGCTTGCTCGCTGTACCGTGGTGAGAACCGCAAAATTTAAGTGACGTTTTTTGACTGTTAAAAAGCTGTTGACGGCTTGAGGACGTCTTGTGGGGCCCTTTACACTTCCTAAGTCGCTTCTCAAGTCGAAACTTTGACATCAGGGGGCTTTCTACACCCTAAAAACTGCTAAATTAATTAAAATTGTTAACTGTGTTTTTGTTTGTCAATATTCTTAAACGGACAAGGGTGGGAATACTTTGTTAGCTCAAATTGACTGTTGGAAGGCTCTTTACACCTTCCAACGAAACATAATTCTTAGTATTGTTTATTTTATTTGTTGACTTTGGGAGGATTTTACACCTCCCAATTTGAATTGTTTTTAGATTTAGGTAATTTTAATTATTGACAGTTGGAGGCTTTTTACACCTCCAACCAAATTGTTTGTTGTGTTGTCCATAGTTTAAGTATTTATTTATTTTTAATTATTGACTGTTGGGGGCTTTATACACCCCCGACTAAATTATTTGTTTGTATTGTCCTAGGTTAAGTTAAATTATTTATATTTTAACTGCTGACTGTTGGGAGGCTTTCTACACCTCCCAACTTAATATAAACCTAATTTACTCTGACTTAGTACTTATAAGTAACACCTCTCTCTTCGCCTCACTATAGTGGACTCCCTTACTTTTTAGATAGACTGGGTTAGGAGTTTAAAAAAAAAAAAAAAATTCTATTTAACAAAGAGGTCTTTAAACCTCCGTATAATCAATATTGCAAAAAATTATCATGTTCGGATATAGAACGCCGAAAAAAGGACAAAGACGATCGCAATCTCCAGAAATGTTGGAGTCCGCTATAGTTTCATCAGAAGAAAGCCTAAGTAATTCGGGGAACCTCCCTAAAACCCCAAATGACGTTACGAACGACAGTACATTCGTGCTTCCCGAGACGGCTTCTCAGAACCCTCCCAAGGTGAAATCTAGGGCAGTGCCCTCCCAAAAGCCTGTTGCTCCACCAACGCAAACCACACAAAGCTCAGTAGCCGATCGTAGAGCCTCTTTTGAGCTTTGTAGGTCCCCACCGCCGAAACCAAAGTACGGCAGTAGACCAGCCGAGGCGAAGGCTTGCCTAATAAAGGCAAAAACTCTATTGGGCGAGTCTCGCAACTTGAAGGCGGACATAAAATCTGGGGTCACGCAAGCAGTGGAGAGGCTCTACCGATTGGTTATTGAAGCGGCAGGGTCAAAGGAGCAGCCCGCTGGCGGTCTCCAGAGGGACACACCAGCAAAGGCTGACAGCGTCGCGAGCGATGCACCACAGATTGAGCTCATGAAAGACCTCATCAAAAATATCAAAGAGCACAATGACGCATTATCAGATTTTAAGAAACATGGTGGTGCATCGTCCTCCACGACTCTCCCAGCTGTTACTGCCGACTTCGCCAAGGACGTGATGGCAGAATTGCGGCAGCAGAAGGAACTGGTCGCCGCAGCCAGAGCCGACATGGGTGTCGTCAGAGACCAAGTACAGAAACTAACGGATGTGTATGCAAAGAACAAGGTCACTGACGGCATCACGTACGCGGCGATGGCTGCGACGGCCAGACCGATTGGCGTCTCCCCGCCCCCTCGGCCTGTCCACTCGATGGTCGTGTCGTCTGTTGACGCTCACGACACGAGCGAAGATGTTATAAACAAGATTCGCACGGCCGTGAGCGCCAAAACAACGGGCATAAGGGTGGACAGACTGAGGAAGGCCCGGGAACAGAAGGTGGTGCTGGGCTGCCAGTCTCGGGAGGAGCTGGCCAAGGTTGCCGAGAGGCTCAAGGCCGGCAGCCCGACACTACTCATGGAGGAGAAAGCCAATCGGGATCCTCTCGTCATATTACATAACGTTTTAAAAATAAATAGTGACGAGGACGTCCTGGGTGCCTTAAAGAGGCAGAACTCTGCCGTACTGGGGGCGATACCGGAGAGCGAGTATCGGGCGAGTGTGCGGTTCCGCAGAAAGGCTAGGAACCCACTCGAGAGCCATGTCGTTCTCCAGGTGTCGCCGGCAGTGTGGCAGAGCCTAACTCTGGCAGGCAAAGTCCACGTGGACCTGCAGCGAGTAACGGTCAAAGACCAATCTCCCCACTGGTGCAGTGCTCCAGGTGTCTCGGATACGGACACGGTCGAAAGACCTGCACCGAATCCGTAGACACCTGCAGCCACTGCGCGGGCTCACACCTGCGTAGTGACTGCCCAGTGTGGAAGGCCGGAGACGCAGCCACCTGTCGCAATTGTCGGGATACCAAACAGGACCGTGCTGACCATAACTGCTTCGAAGAAAGCTGTCCGGTCAGACGGAAATGGGAGGCACTTGGCAAGGGCGAGGGTGGCGTACTGCTAAAGGCGCACCGGGCGAAACTCAGGACACTGCTGCTGCTGCTACTGAGCGAGTTTACCGTGCCGTCCAGGCCAACCTGCAACGAGCGAAGCTGGCCACAAAAGAACTGTTATTAGAGTGTCAAAAGAGGAAGGCCAGCTTCGCGTTAGTGCAGGAGCCGTATGTGGGGGCGGACGGTGAGCTCGCTCAGGCAAGGGGTTATCGGGTCGTCCAGAGGGTGCGCGACAGGGTCAAACCAGTCAAGTCTGCGGTCGTGGTGTTGGATGACGATCTCGTTGTGATCGAGCATCCAACACTCACGACCGAGAACATTGCGGTGGCAACCCTGAAAACGCGCTCTTGGGAGGTATGTGTCATTTCCATCTACTTTGAGGACAGCCTGCCCATCGAACCCTACCTCACTCATGTTAAAAATGGTCAAAGACCAGCTCCAGGCAAAACATGTAATCATTGGAGGCGACGCCAATGCCTGGAGCACATGGTGGGGTAGCGATTCGGAAGATTATAGGGGCGAGGCGCTTGTGGGCGCTGTTGAAGAGATGGAGATGCACATACTGAACGAAGGGACGGTCCCGACATTTCTTCACCATCAGGAACGGCGTTGTCTGCAGGAGCATAGTTGATGTGACGCTGTGTAGCCACGGTCTGCTCGGGCTGATCAGCGACTGGAGGGTTGACCAAGGTTTAACGAGTTCTCAGATCATAATGCAATCACCTTCGCGATACGCCTTAGTAAATCCAACTGGTGTGCGACCCGCAAAAACAACGCGGAAATTTAACACAAGGAGAGCGGCGTGGACAAAATTTAAGCAACGAAGTTTTGAACAATCAGTTAAACACGTAAAGGAGATGTCCACGTCCAAAATAAATGACATATGCACACCAGTTGAACTAGAAGACGCGATAAAAATATATACGGATTGTGTAGAAAAGGCGTGTCGCGAGTCAATCCCTCCTGTCGCTGGAAAGCCAAAGTTCGACTTGCCTTGGTGGACCGACGAACTCGAGGCCCTGAAGAGAGAGGTGATGACGAAGAAGCGGAGAATATCTTGCGCAGCACCACGTAGAAGGCAATTCGTCGTCGATGAGTACCTGCGGACAAAAGAAAAATATGAACTTGCAGCATTAAAAGCACAAACCGAGAGCTGGAAAGAGTTCTGTGGGAAACAGGACCGCGAAAGCTTGTGGGATGGGATATATAGAGTCATTAGAAGGACCTCTAAAATATATGAAGACCATCCCCTCACTGACAGCGGCGCGGTCCTGAGTCCCAGAGACTCGGTCCAGCTCTTGGCCAAGACATTTTTTCCGCGGGACTCAGAGACTGACGATGACCCTTCACACACGGAGACGCGGCGGATGGCTGAACGATGTACTGACGACAGCACGGAGGGCGTCCAAGATCCGCCTTTTACTTTTGACGAGCTGCTGAGGGCGGCCAAAAGTTTCAATCCTAAAAAGGCGCCTGGAGCCGATGGCTTCACGGCAGACATTTGTTTGGCCGCCATCAGCGGGGACGAGCACGTATTTTTCAGTTTGGTAAGCAGGTGCTTCGCCCTGTCATACTTTCCAGTATCGTGGAAGGAGGCGACGATAGTAGTCCTACGGAAGCCGGGCAAGGATGATTACACTAAGCCCAAATCCTACAGGCCCATAGGACTGCTATCGGTCTTCGGGAAGATACTGGAAAAGATGATAGTTAAAAGGCTTCGGTGGCACCTGCTTCCCAAACTGAACACCAGACAGTATGGGTTCGTCCCCCAACGCTCGACGGAGGACGCTCTCTATGACCTCGTTCAGCACATCCGCGGCAACTTAGATGATAAGAAGATAAGCGTGGTGGTCTCGTTGGACATTGAGGGGGCATTTGACAGCGCGTGGTGGCCGGCCATCAAGTGCCGGCTAGTGGAGAAGAAATGCCCCCTCAATCTGCGCAGGATATTCTCAAGCTATCTTGAGAACAGGAGGGTGTGTGTGAGGTACGGAGATGAGGAGTTCCGTACCTCCACCACCAAAGGTTGTGTCCAGGGGTCCATAAGCGGGCCCACACTTTGGAACCTGCTTCTGGACCCCCTGCTTGTTTTATTAAGCGAACGCGGCACTTATTGCCAAGCGTTCGCTGATGATATAGTTCTGGTTTTCTCGGGGTTCCAAACCGCAAATTTAGAGCGAGAAGCTGCCCAGGTACTGACCTGTGTGTATGAGTGGGGTCTCGCAAATAAGCTGAGGTTTGCCCCTCACAAAACAAGCGCGATGGTGGTGACCAAGAAGCTGAAGTTCGACACCCCGCGCATACACATGGGCGGTACCCAGATTGAAATTGTAAATGAAATAAAGATCTTGGGCCTTTTGGTAGACTCCAAGTTGACATTTAACAACCACGTCAGGGCAGTCTGCCAAAAGGCCACAAACATCTACAAGCCCCTAGCTAGGGCAGCCAAAATTAACTGGGGGCTGAACCCCGAGACAATCAGAACTATTTATAACGCGGTGATTGAGCCCATTATATTGTACGCGTCCAGCGTATGGGCACCGGCCACACAGAAGATTAAGGTCCAGAAGCAGCTAGACACGGTGCAGCGCGGTTTCGCGCAAAAAATTTGTAAATCTTACCGCACCGTGTCGCTCAACGCTGCACTTCTGTTGGCCGGTCTCATACCGCTGGACCTGAGAGTGCAAGAAGCGGCTCAACTGTACGAAGCCAAGAGGGGACGTCCACAAGCAATACTGTGCGGCAGAAAGGTCGAGAAGAAGATCAGCTTTCTCGAAGCTCCGCACCCCTCAGAGGAGGCTGTGGTGGAGTTTCGGTGTCTGGAGGACTTGGAGCCGGAAACCGTGGCGTCTCACGCGATGACCGGTCTGAGGATATTCACAGATGGTAGCAAAATGGAGCGTGGAGTGGGTGCGGCTCTAACCTGCTGGATGGATGGAGAGGAGACTTTCTATCGGAAGTTTCTTCTCCAATCCTATTGCACTGTCTACCAGGCGGAGCTGTACGCACTCTACCAAGCAACAGAGGTTGCCCTTAAGACCAGGGAGACATCTGTGAATATCCTCAGCGATTCAAGGTCCTCGCTGGAGACGCTCGGCAGCGCCGAAACCTTCCACCCGCTGGCCTTTGCCACTAAAAGAAATTTGTCTCTTTTAAGGGCCAAAGGTACGGCAATCAGCCTCTTCTGGGTGCGTGCGCATATAGGTTTAGAGGGCAACGAGAGGGCTGACTTCTTGGCGAAAGAGGCGGTTATGAAGCTCAAGACCAGACCACATTACGACAGTTGTCCAATCTCGTTTATAAAGAGATCTATAAGACAGGAAACTGTCGTGAAATGGTCTGGTCGCTACGCGAGCGGAGAAACTGCCTCCGTAACCAAGACCTTCCTGCCGACAGTTGAAAAAGCGCGATCCTTCTTAAAGAAACAAACGCTGACTCCCCTCTTGGTGCAAGTACTTACGGGACATGGCGGGTTTGCGGAGTACTTGCACAGATTTAAATGCAAGGATAGTCCCGGCTGTGTCTGCGACGACGGCGTCGCAGAGAGCATAATGCACATGATACTTGAATGTCCGCAGCACAGCCGAGCCCGTGAGGATCTGCAGCAGCAGATCCAAATGAGTCTGTGCAGGGACTCCATCCCCGCCATTTTAGATCACCCTAGTTCCCGTGAGTCGCTTCTTGCATTCTGCTGCATGGTAGCAAGGACGGCCATAAAGAGGAACAAAACACGGTAGCAGAGATGCATAGTGTTTCGGCTATTATAAGAATAGATGGAATTCACTTGCATATAAGCTTCTCGTGTTTTGTTCCCCTTTATATAAACTTACTTTAAAATCACTTTTAAAAATATAATAGATAAAAATAGTGTTAAGTCTAGAAAAGTCTCCGACTTGTGTCGGAGGTAGCCGCCTTGCTACCATGTAGCAATTAAAACAAAAAAAAACCTAACCTAACCTAACCTAACCTAACCTAACCTAACCTAACCTAACCTAACCTAACCTAACCTAACCTAACCTAACCTAACCGGCCCTTAATGTATATATAGGAGAAGGGAGGTCAATTCTGGGACGAAAAATTTTTATTGCCTTACCTCGTGGAGGGTAGCGAGAGGCACCAGAATCTTACTGTAAATCGTCCGGCACTCATACCCTTCACGAGTTACTATTGCGGGAACCCGTAAAATATTGACTCTTGGGGGCACTTTACACCCCCAAAACCTTAGTCCTAAGCGTTAACTGACTAAGTTTGTCACAACGCCGATAGCTTCCGTATTTTAAGTTGACATTGGATGGCTATACACCTTCCAACTTTTATTTGTTTTTAATTTTAGGCATATTGTATTTATTTGACTGTTGGGGACTCTTTACACCCCCAACAAAAATTGTGATATTTAGACGAGACTGTTTTAGTCCTAGGTTGTTTGTTGACACTGAGAGGCAATTTACACCTCCCAGTTATTATTTATTTTGTGTCTGTGTTGATTTTAGTTTAATTTAATCATGTCTTATTAAGGTTGGGTTAGGATTTAGATATTATATTTGACTGTTGAGAGGCTCTTTACACCTCTCAACCATTTTAATTAGATTACATTAGATTTTAGAAATTAATTATTGACTGAGTCTTAGTTCAATATCTCCAAAAAATCACTATTGTCCCAAATTCATTATGTTCGGATTTAGAACCCCGAAAAAGGTCAAACGGGATCGCAATCGCCGGACATGTTGGAGTCGGTTACGTCACCAACAAAAGAAAACGTTAACAGTTCGGGGAATCTTCTTGGAACCCCAACTGATGTGTGACTTTCGTGCAACCTGAGTCCGCTCCCGAAAATCCTTCTAAGATAAAGAAGCCAGCACACTCCCAAAAACTGCAGCCTCACTCAAAGAAAAGGCGCAGCCCATACAAGAAAGCTCAGTAGCCGCTCGTAGGGCCTCCTTCGAGCTCACTAGATCCCCACCGCCGAAACCAAAATATGGCAGTAGATCAGCAGAGGCAAAGGCTTGCCTAATAAAGGCAAAAACCTTATTGGGCGAGTCGCGCAACTTAAAGGCGGATATTAAATCAGGGGTCACGCAGGCGGTAGAGAGACTCTACAGACTAGTGCTCGAATCGTCAGGGTCAAAGGAGCAAACTGTTAGCAGTCTCCCGTCTGCTCCGACTGCTTCGGCCGAAGACCTTGCCAAAGTGGTTATAGCGGAGCTCAAACACCAGACGGAATTGGTTGCTGCGGCCAGGCGAGATGTGAGTGCCGTCAAAGAGCAAATGGAGAAACTGAATGAAAACGCCACGCAAAGCAGAGTGCAAGATGGTATCACGTATGCCGCCATGGCTTCGGCACCAAAACCGGTGGCCCCTCCAGCTCCCACCCTCGCCCTGTTCACTCCATGCTCGTCTCTTCCGTTGACGCTCACGACTCTAGCGAAGACGTTATAACTAAAATCCGTGATGCCGTGAGCGCAAAAACGTCGGGCATCAGAGTGGACAGGCTGAGAAAAGCCAAAGATAAAAAAGTAGTATTGGGCTGTCAAACACGCGAGGAGCTGGCCAAAGTGGCAGAGAGGCTCAAATCAGGCAACCCAACATTGTTAATGGAACAAAAGGAGAACAGGGATCCTTTAGTAATTTTACGTAACGTGCTCAACATAAACACTGACGAGGACGTGCTGGGCGCCCTACGCAAACAGAACGATCACATACTGGGGGGATTCCTGCAGAAGACTACAGAGCAAGCGTGCGATACCGTCGAAAGGCCAGGAACCCGCTCGAGTCGCACGTGGTCCTGCAGGTGTCGCCCCCGGTCTGGAATCAACTAACTTCAACTGAAGCAACTAACTTCAACTGGAAGACTGCATATAGATCTGCAGCGGGTAAAAGTCGAGGACCAGACGCCACTGCTGACCTGCTCCAGGTGTCTGGGCTACGGGCATGGCCGTAAAGCGTGCACGGAGTCCGTGGACACCTGCAGCCACTGCGCAGGTGAACACCTGCGCAGTCAGTGTCCCAGGTGGAGGGCTGGAGACCAGCCCACCTGCCGCAACTGTCAGAGCAGCAAACTAGACCGGACGGACCACAACAGTTTCGATGAGACATGTCCGATTAGGAAAAAGTGGGATGCTCTGGCAAGATCTAGGGTAGCATATTGCTAAGGGCGCCCCGGGCGTAGAAAACGCTGAACACGATTACGTCGAGTAGTCCAAGCCAATCTACAACGTAAAAAACTAGCTACTCAAGAACTTATAATGGAGTCACAAAAAAGGAAAGCCTGCTTTGCATTAGTCCAAGAGCCATATGTCGGATCAGAAGGCGAACTCAAACAATCAAAAGGATTCAGGGTTGTCCAACAAACGCAAGGCAGAACAAACCGATCAAATCGGCGATAACTGTATTTGATAATGATGTCGAGATTAATGAATTCCCTACGTTGATCACCGAAAACGTAGCTGCAGCGGTGCTGAAAATTGGCACATGGTGCATAGGTGCAGTCTCCATTTACTTTGAGGATAGTCTCCCCATCGAGCCCTACCTAGCGCAATTGAAACACGTAACACGCAGTTTGGGAACGGACAAGATAATAATTGGGGGTGACGCAAACGCGTGGAGTGCTTGGTGGGGCAGCGATGAGGAGGACTTTCGCGGCGAAGCTCTAGCGGGTGTGATAGAGGAGATGGAGATGCACGTGCTTAATGAAGGAACAGTGCCGACCTTCTTCACTATAAGAAACGGGAAAATATACAAAAGCATAGTGGATGTAAGTATATGTACCCAACAGCTCCTTGGACGCATACACGGATGGAAGGTAGACCAAGAGCTGACTAGCTCAGACCATAATGCCATTACCTTCTCTATTAAATTAGGAAAACAATTAAAATCTAGATATCAAAAACAACCAGAATCTTTAACACTCGGAAGGCACAATGGAAAAAATTTAGGGAAACTTTGGTCCAAAAATTTGAAGAAAATCAACTAAATTTAGCAGGCATAGAGGAAATAAGTACGGCATCAGGTCTGAAGCAACTGTACAAAATATATACAATGCGTGGAAAATGCGTCCAGGGAAGCTATACCTCAAATAGCGAAAAGTACATACCGCTACTTACCTTGGTGGTCTCCAAAACTCGAGGACCTGAAGAAACAGATGACAACGATGAAGCGAAGAATCCGGTGCGCGTGTCCATCCAGGAGGCAGTACGTCGTAGACCGGTATCTGAAAGCAAAAAGAAATACGAATTAGAAGCAGCGATTGCTCAAACAGAGAGCTGGAAAGAATTCTGTGGCACCCAGGACCGCGAAAGTCTATGGGACGGCATTTACAGGATAATCAGGAAAACATCTAAACAGTATGAAGATAAGCCGTTAACCAAGGACGGAGTGGTCCTGAGCTCCACAGAATCAGCAAAGTTGCTTTCGGAAACTTTCTTTCCAGACGATCTGGTCGAGGACGATCTCCCGTGTCATACCACAACGCGGATGGACGCCGCGAACAGTACAAAGAGCTCCAATTCTGACGTAGACGATCCTGCGTTCACTTTAGCGGAGCTTATGCAGGCGGCTTCCAGCTTTAACCCCAAAAAGGCACTCAGTCGATGATTTACTGCGGATATCTGCTTAGCTTAGCTATCCGAGTAAACCCACAGATATTTCTGGGGATAATAAATGGCTGCCTAAAGCTTTCACATTTTCCAATAGTTTGGAAAGAGGCGTTGGTGATAGCCCTACGTAAGCCAGGAAAAGACGATTACAGTCACCCTAAATCATACAGGCCGATAGGGCTGTTACCCGTCTTTGGAAAGGTATTGGAGAAGGTGATGGTTACCCGCTTCCGTTGGCATCTGCTTCCAAAGCTAAATCCGAAGCAGTATGGTTAGCCCCCAGCGCTGTACGGAAGACTCCCTCTACGATTTGGTCCAACATTTGAAAGGAAATTTAGAAATGAAAAAGATAAATGTAGTGGTCTCCTTGGACATAGAGGGAGCTTTCGACAGCGCTTGGTGGCCGGCGATTCAATGCAGGCTAAAAGAGAAGGGCTGCCCAGTAAACTTAAGGAAGATGGTTCATAGCTACCTTAATGACCGTAGAGTACGCATACGGTACGCCGATGAAGAGATCGTAAAATCCACGACGAAGGGTTGTGTACAGGGGTCAATTAGTGGTCCAACACTGTGGAACGCGCTGTTGGACCCCTTACTAAATGAAATAGATGCCTATGGAGTATACTGTCAGGCGTTCGCAGACGACATTGTCCTGATCTTCTCGGGGAGTCAGACTGTAGATATTGTCAGAGAGGCAGAACGGGTATTGCACCGTGTGTATGAGTGGGGTATAGAAAACAAGCTAAAATTTGCACCCCATAAGACCTACGGAATGGTGGTAACAAAAGATGAAATACGATACCCCGCACATACGCATGGGCAATACTCTGATAAAATCGTAAATGAAATCAAGATACTGGGCCTTATTATTGACAGTAAACTTACCTTTAATAGCCATGTTAAGGAAATATGTAAAAAGGCTATTAATATCTACAAGCCAATGGCGAGGTCTGCAAAGATTAGCTGGGGCCTGAACCCCGAGGTGATTAGGACAATGTATAAGGCTGTCATAGAGCCTATCATCCTATACGCGGCCGGTGCGTGGCGCCGGCGGCAGAGAAGTTAACCATCCAGAAACACCTAAGCAGCGTGCAGCGGGGGTCTGCGCAAAAAGATTTGCAAAGCCTACAGAACCGTGTCCCTGCACGCTGCACTGGTTCTGACGGATCTCCTGCCGTTGGACCTACGCGTAAAAGAAGCATATAGGCTCTATGAAGCAAAGCGTGGCAAAACACAGCCTGAGCTCCATGGCTATGAAGTAGAGGGGAAAATTAGTTACCTAAATGCCGTGCATCCCGCAAATAACATTGAAGTCCAGTTCAAATGCCTTGAGGACCTCGAACCAGAGACGGTAGAGGAGCATAAGATCCAGGGGATGCTGATGTTCACCGACGGCAGCCGGATTGAGGAGAAGGTCGGAGCATCACTCTCCTGCTGGAGAGATGGCCGGGAAACACTGGCCAAAAAATTCCGCTTGTCAGATTTTTGTACAGTGTTTCAGGCGGAGTTGTATGCTCTATACCGGGCATCAATCCTGGCAAACTCGGTAGCCGACGAGAACATCAGCATCCTCAGCGATTCGAGGTCGGCCCTCCAACTCCTGTGTAACGCTAATGCAGCTCATCCGTTGTCTTTCTTAATAAAAGAGAACTTAAGAAAATTAAAAGAGAACGGCAAGAACATAACTCTGTTCTGGATTAGAGCGCACACAGGGGTGGAGGGCAATGAAAGGGCGGATGAACTGGCTAAACAGGCCTGACTACGACAAATGCCCTCTGTCATTCATCAAAAGGTTAATTAGGACAGAAATGATACAGATATGGAATGACAGGTACACAAAGAGCGATAAGGGTAAAACTACGAAACTCTTCTTCCCGGAGATACAAATGGCACACAAAACGTTAAAGAGCTTAAAACTGGTACCTGTCCTTGTACAGATATTGACAGGCCATGGCGCCTTCTCCGAATACTTGTACAGGTATAAGTGCAAGGACAGTCCAGAATGCGCGTGCGAACCCGGGACAGAAGAGACAGCGATTCACCTGCTGACAGACTGTCCAGTACTTTGTAGGCAAAGAGTCGATGCTGAGATCATGACAGGCTACAAAATCACAGTGGATAGTCTGCCAACATTGATATCCAGCAAGGAAACCCAAAAAGAATTTAGGGATTTTTGCAATAAGGTAGCACAATACGCGATAAAAAGAAATAAAACAAGATGAGTCACAATAGATATTTTATAATATTATATATGCCAATATAGACCTAATGTATTATATAAATTAGTGTAAGAATATATCATTCTACATAGGTAAAAATTGTAGTATGTATAATAACATAAAATAAAAGTTTTAGATTATAAATAATGGAAATAAAAGCAGACAAAGTCTCCGACCATCTCATCGGAGGAAAAGCAGCCCCGAAAATAAACGGGATTTACATTCTAACCCTTCAACCCTAATAACTTTTATAAACCTAACCTAACCTAACCTAATCCCAACCCAATTCTCGCCGATTTTTCGACTGGTTATAGCCGATTTTCCGGTTTCAGACCTAGACGCTTGCAACGAGCCCTCGATCGCGAGAATCGGCTCAGCCGTTGACGAGAAAATCAATGTTTTTAAATTCTGACTCCGGTTATCAGCCGATTATCTTCGCACTGGTGTACGGCCGTACTGCGCTTGCCTAGACGCTTACAACGAGCTCCTCGATCGCGAGAATCGGCTCAGCCGGACGAGAAAATCGATTTTTTCGAATTCTGACCCGGTTTCAGCCGATTTTCCTCGCACTGAGGCCGGACGGCGCTTGCCTAGACGCTTGCAACGAGCCCTCGACCGCGAGAATCGGCTGAGCCGTTGACGAGAAAATCGATTTTTTATAATTCTGACTCCGGTTATCAGCCGATTTTCCTCGCATGAGGCGCGGCCGGATGGCGCTTGCCTAGACGATTGCAACGAGTTCCTTGATCGCGAGAATCGGCTCAGCCATTGACGAGAAAATCGATTTTTTCGAATTCTGACTCCGGTTTTCAGCCGATTTTCCTCACGAGGTGGCCGGACGGCGCTTGCCTAGACGCTTGCAACGAGCCCGTCGACCGCGAGAATCGGCTCAGCCGTTGACGAGAAAATCGATTTTTCAAATTCTGATTCCGGCAATCAGACGATTTTCTTGGCACTGGAACGGCTACTGCGCGCTTGCAACGAGACCTCGATCGCGAGAATCGGCTCAGCCGTTGACGAGAAAATCGATTTTTTCGAATTGAGGTTAGGGTTAGGTTAGGTTTGGTTAGGGTTAGGTTAGGTTTGGGGCTGAGCCGATTCTCGCGGTCGAGGGCTCGTTGCAAGCGTCTAGGCAAGCGCCGTCCGGCCACCCCAGTGCGAGGAAAATCGGCTGATAACCGGAGTCAGAATTCGAAAAAATCGATTTTCTGTCAATGGCTGAGCCGATTTTCTCGCAATGGCTGGGCTCGATTCTCGCGATCAAGGGCTCGTTGCAAGCGTCTAGGCAAGCGCAGTCCAGCCGTCCCAGTGCCAAGAAAATCGTCTGATTACCGGAGTCAGAATTCGAAAAAATCGATTTTCTCGTCAACGGCTGAGCCGATTCTCGCGGTCGAGGGCTCGTTGCAAGCGTCTAGGCAAGGGCTGAGCCGATTCTCGCGGTCGAGGGCTCGTTGTAAGCGTCTAGGCAAGCGCCGTCCGGCCACCCCAGTGCGAGGAAAATTTGCTGATAACCAGAGTCAGAATTCGAAAAAATCGATTTTCTCGTCAACGGCTGAGCCGATTCTCGCGGTCGAGGGCTCGTTGCAAGCGTCTAGGCAAGCACCGTCCGGCCACCCCAGTGCGAATAAAATCGGCTGATAAGCGGAGTCAGAATTCGAAAAAATCGATTTTCTCGTCAACGGCTGAGCCGATTCTCGCGGTCGAGGGCTCGTTGCATGCGTCTAGGCAAGCGCAGTTCGGCCGTCTTAGTGCGAGGAAAATCGGCTGATAACCGGAGTCAGAATTTAAAAAAATTGATTTTCTCGTCAACGGCTGAGCCGATTCTCGCGATCGAGGGCTCGTTACAAGCGTCTAGGCAAGCGCAGTCTGGTCGTCCCAGTGCGAGGAAAATCGGCTGATAACCGGAGTCAGAATTCGAAATAATCGATTTTCTCGTCAACGGCTGAGCCGATTGTCGCGGTCAAGGGCTCGTTGCAAGCGTCTAGGCAAGCGCCGTCCGGCCACCCTAAGGCAAGGAAAATCGGCTGATAACCGGAGTCAGAATTCGAAAAAATCGATTTTCTCGTCAATGGCTGAGCCGATTCTCGCGATCAAGGGCTCGTTGCAAGCGTCTAGGCAAGCGCCGTCCGGCCACCTCAGTGCGAGGAAAATCGGCTGAAAACCGGAGTCAGAATTCGAAAAAATCGATTTTCTCGTCAATGGCTGAGCCGATTCTCGCGATCAAGGGCTCGTTGCAAGCGTCTAGGCAAGCGCCGTCCGGCCGCCTCAGTGCGAGGAAAATCGGCTGATAACCGGAGTCAGAATTCGAAAAAATCGATTTTCTCGTCAACGGCTGAGCCGATTCTCGCGGTCGAGGGCTCGTTGCAAGCGTCTAGGCAAGCGCAGTCCGGCCGTCCCAGTGCGAGGAAAATCGGCTGATAACCGGAGTCAGAATTCGAAAAAATCGATTTTCTCGTCAACGGCTGAGCCGATTCTCGCGATCGAGGTCTCGTTGCAAGCGTCTAGGCAAGCGCAGTTCGGCCGTCCCAGTGCGAAGAAAATCGGCTGATAACCAGAGTCAGAATTCGAAAAAATTGATTTTCTCGTCAACGGCTGAGCCGATTCTCGCGATCGAGGGCTCGTTGCAAGCGTCTAGGCAAGCGCAGTACGGCCGTCCCAGTGCGAAGATAATCGGCTGATAACCGGAGTCAGAATTCGAAAAAATCGTTTTTCTCGTCAACGGCTGAGCCGATTCTCGCAGTCGAGGGCTCGTTGCAAGCGTCTAGGCAAGCGCAGTCCGCCCGTCGTAGTGCGAGGAAAATCGGCTGATAACCGGAGTCAGAATTTGAAAAAATCGTTTTTCTCGTCAATGGCTGAGCCGATTCTCGCGGTCGACGGCTCGTTGCAAGCGTCTAGGCAAGCGCCGTCCGGCCACCCCAGTGCGAGGAAAATCGGCTGATAACCGGAGTCAGAATTCGAAAAAATTGAATTTCTCGTCAACGGCTGAGCCGATTCTCGCGGTCGAGGGCTCGTTGCAAGCGTCTAGGCAAGCGCCGTCCGGCCACCTCAGTGCGAGGAAAATCGGCTGAAAACCGGAGTCAGAATTCGAAAAAATCGATTTTCTCGTCAACGGCTGAGCCGATTCTCGCGATCGAGGGCTCGTTGCAAGCGTCTAGGCAAGCGCAGTCCGGCCGTCCCAGTGCGAGGAAAATCGGCTGATAACCGGAGTCAGAATTCGAAAAAATCAATTTTCTCGTCAACGGCTGAGTCGATTCTCGCGGTTGAGGGCTCTTAGAAAGCGTCTAGGCAAGCGCAGTCCGGCCGTCCCAGTGCGAGGAAAATCGGCTGATGACCGGAGTCAGAATTCGAAAAAATCGATTTTCTCGTCAACGGCTGAGCCGATTCTCGCGGTCGAGGGCTCGTTGCAAGCGTCTAGGCAAGCACCGTCCGGCCACCCCAGTGCGAGGAAAATCGGCTGATAACCGGAGTCAGAATTCGAAAAAATCGATTTTCTCGTCAACGGCTGAGCCGATTCTCGCGGTCGAGTGCTCGTTGCAAGCGTCTAGGCAAGCACCGTCCGGCCACCCCAGTGCGAGGAAAATCGGCTGATAACCGGAGTCAGAATTCGAAAAATTCGAGGTTAGGTTAGGTTAGGTTAGGTTAGGTTAGGTTAGGGTTATGTTAGGTTAGGTTAGGTTAGGTTAGGTTAGGTTAGGTTAGGTTAGGATAGGTTAGGTTAGGTTTGGTTATGTTAGGTAAGGTTTGGGGCTGAGCCGATTCTCGCGGTCGAGGGCTCGTTGCAAGCGTCTAGGCAAGCGCAGTCCGGCCGTCCCAGTGCGAGGAAAATCGGCTGATAACCGGAGTCAGAATTCGAAAAAATTGAATTTCTCGTCAACGGCTTAGCCGATTCTCGCGGTCAAGGGCTCGTTGCAAGCGTCTAGGCAAGCGCCGTCCGGCCACCCCAGTGCGAGGAAAATCGGCTGATAACCGGAGTCAGAATTCGAAAAAATCGATTTTCTCGTCAACGGCTGAGCCGATTCTCGCGGTCGAGGGCTCGTTGCAAGCGTCTAGGCAAGCGCAGTCCGGCCCGTCTCAGTGCGAGGAAAATCGGCTGATAACCGGAGTCAGAATTCGAAAAAATCGTTTTTCTCGTCAACGGCTGAGCCGATTCTCGCGGTCGAGGGCTCGTTGCAAGCGTCTAGGCAAGCGCAGTCCGGCCGTCTTAGTGCGAGGAAAATCGGCTGATAACCGGAGTCAGAATTCGAAAAAATCGATTTTCTCGTCAACGGCTGAGCCGATTCTCGCGATCGAGGGCTCGTTGCAAGCGTCTAGGCAAGCGCAGTCCGGCCGTCCCAGTGCGAGGAAAATCGGCTGATAACCGGAGTCAGAATTCGAAAAAATCGATTTTCTCGTCAACGGCTGAGCCGATTCTCGCGGTCGAGGGCTCGTTGCAAGCGTCTAGGCAAGCGCCGTCCGGCCACCCCAGTGCGAGGAAAATCGGCTGATAACCGGAGTCAGAATTCGAAAAAATCGAGGTTAGGTTAGGTAAGGTTAGGTTAGGTTAGGTTATGTTAGGTTAGGTTAGGTTAGGTTAGGTTAGGTTAGGTTAGGTTAGGTTAGGATAGGTTAGGTTAGGTTTGGTTAGGTTAGGTAAGGTTTGGGGCTGAGCCGATTCTCGCGGTCGAGGGCTCGTTGCAAGCGTCTAGGCAAGCGCAGTCCGGCCGTCCCAGTGCGAGGAAAATCGGCTGATAACCGGAGTCAGAATTCGAAAAAATCGTTTTTCTCGTCAACGGCTGAGCCCATTCTCGCGGTTGAGGGCTCGTTGCAAGCGTCTAGGCAAGCGCAGTCCGGCCGTCTTAGTGCGAGGAAAATCGGCTGATAACCGGAGTCAGAATTCGAAAAAATCGATTTTCTCGTCAACGGCTGAGCCGATTCTCGCGGTCGAGGGCTCGTTGCAAGCGTCTAGGCAAGCACCGTCCGGCCAACCCAGTGCGAGGAAAATCGGCTGATAACCGGAGTCAGAATTCGAAAAAATCGATTTTCTCGTCAACGGCTGAGCCGATTCTCGCGATCGAGGGCTCGTTGCAAGCGTCTAGGCAAGCGCCGTCCGGCCACCCCAGTGCGAGGAAAATCGGCTGATAACCGGAGTCAGAATTCGAAAAAATCGAGGTTAGGTTAGGTTAGGTTAGGTTAGGTTATGTTAGGTTAGGTTAGGTTAGGTTAGGTTAGGTTAGGTTAGGTAAGGTTAGGTAAGGTTAGGTTAGGTTAGGTTTGGTTAGGTTAGGTTAGGTTTGGGGCTGAGCCGATTCTCGCGGTCGAGGGCTCGTTGCAAGCGTCTAGGCAAGCGCCGTCCGGCCACCCCAGTGCGAGGAAAATCGGCTGATAACCAGAGTCAGAATTCGAAAAAATCGTTTTTCTCGTCAACGGCTGAGCCGATTCTCGCGGTCGAGGGCTCGTTGCAAGCGTCTAGGCAAGCGCAGTCCGGCCGTCCCAGTGCGAAGAAAATCGGCTGATAACCGGAGTCAGAATTCGAAAAAATTGATTTTCTCGTCAACGGCTGAGCCGATTCTCGCGATCGAGGGCTCGTTGCAAGCGTCTAGGCAAGCACCGTCCGGCCACCCCAGTGCGAGGAAAATCGGCTGATAACCGGAGTCAGAATTCGAAAAAATCGATTTTCTCGTCAACGGCTGAGCCGATTCTCGCGGTCGAGGGCTCGTTGCAAGCGTCTAGGCAAGCGCCGTCCGGCCACCCCAGTGCGAGGAAAATCGGCTGATAACCGGAGTCAGAATTCGAAAAATTCGAGGTTAGGTTAGGTAAGGTTAGGTTAGGTTAGGTTATGTTAGGTTAGGTTAGGTTAGGTTAGGTTAGGTTAGGTTAGGTTAGGTTAGGATAGGTTAGGTTAGGTTTGGTTAGGTTAGGTAAGGTTTGGGGCTGAGCCGATTCTCGCGGTCGAGGGCTCGTTGCAAGCGTCTAGGCAAGCGCAGTCCGGCCGTCCCAGTGCGAGGAAAATCGGCTGATAACCGGAGTCAGAATTCGAAAAAATCGTTTTTCTCGTCAACGGCTGAGCCGATTCTCGCGGTCGAGGGCTCGTTGCAAGCGTCTAGGCAAGCGCAGTCCGGCCGACCGAGTGCGAGGAAAATCGGCTGATAACCGGAGTCAGAATTCGAAAAAATCGATTTTCTCGTCAACGGCTGAGCCGATTCTCGCGGTCGAGGGCTCGTTGCAAGCGTCTAGGCAAGCGCAGTCCGGCCACCCCAGTGCGAGGAAAATCGGCTGATAACCGGAGTCAGAATTCGAAAAAATCGATTTTCTCGTCAACGGCTGAGCCGATTCTCGCGGTCGAGGGCTCGTTGCAAGCGTCTAGGCAAGCACCGTCCGGCCACCCCAGTGCGAGGAAAATCGGCTGATAACCGGAGTCAGAATTCGAAAAAATCGAGGTTAGGTTAGGTTAGGTTAGGTTAGGTTATGTTAGGTTAGGTTAGGTTAGGTTAGGTTAGGTTAGGTTAGGTAAGGTTAGGTAAGGTTAGGTTAGGTTAGGTTTGGTTAGGTTAGGTTAGGTTTGGGGCTGAGCCGATTCTCGCGATCGAGGGCTCGTTGCAAGCGTCTAGGCAAGCGCCGTCCGGCCAACCCAGTGCGAGGAAAATCGGCTGATAACCGGAGTCAGAATTCGAAAAAATCGATTTTCTCGTCAACGGCTGAGCCGATTCTCGCGGTCGAGGGCTCGTTGCAAGCGTCTAGGCAAGCGCCGTCCGGCCACCCCAGTGCGAGGAAAATCGGCTGATAACCGGAGTCAGAATTCGAAAAAATCGATTTTCTCGTCAACGGCTGAGCCGATTCTCGCGGTCGAGGGCTCGTTGCATGCGTCTAGGCAAGCGCAGTCCGGCCGTCCCAGTGCGAGGAAAATCGGCTGATAACCGGAGTCAGAATTCGAAAAAATCGATTTTCTCGTCAACGGCTGAGCCGATTCTCGCGATCGAGGGCTCGTTGCAAGCGTCTAGGCAAGCGCAGTACGGCCGTCCCAGTGCGAGGAAAATCGGCTGATAACCGGAGTCAGAATTCGAAAAAATCGATTTTCTCGTCAACGGCTGAGCCGATTCTCGCGGTCGAGGGCTCGTTGCAAGCGTCTAGGCAAGCGCCGTCCGGCCACCCTAAAGCAAGGAAAATCGGCTGATAACCGGAGTCAGAATTCGAAAAAATCGTTTTTCTCGTCAACGGCTGAGCTTATTCTCGCGGTCGAGGGCTCGTTGCAAGCGTCTAGGCAAGCGCAGTCCGGCCGACGCAGTGCGAGGAAAATCGGTTGATAACCGGAGTCAGAATTCGAAAAAATCGATTTTCTCGTCAACGGCTGAGCCGATTCTCGCGGTCGAGGGCTCGTTGCAAGCATCTAGGCAAGCACCGTCCGGCCACCCCAGTGCGAGGAAAATCGGCTGATAACCGGAGTCAGAATTCGAAAAAATCGATTTTCTCGTCAACGGCTGAGCCGATTCTCGCGGTCGAGGGCTCGTTGCAAGCGTCTAGGCAAGCGCCGTCCGGCCACCCCAGTGCGAGGAAAATCGGCTGATAACCGGAGTCAGAATTCGAAAAATTCGAGGTTAGGTTAGGTAAGGTTAGGTTAGGTTAGGTTATGTTAGGTTAGGTTAGGTTAGGTTAGGTTAGGTTAGGTTAGGTTAGGATAGGTTAGGTTAGGTTTGGTTAGGTTAGGTAAGGTTTGGGGCTGAGCCGATTCTCGCGGTCGAGGGCTCGTTGCAAGCGTCTAGGCAAGCACCGTCCGGCCATCCCAGTGCGAGGAAAATCGGCTGATAACCGGAGTCAGAATTCGAAAAAATCGATTTTCTCGTCAACGGCTGAGCCGATTCTCGCGATCGAGGGCTCGTTGCAAGCGTCTAGGCAAGCGCAGTCCGGCCGTCCCAGTGCGAGGAAAATCGGCTGATAACCGGAGTCAGAATTCGAAAAAATCGATTTTCTCGTCAACGGCTGAGCCGATTCTCGCGGTCGAGGGCTCGTTGCAAGCGTCTAGGCAAGCACCGTCCGGCCACCCCAGTGCGAGGAAAATCGGCTGATAACCGGAGTCAGAATTCGAAAAAATCGATTTTCTCGTCAACGGCTGAGCCGATTCTCGCGGTCGAGTGCTCGTTGCAAGCATCTAGGCAAGCACCGTCCGGCCACCCCAGTGCGAGGAAAATCGGCTGATAACCGGAGTCAGAATTCGAAAAAATCGAGGTTAGGTTAGGTTAGGTTAGGTTAGGTTATGTTAGGTTAGGTTAGGTTAGGTTAGGTTAGGTTAGGTTAGGTAAGGTTAGGTTAGGTTAGGTTAGGTTAGGTTTGGTTAGGTTAGGTTAGGTTTGGGGCTGAGCCGATTCTCGCGGTCGAGGGCTCGTTGCAAGCGTCTAGGCAAGCGCCGTCCGGCCACCCCAGTGCGAGGAAAATCGGCTGATAACCGGAGTCAGAATTCGAAAAAATCGATTTTCTCGTCAACGGCTGAGCCGATTCTCGCGGTCGAGGGCTCGTTGCAAGCGTCTAGGCAAGCACCGTCCGGCCACCCCAGTGCGAATAAAATCGGCTGATAACCGGAGTCAGAATTCGAAAAAATCGATTTTCTCGTCAACGGCTGAGCCGATTCTCGCGGTCGAGGGCTCGTTGCATGCGTCTAGGCAAGCGCAGTCCGGCCGTCTTAGTGCGAGGAAAATCGGCTGATAACCGGAGTCAGAATTCGAAAAAATCGATTTTCTCGTAAACGGTTGAGCCGATTCTCGCGGTCGAGGGCTCGTTGCAAGCGTCTAGGCAAGCGCAGTCTGGTCGTCCCAGTTCGAGGAAAATCGGCTGACAACCGGAGTCAGAATTCGAAATAATCGATTTTCTCGTCAACGGCTGAGCCGATTGTCGCGGTCGAGGGCTCGTTGCAAGCGTCTAGGCAAGCGCCGTCCGGCCACCCTAAAGCAAGGAAAATCGGCTGATAACCGGAGTCAGAATTCGAAAAAATCGTTTTTCTCGTCAACGGCTGAGCTTATTCTCGCGGTCGAAAGCTCGTTGCAAGCGTCAAGGCAAGCGCAGTCCGGCCGTCTTAGTGCGAGGAAAATCGGTTGATAACCGGAGTCAGAATTCGAAAAAATCGATTTTCTCGTCAACGGCTGAGCCGATTCTCGCGGTCGAGGGCTCGTTGCAAGCGTCTAGGCAAGCACCGTCCGGCCACCCCAGTGCGAGGAAAATCGGCTGATAACCGGAGTCAGAATTCGAAAAAATCGATTTTCTCGTCAACGGCTGAGCCGATTCTCGCGGTCGAGGGCTCGTTGCAAGCGTCTAGGCAAGCACCGTCCGGCCACCCCAGTGCGAGGAAAATCGGCTGATAACCGGAGTCAGAATTCGAAAAATTCGAGGTTAGGTTAGGTAAGGTTAGGTTAGGTTAGGTTATGTTAGGTTAGGTTAGGTTAGGTTAGGTTAGGTTAGGTTAGGTTAGGATAGGTTAGGTTAGGTTTGGTTAGGTTAGGTAAGGTTTGGGGCTGAGCCGATTCTCGCGGTCGAGGGCTCGTTGCAAGCGTCTAGGCAAGCGCAGTCCGGCCGTCCCAGTGCGAGGAAAATCGGCTGATAACCGGAGTCAGAATTCGAAAAAATCGTTTTTCTCAACAACGGCTGAGCCGATTCTCGCGGTTGAGGGCTCGTTGCAAGCGTCTAGGCAAGCGCAGTCCGGCCGTCTAAGTGCGAGGAAAATCGGCTGATAACCGGAGTCAGAATTCGAAAAAATCGATTTTCTCGTCAACGGCTGAGCCGATTCTCGCGGTCGAGGGCTCGTTGCAAGCGTCTAGGCAAGCACCGTCCGGCCACCCCAGTGCGAGGAAAATCGGCTGATAACCGGAGTCAGAATTCGAAAAAATCGATTTTCTCGTCAACGGCTGAGCCGATTCTCGCGGTCGAGGGCTCGTTGCAAGCGTCTAGGCAAGCGCCGTCCGGCCACCCCAGTGCGAGGAAAATCGGCTGATAACCGGAGTCAGAATTCGAAAAAATCGAGGTTAGGTTAGGTTAGGTTAGGTTAGGTTATGTTAGGTTAGGTTAGGTTAGGTTAGGTTAGGTTAGGTTAGGTAAGGTTAGGTTAGGTTAGGTTAGGTTAGGTTTGGTTAGGTTAGGTTAGGTTTGGGGCTGAGCCGATTCTCGCGGTCGAGGGCTCGTTGCAAGCGTCTAGGCAAGCGCCGTCCGGCCACCCCAGTGCGAGGAAAATCGGCTGATAACCGGAGTCAGAATTCGAAAAAATCGATTTTCTCGTCAACGGCTGAGCCGATTTTCGCGGTCGAGGGCTCGTTGCAAGCGTCTAGGCAAGCGCCGTCCGGCCACCCCAGTGCGAGGAAAATCGGCTGATAACCGGAGTCAGAATTCGAAAAAATCGATTTTCTCGTCAACGGCTGAGCCGAATGTCGCGGTCGAGGGCTCGTTTGCAAGCGTCTAGGCAAGCGCAGTTCGGCCGTCCCAGTGCGAGGAAAATCGGCTGATAACCGGAGTCAGAATTCGAAAAAATCGATTTTCTCGTAAACGGTTGAGCCGATTCTCGCGGTCGAGGGCTCGTTGCAAGCGTCTAGGCAAGCGCAGTCTGGTCGTCCCAGTGCGAGGAAAATCGGCTGATAACCGGAGTCAGAATTCGAAAAAATCGATTTTCTCGTCAACGGCTGAGCCGATTGTCGCGGTCAAGGGCTCGTTGCAAGCGTCTAGGCAAGCGCCGTCCGGCCACCCTAAGGCAAGGAAAATCGGCTGATAACCGGAGTCAGAATTCGAAAAAATCGTTTTTCTCGTCAACGGCTGAGCCGATTCTCGCGGTCGACGGCTCGTTGCAAGCGTCTAGGCAAGCGCCGTCCGGCCACCCCAGTGCGAGGAAAATCGGCTGATAACCGGAGTCAGAATTCGAAAAAATCGATTTTCTCGTCAACGGCTGAGCCGATTCTCGCGGTCGAGGGCTCGTTGCAAGCGTCTAGGCAAGCGCCGTCCGGCCACCCCAGTGCGAGGAAAATCGGCTGATAACCGGAGTCAGAATTCGAAAAAATCGATTTTCTCGTCAACGGCTGAGCCGATTCTCGCGGTCGAGGGCTCGTTGCAAGCGTCTAGGCAAGCGCAGTCCGGCCGTCCCAGTGCGAGGAAAATCGGCTGATAACCGGAGTCAGAATTCGAAAAAATCAATTTTCTCGTCAACGGCTGAGTCGATTCTCGCGGTTGAGGGCTCTTAGAAAGCGTCTAGGCAAGCGCAGTCCGGCCGTCCCAGTTCGAGGAAAATCGGCTGATGACCGGAGTCAGAATTCGAAAAAATCGATTTTCTCGTCAACGGCTGAGCCGATTCTCGCGGTCGAGGGCTCGTTGCAAGCGTCTAGGCAAGCGCCGACCGGCCACCCCAGTGCAAGAAAAATCGGCTGATAACCGGAGTCAGAATTCGAAAAAATCGTTTTTCTCGTCAACGGCTGAGCCGATTCTCGCAGTCGAGGGCTCGTTGCAAGCGTCTAGGCAAGCGCAGTCCGCCCGTCGTAGTGCGAGGAAAATCGGCTGATAACCGGAGTCAGAATTTGAAAAAATCGTTTTTCTCGTCAATGGCTGAGCCGATTCTCGCGGTCGAGGGCTCGTTGCAAGCGTCTAGGCAAGCGCAGTCCGGCCGTCCCAGTGCGAGGAAAATCGGCTGATAACCGGAGTCAGAATTCGAAAAAATTGAATTTCTCGTCAACGGCTGAGCCGATTCTCGCGGTCAAGGGCTCGTTGCAAGCGTCTAGGCAAGCGCCGTCCGGCCACCCCAGTGCGAGGAAAATCGGCTGATAACCGGAGTCAGAATTCGAAAAAATCGATTTTCTCGTCAACGGCTGAGCCGATTCTCGCGGTCGAGGGCTCGTTGCAAGCGTCTAGGCAAGCGCAGTCCGGCCGTCCCAGTGCGAGGAAAATCGGCTGATAACCGGAGTCAGAATTCGAAAAAATCGATTTTCTCGTCAACGGCTGAGCCGATTCTCGCGGTCGAGGGCTCGTTGCAAGCGTCTAGGCAAGCGCAGTCCGGCCGTCCCAGTGCGAGGAAAATCGGCTGATGACCGGAGTCAGAATTCGAAAAAATCGATTTTCTCGTCAACGGCTGAGCCGATTCTCGCGGTCGAGGGCTCGTTGCAAGCGTCTAGGCAAGCACCGTCCGGCCACCCCAGTGCGAGGAAAATCGGCTGATAACCGGAGTCAGAATTCGAAAAAATCGATTTTCTCGTCAACGGCTGAGCCGATTCTCGCGGTCGAGTGCTCGTTGCAAGCGTCTAGGCAAGCACCGTCCGGCCACCCCAGTGCGAGGAAAATCGGCTGATAACCGGAGTCAGAATTCGAAAAATTCGAGGTTAGGTTAGGTTAGGTTAGGTTAGGTTAGGTTAGGTTATGTTAGGTTAGGTTAGGTTAGGTTAGGTTAGGTTAGGTTAGGTTAGGATAGGATAGGTTAGGTTAGGTTTGGTTATGTTAGGTAAGGTTTGGGGCTGAGCCGATTCTCGCGGTCGAGGGCTCGTTGCAAGCGTCTAGGCAAGCGCAGTCCGGCCGTCCCAGTGCGAGGAAAATCGGCTGATAACCGGAGTCAGAATTCGAAAAAATTGAATTTCTCGTCAACGGCTTAGCCGATTCTCGCGGTCAAGGGCTCGTTGCAAGCGTCTAGGCAAGCGCCGACCGGCCACCCCAGTGCAAGAAAAATCGGCTGATAACCGGAGTCAGAATTCGAAAAAATCGATTTTCTCGTCAACGGCTGAGCCGATTCTCGCGGTCGAGGGCTCGTTGCAAGCGTCTAGGCAAGCGCAGTCCGGCCCGTCTCAGTGCGAGGAAAATCGGCTGATAACCGGAGTCAGAATTCGAAAAAATCGTTTTTCTCGTCAACGGCTGAGCCGATTCTCGCGGTCGAGGGCTCGTTGCAAGCGTCAAAACAAGCGCAGTCCGGCCGTCTTAGTGCGAGGAAAATCGGCTGATAACCGGAGTCAGAATTCGAAAAAATCGATTTTCTCGTCAACGGCTGAGCCGATTCTCGCGGTCGAGGGCTCGTTGCAAGCGTCTAGGCAAGCGCCGTCCGGCCACCCCAGTGCGAGGAAAATCGGCTGATAACCGGAGTCAGAATTCGAAAAAATCGATTTTCTCGTCAACGGCTGAGCCGATTCTCGCGGTCGAGGGCTCGTTGCAAGCGTCTAGGCAAGCACCGTCCGGCCACCCCAGTGCGAGGAAAATCGGCTGATAACCGGAGTCAGAATTCGAAAAATTCGAGGTTAGGTTAGGTAAGGTTAGGTTAGGTTAGGTTATGTTAGGTTAGGTTAGGTTAGGTTAGGTTAGGTTAGGTTAGGTTAGGTTAGGATAGGTTAGGTTAGGTTTGGTTAGGTTAGGTAAGGTTTGGGGCTGAGCCGATTCTCGCGGTCGAGGGCTCGTTGCAAGCGTCTAGGCAAGCGCAGTCCGGCCGTCCCAGTGCGAGGAAAATCGGCTGATAACCGGAGTCAGAATTCGAAAAAATCGTTTTTCTCGTCAACGGCTGAGCCGATTCTCGCGGTTGAGGGCTCGTTGCAAGCGTCTAGGCAAGCGCAGTCCGGCCGTCTCAGTGCGAGGAAAATCGGCTGATAACCGGAGTCAGAATTCGAAAAAATCGATTTTCTCGTCAACGGCTGAGCCGATTCTCGCGGTCGAGGGCTCGTTGCAAGCGTCTAGGCAAGCACCGTCCGGCCACCCCAGTGCGAGGAAAATCGGCTGATAACCGGAGTCAGAATTCGAAAAAATCGATTTTCTCGTCAACGGCTGAGCCGATTCTCGCGGTCGAGGGCTCGTTGCAAGCGTCTAGGCAAGCGCAGTCCGGCCGTCCCCAGTGCGAGGAAAATCGGCTGATAACCGGAGTCAGAATTCGAAAAAATCGAGGTTAGGTTAGGTTAGGTTAGGTTAGGTTATGTTAGGTTAGGTTAGGTTAGGTTAGGTTAGGTTAGGTTAGGTAAGGTTAGGTAAGGTTAGGTTAGGTTAGGTTTGGTTAGGTTAGGTTAGGTTTGGGGCTGAGCCGATTCTCGCGGTCGAGGGCTCGTTGTAAGCGTCTAGGCAAGCGCCGTCCGGCCACCCCAGTGCGAGGAAAATTTGCTGATAACCAGAGTCAGAATTCGAAAAAATCGATTTTCTCGTCAACGGCTGAGCCGATTCTCGCGGTCGAGGGCTCGTTGCAAGCGTCTAGGCAAGCACCGTCCGGCCACCCCAGTGCGAATAAAATCGGCTGATAACCGGAGTCAGAATTCGAAAAAATCGATTTTCTCGTCAACGGCTGAGCCGATTCTCGCGGTCGAGGGCTCGTTTCATGCGTCTAGGCAAGCGCAGTCCGGCCGTCTTAGTGCGAGGAAAATCGGCTGATAACCGGAGTCAGAATTCGAAAAAATCGATTTTCTCGTAAACGGTTGAGCCGATTCTCGCGGTCGAGGGCTCGTTGCAAGCGTCTAGGCAAGCGCAGTCCGGTCGTCCCAGTGCGAGGAAAATCGGCTGATAACCGGAGTCAGAATTCGAAATAATCGATTTTCTCGTCAACGGCTGAGCCGATTGTCGCGGTCAAGGGCTCGTTGCAAGCGTCTAGGCAAGCGCCGTCCGGCCACCCTAAGGCAAGGAAAATCGGCTGATAACCGGAGTCAGAATTCGAAAAAATCGTTTTTCTCGTCAACGGCTGAGCCGATTCTCGCGGTCGAGGGCTCGTTGCAAGCGTCAAGGCAAGCGCAGTCCGGCCGTCTTAGTGCGAGGAAAATCGGCTGATAACCGGAGTCAGAATTCGAAAAAATCGATTTTCTCGTCAACGGCTGAGCCGATTCTCGCGGTCGAGGGCTCGTTGCAAGCATCTAGGCAAGCACCGTCCGGCCACCCCAGTGCGAGGAAAATCGGCTGATAACCGGAGTCAGAATTCGAAAAAATCGATTTTCTCGTCAACGGCTGAGCCGATTCTCGCGGTCGAGGGCTCGTTGCAAGCGTCTAGGCAAGCACCGTCCGGCCACCCCAGTGCGAGGAAAATCGGCTGATAACCGGAGTCAGAATTCGAAAAATTCGAGGTTAGGTTAGGTAAGGTTAGGTTAGGTTAGGTTATGTTAGGTTAGGTTAGGTTAGGTTAGGTTAGGTTAGGTTAGGTTAGGTTAGGTTAGGATAGGTTTGGTTAGGTTAGGTAAGGTTTGGGGCTGAGCCGATTCTCGCGGTCGAGGGCTCGTTGCAAGCGTCTAGGCAAGCGCAGTCCGGCCGTCCCAGTGCGAGGAAAATCGGCTGATAACCGGAGTCAGAATTCGAAAAAATCGTTTTTCTCGTCAACGGCTGAGCCGATTCTCGCGGTTGAGGGCTCGTTGCAAGCGTCTAGGCAAGCGCAGTCCGGCCGTCTTAGTGCGAGGAAAATCGGCTGATAACCGGAGTCAGAATTCGAAAAAATCGATTTTCTCGTCAACGGCTGAGCCGATTCTCGCGGTCGAGGGCTCGTTGCAAGCGTCTAGGCAAGCACCGTCCGGCCACCCCAGTGCGAGGAAAATCGGCTGATAACCGGAGTCAGAATTCGAAAAAATCGATTTTCTCGTCAACGGCTGAGCCGATTCTCGCGGTCGAAGGCTCGTTGCAAGCATCTAGGCAAGCACCGTCCGGCCACCCCAGTGCGAGGAAAATCGGCTGATAACCGGAGTCAGAATTCGAAAAAATCGAGGTAAGGTTAGGTTAGGTTAGGTTAGGTTATGTTAGGTTAGGTTAGGTTAGGTTAGGTTAGGTTAGGTTAGGTAAGGTTAGGTTAGGTTTTTTTTTTTTTTTTTTTTTATTGCTACATGGTAGCAAGGCGGCTACCTCCGACACAAGTCGGAGACTTTTCTAGACTTAACACTATTTTTATCTATTATATTTTTAAAAGTGATTTTAAAGTAAGTTTATATAAAGGGGAACAAAACACGAGAAGCTTATATGCAAGTGAATTCCATCTATTCTTATAATAGCCGAAACACTATGCATCTCTGCTACCGTGTTTTGTTCCTCTTTATGGCCGTCCTTGCTACCATGCAGCAGAATGCAAGAAGCGACTCACGGGAACTAGGGTGATCTAAAATTGCGGGGATGGAGTCCCTGCACAGACTCATTTGGATCTGCTGCTGCAGATCCTCACGGGCTCGGCTGTGCTGCGGACATTCAAGTATCATGTGCATTATGCTCTCTGCGACGCCGTCGTCGCAGACACAGCCGGGACTATCCTTGCATTTGAATCTGTGCAAGTACTCCGCAAACCCGCCATGTCCCGTAAGTACTTGCACCAAGAGGGGAGTCAGCGTTTGTTTCTTTAAGAAGGATCGCGCTTTTTCAACTGTCGGCAGGAAGGTCTTGGTTACGGAGGCAGTTTCTCCGCTCGCGTAGCGACCAGACCATTTCACGACAGTTTCCTGTCTTATAGATCTCTTTATAAACGGAGATTGGACAACTGTCGTAATGTGGTCTGGTCTTGAGCTTCATAACCGCCTCTTTCGCCAAGAAGTCAGCCCTCTCGTTGCCCTCTAAACCTATATGCGCACGCACCCAGAAGAGGCTGATTGCCGTACCTTTGGCCCTTAAAAGAGACAAATTTCTTTTAGTGGCAAAGGCCAGCGGGTGGAAGGTTTCGGCGCTGCCGAGCGTCTCCAGCGAGGACCTTGAATCGCTGAGGATATTCACAGATGTCTCCCTGGTCTTAAGGGCAACCTCTGTTGCTTGGTAGACTGCGTACAGCTCCGCCTGGTAGACAGTGCAATAGGATTGGAGAAGAAACTTCCGATAGAAAGTCTCCTCTCCATCCATCCAGCAGGTTAGAGCCGCACCCACTCCACGCTCCATTTTGCTACCATCTGTGAATATCCTCAGACCGGTCATCGCGTGAGACGCCACGGTTTCCGGCTCCAAGTCCTCCAGACACCGAAACTCCACCACAGCCTCCTCTGAGGGGTGCGGAGCTTCGAGAAAGCTGATCTTCTTCTCGACCTTTCTGCCGCACAGTATTGCTTGTGGACGTCCCCTCCTGGCTTCGTACAGTTGAGCCGCTTCTTGCACTCTCAGGTCCAGCGGTATGAGACCGGCCAACAGAAGTGCAGCGTTGAGCGACACGGTGCGGTAAGATTTACAAATTTTTTGCGCGAAACCGCGCTGCACCGTGTCTAGCTGCTTCTGGACCTTAATCTTCTGTGTGGCCGGTGCCCATACGCTGGACGCGTACAATATAATGGGCTCAATCACCGCGTTATAAATAGTTCTGATTGTCTCGGGGTTCAGCCCCCAGTTAATTTTGGCTGCCCTAGCTAGGGGCTTGTAGATGTTTGTGGCCTTTTGGCAGACTGCCCTGACGTGGTTGTTAAATGTCAACTTGGAGTCTACCAAAAGGCCCAAGATCTTTATTTCATTTACAATTTCAATCTGGGTACCGCCCATGTGTATGCGCGGGGTGTCGAACTTCAGCTTCTTGGTCACCACCATCGCGCTTGTTTTGTGAGGGGCAAACCTCAGCTTATTTGCGAGACCCCACTCATACACACAGGTCAGTACCTGGGCAGCCTCTCGCTCTAAATTTGCGGTTTGGAACCCCGAGAAAACCAGAACTATATCATCAGCGAACGCTTGGCAATAAGTGCCGCGTTCGCTTAATAAAACAAGCAGGGGGTCCAGAAGCAGGTTCCAAAGTGTGGGCCCGCTTATGGACCCCTGGACACAACCTTTGGTGGTGGAGGTACGGAACTCCTCATCTCCGTAGCGTCTAGGCAAGCACCGTCCGGCCACCCCAGTGCGAGGAAAATCGGCTGATAACCGGAGTCAGAATTCGAAAAATTCGAGGTTAGGTTAGGTTAGGTTAGGTTAGGTTAGGTTAGGTTATGTTAGGTTAGGTTAGGTTAGGTTAGGTTAGGTTAGGTTAGGTTAGGTTAGGATAGGTTAGGTTAGGTTTGGTTAGGTTAGGTAAGGTTTGGGGCTGAGCCGATTCTCGCGGTCGAGGGCTCGTTGCAAGCGTCTAGGCAAGCGCAGTCCGGCCGTCCCAGTGCGAGGAAAATCGGCTGATAACCAGAGTCAGAATTCGAAAAAATTGAATTTCTCGTCAACGGCTTAGCCGATTCTCGCGGTCAAGGGCTCGTTGCAAGCGTCTAGGCAAGCGCCGACCGGCCACCCCAGTGCAAGAAAAAGCGGCTGATAACCGGAGTCAGAATTCGAAAAAATCGTTTTTCTCGTCAACGGCTGAGCCGATTCTCGCGGTCGAGGGCTCGTTGCAAGCGTCTTGGCAAGCGCAGTCCGCCCGTCTCAGTGCGAGGAAAATCGGCTGATAACCGGAGTCAGAATTCGAAAAAATCGTTTTTCTCGTCAACGGCTGAGCCGATTCTCGCGGTCGAGGGCTCGTTGCAAGCGTCAAAACAAGCGCAGTCCGGCCGTCTTAGTGCGAGGAAAATCGGCTGATAACCGGAGTCAGAATTCGAAAAAATCGATTTTCTCGTCAACGGCTGAGCCGATTCTCGCGGTCGAGGGCTCGTTGCAAGCATCTAGGCAAGCACCGTCCGGCCACCCCAGTGCGAGGAAAATCGGCTGATAACCGGAGTCAGAATTCGAAAAAATCGATTTTCTCGTCAACGGCTGAGCCGATTCTCGCGGTCGAGGGCTCGTTGCAAGCGTCTAGGCAAGCACCGTCCGGCCACCCCAGTGCGAGGAAAATCGGCTGATAACCGGAGTCAGAATTCGAAAAATTCGAGGTTAGGTTAGGTAAGGTTAGGTTAGGTTTTTTTTTTTTTTTTTTTTTCATTTATATCCCGCTGGTGGGAAATGCATTTACGCATCCCGTACCGGAACATCAACGTTCCGGGAACGCTGCTGTTCCGGGCCGGGTATGTGGGACTCCTGGGCTGTGACGATACCCAGACTACCCACTAAAAACCACCAGCGGTCCTACATTACCTGTGACTGTCCATTATGTCACATCCTTTGTTCCTGTTAAGTTTTCTCCGATTTTTATGAAATTTCCTATTTAAGCCTAGTTAAATGAAACAAAAACGTAAACAATTTAATTAATTTATACCAACTATTCTTTACAAACAATAACTTTAACCTATACAAACATACATACACTTTATTACGCCTATTAATCGGTACTTCGTTTCTTACTTGCATATTTACCATAGTACTACTAATTACTAAATAGCTGCCTCACTCTACTCTACTATATACTAATTAACCTGAATAACCTAAATAACCTGAGCCAACAAAGTGTTTGACTGTAAGTAAGCCTAAACTATCCTATTTAACAGTAGAGCCATTGGCTCTAGCAGCTCTTCTAACTACATTTGTGGCGTAGGACAAAAATATGTCCCTACTATAATCGTCGTTAACTATTATGGGTAAGTAGGCCAGTTCTAAAGCCCAGCCCGTCCTACATTCGCACTCATATCTCTGCCTAGAGAAGCGAGGACATTCCAGCAGCACGTGTTCGACTGTTTCTGGGGTTTCGTCGTCACATTCGCAGAACGGATTCGACGCCAGTTTGAACTTACACAGATATGCTCTAAAGCCCCCATGGCCTGTAAACAATTGTGCGATCAGGTTGCTTAGCTTGATACTGCGTAAGGTTCTGTGTGCTTGGCGCACGTCTGGGAAGAATAGTCTAGTCACAGCTCCCCTGACTTCACTAGAATATCTCTCCTGCCAGGTATCCAGGGTGTTTTCTCTGATGAGATACTTGGCGAGGGAGGCCGGGAAAAGATCATAGACCTTGACTGTTTTTGACTTAAGGGCTGCTCTCTTTGCTAATTCATCGGCTCTTTCGTTTCCTTGGATTCCTACATGGGCTTTAACCCAGAAGAAGTTTACCGTGCCTCCGATTTCTTGTAGTCTGGCAATATTACTCCTAAGGTCAGCCACTATGGGGTGGAGACATGCTGGGTTCTGGAGAGATTCCAAGGCTGATCTGGAGTCACTGAAGATGTGCGCACTTTGAAGTTTCCGATCTGTTAACATTAACTGGACAGCTTCCCGCAATGCCACTAACTCAGCTTGAAAAACTGAGCAGTAGTCCGCAAGGGGCAGAAGTCGATGGCGCACCTCCTCGTCGTTCACCCAGCATGTAACCGCCGCCCCCACTTTTCCCTCCATTTTGCTCCCATCGGTGTATATTTGCGCGACGCCTCCACTCAATTTCCTAATTTCCTCCTGGCTCTCTACCATTAAGAAATTAAGCCTCTGTCGCTTTGCGGGATGCGGTAGCATGAATGGGCTGACTGAAGTCTCCATATCACGACCGGGTAACTGAGGTAATGGTTTCCCCCGTCTTATCTCATATAGTTCCCGTCGCTCTAGCGCTCGTAGGTCCAGTGGGATTATTCCGGATAACAGGGTGCTAGCTGTTAGAGAGATTGTCTTGTGCCCCTTTATCACCAGTATCCCGAACATCCTGGTGATCCGGTCCAGTTTGGATCTTACCTGGACCGTTTCTGCCTTTGAGGCCCACACATTCGCCGCATATAGTATTATTGGTTCAACGACTGCCGTGTAAATGGTCTTCAGGATTTCTGGGTTAAGGCCCCAATGAGCCCTCGCAGTTTTTGAGACCGCTTTGTACAAATTGATTGCTTTGCTTGTCGACTCCTGGATATGTTGCAAATAGTTAAGATTCCTGTCAATGGTCAAGCCTAGTACTTTGATACTATCTCGTGCTGGTATTTCTGTTCTACACATAAAAATTCTAGGTGTATGGTACTTAAGTTTCCTAGTGTAGACTGTAACTTGAGTTTTTTGAGGCGCAAACCGAAGCTTGTTCCTTTCACCCCATGCCGCTATCACCTCTAAAGCACTGTTCACGTCTTTTTCGATTGTTTGTCCTTTATCGCCAGTTCCAATCAGCAGGACATCGTCAGCGAATGCCTGGACGTGGACGCCTAGGTGGCTGGTGTCCTGTAATAGAGTATCTAAAAGGATGTTCCAAAGGAGGGGACCACAAGTTGATCCTTGGATACAACCTTTATTAGTGTCCCTAAAGATCTCCTCCCCGGAGTACCTGACTATTACTGCTCTGTCAGATAAATAACTAGAGACCAGTTTTATGAGCGTCGGGTTCAGTTCCTTCTTAATAAGCTGGTTCTTGATGGCGGGCCACCAGGCATTATCGAATGCCCCTTCTATATCTAAAGATACCGCCACAGCGATCTTACGGCTTTTCACTGCAGACTCTATAATCGTGACCGCATCGTAAAGTGCGTCTTCTGTACTACGCTGGGGCATGAATCCGTACTGTCTGGGGTCTAACGCATTTCTCCTTCCTAAATGCCACAGTATCCGGTTAGCGAACATTTTCTCAAGGACCTTTCCGAATATGGGCAGTAGTCCAATTGGTCTGTATGATTTAGGAGCCGAATAGTCCTCCTTCTGTGGTTTCGGTATTATCTTGATGGTGGCAGTTTTCCAAATTCTGGGAAAATATGATAATTCCAGGCATTTGTTATAAATTCCCAGGAGCTCCCCACTGCTCGCAAGAAAAGCCCTGAGACAAATATCCGCTGTTAGCCCGTCCTCTCCCGGAGATTTTTTCGGGCTCATGCCTGTTAAAATTGACTCCGCCTCATTCTTTGTAAAAAGCTCCAATAATCCACTATCTAGGCTAGCCAGATCCCTTTCCACGTTCTCTCTCAGTTCCTCCTGTTCCCTAGTGTCGCTGGTGGGATCATCACACGGATAAAACGTGCTTGCCAGTAGCTCCGCGGATTCTCTTGGAGATAGTATCCTTTGATCTTGTGGCGAACGCAGGAGCCTGTCGCCTTCTTGCGTCGCTTTCTTGCGGATTATGCGGTATATTCCATCATAAAATGATTCCCTCTCCTGCCTTTCGCAGAGATTTTTCCAACTGGTAGTGATGGCTTTCTCCATGAGGTCTTTGTAAGCTTCAAGTTCAGAAAGATATTCACCGATTACAAAGGGTTTCCTTCTGGGATTTGCTTTCCTTATCTTGTTCCTTTTCCTGATGACCTCCTTCTTTTTAGCCGTCAGTTCCTCGGTCCACCACTCTGTCTTTCCCATGTTAATCATCAAAGAGATAAGAGGGATTGTGCTGTCACATGCCTCAGTCACGCTTTTCACATATTCTACTACAGTCTCTTCGAGGTCTTCCGGGTTTCCAATGTCGCTGATATAATCTGGTGTGAGGCCCTTGGACGACAGGATGTCACAAAGACTTGATCTAAATGCTGGCCAGTCCGCTTTAGCGGTATTATACTTGCGAGTCGAATGTCTGACTCGTTTTTCACTGTCCCTTTGTCCCAACTCTACACAGAACCTTATTGCCCTATGATCGGAGAGTAATACCAATTTGGTATCCACCCTCCAGTTCTTGATGTTGCGCAATATGGTGCTACTGCTCAGGGTTAGGTCCACGATACTGGTATAGGGTTGGTTGTTGCGAATAGTGTAGAACGTGGGTGTACTGCCTTCATTTATTATGTGGAGATCCCTTCGTGCTAATGACTCTACAATGTGAGCTCCCCTTTCATCCTCGGTTGAGCCTCCCCACCAAGGGCTTTTGGCATTGAAATCCCCTGCAATTATGACATCGTCAGTGCCCAGCTTCCCGGCGTATTCTTCTATTATAAGCAGGTCTTCGGATATATCCTTCTCCTTCTCGAGGTAAACACTTATAAGTCCAATCCGTCGGCCTCCTACGTTAACTGTGCAAGCCACAATATTCTCGTTGATTAGGTCAGGATTCTCAATAACCCGAAGACTCCGATCGATTACGAATATTGCCGATTTGACTGGTTTGGCTCTGTTTATCGTTGCATGTTGGATTACTCTATGGGGGATTGATACCGTGGCTTTAGCACCCACGTATGGTTCCTGGACCATAAGTAAAGATACTCTTTGATCTATAGCCTCTCGGATACTCTCTTTTTGAGCCACGTAGCCACGGCCCAGATTTACCTGGATTATATTAAGACCACTATTCTGGGTGACATGGTTAGTCCGACGTCGAATAGGGTCTCTTGGTGGAGAGTCGGAGGAATCGCTGCTACAATTATTCCCTGCGGAATCACTCGATAGTTTCCCATTTTCATCTTTCTCAACAATATGAAACCATGCTTCTAGCGATTTGGTCCCACCTTTGCCATTCCGGACATAAATTGCTATAAGCTGCGTGGCTATGAACTGATGTTTCAGTTCCCATTCTGGTGCAGTTTACACATTTAGGCGTGCTATCCTTTCTCGGGCAGTGCCTCGTGTCATGCTCCTCGGCACAATGTCCGCATGCTGCCTTGTTACGGCATTCCTTAGAGAAATGGCCAAATCCGAGGCACTGGTAGCATTGCACGATTGGGGAGTGATCAGCTGCATGGATCACCTGATATCCAACCCTTAATTTTACATCCTTCATTCGGTGGTACAGGCGCGGGGAGACCTCTACTATTACGTTGCTGATCTCCCGAGTCCTGCCTTTTGTCCTTCTGATCACCTTTATGTGGCATTCTTCCGGGGCAATTCCCTCTAAAACCATTTTATTTTGCTTTAGAATCGCCTCTTCCACCTGCTTGTCAGTTGTATCATTGATTACACCAGACAGGCGTAATAAGGGATTCTTGGCCTTTACCTGGGTCACAGTTAATTCCTGGTTAGAGGTTTTGATGGCCTTTTCCAGCTTAATTCGGTCCTCAGCCGTATCACAAGAGATCAACACTTTTTGGTTTCTCCGCTTCTTAATGGAGTTCACACCAACCCCAAGCTCGATAACGTCGACGCTGGTTTTGATCGTCTTCACAACATCTTCACCTGTGTGCCTGGGGTCTATCGATTCTATCATGAGAGGGTAATGTGGCCTCGAGGCTGTCTCTTTCTTTGGAGATATTAGCGCTCCCGCATATGTTTTGCTCGGAGGATGGGGCCGTGAATCCTCACCTCGGGCTAGCCCCGGTTCCGATTTCCGATTGGCTCTATCACTCTCAAACCGGAAGTCCTTTAGCGTCTGCTGTTGGGTTACCTGAATCCTCTCGATATTCGCGTTCAGAGTACCGAGCTCCAACCGGAGCGTTGCAATGTCCGCTTGGACATTTCTTAGCTCTTGGAAGGAAAGCGCGGTTTGCGGGTCTGATGACGGTGTTTTGGAAAAGTCAGCCTTAAGATCTTTGAGCTGGGTATCCAGTTCGTAAATCAAGTATCTGAGCGTCTCCGCCTCCTTGTACGTCTGATCTAATTTTTTATTTAATTCGGCTGACAATGAGAGCTGCTGCTTATTGATATCTTCTAGAGCCACCGCTTGTCTTGACTCAGATTGCGTAATTCGCCTTTCATAGGCAACCTTTTGCCGCTCCTTGTCCGTGATGTGGCGATGGCGCGAGTCAGCCAGCCGCAAGATCATGCCGTAAAGATCTTGCATACCCCCGATTACTTCCTCTCTTATTTCTCGGTTTAGGTTTCTTGACTCCTCCAACCGCGCCTTAGCTTTTTGTAGGGTGGCCCCGGCCAATCTTGGGAGGTCATTTATTGGGCATTCTTCCCCGGTTGCAGCCTCAGACATTATGCTGTCATTCGTTTTGCCCTCTTCGTCGCTGGGTTCCACCGCTTCCCGCGCACCAGCTTCCAGCGACATCCTTCGGGCCGCGCGTAATTGCGCCGTTATTCGAAGGAGTGCTGCCTTGGACCTACCTTTTGTCATGTCGGGGATGGATATGTATGAGGGCGTATCTCCCTCGCTACTGCACCGGGTTCTGGGAGAAACCCCGCTTTCGGGCGACTTAATCGGGACTGTGCCTGAGGTCTCTGGCGGGGGCGGGGGCATACTAGGGGCACTCAGATACTCCTCGCTGCCACTGGTGCATATTATTTCGGAGGAAAAGTCTCCCTCACTTAGCGAGGCTAGAGCGGCGAGACTCGACGAAGATGCCTCTGAAAGCGTTTTTTGCTCCGGGGGTAGTTTAATCTGTCGAGCCAGCGGAGTCTTTTTGAGCGCCACCGGCTTCCTAGCCACCGAATGGACCTTTTTCACCCTTTTAGTGGGGGTGCACATTTTAATTTCACCTCTCCTATTCTTTGATGAGCCTGAGCTATCTGACATTTTGGTAGTTTGCAGTGCCCCTCTTAGCCAAGCGCTGCACGATGTCACCGAAATGTCACCGAAATGTCACCGAAATGTCACCGAAATGTCACCGAAATGTCACCAATTGCAAACAAAATGTCACTTAACTGGTTCCGAGTCGCGGTCGCCAACCAGATCGTCACTACCTGTCACCGACACTCACCCGAAAGTCACCGCGTGCATCCACCACAGAGTCACCAGCTGGCCGCCGATGTCACCAGAAGAAACTATGTAACCACTTTGTCACCACTATGTAACACTTTGTCACACAGAGTTACCAGCTGGCCGCCGGTGTCACCAGAAGAAAGTCACCAACACGGTGACCTGTCACCAGAGTCACCGCCCGGCCGCCGATGTCGCCACTCCAATGTCACTAAGTCTTACAATTCTCAATAGGGTCACTAACTAGTCACCAATTCAGATTATAACTGATGTCACCACGACTTTAGACGGTTTCGAGATGTCACCACTCAATTTGTCACCGATGTCACCAGGTATTTATATGATTTCTAACATGTCACCACTTTGTCACCGAATTTAACAACTTGTCACCGATCAGTAATTCGAATAAATTACGGGGAGCAGCCTTGTACGCGTCCGTCTCTGGCGAGCTCCGGTGCAAGACTGGGTTAGGTTAGGTTAGGTTAGGTTAGGTTAGGTTAGGTTAGGTTAGGTTAGGTTAGGATAGGTTAGGTTAGGTTTGGTTAGGTTAGGTAAGGTTTGGGGCTGAGCCGATTCTCGCGGTCGAGGGCTCGTTGCAAGCGTCTAGGCAAGCGCAGTCCGGCCGTCCCAGTGCGAGGAAAATCGGCTGATAACCGGAGTCAGAATTCGAAAAAATCGTTTTTCTCGTCAACGGCTGAGCCGATTCTCGCGGTTGAGGGCTCGTTGCAAGCGTCTAGGCAAGCGCAGTCCGGCCGTCTTAGTGCGAGGAAAATCGGCTGATAACCGGAGTCAGAATTCGAAAAAATCGATTTTCTCGTCAACGGCTGAGCCGATTCTCGCGGTCGAGGGCTCGTTGCAAGCGTCTAGGCAAGCACCGTCCGGCCACCCCAGTGCGAGGAAAATCGGCTGATAACCGGAGTCAGAATTCGAAAAAATCGATTTTCTCGTCAACGGCTGAGCCGATTCTCGCGGTCGAGGGCTCGTTGCAAGCATCTAGGCAAGCACCGTCCGGCCACCCCAGTGCGAGGAAAATCGGCTGATAACCGGAGTCAGAATTCGAAAAAATCGAGGTTAGGTTAGGTTAGTGATTACGCACCGCGCCTGTGCACGATGAATCAGCGGGCAACTGCCGGGCCCATCAGAGCAGTCCAGCGGATTCTCACAGGCAGCGGCGGTGGCGGGTCGAAAAAGGCCCGCCAAAAAATTTTATTAGGCGTTTTGCACTGGGTTTTATCCCGCGGCACAGAGTGACTTACTACTAGGTACCTACCTGCGCAGGAGACAGCCAGCACGTGGAATCCGGGGAGTGTGTTCGTGTATGATGAATGTAGTGTGTGGTGTCTGCGGTGTTAAATGCCAAGAACACACTCGCCCTCCTCTGAAGGGTCTTTCGCGGCGGCGGCACGAATTCGCGGGTAGCGAAACGAGTCCGCGGCGGCGTGGTATCCAGATCGCGCGGGAGCACAAAAAACAGTGTTCCGGATCGTCAAATGGGCCCGCGGCGTTCGAACGAAGCGGCGGACAACACAACACACGAAGGAGCGCAATAAATAGGGCTCGTAAAAACTAAACGACACGGCGTGGCCGGCAAATCTTCACGCGGGCAACGCGGGCCTTGCGGTATGACCGTTTCAATCGGCATGTAGAACCGGACTGCGCGCGCGTCGCCGATGCGGGGAGGCGCGATGCGCGGGGGGCAGTGATAGCCGACCGACGCGAGGCGGCCTAGCGTAAACTGGAGTGCTAGCGTAAAGCGCGAACACCCCCGCCAGTGGACCCATGGATTTGGAGTCCACTAACAATTGGGCAACCGGGATAAGGAAGAGACGGCTCGCTGCAAAACCGAATCTCCGACCATTACCTCGGCAACTCTGGGAACCCCATCGGATCCATATATCAATTTAAGAATGCGTCCACGACGCCAGCACAAAGGCAACAAATTAGGCTCCTTAACTAGGACAAGATCACCAACCTTAGGTGGGTCGGTCTTGTCTGACCACTTAACGCGCTGCTGCAAAAGATGCAAATATTCTAAATTCCAACGATGCCAGAAATTTTGGGTCATCTGCTGTAGCAATTCGAAACGAGACAACCGTGAGACCTTCACGTCCCTGAAGGGGTACTCGGGCAGGGCGTTAAGGGGTTCACCAATTAGGAAATGACCGGGGGTTAAAACTTCCAGGTCATTGGGATCGGACGATAAGGGGCAGAGTGGCCGAGAATTGAGGACAGCCTCAATCTTACAAAAAACGGTAGCGAGCTCTTCAAATGTCAAAATGGTTTCACCTATCACGCGTCGGAGATGCGTCTTTGAGACCTTGACGACGGCTTCAAAGATCCCGCCCCAGTGGGGACAAGCTGGCGGGTCAAAGGTCCAAGTTATCCCCATCTTGGACATTGCCGTGCCGAGGCCTATCTTATTTTCATTCAAAAATTGGACGACTTCCTTCAAATATCTATCGGCACCCTTATAGTTGGTCCCACAATCCGATCGGATCAGGTGCGGATATCCTCGGCGTGAAACGAAGCGGCCTAGCGTGGCTACAAAGGCTTCGGTGCTGAGGGCACTCACCAGTTCTAAGTGTACGGCCTTGGTAGCCAGGCAAACAAAAACGCAAAGGTAGGCCTTGAGGGAACGAGCATTGCGGAGGCTGGAGCTCTTGACGAAGAACGGCCCCGCAAAATCCGTCCCGACCGCCGAAAAAGGGCGCGAGGCCACGACACGGTCGGTGGGGAGGTCCCCCATAATGGGCTGCATGGTGCTGGCCTTCAGGCGGTAGCACGGAATGCACTTAAAAATGACGCTTCGGATGGAGCGTCGTCCCGATAAAATCCAAAATTCGCGCTGCAATATGGCCGAAAGGGCGTTGCAGCCAGCGTGGGCATTTTTGACGTGGTAATGCGTCACCAACAATTTTACAAAAGCGCTATTGTTCGGAAGCAATAAGGGATGACGTGCCCCATAGGGTAAGTCAGAATTCCGGAGGCGTCCACCAACGCGTATCAATCCGGTGTCATCCAGGAAGAGGTTTAAGCGGGCGAGCGAGCCTTTCAAAGGTAAACCTCGCTTCAGTGTCTCAATAGCGGACTCAAAATGCTCCAGTTGAACCAAACGTATCCAAAAGGTCCGGGCCTCCTGTCTCTCCAGGGGCGACAAGACCGGGTTCGACATTTTGTCGCGTGGGTTCCGAGCGTTGTGGGTGAAGCGCTGAATCCAAGCCGTCACCCCAATCAATTTATCAAGGGAACTGTAGCGTTCCTGAAGATAGCTCAGCGAATTGGCTGGCTTATCTTCCACAACTCCGACTCGCAAGCCAGGTAACACATCGGGCTCGGAGAACCTACTCTGAGGCCAGGCGGACTCATTCCGAGTCAGCCAGTCAGGGCCCCACCAAAGAGAGTGGTTGACAAGGTCGGAAGCTTCACATCCGCGGGAAGCACAATCTGCAGGGTTCAGGTCCCCTGGCACATGTCTCCAGGTCAACGGGGTTTCCGAATTCTGGATTTGGGAAACCCGGTTGGCAACAAAGACTTCCAAGTTGTGGGGAGCGGCTCGCAACCAACAAAGGACAATTTCGCTGTCCGACCAGGCGTACACGTCCGTCAGGTCAACGATCGATAGGAGGGACGTACGCACATGGTTGAGAAGGCGCACCAAAAGAGCGGCTCCAGACAACTCCAATTTGGGTATCGTCAAGCGTGACCGAATTGGGGCCACTTTACTTTTCGCCAAGACAAGATGGGTTGCGACCTCGCCGGTGTCACTGACAGTTCGCAAATAGACCACGGCTGCGTACCCTTTTTCGGACGCATCACAAAAGCCGTGGAGACTGGCGTGGCACCTTCCGGGCGGTAGGAAGCAACGAGGCATCGAAATCCGATTAACATTCGGAAGTGAGGCCACGAGGGAGAGCCACTCCTGTAATAACCTCCCTTGAAGGGGCTCGTCCCAGCTGACTTCAGCCAACCAGAGCTTCTGCAGGAAGCATTTGGCCAAAAATATTACGGGGGTGATCCACCCATTTGGATCAAAGGTACGTGCCACCGTGGACAAGACCGTACGTTTGGTCCAAGTCTTAGGGGGGGGATCCAGTTTGACCCGGTAAGTAAAAATGTCCTGCACGGGCTGGTATTGTATACCCAAGACTGTCAGCAAATTAGGATTTTCGGGATTTTCGAAAATGTGTGGATCCTGCTGATCTTCTCCCGGCAAGTCCCTTAAGACACGCGGGGAGCTCGAGAGCCATTTACTCAGTTCGTATCCACCCGACTTCAGAATGGCAATCAACTCATCCCGCAAAATCAAGGCTTCCTCAACACTGGAAGCTCCAGTACAAATGTCGTCCATATAGACTGACGACTCCAAAATGGCTGAGGCGCGAGGATACTTCAGTGCGAGGAAAATCGGCTGATAACCGGAGTCAGAATTCGAAAAAATCGAGGTTAGGTTAGGTTAGGTTAGGTTATGTTAGGTTAGGTTAGGTTAGGTTAGGTTAGGTTAGGTTAGGTAAGGTTAGGTTAGGTTAGGTTAGGTTAGGTTTGGTTAGGTTAGGTTAGGTTTGGGGCTGAGCCGATTCTCGCGGTCGAGGGCTCGTTGTAAGCGTCTAGGCAAGCGCCGTCCGGCCACCCCAGTGCGAGGAAAATTTGCTGATAACCAGAGTCAGAATTCGAAAAAATCGATTTTCTCGTCAACGGCTGAGCCGATTCTCGCGGTCGAGGGCTCGTTGTAAGCGTCTAGGCAAGCGCCGTCCGGCCACCCCAGTGCGAGGAAAATTTGCTGATAACCAGAGTCAGAATTCGAAAAAATCGATTTTCTCGTCAACGGCTGAGCCGATTCTCGCGGTCGAGGGCTCGTTGCAAGCGTCTAGGCAAGCACCGTCCGGCCACCCCAGTGCGAATAAAATCGGCTGATAACCGGAGTCAGAATTCGAAAAAATCGATTTTCTCGTCAACGGCTGAGCCGATTCTCGCGGTCGAGGGCTCGTTGCATGCGTCTAGGCAAGCGCAGTCCGGCCGTCTTAGTGCGAGGAAAATCGGCTGATAACCGGAGTCAGAATTCGAAAAAATCGATTTTCTCGTAAACGGTTGAGCCGATTCTCGCGGTCGAGGGCTCGTTGCAAGCGTCTAGGCAAGCGCAGTCTGGTCGTCCCAGTGCGAGGAAAATCGGCTGATAACCGGAGTCAGAATTCGAAATAATCGATTTTCTCGTCAACGGCTGAGCCGATTGTCGCGGTCAAGGGCTCGTTGCAAGCGTCTAGGCAAGCGCCGTCCGGCCACCCTAAGGCAAGGAAAATCGGCTGATAACCGGAGTCAGAATTCGAAATTATCGATTTTCTCGTCAACGGCTGAGCCGATTCTCGCGGTCGACGGCTCGTTGCAAGCGTCTAGGCAAGCGCCGTCCGGCCACCCCAGTGCGAGGAAAATCGGCTGATAACCGGAGTCAGAATTCGAAAAAATTGAATTTCTCGTCAACGGCTAAGCCGATTCTCGCGGTCAAGGGCTCGTTGCAAGCGTCTAGGCAAGCGCCGTCCGGCCACCCCAGTGCGAGGAAAATCGGCTGATAACCGGAGTCAGAATTCGAAAAAATCGATTTTCTCGTCAACGGCTGAGCCGATTCTCGCGGTCGGGGGCTCGTTGCAAGCGTCTAGGCAAGCGCAGTCCGGCCGTCCCAGTGCGAGGAAAATCGGCTGATAACCGGAGTCAGAATTCGAAAAAATCAATTTTCTCGTCAACGGCTGAGTCGATTCTCGCGGTTGAGGGCTCTTAGAAAGCGTCTAGGCAAGCGCAGTCCGGCCGTCCCAGTTCGAGGAAAATCGGCTGATGACCGGAGTCAGAATTCGAAAAAATCGATTTTCTCGTCAACGGCTGAGCCGATTCTCGCGGTCGAGGGCTCGTTGCAAGCGTCTAGGCAAGCGCCGACCGGCCACCACAGTGCAAGAAAAATCGGCTGATAACCGGAGTCAGAATTCGAAAAAATCGTTTTTCTCGTCAACGGCTGAGCCGATTCTCGCAGTCGAGGGCTCGTTGCAAGCGTCTAGGCAAGCGCAGTCCGCATGTCGTAGTGCGAGGAAAATCGGCTGATAACCGGAGTCAGAATTTGAAAAAATCGTTTTTCTCGTCAATGGCTGAGCCGATTCTCGCGGTCGAGGGCTCGTTGCAAGCGTCTAGGCAAGCGCAGTCCGGCCGTCTTAGTGCGAGGAAAATCGGCTGATAACCGGAGTCAGAATTCGAAAAAATCGATTTTCTCGTCAACGGCTGAGCCGATTCTCGCGGTCGAGGGCTCGTTGCAAGCATCTAGGCAAGCACCGTCCGGCCACCCCAGTGCGAGGAAAATCGGCTGATAACCGGAGTCAGAATTCGAAAAAATCGATTTTCTCGTCAACGGCTGAGCCGATTCTCGCGGTCGAGGGCTCGTTGCAAGCGTCTAGGCAAGCACCGTCCGGCCACCCCAGTGCGAGGAAAATCGGCTGATAACCGGAGTCAGAATTCGAAAAAATCGTTTTTCTCGTCAACGGCTGAGCCGATTCTCGCAGTCGAGGGCTCGTTGCAAGCGTCTAGGCAAGCGCAGTCCGCCCGTCGTAGTGCGAGGAAAATCGGCTGATAACCGGAGTCAGAATTTGAAAAAATCGTTTTTCTCGTCAATGACTGAGCCGATTCTCGCGGTCGAGGGCTCGTTGCAAGCGTCTAGGCAAGCGCAGTCCGGCCGTCTTAGTGCGAGGAAAATCGGCTGATAACCGGAGTCAGAATTCGAAAAAATCGATTTTCTCGTCAACGGCTGAGCCGATTCTCGCGGTCGAGGGCTCGTTGCAAGCATCTAGGCAAGCACCGTCCGGTCACCCCAGTGCGAGGAAAATCGGCTGATAACCGGAGTCAGAATTCGAAAAAATCGATTTTCTCGTCAACGGCTGAGCCGATTCTCGCGGTCGAGGGCTCGTTGCAAGCGTCTAGGCAAGCACCGTCCGGCCACCCCAGTGCGAGGAAAATCGGCTGATAACCGGAGTCAGAATTCGAAAAAATCGTTTTTCTCGTCAACGGCTGAGCCGATTCTCGCAGTCGAGGGCTCGTTGCAAGCGTCTAGGCAAGCGCAGTCCGCCCGTCTCAGTGCGAGGAAAATCGGCTGATAACCGGAGTCAGAATTCGAAAAAATCGTTTTTCTCGTCAACGGCTGAGCCGATTCTCGCGGTCGAGGGCTCGTTGCAAGCGTCTAGGCAAGCGCAGTCCGGCCGTCTTAGTGCGAGGAAAATCGGCTGATAACCGGAGTCAGAATTCGAAAAAATCGATTTTCTCGTCAACGGCTGAGCCGATTCTCGCGGTCGAGGGCTCGTTGCAAGCATCTAGGCAAGCACCGTCCGGCCACCTCAGTGCGAGGAAAATCGGCTGATAACCGGAGTCAGAATTCGAAAAAATCGATTTTCTCGTCAACGGCTGAGCCGATTCTCGCGGTCGAGGGCTCGTTGCAAGCGTCTAGGCAAGCACCGTCCGGCCACCCCAGTGCGAGGAAAATCGGCTGATAACCGGAGTCAGAATTCGAAAAATTCGAGGTTAGGTTAGGTTAGGTTAGGTTAGGTTAGGTTAGGTTATGTTAGGTTAGGTTAGGTTAGGTTAGGTTAGGTTAGGTTAGGTTAGGATAGGTTAGGTTAGGTTTGGTTAGGTTAGGTAAGGTTTGGGGCTGAGCCGATTCTCGCGGTCGAGGGCTCGTTGCAAGCGTCTAGGCAAGCGCAGTCCGGCCGTCCCAGTGCGAGGAAAATCGGCTGATAACCGGAGTCAGAATTCGAAAAAATCGTTTTTCTCGTCAACGGCTGAGCCGATTCTCGCGGTTGAGGGCTCGTTGCAAGCGTCTAGGCAAGCGCAGTCCGGCCGTCCTAAAGCGAGGAAAATCGGCTGATAACCGGAGTCAGAATTCGAAAAAATCGATTTTCTCGTCAACGGCTGAGCCGATTCTCGCGGTCGAGGGCTCGTTGCAAGCGTCTAGTCAAGCACCGTCCGGCCACCCCAGTGCGAGGAAAATCGGCTGATAACCGGAGTCAGAATTCGAAAAAATCAATTTTCTCGTCAACGGCTGAGCCGATACTCGCGGTCGAGGGCTCGTTGCAAGCATCTAGGCAAGCACCGTCCGGCCACCCCAGTGCGAGGAATATCGGCTGATAACCGGAGTCAGAATTCGAAAAAATCGAGGTTAGGTTAGGTTAGGTTAGGTTAGGTTAGGTTAGGTTAGGTTAGGTTAGGTTAGGTAAGGTTAGGTTAGGTTAGGTTAGGTTAGGTTTGGTTAGGTTAGGTTAGGTTTGGGGCTGAGCCGATTCTCGCGGTCGAGGGCTCGTTGTAAGCGTCTAGGCAAGCGCCGTCCGGCCACCCCAGTGCGAGGAAAATCGGCTGATAACCAGAGTCAGAATTCGAAAAAATTGAATTTCTCGTCAACGGCTTAGCCGATTCTCGCGGTCAAGGGCTCGTTGCAAGCGTCTAGGCAAGCGCCGACCGGCCACCCCAGTGCAAGAAAAATCGGCTGATAACCGGAGTCAGAATTCGAAAAAATCGTTTTTCTCGTCAACGGCTGAGCCGATTCTCGCGGTCGAGGGCTCGTTGCAAGCGTCTAGGCAAGCGCAGTCCGCCCGTCTCAGTGCGAGGAAAATCGGCTGATAACCGGAGTCAGAATTCGAAAAAATCGTTTTTCTCGTCAACGGCTGAGCCGATTCTCGCGGTCGAGGGCTCGTTGCAAGCGTCTAGGCAAGCGCAGTCCGGCCGTCTTAGTGCGAGGAAAATCGGCTGATAACCGGAGTCAGAATTCGAAAAAATCGATTTTCTCGTCAACGGCTGAGCCGATTCTCGCGGTCGAGGGCTCGTTGCAAGCGTCTAGGCAAGCACCGTCCGGCCACCCCAGTGCGAGGAAAATCGGCTGATAACCGGAGTCAGAATTCGAAAAAATCGATTTTCTCGTCAACGGCTGAGCCGATTCTCGCGGTCGAGGGCTCGTTGCAAGCAACTAGGCAAGCACCGTCCGGCCACCCCAGTGCGAGGAAAATCGGCTGATAACCGGAGTCAGAATTCGAAAAAATCGAGGTTAGGTTAGGTTAGGTTAGGTTAGGTTTTGTTAGGTTAGGTTAGGTTAGGTTAGGTTAGGTTAGGTTAGGTAAGGTTAGGTTAGGTTAGGTTAGGTTAGGTTTGGTTAGGTTAGGTTAGGTTTGGGGCTGAGCCGATTCTCGCGGTCGAGGGCTCGTTGTAAGCGTCTAGGCAAGCGCCGTCCGGCCACCCCAGTGCGAGGAAAATTGGCTGATAACCAGAGTCAGAATTCGAAAAAATTGAATTTCTCGTCAACGGCTTAGCCGATTCTCGCCGTCAAGGGCTCGTTGCAAGCGTCTAGGCAAGCGCCGTCCAGATACCCCAGTGCGAGGAAAATCGGCTGATAACCGGAGTCAGAATTCGAAAAAATCGATTTTCTCGTCAACGGCTGAGCCGATTCTCGCGGTCGAGGGCTCGTTGCAAGCGTCTAGGCAAGCGCAGTACGGCCGTCCCAGTGCGAGGAAAATCGGCTGATAACCGGAGTCAGAATTCGAAAAAATCCATTTTCTCGTCAACGGCTGAGTCGATTCTCGCGGTTGAGGGCTCTTTGAAAGCGTCTAGGCAAGCGCAGTCCGGCCGTCCCAGTGCGAGGAAAATCGGCTGATAACCGGAGTCAGAATTCGAAAAAATCGATTTTCTCGTCAACGGCTGAGCCGATTCTCGCGGTCGAGGGCTCGTTGCAAGCGTCTAGGCAAGCGCCGACCGGCCACCCCAGTGCAAGAAAAATCGGCTGATAACCGGAGTCAGAATTCGAAAAAATCAATTTTCTCGTCAACGGCTGAGTCGATTCTCGCGGTTGAGGGCTCTTAGAAAGCGTCTAGGCAAGCGCAGTCCGGCCGTCCCAGTGCGAGGAAAATCGGCTGATGACCGGAGTCAGAATTCGAAAAAATCGATTTTCTCGTCAACGGCTGAGCCGATTCTCGCGGTCAAGGGCTCGTTGCAAGCGTCTAGACAAGCGCCGACCGGTCACCCCAGTGCAAGAAAAATCGGCTGATAACCGGAGTCAGAATTCGAAAAAATCGTTTTTCTCGTCAACGGCTGAGCCGATTCTCGCGGTCGAGGGCTCGTTGCAAGCGTCTAGGCAAGCGCAGTCCGGCCGTCTTAGTGCGAGGAAAATCGGCTGATAACCGGAGTCAGAATTCGAAAAAATCGATTTTCTCGTCAACGGCTGAGCCGATTCTCGCGGTCGAGGGCTCGTTGCAAGCGTCTAGGCAAGCACCGTCCGGCCACCCCAGTGCGAGGAAAATCGGCTGATAACCGGAGTCAAAATTCGAAAAAATCGATTTTCTCGTCAACGGCTGAGCCGATTCTCGCGGTTGAGGGCTCGTTGCAAGCGTCTAGGCAAGCGCAGTCCGGCCGTCTTAGTGCGAGGAAAATCGGCTGATAACCGGAGTCAGAATTCGAAAAAATCGATTTTCTCGTCAACGGCTGAGCCGATTCTCGCGGTCGAGGGCTCGTTGCAAGCGTCTAGGCAAGTGCCGACCGGCCACCCCAGTGCAAGAAAAATCGGCTGATAACCGGAGTCAGAATTCGAAAAAATCGTTTTTCTCGTCAACGGCTGAGCCGATTCTCGCGGTCGAGGGTTCGTTGCAAGCGTCTAGGCAAGCGCAGTCCGCTCGTCTCAGTGCGAGGAAAATCGGCTGATAACCGGAGTCAGAATTCGAAAAAATCGATTGTCTCGTCAAAGGCTGAGCCGATTCTCGCGGTCGAGGGCTCGTTGCAAGCGTCTAGGCAAGCGCAGTCCGGCCGTCCCAGTGCGAGGAAAATCGGCTGATAACCGGAGTCAGAATTCGAAAAAATCGTTTTTCTCGTCAACGGCTGAGCCGATTCTCGCGGTCGAGGGCTCGTTGCAAGCGTCTAGGCAAGCGCAGTCCGGCCGTCTTAATGCGAGGAAAATCGGCTGATAACCGGAGTCAGAATTTGAAAAAATCGATTTTCTCGTCAACGGCTGAGCCGATTCTCGCGGTCGAGGGCTCGTTGCAAGCGTCTAGGCAAGCACCGTCCGGCCACCCCAGTGCGAGGAAAATCGGCTGATAACCGGAGTCAGAATTCGAAAAAATCGATTTTCTCGTCAACGGCTGAGCCGATTCTCGCGGTCGAGGGCTCGTTGCAAGCGTCTAGGCAAGCACCGTCCGGCCACCCCAGTGCGAGGAAAATCGGCTGATAACCGGAGTCAGAATTCGAAAAAATCGAGGACCGGAGTCAGAATTTTTTTTTTTTTTTTTTACTCTAGACCCCCCTCGACTATGGGAGACTGTGTTTACATTATTTATTGACCACATTCATTCCAGTTCTATCTCTTATTCTTCTCGCACTTTCATTCTGCATACCATGTTCATCGTTCACTCATTTCATCTTTTACTCTTATTGCTGAAGGCGTATGTGTACTTATAATCTACATAAGGACAATAAGGGGAAGGGCAGTGGGGTATCCATTTATTGATATTTTTTTACAAATTTTTAAGTTTTCTTAATTTTTTAATGACTAATTAGGTAATTATTTTATTTCCTTATCTCTATTCGTACACTAGGCAAATTATTCAATAACAGAGGTTTTAAAAGTATAAAATACATATTTTATACCATTTAAAAGCTTATCATTAACTTAACATATTTGTTCCTATCTCTATTACAATGCAAGTGTTCTTATGCTAACCTACTTATAATTTCACAATAAATAAGTAACATAATTTTCTTACACCTTATTTCTATTGTTTACTATTTTACAATTTTTTTACAAAATATCAGGAACACGTCTCTGTTTTTGCCACGTATAATTTCTGAAAGCGAATTTAAGCCTATATTTTTATCCAAAAGGAATTCTACCTCTTGCCTCTCGCGACAATGGGCCGGGCAGTCCAGGAGGACGTGGAGGACAGACTCAGAACACCCAGGATCGCAGATGCACGACGGACTCTCCTTGCACTTGAAACGGTGCAGGTACTCGGAGAATCCACCGTGCCCCGTCAATATCTGGGTGACAAATCTGTCCACCTTTATTTTACCGATGATCCGGTATGCGGCTATCGCGTCAGGGAAGAAGACCCTGGTGACACCAGCCGTTTCGCCAGCCTGGTATCGCCGGTTCCATTCATCAAGCGATCGCATACGAATGCTTCGCTTGATGAACGACACCGGGCAGCTGTCGTAGTCAAAGGCGCGTTTTGACTTTAGCGCAGCTTCCTTGGCCAGATGGTCGGCACGCTCATTTCCCTCTAATCCCACGTGGGCCTTGACCCAGAACAAACTTACGTGTTTGTTCTGTATCAAGGCCCTACGCAGGTGGCCCCGCGTCTCGACGGCCAGGGGATGAAGGGCTTCCGGATTGGTAACTGTTTGCAGTGCCGACAGGGAGTCGGAATATATTCCAATTGTTCTGGCCAAGTTATCTGCGGCCATCCGCGCCGCCCTGCATATCGCCAGGAGTTCCGCCTGATAGACCGTACAGAATGACGGCAAAGCAAGCTTGAGGGTTTTGGTTTCAGCGGCACCAGCCCATACGGACAGTGCAGCCCCCACCTTGCCCTCAATCTTGCTGCCGTCCGTATAGATGTTAATATCGTGGTCACTGTTGGCCGCAAGTTGTTCCTGATCTGCCAGGCACTGGAAGTCGAGGTCGATATGCTGAGCGGGATGCGGGGACCGCATAGCTGAGGCCATCCGCTCCACCTCCCGATCCCCTATCTCAGGCTGGGGCACCCCTCTCCTTGCGCCGTACAGCGCCGCGGCTTCGCGGACGCGCAGGTCTAGGGGGAGTATCCCGGCGAGCAGCAGCGCCGAGTTCAAGGAGGTAGTTCGGTATGCCCTGCACAGCTTCTGCGCAAAGCCCCGCTGGACCACGTTCAGCTGCTTGCGAACACCAAGCTTATCCACGGCTGGCGCCCAGACGGCAGCCGCATACAGTATCACGGGCTCAACCACCGCTCTGTAAATGGCGCGGATAACTTCGGGGTGGAGGCCCCAGCTCGCCTTCGCAGCCCTCGAAAGCTGTGAGTAAAAGGCGACTGCTTTTTTACAAACATTCGCGACGTGCGTGTTGAAGGTGAGGCGCTGGTCTAGGACGACTCCCAGTAATTTGATTTCACCGACCATGCTAATGTCGACCCCGCCCATGCGGAGGCGCGGGGTGTCATGCTTCAGTTTGCGCGTGATGACCATGGCACTGGTCTTGTGCGGCGCAAACTTCAGCTTATTCAGGACCCCCCACTCCTTCACATGCTCGAGGGCGGCACTAGCCCGGTGTTCGACCTCATGAGCCGTCTCACCCTCAAAGACCAGTACCACGTCGTCGGCGAATGCCTGCACGTAGTAATCTCTAGCCTCCAACTCCCGAAGTAGTGGATCCAATAAAAGATTCCACAATATCGGCCCACCGATAGATCCCTGCACGCAACCCTTACCGGTTTCCCTCACGTGCTCTTCCCCACAGTATCGTGTTCGCACATGCCTGTCGCTCAGGTAGCTACCCAATAGCCTCCTGATGTTGATGGGGACACGTTCCTCCGCCAATCTGACTTTAATTCGCGGCCACCAAGCGTTGTCGAAGGCGCCCTCTATATCTAGAGACACAAGTGTCAACAGCTTTTTATTTGACAAACCTAGTCTGATGTGTTCAACCAGTGTATAGAGGGCGTCCTCGGTACTCCGCTGGGGCATAAAGCCAAACTGACGGGTACTAAGCCTGGGTGCTATATGGTGTTTAAGCCTGGCGACAAGCATCTTCTCCAGCACCTTCCCGAGTACCGGGAGGAGACCTATCGGTCGATACGACCGCGGGGTCGTATAGGAGGTCTTTCCCGGCTTGCGGAGGAAGATCACCGTTGCCTCCTTCCAGGGCTCGGGAAAATGCCGAAGTTCGAGGCACCTATTGAAGAGGGCAAGCGAGAGACCGGGGTCATATTCTATTGCGTGCAAACATATATCGGCGGTAAAACCGTCCGCGCCTGGAGCCTTCTTCGGATTTAAGGACTGGCAGGCCAGTTTCAACTCCATCGGAGTGAAAGGCGGGTCCGACACGTCCGAAGAAGTTTCAACGTCAAAGAGCTCGGCTTGTACCCTCACCCTTCGGTGCTCCTCGGAGTCATCCTCCTCAGAGTCCTCCGGGTAAAAGGTTTCGGCCATAAGCCTCACCGATCCCTTTGCGTCTAGCTCTCTATCGTTTACCACGAGCGGTGGATCCTCGTCTCTCCTGGATGTCCTGCCGAGGACCCTATAGATACCCCCCCACACTGATTCCCCGTCCTGGCGTTCGCAGAAGGCGACCCAGCTGCGTGTCTGCGCGTGCCTCACCTCGGTCTCATACCGCTCCTTCGCCTCGAGGTATTCTCCCACTACCTTTTGACGCCTAACCGGTGCTGCACACCGGATCCTACATTTTTTGGTGGCCACCTCGCGCTTAAGCGCTGCCAACCCCTCGTCCCACCATGGCATAGCCAACACTTCCTTCCGCTTAATAGGCGGAATGGACAAAGCACATGCTTCAGTTATTATTTTATTTAATTTTTCTATCGAGGTATCTAATTCTTGACCAGATGTTAAATTTTTAATATAATCTATTGTAAATTCTTCTCTATTGGTGATTTGGTCCATTTTCGCACGAAACTGGACCCAATTCGCCTTTTTTGTGAAGTAAATCCTCGTGGTTTGCGTAATATGATTTGTATTAATGTGCTTTGTCCGTAGTGTGAAGAATATGCTATTGTGGTCCGAGCTGGTCAGGTCTTCGCGCACTCGCCAGTCGTCCACCAAGCCAAGCAAGTCCTGTGATACAGCAGTTATGTCAACATAACTGCTGTACCTCACGCCACCCCGGATAGTGTCAAATGTAGGGGTATCCCCTCGGTTTAGGATGCAGAGTCCGAGGTCCTCTAGTGCCCCGTGCATTTCTTCGCCGCGGCTATCTGTCACGGGGCTCCCCCACCAGACGCTTTTGGCATTAGAGTCTCCAACTATTACACTCCGAGCCCCTGCCTCGCGCTGCACCCGGCGCAGGTGTGCCAGGTACGAGTCCATCGGCAGGTCAGGCTCAAAGTAGAATGAGATCAGAATAATCTCCCAGTTGCGGACTCGGATCCCCACCACTGAGATGTTGGTCGTGGTGAGTTTCGGGTACTGTGTGATATGAAGGTTCGCGTCAAAAACTATGATCGCGGCCTTTACAGTCCCACTTCCATGATCCGCGCACTGGAAGACTCTGATTCCATTCGCACCCTTTATACGTCCCATCCCACCGACGTATGGCTCCTGCACCAAAGCAACCCGTGCGCCCAGGTTAGAAGCTTCGATCAGCAGCTCGGAGTGTGCCAACTTACTGCGCTGAAGGTTCGTCTGTATGATTTTGAGGGCCGCTGCATCCGCCGGCACGCCCTTAGCAATATGCTACGGATGAACGGGCGAGGTCATCCCACCTTCTCCTGACGGGACAGTCATCACTGAAGGCGTTATGCTCGACATTGTCGAGCTTCGCACGACGACAGTTCCGGCAGGAGGGTGGGGACCCCGCCAGCCAGTCCGCGCATTTAGAGCGCAGGTGCGGCCCGCCGCAGTGGCTACAAAGATCTGCCGGGTCTTTGCAGAACTTGCGTCCGTGGCCGTATCCGAGGCATCGCGTGCATTGGACCAGTGGTGACTGGTCCTCTGCTCGCACCCTCATAAGGTCGACGTGCACCGAGCCCGCGCCGGTTATCCTCGCCCAGAGGGTGGGCGACGCACTCAGGACAACGTGGACCACGTGCGGATTTCTTGCCCTCCTTCGATATTTCACCTGGAGGCGGTCATCCCCGGGGCCGAGGCCGTCAAAGAGGTCCCGATTCTGATTTCTCAGGGCCTTGACAATGTCACCATCGGTATTGACAGCCAAGACTCCTCTGAGTACCAGAAGCGGGTCTCTATTTTTGACATCCTCGACTACGAGCCCCGATCCTTCTTTTCCTAACCTTTCCTTCGCCTTCGTCCTTTCCTCGGCAGTCCCGAAACCCATTATAACCTTACGGTCTTTGGCTTTCCGGACCCGGTCTACATTAATCCAGCCCTCTTTCGCGTCCATAGTCCGCCTCACCTTCCCAAGGACCTCCTCTCCGGTCTCCTCTTCGTCCTTGGAGGTGATGACTACCGAATGTAAGGCGGCGGGCCTCAAAGGCTGGTGTGGCCTCGCGGCTGCCACATTTGCGTAGCTGCGCTGCTGTTCCTCGGCCGCCCTGCTGCAATTTATGAGCTGCTCTTGGAGAGCCTTCATCCTCTCGTTGCTCTCCAAATAAATTCACTGAATCGCTTAGAATGCACCTAGATACAATCAAAGCTTGTAAAAATATTGTAATATCTGGTGATATAAACATCAATCTTATCCAGAAACTTAGTGAAAGCTCCATGGATCATAAAAATAGACATAATTATCTAAATATGCTATCCACGTTTGGACTACTACCAGGGCATTTGTTGCCAACCAGAGATAATAGCTGCTTGGACCACTTTATGCTAAAACTAGATAGGAAAAAGATTAATGCTAATATAGCCGTCTTCAACACAACCATTACCGACCATCTTATGGTATTTTGTAGTTTCACTAAGATAAAATCTACGAAAGAAATTACTAAGAAAAAAATCTATATAGATTTTGACCAAGCCCTTACAACTCTTGCAAATAAAAATCTATCAACTTTACTGCACTGTGATGATCCAAACAGCTTACTTGAGATGCTAACTACTAAAATCACTGAATCTTTACAAGAAAATACACATACTATGAGTTTACCTAAAAAACAAAGAACAATAAAACCATGGATAACTCAAGGTATTTTACGATGTATACATAACAGAAATAAAATGCAAAAGCAATTAAAATGTAATCCTGACGATAATATACTTAAAATAACATATAAAAGATATCGCAACTACTGTAACAATTTAATTAAGAAACTGAAACGTGTACATGACAGGAAACTATTACTAGATAAGAACCCAAAAGTGTTATGGAATAATATAAAAAATCTAACAAGCTCAAAACCCGCAAAAACAATTAATTCACAATTACTTGATACTGACCCATGTCCTATGAAGGCAGTTAACTCAGTAAACAACTTCTTTGCTAATGTTGGATCAAATCTTGCTAAAGAAATTAAAATTAACGACCAATTATTATTACAGCATAATAATCCAATACAGATACCTCACGATAAAAATCAATTGTCATCCTTTGTTATCTTAAATACTGATCACGAAGAGGTTACTTCAATCCTTATGAATTTAAAATCAGACAGTGCTTCTGGACTTGACAATATCCCTACAAAATTTCTAAAACTATCAAAAGACTTAATAGTTCCCATACTCACTTACTTAGCAAATCTTTGTTTCACTAAAGGTATTTTTCCTTCGCTCATGAAACAATCAATAATTACTCCTGTGTATAAGAATGGGGATAAAACTCAAATGAATAACTACAGGCCAATCTCAGTCTTAACGGGAATCTCTAAAATAATGGAAAAATTAATCAATAATAGACTAATGCAATACCTTTATAAATTTAATATTCTATCAACATCACAATACGGGTTTAGGCAAGGGAAATGCACGCAAGATGCTGTTTTGGCTTTAACTTCGAATATTGTAAACCATCTTGATAGTAAAAATAAATGTTTGACCGTCTTTTTGGACCTCAAAAAAGCGTTTGATACAGTTTCGATCCCTATCCTTCTAAAAAAGCTTGAAAACATTGGCATTAGAGGAAACCAGCTTAATCTGTTGAAGGACTATTTAAGTAATCGAACTCAGCGTGTAAAAATAGACGACTATATCAGTACTGACCTTGAAATGACCTTTGGTGTTCCACAAGGTAGTGTCCTAGGACCTACCTTGTTTTTAATATATATAAACGACCTATGTAATTTTAAAATAGATTCTGGAAATATTTATTCTTATGCAGATGACACTGCTATAGTCTTTCACGGGAAAACTTGGAAAGAAGTGCATAGTACTGCCGAAACAGGTTTAAGGAAAATATCTAGTTGGCTTAAATCAAATTTTTTGACACTTAACACTAATAAGACAAACTACATATGTTTCGCAATAAATAATAAAGGTCAACCTTTAACATCAAATCTACAAATTCACCATTGTAACGTCCAGAGCGTTTGCACGTGTCCTACCATTGATAAAATTTATTCAACTAAATATCTAGGTATAATTATTGACCAAAGATTATCCTGGCATTCCTATCTGGAACTACTATGTAGCAGAATTAGAAAACTTATTTGGATTTTTAAAACATTAAGACATGTTGCAACAAACAAACTTCTAATTCAAGTGTATACAGCCCTTGCTGAATCTATACTATCATACTGCATTCCAGTATGGGGAGGAGCATCAAAAATTAAATTTCTTGAATTAGAGCGTAGTCAACGTGCCCTATTAAAAGTTATGTACTGCAAACCTTATCGGTTCCCTACAAATGAGCTATACTCCATAAATAATTTAATGAGTGTGAGAAAGCTATATATTCTAAAACTAATACTAAATCGGCATAAAACAGTTACTATAGATACTGACACATTGACAAAAAGAAGAGTAAATATTAGAATAGAAACAAATACTGTAAAAACTAAATTTGCTAGTAAACAGTATACTAAACAATCGGCTTATGTTTACAAGAAGGTAAATAATTTGTTAAAAATATATTCATTAAATACTCACGATCTTAAAAAGTCTCTAACTGAATGGCTCACTAGCCTAAATTATGAAGACACTGAGGCATTACTCGAAGTTATCACCTGAAAGATCTATCTGCGCGCGCATTTATGCACACACACACACACACACATACATACACACACGCACACACACACACATACACACACACACACACACACACACACACTCACACACACACACACTCACACACACACACACACACACACACACACACATACACACACACACACTTTTAGGATATTTAACTTATATTGTATTTAACTTAAGTATATATTTTAAATGTGTACTTCATTTCTATGTATATGATTTTCATAAAGATTGTCTACGGAAGAGCGGGACATCCTGGCACAGGTATAAATTTACCTAAAAGGATGTCCCAACAACTGATGAATGTTTTGAAATATTTTTATTAATAAATCATTTTTTCTTTTTTTTTTTTTTTTTTTTTCTCCAGGAGAAGCCGAGAGTGCTCGTCGAGCTTGGCGCTCAGTCCGGAATCCGGGGGCACCGTAAATGTGGTGTCTGTGTCTGTAGTCGCTGGCACCACCTTCACGGAACCCCCGCCCTCCTTTCGAGCCCTCTCGGCCTTCAGGTCGGCCTCGGACTCAGCAACCAATTTTTTGAGCCCAGCCAGGGACTCCAAGATCGACTCCTTAATTTCGGTCTTGAGGTTTCGTGACGAGCCCATCGCCAATTTCGCTTTATTAAAAAGCGCTGTTGCCCTCTGTACTCTGGTCCGATCATTACTCTTTGGCGGTGAGTGGACCAGCACTTCCCGCCCATCCTTAGAGATGTCAACCTGTTTAGGGGTTGTCGTCTTCGGTTTGGAGGTGGTTGAGGCACCTTGTGCACTTGTGGAGGTCGAGTCGGTGGAGGTCAGCTCAATAGCTGCCCCTTCCCACTTCTCCAAACTACGTCGAGTCAACTTTTTGACTATTTTGGGGGGAGTTGAGGGTGGGTTCTTCTCCTCCTCCTGCAGCTTCGTCGGGGTCCGGAAAGCAGACATCATTGTCGTGGAGGTCGCGTTAATATTTTTAAAATATCATCCAAATCCTAGATCATTGTCTCTTGTCATAGAATATACATTTTCCATGGAAAGATAAATTCCGCCACAGTGAATTATTTTCCATGCATCCCGTAGAACTTGAGATCCTTATCACCTCTTGCTAAGAAACCACTCTCTTATCTTTTATACTTTCCGAGATAGAACAACACGAAATTTGTATGGCGGCCATCTTGAATCCGCCATTTTGGTTTTTTTTTCCACTCACTGCCAATTGCGTGAAGTTCCGAGTATTTTTTGTTTAAGCAGTCCCCACCTAACTATAATACCTTGCCCATGCTCCTTGACTGTCTTTAAAATCCTCAATCATCACCTCATTGCATATTTTCCTCTGATAGTCTTCCAAAACACCGCATCAAAGCACTTCATGTTTTACAACTCGTGGTCTCTTCAACATTCCCCATACATATTCTATCCAAAAAAATCCGCCATATTGGATTTTTTTTTCTAACCATCAAATAGACCTTCGGGTTCTGATCAACTCTTGTCAAGAAACTGTTCTTCCATCTTTTATACTTTCCGAGATATCGACGAAATTCGAATGGCGGCCATTTTGAATCCGCCATTTTGAATTTTTTTTCAGCTCATTGCCAATTGGATGACATTTCGAATGACATTTGGTCGAGCACCCCCCACCTATCTCCAATACCCTTGGCTGTGCTCTTCATCTGTCTTCGATATCCTCAATCATCAGCTCTCTCCGTATTTTTCCTCCGAATGAATTTTTTTCTCCTATACGACCCCATCCATGAAAAAAAATTTTTTCATACAAAATTGTTCAGGAGAGGTGATCAATGAGTGAATGAATGAATCAGCACAAGCAGCTATATATATAGTAAAATAACTAGTAGGGCGCGTGTGTGCGCGGGCCACATGTGGCCCGCGTGCAGTCTTCCCGCCAATAAAGGTATCGCCGTCATCTCCATCGCCAATTGGAATCCGATTGGCAGTGAGGTGAATAAATTACCAAGGAGCACTGTCATGGTTTTAAAGATAGTTACGGGCAGTTCGAAAAAAATACGCTGAACCTCATCGGATGAGGTTCAGCGTACTTTTTGTTCGAACAGCCCTTAACTATCTTTAAAACCATGACAGTGCTCCTCAATCATCATCCAAATCCTAGATCATTGTCTCTTCTCATAGTATGTACATTTTCCATGGAAAGATATATTCCGCCACTGTGAATTATTTTCCATGCATCCCGTAGAACTTGAGATCCTGATCACCTCTTAATAAGAAACAACTCTCTTATATTTTATACTTTCCGAGATAAAACAACACGAAATTTGTATGGCGGCCATCTTGAATCCGCCATTTTGATTTTTTTCAGCTCACTGCCAATTGCGTGAAGTTCCGAGAATTTTTTGTTTCAGCAGTCCCCACCTAACTATAATACCTTGCCCATGCTCCTTGACTGTCTTTAAAATCCTCAATCATCCCCTGATTCCATATTTTTCTCCGGTAGTCTTCCAAAAAACCGCATCAAAGCACTTCATGTTTTAAAACTCGTGGTCTCTTCAATATTCCTCATACATTTTTTATCGAAAAAAAAAAATTCCGCCATTTTGATTTTTTTTTCAATCCATCAGATAGACCTTTCGGTCCTGATCAGTTCTTGTCAAGAAACCGTTCTTCCATCTTTTATACTTTCCGAGAAATCGACGAAATTCGTATGGCGGCCATTTTGAATCCGCCATTTTGAATTTTTTTTCAGCTAACTGCCAATTGAATGACATATCAAATGACATTTGGTCGAACACCCCCCACCTATCTCCAATACCCTTGACTGTGCTCTTCATCCGTCTCCGAAATCCTCAATCATCAGCTCTCTTCGTATTTTTCCTCGGATTGTTTTTTTTTCTTCTATAAGACCCCATCCGTGAAAAAATTTTTTTTCATACAATATTGTTCAGGAGAGGTGATAATCAGTCAGTCAGTGAATCAGCACAAGCAGCTATATATATATTAAAACTAGTAGGGCGCGTGAGTGCGCGGGCCACATGTGGCCCGCGTGCAGTCTTCCCGCCCATAACGGTATCGCCGTCATCTCCATCGTCCATTGGAATCCGATTGGCAGTAAGCTAAAAAAATTACCAAGGAGCACTGTCATGGTTTTAAAGATAGTTAAGGGCAGTTCGAACAAAAAAATACGCTGAACCTCATCCGATGAGGTTCAGCGTATTTTTTGTTCTAACAGCCCTTAACTATCTTTAAAACCATGACAGTGCTCCTCAATCATCATTCAAATCCTAGATCATTGTCTCTTCTCATAGTATGTACATTTTCCATGGAAAGATAAATTCCGCCACAGTGAATTATTTTCCATGCATCCCGTAGAACTTGAGATCCTGATCACCTCTTGCTAAGAAACCACTCTCTTATCTTGTATACTTTCCGTGATAGAACAACACGAAATTTGTATGGCGGCCATCTTGAATCCGCCATTTTGGTTTTTTCAGCTCACTGCCAATTGCGTGAAGTTCCGAGTATTTTTTGTTTCAGCAGCCCCACTTAACTATAATACCTTGCCCATGCTCCTTGACTGTCTTTAAAATCCTCAATCATCACCTCATTCCATATTTTTCTCTGGTAGTCTTCAAAAAACCGCATCAAAGCACTTCATGTTTTACAACTTGTGGTCTCTTCAATATTCCCCATACATTTTCTATAGAAAAAAAAAATTCCGACATTTTGATTTTTTTTCAATCCATCAAATAGACCTTCGGGTCCTGATCACTTCAATTCAATTCAATTCAATTCAATTCAATAATATTTATTGCGAAACTTGGTTTACATAGATCTTATAGAGATTGTCAAGTTCGAACAAGTTCTACCTTACGGCATGCAATATATGTTACAATATTTATAATATCACCCTACAACTATATTATTATGTAATTATGGAAGAAACAATATGCAGTGACTTTTTACTTAAATGGCCCTGTATTACGCAGAAAAAAAAAAAAAAATAGTTATTAATAACAAATCATCTAATGACGCCTTCTCGTCATAATATAATATCTCATATTAATAAAATGACTTCTTGTCAAGAAACCATTCTTCCATCTTTTATACTTTCCGAGATATCGGCGAAATTCGTTTGGCCGCCATTTTGAATCCGCCATTTTGAATTTTTTTTCAACTAACTGCCAATTGGATGGCGTTTCAAATGACATTTGGTCGAGCACCCCCCACCTATCTGCAATACCCTTGGCTGTGCTCTTCACCCGTCTCCGAAATCCTCAATCATCAGCTCTCTCCATATTTTTGTTCTTAATGAATTTTTGCCCTCTATACAACAACGTCCTTCAAAAAAAATTATTTCATACAAAATTGTTCAGGAGAGGTGATCAATGAGTGAATGAATGAATCAGCACAAGCAGCTATATACAGGGTTACTTGTAATTTATTAACAACCTCCTATATATAACTTCTATACATGATGCTGAACAACGTTTGTTCAACGACTTTTCACATAACTCAATAAATGACATGGCCGGATTCTGCCCTCAAAAAAAATATTCATGGCCATCGACAAACAGTACGTCATATTAAAGCTTATAATTATGCCTTTACAATCGTTTCGTTTTTATGATCAGAAAACTAGCGAGAGACATAATATCAGCATAACAACCTGCAACAAAATGCGCCTACATATTTTTAAAAGCAATGATTTATTATTAAAAAATTGTTTTTAAAAATGTTTACTCGCATTTTCTAAGCTTTGTAATATGAAAAATTAATAAGTTCATAACCAATACGTATCATTTTTTAATAAAAAATCATTGCTATTTAAAATATATAGGCGAATTTTGTTGCAAGTTGTTATGCTGATATTATGTCTCTCGCTAGTTTTCTGATCATAAAAACGAAACGATTGTAAAGGCATAATTATAAGCTTTAATATGACGTACTGTTTGTCGATGGCCATGAATATTTTTTTTCCATGGCACAGCTCCATACAAGTTTCGGCCATGTCCTTTCCAAGCAAGCTTGAGAAAATGTCTACGCAGATAGTGAAATAAATAATAATCAACACCGTGAGATTTATTAGTAAGTCCGTTTATTATAAGTATGACAATATCCTAGTATGTACACGGTGCGCGCGCGCAGCCCTCACTCGTCCTCGTGCACGGAGAACAGCTTGGCCACCTCCAGCAGGTCGTCGAACTCGCCGCGCGCCAGCACCTGCACAGGTGACAGCGGTCACAGGGACTACTCAACTATGGAGATGCCCTATTCATTCTAGCCAATCATCTCTATTATATTAGTGTGCTGGATCAAACATTCTATTGACAATTGACACTTCATTTTTTGTGCCGATTTGAAGCGCCCTCCTCGAAAGTCCAATTTAGAATTTTTGAAGAAGAACACTTTCGTCATCGTTTTGCGTAACTTTAACCGTTTACGCAGCGCAAGTAACGGAAGCTCTCCAAATGGAACAGTATTGGTCATAACTCATAGTGTATAATGTTATAATAATAGCCTACTACAGTCTTGATAAATGGACTATTAATTCGAGCCAGTAGTTCCGGCGATAAGCGTATTCAAACAAACAAACTCTTAAACTTTTTAATATTAGTACATAATATAGATTCACCCTCGTATTCTAAACATGAAATGGCGGTACAATAACTATCGTCTATTTCGTTTTTCCTCCGAATGTTAAATTACTGTTGATGAACAAAGACAAAACAGGATATAATTATTCCACCACTGTTTTACGTTCGTGAACGAGCGGGTTCGAATAGTGTGTAGCGACGGCACGCACCTGCCGCGCGACGTGCATCCTGTTGAACAGGTTCCACAGCAGCACGCCCACCACGCGCCGCTCGCGCACGTAGAACACCACGCCGCGCTCGAAGCGCCGCGGCGCCTCGTCCGCCGCCTCGCGCGTCTTGCTCGCTGCCTCGCGCGCCACGCCCGCCGCGCCCGCCGCCTCGCCCGCCGCCCCCGCCGTCTCGACCGCCGCCCCCGCCGCCTCGCCCGCCACCCCCGCCGCCTCGCCCGCCGCCCCCGCCGCCTCGCCCGCCACCCCCGCCGCCTCGCCCGCCGCCCCCGCCGCCTCGCCCGCCACCCCCGCCGCCTCGCCCGCCGCCCCCGCCGCCTCGCCCGCCGCCGCTTCGTCCTCCGCGAACACGCCCACCGTGCGCAGCCGCGAGTCGATGATGCCGATCGCCTGCAACACGTGTTGAATTCGTTTAATATCCTTTTTTTTATTTAATTATTTAAGAAGATTTAGTTTGGCAACCTTCCACTAGATGGCGCTGATTATTATTGACCCGCGCTATCGAGTTTCAATTTGTAACCCATATTCTGTATCGAAGGCAATAAAGTTAAAGTATCAAGTGTCAAATTCAGCCTTGTCTTTTATTTCGACGACAGCGCGTAGGTAGTGTACAACACGCACTCGCTCAGCACCGGCTCAGGCCGCCCCCCTCCCCGCGCTCGCCGCGCGCGCTCACCTCGTAGCCGAGCTGCGGGCCGAGGTCGCTCCAGAACATGCTCTGGTGCCGGTAGGGCTTCGGCGGCGCCACGCCCGCCATGTTCTCGCCGGCGAGGCGGCCCGACACCACGGCGTGATCGTGGTGCTCCACGCGCCGCCGCCCCAGCGCCTCGTCGTAGAAGCACGCCACGTCGCCGGCCGCCCACACGCCCGAGCGCGCCGCCAGCTCCGCGTTGACCAGCACGCCGCCCAGCGCCGCGTGCAGCTCCAGCCCCGCCGCCGCCGCCAGCTCGCTCGCCGGCTCCGCGCCCACGCACTCCACCACCAGCTGCGCGCGCGCCGCGCCGCCGTCCGCCAGCCGCAGCGCCACGTCGTCGCCCTCCAGCGCCGCGCCCGCCACGTCCGCGCGCGCGCGCAGCTCCACGCCCGCCGCCGCCAGCCGCCGCGCCGCGTCCGCCGCCAGGTACGGCGGCAGCACGCGCTCCAGCGGCGCCGCCTCGCGGAACAGCTGCACCACGCGCCGCCCCGCGCCCTCCGCCGCCAGCCGCGCCGCCAGCGCCGCGCTCAGCTCCGTCGCCAGGAACCCGCCGCCCAGCACCGCCACCGTGCGCACGCCCGGCGCCTCCAGCGCGCGCGCCAGCCGCGCCGCGTCGCGCACGCCGCGCAGCGCCAGCGCGCGCCCGGCCGCCGCCGCCTCGCGCAGCGCCGCCACGCGCCGCGGCCGCGCGCCCGTGGCCAGCAGCGCGCGCCCGTAGCTCAGCACGTGCCGCTCGCCGCCCGCGCCCGCCTGCAGCTCGGCCTCGCGCGCGTCGGGGTCGAGGCGCACCACGCGCCAGCCGCGCGCCAGCGCCGCGCCCGGCGGCGCGTCGCGCATGCGCTCCGGCGGTGTGTAGAAGGCCTCGGGCTCGTACACGAGGCTGCGGCGCCGGCCGTTCCACTGGCGGAAGCTGAGGTCGGCGGCCGCGGCGCAGGCCGGCTCGGGCTCGCGCCACAGCTCCTTGCTGAGCGGCGGCCGCATGTAGGGCGGCGCGGGCTCGTCGCCCACGATGAGCACGTGCGCGTCGGGGCGCGCGCTGCGGATGGCGCGCATGGCGGCGAAGGCCGCGGTGCCGCCGCCCACCAGCAGGAACTCGGCGTGCGCGGGCAGGTCGGCGGCGCGCGCCGGCACCGGCTCGGGCTCGCTGGGCGCGGGCGCGGGCGCGGCGCTCGGCGCGGCCGGGTCGGGCCTGTCCTCGTCGCTCAGCTTACGATAAATATATACCTGGTGGAAAATACGTTTAATGAGTGACCGGCTCGTCTAGCGCGGCGGCGAGTTCGGCGGCACGTACCCCGCCCAGCGACGCGGTGACGGCGAGCGCGGCCACCGCGGACCACGTGCGCGCGCTGCGCGGCGGCGGCGGAGGCTGCGGGGGCGGGGCCTGCGCGGGTGCGGCGTGCGCGCGGGTCGGAGGCGGGGCGGGCGCGGCGCCCTCGCTCTTGTGACCATCGGCGCTTAGCACGGTCTGCAAAATAGTGTAAACACTGGTTTTATTTAGCAAATTAGTTCAGGGAGGCTACCACCGTGACCTAGAGTAATATTATTGTAATATTGTTTTAAAATTTCCATACTGACATTGTATGAAAATGTCAAAACAATATTACAATAATATTACTTTAAGTCACGGTGGTAGGCCCCCTGATGCTTTGTGTTAGGTTATCGATATATTCTGCACCACCGCCACCTCTGCACGTAAAACTCTGGCCAATAGCCACGTACCCACCTAGCGCACAGACTCGCGCGGCAGCCTCGCGAGCCAAATGCCTCGGCCGGTGTGGACGTGCCTCAAGCGGCTGGGGGCGCGCGTTTTCTCGGCTGAGCACGGCTCGGCCCCGAGCCCTCTGTTGTCGGTAAACTTACGCGCTCAAAGGTGCCTCAGTGAGCGCTGTATGACAGGTGAGAACGGTTATGTTTTGGCTCGCGCGCGAAGCTACTTCAAGTTTTGTCTGTCATATCCAAGTAATCTATTTCCATATTGGTGCCTCTCATAAATTTTTCTAATCTAGAAGAGTCTAGGTTTTTTCTTGATACATGACTGTTTTCGTTTCTTTAAACAATAAGCAGCTAGGAAAATAGCTGCAGCTAAAATTACACGACTGTCCATTTCGAATACTCCCGGACTTATGATGGCTGTCTGCCTTGCGAGGCAGGCCGAGGCTACTACTACCTCGGGAGCCATCGCTCGCGATCTGGACACCGAGGCCGCCGCGCGAACCTGTGCTCTAGGTGGGTACGCAGCTAATGAATTCTTCTGTTTGTTTCGTTCGAGCCGATGAGTTTACTGGCAAGTTGCCGACATAGCATTTCTATGTAAAACTTGTATGTTGATTTTCTTCTTTTATTCTTTTGTTTCTTCATTTATTTCTTCTTCATGTGAGTTTTGTTTCTTTTACTCTAATTTTTATTTGTGAAAACTTGTAATTGGCTTTACTAAATTTATCTATTTTTCTCAAATTAATTATATATAATATATGATATTATAGCTGTAAGTTTTCCTATAAAATAAAATAAAATTAATAAAATAATTAAGTGGAGTGTTACCGTTCTGTATCTCCGCAACTTCCTCGAATGCTTGCACACACAATCATTAAACATCATTTTTTGCTTATTATTAAAATAAATTATGATTAAAATTTAATTTATGATTAAAATTATTTTTTGTGTATTATGTAATTTTTTAAGAATAGTTAAAGGCAAAATAAAGATGGTTTTCCCTTGACTTGAACTACTATTATGCATGTTGTAGCCACTTATAAGTGAAGTCATATGTTTATCTAGTACCTAAGGCTATTTTCATTTATTAATGTATCAAATGCGATTCTGTAAGTGGTGCTTTGAATAAATAAACAAATACATCGACAGCAGTACACACGTGTGTATGCTATACACTACTTGTGTACAATTCAAAACTCAAATTTAAATTTTTTTTTTTTTTTTTGATAATATGAAACTTACTACATATTGTAGGTGGACATGAATTTTGTATAAACAATAGCATATTTTTTAATAAAAACATTGCTCAAAAATTTAGATTCACCTCATATTGGTTCTGAAAGATGGCTTTTGGCAGAGCTATTAATTAGGAACCAACATTGGGAAAATGTATAAATAAAAACTGCATAATTATGCAGTTTTTATTTAGTAGATTGTGTAAATCCTATTTAGTGCAAAACTCATTACTATAATCGTACAATATAAGTTTTGTTATTTTCAAAACACTAAAAGAAGAATGAGCAAAAGTGGTATCAAGTTTTCTCATGAACCAAAAAATTAAAATATTCTTAGAAAATGAAATAGTATTTTTAAGAACAGATTGGCTAGGAATTTGTTTTTCACATCCTGTTAAATACACTTTGCATACAAACATTTTCAATGCAATTTCCGGTCATACTGCTTTCATTGAGAAGCACAACTTGTTTATTTGCCTATAACATTGGATTTAGGTTGTTTATTAAAAAAGTAATAATTGTGAGTTAATGTAGAGACCGCCTATAACAAATAACGGGATTCCATACATCTATGTCATTATCCTTTGATTTTGGCGTTTCACTGAAAGAAGACTTTAATTGAAAGTCTTCTTTCAGTAAAATGTTCTCCGTGAGACATCGCAGTGGGACACCCTGTGTATAGGTACGTGTGTGACACTGCTAAACTTACCTTATCATTTGTAGTCACACTGGAATAGTTGCAGGCTCCTGAAACATTTATTTACATTCGTTATATGCGAGTCTGGCGGCACTTTTACGTTCTACATTATTGAGTGTGCGCTTACTTACGGGTTCATACAATTTATAGTAATTATTTAGAACTTAATGTACCTATGTAAAGTATCAAACTTACGGAATATTTTAAATCCATCTCTTCTACTTCTTGATAGAGCCTGACTTTCAACATAAATGCTTGTTATTGCTCTGAGCATGTTTAACGTTGGCAAAAACCAATTTATTGATTCTTTTCTTAACCTATCATCATCATTACTTTATCACATAGCGTTAAAATGTATTAAAAATGCAATTTTTCAAAAATTTAGGAAATTAGAAAATGTAGAACATGTAGGTAGGATGCAGGCAGGAACATTGACCAGGAACCGGCAGGAACCAAGGAACCACCATAGACTTTCGGTTCCTGGTCTATGCACCATAGACTGCCATAGACATAAAACAGGAACCACAGACCAGGAACCGAAAGGCAGGAACTTTTACCAACCTCCTCTATGGGATTGGGAAGTGGGAACTTCAGTAACACAGATCAATTATTCAATTATCATCATCATCAATCATCAATCATCAATCATCAATCATCAATACATATAATAAATCTGTAGAGGTCGAATTTCTGTAGAGGTCGAATTTCTGTACAAATAAAAAAAATGCTAAAAACCGAGTCAGGGGGATGTAAGAAGTGAAATAGAACTAATTTAAATTTTTTCAAATTTTTTGTTTCTCTGTTTGTCTGTTTGTCTGTTTGTCTGTCTGTTTGTACGGGCTAATCTTTGGAACGGCTGGACCGATTCCAATGAAATTTTGTGTGGTGGTAGCTTATGTCCCTGGTCAACATATAGGATACTTTTCATCCCGGTAAAATAAAGAGTTCCCGTGGGATAGTTAAAAAACTGCAATTAATTTAACAGCTTTGTAAACAACAACTAATGAACTTAATTTAGTAAAATTTGTCATGCTTTTTTTTTTTTTTTTTTTTAATTTATTTAAGTCAAAAAATACAAGCATAAATTACATTTACAAAATCTCGCCAAACTGGGCTACCAGTTTGTTGGCGAGAACGCGCTCTTTTTACATGAATATTATGCGTCTAATTAATATGTACCTAATTAACAATTATTATTACCTACATTATTTATGGAGCTATTATTTTACAACTTATAATTAATTTACAAATACTATAAAATATATATATATATATATATACAATTATAATTATTAGCCATCTCAAGAGTTCTTAAGCAGATGCTCCTTTAGCTTCTTCTTAAGAACTCCTGGGCTGACTTTACTATCATCTCTAAGCCAATCTATGTTATTGTATATTTTAGGCACTTGATACCTAGTCAACCTCTTGCCGTAATAGTTACTTATTTGTGGCACCATGAACCTTGTTTTTCTGCTACTTCGTACATTATCCCTTAGCTTAATAAAAGTTTTATAGTTTTCCAAATAATAATTTTCCCTAGCTATGAGATAATTTACTTTATTATGTATTGGTAATATCTTAAGATCTTCAAAAATGTTGTCATAATTCCCTTTATACTTTTCCTTCTCTTTTTTCCCTATAATGTGTTTTAACAGTCTAATTTGTAACTTTTTTATTTCATTTAGGTAGGTGCTGAATGTTCTGCCGTAAACACTGAGGCCATAGTTAATTACTGAGTCTGCTAGCGCGTAGTATACTACTAGTTTAGTACGTTTGCTTAGCACGCGGTCAAGATGAAAGAACTTTCCCAGTAATGACCGGAGTCTATTGCACACTACCCCTATGTGAGATTTGAAATTGAAGTGTTTATCAATTCGCAGCCCTAAATATTTGTAACTTTCTACATACTTAAGACTCTGACATATACAAGAGTTCTTAGACCTATGTAGGCATTCGTAGTTGTGGCCTACAATACCTATATCGTTGTATTGAACTTATGATACCTTATGTTGCCTCTGTAACAAAATATATATATATATAGTAAAACTTATTAATCCAATCGAGTTCCCGCGGGAAAGAAAACATTACAAAAACAGGAAAAGCAGGCGTCTTTCAAGTAACGGATTTAAATGCAATTTTATGATCCTACTTTATATATATGCCCGGTCAACATTTAAGATACTTTTCATCCTGAAAAATTTGAGAGCACCGGTGGGATGTTTAAAAAAACCTATAGCTACTTATCTACGTAGCACAATCAAAACGGCGTCGAAATATCGACAGTTTAAATCGTCCTTTTGATCGTGCAACTAGGTATAACTATACAAGATAACCCGTACGTGGCAGGAACGGGTTGCTACTTAATTACAATATCTGGGCGTTGGTATCATCTCAGAATAACCCCAACCAGAATAACCAGAGTTTGGTTAGTTTAGGTACTTGATTGTACAGCGGCTGTGTTCAATGCTGTCTTGGGGAATATGCTCAATTAAAAACGATAGACTCCAATAAAAACTAATTTTAATTTCGGTGATAACCGGCGAAGCCGTCTTATGTTGCTGACTTGATGAAATTTAAGTGCGATATAAGGTCACGGTGGCGCCATCTAGTTTGGACTGCAGTCAACTTCATATTTTGTCTGATGATTTAGTACATTGTGTAACCCGCGCTCTACACTACTCGCGAAGTTGACCGAAGTGGGACCGAAGTTGAACGGAGCGAGCAGTGTGGAGGGGCACTTCGTCTACCTTCGCCAACTTTTCATAAACTTCGGTAAACTTTCTGAGTACTTCGCTGAGGAACTTCGCAAGTAGTGTAGAGACCGGGTTACAGTTTGCTTTTTTATGATTTACCAAAACGAATATACACAAACTTTGAAACTTATTTTATTATTTCTCCAGTTTATATAATAATTATTAATTTATGTAAAAATAATATTTATTCCGTTGTACCCACTTAAAAGTAATTCATTTCAACTGAGTAAAGTAGTTCTTAAATTTTTAGATGGTGGTTTTTTCAAAAACAGCAATCATATTCTGTAGGGTAACCATGCATTATGTGGATCAAAGATTTTTCTACTTACGTATCTCGTAGTAGTTAGGTAGATACGGTAGACAAATTGGAGATGTATAATAGTAATGTAACGTATTTTTTTACGTTACGTTACAAACTTTCACTGTTGATTTTTGATTTTTGACTTTTGATCTTTGATTTTTGACTTTAGGCTTTTGATTTTGGTTATAAAGTATTGTTTCGTTTAACAAAGTATTGTTTATTATTTTTAAAATCACATTTATAATTATTGAAATGTAAATAAATGTTGTCGTCATAGGAATTTGTCCAGTGTTCCGTTTTATCATGGTCACTTAAATTAGAAAGGGACGCAGTACCTGCATAGCCCTCTCGCTCGGACTGGTTTATTCGCCATGGTGCGAGGTCTTGTACTATAATAAGTCTATGGTCATAGCTCAAATCCATGGCTCAAATCATCGATATACCATAGGATCAAATCTAAGGTCCTATTACAAGCTACAGTCCATAGATCAATATATATATATTGATCTATGCTACAGTCCGACAAGGCTCTTTTGCTGAGGGCGCTGTTGCAAAAAAAAGACAGCCATAAAATAAAATCTCCTCAATTCTAAAATCTCTTCAATTTTAGTTTTAAGAAGCATAAACCTCATAACATACAATAGTGATATACTGACAGAGCGAACTATCAAACAGTAGCACAAGATAGCGGCATTAGTTCAGACTTTGGCCACTCGCCAAAATAGCCTTGTCGCACTGTAAGCTCCTCTAAATAAATAGTAATCCCACCAAAAACATTCTGTAAAAAACTAGCCAAAGTCAAAATGGAGCTGCTTGTTTATCTCTAAAAAGTACTGAAATCTAGACAAAGTCGTGCCAAGTCTAAGGTTCCTTACTGCGATTTCTTTATTATTATAGTTAATGTTGCGTGACTTGGCCGTTGAAGGGTACACAAGGGTTCAAACCAGGTGCTCCATGACACCATTGCACCAATCTGTCGCCAGAATTCATCGTCAATGAGTAGCGGTTCTTGGTCTTCAACGGCCAAGTCACACAACATTAACTATAATAATAAAGAAATCGCAGTAAGGAACCTTAGACTTGGCACGACTTTGTCTAGATTTCAGTACTTTTTAGAGATAAACAAGCAGCTCCATTTTGACTTTGGCTAGTTTTTTACAGAATGTTTTTGGTGGGATTTCACTTCTTTTTGTAGAAACTTCAAAATATTACAAAATATTTCTGTCCGTTTTTCTAGATACATTAACTGCATAAATAACTTTGTAATCTCATATAATTTATATGGAATTACAAAGTTATTAATGCAGTGATCACCAGGTACTCCAGATCTTCGATTATCCTAGTTTTTATAGTTTTCCCTTTATGTGGCCATTAAACCCTAACTCTGTACCAAATTTCAGCTCTCTGAGTTTATGGGAAGTACTAGTTCTATTTTGATGATCATGAGTCAGTCAGTCAGTCAGTCAGTGTCGAAAATGCGAAACTTTGCTTTCGCATAACTTCGGAACTATATGACCTACAGACTTGAAATTTTGGGTTTTAAGTATGTGATTATAGCTTACTGGATATCGAAAATTTCAGCGTTCTGGTCTTATCCAGAGGTTCTCAAATAGGAGCCCGAAAATGCGGCGAAATGGTTCCTGTAAAGATGGTACGGCAGTTTTGCTTCGCGCTTTGACTTTGGCGGGGGCACTGCCGTGCCCCCTGATCATGGGCTCCAATCAAATCATAAATGTCAATTTCAATTTCTATGTTGTCACTGTCAAGAGATTATCAGTGTCATCAAGGTGTCATCACTCATCATAGACAACTACAAAGTGACACTACAGGCATACTGCATAGTGTCATGAATGTCATTTGAGTAGAATAAAATTAATCGTAAAAAAATTATTATTGACTATTCGGGCCTTGGTTTCTTTTTCATTGTTCAAAATATATAATTTTGAAACAGGCCGTTGATCGGCCATATTTCGGTCGACGAAACCCACGAGCTAGGCACAGGGCGGTGGCAGCGGAGCAGCTCTCTTCAGCGGAGTTACAGATTGTCGATCAAAATTCCTCCAGCTGCGGTAAACGAAGGATCTTCTCTCCGAACTACTAATTGGTAAGTGCGATGTGGAGTTTACACTCGGCACCTACCGCTGCAGCATTTTTTCCTTCAAACGCTTCTGAGACTGAAGCGAATAGGTATCACTCGCAGCAATAGCTCGCACTGCTTTTGCGACAGATAGAGCAGAAGCACTGCGAGTGACGTGCTGATGTGCTCCCCCTGCCGGCCGGCTGAGTGTCGACGCGGTGATTGGGCTTGTGAAGTGCACTCCAAATCTGTTCATAGTCCAGATTAGAATCAGTTCAATCATACAATATTACAAAATGTTTTATGCAAGTTATTTACGAAATGCTTTGAAGAACTGGCAAGAAACTCAGCTGACTGGCTCACTGACTGACTGACACTTAAAAATAAAATATATGAATAATAAAATAAAATTTATATGCATGAACTGTGGGTTACAACAAGATGTCATAAAAAATACAAGTATCCCTCACAATCTACTGCTAACAACAGTGTGCAAATATTTTAAAATCAGAGACAAACAATCAAAATTTAAAACTGCATTCAACAAAGCCAGCAAAGAGTTGAAAGTAATGTTAGCTGAAGCAAACGATGCCTCAATGGAATCATACTTGGAATCGCTCACGGCAAAGAGCGCTACAAATCACTCATCACTCTTTCGAAGTTGTAAATACATGAACCAGCCTATAAAACCTAAACCTCCAATCAGCCTACAGGGCAATGTCTGGGCTAGAAGCCAACAACAAAAAGCAGACCCCGTTGGGGGTTACCTGGCTAAAATTTTCACACCAAATGAACATGACAAAGAGACTGATGAATCAGAGATAGAAAACGTGCTTAATCAAGACTTTCAGCTAGACTTGCCAATTGGGTCAACAAACCCAAGAGAAATCGCCAATATAATAAAACGTATGGAGAACAAAAAAGCACCAGGCTTTGACCTCATAGACAAAAGTCCTATCAGAACTTCCTAGAACAGGACTGGTTTTTCTAACTACACTTATAAATGGCATTCTGAGAGTTGGTTACTTCCCTGCATTGTGGAAGGTCTCACAGATTATTATGATAGGAAAACCTGGTAAACCTGTCCATGAACTTACTTCATATCAACCAATCAGCCTTTTACCAGTAACTTCTAAGATCTGTGAAAAAATGGTATTCCTCCTGTCTTTTTAAACAAGTGTGCAGCAAGTTTGGTGAAACCTCTGACCATTATTTTTAACTATTCTATAAATGTTTTTTGCAATTTCCCAAAGATCTGGAAAGAAGCATTGATAGTTCCCATACACAAAAGTGGCTCTAAAGCTCAAATAGAGAATTACCGACCTATTTCAATACTCAATGCTATGAGCAAGCTATTTGAGTCAGTTGTTTACGTTCACCTAAAACCTATAATCTCAAGATCTATTCCGTATGAGCAGCATGGCTTTATGAAACATCGTTCCACTGTTACCAACTTAGCTGTTTTCACAAACTACGTGTTACGAAGCATGGATGATAGATGCCAGGTGGACGTGATCTACACGGATTTCGAAAAAGCCTTCGACCGTGTAGACCACGTGATACTGCTCCAGAAACTTAGTGATCTGGGAATCAACGGAAACCTGCTTAGATGGGTCACGTCATATATTAAAAACCGGATGCAAGCTGTAGTTACAGGCAGTGCTCGGAGTAACTTTATTATAATTCCGTCAGGAGTACCCCAAGGGTCCATTCTAGGCCCCCTTTTTTTATAACGCGTATTTATTCGATATTGGTAGCTGTTTTCGAAATGCGCAATATCTGATGTTCGCTGATGACATGAAAGTTTTCTTTAAAATACGATCCCATGAGGACTGCGTAAAGTTACAAGAGGACCTTAACACCCTTACTGATTACTATGCTAAGAACAGAATTATTGTGAATGTAAAAAAGTGTCATCACATTACCATGACGCGTAAAAAAAATGTAATATCGTTCGATTACAAAATCAATAACTCAAGCATAGCCAAAGTAAATAACGTCAGAGACCTGGGAATCAAAATTGACTCAAAGCTGTCTATGAACGATCATGTCGAAGTCGTGGCAGATAAAGCCTACAAACAACTTGGCTTTATTAAGCGTGTTACGCGCAATTTCAACAATATTGAATGCATAAAAACACTATACTTCGCGTACGTTCGTAGCCTTCTCGAATATGCGTCAAACATTTGGTCACCTTACTACGTCATCTATAATCAAAGGCTCGAATCGATACAAAAACAATTTATTAGATATCTAGCATTCAAGAGCTTCAAAAAATTTAACAGCTATGAAGAAGCCTGTAAATTCTACAGAATAGACACTTTGGAGCATAGACGAAATCAGAGTGACATTCTGCTGCTTCAATCTATCCTGACCGGTCAGATAGACTGTCCCACTTTGTTATCGGCATTTTCACTGAACGCCTCTTCTTTTAGACCCCGAAAAATTAAACTATTACATGTGCCTAAGTCGAACACGAACTATGCACAAAATTCCATAGTGTTGCGCTTGGCTAGGACGTACAATAAATTCTATTATAACCTCGACTTGTTCCATTTAACTAAAATGCAACTTAAAAAAGAACTCGTGACACTGCACCGAAATAATTGAAATAATTGAGATTTCTCTCGGAATTACACGCACACACCCCCCACACACACTTACACATATCACACACACACACACACGTACATACAAACACCCGCACACACAATTACACCCATTCACTTGTTGCTGTGATTGAAAAATTTTTGACTAAGTACTCCTATTGAAAGAGCTTTCGCACAATCTATTGTTTAATTCTTGTTCTTCGTTCATTATTGAAACTTTGTTTATTTTGTATCCTTGTAACTTATGTACTATATAATTGTAATCATATTTGGCCTTATTTCTAGCTTTAACTTAAACTGTATTTTTATATTTTGTAACGCTGTTGATTACATTCAAATAAATAAAATAAAAATAAAAATAAAATAAAAATTCTCCTTCGGAGACTATTTCAGGAACTCCTCCAGAAGTCAATTATCCCAGACCATCAGTTTGGCTTCCGACAACAGCATGGCACCGTTGAACAGGTTCATAGAGTGTGTAAAGCCATAAGAGATACGTTAGAACATAAAGAATACTGCTCTGCTGCATTCCTAGATATACAGCAAGCATTCAATAAAATCTTCCTGATGGGGAAGTCATCTTGCCGTACCGCCAATCTCATGCAACACATCTGCTCATAGTCAACAGACTGATTGCAAGATTTCCACAACACAAAAAAAAAATTTTGTGCATTGGTCATTGGTCAGTGCCCTTTGGCATGAGCTACTAGTTCATGGTCCTGATGGAATGCTTTTAATAACATTGTTATGATTCTGTATTAGAAAACTATTTATAAACAAACCGTCCTGTGTGGGCTGCTACTTAATACTTGATTTAAACTATATTTTTATGCCTATAAGTGCCCGTCTACCATACCACAAGTCCAGTGGGTATTCAGAGTTCGGTTCTCGGCAGGTGGTCGGAGATGCTGGCCGCGTGCGAGGCGGGCGAGGTGTTCGAACTGCTGGAGGCGCGCGACTCGCCCGAGCACGTCGCCGCGCTGTACGGCGCCGTGCGCGAGCCTTGGCTGGCGCGCGCGCTGCTGCTGTACCACTCGCGCACCGGCTCCGCGCGCGCGCTCGATCTGTTGGCGCGCGCGCCCGACGTGCACGCGCGCCACCTGCTGGACGCGCTGCTGGAGCAGCTGCGCGCCGACCGCGCTGCGCGCGCGCACGCGCTGGCCGCGCTGGCGCCGCTCGTGGCGCGCCGCCCGCCCTGGCTGCACCGCCTGGCGCAGCACCCGCTGGCGCGCGAGCTGCTGCGCGCCGCGCCGCGCGAGCGCGAGCCGCTGCCCGCGCTGCACGCGCTGCTGGCGCTGGCCGCGCTGCTGCCCGCCGAGCCCGCGCTGGCCGCGCCGCACTGGCCCGAGCTGGCCGACGCGCTGCTGCGGCCCGCCGCGCTCGAGCCGCCGCCGCCGCCGCCCACGCGCGCGCACCTGCGCCTGGCGCAGCTGGCGCTGTTCCACGCGCTGTACGCCTCGCAGCCGTGCGCGCTGCTGGACGCGCTGCGCCTCGAGTGCGCCGCGCCCGCCGCGCGCGCCGCCTTCGAGCGCCTGGCGCCGCTGCTGCGCGGCGTGCGCCTGCACCCCGCGCTGGTGACGGGCGCGCGCGGCGACGCGGAGCCGTGCGAGCCCCGCGGCCGCGCGCCGTCCGCCGCCGAGCCCGCGCCGCCGCCGCCCGCCGAGCCCGCGCGCGCCACGCCCGGCAGCGGCGCGCACGCGGCGCGCGCCAACGCCGCGCTGCGGCCGGGCGCCGAGCCGTGGTTCGCGCTGGCGGAGCGCTGCGGCGCCGACTCCGCGCCCAACACGCCGCTGCCGGCCGACGCGGACGCCGCCGCCGAACCGCCCGAGGCCGCCGTGGAGGCCACGCCCGAGAACACGCCCGCCAAGGTACTGTTGCACCGCGCACCGTGCCGGCATGTCGCAACAAAAAAACGCAACCAAAACGGAAATAGCTCTCCCGGGGAGGGCTCGAGGGGGGCGCCCCGTTAGTGTGGGATCTTTTGTTTGTAATGAGCTATAGAACACTCTTAAATTATCGCTGGTTCCATCCCGGACACGCTGTAAGCATAATATTTATGCATTCATGTTTTTAATTGAAACTTTTCTCGAAAATTCCCACTTACCCGATTGATCCCCGAAAGCTTTTTATGGCGATTTCCTTTCCATTCGTCACTACTCTTGTTTTTTCTGGATTAAGTTACAGCCTATACTCTACACTAATACACTCTACTAAGGGCCGATTTTTCAATCGTATCTGGCGATTGAAACTGACAACGGAAACTGAGGAATAAATTTGAAACATATTATGCCATACAAAATCTGTCAAAACGTCATATTTATCTGGCGATTGAAAAATCGGCCCTTAGTGTAGTATTAGAGTGTAGAGTGCTACACTCTAATACACTCTACTACACGCTACACTCTACTACGCTCTACAAATGACAAAAGTTTCGTAGTACCACAGAAATTGACAATCAAGTATAACAGTCGCCAAGCTGTGAGCGCTGTGAGAGAGTCTCACGTTGCGCCGCGCAGGTGAACAGTCAAGCTTGTGATATTTAAGTGTACGCGATTATAATATTTTATTGTACTTACACTTTATAGGTGTTTGTCTAATGAATTAGGGAGTGACAAATATTATTATATGATTTAAAATACAATATGTTATTGAAAATAGTATGTTTCATTACAAGTGCGGAAAGGCTGTTATTGCAAAGAGTTCCGACAAATGTCTACCCGAGCCGAGGCGCAGCCGAAAGCGAGGGTTGACAGTCGGAACAAGTTGCAATGACGGTTCCGCACGTGTACTGAACGATTATTTTTAATACAGTTGCGAAAAAATGAAGCAATTTAATAAAATAATAAAAACACAATAAACTCAACTAACATAACATTTTCTAAAAAACTATTTGCTTTTTTCTCTTCTCTCCACGCAATAAATTCGTCGTATGTAGATATGTAGCGACTTTTTGACTTTTCCGGTAAAATGTTCTCCGAAGCATTTTGTGCAACAAACAACTAAACTCGCAAAGAAAATTTCTGAAAAATGGCGCCAACCGTAGAATATAAGCTAAGCAGTTTTTTTTTTCTTCACCCATTATGGTGATTTAAAAAAGAAAAATAAAAAAAAAAATTGGTCATAGACTAAATAATATTCTGGTACCTACGCAAAGGGAACTATGCCCATACAGCCAAGTCTTCAGTAGATTTTTTTTTTATTGATATGAAACGAAAATGAAATTTAATGAGATGAAATGAAACCTAACCAAACTCATTCAATCAATTCTGATATTGAAACAAATTAGTAGCTTCTTTTTAGAAATATACGTATTTGCATGAAGCATAAAAACTTTTTTTTAGTAAAAACTTCATGGTTGGTTTTTCTTTTTAATAGACATTATTTTGACAGTTGGGAAAGAACGCACGAGTTCGGGAAAGGTAAAAAAAAAGCACGAGTATGTAATAGCCCACATCCCGAACGCTATACGTCCCTGCAATACGCCACTTTTTGAGCAACTGTATTAAAAAGTAAGTTTTTAATATTTAAAATATTACATCGGTTTTCTATACGTATTAAATGTTTATTTTTACGCCTTCGTTCGCTTCTGCAAGTATAAACTGGTAACTGGTCTTGCTTGGCGTCGTAAAACCGTTTTGGTGCTATGCAGTTTTTTATTTTTCTTACTAAAGTAAAACAAAGAAGCAGTATTAGCAAAATAGTAACCGTAATAAAATATTAATAAATGAAACAAAAGAAAACAAAAATACGCAACGCGTTGTGGCACCGACTGTATTTCGCTTACGGAACCCTCATTGAACCACACCGACGCAAACATCACAGGCCAGATCGGGGCGGCGTCCGCGGGGTCTACCGTTGTATCTTATATATTTTGCTACTGCGGCACGAATCGCCTGCTGTCCAGTTCAGACTAGAAGTTTGGCGTTGACTATACCACATAAATTGTAGAGATGGCGCTATGCGGTATGATGTTGCGATGACAAGAGTTCGTTGATTTTTGCTTAACGTGCCCAAAGAATTTTCACTTCAATAAATATAAAACTTTTTATTTACTGACTTCTTATTTGCGGCTGCAAGGGTACACCATCCTAAGTCGAGTCCTATACGTCGTTTAAAGGTTAAACTTTGTACATTCGGAGTATCAAACTATTAGATTTGACACTGATCCCCTTATTAAAATAAACGATGGAGTAGTTAAATCCTGTTTTGTCTTTATCTATCATGTGAAAGTTGACATGCGAAGAGAAAAGACAAAACAGAGTTTCTACTCCATCGTTTATTAATAAGGGGGTGAGGGTTTAGACTTTAGAGGTATCTGTCTGTAGCGAGTTTGTCGTCGCAGGAGCCGCGCGCGCACTTCCGCTACCCCGCCGACTCGAGCGCCGTGCGCGCGCTCGGGCGCAAGGAGGCGTCGCCGCCCGCCGCGCCCGCGCCCCCCGCGCCCGACGCGTACGCGGCGCGCCTGGCGCGCGTGGCGCTGGAGCGGCGCGCGGCCGACTCGCCCGTGCCGTTCGGCGGCGCGCCGCCCGCGGGCGCGCTGGCGCGGCCGCAGCCCCGCCGCCAGCCGCTCGACGCGCACGACCGCGAGGTGCTGGAGCTCACGCGCGGCGCCGAGCCCGCCTGGAGCGACGACGACGCGCCCGCGCCGCCCGACCCGCGCGCCGCGCTGCACCCCGCACTGCGCGCGCGCCCCGCGCCGCCCGCGCGCCGCGCCGCCAGCTGCTCGCCCGCGCCGCGCGCGCGCACGCGCTCCGTCGACGTGCAGACGGTGGACGCGTGGCCGGCGCCCTTCGAGTTCCTCATCGCCGACTTCTACCGCAGCATCCCCGACGAGGACTCGCAGGTCAGTCCCGGCCGTCCCGTGCTCCCGAGGGACATCGTAACGATAGGCATTACGGGTCTATGAAATTTGGAATAGTTGAAGGTTATCATGGCCCAACGTCATTGCGATCATAAAAAAAAAATATTTTTTTTTTATAAAAACAATGTGTAAAATCGGTTCGTCTCAATTTCAAAATGTAACTCTCATATTCAATGGGATATGAAAGGGCCAAAAACACTATGGGTTCCATGCCACAGAGCCATATTCTAACAGACTTCTTGTTAGGACATTGAACAATTGAACTATAGTATGTGCTTTACGGAATTCTTTCGAATTAATAAATCCAGTGATCTTAGAGGCTTTTTTACAAATTATGGCAGTAAATTTGCATCAGCATGATCCTTGATAACCCTTAAGGCTTTCAAATCGTAGTAGATAGAGAAGTACTTCAGAACCACTGAAGCAATTGACAAATTATTCATTAAAAATATTATAAAATACCGGTCCCAACAATGATCCTTGTGGCACACCGGAAAGAGCTAAATAAGAGGAAGATAACTCAAAACCAACGAAAACAACCATCATAAAATAAGATAATAAGAGTCTGATAAAGATAGTCAATTTAGGACATTACCAACAATGCCATAATGTTGTTTGCCAATAAGAACAAAATAAGTTATCATGCACAAGATCAAATGCTTTAGGAAAATCCATATAGATCGCATCAACTTCCAGGTTTCTATCAACATGTGATGTAAAAAATTCAATATTAGAAAGGGTAAATCTATGTTTATAAAATCCATGTTGATTAGGGGTTAAAATCGATTTCATATGCCAGTTCATGTAAGACTCGACTATCTTTGATAAAACTGATAACTTTTTAAGTGATTCTTATGAAGTGATACTTTTTATCATCTAGTACGGAACACTCGGTGCGCGAGTTCGACTCGCACTCGGCCGGTTTTATTTATTGTCGTGACCGCAGGCGGGCGAGGCCGAGGAGGAGGCGGCGCCGAGCCGCCGCCTCGACGAGTACCTCGCCGCGCTGTACAGCGGCCGCGCCGCGCCCGCGCCCGGCGAGCTGGCCGAGCAGCTGGCGCTGCTGCACGCGCAGCTGCACTTCGAGCGCTGGCGCCGCGACGCGCACGCCGAGCGCACGCGCCGCCTGCTGGGCCGCTGCCGCCACGCGCGCGCGCTCGAGCTGCAGAACGCCGCGCTGCGCGAGCGCCTGCGCGCCGCCGCGCGCGAGCGCGACGAGCTGCTGGCGCGCCTGGCCGCCGCGCGCGCGCCGCCCGCGCACGCGCCGCCCGCCGAGCGCGAGCTGCGCCTCGAGGCCGCGCTGGCCGAGGAGAGCGCGGCGCGGCTGCGCGCCGAGGCGGCGCTGCGCGAGGCGGAGGCGGCGCGCGCGGCGGCGGCCGACGAGCTGCGGCGCGCGCGCGGCGAGTCGTTCGAGGCGGCGCGCCACGTGGAGGCGCTGGCGCGCGCCGCGCTGGCGGCCGAGCGGCGCGCCGAGCACGTGCGGCGGCTGCGGCGCGAGCTGCTGGTGCTGGCGGAGCGCGAGGCGCGGCTGGGCGGCGCGCTGCGCGCGGGGCTGGCGGCGGGCGGCGGCGCGGAGGCGGCGCGCGCGGCGGGCGAGGAGCGTGCGCTGCGCGCGGCGCTGGCGCGCGCGGAGGCGGAGGCGGAGGCGGCGACGGCGCGCGCGGAGGCGGGCGCGGCGCGCGCGCACGAGCTGGAGGCGGCGCTGGCGGCGCGCGAGGCGGCGGCGGCGGAGCTGCGGCGCGGCGCGCGCGCGGCGGCGGAGGAGGCGGCGGCGCGGCAGCGCGCGCTGCAGGACAAGTGCGCGGCGCTGGCGCGGGCGGTGCGCGCGGGGGAGGCGCGGCGGCTGCAGCGGCTGGCGGCGGACGACGGCGAGGAGCGCAGCTAATGGCGCGGGCTGCCGGTCCCCGTCGTAGCGTTTAATTTGAATTGTTTAAGATAAATAATTATTGTTGTTAATGGATCGTTGCAAGTTCGCGCGCGTCGCGTCGCTCGCTGTACATGGCTCGCTCGCTGCTCGCTGTTGCTTCGCGTCGCTCGTATGTTCGTGTTTAGTGCAGTAGCTCGGGGGCCGACGCTCCGTCCGTCGACGGGACCCGGTGTTCGATGTCGGTTTACGGAGTAAACCACTTTTAAGACGTAACTCTCGGAAATGGAACGCCAGTTTTAGATTCGAAACATCGTAAAGAGTGAACTCGCGGACGGGCGGAGGGCCGGCGACATACGATGTACCTACAAATTATGTAAATTATATGAATTTCGGGACAAGTTGTGTTTTATTGAGATCGTTGCAGCTTCTTTGACTAGTTTCTAAACTGATTTGATTAGTGATCAACAATTAAACAAAAAGGAGTTTAGTTTTCATTAGATCATAGTATCAGGTAACAATTAGGTACCTGAAAAACTTGTTTTCGAATTAAGAGTGTGATTACGCACCGCGCCTGTGCACGATGAATCAGCGGGCAACTGCCGGGCCCATCAGAGCAGTCCAGCGGATTCTCACAGGCAGCGGCGGTGGCGGGTCGAAAAAGGCCCGCCAAAAAATTTTATTAGGCGTTTTGCACTGGGTTTAATCCCGCGGCACAGAGTGACTTACTACTAGGTACTTACCGGCGCATGGAGACAGCCAGCACGTGGAATCCGGGGAGTGTGTTCGTGTAGGATGAAATGTGGTGTGTGGTGCCTGCTGTGTTAAATGCAAATAGGAACACACTCGCCCTCCTTGAGGGATCTTTCGCGGCGGCGGTACGAATTCGCGGGTAGCGAAGCGGCTCCGCGGCGGCGTGATTTCCAGGTGGCGCGGGAGCACAAAAAACAGTATTCCGGATAGCCAAAGGGGCCCGCGGCGTTAGAATGACGCGGCGGACAACACAGCAAACGAAGTAGCACAAGAAATCGGGCTCGTAAGAAGGCGAGATGCGGCGTGGCGGGCGACTTCACGCGGGCGAACGCGGCACGCACAGTCAATCGACTCCGTCGGGATTTTGCACCGGACTGCGCGAGCGAACGCCGCCGGGGCGCGCGCGGGCGCTGGACGCAAACCGCTCGCGGGAGAGGGGCGTGCAGTGATAGCCGATCGACGCGATACGGTCTAGCATAAACCGGAGAGTGCTAGCGTAAAGCGCAAACACCCCCGCCAGTGGACCCAAGGATTTGGGGTCCACTAACCAATGGGCAAGCGGGATAAGGAAGAGACGGCTCGCTGCAAAACCGAATCTCCGACCATTACCTCGGCAACTCTGGGAACCCCATCGGATCCATATATCAATTTAAGAATGCGTCCACGACGCCAGCACAAAGGCAACAAATTAGACTCCTTAACTAGGACAAGATCACCAACCTTAGGTGGGTCGGTCTTGTCGGACCACTTAACGCGCTGCTGCAAGAGATGCAAATATTCTAAATACCAACGATGCCAGAAATTTTGGGTCATCTGCTGTAGCAATTCGAAACGAGACAACCGTGAGACCTTCACGTCCCTGAAGGGGTACTCGGGCAGGGCGTTAAGGGGTTCACCAATTAGGAAATGACCGGGGGTTAAAACTTCCAGGTCATTGGGATCGGACGATAAGGGGCAGAGTGGCCGAGAATTGAGGACAGCCTCAATCTTACAAAAAACGGTAGCGAGCTCTTCAAAAGTCAAAATGGTTTCACCTATCACGCGTCGGAGATGCGTCTTTGAGACCTTGACGACGGCTTCAAAGATCCCGCCCCAGTGGGGACAAGCTGGCGGGTCAAAGGTCCAAGTTATCCCCATCTTGGACATTGCCGTGCCGAGGCCTATCTTATTTTCATTCAAAAATTGGACGACTTCCTTCAAATGTCTATCGGCACCTTTATAGTTGGTCCCACAATCCGATCGGATCAGGTGCGGATAACCTCGGCGTGAAACGAAGCGGCCTAGCGTGGCTACAAAGGCTTCGGTGCTGAGGGCACTCACCAGTTCTAAGTGTACGGCCTTGGTAGCCAGGCAAACAAAAACGCAAAGGTAGGCCTTGAGGGAACGAGCATTGCGGAGGCTGGAGCTCTTGACGAAGAACGGCCCCGCAAAATCCGTCCCGACCGCCGAAAAGGGGCGCGAGGCCACGACACGGTCGGTGGGGAGGTCCCCCATAATGGGCTGCATGGTGCTGGCCTTCAGGCGGTAGCACGGAATGCACTTAAAAATGACGCTTCGGATGGAGCGTCGTCCCGATAAAATCCAAAATTCGCGCTGCAATATGGCCGAAAGGGCGTTGCAGCCAGCGTGGGCATTTTTGACGTGGTAATGCGTCACCAACAATTTTACAAAAGCGCTATTGTTCGGAAGCAACAAGGGATGACGTGCCCCATAGGGTAAATCAGAATTCCGGAGGCGTCCACCGACGCGTATCAATCCGGCGTCATCCAGGAAGAGGTTTAAGCGGGCGAGCGAGCCCTTCAAAGGTAAACCTCGCTTCAGTGTCTCAATAGCGGACTCAAAATGCTCCAGTTGAACCAAACGTATCCAAAAGATCCGGGCCTCCTGTCTCTCCAGGGGCGACAAAACCGGGTTCGACATTTTGTCGCGTGGGTTCCGAGCGTTGTGGGTGAAGCGCTGAATCCAAGCCGTCACCCCAATCAATTTATCAAGGGAACTGTAGCGTTCCTGAAGATAGCTCAGCGAATTGGCTGGCTTATCTTCCACAACTCCGACTCGCAAGCCAGGTAACACATCGGGCTCGGAGAACCTACTCTGAGGCCAGGCGGACTCATTCCGAGTCAGCCAGTCAGGGCCCCACCAAAGAGAGTGGTTGACAAGGTCGGAAGCTTCACATCCGCGGGAAGCACAATCTGCAGGGTTCAGGTCCCCTGGCACATGTCTCCAGGTCAACGGGGTTTCCGAATTCTGGATTTGGGAAACCCGGTTGGCAACAAAGACTTCCAAGTTGTGGGGAGCGGCTCGCAACCAACAAAGGACAATTTCGCTGTCCGACCAGGCGTACACGTCCGTCAGGTCAACGATCGATAGGAGGGACGTACGCACATGGTTGAGAAGGCGCACCAAAAGAGCGGCTCCAGACAACTCCAATTTGGGTATCGTCAAGCGTGACCGAATTGGGGCCACTTTACTTTTCGCCAAGACAAGATGGGTTGCGACCTCGCCGGTGTCACTGACAGTTCGCAAATAGACCACGGCTGCGTACCCCTTTTCGGACGCATCACAAAAGCCGTGGAGACTGGCGTGGCACCTTCCGGGCGGTAGGAAGCAACGAGGCATCGAAATCCGATTAACATTCGGAAGTGAGGCCACAAGGGAGAGCCACTCCTGTAGCCTGAGACCCTAACCTCCCTGAGGCAGTCGACAAAAGTATGGTCTGGCATACTGACTGCTGTAGATCCAAAGTCTCAGGGGAGGTGGCTAGGTGGCAGCTAGGGTGGCGGACACCTAGCTCGACGTGCCTTCACCAGCGGGAGCCCACTGACGGGGGTACTCCGGCTGGGGCGCTGCTAGAGAGGGGGAGGGTACCCAACGTGGGGACCATCCGGCATAACCAACCCGGGGTCGCACCATGCGGCTAGCATCCGGGGCGTGGTAGGGAGCGCCTCGACCTAGCACGGGTGGATGGCGCTCCAGTTGCGTCCACACATGGAGGGGAGGCAAAAACCTAGACGGTTCGACGCTCATTGGGGCAGCCGCGATATCCCCGTCGTAATGACGCGAGGGGGATGTGACCGTGACGCGGGGGGGTGAAACCCTCCTCCGGGGGGCGGAACCCCTACCTCCACTAGGAGGTTGGTGGTCCACCGGAGAACGCCTAACGGGGCTGGCCGGGTGGCCAGGACTAGCGCCCCCGCCCATGGGGGGGGTGCGCGATCGAGCGCCCCCGCCCATGGGGGGGGTGCGCGACCCAACGTCCCGGCGACCGGAACCACTCCGGTTAGCGCACAAGAGGGCCGAATGGGCACCGCCGCAATGTGGGCAGGGCCGCTGGCGCGGGCAGTCTCTTACGAGATGCTGGCCCAGGCACGAGAAGCACCACTGGCGTGTCGACACATATTCTCTCCGGGCCGCAACCGGTTTGGCCAGGAAGTGCGGACACGAGGAGACCTGGTGGCCGGGGTGCCGACAATAGGCACAGGGGGGGGGCTTCGTTGCCACGGCCCCGCTGTACTGCGACACCCGGCGACCTTCTCTGGCGTCGGCTCCACGGCCTCGCCGGTTGGGGCCGGTCCCCGTCGAAGGGCCAGTCCTTGCCCCACCCCCTCGGACATGCTCGGACCTCCCAGGGGCCACTCGAGGGCCGGTAACTCCAGAGTTATCGGCCTGGAGGCACTCCTGCTCCAAAAACTTCAGGAGGTCGGAGAAAGGGGGCAGGTAGGTTGCACCGTCCCCTCCGAAGCGCTGCTCGAAGCGGAGCTTAAGCTCCGACGGCAGGCGGGAGAGCACTATGTGCAACAACAAGAAGGACCACTGGTCGACGGGGAGATCCAATCGACGGAGAGCATTGGTGGCCACAATGCAAGGGTTTAGCAAGGCCTCTCTGAGGCCGGCCACCCCGGTGACGGCGGGCAAGGCGAGTAGCTGGGCTACATGTGCGTCGGCCAACCGGCGCACATTTTCATAGCGCCTGGCCAGCAATTCCCGAGCCGTGTGGTAGCTCTCCTCCGAGAGGTCGAGGTGTCGCACCACGTCCAGGGCCTCGCCCTGTAGCGAAGACAGTAAGTATGTCAGCTTCTGGGTGGGGGACAGGTCCTTCCTGGCGTGGACCAGACTGTCAAATAACGCCAGGAAGCCCATCCACTCTTGAAGCTGCCCACCGAATTTGGGCAGCTCGATCGTGGGCAGTTTCCCGAGTAATGCCGGCTGTGTGGGCGGTCGGCTGGGGGAGTCTCTAAAAGCGCCACTTCGACGCCTTTCATCAGCGGCGGTCCGGATCCCATGGGCGGCCTCCACCACCGAGTCCAACAGTTCGAAGAACTGGTCGTAATCGGCCTGAGCCGTCCTCAGTACCTCCTGTTCGGGACCGAGGGTGAGCAGGTCTTGGAAGGCCTGCTCCACAGAGGCCTGCCGAGTCCGCACCTGGTCCGCTCGGTGTAATAGGGCGGCGGATCTATCTTCGCGGCCTATCAAACCCGCGGCGGACGTCGCCCAGCGAAGCTCAGACTGTATCTGTACAGCTAGCTTTTTTATGTTCGCGGACATTCTAACAAATTAAATGTAAACAAAATGTAAAAATAAAGCAACAATAATAAATTGAAAAGGCGGCCGGCAAGTCGGCGGGCGGCGCGAGTGCAAGCACTAATAAAATTAAAGTAATAGTAAACAAGTCGTATCGCGGTCGTACCGTAGTCGCAATGAACAAAGCGGCGCGACCGTAGTAGATACGCGTGTTAAATTACGGCGAGCGGGCGGTACCGGCACGCAAGCAAAACTTAAAATAAAGATTAAACTTATAATTATAATAATCGGAACGCGGCCGAAACGCGGCGTTGACGCAGCGGAACTGGCGGCGATTGCGGAATTTCCGCTAACAGCGCGGCGAACGACGCGGCGCGTGGCGGAAAGCGGGATTTATGCCAGCGGCGCAGAAAATGAACGGCGCGGCGGGCAAAACCAGCGCAAAACGCAAAGCGAGGTGTGGACAAACCGCGCTCGTTGCTACCAAAAATGATTACGCACCGCGCCTGTGCACGATGAATCAGCGGGCAACTGCCGGGCCCATCAGAGCAGTCCAGCGGATTCTCACAGGCAGCGGCGGTGGCGGGTCGAAAAAGGCCCGCCAAAAAATTTTATTAGGCGTTTTGCACTGGGTTTAATCCCGCGGCACAGAGTGACTTACTACTAGGTACTTACCGGCGCATGGAGACAGCCAGCACGTGGAATCCGGGGAGTGTGTTCGTGTAGGATGAAATGTGGTGTGTGGTGCCTGCTGTGTTAAATGCAAATAGGAACACACTCGCCCTCCTTGAGGGATCTTTCGCGGCGGCGGTACGAATTCGCGGGTAGCGAAGCGGCTCCGCGGCGGCGTGATTTCCAGGTGGCGCGGGAGCACAAAAAACAGTATTCCGGATAGCCAAAGGGGCCCGCGGCGTTAGAATGACGCGGCGGACAACACAGCAAACGAAGTAGCACAAGAAATCGGGCTCGTAAGAAGGCGAGATGCGGCGTGGCGGGCGACTTCACGCGGGCGAACGCGGCACGCACAGTCAATCGACTCCGTCGGGATTTTGCACCGGACTGCGCGAGCGAACGCCGCCGGGGCGCGCGCGGGCGCTGGACGCAAACCGCTCGCGGGAGAGGGGCGTGCAGTGATAGCCGATCGACGCGATACGGTCTAGCATAAACCGGAGAGTGCTAGCGTAAAGCGCAAACAGAGTGTATCTATGGGCCTCATCAAAAATAAACTCTAATATAAGTAGACTATCGAGAGGCAGAGATCAGCGAGCATTAGTGGAGTGGCGTGACATTTCTAGTATGTTGCGGTTTCTTGGCCGCATAATCGCGCGGCGTGCGCCGATGTACAGAGCAGGAACAAGTAGAGTATCTCTGTTAAATATTGAATAGGTATTTGTTTTTTCTCAAAATACTGTTTAAAATAATATCATAGAACAAAAGTTGTTAGTTTTAATGTATACAAATATTCTTTGACCATTTGAAGCGTCTACCTTTTACCGTAAAAAATACCGTTATTGTATAGGAGCCCCTATAAATATTTTAATTCTTTGTAGTTATTTTAGTATTTCTTGTTATAGCGGCAACAGAAATACATCATCTGTGAAAATTTCAAGTAGCTGTGTTTAAGAAATACAGCCTGGAGACAGACGGACGGTCAGCGAAGTCTTAGTCTCGTTTTTACCTTTTGGTTACGAAACCAAAGATCATTGATATATCAGTTACTCTATGACGGAACCTTAAAAACTGAATCAGTGTACTGTGCTCTTGGTGTGCTGCGCAATCTTGTACAACGTGGCCTTAACTAGATGGCGCTGTGATAATTTCACTCTAAATGGCAGTAAATGGCCAACTAGTTTTTGTTGTTGGGATAATGCAGTTTTGCCTAGTTTTTTGCTAGCTCTAACTCTTACATTGAGCAGCAAGTCCCAAACGTGCTCTATTGGATTCATATCCGGTGATCTCGCCGGCCACTCCATAACAGTGATATTCATATCATTAAGATAAGCTTGAGTTACCCGAGCGGTATGCGGCAGAGCATTATCCTGCATAAAAACAAAATCGTCACCGATATATGGGGCAAACGGTACGACATTTTTAACCGACTTCAAAAAAAGGAGGAGGTTCTCAATTCGTCGGAATCTTTTTTTTTTTCTATGTATGTTCACAGATTACTCGAAGACGCGTGGACCGATTTGAAAAATTCTTTTTTTGTTTAAGAGGGTTTTGTTTCCAGATGGTCCCATTTTAATCAAGTCAGGATCTGATGATGGGATCCTGGAGAAATCGAGGGAACTCTTCAAATTTTATATGGACACATGAAACTATTTGAGTATTATTAGAAAAAGTAATATTTTCCAAGTTGTCCTATGGTCATCAAGTCAGGATCTGATCATGGGATCTTGGTGAAATCGAGGGAACTCTTCAAATTTTGCAAGTATACTTGAAGCAAGTTGGGTATTTTTTATAGTTACTGGTGCATATGCTAGCAGATACTGATTTGATGACTAAACTCATCAAGTCAGGGTCTGATGATGGGATGTTGGTGAAATCGAGGGAACTCTTCAAATTTTGCTAGTATACTTGAAGCGAGTTGGGTATTTTTTATAGTTACTGGTGCATTTGCTAGCAGATACTGATTTGATGACTAAAGTCATCAAGTCAGGGTCTGATGATGGGATCTTGGTGAATTTGAGGTATCTCTTCAAATTTTATGAACACACCTCAAGCGATTTGGATATTTTTACAACGCCTTGTGCATTTTATTGTTTTCCACTAAAAAGTATAAAATAAAAATGGGAAATGCTTTCCAAAAAACCAACTTCAAATGCCACTACAAAGAGTGAAATAATTTTTATTTAAATTTTAGGTACCTATACCAATTCGAAGTCGGGCGATTGTCTATGACTTCGTCATTTCTTCGCACATCAAGTAAGTAAGAAGGACTATTAGGGATTGTATGAAACATTGCCCGACTTCGAATTGGTGTAGGTACCTAAAATTTAAATAAAAATTATTTCACTCTTTGTAGTGGCATTTGAAGTTGGTTTTTTGGAAAGCATTTCCCATTTTTTTAATTTGTCAAAAATGTAAAATGGCGCAAATGTATGCGATCCGACGTCCGTGTATGAGGGAGTGGGAGTTGGGACCGCGAGCGTCCTTCTTTTTATCTGTAGTGTTAGGTTAGGTATAGCGGTAAAAGTTATGACCACGGTTTATGGTTTTACTTTTTAGGTAAAACCAAATGTTTATCTTTGCTAACAATTTACTAACTAAATAAGAACTGAGTGCTTGCTTCTTAAATACCCTTCTGATTCAGTAAGGCCGCCCAGCTAGTTGCCAGCATAATAACACGGGACGACGGACGAGTGATGGGAGGCTGTAGTTGCGCGTTGTGCGCTCAGCCCGACGCGAGTGAAATAAAAGTACTGATGATAAATTAGTAGTCTTATAATCTATAATACAAATATTTGGTACAAAATTCACAACATTACAATATAATATAGTATAAATAGTTAAAATAGTCAACAACTCTGTATTTACAATGTACAACATATACAAATAGTTAACAAGTGCCGCAGCCGTCGACGCGCTCACGTCGCGCGTCGGTGATGATCAGCCTGCAGCTTGTGTACGTAGAGATATATATCTCTGCTTTAGTCGCTCTCTTCTATGATCTGGTCGCCGCGCAGCCAGCCGGGCTCGGGCGACGCGCTCACGTCGGTGATGTCGGGCTGGCCGACAGCTCGCGGCGGCTACGGCAGCGGCTCCACGTAGTTCTGCGGCACCAGGCCGCTCTTGCCGTTGAGCGAGCCGCGCAGCCAGCCGGGCTCGGGCGACGCGCTCACGTCGGTGATGTCGGGCTGGCCGACAGCTCGCGGCGGCTACGGCAGCGGCTCCACGTAGTTCTGCGGCACCAGGCCGCTCTTGCCGTTGAGCGAGCCGCGCAGCCAGCCGGGCTCGGGCGACGCGCTCACGTCGGTGATGTCGGGCTGGCCGACAGCTCGCGGCGGCTACGGCAGCGGCTCCACGTAGTTCTGCGGCACCAGGCCGCTCTTGCCGTTGAGCGAGCCGCGCAGCCAGCCGGGCTCGGGCGACGCGCTCACGTCGGTGATGTCGGGCTGGCCGACAGCTCGCGGCGGCTACGGCAGCGGCTCCACGTAGTTCTGCGGCACCAGGCCGCTCTTGCCGTTGAGCGAGCCGCGCAGCCAGCCGGGCTCGGGCGACGCGCTCACGTCGGTGATGTCGGGCTGGCCGACAGCTCGCGGCGGCTACGGCAGCGGCTCCACGTAGTTCTGCGGCACCAGGCCGCTCTTGCCGTTGAGCGAGCCGCGCAGCCAGCCGGGCTCGGGCGACGCGCTCACGTCGGTGATGTCGGGCTGGCCGACAGCTCGCGGCGGCTACGGCAGCGGCTCCACGTAGTTCTGCGGCACCAGGCCGCTCTTGCCGTTGAGCGAGCCGCGCAGCCAGCCGGGCTCGGGCGACGCGCTCACGTCGGTGATGTCGGGCTGGCCGACAGCTCGCGGCGGCTACGGCAGCGGCTCCACGTAGTTCTGCGGCACCAGGCCGCTCTTGCCGTTGAGCGAGCCGCGCAGCCAGCCGGGCTCGGGCGACGCGCTCACGTCGGTGATGTCGGGCTGGCCGACAGCTCGCGGCGGCTACGGCAGCGGCTCCACGTAGTTCTGCGGCACCAGGCCGCTCTTGCCGTTGAGCGAGCCGCGCAGCCAGCCGGGCTCGGGCGACGCGCTCACGTTGGTGATGATCTGGTTTGGCTCGAACGACAGCTCGCCCTCGCTCTCGCCCACGCAGGCGTACAGCGTGCGCACGCGCCTGCAACAACGACAGCGGCGTGAGGGGGTGCGGCGCGGGGAGGGGCGGGTACTCACGTGACGTAGGGCGGGTGCGGCGCAGGGAGGGGCGGGACTCACGTGACGTAGGTCGGGTGCGGCGCGGGGAGGGGCGGGTACTCACGTGACGTAGGGCGGGTGCGGCGCAGGGAGGGGCGGGTACTCACGTGACGTAGGGCGGGTGCGGCGCAGGGAGGGGCGGGACTCACGTGACGTAGGTCGGGTGCGGCGCGGGGAGGGGCGGGTACTCACGTGACGTAGGGCGGGTGCGGCGCAGGGAGGGGCGGGTACTCACGTGACGTAGGTCGGGTGCGGCGCGGGGAGGGGCGGTACTCACGTGACGTAGGGCGGGTGCGGCGCAGGGAGGGGCAGGACTCACGTGACGTAGGGCGGGTGCGGCGCAGGGAGGGGCGGGACTCACGTGACGTAGGGCGGGTGCGGCGCAGGGAGGGGCGGGACTCACGTGACGTAGGTCGGGTGCGGCGCGGGGAGGGGCGGGTACTCACGTGACGTAGGGCGGGTGCGGCGTAGGGAGGGGCGGGTACTCACGTGACGTAGGGCGGGTGCGGCGCGGGGAGGGGCGGGTACTCACGTGACGTAGGGCGGGTGCGGCGTAGGGAGGGGCGGGTACTCACGTGACGTAGGGCGGGTGCGGCGCGGGGAGGGGCGGGTACTCACGTGACGTAGGGCGGGTGCGGCGCAGGGTGCGCGGGCGGCGCGTGCGGGTGCGGCGGCGGCGACGCGCTGTGGCTGGACACCGACTCCGAGCTGCTGCTGCAGCGCCCCGCGGCCGAGCCTGCGACAACAACCACTTGCGGGTTACGAATCTAACATACCAAAATATATAGCGGTGTTTTGGGTGTTCGAGGTACTGTTTTATTGATATTTAAAGTCAGTGTTGGTAGTGGGTGGGGTGTTGTCGGTGCTGTCGCGACACTCACGGGAGGGACGCGGCGCGAAGTGCTGCAGCAGCTGGTGGTGGTGCGGCGAGTAGGACGCACACAGCGGCACGCTCTGTAACACAACACACACACGTTCAACTCGGAGTAGAGTAGCTTCACCTCTAGAATCTTCAGAGTAGTGCGTGATTGTGAGTTTCCACAATAATTAAAGGAGTGTAAACTGGGGGCTGTAAGAAGAGTCGAGACAATATAGATTTTTTATAAGAAAGAAGTCCAGATGAGCAAGACGTTCAGCTGATGTTAAGTGATATCTACGTTGGCCCATATCCGTTGCAGGCAGTGCAGGGCATGCCACAAGGGGCCATCCATTAAATTACGTTAAGGGGGAGGGTCGACGAAGTATGACAAAGGGGCGGGAGGGGTCCAAAATTACGTGACATCACATTTCAAAATCTGTTATAATTTACTCGTAAGTGTTAAAAGACGAACTTTAAACTATTACTCCCCGAGAACCACAAAACATATCTGTACTTACGATATCAGTCCGCGAGGAGACCGGCATAGAAGGAGCCCTGCAACCAACAAACGAACGTTAGCCCTTCGCCTCAGACGTGGGAGTAGTTGCTGGGGATGGGCCATCTACAATCTGAGGCTACACTACCTCTAGTAATATCTAATACTCGATATATGTAAAGAGTTTAGAAAACGCTTTATACCTACGATGTAGAAATAGAAGATTTTAATATTTTATGGTCGAATATCAGACATCGCGGTAACTAATTAGTATTGTGCTAGGAACCAGATTTAGGGTATATGTATACTGTTAGTGTAAGGGAACTATGAGATGGTACACAGACTATTGATGAAATAAAAATGATCTATTTCATATAAAGGCCTAATTTGCTGAAATAATCAAGAAATATTTATACTTATCATGATAACTATTTGACCACTTAAAACTAAGTTAAAAAAGAAGGTTCCAACTCGTTCTGAACTGAGAGAAGCCCACAACAAACTAAGTAACGCATCTTATACTACTTTCTTTGATATAGGTAAAAATTATTCAAATTATGTAAAGTAACAAGAATATCAGAACATTATATATTTATTATGCATTAGAAAAATTAGAGATGACCTAGATGCTAGGGATTTTTACTAAATTTTGTTTCATATAGGTACATAGCAATATTAGGTGCTTACTCTCAAAAATTCTACACCAAGTGACAAAATATAGCGTTACGCCGCGACCTATAGAGATGGAATAGAATTCAAAAAATGTATGTGATTTGACGTTTAGTAACGCTCAGTTGAGCATCACCAAGTGTCAAAATATTATGTTCCATTTGAAAGAAAGAAAGAAAGAAAATAAATTTATTCAAAAGAATAAAAATAGGTACATGACAAAAACTAAACTAAAAAAAAAATATCTAAAATATAAAACTAAAAGAAAAAAAAGTGAAATTATTTTTATATGTGTCACTTGGCTCCGGGGTATACAGTCGTAAAAGTGAAGTAAAGTGTACCAACCCCGCAATAACAAATCCCGAGAGGCAGATGATCATTTTGCACTGTTTCACTGTGAGGACAACACTGGAAGGTCACGGGAGGGAGGGAGCTGCGCGCCGGGCGGTGTCCGCACTGCGACTGGCGCGGCGGCGCGCGCGCACGGTACTTATGCGCGCGCGCACGAGCGAGCACCTGCCAGGTGTGAGGCGCATCTCGCGCGCAAAAAAAAAACTACACGCTGCATTCCATTATCATTTTTCGCATCTCGTCAGCCTCAGAGTTCAGTAGCCGGCCTGCGTTATAACCCCCGCGCCCTAATGCGTACTTTACCGTTGTTTAGGCGTACAGTGTAGGTACACACCTGTAGGCACCGCTCGATCCTGCACGACCTGGTTTTCTTATACTCATTTAACATTGGATCAATCGTTTAATTGCATTTACGAATTAATTATTTTATCAACGACAAAACATTTCTTTTGTAATCATAATCATAATCATAATATATTTTATTGCATCAACTCTTACATACATAATATAAAGATATTAAAAAAGTCACAGAGTTTACCTTTTCAGGTGTGCAATATTAGAGTCAATTTACTATGTCATTACATTCATATCATATTGTATTTTGGATGATACACATCCACATGTTAATATTACATAAAAATCTTGCCTCGTGGATGCAGCTAATTTCACTAAATTCACAAATTATAAATAGGTTATTATGATTTATGATAGGACATGGATAGGACTAATTTTGAAAATCATTTTCTGTTTAGCGTAGATACAATTGCTGTGAAAAGCTTACGGCTCGCGCTGATGACTTTAGACTCTGATTACACATACTCGTATTAGACATAATAATTATAGACTCTATAATATAGAGTAAGTACTTAATAAAGTCAATTTTTAATGTGCATAAGTTCATTATGAAATTACCGCCCTTGTTACGTACAAATGAAACAAATGATCATGAACACATAATAATATCAAATTAATCCGAAATCAATAAAATAATAAGTTATTATTCAACGAGCCTAATAATTTATTTGCTTGTTAAATAATTTACTTGTAAAAAAACCTTTTTAAATTATATCTATTAGAAGCATGAAGCAAGTTCTTGTAAAGGCTTTGCGTATCTCAGCGTGCGGGACAGCTGACGCGTTGTTCTCTTGGCGGTGCGCGGTGCGGGGCGGGGAGGGCGCGCATCTGCCGCGTCGAGATGCTCCGCGCTGGGACAGGTGCGAATTCCGCGGCCGCAGCTGCCCGCAGCCACCGACTCGTGCACCACGGCCCTACCACCATCTCTTATAGCGGTCATGCTGCAGAATTGTTTTGAAATTTTCATACACACATAGTATAAAAATGTCAAAACAATACTGCAGCATTACTGCTATAAGAGATGGCGATAGGGCCCCAGGGACCGGTACAGCCCCCTCAGCTCGGGCCACGCCACTGGCTTATAGGATAATTTAGATATTGAATAAGAAGATATTGGCATCACGAGCCAATATCTTTACTAGTTACTAAAAGGGGTCGTGACAGACAGACGGACAACAAAGTGATCTTATTTACTGTTTTTTTTCTGTTGAGATACGGAACCCTAAAAACACGAATTGTGTGTGTTTCGCAACAAAAGACAAGCATATTTATCTGTTTATGTACAAGTTGTGCTTCACAGTTCACACGAGTAACCATAGATGTGGCGAGTAACAGATGCGACGCGCGACCAAATGGCCAAAATACCAGATTCGCGAAACAAAGGCCAGAGCCTGCTTTGTTTTGAGACTCATTCATGAAAATATTATCTCGCAGAGCAGACAAAGCTCAGCTGGTACACATACTAAAAACTGATAAATTTCACCCATTCAGAGTTGAAACCATTTTTTTACAAACATTTACACGACGATGTCATTTCAAAGTTTTTTTCAGAGATTTTACCTTATAAAAGTAAAACCTGATTTATGTTACATCCATGTTTTTAACCGACTTCGAAAAACGGAGGAGGAGGTTCTCAACGTCGGATTTTTTTTTATACCTATTTACTAATACCTACTTCCTATTTTTAAGATAATATTTTCAAGTTGGTCATAAAATGGTTGTATATGCGTTGTTTGATTGACCAAAATCCTCATTAGAATTTAAACATTAAAACTACTCGTATTTTGATGCACCTACGCTAAGCGTTAATTTCCAAAAAATGGCCACGTTTTTACGGGATATGTTTTTTTCGTAAGAAACAATAATATAGGAACGTATTGATAAAATTATACAAAAGCGATGCAAGACGCGCGCTGCGCAACATTGACACTCTACAAAGGCGCGGTTATTGAATGTAAATCCGAGTGGTATTCTATTTGTGAGCGATAAATAAAAAGGGAAAGGTTCTTAATCTTATGGAGGTTGTTTTTTGCGGCGACGCGCGCAGCTGCCGGCTTGCGCCCGCGCAGCCTCCGACAGATCGAGGCGACACGTATCTCGCTGTACTATCGGCACGGTTGCTTCACACACACTTTGCTGCATTAGCATTTGTAGAGCAAATACATTTGCGTAATTATTTCGAGGGTCAAACAGCGACCGAAACTTTCAGATGGACGCAGTTAGCTAATATCATATCTAAATGGAATGAAATTAAAGAATGTATATGGGAATGATATCATAATGTATCCGATCGGCATACTGACCACGTAACCCATCGATGACAGCTTTTGTCCTCATTCTATTCCCTATTATCGAGAAATAAGCATTAATGGACAGGTTTCGACGATTAGGTACGGATAAGTCAACTTGCGCCAGACGTTGTTTTTCGGAAGTACTCGTATAGGGTGCATTCAAACCACAAAGACACGCCCCACTCCTTCCTAACTCCATCCAAATCGCATGAAACATAAACGATTGTGATATAAAGCTGGGCGCGTCTTCGTGATCACTAGGTCACTGCGAAGGGCATTGTCAACTTCAAGTCAACCATCGGTATAAGTTTTTTTCCTCCTCTTGTATCTGCAATCACTCAGTCTTTCGACTTTTATCAGACGTGCTGCATTTACTACGGTGCGGCGGTTTCAGACGGGGGAGCCATCGCTCAACCGTCCGTCAAGTATCGAGCACGATTTTTGATGTGGGTTTGGTGGGGGAAACCAGAAGGTGGTGAAGTCTATGAGGACATGCGGCGTAGACGAAATTTATTTAAATCGATATCGCGGCTCAGTCTAATCTAATCATGAGTGGCTGCTGATAGTTGGCAGTTCGAGGTATGAATGGATTTCGTCGTTGCGTGTAAACCAGGGCGCATTTGTTACTGTTGTCTTGAACTCATTGGGTGCGCATCATGTTGGGTTTACTGCCAGTTCCCCACAGTCCTCCTCGGTATAAGTGGGTCAGCTCGCACGGTCAGCCGGCGGTAGGACGGGTCGCGGGGTGCGGGGGCGGGGGCGGGTCGGCAGCTGGTCGGGCACCTGATTGCGTGCCGCACTTGCAGGGATGCGTCCTGCCGTCATCTGCCGCCCGCCGCACCGCGCGGCTCTGAGCCGTGAAGAGGGGCGATACGCGAACTAAATAGTAGTGTTAGAGTCTTGAAGAAATAAATAAATATAACAGCAACTCAGTTTAAGATTGCTGTTGCATCGCTTTCGAACTAATTTAACAAAAAATCCAATGTACATAATAGTATACTAGTAATATGGTCTTTACCTATGAAATTGCCGTTTTGTATGGAATAAGTGAAAGTACTTATTTTTCCAAACATTTCTATTTCTGTTATTCAAAGTAATCACCCGTGTAATCTTTGTCAACGCATTGGCAGTTTATTGATGCCCTACTTGTAAAAACCAGCTGGACGGGAGGCCACAAACTCTTCAAAGACATTTTGTACTGCCTCTCGGGACCGTCGGGGAGCCTACAGGGAATTTTTTATCCATTAAACAAACTGTCTAAATTTTGGAAAAATTAATGGTCTTTTTCTCCTTTTTTGAAATCGGTTGAAAACAACTCAACTCAAAGTAATCGAATGAACGGTGCAGAGACAAAGAATAGTCGTTTATCTGTCAGATGGGTTGGAGTGTAAGGAAGGACTAAAGGTGGATACCTACAGACTACAGACTACAGTCGAAGCACAAAAAATCTGAGCGCGGCAGCTGGCGCGCGGCAACACACCCACCCCTCAAGGATAAGGGCGCACCTTCGCGGCCGCTGCTAACGTGCGCGCCCATCGGCGTGCGGTGTACGCGCGTCTGCTATTTATTTATTTATTTAAATGATACACCAACGGTCACTCTATAATCATTATAAAAAAAATATATACAATATTTATGTCGAGTACGAGTACCGTAACCATTACAGGTGTACACAGCATTACGTAACAATTTGTAATATGCCTACTACTCCTTATTCGACTGTCTATATGTATTCGTTTCACTCTCAGACACTCATTTATTTGCGAGCGAGGAGCAAATTATGAAAAAATTCTAATTTTTATTTTTTTACATCGGGCAAAACTTATAAAATGACTGACGCTATCGCCACGTTCGGAAAGCTGTTTTGCGCAATAATCTTCGGAAATATTGTAATCATAGTCGTATTGTATTTTAAAACGCATAGTGCATGTCCGCTACGGTTACCGCCAGGTATATTTTTGTAGAAAAACGAATCCATAATTTTAGTTATATTTATTATCGAACGACTACCTATATAAGTTAACTTTCATGTTTTCAAAATTCAGCATTGAATCAATCTGGGTGCGAGCATTGAAGGGTATTTTTTTATTTTGGTAATTACGACATTTCTAAAAATAAACCCTAGCTAGATCGATTTATCGCTCCCGAAATCCCCTGTATACTAAATTTCATGAAAATCGTTCGAGCCGTTTCTAGATTCAGATTATATATAAATTATACAGGAATTATTGCTCGTTTAAAAATATAAGATTGGTCTTGATAGCCAGTTTTTGCCTTATCAACACGTGTTCATAAGGCAAAAACTGGCTATCGTACATGGGTGAAGACATCAATATTGCATGTTCTATCATAGTGCATCGTCGCTGCGGTCGCGAGCTCGCTTGTGTTCGATGGACGCACACCTTTATGATAATCCGCTCGTATAAAGACTGCGGAAAGAATGGAGCGGAAGACGCACGTGGCGCGATTCATTTATTTGTTTTTTAGGATTCCGTACATCAAGCAACAAACACGGAACCCTTATACAATCACTGTGATATCTGTTTGTCCATCACTTGTGGTCATTTTCTCAATTAATTTAATGCTGAATAAGGAATATGTATAGGTGATCTTGGATGCATAAAAAGTTCAAGTCCTAATCGACTCTATCAAAAGTCAATGTCGATATTTAATAGGGTTGTCATTATAGAAAATAACAAAATCTATAGAGTATATACTACACATTGTCCAAAAATTATGGAAGGCCAGAAGCAAGGTTAAGAAAAGATCCAGTATTTATAAAAAAGTTTAAGTTCTACGCCGAAAAATTGACTCATCTATCAGAATGGATACAGGTAGTTGTACCTATCTTGGCTGTGACATCAAAAATAACAAGTCATCATTCAAAAAAATACATTGTGATTCTTCTCAGCAAGTCCAAACTTGATAGGGTTGAGTCGCCTAACTACCGAGTCCATCGCCATGGCCATCATCCGATTCCCTCATAAGATCAGATCCATGTCAAAATAATTTTCCGATTGTCATCTGATATACACATCCATGCAAAATTTTCGCTACATCAGTAAAGTCAAAATACCTTCATTTCACATAGGCCTAGCGTACATGCTCTTGGCAAACGTCAAAATGATATTTGTCGCACATGTATGGTGAAAAATACAAGTCGACTTAAGGTTAAGTTTACGAGGGTTCGGAGTAAACTAACTGGTAAGTGGATGAAATTTTTACAGTATTTGATTACTTAGACAAATAAACAAATATCGGGACAGGTGAAACTACTTAAATAAAAGCTTTGGCGTTCTTAACAGAACGGAACCAACAGTGGATTTCAGTTGTTCCCCACAAGTTGCTTCAATGAGACAGCCGCGACGCGCGATACAAAGGGGTTCTCAGATAAGTTAAAACCCTCATTCAATCAAGAACAAGAACAATTGAAACAATTTAGGAACAGGTTTTTAAGTATACCACACCACAGCAACAAAAGGGCTCCACTACTAAAAAATTGTACATAATATTTTGTAGTACCATTTTGGGACTTTGCCATAGAACACCAGGAGGCTGGAGCAGAAGTTTCATCAAATAATTTCGCAAATAGCGACACAATAATTATCCAATTCAAGTCGCAAGAGTATAAAATTATAACATGCGATTAAAAAACTACACCATGCCTCTCTTTCTATCGCACAACTCTGTCTCTTTCGGTACACTGTCGAACACATTTTGGTAACCTGCCGACAGGTCTACGTATATATTTGTTATACTTGTAGATAGATACTGACAATTCCGAGTGAGTGAACAACTATCGCAAATTTTGGAAACGGCGCTCCTCCAATCTTGTACAAATTAGCCCACGACCGAAGTTATAAAAGAAATAATATGTCAAGTAACTCGCGTTTGCCGTACTACTATCATTATATCAGGCACTCGAGACACCTGGCGCTGCGGGCGGGGCGGGAGTGGGGGCGGGGTGCGGGAAGCACTGCGTGAGCGCCGGCAGCCGCGTGCGCAGCGACCACCTGCGCTGCGCAATCGCGTCACGCGGGTCCGTCTGTGTCGTCCACTCCGTCACGGGGTGAATATGAACACGATGATAACGAATGAATAATAAAAAAAACACTGTGGTTTTGTGAAACCACGGTAAAAGTGAAACATTTGTGGCCTTAGCTGCTCTGACGAGCGCCTTTCACTTTATCCCTACTCCGCGGCCGACCGTCACGCGACATGCAACACACAGACGAAAAAGTTTGAGACGATGTAATAAATTTTCACTTTAAAAAAGTTAAAAGCGAGAAAGTCCGTTGGTAGACTTTTAGAGCGCGGGTTCCTACCGAACGCGCATCCTCCCCATGACCACGAGGTTGCAAACGCCTTGGGACGTGAAGGGTTGTTTTACGCTGATCTCAGGTGTAAGTGAATCGGAAGATAGTGTACAAACGGGAACAGCTGAATACGCATCGCGTAAATGACGCTCTGATATTGGCGCTAATGACCGCGCTCAGGGAAACCCTCGCTCTACCGAGCGTATTGTACTTGCATTGGTTCTCCGTGTGATCTAAATAAGATAAGAGCCGTAGCGCTAACTCACCCCAGTCCGTTGTGGTGCGGCGGCTGTGTGAGCGGCTCCGTGAGCGGTTCGGGCGGGTCGGGCGCGGCGTCGGGCGGCGCGGGCGGCGGCTCGGCGCTGAACACGGCGGCGAAGTGCTCCAGCAGCGCCTCCACCAGCACGTTGTAGAACTTGAGCTCCAGGATGGACGCCACGGTCTCGCGCTCGGCGCGCAGCAGCGTGGGCCCGAAGCACACGGCCAGGTTGGACGCCGTCATGAGGTTGCGCTCGCTGCGCGCCGCCACACGGCACAGGTGCGCCAGCACCAGGCGCAGCATGTCGCGGTTGCGCGGCGGCAGCTGCTGCACGAGCGCGTGCAGGCGGGCCACGCGCGCCGCGCGCTCGCTCTTGGCGGCCTGCAGGAAGGCGTGGTGCAGCGCGCGCGTGAGCAGCGGCTCGGGCAGCGCGCGCAGGTACGCCTTGAGCGCCGACGTGAGCGTGCGGCTCTCCCAGTCGGCGGGCTCGAGCGCGGGCAGGCGGCGCGCGCGGCCCAGCGCCACGAGCCGCGCCACCTTGGACGACACGCCCGCCACGCGGTACAGGCCCTGCTCGTCCAGGCCGCGCGCCTCCAGCTCGGCGACGATGCGGCGCACGAAGGCGAAGCCCGCGTCGTCCAGCGGCCACGCCTCGTCGTCGTCGGCGCCGGGCGCGGGCGGCGGCGGCGCGGCGGGCGCCAGCGCGTCCACGGCGCGCAGCCAGGCGGCGCGGTCGCGCTCGCCGAGCGCCTGCAGCGTGAGCGCGGGTCGCTCGCGCTCGGCGGGCACGGCCTCCCAGCAGAAGCGGCGCTCGGCGTCGGGCGCCGCGCGCGCGCCCGCCAGCGGCACGCTCTCCGCGCTGCTCGCCTGCAACACGCGGCGCTGTACGGTGAGGGGGGTGAGGGGGTGAGGGGGTGGAGGCGCGGGGCGGGCGCGATACGTACGATCTTCACGTTGATCTGGTTGTAGGGCAGCAGCGTGAGCACGCGCGCGCTCTTCTCGTAGCTGCAGTACTGCTTGGTCCACGCCGCGCCGAACGCCTCTGCGACATAAGACGGCACCGTTACTCTCACTCAACTCTCGCGAGTGTTACACGCCACTAGCGACGAGCCAGCTCTTACTCTTCTCCATGAGGAACAGGTAGCCGGCGCGCGACACGCCGCCCGCGCCCTCCTCCGCGCCCTCCACGTCCTTGTTCTGCGCACAAACACACGGGTCCGTTTACTATGTAGCATAAATATTATATAATCAAACAAATATATTATATAAAACATGGCGTCTGATCAAAGACTTCCGTCACCACGCCGTGGTACGGAGTGGTCGCTGTGCTCACCATCTGCCTCACCTCCATCATCTTCTTCATGAGCGACTCGGTCTGCTTGCTGGTCTCCTCGAAGTTGCTCCGCGTCTGCAACACACGCCGCGCATGAGCGGTTCGCTCCACTCACCACTCACTCGCCTCGCTAAAGGCAACTCAAATATCACAAATGTGATCAAAAAACTAATCAATGAATCACTAAATTACTGTGCTACACTAAAGTCGTTTAAATAATATACGAGTACATCATTGACACGACATCGTTTAAATTTAAATCTCATGAAAGATGATTCACCTCATTCAGGTGATTGAAGTTCTCCAGTGTTGAGACTGTCACGTGGTTCATTGATTTTATCATGGTAAAAACTCAAACTCAAAACTTATATTAATTTAACATAAGCCTAACTCGCAGGCATTTAGTCAATATGATATTCAGCAAAATTCGTCCGCAAATTGACAATAGCAAAAAATTGACGCTTCGATCTTACGATTACTATTTCACTGCACTAGGTTAGAGCATACGTTGTCGGGCAAAAACTCAGTCACACTTCAAAACTAAAGCCGGTGTGGTGAGGGTTAGTGGGGAGGGGGCGCGGAGCACCTACTCTACAGTCCGGAGCGCCGCCGCCGCTCGGCCGCTAGGGCACGGCCTGTAACGTGAAAGAGGAGGCGTTTGACATTGCTCGTGAACGCGGACAGGCGCCGGAGTAATGGTATTGCTAAGGGTCCCGCGACCGAGCTGGACTTATTTCGCCGATATCTGCATTCTGTATTTATAGCAGCTGATGTCGCTTTAACATGTAGACGAAAGCGTCAGGTACCTATCGAACTATGTACGAGGTACGCTGGATGAGGAGAGCTAGGTGCCGCTAGAAGCGCTCTGTGCCAGTTTTCTGTATTCAATGCACAACTAGTCTCCACCAGCTCGAACTCGTTGCGCTCCTGCACCGCCTGCAGCTGGAGCACGTACCCGCTGGATGCGCAGCTGCAGGTCGCGCACGAGCGGCTCGGCGTCGGCGTGCACGTCGTGCGCCGTGTGGTGGAAGGTCCACCAGCCGAACACGAAGCCCAGCAGCGTCTCCACCAGCTCGAACTTGTTGCGCTCCTGCACCGCCTGCAGCTGGAGCACGTACCCGCTGGATGCGCAGCTGCAGGTCGCGCACGAGCGGCTCGGCGTCGGCGTGCACGTCGTGCGCCGTGTGGTGGAAGGTCCACCAGCCGAACACGAAGCCCAGCAGCGTCTCCACCAGCTCGAACTTGTTGCGCTCCTGCACCGCCTGCAGCTGGAGCACGTACCCGCTGGATGCGCAGCTGCAGGTCGCGCACGAGCGGCTCGGCGTCGGCGTGCACGTCGTGCGCCGTGTGGTGGAAGGTCCACCAGCCGAACACGAAGCCCAGCAGCGTCTCCACCAGCTCGAACTTGTTGCGCTCCTGCACCGCCTGCAGCTGGAGCACGTACCCGCTGGATGCGCAGCTGCAGGTCGCGCACGAGCGGCTCGGCGTCGGCGTGCACGTCGTGCGCCGTGTGGTGGAAGGTCCACCAGCCGAACACGAAGCCCAGCAGCGTCTCCACCAGCTCGAACTTGTTGCGCTCCTGCACCGCCTGCAGCTGGAGCACGTACCCGCTGGATGCGCAGCTGCAGGTCGCGCACGAGCGGCTCGGCGTCGGCGTGCACGTCGTGCGCCGTGTGGTGGAAGGTCCACCAGCCGAACACGAAGCCCAGCAGCGTCTCCACCAGCTCGAACTTGTTGCGCTCCTGCACCGCCTGCAGCTGGAGCACGTACCCGCTGGATGCGCAGCTGCAGGTCGCGCACGAGCGGCTCGGCGTCGGCGTGCACGTCGTGCGCCGTGTGGTGGAAGGTCCACCAGCCGAACACGAAGCCCAGCAGCGTCTCCACCAGCTCGAACTTGTTGCGCTCCTGCACCGCCTGCAGCTGGAGCACGTACCCGCTGGATGCGCAGCTGCAGGTCGCGCACGAGCGGCTCGGCGTCGGCGTGCACGTCGTGCGCCGTGTGGTGGAAGGTCCACCAGCCGAACACGAAGCCCAGCAGCGTCTCCACCAGCTCGAACTTGTTGCGCTCCTGCACCGCCTGCAGCTGGAGCACGTACCCGCTGGATGCGCAGCTGCAGGTCGCGCACGAGCGGCTCGGCGTCGGCGTGCACGTCGTGCGCCGTGTGGTGGAAGGTCCACCAGCCGAACACGAAGCCCAGCAGCGTCTCCACCAGCTCGAACTTCTTGCGCTCCTGCACCGCCTGCAGCTGGAGCACGTACCCGCTGGATGCGCAGCTGCAGGTCGCGCACGAGCGGCTCGGCGTCGGCGTGCACGTCGTGCGCCGTGTGGTGGAAGGTCCACCAGCCGAACACGAAGCCCAGCAGCGTCTCCACCAGCTCGAACTTGTTGCGCTCCTGCACCGCCTGCAGCTGGAGCACGTACCCGCTGGATGCGCAGCTGCAGGTCGCGCACGAGCGGCTCGGCGTCGGCGTGCACGTCGTGCGCCGTGTGGTGGAAGGTCCACCAGCCGAACACGAAGCCCAGCAGCGTCTCCACCAGCTCGAACTTCTTGCGCTCCTGCACCGCCTGCAGCTGGAGCACGTACCCGCTGGATGCGCAGCTGCAGGTCGCGCACGAGCGGCTCTGCGTCGGCGTGCACGTCGTGCGCCGTGTGGTGGAAGGTCCACCAGCCGAACACGAAGCCCAGCAGCGTCTCCACCAGCTCGAACTTCTTGCGCTCCTGCACCGCCTGCAGCTGGAACACGTACTCCAGCGACGCCTGGCAGAAGTCGCGCTCCGCCATGTCCATCGCCGCGTCCGCCTGCACACACATACACACGAGTGCGGGCGTGCACACAAGCACGCACGCATACACGTCCGCCTTGTCGGAAACTGGTCCCAAACCCAATATGGCGGACGTGAAACTTTTGTATAAATGGTGTTGTATATTGGTACAAAACCACAAAAAGCCAATCACTTAAATTAGCCCACTCAAAATAGGGAAATAAGAACAGTTATGAAAATAGAAAATGAAAATAATAAAGTCTCTATTGTGAAAGGAGTGCTCAAGTTGTAGGGCGACTGAAGGTCCCTTTTTTTAATTTTTGCTCGTATCTCTTACAACCTCAGTTCCATTAATTTTTCTGAAAACAGGGACAATCCCCTTTTTAAATTGGGTTGTGTTTGACAATCCCTTGTTAAGGTAAATACGATTAAATGATAAATGTCAGAAGTTCAGAAGAAAAAGGAATTCATCAAGCGTACCTCCTGGAACACAGCCTCGGGCTTCTTGGTGGATAGAGACAGCGTGCGCTCCTGGCTCTGACAGAACTTGGCCGTCTTCTTATCGAACTTCTTCTTGCCCTCCTGAAAATAGTGTTCGCTGGCGTCATTACTGGCTACCATGTCTTATACAGATACACCGAGTGCTATAACATACTGGCAGTTCTTGTAGGCAGTAAAATATTATTGTAACAGTAATAGTAGGGGATCCTAAGTAAGGTCGACCTTCACCGAGCTGTTAATTGGATGAAAACTATTTTATATCCAATTAAATATCAATAAATATATCGCAAGTGGCTTGCCTAAAAAATTTCAGTCCAGGATATGATTAATTAAGAATTAAAATAAAATCCACTGTAACATGAACTCCTATTTGTTAGACTTGAAGTCTACCTCGTGTGACATTTGGCATTCTACTATCCTTCGCTGCAGCAGGTCGTTTCCTTAAAAGAAGCTTGGCGTCTTTAAAATGGCGGTGTAGTAAAAACCTTTAATGCAAGCTATTTCTATAAAGACTGGACATATCACACTTTACAGTTTGCGGAACTTTTTGTGACATTTCTCATTTGCCCCAAAAAAACTCAATTTACAACTCCTTCATTTACCTTACATTTCTATATTTCGGTCACAGAATCATGAGTAGGTAAACTGTAATCGTTTCTCCTATCATTCCCTAATTATAACCTGTCTTGTAATTGTAAGCGAATTCTGCCCCGCGATTGGCTGACGCAATTCAGGAATCCAATCAGCGGGCAGAATTAATACGATTAGAACGATTACGATAACGCTGAATACGTTTTTCTTAGACAATCTAGGGGCAGAGTTCATCATGTAATTTATCACCAAGGTTGAGTTCTTGCTCTCAGGTCTTAGTGGTCTATAATTGGCGGTGGTAGATAGACAGACACACGAGTAATGTCTAACGGGTTGTCATTACGCACGCAGCACGAGAGCGCGCCACCACACACGGTCCTCCGCCTTCCTCATCCACCCGCTACCAGCAACCTTTTTCAGGTCGTCGGTCCAGCGGGCAGGAGGTCGTGTGTGGTGGCGCGCTCTCGGAAAGGCCTATGTCCAGCAGTGGACGACGATAGGTTGATTGATTGATTGATTGATTGACGCAGCACGAGCACGGTACTCACCTTGACGGCGCCGATGTGGTCCTTGCGGAAGCGCTCCAGCGGCTGGATGATCTGCTCGTGCGCGCGCCCCAACTGCAACACACACACATTACACGATAACTTTGCTTTTCTGTGAATATACACACACGTGTGCTTTACATGGACACATGAGGCCAAAGGAAGAGTGGTAGTTATCGCTCAAGGCCACTGATCAAAATCAATGTTATACGGTGATAGCATACGTAATAGCACTCGACATTATCCTGAGACCTTAGTCCTTAGTCTCATTATGCCTTGTATTTGAAGAAAAGATTATAATCTGTATTATTTTAACCTAAATTGTAAACAAAATTATTATTATTTTTTAAGACAAAATGCCGAGGTTCTGGCCCGTTCTTCTTGAGGAGGAATATTGCTTTCCGAACGTGGCGGTACATTCTGCGTTTAGCCCTGTAATTAATGCCTATGTAAAGGATTGATATTTTGATTTTTAACCCCTGCTTTACGGCAAAATGTTTACCAGCTGATGCCTGATATACACACGGATGAACTTCTTCCCTTTTTTGTACTAGGCTTTTATTATTTCTAATTATTAATTGATTGCAAATTGCAATTTAGAGTATTAAATCAAATATTGCAAGATACGTTTATCTCGTTCAGTAAGATCGCAATACCCATATAAAGCATGCGTATCGCCAACTATACTTGAGGCTCATGTAGTTGAGGACTCAGTAGTGTCATAACTCGTACTGAAGGGAAAGTGTTGGAACTCAACTAGTTCTGCTGGTGCCTGCCGCCTACTGTGTGTACTACTATGAGTATTAATAGCGCGTTTGTGCGACTTATACTAATCATCAGCGACGAAGGCAACACGCAGCTCGTAGCGGTTTGAGTAATAAAAGGTAACACGCTAGCATAAACACACAAGGGAGTCGCCAGCCGATGGCGCAGGGGGGGCAAGTTGACTTTACCTACGTACTACAATTCATACTTTTCTCTTCTCTATGGATGAGAAAAGTAGGTATGAAATGTAGATAAAGTCGACACAGCACATGAAGCTTTTCACTTGTACTCAAGGGCGGATCCAGCTTTAGTGCCGGGGGGGGGGGGGGTCACATAGTTGTAGTCAAGTCACAAGAAGTTTTAATTTAATTATGATACTAATTGATGTATGATAAAGTTAAAAGTAGGTATTTTATTATATATTATGTGTATAAGTAGGTACTGTACTTAAAAAAACCTTTCTTTAAATAAAAGAGCCAATATTTCTTTTTCCGAAACGCAGTGTCACTTCATAGGTACTTCAATGGGTGCGTTTTTCGTAACAGTCTAGAACGAACGCGAGCGAAGCGAGCTCAAAATTTTTACGATTTTGCAGGATAAATCACTTTTTATTCCAGTCTTCAATTTAATAAAAATAATATAATCATTTTTAGGCGTAATAACGTCTTAAAATCACAAATATGCCCGAATGAAGTGAACAAGAACTTTATATATTTTTTGATAACTGGATATGCGAACGAAACAAGCTCAAATTTTTTACGTTTTCGCAAGATAAATCACTATTTATTCCTTGACCTGAAATGACCCTATTATACATCTGTGAATTCAAGGTCATTTCGCGAAAATCTGCCGTGGAGCACATGGATATCTACAACATTTTTTACGTAAATATAATTTCAAAACCCAAATATATCTTGAGATTAATTAATGAAATTAGTAAATAAGGAGGAATGTTGATAAATCAGGAAATCTCCTGGGAAATCAGGAGTTCATCAGTTAAAAGGTCGCGGTGGCGAGGTAAAATTCAAAATTTTCGATACTTTCGTTCCCTATTAATGCGTTTGACACCATATCAAATAACATCAACCATAAATCAATTAAATATTAATGGTACTCAGTTACTCACTTACATAAAATCTCTATATTTCCCAAAAATACCATAAAAAACATTATATTTTACAATTGCAACTATTGGTCCATCTACGTTGTGGAAGGCCCACAACAGTATCTTAGTACTATATACATATATATTCTGTGACAGTACAGAGTCCAATGTGTAAAGCTACACGAGCACGAGCTCCTTACTATCCAATAAAAAACTTGTAAATAAGTTATAATAACATTTATTAGAAAAATAGAATAAAAATGAGTTTGAATTTGAATAAGTGTACAGCGTACAGCATATTCTTTTTTTCATTACCAGAACTTCAAGCAAATCAACTCGAAGACTTAGGACTTTGGTTGCATTATATTTGGCAACTTTTTAGAATCTCTAGGGGGGGGCAGCTGCCCCTCCCTGCCCCCCCTTGTCGACGCCGCCCTTGAACACACCTCTACATAGTCAGCGAGCATAGTCGATTTTACACGCGGTCATTATTACTGGAACATGGGACAACCCTCCTCCCCGACGGCAATCAACCTCGCGGGTTAGGGGTGCCGAGTCGTGGGAGCGCGCCCGTTTTGTACTTGTTTCTATAGCGTGTTTATAGTTTGTGTAGCGAGATTTGATTCGATGTAGTCGTCAATCTATATAATCGTCACTCGTCAGTGATCGTTGAGCGATTGAGGACTCTTATAAAGCTCGACCCTAACTTAGAATGACGTATGAATGGTACGGTTTTAGTCGGCTCATTATCATGTCATCGCGTCAGTGCTAAAGCAACTTTAGGAACTGTCCATTGACAATGACATCTGAACATTCCGAATATTTTATCAACTACATAGTTCAAATATTTTGTGAAATAGTGCTTACAATTGACAATACCGGCTGAATTTGTTGTGGGCTTTAAGTTTTGAAGAAAATGTGATATAATTTGACAAGACGACACGACTGACTCGTCGCGCATCACGTGCTAGCTCGGTAAGCGAGTGTCACATAATATCACATCCGAGTGCGCGAGTTAGGCGAGTTGTTTTTAGTGTTATTGACACGTCCTCATTAGCATGTGAATATCATCGGCATTATGTATAATCGTGGTATTGATTGCGAACGTTTCTGCCTTGAATATTTAGTAGCCTGCGAGTTTTAGTATAATGTATGCCCATGCTATTGATAATAACGTATAAAAGCTAGATAGAATATGTTTTTTTTTACACACTTCGAGTTAATACTTTACTACAATCTCATCTGATGTTTATGTAGAATTGATACCGTACCTCGAATCCATCTCTACTAATCTATCCCATCTCTATTTTTCTTTTCGGTATTCTTTGGTTTGCAAGTTTGCGGAAAATCCGCCGAGTGTCGGTTTTTTGTCACAAACCAAAAAAGGGTGTATGCCACAAGCGCTTGCCGACTTGCGACATATCCACAAGCTTGTGCCAAACTCAGTCTCTACTCAGTCCCTACTCCCTAGTGTGATGAATAGTTTTCACGAATTTTTAACATCCACCATCTTCTTTCTCATATTTTTCGTTTTCTTTCTCTACCTACTTGTTTAAAAATGTAAAAAATAACTTAAGCCGAATTTATTAGCCGACACAAATTTGACGTCCGTCAATGCGTCTCTCAAACATATGAATGGCGGAGTTTTTTGAAAAAATCAAGCCAAACGTTCGAGGCCGGAGGCTCGGAGTTTGCGGCAAACGCCAAGCGTGCGGACGCGTCATAGGAGTCGGCACAATCGCAACTTGCAATCCAAATAAACAAGTTCCGGCAGCGACGGCGCTCACGTCACCACAGCCTTATACGACAGCGGCTCGGTGAACGAACACGAAACGAGCCGGATTCGCGCAGTGGCGGTAGGTTTGGCCATCCTCGCTACGGATACACCCGTTAGTTCATTACGCTAGGTCATGGGAAGCTACAATACAACACAACGCCTCTAGAGTCCAGTCTAGGTGACATGCTCAATATTTTGAACTAGTGTTTCCGCTCCTGGGCAGTGCCGGCTGTGCGACACACGCCTGGCGCTAGGGTTGCCACTCGCAGGCATCTGTGACTTGACCACAGATTTTATATAACACTCGTAATTAAAATAAGATTGATTATAACCTGCGCCACATTTAAACGTGGGCCTAAAGGCTTTACAAAAGAATATAAAATTAGTATAATATAATTTGAGACATAGGTTCAAAAGCAAACTATTTTAAATCGTATAAAAAGTACTCCAATCCCACATTGTACGAATCGTGTACCAACAACGGAATTTATTAATAGGATAATGTGTCAGTTGTTACTTGAAGTACGGTTTCCACAAGCACTCAGAATGGATCGAGATATTGATGTACAAAACCTAACAAACACGTATCAATTTGTCCCGACTCCCGTCTATGTAAACTTTAACTTTCACCTACCTATAGAACTGCAAGGAATAGGCGAGTTCACAGCAGCAATGGGGCAGCCCTACCTACGATATTATATGGATAGTAAAAGTGGTCGTGCCGTGGTACTGTACACTGTACAGTCGGCGCGTCTCAGGGCCGCGGCAAGGTGACCCGCTTCCGCCAACACTATAATATACAATATACAGTTTACGAACCCTGCGACACTCGCGACCACTGCACCCGGGCCCTGAGGCTTATGTTGACATTATGTATCATACTTCACAATCACAGGCGATAAGTGAACTGCGCGCTGGCGTAAGACACGTGACGATTGCCATTTGTTACATTGATAACGCTCATTAAGGCTTATTAAGTTCAATCCACGAAGACACGCCACACTCCTTCCGAATCGCATGAAACATAAGCAAATGTAAAAAAGGCGTCTCCCGGGCTTTTTAACTACATATTGTAAAAACTTACAGCTCCCTACATTAAGGCAATTGATGTTTGATGACAACCCTTTGTATGTCTATGGTATAATATTGTGGGGCAAAACTGCTGATATTTACTTACTATATTATTATTGCAAAAAAGAGCTATTAAACCCATAAAAAGTGAAACCACGGAATTTCGTCGAGTAAAAATTAAATTAGTAATAGGTTATTTTAGGTATATCTATTAAGTATAGAGTGATAACTCAACTTACTCTTTACTCGTCAAAATATTTGTATTTATAAGCAACGGATACATATGATAGAAGTCATATTATAGAGTTGGCAATTAGCGGACAGCCCCGCGGGAGCTCCCTCGTGTGACGAATGGCACCGGGTTCATTATCAAGTCTGCGCGCGCGCATTGCGTCACAGTACGCACACACACGTACACCCGACCCGTAAATGAAAAGTGAAAATAAACGTCAACAAATCTACTGCGCTATAGAATTTATAATTGAGTATTCAATATTAATTTACATTGACAAAGAGAGTCGGAAGAAACACGTTTCATTTTCATATACTCGTTATTTTGCTACGGGAAACTTTCTACGCTATTACTAGAGATAAAATTTGATGACGAGACTTATTACAGAACGACTAAATTACCAGCATGATAAAATATTATGATTCGTCACCATAGTGTTTTGCTATATCGCTACCTGTATTATACAATTATAATACTGGTACAATGTGTGTATGTATGTATCATAATACCTGTATTATACATAATAATACGAAGTGGTGCGGATGAGCTGCGCGAAGTGGTGCAGCGAGCGGCCGATGACGCGCTCGTCCTCCGTCATGGAGGCGCCGATGCACGCGAACTCGAACTGCTCCATGCTGGCCGCCAGCGCCAGCTGCGCCGCGCCAGCCCTGCGGAGCGTGACAGGGTCTCACCATGCGGTCCCGCTCGTCCTCGATGGTGCGGATGAGCTGCGCGAAGTGGTGCAGCGAGCGGCCGATGACGCGCTCGTCCTCCGTCATGGAGGCGCCGATGCACGCGAACTCGAACTGCTCCATGCTGGCCGCCAGCGCCAGCTGCGCCGCGCCAGCCCTGCGGAGCGTGACAGGGTCTCACCATGCGGTCCCGCTCGTCCTCGATGGTGCGGATGAGCTGCGCGAAGTGGTGCAGCGAGCGGCCGATGACGCGCTCGTCCTCCGTCATGGAGGCGCCGATGCACGCGAACTCGAACTGCTCCATGCTGGCCGCCAGCGCCAGCTGCGCCGCGCCAGCCCTGCGGAGCGTGACAGGGTCTCACCATGCGGTCCCGCTCGTCCTCGATGGTGCGGATGAGCTGCGCGAAGTGGTGCAGCGAGCGGCCGATGACGCGCTCGTCCTCCGTCATGGAGGCGCCGATGCACGCGAACTCGAACTGCTCCATGCTGGCCGCCAGCGCCAGCTGCGCCGCGCCAGCCCTGCGGAGCGTGACAGGGTCTCACCATGCGGTCCCGCTCGTCCTCGATGGTGCGGATGAGCTGCGCGAAGTGGTGCAGCGAGCGGCCGATGACGCGCTCGTCCTCCGTCATGGAGGCGCCGATGCACGCGAACTCGAACTGCTCCATGCTGGCCGCCAGCGCCAGCTGCGCCGCGCCAGCCCTGCGGAGCGTGACAGGGTCTCACCATGCGGTCCCGCTCGTCCTCGATGGTGCGGATGAGCTGCGCGAAGTGGTGCAGCGAGCGGCCGATGACGCGCTCGTCCTCCGTCATGGAGGCGCCGATGCACGCGAACTCGAACTGCTCCATGCTGGCCGCCAGCGCCAGCTGCGCCGCGCCAGCCCTGCGGAGCGTGACAGGGTCTCACCATGCGGTCCCGCTCGTCCTCGATGGTGCGGATGAGCTGCGCGAAGTGGTGCAGCGAGCGGCCGATGACGCGCTCGTCCTCCGTCATGGAGGCGCCGATGCACGCGAACTCGAACTGCTCCATGCTGGCCGCCAGCGCCAGCTGCGCCGCGCCAGCTCTGCGGAGCGTGACAGGGTCTCACCATGCGGTCCCGCTCGTCCTCGATGGTGCGGATGAGCTGCGCGAAGTGGTGCAGCGAGCGGCCGATGACGCGCTCGTCCTCCGTCATGGAGGCGCCGATGCACGCGAACTCGAACTGCTCCATGCTGGCCGCCAGCGCCAGCTGCGCCGCGCCAGCCCTGCGGAGCGTGACAGGGTCTCACCATGCGGTCCCGCTCGTCCTCGATGGTGCGGATGAGCTGCGCGAAGTGGTGCAGCGAGCGGCCGATGACGCGCTCGTCCTCCGTCATGGAGGCGCCGATGCACGCGAACTCGAACTGCTCCATGCTGGCCGCCAGCGCCAGCTGCGCCGCGCCAGCCCTGCGGAGTGTTACAGGGTCTCACCATGCGGTCCCGCTCGTCCTCGATGGTGCGGATGAGCTGCGCGAAGTGGTGCAGCGAGCGGCCGATGACGCGCTCGTCCTCCGTCATGGAGGCGCCGATGCACGCGAACTCGAACTGCTCCATGCTGGCCGCCAGCGCCAGCTGCGCCGCGCCAGCCCTGCGGAGTGTGACAGGGTCTCACCATGCGGTCCCGCTCGTCCTCGATGGTGCGGATGAGCTGCGCGAAGTGGTGCAGCGAGCGGCCGATGACGCGCTCGTCCTCCGTCATGGAGGCGCCGATGCACGCGAACTCGAACTGCTCCATGCTGGCCGCCAGCGCCAGCTGCGCCGCGCCAGCCCTGCGGAGTGTGACAGGGTCTCACCATGCGGTCCCGCTCGTCCTCGATGGTGCGGATGAGCTGCGCGAAGTGGTGCAGCGAGCGGCCGATGACGCGCTCGTCCTCCGTCATGGAGGCGCCGATGCACGCGAACTCGAACTGCTCCATGCTGGCCGCCAGCGCCAGCTGCGCCGCGCCAGCCCTGCGGAGTGTGACAGGGTCTCACCATGCGGTCCCGCTCGTCCTCGATGGTGCGGATGAGCTGCGCGAAGTGGTGCAGCGAGCGGCCGATGACGCGCTCGTCCTCCGTCATGGAGGCGCCGATGCACGCGAACTCGAACTGCTCCATGCTGGCCGCCAGCGCCAGCTGCGCCGCGCCAGCCCTGCGGAGTGTGACAGGGTCTCACCATGCGGTCCCGCTCGTCCTCGATGGTGCGGATGAGCTGCGCGAAGTGGTGCAGCGAGCGGCCGATGACGCGCTCGTCCTCCGTCATGGAGGCGCCGATGCACGCGAACTCGAACTGCTCCATGCTGGCCGCCAGCGCCAGCTGCGCCGCGCCCAGCCCTGCGGAGTGTGGACAGGGTCTCAAATAAACATTTTGATTGATTGCTCAAGCTCTTTGCTAAACCTCCATTGAGTGCAGAATGCAGACCATTAGAACCTTGCCGTTGTTTATACAATGATACTCATAGAATAACCTCCCAGACTCAGATCTCTTTAAGCCTACCTCGTAGCCAATAAAAATAAGGATCGAAGTCGTCTCTGTAAACTTTTGCAGACTTTTTTGGAAGCTTTAAGTGTTAATGTGTTGTGTGTAAAATAGTATCTATGGCGCCTGCGCATTGCACTTGCGCGGCGCGAGGCAGGGCGTTGCGCGAGGCAGGCAGCAGCGCAGGCACGTCGCTCGCGATAAGCGCGTATCAGTATCAGATAACTGGTATCGTATCGCGCAACTCATTGCCACACCGCTATGGTAACTCCCTGTATTAGAACCTTATTCAACAGGAGCACTGATTTGATCACAAAATTATTTAGCAGAACTCTACAATATACAGACTGATTTTTATTTTTATGCAACTTTACCTATTTCCCACAAATCCATCAAAACCATTTTTCAAACTTGAGTGTAGTATTGTGTCTTGTACAAAGAGTGTATAATGTTAATACTGTATAGATGTACGCCAAGCAAACAATTCTGAATTCCTAGCATGAAACTAAAGATAAATAATTATACAGTAAAGGAAGTTTGATGTAACTTAGTTTTAAGTCATTAAGTTCTTGTGAGAAATAAAGCTCAGTGAACCGAATAACTGAAACAGTTACCACAATTTAATAACTAAAAGTATTTCCTGACTATTCATATGTGCTGTAAAAACAGCCTATATTAGAAAAAGATATAATTTCATGGTTTTGAGGACGTGCAAGCTATTGATGAGGCATTGCCTCCTTAAAGTTCATGTATTGTTAATTAGTGATAATGTTGGAGGCAGTTGTGGGCACTGACTCTGGTGACCCGGCACGCGCCGCCCGCGCGGCTGACTCACGCGCACACAGCCACACACGCCCGTGAGTGTGAACACACATCACACAAGAGCAGGGACATGTGATGTGTCATTGTGCAATGACCACTGATTTCCCACCACCTCAGCTCACTTGTAGCACATCTAATGAAGCAAATGTGAAGTATGTCATTGCTAATTGAGCACAAGAATAAAAAATGATAAACAAAGTGCTGCAAAAGGGCAGCCTGTGACCATTATGAGTTAATTAATGATTACCATTAGTTCATTAGCCTAGTTGACACTGCGTAGGCAAACTTAAAGCTTTTAGAATAATATTTAAACTATCATTACTTTAAAATTACATGTTTTTATCATAATTCACAGTAAATAAGTTCCTTACACTGCCCCAAAACGGTATGATATAATCTTAATGTAGGAACAATTAGTCATCTCAGGAATATGGAAACTAATCAATGGACATTCAAACAAAGCATGCAATACAACAGCATGTGATAAGAAGAACAGCTGCTATATTATGTTGCGCATATGCCAATGAACAAATTATTAAAATAGTAAATACCATTATATAACCATTGTAATTTGACTAGTCATAAATGCCTATGTGCCAGGCCTATATGAAATAAAGTATATTTTGATTTGATTTCAAAATAGGTACAAAACTACCAAAAACACTCCATCATATCATAATATCTACTTGTCATAGATGAATATTTTAATTCCAATTAGAATAATTCTGATTAGGATTCAATACTGTTAGTCTATAGATACATAGTATATCGCCAGCTATGAAATAAACTACTTAATACCATAAGCTATTGATGTTTTAGTTCATGTACTAAGTATGTAAAATATTACTAGTATTAGTACACCAACATGTTATTCAGCTACATTTTACTATTATAGTGATGTCAGTGAAGGAGTGAGCACAATACATAGCTAAGGACAACAATCAGTGCGACAGAGCAATACTTTCAATGGCTCAAGGTTGTGGTGCAGTGTACAGTCATGTAGAGCAGTGCTCACTGATCCAAGGGCACCTGTCGCCACTTGTAACCATCACTGACAACACAGCTACCAGATATCATTTCACAACAAAGGTTCAACAAACAAAATGAATGATTTAATAAAATTTGCAAAAAAGTAAGAGTTTGAGTTCATTTGTGATGTTTGTGTTGTGTAATTAATAATTAATTGATGATGGTCATTTGTAGAGGTGGGAATTTTGTCGGAGTCACTATCTGTCAGCCAGAGCACCACAGGAAGTGGCTTTGTCTTTTGTTTGTTGTGTTAGTCATGTCATGTGACGACAAAAGAACTAGAATCATGAACTCAACTGCCAATATGGAAACGGTTTATATACCTATGCAAAGGTTTTTATATGTACGCACAAATTAACAGCTAGATCAAACCTAACAACATTTGGCAAGGACACCTTGCACTTTCTGATGTATTTAGTACCCTATGAAGACATACTCTAACATTTACCATAAACATACATGTAGCATAAACCTGCTCAGTGCAACAATAAAGTCATTTTCCAAAGAAATTGAGAATCTGGTTCTAATTGTATAGCAATTTATCTGTTAGTATAAAAACATAAGTACTAAAATACCAAAGGAAACCATTTGATACCTCTTATCAACTTAAAACTTTAATTGATCTGTGATTAGCACTGTCGTAAATATAAGAACTGATAACACTGTGATATCAAGGTGTACCTACTGACTACTCTATGCACAGTAAGGGAACAAAAAGGTTCATCAATTTTCAAACAGATTCGTTTGCACTAGTCGATTGTTCTGGTATGTTGACATTATAGAATCTTGCAGTACTAGTGCAAGCGAAAATCAACACTAAGGCGACGAACCTTTTCATTCCGTGACTGTACTAGCAAAATTATACACTTGAGAACAGCGGATCCTCTGTTCTCAAGAAAAACAACATTTCTTTTAGTGTTTGAATTATTTGGTAGATTTTTCTAAAAGTTGGAAGGTTTATGTTTCTGATCGGAGATTTTGATCCTGTACATGTATGGTGCAAACATATGTTATTATGTATTCCTCGAGTCTAGATAACAGACAATTGGACCTTGATACACCTTCCAACCTTGATACATGCTTGTACAGACATCATACAAGCGTAAATACTCGTTATCGACACTGTCGATGGACTAGTACATGGCGTGCGGAGTGTGGGGTGTGGACACTCACTGCGGGCGGCCTGCACCACATCCTTGACCTCCTTGATGAGGCGCTTTATCTGCTGGCTGGTGCGCTCGAGCTCCTTCTCGTGGCGCTGCAGGTTCTCGCGGAAGTGCGGGCTGTCGGCCAGGCACTCCGTGAACTCCAGCGGCTGCAGGCCCACGCCCATCCTCGCTGCGGCCGCGCTGCCGCCTGCGACACTTTCACCGATCACCGAGCGCGCATCGCGCCTCGCACCACTGTGACGCAACACGCACTGCACCCAGACACTACTTACAATTTACAAACACTAAATAGCAAAAACTATTCAAAATGAACACCAGTGTTGGTTTCGTTATAGAATTACAACAACTTGATATGTATTATGTATTAAAATAGGTATACACTATACAAGTACCTAACAAGACTATTATAATGGCAGGTCGCTGATTGGAAGATTGGAAACGTACGGGCTGTCACATTGGAAAAATAATCCATACTTAGTCAGTCTATACTCTATGCCTGTTGTAAACAGTAGGGATGTGAACAATGATGTCGATGTAATGAATATTTAATCGAATCAGATATGGAATCAGACTAATGTGGATGCTAACGAATGTTACCGTTTTAGCTACGCGACATGTTCAGTGTAGATTACTTCAGTTGATCCATGTATTATAATTTAACAATAAAAGCTTTTTATTAACTTGTATGTTCATTGTTCACTAGTTTATTATGACATTTCAAATTTTTATGTCAACATCATCGGCCACAAGAAATTTTGAACAATTATACAATATCACTCAAATTTGAGCGTAGTTAAGCAGAAAACGACCAACCGTCATTTTTGCGAAAATGAGTTATGATGCCTACGGCATAAGCTTTAATATTCTTCACCTTATGAAAAGACAAGTAGAGCCCTAACATTGCTCACACTCGAGATATAAATTTGTCAAATGAGACCAATTACTATTATTGCCCATTTTCTGTGCTAAAAGCGACCAAGTCAAGCCTTTGGTCTACCAAAAATTCACAATTTAAAAAAATTATTTTAGCACAAAGCGACCATCGACGTTGGCTGGCTATAAATCGTAAGATAGGATGCTTTATTGATTTGCAGAACGCGACCATTGCAATGGTCGCGTTCTGCAAAATAACTAATGGATTTTGTTTATATTAATGCAGAATGAGACCACAAGTCAGTCGTGGTGGTCTATAAATTTCATACTAAAATGAAACATCTTACACCGATTCTGATTTTGCAGAAGGCGACTGTCCTTAGAGAGTTTTGTAACGTATGATGCGATTGTTAGTAATTGTTTTAACGTCAGTAGTTGTTTTAACGTCAGACAGTCATTTTTTTATGCAACGTTTTTGTTTCTCTAAGTGTTGAACGTCTAGAGGTTTTTGACGACAACGGCAACACCTGCGTGAATTTCGGTTTTTCAGAAATCCCGCGGGAACTATCGATTTTCCGGGTTAAAAAGTGTGCATAATATGTTTTAATTCAGCTAATAATCTATCTGTTCCAAATTTCAGCTAAATCTGTTTAGTGGCTGCGGCGTGAAAGATTAACGAACATACACACTTATAAATTTTGAACCTTTATTATATTAGTAAGGAAGTAAGGATACTCTATCCATTACTACACTAAAATAACTTATGATTTTTTTAATTATTAAAAGTGCGGGTTCGATTTCTGATCTATAGCGAGATTTTTTCGTTGAATGCATTATTCATTTTCTTTCTTTGCGCAATACGGATAGACATGGTAGATTACTGGTTGATATGGTTCTAAGCAATAATAAATGAAATGATGTTGTAAAACTGTGTAATAAATACAAAAAACACCAGAAATTAATAATAATAGCTACACAACATCTCCTGTTTCATGTTCGTATCGAGAAATAACAGAGGGTAACCCTGTTATAATGGAACAACTGATGCATGAATTGGAAGAGCCAAAAGAAAATAGTATTAATCAACCTGAAGTCTCTTATTTGACGAGAGAGTTATCATTTCAGAATTTAATGACCTCAGAAACAAACTCGAGATTGCCAAATTCAGTAATAACCGACTATGTAGATCAACCTATAGACGATGTACCAAGTCATATTTCATCATTTCCATCTTCATTAATTAGTTAGCTAGTGAAAATATGCCGTCGGTTGCCGTTCATAATTCTAATGGAGACATGCTTATTTAAGTTGGTTCTGTTTCAAACAAAGAGAAAGAAAGAGATTTCAGCCCTGCATCTGATAGTGATCCAAATAATAGCCCCACGAATCTCCCAATCTGTCTCCCAAAATATATCTAGATGAAGTGAGTGGATTGGCGCAGGAACCAAATATGTCTTCAAACACGTCTGATCATGAAACAGCACCACTTAAATGTGCTTAAATCTCCACAAGTGTATCTTGATGAAGTAACTAGATTACTGCACAAAACGACGGCGAATGAGATAACTGACACAAATGACTCGCAAAGTAATCAGGCAACTGAAACACATGATTCACAACTAGAAACGGATAACAGGGGACGTCTAAGAAAAGGAAGAAAACGGAAACATGGAAATTTAACCAGGACGTTTTAATAGTGTAGTATAGGTTGAAGAAGACCGTAGAAACAATGTAAAGATCATTAAATCATTCACTCCATTTACATTAGTTAAGGGAGTGAATGATGAGATGACGTCTGATAGGGAGACCTTTCTTCCCTCCTTTCCTTTCTTCCAACGTCATCATCAAAAAAAAATCAAAAATAAAATCACAAGAATGTTTCTACGAATTACTTGTTCCCTTATGGCCTAATGGAAAAGCCATATCACTACCAAAATTAAAAGATTTATTTTCACTGCTTCCATTAATACCAAAAGATAGTCAAGAATCTTCACTCACTCCTAATATTAATGACGATGTTGATGGCTTCAATGTTACAGAGTTGGATTTTGAAAGAGACGAAGAATCAGATAGTATGAAATTTAATAATGGTTGGTTTTGTATATTTTGGCTTATTTTAATATTTACATGCAAATTAAATGTCTGATTATTATAGAAGGTATTAAAAACCATGATAAATTGTGTTCAGTTTTAAAATTTTGCAGAAATAAACCATTGAGTTGGCTTAACCATTTTTTTTATTTACAATCAAGCCTCAATTAGCTAAAAACGACCACGCCGATAGTCGCATTCTGCCAAAACGTCACACACAAAATCTACTGATTTGTTTAAAACGACTACACTTAAATACGATATTTTTGTACTAAAATATCGTATTATGGCTACAAAAATAGGTTTTAATATTAGCTCATAAGGTAATCTTACACTTTCAATCATTTTTTTAATAAATTTCATCATACGTTTGAAGCAGTGATGAAAAAACCTAAAACAGCTCGTATCTCAAAACTTGATTTTTGGCGCTGGTCGTTTTCTGCTTAACACCGTTCATTTCATACTAAATATTTATAGCTGCAAGAAAGCCTAACGGTGACTGTTATTGTTGAAAGTCGAAAATAATATGGGGTAGTAGATAAGTGGGTATTCGTAAGCGGTAACTGGCTCTCTAGCTTCATTTCCCCGTGCAACTGTACCCATCCTGTACAGTCATATTATCGAACGGCCATACACACTGTGTATCCATCGTTTCGAATTACGTGCTGTGACTTGTAAAATAAAGATATTATCGATATAATTTTAGTCTACACCTCCCTAGGAGCCAAAGACAAAGTCACAGAACATTTTCATCGAGAAGCTGCGGAGCAACCTTATAGGTTGTACCCACTGATATTCATGATTCCTACCATACCATACGTTTGACAGTTAATTTTTTGTGCCGATTTGAAGCGCCTCCCCCGAGCGTCCACGGTACTAAATTGACATTTGTTGGAAGTGGACCGTCGTTTTGAATGTCATTTGATTTTAGTTCTATGGATCGTTGATTTTCAACCTTTTTTTCAACGTAAAATAAGATTCCGACCGACGAATTTGAATTGAGAACCTCCTCCTTTTTTTTTAAGTCTGTTAAATGTATTATCTATGTCTGTTAAAAACTATATAGATCAATGGTTAAAAATGAAGACACTTGATTTTGGCGTTGATTATTGCGTAACCTGCCGTGAGCTATGAGTATAGAGTATTTTGAATATTATGAGGTAATGATGTCTAGATCAATGGGCGTGCGCCTATGACTAAAGAGGTAATGGACACAAAGTAGTGAGTCTTTTCGGCTGGGTATTTTCGCCATCTTCTGTAGCATCAAAAATAGCCAATCACAGCTATCAGCCAATCACAGATAGGCACCAGTCAGCTGATCAGAAGGGCTGCTCTAGCTATCTATCGATATGGAAATATTATCGATGTAGTTTGTGGTTAGTAATTAAATATTTAAGAGCAAAAATGAATGAATTATTACTATTAAAAATTAATTATTATAGTAAAACTAGGTTTTGCCAGCGGTGCATGCGTTTCCGGATTAGGATTTTTAGCTTATCCCGCGAGACCAAACTACATTTGATAGCTATAGAAAAGCTCACAGCTTAGTTCCACAGGATTATATCCTGGGAATATGGATAAAAAGTAGCCTTAAATGTTGTAGATGGAGTATTTAATTGAAAGAAAGACTAATTCATTTTAGTTTCAAAAACAATTTAAACTGCATAAAATTTTAACATTTTGATTTCATGAATTTTAAGTTATCGCCTGATTGAACCGGAATTCTAACCCATTCAGAGAAAAATACCAGTACAATAGTTTTATCATACCGATCGGCTTATTCACTAGGGTAATTTTTATGAAGTCTTCTTTCAGTAAAATGCTCTAACTACATTATTTAAGATAAAATTATATACCTTACCAGCAAAGACGCATCGCCAAGCGATTTAGCGTTCCGGTGTGATACTGTGCAGAAACCATTAGGGATGAGTTTACTTACCCCTTCCAAGTTAGTACGATAAAACATTCGGCTGCATCATCGCTTACCATCAGGTGAGATCGCAGTCAAGTACTAACTTGTATTGTGTAAAATAAAAAATCCTCTCCACCTGCAGCTATTGAAAATCCTTTCAATAGTTGCAGCGTGATTGAGTGACTTTTATGTTAAAAGGATTAGAAAATATAAAATATTATACAAGTAAAATATAAGCCATGACGGTGTATTTACAAATATATTAAAAAAGAAAATGGTTTGGTTTAATTTACGTGTTTTTTTCTTAGGACATCCTCAGGAAATTTTGACTTCAAAACGAGTGCTTATATAGTAAATGTTCGCATCCGCGGCCCGTTTTCTTAAAGCGGAAATAACTACGAGAAGTCAGAGGTGTAAAACCTCGAGGTCCAAATACCACTAGTATTAGGAGCCCTACTCATCTATTAACATTGAACTTTACATATATGAATTTTATCGATATCGGTATAGCAGCGGTCGCATCATTAGTACTTTGTTTTTGTTTTGTTAACATAACAACAAAAATTAAATCGAATTTATTTCCATCCTGAAGAAATATTTCTTCTTTTACACATTATATAAGTGCATGTAATATGATCATAACACATAATAACACATAATTTTTAACGATTTAACGTTATAATTAATGAAATCGAATACTGACCTATGAAATGTTAAATGTGGCCTATTTTTGTCTTTCCGCGATCTGCACTGCACAACACAACACTGAGTAGGCATTTTCACACCTGAATACTAATTATAATTCGCACGCAAATTAGAATAATAATATGATTGTCTGATATTTCAAAAAACATGATACGCATATACTTTGTATACATGTTTCGACATGTTCGAATCTACAAAATGCTACACTTTATGGAGGAATTGGCCACCCGGCTATTTTTTCGTGACGTCACAACTTCAGTGTTGCCGAAATCAGAAAAAACAAATATGTTGCTATCTCGTATAACGTAAACAATTTTGAATTAGTTAGAAAGAGACAATGTGATGTTTGTTATAGCTATGTCGATTTCACGCAACATATAAACGCATATGTGTGTATAGAAAACTACAGCTGCTCCACTTGTAGTTTCCTTTCTCGTAGGCGTGCGCGTGGAGCCACAGACGGTCACAAGCAACAAATGTCAATACTCAATTTAGTACCGTGGACGTTTGAGGGTGGCGCTTCAAATCGGCACAAAGAAGGATCTGTCAGATGTATAGAATGATTAATCCATAGAGATCAGTGGTTTTATAAAAAACGTTGATAGAGTAAAGAGTTGAACATGCGTAGTTTTGAAATTTCTAAGACATTTTTTAGAACACAATACTGAGCAGGGCCGACCAAGCTAAGGCAAAATAATGTGCTTATGTACATTGCAAGTACATATGTTTTGTCTCATGTTTTTTGTATCGTGATACAAATGCTATCTCACTCCTCTAACACATCACAAATGTACGCACACATTTACAATTCCTATTACATATGTACTTAAATTATAAAAGATGGCCGCGCAAATTGTGTAGCCAGGTGAAGGAATTTCGCCCTAAAGTAGGAAAAAATCTGTGGCTAGGTTTTAACATAGGAAGATAATAATTTAAAAGTTTATTTACAGTGCATACTTAGAAAATAAATCAATTAAAACACATTTTTTTAAGTTATACCTACGTCTTAAAATTTATTTGAAAATACGGTAATTCTAAAGACCATTCATTAGGTATTAATTTTTGAACGTGTCTACTGTTGAGTTTTATAGAAATGAGTATAACTATAATCATAGTTATTGTTTTAGGTACTATAGTTTTAGTTTCATTTTAGCACTTAGCAGATTTCAGTATGATTTTTAGGGTTCCGTACCCGAAGGCTAAAAAAGGAACCCTATTACTGAGACTTCGCTGTCCGTCCGTCCATCCGTCTGTCACCAGGCTGTATCTCTGAAACCGTGATAGCTACAGACTTGAAATTTTCACAGATGACGTATTTCTGTTGCCGCTATAACAACAAATACTGAAAAGTAGAATAAATAAGTATTTAAGGGGGCTTCCATACAGCAAACGTCTTGTTTTTGCTCCATATTAATAACAGTACAAGTTTAAATGTTCACAGAATATTTAATTATATACTCATTTTAAAAATAGATAGATAGTTAAAAACTAATAAAATTGAAGTATAAAAATAGAAAAAGAAAAAACTACGAAAGGAAAGTAAGGTTCGAACTCAGTTGCACCACGTTGCACGGTAAATATTTTATATTACGTGCGGTTAATACACCACTAGGCAATTTTTTTTATTCTACATATACAAGTTAGTACTTGACTGCGATCTCACCTGATGGTAAGTGATGATGCAGCCGAAGATATTAACGTGCTAACTTGGAAGGGGTAAGTAAAGTCACCCCCCAACGGTTTCTACACAGCATCGCACCGGAACGCTAAATCGCTTGGCAGCACGTCTTTGTTGGTAGGGTGGTAGCTAGCCACGGCCGAAGCTTCCCACCAGACAAAACCACCATTCAAGTCTATCGTACATTGTGTGAAAATATGGATCAGTTAATACAATATCCTCGTTATAAGTTAAAACTCGTAGTCTCGTTTTTGAATTTGGTGGTTTAATTTACATTGCGAATTGGTCTTGATAGTACGGAACCCTCAGTGCGCGAACCGGACTCGCACTTGACCGATTTTTAAATGTCCTAAATAGGGAAAAAAGTAAAAAACCTTTATCTGGCAACATCCTATTTGTAGAAGTAGATCGCGATCCAAAAATTCTTTTAATTTTTTCAAAATCAAGCTGTTCTTTCATCTTTGTTTAGGATACCTTTTCTAATGTTTTTCTTTTATAAAAAGTTACTTTAATTAATGTAAAGATGAGTGTGACACATTGAGAAATATTGTTTGTCGCTCATAAATAATAATATTGTATTTCATGTTTGAACGAATGTTGTTTTTGCGAATTTATTGCGCGATGAGGAATTAGTGTTCTGTTCCTGGATTTGGAAATCGACATAATGACTCCGTGCCTCCGACGTGTCTCATGAGTCTTGAACAATCAGAACCAAATGTGAATATTACTCAATATTCCCAAGCGTTGAGGCCGGACCCAATGAAACCACCTATTGAGGATGAAAAGTCAGTCTATTTCCATGAGCACTGAGCAGTGAGTATTTTCATAATGATTAATTAGTCAGCCAGTTAGAGGGCTATTAGTAAAGACATCCCAAAACAAAGTCCTAACACATCTCTATGACTTCCAATATTGAGTTTTCTGTACAGGGACAAACCACTCCTAATAAAAATAGATCAAAATATAAGCATAGCATAGAAATCATTGAAGCAGTATAATACAGGATTTTTTCGGAGATTAATTGTATCTGATCAAGGCTCAGCTAATGTTGCTGCTAAACTTAATATCAAATGCAAGGGAAGATTACTGTCGCAGTGGCAATAAGGCCTCAATATCTATTATTATGTTATTATTAGCAAGATGTATGAAATGTATGTACTTCCACATTGATTCAAATGTTTTTGCAACAATTTTCAGAAATCGATCTGTAGTCTAGGGGCTCAGTGGGAGACCCGTGAGAAGCTGTATGCGTTAGAGGGAATATGCAGCGCTGCAAGGAATACTCAACTGACGGACAAGCATTTGAAACCAAATTCATATGACAAAATGAAGGCATGTAAAGATTTTATACCATACAGAGCTTTGAGATTTTATTCTATAAGTACTTTAGAGGACAAAATATGTATTATACAGGTGTCCCAAAATTTAAAACAATTTTATTCTGTCTAATACAATATCACTCTACTGACTGTCTCTCCGTCTGTCTGTCGATCTGTTTTTGCTACGTTATAACTTTGTATGTAATTTTCTTTGACTTTGGGATGTACGTATTATATTTTATTTTTGTAATAGCTAATTCTATAAAATAACTTTTCAGGCCAAGTATGCTGCACAAGTCTTGAGCAGAGATGTTGCCAACACTGCAGCAAAGAAAAACTTTATTTTTAAGCGTACATAATTATTGTAATTATTAAAGATTTTAAAATATTGAATAAATTTCGTAAAATAATTTCTTTTGTTTTATTTTTATAAGGAATTATTAATGGATGAAAAATCGGTAATATCGAAAACCGGAAAGAATCGGTAGTTTCCAATAAAGTACAACACTATTTAAATTGCGATTAGGTTACGGTTTTAAATAAGCGGTTTAAAGCACATCCCTAAAACTACTACGTTACTCAACTGCCCATTCATACTTTTCATATCTATAGATACTGTGGGAAAGAGAGAGGTCTTGTTCCTTGTGTGGAATTGTCATGGTAGAGGTGAAATGGAAAATCAATTATGAATGAAAGTTCATTATTATGTCGATATTGATTTTTCTGTATACTAGTTAGTTTGTGTGTAGTATATAAGCGGCTCGCTACTAGGCACAAACGTATGTATGGACCTCGGCTGTCTATCTTTCGGTTCCTGGTCTATGATACTGAGTATAGTATGATGTTACAGTACTAAACATGTACCAATTTACTCTATGACAATATCTACTAAAATCATTGTACTATAATAACACTATAGTTCAATGACTAAAATAAAAATAAATAATATTTCAAAAACCTTTATTGTTCTATATGCAGATAAATAAATAAAATATCCAAGATGATTCATTCAGTGGTAAATTTCATAGATAACAGAATAAATTGGTAACAACACTGGCTGGTGGTGTTCACGTGTTCTTGGTGTCCGGCTTCGCCGCTGTCTCCGGTTCCTCGTCGGACTCGTCGTCCTCCGAGTCGTCCTCGTCGTCCTCGTCCTCGTCGTCGTCTGACTCCGAGTAGGAGTAGTCTCCGCCCTCCGCGGCGTACCCTGTCGACAGCGCAGACAACACTCAACATCTATCTATGCATACAAAAAAACCGGCCAAGTGCGAGTCGAACTCGCGCACCGAGGGTTCCATACCATAAAAGAAGTAATACATTAAAAAATCACTTTTGTTCTTCTTCTTCCTTCGTTTATTGGCTTGCAGTTGTACCAACTGGGTACAATTTATTCGCCAGTGTCACGTGGATTGGAGGAGACAAGTTTTGAAAGTTGGTAACTTTTAATTTTGAACATTTACAGGTTACTGATTTTTTTTTTTTTTTTTAAGTTAATATATGTGTAAGTATATATATATATATATTTTTAATTGGTTAGTTTTCGACCTGAAACAGCACAATATAAAATATATTCCATATTAAATTGCATTAAATTGCATAAACATTTACAGTTTAATATTATTACATTTAATATATTTACAAAGAAATTTACAATATGGACTGAACACAGACATTAACAAACATTCAACATTTAAAGGGCGGGGAATTTGGGACGGTAGGACATCATATAACGGGCGAAGGAGTTTAGGGCAGGAAAACAGGATATGGGAAGCAGAGCCTTCATCTAAACCACACTCACACAGGGAGTGATCTCGAACTCTGATCTTGTGTAGGTGGACAGGCGTGCATGAGTGGCCGAGTCGCAAGCGGCATATTGTGGAGGTAACTCTCCTGTCTGCATATTTGTGGAAGAAAAACCATGGACGTCTTGGGATATTTGGCTGGACTGAGGCATAAAATTTGCCTTTGGTTGATGTAGACTTGGACCAATATGTGTTCCAGGACTTATCCAGATAAGTTTTAGACAAAGCACCCAAATCTTGAGAACTATTTTCGAAGTGCTCTTGGGAGCCCACTTGTATAGCGGCTTTAGCACATGTATCAGCTGTTTCATTGCCAACGATGCCAGAGTGGCTTGGAATCCATACAAGGGTAACGGCTGAACCATTTTGATGACAAGAGAACAAGGTCTCTCTAATACTCAAAATAATGGGAGCTCTTGATTTGCTTCGGAATGGGTTTTCTTTATTTATTTATTTATTTATTTATTTATTTATATTTTTTTCGATTTAGGCTCTTTCGTGAGCACTTACGAACGTCAATTTTACAAAATCATTAATAATTATATATGTCTTACTTAAGTAAAAAACACTGTTATAATTAACATTATACATAAAATAGTTAATATTATTAACATAATACTTGAAATTTGTTAATAAGCAGGGACTTTCGTATCAAGAAGTCCATGCTCTTTTGTCACTCATATAGTCGTCGATACTATAATAAGCTTTTTTCATTAATAATTCTTTGATTCTTTTTTTAAATTGAGTGTCAGGCAAATCGGTCAGAATAGAAGGAAGCTTATTATAATATCGAATACCATTACAAATAAACGATTTGCTTGTTTTCGTCAGTCTAAAAGCTTTCATTCTTAGTTTATCCTTATTTCTAGTGTTAATGCTATGGAAATCAGAGTTTTTCATATAGAGATGCAGATGTTTCCGAACATATATTATGTTTTCAAAAACATATAACGATGGTAATGTCAATACGTTAATTTCCTTAAAAAAATCTCGTAGAGAGTCTCTTGGTTGCATGCCATAAACAGCACGAATGGCTTTTTTTTGTAATACGAATATTGATTTAGCATCTGCGGCTGAGCCCCACAGCAAAACGCCATAAGACATTAAACTATGAAAATAGGCAAAATAAACCATTTTAGCCGTAGCCACGTCAGTCATAATTCTAATTTTACGAATTGCGAAAATTGCTGAACTCAGCCTTTTTGCTAAATTGTTAATATGGGGACTCCATTGAAGCCTCATATCTATATTTACTCCCAAGAATTGTGTATTCTCAACAATGTTAAGCTTCTCGTTACCAAGGTAAATGTTTATATCATTATAAAGCCGTGTATTTTGGGGTGCAAAATAAATGCATTTGGTTTTCTTTGAGTTTAAGCACAGATTATTTATTGAAAACCATTCTTTTATTAAAGCAAGTGTCTCATTGTGCACGTCTAGTGAATTATTTTTTCTGTCAACATTGAAAATTATAGATGTATCGTCTGCAAAAAGAACTATTTTTGCCCTATGTTCTACTATATATGGTAAATCGTTTATATAAACAAGAAACAAAAACGGCCCCAAAATAGACCCTTGTGGGACTCCTAAAGTCACTTTTGCTCCATCGGATATTTTACCATCCACACAAACTTTCATTTTTCGATCAGATAGATAGGAAGCAACCAGATCCAAGGCACTATCAGCAATTCCGTAGAACTGTAGCTTCCGTAAGAGTATTCTGTGATCCACGCAATCAAATGCTTTTGATAAGTCACAGAATACTCCAATTGCATTTTGAGATTTTTCCCAGGTATTTAATATATGCATTAGCAAGTCAGCGCCAGCGTGGGTTGTTGATCTCCCCTTGGTAAAACCAAATTGCTGACTGTGGAAAATCCTATGCTCGCCAAAATGTATGCTGAGTTGGTTAAGCATAATTTTTTCGAAAATTTTACTAATAACTGGTAATACCGATACGGGCCTATAGTTGGATGCATCATTTTTACATCCTGTCTTGTAAATTGGGACAACCTTACTGATTTTCATGAGATCTGGAAACACTCCTTCTTCGATACAGTTATTAAAAATACAAGCAAGTACGGGGGCTGTCACATCAACGATCGATTCAAAAACTCTAGCCGATAATTCCCAGATATCTTCCGAACGTTTACTTTTTATAGATCGAAATGTTTTAATAATGTCTACCTTATTTATGTGTTTGAATTTGAACTTGGGAACCGAAATCTTTACATTCTGTTTTAGGAGAAACTCAGCTTCATCTGGTGATGATTGCAAATCCTTCGTTGTTTCCGCAGGAATGCGCGCGAAGAAGGATTCAAAATTTTTAGCAACTTGCTCTCCATCTGTAACTAAATTTTTATTGTTATTTATAGAAATTTTATTATTATTGATAATTTTTCCTGTCCCAAGTTCATCATTCACAATGTTCCAAGTTGATTTGATCTTGTTTTTAGAATTCGCTATTTTATTTGATGTGAAATTTCGCTTTGCGGCAATACAGGCTAATTTAAAAGTTTTTGAATAATTTCGAACATAGTTACGAAATTTATCATCGTTGCTAAGACTTCTTTTATAATATAGTTCATACAGTTTATCACGACTGATTCTTATTCCTTTAGTTGCCCAGTCATTAAAACAAATTTTATGTTTTCTATTAACTGTCTTTTTTGTAAATACTTTCTTATGTTCATTACATATAACATCCTTAAAAAATAAATTATACATATCATTAACATTATTTGATGGTAATTCTAGAGCTTTAAGTTTATTTATTACATTGTGTTTAAATGATTCTTTACGTCTTTTTGTGACGGGCCTACACTGTATTTTAATAGTTCCCGGTTTAGTATTCTTTTTTTGTTGAATCATTACCATTTGAGCTAAATGATCTGATCGAATACCGCTTATTAATTCCTTGTTATTTATTTTACTATTGGTGAAAATGTTATCTATGCATGTTGCCGATTGGACAGTGACTCTTGTAGGTTCGGAGAACAAACACTCTAAATTAAAAGATTTAAACAATGCCATTAACATTAGTTTATCAGGGGAATCCTTTAAGAAATCTATATTAAAGTCGCCGCAGATTACCATGTTTTTATTACTTTTAAAAGTTTTTAATAATGCACCTTCCAAGCAGTCAACAAATTTTTTAACACTAGCCATGGGAGGTCTGTATACACATAGTATGAAAAACTCTGAAAATTCCGCGCAAGAAATTTCACAATTTCGTTCAATAGATAATGCATTAATATCTTTGCGATCCTTAAATTCAGTTCCATTTTTACATAAGATAATGGTTCCGCCCCCTTCTGATTTACTTCTATTGTAAAAACTAGCAATTGTATAATTATTAATATTAAACATCATTTTAGAAGGTTTTAGCCAAGTTTCACAGAAGCAAATAAAGTGGGGATCATATTTATCTATTAATAGTTCAACTTCAATTATTTTGCCAGAGAAGCGGTTGATATTTTGATGAATTAGTGTAATATACGAACACCGTTTCTCCTTTGTCACATTAATCAGTTTAAAGAACTAGTTACTGTATTAGACGCATTACATGATATATTAATAACATTTTGTGTATTGGGTAGCTCATCGTTTACAATGTTGCCCGCTACCAAAGCTGCGATCTTCTTTAAGGATTTTTTAGGCATATACAAATTGAATTTAGTCAATTTAAAATCATTAACAAATTTGTTCGTGTCGAAAAGAGTAAAAGTTGCACCAAAAACGGATGTCAGTTGATTTATAAAATTGTTAAGACAGAATATGTAATTATTTTGTTTATCAGTTAACAAACTTGAGTATGGTAGTGCACATATCATAACTTTCTTAACATCTTTTTTGTGAAGTGTTTCAAAAATGCGAGTGATACCTTGCTTATTCATAGACAAGCCATTGCCAAGCAAAATTACAATTGAATTTTGTTTGTGTAATTTTACTGCATTAATTTTATCCAATAATTTACCCAGTGTTAAATTGGGCGTACAATAATTTGTTACTTTTTGCGATAATTTTTGATGTAGAAGTGAACCAAAATCTTGGCCTAACTTGTCTGAGAATATAATAGTATCAGTTCTGAATGACCCTGACCCTAGTTTGACATTTACATTTTCACTTAAGTTATTATGAGTACTACCATTTAATCCCTGATTTTTCTTCTCATTAAGAATCTTATCTTCCATGTTTCCATTCGAGAAGTCAGCGCATTCACAAAAGTGCTTCCTATTATTCAGAGATTCCAATCGATTTAGATTGTAGTTAGATAGCTCTATTATCTGGTCCGCTGTTAATATATGTTCGCGTAGTTGGTTTTGAGATTCTTCATAGTTTTTGTTTAAAGAGTCTAAACAATCTTTTAAGTTATTCATTTCAGTGTTGAGGAGCCCTATTTCAGTCTCGTGCCTTGTTTCTAATTCCTGTATAGTTTCAATGTAGCAATTAACCTCAGCTGTCAAATCTATATTTCGTTTCCTCATTTTAATAATATTGTGAAGCCCACGCTCTTTTTTAATTAGTTTTTTCGTTTTATTAATAAATCTGTTTATTTTAATATATTTTTTAATTTTATTATGGCTAGGCTTATAGCTCAAATTGGTATTTTTATTGCAAGAGTCATTCCCTCTGTGATCAACAACTGCATGTTGAGACTTTATATCAACGAGTTCGGAAAACAAGAGGTCCATATTTTTATTTTTGTAAAGTTCTAATTGAGATTGCAGGTCTAGGATTACCAGATGAGCATCATGGAGTTTTTTTTCCAAGTCTCGAACTTTAGTTATCTCAGTTTCATATGTGTCATTACACCGTTGAAAATAAATCAGTAAGTCTTCAAGCTGTTTTTTTTGTTCCAAAGTTTCAGTGTAGGTGGTAAAGAGTTCCGCTAATTCAGTTTTTAGTAAGGAGTTTTTGTTCACAATTTTTTGTATTTCTATTTCACTTTCTTCACTTTCTTGTAATAATTTTTTACATAAAGTTTTACTTTCTTTGAGCTGTTGTAGTGCAAGATTAAGTTTTTGTTGTTCTTCCAATGCGCGAGCTCTTCGGGTTAACATTTTTGTAACAATAGTTATGTTAAGATGTCAATACTAGGGTCATAAATTTATTTAAAACAATACAAATTAATTTGATAAAGTAAACATTAACTCAATGAAGTAAACAATCAAAACATGTCATAATCATATATAATACTATTTATGATTATTATATATACTTAATTAAATTATTATAACAAAAAAAAAAAAAAAAAAAAAAAGAAAGTATTGAGTATCGATCAAGCACGGCTGTGGTTTGAACCGTCTACTCCTTCATGCGGTAGATAAGCAGCTATTCACGGTGCTCCCAATTGCGCCACGAGTGTGTCAATCCTGTTCGTGAATTTTATAAGCGTATTTGTAGTTTATCTTGTATGAATCACGTTGATGAAGTAAATACACCGTTCAGTTACAACATAGGTGCCATCTCTTGATAACCGTAAGCATTAATTAGTTATCAAGTAATTTGATCTATCAATCTCGAACTTGATTTCGTTTCCATCAGCACGGCGGCTTATGACTGTAGTTTTAAAGAGTTTAGGTAGATGTCAGAGATTTTCATGTCGTCTTGTTTACCGTTACTTCAAATCATTCGGTAATATAAACAGATACATTTAAATTGCTTGCAGACGTCTTCATTTTGCAATTTTATTGTTGATTCCTTGCAAAGATAGTTATTCTCACTAGCACTATACTTTTTCATTGGTTTTAGTTGTCATAAAGTGGTATTTATAGTAATTTGAATCGCGTACAGATGCTTTATGTTTTTATAAGAATTTTCACTAGAAAACTACATTTGTAGTTAAGGATAACACTGTCACACAATATTCACACACTTTTATACACTTACACACAGTTTTGAAGTGTAATTTATGTGTTTACTAATTTTAACTAACTAAAAATACGGAGTCTATTGTTTATACAACCCACGCCACCTGGCGACTGGTTCAATGGATAGTAAGCAACTAAGGGAGTCAGTAAATATGACAGTTTGTTTTAGGTTGTGGGATCGGGTAAACAGGATTGCCTCTAGCAGGGCAACGGCCTCCCCTGTAAACACCGAGGACTCAGGTGGACATTTAAATTGTAGTAGAATTTTATATTTAGGTACCCAGCAAGCTGCACCGACACAGCTTTCTGGGGATAGTTTAGAGGCATCAGTGTATATCTGGAGGTGGTCTGGCCAGTTTTCATGAACTATGGATTGGAATTTGGTGTTAGTATCTGGGGCTCCTTTGACTAGACCAAGATCCATGACCACTGGGGGTGTGTACATAAGGGCTTCATAGGATGTAGAGAATAGAGGGTTTATTTGGAAGGATACTGAAGGATGAGGGAGTTTAGTAAACTTGAGGAAACTATCCAAAAGGTAAGATGAGGGATTTAGAGAACTGAGAACCTCTGATAACTGAGTTAATTTAGGCCACAAGGGATGGGAGGAGAGTTGTAGCATTTTGCTAATGAAGCGATCACACAGGTATTGTCGTCGGAGGTGAAGAGGAGGATCAACACATTCAGCCTGTAGGGCGTTTGTGGGAGAGGATTTCATTGCACCCAGAATGATTCTGAGGCAACGGTATTGGATTTTATTCAATTTTTCAGATAATGCTTTATTTAATGGGTCTAAAACAAATGAGCAATAATCAAGGTGACTACGGACTAGTGCATTATAGAGTAGCTTGAGTGAGTAGGCATGGGCGCCCCACCAGACTCCAGTAACTGCGCGCAGAGCATTGATGCCTTTCTCACATTTTTTACTTATATGTTCAATATGAGCTGATCCCTTCAGTCTATTATCAAGAATGACTCCAAGAAATTTTGCCTTATCCACTAGGTTGATATGATGATCCTCATACTGTATGTTGATGTTAGGGATAGATCTCTTCCTTGTAAAGACAACTGCCTGGCATTTACTCAATGATAGGGATAGGCCATGATCATCGAGCCATTGCCCTAAGTAACACAAAGCAGAGTTTAACCGGTGGGATATTTCACCAATTGAACCTGAGCTAGAATACAGAACTATGTCGTCAGCATACTGTAGGATGTTACAAAAGCAGTTTGTGGACAGTTCTAAGTCATGAGTATAAATACTGTAAAGTAGAGGGCTGAGGACGGAGCCTTGGGGAAGACCTTTCCAGACTAATCTGGGTGGGAGAGTGGATGACTGGTGTTTTACCACCACTGACCTGCCAGAAAGCAGGTTACATATATAATGTGTAATCTTCGATGGAACACTCAGCTGTTGCAACTTTTGCCTGAGTACCGGAAGAAGAACATTATCATATGCAGAAGCAACGTCAAGGAAAATACCCACAAGGTACTCTCCCTTTCCAAAGGCAATTCGAATGTCCGTAGTAAGTATGCTGAGACTGTCTGTAGTGCTGAGTCCTTTGCGGAATCCAAATTGTGAAGGAGCCAGTACACCTCTGCTTTCTATCACCCATTCCAGTCGGTTTTTAAGAAGGATCTCCATGATCTTGGCAAGAGTAGAGGAAAGTGCAATAGGTCTGTAGGAATTTGGGTCTGATGGGTCTTTTCCAGGTTTTAAGATGGGAATCACAATTTGGGTTTTCCAGGAATCTGGGATTGTTCCACTTTCAAAGAAGGTATTAATTAAGTTAAGGAAGTATAGCTTAGATTTATGATTTAAGTTTACTAGAAAGGAGTAAGGGATTCCGTCCTCGCCAGGGGTTGAGTCTTTCAGGCCACTAAAAGCAGTCTGGAGCTCTGGAAGTGTAAATGGGGAATCCATTTTGTCAATAGTGGGGAGAGGTGGAGTTGGGTTTGGGAAATCCTGGTCATTCGGAACATAGGGGGGGGCTAGTTTGTCAGCAAAAGTGCTGAGCCATTCTTGTGGGTTGTTTGCGCTTGGGTCGGAGTAGTTCATTGCTCTTCTGAACTTTCGGATGTTATTCCAAACAATGGAGGAAGAGGATCTCGGGCCAAGTGACTCGCAGAATTTGGTCCAACTAAGCTTTTTCTTTTTAGAGACTGTCCTCTTTACTTTAGCGTCAGTGTGTCGATATTTAATAAAATTGACCTCGGTCATATGCAGTTTGTACTCTTCTTCTGCAGCTACTCTCTGATCAAAAAGATTTTTGCATTCTTCGTCCCACCAAGGAGGGGGAGGCAAATAGTTTTTAGGAGGAGGCTTTTTGAGGGGAAAATTGAGATCGGCCGAAGAAGTGAGGGATTTCACAAGATGATCGTAGCAAATCAAGAGGTTACCATTGATTTGAGGGTCAGGTGCAGAGTCCATTAAATCATCAACAGATTGAGCGTAAGCAGACCAATCTGCTTTTTGTAATTTATATTTCAGCAAAGGATTGGGTTTAGAAACATAGTGAGGTCTGTTATTTAGGGATAGGATGATTGGGAAGTGGTCACTACCATAGGTACTAGGGAGGATGTTCCAGGATATTTGAGAGGCAAGGGAGGCAGAAGTTATTGATAAGTCCACTGCAGATTTTGGGTTCTGGTAGGGGTAAACTCTACGAGTTGGGGTGCCATCATTGAGGATACAGAGATTCATATCCTCAAAGACGTCAACCAGCAATGGAGCAAACCCATCACAGTTGTGGCATCCCCACAGGGTGTGATGGGCATTAAGATCACCCATAATCACAGTAGGATTAGGGAGGGCAGATATGATAGTTTGGAGTTCTGGGATAAGGGAAGGGTGAGGGTGTGGGATATACAGAGAAAGAAAGGATATATTTAAGGCTCTCACAGCAACAGCATTAATCTGATTACTGTGAGGGGGGATGGGTATAGAAGTAAAGGGGAGATTGTGCCTGATGAAGATGGCACTGCCTGCATAGCCGTCATCTCTGTCATCCCGCAAACAGAAGAAGCCAGGGACCCGAAATCGGGAACCAGGCCTCAACCACGTCTCCGAGATGGCAATTACAACGGGTTTATGCAGGTTGATTAAAGATATAAGGTCTTGTTTCTTAGTGTGGAGGCTTTTACAGTTCCACTGTAAGAGCACTGTTTGGTCCATTATTTAGGATCTTAAAGAGTTCGGATAAGTTTTTGGCAGCGTTGGGCGGTAAGGTGAGTTCGTTGCATGGAGCAATGATGCTCAAGAGCACTGCTGTTATGTCTTCCAGCATTCTTCCTGAAGAGACAGGGAATTCAGTTTGGCTACTGCCAAGGGCGCAGCCATTAGATTGGGTTGAGGATGGGCAGTTTACAATATTTTGGTGTGCTTGTCTGTCGTAACCCTTCGCTAGGGGAGCTCGGGGTCGAGGAGAGCGGACAATTGTCTCTCTGTAGGATTTGGACGGTGATGGGCGGGGTGAGTTTGAAGAGCGCGGAGGGTTTGTTGGGCGTGGTGGGTTTGTGGTACGGGGAGAGTAAATAGGAGTTGAGAATATTTCTTTGGTCAGCTCTGCATATGATCTACGGGACGGAGGGAAGTGAGTGGATGCTTCAGCGTAGGAGATGTTGTCCTGGGACATAAGGATTTTAATATTTTGCTGTCTCATAAATTCGGGGCAATTCTTATCTGTGGCAAAGTGCTGTCCATCGCAATGCAGACAGGAGGATTTTTCTCTTAATATGTTGCATGTCTCACCACTATGAGACTGGGCACACCTATAGCACCTTGGCTTGGAGCGGCACTGTGCCTTAACGTGGCCAAAACGGCAACAGTTAAGACATTGGATTGTGGGATATTTATAAGTCTCCACTGGGAGAGAGGTATAAAAGGAGAACACTCTTGTGGGGAGCACTTGGCCCCTAAAAGTCACAACCACTGATTGTGTGGGGACCCATTGTACGACGCCTTCGTTAGTTGTCTTACGATTAAGGCGGCGGGCTTTGAGCACCTCGCCGCAACCAGTTGGAAGGGTAAGAGAAGCTATAAATTCCTCCATAGCCCAGTCTGTGGGGACACCTCGGACCAGACCCATCCTTGTGATGTTAAATGTGGGGATATTAGCTTTATACTTTGCCAGAGACAAAATAGGGTTACCTAAAAAGTCATTGGCCGCCTGGGGGGTAGAAAACTCAACACTAACTTTATTTCGGCCAACACTCTTGACGCCATCATTAATTATGCCCGGGAACTTGTTTTTATGCAGGAACTGGCCAAAATTCAGTGCGCGGATTGTGACTCCCGATGACGGGTCCGAGACTACCCTCGAGACATGGACCAAGAAGGGGCCTTTGTCCTCTCTGTCGTAGTTTTTGGGGCCATCGGCGAAAGAAGGATGAATAAAGATAGTTTGCGTAGAGGGTATGGGTCGGGATGAATGAGTTTCCGATTTTTTCGGGGGAGAACTTTCCGGTGGGGTTTGTTCGCTCTCTAGCGGGCGTTTCCGAGTGGTGGTTTGACTTGCCACGTGGGGAACGGCATCAATTTGCGACCCATCGGGGTCGGGAGGTTCAGGAGGGGGCTCCACCTCCATAACTTACTTATCTATTGCTTACCAGGTACCGACACCACAAAGAGTTAGTAAAAACACACAAAAATCAGCAACTTTTCAGCGTAGGAAACAATCACACCGAAAAACACACTTGTGTCGACCAAGGCCAACGAGCGAATCATCACTTTTGTTCATGAATTTACGAGTTATATTTTACACATAGGTACTTTTGTTGGCGAACCGCAAACCTAACTTTGTTTTTGGCGATTTATTGTTATTATCAAAAAAAGTATAAAAGTTAGAGTTGAAATTATTTTTTTCTGTCAATTGTACATTAACTTCTATTGATCATAATTATTTCAGATTTTTCGATTGGTAAACTTCGGAGATAAGGGGGGGAATGGTATTTTTTTCGACAGTTTGCCCAATAAATCAAAAACTATCAGGCATAAAAATAAATAAAAATTAAAAATTGGTTTTAGAATACACATACACAATACGCAAGTACGCCCTTTCATATGATACCCCACTCAATATTGTTATCTCATTTTGAAATTTTGACAACCCAGAAAATAAAAAAGATTTTCAATTTTTAATGATTGAAATGACGGCACGCCGCAATACCTACAGCTATTCCAGATTTCAGGTCGATAGCTTCAATAGTTACTGAAATAATCGAGTGTGACAGATGGACGGACGGACGAAGAAAGTCTCACCATAAGGGTTCCATTTTTACCATTTTGGTATGGAACCCTAAAAATGGTAATTCTAGCTATTCCGAAAAAATTTCATTTTTTAAGCAAGTACACTCAAACAGTGTCGTAAACATGATTCGCCAGTGTCCGATTAGACAGAAAATTGCCATGGAAAAATTCGCTGCAGCGATAATTTGCGGCGCGTCGTGCGAAATACATCAAAACACAATTAGGCCTGGCTTCCACCAACGCGAAGATCAGAGATGTGTTTTGAATAACCAATCAGATTTCGTTATTGCCACATCTCCCCGTTTAGCTCCGGTGTAAATGAATCAAGCAGTGAGGAGAGACGTCTCATTTTGTAGAATTTTGTACCATGAGAAATTTAAAGGCCGGCTTTGCACGCGCCTACAGTCTACAGATGTCTAAAGTCAAGCGGTTGAGCGGCACCAATGACGGTCATGCGGCAGCGCTGTCCCTCGAGCGGTTCGTTCCCCGCCACCTTCTCAACGCACCTCGCACATCCGAAAACATCATTCAATGAAACGCAGAGTTCACATCTCCTCTCCGCATTGATAGAAATAAACAGACAACTTAGTGGCGCATTTCCTCTCGTCTCTTTACGTCATTGGTGGAACCCGGGCCTTACCCGCCTAAAGTTCCCAAGAAAAGTATAGTAGAAGCACATTACCCGAGTGGCCGTAGTCGCCGCCCTCGTCGTCGTCGTCGTCCTGCGCGAGCGCCGCGCCCTGCCGCCCGTAGCGGTGCGAGCGAGCTGCGACACGGTACGTAGTGAGTAATAAACCCTACTTCTGCATTGTACTTTATTTTGAAAGTGAAGCTTTTATTATATCATCTCAAACTTTTTCGTGTGTGTTGCATGTCGCGTGACGGTCGGCCGCGGAGTAGGGGTAAAGTGAAAGGCGCTCGTCAGAGCAGCCAAGGCCACAAAAGTTTCACTTTTACCGTGGTTTCATTAAACGAAAATTGAAATCCGTCATCTCCACTGCGTATTTGTGGCAACTAAACATCTTGCTGGATGTTGTAGGAAAACATCATCAAACACACCCATCTACTTCACGTCCAATGTTCTGTAATGTGTTTGAGCATAGTTCATCTCTTCTCATCTTGAGAGGCAGGCCAGTATAAGGGTGAGCTATGGTGTACTGGTGTGTTGTAAGGAGTACTCACTGGACATGCTGAGGTCGGCGGTGACGTGCGTGGCGTACCCGCAGCGCGGACAGGGCGGCGCGCCGCGCGTGGCCTTCGCGCCCTTGCGGCGCACGTGGTCCTCGCAGAAGCAGGTCTTGCAGCGCAGGCACGAGTACTGCCCCAGCCGGTTACACGACTGACCTGTTCAAGTACAAAGTACAACATAATGTGTATACTATGATCAGCTTATTGTATGCCCTATAATTTCAGCTGATGGTCATCCACTACTAGCCAAAGCCTCCGGTAATAAATTCCAGCCCACACAGGCCTGCGCTATTTGTGTCTAGCGCCTTCCCATAACTCTTGTCATCAGTCCATCTGGTCAGAGGGCTGCCAACACTGCGCTTTCCCATGCAGGGTCATCAAAAATTATATTTCTCTCAATCTAAATTGATCTGAACTAATAAGTTCTGTCCAGCAAAACACAAGAGTAACAGTAAGGTGACGCAGCTTACACTTGTAGGTCTCGGACTCCAGCACCTGGCAGGAGGCCTGGTGCTCGAACTGGTCGTCCTCGCACAGGAAGCCCTGGCAGAAGCAGCAGCGGAACACGCGTCCGCCGTGCTCCCACACGCCTGGAACACACGCAGAAAAACATCAATACCTCTGCACTTTTACGATCCCAGCCCCAACTTCATTTGGAAGTTTAAAAAATCTCTGTAATTGGTAAAATGGTTGAAATCCATAAGGAGCTAGTAATGTCACAATCCTGTTTGTGTTTGTAAGTGGGTCGAGGAGTCAACATATCCAATCGCAGTGGCTCCTCTTCACATGTAATTAGAGAAATAATTGTGACTCAATAAAATTAAGAAAAAAAATCCCTAACAGTACCACTTAAACTACTATAAAAGTGATACAAACCTCTCTCGCACTCAAGGCACACGGCGTCGGCGAGCGGGCACGTGCAGGCGTGCGACGTGAGGCACTTGCGGCCATGGCACACCCACGCCTCGCAGAAGTCGCAGATGGCGCCCTGCACACAACAAGCTCTGCAGCTGTGACACACACACAGTGTTAAGTTGTAGTGTGTGGAGAGAAGGTTCCGTGTCAGCAGAAATATGCCCAAGAGCACTCTCAATAACTGTATTCACAGTGAGTCACTATCGATCCTGACCTAAACTTATTATAATGTTTACTTAACTTTATTATAGATTTTTTAATTACAGATTTGTTAAGTCAGAGTAATGTCCATAATCTAATTAACCTTCCTTGTGTAATATATACTAATATTATAAAGCTAAAGTGTTTGTTTATTTGTTTGTTAGAACACAGTAATGTCAGGAACTACTGGTAAGAATTGAAAAAAAATTATGTTGGATTGTCCATTAACCATTTATCGAATAATGGTATGCTATACAACATCACCCTATGACCAATAGGACCAGAGAATCAACAAAAAATTTTGTAGAAATGGAAAAACTTGTTCCGTTAGTACAGCTTTGTTGCCTGTGCTGCATAAATGGTTATGTTATGCAAAAATCATGTATAACAGAATAGTTCTTTTTTTAAAGTTCTAAAAAAAATTCTGCAACACCACATATTGTATATCTTGTAAGATTGGCTCATTATAATTATGAGACTTGTAGAAACTGGAATTCACACAAGCAAATCCAGGCACAACAGCTTACAGCTTTCCTTATTTTAAATTGAAACATTTCAAAACTACAATAATGTAGGCCTCCTTTATTTTTCTCAGTATTACAGAGTATTCAAGTAGAGAACAATCAGAATGGTATATTCTTACCACCATGGCCAGGCCAGTGGTGTAGACGCCCGGGTGCCGCACTACACAGTCGCCAGACTTCAGCATGCACTTGACCTTGCCGCACTGCGCGCACGCCGGCAGCCGCTGCACCGCCGAGCAGAAGTAGCAGAACGCGCGGCTCTTCTGCTTCCTGCCAACCCAAGATCCACTCAAATAACCACATGCAGCCTTAACAACCTTTCTACACTTGTTTGTGACAAGTTTAACAACTATTTAGTCTAATCTATTCACACTGATAATATTATAAAGGCGAAAGTTGGCAAAAGGCGACCGTGGGTTTGTTACTCCTTCACGCTGCTACTGAACCGATTTCTATGAAACTGTGAATAGATATAGATTGTACCTTAAATTAACTTTTAAATTAAAAATCCATAGTTCCCGCAGGATTAATGGATAACCAAAATTCACGCGAGCGGAGCCAAGGGCATCCGCTGGCACTGATTAGATCATCTACCACAGTCGGTTGTTCATGATGCAGGAGGGAAGCATACTTTTGGCACTTGTCGCACTCCATGGGCAGGTTGCAGGGGTGCTGCGCGATGTCGACGTGTTCTCTCGCATTGCGGATCTCCTTTTGACGCAACTTCTGCTTTTCGGCTTTCTTACGTTGACCTGTCTTTTTCTTCGGCATCTTGATTGAATCAAAATTTAAAAGTCAAACCACATTAGAGGTAGGTACTGCAAATTCGTAGAAATAAATTAAAAACAAGATTTCTATTAGTTTCTAATTTGTTCATGAGAATTGAGAACTGAGAAGCACAGACCAGGATGCTGAGAAGTTTCAAGTTGAAAAATAAAAAATAAAATACTTAATTGTCAACAATATGTCAACCAAGGGAAAGGACAACTAACTAAAGAGTACCGTAAAACGGGGATAATAGGAATGGCGGGGTAAATAGGAATAAATTTCTGACTTTCTAAACTGTCCTGTTATTTGTCATCCTAAGCATGAGAGATCAATTGTTTTTTATTTTTGAACGAGCTTATTATTTTTGCTACTGGCAAGACTAACCACTTTTAAACTAGCCAATCAGTTTATATTAAAAAATCGCGTTCAAAGTGAGGTCGTCGTGGACACGTGAAATTTGTTGTTTTTAACTTTAAGTTTTCGATGTGTTCTAATGAGGAAGTGGTGAAATTGATTTGATTATTATAATAATAGTGGATTGAAATTTGAAGGAACAATAAGAGGTAAGCAAATAATTGCGTAATTTCATCGTAAACCTTAATTTTAGATGAATGCTCGTTTTAGGGTTATTTTGGGGATAAAAGGAACGCGAAGGGGGGAAATAGGCACAGAAACAGGTATAAATGGAACAGCAAGGGGGTTATTTGGTTCGCACAAGAGGTAAATAGGAATCATGAAATAGGGTTGTCAAAAACCAAAGTTTAATTACTATACTAATACTTAATTAAAGTTAATTTTACTTCTAAACTTATTAAAGTTAAAAACGATTACTATTAAACTTATTAAAGTTAAAAACTATTACTATTAAACTTTTTAAAATTAAAAACTTTTGGCCGTAAACCATTATTTACATTATACACAATAATAAAAATGAATATTTAAGTAAATTTCGCCAGTTTATGGGTGCCAAAAATGCTTGATTTGCCACCAACAGTCAGGCCACCGTTCTCTCAGCAGCCACCTATAGAATTTTGACAGATGGCGCTACGGTTTTTTTAATTATGAATAATGAATTGAATCTATTATGAATAATGATTGATATAATCTAAATTATTTATTTTACTCTTCATTGAGTGAAGCATTGTATTCAAATAGTACAACTATTTTCTTGAAAAACATTTTAATGTCTTAATGTTTTTTTTTCAGAATGCCTCGTAACTACACACCCAAGCCAGGCTGTTATGTTTTGTTGATTTGAATGAAAAAGTATTTTTGTTTATTATTTTTTTGCTAACTTCTTCATTTTTTTATTTAAGTAACTTGTAAGCTAAACATTTAATAGTAATTTTGTATAAGCTATTCTAAAAAGCCATAAATAAATAAGGAATAGACTGATTATAATACTGTTTTTCTAGCTCAATGCCATATTTTTGTTACTTGTATATGTACCCTAGCTACAATAAAAACTTGATTTCAAAAAGTTTTTATTTTTACTATACCTACCTACAGTCTACTCACATAAAATAAGTTAAGCAGCATGATTAGATTAAATAAACTGAAACTTTTTTTAAATTAGGTAGGTAGGCACTAACTTTGGATAAATATTGGATTTGGATAGACAGCCCTGAGTAAAATTCCTATTAACCCCTCTCCTGAACCTATTATCCCCATCGGGGGTAAATTGGAATCCAGCATAGTTTTTGGTGAATATTTTAAAATCTGGCAATATTTTGAGAATCCAAAGCTACTCAACATCTAAAACAGCTTGCCATCCACCCTAGACAGTATCTTAACATACCCAATGTGTTGCGGAATAAGGTTTAAATTCGAGTTGAAGTTGGAAATCGTACCAATTTACCCCGTTTTACGGTATAATCAACTAACAGACAACCACAGAGTACTTTTATAAACAGTATAGAACTTAACCCATAGACATAGTATATCATGTCCAAAGATTATATATACCAACAATATTGAAATCCAAAGATTTTTGTTAAGCAAAAATGAGACTTATTGCTTTCAATTTAGAGTAGCTATTCTCTTACAAGCGGAAGCTAGCTAAAAGCGGTCTAGGCGAGAACAATCCCTCTGGTACTGTGTCCTTGTCTAACATATTGCCATCTCAACTAAATATTAGGTTTGGTAGAAATGGTAGATAAAAAAATAGTTTGCTTTTTTATGATTTACCAAAACGAACATACACAAACTTTGAAACTTTTTTTTTGTGTTTAGGACTGGTAATACCAAATGCAAGATGGTGGTTTTTTTTTCAAAAACAATCATATTCTGTAGGGTAACCATGAATTATGTGGATCAAAGATTTTTCTGTCTGTTTCATTTTATCATGGTTACCTTAAATTAGAAAGGGACGCAGTACCTGCAGAGCCCTCTCGCTTGGACCGGTTTATTCATCTATTAAATCAATGGGTTTATTCGTCAATCGTCATGGTCACAGAACACATCGTCATCATGGTGGACTATAGTTATAACATGAATTTTCTGATTGGATAATTTCATAATAGTAGCTGTTGTCTACAGTTGTCTATGATTTCATTGTTGTTGTTTTCGTGCGCATTGATATCAGCTGATAAAATCACCGACAAAACTTTTGTATAAAACGGATTTCAAATTAAATTAATAGGTACTGTGCCGAGCCGCGTTTGAGCATGCTTTGCTCTATTTTAATCCGAGCGAGTTTAACAGTTCAATAGATAGATCTTGGAGAACAAATCGGCATGATATCGCCTTCGGAACTGGTTAGTATTTGCTTATTATTATTGTACTATTTATTATTACAGTATTTGTATAGTATAAATATTTGTTATTCAAGTCTAGTAGTATAAGATATCTATATCTTCTGCAAATGATAGCACTCATGTTTGCAGAAGAAAGACAAAGGATGAAGTACATAATATAAAATGTAGACCGTTATGGCATAATGCCTCGCTGCCTTGGCTTCGATGAGGCTTTAGCTTAAATTTTTATATCAATTTTGTTATTTTTTAAATCTTTTACTGTTAAACTTATAGGTAAAAAAGGTAAGCAATTCTTGTATATAAATACCTATTAATTAAATAATATTCAATGAAAACATAATTATGGCATAATATCTGTTCATTTGTTGTATGAGAAAGCGAAAACAAACACTTCAACATGTTTGTTAGCTATGAAGACTACATAGTAGTATATTCAATATACTATACAATATCTTTGTATCAAATTAAGTCTTTGTTAAATATTATAGTATTTCGATGTACTCAGCGTCATTTTAGACAAGTACCTGGTTGAGTGAGTAGTTGCCTATTTCCTTTTCATCACAATGCAACAAGAGGGGGGTGTTCTATTTATAAAGCCACACATGTCTCCAATAATGTTTTTTTTTTTTTTTTTTTATAAATTCTTTATTTCACATAGGCCTAGCATACAAAGGCTCCTGTGACACGTCGTTTTGTTTACATGGTCACTTTAATGGTGATAACCATTCACGACTTAAAACTAAGTTTACGAGGGTTCCAAACGCGCCTTGCCGCTGAGAAGAAGCCCACAACAAACTCAGCCGGGTATTTTTTTTTATGTTATCACCATTTAACAACAAGTAGTATAAATAGTAAACACTAAATAGGCTCGCAACAACAGAGCATTCATTATCGATCAATTCCAAGGGCTTGTGTCGCTAATATAGTCCTTAATATTGTAGTAAGCCTTATTAATGAGTTTAGGCTTGACAAACCCTTTGAATTTATTAAGTGACATTGTAAGTGCACAATGTAGTGAGTGCTTTATCATGATAGTCAATTGCTATACAATTACAAAGGAACCAAAAGAATAAACACATACACATCAGGCTAAACATCATCATCATAACATAATATGAAACAACAAGGGAGCGGTTTATAAATTCAATGGTTATATTGATTTGATTGCTCTACTCTGTGATGTAGTGTAGGTGACCTTGTGGTGAAGTGATTCCACTGCCCCTCAGTTCGCACTATTGTTCTTGCCTATATAGTAGAACCAACCTGTACACCTCCATTATGACATGTTTGTCACAGTGGGGGCAGGCGAAGGGGCTGGGGCGCGCGCGCGGTGGGCGGCTGGTGCCGTTCTTCAAGGCGGTGTGCGTGTACTTCGTGGCGGGCGGCGGCGCGCCCTCGCCCTCCGCCGCCGCGCTCAAGTGCGCGCCCGTGCTGTGTCTGCTGCTGTGCGTGGCGCTGGCCGCGAGCGCCGCGCTGCCGCACCGGTGAGACTGCACGGCGCTGCCGTTAGCATCATACCTTATACATAGTATGATACTGAAGCTCTTTGTTCCTCGAGTCAGGAAAAATCGTCCATTCAGAGCTCTTTCGTGCCATGCGCTAATGCGGAATGGTCCTTCTCAAGAGGATCAAAAAACTCTGTACCGTGTGTAACTCTGTGCCATTTCGTTTGGTCCACTGCAACGCTGCAGGGCGGGGTACGCGCGGCGCGTGTGCGCGGGGCTGGCGCTGTCGGCGCTAGGCGACGCGCTGCTGGTGTGGCCGCAGCACTTCGCGCTGGGCATGGGCGCGTTCGCGGGCGCGCACGTGGCATACATCAGCGCGTTCGGGCTGCGACCGCTGCGCGCGCGCGTTGGCGCCGCCTTGCTGCTGAGCGCGGCGCTGTTCGCGCGGACCCTGCGCGCGCCGGGCGAGCTGCGCGCGCTTGTGCCGCCCTACGCGCTGCTGCTGGCCGCCATGGCGTGGCGCGGCGCGGCGCGGCCGGGCTGGCAGCGCGCCGGGGCGTTGCTGTTCCTGCTGTCCGACGCCATCCTGGGGTACAGCATGTTCGCGAGTCCCGTGCCCTACCACCAGGTACTTACCACTGCCGCTTTCCGCTTCTCGCACTCGGACTGCACACACCGGCTACCGGCTGTCAACACGGCGCTCTGTTGCAGGTGCTGGTGATGACGACGTACTACCTGGGCCAGCTGGGCATCGCGCTCAGCGCGCTGGAGCCGCCGCACGCCGCCGCGCCGCACTAGCGCGCTGGAGCCGCCGCACTAGCGCGCTGGAGCCGCCGCACTAGCGCGCTGGAGCCGCCGCACTAGCGTGCTGGAGCCGCCGCACTAGCGCGCTGGAGCCGCCGACTTCTTCCTGGGAGCCTCGTCCAGAGACGGTGCGGGGGATACATCCACGTCGTGGTAGAGTATCGCATGGCTACATTCAAAGCTGCGCCACACAGTTTCTGCCGCTGACGCGAGACGAACAGGTCCCTGTAGAGAAAGAGAGAGAAATAGAAAGACAACTTGTTTATTTTATTACTTCAAGTGACTGCTAGTGACATCCGTGTTGCACTTTTCCAGGAGTGCAACACGAGTACGAGTATGTACGATTTGTTGAAAAACTTACACAGAGCGCTTCCTGCAAAGTGGGATATAAGGCAACTTTGCATCACTCACCAAGAGAACTGTATGTATGTTCCACGTAGTCTTCCATAAACAGTCGCGACTTGCGGCTCACGAATCCCGATGCAGGACAGAATCCTATCGAATGCGAGATACAAACAACTGACAAGCATCACCAAGCTCTCAACGAATGTGAGAGAAAATGTTACAAATCAATCGTTCAAAGTAAAAGCAGTGCACTGTGTAAACAGCTAATGTATTTTTTGGAAATCCGTTTTTTTTTACGATAGACAAGTTAGTACTTGACTGCGATCTCACCTGATGGTAAGTGATGATGCAGTTGAAGATGTTAGCGTACTAACTTGGAAGAGGTAAGTTATGTCACCCCCAACGGTTTCTACCAGCATCGTACCGGAACGCTAAATCGCTTGGCGGTACGTCTTTGCTGGTAGGGTGGTAACTAGCCACGGCCAAAGCCTCCCACCAGACCAGACCTAAGCCAAATTAGAAATTATAAAATTCCAAAGTGGCCCGAGCGTGCGTCCCCTGCGCCACGGAGGTCGTCAAAATCGTTTCAATATATCGCCAAACATATCAATCGCGGGCAGTGAGCGCGGAGCCGGTTGTCCTTAGCGCGCGCTATCCTGGAGCTCCAGTCCCTAACTAGAGGTATTAAAACTTAAATTCACAATAATTGATATAATGTCATAGCAGTAGTGCCATTTGAAAATAGTATTTAATAGCATAATAGTTACTTGGGACGTAATTACGTACTCGTAAGTCGTAAATTACGACTAATTTATGATGAATTGTTTAGGTATGATTATAAGTATTTAAACATCTAGGTAAATTTTAAACTTGTTAAATATAAGAAATATAGTATAAGTTATAGTAGTTATTTGTGTAATTTTAAATTGTATTATTGAAAAGTAAAAAATACTAAACAATGTTAACTGTGCACATTAGATAGTAGATAATAGCTATAACAGCTATAAATAGAAGTTTTGAAGATATTTAAATTTGAATCTTTATGAATCTATACACAACATATCTAGAATAAAGGAAGCTGATCTCAGTTATAAGTATAAAATTAAAAATTTATGTTTTGTAAATCTATTGTCTATACCCCACAAGTGAAACTGTGCGCGACTGTACTATTATGTAGCAAAGCTATACCTATACCATGTGTTCTGAGATGCGTTAGATATACACCTGTCGGCAGTTCGGCAAATTTAATAAATCTGTAAGCTACTAATAACACTGGAAATGGCAGCAGTGCAGAGGCAGACACGAAATTATATGAGACTTATTGAATGTCAAAATGAGGGTATATAAAAAAATTCAGGTCATTATCTCTCCCGGGTTAAATGCTACTCATAGCTTTAATGGGTCTAGTAGTGGCAGTGGCGTAAGACCCTTGTACAGTCGCGCACAGCTAATATCACTGCAGTTAGTTTCCATATGCGCGTGTGTTTGTGTGTGCTGCTGAACCTCCAGCTGCAAGGAATGAAGGGTAGTAAAAGTATTATAGGTCATTGTTTTAGATACTTGTACTAAAAGTTATTTTTGTGTAATCATATATTTAATCTGATGTTATATTCAACCATATTACATTACATTGGCAATAAAAAATAATTCAGAATGTGAGCATGCGTTTTTCTCGGTGGAATACAAAAATTTGATGGAGTAGGTACAGAAATAATACGAAGTTGTTTATCAATAACTAATATAATATTATTATATGCAAATATTTACAAATGTAGAGCAACAACAATTCGTCTGTAAAAACACAATATTGTAAAGCATTATCATATAATATTATAATAATAACAATATAATTAATAAGTTCAATGTACAGTCAAATCAAAAGTCCATACATATCCAATATCAACCTATCAATATTTCTATTTAGTTGGTATACACATGCAAGAGATCTTTTCTGGTTTTCAAGTTCTATATCGACTTATGAATTGACCGTACATTACATCTAATCTTTTGTAAAAATACGGAGGCGTGAGGTCAATTATTCAGTATTGTCGAAGTGTACCAACTACCGAGGCGGGGGGCGGACGTCACAGATTCTACCTAGTCAGTTTCACCACCGCAATTGACATCGAGACGTCACCGGCAAAGAGAACACGACGCCACAGTAACATACATTCACAATAGCCGCCACTGCGCCTCCGTCACGTCGTCTTGATCTCAGAAATAGTCTCTTTTCCGGTGACGTCACCAAACAGTAGTACATAATCTTATAACGTTTCAGCTTTCAGCTGAAGGACGTCCGACATAGGCCTCCAGCACTTGTATCTCCCCACAACTCTTATTACTACCGCATACTGGTCACCGCATAGCAAGGGATTTCAAGTTTTTACCAATGGACATTCAAACGGTACGAAAGCATTCATTGGCAAACTGAAAACTTAAAATCTCGTCGTGCCGTGAATGGTATGCGGTAGCCCTTAATATCTGTCCCGCCTTTTTGCGGGTCTACCTTTCCCGTCACTCCTGGGGACTCTAACGAGTATCGACTATCAGTTCTAAGAGCTATGTTCTTCGCCCACTGCCACTCTAACTCTGTGACATCGGTGACTCTGGTTCTTTTATGGATCTCCTCATTTCGACTTTTGATCTCGTAGAGACATTTCGAGCTTAGCGCTCCATATCTCTCAGCAGTGATTTTATTTGGGGTCTGATTGCGTAAGAAAAACGTATTCTTCGTTATCGTAATGGCAAGCGAATTCTGCCCCGCGATTGGTTGACGCAAATCAGGGAGCCAATCAGCGGGCAGATTCAGTAATGATTACGATAACGATAAATACGTTTTTCTTAGACAACCTAGGGGCAGGTCTATTCTCAAAAAATATATCACAATACATACAATGAAAATTTCAGAAGAAATAAACCTCCTAGCAAAAATTTTACAGACACAGACTTTTAGAGTAGTTTAAAAAACAAAATATATATACATATAATTAAAAAAATAAACTCTATACTTATGCGAAAATCGTCATAGTTGAGCGCCGCGGCGGAATGGAATGGAAGCGACTTTTTTTACATAGCTTGAATTTTATGTCAATTGTATAACATACAAAATAAATAATTTTTGATCTTTCTTGGCTCCTAAAAGTCGCTTCCATTCCATTCCGCCGCGGTGTAAATTGACCCTTAATGAGTAGTCTGCACTCAACTGTATCACCATCACAGAGATTTAACAACGGCATTGTATGCCAGTTGCCATACACTAGTTTTGCGATAAATTATAAGCAAGACAGAATGAATGATTTGTAAGTTTGCATATGCTGAACAAAAATGAACCAAACTCTTGTGACAGTTGGGGCCATAAAACGAGAGTTTAATTGTGAGTTGCATTCACAATTAGATGTACCTTTTGAGATGAGAGGTGAAGGACCAGAGTGAGACAGAATGAGCAGCCGTGCTATTTTGCAAAGCAGCGACGAGCATCTATGAATTTGTCAGTTGTAATAGAGTACAATTTTGCATGCTATCTTCGGCTTGGCACCTGTCTGGCAGCTGTTTCAGAGATGGAAATTTTGTAGATTAGCACTGCTTTACTATGCAAATAGCGCCTGCCATAAGGGACATGTTCAATATCTCAGTCAGGATTACTTTATAAATGATTTTTAAACGAACTATCTTGTAATCTTCAGCTTCCCTCTGATCATAAGATTCTCTTATCTAAGTTTTTTTTTCTGTACTTTCTGTATGGTATTAGCTTTCCTAACATTGTATGTGGTAGTTTGACATTTCATAAGTGCCTGCAAGTTAGGCTTACGGGAAACGATCACTGATCTCTAGTACGCTGGATCAAACATTTTATACAATTGACAGACATTTTTTGTGCCAGTTGGAAGGGACCCTCGAAGGTCCATGGTACTAAATTGACATAATTATTGCTAGAGGCCGTCGTTTTTAATGTCATTTTATTTTAGTTCAATCGACGCTCACGGTAGGTAATGCAACAATCAGCGGCAAAATGGCGAAAAACAAGTGTCTTCATTTACGTTGACAGTCAGGTCCAGCGAACTAAATATAATAGAGGTCAATGGAAACGATAAAAAAAATCGATTTTGCTTGTGATCGTGACGAGTGCAGTGCACGCGTGTTAAGCTGGATCTACACTCGTCCGCGAGCCACGAGACGAGCCGCGAGACGTCGAGTGTAAACAGCCACTCGTGGCTCGTTCCGCAGCACGTCTCGCGGCACGCCGGGCTCGCGACGGGAGCGGTCTTTTTTACTACGAGAGTGTAATTGTAAATTGAGTGTCATTTTCACTAGGCGACATGTCGCAGATACTTGTCGCTCGACATTCACGTAGTAGTCTCTGCAAAAGTTGCGGGACAATGTCCCGCGACATACGACTCGTTCACATTGTACAGTCGTGATCAGTATGTCGCCCGAGGAAGTAGTGTTGTTCAGTGCAGTTTATCACGCTACTGCCATTTTCGGAACACAAAGCGACACACGTTCTCACCACTCCAAGCCTGTCCGGCGACTGTCGAGGAACACGAATGTCGCACGAGTCGACGCTCGCAGACCGTCGACTTGCGACATGTTATGCGACCCGTAAATGTCCCGCGCGATGTCGGGCGACATCGCGCGGGACACGTGAATTTCGTGTCGAGCGACAGAGTCGCGCATCAAATGTCCCCTAGTGAAAATGCGGCTTAAACACATAGCTCGTCTCGTGGTCGTCTCGCGTCTCGCGCGAGACGACCACGAGACGCGAATGTAACTGAAGCTTTAGTGTGTGGTGGCGGCGCTACTCGCGGCGCAGGTTGTCGAGGCGCGCCTGCAGGATGGCGTCTGCGTCGCTGATGGCGCCGCCCCCGGAGCCGCCCGCGCCGCCGCCGGGCGCGCCGCCGCCTCCGCCCGCCATGGCCGCCGCCGCCGCCGCGGGCGTCTTGCCTGCACACGGCACCCAACAATATCATACACTAAACACTTTTAAAATTAGTTATAGTCGTCCCATTAGACTATTTTTTTTTAATTTAGAACGGGCGTACTAGAATGATCTGCTGTATTGGTCTATAAATTGTCCTCTGACGTCATTCCATTGAAATCTTTCTTTTCATAAACTAAAATCACATATGACCCACTCTGTCTGTTTTTAAAGAAAGTAATATAACAGGTATAAATTGGTGTGTTCGCTCACCGGCGACAGAGAGGGAGCCAGAGGCCTGCGGCAGGCCGGACAGCTGGTCGTTGAGCTGCAGGCCCAGCTCGTCCAGGATCTGCGACACCACCGCGTCGCTGCAACAACACCCCCGTCAGCACGCGCACCACACAGACAACAGAACGGAGATGGAGTGCAGACTGCAGGCGCCACTACGTACCTCTCCTCCTCGTCGTCGTCGCCCTCCATGGCCTCGTCGATGGAGTCGTTCATCATCTCCTCCTTCATGTCCATGATCTCCGACTGCTTCTCGAACTCCTGCAACACAAGCGTTCACGTTGTTGCCAGCTCACAATGTTCATATTGTCATGTCCAAAACATGCTCCATTGTTTCCAAAACTTGTGTTTGTACAAGTTTGTTTGTCACATATCTATTTTTGTTTTTTATGGCCTATACATAAAGTCAGCAAAGATATTATTAAGCGAGGCCTATATGAAATGAAAGTATATTCTGATTCTGAAAATAAAGGTCAGTGCCAGCCTTTCATTGTGGTCAAAATGAAGTGCTGAGTCCAGGCGTAATTTTTTTTTTACGCTATATGTAAAAGCATGCATAAAAACTATTACATATGTATTTACAAACCTGCAGTATCTTCTGTATCTGGGGCACGTTGAGCTGGCGGTTCATGGAGGCCATGGCGCGCGTGACGCCGCGCATGGCCTCCGCCATGCTGCTCTGCGACTTGAGCGTCTGGATCTTGAGCGACACGGCCTGGATGTTGGCCTTCATCAGCATGAACTTGCGCACGTAGCGCCGCGTGCGCACCAGGTCCTTGGCCATTATCTTCACCGCATCCTGTCACAGAACAGTGAGATATTCCTTACTCTGCTCCAGCTGTAAGAATCTGATCTTATCAATGTCAAATCTAATTATATATGGGGATCTTCCTGATAAGAAAATCATCTTGCCATACCACTGCAATCTTATACAAAAGTATTTTTTCATAAAGATTTATTATTATAGATTAAATTGCAATGTTGTCACAACTCACAACACAAGAAACCTTTACTCTTTGACTGAAGAGACCCACAAAAAACTCAGTCAGTCTTTTTTTAGAGTTCTGTATCCGAAGGGTAGAACAGACGCATATTAATAAGACTCCTCTCTCCTCCTGTGTCTGTCCATCCATCAATCTGTCTGTTTGTCTAACTGTCAACTGTATTTCTGTATGTAATGTATGTAATGTATTTCTGTTGCCCCTATACTACTAGAAAACAAAATCAAATAAGGGAGCCCCCATACAAGAAATGCATTGTTTTTGCTCGTTTTTGAATTTGGGGTTCAGGGGTTATTAGTTTCTTAGGAAGTCAAACCTGTGCCAAGAAGCTGTCCCTTGCGACAACCAGACTTGGTGGGGAGTTATTGACAGCACTGAGCACAGTAGAGATTGAAGATGATCAACATGCAACCAGGAGCAAAGGAGCCCTGCATATCTGCAGCCCCAAGATAAAGATGATCTCACCATCTGTCCGTCCTTGGCCAGCTTTTTGATATCAGCAATGACTTTTTTCTCCTGCTGCTCCATCTTCATGCGCTCGCGGTCCAGGTCGCGCATGGCCTTGTTGAGCGCGCGCTGGTTCTTGCGCAGCATCTCCTCCGGCGTCATGCGCTTCCCAAACAACCACTCCATGATGGTATATTCTCACTCACCAGCTACCTATAAAAAGTAACTATTTGCCCAGTGAATTTTATTTGGACAAAAAACGAAGGTCACATGACAATAACATGACATTTTTACAATTTATGCTTCAATTTAGAATTAGTTTATTATTAATATAATATATATATTGAGCCCCAACAAGGTCACATCCTAAAAGACGAAGAAGGCAGAATATTCATAGTTGTAATTCAATATAGAGCAATGCAGTTTAAAATTTAAATACTTACAACTTATACAAAGCTGGTAAAATAGGATGGACACTTGTTTTGGGAGTGATGATTCACCAAAGAAACATCAATGTAATGCTGGGGCCTACGCTCAATTAGATAACTATCTACTGGGTGAATTAGGTATCAACATGGATTTAGGCTCCGATTGTTCGACTTTCGATTAAATAGCATCTGAAAATATTTTTATAATTTTTTGTGGGAGACAGTGGGAGAAATTTGTACACAAAAAATCATAGACCAGGAACCGAAAGACAAAAAATATCAAAATTGCTGTCAAACAAATGTCATTCTTATACGTCAAACGTCAAATATGTCTTTGCCACAGAACTTGTCAACTGCTTTTTTTTCATTGCACTTTATCTTAGATTATGTATATTTGTATCTATATTATCAAAGCACTTTATGCTATTCTGTCGAGTCGGTGAGTCCAATCAAGTCAACGTAGCGTGTTTCGTCGGTTTCGTCAAATCAAGTATATACAAAGCCATTGTACAATAGTTTATTTGAGTTGAATGATTCCTTGAAATTTTGTTTCTGTGTTAGTTGTCTATGGTCCAAATTAACCCATTTCTGTGGTTCAAAATCATCATAGACTATATAATATAAATTTCTGTATTCTGTGACATAGACTACTACAAGTTTTCTGGCGAAAGGTTCTGTGCTTTGGTCTGTGCCTATGTTTTGATATAGGTACCTACTCTTTGATGGTGCTTTGCAAAGAGGATATAATCACTACAATCATTCGATGTTTTGAAATCGCAAGTTTCATGTTTTTGTACACTTAAGTTAGGGAATAACTCATAGTTTCCACCGATATGAGTGACGATGATGTTACAATCATGGAAGTGGACGAGCCTGGCCCCGAGCCGAAGCCTCGCAAGCCGGCGGCTGCGAGCGCGGGCGCCTCGAGCAAGGCGAGCTCGCAGCCGTGGATCGAGAAGTACCGGCCACAGAGCTTCAGCGACATCGTCGGCAACGCGGACACGGTGTCGCGGCTGGCGGTGTTCGCGCGCGCGGGCAACGCGCCCAACATCATCATCGCGGGCCCGCCCGGCGTGGGCAAGACCACCACCATCCTGTGCCTGGCGCGTGCGCTGCTGGGGCCCGCCTTCCGCGACGCGGTGCTCGAGCTCAACGCCTCCAACGACCGCGGCATCGACGTCGTGCGCAACAAGATCAAGATGTTCGCGCAACAGAAGGTGAACCGACCGAGTCCCCTGTCCCGGCTTTCAGTCCGAGCCAGTTAAGGTGTTTTTAAATTGACTCTATATTCCAAAATGATGTGTTCTAGTGAAATGCTGTGTAGCAAACCTATCCTTTTCAAGTTTACATGTTTTTTATTGAATATAATAGGAGATGTATGGTTGGCAGGTGACCCTGCCTCCAGGAAGGCACAAGATGGTGATCCTGGACGAGGCGGACAGCATGACGGACGGCGCGCAGCAGGCGTTGCGCCGCACCATGGAGCTGTACTCCAGCACCACGCGCTTCGCGCTCGCCGCCAACAACAGCGAGAAGATCATCGAGCCCATCCAGTCGCGCTGCGCCGTGCTGCGCTACACCAAGCTGTCAGACCCGCAGATACTGGCCAAGGTGCTCCATCACTCCATCTGGAGTACAGTTTCCAACCCCAAATCACCCTGAGTTCTCATGTGTCACCCATTGTAATTTGTATTGATTTGTGATTGAGTCAAGCTTCATTTAAAATTTGTTTAGTAGTCATTGTCTAATCTGCTTAAAATTTGAGATGAGTGTGTAATGTTGCAGGTGATAGAGGTGTGTGAGAAGGAGCAGCTGACGTACACGGAGGAGGGCGTGAACGCGGTGGTGTTCACGGCGCAGGGCGACCTGCGCGCCGCGCTCAACAACCTGCAGTCCACGGCGCAGGGCTTCGGCCACGTCAGCCCCGACAACGTGTTCAAGGTGTGCGACGAGCCGCACCCCATGCTGGTGCGCAGCATGCTGGAGGCGTGCGCGCGAGGGGACATGCACGCCGCCTACAAGGTGATGGCGAAGCTGATAAAACTGGGCTATGCGGCGGAGGACGTGGTCGGCAACGTGTTCCGCGTGTGCAAGACGCTGGACGCGCCCGAGGAGCTGCGCCTCGCCTTCATCCGCGAGATCGGCGAGACGCACGTGCGCGTCGCCGACGGGCTCTCCTCGCCGCTGCAGCTGGCGGCGCTGCTGGCGCGCTGCTGCCGCGCCGCCGCCGCCAGCTAGCCCTCCCACACGTGAACTGATGCCAGTCAGGATTGATGACTCAATGATGTCTTGTTGAAGAGTGTATGCTCTGAGTGGCGCTCTGATGTTGGGGGTGGTGTTTTACAGAGCACCATCAGATTGAAGTGTGCCCAATGCACAATGTGGAAACTAGCCCAACAAGTGTAATTTATGTATTATTTTCTTCTGTTAAGCACTTTCCAAATCTCTACTCTACATAATAATCTGATCAAATTAGACCAAAAATACAATAATTTGCACCCAGCTGAAAATTGGTCAAAAAGTTATAATTTCAGAAAAGTTGGTTCTTAGTAGAAGTATGTGGACAGTAGTTTATATGTATACTAGCAGTGCTCACGGACTCGGTTCCGCGTTAGAAATATTTTTGTCCCGGCCCGTCTGTCCCGCGTAAGGTCCGGTTTCCACCAAAGCGGAGCGAAGTGGAGCTGTTTGGATAACCAACCAGATTTCATCATTTAGACATCCCTCAGTTTCGGAGATATCAAAATGACGAAATCTGATTTGTTACTCAAATACAGCTCCGCTCCGCTTCGCTGTGGTGGAAACCGGGCCTTATACCCACAGCCCACAGCGCTGGACGCGAGGCATTAGGAGGATAGATAAATGCCTATACTTATAAAACCTATCGCCATTCCCTAGCAACGGCCGAAGCGGAGGCGGCGCGCAACCGCTTACCGCACGTTTTTGTTTTGCTAATATGAAGATATTTATGAAGATATTTGTTTAAACTGTATAGAGTAAAGAGCACCTAAAAACATTTACAAAGATATAAATTAATACCATATGGGCTAAATAAGCTTCACAAAAATTATTTATTTTTAATCCACTATTTTAAAAGTAAAAGCAGTTATTGCGAGTTACCCGTAGGAGATAGGCATATGCTATCGCGGACTTTTTTGCAGATTTTGATACGTTCTTTAATATTGTAGATCATTGTTTTGTTCTATCCTCAATAGTTTCCGCAGTGTATGCGATGAAAGAATTTTTTTGCGACTTGGATTACATTATTCAAGTTTTAGTAAAGATGCCTAGTTAATTCTGGAAATTATTATAGCCTATGACACTCCACGATAATGTAGCTTTCTATTGGTGAAAGAATTTTGAAAATCGGTTCAGTAGATCCAGAGATTACCCCTTACAACGTCACAAACTCACAAACATCGTTACGCTACCTCTATAATATTAGTATAGATTTATTTTAATTCTCTCTGTCTGTCTCTCAATTTTTGTCTGAATTATTTTATAATAAACCTTACGGTTTTGCTAAAATCTCGAAAATTCCGTTTTCTAGGAGGATTTTAGATTTTGTTTATGGTAGTGTTTTGAACAATCCTACTAATTTTCAGCTGGGTTCAAATTATTATAACCTCAGATGTCAAAATCGACCAGATTTTAATATATATAAAATCTCTTATTACAAGGATAATCAAACAATATCTGTTATATGAAGCTAATCTCTTATCTGGAATGTGAAGCTAATCTTGTACTTATCTTACTCTCTGCTTTTTCATCGGAACTTTATATAATTATGAAATCTGTTTAATATACTTTTCAGAGTTAAAATATCTTACTTTTGTGGCAAATTTTTCATAAAAATGATTACAAATTGTTGTCATACTTATTCGTACTTTGCAAGTTGCATCCAATAATAAATGAAAAAACTGTTTGTGGTTTCCCAATATTTATTTATTAAAAAATATAACTTTACAATAGTGTGAAATCAATACATATAATAAATCTGTAGAGGTCGAATTTCTGTACAAATAAAAAAAATGCTAAAAACGGAGTCAGGGGGATGTAAGAAGTGAAATAGAACTAATTTAAATTTTTTTCAAATTTTTTGTTTCTCTGTTTGTCTGTTTATCTGTTTGTCTGTTTGTCTGTTTGTCTGTCTGTTTGTACGGGCTAATCTTTGGAACGGCTGGACCGATTCCAATGAAATTTTGTGTGGTGGTAGCTTATGTCCCTGGTCAACATATAGGATACTTTTCATCCCGGTAAAAGAAAGAGTTCCCGTGGGATAGTTAAAAAACTGCAATTAATTTAACAGCTTTGTAAACAACAACTAATGAACTTAATTTAGTAAAATTTGTTATGCTGATACCTTATGTTGCCTCTTTAACAAAATATATATATATAGTAAAACTTACTAATCCAATCGAGTTCCCGCGGGAAAGAAAACATTACAAAAACAGTTAGCAGGCGTCTTTCAAGTAACGGATTTAAATGAAATTTTATGATCCTACTTTATATATATGCCCGGTCTACATTTAAGATACTTTTCATATATATATATAGTAAAACTTACTAATCCAATCGAGTTCCCGCGGGAAAGAAAACATTACAAAAACAGTTAGCAGGCGTCTTTCAAGTAACGGATTTAAATGAAATTTTATGATCCTACTTTATATATATGCCCGGTCTACATTTAAGATACTTTTCATATATATATATAGTAAAACTTACTAATCCAATCGAGTTCCCGCGGGAAAGAAAACATTACAAAAACAGTTAGCAGGCGTCTTTCAAGTAACGGATTTAAATGAAATTTTATGATCCTACTTTATATATATGCCCGGTCTACATTTAAGATACTTTTCATATATATATATAGTAAAACTTACTAATCCAATCGAGTTCCCGCGGGAAAGAAAACATTACAAAAACAGTTAGCAGGCGTCTTTCAAGTAACGGATTTAAATGAAATTTTATGATCCTACTTTATATATATGCCCGGTCTACATTTAAGATACTTTTCATCCTGAAAAATTTGAGAGCACCCGTGGGATGTTTAAAAAAACCTATAGCTACTTATCTACGTAGCACAATCAAAACCGGGTCTAAATATCGACAGTTTAAATCGTCCTTTTGATCGTGCAAGTAGGTATAACTATACCAGATAACCAGTACGTAGCAGGAACGGGTTGCTACGTACACAGCAGCGCATCAGAATGCTTAATTACAATATCTGGGCGTTGGTATCATCTCAGAATAAGATAAGTTTGGTTAGTATAGATATTACAATCCACGATGACACGCCCCACTCTGTCTTACTCCATGCGAATTGAGTAACATAAGCGATTTCGACAGAGTGTATAAGTAGAGGAAGACCAAAGAAGATATAGGTAAATTGTGTGAAAGAAGATAGCACGTTGACAGGAGAGATTGGAAGAAGACTGCTTTACGGGTCCATCGAACCCAGGGACCACTCATTTATCTTGGGAAAAATTAAGAAATTCCACGGGAAACGTTTTTGTAAAAAAAACGAACTGCACGCGGGCGGAGCCGCGGGCAACAGCTAGTATTCTATAAAAGTAAAAATAATCTTACAATATAAATATGTAATCACATTACATTAATCATAATTTTCGAAGTGTTGTTTTATATTTATTTCAAGTAATTACATTACTGAGTGGCCATGCTGCTGCTGCCGTCGCTGCTGGGAGGGATGTCTGTGTGCCGTGTGCCCGCTATCATTTTGTTGTGCTCGCCCATCAGACTCTGAAACAGATGAGACACCTTTTACTTACAAGAAAAAAGTGACACCATCCATGTGACTAGATTTTTAGGTGCTTTATACTTAAGCAACATGTAAGCAATATACCCGGTTATTGACCAACTGAACGAAAAATATGGTATCTAACTCTGCTGAATCCAGTTGAAATTTTTTGATGAACTTTTACAAGGTACACCCTATAAGCCTTGTAACCTTACCTAACCTAATCAACAAAGTTGTGCCTATAGAGTAGCCATGACACAGGGAGGTGTTTACCGTGCGCGGGCGAGCGGCGGCGGGCGCGGGCGCGGTCAGTGCAGCAGCGTCTGGTCCAGCACGGACACGCCCGCGATCATCTTCTGGTGCTCGTCGCTCAGCGCCTGACACACAACACGCGCTCAGACAGGCAGACACACACCCACACCGCGACACCACCACACCATCGCACCACCAGCCCCTTCACCTTCGCGCCGATTTATCATAGGTACTAGACTACCATACCAGATGTTAGTGGTTGGATAGGATTACAAATGCATGAGTACCCTGTCACCCTCGCACACCCGTCGCACACCCGACACCGCCTCTAGTTAATTTACATACAGTACAACAGATCTGAGTTAGTTATTTACACTAGAGCATAGAGATAGCAAAGAGAAGGTAATAAGAAGTTCTAACAGCTGAAGACCCTGTGCTAAAAAATTTGCCACTTGTTAGGTCGCCTGTTGCCCCATTGATGAAGAGTATGTCGAGAAGCAATATGCCAAGTAGAAGCACAGAAGTATGTCAGTGGCATGCTGTAGACGCGGTGCTCGGGACGGGCGTACCTTGAAGTACTTGACGGTCTTGACGCGCAGCTCCTGCGTGGCGTCCTCGTCGCACACGAACAGCGTCTGCGCGTGCTGCTGGAAGGCGGACACGGTCCACATGTGGTTGACGCCCTCCTCCACCGCCTTGGCGAGCGCCAGCGCCTTGTGCGCGCCCGTGATGAGGATCATGACCTCGCGCGCGTCCATCACCGTGCCCACGCCCACGGTGAGCGCCTGGCGCGGCACCTTGGCGATGTCGTTGCCGAAGAAGCGCTTGTTGGCCTCGAGCGTGTCGTAGGCGAGCGTCTTGACGCGCGTGCGCGACACCAGCGACGAGCCCGGCTCGTTGAAGGCGATGTGGCCGTCGGGCCCGATGCCGCCCACGAACAGGTGCACGCCGCCCGCCGCCGCGATGAGCGCCTCGAAGCGCTGGCACTCGGCCGCCAGGTTGGGCGCGTTGCCGTCCAGCACGTGCGCCTGCGCAGGGTCGATGTCCACGTGCTTGAAGAACTCGTTCCACATGTAGTAGTGGTACGACTCGGGGTGGTCGCGCGGCAGCCCCACGTACTCGTCCATGTTGAACGTGGTCACGTACTTGAACGACAGCCGCCCCTCCTTGTGGAACTGGATGAGCTTGCGGTACATGCCCAGCGGCGTGCCGCCCGTGGGCAGCCCCAGCACGAAGCGGCGCTCCGGGCCCGGCGCGAACTCCGTGATGCGCTGCAGCACGAAGCGCGCCGCCCAGTCCGCCACCACGTCCGCGTCCTCCAAGATGATGAGCCGCATCGCCGAGCTGCGAGTGTCGTGCGTGTTACTGTTGCTGACAGGCGCCCAGTAGGCACGTTACTAAATATATTTCTCAATAACAAATATTACAGCAAAGCTGATAAGATGTCGTTGTCCCGCCGCCCGCGTCAACACAATAATCTCTGAACTTGCCGATCGGCTCGCGCGGGTTCAATGCGCCCATTTACTTCGTTGTGTGAAACATAAAACTTGTCCACAGGAATATAAACCTGCTTTACTCTAGTGGCGACTGGCGCCTCATTTGCAGCACCAAGATATCCTTCTATTGAGTGGCTATCCAATTACGAATTTGTTGAACCCGTGTTTATGACTAAAAAAAAGCGTTGCTCCTGTCCTGCTCAAAAAGTTCTTGTCAATAATACCCCATGGGGTATATTCATGCCGTTGGCCGACTCTGAGCCATCAATTTTCTATACAATACCAACAACTTCAATTCAGATTCACTAATTATGATTTATGAGGCTCTAGCACAGTCTTTCCCAAAGTGGGCGATAACGCCCCCTTGTGGGCGCTGCAGGTCTCAAGGGGGGCGGTAAGAGACCCAGAAAGAAAATGGGGGCGTTGTGTCGAGGCGGGGGGGTGATTTGTAATTTTATTTAGCTAGTAGGCCTCTTAAACAACCTCTTAACTGCAAGAGCTCTCGACTCTCAACAACAACTTGTGAACATCAACTAATATGAATTAAAAGATTGCTCAAACTCGATTCTATATTTCTCTCCGCGTAGTTCATATATCTGTCATATTTTATTGAATATAGAAAAAATGAATCATCATGTCAATCGGTCGCTCCGTTTCGTAATGAAAGTAGACACAAATAAAAAGGCAACAGACACACTTTCGCATTTTAATAGTTATTAGTACTCGTAGATATCTATCATGTTTTAACAAGTTTTTGTTAAATAACCCGAATTGTGCATTCCTGTAGCAGTCGGATGATTCATTGAATACTTGTTCGGACTTGTTGAGTACGATTGAGCGTCGAATGAGATTAACGAGTTTATGCATGTTTGTTTTATTCCTGTCGGTGCGTGCTGCTTAAGCATTTCTATATAAACAATGTAATATTTATTTTATTTTCATTTGTGGTCTCGCGCGTAATAGATGAGCACTACTTACACCTCCTCTACACTACTCGCGAAGTTGAACGTATTTCTCATTGCAAAACAATGTCGGAAGTAAAAAAGAAGAGACGGCAATACTGTGCGGAATATATTAAATTCGGATTTATTGAAAATCCCACAAACCCATCGTCGCCTTTGTGTCTTCTATGTCTAAAAACATTTTCGAATGAAGCAATGAAGCCTTCAAGGCTGCAAGATCATTTGAATAAAATGCATCCAGATAAGAAAGACAAGAATGTAGCATATTTTCAAGACCTAGAGAAGAAGCATAATACACAGCCAAGTGTAGCAAAACTATTTTCGGCGGCTGCTAAGCAAGATGGCGACGGACTTCGAGCTTCGTACAATATCTCTTTGTTAATTGCTCAAAAAGGCAAACCACATAACATCGGAGAAGAGTTAATATTGCCAGCAATAAATGAAGTAATAACTACTGTGCTTCATAAACCGGCCGCAGATATTATCCGAAAAATTCCTTTGAGTAATAATTCTGTGCAAAGACGAATTGATGAAATGGCTGAAAACATTGAAGAATCATTGTGCGATCACCTGAGGACAAGTCAATTCTCAATTCAGCTCGATGAGTCCACTTTACCAACTAATGAAGCATTGTTGTTGTCTTACGTGAGGTTTATTAAAGATGAGAAAATATGTGAAGAACTATTATTTGCTAGAAATTTAGAGACCGATACAAAAGGTGAAACCATATTCAATACATTGGAAAAGTTTTGCGATGAGAAAGAGATTCCTTTGAAAAATATTATTTCAGTTGCTACGGATGGCGCTCCGGCTATGACAGGGTGCCATAAAGGCTTCATAGCGTACTTAAAAAATAAAATTCCAGATGTCCTTGGTGTACATTGCGTTATTCATAGACAACATTTAGTCGCTAGAAACTTAAGTGAAAAACTATTTCAATCACTGCAATATGTCATCAAAGCAGTCAATAAAATCCGCAACAGCTCTTTGAATGATAGATTATTTCATCAGCTTTGTGTTACTAATGACGAGGATTTCAACCGTTTGTTGTATCATACTGAAGTTCGTTGGCTATCAAGAGGCAATTGTCTGACTCGATTTTACAACCTGTTTGACTCTGTTATAGAGTTCTTGGAAACTAAAGATACAGAATTGCACGACAAGCTCATAACATCAAAAAATGATATAGCTTACATGACAGACCTGTATAAATTATTCAACGACATGAATCTCCAAATGCAAGGCGATAAACTAAATTTAATTAAAACAAAAAACGTCGTTGCTGCTTTCGCAGCCAAACTGCTTCTACACAAAAAGAATCTGGGCAGACGTGAGTTTCACAATTTTCCAAATTTATCAGTATCATGCAGTAACGACGAATTGTTTGCCTACTGCCAACATTTGGAAAACCTCCACATTGACTTCACCGAACGATACCAGGACATTTTGAACTTGGAAATACCAGACTGGGTGTTGGATCCGTTTTCAAATGTCAACACAGCAATGTCACCTCAGCTGGAAGAAGAACTTATAGAATTGACAACAAACGAGGAAATAAAAATCAAGTTCAAAAATGGTTACCAAGAATTTTGGCTACAAAAACCGATCCCGCAATTGTACCCTGGATTGTGGTCAATCGTTCAACGATTCTTGATAGCATTCCCATCGTCATATTTGTGTGAACGTGGATTTAGTGCTGTGACAACATTGCTTACTAAAAAGCGAAATCGTTTGCTTGTTACCGAACGTGGCGACTTGCGACTGTTCTTGAGTAAATTGGAACCTGATATCAACAAACTTATTAAACAGCATCAGATTCATCCTTCACATTAGTTTTTATATAAGGATTGATTATTTTAGTTATATTTTTAATAAAAGATACTCTGTTTTAATACTATAAAGTTGCGTTTCAATAATCATTCTTATTGGCAGGTGGAGCCCGTAAGAGTTAACTTGAGACCTTAAGCGCCGTTGTATGTTACCTACTGCGCTCAGGTTTCAAGTTGCGGGTTATAGTAAAAGTTTCGTTTAGAATTCTCCGTTAATATACATATATAGGTCACAATAATTAATTAATTCAATTTGAAGTTATAGTGGTTTTTAAATAGGTGAAAAAATGGGGGCGCTAAAAAAATATTTATTCTCAAAGTGGGCAGTAGACAAAATAAGTTTGGGAACCACTGCTCTAGCAGAAGGATCTCAACAAATCCAGCCAAGTTTACTCTGAGACTTCTCAAGTTCCTTCGATTAATAAAATAAATGTAAATAAAAATCACAAATTAGGTACCTATGTAAAATAATTCGAATAAGCAGTATTTGGAGGTTAATAACCTTTTGACATTGGGGTCACTAACCTTTTATAATTCCGCAAGTCGTCGCAACTAATACACCGCTGGATTCCCTGCTACACGTTCGATATATTATTTGTATCCTCAAGTAATTAACAGGCACTGTGAGACTTAATAAAACAAAACACAGCTGTGGCTATGTTAGTTGTTAGTAGGTATTGTAGCAATTGTAGGTATGCCTATGCGCCGAATGATCGAAGCATGTTCACTGTTCAGCAGTGTTTTATGCACAGATTACTCTATATCACTGGCGTTGTTTTATGCTTTGAGCCACAGATTACCATTTATGGCTTTGAGTTTGATCAGGTATACCCAAAGACAAAGTAAATATAAGGACAGGAAATTGTCAGTCTTATTGGGTGGGTATATCCGCCATCTTGTGTAGAATTGAAATAGCCAATCACCGCCATCGGCCAATCACAGATAGGCACCAGACAGCTGATCAGAAGGGCTGCTCTAAATATCTATCGATATGGAAATATTATCGATGTAGTAAGTAGTTCGTGGTTAGTCATTAAAGATTTGAGAGAGCAAAAATGAATGAACATAACCTACCGTTAAAAACCTACTGATAAAAATTAATGGCTAACGGTTTTGAAATCGGTCGCCTTGATGCGAATTGCGATTATCTTAAGAACATACAGTATTACGAGTCGTATACATTTTTCTCCGGAGATGCAAAATTATTTTTTTGTGGAATAAATACCTACCTACCTTAAAAATAAAAAAACATTGCTATCCACATGTCACCAACTAACAATAATTATTATCTGACGTAACCATGACACACATACACATTAAATATACTGTATCTGACGTATAATTCAAATAACATACTATCTAGTATAATATTGTAGTAAAACACAAATTAGTTACTTACAGGTAGTGTCAGATAATTTACATGTAATAGTAGTATTATGATTAATACACGACGTGATGAATTAGGCTCTTCGTTAGTTATCGAGAAATATTCTTTTTTTAATCTTGAAGTTACAACTCCTCTTTAATCCTCAGTTTCTCTCACCCATTTCAAAGCTCGGTCAACGAAGTTTTGCGGGACTCCTATTTCTGGGTGGTCATGATAATAACTACCAATAAAGATCCTATTCGTCACCTAATTTGTCGGGGTTTTCCAAGTCCCGAGCTCGCATCGGTCGCTCCCGGATCCTAATATTTGTAACAAACATCTAATCTGCAAATAGCGTAGATCTGTAGTAGCTGAGACTTCCAGTTCAAATGTTCAAAGTTCAATATGGCAGCCATTTTTTTAATTTTGACCACAAATTACATTAATAAGTATGCGTGGGTCTTCTCGTTCTACTGAATCTCTCTTAATTCATCGTAACTTCAAACTAAGGCGACCGGATTTAAACCATCAGCCAATGCTTTAACAAATCCCGCGAGACCAAACTATATCTATTCCTGAAGCCTTTTCCTCTTTTATAAAAGTTTGCAATAGATAATAGCTATAAAAAGCTTTAGTTTCTGTAAAACCCCGAGATTTTTTCCTATCTACTCAGCTATCACAAGCATAGTATGAAATTTATCGATAACGGTATAATAGTAGTCACCCACCCCGACACATATAGTGATAAGTAAACTATGGCCTCTCTATATATATGTTTAAATTCTCTAAGGGTATACCTGATCCGTAGACAGAGAAAAGCTATAGACAAATTGTTATCTTATGTTTCATTCACACAAGATAAAGAGCAACTTACGCCGATGTCGTGTAAAGAAAAAAAATAGAACGATAAGATCTTTTGTTTCACGAAGCGTGTCACGTTTTTTATGTTTTAGTCACACTACTTTGCTAAACAAAGTTTGACAGCACCAACAGTTAGCTATCGTATTACTTTATAATTCAGTTTTTACGATTATGTTATGTCCGATTCAAGTTAAATTAGGTTTTGAATACTTTTATAAACTTACACATATTATTACAACGATTCAAAACAAAAAAATCATGGTGCGGTGTAGTGTTAAAGGGTGTAAAAGTGATAGCGGAACGAAAATGCCCGGATTGTCTTTTCATTCGTAAGTATCAGTTACTAGGCATTCAGTAACTTTTTATTATTATGTTCATATATTGCTTAAATATTGAGTATGATGTACTCTAGATGTAAATTCATCTATAAAAGAGCACTTAACTAACGAATGTAAATTCTAGCCTAAAAACCTAGTGTTGCCAACTTTTCTATAAATTATTACCCACTTTTATGGGAAATTATAATATGTAGTCTAAGTACAGTGTGTAATGATTAAAATATCTAAAATATTTAATGGCTTGTTGCAGTTTTCCTGAATCTGGTGATTTATGTAGAAATTGGATTGCAGCTACTGGACGAACAAATTGGACACCAAAAACGTATTCAAAAATTTGCAGCAGACATTTTGAGGAAAAAAAGTTAAACAAAAAGAAGAATCTGACACTGCTATTCCCCAATGCTGTACCTACTCTGGTAAACATTCAGTTAATAATATATTTAGTTCAATCACCTGTTATATTTTGTGCATTTAATTAGTAATAAATGACTGAGACAGGTTCTTTGGACTATCAAATACCAAGAACTTTAAAATATACTATTTTCTGTAAACTCATCATCCTACCTGCACCTTTTTGTATAAAAGTAAAGTAAAGTAAAGTATCATTTATTTGCATAAAAACATGTAAATACAGGTGGAATACAAACGACAAAGGAATCAATGTGTTTTTACCCACAGACGGGTGTGCAAATATTAATTTCATAAGATTTTCTTTTTTAGGAAATAAAGACTTCTATTACATCATCCTCATCCGTCACACATGAAGAAACAAATCGTCGGTTTACGGGTAAAACATAATAAATGCAGTTTACATCATTTCGAGTAAATCGCATTTTAAAGTTTGAGGTAAGATTTGGGATACTTAAAACTTAATAAGCTAGAAATAAGTAAGTTCATATGATGCAATAAGTATCCATCTTATTGATATATATTGATATTGTTTTATATTGATAAAGAAATACTATAAAACCTTCATTATAATTCAGAGGGTCATGCATTTATTTGGTTTTACCTGTAACTTGCAAATGTACCCCATCTTCTGTTTAACCCACCCTAGAATGCTAATTGTAATATCCAGGTAATTGTTTTCCGTATGTTTGTATTGTTTTATGTTTTTTGTGTTAACGTTAATCTCAGAAATTGTATTTTTTTGGAAATTGACTTCAAGAACCCCTGGTTTGTTTTATTTATCTGGTTTTAACTGAAGACTTTTTAAGAAATTAAAGACATTTATTACAATAACTACAATACAAAATTATGCATGAATTAAAATAAAGTTAAATTTGGGTGTAATATATTTAAGTTGTTAGTAAATAATACGAATTACGAGTTATTGGGCATGAAGGAATTTATTTAAGTGCATTAAGCTTTATTTAGTATGACTTTTAAGAAAGAATGAAAAACAAAATAGTAGGTGAAAGAACTTTATCTTGAAGGTCTTCAGCTTATGACTGTTTGCCTACGCTAGGGCTGGATAACCAATCGGCTCCAGAACTAGTTGGCCTATACGAGTACCAGCCATGGTATTCTTTAGGAATCATTTTTTTGTTACATAAACTGAGAAGATCCTGTTTTGATTTCATTGATGGGTAAAGGTTTATTATAAAGTCGTTTCCATTGTAAAATAGGGCTTGACTGAGGTACCTCAACCTCTTGAGGGTCTTCGAGGTTTTACGTTGTCCGACATGTCATAATTGTAATTCTTTGAACGTTCTTTTGACTCAAGAAAGTTGTGTTAGATTTTTATTAAGTGAGCAATGTTATGAACTGGAAACAGTAATAATGCAGCCACATATTGGTTTCTGTTCTGTTTTCTGCACGTATCTGAATACAGAGAAACTTTCGTCATGTGGTAAAGCTCATACGTGGATAGACAGTGATACAGAATGCTTCCGATTTCAGAACTGCCTCTTTTCCATTCCTTATAATAAACTATCAGCCATCAGAGAAGAGTTTTAATGAAGATGTAACAAATTAATTATTCCTGAAGAAATACCATGGCTGCTACTCGTTTCTGCTCTCAACTCATTTTGAAGCCGATCGGTTAAACAGCCCTAGCTTAGATATTAATCTAAGCTAGGGCTGGTCATCAGGTAAATACGTTCAAGTTTCAGGTTTTTTTATCAACTATTTTGTTTGCTAATCTTTTTAAAAGTCATACTAAATAAAGCTTCATGCACTATAATAAATCCCTTAATTGTAAATTACTCGTGATTGATAAATTTTTTACGCGATCGCCCTGCCGTTCAAATCGCTTGAATGCATTTATTACGTTTTTGCTGTACAATTTTAGAATTTAAAATAACATCACAAGTAACAATACAAGGAGTAAAATAAGATGAATGCCTTTATAATGTTTTAACTGTACAAGTGAGAATTCGGAATTTGGATTTATGCTTTTAAATGCGTTTAATGCTTTATATCTGACGATTATTCCATTGCTTTCTAAGAAACTTATTACATGTAAAAAGGCATAATCATATTTATACTATTTTACTCGAATAATCTTGATTGGGTTAATGCATTAAAGATGATTATGCTCAATTACTAGTATAGATTTAATTTTTTTAGGGCATTTGTAACTTATTCAAACTGGCTATCTCCGAAACTATCAGTCGTAGCATTTATTCGGGTTTACCTATCGATAGAGCGGAAAAAAATAATTATAACTGCATTTTTAAGTCAATTCAGCCAAAAAGTGCATTTATAATGTTTTACCCGTAAACCGACGAAATATGGAAATTGAAAATAATTTAAACATTAATGTAAGTATATTAATTAAAAATAAAATTGTTTTCCCCTATAAAAGTGTGGCAAATTTATCATAAAAATCGCATTATTTCAGATTGATAATGCTGATGACTTACTGCCTTCGACTAGTGATCAAATGCCAGTTGAAATAGTAAACCCTCCAATTTCTCAACAACCATCAACAGTAAGTATTACATAAAAAAATATTATGTCTGCAACAAAGTTACGGTTCTTTAACTTTTATATTTTGGATTTTAGGTTAAGACTCCAGAGTACACTCCTCGAACGTTGCGAAAGAAATGGAAAAGCTCACAAAAACTAGCATCCGAACGACTGAAAAAATTAAAAGCTCTTCGAGAAAAGAGTAGACGTTTATCAAAAAAAGTGGCTACACTAGAAAATATTATTACAGAACTTAAAACAATGTTCTTGATAAGCGAAGAAAATGGAGATTTATTAGAATCTATTGACCCTGCCAATAGAGATTTCTTAAAAAAAATGTTGAACCCAGGTTCCAGTGGTAGAAAATATTCACCATATATAATATCAGAAAGAGAGGAAGACCAGTCTACAGGTGGAGAGACGACATTGTAGAGTTTGCAGACCCTTTGTGGCACAGAAATACCAACAATATCAAAACTTGGAAGAGACTAGGGGAGGCCTTTGCCCGAAAATGGGACGAGTTGTAGTCATGCCATACTACAACTGGGCTAATAATAATAATAATAATTTATTAAAAGCTAATTAAAAATCAATATGTTTTATTTTTCACTCAAAAATCCAGAACCTACTATCACAGCTTGTTTTCATCGATTTTGACCGACAATTATTATCCTTGGCGGTTAACCAGTTTTCTTGGTTTCGGCTTTGTCATATGTCCAAATGATATTTCATTTGACATTGAGCAAGCTGATTGTGTAGCCGCCAAGTTTAAATAAAAGTCAAAATTGGTGGAATCCAGCCTTCCAGTTAATTAATGATTTTATATAAAGTAAATTTGTATCTAATTTTGTAGTTACAGTTCGTTAAAAAAGTCATGAACATAATTCACGGAAACAAGAATTTTTCCCTGCCTAATAGGACTGATTAAAAAGTGTGTTCATACAGAATATTGAAAAGAATTATGTATAATTTTTGATTATTTAATTATCCACTAAAATATACTTTATTCTGTCTTATATAAATATTTTTCTACTCTTTTTTTTGTTTCATGACTTTTTTGACAGACACTGCTAATTTGTTATTGTGAAAAAAAATGTGGAGCCTGTGTGCCTCACAAGGCAACCCTAAAAATAGTGACGTAACCTTTTTTGTCTCTTTTTGCGACACGCTTTACCAGCGTCTATAGCTTTTCTCTGTCTACGACCTGATCAAAGGTTTTCTGTTGTCTATGCTGTTCAGTGTTGCATTCACCACAACAACCGCTCACGTCTGTGACAACAACGGTCGGACTTAGACCAAAGAGTATAATAATGGGTTGGAGTCCAACCCATTATTATTGTTGGACTGGGAGACTGAAGTAGGTACTTTTCTATGCTGAAGTCATGGCCATGGATCATGGCTGAAGTGGCTTTCACTTCGATTTTGGCTGAATTTGGGCACAGAACACATACACTCCCATCTCATTTACTTGTCTTTGGCTGTCTGACAGCTAGTTTTATGGTCTGTGGTCTGACAGATGAATGACAATGTGAAAGGACGTGAAACAAAGACAAAGTAAATATAAGGACAGGAAATTGTCAGTCTTATTGGGTGGGTATATCCGCCATCTTGTGTCGAATTGAAATAGCCAATCAGAGCCATCGGCCAATCACAGATAGGCACCAGACAGCTGATCAGAAGGGCTGCTCTATCTATCGATATGGAAATATTATCGATGTAGTAAGTAGTTCGTGGTTAGTCATTAAAGATTTGAGAGAGCAAAAATGAATGAACATAACCTACCGTTAAAAACCTACTGATAAAAATTAATGGCTAACGGTTTTGAAATCGGTCGCCTTGATGCGAAGTAACGATTATCTTAAGAACATACAGTATTACGAGTCGTATACATTTTTCTCCGGAGATGCAAAATTATTTTTTTGTGGAATAAATACCTACCTACGTTAAAAATAAAATATCTTGCTATCCACATGTCACTAACTGACAATAATTATTATCTGACGTAACCATGACACACATGCACATCACAGTTTAAATATACTGTATCTGACGTATAATTGAAATAACATACTATCTAAAATAATATTTTAGTAAAAAACAAATTAGTTACTTACAGTAATGTCAGATAATTTACATGTAATAGTAGTATTATGATTAATACACGACGTGATGTATTAGGCTCTTCGTTAGTTATAGAGAAATATTCTTTTTTTTTTAATCTTGAGGTTACAACTCCTCTTTAATCCTCAGTTTCTCTCGCCCATTTCAAAGCTCGGTCAACGGAGTTTTGCGGGACTCCTATTTCTGGGTGGTCATGATAATAACTACCAATAAAGATCCTATTCGTCACCTAATTTGTCGGGGTTTTCCAAGTCCCGAGCTCGCATCGGTCGCTCCCGGATCCTAATATTTGTAACAAACATCTAATCTGCAAATAGCGTAGATCTGTAGTAGCTGAGACTTCCAGTTCAAATGTTCAAAGTTCAATATGGCAGCCATTTTTTTAATTTTGACCACAAATTACATGTCTTTGCTTGCTGCAATGGTTTTTGTAATTTATTCATTTCGAGATATGAACAATTGTTTCTTAAAATACAGTCCCGCCAAACTGACTTACAGTTGTTACTTAAAAGTTGTCAGACATCGATTTTAAAGAAATTCATCATTCATGAAAAAACTTTAGAATTTGAATTTGAATTTCGAAAATTCCCGTCTTTCTACAGAATATACAAATATTCTGGAGATTCATGACCTAATAATATGAGCCTGAGTACTAAATTTTACATCTCTACGACTTTTAGTTTTACCGGAATCTGTGGAACAACGAAAATGCCTCACTCCTTTATTTATATTATTATATAGAATTTACGGAACCCTTCATGCATGAGTCCGACTCGTACTTGTTTGTCTTTGGGCTACTCTCTGTTTTTTTATAACTTTAATCTATATTATTGTCTATTGCGTGTTAGTATTGTCTATGTATTTGTGTCAGTTATTAGGTTTTGTGGGTTGTGGTCAGCAATATTATTACAATATTTACGTGATGTGCTGAAAATTTTATTTTATTCATACAAAATAAATTCACATCTCCGGGAAAAAATAAGTATGCGTGGGTCTTCTCGTTCTACTGAATCTCTCTTAATTCATCGTAACTTCAAACTAAGGTGACCGGATTTAAACCAACAGCCAATACTTTAACAAATCCCGCGAGACCAAACTATATCTATTCCTGAAGCCTTTTCCTCTCTTTATAATAAAAGTTTGCAATAGTTAATAGCTATAGAAAAGCTTTAGTTTCTGTAAAACCCCGAGATTTTTTTCCTATCTACTCAGCTATCACAAGCATCGTATGAAATTTATCGATAACGGTATAATAGTAGTCACATCATTAGTACTTTGACATGAAGCAATGCGCATGTCAAAGTGCTACACTTTATGGCGGTTTTTGCCACCCCGACACATATAGTGTTAAGTAAACTATGGCCTCTCTATATTATGTTTAAATTCTCTAAGACGTGAAAAGATGACATCAGTGGCCAGTGTCAGTCACAGAGTATACAGCTGGTGGTAGGCATTGATCTCTTTAGTAGTTCAGCATAAGCAGCCCGCGTAATTCAAATTTAATTTAGTTTTTCGCAAATGTAACCTAATCCAACGCAACCCGCTTTTGTCTGATAACAGGACCGCGCGGTCGTATGAAGTGGTAGGGGCATTAGGGGAAGTCAGAAAATGGCTTTTTGTTTTTGGTAACCAATATGACGTGCTTAGAAATTTATGAGCAAACTTTTTATGAATAATATGGAGATTCATAGATTTTGCGTCTTTTAAACTCATTGCCATAGTTATGCTAAAGTATAACTAGCCATCCATTTGCGGAAAAACTAAATAAAAGTTGAATTCCGCGATTTAAAATGTGCGGGCACATAATGCGTGCCATTGCCTATGGGTCAATTTACACCACAGACAGACTATATAGAAGCCACAAAAATTCGCGCGTCTACCGGGGATCCTCGCGCGACATAAAATTCAATATGGTATGTAAATAAAAGGTGGTTTCCGTTTCATTCTGCCGCTGTGTAAATTGAGCTTAAAATATGACACAAGGAAACATTGCAAGGAAAAGGAAAATAAATAATACACCGGCATCCAGTAAATGGTAATATATTTTCTAATGTAATGTAATAATTATATTATTAAGAGATTATCTAAAATATTCAAATATCCAATGTGACGTGCTCGTAACTAGTGTAGCAACACCGTCCTTCTTACACCTTCAGAGTCTCACTCCGCTCCAATACAATCTAATACAAACTTGTCATTTCTCTCTTATAACTTACAATAATCAATCTTCAGTTAATTTAGTGTTAGGGAGCCTCAAGAAATACGTCTCACGCCACCTGCACCGAGAAATTTATGCGAGGCTGGTGAGTTGAACTTGTTAAACAACATATTACAAAATTGACGTTTGACAGAAACTATCGCAAGATTTATGCCTGTCGCACACTTATCGTAATCACGTAATAAGGGAGCCGCTATACTATCACATCAGCTACACACGACGCTGCAAGCTCGATGGTTTGTTCCGGAGTAATAATAATTATTACTTTGTACATACACGCTTGAGCGTCTTTTGTTTTTACACATGTCCAGTTTGCAGCGAGACGCTTCCAGTTTCGATCTTCTCGCAGTCTCAGTGTAGAGGTGACGTATTAAATTAAAATTGTTATATTAGTATCAATTTTGTTAATTTATGTATAAATTTTGGTCGATTTGTTTGATAAAACCCTACACAAAGTATGTGCCAATAAGTATATGAGCGATTTATCAAAAACAATTTTAAAATAATAAATAATAAGGAATATATTGATCAACAATATATTCAATCTGAGTAGGGTGCACCCAATTTAGATGACGCACAAACCAACAAAACTACAATCCACATCAATCTTTCGACAGCGATGCAACTGTTCAGTGTTCACTTTCATATTTATAGCAACAAAATATAGACTCAGCGAAAAGTGAACCGTGAACGTTAAGCTGGAGAGACCCACACGATACGTGCTCGCGTCTCTAATAACAATATGTTGCACTGCTAACATTCCTTTATTATTTACTAGCAGTGCCCGCGGACTCCGTTCCGCGTTAGAAATATTTTTGTCCCGCGTAAGGCCCGGTTTCCACCAAAGCGGAGCGAAGCGGAGCTGTGTTTGGATAACCAACCAGATTTCATCATTTAGACATCCCTCAGTTTCGACAATATCAAAATGACGAAATCTGATTTGTTACTCAAATACAATGGGTGGAAAACGGGCCTTATACCCACAGCCCACGATACTCCACGATAATGTAGCTTTCTATTGGTGAAAGAATTTTGAAAATCAGTTCAGTAGATCCAGAGATTACCCCTTACAACGTCACAAACTCACAAACATCGTTACGCTACCTCTTTATAATATTAGTATAGATTACAAGAATTCTCGTAACATTACAAAATACAAACATTACAAAAATTCAAAACGTTATCGGTAAATAATTCTATCTGACCCTTCCGCCAAAAGACACAACGATTAGACAGCCATATTTAAAAAAAAAGTAAAACAAAAATAAAATGTTTTTTTCTTTGTACACGCTTACAATCTCTACTCTAACACAATTTCGTTGTTAGTTAGAGCGAGCGCGAGCGACAATGACAATCCCAAACTATTCGAAAACGCAGTATCGGACAACTTTCAGTATGTCACTCAGAACGTCGAGCAGGTACGCACGTGTGGAGCCAGCTTTATACACCAAGAGCCGAACAGTTCATTCGGAGCACATATTAAGACATACTTACCGAGGAAAACAACCGTATTTTACTTATCACGACAAATAACAAATACAAAGCTAACAGCTAACGATAAATAATAATATATTATTGTGATGCAAACTGCATTGCAACCAGAGTAATTTTGAACGCGCATTAAAGGCTCGCGTCCACTAGGCTCGCCGAGCCGAGTCGAATCGAATCGCAGAAAGTCGCCTTCTATATATCTACTATGAAACTGCGTCCATTGGCGACGAGCCGCGGCGCGCCGAATCGAATCGACCTCGCAACTTGCTCGGCAGGCGCCGAATTTCTTCGCCGATGCGACTCGATTCGGCTCGGCGCGCCCCAGTCGACGCGGAGAAGCGAATCCGCGCCAACGTATTTTATTTTCTGTCAGTCAGTTTCGTTTTCGTTTTATTTGTATTTAGGTGCACGCCGTGTCCTTTTCCTATTCTCCTCTTCTTCATCAAAAAGTATTTGAAATACAAACATCTGTTCATCCGAGCTATCCGTGATGCAAATACGATCTAACTTGTTGAAGAGTTGCGATGAATGAACAATTCGATTCGATTCTTCAGAGATGGACGCTCTAGGAATAAATGCGACTCTATTCGATTCGACGCGTTTCTGCTGTAGCCGACGCTTTACAATGTAACGGCATCGAAATCTCGAAGCTAAACCACGTTGACAGGTCCGCAAAATAGTGCAGTTTTCTAAAAGCATTTCATACGAAAAATGGATTGGACATATTAAGATGTTCAAAAAATAGAAATTCTTGTACAGATATTTCAATCCACGATAACGCGCCCCATTCTGTCAAATCTGTTGTTTCATTAGATTCATATGGAGTTTGACAGAGTGGGGCGCGTCATCGTGGGTTGAAATAACTATAACGGCCACAGGATGTCGCTGTTATTATGCGGAAATCTCCAACCATCTTACATAGCGAGGTTTTCACTGATTACATTTATTATTTATTAATCCTACCAAACGAATTCTAATTCACAAAATCACAACACATCCTCGCGTGTGTGGAGCATTTCCCAACAAGATTTTCCATTAATATAAATATACTGAAGCCTTTTTAAGTTCACAAAAGTCTTAAAAGACTTAAACAATGCTAACTTTTCAGAATATTCCTCGCGAAAAATTCCAATTTTATATTTCTACAAAACACTATTAATTAGACCTATCTAATCAGGTTTGTGTATTTAATACCCAATTCAGATTTGTTCTTCCACAAATAGAAATTTGACATTACTTGTTTATAAAGCTAATGTCAAATTAATATTTTGGAGGGCTAATCTGGGTAGGTTAGATTATTAATTTCGGCCGTTAGAGACTTTTGTTAACTTGAATAATATATACCATTACTTAAGTAATAATCATAAACACTTAACATTAAGTTTTGTGCATTTTTAATATAGTATTTAACTTGATAGGAGAGTTTCTACAAAATAAGACACCAAAACGACGCATTGTAGCTTTAAAAAAAATTATGCGATTGGGACGATTGTGAATCGAGTAAAACAAGCTCAAATAAAAACATTTTCAACACATAAAGTGGCTCTAATTTCACCGCAATTAGGCACATAATGACACCTATAATCGCAAACTGTGACTTTTTCATTACTATTATTCACTAGTCAGTAAGACAGTTTTTTCAACACACTTGCTCATCGCAAACTGTGACTTTCTCATAACTATTATTCACTAGTGAGTTAGATAGTTTTTTCTATTTAATCTACTAAATAAAATTATTTTTAGTATTATTTTATTCACAAGTGTGTTGAAAAACGTTGTATGATACACGTGAGTATTGATGATTACCGTCCTCGGCTATCTTACCTGACGGCTCGGGTCTCAATGGCGCCTCAGCGGTAATCACCAACTTTACTCACTTGTACCATAAACTAATATTATCCAAACAATCGAAACACTCCCGAAATATTCTAATTACAATATTTGTGATTTAAACAAAAAGAAAAGTAATTCTTGTATAGTATCTCCATAACTATAAAGTACATTAAATCAAAATATATATAAAAAAATCTATGACATGTGTAGAGTCTCGACATAACTGTCATATCGATGAAGTAGATCCATTGCTCACAGTTCACAATATACTATTACAATTACATAATAATAATTTAATATAAACACATCCTCACCGTTTAAAGATAATCTAACACCAATAGAGGGACTTTTTAAAGTTTAACAAATAGTATATTTATATCACTATGGTGATCGCACATCACACTGCGCGCGACACAACGCACAAACAACCGGCTTTACAGCATGAATCAAAATAAGTTAAAGAATGAAACCTTTTTCGTCTACGTTTCTGATACGAACCGCTAAGGTGTGGAACACCCTTACAGCTTCCGTATTCCCAGCCAAGTATAATCTGGGTGCCTTTAAGAGAACAGTGAATAGGATTTTTTTAGGCAAACGCGCTCTATCCTAGACCTCATCATTTCTATCCATCAGCCAAGCGCAAGCCTATCAATTATAAAAAAAAATTTGTAGACATCACCTCTGTGATTTTCGATTGTGGCCGTTTAAAGAGGTAGGAAATAAAAAGAACCGATCAAAATAAAACAGGCGTCGCTTGGGTAGTTACAAGTTGGCATAAAAAACGACAAAAAAAAAAAGATTCCGACGAAATGAGAACCTCCTCCTTTTTTTGAAGTCTGTTAAAAAGCAGCCAGCAAGTTTGTGCATCGTGTCGCGGTCGCGGCGCGCTGCGGTCACCTCGCATGCTACATTCACAACAAGTAGCACAAGCCACGCCTTCACTCCTCACTCACGCGGCGCCGCGGGAGCAAGCCTGCAGTAATGGGCCGATTTATCCCGCTAGGTGGACACCTAGCCATCAAAATAGCCACAGTCATCAAAGAATACATATAAGATAAAGTTAACACAAATTGCAACCTCAAAATTAGATTAAGATGTAACTAATCTATAAGTTGTTGTATATATGTTGTGTTGTATATTGTATGTATTTGTTAATGTTAACAGAGCGACGTAGGCGCTTCAGCGTCCAAGCTCTATGAATAAAGATTTAAAAAAAAATACTCAAAATTCACCTTGTGTTATTTGTCTATGTCCACCGATGTTCATTAATGTACCTGACCACAGATTAATTATATTTCATACATTTTATTCTTCAATAATAATAAACACAATCAGGTACACTTTCATTGTACTGGCAATTTCGCACTTTTATTTATTTTGTTTTTTAAAACTGACCACCCTGATGGACACGCTCTCCCAGCCTACGTCCGCGCCATGCTTCATTCTTTTATTGTGCGCGGCAATGAGCACTCGACTACAAAAACACGTCTCGTTTTTGTTAATTTAGGTTCAAAGTAAAAAAAAATTAAGTGTTCAGTGTTAAAACTTGCTTAATTTTCTATACTGATAATGCTTAGACGCTAGTAAAATTTATTATTATAACAAAAATAAAATCAAATCAAATCATATAATTGTGCATTCATCTTCGTCAGACTCCGAGGAAAGAGGGTAAGTAAAAATTAACCTTTTTTCCCAGATATCACATCAACTCAAATATCAATGCTGACGAAAGTGTGTCCAAAAATTGAAATCCTAAGGCATCTCTAAGCTAACTTGGAGGGTATCACATTGAGGTTATCACGAAAGTATAGCATGATGCGCGAAATAGTCCAGGCATCTCTAAGCTAGCTTGGAGGGTATCACGTTGAGGATACCACGAAAGCATAGCATGATGCGTCAATGCTCCTGGAGGTTGACTGCGGGTCAACACGAAGGATTTTAAAAAACCTCAAAGGACTTTGCGGATACCAACGGGGGACGATGTCGGTGTGGCGCTGTTCTCGGCTTCACTACAAGTGGCTCCGCATGACCTCCCGGACTTTGATCCCGAATTGCTATCGGCGCTCAGTCACAAGAACTATATTAATGGTTAGTCCCGACAGTTGTAAAATTCTAGCCGACCTTCATTGCAAAGAATCAAATAGTTTATTTGATATACTTGCCTGGCTTATGAATAGCCAGTTAAACGTTATAGCCTTTTATCAGTGATAACTATTTCACGACTTAAAAACTAATTCCACGAGGGTACCAACGCGTCGAACTTTTCTAACTATGTACCTACAACAATAATGTTTAGATTTTGTGGTGGAAAATAATTTTACTTACTTTCGAAAATTAATGTTCAGATTGTGTAATGGGATGATAATTTAACTATTAGCTCAAAACTCAATAAGTTAACAATATTATGTATAATGTACCATTAGTCTGAAATTTTCATTGAAGTGAATTGTTAAATTCTTTCTGAAACTAATAAAAATCTTAAACCACAACGCGTCCTGAACTGAGAAGAAGCTTAAGTATTGACAAATGACATTTTGTTTCGACAAATGACAAGTAATTAAAGTTCACGAACGGGACCAGATGTTTTTTCGGAGAAATAGTTTCGGGCATTATACTAGTTTCAATGGTTACTGATCGTCAGGTGTTGTAAATAAAGAAACCAGCAGGGCGCGGCGGGCGACTTTGCTATCGACACCCACCGCTGGGACAGCGCAATCTCGTTTCTCGAGAAACTAGCTGGCCCCCTCTCGTTACGGCTCGGCCAGCAGGGGGGCGTGACACACTTGAGTATTGGCGATCAGCCGCGAGGAAGATGCGACGTGGCAGCGAGTCTTCAGCATCAGCCACAACAAGGAACAGGTTCATCGACGACGCTAGACATTAAGGTACCTATATGCCAGTTGTCTTCAACATTTTGAAGTTTATTGGTTACATATCACTGACAAGGAATCCGTCACGATCTATAACATGATCTAGAATTTCGGGAGTTATAATAAGTGAAGACTATTTTTTGACTTTCACTAGGTGTACAAATGTACGTACATTCAATAAAATATTTTAATGAATTGAACAAATTAAGGAACTAGCTCCAAAAAATTATTATTACATAATACCATTTTAAAAATCGTACACTAACACAGTGTACCGCCTTACACGTTCACAACAAAGAAAAAGCGACAAATGTCTTTGACAATCGACATTTCTTTTTTGGGTGAGATAATGTGGGAGTGAGTCACTGCATGTTCGATTATAGTTAAGATGTGTCTAACCTCAAAATCTTACGTGGTAAAAGATACATTCTAAATTTAAAGGCGTTGAATGAATTTGTAGTTCAAAATCCTTTGAAATTGATAGTTCATAGAACAGCTTACAAGCGAATACTTAAAAAGGGTTTTATGCCTATGAACTGAAGAATCTTATTTTAAAGTACCGATTCATCCTTGGTAAAATACATAAAGAAGTTGTGACTCATCTCAGATACTTACCGCGGTTTTTTCATGAAGATTTGTTAGGTGTTAGAGTGTTAAAGTTATTTACTACCCTCAAAACATGCTCAGTTTCCTGGTTTTATTTTAATTTCTGACGATATGGCAGTATCGTTACCCAACCGCAAACTATGACGTGAATTATGTAACAATTCAAATTCTGTAAAAAAATTTATACGCTTAACTCGTTGTATCATCTAAGAGTTAAGCTTAATTCCGATTAAAAGTCCTAAAGTCCACTTCTCCAGCTATTAGGTATGGATGGGGTTACACAGAACGTCTGTAGAAACAAAAAATGTAGCCCGTAAGAAAAATTAGACTTTAGACGCAGCTGTTCGTCCACCATCGGTTATCCTATCAGATGGCCAGTGGTTACAAAACATTTTTTAAGTCATCTAACTCCCTTAAACCTAAAAGGTTGAACTAGTGATTCACACGATTTCCCGGTCTAGATGAAGACTAATTCTTTTCATTAGAGGGATTTTTGTTTTTGTAATAATTAACGTTAAGATGAATCGAAATACCTCTTTACAGAGTTGATGGCCATATTTTTCGATACATCTATTTTGATACACATGATTTACATTAGTTGCATAGAGGATATCAAATATCCTCATTTAAACGATTGGGTTAATTGTTTCTTATATGGAAATTAAAGATAATCAAAAGCTGACCAAGAGTTACATCCAGTTAATGGGATTAAGCTATCGCTGTAAAATTATATACTTCAAAGTTATTCAAAGAGTTCAATCCAGTTATTGAATTTATCGCTTCTTGCAATAATGCGAAATGTAATCAATATGAACCCAGACGTCTTAGAAACAGAGGCATTCTGAACATTTTGGAACACCAAGTTTACCTTTGCTCTTCTATACATTCTTCTAGAGGTAGAATGCTTAAAAATACTATTATAGACAATGCTTTAGACATACATCGTCTAAGGACCTCTACAACTTTGGATTTCCTTCTTTTACATAAGGTGTCAAAAGACTTACTTCTTATAGTACATTTATTGATGATAAATAAATAAATATGGTCTTTCCCTAGAGAACCACAATTCATAGGAATTACTGGAGGAAGTTCTCTGAAGGCATTAAAAAAAAAAAAAAAAAGGACATTTTGTTGGAATTTTTAATAATCTATATGTTTCAAAAATTTTGTGTTATTTACAAAGTTTTGTGGCAATACTGCTTTAATAACGACTGAGATCCGTACAATCCGTACATTATAAGTCAACCTCGTAATTTCCAACAGAACAACTTGTTAACGACGTAGCATATGGTACGATTACTAATGGTTATCATTCGGCATTGAGTTTAATTTCTGCTGATGATTTTGGGTCAAATTAAAAAAAAAAAAAAAATATATATATATATATATATATATTATATTGCGAAAATGAATAGATAAATTAACATCAAACACCACATAGTAGCACACAATATAGTATGCTAACACATTGCTCAATGGGCCTTAATAAGAGTTTATTCATTCCGTAACTTTGCTTTGCTGATCTTGTAACTTTTTTAGCTTTAGGCAGTAGACACAGCACAGAATGAAAACATTAGCATTAGTTAAAGTTAGTATTATTGTTTTTATATAATTCAAGGGAATTATTGAGTTTATACAACGCCAGCTACTACTCAGGGCGAACCAGTTTTAATTATACCATAATCAAAACTGAAGAGAAAGTATAAAAATTTGCCACAGCTTTGAAAAACAAATCGATATGTCGTTTACAAAATCTTAGACCAAGATATATAATAGACAACCTCCTGATAATGTTGAAGCGACCTCATAAGGTCGCCTGCAGGCAGACCACCGTGAGAACGTGTCTGCCGAGGAATATAATCTCTCACGAGAGAGGTCTGCGTTTCAGCGTACTCAGCACCAAGTACGCAACACTTCCTCGGCGAGCACGTAGTTTGTTGCTTGACCTCATCAGAAAAGCAGTCTGCTGGTAACAACCATTACGGACGTTACCTAAGTTTTATAACCTCTTATTGAGCGATGATGCTTCTGTCGCAATAGCTCTTTTGCTCTCTAATCATTAATCATTATAATCTATCTAAATATAAATTAAACCTATTTGTAATGTGACTGGTTTATTGATCCAGGAATTGAACGAAAAGATTGTGTTAATTAAATACTTCTGTGGTATAAAGAGGACCTATTTCCTATTATAATAGGAAACAATTTACTATCTGTTAATGTCCATAATTTAACAAAAATTTTCATCTCTAAACATCTACCTGATTGTGTTTATTATTATTGAAGAATAAAATGTATGAAATATAATTGATGATTAAACGAACTTACCTGTAAGTGAAGTTCTATCACAATTATGTGAATACATTTTATTCGAAAATAATAATATAAGGTCCCTCCCATACCCAAAACCCATGAGTATAATACGAAAATTTTGTTAAATATTCTCTAAAGAATGAAGCATGGCGCGGACGTAGGCTGGGAGAGCGTGTCCATCAGGGTGGTCAGTTTTAAAAAACAAAATAAATAAAAGTGCGAAATTGCCAGTACAATGAAAGTGTACCTGATTGTGTTTATTATTATTTTCGAATAAAATGTATTCACATAATTGTGATAGAACTTCACTTACAGGTAAGTTCGTTTAATCATCAATTATAATACAGCAGTGACAGATTAGTTTTGCCCGTGGCTCCCCATTAATGCAGAATGCTTATTCAGGGTTTTGCTTATTTGATTGTGATAAAGTTCACTTAAGGGCGATGGGTACCATCCGGGCGCGAAAATTCAAATTTTATTTAGTTTTTCGCTCATAGTAGGCTAATTATACATCGAAGGCTAATGGCAATGAGTTTTGCGGGCACAACATTTATGCATCTACATGTTTTTAATAAAAACTCTGCTCAACAATATTCATTTACTTCATATTGGTTCCCGATAGCTCGAAATCTGGGAAACTGCAAAAAATTATCTTTCGGGAACCAATATGAGATGAGTGGGAACTTTCGAGCAAAGTTTCTATTAAAAACATGTAGATGTATAAAAAGTGGGCCCGCAAAATGCATTGCCATAAATCTACAATGTGTAGTTAGTCTAATATTTGCGAAAAACTAAATAAAATTTGAATTTCGCGGGCTGGTAGGGCCGCAACACCTTAAGTTTGTATAAGATTAAAACTGTGATATCTGTTGACCACGGATCAGAGAATAACTATGTAGTGACTAAAACTATTCCAGTCTACTTTGAGGCTAGATTGATGCAAGTTGTGATTGACGTATTAATAAAATTCTATTCCAATCTCATATAAATCGACTTTTTTTCTGGCGAATTTCCCCATTTTCCGCAGGTCTGTGCTCAAGCGAACACCGCAAACTCTAACGATCAGTGCAATATTAGTCTGTGACCACCTTTACCGCTAAAAACTTAAGAGGAACCTTTATCCTAAAATGTAGGAGAAATATTGCTTGCCACACTGCTTGCAATGTACCTATAACATAAAATTATAAATATATTTACACATTAAAATAATCAATTTTTAAAGGCCACAAAATACCTGATACCTTTGAAAATAAGCGTTCCTTAACCTAAAAAGTCTTTTTTTTTAATTATAACATTGCTTTAAAGTCCGAAAATTTCAGAGATACATGTATAAAGTTCTAGTCGAAAATACTATAATTGAAGTCGTTAACAATTTAGCATATAAATAGATAAAATTAATATTATGTGAAACATAATATTTAAGTCTTTTGTGGCCTTTGAAAATGTGAATTCTTCGTAATACCGAAATGCTAAATTACCAATATCGAAAATGCTAAATGTAAACTTGTTATATTAGAAAGGTGTCAATGGTAATTTAGTCACAATTTCTAATGGATTAAAGTTATATATGTAGTGTTCTAGATTTTTCTCAAATAGATACTATATAATTTGACTTCACCCAATGAAAATGCGCTCATAGTTTATAAAAACAGACGCTCAATCAAAAAAAACTCTTTTAATGTGCAGCTTCATAAAGAACTATTGGCAACGATTGTCTCGTATGGTTTAAGTTCAGTTCCAGGCGACCACTGACCCCCATAATACAACCCTGGACTATTGTGGATATTTTACTATACAATTATTGACAGTTCCTATTCTTTCCTTTCCTTTCCCCGGCACTAAAATAGGCATTAGTTGTAAATGACTGTCGTTGTGAGTGTTATTTTATTTTAGTACCATGGATCCTCACGTCACGCTTAGCAACAATCAGCGCCAAAATGGCGAACATCAAGTGTTTTCATCTTCATCAGACTGTCAACGGACAGTCTGAAGTCCAGCGTACTTGTATTATAGAGGTGAGTGCAGCTGGCGCTAGGCTGCTAGTGCGGCACGTAGGGCGTCCAGTGCTGCTGGTGCTGGGGCGCCGGTCAGTCGGCGCGCGCGCGCTTGGCGGGCGGCTCGCCCTCGCCGCTCCAGTGCACGTACTCCGGCAGCCACTTGGCGAGCTGCGCGTCGAAGAACTCCTCCAGCTTGCGCGCGTCCTTGTGGATCTGCGAGTCCGCCTGAAGCGATGCAAATAAAACAATATTAAAAAAATAGTGAACGCCCGCGGAAACCATACATTTTTTCGGGATAAAAAGTAGCCATTTTAAACCAGGGCGTAACCTATATCTGCTCGGCGAGGAGCACGTCGTTGTGGCGATACGCACCGGGTTGTACTTGTACGCGTTGCGGAACAGCAGGCGCACGTCGGCCACGAACTGCCACGCGTGCGTGTAGCGGCCCTCCGCGCGCGGCTGCAGCTTCAGCCGGATCATGTCCAGGCACATCGGCCGCGATATCTGCTCGGCGAGCAACACAATACAAAATAAAGTAATATATAGCAGTCATCGACTGACAAGACAAATCAAAAATAACACACAGCTGGCTACCATATTGGATTTAGATATGGAAGAAATTTCAAATCATAATATAACGGTACCACAGTCGATATACATTGGTGCCAATTCTATTGTGCAAAATCTCTAATCTAATTTTACGTCTACATAAGAAAGAGAATTGGCATCAATAGTCTTCGAACTGAAGATGGATTAGCTCTTAACTGTTAGGAAAATCAACTGATTAATGTTAGTAAAATCAAGTGAATGAAAGACGGTGGATATACTCTATGGGAAGGTCACAAGGAGTGTGTGGTGTACTCGCCTTGGAGTGGTAGTGTCGGTTGTGCAGCGGCACGGGCTCGCGGAACGGCAGCGACAGCTCGTACTGGCAGTACAGCTCCAGCGTGAGGCGCTCCACCACGCGCCGCGTGCGGCCCTCCAGCGCGCCGCCCGCGCCGCCCGCGTCCGCCGGCTGCTCCGCGAAGTTGACGCACAGCAGGCACTGCCACGACTCCGACTCCCTGCACACACCGCACACCGCCGTCAGTCGCTGCGGCGGGGGGAGCGCGCCGCGCCGCGGATACTCACTCGGGCAGCTTCTCGATGGTGGGGATGTGGCAGTACTGGTGGAACACCTTGGGGCACTTGTCGCAGCACATGAGCTCGCCGCCGTCCATGCACACGGCGCACCAGTCCTCGTTGGGGTCGCTGCCCGCCGCGCCGCCCGCCTTGCCTGCCACAGTAATAAAAGTAAAAATATATCGTGGCAACAAGAATACATAAAGTAACTTACAAATAATATAAGGATATCTCTGCTGCCTACTTTAGGTGACTCTGTGCTATAGGCATTAGCGACCTTCAGCACAAAGTCACAGCACACATCACATAACCAACATAGCGGATTTAATGATTCGAGAAAAAATGAATATTGGACGAGTGCACGATGGCGGGCGAGGGCGCGTCCCCGGCGGGCGCCTGCCGCTCGGCCGCCGCCTGCCGCTCGGCCGCCGCCTGCCGCTCGGCCGCCGCCTGCCGCTCGGCCGCCGCCTGCACGCCGTCGAGTGCAGCGCTAGTGTAGGTCACGGCTGCTCACCGGGCCTGGCGTCCGCGTCGGTGGACGAGTGCACGATGGCGGGCGAGGGCGCGTCCCCGGCGGGCGCCTGCCGCTCGGCCGCCGCCTGCCGCTCGGCCGCCGCCTGCCGCTCGGCCGCCGCCTGCACGCCGTCGAGTGCAGCGCTAGTGTAGGTCACGGCTGCTCACCGGGCCTGGCGTCCGCGTCGGTGGACGAGTGCACGATGGCGGGTGTCTGCTGCTCGGCCACCACCTGCCGCTCGGCCGCCGCCTGCCGCTCGGCCGCCGCCTGCCGCTCGGCCGCCGCCTGCACGCCGTCGAGTGCAGCGCTAGTGTAGGTCACGGCTGCTCACCGGGCCTGGCGTCCGCGTCGGTGGACGAGTGCACGATGGCGGGCGAGGGCGCGTCCCCGGCGGGCGCCTGCCGCTCGGCCGCCGCCTGCCGCTCGGCCGCCGCCTGCCGCTCGGCCGCCGCCTGCCGCTCGGCCGCCGCCTGCACGCCGTCGAGTGCAGCGCTAGTGTAGGTCACGGCTGCTCACCGGGCCTGGCGTCCGCGTCGGTGGACGAGTGCACGATGGCGGGCGAGGGCGCGTCCCCGGCGGGCGCCTGCCGCTCGGCCGCCGCCTGCCGCTCGGCCGCCGCCTGCCGCTCGGCCGCCGCCTGCCGCTCGGCCGCCGCCTGCACGCCGTCGAGTGCAGCGCTAGTGTAGGTCACGGCTGCTCACCGGGCCTGGCGTCCGCGTCGGTGGACGAGTGCACGATGGCGGGCGAGGGCGCGTCCCCGGCGGGCGTCTGCTGCTCGGCCACCACCTGCACGCCGTTGGAGTCCAGCTTGGCGATGGTGGCTATGAGGTCTTCCACCGACTCCGCGCACACTTTGTCCAGCTCCGAGGCCGTGCCGCCGCTGACGCCCTGGCAATATACCGAAACAATGACAATAACATACAATTAGTGATGAAGCCAGAGTGAGTGATAAATTAGCAACAACTGATTCGTGATACGTGTCGTAATTTCTGAAGACTTTAAGTCTTAAATTAAATGGACGGACTGAAGATCATTGTGTGTTATGGAATACCGTATATTTAGTTTGTTATCTGTCATGTAGCATGAGGCGCACGTACGTTGAGGCTGGGGCTGGGCGTCTTGGGGTTGGTGGAGGTGACGGCGGAGGAGGCGCGCGCGCGCCCCAGCGTGATCTTGTAGTCGGCGCCCGCGCCCGCGCCCGCCGTCGCGCCCGCTGCCGCCTCTGCACCTGCGCACATAAATACGTGTGTAGCTTGCCAGGAACCTTGTGCCTAATATGATTAAACTCAATAAAAAAAACAGTGTATGCTTAGTACTAATTCATTACGTAATATATCACTATAAATTTTATTTTATTTTTATTTTTATTTTAAAACAAAAACTAAAATTCGGTAAACATTATTTCTACGCACTACGAACCAGAGTTGGTACAGCTCTCTCATGGAGCAGGAGTCATCATCATAAATTTAATGTAATTGACCTAAGAAACTCGATGTGGTAAATTAACATCAATCATCATCACTACCATCATGATAATGACATGAAGAAATATGGGCAAGCTTATCACTTGGCCGATGCTGCTGATTGTTGCCCATCCGGACGGTCGGAGTCGTGACGCGAGTGATGGCGGGCGCGTTACCGTTGGCGAGCGCGTGCTGCGGGATGTGCCACTTGGCGGCGGGCTGGTGCGGCTGGTGCGGCTGGTGCGGCTGGTGCGGAAGCGCGAGCGCGTGCGGGTGCGGCGGCGCGTGCGCGTAGTGCGGGTGCGGGTGCGGCGCGGGCGACGGCGTGCGCGGCCCGCCGCTGCGCCGCCCGCTCGCGCTCGCGCTCATGGCACCCGCCGCCGCGCCGCCCGGGTACGCGCTGTTGTACGCGCCCAGCACTGCGGACACACCACTATTACGATCAACTGTAATTCCTTTAACAATGATGGGAGGAATTAATAAACTGTCAGGGAAGTCAGAGAATATTTTCAAAGGATTCAAAGGACATGCATGACATGATACGTTTTGATTTGGTTCATTTTCAACTAAAAATTGAAAAGAACAAATATCAAATAGGTGATGGCACCCACTCTGGTGGTAGGCCTGCTGCATGGCGGCGACGGAGTGCTGCGCGGCGTGCTGCGCGGGGTGCGGCGCGGGGTGCGGCGCGGGGGCGCGCGCGCGCGCTGCGCTCGCGTTCAGCAGCCCGCGCAGGTTCATCTCGTTCATACCTGCGCGTTGCGATTGCGTTTAGTATGACATTGCAGTTAAGTTTGTTCCTATACTGCAGTGGACTTGTTATATGAAGAATACTTGCGTACAACCAGCACTAATATTTCCCTTTGATTGGTTGTACGACTGCACACGTGGTAAGTGCGATCCTGATAGTTACCACGTACCGTGCAGGTGGTGCGGGTGCGTGGTGGAGGTGACGTGCGGGTGCCGCAGCGGCGTGTGCGCGCGCGCCCGCAGCAGCGCGTGGTTGCCGCCCGCCGACCCGCCACGTACGACTGCACACGTGGTAAGTGCGATCCTGATAGTTACCACGTACCGTGCAGGTGGTGCGGGTGCGTGGTGGAGGTGACGTGCGGGTGCCGCAGCGGCGTGTGCGCGCGCGCCCGCAGCAGCGCGTGGTTGCCGCCCGCCGACCCGCCACGTACGACTGCACACGTGGTAAGTGCGATCCTGATAGTTACCACGTACCGTGCAGGTGGTGCGGGTGCGTGGTGGAGGTGACGTGCGGGTGCCGCAGCGGCGTGTGCGCGCGCGCCCGCAGCAGCGCGTGGTTGCCGCCCGCCGACCCGCCACGTACGACTGCACACGTGGTAAGTGCGATCCTGATAGTTACCACGTACCGTGCAGGTGGTGCGGGTGCGTGGTGGAGGTGACGTGCGGGTGCCGCAGCGGCGTGTGCGCGCGCGCCCGCAGCAGCGCGTGGTTGCCGCCCGCCGACCCGCCACGTACGACTGCACACGTGGTAAGTGCGATCCTGATAGTTACCACGTACCGTGCAGGTGGTGCGGGTGCGTGGTGGAGGTGACGTGCGGGTGCCGCAGCGGCGTGTGCGCGCGCGCCCGCAGCAGCGCGTGGTTGCCGCCCGCCGACCCGCCACGTACGACTGCACACGTGGTAAGTGCGATCCTGATAGTTACCACGTACCGTGCAGGTGGTGCGGGTGCGTGGTGGAGGTGACGTGCGGGTGCCGCAGCGGCGTGTGCGCGCGCGCCCGCAGCAGCGCGTGGTTGCCGCCCGCCGACCCGCCACGTACGACTGCACACGTGGTAAGTGCGATCCTGATAGTTACCACGTACCGTGCAGGTGGTGCGGGTGCGTGGTGGAGGTGACGTGCGGGTGCCGCAGCGGCGTGTGCGCGCGCGCCCGCAGCAGCGCGTGGTTGCCGCCCGCCGACCCGCCACGTACGACTGCACACGTGGTAAGTGCGATCCTGATAGTTACCACGTACCGTGCAGGTGGTGCGGGTGCGTGGTGGAGGTGACGTGCGGGTGCCGCAGCGGCGTGTGCGCGCGCGCCCGCAGCAGCGCGTGGTTGCCGCCCGCCGACCCGCCACGTACGACTGCACACGTGGTAAGTGCGATCCTGATAGTTACCACGTACCGTGCAGGTGGTGCGGGTGCGTGGTGGAGGTGACGTGCGGGTGCCGCAGCGGCGTGTGCGCGCGCGCCCGCAGCAGCGCGTGGTTGCCGCCCGCCGACCCGCCACGTACGACTGCACACGTGGTAAGTGCGATCCTGATAGTTACCACGTACCGTGCAGGTGGTGCGGGTGCGTGGTGGAGGTGACGTGCGGGTGCCGCAGCGGCGTGTGCGCGCGCGCCCGCAGCAGCGCGTGGTTGCCGCCCGCCGACCCGCCACGTACGACTGCACACGTGGTAAGTGCGATCCTGATAGTTACCACGTACCGTGCAGGTGGTGCGGGTGCGTGGTGGAGGTGACGTGCGGGTGCCGCAGCGGCGTGTGCGCGCGCGCCCGCAGCAGCGCGTGGTTGCCGCCCGCCGACCCGCCACGTACGACTGCACACGTGGTAAGTGCGATCCTGATAGTTACCACGTACCGTGCAGGTGGTGCGGGTGCGTGGTGGAGGTGACGTGCGGGTGCCGCAGCGGCGTGTGCGCGCGCGCCCGCAGCAGCGCGTGGTTGCCGCCCGCCGACCCGCCACGTACGACTGCACACGTGGTAAGTGCGATCCTGATAGTTACCACGTACCGTGCAGGTGGTGCGGGTGCGTGGTGGAGGTGACGTGCGGGTGCCGCAGCGGCGTGTGCGCGCGCGCCCGCAGCAGCGCGTGGTTGCCGCCCGCCGACCCGCCACGTACGACTGCACACGTGGTAAGTGCGATCCTGATAGTTACCACGTACCGTGCAGGTGGTGCGGGTGCGTGGTGGAGGTGACGTGCGGGTGCCGCAGCGGCGTGTGCGCGCGCGCCCGCAGCAGCGCGTGGTTGCCGCCCGCCGACCCGCCACGTACGACTGCACACGTGGTAAGTGCGATCCTGATAGTTACCACGTACCGTGCAGGTGGTGCGGGTGCGTGGTGGAGGTGACGTGCGGGTGCCGCAGCGGCGTGTGCGCGCGCGCCCGCAGCAGCGCGTGGTTGCCGCCCGCCGACCCGCCACGTACGACTGCACACGTGGTAAGTGCGATCCTGATAGTTACCACGTACCGTGCAGGTGGTGCGGGTGCGTGGTGGAGGTGACGTGCGGGTGCCGCAGCGGCGTGTGCGCGCGCGCCCGCAGCAGCGCGTGGTTGCCGCCCGCCGACCCGCCACGTACGACTGCACACGTGGTAAGTGCGATCCTGATAGTTACCACGTACCGTGCAGGTGGTGCGGGTGCGTGGTGGAGGTGACGTGCGGGTGCCGCAGCGGCGTGTGCGCGCGCGCCCGCAGCAGCGCGTGGTTGCCGCCCGCCGACCCGCCACGTACGACTGCACACGTGGTAAGTGCGATCCTGATAGTTACCACGTACCGTGCAGGTGGTGCGGGTGCGTGGTGGAGGTGACGTGCGGGTGCCGCAGCGGCGTGTGCGCGCGCGCCCGCAGCAGCGCGTGGTTGCCGCCCGCCGACCCGCCACGTACGACTGCACACGTGGTAAGTGCGATCCTGATAGTTACCACGTACCGTGCAGGTGGTGCGGGTGCGTGGTGGAGGTGACGTGCGGGTGCCGCAGCGGCGTGTGCGCGCGCGCCCGCAGCAGCGCGTGGTTGCCGCCCGCCGACCCGCCACGTACGACTGCACACGTGGTAAGTGCGATCCTGATAGTTACCACGTACCGTGCAGGTGGTGCGGGTGCGTGGTGGAGGTGACGTGCGGGTGCCGCAGCGGCGTGTGCGCGCGCGCCCGCAGCAGCGCGTGGTTGCCGCCCGCCGACCCGCCACGTACGACTGCACACGTGGTAAGTGCGATCCTGATAGTTACCACGTACCGTGCAGGTGGTGCGGGTGCGTGGTGGAGGTGACGTGCGGGTGCCGCAGCGGCGTGTGCGCGCGCGCCCGCAGCAGCGCGTGGTTGCCGCCCGCCGACCCGCCACGTACGACTGCACACGTGGTAAGTGCGATCCTGATAGTTACCACGTACCGTGCAGGTGGTGCGGGTGCGTGGTGGAGGTGACGTGCGGGTGCCGCAGCGGCGTGTGCGCGCGCGCCCGCAGCAGCGCGTGGTTGCCGCCCGCCGACCCGCCCGCGCCCGACACCGCCGCCACGTACGACTGCACGCATTCACAAGGGTTTTGTGGCCTTATTTTAGGTTTAAAAAATACCTGTACCTTTGTAAAACGCTGTTTGATTATAAAAAAATATATATGAAATAGGACGTTCAACAATCTAATAGGTGCCTCGGTTGGCTTTACAACGTGTTTAAGAATTCAAAGTGTTTCGCCATTCGCTTTAAATAAAGAACCACTTCGCGTTGTGCCGCACAAGTTCGTACAATCGGTTCGCACTGGGCGTATAGTGCTTCAGCTAGCCACATATGACCTATCATATATTTTTTATCTGTGATGTTAACAAACGTCAAAAAATTTCAAGATGGCCGACATAACTGCCTAATTGTGCTTCGTTGCACCATTTGCTGACTTCTCTGATACTTGGCGAGTGCGTTTATCGTATCAGCGGTTGCGTGCGTGGCCAGTTCTCCAAGCATTAACAACTTTGTCGAGATGAATATTTCTCTACTCGACATTATGTTCTTCTTCGAATGTGCGGCCAGCCTGCCCGCTATCTTCTCCAGTATATCATTGATAAGCATGCTGAGCGTGAATATCTTTATCAATGATATGCTGGAGAACATAGCGGCCGAAGCGGCTGGCCGCACATTCGAAGAAGATATCTATAATCGTCATGAAATCTGGCAATCGCGCATTCCATCTGGCAATGTATTTGAATGACATATTCGATCAAAAAATGGTCACGTGAATTATAATGTCCGGCTGTCATTCTAATACATTTTTGATTTTCGTTCCATTAGACTATGGAATGAGCGATCTCTAGGTATCTATGACAATCGTAGATAAGCCATATGGCTGAACATATCACCACCGGAAGTTTTCAGTGGTAGCCAGGAGTGATTAGTTAGACAAGTCTAATTGTAACACACTGTGTGACACTTAACATTTATAATGTAAACCAAAAATGCATTTTTTTTTTAAATAAACACAGCTGACTTTTGAGTGAATATTATTAATACTGTCAACTGTGTAAGTACGAATAATTTTTTATTCACTAAATAAATGAACTTCTTTCAATAGCTCTACAAATACATATAATATGATGCAAATAAGGTGTAATATAATACAGTGTAACAACAGCTAGCAACAAACCTGGTATCGTGCCAAAGTCTAAGACATGGAAAGTAATAAAGTGAATTAGATTCAGTGTGTATGGATACATATTCTATACATACACTCATAAATATATAATATTTGGAGCTTCCAAGCAATATGCGTTTAAAATAGCATATCCCTCCCAAGTGCAAATATACGTCACTCTTAAGATTGTAGATATAAGTCATTTTTCGAAATATTACTTACTTTTAAGGCTTTCCATTTTATCCATTTTACGCATAAGGCCCGGTTTCCACCAAAGCAGAGTATCAGATTTTGACATCTCCGAAACTGAGGGGAGAGGAGATGTCAAAATTATGAAATCTGATTGGTTACTCAAACACAAGCTCCGCTTTGGTGGAAACCGGGCTATAATATGATAAAGTTTTACTGAAATTTAACCAACTATTGTCAGGATTTTGTCCTTCTAGCACAGTAAAATGATCCTTACTTGTGGAAAGGAGTCGATTAGCAATAAAAAAATTGACAATTTAATAAATTTTTATGGACGACTTACGCTTCACTTAAAAATTAAAGTGTTTACAGTACAAAAAGAGATTCCTAAGAGTTGCTCCTAACAGTCTTTCTAAAGCCTTCCTTATATTGTCCCCATTCTAGTTAAAAACACTCTGAATAATTATTTTGCACCTACTGTTATAATTCCTTTCTTAAGATTTGGAGAGTGCAATCTGCAGAGTGCATTAGAATAGCAACTATCTCTACTGTTTTATGTAGCTGGTCCGATGAATGGCGGTGTTAAGTGTCCCGGAGGCGAATGACGCATCTCGTTGTACGATTGACAGAATTCGGTCAAACACTCGCTAGTCGAGAACTTGACGAACCGAATGAAGCTGTCATCATTCGCACCTTCAATTAAAACGTTCAATCACGCAACAATTGACGAACGACGAATGATCGTCTCCAGGGCACCTAACAGCGTGACGTCACACTCATAACACTCGGTAATAGCAACGAATATATAATATTACTAACGTAAAGAAGGGACATTCACACCCTCCCGTCAATGTATTACCCCAGAGCGCCGAGCGCGACGCGTCGGGTGGTACTCGTGGGCGCTGTCTCGCGAGTGCGTTATTTCAATAGGTTTGCCACAAATTCATAACTTTATCATCATATGGCTACTGATTGTAAATAAAAGCATACCTTTTTAGATGACAATTTTTTTATTAGTAAAATTTATGAAAAAACCGGAGGATTAATAAAGTTTTCTCAGATTGTGCTTGGCAAATGAAAAAATCATATGGGCAAGGAACCGTAATTAATAATTTTTGCAGTGATTTTTATAAGTATCCCATTATAATATCCTATTGATTAATGAATATGAATTATATGGAAGCTTGTGGGTTTGGATGTTTGTAACTCTTTCATGCCGCAACTAGGTACATACCTACTGTACCGATTTGGCTGCAAATTGGAATGAAGATATTATATTAACTTTCATTAAGACATTACTATCTTTTTATCCCTAAAAATCCACAGTCCATACGGAATTTGTGAAACTCCAAAATTCAGGTCAGTGAAGCCACGGAAAAAAGCAATGTACTTATGAAAATAAATATATATTATTTCTGTTTTAATTTTATCCTTAGAAATTAATAAAATTATAGATAAACACAATGAAATATAATTAGTTTTCATGAAATAACTAAACAAAGTATTGCATTTGTACCGCAATTCAAATGTTTTACAGTGGGCTGCAAGTTGTCAGTTGTCACCGTGGCATTTTGCATCGGTCGCGTATACGTCGAGTTTTGCCAGCCCTATCGGGCTACGATGACATTTACTCACACATAGAAATGAATGCTTATAGGGCCGGCATTTTAGTAGTAGTGTAGGTAGTTAAGTTATGTTATTTGTACTGAGTGTCACGGGCCTGGTAATAGACATCTACTGTACAGTGCGACAAGGCTATTTTGGCGCGTGGCCAAGGTCTGAATTAACGCCGCTATCTTGTGCTACTGTTTGATAGTTCGCTCTGTCAGTATATCACTATTGTATGTTATGTTGTTTTTGCTTACTATTAACTATTTTAAACAAAAATTGAAGTAAAATTGAGGAGATTTTATTTTATGGCTGCCTTTGTTTTGCAACAGCGCCCTCCTTCAAGTGCCAAGAGAGCCTTGTAGAACTGTAGACAGGGCGAACCGCGCGATCATTAGTACCAACAGTACAAGGCCACGCGGTTCGCTCAGCGGCGGCGGCGGTATTTTGACAGTTGGCGCTACTGTTTGCTTGTATGTTTGGTTTACGTAAATCGTTCGGATGGCCATATCGTGAGGTTGGTAATCAGTGCAGTCGATGGTGCTCACCTGGTGCATGGCGACCTGCTGCAGCGCCACGACGGCGGAGTGCGGCGGCGCGGCGGCGTGGTAGGGCCCCAGCGACGCGCCCGCGGCGGCGGCGCCCGCGGCGGCGCTGGGCCCCGGGCTGCCGGCCGCGCCGCCGCCGTCCACCTTGCCGTCCACCACGATCGCGCCGATGCTGGACAGCACTGAAACATACCACATTGATGCGGTTTTAAACTGTCATCGCAACAATCATCGTAGAATACAAACGAAGTTGCCAACCTAGCTAGAATACTAGATGGCTAGGAGTACCGTCTATATTGAACGTTCTTATTCTTAAACCCTGTTAAAGAAGTTTTATCAGACTTTTACTGGTGGTATGACTCTTAATGCAGAGTTCGCCCGGATAGGTAACACTGCGGTGTCCGTTATTTTTAACCGACTTCAAAAATGGAGGAGGTTCTCAATTCATCGGAATCTTTTTTTATACCATGCAGTGAAGAAGGCACTAGTGTACACCGATATGATAACTGGGCAAAATGAAACAACTAATTAAAACTAACAAAAACAACACAACTAACAACTAATTAAAACTAAGCATTTGTTAAATTGTTATTTGTCATAATAAGTCCGCCTCCCTGGTTACAGCGCCCTTACAGGGGCTCCGTTATTTTAATGGACGTGTATCTAAATAAATAAATGAATACTTTAGCGATAAATATCTTAGGATGACGAGCGCAGTGCTGTGTGTCGTATAATACTGCAGGTATGCGTATCACTTAACATCAAGTGAGCGTCTCGCTCGTCTCATCATTGTTTGTAACGGTAACGGAGTGGGATAGCCTGCTCGGCGCCGCGCCACTCACCGCGCACGAGGTCCGGCAGCTTGTCGAGCGCCAGCGAGATGCGCACGGGGATCTCCGGGTTGGGGATGTCTGCGCGGCGGCTCTTGATGCGCTGCAGGTGCGCCGACACCGTGCGCTTGCTGTGCAGGATGGCCGTGTCGCTGCCCTGCGGACGCGCACCATTACCACCATCACCAATATAACAACACAACATTGATGAGGGGACACAGAAATTCTCCCCGCTTATATTTTCGAATAGAATAGTGTGCGCGGATGTGGGTACGAACTTCCACGGACTACGAGAGTTCACGCACACTTGGCCCAGGAGGCGGAGCAGCTCGGATGTGCGGCAACGAAGATGAAGAACAGAACGACAGGATGCTGATGACAAGCTCACGGCGAGCACCAGCAGCTCTAATAATAATCACAGCAGCTCGTCGGGAGAAGAGGAGGCTGCTGAGGGCGGATGAAGTTCAATAATAATTGTAGCGTCTAGTTTAGGACGGAGAAAAAGACTTTAGGGACAAGGAGAGAAACAATTTATACGAAGCTCAAGAAGGCATCCGCCTTGGGACAAGCGCCGAGAGCAAGTACCAGTCGGGTGTTTAAGAGTCTTTGAGGGTGGTGGAGCCATGGGAAGGTTGAGGGTTATCTTAGCCGATGGCCCCCACTTTGGTGATATTTGGGAGGCAGCAGCGGGCGGGTGGGCACCTGTTCGAGCGCGGTGTTGACGAAGTCGACGCAGTGGTCGGTGATGGCGGCGAGCTGCTCCAGCGCGTCCTTCTTCTCGCTGAGCGTGCGCTGCTTGCCGTCGCACACCTCGTTGAGGCGCAGCACCAGCAGCGGGCGGGTGGGCACCTGTTCGAGCGCGGTGTTGACGAAGTCGACGCAGTGGTCGGTGATGGCGGCGAGCTGCTCCAGCGCGTCCTTCTTCTCGCTGAGCGTGCGCTGCTTGCCGTCGCACACCTCGTTGAGGCGCAGCACCAGCTGCGGGTGGGTGGGCACCTGTTCGAGCGCGGTGTTGACGAAGTCGACGCAGTGGTCGGTGATGGCGGCGAGCTGCTCCAGCGCGTCCTTCTTCTCGCTGAGCGTGCGCTGCTTGCCGTCGCACACCTCGTTGAGGCGCAGCACCAGCAGCGGGCGGGTGGGCACCTGTTCGAGCGCGGTGTTGACGAAGTCGACGCAGTGGTCGGTGATGGCGGCGAGCTGCTCCAGCGCGTCCTTCTTCTCGCTGAGCGTGCGCTGCTTGCCGTCGCACACCTCGTTGAGGCGCAGCACCAGCTGCGGGCGGGTGGGCACCTGTTCGAGCGCGGTGTTGACGAAGTCGACGCAGTGGTCGGTGATGGCGGCGAGCTGCTCCAGCGCGTCCTTCTTCTCGCTGAGCGTGCGCTGCTTGCCGTCGCACACCTCGTTGAGGCGCAGCACCAGCTGCGGGTGGGTGGGTACCTGTTCGAGCGCCGTGTTGACGAAGTCGACGCAGTGGTCGGTGATGGCGGCGAGCTGCTCCAGCGCGTCCTTCTTCTCGCTGAGCGTGCGCTGCTTGCCGTCGCACACCTCGTTGAGGCGCAGCACCAGCAGCGGGCGGGTGGGCACCTGTTCGAGCGCGGTGTTGACGAAGTCGACGCAGTGGTCGGTGATGGCGGCGAGCTGCTCCAGCGCGTCCTTCTTCTCGCTGAGCGTGCGCTGCTTGCCGTCGCACACCTCGTTGAGGCGCAGCACCAGCTGCGGGCGGGTGGGCACCTGTTCGAGCGCGGTGTTGACGAAGTCGACGCAGTGGTCGGTGATGGCGGCGAGCTGCTCCAGCGCGTCCTTCTTCTCGCTGAGCGTGCGCTGCTTGCCGTCGCACACCTCGTTGAGGCGCAGCACCAGCTGCGGGTGGGTGGGCACCTGTTCGAGCGCGGTGTTGACGAAGTCGACGCAGTGGTCGGTGATGGCGGCGAGCTGCTCCAGCGCGTCCTTCTTCTCGCTGAGCGTGCGCTGCTTGCCGTCGCACACCTCGTTGAGGCGCAGCACCAGCAGCGGGCGGGTGGGCACCTGTTCGAGCGCGGTGTTGACGAAGTCGACGCAGTGGTCGGTGATGGCGGCGAGCTGCTCCAGCGCGTCCTTCTTCTCGCTGAGCGTGCGCTGCTTGCCGTCGCACACCTCGTTGAGGCGCAGCACCAGCTGCGGGCGGGTGGGCACCTGTTCGAGCGCGGTGTTGACGAAGTCGACGCAGTGGTCGGTGATGGCGGCGAGCTGCTCCAGCGCGTCCTTCTTCTCGCTGAGCGTGCGCTGCTTGCCGTCGCACACCTCGTTGAGGCGCAGCACCAGCTGCGGGCGGGTGGGCACCTGTTCGAGCGCGGTGTTGACGAAGTCGACGCAGTGGTCGGTGATGGCGGCGAGCTGCTCCAGCGCGTCCTTCTTCTCGCTGAGCGTGCGCTGCTTGCCGTCGCACACCTCGTTGAGGCGCAGCACCAGCTGCGGGTGGGTGGGCACCTGTTCGAGCGCGGTGTTGACGAAGTCGACGCAGTGGTCGGTGATGGCGGCGAGCTGCTCCAGCGCGTCCTTCTTCTCGCTGAGCGTGCGCTGCTTGCCGTCGCACACCTCGTTGAGGCGCAGCACCAGCTGCGGGTGGGTGGGCACCTGTTCGAGCGCGGTGTTGACGAAGTCGACGCAGTGGTCGGTGATGGCGGCGAGCTGCTCCAGCGCGTCCTTCTTCTCGCTGAGCGTGCGCTGCTTGCCGTCGCACACCTCGTTGAGGCGCAGCACCAGCTGCGGGTGGGTGGGCACCTGTTCGAGCGCGGTGTTGACGAAGTCGACGCAGTGGTCGGTGATGGCGGCGAGCTGCTCCAGCGCGTCCTTCTTCTCGCTGAGCGTGCGCTGCTTGCCGTCGCACACCTCGTTGAGGCGCAGCACCAGCTGCGGGCGGGTGGGCACCTGTTCGAGCGCGGTGTTGACGAAGTCGACGCAGTGGTCGGTGATGGCGGCGAGCTGCTCCAGCGCGTCCTTCTTCTCGCTGAGCGTGCGCTGCTTGCCGTCGCACACCTCGTTGAGGCGCAGCACCAGCTGCGGGCGGGTGGGCACCTGTTCGAGCGCGGTGTTGACGAAGTCGACGCAGTGGTCGGTGATGGCGGCGAGCTGCTCCAGCGCGTCCTTCTTCTCGCTGAGCGTGCGCTGCTTGCCGTCGCACACCTCGTTGAGGCGCAGCACCAGCTGCGGGTGGGTGGGCACCTGTTCGAGCGCGGTGTTGACGAAGTCGACGCAGTGGTCGGTGATGGCGGCGAGCTGCTCCAGCGCGTCCTTCTTCTCGCTGAGCGTGCGCTGCTTGCCGTCGCACACCTCGTTGAGGCGCAGCACCAGCTGCGGGTGGGTGGGCACCTGTTCGAGCGCGGTGTTGACGAAGTCGACGCAGTGGTCGGTGATGGCGGCGAGCTGCTCCAGCGCGTCCTTCTTCTCGCTGAGCGTGCGCTGCTTGCCGTCGCACACCTCGTTGAGGCGCAGCACCAGCTGCGGGTGGGTGGGCACCTGTTCGAGCGCGGTGTTGACGAAGTCGACGCAGTGGTCGGTGATGGCGGCGAGCTGCTCCAGCGCGTCCTTCTTCTCGCTGAGCGTGCGCTGCTTGCCGTCGCACACCTCGTTGAGGCGCAGCACCAGCTGCGGGCGGGTGGGCACCTGTTCGAGCGCGGTGTTGACGAAGTCGACGCAGTGGTCGGTGATGGCGGCGAGCTGCTCCAGCGCGTCCTTCTTCTCGCTGAGCGTGCGCTGCTTGCCGTCGCACACCTCGTTGAGGCGCAGCACCAGCTGCGGGCGGGTGGGCACCTGTTCGAGCGCGGTGTTGACGAAGTCGACGCAGTGGTCGGTGATGGCGGCGAGCTGCTCCAGCGCGTCCTTCTTCTCGCTGAGCGTGCGCTGCTTGCCGTCGCACACCTCGTTGAGGCGCAGCACCAGCTGCGGGTGGGTGGGCACCTGTTCGAGCGCGGTGTTGACGAAGTCGACGCAGTGGTCGGTGATGGCGGCGAGCTGCTCCAGCGCGTCCTTCTTCTCGCTGAGCGTGCGCTGCTTGCCGTCGCACACCTCGTTGAGGCGCAGCACCAGCTGCGGGTGGGTGGGCACCTGTTCGAGCGCGGTGTTGACGAAGTCGACGCAGTGGTCGGTGATGGCGGCGAGCTGCTCCAGCGCGTCCTTCTTCTCGCTGAGCGTGCGCTGCTTGCCGTCGCACACCTCGTTGAGGCGCAGCACCAGCTGCGGGTGGGTGGGCACCTGTTCGAGCGCGGTGTTGACGAAGTCGACGCAGTGGTCGGTGATGGCGGCGAGCTGCTCCAGCGCGTCCTTCTTCTCGCTGAGCGTGCGCTGCTTGCCGTCGCACACCTCGTTGAGGCGCAGCACCAGCTGCGGGCGGGTGGGGTTCACCTGTTCGAGCGCGGTGTTGACGAAGTCGACGCAGTGGTCGGTGATGGCGGCGAGCTGCTCCAGCGCGTCCTTCTTCTCGCTGAGCGTGCGCTGCTTGCCGTCGCACACCTCGTTGAGGCGCAGCACCAGCTGCGGGTGGGTGGGCACCTGTTCGAGCGCGGTGTTGACGAAGTCGACGCAGTGGTCGGTGATGGCGGCGAGCTGCTCCAGCGCGTCCTTCTTCTCGCTGAGCGTGCGCTGCTTGCCGTCGCACACCTCGTTGAGGCGCAGCACCAGCTGCGGGTGGGTGGGCACCTGTTCGAGCGCGGTGTTGACGAAGTCGACGCAGTGGTCGGTGATGGCGGCGAGCTGCTCCAGCGCGTCCTTCTTCTCGCTGAGCGTGCGCTGCTTGCCGTCGCACACCTCGTTGAGGCGCAGCACCAGCTGCGGGTGGGTGGGCACCTGTTCGAGCGCGGTGTTGACGAAGTCGACGCAGTGGTCGGTGATGGCGGCGAGCTGCTCCAGCGCGTCCTTCTTCTCGCTGAGCGTGCGCTGCTTGCCGTCGCACACCTCGTTGAGGCGCAGCACCAGCTGCGGGTGGGTGGGCACCTGTTCGAGCGCGGTGTTGACGAAGTCGACGCAGTGGTCGGTGATGGCGGCGAGCTGCTCCAGCGCGTCCTTCTTCTCGCTGAGCGTGCGCTGCTTGCCGTCGCACACCTCGTTGAGGCGCAGCACCAGCTGCGGGGGGTGGGTACCTGTTCGAGCGCGGTGTTGACGAAGTCGACGCAGTGGTCGGTGATGGCGGCGAGCTGCTCCAGCGCGTCCTTCTTCTCGCTGAGCGTGCGCTGCTTGCCGTCGCACACCTCGTTGAGGCGCAGCACCAGCTGCGGGTGGGTGGGCACCTGTTCGAGCGCGGTGTTGACGAAGTCGACGCAGTGGTCGGTGATGGCGGCGAGCTGCTCCAGCGCGTCCTTCTTCTCGCTGAGCGTGCGCTGCTTGCCGTCGCACACCTCGTTGAGGCGCAGCACCAGCTGCGGGCGGGTGGGCACCTGTTCGAGCGCGGTGTTGACGAAGTCGACGCAGTGGTCGGTGATGGCGGCGAGCTGCTCCAGCGCGTCCTTCTTCTCGCTGAGCGTGCGCTGCTTGCCGTCGCACACCTCGTTGAGGCGCAGCACCAGCTGCGGGCGGGTGGGCACCTGTTCGAGCGCGGTGTTGACGAAGTCGACGCAGTGGTCGGTGATGGCGGCGAGCTGCTCCAGCGCGTCCTTCTTCTCGCTGAGCGTGCGCTGCTTGCCGTCGCACACCTCGTTGAGGCGCAGCACCAGCTGCGGGCGGGTGGGCACCTGTTCGAGCGCGGTGTTGACGAAGTCGACGCAGTGGTCGGTGATGGCGGCGAGCTGCTCCAGCGCGTCCTTCTTCTCGCTGAGCGTGCGCTGCTTGCCGTCGCACACCTCGTTGAGGCGCAGCACCAGCTGCGGGTGGGTGGGCACCTGTTCGAGCGCGGTGTTGACGAAGTCGACGCAGTGGTCGGTGATGGCGGCGAGCTGCTCCAGCGCGTCCTTCTTCTCGCTGAGCGTGCGCTGCTTGCCGTCGCACACCTCGTTGAGGCGCAGCACCAGCTGCGGGTGGGTGGGCACCTGTTCGAGCGCGGTGTTGACGAAGTCGACGCAGTGGTCGGTGATGGCGGCGAGCTGCTCCAGCGCGTCCTTCTTCTCGCTGAGCGTGCGCTGCTTGCCGTCGCACACCTCGTTGAGGCGCAGCACCAGCTGCGGGTGGGTGGGCACCTGTTCGAGCGCGGTGTTGACGAAGTCGACGCAGTGGTCGGTGATGGCGGCGAGCTGCTCCAGCGCGTCCTTCTTCTCGCTGAGCGTGCGCTGCTTGCCGTCGCACACCTCGTTGAGGCGCAGCACCAGCTGCGGGTGGGTGGGCACCTGTTCGAGCGCGGTGTTGACGAAGTCGACGCAGTGGTCGGTGATGGCGGCGAGCTGCTCCAGCGCGTCCTTCTTCTCGCTGAGCGTGCGCTGCTTGCCGTCGCACACCTCGTTGAGGCGCAGCACCAGCTGCGGGTGGGTGGGTACCTGTTCGAGCGCGGTGTTGACGAAGTCGACGCAGTGGTCGGTGATGGCGGCGAGCTGCTCCAGCGCGTCCTTCTTCTCGCTGAGCGTGCGCTGCTTGCCGTCGCACACCTCGTTGAGGCGCAGCACCAGCTGCGGGTGGGTGGGTACCTGTTCGAGCGCGGTGTTGACGAAGTCGACGCAGTGGTCGGTGATGGCGGCGAGCTGCTCCAGCGCGAGCGTGCGCTGCTTGCCGTCGCACACCTCGTTGAGGCGCAGCAGCACCTGTTCGAGCGCGGTGTTGACGAAGTCGACGCAGTGGTCGGTGATGGCGGCACCTGTCGCTGAGCGTGCGCTGCTTGCCGTCGCACACCTCGTTCGAGCGCTGTTCGAGCGCGCGTGTTGACGAAGTCGACGCAGTGGTCGGTGATGGCGGCGAGCTGCTCCAGCGCGTCCTTCTTCTCGCTGAGCGTGCGCTGCTTGCCGTCGCACACCTCGTTGAGGCGCAGCACCAGCTGCGGGTGGGTGGGCACCTGTTCGAGCGCGGTGTTGACGAAGTCGACGCAGTGGTCGGTGATGGCGGCGAGCTGCTCCAGCGCGTCCTTCTTCTCGCTGAGCGTGCGCTGCTTGCCGTCGCACACCTCGTTGAGGCGCAGCACCAGCTGCGGGTGGGTGGGCACCTGTTCGAGCGCGGTGTTGACGAAGTCGACGCAGTGGTCGGTGATGGCGGCGAGCTGCTCCAGCGCGTCCTTCTTCTCGCTGAGCGTGCGCTGCTTGCCGTCGCACACCTCGTTGAGGCGCAGCACCAGCTGCGGGTGGGTGGGTACCTGTTCGAGCGCGGTGTTGACGAAGTCGACGCAGTGGTCGGTGATGGCGGCGAGCTGCTCCAGCGCGTCCTTCTTCTCGCTGAGCGTGCGCTGCTTGCCGTCGCACACCTCGTTGAGGCGCAGCACCAGCTGCGGGTGGGTGGGTACCTGTTCGAGCGCGGTGTTGACGAAGTCGACGCAGTGGTCGGTGATGGCGGCGAGCTGCTCCAGCGCGTCCTTCTTCTCGCTGAGCGTGCGCTGCTTGCCGTCGCACACCTCGTTGAGGCGCAGCACCAGCTGCGGGTGGGTGGGTACCTGTTCGAGCGCGGTGTTGACGAAGTCGACGCAGTGGTCGGTGATGGCGGCGAGCTGCTCCAGCGCGTCCTTCTTCTCGCTGAGCGTGCGCTGCTTGCCGTCGCACACCTCGTTGAGGCGCAGCACCAGCTGCGGGTGGGTGGGTACCTGTTCGAGCGCGGTGTTGACGAAGTCGACGCAGTGGTCGGTGATGGCGGCGAGCTGCTCCAGCGCGTCCTTCTTCTCGCTGAGCGTGCGCTGCTTGCCGTCGCACACCTCGTTGAGGCGCAGCACCAGCTGCGGGTGGGTGGGTACCTGTTCGAGCGCCGTGTTGACGAAGTCGACGCAGTGGTCGGTGATGGCGGCGAGCTGCGCGCGTCCTTCTTCTCGCTGAGCGCGCTTGCCGTCGCACACCTGCTTGAGGCGCAGCACCAGCTGCGGGTGGGTGGGTACCTGTTGAGCGCGGTGTTGCGCAGTGGTCGGTGATGGCGGCGAGTCCAGCGCCCCAGCGCGTCCTTCTTCTTCGCTGAGTGTCAGGCGTGCGGCTGCTTGCCGTCGCACACCTCGTTGAGAAGGCGCAGCACCAGCTGCGGGTGGGTGGGTACCTCGTTCGAGCGCGGTGTTGACGAAGTCGACGCAGTGGTCGGTGATGGCGGCGAGCTGCTCCAGCGCGTCCTTCTTCTCGCTGAGCGTGCGCTGCTTGCCGTCGCACACCTCGTTGAGGCGCAGCACCAGCTGCGGGTGGGTGGGTACCTGTTCGAGCGCGGTGTTGACGAAGTCGACGCAGTGGTCGGTGATGGCGGCGAGCTGCTCCAGCGCGTCCTTCTTCTCGCTGAGCGTGCGCTGCTTGCCGTCGCACACCTCGTTGAGGCGCAGCACCAGCTGCGGGTAGCGGGTACCTGTTCGAGCGCGGTGTTGACGAAGTCGACGCAGTGGTCGGTGATGGCGGCGAGCTGCTCCAGCGCGTCCTTCTTCTCGCTGAGCGTGCGCTGCTTGCCGTCGCACACCTCGTTGAGGCGCAGCACCAGCTGCGGGTGGGTGGGTACTCTCTGTTCGAGCGCGGTGTTGACGAAGTCGACGCAGTGGTCGGTGATGGCGGCGAGCTGCTCCAGCGCGTCCTTCTTCTCGCTGAGCGTGCGCTGCTTGCCGTCGCACACCTCGTTGAGGCGCAGCACCAGCTGCGGGTTTATCCTATACCTTTAAATTCTATTTCTGTTGCCTGTATCAATCCTAGTAACATCGATATTTGCTCTTCAATTTCTGAAATCTATCTTTTAATTCGTACTAATTTCTTTTACTACAGTCTATTTCCATTTTACTTGTACATATATGCGAACTTCATACATCTTTAAATTCTTGCATTTTTCTATTTCTATCAAATATTTTCTTAGTTATACTCATGAGATTTTATTGTATTCTCTAATGCCAATCTTCTATCTCAATCCACTTTTCTTCCTTTTCCATCGTTTTGAATTCATTTGGTAGAATACTGACATTTGTACCATCCAGTTTGTATGTGTTCATTGCAAAATTTACTGTATATTTCTGTTTCATTATTATTTTTGTATACATTCTCTTGCCAGTGTTGTCCATCCTGTTCTCTTATTATTTTTCTGTGCGGGTGGGCACCTGTTCGAGCGCGGTGTTGACGAAGTCGACGCAGTGGTCGGTGATGGCGGCGAGCTGCTCCAGCGCGTCCTTCTTCTCGCTGAGCGTGCGCTGCTTGCCGTCGCACACCTCGTTGTAGTCGACGCAGTGGTCGGTGATGGCGGCGAGCTGCTCCAGCGCGTCCTTCTTCTCGCTGAGCGTGCGCTGCTTGCCGTCGCACACCTCGTTGAGGCGCAGCACCAGCTGCGGGTGGGTGGGTACCTGTTCGAGCGCGGTGTTGACGAAGTCGACGCAGTGGTCGGTGATGGCGGCGAGCTGCTCCAGCGCGTCCTTCTTCTCGCTGAGCGTGCGCTGCTTGCCGTCGCACACCTCGTTGAGGCGCAGCACCAGCTGCGGGTGGGTGGGTACCTGTTCGAGCGCGGTGTTGACGAAGTCGACGCAGTGGTCGGTGATGGCGGCGAGCTGCTCCAGCGCGTCCTTCTTCTCGCTGAGCGTGCGCTGCTTGCCGTCGCACACCTCGTTGAGGCGCAGCACCAGCTGCGGGTGGGTGGGTACCTGTTCGAGCGCGGTGTTGACGAAGTCGACGCAGCCTGGTCGGTGATGGCGGCGAGCTGCTCCAGCGCGTCCTTCTTCTCGCTGAGCGTGCGCTGCTTGCCGTCGCACACCTCGTTGAGGCGCAGCACCAGCTGCGGGTGGGTGGGTACCTGTTCGAGCGCGGTGTTGACGAAGTCGACGCAGTGGTCGGTGATGGCGGCGAGCTGCTCCAGCGCGTCCTTCTTCTCGCTGAGCGTGCGCTGCTTGCCGTCGCACACCTCGTTGAGGCGCAGCACCAGCTGCGGGTGGGTGGGTACCTGTTCGAGCGCCGTGTTGACGAAGTCGACGCAGTGGTCGGTGATGGCGGCGAGCTGCTCCAGCGCGTCCTTCTTCTCGCTGAGCGTGCGCTGCTTGCCGTCGCACACCTCGTTGAGGCGCAGCACCAGCTGCGGGTGGGTGGGTACCTGTTCGAGCGCGGTGTTGACGAAGTCGACGCAGTGGTCGGTGATGGCGGCGAGCTGCTCCAGCGCGTCCTTCTTCTCGCTGAGCGTGCGCTGCTTGCCGTCGCACACCTCGTTGAGGCGCAGCACCAGCTGCGGGTGGGTGGGTACCTGTTCGAGCGCGGTGTTGACGAAGTCGACGCAGTGGTCGGTGATGGCGGCGAGCTGCTCCAGCGCGTCCTTCTTCTCGCTGAGCGTGCGCTGCTTGCCGTCGCACACCTCGTTGAGGCGCAGCACCAGCTGCGGGTGGGTGGGTACCTGTTCGAGCGCGGTGTTGACGAAGTCGACGCAGTGGTCGGTGATGGCGGCGAGCTGCTCCAGCGCGTCCTTCTTCTCGCTGAGCGTGCGCTGCTTGCCGTCGCACACCTCGTTGAGGCGCAGCACCAGCTGCGGGTGGGTGGGTACCTGTTCGAGCGCGGTGTTGACGAAGTCGACGCAGTGGTCGGTGATGGCGGCGAGCTGCTCCAGCGCGTCCTTCTTCTCGCTGAGCGTGCGCTGCTTGCCGTCGCACACCTCGTTGAGGCGCAGCACCAGCTGCGGGTGGGTGGGTACCTGTTCGAGCGCGGTGTTGACGAAGTCGACGCAGTGGTCGGTGATGGCGGCGAGCTGCTCCAGCGCGTCCTTCTTCTCGCTGAGCGTGCGCTGCTTGCCGTCGCACACCTCGTTGAGGCGCAGCACCAGCTGCGGGTGGGTGGGTACCTGTTCGAGCGCCGTGTTGACGAAGTCGACGCAGTGGTCGGTGATGGCGGCGAGCTGCTCCAGCGCGTCCTTCTTCTCGCTGAGCGTGCGCTGCTTGCCGTCGCACACCTCGTTGAGGCGCAGCACCAGCTGCGGGTGGGTGGGTACCTGTTCGAGCGCCGTGTTGACGAAGTCGACGCAGTGGTCGGTGATGGCGGCGAGCTGCTCCAGCGCGTCCTTCTTCTCGCTGAGCGTGCGCTGCTTGCCGTCGCACACCTCGTTGAGGCGCAGCACCAGCTGCGGGTGGGTGGGTACCTGTTCGAGCGCGGTGTTGACGAAGTCGACGCAGTGGTCGGTGATGGCGGCGAGCTGCTCCAGCGCGTCCTTCTTCTCGCTGAGCGTGCGCTGCTTGCCGTCGCACACCTCGTTGAGGCGCAGCACCAGCTGCGGGTGGGTGGGTACCTGTTCGAGCGCGGTGTTGACGAAGTCGACGCAGTGGTCGGTGATGGCGGCGAGCTGCTCCAGCGCGTCCTTCTTCTCGCTGAGCGTGCGCTGCTTGCCGTCGCACACCTCGTTGAGGCGCAGCACCAGCAGCGGGTGGGTGGGTACCTGTTCGAGCGCGGTGTTGACGAAGTCGACGCAGTGGTCGGTGATGGCGGCGAGCTGCTCCAGCGCGTCCTTCTTCTCGCTGAGCGTGCGCTGCTTGCCGTCGCACACCTCGTTGAGGCGCAGCACCAGCTGCGGGTGGGTGGGTACCTGTTCGAGCGCGGTGTTGACGAAGTCGACGCAGTGGTCGGTGATGGCGGCGAGCTGCTCCAGCGCGTCCTTCTTCTCGCTGAGCGTGCGCTGCTTGCCGTCGCACACCTCGTTGAGGCGCAGCACCAGCTGCGGGTGGGTGGGTACCTGTTCGAGCGCGGTGTTGACGAAGTCGACGCAGTGGTCGGTGATGGCGGCGAGCTGCTCCAGCGCGTCCTTCTTCTCGCTGAGCGTGCGCTGCTTGCCGTCGCACACCTCGTTGAGGCGCAGCACCAGCTGCGGGTGGGTGGGTACCTGTTCGAGCGCGGTGTTGACGAAGTCGACGCAGTGGTCGGTGATGGCGGCGAGCTGCTCCAGCGCGTCCTTCTTCTCGCTGAGCGTGCGCTGCTTGCCGTCGCACACCTCGTTGAGGCGCAGCACCAGCTGCGGGTGGGTGGGTACCTGTTCGAGCGCCGTGTTGACGAAGTCGACGCAGTGGTCGGTGATGGCGGCGAGCTGCTCCAGCGCGTCCTTCTTCTCGCTGAGCGTGCGCTGCTTGCCGTCGCACACCTCGTTGAGGCGCAGCACCAGCTGCGGGTGGGTGGGTACCTGTTCGAGCGCCGTGTTGACGAAGTCGACGCAGTGGTCGGTGATGGCGGCGAGCTGCTCCAGCGCGTCCTTCTTCTCGCTGAGCGTGCGCTGCTTGCCGTCGCACACCTCGTTGAGGCGCAGCACCAGCTGCGGGCGGGTGGGCACCTGTTCGAGCGCGGTGTTGACGAAGTCGACGCAGTGGTCGGTGATGGCGGCGAGCTGCTCCAGCGCGTCCTTCTTCTCGCTGAGCGTGCGCTGCTTGCCGTCGCACACCTCGTTGAGGCGCAGCACCAGCTGCGGGTGGGTGGGTACCTGTTCGAGCGCCGTGTTGACGAAGTCGACGCAGTGGTCGGTGATGGCGGCGAGCTGCTCCAGCGCGTCCTTCTTCTCGCTGAGCGTGCGCTGCTTGCCGTCGCACACCTCGTTGAGGCGCAGCACCAGCTGCGGGTGGGTGGGCACCTGTTCGAGCGCGGTGTTGACGAAGTCGACGCAGTGGTCGGTGATGGCGGCGAGCTGCTCCAGCGCGTCCTTCTTCTCGCTGAGCGTGCGCTGCTTGCCGTCGCACACCTCGTTGAGGCGCAGCACCAGCTGCGGGTGGGTGGGCACCTGTTCGAGCGCGGTGTTGACGAAGTCGACGCAGTGGTCGGTGATGGCGGCGAGCTGCTCCAGCGCGTCCTTCTTCTCGCTGAGCGTGCGCTGCTTGCCGTCGCACACCTCGTTGAGGCGCAGCACCAGCTGCGGGTGGGTGGGCACCTGTTCGAGCGCGGTGTTGACGAAGTCGACGCAGTGGTCGGTGATGGCGGCGAGCTGCTCCAGCGCGTCCTTCTTCTCGCTGAGCGTGCGCTGCTTGCCGTCGCACACCTCGTTGAGGCGCAGCACCAGCTGCGGGTGGGTGGGCACCTGTTCGAGCGCGGTGTTGACGAAGTCGACGCAGTGGTCGGTGATGGCGGCGAGCTGCTCCAGCGCGTCCTTCTTCTCGCTGAGCGTGCGCTGCTTGCCGTCGCACACCTCGTTGAGGCGCAGCACCAGCTGCGGGTGGGTGGGTACCTGTTCGAGCGCCGTGTTGACGAAGTCGACGCAGTGGTCGGTGATGGCGGCGAGCTGCTCCAGCGCGTCCTTCTTCTCGCTGAGCGTGCGCTGCTTGCCGTCGCACACCTCGTTGAGGCGCAGCACCAGCTGCGGGTGGGTGGGTACCTGTTCGAGCGCGGTGTTGACGAAGTCGACGCAGTGGTCGGTGATGGCGGCGAGCTGCTCCAGCGCGTCCTTCTTCTCGCTGAGCGTGCGCTGCTTGCCGTCGCACACCTCGTTGAGGCGCAGCACCAGCTGCGGGTGGGTGGGTACCTGTTCGAGCGCGGTGTTGACGAAGTCGACGCAGTGGTCGGTGATGGCGGCGAGCTGCTCCAGCGCGTCCTTCTTCTCGCTGAGCGTGCGCTGCTTGCCGTCGCACACCTCGTTGAGGCGCAGCACCAGCTGCGGGTGGGTGGGTACCTGTTCGAGCGCGGTGTTGACGAAGTCGACGCAGTGGTCGGTGATGGCGGCGAGCTGCTCCAGCGCGTCCTTCTTCTCGCTGAGCGTGCGCTGCTTGCCGTCGCACACCTCGTTGAGGCGCAGCACCAGCTGCGGGTGGGTGGGTACCTGTTCGAGCGCGGTGTTGACGAAGTCGACGCAGTGGTCGGTGATGGCGGCGAGCTGCTCCAGCGCGTCCTTCTTCTCGCTGAGCGTGCGCTGCTTGCCGTCGCACACCTCGTTGAGGCGCAGCACCAGCTGCGGGTGGGTGGGTACCTGTTCGAGCGCGGTGTTGACGAAGTCGACGCAGTGGTCGGTGATGGCGGCGAGCTGCTCCAGCGCGTCCTTCTTCTCGCTGAGCGTGCGCTGCTTGCCGTCGCACACCTCGTTGAGGCGCAGCACCAGCTGCGGGTGGGTGGGTACCTGTTCGAGCGCCGTGTTGACGAAGTCGACGCAGTGGTCGGTGATGGCGGCGAGCTGCTCCAGCGCGTCCTTCTTCTCGCTGAGCGTGCGCTGCTTGCCGTCGCACACCTCGTTGAGGCGCAGCACCAGCTGCGGGTGGGTGGGTACCTGTTCGAGCGCCGTGTTGACGAAGTCGACGCAGTGGTCGGTGATGGCGGCGAGCTGCTCCAGCGCGTCCTTCTTCTCGCTGAGCGTGCGCTGCTTGCCGTCGCACACCTCGTTGAGGCGCAGCACCAGCAGCGGGTGGGTGGGTACCTGTTCGAGCGCGGTGTTGACGAAGTCGACGCAGTGGTCGGTGATGGCGGCGAGCTGCTCCAGCGCGTCCTTCTTCTCGCTGAGCGTGCGCTGCTTGCCGTCGCACACCTCGTTGAGGCGCAGCACCAGCTGCGGGTGGGTGGGTACCTGTTCGAGCGCGGTGTTGACGAAGTCGACGCAGTGGTCGGTGATGGCGGCGAGCTGCTCCAGCGCGTCCTTCTTCTCGCTGAGCGTGCGCTGCTTGCCGTCGCACACCTCGTTGAGGCGCAGCACCAGCTGCGGGTGGGTGGGTACCTGTTCGAGCGCGGTGTTGACGAAGTCGACGCAGTGGTCGGTGATGGCGGCGAGCTGCTCCAGCGCGTCCTTCTTCTCGCTGAGCGTGCGCTGCTTGCCGTCGCACACCTCGTTGAGGCGCAGCACCAGCTGCGGGTGGGTGGGTACCTGTTCGAGCGCGGTGTTGACGAAGTCGACGCAGTGGTCGGTGATGGCGGCGAGCTGCTCCAGCGCGTCCTTCTTCTCGCTGAGCGTGCGCTGCTTGCCGTCGCACACCTCGTTGAGGCGCAGCACCAGCTGCGGGTGGGTGGGTACCTGTTCGAGCGCCGTGTTGACGAAGTCGACGCAGTGGTCGGTGATGGCGGCGAGCTGCTCCAGCGCGTCCTTCTTCTCGCTGAGCGTGCGCTGCTTGCCGTCGCACACCTCGTTGAGGCGCAGCACCAGCTGCGGGTGGGTGGGTACCTGTTCGAGCGCCGTGTTGACGAAGTCGACGCAGTGGTCGGTGATGGCGGCGAGCTGCTCCAGCGCGTCCTTCTTCTCGCTGAGCGTGCGCTGCTTGCCGTCGCACACCTCGTTGAGGCGCAGCACCAGCTGCGGGTGGGTGGGCACCTGTTCGAGCGCGGTGTTGACGAAGTCGACGCAGTGGTCGGTGATGGCGGCGAGCTGCTCCAGCGCGTCCTTCTTCTCGCTGAGCGTGCGCTGCTTGCCGTCGCACACCTCGTTGAGGCGCAGCACCAGCTGCGGGTGGGTGGGTACCTGTTCGAGCGCGGTGTTGACGAAGTCGACGCAGTGGTCGGTGATGGCGGCGAGCTGCTCCAGCGCGTCCTTCTTCTCGCTGAGCGTGCGCTGCTTGCCGTCGCACACCTCGTTGAGGCGCAGCACCAGCTGCGGGTGGGTGGGTACCTGTTCGAGCGCGGTGTTGACGAAGTCGACGCAGTGGTCGGTGATGGCGGCGAGCTGCTCCAGCGCGTCCTTCTTCTCGCTGAGCGTGCGCTGCTTGCCGTCGCACACCTCGTTGAGGCGCAGCACCAGCTGCGGGTGGGTGGGTACCTGTTCGAGCGCCGTGTTGACGAAGTCGACGCAGTGGTCGGTGATGGCGGCGAGCTGCTCCAGCGCGTCCTTCTTCTCGCTGAGCGTGCGCTGCTTGCCGTCGCACACCTCGTTGAGGCGCAGCACCAGCTGCGGGTGGGTGGGTACCTGTTCGAGCGCGGTGTTGACGAAGTCGACGCAGTGGTCGGTGATGGCGGCGAGCTGCTCCAGCGCGTCCTTCTTCTCGCTGAGCGTGCGCTGCTTGCCGTCGCACACCTCGTTGAGGCGCAGCACCAGCAGCGGGTGGGTGGGTACCTGTTCGAGCGCGGTGTTGACGAAGTCGACGCAGTGGTCGGTGATGGCGGCGAGCTGCTCCAGCGCGTCCTTCTTCTCGCTGAGCGTGCGCTGCTTGCCGTCGCACACCTCGTTGAGGCGCAGCACCAGCTGCTTGCCGCGCGTGTTGATCGCATTCGTTAATCTGCACATGATGACCGCGCAAAATATGCATTATACAATGTCCTAAAACCGTTATCCTATACCTTTAAACGAGCAATTCTTGTATATATATATATTTCTATATAATCTGGATCTCGGCAACGGCTTCAACGATTTTCATGAAATTTAGTATACAGGGGGTTTTGGGGGCGATAAATCGATCTAGCTAGGATTCATTTTTAGAAAATGTCGAATTTACCAAAAAAAAATAATAAAAATATGACTTCTGCTGTCATCTATTAGCCAGTAGTTAAACTACCGAGCGAAGCACTTCTGCTGCCATCTATTATCCAGTAGATAAACTACCGAGCGAAGCTCGGTCAACCAGATATTTTAGTTTATAGCAGACAGAAATACATAAAGGCTAAACCCTTATATTTAGAATTATTACTAAACAAAGGAAATATAATGAGGAATAACGTACATATATATAAGACATTGAGGATCTCCAAAATTAAACACAAATTGTTTCCCTGAAATAACAAAGTTTTGTTTTATTACAAGTTTTGTTTTATTTTACAATTATCTAGTTATTATCAAGTTACGACAATTACACTTCTATCTCACCTGAAATAACAAAGAAACGACATTTAAAGTTCACTATATCTCGAGTCCTCAATCACATTCTTTCTATGAGTTTTTATTACGACAAAAATGCACACAACAATTTCAGCGTCCCTCGCCATTTTAAATCATCGACACAGATCAATATCATAGATACGCGACAGCTGATACGCGAAGCGCGGCAAATTCAAATGAATGAAATGTCACTCATTTCATTACATCTCCCCCCCTAAGAGCGAAAATTCTAAGCAATATATCTGTAAAATGTACTTATAAGTCATCTTCATATTCATTATCATCTCCTTCATCTTCTTCAGCCTCTGTTATGACAGGTTGCAATTTTGTTATATGAAATAATGTTGATTCTGTTTTTCTGTTGCCTGTATCAATCCTATAAATGGAATTCGATATTTTCTCTATTATTTTGAAAGGGCCTATTTTTAATTCGTCTAATTTCTTTCTATTCAGTCTATTTCCATTTTCTACATATACACTGTCTCCTACATTAAATTCTTGCATTTTTCTATTTCTATCAAATATTTTCTTGTTATACTCATGAGATTTTATTGTATTCTCTAATGCCAATCTTCTATCAGCAATCCACTTGTCTTCCTTTTCCATCGTTTTGAATTCATTTGGTAGAATACTGACATTTGTACCATCCAGTAAATATTTTGGTGCAAAACCTGTAACGGAGTGTTCTGTTTCATTATATTTTTGTATACATTCTCTTGCCAGTGTTGTCCATGTTCTCTTATTATTTTTCTCATTCATTTTACACCTTATTTTATTTACTATTGTTTGGTTTAATCTTTCATTCAAGCCGTTCGAGAATGGTGTATTCACGGCTGTAAAAATTAGTTTAATATTATTTTCCTGCAAAAATTGTTTAAATTCTCTTGAATTTATGCCCGGATATTGATCTGTCAGGATAATTCCAATCTCATCTGTCTCTAGTACTTTCTTTGTTAAATTTATAAAGTCACATGCATTCTGGGTTTTCGAAGTCGCAATAAATGCATATCTTGTGTAGTGATCTACTAAAAGGTGTAGATATTTCTTTGTAGACCTAGATCCTCCAAATCCACCAATAGTATCCATTGACATTATTTCAAATGGTTTGGTAGCTGGTCCCAGTTGTGACATTAATCCAATTTTTTTTTGACATCTTGATTTATTTTTTATGCATATTTCACATGTTTTACAAATATTTATGATATTTTTTGTTAGGTTTATAGCCGTATATATTGAACTTATTTTTTTCTGCAGTTGTCTGATCCCAATATGGCATAAATCTTCATGCACCTTTTTTATAAGTTTTTTACTAAATTCTTCTGAGAGGATAATCTTTTCGTGTTTCTTTATTTTTTTATAATAGATATTATTTTTTAGTATTAAATTTTGTTTCTTTTCTCTTATTGTTTCATTTTTCTCTTGGTCTCCAACTATATCTTTTATTTGTATTAAATTAACTATTCTCAATGTTTCCTCTCTGTTATCTTCTGGTTCTAATACAGGGTTTCGGCTCAAACAGTCTGCTTCTACATTTTCTTTACCAGGTATATATTTTACGGTAAAGTCATACTGAGATAGGTAGTATGTGAGATCACCCAATTCTTCATCTGTCCTGCATTTAATGTTCATGTTCTCTAGAGGTTTGTGATCTGAGTAAATGGTGAATTGTTTTCCGATGAGCCAGTGCTGCCAATATTTAACAGCTTCTTTCATAGCAAGACATTCTAAATATATAGCCTTTTTCCGTTTTTGATGTTCATTCAATTTTTTTGAGAAATATGCCACCGGTTTGTCTTTACCATCTAGTTGTGTCTGTTTTAATATTGCTCCAATGCCCTCCAAAGATGCATCGGTAAAGATTTTGATTGGTAAGTCTTTGTCGAATATTTCCAAGACCGGTTGCGAACATAAATATCTTTTTATCAGATTGAATGCTTCTTCACATTTCTCTGACCATACAAATTTCTCGTTTTTTCGTAATAAATTGTGTAATGGATCTAAAATAATTGCACTTCTTGGTATATAGTCATGGTAGAAGTTTATTTTTCCCAAAAATTGTCTGATGTTCTTTTGCGTCTTAGGAGTTGGAAAGTTCCTTATTGAAATCAAATTGTCTTTTAGTGGTCTTACTGAATTGTTCTGAATTATATGGCCGAGGTATTTTACTGAGTCTGAAGCAAAGGTACATTTCTTAAACTTCAGTCTAAAGCCTTCTTTAATTATTGCCTCTAATACATTTCTAATGTGCCTTATATGTTCTTCAAAGGTAGACGAGTATATCAAAATATCATCGATATAGTTAACAGAGTATCCTGTGAGATTGTGTTTTCTTAGAATATTGCTTAAGATTCTCTGGAAAATTGCTGGTGATGTTTTCAAGCCAAAAGGGAGGCAGGTCCACTGGAAGTGGCCATCTTGTGTGACAAATCCTGTTTTACTTCTGTCTTCCACCCGTAATGGTATTGCCCAAAATGCTGAGTTTATATCTAGTGTAGTAAAATACTTGCAATTTCTAGTTTTAATAATTAGATCATCTATCAAAGGAAATGGTTGAGCTTGTGGTATAACTATTTTGTTTAACTCTCTGAAATCTACACATAAACGGGATTTTCTATTTTCACCTTTTTTAAACGCCAATGTCACTGGAGCAGCGAAAGGACTGTATGATTCTTCTATTAAATTGTTCTTTAGTAACATCGATATTTGCTCTTCAATTTCTAATCTATCTTGTATTGTACATCTGTATGGTCTTTTACTACAATATTTATTTACTTGTAAATCTATGCGAGCTTCATAATCTTTAACTGAACCTATATCATACTTGTCCTTAGCAAATATTGTTTTATATTCCTTTATAATTTTCTCTATCTCAATTTTCTTTTGATTATCTAAATGGTCTGTCATACTTATAAATTCCTCTGTTTGTATGTGTTCATTGAAATTTACTGTATATTTTTTTATATTATTATCTTCATTTCTGTTATCTTTAGACATCCTGTCTATTTTATTTGTTATTTTCTTTTGTTCTATCTGCAAGTTCTCATTTTGGGTTAATCTGAATTTCTTTATCATATCTAATCCGATTATGAAATCATCAAAATCTTCATTTTCTACTATGTATACATCCACCTCTTCTTCTAAATCAAATATTTTAATTTTTATTGTTATCAAGCCATCCATCTTCTTCACACCATTAACCGTTCTCATGTATGCTATGTTCACATCATCTTTTTTTCTTTTACTTTTATTAATCTTGAATTTATTATAGAAATCTGTGAGCCTGAATCATAAATACCACTCACTTCTAGTTTATTTTCTAATAAAAGCTTGATTTTGATTAATGGTGTGCTTACTAGTTTTTTTCTCAGTATTTATGTCTACTTCAATTATGGAGTTATTGTTTACATTTTTAGTTTTAAGATCTTTTTCAGGTTCATTTTTATTTTTCTTGAACCAACATGACTCCTCCGGATGATATCTAATCCCTTTGTCCAAAGACTCACAAGTCTTACATGACTTCTTCTCATAAGTTTTATTTTTATTATAAAATGTACTGCTCTTTATGTTAGTTGAGTTTTTCTTATACATCGTGCCTTCATATTTTCTTATCTCGTTGAACAAGTCAGTAGTGTTGTTGAGTTCATCCCTGTTTAACTTATTTAAGATAAATCCAGGTAAACCAGTTGCAATAAGATCTATCATTGTTTTGGAATCTATAGATTTGTTTATATCTAATAAAAGCCGTTCTTTTTTTATGGCATAATCAATTAACTGTCCTTCTTTATACCTAAATGCGAGAGCATATGTGACTATGTCCCATCCTTGGTTTTTAAAAGTTTCTAAAAACTTGTCTTTCCATTCACTCCATTCAGAATTTATTGTTAGTTTTATGATCATCGAGCTATACCAATCCAAACAAGGTTTATCTAAAAATAACCTCAAAATATCTATTTTTGTCTCATCTTTTGTTATATTAAAGCGCGCACACTCTTTTTCAAAAATTTCTATCCATTGCATCGCATTAGGATTTTTGCTTGTGAATTTTTCAATAATAAATTTTTCTGAGATATGTTTTAAGTTATGTTGACTTTCTTTCTTAGTTGTAGTTTCTATTAATTGTTCCAAGATTTGTTGCAAAGTGTCATTTTTGTCCTTTGCTTGTGTTGTGCTCACTTCATCTAAATATTGATCTAAAAATTGCATATTACCTTCCTCATCTACATATGTCTTCTTTAGATTTTCATCCAACTTTATCCATACTTTTCTACTCTGGTGTCTTTTTTTAATGCTATTTTTTACTTTTGTGAAAGTGTTCGTTTTAACAATATATGTATGATGACTCACCGGCTTCAGTTCCTCGGGTAAAACATAACATTTTCCTTCTTCAGTAGATATTGAGGTTATAGCTAATACATTTGATTTGCCATCATTTGAGGCTATTATTGTAAACTCAAATTGAAGCCGGTCCATCTTCTTTTAGTTCACAAAAATGTCGTTTTATAAGACATTGAGGATCTCCAAAATTAAACACAAATTGTTTCCCTGAAATAACAAAGTTTTGTTTTATTACAAGTTTTGTTTTATTTTACAATTATCTAGTTATTATCAAGTTACGACAATTACACTTCTATCTCACCTGAAATAACAAAGAAACGACATTTAAAGTTCACTATATCTCGAGTCCTCAATCACATTCTTTCTATGAGTTTTTATTACGACAAAAATGCACACAACAATTTCAGCGTCCCTCGCCATTTTAAATCATCGACACAGATCAATATCATAGATACGCGACAGCTGATACGCGAAGCGCGGCAAATTCAAATGAATGAAATGTCACTCATTTCATTACATATATAATATATGTAGGTTTTAAAAAAGCTATTGATTTGCTAACTGTAACAAAAAATTCGTAAGCTGATGGGGTTTCCGAACGTAGGACAAACTGATTGCAAGGCCACGCAATCATGTGAATACTGGACTCACTTGACGACGGTCTGAGTGATCTCGTGCACGAGCGCCTTCTTCTTCTCGGCGATGAGGTGTTGCCGGTCGCGGATCACCTTCATGGCGGAGCCCAGCAGCACGCGCTTGTAGCTCACCTCGGACAGCAGCGCCGCCACGCTGCTGCGCGCCTGCGTGGTGACATTATACTCTTCTTGAATTTATACAAGAAACTCAACTCAACAGAACCCCTTAAGCCCGGACGGCAGGCCTTAGCTACATACAGCTTAAAGAATAACATGGGGGAAGAAATCTTTCCCGCGCCTATTCCCGGGCATGGAAGCTAAACCTCGAGGGCTGTGCCCCTGTAAGGCTGAGGCCTAACAATAGATACAAATATCAAGATACGCCCATCCGAACATTTTACGTAAACCTTCTTCATACAAGAAAATGTAGAGCCGTGGTAGAGCCATGTGTCGAAACTCCTGCGAAATACTGTGTAGGCTTACAGCTACTACTACTAACGCCAGGGGGGATTTTGCTCCCATAAACTGGCGACATTTTTTCGCGCGGTTCGGCGGGTCTATAGTTTATGTGTCTTTGGGCCTAACAGAGAAGACCATTGCTGCTGGATACCAATAGGACAGATGTTATAGATATCTCTGAGGGACCCTATGTTTTGTTATTGCCGTTATAATCTAATTTTCTTATTTTATTTGTCATGATAACTTATTTATGTACATTATAATTTTCATAAACGTTCTTAAATTTATATGAGGAATAGAAAAAGCCCATGAAACTTCTATCCTTACTCACTATAGTTAGGGCCTATTTGAAAAAAAAAACAAACTGAGAAATCCATACAAGTGGTTCATCATTTATATTATTAGCATTTTGGAACCAGTGAAACACCTTGGAAAATGCATTTTATGTTGAACCCAGTCGGATGCTTTGGACAAATCACAGAAAACGTGCAAGTATCCCTCGTGTCATGGACGTGTAAGCGATGCTTGTGCAAGTTGTCTGTTGGGGTTCATTTGGATGTACGGCGGACGCTACCTGCGCGGCCATCTCGGTGCTGAACTGGTACTTGTGGTCGCGGTGGTGCTGCAGCTGGCAGTCGCGGCACGTCAGCCGGTCGCAGGTCTCGCAGAACAGCGACAGCCGCTCCTGACGTCGAACAAACGTGTTAGCCTGACATGTCTTATGCTTACCTTAGAGGAGCGTAAAGAAGGGTAACAACTAACAATTGGCTTTTATTATGGACCTGGGGCCGTACCACCAACTCTTATAGCAATAATGCTGCAATATTATTTTTCATTACAGTTGTATGGTATGGCGCACTTTCAGAGGCTGTCATTAGTATTCGAAAGTTAAATCTTACGCACAGGCATCTTTCTTTTTCGTGGTCGTAACTTACTTTTACAAGCTCGATCATTACTTTTGCAAAACGTTTGATACCAAGGAGTTTTCATTGTACAATAAAATGGGATGGACATTGGGATGGGATGGACACAAAAGGATTTTTTTTTTCGTTTTCTTTTATCTTTTACCTTTTACCTTTTATCTTTTATCTTTTATCTTTTATCTTTTATCTTTTATCTTTTATCTTTCATCTTTCATCTTTTATCTTTTATCTTTTATCTTTTATCTTTTATCTTTTATCTTTCCGATTGCGAATTCGAAGTCGCCTTCGATTTCGATCTTCGATATTTTATTTAAGGTAAAACCAAACAAGATGGAAATTGGCCCCCAAAATCTTGAGCAAACATAATATTATTATCTCTTTGATTTGTTTTTTACTAATTCTCACAACTGTATTGAAAAACGTCGTGTGATACACGGGTGTATAGGTTTTTGCAAACTCGTGACATTAAAAACCCTCGCCTTCGGCTCGGGCTTGTTAATGACAGCTCGTTTGCAAAAACCTACTTTCCACCCTTGTATCACAATGTACTATTGATATTTTCATACTACGTTTGTATGAAAATGTCAAAACACTGCAGCATTACTGCTATAAGAGTTGGTGGTACAACCCCGGTCAAGTTTTTTCACGACTGCCCAAAAAAGGAGTGTAATGTTTTTAGCGTTTATGTATATAATATGTATGCGAGTTTCTTTATTCCACCATAACTTCTGAACCACTAAATAGATTCATGGACATATGGGGTATCGTTAGAATTTAGAATACTTACATCATTCCGACTAACATATAGGCTATATTTTTTTGGAAAGAGTCGATATACGAGCACAGTGCAGTCGTTTTTTAAATTATTTTTCAATACAGTTGTATGGTATGGCGCACTTTCAGAGGCTGTCATTAGTATTCGAAAGTTAAATCTTACGCACAGGCATCTTTCTTTTACGTGGTCGTAACTTACTTTTACAAGCTCGATCATTACTTTTGCAAAACGTTTGATGCCAAGGAGTTTTCATTGTACAATAAAATGGGATGGACATTGGGATGGTATGGACACAGGAATTTTTTTTTCCTTTTTTTTTATCTTTTACCTTTTATCTTTTATTTTTTATTTTTTATCTTTTATCTTTTATCTTTTATCTTTTATCTTTTATCTTTTATCTTTTATCTTTTTATCTTTTTAACTTTTATCTTTTATCTTTTTATCTTTTTATCTTTTTATCTTTTATATTTTTATCTTTTATCTTTTTATCTTTTTATTTTTATCTTTTATATTTTAGATTGCGAATTCATCTTTTATCTTTTATCTTTTTATCCTTTATCCTTTATCCTTTATCCTTTATCCTTTATCCTTTATCCTTTATCCTTTATCCTTTATCCTTTATCCTTTATCCTTTATCCTTTATCCTTTATCCTTTATCCTTTATCCTTTATCCTTTATCCTTTATCCTTTATCCTTTATCCTTTATCCTTTATCCTTTATCCTTTATCCTTTATCCTTTATCCTTTATCCTTTATCCTTTATCCTTTATCATTTATCCTTTATCCTTTATCCTTTATCCTTTATCCTTTATCCTTTATCCTTTATTATCCTTTTATCTTTTATCTTTTATCTTTTATCTTTTATCTTTTATCTTTTATCTTTTATCTTTTATCTTTTATCTTTTATCTTTTACCTTTTACCTTTTACCTTTTATCTTTTATCTTTTATCTTTTATCTTTTATCTTTTATCTTTTATCTTTTATCTTTTATCTTTTATCTTTTATCTTTTATCTTTTATCTTTTATCTTTTATCTTTTATCTTTTATCTTTTATCTTTTATCTTTTATCTTTTATCTTTTATCTTTTATCTTTTATCTTTTATCTTTTATCTTTTATCTTTTATCTTTTATCTTTTTATTTTTTATTTTTTATCTTTTATCTTTTCGATTGCGAATTCGAAGTCGCCTTCGATTTCGATCTTCGATATTTTATTTAAGGTAAAAACCAAACAAGATGGAAATTGGCCCCCAAAATCTTGAGCAAACATAATATTATCTCTTTGATTTGTTTTTTTACTAATTCTCACAACTGTATTGAAAAACGTCGTGTGATACACGGGTGTATAGGTTTTTGCAAACTCGTGACATTAAAAACCCTCGCCTTCGGCTCGGGCTTGTTAATGACAGCTCGTTTGCAAAAACCTACTTTCCACCCTTGTATCACAATGTACTATACTTGTTTTGTCGATGCCTATCTACATAATACCATATGCCTATCTACGTTATACATACCTTGCAGTTTATGACAATCATGCCTAATAGAAAGCATTGATTATGTCTAGATTGAAGCGTGCTTCCCTAGAAAATGGCTAATCACTCTTTTCTAGAAGTCACCCTACCAGTGGCACCGCCATAAGAGATTACTTATATATATTTGACTGGGAGAACGGAAGGTTACCATACCACCATAATATCAAAGCATGAATTCGACTAACGCAACACGATGCTATTTACAGACCCAATCTTCGTAAATTCCTAGGAAAACTTAAGGCTGGTAACCTACAGGTTTCGGGTATTATTCAGTAGTAAACAGCAAACCTTTGCCTTATTATTCGCTTGGACTTGGCCGCCGGTTATATAATTATCGAGGTCACTTGGACAAAATAATGTTTTGATGCGGAAGGCGGCCGACGGTCACGTCCTCGCGTACGACGGTTGCTGACAAGGCGATGCCTCGGAGCATGAGCACGTTTTGCTGACTATATTGTGGAAGCTGACATTTCTGCAACTAGCAATCTTTTCAGGGAAATATGTAACAAGAATCCTCAAGGAATTCTTACCCTTAGTATTGTTTGAGCACAGATTAGATAAGTAAATAATTTAAAAATTAAAAAACACGACTGTCCTGTGGTAAAACGACTTTTTCCCAAAAAATATAGCATACAGGGCGTTTTGGGGGCGATAAATCGATCTAGCTAAGATTCATTCTGGAAAATTCAAATAAAAAGTATGAATACTCAGTAGACATCATCTAATCAAACAATGAACGCCTGTACGCTTAGCACGTGGAGGGGTGTTCATTCTAAGATTCGACGATCGATACCTGTGGGTGGTCCCTGCAGAACATGTCGTGCGCGGCGCGCGAGCTGCTCTGCGCCGCCTGCAGCTCCGCCATGGCGTCGTCCTTTGACTTGATCGTGTGATCCTTTGTTATTTTTAACCTGTGGTATTGGTATTTTTGATGAGCGAGACGTCAGGATATAATTCCGAACCTTAGCAGTATACTATATATAGATAACGAGGAAGCAAGCGATTTGTATGGGGCTAAGAAATTTCAACAAACTTCTGCGATATCTGTTTATTGGTAAAAAGGTAAATAGTTCTTAAGCATACTTTAAAATAAAATATAATGTTGGCAGACAAAAAAAATGATGTTCTAAGCTTAGCAGTTTTGTGTTGACTAATTCTCAGTTACCATTGAAACTTGCAGCAAGTCGACACTAACTGATTTGATATTTAAAATGAAATGAATAGCTATATGACCACAGGAGCCGTGAGTCGCCAGTTTACTGGTGTCAAAAATGCTTGTGTATGTACCTCTGGTGCGCGTGCACGCAGTTGTCGCAGATGAACTCCGCGCAGTCCACGCAGTAGCTGGTGGCGGGCTCCGTGTCCTCGCAGCTGTTGCACTGCTGCTCGCCCGCCGCGCCTGTAATATTATAATATGTGAACAATCCTTTTAATACGGTATTTCCCTCCATTATTTATTGCTTTATTGAAAGGTTAAAAGGTTAGAAATACATTACATACATTGAAGATAGAATTACTTAAAAAAATATTTTTTGTGTTGGATAGTCCATGTATCGAGGAAGGTTAAAGGCTAGATAATATCACGCCACGATAGCCAATAAGACGCCAAGAAGAAAAATTGAATGGTCAAATATACAGAAACATCACATGATGGAATTACTCTCATATAAACGTAAAAAAAATTTAAGCAAAACTACACGTCTATCTTTTTATGCTTGACTTATTATATTAGGATAAATGTTAAAACCGAAATTCAGACAGAGTTCATAATATTCAGAATCTAAGATAAATGAATACCATTATTGCCAGCCTGTTCGATGACCATCTTTTCGAGCACGAACCGCTGGTCGATCATGTTGCTAGGCTGGCACTGCAGCCGGCACGCCGCGCACGTTATCGTCACGCAGTTCGCGCCTGCACACGCCACACCATCAAACACAAATCTTGTTAAGAAAAGATCAACCAATCCTAACATGGCTGGGGATCAAATTGTATTCCCCTGATTTTATCCAGGGCAGAAAACAACTGCTAGAGCATGGCCAAAAGGGAAGATTTTTATCCCTGTTTGACATTTTACGTAGACTTAAACCCCTCAGGACTAATCAATAGTAGGTGGGTTTAAACTTCAATTGTTATTATTGTGGGTGAATTTTATTCCTGACATAAACAAGAGGCTTTCATCAATACCCATGCGCCCATGCTCAGGCAGTGAAAAAATGTAGAAGGGGATAAAATTTTCCTTTAAAATTCCTTTCTTCAGAAAGAATATAGTCCCTTGCTAGCACTGATGGGTTAGTTACACCCCAGCAATACCTAGAAAGTCCCGGCTGGGCGCCAGCTTCTCCTCAATCTTGAGCTTGATGCAGGGCTCGCAGGCGGAGTGCAGGCACTCCATGAGCTTGGGCGTGCCGTCGCACTGCGCCAGCGGCGTCGCGCAGAACACGCAGCGGAGCGCCAGGAACGACGTGCGCGCGGTGGGCGACGCCAGCGAGTCGGCGCCCTCCTCCGTCTTGCTGACGGGCAGCACCGGAGCCGCGCCCGCGCCGCTCGCGCCCGCGCCCCCGCCGGTGCCGCTCACCTGTGACACAAACACAGCTGTCATATACTTTTGTTTGCTAAACTTCAATTCGTTGTTTGAATAGCCTTTATTAGGGCTCACCTCTTATGAGAATAAGTTCAAATTATCTTCAGTTTTCAGATTTAATGTTGTTGCTATCAATTTTTTTTAAATAAATACAAATGGAGCAGCTTCAGTTGTTACTAACAGACGGCGAATGCGTGTAGGCGCAGGGTGTCGAAATTGACTTATACTTTAGCCGAGAAAACATTTTGGTTAGTTTTCTCATAGTTTTGACAGTTTCATATGACCCATGACATAAGCTCTAATACTCACACATTACTAGATGCATATTGTGTACATAGTTTCATGCTGACTAAACTGTACTAAGAAATTTCATTTCAATGGCTTCAATAGACAAAACACTTAAAATAGAGATAAGGAAGAGTGAGTAATTAAAAGATAAAAGTGTTGTCTTATCTATACTCAATTTCTCTTTCCTTTACCAGATTTTCTTACTTTCTTACTAATATTATAAGCTTGTGTGGTTATATTATAAACTTGTGTGAGTGTCCAAATGTGTGAATTTTTGTTTCTCCTTTACACTGTAACTTATAATAGGAGATAGATTATTGAGTGGAGCAGACCATGCCTAAGTCTAAGAGAAACTGTACCTACAATCTACATCTTGACTTTTTGAGAATAACCTCTGTGCAAACCTACTTTTCAAGGGTCGCATACATTGTATGTGTACAATGTAGATGTTGCACTGATCAAGTGGCCTTATTCTCTATTGTTAGTTAGCAACTCACACTGGGTTATTAACTAAGACAGAGGCAAAACTCCTATTTTTGTATTATTTTTGCACAAGTTACCAACCTAGTTGCTAAGTTATACAAAAATAGGATTTTCGCCTCAGTTTTCTTAATTGATAGTTCAGTGCGAGTTGCTCACTAATGATACAGAATAAGCCCCAAGATCACTGTTATCTTGAGTGTCACCCTGCATTGAGTGATGACTCAGACTCAACTGCAATAAGAAAGCAATTATAATTTGCGAGTTGCAGTGACAAGAAAGTTCTTCTTCAGCGAAATTTCATATTGGAATAACTGATTAATGTGGTAATCTACATGTTTCAGCAGAATTTTTTGGATATTTACAATCCTAATATAAATATTGTTGGTTACGTGTACCTGAATTATGACAAGCGGAAAAATGATTTATGCTTGTGAGGAAACTTACATATTTCTCAAACAGTTAGGCTAATCCAATGACCACAACCTTGCTGTCAAGACCAAAACAATGAAGAAGACATAAATATTACAATGCATACTATAAAACAAAGAAAGACTTTTGCCTAGAATCCATTAATATTTTTTTTTACAGTAATGATTAAAAAACAGGAAAGAACATTCCTCGGTTAGGGATTTGAAATCGGTCGCCTTGAATATTTCTTATATCTAATCCTCTTAAAAGATCGGTTGATATGCATACTATGAAAAAAAAAATATTATAAATAGTGCAAGATACTTCCTTACAATGAAAAGTGGTATCCTTCGAGGACGCTTAAAAGTAATCACTTTAACTACTTTAAAGGAGAACAGCCAAAACAGTGTAGCTGATCAGTTCACTGGATATATAAATAAATTCTTTAGAATGTGCTCCATTATAAAATAAAAGACAAGCAAACATATGTGACATTCCTGTTGCTTAGTTTGAAGCTTTTGTTTAAAAAAAAAAAAACAAAGTCATACATTGGTTCGCGCGGCGGAGGGGTCTGCGAGCTCGTCGGGCACCTCCTCCTTGATGACGCCCAGCAACGGCCCCAGGTCCATCAGGGCTCGCTCGATGTCGTCCCCGCACCCGCCGCCTGACGGGAAACCTGCGTTCTCCATTTGAGGATAGCGCACTCTGCACTGTAATAATTATTTCACTCGCTTGAGTCTCATTTTCACCGAGGAAAAGTCAGTCCAGAACTTTCACTCGCAGGCCTCGAGCCTCGCACGTCAACATCACTAATTGAGCACTTTAGAGAGTCCGAGATGAGGCTACTCGAAAGCGATTTCTAGTCCCCTCGCCGAAGCCCAACGTGCAACCGAATTATTCTACCGAAGGAAAATATAACGGAATTTAGCCGTCCGCACCACAAATAAATAAAATATTCCATTTGTTTTATATAATTAGAATAATTTTTCACAAAGTAACTTTAACGTGCGTCCTCAACATTTTCCCTAGCGACGAACTATAAACAACATAGAGTTTTATGTCATTTTTAAAGATTTACCATTACATTTTATGGTCTCACAGATTATTAATAGTCCAAAACTCCAAACTCTAAAACGAGTTTTAAAAACAATATGGATAGGACTCATCTACAAAATTTTTCTATTTTTAATCTGTAAAGTGGCGTAAATTACAATAAATGGCATCACATGGGCATCACCTAGGGAACCAATGGAACTCAACATCCTCAACATGGTGCCACATGTCATGCAAGCTATCACCACTGAATGAATAAATTCGTCTCCTTATTTCTCTTATCTCTATATAATTACTTCGTCTTTGATCTCTATGAGTTTTGTAGAGTAATCTGTGGTTATTCCGCTGTCAAATGATGACCATAGACATAAAACACTCAAATGAGGTGGTGACATCGTGACAACACGAACACGTCAAAATCAGCAAACTGCAAGAGAAAAAAATCAGTCAAGATTCTCGAAAATGGCTGACTCTGGCCCGAGTAAAAGCGATATTGAAGCAATATTTCATCGGCTACGTTCTATCCCCGCGAACAAAGTCGGTACCGCTTTGTAAAACGAGTGCAAAGAATCGTATGTTAATTGATAGTCTGTAACAAATAGTGTGTTGGTGGCTGCAGGTATGCTTCGACTGCAACGCGAAGAACCCTACGTGGTCGTCGGTGACGTACGGGGTGTTCATCTGCCTGGACTGCTCGGCCGTGCACCGCAGCCTGGGGGTGCACCTCACGTTCGTGCGCTCCACGCAGCTCGACACCAACTGGACGTGGAAGCAGCTGCGGAACATGCAGCTTGGAGGGAATGCCAATGCGGTATGTTGAAATGACCACACTACTTTTATTACTCTGTCTTTATGTTGCTTCTTGTTATTATATCCCCTACAGACTCACGGCGAGAAAGTTCGTCGAAAAGTTTCCCGAGACTTCTCGAAAAGACAAACAAATTATTCACACTCAATTTTCTCACTTGTGATTACAAGAAATGCTTTGTCTCGGGCCAAAATATCGAACGCGAACAAGAAGGCGAGAAACTCTTCACATTCACGCTTCTCGTGTTCACGGGGGTTCTCCACGTGAATCTCTAGGTGGCGTTAAAGCCATTATTTGAGGATTTTAAGTTGAGCTACACATATGAGTCATAGCCCTTGTCGGAGGTGTTGTATGTTATGGCTAATTGCATTTTCTCATTCCAAAATAGTGGCTTCTCTAGTTTATAACAGGATAATAGACCAAGTACCTTTTGATGCTGCTCTGTGATCAATGATTGTATTTTTTTCACAGTAATTACCATCTGTTTCCAATAAGAATGGAACTGTCACTATATTAGCATCTCTTGCATCTACTATTGCAGTTGTTACAATGTGAGCGACAAGCCAGTTGATAAAAGTGATTTAGTATGACTGTCTTGTTTCTTTTTGTATTGGGTGAAAAGTCACTGTTGCCATTGCAATAATGCACAGGGCACTACTGAAATACGGGCATAAGCCCGCCCTCCTTACAATCAGGAAGAAAAAGTTGTAACTGACAATGCGAAAAGAGTGACGCTCTTAAAACGGAATGGGGCGGGTCTTGTGGCTCTTAAGGAGAATAGGAAAAAGAATTTCCAAGTGGCTCTCTCTCCACCCTAACTACTAAGGGGTGGTACCTTCGACAGTATTACTCATGTCAAGTAGGAATTTGTTATAAATGCTTGTTATCACAGACACAGTTCTTCCGCACGCACGGGCTGGTCACTGAGGATGCTCGGCAGAAGTACAGCTCCCGCGTGGCACAGTTGTACAGGGACAAGCTGAGTGCCCTGTCCGAGCAGGCCATGAAGACCTATGGCACCAAGGTTTGGATGCATTCATTAATGAAAACTTTCAAAACATAAAACATTTTCAAAATCCAGAAGAAAATGATTTTTCTGGGACGGAAAGCATGCCTGCAGGGTTTTAAATGACAAAAAAAACTTGCAAGCCCTTTTCTTCTCAATAGATAAGCAATGTGGTTCTTAGTGCAAAACTGCTTTCTGAAAGTGGTGGAAGAGAAGGACTTTTCATAATAGCCTGCAAGTTTGGTGAATGTGAAACACTGTTTTTATTTTTGTGGAACATTTTTATATTTGCAGTTATGGGTCAGGACGTATGATCATGTCAAAAACTTAATTAATTAATTAATTTATTTATTCATTGCAATCATGTGTACATGCTTAAATACAATATACTTATTATATATACAGAACAGATGCGTGCACATGAGACCATGTCAGGGCACAGCAATATGTAATGTAGTATTAGTCCCCTTCTAACATAAAGTTATTTCAAATTTATAATTGTTATTATCTATGGTAAAACATATGATTTCTAAATTAATAACTAATAACGGCTGCTATAGAGATACATATCAGAAACATGAAAGCAACATTCAAGCAAGCACTTCACACATCGTAGTTACAATTAAGCTTAAAAGTCAATACAGAATATGCATGCATGTTGCTTATATTGTTAACAGTTTATGGTACTTGTATTTGGTCTTTTAGCTATAAATGGACTTTTGACTTTACATCAATTAAAAAAGTTTTGTGACAAGCTGTGTCTGTCTGCAGCTGCACCTGGAGCCGGCGGCGCCGGAGACCAAGGGGTCCAAGGAGCAGGAGGTAGACTGGTTTGCGGAGCACGGCAAGCCCACTAACACTAACGACACCGCCCCGCAGGTATACCGCACTGCCCCGCACGGCCGCGGCAGCTTCTGAGGCGTCAATCTAATTGCTAACAACCATACGTCCTAAACATCAAGCTATCACGCTCCCCTACATCGCTTGATCTTACAATTAGTACGTCTCCTAAGGCTTTGTCTGTGCAAGGAGATCGTAACAACTAGAAAAAAATCAGATGTGCACTGTGTTTGGAGCCTGAGAGGATTTGTGTCAGCTACGTTCATTGTTTTTAGTTTTGAGTTTTTGTTTTATCAGTTTGATTCATTTCACACAACTTGTCATTAACTGATATTATAAGTATGTAGTGTTTTGAGCAGTATTTTTTTTATGAGTGTTTTGTACAGAACCTACACATTTTTAGTATTTAACATAGTTTTGATAATTTGTTCATTTAATGTACAGTCCATGTAAAATTCAGTTAGGTGTTTAGCACATTGTCGTGAGGCTGTGGTGGATGTTACATGTATTGTTCTGTGTGGCAGGCCTCGCTGAGCGGCGCGGGGGAGAGTCTGAGCTCGGAGGCGCGGCTGTGGGGCGCGCAGCCCGCGCCCGCGACTACGCGCCCCGCCGCCCGCCAGCCCGCGCGGCGACCAGGGGTCAGTAATATAATTATTTCCTGAATGTTCCAATGTGTTTAATTGGAACCTACAGTTCATGGATTGAGTTGAACTATATTGCAGCAGTAAAATTCCTTCAGTTGTTAATTTGAATGGCTGGTTTAACTCGCATAACTGTTGCCAGATGGGCGCGCGGCGCGGCGGGTTGGGCGCGACCAAGGTGGCGGCCAACTTTGACGACATTGAGCGCGAGGCCATAATGGCGGAGAAACTCAAGATGGAGGTAAGTGTGCCCAAGTCTGCCACTAGCAGCATACTAAGATCAAGTGGCAGACTGTTGGCAGACTTCAAGTTTACTAAACGATTTCTGATTTATTGAGTTTTAAAGACAACGCCTTATGGCAGGCGATTTTTTGGGAATTTTTTCTCACTTTGACTGTGCGAAACTTGTGTACACAATAATAATATGAGACATTTATTTAATTATAACAACTCACAAGACTTCTACCTCCTACAAAAGTAGAAAATTATATATCCTCTCCTACAAAAGTAGAAAATTATATATTCTTGTCTTGGCTAATTTAATTGAAAAGAATTTAACAACAAAAAAGTCAGGCATTTGTAGGGTGTCCACATGAGATAGCCAATCCATGTGGTGGTTCTGGTGGAGTGTTCTCTCCATGTTGTGTCTCTGCGTGCAGGTGAAGGAGGCGCAGAGCAAGGCCAGCATAGAGGCGGTGGAGCAGGAGGTGGCGTCGCTGCGGCTCGCGTACCGCCCGCCCGAGCGCGAGAACGCGGACCGGCTGGGCATCGCCGCCGCCAACCGCGCCAACGCCGCGTGAGTGCAGCGCCTTTGTATCGTACTGTACCCCACACATAGAGGCGGTGGAGCAGGAGGTGGCGTCGCTGCGGCTCGCGTACCGCCCGCCCGAGCGCGAGAACGCGGACCGGCTGGGCATCGCCGCCGCCAACCGCGCCAACGCCGCGTGAGTGCAGCGCCTTTGTATCGTACTGTACCCCACACATAGAGGCGGTGGAGCAGGAGGTGGCGTCGCTGCGGCTCGCGTACCGCCCGCCCGAGCGCGAGAACGCGGACCGGCTGGGCATCGCCGCCGCCAACCGCGCCAACGCCGCGTGAGTGCAGCGCCTTTGTATCGTACTGTACCCCACACATAGAGGCGGTGGAGCAGGAGGTGGCGTCGCTGCGGCTCGCGTACCGCCCGCCCGAGCGCGAGAACGCGGACCGGCTGGGCATCGCCGCCGCCAACCGCGCCAACGCCGCGTGAGTGCAGCGCCTTTGTATCGTACTGTACCCCACACATAGAGGCGGTGGAGCAGGAGGTGGCGTCGCTGCGGCTCGCGTACCGCCCGCCCGAGCGCGAGAACGCGGACCGGCTGGGCATCGCCGCCGCCAACCGCGCCAACGCCGCGTGAGTGCAGCGCCTTTGTATCGTACTGTACCCCACACATAGAGGCGGTGGAGCAGGAGGTGGCGTCGCTGCGGCTCGCGTACCGCCCGCCCGAGCGCGAGAACGCGGACCGGCTGGGCATCGCCGCCGCCAACCGCGCCAACGCCGCGTGAGTGCAGCGCCTTTGTATCGTACTGTACCCCACACATAGAGGCGGTGGAGCAGGAGGTGGCGTCGCTGCGGCTCGCGTACCGCCCGCCCGAGCGCGAGAACGCGGACCGGCTGGGCATCGCCGCCGCCAACCGCGCCAACGCCGCGTGAGTGCAGCGCCTTTGTATCGTACTGTACCCCACACATAGAGGCGGTGGAGCAGGAGGTGGCGTCGCTGCGGCTCGCGTACCGCCCGCCCGAGCGCGAGAACGCGGACCGGCTGGGCATCGCCGCCGCCAACCGCGCCAACGCCGCGTGAGTGCAGCGCCTTTGTATCGTACTGTACCCCACACATAGAGGCGGTGGAGCAGGAGGTGGCGTCGCTGCGGCTCGCGTACCGCCCGCCCGAGCGCGAGAACGCGGACCGGCTGGGCATCGCCGCCGCCAACCGCGCCAACGCCGCGTGAGTGCAGCGCCTTTGTATCGTACTGTACCCCACACATAGAGGCGGTGGAGCAGGAGGTGGCGTCGCTGCGGCTCGCGTACCGCCCGCCCGAGCGCGAGAACGCGGACCGGCTGGGCATCGCCGCCGCCAACCGCGCCAACGCCGCGTGAGTGCAGCGCCTTTGTATCGTACTGTACCCCACACATAGAGGCGGTGGAGCAGGAGGTGGCGTCGCTGCGGCTCGCGTACCGCCCGCCCGAGCGCGAGAACGCGGACCGGCTGGGCATCGCCGCCGCCAACCGCGCCAACGCCGCGTGAGTGTAGTGCCTTCGTATTGTATTGTACCCCACATATGTGCTGTATATACCGCAGCTTACCGCTGACTCTGATCCTTAGGAAGAGACACTTAGATCAGGCCCCTCAGTTTCATATAATATGTGTGTGCAGGGGCGTGTCGCACTCGGCCGCGTCGGACATGACCGTGATCGAGCAGGAGGGCGCGCCGCCGCCCAAGCAGCTGGACGAGCTGGACGACTTCAACAGCGTGCTGGTCATGATCCGCAACGAGCCGTACGGCGGCGGCCGCGGCCTGGACTCGCTGCTCAACGAGTCGCCGCGCAAGCTCGGCGGCTCGTGGGAGCACATCGAGCCCGAGCCCGCGCGCCCCGTGCGCTCCATGTTCAGCGACGAGCGCGCCGCGCAGCCCGCCACGCCCGCGCGCTCGCCCGGCGCCGCGCCCGCCGCGCGCGCGCGCCCCAGGAAGTACGACGACGACGACGACTCGGCCGTCAAGAAGTTCGGCTCCGCCAAGTCCATCAGCTCTGCGCAGTACTTCGGAGACCAGGTCACGCATATTCTGAAGTTATTAACAGTTACAGTTCGCTTCTCACTCGATGTTCACGTATGTTAGTCGCTAGTGAATTTACTTGTATGTTATTTGATTAATGATCAGATGGGCCCATCTTTGATGACGGATCACACAACCCAAGAATTTGAGACATAAATAAATATAAATAAATAATAAAATCTTTATTTTTCACCATCAAATTTTTTACATAATAGGCTTGATCTTTCACTTTATTACTATATATATAGCTACTTGTGCTGATTCACTGACTGACTGACTCATTGATCACCTCTCCTGAACATTTTTGTATGAAAAATTTTTTTTTCATGGATAGGGTCGTATAGAAGAAAAAAATTCATTCGGAGGAAAAATACGGAGAGAGCTGATGATTGAGGATTTCGAAGATAGGTGAAGAGCACGGGGAGGGTATTAAAGATAGGTGGGGGGTGCTCGACCAAATGTCATTCGAAACATCATCCAATTGGCAGTTAGCTGAAAAAAAGTTCAAAATGGCGGATTCAAGATGGCCGCCATACAAACTTTATCGGTGTCCATCTCAAAGAGTATAAAAGATGGAAGAACGGTTTCTTGACAAGAAGTGATCAGGACCCCATGGTCTATTCCATGGATAGAAAAAAAAATCAAAATGGCGGAATTTATTTTTCCATAGAAAATGTATGAGCAATATTGAAGAGACTACGAGTTGTGAATCATGAAGTGCTTTGATGCGGTTTTTTGGAAGACTACCAGACAAAAATATGGAATGAGGTGATGATTGAGGATTTTAAAGACAGTCAAGGTGCATGGGCAAGGTATTATAGTTAGGTGGGGACTGCTGAAACAAAAAATACTCGGAACTTCACGCAATTGGCAGTGAGCTGAAGAGAAACCAAAATGGCGGATTCAAGATGGCCGCCATACAAATTTCGTGTTGTTCTATCTCGGAAAGTATAAAAGATAAGAGAGTGGTTTCTTAGCAAGAGGTGATCAGAATGAAAATAATTCACTGTGGCGGAATTTATCTTTCTATGGAAAATGTACATAGGTACTATGAGAAGAGAAAATGATCTAGGATTTGGATGATGATTGAGGAGCTTGGTAATATTTTCACCTCACTGCCAATCTGATTCCAATGGGCGATGGAGATGACGGCGATACCTTTATGGGCGGGAAGACTGCACGCGGGCCACATGTGGCCCGCGCACTCACGCGCCCTACTAGTTAATATATATATAGCTGCTTGTGCTGATTCACTGACTGATTGATCACCTCTCCTGAACAATTTTGTATGAAAAAATTTTTTTTCAATTACCATTTCGTATAGAAGAGAAAAATTCATTCGGAGGAAAAATACGGAGAGAGCTGATGATTGAGGATTTCGGAGACGGATGAAGAGCACAGCCAAGGGTATTGCAGATAGGTGGGGGGTGTTCGACCAAATGTCATTTGAAATGTCATCCAACTGCCAGTGATCTGAAAAAAAATTCAAAATGGCGGATTCAAAATGGCCGCCATTCGAATTTCGCCGATATCTCGGAAAGTATAAAAGATGGAAGAATGGTTTCTTGACAAGAAGTGATCAGGACCCGAAGGTCTATTTGATGGATAGAAAAAAAATTCAAAATGGCGGAATTTATTTTTCCATAGAAAATGTATGGCGAATATGGATTCAAGATTGCGGCGAAAGATGACTGAGGGTTGCGATACCTTTAAAGGCGGGATGACAGCACGCGGGCCACGTGTGGCCCGCGCCACCACGCACCCTACTAGTCTTTTAATATAATTTAATTATATAATTTAATAAAGACATGACTCCAAGACTTTAATTTACAGACATTAATAAATAATTGCCCTCAAATGGCATATAGAGAGCAAATATCAAAAGACCTAGTCATAGGGGAAGATCTCGCGAATCAGTTACTTACGGTTGTTTTTCTTTACAATAAAATAAGTAGGTTGTTTCCTTTACAAAACTAGAACCGAGTTTCCGCAGAGTCTCTATAAAGAATGAACCAAGTTCGATATTATGTTTTTTATGGAGACTCAGCATGTCAAATTGGAAGCGACTGCAACTTGTGTCCCCCCTCAGGACGGCGGCGGCGGTGCGGGCGGCACGGGCGGCAGCGGCGAGCTGTCGCGGTTCGCGGGCAGCAGCAGCATCTCGTCGGCGGAGCTGTTCGGCGGCGACCGCGCCGTCCGCCCCAACAACTCCTTCAGCGTCTCCGCGCCTGACCTGGACGATGTGAGTTTCCTCCGTCTAGTGAGATGAAAACTTATGTGTGACGGCTGCAAATTTTATGTTCAGAATTGCTTTGAGCCCTTCTCGGTATTTAATTCTTTGACAATCATGCCAATAACCTACTATATACAGCCTTGCTTGACAAATAACTATCACACATCACAGATTGCAGCTTACTAAAATGTTCGTAAAAACTTTGTCTTTGTACATATTGCGCAGACACATCGTGGGGTTACTCTGATAGTGTATTTATACTATTTTTTGGACAATTTGAGTGATAATGCAAAGTGTCCTAAAGATCTAATATATTGCTGGAGGTCTCTGAAGTCTGTCCGGGCAGCCAACAACACGTTGAGCGGTGCCCATTATTCTTCCATGAAGCAGTAATGTTTTACTGTGTTGAGTCAAAACAATATTACAATAATATTGCTTTAAGTCACGGTGATAGGCGGTAGGCCCCAAATGTCTCGTGATGAGCAGTGCAGTATGCAATGTTCGCAGTACACTCGATAAGAAAATATAAAAAGCATTGTCATCGGCAGGTGCGCGAGTCGGTGCGCGCGGGCGTGACGCGCGTGGCGGGACGCCTGTCCTCGCTGGCCAACGGCGTGGTGTCCTCCATACAGGAGCGCTACGGCTACTGATGACCGCGCCTCCACTAGCACTTAGCAGCCTCGCCTGACGCGCGTGGCGGGGCGCCTGTCCTCGCTGGCCAACGGCGTGGTGTCCTCCATACAGGAGCGCTACGGCTACTGATGACCGCGCCTCCACTAGCACTTAGCAGCCTCGCCTGACGCGCGTGGCGGGGCGCCTGTCCTCGCTGGCCAACGGCGTGGTGTCCTCCATACAGGAGCGCTACGGCTACTGATGACCGCGCCTCCACTAGCTGCCTCGTCTGACGCGCGTGGCGGGGCGCCTGTCCTCGCTGGCCAACGGCGTGGTGTCCTCCATACAGGAGCGCTACGGCTACTGATGACCGCGCCTCCACTAGCTGCCTCGTCTGACGCGCGTGGCGGGGCGCCTGTCCTCGCTGGCCAACGGCGTGGTGTCCTCCATACAGGAGCGCTACGGCTACTGATGACCGCGCCTCCACTAGCACTTAGCAGCCTCGCCTGACGCGCGTGGCGGGGCGCCTGTCCTCGCTGGCCAACGGCGTGGTGTCCTCCATACAGGAGCGCTACGGCTACTGATGACCGCGCCTCCACTAGCTGCCTCGTCTGACGCGCGTGGCGGGGCGCCTGTCCTCGCTGGCCAACGGCGTGGTGTCCTCCATACAGGAGCGCTACGGCTACTGATGACCGCGCCTCCACTAGCTGCCTCGTCTGACGCGCGTGGCGGGGCGCCTGTCCTCGCTGGCCAACGGCGTGGTGTCCTCCATACAGGAGCGCTACGGCTACTGATGACCGCGCCTCCACTAGCACTTAGCAGCCTCGCCTGACGCGCGTGGCGGGGCGCCTGTCCTCGCTGGCCAACGGCGTGGTGTCCTCCATACAGGAGCGCTACGGCTACTGATGACCGCGCCTCCACTAGCTGCCTCGCCTGACGCGCGTGGCGGGGCGCCTGTCCTCGCTGGCCAACGGCGTGGTGTCCTCCATACAGGAGCGCTACGGCTACTGATGACCGCGCCTCCACTAGCACTTAGCAGCCTCGCCTGACGCGCGTGGCGGGGCGCCTGTCCTCGCTGGCCAACGGCGTGGTGTCCTCCATACAGGAGCGCTACGGCTACTGATGACCGCGCCTCCACTAGCTGCCTCGCCTGACGCGCGTGGCGGGGCGCCTGTCCTCGCTGGCCAACGGCGTGGTGTCCTCCATACAGGAGCGCTACGGCTACTGATGACCGCGCCTCCACTAGCACTTAGCAGCCTCGCCTGACGCGCCTGGCAGCGGCATGCACCACTGACCTCTATAACAAGTACGTTGGACTACAGACTCAATGTAAAAAGAAGACAGGACAGATCAATTTGCAGGAACACTAGTCACTCTACGATTTCGCATTGTAAAGTCAACATCTCCTGAGGATGTCCCGGTGTCGGGACGAAACGTGCGACGAAGAAAGTGTTGGGAAAGTGGTACCCACATGGTATTTCATGTGGGTAGTGTTCCTGCATATTGTACCATACAGGATCTTTTCAAGTAGCGGATAGTTGCAAAACAAATTAATCTGTCCTACTAATTATGGATTTCCGCAAAATAACGCCTGATAAGTACCAGTTTATTTTCGCCATTTTGACGATTGTTGCGTAAGCTGGCACGAGCGTTCATAGAATTAAAATAAAATGACATTCAAACAACAGTCATTTGCAAATTTCAATTTTAAATGTTAATTTTAGTTCCGCGGACCTTCGATGGATGCGCTTCGAATCGGCACAAAAAAGCAACAGTCAATTGTATAGAAATGTAAAGAATATTGAGTCCAGCATACTTGTATTATAGATGTCAGTGGCATATACGCAACATCATCCCCGACAATCTTGCGGTGGTTCGCTTACATAGATGACTGAATCACTGACTGACTCAAAAATCTCTGACTCAGTGATTATTACTAAAAGAGATATTACTAAAGCTTACTAAAAGAGATATTACTAAAGGTGATATAATTCCATATTCGATTGGTATGCATAGCTCTGCAGTAAAAAACACGGGACACTTCGGGAGTGCCGACAAAAGTGAAAACTTGTACGATTACGTAAGGTGTCGGTTACTGTAACAGTGTGAGGTGTTGGTTACGGTAACGTTGTCGCGAGTTCAATGGGTTTTCCCATCTCAAAAATGCACCACATGCGCCTATAAGAGTTTTCACTTAAAAAAAGTAGCATGTAGCAAAGTTTGAATGGATACAAAATATCTTCCAAAATAATAAAATGGCTCTCAGTTATAATAATCACTGAGTTATTAATCAAGAACTGCAGGCGAGTCAGTTATATAAGAAATGAATAAAAACTCTTTATGAGGGTAACCAATGAAGAATTTTTATAATATGTATAAAAATGCTTAGACAATAACTTATTTTTAAATTTTTATCTATTTATCTAATTAAAACGATTGATTTCAAAAAGGCTTGTTTTAAAATTAAAACAGTGTTTGGTTTCAAGCTCAACTGTTTAGGAAAGGGAAAACCCAAAGTTTCAATCTTAATATATATAAATCTCGTGTCACAATGTTTGTCCTCAATGGACTCCTAAACCACTTAACCGATTATAATAAAATTCGCACACCATGTGCAGTTCGATCCAACTTGAGAGATAGGATAGTTTAAATCTCAATTTATCTATTTTTTATTACCCCTAAGGGCAAAACAACGTTTGCCAGGTCAGCTAGTATAATATAAGGTGTTTACAAAATTACTGAATACTTATGTATGCTCTGAACTGATGGACGTGCTTATGCAACATGATGCGATGTCTTAGTAATTTTTAATTTAAAATAAAATATTGTATTGAGCCCGGGGACTGAGATTTCTTCACTATTGAAGTGTATATGTATGACACAATCATCTCGCGGAACGATGGCAGTAATTTTGTAAACACCTTATATTACCATGAGTTGGGGGAATTTCCCACCTAATTATAGCACAAGCTTAATTCAGAGAGAACTATGTGAGTATTCCTTTTGAAAAAATATCTGCACTTAAATTATCAGGCAAATTAAAATTTTTCTAGAGTAAAATTTTATCTTTATGTTTCATGTTCGATGTTGATGGTCGTTGTTTTAATGTCTATTTAATTTTATCATTACATTACTTCTATTATGTTTATCATTATCAATTATGATAATATTTAACTTGTACTTTTTCCAATACACACACATTACACAATACAACTTGTAATAAATTAAAGCACACGTTTTAACTAAAAAACTAATTTTATAATATATTATTAAGAATAGCATAATGATACTGTTCTGTTTCTGAATATTTCTCTAAATTGTTAAGTCTATGAATGCTACTCTCTTTAAAGGCTCCAGCAATCTATACTATTGTTTAACAGTCGCTGCCCATGGGGCAGTAAAAAGGGGGAGACAGACGCCTGTTGCGATCTCTGTCACACTTGCGGGCTTCATCTTTTTAGTATCCCACTAGTAGCGAGTGTTTGCTAAAGTTATAGAATTATTCAACTTCGTGTAAATTGAACTGAATATTGTAAAATGTAAATATTGTAACATAATGACTACTTTAGGTATCAGTGTTTGATAAATAGCACATTCTTTACAACTGCTTAGTGCTGGTGCCTTGTAAGTGATGGTTTTACAGCACTCAACGAAATCCTTGCCAGGAGTAGCCAGGTTTGTTGCTTTACTGTACAGTTTTACTAAAAAAAAATCTATTACCAAAACTCATTAGCAGGCAATGTACAAACTTTTATAACACCCTCCTTACAAAATCCTAAGTAAAAAGGCATACCATTTCAGGGCCTGCACCACCAACTCTTATAGCAGTTATGTTTTAAGATTTTCATACAAATATAGTATGAAAATATCAAAATAATACTGCAGCATTACTGTTATAAGAGATGGTGGTACAGCCGCTGGCCTGTTCAACATTTTTTATAAAAACGAATAAGTATACATTTTTACGTCAGCTTTTTTCAACTATCATACATATCGTTCTCCCGCTGAATTCTACTTAAAATGCAGATACTACCTAATAGTAAATGTACAAGTCTTACTGCTTAACAAATAAATGTGGAATAGTTACATACTCTGTTCTGTCCTTTTCTGTCCTCGACAATTTGACATTCGAAGGAAAAAGACAAAACGGAGTATAGCTATGCCACTTCTATTCCACCTCTATTTGTAACAGGGTTAAAATATAATAAAATATAAAGACAATTACTTATTTATTTATTTCGGTGATAGTTCGTTTTTATTTTTATTTTTGATAATATAAGTTGTTGGTATCGCGATGGACGCTAGGCTTAGCTCGCAACGTGTCGCCTAGAATTAGCTGTAAGTAGGTAATAACTATATTAGAATCTATGAAGATTTTGTTAAATAATTCCTTTCTTTATGAGTTATGTTTTTCATACTTATTAACATATACTTTCAATGTTCATTTATAAATAATTAATATTACTTTAATCAGGGTGATTAAGTTTACCAGATTCCAATAATACATTAGATAGGTTTTTGTTTGGTATTTTCTTTTATATTTTCTGAATATCAAAACAAATCATTTTGAAAAAGGTTATACTTAACCTTTTTCTGGCTTGGCTGTCAAAAGTGCAAAGGGGTTTGAATAATGAATAGTCGATGCCAGCGCCATTTTGATTTCTCATAATCTACGACGGGATCATTCCAACAGAGTATACCTAAATGATCAAAAAAAATCTTTTACCATAGAAGGGATCAAGATGGCAACATGCTTAGATAAATACAAAAATATTCAAACCCATAATCGGGCCAAGACTAGGTTAAACCTCATATTTTGATTGAAGTGTATAAAACTTGTATGGCAGTTTTATATTTTGATGGTGCATCTCTGCATCATATTTGTATGGCCTGCTTGTTTTGTATGTATTGTGTAAGATGTTGATATTATGGCATTTGTTTAGCAATTAATTATTTACTATTCAGCAGATTGTAAAGAAATAATAAACAAATTTTTACATAACATTATTATTATTATTGAAAATATACAAAACTATATTTTCTCTGGGTGTTTTATTTAACGTGCGATGTCACAATACCCCCTTGTCTTACAATTAAATTGAATAACACTGCAAAAAACCTTTTTGGCAAGATTTTTAGAAACAGTTACGGGTTACCTAACACCCGTTCGCAGAAGCTTTGCCGACCGACTTCCCCTCCCACTTCATACGACCGCGACCGCGCTCGTCCGTAGACGTATGCGGACGGCGGTAGGTATAGGATGAAGTAGGAAGGGAAACTTCTGTTAATTATGATGTACTGATGATACCAGTGTTGCTAGAATGATTTCTTGCATGGAGATCACTGATCTCTATTCTATGGATTAATCTATACATCTGACAGTTCCTTTTTTATGCCGATTTGAAGCGCCACCCTCGAACGTCCACGGTACTAAATTGACATTTGTTGTCATTTTATTTTAGTTCGATGGACGTTCACGCCAGGAGCAACAATCAGCGCTAAAATGGCGAAAATCAAGTGTCGTTATATTAACGTTGACAGTCGGCGATCCATAGAATGGAGATCAGTGATGGAGATTATTCTAGCAACACTTGTATCATTAATACATCTGTCATACTGTCTTACTTCTTAGTGCAGTGCCACCAAGAGTCCAACACACTATTTCGTAGCTACTATACACACATTCTCCAGTGACACGCTGGTAGGCACGTAGTACACGAGGCGGGCATCAAACCCGTGACTCCTGAGGTACAGGACCCTCCCCCAGTCCAGCAGTGCCTTCGCGCGCCGCCCCACCACCTCCCGCTGCTGTTGACTCAAACCCAAGTTCTTAGTTCCCAACTCTTCGTCATTCTCACCATGAACTTCTGTAGGGTTGTCACTTTCTCTCGTCTGTTCAGGGATATCATGGTCGTTTGGTGCAGGGTTGTCAACCGCGTTTGATCCTATGACTAAATTGGTGGCACTACTGTCTTGGTTTCTTCGGTCGCGGCTTCGGCCGTCACCGCATGTCGCCCACGACACTACGCCTAGCAGGGCGTTGAAGTCGTCTGCGTCTATTCCAAGATTCTGCAAAGAGTAAGACACCTGTAATTATATAGTTTGTGGAGGTAAAATGAACAGTTCATCCAATAGTCAGCCACAGCCCACTAAGGATTTTTTTATTTCTAATTTGGCTCAGGTCTGGTCTGGTGCGACCAGCAAAGACGCACCGCCAAGCGTTTTAGCGTTCAGGCGCGATGCTGTGTAGTAACCGTTAGGGGTTAGCCAAGGTAGTACGATAACATCTTCGGCTACATCATCACTTACCATCAGGTGAGATCGCAGTCAAGTAATAATTTGTATAGTGTAAAAAAAGGGCTCAAAACCAAGTTTGACCCGTATGTATATATGCCATGCCCACTCGTTTACTATCAACAGCTCAACCGCTCCGACAAATAACAGCTGATGTGCTGGCAGGCAGGTTTGTATGGCATACGCGAGCAAACGAGCAGCCAAATTTATGCTCAGTGAATTTGTTGGCTAGCGCTTGACTGTGATCACACCTGATGAAAAGTGATGATACACTCTAAGGTGGAACGCGCTTGCCTAGGAGATGCCTATTCACTATTGATTTGAAGGCGCCCAGGTTGTAAGTGGCGGGAAAGACATTGCCCGGGAAGGTCTTCCCGCTTCAACTTTAATCAAACCGCTTCGTACGTGTCTTTGTGTCGCGTAGGTGGAAACCTTTTTGATGCCTTGCCGTTGTATGGTAACAAAGTTTGCATGTTTTTAGGGTTCCATACCAAAATGGTAAAAATGGAACCCTTATATGGTGAGACTTTCTCCGTCCGTCCGTCCGTCAGTCCGTCTGTCACACTCGATTATTTCAGTAACTATTCAAGCTATCGACTTAAAATTTAGAACAGTTATAGGTAATAGTGACCCGACGTCATAACAATCGTAAAAATTTGAAAATTGTTTTTATTTTTATTTAAAAAGGGGGGAAAACCGGGTCGACAAAATTTCAAAATGAGATAACAATATTGAGTGGGGTATCGTATAAAAGGGCGTTAATTGTGTATTCTAAAACTATTTTTTATTTATTTTTATGCTTGATAGTTTTTGATTTATTGGGCAAACTGTCGAAAAAAATACCGTTCCCCCCCTTTATCTCCGAAGTTTACCAATCGAAAAATCTGTAATAATTATGGTCAATAGAAGTTAACGTATATTTTACAGGAAAAATAAAATCAACTCGCTGACTAAGGAATATACTTTTTTTGATAATAACAATAATCTGCCAAAAACAAAGTTACGTTTGCGGTTCGCCAACAAAAGTACCTAGGTACATGTAATATAGTATACTTGTAAAATCATGAACAAAAGTGATTCTTTTAATGTTTTACTTCTTTTATAGTATGGAACCCTCGGTGCGTGAGTCCGACTCGCACTTGGCCGGTTTTTTAGTTTATAAGCTGATAGACAGTCTGTAATTGTGGAAACAAGCTCCCGTGGCCGAGGAGGCAGTCACCTGCAGCGCGGCGGCGGCGGGGTAGGCGGCGCGCGCGCAGCGGTGGTGGCAGCACGACGCGAGCACCACACCGCGCACGCGCGCGCGCACGCCCGCCGACGTCACGCAGCGCAGAGCCAGATCTGCAACACGTCACACATCATATCAATTAAATATCAAGTGACTGATGTTAATTCAACAAACTCCATCTTCCCAATCTTCATGTTCAGTCGTCGTTCGCGTGTATAAAGCTGGGGCCTCGTTATATGTATAGCGGGCAAAATCGCGCTAGACCGCACCGACGGTCGCATCCGATGACAGTCTGTTGTCATTCGTTGGGTCCGTCCTAGTCAGTAAATTCAAAGGCCTTGGTTTATAGGTATGGATGGATTGTTACTCTTTCACGCCTTAACTACTGAACTGATTTGGCTGAAAAGTGGAACATAGATAGGTTATAAACCCGGATTAACACAGGCTACTCTTTATCACGGAAAAAACCATCGTTCCCACGGGATTAGCGAAAACCCGAAATTCACAGCCACAGGCGGACACACGCCGTAGGAACGGCTCGGTGCGAGACGCGGTCAGGCGCCAGTGGCGGGGCATGATGCAGCCTGGCCTGTGATAACACAGGTCGTAGGACCTCGGCTTTATAGGGAATGGGACAGCCTCCTGTGACATTGCATCCCTACAGAGGGCGCAACGTTTGGACGAGGATTAATTATCTAATAGGAATGCAACTTAAAACAATAAGGCTTACTGCTGAGACGTACAAACCTACAGAAGTACTTCGTAACATTTTTATTATGGTGTGGCAAAATCTTATAGACCTTTATACGAAGTCGATAGAAATTCCAGTAATTAGGGGGTAGTTAATAGTATTATCCTTGTTTAGAAGACTTGATGACTTCACTCTGAAAACAAGTACCTGTAGCGACTCCACACAAATGCTTGGCGATGCCCACCACGCCGCCGCACACCTGCACGGCGGGCACGCGCGCCAGCACCAAGTGCGCGAGGTCCGCGCGGATGCGTTGCACGTTTGCGCCACACGCGCCTTCATTGACCTTCTCATTGCTTTCATTTGTATTTGCATCATTTGGATTGGTATTGATATCAGTTGGTCCATTATCTGTGCCAATGCTCCTTTGTTGCTGGTTTAGGTTATCACTTTTTGCTACATTCGTTATATCATCTGTGCCAATTCCATCAGCAGTTATAGCACCGTTTAATGTGTCAGTTAGTGCAACGTCTCCGTCAGCCAGTTCGCGTGTTGTCATGGGTGTGTTGCCGGCTGTCGTGTGTCGCGTGTCGCGCAGCTTGTTGTCGCGCTTGTGCCGCAGCGAGGCGCGGTCCACAAGCAGCACGCGGCTGTCGCTGCCGCGGCACCACGCGTGCCACGCGTAGTACGACAGCTGACCTGCAAAGTTAAAACTCCCTATTGAAGTACTGAATCTTTCATGCTGGGGCTACATATACAGTGCGACAAGGCTATCTTGACACGTGGCCAAAATCGGTACTAACACCGCTAATCTTGTGATACTGTTTGATAGTCCGCTCTATCAGTATATTGCCATTGTATGTTGTGTTGTTTTTGCTTAATATCAACTATTTTAAACTAAAATAGAAGTAAAATTGAGGTGATTTTATTTTCTGGATGCCTTTGTTCTATAACAGCGCCCTCATTCAAGTGCCAAGAGAGCCTTGTCGGACTGTACGTCCAATATCAATGCTCAACAAGCCTTAAACAACGTCGCCACACATACGTTTAAGGTCAAATGCTATTTACATTTACGTAACAGAATTCTTGTCATGAAGAAATCTACAAAAATCTAGACCAAACTGATGCACTCTTTAGCGATAACTGGAGGTCTCTGCCCACTGAAGACATCTATCGAGCGATGGGTGAAATCATACAGGAAAATATGAAATGGAGTTTTGTTTTAGGTGTTATTCCAGACTTTGTTTCTACCAAGTGTTCCACAAAACATGTGCCTTTTTATATGTTTACCTTTCCCAGCACCTAGTTCCACATAAGCTGTGTTGTGGTGCACGAGCTGTGCCCCCTCCACCACGTGCAGCAGTGAGGACGCCTGCCGCAGGTGCCTCAACGAGCTCTCTGTGCGCCCCGCCTCGTTGAACTCCTGTGCCACTGCGCTGTGGATCGGGTACTCCGGCAGGGTGGCTATTTTGTCCTTTAAGTGGGCTACACAACAAAATAATGTTAATTCTGGTTTTGTGCATTAAAACATACATGTAATTTTTAAGAAAAGTTATCGTTTTGTGTACATTCCCAGAATTAAAAAAAATTGAGAGTAAAAGAACAATACCTAGGCTGCCAGTCAAGGCTCCAGAGGCAGCGAAGGCGAGAAACGGAGAAATATTAACCATTAGGATTGCTCCACTTAAAGAGATTTTGTGCAATCCTATTTGTTAATAATTCTCCGTCTCTTGGCTCCACTGAATAACTCTGCTCCCGTGGATTGGCAGCCTTAATCTGGTTTGTGTGGTTAGTTTAGTTTTTAATAAAAGATTACATTAGAAAAGTGTTATGTGCTATATCAAATTAATTGCCAATTAATGGTTAGCCTGCGGCTCCACTAGGGTGCATTACGGTTTTCACAATTTCCAACAGAATCGTGGTTATCTCATGCCCAACTCTCTGCCCCTAATCTTTCCAACAATTAACAGTACTTTCAAAGCTATAATAATCTACCTTTAGCTGGATTTTTTTTAACAAAAATTGCTTATTCAACTTACTATCATAAAGCATATTCACTTTGTCTATAACTTGCAATATCCTCCTCAAGGGCAGTTTAGCGAGCGGCAGGCGAAGACAGTCTTCTGTCTCAGCTGGAGAGTTCACATTATAGACTATGTAACTCGGCTGTTCTTGCTGCCGAGCGTTGCATATGCTCAGATGCTTCTCCAACTTGCTGACATAGCAGGTGCTAAAGATTAAAGAAGTTATATCATGTAACTTTAACTCTATGACACTCAATGTCAAAATACGCTATGCTAAGAGGACGGGAAATATGTCACATATCATGAAAATTTTCTCAAATATAGTGTTGTTATCGCCCGCAACGTATCGGTACTGCTGACAGCACATGGTGTTGTTGCTTAGTTATTAGAGCCATTTTACAGTTTTGACAAATTAAAAATGTTGCTTCAAGCCTATAAATTCATACAGGACATCACTAAGTGCAGATCCTTTATATTATTGTGTTTAATCAATGATGTCACTGACTCTCTCGAGTCTCGAGTAGCTGGTAGTGGTAAGTTTCTTTTCAAAGGTGTGTTAAGTCTACTGTTTATCTGCACTTGCCTGTAGAAGCTGACCGTAACCTCAGTTATTTCATTCAGAGATAAATGTTTATTTAAAAAAGTATGGTTTACCAATTACTAATTTAAAAAAATATTAGTAAAATGACTTACTGTTTTGGGTCGTTAGGGCAAGGTATCCGAGTATCATTCTGAAAAGTTTAAGTTCATTGTTTATCATTTTATTCTACTTCTCGTCTGTACAATAAATCTCTTGACTATCGATTGTATTGGATTCGATAAGCGCCTACACTACCGGTTTGTTATATACAGACGCTGGTTATTTTGTATCCTTAGTGATATTCTCATTTCTCACCTGTCCCTCATCATTTTTAGGTTGGGGTTCATGTTCCCCGCAGTAATTCTTTCCTGGCTTCACAGTCATACGGCATAGACGCTTTTTACGTATTACGAAATATTGGCATTGTGGACTAATATACTGCATTTTTATGGTGTTTGCTGGCTCACACATTGTGCTAAAATGATAAAATACTCAATAGCCTGCACTGTGCAGAAGTCAACTTTGTTTACAATTTTTAGGGTTCCGTATCCAAAGCGAAAAAAGGAACCTTATTACTGAGACTTCGCTGTTCGTCCGTCGGTCTGTCTGTCACCAGACCGTGATAGCTACAAAGGACATGGCCGAAACTTGTATGGAGCTGTGCCCTGGAAAAAAAATATTCATGGCCATCGACAAACAGTACGTCATATTAAAGCTTATAATTATGTCTTTACAATCGTTTAGTTTTTATGATCAGAAAACTTGCGAGAGACATAATATCAGCATAACAACTTGCAACAAAATGCGCCTATATATTTTTAATAGCAATGATTTTTTATTAAAAAATGATGCGTATTGGTTATGAACTCATTATTTTTTCATATTAAAAAGCTTAGAAAATGCGAGTAAACATTTTGAACAGCAATTATTAAATAAAAAATCGTTGCTATTAAAATATTAAGGTGCATTTTGTTGCAAGTTGTTATGCTGATATTAGGTCTCTCGCAAGTTTTCTGATTATAAAAACTAAACTATTGTAAAGACATAATTATAAGCTTTAATATGACATACTGTTTGTCAATGGCCATGAATATTTTTTTTGAGGGCAGAATCCGGCCATGTCATTTGAAATTTTCACAGATGATATATTTCTGTTGCCACTATAACAAAAAATACTACAAAACAGAATAAAATCAATACCCATACAAAAAATTTTTTTGCTCCATATTGATAACGGTAACAGGTAGACGCTTCCAATTTTCAGAGAATTGTTTTGTTATATATTTACTGTTGAAATAAATAGTTAAATGAAAATAAAATAAATGATTAAGGGGGGCTCCCATACAATCAACGTGGTTTTTATGCTCGTTTTTGATGTGGGCAGGGGTGTTTAGCTTACTTCCATACTAGAATAGTAATATAATTATACTCTTGATTAATGGTACGGAACCCTCAGTGCGCGAGCTCGACTCGCACTTGACCAATTTTAAATAATATGACAGCTGAGTGCTGACGTGCTGACGACAGCTGACATGAGACAACGTCAGAGTCAATGACGAAGTTTCGCTAGCACAGAGTACCTACAAACTGAAGACTCGACATAGAACAGGCAAATTCAAGATTTGATTGGCTCTGGGTTCTAAGCCTTTTTAACAACATCAACTTATTTTTTTCGGACGGAATACGGATCAAAATTTTTAATTTTTTAGACTGGAGGTACATACATACTTATCTATGGGTACATACATACTTATCTATGGACTGGATGCGGATATTAACTAAAATGAAAACATTATAATAAATAAGCTTTTGTTTTTTTTAGTGTAGGCAATATTTATTATTCGAGTTGTGTTCAGAATCAAAGAAGGAAAAAATAAAAATCCAAAAAAAAAACTGATTCTGAGGGAACGTCAACAAATTTTTGAGGTTATGATGTGTACTGTGTAGCATCATTTTGATTTCATAATGTTGTTTTGGTATATTATGTAGTTTATGATATAAGATGAGTTCACCGACCAAAGAAACCGAAGAGGCGTCTTCGAGTAACGCAGCAGCTGGAAATGCTGCGGAGGACGCCGGCGAAGCGAACACCGCAGAGCAACGGCCGCCCGCCAAGCGGCCCATCGCCAATACGGTTATCGAAATATCTGATACAGACAGCGACGACTCCGATGTCTGCGCCGTCAACTCGTACCAGGCCTCCGCAGACGAGGTGAAGCGGATACGGAGAGGTCAGTGCCGTGGTTTATTACGATGCTAGTCCTGTTCTTGTGTTGCGCGGGAACATATCCCATTTTAAAACAAGGGTTCCATTTTTACCAATTTGTTATGGAATCCTAGTTACCTACCAGAGAATGTAAACAGGGATTACCTTGAATAATTCATGAATACAGCATTACATTTACACAGCCTTTTATTTATGTTCACAGAGTATTCGTCAACATCCTCATCGTCTGACTATAGTTCGGATTCGGATTCGTCGTGGGAGGATGACTCTGTAGTGATACATGACAAAATATTAGGAAAGGCTGTGCGAGCGCAGCTGAACCCCCGCGCTAATAGAATGGATGACCCAAAGATAAATCCTAATTTAAAGGTAACCTTTTTGTAACTATAGAATACACCAGGAACTACAACTTCCTTTAAGAACTAAAGATGACATCCATTCATCAGACATTTGAATTATTATGTGCTTAAAATTACACCAATTAATATCCCTCTAGCATCTTCCATTTAAGTGCAAAACAATTTAAAGCCATTAGGAATCTTCAATTAAAGTTTAGATTTATTTATTATCTTTGGCTTTTAGGGTTAGGTTAGGAATTGAATACCTTTATAATTCCAATTAGAATTTGGAACCCTATCTTTATTTTATTTTATTTTATTGGTTCCGCCAACAACACTTGAGCATTACAATATAACAAGATAAATTGGTTTAATACATCACATATATTATTATGAGAGGAGAAAGAAAACAGTTTAGGATATTTAGATTGAGTACAAAATACAAAAATAGTTGTGCCACAATGTCTAATCCTCATCTTCCTCTGAAAGTCCTATTAGCAATAGTTCAATGCTTTTTAAATTTGTTGCATTTATAATCTGGCTGACAGAATGTTTAATCAAAGCATGAGTTCAGTTTGTCAATTTTGTTTCTAAGATTTTATTTGCTTCTATACTAAAGACATTAACTTTTCCACAGTCACAAGAAGTAATAGACAAAGTTAAGAGCTATTGGGAGGAAGAGAAAGACCACACAAGCGGAGAGATCACCCTCACATGCAAGCCGTTCCGCCTGTGCCGGCTCCACAACCTGCTGGAGAACTCGGAGATCATCAACAACATAGTGGATGACATGAACACACTGGACTGGTCGCGCAAGAAGATGGACCTTTATGAGTTCCACCAGACAGCAGACCTAGCCAACTTGACATGGCAGCGGAGCATCCGAGGGATTTATGAGTTACTGAAGACTGAAGTTATGAATTTGGTTAGTTGAAACGTTAAGTTAGACATCTCTTATTATGAAATTTGTTTGGTATATTTATTTATCTATCAAGCAGTAAAAGATATTTGCTGGGTTTCACATACAACTTAAAACATTAGTAAGAACTTTCAGGGATGCAATGTTTTGGATACTGTGGTAAGTATTACCTGCCACAGTATCCAAAACTATTGTATCCTAAAGTTACATACATTATCAGTTCTCAGATTGTCTGAGGAAAATGTAGTGATCGTTATCGCAATCATTTACTAATTCTGCCCGCTGATAGGGTACCTGAATTACGACAGCCAATCGCGGTGCAGAATTCGCTAGCGATTACGATAACAATCAATACGTTTTTCTTACGCAATCAGACCCCAGGTATGTGTGATGATGGCAGGTGTCGCAAGTGACGGGGCTGGAGCTGACGTCGGTGTCGGCGTCGTGCTCGCTGTACGGGCCGGGCGACCACCTGCTGGTGCACGACGACCGGCTGGGCGACCGGCGCGTGGCGTTCATCCTGTACCTGGCGCCGTGGACGCCGCGCGCGCCGCCGCCGCCGCCCTCGCTGCACAACGGCGCGCAAGAGACGCACGTCATCGACGACGAGGTGCGTAGTGCGTACCGCCAGTGTTGCTGTTGATGAAGGTGTATGTGAATATGTTACCTAATAAGACTGAAATGTCTGTTTGTACACTAGGACTAAAATGCCTAACAAAATGATCACGTTTGCCTGCGTCACGTGTAAGGGGCTTTACACTTTGTATTACCGGATTTTTGACATACTGATATAATGGCGGTGTCGTCGACAGGTGCAGGAGACGACGGGCAGCGGCTGGACGCCCAACATGGGCGGCGCGCTGGAGCTGTTCGAGTGCGACGCGCAGGGCTGCCCCGAGCGCGTCACGCTGCGCGCCTACCCCGCCAACAACACGCTCGCCTTCTTCACCGTCGGACCCACCTCCTTCCACCAGGTGGGGGAGGTGCTGTCGCTGGAGCTGCCGCGCCTGTCCATCAATGGCTGGTTCCACGGGCCCGCGCCGCAGCCCGCGCCGCACGAGGCCGAGCCGCCCGTCTCGCTGCAGCCGCACTCGCAAGTGGTAAGAGATTCGAGCCATCGATGTGTGGCGTCACCAATGCTTTCCATAACATGTCTCCTTGTTTGTTGCCATTTTCCAGAGTCCTGACTCTAATGTCATATGTGTAATGTACTTAGTTGCTGCGGCTGCATCAATGCGTACATCCTGTAAGCGCATTACTAACCACCCAAGTAAATGAGACGTTACAAGATCATCAGCTCTTTGATATTGTGATTATTGATTATGATTTCTGGGTCCCTTGCACCTCAATAATTATCTTGTTTGCTATGGTATATTCTATAAACTGATGGAGGGATAAGTTATTGAGTGAGGAGAGTGAGATAGTCGCCCTCGACGCAGGTGCTGCTGAACCAGTGGGTGGAGGCGACGTACCTGAGCCCGCGCGTGCGCGCGCAGGTGCAGGCGCAGATGGAGCGCGCCAGCGAGGTGTGCCTGCGCGACGTGCTGCTGCCGGCGCGCTGCGAGCGGCTGCTGCACGCGCTGGAGCAGCCCGACGTGCTGTGGGAGCGCTGCGGGCCCGCGCAGCAGCGCCGCTACGAGCGCGTGGCGTGGGCCTGGGTGTCGGACGGCGGCGACGAGGGCACGGTGGCGGGCGCGGCGGGCGACGACGAGCACCCCGTGCGCGGCGTGCTGCGCGTGTTCAGCAGCACCGCCTTCCTGCGGCTGCTGGCGGACTGCACCGACCTGCCGCTGGCGGCCTACCGCCGCCTCGAGCTGCAGCGCTGGCGGCCCGGCGACTTCACGGTGAGTCACCGCCGTGATGACTTCAGATCGCAGTAGCTTTGCATTACATAATCCTAGCTGAAAATGGTTATCCCTCATCAAGTCATTACACTCTGTATAGTAAACATCCCGCTTTATAAACTCGCATAGTATTTAACGCATCAGCAAAGTTCAATTTCAGTAAATCGCTACTCGTATTCCACAGCTGCTGCCTCCCCGGGAGCACTACCAGCAGCCTCGCCTCGAGGCGGTGCTGTACCTGGGCGTGCCGGAGCACCCGTTCTGCGGCGGCCAGACCGTGTACGTGGCGCCCGAGGAGGGCGGGGGCGAGGCGGACGGGTCGCTGGTCACGCTGCCGCCGCAGCACAACGCGCTCAACCTCGTGTACTGCGACGCGGGTGCCGCCTCCTTCACCAAGTACCTGAGCAAGGTGACCATGCGGCCGCAGCAGCACTTCTACATCCTCGCCTGCACCTACACCGAGTGACGCGCAGTGACAGTGACCTAACAGTGACAGTGAACAGTGAAACACTGCTACACAAGTAGATAACGGTTTTTAAACTTGCAGGGTTTTCAAGAAAACTTTTCTCAAATGATAATTTATAAAATGCTTTAAAAAATGATTGTAGTTAGTTTTAAGTTTGGAATAAACTAAACTAACATTGTTTGTGCTTGACGCAGAGTTTATGGAATATCGACAGAGGGTTCAGTTGCTATCTTGATTTAGCAGCACTCAGATTATATGGTGAGGTTGTCACGTAGATACATTCACACTGGACGTGGAAATATATCCACAAGATGATCTTAGTAGGGGATCCCAAGTAAGGTCGACCTTCACCGAGCTGTTTATTGGATGAAAACTATTTTATATCCAATTAAATATGTCAATGAAAATATCGCAAGTAGGTTGCCTAAAAATTTCAGTCCAGGATATAATTAATTAAGAATTTAAAAAAAATCCATCGTTACATGGACTCCTATTTGTTAGAGTTTCGTTGACATCTTAGTTCAAATTAGATTGGATGAGCGATTCAGGTCGCAAATTGCAATTGTGCTTATTTACCTACGATTTTATTATCTGTTAACTTTCTCCATACCCTGGACTGAAATTTTTTAGGGAACCCACTTGCGATATATTTATTGACATATTAAATTGGATATAAAATAGTTTTCATCCAATAAACAGCTTGGTGAAGGTCGTTGTATAGCGGGATCCTAGACCATCTCTGTGTATACAAACTTACCCGATACCACTCACAAATTGAGACATGACATGACTGACATAACATGACATAGGAGACATGAGCTGCGGACGTCCTTAATATCCATCTGATCGAATTTAGGCTTCAGTGGTCAAACTCAACAGAGATTGCCCATCTATTATAGGAAGTTTTATATGCAGGCTACATACTTTATGCACAGATAAACTCTATTCACTCACTCTCAATGCCCAGTGGCATGACGGTTAATTAAAGTTCCATACCAAAATGTTAAAAACGTCTGTCTGTCATATTCGATTATTTTTATTAATATGCAAAATCTAGTTATTTCAGTCAAACTATAACCTATCTGCCTGCCTAGAGCGAAATTCCCATATTGTCTCCATCATTGGCAAAGAACTATCTTTTAAGTCTTTGCAGTTCTCTGGCATTGCAGATGCATGCGGCAATCTTAAAGGATATGGCTGAAACTTGTATGGAGTTATGCCCTGGAAAAAAATATTAATGGCCATAGACAAACAGTACGTCATAATAAAGCTTATAATTATGTCTTTACAATCGTTTAAGTTTTATGATCAGAAAACAAGCGAGAGATATAATATCAGCATAACAACTTTCAACAAAATGCGCCTAAATATTTTGAATAGCAATAATTTTTTACTAAAAAATGATGCGTATTGCTTATGAACTAATTATTTTTTCATATTACAAAGCTTAGAAATGCGAGTAAACATTCTGAATAGCAATTTTTTAATAAAATATCTTTGCTAATAAAAATATTTAGGCACATTTTGTTGCAAGTTGTTATGCTGATATCATGTCTCTCGCCTGTTTTCTGATCATAAAAATTAAACGATTGTAAAGACACAATTATAAGCTTTAATATGACGTACTGTTTGTCAATGGCCATGAATATTTTTGTCCAAGGTCAGAATCCGGCCATGTCATTTGCGTTTGATTGTGTAATTTGTAAAGGGAATTATTAATGATGAAATATAAAATGATGAAATCAAATGAGTAAAGACAGAATTTTGAAGTATGCACAGAACGTATGCAAAGACAAATGTACATAATTATTGATTGCATCTATGTATAACTCATAGATCTCGTTTATTGTTTTTATTAGATAAATAATGAAATTTAGTGAAAAACGTAAATCTAAGAAATAGAATTTTCGATTGTTAAAACTGTAATGTGAGTTTTGATTTGTTACGTACTAGAACAGTGGAAATACAGACAATAAGTGCATAATATTAATATTTTTGTACAACAGTGAGGGTAGGTACATTTATAAAGAGTGATTCCATATGAATTCGAAAATGGTTTGGCTTACGAGTAACAAACATTGTTTTTGGATGGTATAGTAGGCAAAAGAAAATGGATTTTCCCATGATGAAAATCTCCACATGAAAAAATCCCAGTCTTATAAACTAGTTAAGAGTCCACTTACCCAAGATGTCTCCCAGACATTCGTAATACCAAAATCATTTGTAATTCGTGCAAATTTCGATCATGTTGTGGTGTTATTCGGATTCATATAGTAATAATCTATGCTCCTGACCATATCTGGTTCCGAAATACTTTTGTTAAACGAAATTGTAAACGAATTTTGTTTTGCTTATTTTTATGTCATCTTTGACATGTTTGATGAGGCTTATTTGTTTTGTAATAAAAACAATACTATCTCACGTCGCATTAGTTCAGGAGCACAGTTTTTATTGTCCAGCTAAAGAAAAACACCAGTGAATAAAGAAAGTTGCAAGTTTTCATTCATAATTTTTGGTATTACGGAACTCAACAGAAGTTATAAAAATTTTGACAAATTGATTATTATTTCGTTTTAAAGAAGTATTTCCGAACCAAATATGGCCCAGGAGCATAAATTATTTATATATGAACCCGAATTACACCACAACATGATCGAAATATGCACGAATTACAAATGATTTGGTATTTTGAATGAATGTAGGAGACATCGTAGTTCTCAGGACTCTTAAATTCTTTCGTATATTGTGCCCACATAAAAAATTATCCGCCGCGCCCCGTCGTAATGATCCAATCAGCTATACTTAAGCATGATTTGGTATGAGAAACTCTTTAGCGTGACATAAATCGACGTAGTGCCCCTGCCATCTATAGAGCGTTGGATGAACTTCGTTCCAACCAAGTGACTCACGACACTCACATATTCTTTGTTTTTGCACTTTAATAATATCAGTCAACTTTTAATTACACAGATAAGATTTGATGACGTTGCCAATGGCTCTTGTAATGGGTATACATACTATGATAATCATACTATGATTATGTAAGGCGTCTGAAGACTCTGAAGTCAGCACACGACGAGGAATCGTCGACTTTGCGATGTTAACTATGATAATAACATCAAGATGAGCCCATCCGAACATTTTACGTAAACCTTCTTCATACAAGAAAATGTAGCGCGATGTGTCGAAACTCCTGCGAAATACTGCGTAGGCTTACAGTTTACTACTGACGCCGGAGGGGGTTTTGCTCCCATAAACTGGCGACATATTTTCGCGCGGTCCGCCGGTATAAGTGTCTTTGGATGTGAAGCAGTGATAGCACCCTTCTTCTTCTCTCGTTCTTGGAACTTTTCCGCGATTGGGCGATTATATTTCGCCCGTTGCGCGTGGCGTCGCTGATACGGGTCCTCGCCGGATCACTCCAGCCAGCCGAGCTCACTCCAGAATCCGAAGAGACCTCCCAGGTCGCACAGGATATCTTGGAGTGCTGATAAGGATCCCAGGTAGATCTCGCGTTGGTTCGACACTCCAGTGCATCTTAGTAGCACGTGTGCCGGTGTTTCGTCCTCCTCCATGCAGGCTCCGCACAGAGGGCTGTCCGTGATTCCTAGGGTGGAGAAATGTTTATTTAGTGAGCAATGCCCTGTTATCATGCCTACGACTAGTCTCAGCGATAGCCTTTTGGAGTTTGGACAGACTATACCTTTCATCTGGGATTTGGGAGACAGAGATTTGAATCTTGGGCGAATCATGACTTAACAAGTCTTACGTAACAACTAAAAAACAAAATCCCTTGTCTACCACCAGTTGGTATGTTACAGATGATTGCGCTAGAATTAAAGTAAAGGTCTCGCCACACAACCGACAGGCCATGGGAGCAGTTGTAATCTACTATAAGCTATACCGCTATAAACTTGGCCCTCCACTGATCTCTATTCTATGGATTAAACATTCTATACAATTCAGGCTAGGTCCACTGTGGATCCATAGAATAGGGATCAGTGCGCTCAACTAATCAGCTGTCAGTGACTGACGTGAATTACACTACACACGATAATATTAATCTTGCGACGTGGATAATGATACATACTTACTCAAGAAAGTACCATAGGCGAATTCTCAAGATGCGATGCGATCATTACATCGTATCGTGTATAGCCAATCGCACACCCGCCCCGATACGATGTAATGACTCGTATCTTGAGAATTCGCCTATGGTATTTTCTTGAGTACATATCTATCATTATCCATGTCGCAAGATGAATATCATCGTGTATAGCGTAATTCACGTCAGTCTCTGACAGCTGATTAGTTAGCGCACTGATCCCTATTCTATGGATCCACAGTGAACCTTGCCTGAATTGTATAGAATGTTTAATCCATAGAATAGAGATCAGTGGTTGAGTAGCTCCCGCCCCGCGTCCCGCAGACCATCGGACGGCCAAGTTTATAGCGGTCAAGCTATAGTTTATAATATAAGAAGACGCGTCGTGCGGGGCGCGCCAGCTGTGTGGCGAGACGTTAAAGTATAGCTATGACAACTTGGCACAGTCACTATAGTGTGAACTAGATGAAATGTAAACTATTTTTACACCGTGTTTTTTTATACCTTCATCAAACAATAAAGCGAATAAGATTTGCACTAGTATAATAGGTCCTTACCTATGTAATAGGAGAAAAAAAAGAAAGATTTAGTAGCTTTCCCTGACTATCGTCTCATCCAGCAATCTGTACAGTTAAAGGATAATAAGTATATGTATACAAAGTAGTACCATCAAAATTACGAAATTGTATCAATAATTCGGGACAGTATTATTTATTCTATTATACTAAAATTTTAAATGTTTATATTTTAAAATGTGCATGCTAATCTCCAGTTTTAAATGTAAGGACCTATCATTATATTCATCTGGTTTTAGCTCTGCCTAGATCACCGGTGTTTTGTGTTCACTAATAAAGTTCGCGAAGAGTCGAAACATTAATTTTTATTTTGTACATATTATTGTATCTTAAATAAATGATAAGGAAATGATTGATTAACTGTATATTTTATTTTTGGTCCTCCTTATATTTCTTAGTACTTTGTTTTGTTGTTTTTGTTAGTTCTCAAATTCTCGTGCCAGTGTTCGTTACTAACTAATCCGAAACGGCTGGATCGATTTTTATGAAATTTTCTGTGTATGTTTACAGAGTTTACCGAGTCAGCTAGTAATAACATTGGGATGAAAATAATACAATTATGACAGTCAAACAATAGTAATAAAAACCGGCCAAGTGCGAGTCGAACTCGCGCACCGAGGGTTCCATACTATAAAAGAAGTAAATGGAAAAAGAATCACTTTTGTTCATTGAATTTACGAGTATAATTTTCAAGTAGGTACCTACATTTGTTGGCGAACCGCAAATCTAACTTTCTTTTCAGAGGTTTATTGTTGATATCAAAAAAAGTATAATAGCTAGAGAGTTTATTTTATTTTTCCTGTAAAATATACGTTAATGTCTATTGATCATAATTATTTCAGATTTTTCTATCGATAGACTTCGGAGAATTTTTTATTCACTATTTTTTTCGACAGTTAGCTCAATAAATCAAAAACTATTGGGCATATAAATAAATAAAAATCTGTTTTAGAAATCACAAGTAACGCCCTTTCACATAATACCTAACTCAATAATTGTTATCTCATTTTGAAAATTTGACGACCCTGTTTTCCCCCCTTTTTAATAAATGAAAATAAAAACGATTTTAAATTTTTAGGGTTCCATACCAAAATGGTAAAAATGGAACCCTTATTTATGATTGCAATGGCGTTGGGTCACGATTGTCTGTAACTATTCAGGTTGATAGCTATTATAGTTACTGAAATAATCGAGTGCGACAGACGGACGGACGGAGAAAGTCTCACCATAAGGGTTCAATTTTCACCATTTTGGTATGGAACCCTAACAAAAAGCGGCGGCGGCGTCGGTGGCCGCTATAAAAGACTTCTACGGAAGGAGAATATCCTAGATGCTGGACTCCAGAGTTCCAATTTTAAATGCTGATCTTCTGTCAACTATCAGCCAGGCATCAATGCTACAAGTACGACAGCAATCTCAACCGACAACGAGCCGGACTTTTTTTATTCATTTCATTGCCCTACGAGCAGCGACAGTTTTACAATAGTATGTGGTACATAGAAGGTTTAATATGAGCGCATGGAGCTCCTCCGTCATATATTGTTGCAAGCTGTGTGCCTCTCGGTTCACTGAACCGATGGCGCGTTTCCTGCTACCAAAGAGAGATGCTTTCGTTTTAAAATAATATGAGTCAAGAAACAATAATACGATGTGCAATTATAATGTTAGGTATATGAATTATAAATTAACTAGCTTTTGCCCGCAACTCCGCCTGATTGTGGTGAACGCAAATACATGTATGACTTTTTGAGAAATATCGAATTTTCAATATTTTGCAGAGATACTCTACTTGTTCCCACTCTGTAATGCAACATCGGCAAATGGCAATGGCGCGGCACGCGAACTTGCGGTGCGAAGCCGTAACAGCATAGAGTAACTAATATACCTTCAATAATCTTTGGTAACAGTGTAATGTCACTTTACAGAAATGACATTTTTTTGTATTGTTGTCTAAAAGTCGTAAGACAAAAGTTGTTAGAGTAAATATAATAAACAACTATAGACCGAGAGCGAAAACGAGAGTAGACGTCCACTGCTGGACATAGGCCTTTCCGAAAGCGCGCCACCACACCCGGTCCTCCGCCTTCCCATCCACCCGCTACCAGCGCGGCGACCTTTATCCAGATCTTCGGTCCAGCGGGCAGGAGGTCGTCCTTCGCTGCGCTTACCGGTACGCGGTCTCCACTCCAGAACACGTCTGCCCCAACGGCCGTCGGTTCTGCGACCGCTATGGCCCGCCCACTGCTACTTCAGCTTGCTAATCCGTTGGGCTATGACGGTAACTTTGGTTCACCTACGTATCTGTCATCGTTGGGGATTCCGTCCCTCAGAAAACAAAGGTTTCAGCAAATTCTCCAAACAAAAGGTTTTATACGAGGTAAATAATATTAATCCTACGTCTAATTAAGTAGGTAAATACTTATTTTGTTATTTTATTAGCATTAAGGCCTGATTGCTTGGCGATCCCGCAGGATTACAAAGTAAATAATAACAACATGTTCGGTGCTCTTACGTCCAATAAGAAATTAAAACAATAATGCCACAGCTACGTGACTGTGCTTCCAAAAATAGCTGGCTTACTGTAAGGTAAAGTTTTATTTATCCAAGAAAAATAATTAATTGATAATAAAAGAATTCTCTTCATTCTACAAAGCAAACTTGGGTAATTTAAATTTAAATACGCACCGAATAGTAGAGCAAATATTTAAAAAATCACTGATACATAATTAACTTATTTATAAAAAATCGGCTTGCAAATTATTTGTCGAAAATAGAGGGTTCGAAAAACCAGTTGAACGGTTCTGAGAGAATACTTAGCTCTCACGTCTAACGCGGTAGACAGCAACTCTCAACGTCTGTCGAAGTCAATTTAAACTTGTGACCTCCTTTCATTTTATAAACTTTGGAACTTCGAAGTGTCGCGATTTTTCAAACGTAAAATTATTGAAAAGAAAGAATAGCTATGGATTGGTTACGGAGCCACTCCAATGTTATTGGCGTAGCATCGTCGCGCGTAGCAGCCGCGACGCTACGACACTTGGGACTGGGGGTCACTTTAGTAGTACAAGTCGTATGGATTTTTGATTCAAATCTCGATTCGGTTTAGCCATACAATCTACGTGAGGAGTCGAGGACTATCCGAAAACTGTATCATTGAATTAGTAGCATAAAATTGTATCTTGAACTACTACAGCTGATTGCAATACGAATCTTTATTTTTACAATTAATAATAATTTGATGATTTTGATCACATATTGTCCAGGTTAGACCTTTGAAACTGTATACTGATTACGGTACTGCTATAGATCAACATGTAAAAGTTCAACCTTTCATAACTAGATTGTTGATGTTTATTTTTTTTATTTATCTTGCACCAGCCCGCGCTCGGTTCAACATTTAACCAAAAATGTAATCATGTACCTAATTATTTTCTTACTTATAACAAAACCACAGTCTGTTACGTCTGGTACACTTCGTCCACAACATAACTTTTAATGACGCATCTACACGTTTGTTGCTTTTATGTTTGTAGTAAAAGGAAACATTGGAAACGTTGTATTATTCTTCCATATTATAATTATAATATATATTTTTATTTCAGTATTTCCTTCCAAACTTTTTGTATTGAAAACTAACCACTATCATATGAGGGGTCATGTCATATCGTATCACGTCCCGCTTCTGTCCCGCACGGTCCCGCGGGACGCAATCAGCCTGCAGTAGGTATTCCATGTGCTGAACTAGGGCTCAACTAGCGACAACTCCAACTCTGAGACGTGACACAAAGAAGCACGCGCTTGCTTCTAGCCGGGCTAAACTAAATCGTAGGTTATTGAGCTGCACTAGATTAACTTATATTTTCTATTAGCTAGCCCGCTCCTGCTTCGAACGCGAGATCCCACGGGAATTTTAAAAATCCTTCCTTATCCCCGTGTCTATATTAATTTGGCGGAAATCTTTGACCAAGCTCTATAATTTGAGAGAGAAGGAATACACCTGTATTGCAGGGTCACTGATGGAAATTTTCAAGCAGAATTTATCGCCACCTTCGGACAGATCTGTAGGACATAACTTTATATTGATAGATAATACTCATATATTTTTACAGTAAAGTTTTATTTTTATTAACCCTTCTTGTCACATGTCGCACCATAGGTTCAAAGTAACCCTTTCCGTGCAAGTATTCTAACAATGTGCGAACTCGCGAATTGCGTCGCCGACACGACACTCCGCCTTCACTGAGACTTGAAACTAATTACTGAATAAAACCAATTATTCCTCGAAGCGACCTTTGCCATCGAACCTCGGCTTCATTAATACCTTTCTCACCGTACACTCACGCTTCGAAGCAGGCTAGCATTTAAGGCTTCCGCATGCTTCCGCATGATGACATCATAAAACTGATAAAAAAACGGCATAGAATCCTACCTACTACAAGTAGAGTAAATAATGGGTCTACTGGATCAACGACCATAAATAAACGAACAATAGCCACGATTGTTGAATGGGAGCCTCCTTTATTCTTCATTTAATTATGTTTTTAAGTAAGTAGATACAACTGCAATAGAAACACATCATCTGTGAAAATTTCAACTGCCTACGCGTAACTATCTTGGTACAAAAGATAGAGCATGATGATAGATGGACAGTGGAATCTTAGTAATAGAGTATAATATATAATATTTATTACCCTTTCAGTACGGAACTCTTAAAATGGAAACAAAAGAATAAAGGCGGAATGCACCAAAATGAAAGCAAAGTTGGTTTTCCTCTAAACACAGTGACCTTTAGCGCCCTTTCTTTTAGCGAGTGTCACAACGTTTTATTCAGAGCTTAATATTCTAAAACACGCAACACAATACTATACTGTACCTACTTACTCGTACTATTATACAAATCTTAAAACTATACAGAGAAACTTCTCATTGCATTTTAGCAATATAAAAAAGGGGATTTTAAAAAACAATTGGCATGGATATTCCAGCAACTTTTAATTTTATACTTATGTATTATTATGCTAGCTCTTACCTAGAGATTTTGTATGATACGTAAGCTTGTACTTATTTTAGTTTTTTAGACTCCCGCGGGATCTGGACTTTGCCAGGATAAAATGTTTTATGTTACCTATGAACGAGCAACAAAAATCCAACGTTCATGTAATAATTTCAACTGTTCTCGTCTTGTGTCTTAACATTATTTTGTAAATAAAGTTTATTTCATTCTAATAAGCACTAAAAAATGTTTAAATACCTTTGGCCTAAAGTACCCATTCAAAAAGTTTATAAAATAAAACTCTACCAACAGGAGTAGAATTTTTGCGATTGAGATCTGCTACTTTCACATTAACCGACACTCTTATCCACTTGTCATATTGTATGGACTATAGAAGCGTTCTAGCCTCGTCTTTCTACTGCAGTCTGTACTTAAAGTTCCAGAGAGGAATGTTTCTAGCTTTTTGTTCCAAGGAATCAGCGTCTGCTACATTTTTTACAAAAAGTAATCCTTTTCATCCAACCGCAAACAACTCGCTCGCTGCGCCGCAAATAAGCTCTTTGAAAAACATTTTCAGGATGTGCCGCGTTCGTTGTACAGGATTGCGCGGAGAAGGCACAAGGACATTAAGTATTCAGTCATCAGCAGAAGAAAAGATGAGTCAACTGATTTTTACGGACCTCTCAAGTGCAGATGGCGCTCGATAGGGGTAGTTCCTACGGTCGATTCCTATCGCGGTCAGTTTGAAATTTTGTAATTACTTATTTGGCTCTAACGCGGAGAGAAACTTCCGAACGGTCACGATAATCTTAATATATATAAATCTCGTGTCACAATGTTTGTCCTCAATGGACTCCTAAACCACTTAACCGATTATAATAAAATTCGCACACCATGTGTAGTTCGATCCAACTTGAGAGATAGGATAGTTTAAATCTCAATTTAACAATTTTTTATATCCCTAAGGGCAAAACAACGTTTGCCAGGTCAGCTAGTATCATATATAACCCATAATATAATCCAAAATGGATGCTCCATTCTTGGGATTACATCTTTGGCTGCATCAACGAATATATAATATCATTGATCGTCATTGAATTCGCAGGCAAGTACTAAGTAACTATAACCATACATGAAACATACCGTTACTTGAAACACTCCGAATATGGCAGAGACTGGAGTATGGCGGAGTCTGTGGGTGCGGTAAAGAACTGACACCAATTACTGGAATCCTGTTCTGTCATCTAAGTACTAACTGTAGGTATAAGAAGAAAAAAAGAAGTCGGTAGGTCTGTTGGCAATCGTTTAAAGTGAGCCCTGTTTAACGGCAGTGTCTTGCGTCTTAAGCACTGTGTACTTAGGGTTGTCAACATTATTGTAGAGTAGGTCGTACCCTTTTTTGGTTACGGATGGTAATATTTTATGAGATACCTTTCCTGTGGGGATACCGTACCTATATTGTCAAATAGTTTTTGCCTGCAACTCCACCCGCTGCCTGGCTCACGTACCTTCGCTTTTCTCATCCACCCGTCATCAGCGACATTATTCAGGGCAGGAAAGAAGTTTTTCCAACAAGTTAAAAAACCTAAAAAAGTAATAAAAATGTGTATGTCTTGGAACGCTCGGTAGAAACAAAGTTTGGAATAACATCAAAAATAAAACTCCATTTTATATTTTTATGTGAGATTTCACCCATCGCTCGATAGATGGCACTATCTTTAACGAGTTAAATACCAAATCTATTTAGGTACGTGATTTAATTCGTGCCTATTCTGTTGATTGGTAAGAGAAACTGCCATTCTAGATTTTCGAAAATTTCGATAGATTTTAGTCAAGCCCCCTGCGCGATATTCTCTAAGAAGAAACTTTGTTTTAAAAAAATACCAGAACTTTCAACCCTGACGCCAGTAATGGTAAGGTCCCTTTGTCCACGGTTGCGTTAAAATACGACGCGTGCGTCTTCTGCAGCGGGAGGTCTAACGCGAGTGGCCGTTTTCGCGTGTGATTTGTACCGCTGTTATTTTTATTACGGCCGGTAATCGCCTCCTTATAAGACACCTTTAACCAGCTGGCGTTAAGAGCCTCACTACAGTAATAAAGGTTGAGTAGGTATACACTATACAACTTATGAACAATAATAGGTCAGTGGTTTAAATGTTTATCTGCATTCTGATTTCTGTAGGTACTGGAAATCGCTGTAAAACGAAAGCTTATTAATAAAGCTTACTATAGTATTAAGCATTACTAACATGAATCAAATCCTTGGGGATGAATGAACTGCTGTAATTAAACTAGCTCAATTAGTTTTAAGAGCCTTTGTGAAGTGGTGATAACAGAAAACAAAACCCGGCTGAGTTTGTTGTGGGCTTCTTCTCAGTGCAAGGCGCGTTGGAACCCTCGTAAACTTAGTTTTAAGTCGACTTGGAGTTATCGCCATACAAATGTGACAAATATCATACTGACCTGTTACAAGTGCCTGTATCTTTATTTCACATAGGCCTAATGGCGTATGTGAAATAAAGATATTTTGAATTTTTTTTTGAATTCGAAACTGACACAGAGAATTTTTAATACGACCCATGGACCCACGGTATTTAAAAGTTAAAAAATGAAACAGGTATAATTAAGGGTAAACTTTATTAAATAGCCAGAAAGGTTATAAAATGTCTAAGATGTAGAACAATGAAATCTTTACGATTTCTTATTACAGAGGCCAGCGTAAGAGCCAGCGTTGAGCAGGTCCGTAGCTATTTGGTTTGCCTTCTGTCAGGTAGCGCGTGTTTGCAGGGTTAAATGGATTTTTTCCGCGGGCCTAACTCACTGAGGCTCACTGGAAGACTCAATATCTGTAATTGAAAAATTGAACTATTTATTTTTAGTAAAGTAAGTAGTTTTTTTCCGCGGCTTCGAACATAATATGATTTCGCGGGTTTTAGAATGTGTGTATGTGGATATGAAGGTATAAGCAATTTTGTTTCTTTTTTCAATATCTTACGAGAACATTGTTTGTGTACGGGATAAAATTAGCTTGTGGATTTATTCCCCTAGATGAACCCTGTGAAAATTAGAGATATGTGGCTTTTCTAAGTATTTCCGAATGTTAGTTCTTCGAAAGAATCTTTATACCACAGCTGCTACAAACCCTTCAATATTTTGAATTAACATTAAAACCTTTATTCCTGAAATTCAGAATAAATAATCAAAATTGACCCTGGATACACTGTAAGATTACTTAACCATGTATTAAATAAATATAAAATTTTTAAAACACACATTTAATTATTAAACAAAATATGAATCTCGGTTATTTAGCTGATCACTTCCAGGGCTTCAACTCTTCAAGATTGTTTGTGGTAATTCTGTGACTCAAGACCTTAGCAGTAACGTAGGTACATGACTGCAAATAGTAAAATAGGCTATCTTCGTAGTCAAATTTTCTCCTACGAGACAAGACCTGAGGCCTTACCACCATCTCTTATAGCAGTATTATCTCTTATAGCAGTATTATTGCTATAAGAGATGGAGGTAGGGCCCCTGAGCTAATTTAGAATAACCCGGGACTTCCCGCTTGAATCCAATCGCGTGCCCACTGCTCTAGGGAGGTCGTCGTCACACCGTATGGCAGTCAGCAACGCAAATAAAAGCAACGACTTGGATCGCGAAGTGGGTCGCTCGAGACTGCGACGACAAGAAAGCGCACTTAGCAGCGCACTGCCTTCAGAGGAGTTAGTATAGGTTTTTTGTATGAATTCGAGTCGTCTCGCACAAACGAATCGAATGCCTCAATACATTTACTGAGAATAGGCTGCGGCGCTGCCTACAAATGTATGAAGGAATTCTATTCGTCTGTGCGATGCGAGTAGACTCAAAATTCGTCCAAAAACCTGTATTAACCCCACGGTGCTCACAGCCACAGTACACTTCGCTACAGAGGGGTTAGTACAGGTTTTTGGACGAATTTCGAGTCGACTCGCATCGCACAAATGAATCGAATACCTTTCCTTTGACAGCCGCATGTCAGTGACTGTCCATAGATGGCGTTGACTGTAAATGTATGGAGTTCGTTTGTGCGATGCGAGTCGACTCGCAATTCGTACAAAAACCTGTACTAACCCCACAGTACAGCCGTAATGTGCCCAAAGCCGATACAATGCAATACCATTGTGCGCGTATTGACTGTTTACCGTTCGACGCACTTTGTTGCCGCTAGAAGCGCTGGGGGATCACTCTCGAGTGTTACGTACAAAGTTTCAATAGCTCCACAATTACAGCCTCGAACAAAGTAACTTAATGGTCCAAATGTTTTTATAGACAGAAAATGCTTATCAGGGTAAACCAAGCACTTACTGACGTCACGCATACATTTTTAGGCTTCGCCCTGAAACCGGATTTTTAAGTTGTCAAAACTGTAAAATGGCGCAAATTTATGCGACCGACAGCGGTATCGAAATATATGAAGCGCGACGCCATATTTGAGAAATTTTTGGCTTCAACATACGTCACATTGTTCCCGTCCTCTTAGCGTAGCATATTTCGTCATTGGGGTAAACGGATGACAGGGATAATATAGGACTTGCGCCCACTGAAATCTGTCTGTTTCCACGATAACCCGCTGGCTCGAATATGGGATTACCTTTCGTATTTCGTCTCTTTCCAGTACCACAGTACCTACTTACGGAACGGCGCGGGATGACACCAGAACGTCGCATCCCATCCTCAACCATTCATTATACATATTGTCGTACTATAGATATTTCAATCCAGGATGACACGCCCCACGCTGTCAAACTCCATACGAATCGATGAAACATAGCGATTTTGACAAAGTGGGGCGCTATGGATGGATAGTTTGAAATAGCTATAATGAGATTATCTAGTAAAAGATTGTAAATATATAGTACTAGCTGACTTGGCAAACGTTGTTTTGCCATTAGGGATATAAAAAATAGCTTAAAAACTAGTATATACACAGAAAATTTCATAACAATCGGTCGAGCCGTTTTGTAGAAGTTTGGTAACAAAAATTAGCACGAGAATTGTATATATTAGAAAGAAAGATTTGATATCATTATAACAGTCAAAATTATGTATATATCTTTGAGAAAATACATACAAAAAAGACCGACTCACGTACTAAGTTTTCGTAACAAAAACCGCAAAATTTTGTTTTTACTTTGTACACGTTTGCGGGAAACTATTGTTTTCCCGAAATTAATAGTTAGCCTACCGTATAAAAATTTTAAAATCGGTTCAAATGTCACAAACAACGAGGGTTTTCTCGCTGTTATTATTGTGTACTGCACAGTAAACTCTATATAGTATAGTAGCCAGCCTTATTTTTATAACTAAAAATAATGAGACGTCAAGGACTTTCATCTGATATGAAGTGATATACCCGTCCATGTCAGATGCAATGCGTCCCAGGACTTTGCATCGATATAACAAACGATACTGACACATACCCTATGTGTATCTGATTGTGTAAGAAAAATATATTCATCTTTATCGTAATAGTTTGCCAATTCTGCCCCCGATTGGCTGACGTAAATTGGGAAACCAGCCAGCGGGCAGAATTTTTAAATGTTAACGATACCGATAAATGTTTTTTTTCCTATACAATCTAGGGGCAGTTCTTAGGACTCATTTGCTCAATAATCACGTCGGCTCTTGAAACCGAAACTATAGAATGCAATACTGCTTCACGGCAGAGTAGTAATGACTTAACGGTGGCTGTAGGTGCGTGGGACCTACGGACGAACTCCGCTAGAAGGGTCCAACCACCAGCATTTACTCGCTATATAGATATTTCAATCCACGAAGGTGCATCTTCGTTAAAATTGCCTATGTTTCATTCGATTCGTATGGACTTTGACAGAGTGAGATTAAATTAAAGATGTTAAGAGTCTCCTGACCCACGGTGTCTCCCATACATTCGTAATACCAAAATCATTTGTAATTCGTGCAAATTTCGATCATGTTGTGGTGTTATTCGGGTTCATATAGTAATAGCTTATGCTCCTGGTCATATCTGGTTCCGAAATACTTTTGTTAAGAGTCTCATGAACTAACAAGCCTCCATACAAACGTAATACCAAAACCATTTGTAATTCGTGCATATTTCGATCTTGTTGTGGTGTTAATCGGATTCATATAGTAATAATCTATGCTCCTGGTCGTATTTGGTTCTGAAATACTTTTGTTAAAAGAAATGTAAACGAATGTAGTTTTGCTTATTTTCACGTCAAAAAGGACATGTTTTCTGCATATTTGTTTTGTAATAAAAACACCACTATCTCACGTTGCATTAGTTCAGGAGCACAGTTTTAATTGTCCAGCTAAAGAAAAACACCAGTTAATAAAGAAAGTTACAAGTTTTCATTCATAATTTTTGGTATTCCGAAACTCGACCAAAGTTATAAAAGTTTTGATCAAAATTGATTATTATTTGGTTTTAAAGAAGTATTTCCGAACTAAATATGGCCAGGAGCATAGATTATTACTATATGAATCCGAATAACACCACAACATGATCCAATAATGCACAAATTACTAATGATTTGGTATTTTGAATGAATGAAGACATTGTAGTTCACAGGCGTCTTAAGATATGCTTTTTATACAATTTTTTTTTCACTAAAATTATGTTTGAATAGTTAAAATTGTGTAAAACAGACGATGTTGCGCGCTGCCTTGTTATGCAGGTTGGTGTTGAGTAAAAATAGTATTGGCAATGTTAATAATGAAAGCTCTTAAGAATACCAATAATCATAGTCTTCATTGCTAATTATTCAAATGTATTCATAAAGCGGGACAAAAGAGCGTAGTATTTAAATTGCTAAATACTGCTCGGAAGCATAGACCTGCCCGCAAATAAATGACAAATAAATGTATTAAGAACTTAATTTACGCCATAAATATTCAGTATAACAGTGGCATTCGTTCCTTACCCAAAGGGTAAAAAGGGAGCCTTTTAATCAGACTCCGCTGTCCGTCTGTTCGGACAGACAGTCCGAAGTCACTAAGCTATATTTCATAACAGCTGAAATTTTAAATGGAAAAACGCCTCATAACGCTTGTTATTTGCTACACAGCATTGTACGCTGAAATGATTTCGCGATGCGTTTTTGCAGTGGTAGAATTTGCAGCTGTTTTTCTCAATAAACTACTTTACCGGCTACGGCGTAGCTACGTTAAGGTCGTAGACGTGAACCCAAGCTACAGCGAGTAGTGATGTAGTGCTGTCATACTAGCTTATCATAATAAATCTACGCCTTGTCACGTCACGTATAGGGCCGTCATGGCATGTAAAGCCTACGGAATCGCTAATTACCTCACGAGTGTTAATGAAGCCCTGATGTTCCAGATGACCTGCTGAGTTTATCGTGAGCTCTTCTTAAAACCCTCCTGACTTTAGTTTTGTCTCTACAAATATTCATCACCCATTTTATCAGCAACTATTTAATAATTTTAAGTTGTTTATAAGCGTTAGGTTACATATGAACAAAAAATAAACGAATTTTAAAACTATTTTCTATTTGCTACAAAATGCAAGTTTTATTTGTATACACAGCCCTTCTCACTTTAATTTAAGGATATACATCTCTTACAAGGAGATACAGAGCTTTGATTCTCCAAGCATTACAGTGTAGATCGGCGGGCTTATATCTTATAATTAAATGATAACATCACCCTCATATCAGTTATGGCTCCCAAGGAAAAGGCCTCGCGTTTATAGAAACATTCCCTCCAATGTGCCGCGAGCTCGTATCCTAATGACATCTTCTCTCACAACGCTGGCCCCTCCCTCAAACATAAGTAGAGCCCACTTACCATTACCTCTTCTTCGAAGCTTCTCGATTAGACGACGATTTCGACGACCTCCGTGGCGCAGGGGACACACGCTCGGATTCGAGTGGGAGGTCGCGGGTTCGATTCCCGCCACGGGCCACTTTGGAATTTTATAATGTCTAAATTGGCTCAGGTCTGCTCTGGTGGGAGGCATTGGCCGTGGCTAGTTACCACCCTACCAACAAAGACGTACCGCCAAGCGATTTAGCGTTCCGGTACGATGCTGTGTAGAAACCGTTGGGGTGACTTAACTTACCCCTTCCAAGTTAGTACGCTAACATCTTCGACTGCATCATCACTTACCATCAGGTGAGATCGCAGTCAAGTACTAACTTGTATAGTGTAAAAAAAAGATAGTTTCAGTTTATGCACATTTACCGGTTCCCTGAGGTTTTTATCTTGAATTTTAACAAACTTACAATTTTCTATAAAAAAATTCGGGTCGGGCCATACATCTAATATTATTATTATTATATTTTTCTTTTTTTTTACGGAAAAGATAACTTTCTACGCCATGACATATACAAGTATATCGTTAGATGACAATAAACACTCCTACGATTTGCCGCAACACTGCTTCATATGCGTAGGATATTTTTTGTTTGTTTTCTCTGTCTTTTATTCTAATGAATTAAGGAAACTTGTAATGTTAGATTTAAGTTGAAAATTAATTTTTATTTATTTATTGTAACATAAACAATACAATTATCTTACAAGTTAAGTTTCAGCTAGTGCAGCAAAACCACCGTAAGTTTTTGTGTGCATTTGAGAGTTCAGCGTAATGTTCTCAAAAGGTATGCTAAGCCTGCCAACCCGCCCTCAATCATCATGGTGGCTATGGACAAACCCTTCTCATTCTGAGAGTAGACCCACTCACCGCTGTGAGATATTAAAAAGAGTTGATGATAAAAACATCGTGAGGATACTTGTTTACCTGAAATTCGATATTATTGTGACAAAATGTGTGAAGCCTGCCAATATGCATCTGTTTGATGTAATGCAGAGCTATTGTCAAGCATATACCCGTAACATTACCAGACACCCAGGCCCAGAAGCGGCCTGTAAACAAAATAATACATCAAGAAAAGTATTGACACTTTTTCTTAAGCCTGTAGAAAATACGTTTTTGTAAATTTCATTTTTACGGTGTCGCCGGAAAGTCTTTTAAATGTCCTCGCAAGTCGTCACGCGGCGCCGGAAGCGGTCCGCCCGCCTTGGACGCTCCCGCGATACAAAGCCGCCCTGATATTTAGCTGTCATTTCACTTTCAAAAGTGTTTCGCGTTGTCAAATATCAAGTTTGAGTGTGAAGTGTTGATGGCTGCCTGCTAGAACATTTATATAAAGAGAGAAAGATAATTAAGAAGAGCAAGACATTTACCTTTACTTCTAGATTATTGCATTTAGCAATACAGTCAAAATATAGAAATGGAAAAAAAATCGAATAAATATGACCCCTAAATTCTGACTCCGGGCATAGGTATATTTTTTTTGAATTTCGTTCGAAAGCAAAAATCTTACTAAAAAAAAAACAACAGGGGGCATATTTGTTCGAAACGAAGTTTCACCCATTGTTCGGGGCTGATCCCCGAACGTGTGCGCTGATTCACGTGGTTGCGAAATAATAACGCCAATTTAAATTGTAAAACGCTCGTAATATCTCGCAAATGTTTGGACTGTATTGATACCTGTCCCTAGCTCTGAAAAGTGCTAGGTCAGGATTTGTTAAGACAGAAAGGCGCGAGCGAGCGGAACAGACTGGTTTGCGCCGCTCGATAGTGCGGTATTTATAGCCGCCTGCGAGGGCGCTAGTGGCATTTTTGACGTGTGCTCTATCGAGTTGCGAGATGTTACGGACGAATCTCTTTATTTTATTTCCAATTAGAATCTTACATTCTTATTACATTTTGCATTTCAATATAATCTAATTAGTTTTTTATTATTAATCAATCTAATATTATTCTAAGTGGAAGAACTTATACCTATTACATTAATTGTTTATTTACACATGACTAAATAGGTATGTTATATCTATTATTGTCCTTTAATTTTAACGCATCGTGCACACTCTCCCGCCGTGAAGTCTCTGCTTCATTTATGTATGGGTAGCACGATGAGCCTTCTGACTGGTCGTCGCAGCACACCCCTCGAGGTTCTGACGTCCGCTGCCCTGGTGATGCCGTCGGAACCCGGGAAGACCGCCTCTATTATGCCGCGGAGCCAGGTGTTGCGTGGTAGTGAAGGGTCGATGATTATCACGACGTCGCCGACTCGCACCTCCTCCCCCTTGCCGTGGGGCTCCCGCCGGTGTTGGAGTGTGGGGAGGTATTCTCTCACCCATCTTGCCCAGAAGAGGTCGGCGAGACGCTGGCTCGTCCTCCACATCTTCTTCGTTCTGAGATCCGAGTCGTCGAAGCGCCCGGGTTGTGGGACTCGCGACGGACCGCCGAGCAGGAAATGATTGGGCGTGAGTGCTCCCTGCGGTTCGTCTTCTGACAGGTGCGTGAGCGGCCGACTGTTAACGGTGTCTTCCACTTCGGCCAGCAGCGTCATCAGTGTCTCCTCGTGCGGGTGTTGTTCGTTGAGAACCGCTCGGAGTGCGGTCTTGACACTCCGCACTAGACGCTCCCACGCCCCGCCCCAGAACGGCGCCCCTGGGACGATGTATCGCCACTTGATGAAGAGGTTGGCGACAGATGCTGACAGGCGCTGCTCGTCCAAAGCTCTGCGCAGCTCGGCGTCGGCCCCACGCAGGTTGGTGCCGTTGTCGCTCCAGATCTCCGTCGGGCGCCCTCGGCGAGCCATCATGCGGCGGAGCGCCATGATGCAGCTATCGGTGGTCATGTGCGCGGTGAGCTCCAGGTGAACCGCCCTCGTGGTCAAGCAGGTGAAGAGGGCCACGTAGCGCTTTTGGTGGTGACGGCCCACGGTAACTGATACGGGCCCGAAAAAATCAAGGCCGGTGAAGGAAAACGCCCTCTGGTGATGGGCGAGGCGACAGGGCGGCAGATTGCCCGTCTGAGGGCTCGGAGGCTTTGCTCGGCGAAGGCGGCAGGGCTGGCAGTCGCGAAGAACGCCCTTGACCGTGGGGCGTAGCCGCAGGACCCACAGGCGCTGCTGGACCTCGTTCGCGACGGTCTCGGTTCCGCCGTGGTGTAGCTCGCGGTGCACCCAGGCGACGTAGAGGCGCGTGTAAACGTGGTTGCCGTCGGCGATAGGCGGCGTGCGCACCTCGGGCGCGACGCCCTCGGCTGCGTCGATGCGGGACTTGACTCGCATGATCCCGTCGTCGTCCGTGAAGACAGCCAGGTTCCGGATGCGGCTGTCCGGCGGGAGAGCGGCGTTCCTCGCTATGCAGGCGAGCTCCTCCGGGAAGGCCTGCTGCTGCATCGCGCGCAGCCAGAGGCGCTCTGCCTCCCGCAGGTCGTCCGCATCGAGCGGTACGAAACGATCGGCGGGCGCTGCTGTAGGCGAGCGCTTCGGCGAGGGCAGCGGCCGCGCTGCCCTGGGTCGCTGCGTCCACTCCGGATCGGCTTCGGGGTTGCGCCGCGTACGCGCGTGCGCTGTAGTTGATCTGCGAATCATTCTAATAAACTGTATTACCCTACCCGTGGCCCGAATTAGTCGTAGCCACGACGAGAATCTACTTGCATCAGGTAATGCTTCGATCACCGTTGGCCTTACTTTAGTTACTTGCACCTTTTCTTCCCCCGTGGGTGTAGAGGGAAGAATCGGCTCGGTTGGCCATGATTCAATATTTTCATAAAGGAAGGCCGGGCCATGGAACCATCGATGATCGTTCCCGAAACCGAGGGGCGCTTCACGCGTAGCGTCATCCGCTACGTTGTCCTTGGTGGGTACCCACCGCCATTCACTTACTCGTGAAACCTCCTCGATTTCGGCGATCCGGTGCGCGACAAACGGTTTGAATACTCGCGGCCCGGCTCTCAGCCACGACAATACCGTCTTGCTGTCCGTCCAGAAGAAGCGACGCGCCGGTCTCTCGTCGTGCTCCTCCTGCACGGTGGTAGCTAGGCGGCTACCCAGGACGGCGGCTTGCAGCTCGAGCCGCGGTATTGATATAGTTTTCAGAGGAGTTACCCGAGCTTTTGCGGCGGCCAGAGTGACAACGACCTCGCCGCTCTTTTGTGTGACTCTCCAATAGACGGCGGCGGCGTACGTGGTTTCGCTCGCATCTGTAAAAGTATGTAGCTCCCGCTCTTCCGCACCGTCATACCCGGGGTAGCAGCGGGGAAGTGCGATGTCACCCAGGCCGCGCAAATCCTCGAGCCAGCGGCGCCATCTCTCGGCCAAGTCTGACGGCAGCCGGTCGTCCCACCCTACGCCCAAACGCCAGGTGTCCTGGAGGACGTGCTTAGCCTGAATCGTTATAGGCGTAGCGAGACCCAGTGGGTCGAAGAGAGACATCGCGGCACGCAAGGTCTCTCTTTTAGTGGGTACCTTGTTACCGCTGAGGACCTCCTCTGGGACTCGCGCCATGTTGAGATTGAAGCCGAGCGTGTCTGCCTGCGGCCGCCAGACCAGCCCCAGTATCTTCTCACTCCCGCCGGTGTCCAAGTCCTTGCTCGGCTCACGCGCAGCGGGGGTGAACTGGTCGATGGCCGCCGGCTCGTTGGATGCCCACTTGCAGAGCACGAAGTGACCCTTCCGGTGCACGAGGTCAACCTCGCCGGTGATCCGCTTGGCTTCTTGGACGGTGCTGAAAGATTGCAAATAATCATCCATATAGTGATTTTTCACGATAGCATCAGCCGCCTCTGGGTACTCGCGGCGGTATTCTTCGGCATTTTTATTTTTTATGTATATAGCGGTAGCCGGTGAAGACGTTGCGCCGAAAATCACCGACTTCATGCGGTACTCTTGGGGCTTTTTATTGCGTTCATCGCCCCGCCACAGGAAGCGCAGTGCGTCCCGGTCCTCCTCCCGTATGCCGATCCTGAGGAACATGTCCTTGATGTCTGCTGTCACAGCTACGCTTCGCTGGCGGAAGCGCATGAGTACGCCGGGTAGCGATTGTAGCAAGTCGGGACCCGTTAGCAGGAGACTGTTCAAACTTACCCCCTTGGTGGTGGCTGCTGCGTCGTGGACTATTCTGGTCTTCCCTGGCTTCGCAGGGTTCCTCACGGTGAAATGGGGAAGGTACCAGGTCCGGCCGGGAGTCGGTTTGGATGTAGCTAACTCGGCATACCCGTCCTCTAGCATGCGGTTAATTTGCTCTGTGTAGCGAGCTTTGAGAAGAGGATCCTTGTCGAGCTTCTTCTCGACGCCTTCCAGGCGGCGGAGGGTGGCTTGGTAGTTGTCCGGAATCACGGCCGCATCGTTCTTCCAGAGTAGTCCCACTTCGAAACCGCCGTCTGCTTTACGACGCGCGGTCGCATCGAGGATGTTCAGGGCGCGTAGCTCCGGATCTGAGCGGGGTCGACGCGGCTCTACACCTAATGACTCCAGTGCGAAGTGTTCCTTAAGGAGCTGGTCTAGGTTGTCGTCATTCACCGGGCGTAGCTTCATCACGCGGTGCACCTCGACCAGTCCCTCGCTTGTCGCGGTCGTTGTCTCGTCGCTGCCGCAGGGCCCGTGGATCACCCAGCCCAGACCGGTGAGGGTAGCGACCGGCTCCTCGTGCTTACCAGAGCGACAGGCGCTCGCCACCATCAGCTCCCAGTTATCCTGGCCAATCAGGATAGACGGAACCGCGTACTCGTAAGGCAGCTGCTCAGCCAAGTCGCGGAGGTGTGCGTGCTTCTGCACGGCCGCGCGCGCTACCGATTGGCCAGAGATTCCCAGGTCTGGGATCGTGCGGGCATCTATAAAATATTCTTCGTTGTGATGCTTACCTCTGATGGAGAAAGTTACTAGCTGCGAAGTACTCTTGAACTTGGAGCCGGCGATGCCCTCGATGTTCAGCGTGTGAGATGGCCCTTGTGCCCCGATGATCCGCGCCGTTTCCTCCTTGACGAGTGTTATAGTTGACCCTCCGTCTAAAAGTGCGTAAACTTCGGCTGTACCTGCGGGTCCAGTTATGATCACCGGAACGACGTTGAGAAGCGTAGGTGTCCCCGTCGCGGAGCAGATGGCCCGCATGGCCTTCTCTTCGGCCGCGCCCGCTGTCTCGCTCGGTGCCCGATGGAGCAGGCGGTGGTGGAAGTGCGGGCAGTCGTCGAGCTCGCACTTCTTGCCCCCGCAGCGGTGACGGTAGCCTCGGTGTTCGAGGCAGCGGAAGCACAACTTCTTTTCCCGGCACGCCTCCCAGCGCTTGTCCACGGCTAGGCTCTTTAAACCGCGGCACTCGTCGATGGTATGGCCGCCCCGCGCGCAGTACCCGCAGGTCTTGCCGCCGGCTTGCTCGGCTCGCTGCGGTGGGCCGGCCGCGTGGACGCGCTGCGCACGGCGCGGTTGCTCTGCGGGCCGTGGCGGCGCCGATGCGGTGGGTCGCGGCTGCGTTGACGCCTCTGGTCGTATGTGACGCGCCTGTAGCTTCATCTCCGTCTTCAGGAAGCGACGAAGCTTCAGCAGGCACGGCTCGTCGTCCGGCTGTCTCGCCTCGAAGTCGAACCACCTCGTCCTGTAGAGGATGGACATCTTCTCCTCGATGGCGTGGAGCGTCTGTGGACTAGCTAGGTAAGCTTCTTGCCGTAAGGCAACAATAGTGGATATCACGGAGTCAACCTTACACGCGAAAGTCGGCAACTCTTTACCGTCGGTTAGGCGAGGCAGCGACTTCAGTTTCTCGAGCTCCGAGTAGACGATGCAGTCCGGCCGGCCGTAGACGTCTCCTAGCGCTGCGACTATCTCGGCCGCCGACGCTGTAGTCTTCAGTAGTCCGTCCACTAGCTCCCTGGCCGCTCCACGCAGACTGCGCCTGAGTCTTGCTTTATTCTCCGCGTCGCTGAAGTGACGCGCCGTCGCCTCGTACGTTTCGTGCCATGCGTACCACTCGTCGTAGGCACCCGTGTATGGCTGTAACTCAATTAAAGATTTAACGACGCCACGAGCGGTGGGCGCCGATATGGACTGTGATAGTTCAGTCAACCCCTGTAGAAACATTTGCTGTTGGCGTTCGAACATGCCCAATAATTCGTCCGATTTAGTAGCGCTCCGCTCTGGCGTATCGAAATGCTCAAAACGGTCGCTCGGAATCTGAAACCGCGCCACCGGCGGCGACTCGTGCCGCGCGGGTGGCAGCGGGGAGTGCGGCGGCGGGGGCGCGGCTCCCCCCGCTTGCCATGGCGGGGGGGGCCCCGGCGCACGCTGTTGCTAGGCCGCGCTTGCTCTGCTTCGGCTTGGCTGTTTAGTCCGGGGTCCCTCTGGGGACCCCAGTAGACACCCGGGTCTGCGACGGGGTATCTCTGCTCCGCGTCCTTGCTCCCTGGGGACGGCCCAGGGCGTGCGTCGTTGCCATGTAACGCTACATACGGACGCGGAGACCGCGAGCCGGTCGGTGCCGGCGGCGGCGGGTTATTATAATCACTCACAATGTCACCAAAATTATTTTCAATTGTACTTACATGTGCTCCGGTTATCGCCGGCTGCTGCCGCTGCGTCGCACTGTGGCCGCTCTCCTGCACCCAGCTGGCGACCCGTTGCTCTGCTGTTCGACTACTGCACCGCGACTTGCAGTCTTCCTCGTCGCTTTCTTCATGCTCGAGTCGAAGCCTCTGCAGCTCGATGTCCTTCCGTAGCAGCTCCCTCTCGAGCTCCAGGATGCGCATCTTGGCTGCGTGTTGTTGTCGCGTACTTCGCGAAGTGCGAGACGCGGCGTCTGTGCCCGCGCGACGCTCGCGTGGTGCGGGCCGCGCACGCGCTTCCCCGACCGCCGGGTCGAGGGGAGGGGGGACCGACGCCACCGACGCGCGTGGCGCGGGCCACGTACGCGCTTCCCCGACCGCCGGGTCGAGGGGAGGGGGGACCGACGCTACCGACGCGCGTGGCGCGGGCCACGTACGCGCTTCCCCGACCGCCGGGTCGAGGGGAGGGGGGACCGACGCGATGCCTTCGTACGGCGCCTGCGCGTCGCTCTGCCCGTTGTTTGAGTCTGCTCCGCTCTCCGAAGATGGACGAAAGCTGCTGACCAGCGTGCTGACCGACGTGTCCCAGGTGTGCGTCGATGATGACCCGGAGGTGCGCGCGTAGCCCGGGACGGCGACCGCGCCGCCCGACACACTCGGAGCCTCCGGAGCCCTCACCGACGCTTCTTCAGGCTGGTCCGCAGCTTGCGCCCGTGTCTTCACCATCTCGCTGGCGCTTCTGCAGTTATTCGGCTCTTGAAGGACCAATGTTCGGGGCTGATCCCCGAACATGTGCGCTGATTCACGTGGTTGCGAAATAATAACGCCAATTTAAATTGTAAAACGCTCGTAATATCTCGCAAATGTTTGGACTGTATTGATACCTGTCCCTAGCTCTGAAAAGTGCTAGGTCAGGATTTGTTAAGACAGAAAGGCGCGAGCGAGCGGAACAGACTGGTTTGCGCCGCTCGATAGTGCGGTATTTATAGCCGCCTGCGAGGGCGCTAGTGGCATTTTTGACGTGTGCTCTATCGAGTTGCGAGATGTTACGGACGAATCTCTTTATTTTATTTCCAATTAGAATCTTACATTCTTATTACATTTTGCATTTCAATATAATCTAATTAGTTTTTTATTATTAATCAATCTAATATTATTCTAAATGGAAGAACTTATACCTATTACATTAATTGTTTATTTACACATGACTAAATAGGTATGTTATATCTATTATTGTCCTTTAATTTTAACGCATCGTGCACACCCATCGCACGATACATGGCGCTGCCACGAGCTCAATCTAACGAGTTCAATACCAAATGTTTATATGTGATTGCATATGTGCCCATTCTGCTAACTAATAAGAGACCCTTTCATTGAAGATTTTCGTAGATTTTCTTTGTGACGGAATTTTCGTCACGCAAAAAATTCATTTTCCTTTGCCTAACCCCCTGAGCAAAGGAACTTTGTTCCAAAACGTATTAACAAAATATATGGCTAGAGCTGCCTATCTTGTAGCATACCTAACCATGCAACTCTTCAAGTCTCTCACAAAATAAACTCCAGTAGAACGGCACTCGCGAGGCAGCCAAGCAGCAAGCGCTACGGGCGCTACGGGCTACGGCGCTACAGGCGTAGCAGCCAGCAGGCGGTACGAGGGAGCGTACAAACACGCAGGCCTCAGTGTACAGTGTACACAATCAGCGGGATTGCGGATTGTTCTATATCGTAAGGGTGTCCATAGCTCACCGATTTATGGATGGAAAAAACTATAAAAGATCCTAGTACTTTAAAAATTGAAATGCTGGTCATTGTACATTTCTTCGTCAGATTTTATATTTAAGTTGCATTGTACAGCATTATTAAAACTTTATAAACAAGTGATAAATAATCCTATTAGTTGCCAATATAACATTTCATAACGAAATCTTGCAGTTTGTAGGCCATCTCCCCTCTCATGTTTTGACGACCTCCCTGCCGAAGAGGCGCGCGCTCGGATTCGAGTGGGAGGTCGCGGGTTCGATTCCCGCCACGGGTCACTTTTCAATTTTATAATTTCTAAATTGGCTCAGGTCTGGTCTGGTGGGAGGCTTCGGTCGTGGCTAGCAACCACTATACCGGCGCACGCCAAGATTTAGCGTTCTGGCGCGATGTTGTGTAGAAACAGTTAGGGGTAAATTTACTTACCCCTTCTAAGTTAGTATGATAACATCTTCGGCTGCATCATCGTACTCGTACTTAATATGGTGTCTTCTCTTGGAAATGTAAGAGAGTTGAAGAAAAGTTTTAGGAACTAGTTTCCTCTTACAATGAGTGATATTTGGCCAAATAACGAAATATGAACTTTACTTTCTACCTACTTTTATTCCAATTAAAAATAAATATATTTTTAGATACAGACATTGAAATCCATGGTGTCCACAGCGCCTAGTTCGTAAGATTGGATGGAGTCGGTCAATCGGTCAAATATCGCAGTGTTTGCGGCCGAGCTGGGGGAGAGCAATCGCCAATAATGGTGAGCGGAAATTCGATGATTGCCTCTTACTATACTTACCTAAAGCAGTGATAGCTCAGTGGTTCTGACCTCTGCCTCTCACAAGGAGGTCGCGGGTTCAAATCATGGACCTCTGACTTTTCCGAGTTTTGTGCGTTTTTAGGAAACTAAATATAAAAATATAAAAACATCGTGAGGAAACCTGCATGCCTGAGAGTTCACAAAAATATTCTCGAAGGTGTGTGAAGCCCGCCAACCCGCACTTGGCCAGCGTGGTGGACTATGGCCAAACCTCTCTCAGCCTGAGAGGAGAAAAGACATCTATGTAGTATCCTAGGAGACCCGTGCCCATCAGTGGGACATAAAAAGGGGTTGAGATGATACTTACCTACAGTCCGACAAGACTCACTTGGCACTTGAGTGACATTGCAGCCAGCAAATAAAATTTCCTCAATTTTAATTAATAACTAGCTTTTGCCCGCGGCAAAAAAAATTTTTTTTTTTGCCGCGATTTTTTGCATTTTTTGGCAAAAAGCCAAAAAATCGCAAAATACTTGCAGAATACAGACAGTGATTACGCACCGCGCCTGTGCACGATGAATCAGCGGGCAACTGCCGGGCCCATCAGAGCAGGCCAGCGGATTCCCACAGGCAGCGGCGGTGGCGGGTCGAAAAGGGCCCGCCAAAAAATTTTATTAGGCGTTTTGCACTGGGTTTTATCCCGCGGCACAGAGTGACTTACTACTAGGTACTTACCGGCGCAAGAGACAGCCAGCACGTGGAATCCGGGGAGTGTGTTCGTGTATGATGAATGTAGTGTGTGGTGTCTGCGGTGTTAAATGCAAAGGAACACACTCGCCCTCCTCTGAAGGGTCTTTCGCGGCGGCGGCACGAATTCGCGGGTAGCGAAGCGAGTCCGCGGCGGCGTGGTATCCAGATCGCGCGGGAGCACAAAAAACAGTGTTCCGGATCGTCAAAGGGGCCCGCGGCGTTCGAACGAAGCGGCGGACAACACAACACACGAAGGAGCGCAATAAATAGGGCTCGTAAAAACTAAACGACACGGCGTGGCCGGCAAAACTTCACGCGGCGACGCGGCACTTGGGTATAACCGTTTCAATCGGCTTGTAGCACCGGACTGGGGCGAGCCAACGCGGCCGGGGCGCGCGCGGGCGCTGGTCGCAAACCGCTCGCGGGAGAGGGGCGTGCAGGCCGTCGACGCGATAGGCCTAGCATAAACCGGAATGCTAGCGTAAAGCGCAAACACCCCCGCCAGTGGACCCAAGGATTTGGGGTCCACTAACCAATGGGCAAGCGGGATAAGGAAGAGACGGCTCGCTGCAAAACCGAATCTCCGACCATTACCTCGGCAACTCTGGGAACCCCATCGGATCCATATATCAATTTAAGAATGCGTCCACGACGCCAGCACAAAGGCAACAAATTAGACTCCTTAACTAGGACAAGATCACCAACCTTAGGTGGGTCGGTCCGGTCGGACCACTTAACGCACTGCTGCAAGAGATGCAAATATTCTAAATACCAACGATGCCAGAAATTTTGGGTCATCTGCTGTAGCAATTCGAAACGAGACAACCGTGAGACCTTCACGTCCCTGAAGGGGTACTCGGGCAGGGCGTTAAGGGGTTCACCAATTAAGAAATGACCGGGGGTTAAAACTTCCAGGTCATTGGGATCGGACGATAAGGGGCAGAGTGGCCGAGAATTGAGGACAGCCTCAATCTTACAAAAAACGGTAGCGAGCTCTTCAAAAGTCAAAATAGTTTCACCTATCACGCGTCGGAGATGCGTCTTTGAGACCTTGACGACGGCTTCAAAGATCCCGCCCCAGTGGGGACAAGCTGGCGGGTCAAAGGTCCAAGTTATCCCCATCTTGGACATTGCCGTGCCGAGGCCTATCTTATTTTCATTCAAAAATTGGGCGACTTCCTTCAAATACCTATCGGCACCCTTATAGTTGGTCCCACAGTCCGATCGGATCAGGTGCGGATAACCTCGGCGTGAAACGAAGCGGCCTAGCGTGGCTACAAAGGCTTCGGTGCTGAGGGCACTCACCAGTTCTAAGTGTACGGCCTTGGTAGCCAGGCAAACAAAAACGCAAAGGTAGGCCTTGAGGGAACGAGCATTGCGGAGGCTGGAGCTCTTGACGAAGAACGGCCCCGCAAAATCCGTCCCGACCGCCGAGAAAGGGCGCGAGGCCACGACACGGTCGGTGGGGAGGTCCCCCATAATGGGCTGCATGGTGCTGGCCTTCAGGCGGTAGCACGGAATGCACTTAAAAATGACGCTTCGGATGGAGCGTCGTCCCGATAAAATCCAAAATTCGCGCTGCAATATGGCCGAAAGGGCGTTGCAGCCAGCGTGGGCATTTTTGACGTGGTAATGCGTCACCAACAATTTTACAAAAGCGCTATTGTTCGGAAGCAACAAGGGATGACGTGCCCCATAGGGTAAATCAGAATTCCGGAGGCGTCCACCAACGCGTATCAATCCGGTGTCATCCAGGAAGAGGTTTAAGCGGGCGAGCGAGCCTTTCAAAGGTAAACCTCGCTTCAGTGTCTCAATAGCGGACTCAAAATGCTCCAGTTGAACCAAACGTATCCAAAAGGTCCGGGCCTCCTGTCTCTCCAGGGGCGACAAGACCGGGTTCGACATTTTGTCGCGTGGGTTCCGAGCGTTGTGGGTGAAGCGCTGAATCCAAGCCGTCACCCCAATCAATTTATCAAGGGAACTGAAGCGTTCCTGAAGATAGCTCAGCGAATTGGCTGGCTTATCTTCAACAACTCCGACTCGCAAGCCAGGTAACACATCGGGCTCGGAGAACCTACTCTGAGGCCAGACGGACTCATTCCGAGTCAGCCAGTCAGGGCCCCACCAAAGAGAGTGGTTGACAAGGTCGGAAGCTTCACATCCGCGGGAAGCACAATCTGCAGGGTTCAGGTCCCCTGGCACATGTCTCCAGGTCAACGGGGTTTCCGAATTCTGGATTTGGGAAACCCGGTTGGCGACAAAGACTTCCAAGTTGTGGGGAGCGGCTCGCAACCAACAAAGGACAATTTCGCTGTCCGACCAGGCGTACACGTCCGTCAGGTCAACAATCGATAGGAGGGACGTACGCACATGGTTGAGAAGGCGCACCAAAAGAGCGGCTCCAGACAACTCCAATTTGGGTATCGTCAAGCGTGACCGAATTGGGGCCACCTTACTTTTCGCCAAGACAAGGTGGGTTGCGACCTCGCCGGTGTCACTGACAGTCCGCAAATAGACCACGGCTGCGTACCCCTTTTCGGACGCATCACAAAAGCCGTGGAGACTGGCGTGGCACCTTCCGGGCGGTAGGAAGCAACGAGGCATCGAAATCCGATTAACATTCGGAAGGGAGGCCACAAGGGAGAGCCACTCCTGTAATAACCTCCCTTGAAGGGGCTCGTCCCAGCTGACTTCAGCCAACCAGAGCTTCTGCAGGAAGCATTTGGCCAAAAATATTACGGGGGTGATCCACCCATTTGGATCAAAGGTACGTGCCACCGTGGACAAGACCGTACGTTTGGTCCAAGTCTTAGGGGGGATCCAGTTTGACCCGGTAAGTAAAAATGTCCTGCACGGGCTGGTATTGTATACCCAATACTGTCAGCAAATTAGGATTTTCGGGATTTTCGAAAATGTGTGGATCCTGCTGATCTTCTCCCGGCAAGTCCCTTAAGACAAGCGGGGAGCTCGAGAGCCATTTACTCAGCTCGTATCCACCCGACTTCAGGATGGCAATCAACTCATCCCGCAAAATCAAGGCTTCCTCAACACTGGAAGCTCCAGTACAAATGTCGTCCATGTAGACTGACGACTCCAAAATGGCTGAGGCGCGAGGATACTTCAGTCGTTCCCGGTCGGCCAACTCCAGTAATGACCGGATGGCAATGTAGGGGCTGGACCGAAGGCCATAGGTGGTCGTATTCAGCTCGAACACTCGTATGGGGTCACTCGGACTCTCGCGCCATAATATCAGCTGGTACCTCCGATCATCACGATGCACCACGGTTTGGCGGAACATCATGCGGATGTCGGCCACAAAGACCACCTGGTGCTGCCGAAACGTCGTGAGGATGTCGGAGATATCCTTGATCAACTTGGGACCGGAGTGTAGGCACTGGTTGAGAGACACTCCGTTGGACGTTGGAACAGAGCCATCAAAAACCACACGGATTTTCCCATTCGGGTTTTTCAAAACGGCGTGGTGGCAAAGGAAGTAATGCTCGTTCGAACGCCAATCAAAGTTGGACGGCGACATGTGACCAAGGTCTTCATATTCCCGCATGAAGGCCACATACTTGCTACGGAAGACCGGGTCCCGTTTCATGCGCCGTTCCATTGATAGGAGCCTCTTCTCAGCGAGGGCCCGCGATTGACCTAGGGGGGTCGTGCCGCCAGGAGTGGCAAACGGGTTACAAAGCGTCCGTCCGTACGGCGCCCCGTGTTATTCCTGTAAAAGGACTCACACTCCTGTTCAAGGGGGCTAACCCGAGCGGCCTGAGGCGGCTCTTCAACCTCCCAAAATCGCTGGACAACCTCGGTCAGCGACAAGCCTGCGACCTGGATGGGGTCAGGCTCCGGGGAGGGGCTAGACCATAAAACCGGACCGAAGAAGCTATGGCCAAAAATAGTGGGCAAAGCGCAAAGGCCATTGGTCTGCAGGGCCCTAGCTCCCCCAGTTATGATAAGACCCAGCACGTCGGAACCCAAAAGAAGGTCCATAGGACCGGGTTCGGACCAGTGGGGGTCAGCAGGGGCTAAACCTGACGTACAGCGCACTGCGGCGTCGGTTACCCGAACTTGCGGAAGGGGACCTAAAATGTTATCCATGACGGTCACCATAATCAAAACCCGCAGGTTTCCACGAATAGGACTAAACATTAACTCAGCCTCTCCCTTGTGCGATGCGGGCGTGGCGCCACCGACACCGATGACACGACACTCGCGCGGTCTCCAAGGGAGCCCTAGCCTTCCCACCAAGTAAGACGAAGCTATGGAGCGTTGGCTACCCAGGTCCAAAAGGCAACGAACGGTCATAGATTCACCATTAGGGTTATACACCTTCACTGAGGCCGTCGGCAAAAGTATGGTCTGACATACTGTCTGCTGTAGGTTCAGAGTCTCAGGGGAGGTGGCCACGGTGGGAGCTAGGGTGGCGGATACCTAGCGCGGCGAGGGTTCACCAGCGGGATCCCACTGACGGGGGTGCTCCGGCTGGGGCGGCGCTAGAGAGGTGGAGGGCATTCCGTACGGAGAGGTGACGAACATGCCGTACGGAGACCATGCCCCCATCCGGGGCCGCACCATGCGGCTAGCGTCCGGCACCCGGTAGGGATTGCCTCGACCTATGGTGGGTGGATGGCGCTCCAGTCGCGGCCACTCGTGTAGTGGCGGCGAAAACCGACGCGGGACGACGCTCAATGGGGCAGCCGCGATATCCCCGTCGTAATGACGCGAGGGGGATGTGACCGTGACGCGGGGTGGTGAAGCCCTCCTCCGGGGGGCGGAACCCCTACCTCCACTAGGAGGTTGGTGGTCCACCGGAGAACGCCTAACGGGACTGGCCGGGTGGCCAGGACTAGCGCCCCCGCCCATGGGGGGGTGCGCGATCGAGCGCCCCCGCCCATGGGGGGGTGCGCGACCCAACGTCCCGGCGACCGGAACCACTCCGGTTAGCGCACAAGATGGCCGAATGGGCACCGCCGCAATGTGGGCAGGGCCGCTGGCGCGGGCAGTCTCTTACGAGATGCTGGCCCAGGCACGAGAAACACCACTGGCGTGTCGCCACGTAATCTCTCCGGGCCGCAACCGGTTTGGCCAGGAAGTGCGGACACGAGGAGACCTGGTGGCCGGGGTGCCGACAATAGGCACAGGGGGGGAGCTTCGTGGCCACGGCCCCGCTGTACTGTGACACCCGGCGACCTTCTCTGGCGTCGGCTCCACGGCCTCGCCGGTTGGGGCCGGTCCCCGCCGAAGGGCCAGTCCTTGCCCCACCCCCTCGGACATGCTCGGACCTCCCAGGGGCCACTCGAGGGCCGGTAACTCCGGAGTTATCGGCCTGGAGGCACTCCTGCTCCAAAAACTTCAGGAGGTCGGAGAAAGGGGGCAGGTAGGTTGCACCGTCCCCTCCGAAGCGCTGCTCGAAGCGGAGCTTAAGCTCCGACGGCAGGCGGGAGAGCACTATGTGCAACAACAAGAAGGACCACTGGTCGACGGGGAGATCCAATCGACGGAGAGCATTGGTGGCCACAATGCAAGGGTTTAGCAAGGCCTCTCTGAGGCCGGCCACCCCGGTGACGGCGGGCAAGGCGAGTAGCTGGGCTACATGTGCGTCGGCCAACCGGCGCACATTTTCGTAGCGCCTGGCCAGCAATTCCCGGGCTGTGGTGTAGCTCTCCTCCGAGAGGTCGAGGTGCCGCACCAAATCCAGGGCCTCGCCCTGTAGCGAGGACAGTAAGTATGTCAGCTTCTGGGTGGGGGACAGGTCCTTCCTGGCGTGGACCAGACTGTCAAATAACGCCAGGAAGCCCATCCACTCTTGAAGCTGCCCACCGAATTTGGGCAGCTCGATCGTGGGCAGTTTCCCGAGTAATGCCGGCTGTGTGGGCGGTCGGCTGGGGGAGTCCCTAAAAGCGCCACTTCGACGCCTTTCATCAGCGGCGGTCCGGATCCCATGGGCGGCCTCCACCACCGAGTCCATCAGTTCGAAGAACTGGTCGTAATCGGCCTGAGCCGTCCTCAGTACCTCCTGTTCGGGACCGAGGGTGAGCAGGTCTTGAAAGGCCTGCTCCACGGAGGCCTGCCGAGTCCGCACCTGGTCCGCTCGGTGTAATAGGGCGGCGGTTCTATCTTCGCGGCCTATCAAACCCGCGGCGGACGTCGCCCAACGAAGCTCAGACTGTATCTGTACAGCTAGCTTTTTTATGTTCGCGGACATTCTAACAAATTAAATGTAAACAAAATGCAAAATTAAAGTAATAATAAATTGAAAAGGCGGCCGGCAAGTCGGCGGGCGGCGCGAGTGCAAGCAATAATAAAATTAAAGCAATAGTAAACAAGTCGTATCGCGGTCGCGGTCGTGCCGTAGTCGCAATGAACAAAGCGGCGCGACCGTAGTAGATACGCGTGTTAAATTACGAGGCGAGCGGGCGGTACCGGCACGCAAGCAAAACTTAAAATAAAGATTAAACTTATAATTATAATAAGCGGAACGCGGCCGAAACGCGGCGTTAACGCAGCGGAACTGGCGGCGATTGCGGAATTTCCGCTAACAGCGCGGCGGACGACGCGGCGCGTGGCGGAAAGCGGGATTTATGCCAGCGGCGCAGAAAATGAACGGCGCGGCGGGCAAAACCAGCGCAAAACGCAAAGCGAGGTGTAGACAAACCGCGCTCGTTGCTACCAAAATGATTACGCACCGCGCCTGTGCACGATGAATCAGCGGGCAACTGCCGGGCCCATCAGAGCAGGCCAGCGGATTCCCACAGGCAGCGGCGGTGGCGGGTCGAAAAGGGCCCGCCAAAAAATTTTATTAGGCGTTTTGCACTGGGTTTTATCCCGCGGCACAGAGTGACTTACTACTAGGTACTTACCGGCGCAAGAGACAGCCAGCACGTGGAATCCGGGGAGTGTGTTCGTGTATGATGAATGTAGTGTGTGGTGTCTGCGGTGTTAAATGCAAAGGAACACACTCGCCCTCCTCTGAAGGGTCTTTCGCGGCGGCGGCACGAATTCGCGGGTAGCGAAGCGAGTCCGCGGCGGCGTGGTATCCAGATCGCGCGGGAGCACAAAAAACAGTGTTCCGGATCGTCAAAGGGGCCCGCGGCGTTCGAACGAAGCGGCGGACAACACAACACACGAAGGAGCGCAATAAATAGGGCTCGTAAAAACTAAACGACACGGCGTGGCCGGCAAAACTTCACGCGGCGACGCGGCACTTGGGTATAACCGTTTCAATCGGCTTGTAGCACCGGACTGGGGCGAGCCAACGCGGCCGGGGCGCGCGCGGGCGCTGGTCGCAAACCGCTCGCGGGAGAGGGGCGTGCAGGCCGTCGACGCGATAGGCCTAGCATAAACCGGAATGCTAGCGTAAAGCGCAAACAGACAGATATGCCGTCAGAGCAAACTATCAAACGATGTCACGAGACAGCGGCGTTAGATCCAATATACAGTGCATCAAGCTTGCCTTGTCACACTGTATACCTGCAGGCTGTCTGATCTACATATAGCCCTCTGTCCGATGGTTTACGGATGGGAACCAGAAAGAACGTAAATTCACAGCGAAGCAATTACGAGAGAATCGTAAAAAATAATTTTAAAAATTTATCATTTTTATCCTCAAACGGTTCAACTGATTTTGATATTTGCTAAGGTGACTTGTTCGAGAGTTTTTGAAACTGTTATTTTCTTGAATGTAATAATTATGAGAACTCTATAAACTAAAAACAAATATTACTTTGTTTGTATTAGTTGGAATGTCTCGCTGTCCCCGGTGCATTACAATTAGTAAACAGGACAGAGAGCGCAACAGGTATCGTGTTTTCCTATTGTATTGCCTGTGAGGCAGTTAGATATTGCGAGTTCCTTGGCACTTTGAAAGATAATGAAGAGATGCCAGGGGGTCAATTTCTTGACAAAGGTTTGGTATGACAAGTTTTTAATATAATAAAACCAGTTTCGGCTTCGAATAAACTTTTATTGGACAAACGTCACCGCAACGAAGCCCGTCCATGTACATCGAGTTCACATAAATACAGTTTAGTCCGTAACAATACGCCTAGCAATTAATTCCGCTAACTAACAGTACATACATATACATAGTTACAGCGCCGACACTTACGCTACGTATACTCATATCATAATTAAAAATATACTTCTCATGACCGCTCACAGACATGTTTTAATTATCATTAAATCCCAATGCAATCCAAGTTATTAAAAAAACTAATGGAGAGGTAATTTTGTAGGCAGTTACTTCAGTAACTGTTTTAACGTAACTATGGTAACTGTTAATTGTAACTGGTATTTTTTTAATTTACTGTTACAAATGTGAACTGGATATTTGATATGATTAGGGTTTAATGATCATTAAATTAGTGGAACGTCTCTGACGGTGGCCGTTTATTCTTATATTAACTGATAGATCTTATTCTAATACGTAAGTATCTAATGGTACAGCAGAAATATTGTTATACTCGAATAAAATCGAAAACAATATTGTATTATTGATAGAAAAAGCCAATCATCTACAAATTAAATAAATGTAACTAAATTTTTTCTTATTTCTTTTATTGTAAAAAAAAAGATTCCGACGAATTGAGAACCTCCTCCTTTTTTTGAAGTCGGTTAAAAATATATTTCTTTCGTTTTTATAAATTAAAATAAATGTAATAACATTTGGTGCGAATAAAATATAAATGTTAGCGTTAACTCTAAATTAACTTGACAAATCTAAAATAGTTTCTACGGGGAATATTTTGAAATAGATGGTGATGTTTTAGCCATGTTTAACTACCGTATAAATTATGTGAACTTGAATTATAGTCTTCATTTTCTTAAAGAGTAGGTTTAATATCTTTACCTTAAATTGAAGACAAAATCGAGCAGGTAAAAAAGAAACTGTTTCGTATACGCATAATGTTCAACCTTTTTCTACATTAAAGTACTAAAAGGATACGGTATATGCCGACTATACCAACAGATGTAGATACAGTCCCTTTACTATATTAAAGGTACAAAAGGGATACTATATTGGACCTGTCCATTAGACATACAATTTAGAATAAGACCTAATAAAATCTACTCTAGAAGGTGACATAGTTACAGAAATATTTACTTTGATTTTGTACGATCGACTTATAAAAACTATACATAGAAAAAATAAAAAAATAAACTCATATTAATTATATTTTTTATATTATTATCTAGGAACTAATGCCGCCAATGTATCGCCAAAATTCGATCGCAAGGATGGAATTTTGGTGATATAATATAAATAATAATGAATTTAAAAGAAAGTATGTTTAGAGGATAATATTATAACATTTGTTTGGATATGACTAGTTTCGTGTCTATCAGTATATTACAGTCGCCACGTGTCTAGGCCTCGTCTGCGGTGGCGGCTTCTGGAAAAAAAATAAAAACAGATAAATTATAAAATAAACTTATGTACCTTAGTCTTCTTTTATTTAAGCCCGAAACTAACATTTTCCAGAAAGAGTTTGAGACTAAGTTTCAGGCCTTTTGAAATAATTTATTTGAAATGAATTATAGCGATCTATAGGGTTTAATGAAGATCGTAGATAAGTAAGTCACATGACTTGGATGCCAAAGAGTAGAAAAGCAGATTCTCAAAGGTGTGTAAAGTCTGCAATGGCCCGAGACTGCAAGTTGTCGCGCGACGTCAAAAAACGGAGTGGGATCTCAAATCGACGCGTATGTTTTTTGTGTATAACTTTTTGCAGAGTAATCAGATTTACCAAATTCTTTTTTGTTTCAAAGAGTAAACTCACCATTTGCCCGGTGCAACTAAATTATTGACGGTGTTTTTTTTTGCGGAAAATATTACTTGATTTTATTCTTATTTATATTATCCAAAAAAATCCTCCGAAAACGTTCAACCGATTGTTATAAAATTTTCTGTGTATGTTCGGTAGGTCTAAGAGTAGGTCGTAGGCTATATTTTATATACATAATGGCAAAACAACGTTTGCTGGATCAGCTGGTTTAAATACGAAAAGTGAAGGTTTTTTTGGATTTGATTTCTCACGTAGCGACGGAGCAACGGATCGATGTAATTTTTTGGATCATTAGTTCACAATATAAATAACTACGCCCGTAGCAGGTTCCGTAGCATTCGTATTCCCTCCCTCTTGTAAGCATCGAGGCTGAGTGTACACAGTCGTATATTTGAGGCAGTTTCCAGTGAACGCGTTCGACGTTCGAGCAATTTCTGCCGCGACTGGTTTCAATTTACGGCCCGGAACGAGTTCATATTATTTTCATTTTATTTTTTTTCATTAAAACGCAACTGGTTCGAGTTTAGATTTTGCCGGAAATGTGTTTTTCAAATGTCTTTAAAACGGGATATTTCAATGCATATTTAACAAAACAAAAGGGTATCAGTTCGGAATCTTTTAGAGACTTAAGTATTTTTTAAAACACACAATAATATTATTACTTATTACTGAGGACAACGAATAGATAACAAAGTAGGTATGCAATCTTTATTTGTAGCTTGTTTTGGCCTGACACCAGAGCATCATCAAATAATGATCCTGTTTCTGCATCAGGGGTCAGAAAAGGCGCTTTTCATCGTATTTATGGGCCAATTAAAGTCTTGCATGACAGATGTGCGCTAAGCGAGAGCCGGCTCGGTTTCCGTCTAACAATTAGCTTTTATTGTGTTAATTAGCAGTTTTTGTGTGGCGCTCTGTGGACCTCCGCAGGTTGTGATGGCCTCCGAAGTGCTTTTAATTAGGTAATTAAACGTAAAATTGTACAGTTCTTTTTACAATGAATGTTCGAGTTACAATGAACTGCAGTTACGCCCCTATTTTGCGCTCTGGTGATCAATTTTTCTTATGTTGTTTACGTTGTGAAGGCTGTGCTGTGTTCGATTTCACCGACAGACGTCTACTGCTGGGCAAAAGGCTTCTTGCAGCACCTGCAGTGAGCCCGCACAGTCCTACGCTACTTGTATCCAGCGCCTTCCCGCGACTCTTTTAATGTCGTCAGTCCATCTGGTTGGAGGTCTGGCAACACTGCGCTATGCTATGTGCCCCGTCCTTTGACTCTTCAGCTTCGCAATACTTTAAACTATGCCAGTGACTGTGGTTCGTCTACGGATCATATCATTTCTGATTTGATCACGCAGAGAAAATCCGCGCAATAGCTCTCTCCATCGCGAAGGATGTACAAATTAGTTGAGCGTTTAATATACATATTTTTTTATAAAATTCGGTCTAGTCGTTTCGGAGGAGTTTATTTACCAACTTTGACACGAGAATTATATGTATTAGAGAAAAGTAAACTTATTATGGTAGATTATTGTTATGAGTGAAAGGTGAAAACAGGAAGGAATTGTTTGACCCGTTTCTGTCACCTATAAAACCTTAATCTCATTGTAACGGGTATCCGTGAAGTTGTTCATTGCGGACGGACGGACGGACTGTTTTTATATCAGGATATTATTATCATGTTCTGGACGAGGAGCTGTGACGCATTAATCTTGTGCGAAGACACAAGAATGACAGGGGAACAAAAAAGTTGAAAGGACTTCATAGGTTTGTGGTGTGTTAATGTTTATAAGTGGGTTATAAGGGACTCATACATGTGTACCCGCAGATGGGATGACATATTATAGCGTAATAACTAAAAAATAGACCTTTAAGTTCTATAATAATTAAACATTGCTGTTTTATAAAATGGGCTTAATATTATTAAGTAGGAAACTACACCAAATTACAATGATTCATTGTAACTAAACTAAATAAATTTAAATCATGTAGATAACTAATATCAGAGCAATTAAGTTTTGAGAAATAAATCAATCAAATCAAAAAATTTATCTGTTAATGTGGTGCGATCCACTCGGCCGCGAAAATACTCGTACATATTTTATTTAGTTTTTCGAAAATAGTAGGCTGATGACAGTGAGTTTTGCGGGCATGTCCTTTATGCATCTACATATTTTTCATAAAAGCTTTGGTCAAAAATACTCATTTACCTGATATTTGTCCCAAAAGCTTCAAATCTGGAATTGGGAGGGATTTTGCCACTCTTCTAACAATTAAATATTATATCAAAAGACATTTTCGTAATGCCTATTGTTCCAAAAATATTTCAGAATTTGCAATTTTACAATGAACGAGAAAATTATTCTTCTTTAAATATACGAGTAATGAACACAATACGTCTTTTATTATAGCAGAAAAAAATAAGATTTCAATAGTCAAAGTGTTTGTGCACAAAAGTTAAAAAGACCCCTTCGCTCGTAGTATGTAGAGTCAGGCGAAGAACTGTGGGGTTAGTACAGGTTTTTACACGAATTTTGAGTCTACTCGCATCGCACAAACGAATAGAATTCCTCCATACATTTGCAGGCAGCGCCATCTATTGTCAGCCGCATGTCAGTGAATGTCCATAGATGGCTGTAAATGTATGGAGGCATAATCATAATCATAATCATAATCATAATCATTTATTCATTTGCTTCAAACATGGTAATAAAAATTGATGTTACAATTAATAATAGAGTCTCGACATGTTTTACCCCAACATGGGCGTGCAAAACTAGTTCAGATACAATAAAAAAAAATAATAAATAATTCTAATATTCTGTCAAAAATGAACCCAGCATCTCATATTATGTCATCAGATTGTAAAATATTATAATATGCAAAGATTTGATAATAATGATTTAAAATTTATCGTTTAAAAACTCGTCAACAGAATAATACAATTTGTCGAGTAATAAATTAAATAAAAACCGTCTAAAACGAGCGAGGTTCATTTTAAAAGTATGTGGTGGTAGATGATTGTGGATTCGTATCGCCGTACAGAATACATTTTTCTTATATAATGTCAAGCGCTGTTGAGGAACACAAATTTTATTTTTATGTCTGCTTTTTGGGTTAATATCTGTTTTCATTTTAAAATACTTGGCATTCGATTCGTTTGTGCGAGACGACTCGAAATTCATACAAAAACCTGTACTAACCCCTCTGTAGTGAGACGGTATTCACAGACGGTCGCAGGTGCGGGCTGGGTTCGTTCGGAGAAGGGTCGTGTTAAAATATACACCGATACTTATATTGCTTTTTTTTGCTTTGCGAATGGAGATATTATTTTGCTTACACAACTGACAACGTATAATTTACTGGAGGAAAAAACCGATACCTACACGTGTCTAATATTTTTACATATTTGATATTTCAATACATATCTACTAAGCGGATTCACTAATTTATTTTATTTTAGTCTTTTCACTTTTACGAATACGTTGGTGGGTGCGACATGCAACGTTGCGGAAGAATATTACACAGAAACAAGATTTTTTCAGACTACTTAAATACATAAATTTATATTTAGTCGTTGCTCGCGGGACCTCTATGCTAAAATACTAAATTAGTTTTCAACAATCCGCTGTCAGTATTTTTGGATATTATTATTACCGACTGTTTCCGATAAAATGACAAAAAGTGAATAGCCATTTTCTAAGCAAGCGCGTTCCAATCTAGACCTCATCATTGCTTTCTATCAGGCATGATTGTCGTCAAGTACAAACCTAGCTACAGCAAAAAAAATTCAAGGAAATTATTTGGAGACAGAACTAAGAGCTTTGCCCTATTTACTTAGTGAAAAACAGTTCAATGATTTGGATATTTTATTACAATGGTTGTATGTACTTTCACGTCTCAGCGAAGGGATCGGGGAATTTGGTTTAGGGAGGTCCATAAAGCTGTATGTTTATCTGTCAGTCCCTCGCGCGGATTTCAGTCTCGGTGAGTGCATTGCAGTGATGCCGACGCGTGTGGATCTTGACGCGTAAATTACGACTATCTTTGAAAAAGGTTTCGAAAATACACCTCGAAAACAGTATCAGCTTGACTGGTACAAGTTACAATGATGCTCACGGTTCTTATGGAACAGACTTTACCTTAACTACAATAACATACCATATAGGTATATTCGGTCGGCTTATTCCGAAGTGAAGAATCGGCTAGAAACTGAGCGCTTACTCAGATATGATTACATTTTTTCTACGTTAGCAATGTATAAATTAGTTGATGGTAGCATCAATCTTAAACTTCGTATAAATGGCGTATTACTTTCGAAGAGTGTATAGCAGAACATAACGATGGTTAAAGATCGATAATTTTTGTAATGATCCGTTTATAAAAATAATTAAATCGTTAAACGTATTTTCTATGAAGAATATAAAGAAAACATATTTCATCTAAAACATTTACAACTAAACTAACATTTAATACAGAAAGGTGGAGAAGGAACGATAAGATACTACAACATTTAGGTTACTAAAGAACTAGGAAAGTGCTATCTACCAGCTACCATTATCACTACTAAAAAGTAAAAATCATTTCACAGTAGGTACAGAAAAAGTTAACTAGAATACATAAGAATGTGCTGGAAAAGTTAGATAACGTTAAAGTTACCTAACGTTTAGATAAGGGAATTATAAGTGTGATACGTGCTTTTGCTATGTACAGAATACTACGTAAGGAAACATCCAACAGAGTGCAGAAACAACGTCAGAGAAGAACATGAGTATCTACTTTTAAAGTTTGTTGTTTATAAAGATAAATCATGTGAACAAATCTTGCATCTGATCACAAGTTCAACTCTTGTTCTTTTAATGTTTCCATAACTCATGGTCAAGTTGGAGATAAATGTAATAAGTCGCCATCTTTATTTACATAATTTATGTTTAAAAAAAACAGGTGGAAAGTAAAAATTTACATCAGTCAAACATCGTAGGTGCCCCGGCAACACGCATTTTGTTGAAATATTCGATGTTGTTAAGTTAATTTGTGATGTTCAATTAAGGAGCAAACCACGGGTGTGCCCGCGAAATTCAAATTTTTCGTGGTTTTTCGCGATTTTTAAGCTAATAAGATATAATAGGCTTATGGCCGTCAAATTGCGATAATTCCAATATCTTCTTCACGTGTTTATATAAAAATCTCTGCTCGAAAGTGTCGAGTTAAAGAAATTAGTCCAAGATTTGCGAGTTACTCACATAAAACTCGATACTCGGATTAATTTCCTAGGATACACATTTTTATGCAAAGATTTTGATATAATCATGTAAAGATGATACTGTCATTCTCGCAAATTGATTGCCATAAGCCTATCATGTCTAATTAGCGTACAAATCGCAAAAAACCACGAAAATTTTGAATTTCGCGGGCAGACCCGTTGATTTCACGTTGTGATTATTTATCTAAGAAAGTTATGTTCAAATACTCTTTTAATTATGTAAGAAAAATATAAATGATCTTTCTCGAAATCGATTAAAAATACTGTCTACTGATTGGTTTTAGAAATATGAATAATTTCTTTCACACTGAGCTCCAGATGAAGAAGAGTTTAGTGATGGTAAGGCGAAAAGACTACATGACACAAGGTCATACATGACACAATAGATAATCGGAGATAGAAGGTGGGTGCAATCAAGAGATAGAATTGTGGTGCATTGAAGCATAGGTCCTCGCGCATGGTGCGTTTACCGTGCTCGTCGTCTAGGCGCTCTAGACGGCCTAGGTCTAGGCGCTCTAGCGGCAGGTCCCGGGGCGGTGGCGAGCGCTTGCCCCACATGCCCCTTAGATTCGTCCAGCCCGGCTCTCTCTTCCAGTAATACGCCCCTGTTGATTAGGCTCGCAGGTTAGTTTGGAATTATTACTAATAGGTGCTTGTATCGTTGTGTCGTTGTTTATCGGATTAAAACGTAATTGACACAAATAAGTTGATTTAGCATTCGCAGTTTCCCTGTAGTGTAGTGGTAGTCTAGTCTTTCTGATTGACCCTAAAAACTACGATAGTGTATTTAGAATTATACCTAGTGTGTGAAGCACTATAACAAAAAAGTAAATTGTATTTAGAATGTTAGATTGTTTAATATAAAGAAAATGTATAATAATCGTCACAAGTTTACTTTTGCTGCAAACTCGCAAAAATCGAATGTAGAATATTAAATATCAAACTAATATCGAAAGTAAATCATTCTTTCCTTATATAATCCGTTTGGGTAAGAAGTAAAGGAGTAAGAATGTTATATAGAATTCTAATTATTACCACTGAAGAACTTGTAGGTGTGTTAAAATAGAAAAACATTTAAAGAGGCTTAAAGATAACTTGGAACATCTCTGTGAGAGGCTTACATCGCTCTCCGCTCTCAAGCGACAGAGCCGGAGCGGTCCCGCCCGCGCCGCCCGCCCACCGGAGTTTCAATAACGGATTTACTACAGATTAAAAACTCGATATCGGACTCTGTGACAAATGTTCTTTTGATTCCGCGAATAGGTATCCTAAGATTTTATCAAAAACTTTTCAAAGCTTCTTCGATGAGTTTCATTAAACCCAACCTTCAAAGAATGAATAATGACTTGTAAAATAATAATAGAGGGCAGTCCCACAGACGGACAGACGGAAAACCAAGTAACCGTTAAAGGTTGCGATTTTTGTAGTTAAAAACAAATCAGTTGTATTTATCAAAGCATCTAATTAATGCACAATAATACAGTAATAATTTAGTCAATGAAATGAATGATTTGGTAAATTTTCATTAATATTTTCTGTGATAATTAAATTTCTAAAAATCAGGTTAAATTATTATCGATATTTTCACATAATTTATTCGAGTGGTCGCCTTAGGTATTGTAAGCGCCAAATTTTCGTAAAAAAAATATTAAAAAAGAATCCTAAATGTATGTAAAGATTCCAAACAAAAGAATATAATCAGTGCCCGTAATAACGTCGTTAATGAATATTCATATTAAGTATTTAATCAGTATAATTTCAGTGTATTTGCATAAAAAACGAACCCTAGCGGCATGCTCCGTTAGGGGATAATTTATTAAATTCTGTCTTCAAAATAAATCTTCCGGTAGCTGATGCTGGTGAGGGGTGCGGGGCGGGGGTGTGGGGGGTGATTTATGAGTTATTTACGAGTAGCTTTACGTATTTCGCACTTGTTGCAGTATGTCTCTCAACGCCATAGGTCGTTCATTTTTACGACGTTAGCTGTTGTAAATGACGCAAGTACCTATTACAAGTATATAAAAACCCTTTTAAAATGCTAGGTACAGCAATAGTGGCATTTAAAAAAAAGTTTAATGTTTTACATGGACGTTACTTATGAATGGACGTATCTTGTCTTTTAGTCTCAAAAAATATATCATAATAATATGAGAACAGCATCATTTGAACGGACGGAAATTTAATAGAATAGAATAGATAAGCTTAATTCCAAGATTCTTTGTCTTTTAAGAATTCGTTGATTGTGCACTAACCCAGATGTTATTAGCAGTTTAAATAGACGGAATACTCCGCCGGAACTCGTAGAATTAAGATTATTTACGAGTGGCGAATCGAGTGTCCGGATTTTAATTTTGCATACAATAAGTTACTTTCTTTTCGATGCACATTTCGTGGCATACTGATTTTACTAAGAAGTACTGCTTGTTTGCTTGCCTATAACTTTACCAGTACACTCTTTTCTATAAGAATTTTTAAATAAGAAGTACCTAAGTGATTGGCTCGTCGTTGTAAATGTCTTAAAACTTGATGGATCGGCTCGTTGCGCTACATTAGAGTCGCGATCGACTGAGCCGACTACAAAGCGGCCGCGATGTGACAGCGATTGTGCTGATCGGCCATCCGTCGCGCCGACAGCGCCGCATCCGTCAGCCCTACTTACGACACTTCAGCTCAATGAGTACACGCTACACCAGTGTCGAGAAACGAAATGCCTTTACTACCAAATGAGGCCTATGTTTGCCATTTCTGCTACATTCGCAACTGTGTGTGGAGACTTGTTAAAGTGATAAACTATTTAATTTTTTTTTTTGAAATCCTTTCTCATTATTAGGTGTATGGTCTTCGACTTTTGCCTGTCTCGTATGGGACGAATGGAATAACAACAACAACATATAAAAGAAGAGTATATAATAAGAGAGTATAATTAAATACTCGAAATAAATTAGTAAACAGTGTAATTTTATCCACCAAAAAGAAAAGGAGCAATATTTGGCTCAAGCGGAATAAGACATTGAATCATTCTTCGTGCATTAATCGATTTATATAAAAAAATATACAAATGTAGGTACAATATAATTTAATGATTTTCTAATATATATGGGGTACTCACGAGCTGAGTAACTGAGTCGAAGTATTGCCACCAAAATTGTCAATTTTATCAAGACTGTAAATTAGAACTAAGAGAACTAAAAAATACAAAACCGCAATTCGTAATTACGTTTTCATTGCATATTATCATAAAATTATGTTCGCTTATTTCCTCTTCTGTTGATAGAGTACTGAATGCTCGATAGAGATGTTGCGTTAGATTTGTTGGCCAATTCCGATACTCGATTGTTATTACCGCTGTTTACAAGACATATTGTGTTGGCATTTCAGTTTCACAATAGATTATTATTCTAACCACAGAAATGTTAATTAAAGTGGAATCTTAATAATGCCTAGTTGTGTAAATGCTAAATTAAAATCTCTACAAATAATTTCAAAGAGAACTAAAACCACCACCAAAACCCCCTGTGTACTAAATTTCATGAAAAGAAGGTTCCTATACAAGAATTGCTTGTTTTTAAAGGTATAGGATTTAAGAGAACTAGAAGTGAATAAAATGATAAAGCTGAACGTAACTTCGAGTTACTCTAATAGTTACAACTTACAATACATATTATGTTAACTTATAGAGTAAAGATGAATGTGGATGAATCTTTCTCTGAAAGTAATATTAGGTACTGGTAGGTAGTTGAGTATGGCATGGCTATTTTTCTTACGTCTTTGTTTTCAGAAAGTGTTTTATTTTTTAAATACAACGGGGGCACAGCTGTGCTCGCGCCAAGTAACCCAAAACAGAATCACACTAAACGTGTCTAACGTTTTATCGGATGCTTGGCCCTATATGATTATTGATACACGCAGTATTTGAAAGTCTACTGAGATCTTTTCTATCTTAAAATTACAATTTTTTACGTTAAGTTTAATTTTGGTTTTTAACTGAACAATTCAAAATTCTGAGGTTATATTTACGTTGCCATAAAAGATTAATTTAAAAATCCTGTTTACTTTGGTTTTTATGACAAAGAAAATAAACTTTTTCTCAGAAGAATGGTACCTACTTTACTTCTATGCGTGTTAAATGTCCACATGTTGTAGTGTGGTAACTATGGGAAGTGTAAGTAAGACTAGGAGCAGCTAAGGAGTGCTAGTTACCGCTGTTATAGAGCTGCGCCTGCTTGTTGGGCCGCTTGCCCCACGCGCCGTGCAGTGACGACCACGCCTTCTTCTCGGGGCTGTCCATCTGTTCATGTTCCGCTCCCTCCTGGACCAATTAATTAGGTTTGTTTTAACAACAAGACTTGGCACATTATTTTACAATAAGCATACAGGCTTAAGTCGACATAGTTGTCTGAACTCTTTTTGACGGTCTATTATTGGACACAAGTCTATACTTAGATTTTTTCTATAGAGTGTAACAAGTGCGTAAGTTGCAGGTTTCACACACTTTTGAAAGCATTATGGATACAGTTTTAGCATGCAAGTTTTCTGATGCGCTGAAAGTTTTCAAACCATACTACAAATTAAAATGACGACAAAATACCGCCCTAGATAAATATGTTATTCCATACCCGACCTTTCAGTTTTCACAAATCGTCTTAGAGTTTAAGGGGAAAGAAACTTTTACTAATGTTAGGATGAAAATATTATAAGGTTACAATAAATCTCGACACATAATTCAAGCAATTAATCACAGCGACTAGCCGGTCTCTGCAATAATTGCCGCGGTTCGATACATCTGCTGCGAATATCTGCCTCAATATTTCATCTTCGCACCGAAGCGGCGACGCGGAGGCCCCGCTGACTTGGCGATCGGTTTTATGATACTACTCGTAATGTCTGACTTGCTGCTGATTTATTGCAGTTCGAATGGTCGATACTGCGACTCAGGTAACGTTTAGCGGGAATATGATGATCAGACATTTGCAATACTTAGATATTGCCTTTAAAGCTACAATATACCTGATCAAAGCTTTAAAGTGTTGAATTACGCAAAAACTGAAAGGGTTCTTCGTATAATGGCTGATCAAGGCTAAATAAGCGACGACGCGAGCAGTTCAGAAATAGGCAGGAAAATTATCGTCCGTTAGTGTATTGTTCGGTATTGCCTGTAAAGGGCCGGGGATAAAATCGTATTCCTCCAATTTTATCATCTGACCGGGGAGAAAATGACTGTCATTGCATAGTCGTCCAAAGGGGAATGAATAAGGTTATCCCTGTTTGAAATTTCACATACATATAAACCCCCTGGGACTAATTAAAGTCAGATTTAAATCTTTGCAGTGACATTTGTAGGTGAGATTGACATGACCAAGAGTTTTATTTCAACCCATGCGCCCATGCTCGGGGATAGTGTTAAAAAAGTTGAAGGAGATAAAAATATGTTGTCCTTTCTTCGAGGAGAAAATAGTGCCCTGTCGGACAAAAGGTCATATTCCTAATGTTATATTGATACCTGTAGCGCGGGTGCTGCCTGCTCGTACGCGATTTCATAGTCTTCGTAGTCGGGCTCGGGTGCAGTCCGCTTGCCCCACGAGCCGTGGAAGTTGGCCCACTTCTCCTAAACAGAAATGACGTGTTTAACATTGGTGATGTTACCCCTTGCCCTCCAAGATGATGATTGTTTAAATAGTACGTATTTATCACTATTTTTGAAGACTTGTACGTCGCAGCCATACAATTTGGATTATATTTACAATTTCGGAAAAAGTTAATAAACCTTTAATAATATTTACTGTAACGACTAACTGTGACAGTTTTTCAGTACGTCTAAAATTACATTACAAACAGGAGTCCACTTACAGGTGCCCGTTTTCCCCACGCTGAGCTCATGTCCTGCCAGCCCCGTTTGCCCCAAGCGGAGTTGAGATCCTGCCAGCCTCGCTTGCCCCACGGAGTTTGATACAAGTCTCTCCAAGCCCGTTTGCCCCATGCTGTGTTCAAGTCCTGCCAACCGCGTTTACCCCAAGCTGAATTCAGATCTTGCCAGCCTCTTTTACCCCATGCTGAATTTAAGTCTTGCCATCCCCGTTTGCCCCACGCTGAATTTAAGTCTTGCCACCCTCGTTTGCCCCACGCCGAGTTTAGGTCTTGCCATCCCCGCTTGCCCCAAGCCGAGCTCATGTCTTGCCAGCCGCGTTTGCCCCAGCCGCCGCCGCCGTGTAGACTTGACCACGCTCTCTTCTCTTCTTCTGTGAGCTCTACATCAGTGTCCGCCTGAAAAGAAGAAACTGCTTAGAGACATATCAATTAAATATATTGTAGAGATTCAGTAAAACGCGTAAATATTGGAGATGGACAATTATATAGATATATTCTAAAGTAAGATAATACACGACCAACCGAAGTTTAATCAACCCTCCAAATGAAACTAATACAGAATCCAAGTATTCATTAAAAACGTAGTTAATTAATCTCATCCCTTAGACTTCTTCTTCGTGTTATTTTGCATACTCAACAGCCTTCGGCGCTATGTCACAATAAATTTTCGGGCTGGGTTGGTTGCTGAGTGCCACGTACCTGTAACTATCACGTTGCATTAGTTACACATGACTGGCTCACAAGTTGAGGCGCGAAGGCATCCGCCAATCAGAATTAATTGTTTTCGGGAAAATTCGCGCCCGTCGGAGCGGAAAACTTCCGCAAGAAAGGAATTATAAAGTGAAACTCCAACTTGATAAACTTTGTCGATTGTAAAGTAAAAAACTTGCCTCGCGGCGGTCACAGGTTTGATTCCCGACTTTTTGAAATTTTACAATTACCCAATTTCCCAACGCAGCTTTTTATACTGATAGTGTGTTGTTTAATCTAAGTTACTGTTTAATAACTGTCCTAAGTTTTATTTTTTCTATTTTACTTAGAGTCCGCGACGTGATTTTAAATTCCTATTGTATCACTACTCAATCCTAAAAATGAAGTATTATTCGTTTGTTAGTTTTCAGTACGAATAACCCTAGTCATTAAGTAGTACCTAAAGTTCTTTTAAAGTCTGTAGGTCTAGGTTGCTCTATGGTTCACAAACTATTCAAAAGTATTGAACAAACAATGCAAGAACATTTTCTGTTTGTTCTTGATACTAGAACGCATTTGTGCAGCTTTGCAAGTTGCTTTGTGTCCAAGGAAGCGATGTTTCCGAGTTATTTTACTGTTTAATTAAATAAAGGCAAGCTAGTTAACAGTTATTTTGTTGTTGTACTTCTACGAACTATCTTTTATCGCGGAATTCCCCGCGTACTCTTTTAGAAAAAGTGTACAGGTATTGAAATAACTACAAAGAAATTTCAGAAAATAATTTATTGTTCGAGTGTGTTTCTATACTTCAAAAGTTATTGGGAGACGAAAGATGGAATATTTCTTTTTATTTCGGTGATAAAACGTAAAGATGGATAAATTGCATTGCAGTAGCAGCCTATAGCCATACAATTTGTCGATCGTATATATGTTTTTTTTTCCATATAGAATATAGTTTTTTGAATATCATTCCATTTAGTTAAGGAATGAGCCATCAACTGACGCAAAAAGAAAAAAAGTCGAAAACTGATAGTCACGTAAAAAATTTTTAGGTATAGATACTTTAAACAAAGGGCACTTTCAAACAATATCTTGCAAAAGTAAGTGTTTAAAACGTATTCTCTAATAGCATCTAACTACATACCTACAAGTAAGTCTAGACTCAAGACGTTTAAAAACCTTTTCTTTGAAACAGCAGTTTTTAAAGTGTCCTTTTTGTTTGCACATCCATTTGTTGCGAGCTGAGTTTGTTTATTTTGCTTTATTATGCAAATCGCAATGAACGCGTGCGAACACTAGCGGTAAAGAAAATGTAAAGACACCGTTCCATTGCGGCGCATGGAAAAGCTACGTCCGAAATCTCTTCATAAATTCCAGTGCACCTTATGAAAGAACTACGATGTTGCCTTTGATGGTAACATTTTTTGTTCAAAAATATTGGCAATTTCTATACATCATTCATACTAAGTACTAATAATTGTATATTGAGACATTTTTTGAAAAGAGCAAGTACCGAGTTTCTTGCCAGTTCTTCTCGGTGCAAACCTGCTTTCCGAACCTGGCGGTAGAGTCTCGAGTTTTCATGAGAGCTTATATGTAAGCCTATGTGAAATAAAGAATTTCATTTCATTCCATATACAATTGAAAATATTTATTTAGTCATCGCGATACAACGAGAAAATGGGGCCAGCATTTTGGAAACAATTCCTCTGGCAGCGGTCTACTAGATTAATTTTAAAATTTTAGTTTTATAATATGTTGATTTTAGTTCAGGTACGAGTATAGTTTAATTTTATAGCTAGTTTAAATTTATAATTAAAGTTAGTTTATGTACCACTTGTCTTTGATAATGAATGAATGAAGACATACAAATAGAATATAAGACAAATTAATCCACGTCTCTGCATGTCATGGGCAGTTATGAAAGAGCGCCTTAAAGAATGTTTAAACCAAGTTTAAATGTACCTATTTAATGTAACGAATTGTTATCGCCAGGTTGCATAACGGAAGCACTTACGTACACCAAATAAACCTAATTATCTTCTCTCTTCGCACTTTGTAATGAGAAATATTACAAGAATAAAGCGGCTATGAATTTTTAACAGGGTTTTCATGTTTTCCTTAGCTTAATTTCACTTAGTTTAATAATTATTAGTACCTAATTATTGCGTAAGAAAGTGATTAAGCTTGTAATTTTCATAAGGTGCTGAGTTTAGTGATTTTAGTAAAAGGACCATATTTTCTAATAATATCCTAGTTTCTTGCTAATATATGAATTATAAAAAGTAGGTAACTAACAATATCTATTTTATCGTATTGGTGAATACGACTTACAAATTCTTAGTAGGTAGTTCAGTTTGGCTTGAAGATGATAGATATGACAGCTGTATCATAGAGTCTCGAAATCTGTTTTCTTAATCTCTCCCTATTACGTCTTTTTGTTTCTGTAGAGTTAAGTACAGTCAGTACATACTACAGTTAGTACAATCTTCGAGTCGCTTCGAATAAACGGAACGGTTTCCTTCTTACATCTACAGCCAGCGTCCCAATCGGGAAACATTGTGAACTAAGCTTTAGCCGGTTGTAGATAGAAATCCGTTCCGTTCATTCAAAGCGAGTAGACTCGAAAGTTGTAGAAAAATCTGTACTAACTCTACAGAAACAAAAAGGACGTAATAGGGGGAGATTAAGAAAACGGATTTCGGGAACGGTACGAGTTTTATGATACAGCTGCCTTCTTCAAGCCAAATTGAAAAATGGATATTTAAGCAAAGACGCGTTCCACTCTGTCAAAATCGCTTATGTTTCATTCGATTCGTATGGAGTACGATAGAGTGGGGTGCGTCATAGTGGACTGAAATATCGATTTATATCGTTGTGAAATATCCATAACTAGTAAGAATTTATACGTCGTAAAGGGTATAGCTACGCCTATGACACACACACGTCATCCTAAATGTCTGTGTATTCTGTATATATATGTACAACAAGTTAAATTTTCAAAATTTTTAAACTAATTTAGTGTTTCGAGCTTAGTAACACTGTAGCATTCGACGTAACCCAAATTTCATAAGGTCGTAAAAATTAACAGTCCATGCAGTATTAAAGCAAGTCGGGAGGCACGAGGAGGTCTGAGCGGGTGAGAGAGGAGGAGAGGTGGAGCAAATTTTCCTAATTTCATAAGCGGTTGCCGGTTTAAACGATTCCAAACGGAACGAGATTGCCATATTTACGTAATGTTTTGACGAGTCGTAGGTATTTCATGCTCTTAACTTTGTTAGTAAATCTTAATAAATTATTCCTTACACCTTATTGTTGTATTTCTTTACTGAAAAGTATTATAATGTGTGTGTGTTAATTATGTTTATGTGCAGTTTTTTATTATGAATTAGCCAAATAATCAATGATTGTCGTGTTACAGATTAGCTAAACTTAATATTTGATTTTATGAAAGTAATTAGACCGTATAGTTAATTTTATTTACTTTTGCAACAGTCATACACTCGAAATTAAACTATGAGAATAACGGCCTCTTTCTGGTTTCACCTTCTGATCGGCCAAGTGTCGGCTAGCTAAGTTTTATCAATTTATTACTTTGTGTCAATTGAGAAACACGACCTATTTCACCAACGCCGTATCTTAATACGGCGTTGGTGAAATAGGTCATAATGATTGGTACTTGGCTATTTAAGTTATACATTATGCACTTTATTAATATTTTAGACTCGCATTATAAAGTCTCTGGTCTGTGTATGAAGTTATTCTCTAGTCTGTGGTTAAACAGTTGGCTTCAATGTGTTTACATTTGAATACATTGGAGAGACGCAAAAGCTGTTAACGACACCGCTTCTAGACAAAAGCTAGCACAAGCGGAGCCCACTGCCTGTGGCGACCGACGGACGGACCGATGGCTCTGACAGATATTGTTTTCAAAACTCGAGCTGTCCTTCTATGAGCATTGTCCTTTTACTAATTATACAAGCGTGTAATTAGCTGTTTTGTTACTTAAGTCTTTGTTGCCTTCTGTGTCGATGGAGCGAAATCTAGCCCTATTGCGCACGCTGTACTGTCCGTTAAGACAGAGAGGCGAAGTCGCAATATAGAAATTTAATTTTTTTGCGCTTGACGACAATCATGTCTGATGGGAATCATCGATCAATAAGGTCTAGGTTGGAACGTGCTTACTTAGAAATTTCTGTTCAATCTTTTTGTGATGGCGCCCAGATTGTATATGGCTGGTAACACGGGGGCTGGAAGGGCGTTTCACACCTTAGCGGTTCGTATCAGAAACGTGGAACTAAAACGTTTCGTGCGAGTTTGTTGGAAGTTAATAAGTATGCCACCGTTCTCGACGTTTTTCCGTTCTGTGGTAGAAAGGTGAAAGAAGTAAAAGACTACTTTTTACGATATTTGTACAATTTTACGAGGTATTTTTACGATTTTGGCAGTAACAACATATAGTTGTTTTTTGTATTTTTACGATTTTAGTAGTAACAACATATAATTGTTTTTTTTTTTGTATTATTTGTGATAGGGGAGGTCACTCTAGTCATATTTCTGGTGGTATTGATAGTAATAATATTGGTAGTGTGTGCTTTAATAAAGTCCCGGCAACCTGTGTGCTCAGTATAATTATGGATACTTATAAATAATAATCTCTCCGTCCAGTGGGAAAGGAGGCTACGTCCAGCTGTGGGACGGACAGTGGGGTACCTGTGGCGCGTCGTGCGGGGGGTCGACCGCCGCAGCCGCCGCGAGGGTAGCGAGCGCGACGAGAGCAGCCACGCAGCAACGCATCTGAAACAACGACAACAACTACCTTATATACAACGATCACAGACCACAGTACTCATAAGGAGATCAGAGCCTTTAAATTTCAAACAGACAAACATAATATGGTGATACTCTTTGAAGGCCCAAATGTGGAATAGGTATACTCGTAAAATTATAAATAGGATTGCTGAATTTTGCGAATTAGAATGTGGCGGAAGTTCTCTTTTATCAAAATTTTTTTTTGGCAATTTTAAGGTCTCATAACTTTCATCTGGATAATACATATTGCAGTGATAATATATTAGGAACTGGGGGATCCCATAAAAGAGATAAGATTTAGTCAGTTCTTTTATAAAACACATCAAGTCTAGCTTTAAAATACCTTATACTTTTAAATATTATTAATTTTGTTTTCTTTTTTTCCATTTTTAATTTTGAAAAGCAATAGATATTTTATCTTCATTTTAATTTCCGAAAAGGAAACTTCGAGGTGACCAACAATAGGGAACTTGAATATTTTTTGCGATTCACTGAGAAGCGAAAGTCTTTCGGTTTGATTTTGTTCTTTCAATTTTTTTGTCGCCCACGGCCCAAGGTGTTTTTATCTTTTATTTGAACTTGTTTAAAAAATTCGTGAAAATATCTTATCGTTTAACAGTCGTGTGGTAATGTTTTCGGGAAATAAACCTTGTTAGTGTTGCGTTCCTGAATCCTGTCACACTTGCGGGGCAATACCTAGGCGTAGTCCTGTTTTATTTTATTGCCCTACGAGCAGCGACTTGATACAGGTAAATACGTTATTCGAATCAGTTGTCCTAACTATAAACCGTTATTGTAAGTAAATTCTATCGCTTGCAAAATCCTTTACCCCTTGTAAATTGACCGAAAAATAAGACTTTAAAGGACTTAAAAAAGGTTAAACCTTTTTCGCCTATTTGGGTGTTCCTCGACTTGAGCGCACTTTTGGCACCACGCCAATGATCTTCAAGAAAAAGTCTATTGTTTCATATTACAGAAAACCTTGTAAAACCACTGTTTACAATGTAAGTATTGATGGCTCAGACGTTATACATTAACTTTATTGAAGGGTCAGAGATTCGATTCCCTCTTTTAATTTTTAAGAATTTATGTGAATTTCATTCAGTTAAAATGCATTTTGGTGATCAAGTCTGATTTCGACTTGACGTCTTCAGAGGTATCTGAAACGATTCTGCATATCAAATATCAATAATAGCAGTTGTTTTAAGGTAGTAAATCCGCTCACCAAATTCGAGTTTTATTTACTTAGGTAGTTTTTGGCATACATCGTAGGCTTATGGCAATACTTTGAAAGCGCCGGGAGAGTCATCCAATTCGTCCGTATGTACGTCTCAATTAAGCTCTACGATGAATTCAAAGTTACAAATTGTCCGCGCGGGACAGTGGCACTATAATTGCCGACAGCAATGGAGCATACAAAAGTTTTCTTGTTTATGTTAAATTGTTACAGTTTTGCCTTATAAGACATAAGTGTGATAGAAGACAGAGGTCATAGACGTATATACACAGGACCCGGTGAGTTTACTGGTACGGTGTCAAAAACATTGGTTTTGACACCAATGGCGTCAGTAGGTATTGATTATGGACCGTAGTCCATACTATCACTAGATTTGTTAGGAATCCGCTTTTCCAAAGGGTCTGTTTCCGCCTTATTGTGGCGTATGAGCGAGAAATTTGATAGATTACAGATGCCGCTACTATAGCTTGGTAACTCCGTGCGGGACCCTTCTGCGGGGTGACAGACGGTGGGGGAAGCAAGGAACTTAGATGTCAGCGGTTAGCGAGCGGTGTAGGGGGGAAGGGGACACTTCTTTGCATGTATTCGTTACCGCGTTCCCCGGCCGTCAGTCACCCGCCTGAGCCACATTTTCTTGTATGAAGAACGTTTAAAATGGATGGGCTCATCCTTAGGTTCATATCGATGACTGAGATGCATAGATTTTCCGCGCAGTATAAAAAAGTACTTAATCGCGTAAAGTTCACCGGCGACCCGCTGACCCCAGCGGTGTATTGTGAGGCCGCTATAGAGGGTGCTCTGGAAATAGACCGGCTATTAATACGAGCACCCTGTACGAGACGACCCGCCGGTGCGTCACCTGACACGAAAGGTTCTATAATAGAGAGATTAACAAGCGCTTTCCATAATTACATGAATCTTTTTACCCCTTTCTAAGGAGGTTGTCTAGAATATAACTTTTTCCGGGAAATCCCGCGCATCTCAAGCGATGTATGTTCGAGAATTGTGGTGCTTCGTGACCACGGCTTGGAAAGATGGAAATGAAATATTAGCCAATAGGTTTGCACAAAATCTCTGCTCCACATAAGTAGAGCAATCCTATTGGTTAATGTTTCTCCGTTTCTCCGCTCCGGTAGACTGGCCGCCTAAGGCTCTGGCCAAAATTTACTATGTCATTACACAAAACAACACCCATTAAAAAATTACAAAACATTACAAAACTTACTATGTCATATTATAGACGGACGCGCATGAAAGACAAAAGTAAATCCACTCATCTTGAGAATTTCAAGTGTGCAACTATCACGATTCAAGAAATACAGTCTGGTGACAAGCAGACGGACGGACGGCAAAGTCGGTCCCGTTTTATACCCTTTAGGTACGGAACCCTAAAAATTGTAACGGAAATGTTGGTAAATAAAAGAACAAAAGCTATTAGTGGTTATAAACGAGTTAAGACCCAACAATAAGTAGCTAAATAGATAAAACAACTCTTAACGTCCAATAATCGGACGTTCAAGATTCATTGCGTTAGGTAAGAGGCGAACTTCGTTAATTAACCGTGAGTTAGTCGCGTGGCAGGCGCCGATACATCAACAATATTTAGTGCTAACTCGATCAGAGGCACTTAGTTGTCTGAGAACAGTCGAGGAGGGGAGGAACTAAACTGTACAAGTTGTAAAAAGGCTGATATTTTCACATTAGGTCATCATCATAGAAGTCCAGGAGACCACCCTCGACTTCAAAAATGTGGCAAAAACCCGAGCCATCGCTACATTTTTCACGCACACTAGCATCCGCGCACCATACAAATTGACACACTTATAACTAAAAAAAAAATGCCGAACTCACGGAGCTGTCTTTCGGTAGGGCTCTATCTAGTCGGAGCGCGAGCGACGACCTATTATAAATCTATGGTCATAATGGTGGTATACAGCCTATTGTCATTCAGCCAGTTCTACTGTAGAGTTAATGCGGTGTGCTCAGACAAATTTAGTTACAAAGAAACGTATTGCTAACATTATGGCTGATACCGAAACACGATTTTGCAAACTTCATTCTATAGAAAAAATACCTCTAGTAAGTTGCCTCTACAAATAAATAAATCTACATTTTTCTCAGAAATGATTTAGGTATACCTATTATAAACCATTTGTGATGTTTAAATGTTGTTGTATCTGATTGACGGGAGATTATGGATATAGCACCTCTGTATGGCAAACAAGCAGCTTTTATAAAACTGTTGCAATTTAGGTCCCTCAGCTCTCGGACTGTAGTTGCAAGTTGTTGCTAGTTGCGGTTTCGGTCGTGTTGCACATTGCTTAGTAGCCAAGTTGTTGCGATAGTTGCCGTCGACTTGCGGTAACGTAGACGTCTTCAGAGTTTCGTCTAGCGTTGAATGCCAAGATTAAGTATGTAGCATGTTGTATGTAGCCAACTGCATTCATCTCTTAGAGTCTAAAATAGTATACGCGTAGAAGACCTACATTTATAGTGATTGTTGGGACACAGATTTTCGTAATTTTAATTTGAAAAATGTTTGTGATACTTTTCTCGTGCTCACAATAAAACAAAATATACTAATTAATATAGGTACATCATGAGGAAACCCACATTTTCTATAATGTTCTTACAGGGCTGCAAAGTCCTCAGTTTCCTATCTGCTATAAGTTATGAATTGAGACCCGTACCCGTCTATGAATTGTAATGGTGGAAATAGCATACTTTGTAACAATTAGGACTTAGGAAGGCGTTAGAACAAACCGTCTATCGGGAAGGGCAGTACAACGTTTATTATGTCAGGTATTGTTTGATAATATTAATTTGAATTTTGAACTACCACTTAACAAAATATAGCCACTTGATCATTGAAACAAGCTAATACAAATAACAATATAATAGTCATTTGTTTGCATAAAGTATGGACTACGATTATGTACGCTATTGAATATTGAAATAGTATTGGACAAACAATTAGATTACCGGTAGCGGTAATATAACGAGTGCCGCTGAATTGGCTTAGACTGTTTCAAAGCGTTTCATATTTATTTGGTCAACGTTTATAATGCAGCCAGGGTTGGCGACAGCTTTCTATAACGAAGTTGGTGAAGTATGCTGCATGCATATGCTGGTGACAGTTAATATTTGCAGCTCTCTTGAACACAGCTCAAGTAAATACGAGTATGTTCTCGCATATAACTTTAAATATTGTGTAGGATACAGTATAACTTAGCAAAAACGCCTTGAAATAGCTTGTACATATATGCCTAGGTTACAGGCACTGACTCAGGCAGGCGTAGACCGCCGTTCGGAAAGCTGTTTTCACCGAGAAGAACGTGCAAGAAACTTGCCACAATTGGATATGAACTAGTTACACTCAGTAAAATTGTAAATATTTCTGAGTTTACTTGTCAAAAATATGAATATAAATTTAAAAATACTATTAACATGTGGAGAAGGTCTGTTGAAAGTTTGTAATAATTTTGGTTTAATCGCAAGCAAAGGATGAAAAATTTTGTTTTCGAGAATCGCACCCCTAAAAATATGGTTATACACTCATTTGCAAAAAAAACGGGCGGTTTCGATTTTCTTCCTGGCTGAAAAAATGAAATACCAAAAAGGTTTTAATCATTTGAACATGTTACTGGCCAGTTATAAAAGTGCCATAATGTTTATAAAAGTACATTCCAAATTCAAATTTTTGACTGAGCCTGGTTTTGAAAGAAAACAACTTTTAACTACATTTTGTGGCGCAAAGTCCCTATAGTTAATATCGACTCTAATTAACTTTTTGTCAATTTTTATTAAATTATCTGATGTCCTTGACATTTAAAAGTATTGTTATTGCTGTTTAGCAATCTCGAAAATGGTAGATAAAGTGATAAAATCGAGCAAAATTATTGCGCTGCTTGAAGAAGGTTGCAGTCAATGCATTGTGGCTCAGAGGCTAAATGTGAGTCGGTCGACAGTTCAAAGGACCTGGCAGCGCTATCAAGAGACCGGTTCCGTCAAGAGAAGGCCTGGTTCTGGCAGAAAGACATGTACCGAACCACGGGATGATCGTTTTCTAGTTAGTCAAGCTTTGAGAAATCGCAAATATTCTTATGTGACCCTCAAGAACAGCCTCGAACAAGTAAGAAATGTGCAAATTAGTCTATGGACGGTCAGGAAGAGGCTTCTCGCTGCTAATATACACAGTCATCGCCCGGCACGCGGCCCTAAATTACTCCGTGGACATCGAGTTGCCAGGCTTAGCTTCGCTCGAAATTGTGTGTCATGGACTCATGAAGACTGGGATAGGGTATTGTTCACAGATGAAGCCAGGATATCTCTGCATGGTGAAGACCGACGTCGGCGAGTGCTACGTAGACGAGGAGAACGCTTTGCAGAGGCATGTTTTGAGGAAATCACACCTTATGGAGGGGGCTCTGTTATGTTTTGGGCAGGAATAAATTCTATGGATCGTACGGAGTTAGTTTTCATCGAAAACGGTGCACTGACTGGACACCGATACATAACAGAAGTTCTAATTCCTTATGCACAACCCGCTTTAGCCGCTCTTGGCTAAAGCGGGAATAGATTAATTGGGTACGAATTACTTATACTTAATATCAGTAGTAGTAGCAGTAATAATACTTTTTAGTCGCTTTTTGTAGAAGTTTAGTGCTTTAATTTTCTATTTATACCATAGTATATAAGCTTCCTATAGCTGTTTACATCCATGTAGTTTCCGTGGCGTCACCTGAATAACGGTTCCGGCTGAAAATCAGCGCTGTATGTTTTTGTGCTTGCACTGGATATACAGCATTATGCTGAGCCTGGACCATTTTTCGGGTTGTGCCATACGTGATAGGTGTATATACTGTATGCTTGTTATGTGTGGCACAATTTGGAAATAAATGTTTTTCTTTCTTCTTTCTTTCTTTCTTGGCGAAAACTCAATTTTTATGGATGACAACGCTCGCGCCCACCGGTCTGGCGATGTGGAAGCGTATATGCTAGAAGTCGGAATTCGTCGTTTGGACTGGCCAGCTAGAAGTCCGGACCTCAATCCCATAGAGCATGTCTGGGACGTTCTGAAGCGACGAGTGAGATCAGTGCAGCCGGCTCCTCAGACCATCAGAGAGCTAAAGAATGTGATTACCGCGGAGTGGGAACGTATTCCCCAAGAAACCATAAAAGATATACTCGCTAGCATGCCCAGACGAATGCAAGCTGTGATTTCAGCAAGAGGGGGTCACACTCAATACTTAACTTTTATCTGCTTTTAATGTATTCAAGAAAAACAAAGAAATTAACGCGTTTCATTTTTATTTAGCGAGCAGGTACAATAATAGTGTTTTGAGCTTAAACATTATTACTCAATAATTTAATCAAAATTTTATGATAAAACTGATGAAAACTATTCCTTCCTAATTAATTTATAAAATTCTGAGGATAACAAAACCTAAAATTGTCAAACAAACTAATAGTAACTATAAAATAGTTCTTTGCTTACGTGCCCGTTTTTTTTGCAAAAGAGTTTATAAAAAAGTGGCTGTAACATACGGACGGACAGACAGACATGACGAATCTATAAGGGTTTCGTTTTTTGCCATTTGGCTACGGAACCCTAAAAGTACCAAATCGCTCTCGGCCTGTAGTTGTTTACATTTACACTAACAACTTTTGTTATACGACTTTTCAAAATTTAGTATTAATTTATTTTATACAAAAAATTGTTATTTCTGTAAAGTGACATTACACTGTTGCGTTTTTGCGCCGCGAGTTTATGCGCACCGCCGCGCTGCGGTCCGCTTGCTTGCCACTTGCCGAAGTTACATTACAGAGTAGGAACGAGTAGAGTATTTGTGTAAAATATTGAATATTCGATATTTCTCAAACTATCGAGTAAAAAAGAAGTCTTAGAACAAAAGTTGTTAGTTTTAAGGTAAACAAAGACAGGCCGAGAGCGATTTGGTATTTTTATACAACCCTGTATAGGAAAATACGACTCGTTGTCAGCCCTAGTTCACCTAGATGCAGCGGAGGCCATGTTTGCTCTAAAGTGGTAAAGCCGCGTCAAATAGTACGGAATGCTTATATTATGAGTGGGAATGTTTCCGCGGACGTTCTGCGGTCGCTCTGCATACGCACCCGTGTATCTCCTACTCGTACCTTTGAATACCTGCGTATGCAATTGTGGCATCATTTTATGTTCACGTATACGTATATTATGTGTATAGGTAGATTTGGGAATATTCAGACTTCGCTTTGGGTTTTGTTTCAAGTTTTCAAGTCAGAAGAGATATCACTTTTTGAAACATTTCTTTTTGAACGATGTCGCGCAAGTGGCTAAGTAGGTAATAGAAAATTGATTTTATGCGCGACGAAAATTCCGTCACGAAGAAAATCTACGAATTAATTGATATTTAGATAGATAGATAGACAGATTTTTTTTTACTGTAGGTACACCAATATAAACGGGGAAAAACCAAAAATTATTAAAAAATGGCTAAACTAATGTTCAAATATGGCGGCGTTATCGCTACCATCATGAGGTAGGCGGTACAGTAAAAACATTTAAAATTAAATATTATTGCATAAATAGATAAATAATAATACATTACTATTACATATTGAATATGAGATTGTAAGAAAAAACTTTGTCTTATTTTTATAACAACTACTACGAGACGGTATTTTATTCTGTTTGTGTACATTTAACAAAATAAACTATCGGATTAGTGTTGTGACAACTCGGAGCGGAAGTCGTTACATCTCCAGTGGTAATATCAATATTGGTGCGCTCTAGTGTCGGCACAGCTGTTAGCGCAGATGAGTTGTCGATACTCGATACTGGGTAGTCGATATCGATGAGCAAACAGATACACCGATCTCAAACACTGCACCTCGTTGCGATTTGAGTTTCGTAGCTGACTTTCGTAGCCACGATTGGTGAGACGCTTTTGATAGTTAAAATATTTTACAGAGTTCTAGCTATTTTTCTTTTCGACATCCTATAAAATAATTAATAAAATTATTCTTTTAACATTACTTTTGATAAAAATATTGTAGCTAATCAGGAAACTATATCGACGAAAATGTAATTTTGACTAAATTTGACAAAGATATAACTTCATGACATGTAAATTAATTGCTGTTTCGGAAATAAAGGCTTTTTTATTTTTTAATTTTATTTTTATTTTAGCTATTTTTCTACTCGGCGTAGTATCGCTATTTGTTACTTTGTTCAGCCTAATCAACTAATTATGAGTAGCTTACTGAGGGGACATACACACTGTTGCTATAATTATAACGTAAGTATATGAATCAATTTATTTCAATTGTTGTGAGTATATCAAGTCATCAAGTAGACAGTAGGGAGGTGCCCCACACGTCTAGCTGACAAATGAAGCTGACAGTCGGTCGATACGGTGCATTATAAATAGCAAGTCGACCGATGACCCGCCGGCATCTTTGAACCACCCTCAGACATATTATGATTGTTCTATATCTGTTTAACAAGTTACCATATAAACAAAAAACTTCTCAGCACCAGACCCTGGTTACCATCTATAGCACCAAAGTACTCGTAAAGACGGATCATACGAGTCCAAACTCGATGGGTTGTGTCGTTTAACTTCCGAGTTTCTATTCTATGGCTACATTCCGATTTCATTATCAGATAAGCTCTCTGTCATAATAATTTTGGATGTGGATCAAATTTAGCTTGCAAGATTTAATTTAATCAAACGTGACTTATCGATGATTACTGTCATTCACATTGTTCGACATACATATTACTCGTCCAAAAAAAAAATTGCGTCCTTAATTATCACAGAAAAGAGGCTTAAAAACTGCACAAATTGCGTTAGTATATGTAAAAAATATCATGACATGTTTGAAAGGAGCAAGTGCCGAATTTTCTGCCAGTTCTTCTCGGTGCAAACCTGCTTGCCATAAACTTGCAATAGAGTTTTGGTTTGGGAGCCTGTAAATTGGGCCTGCGCGAAAAACAAATATTTTCATTTTCCATTTTCATACTCGTTTGAGATACACAATACTTCAGTCCGTCGGTCCGTAGCGGCTCACGCTAAAGGGATTATCTCCCCGCAATATATCGACGGACGCCGCTTATAGATCTTCCTATTTGTATACGAGACTATTATGTGCCTTCGCACTGAAATTACCCGTTCCCCCAGTGGCTCAATGGGTGAAGGATGGAATGAAACCCAAAAATATCAGCGGGGCGAACGCGTAAAAAAACGCGTTGTTTTACTGTTTGTTGACTGTAGATTAGGAGGCTGATGACTAAATTACTACTGTAGGTATTCATTATGTAGACTCAAAGGTTGAAAGAAGACATTGTTTACACACTTGCATACCTGAGAATACATGGTAATGTCTTGAGAGATGTGAAAACCCCGCTAATCCGCACATCTTAGCAAACACTATGGCCAAACTATGGTCAAAACAAAAAAAATGGTTGTGGTCTCAAAAAATGGTAAAAATGTATTGATCATTACAGTCAAAACGTGATGCAGTTTTGTAATTATTGATACATATTTACGCGAAACGTGAAAATCAACATAAGTTCACTGTGTGAAAATTGAACTGTCTAAATAGTTCATGAGATACAGCCTGGCGACAGGCGGACAGCAGAGCCTTCGTAATAATGTCCCGTTTTTTTTACCACTATAGGCACAGAAACCTAAAAAAGCATGATAGCTTAGTGGTTCAGATTTTTAACTCTCGATCCCGGAATCGATTCCCAGACACGCAATTCTGATTTTTCGGTTTTTACGGGTTTGTGGCATGTAAGTACATTACTAAGTATTTGCGGAGAGATATCAATCACAAGTATTTTTTCCGCTGTAAATAAAATATTAACGTAGATTATTCAAGATTTTAATACAGTTTAATAAAATGAACATTAAAGTTTTCATCGCAAATTGAAGCAGTATTCCTATAAGTATAGGTACTACGTATTATTTAACTGGCTCGTTAAATACGAATGTTGGAAGATTTAATTAATTTTGTTGTCGGAACCGGCTCTAAGAGCGATTGTTCGTAGATCGGCCTATATCGGCCATTGTCAATAAGTATCTATACAAGCTGACAGGAGTAGGAAAGCGGAGCTTATCGCTCTGGATGCTTTACAAGTAAATCATAATTAATTAAAAATAAAAAAACACGACTACCCTGTGGTAAAACGACTTTTTCCAAAAAAAATATAGCTTATGTTACTCGGAATGGTGTAAGGATTCTAACGATACCGCATATATTCAAATGTGTTCTGTCGTTCAGAAGTTATGGTGGAATAAAGAAACTAATCTTAAAGGAAACTGCGTTTTACTTGTAGATATTATTTTATTAATAAATATAAGAACACAGTACACAGTTCGTCTTGTAGCCATTACACACAGAAAGGAAGCAAGTCACATGTCATCATAGACAAGATAGACAATTTTACTTATTTGATGTACACAGATAAAATATATCTATTTTATAACACCCCAACTACATCAAATAAACTCACATTAACTGAACTATAACCCTTTTATTATTTTAATTCCTGAACCCCCATTCCTTCTAAGCATGAATAATGTTTCACAGGATTCAGAGCTTTAGTTAAAACATCAGCAGGCATGGCAGTTGTTGGCAAATATTTTAAATCAATAATCTTATCATTTACTGCATCTTTTATAAAATGGTATCTTATATCTATATGCTTGCTCTTTCTATGACAGATATAGTTTGCCACCAACTTCTGCGCACTCTGACTATCATTATACAACAATACAGTGCTTGAACTGCCTACTAGTTCAGATAACAAAGATCTCAAATATATAGCCTCTTTACAAGCCTCCGCTATGGACATATATTCGGCTTCCATAGATGACAAAGCCACAGTTCGCTGCTTTCTACTCTCCCAAGAAATAGCAGAGCCTGACATTAGGAAACAAAAACCTGTGTATGACCTTCGGTCTATACAACTGCTTCCCCAATCTGAATCTACATAACCTTCAAGCTCAGCTTTTTCTTTTACATATTTTAAACAATAATTTTTAGTTCTCTTTAAATATCTAAGTATCCTTTTAGCATAATTCCAGTGTACATTAGTATAACAATTATTGAATTGACTTAGAAAACTCACACTAAATGAAATATCTGGCCTTGTAAGCACTGATAGATACATTAGACTTCCTATTAACTGTTGGTATGGAATTTCAGTATTACACGTCTCAGACTTTTCAATATCTAGCTTACATTCCATTGGAGTACTAGCAAATTTACAATTTTGCATGTTAAACTTAGCCAATAATTCCTCAACATACTGCTCCTGGTCTAAAGTGATAACATTACATTTTTTATCTATTTTAACTCTCATGCCAAGGCATTGCTGAACCTGACCTAAATTTTTTATCTTGAACTTTGAACTTAACACAGAAATTAAATTGTCTGTTTCAAATTTACTGTTAGAGAAAACAAAAAAATCATCAACATATAAAGCGATAATAATTTTTACATTTTCAGATGTCTTTGAAAATAAACAAGGTTCTATTTTATTTTTTCTAAAACCTAATTCACATAAACATTGTTCTACTCTCTCATACCAGCATCTAGAAGACTGTTTCAAGCCATAAATTGCTTTCTTTAATTTTACAATTTTATTTTTACTACTCTGATCACAATTTATGTCTGGCTGAATCATATAAATGTCCTCTTTTAAATAACCATTTAAAAATGCTGTTTTGACGTCTAAATGAGTAACATCAAAATTTAATTGTACAGACAGTGCAAATAATAACTTAAGCGTAGAATGTCTAACTACGGGTGAGAATGTCTCTTGATAATCAATACCGAGCCTCTGCGTGAAGCCTTTTGCCACTAAACGCGCTCTGTATCGCACACTATTATCACTGTTAAGCTTTCTTTTATACACCCACTTACACTGCACTAAGGTTTTAGCTGGAGGTAACTCACTGACCTGAACCCACGCCTCATTCTCCTCGAATGCCTGCAGCTCGTCCTTCATAGCCTCGATCCATTTATCTCTATCCGAGCTATTCAGAGCTTCCTGGATAGTAATGGGGTCGCTGGTGAATCCTGGACTCGATGAAGTACACAGGTTTGTATACCCATACCTCTCTGGCTGCTTCCTGGTGCGTTTCATAACTGGTTCCAGTGATGTTAACTCCTCATCCTTATTTTGACGTTGAGGTGACATAGTATCCAAATCAGTCAAAGCGTTATGATACTCCGAGTCTGAAATGTTCAGATCTGTACTTGAAGTAGGTTCCTCTTTAATTTCCTCGTCTTTCATAACATGACTGCTCGACTCCTCTGTTTGGATAGTGTCCCCAACTGAAACTGATACACTTGTGTCCGTTATACAGTTCCTTTCTAAATTTTCATGAATAACTACATCTCTACTAATGTTCACACATCTCTTAGTAGGATCATATACTCTGTAGCCTTTAACATTCTCAGAAAAACCGACTAGAATATGCTTCTTAGACTTTGTGTCCCATTTCTGTCTTTTCTCCTTCGGCACATGGACCATGACTTCACTACCAAATATTCGGACATGACTTAAATCTGGTTTTCTCTTATGCCAGAGCTCATACGGTGTTTCATTCAAACCTGATGCAACTGACCTATTTCTAAGATAGACAGCGGTATTTGTGGCCTCTGCCCAAAACTTCTTATCAAGGCCTGCGTCAAACAATAAGCAACGAGCTCTCTCAACAATGGTACGGTTAATGCGCTCGCTCATACCATTTTGCTCAGGGGTGTAAGGATTTGTCTTTTGATGGATAATACCAGCATCCTTCAAATAATCCTCAAACTCATTACTACAAAACTCTAAGCCATTATCAGTCCGTAATATTTTAATCTTTCTACTTTGCTGGTTTTCTACCAATGATTTAAATTCTTTAAAGTACTTGAAAACTTTACTTTTTGCTTTAAGAAAATATACAAAGGCCATACAAGTAAAATCGTCAACAAAAACAAGGAAATACCTGGCCATTCCTATCGAGGTGACCTCCATTGGCCCGCACACGTCTGCCCAAACGGTGTCCAGGGGTTCTCCGCTCCTTGTTCCTTGGCCAAATGGTAGACGTGTCTGCTTTCCCTCGCAGCAGACTCTGCAAGTATTCTTACTGCTGACTGCCATATCTGTATATGATATGCCTGTGACGGCTCCATTTCTCATTCTGTTCAGGTCACTTATGTTGATGTGACCTAACCTCCGGTGCCACACTTCACTGCTGGCCTCCACTGGAGATGTCAGTAAACATGGGGTTAGATGCTCCACTTCTAGTTTATAAACTCCGTCACACAACCTGGCTAATGCTACAAGACTGTTCTTTTTGTTATATATTTTACAGCAATCCTTTTCGAAATCCACTTTGTTACCATTCTTTATCAGTTGACTAACCGATATTAAATTCGTACTCAGGTCTGGTACACACAACACGTCCTTAAGCGTCACTTCGTACTTATACTTCGGCGTGACCGTCACTATATCAGCTTCGCCCGAGCACAGCACCGACATTATAGATTTGTTAGCTGCACTTATTTGTGTTATTGCGGGCGAATATGAAATATTTCTCAGCATATTTACGTCAGAAATGAAATGGCAGCTGCTTCCGCTATCTACGTAAAAGTCACACTTTTTGAAGTTTGCACTAAGGAATACTGCAGCAAATGCATTTGTCTTTTGATTTTCTTGCTTAGCCGGCATTTTACTCTTGCATTCGCTCCGAAAATGTCCACTTAATTTACACCGGTAACAAATAATTCTGGATTTGTCAGTTTTGACATTGCTGTTTGACTTTGACGTGTGGTTTGACGTACTGCCGCCATGTTGCTGTTGCTCAGAGACATCTTTTCTGCGGCTGTCAATACTACCAACTTTAGAATGTTGTCGTTGCCGCCGTCCTTTGCTAAAGAATGCACTTCCGGCAGATTCACTGTTGCCAGCCAAATCGATCAACTTGGTTTTTACGATATCGGCAGTAATGGCGATCCCCGAATGCTCTAATGCCATGATCATTGGATAGTATTTTTCGGGTAAACCCGCCAACATTATGCAGCCAATCCATTCGTCATTCACCGAAAAACCTGTTCCTTGCAGTTTATGGGCAGTCTCCATAATTTGAGTCACATAGCTCGTCATAGATTCACTAGTCTCAAGACGAATCGAAATCAAATTTCTGAGCAATGATATTCTTCTCGAAAATCCCGAGTCATCAAACATTGATTTGAGTTTAAGCCATAAACTTCTCGTAGACGTAGCGCCCTTGATATGCACGTATAACGATGGATCTATTGTCAAAATCAATTTAGCTTTCGCCTTCGCGTCCTCCGCCGCTTCGGCTATAGGAGTTTCGTGTTTAATACATTTCGCCATACCTTCGAGGACTAACAAGCTCTCAGCTGCGAAAGCCCACTCATCGTAATTTTCTCGCCCTTTGAGTTTCGGCACGTTGGTTAGGAACGAAGACGACGCCATTGTTCCGATGACCTTGACTGATGACCGGTCCCTGATTTTCTCAGTCCTATGCTAACTAAATTTTCCACTTTACTGCCTAACGGGCATAATCTGGGCCCATAACCTAATCTTAAAGGAAACGGCGTTTTACTTGTAAATATTATTTTATTAATAAATATAAGAACACATTTCGTCTTGTAGCCATTACACACAGAAAGGAAGCAAGTCACATGTCATCATAGACAAGATAGACAATTTTACTTATTTGATGTACACAGATAAAATATATCTATTTTATAACAGAAACTCACATACATACATACATACATACATACATGAACCTTGAAAACAATACACTCCTTTTTTGGGCAGTCGTATAAAAAGTGCTGCTGCTGGATTGTGTCATTTCTGACAGGCTAGTTCGCCACTCAAACATTTTAAAGGAAAAAGCTGTTAATATTCTGGTAATTCATTCATGCTATAACTATTGAACTTTTGAATGGACAAAGATTTTCCCCTGGATTACACATGAGCTTTGTCATATAATTATTCACGAATTTTGCGGGGTTTATATAAAGTAAAAAGTAAAGAGTAGACATACATTTATCACTGGAACGCGAATAACAGTCGCCTAAATACGTGCGTTAAGTATACTACTCGTAGGTGTAAAGAGCCAACTTCATCTTTATTTTTTCCACAGTTTTTCTTGTTTGTGCAGTAAAAAGCTAATGACAGCAGTTGATTTGATTTCCGAAGAGCTTGAAACTTTATTTTTTTAATTTTTATCGAAAATCGTGAATGACTGTCATTTCCCTCTTGTGGCCAGAGTACCATTCGGGTGGAAGGTGGTAATGACGGACAGACAAACAGTTGAGTAGGATGCTAGAGATGAAATTATTGGAATCTATATTAGAGAGGCCGGGTTAGTACTTGTACATAATGAAGCATACTTTAGCATAATTGTTTGGTTCAGTGAAGTGTCCTCGATTTAGTTCATACAATTAATTGTTTAGGTATTAGATATAAGATCTACCTACTAGTTAATTCTCTTACACGGAGACACATATTTTACCGCTTCGAACGTGTTCCTTGCGCACCTCTTCACTCTTAACTATGCCTATACATTATACAATGTTGTATAAATGGATTTTTCAGGGTTTATGGTCTTGTTATAGGCTCGCGAACAGTAGAATGTAGGCAACATTATTACGATCAGCTCTCCAACATTTCAGTAAAATGTCAAATAGTCTTCTAAGATGAGATTGAATAGTCCCCCATTGTAGTTGTAAAAGACTCTAATAGCCGTTTTCACTAAACCTATGGAAACGCCTAAATCAAATGCTTAGCCCTAAGGTGACAGTTCTTGTAGGTGAAAACTGTCACTTATCGGCTAAGCATTCGAATTAGGTGTTTCCTAGGTTTAGTGAAAACGGCTGTAAGACTACAGTCTATTGTTGTCTCTGACTTCAATCTCATAAAACACAGAGCACCTACAGTACAGAGTACACTGCAGGTACAGAGCAATGGCGATAAAAATCTCATCTCATCTTTCGCTTTATCTGTGCGACGGACACTTTACAGATTTGATCTTTATAGATTAATTAATACAGCAGGTATTAATAAAGAAGACTTAAAGGTTGAAAGAAAATAATGTTAAGGTATAGACTTGCATACCTGAGAATACACATTAATGTCTTCATCTACACAGTCTAAACTCATGCCCAGTAGTGGGACATTAGCAACAGACAAAAATTATCAAGCCTTAAAAATAAGTGCCGAAAATGCCGTCTACCTATTTATTGTAGTCTTGTTGAAACGAACACAAAAGAACAAACAATCTGTTACAAGTTTGTTAAGTTGCAAGTTGTTTATAATCGGAGCGATTTCGGGGGGAAGGGGATTCCATTATTTAATTAAAGGATAAAGACTAAAGTATGGACGCTCGGCACCGCTCCCGATTAGACACAAAAGCTTTGATTTTTGCCGCGAGATTCTGATTGGATAACTTAAATTGACTTCATTTAATTGAAAGTCCGGGCCCGGGGAGAGATTTTGAGATATTTAGATTTAGAACGCGCGCTCCGAATTCAACCCAACCACGTCATTGTCTCCCATCAAGATTCTAATCGAGCTGAAAAATCTTCGTGTATCGGAAATTAACTCTTTCATTAAAACAAAACCTCCTTAAACTTCTTATTTCTTTTTATATGAATTTTTTACATATCTATATATTTTATTGAATTTCCAACAAATTACTTCGCATTTTTTTATTCTTTTTTGCCGAACTATATTCTTAGTTTAGCGTAATCTAGGAGGGAAAGCGATGCTTAGCGTTTACTGAAATTAAACAAGATGTTGGTTAACTCGTATAGTGTGCCCGCAGCTAACCTTATTACTTGATCCTAGTAACACATTAATGAAGATAAGAAGACCCAATTATTTTGTTTTATTTTCAATACAAAACTTATTTAAATTAGAAAAATTGTTTTTTGCAACCCTGTGATTTCAACAAAGCGTAATACTTTTCATTATGTCCAGTTCATTCATATTGAATGAGGCGTTTTTAGGGATGGCACTTAAAATTTATGGCCCATTTTTGATTTTAAAATCAGGACTAGCTATAGGACAGCTAGACTTCTTATGATAATTTTTTAGGCATCTATACATCGTCCCCTACGATTAAGGCTATCGGCTAGTTATGGCAAGTAGTATACTTTTTGGCGAATTACAGTAAAATAATTTTAGTAGTTTCTTGCCGGTTTTTGGTATTCGGTAAGTAAGTAATGTAGCCATTTAGCGAAAGCGAGCGGTTTCTGCAATTCGCTTAATTATTGATGGCTCTTTGTATAACTTGAGCGGTGACGCGGCCTTCAAGTTATAGCCTAGAGTCATTTAGAGTACTACAGCACACGTCACGCATACGTCAAGCAATCGATGGACATAAGAAATTCATGAGGAGCTCACTCGCCATTGATTAGTGGAACTGTGGGACAAAGGACAGGTGACTTTCTCGGGAATATGCCTGTCATTTATATAAGGGTATAATAATTTGATAACTTAAGCTTTAAGCCATCGCCAGCGAATGGAGTAGAAGTCTATTTTTTACATACTACAAGCACTTCACGATATGAATTCAATTGATGGTAAGTGAAGATGCAGTAGGATATGTTATTGTACTAACATCGAAGGGGTAAGTTACTCTTAACATCAGTTGGAACGCAGCATCGCACTAGAACGCTACATCGCTACGTGTACATGCGTCTTTATCGGTAGAGTAGTAACCAGCCAAGCTAAAGCTAACATAACCTAAGTTGTTACTTAGGTCAACGAGTTAATAGAAATCTTAAATATTCCTCTACAGTATAGACTATAGAGGAATATTTAAGATAATGTAATATTACTCAAATAGTAAAAATGGAAAAATTGTAACAGATTGATTGTACCTAATTAATTAATTTTTGTAAATGTGACTCTAGACTATTTTGCATGCCATTAGGCTGAATTTGGAAATACTAACACTATTCAATAAGACCTTTTGTAACTAACCCAAATTCGCAAATAAAGACATTGATTGATTGATTGATTGATTGATAGAAAAGTATATCGCGGAATGAAAAGGTTCGTCACCTTAGTGTCGATTTTCGCTTGCACTAGTACTGCAAGATTCTATAATGTCTACATACCAAAACAATCGACTAGTGCAAACGAATCTATTTGAAAACTGACGAACCTTTACGTTCCGTGATTGTACACCTAAAAAAAATTGGTCTATCGAGGCGCAGCTTGGCAACCAGCAACTTGTTCGCAGTGAAAAAATATCTATAAAAGTTAAAAACATAAAAATTGGTCAATTTCGAATCTGGTTCGTGCCTGGAGTGTTCCGTACTATCTAAACCCTCCGTATCGATTGTGACGACCGTACCTCCGAGCGTGGTAGAACTGTGGACCCTCCTCAAGTCAAAAAGCCTAGGGCACATCTACTGATCATCATTATAGTATGATATTTGTATTACCCAATATATTTCCATACAAATTCTTCAGTACAAATAAACGCAGGAAAGACAGCAAATCTCCAAAGAGCTTCTCAAATGTTTCTTCCGCTAACTACATTCCCTAGCGGTGTACGCGTGATGAATACTTGATATAAATTATGTAAATACATAATATTAATGTGCCCCTAATAAAGTGAAATCAGAGGTTCCGTATGCCAAGGCACCGCGGCGCATATTAATAAACGACTTAAATCTATTTACAGTACCAAATATATACGAATACAAGAACTTTTGACGCCTGTCCTTCACCTGAAATATCTAATAATATAATAATAATATATTAACTTGAATGAGCATTTATGCTGTCGTAATTAGGCCGCACTTCCTTTTACTTCAGTGGAACGGAATTCAAAGTATGTACGGGAACGACATAATATTATCCTATCGACAAATTCAAGACGTGAATTACCGAAGACAAATGTCATACTCGTACATTTTTTAATCTTGTTCCCTGTGCTCGTTCCATGGTTGTTCCATGTATCTATGTTTTCAATCGACAGGTTTGTATGAGGATCGTAGACAAATCGAATGTCTAAGGGTTACTATATCATTAAAGAATTTTTTAATGACAAGAATTCTTGGAATTATATGCTTCCATCTCCTCACGAGATATCTTAAAAACATGTAATAATTTTTCATAGCAATAAAATATGCAATAAAAAATAATAATTTTTCAAGCTCTTAAGTCATATCTATAAAGCCTGGGGACAGTCTCAGAATGCTATCGGAGTCTTTTGTGACCTGTCCAAGGCTTTTGATTGCGTTGAACATCAAACGCTTCTATTTAAACTAAGCCATTACCAATGGTATCAAAGACAGAGCTCTTGATTTCGTTGCCTTTTATTTAAGTGTTACAATAGTGATATGCTTCCATCTCCTCACGAGATATCTTAAAAATATTGTTTCATACTATGTACTTAAAAATTATATATTGAGACATTTTTGGAAAGAGCAACTACCGAGTTTCTCGCCAATTCTTCTCGGTGCAAATCTGCTATCTGAACCTGGGTGGTAGAGTTCTGACTTGTAAAGATATTCATTTTTATTTTCATTTTCGTTGCGGAATAATATGTAAAATCATTTAAGAAGTTGTTCAACGGGTGACTCAATGACTGTACCTAACCTTATAGTTCCTAGATCTCTAAGCTAAGCTCTTAGACCTACATCGTAGTTTGTTATATACTTCAGGCTATGCTCTGTGGCGGAGAGCTGTCGACGGGCATTGTGCCATGTTGTTGACGAAGGCTGAAGAGGTCTGTACTTTGCGTGAACTTTGCACTGGGGACTTACAATCTAGTATTTTTTTTTTATAAAAAAGAATAAGGAGACTATGCTAGTTATTATTCCACAAGTAAGTACTTGACTGCGATCACATCTGATGGTAAGTGATAAAGACGCCGAAGATGTTATGGTTCTAACTATGAAGGGGTCAATAACCCCTAAAATGAATCGGAAAAATCGAGTATGTATAAATTATTATCATAATTTGCGATTCGGTGAAAAAATGGCGATACGGAGTTATTCCCCCGATGTAGGTACTTAAACATCGTAATTGTAAACGATAATATTATTATTTGCAGTAAACATTACCGTTTGTGATAATGGTAGGTAAGTATGTATAAACATTGCGAACAAGTAAACATAATGGAAAATATCAACATTTAATTTAAATGTTTTCATCTGGTCCCTATTGGGTCAACATGTGTAAACTCTCGCTCAATATAACATTGAATACAGAGTTTACATAGCCTTCTTTGAAGCTTTTCTGGTGAGTACACCTCACCGGCAAGGCTTCTGCGAACGGGTTATTCTAAAGTTTAGATTCTAAACCATTTCAGAAGATATTTTTGAGTTTGTCGCAGAATTGCCACTTGGTACTTTACTTTTTTGCAGTTTTTCTAAACAGCTAGGCGATTGTGTAAGAGAAACGTATTCACTGTTATCGTAAACGTGTAAAAAATCGTACACATTATGTTCCCTGATTTACATCAGCCAATCGGGGCGCATAATTTGCTCACGATCACGATAACGATGAATACGTTTTCCTTAAGCAATCAGACCCCAGATATACCAGTACAGATTAATTTGTTTGGCAGGAACTCCATCTACATAAAACACCACACACACTTACAACACTTTCCACGACGTTTCGTTCCGACACCGGGACAACCTCATTAGATGTTGACTCTACGATGCGAATTGTACTCTACATCCATTCCAATTAAAAATTTAAGACTTATATAGTTTACTCGTGGATAGCATTATTAGAACTGGACTAAATTGAAATGCAAAACGAAAATGGGAATTGTCAACTTTCTAATAGAAAAAGAATCATCAAAATCGATTCATCCAGTGAAACATTAAAAAAATATACAGTCGAATAGAGAACTTTTTTGAAGTCGGTTGAAAAGTCTTCAAAACAAACAAACTTCATTCCGCAGAAAAACCACAAAAAGTGAGCTTTGCCGAAACAAGTACCTGTAACGTAATCCCCTCATTATGCTCGTGAATCAACAGCTGAAAGTTGCTCGAAACAAAACAAGTTAAAAACGCGTTCAGGCTGAGTTCCGGAGTAATCCGCGGAAGTTACTAGTAGGTCCGGCGAGCGACGAGCGGTGAGCGATTAATATCCGTGCGTATCGGGAGATTATACCGAAAAAGTTTGCCGACACGGGCGCGCACATACTCGTAAATCTACGTTGGGCCATGGCTTCTATGAAAACCGCAGCAACTATAGGAGCGAATGTGACATTTTACACGATCTCATTGCAGTAGCGCGGGGGAGGTCCAGGCTTTGAATTCTGGCACCAGGAACTTTGGAATTTCATGACTTGCTAATCAGCTCTAAATGGTTAGGTAGTACAAGTTTTTGTACCAAGTCTATTCGCTTCGAATAAACGGAACGTATTTGTGGATAAATCTACAGCCGAGTGCTCTGAGTGGACATTGGACAACCGCCGAAAGCTTAGTTCACAATGTACCCGCTTGTGTAACTTATACTAACCCTACTGATTGGACAACATCTAAGACACACCGCCAAGCGACTTAGCATTATCGTTATTTACGACCGACACTGCGCTTTCTAGTACGGGGTCAGCACTGCACCGTGGGTCCCCGACGTCCCCGCTATGTGCCTCGCCAAGTCAGATTCAGTGCGTCTTAAAACTTTGATAATATCAGATGCTTCACGTGATAGGTTGATCGCGTTAAATCTCGTACATATTTTTTTTATTTTTAAATTTCGTTTCATTTTATACCATGCATAGAAACGTATCACATGGCTCAGCCGCCAAGTCTTTGTTGCCCAGCCAAGTCACTCTTGGGAGTTGTCTGAACTAAACCCTTTTCGGTCAAGCAGGAGACTCGAGCCTGGTCGTAGACTGTAAAGCAGGGTTGAGGCGATAAAGAGCTTTATCATGTGAGAGCAGTACACTGTACATACCGACATGATTACATTAATAACAATTGAAGGGTCGGCCCTCGTACTATCACTCGCTGCGTCGTAGAAATGTTATAATACTGTGTGAGACGGGCTCGGGCCCCGATGTACGAATAAATTGGCACCAAGCGTTTAAGAACTGCGTAGTGCGTACCCGCCTCTAGATTTTGTGAGAAAAACATATTCATCATTTACTTATTCTGCCCGCTGTTTGAGTCCTTAATTTTCAGCACCCAATCGGGGCGTAGAATTCGCTATCGATTACGATAACGTTGAATTCGTTTTTCTTAAGCAATCAGACATTAGTATTTTTGTAGATCCTTAACGATTTAAAGATGTTATTTTATCTCAGAAATAAACAACATTTCAAATCATATTCGTTTTCAAAGCCATGATCCGCGAAAAATTTCAATTTTAGTACACTTTGGAACCCAAATTAAGTAACGAGAATTTAAAATATTAATAGAAATTAGGTATGCCTATACAACCTTTTTTAAAAGTTTCAAATAACTTATATGGCACGCACAGTTTAGGCAAACTCGGAGAGTTCAGCGCTAATAATATGTCAGTACTTTCGTATTTCGGACCAGTCCTTACGATACCTGTCTATGACGTACAGACGGAGTAATTAGTCGATTTGAATACTACATCGTTCATTTGCACAGGCATGTCGTACCAACGATATCAATTTGCTGAGATGACTAATAATATTTGAGGAAGGTCGCGCTTAATTGTTGGTATAGGTAATATTAAATTTCAAAGCTTTTCTACGAGACTTTCAGGTACACACAAATTCGTTTAAACTTATTTAAGTATTAAATAAGTTGAGAAGTTGAGACAAGTTTGTTTTCTGATTTAAAGACAATAATTCTCTACGGGAAGAGATTTCATTGATTAATAAATAATTCGACAACTTGACTTGACAAAGTGTAACTTGAAAAATCGGGATAGCATCGAAATTTCAGACTTCTTAGTTTACAACGTATACACTTTGTAGAGTCAAAATTTCCTGACGATGCTCCAATATATCGCGATGAAACGTTACAGCATCATGTATGTATACAAAGTTTTTGGAAGAAGAAGTCATTCTTTCGAAATTGTGGAGTAGGTAAATACTCGCAGGCACCTCGCAGGTATATATTAAATACTAGCTGTTGCCCGCGGCTCCGCCCGCGTGAATTACCATTTTTTTAAATATACCTACCGTAGAATTCCTTGATTTTCGCGGGATTCTGGTGTGATGTTGTACAGAGACCTGTTCTTACTTCGCACGGGTTATTTTGTGGTGATTTTGAAAACTCCTTTTTTTAATAAAAAATATAAAGTTTCATTAATACGTGGTTGAAAGATCAAAAGGACGATTTTAACTGTCGATATTTCGACCCAATGGCACAGGTCACCAATGTATCGAAATATCGACAGTTAAAATCGTCCTTTTCATTGTGATTTTTAATCTGAAACCACGAAATATGTCAAAAATTATTAAATCATGTGAAAAGTTGTACTGGTGGTAGAAATCTTCTTTCAGAGTTCGGCCGGGTAGGTACCACTGGGATAAAATAATCTACTTACAATATTCCCCAGCCCAACATAAGAGTCTGTTAAAAATCTTTGCTTCATCTCAATACAATCCCAAGTATCAGAATGGGCAATGGCTATATATTTCTTTACGTATAAAAAGACCTATGACGGTCAATCGGTTAGGACCAGCTAAGACCTGAGAGTTAAAAATATTTGTGAACCATTATTTTACACTTTCCATGTTGCGGATGATAAAAATAGACGTGGCACTCTGGGAATGTCCACAAAAGTGAAAAACAGTGCCATCTTAATATAAAGTCAAGGAACAGTACATAACATGACAATTAACTATTATTAACAAAAATTCGGTAGTACCTATCTCCAAGTTTTACATTCAAGTTCCACATAATTTGTAGAGATGGCGCGATACGGTATAACGTGGTGATAAATTCATGATTTTTGTTCACCCTAAAAGTGAAAAATCTTAAACCATACAAAATCTTCTGCTAAGCATATTTATTTACGGCTGTAAGAGTACTCCAGTCTGACTTGAGCCCTTACGTCCTAGCCCTAGGTGCTTGTCCATTCCGAGTTTCAAGTCACCTACTTGAACTCATCGATAAAGGTTCTGATGTCTATAATTTCTGAACTACAAAAGTGATGATGATAAAATTTATACGGAATAATCATTAAAGAACCTCCTTTCTAACAAAAAAAGAATGAATGAAATCGGACACCGGGTTAATGAATTATAACTTAATACACATTTTGACTTTGATGCCGTCTTCCAGGGAAACCATGATGAATTCCGGGACAAAAAGTATCCTATGTCCTACCTCGGAGTATGAACTATAATCATGTCAAGTTTCATTTAAATCCATTCAGCGGATTAGCCGTGATGCGCGGTCGTGAAACAGACAGACAGACAGACAGACAGACAGACAGACAGACAGACAGACAAAAATGAAACAAATTACAGTTTTGGCTTCAGTATCGACTAAATAGTGTCCTCCAACAAAAATTTTCAAAATATCTTTAATGTACAGAATTCGACCCTTTACAGTTTTATTATAAGTATATAGAAGATAACTACTTATATCAAATATATAGTTTTAGTAGAATTCATTGAAGATTTCTATGGTACAAAATAAAAGTTGTCTCTGACATACTAAATCTAAAAGGTTCTCAATGAAAAGCTATGAGTATATTGGCACCAAAACATTGAAAAAGAAATTTAGTAAATATATACCGACTGAAATGAGTGTAAGGGATGTGACGTCATCGTCTGATAGGGCTGTCGCGTCGCCGCTGTCAGCTGTCAGCTGTCGGGGCTCATCGGAGCTGTCGGCGGCGGCTTTTGTAATCTTTAAGGTGTTGCGGCCCTACCAGCCCGCGAAATTCAAATTTTATTTAGTTTTTTGCAAATATTAGACTAACTAAACATTTTAGATTTATGGCCATGCATTTTGCGGGCCTACTTTTTATGCATCTACATGTTTTTAATAGAAACTTTGCTCGAAAGTTCCCACTCATCTCATATTGGTTCCCGAAAGATAATTTTTTGCAGTTTCCCAGATTTCGAGCTATCGGGAACCAATATGAAGTAAATGGGTATTGTTGAGCAGAGTTTTTATTAAAAACAAGTAGATGCATAAATTCTGTGCTCGCAAAACACATTGCCATTAACCTTCGATGCATAATTAGCCCACTATGAGCAAAAAACGAAATAAAATTTGAATTTTCGCGCCCGGATGTTACCCATTGCCCTTAAACCAATAATAAGCCACACTCGCACCGTCTCCGGTCTATAAAATATTGTTTTTCAATAACCGAAGGAAATTACGAAATATGAAAAAAAAAACGGGAAATTTTTCTATTTCGACCATCAATATAAAAGCTAATACATATAATCTAAAATAAATAAAGGTAGGTATTTAAAAGGAAATAGTCGTGCCCATCTTGCTCACCTCAAATCTTCTCAGCTTGAATAAATTTAAAGCCCAATTTGCTTCTATGAGCGATCTCTATAAATACCTAGCCTTTTTATGAATTAAATTCAACAACAATGACTGATACAACTATATACTTACATATTGTATTTGTATACAATTTTAAGTATCCACTCATAATCAGTCGTTCAGAGGCTATAAGACGTATAGACAGACACACGACGACGTCGTTATTGACGACCGAATGGCGTAGCGGTAGAGAACCTGCTTCTGCGTCGGGGGTCGTGGGTTCGATTCCCACTACTTGAGAATGTTTGTGTGATGGGCATGAATGTTTTGAAGTATCTGGGTGTTTTTCAATAATTTATATTTATGTATATTAATATGTATGTATATTTATCAATCATCTCGTTTACTTTGGGGGTGTATAATGTCCTGATATATTTATTTATACACAAAATATGTATACTATTCATACTGTATATTAAGCTCAGAGACTTGCTACGTTTGATCAGTATGTTGAAGTATACGTATGATGTCAGGGAAAAGGGTTTAATTGATGAATAGAATAGAATAGAATAGAAAATTCTTTATTTCACATAGGCCTAGCATACAAAGGCTCCTGTGACACGTCGTTTTGTTTACATGGTCACTTTAATGGTGATAACCATTCACGACTTAAAACTAAGTTTACGAGGGTTCCAAACGCGCCCTGCCGCTGAGAAGAAGCCCACAACAAACTCAGCCGGGTATTTTTTTTATGTTATCACCATTTAACAACAAGTAGTATAAATAGTAAACACTAAATAGGCTCGCAACAACAGAGCATTCATTATCGATCAATTCCAAGGGCTTGTGTCGCTAATATAGTCTTTAATATTGTAGTAAGCCTTATTAATGAGTTTAGGCTTGACAAACCCTTTGAATTTATTAAGTGACATTTCAGATACATGATGTGGTAACTTATTATAAAATCTTATACAGTTGCATGCAAAGGATTTGCTAATTTTAGATAATCTAGTGCTGTTTAACACGAGCTTATGCTTGTTTCTAAGATTAATAGTATTGAGGTCACATTTCTTCGTAAATTTATTAATATTCTTATGTACATAAATAATATTTTCATAAATATATTGTCCATACATCGTCATAATATTAAATTCTTTAAATTTATTTCTGAGGGACTCTCTTGGACCCATTTTATAAATAGCACGAACAGCCCTCTTCTGCAGCACAAATATGGTGTCGATGTCAGCAGCATTACCCCATAATAATAAACCATATGACATAATGCTGTGAAAGTAACTAAAATACACTAGTCTAGCAGTCTGAACGTCGGTCAGCTGCCGTATCTTTTTAACCGCGTATGCTGCAGAACTAAGTCTGTTCGACAAGTTAATTATATGAGGGCCCCATTGAAGTTTGGCATCCAACGTTATTCCTAGGAATACGGTTGCATCTACTAGAGCCAGTTCCTCATTGTTAAGTAGTACTGTCGTTTTTGTCTGCTTAACATTAGGTAGAGTGAATTTAATGCATTTGGTCTTTTTACTATTAAGAAGAAGATTATTAGCCTCAAACCACTGTACCACTTTATCGAGAGAGTTGTTTACATCGTCAAAATTAGTTTTATTTCGATTAAGTTTAAATACAAGTGATGTATCATCAGCAAACAATACTATCTCGTGATTGTCCTTAGTAACATAAGGAAGGTCATTGATGTAAATGAGGAACAGGAAAGGTCCTAAAATGGACCCTTAAGGAACTCCCATTTTTACACTTGACCCACAGGATCGCTTTCCATTAACTTCTACTTTCTGAATCCGATCACTTAAATAGGAGCTCATCAACTCTAGAGCTGCACCTTTGATACCGTAGTGGAGTAGTTTACTGACTAATGTTTCGTGCTGAACACAATCAAACGCCTTAGATAAATCACAGAAAACGCCAAGTGCGTCACGTGATTCCTCCCAGGCTTCAAATATGTTTTGTATTAACTCGACACCAGCATCGGTTGTCGAGCGACCCCGTGTAAAGCCAAACTGTTTGTTGTGTAGCAAATCATTCTTCTGGAAGAAGAAAAGTAATTGATTTAATATGAGCTTTTCAAAAATTTTACTAAATATTGGTAGAACTGATATTGGTCTAAAGTTGGTGGGGTCACTGTTACTACCTGATTTAAACAATGGAATTATTTTACTATGTTTCATTAAGTCAGGAAATACACCACAATCTATGCAATTATTAAATATCAATGCTAAGTCGGGTGCAAATATATCAATTAGTGACTTGGCTACGTGTACCGAAATGCCCCATAAGTCCTTAGTTTTCTTAACATTTATTAATTTAAATGCCTTAATTACGTCGGAGCCAGTAACGTGGCTGAATGCAAAGGTGTTATTACATTCAGGCACGTTATTTTTTAACAATGAAAGCGCATTGACTGTTGAAGAGTTCAGTGATTGCGTCGTGGAAACTGGAATATTAGTGAAAAATTCTTCAAAAGCAGTGGCAACCTCAAGGTCATCGGTAACCAATTTATTGCCAACTTCAAGTTTAATGGTGTTAGTATGCTTGGTTGCTTTTCCAGTTTCCTGATTAATTATTTTCCAGGTAGCTTTAATGACATTGTTGCTATTTTTAATTTTATTTTGTATAAATTCTGATTTTCTGAACATACAATCTTGTTTAAATTTTTTTGAAAACAATTTTACGCGATCTCTAAACTCGTCACTAGTATTAAATGTACGTTCTGCATAAAGCTCGTACAGCTTTTTCCTCTGTACATGCAACTCGCTTGTTGCCCATTCGCTAAAAACCAATGTGTCAGAACTGAGGACCGATTTACTAGTGAATATGGAATCAAATATTAAACTAAATTTATTAAAAAATGTGGTATACATCTCGTTAGGATTCAAAATTTCTGGTAAAAATGGAAGTTCTTCTAGTAACCTTGTTCTCGTTTTAGATGATGTTAAACATAATCTACCAGTGACAGTTTGTAATTTAAAGTTGCCCGACACTGAGGTCGCTGTCACCCGTTCATTGTGTCATTAATCACGCGGAGCTCTGATCGACAAGGATGCTGAGCGAGCAATGGATGGCGGTGCGAAAAAAAATAATATGAAGATTGTTGACGTGTGAAGTTAAATAACCCTGATTATTTAGGTTCCTGAGCAACTGCCTAAAATAATGATTTTGGGATGTATCTTGTATGTACAATGCAAACCTTCGGCTGTCATATTTCGTTTGAAAAAAATGTGAACGCTCATTAAGAAATCTCTGAAACCTATGTCGTTTTAACCGGTAGTCTCATTTTTAGGGTTCCATACCAATTTGGTAAAAATGGAACCCTTATGGTGAGACTTTCTCCGTCCGTCCGTCCCTCTGTCACACTCGATTATTTCAGTAACTATCGAAGCTATCGACTTGAAATTTAGAATAGTTTTAGGTAATAGCGACCAACGCCATTGCAATCATAAAACATTGAAAATTGTTTTTATTTTTACTTAAAAAGGGGGGAAAACCGCGGCTTCGAATTTTCAAAATGAAATAACAATATTGAGTGGGGTATCATATGTAAGGGCGTTACTTGTGTATTCTAAAACCGATTTTTATTTATTTTTATGCCTGATAGTTTTGGATTTATTGAGCAAACTGTCGAAAAAAATACCGTTCCCCCCCTTATCTCCGAAGTTTATGAATCGAAAAATCTGAAATAATTATGATCAATAGACATTAATGTATATTTTACAGGAAAAATAAAATCAACTCCCTAACTACTTATTACACTTTTTTTGATAATAACAATAAACCACCAAAAACAAAGTTACGTTTGCGGTTCGCCAACAAAAGTACCTACATGTAAATTATACTCGTAAATTCATGAAAAAAAGTGATTCTTCCAATGGTTTACTTCTTTTATGGTATGGAACCCTCGGTGCGCGAGTCCGACTCGCACTTGGCCGGTTTTTTATTAATACATAAAGTTACAAACATCTTCTCAATGAATAACCTCTGACCTCTAATTTCAGGTAGCGTACTGAGATAAGTGGGCGCAAACTAACAAACCGACTCAATGCCAGCCGGATGCTGACAACTTTTCTCATTACAGTCGAGCTGTGAATGTTGGGCCTTCATTGAAAGCTACTCGGGCGGTATCATACCATTACCTCCATACTCTCTTCCCAGTATCATGCCGACTTTTTCCAAAGTTATTATTTTTTTTCTCTATTCGTGCTCTAAAACAATATGTTATTATATCATGAAAATCATTAAATTTACCGTCATATTAGGCAAGAACAATAATTGTAATAAATGATATTTTGAAAGTGCAAGTGTGTAGAATTTTGACTTTTCAGAGTGAAAATTTTTCATTCCCAAAAAATTTTGGCTCGTGCAATAATTTCCTCTCGCTTCACCATCGTCTCAGACTTTCAATTTAAGCTGTAGACAAGGGAAAAGGAAGGATTTTTTATTCTCATGGAATCACTTGGATGCAGTTGGAACTATAGAGAGCTAGTTGATTCAGATTAAGATTTAGTTAGGTATTATTATCATCAGACTTCCGTATACTAGTCAGATTAAAGTTTGTGATTTAAGTATACTTCTGCGGTAAAATTGCAAGCTTTTGGCATTTATTTAAAACTGTTCAACGGACAACGGACAAACAGAAAGTTAGTCCAAAAGGTAGAAGTTAAACGCTATGTTGCGGTTGAAGTGGCTACGGAATAAGGGCTAATGAGAACGGAATGAGCTCTTATAACATTACGTCTAACTGGCGAGTCGACCACTACTCTTGTAGTGGCCAATAGATGGCAGCAGGAGTCATATTTTTTTTTGGTAAATACGACATTTTCTAAAAATGAATCCTAGCTAGATCGATTTATCGCCCCCAAAACCCCCTGTATACCGAATTTCATGAAAATCGTTGAGCCGTTGCCGAGATCCAGATTATATAGAAATATATATATACACAAGAATAGCTCGTTTACAAGTATAAGATAAGATTTCTAAAAGTTTATACATGGATAGTGTTATCAATTGTATTTTGAATAATATTTATAAATGTTTATTTTGTCGAAATTAATAAATCTAATATATCAAATACTCGTGCCAATTTTTGTTGCCTAACTCCTCCACGTAAGAACTTTATTGAATTCTTACCACCATTTTATAAAACCCTGTTGGCAGAATCAGAAACCGGCTTTCAAAATTCGAACTAACGTTTCGGTGAAGTCGCTAATTGGTGTTTCACACCATCTTCATGACTTTGTTTAAGTTTGTAAGAAAAAATACAACATTTTTAAATGTGTTGTTTCTGTAGCTGAATTTTTACGTCGTCATTTTACAGATGTAGTAAAGATGTCGATTGCCTAGAAGTACCTACTCAAGTAGTCAGTCCGTCGTGTACCGGAAGCACTCGTTCTAGGTAGATAGGTACTCGGAGGAGCTCGTAATGAGGTCTAATGAGCTCGGGATGAGGTCCGCTGATAGCATTACCGCTTGGGAGTTGCGACCTGCGACTAGACGGGGACCTGGTACTTGGTGCTAATGACTTGTGGTTGGTGGATAGACGTTTAAACATTTCTTCATTTCTTGTAGGTGCTTTAATTTGAAGAATATATATTTCTTTATTAAACAATTTATAGAAAACTAGATATTGCCCGCGGCTCCGCCCGCGTGAATTTCGATTTTTCGATAATCCCGTGGGAACGATGGATCTCATAAATCGAACATTGAAGTAAGACAAGCCTATTTATGATAACAAAATATCTTAAATTCAAATATGTTTAAAGCAGGCGATTTTGCTGCTTTAAATATTCTGTAGGTTAGGTTAGTCAAAATACATATTATGAACCAATATCAGTTCAAATATATCGGAATTCTTGTGAAATATTGATTAAAAATAATGTCAAATGGAAGCAGGCGTTATTTTGCGGAAATACATAATTAGCAGGACAGATTAATTTGTTTGACCAACTAATCTATCTGTCTGCAATAAAAATAATAACTCTTTTCGAACTAGGTACACTTTTTGTACTTGAAAAACAGCGTCTTCTAGTCGTATGTCGGAACTTTGGAGCCTATTAAAAAACTTTACATGCAGTTTGTCGGTACAGGGTGACGCGGAAGTCGCTTCATTAGTTCTCTACCTTTGTCTCTGAAGGAATGAGAGAGTGAATGAGTGAGTGAGTGAGCGCCGCAAAGCGCCACTTCATTACCGGAGATTAAAAGTGAGGCACAAGTACAAATGACGCGTGAAAGGCGGCGACTACTTTGCCTCTGTCTAGCTTCTTGTTTGACAACCCTAGTTAATTAATCGGATAAGACCTTTGACACACGGCCGCAAAAATCGCTGCATTAATTACAGTAATTACAGTTGAGCATGCTTACTTCAATAACATTCAGAGTGAACAGGATAACTGTACAACGGTTAAAAACAAAAGTTCAACATTAATTTAACATAATAATAGTACGAGTAAATGCACGTATTACTGTTTTTTTTTTTACTGAAAACAAATAAAGGGTGAAGAAAGGCTTAAATATTATTATTTTTTTATATAAGAAAGAATGGCGAGGTAAGCAAGATATATGGGCACAGTGCGCCCCAGGACTTTGCATTCCAATGTCACAAGACGCACTGCACTGCAATGTAGCAGCACACTAATCACTGCAGTGCTGCACAATTACTTCTTTAGGGCCGAATATGTACAAATGCGGAAGTGTTCTTACAGAAGCTTATGGCACAACTCATATCAAAATGCTATTAAATTTCGTAATATATAGGCCTAACTTACAGGCACCAACATTTATATGTGCTCCTTTACACCAACATTTTAAGACACCTAAGCCCTTAGGTGACAGTTGTTGTAAAAAAAAATGTCACCTATCAGCTTAGACGTTTCTTAAAGTCTTGGTGAAAACGAGCAATAGAGATCCGATCACCAAATTAGGAAAGTTATGGTTTAAGAATGGACTGACATGAGTATTATTGAAAAATAAAGCAACTTGTTGGTTAACTTAAAAGCTTCTTCGTTGGAGATAGAACAAGTGCCCGTAAACGCGGCAGTAAAGGGCGATAGCGCGGATAAGCGATACGCGTCGTAAAACAGCGACGATACGATACGATACGCGTCGTAAACACGCGCGGCTTGTGTGTCTCGTATGTACACGGCTTTATAGTTGTCTCTATTATAACGACGGAAAAATGTATCTGTCTATTAATAGTAGAGGTAGAACAGTAAAAGCTGCTATAGCTGAACAAAGCTCTAGTGGTTTTGTCACTTTAAACTCCGGTCGTAGGTTCAGGGTTCGAGCCCGGTCATACCCCTGTAACTAGGACATCTGAGTCCTATAGTATTTTCGAAGATGTGTGTGAAGCCTGGCATCGGCAGTTGACAAGATTGGTTGGCTATTAAAATTTTAACTCGTATAACTCGCTCATCCGAAAAATCCTTCTCTATTCCTGGAGCATCTTTCATCTTTCTAGATTTCCTGACATATTTTGGACCATACCATGATATCAAGTCAGGAGGAACTTTCTAGCTTTTTAAAAATTAATTATTCGGCCAGTGCGAGTCGACTGCCGCTCGAAGGGTTCGGTACCATTATCTATATTGTAACTTCATCATATTATAAATAAATAAATAAATAAAAAGCCATTTATTTCTATTACGTTACAATACATATTAGTAAAATTTCATATATTTCAAGAAGATTCAAATATTATTTTAAAGTGATCATAATATTATTTATTTATTTATTTATGTCAATCAAAGATGTCAATTAATATTAAAATTAGTAGTGTAAAAGTCAAAATTAATGTCACTTTGAGTTATTGTTCACGTAAAAGTCGCCTCTACGGCGTAGGCCTCCCCCAAATTACACCAGAGCTTTCTGTCACGAGCTTTTGTCATCCAGTCCGGGCCGCATCTCTGAGAGAATATATCTCTCCATCTCTTTCTCTGGCGACCTCTTTTCCTTTTCCTATCCCTAGGAACCCATTCCGTAACTATTTTCGTCCATCTTACATTATCTAATCTGCAAACATGTCCAGCCCATTTCCATTTTAATGTCCTTATTAGCATTATTATGTCTGTTACTTTTGTCATTTTTCGAATACTTTTATTTCTAACCCGGTCCTTTAATTTTAAACTTCATCATATTATCGGGGACCAAATCAAGCTAAAATCACGTTTGTCATATGGGAGCCCACTTTAGTTTTTATTTTATTCTCTTTTATAGTATTTGTTGTTATAGCGGCAACGGAAATACATCATCTGTGAAAATTTCGAGTGTGTAACTACAAGAGATAGGTACAGCTTGGTGCTGGTGACAAACGGGCGGCGAAATCTCAGTAATAGGGTCCCGTTTTTTATCCTTTGGGTACGGAACAGTTAGAAGTATGTAGATATAGGCATAAGTGTCCACCTGTCGGTTTGTCGGTCTGCGCGCACGTGTCGGGTATGTTTGTTGTTTGCTCCAGTCATTACCGGCTTTCAGGTGTAAAATAAACATCGATTTGCGCGACGGTCCGCACACGCGCCGCGGTCAAACGAATACCCTTCTGCGGGTAACACTCATGCGAACCTGTACACAATTGTATACCAAATACTACGCCTCTCACGCTTTGCGAGAGTTTGATTTAAAAAATTGCATGAATTGTGGGTTAAAAAAGATAACATTAAAATACAATTATCCGTCACAATTTAATACTAACAACAGTGTGCAATATTTTAAAAACAGAGGCATATATAAACTAAATATATTAACTATCTAGGACTAGGACGTCCGTTTTGATTGACGAGTTGACGAGTGTTATAGAGTTCTTCTATCAAGAATTCTTAGATGCTCGGTAAGGTGTCCTAGGCGGTATATCCTAACTCCGCACTGATAAAATTACTCGTTAGTTAGCAACTCGCAATGGGTTATTAACTAAAAAAGGGGAGGCAAAAGTCCTATTATTATATATTTTTGGCATAACTTAGCTACTAGCACGGTATCTTGACATAATACAATATCAACCTAGGTTGGTAATTTTTGCAAAAATAATAAAAAAATAGGATTTATGCCTCCGTTTTCTTAGTTAAAAACCCAATGCGTGTTGCTAACTAACGATACAGAATAAGCCCACTGGAAATAGACGATAATTCAACTTCATTCCTCACAGAGCACCTTATTGAAGCCGTCTCTCTCATACATAGTCCAAAAGACTAAGTATGAGAGTGAGCGGATAGAGAAAGTATCAGTGTTTGCCCTTATGCTCGTGCACTATACTATCTCTAGCGAATAGCGATCTTGGTAAATCTCTGTAGACATGAACTCTGGAGAATAATTCCTAACTAGCGAATATGAGCGCTCCTCCTTTTGCCTCCAGAAAAAAGCGAATATCCCTATTTTATAATAGCCAATACGTTGGTGGTAATATACCTATGTTGCTGAAAAGGAAAACTTAGTGAAAATAGATCATTTTTTATTCAGATGAATTGACATATCATCGAGGTTCGAACCTTGCACACCGCAGCATTTTAGCCGAGCGGCTGGTGTCGAGTGAAAATTAAAAATTTCAATTTCAGACTCATTTGCAAACGGCCCCATTTATCTTGATTTCGACCGCCGAGAGTTTTTTTTTGGTTTCATTTGTTTTATGCCTTTTTAAAAGAGAGGCGATATTTAAAACTCACCTAATTTTCAATAGGTATAATGATACTCAATATAACAAATGATAATGATTGTGAAGAGGGCCTTACAGCCCTCGATACCAATGCGAAAGATTTTTCTTATTGTATTTAAATGAGGTTAGATCACTGATAAGAAAACTCAAGATATGGGCATCCGAACGATTTACATAAACATTTTTCGTTCAAGCAAGCAGTAGCGCCATCTGTCAAAATTATATAAGTGGCCTCTGAGCGAACTAGGTACAGCATTAAAACAAGCATTATTGGCACCGATAAACTGGTAACATTCTTTTGCGCCTTCCGCCTTGTCTAGGGTATAATATGTATATTGATACATTTAATAATTATTTAATTAGTCAAAAATTTTAAATTATTTTCAAATCAAATCATATGTAATTATATGTAAAGAAGGTTTTTATAACTTACAGAATATAGTGTACCTATTGTTAAGTTTTAAATAAATAATACCACAACCGTTAAGTTTGTACCAGACGTGTCTATACCTAGATCTTCATAATTATTTTATTGAAAGCTCAATCTAAATAAACTTAGGAACAATTATAATTCCGTAGGCTATTTTAGTAACGAAGCAGTAGCAGCTTAAGGTGTTGCGGCCCTACCAGCCCGCGAAATTCAAATTTTATTTAGTTTTTCGCAAATATTAGACTAACTAAACATTGTAGATTTATGGCAATGCATTTTGCGGGCCTACTTTTTATGCATCTACATGTTTTTAATAGAAACTTTGCACGAAAGTTCCCACTCATCTCATATTGGTTCCCGAAAGATAATTTTTTGCAGTTTCCCAGATTTCGAGCTATCGGGAACCAATATGAAGTAAATGAGTATTGTTGAGCAGAGTTTTTATTAAAAACATGTAGATGCATAAATTCTGTACCCGCAAAACACATTGCCACTACCTTCGATGTATAAATTAGCCCACTATGAGCAAAAAACTAGATAAAATTTGAATTTTCGCGCCCGGATGTTACCCATTGCCCTTAATCGCTTACAGTGGGTATGTAAGTCTGTGTGTGTGTCACAACATAAATTATCTCTACCGCAGAGTCTGTGGCGGCGACGCGCAGCACGCTCGCTTGTTTGATTTGCATTTACTACATTTAATATACCAACCACTAATTGAAACTATAGGTACCAGCCAGGCCTTGTTGATCCAGTGGTAAGATTTTGAACTACGAAGCACTGGGTTCGTATATTGTTAAAACACGTCTTACTTGTTAGGTTAGGTTAGGTTAGACGTGCCGCCAAGCGATTTAGCGTTCCGGTGCGATGCTGTGTAGAAACCGTTGGGGTGACTTTACTAACCCCTTCCAAGTTAGTACGTTAACATCTTCGGCTGCACCATCACTTACCATCAGGTGAGATCGCAGTCAAGTACTAACTTGTATAGTGTAAAAAAAAAGGTTTCGCAAAAAAGGATGAGTTTGTAAGATACATACAAATCTTCCAACAACTGTTTCCAAAAACTTTAATACTATACAGTGCCCTATTCATCAAACATTACAAGTCTACAAGCTCACAAGTTACAAGTTTAAATGAAAATTCACAAGTTCATGTAGATTACGTTCATCAAATAATTTCACGTTACTTGTAGATTTTAGAAACTTGTAGTTTTTAATTTACAAGTGTGGCATGTAGTCCGTCAAAAAAATCTTGAAATTAATCCACGGATACAATAATAATTTTTCCCTAACTTATATTATGACTAAGTAATAGAAAAATCTGTTCAAACAGAATACTGAAAAGAATTATCTATATTTTTTTTGATTATTTAAGTATCCTAGAAAATGTACTTTATTTCGACTTTTATAATTATTTTGAAACTCTTTTTTGTATCATGGTTTTTTTGCCAGACTATAGGTACTAGATTCTTTTTTTTTTTGATATTGTTTTTAATTAAAAAAAAATTGTCTTTGGGCAATGTCTATGGTACAAATATGATACCGCAAGTACATCTTTTTTTAAATTGTTGTTTTTAATTAAAAAAAAAGTCTGCGCAATGAATATAATACCGCAAGTATACAAGGCTATCTTGACGGGTGGCCAAAATCGGAACTAACGTCGCTATCTTGTGGCAATGTTTGATAGATCCCTGTGTTGGCATATCTGTCTGTATGTTGCAAGTATTTACGTTATTTTGCTTGGATTATTTTGGCTTATTATTAACAAAACCTCCCCAATTTTTAATCTGTCACAAAGTATCACAAGATAGCAGCGTTAGTTCCGATTTTGGCCACGTGCCAAGATTAGCTTTGTCGTACTGTACTATTAACTAGAATGCCGCGCTAGTAATGGCGCTAGTAGGTACATAGTAATTTATATACGATATTTTTGTTCTTTTTTTTTGTTTGTTTGACATAAATATAAGATTTTCTTGTTTCCCGCCATTTATTTGACTAAGCTTGTGGAATACCTAAAGTCTAAACCACGAAAATGTTAATAATATAATAATTATCAAATGTTTTAAATAGGTAGGTACGTATGTCTACATGTGTAAGTTACAAGTAAAGAGTCCGCGGAGACTTTCCAACTTTTTGCCACAAGTTACAAGCTACAAGCAACGGTGGCATTTTTGATGAACAAAACTACTAATACACGTGTGATAAAGCACTTGTATTACAAGTGATATAACTTGTAACTTGTAATTTACACGTGTAGTTTTGATGAACGCACGTTTGTAAAAATGCAGAAATTTACAAGAGAATCGCTTGTAATACAAGGCTTGTAACGTTTGATGAATAGGGCACTGGTCTAGGATCCCGCTATACAACGACCTTCACCGAGCTGCTTATTGGATGAAAACTATTTTATATCCAATTAAATATGTCAATAAATATATCGCAAGTGGGTTGCCTAAAAAATTTCAGTCCAGGGTATATTAATTAAGAATTTAAAAAAAAAACCAGTGTAACACGGACTCCTATTTGTTAGAGTTCCGTTGACATCTTGGTTCAAATTGCGGGATCCTAGGCTATACACTATACAGCCCAATAGCGAGGTAATTATTGACTACTAGGTAACTTATTTGTTGTTTGTGTAAGTTGCGTTTAAAATTATCAATCACGCTTTCTAGCTCTACATTTATGATCTAAGCTTGCTAGATTGACGCAAGGTAGTAGGTACGTTGTTAAATGTCATATTATAAACTATGGGGGATGGGCACAAACGGCAATGAAATTAGCCACGAACCCCCAAGAAGCAAACGGCAATGAAATTAGCCACGAACCCCCAAGAAGCAAACGGCAATGAAATTAGCCACGAACCCCCAAGAAGCAAACGGCAATGAAATTAGCCACGAACCCCCAAGAAGCAAACGGCAATGAAATTAGCCACGAACCCCCAAAAAGCAAACGGCAATGAAATTAGCCACGAACCCCCAAGAAGCAAACGGCAATGAAATTAGCCACGAACCCCCAAGAAGCAAACGGCAATGAAATTAGCCACGAACCCCCAAAAAGCAAACGGCAATGAAATTAGCCACGAACCCCCAAGAAGCAAACGGCAATGAAATTAGCCACGAACCCCCAAGAAGCAAACGGCAATGAAATTAGCCACGAACCCCCAAGAAGCAAACGGCAATGAAATTAGCGAGCATAACATTTATGCATCACCAAAGTTATGTATAGGTATTATAAGAAATTGTCATTCCTGGTGTCAATCTATAAACACATATATTTATCTTCTTAATATATATAAATCTCGTGTCACAATGTTTGTCCTCAATGGATTCCTAAACTACTGAACCGATTTAGTTTAAACTTCGTGAATATCTGTCATTTGGTCCAACTTAAAAGATAGAATAGTTTTTATCCCACGTGGACGAAGTCGCGGGCATCAGCTAGTCTTAATATATATAAATCTCGTGTCACAATGTTTGTCCTCAATGGACTCCTAAACTACTGAACCGATTTAGTTCAAACTTCGTGAATATCTGTCATTTGGTCCAACTTAAAAGATAGAATAGTTTTTATCCTACGTGGACGAAGTCGCGGGCATCAGCTAGAAGACTTATAAAATTTTCAGCATTACTCGTGTCTCACTTACTTTAAAAATAAATCAGGCGAAAATGAAGTTGAATAAAATTCATAATCTTGAACAAAATCAAGCGATGTTGATTCCTGGAGCCCGAGCCTTCATTTAACTTGTGCGAAAAGTTTTCACTTGGAACGCTAATTAATTTTTGTATTGTGACAGTTGTCTATTAGAAAATGTACATTTGAATTAATTAATAGAATTCAGTGATAATCATTTACTCATTCTTGTTTTATAATATTTTCAACAGACTTTAAAAAAGGAGGAGGTTCTCAATTCGACTGTGTGTTTTTTTATGTTTGTTAACTCATAACTTGACTGAGTGAATCGATTATAATGATTCTTTTTAGGGTTCCATACCAAAATGGTAAAAATGGAACCCTTATGGTGAGACTTTCTCCGTCCGTCCGTCCGTCTGTCACACTCGATTATTTCATTAACTATTGGAGCTATCGAACTGAAATTTGGAATAGTTGTAGGTAATTGCGGCGCTCCGCCATTGCAATCATAAAAATTGAAAATCTATTTTATTTTTATTTAAAAAAGGGGGAAAACCGGGTCGTCAAAATTTCAAAATGAGATAACAATATTGAGTGGGGTATCATATTATGAAAGGGCGTTACTTGTGCATTCTTAAACCAATTTTTATTTATTTTTATGCCTAATAGTTTTTGAGTTATTGAGCAAACTGTCGAAAAAAATACCGTCCCCCCCCCCCCCTTATCTCCGAAGTTTACCAATCAAAAAATCTGAAATATCAATCAATCAATCAATTTATTCATTTGCTGGTATTATAAATTAAATCCCATTGTTTACTTCGTACACTTTATTTCATGTGACAATCTCGTTTAATAAATAAGCAGCTTGTTTGCTTATACGTCTTAACTTTGACATTCATTTGTTAAATTCTAGTATTACAATTCTATAATATAAAATAAGCTTTACTTTCAAATTAAATAATATCTCAATTATTCGCTCTACTCCAGCCTCTTTCTATCATATCTATTTTTCTTAACTTCTTTTTTATTTTTTTATTCGTTTTAGCGGGAAAACAAATCAATGGCGGGAAATGCTATGATTGGTCAGTATTCTGTGATCTCAAAAATGGAAGTCAACCTTACCATAGATTAAATAAAATCATGACATTCGGCCATCCACTCTTGTGCAACCTCCCGGTGCACAATACTTAAAATCTCAAGTAAAATTTTCTACCACCAATCAAGCAACGCCAGCACGCCATCATTGTTTCTAACAAAATATAGAATTTGTCGTTACAATATTATGATAAGTAACCACTATTCTATCTTAATGATTAACAAAATTACAATATATTCAATTCAATCCTCTTTTTCTCTTATAATATTATTGCTTAAAATACAACTCAATTCAAACACTTTATTTCACATATGCCTAACACACATGCACTTACTTATGAAAAGTCAGTATTGTTAAATTACAATATCTAAATAATACCACCAAATAAATATAATATATGATAATACTGACTTTAATATACATTTAAATCATGACATTTGGTTTCTTAGATTAATTATTATGAGTTTTCATAAAATACGGAAATTATCCATTAAAAATTATAGGTAGGTAAGTATAGAGTATATCTATAATGTTAGAAAATTATAATTACCTAAGTCAAAATTATTAACATAACATCACTTGTTTGGGTCTGGAGAATAAATTGTTACATTTGATTCAGACATACATTGCCTAATGGGGTCTGCGGCAAAACTGTTGTTTTAAATGGATTTTGTATACAATTGTATATGACGAAGGCATATGACAAAAATAAAATAAAATAAAATTACAGAATCAGTAAACAAGAGTTAAAAGATATTAGTGCGGTAAATCATTTCATTTTTCTATAAAATATATCAAAATTCATTCTCAATAACATTACAGAATAAAACTACTAAAATATTTTAAAAATAATCTTTAAAAATTATAACAGCATAAACCAAACCCCTTTTTTCAAAAAAGGTCATAATAATTTTACTGTTCACATTTTCTATAGTATAAAACGACGTATCTATACAGGTTCCAATGCATAGTCAAAAAGTTATCTACGTTAGAAAATACTGTATGCCCATTACATAGATCTTTGTGTGTTCTGAAAAATACTTCAATTCAAACTTGCGCAGTTGTGAGTACGTACGTACGAGTACATACGATATTTCAATTTATTAAAAAAAAATAGTCTATTTTCTATTAGATTTATTTTTAGTTAAGACGATCTCGTAGTCACACGTCATAAGCCATTTACGACCCTTATAATATAACATTAGATTATATCAAACTCGGTTATAGTGCTGTTTCTGTATTGTCAATATTAGCTTTTACTCTATAATATTGTATCGTTTCCATAACTTCAACAATTTCGTAAGGCCCTAAAAATTTGAATTAGGTATAATTTGTGGTATTAACATGTAGACAATATTGGACACTTAATTATCTGAAATCAAAATATCGAGCCTTTAAATTTGTTTTAATAAATATAATTATCAACTAACAAAATGATTACAAAAATGATAAAATCGATCAATTAATTAAAAAAAAAAAAACATAAGGAAACCAATATTACTGACAAGACAGAGAAAGCTATATTGTACAAATTTTCTCCTTGCGAGTAAGAAACAATAGATCCTCTTTTAAAAGATTATCTCAATGCCTGTAACTTTGTATTATTTTTTAACTATCTTTAAAGGCAATGTTTAACGATTAGAACCCAAGAAAGCGGTCATCTGAACGTTTTAAGTACTTTTTAAAATAAGTAAAACAGTATAGTCATTTTGTCAAAATTTCTACGAATCACCGACTACCAAGACTACTATGACTGCTGTTGATGTCCAATATGATGGCCTTACTTTATAAACAGCCATTTTAATAATAACAGTAGGTAAACTTGAGTCCTGTGTTGACCTCACTTTTTGACGATTATTTCAAAGACATGTCTGAAATACCTGTTCTAAATATTCTTCATCCAAATAAAACTTCTGAAATAATTTGTCGAATGAAAGTGTTAATTGTAAGTCGAGTCGAATGCGAAATCTTTGCGCGTCCCAATCACGTTCGTCTTTAAATGAATTACTTTTGGTCCATTCATAGATTCATATAAAATAGAGACCTATTTTCGTCGCTCACAAGTCTCAATCCAACTAGATAAAGTCCTACCTAACAACAATAGCTCCGTGAGTGCGTCAACTTTACATTATACTGTGTGTAATATAACTTCTAATTTGATAGGAGTGCGGATGCTAAGGTGCGTTAAAAATCATTGCGAGTTTCGACGGCTCGAGTATGTTAACTTAAATAGAGTATTTATTGCCGCACTTTTGAAGCCACCGGCGACCTGTGTCACATTTATGTATTGGTCAGTGAATTTAAAATGATCTGATTGAAGCGTTCGGCTTAGTTGTAAGCTCGTGGATAAGCGAGTGCCATACTGTATGCACTGTGAAAGGGTTTTTTTTTTATTACGTAATTTGGACAACCAATACCGATGGAGACTGACTAACTAAGTTGCATACTTCTAACCTAGTGCTACCAGATACCACTAGATACCTACTATATGACGTAACTTATCTTTCACTTTTCTCTGCACTTTATAATTTTACATACAAAATTCCTGTTGATATCCTACACCTCTCCGGGTTTTTTTTATATTACGTGACGTGATTGACGCCTGGTAATGCAAATTCGTATTTTGTCTGCATCTGCATCAAGTCAGCTTCAGGAATTGTCTGTCTTATTGCAAGGTATTATTGGTAAAGAATATAAGGTTAATAATTATAATGTTTAAAAACTAAAAAGAAGTGTGTCTCTAAGAGCTTGCTGCAACGTCATTAATAGTAATAATGAAATTAAACTAATATTTGAAATTGGGACACGACAGAATTGCCGAAGGCCTTTATGAAAGGCTTTCAAAATCTCTTGAATAAAACCTAGATAGCACTTCTGTAGGTGTTATCATCCGGTCAATTATTGTTAGTTAATATCACAAAATACTTATTTATTTCAGTTTCAGAAATCTCACAATAAATAGTCAACGGACTTTGTTCACTGGTTACAAAATCGTGACCAATTCTAAACCATTTGTGACACATTAATATGGATATTGGGCATGTCTAAATAAATCTCTTCTCTTCATTAAAGTGCCACTATCACTATCATTTAATGGAATAGACGAGCGAATGTTTTTTTTTTGTCAAATAAATCTGTTAGCTAAGATCGCTATTAATTTAGGAAATACAATATACCTTGATTTTTGGGTTCCTTACAATTCAATCCTTGCGCTCTGTTCCGAACTAATTTACCGCGAATGATATAATCTACTGCCTTATTACCGCTCATTTAAAAATGCCAATAATAGCATTGGTTTAAATTTCTGTTACTTCGTGAAATGCATGCAAGCATCTCATCCAAAAGACGACCGTTATTTTGCTCATTTGAATGCTTTTAGAACCTTGCCTTGCCATTCGTTCCAACTGTTATGTGTACGGAAGTTAAGCCTCGAGTCACTTTTTTTTTAAACCTACTCCTACATGCTCTATGACGCAAAATGTACGGTACGCTTTTGGCCCCCATATTAATGACATTCACGCGCATACTTTAACAATTAGTTTGACTACGCTAAGTCCTTTGCTGGACGGATCGAAGTCTGGAATTGCATTAAGATGATCGTTGGGTCTTGTCAACCTTTTGATGTAAAGATTTAATAAGTTTAACCACCTCGTTAGTTGGGAGGCTTATTGCTTGCTGTTGCATTGCTGCTTGATATTGGTACCTGTTCCAACAGCGGCTCCGTTTCGGTGAGCCGCGAGCAGTGCCGAAGCTGCGTGTGTCTTGATTTAACATTCTCAACATGTCCATGATCCTTGATGGGAATATTTATGTGCTTTGTGGAGAAACATCTGTAGTTATCTGCAGTTATGACGGGGGTCGCGTTTACACGCGCTTGCCTTTGAGCAGCGTTTTTCCATGACCAGCTCGTTGATCGTGCCGTGTTCCCGGCAAATGAAATAAACAATGATAAATTAATATAAATCAATCATTAGTAATACAAAAAAGATTATTCATAAAAATATATTTTATTATTAGTAAACTATTTTTAATAATACGTCTATTTTTAGTAAAATATTGTTTCAAATTCCTTTAATCATTCTACTATTCTTTTTTTGTCACTATTCATTAACATATAGTCCAAACAAGTTTATTGCCCTTTTCCGAATCTTTCAATCACAGTAAATTGTTAGTAATGTGATTTAGTGTTTTAATACACCGATAAACTGCAACTGAGTACTCATTATTATCATTTTGGTACTATGTGTACCGAATAATTGTGGAAAATACATAGTTCTATCTTGGCACACATAACCAAGTAACTCTTGGCACACTTAACCAAGTAACTCTTGGCACACATAACCAAGCAACACTTGGCACACATAACCAAGCAACACTTGGCAAACATAACCAAGTAACTCTTGGCACACATAACCAAGGACATTATTCAACATAGAACATACATAGTTCCATCTTGGCACACATAACCAAGGTCATTATTCATCATAGAACATACATATTTCCCTCTTGGCATACATAACCAAGGACATTATAGAAAAAGTAAATACGGCACTCATAACCGAATCATATTATAATTTAGTCACGGCACTCTTAACTGCCAGTTAATTTAATTCAATCTTTAATAAACCAACACTAAATCAACATTACTTAAAAATTGCTTGACATTACTTATAAACTCCCATCAATTGTTGTAAATGCCTCAACCAGAATCACATTAATTTTATCGTCATGCCATTATTTCATAATTCCTGTCTAAATATTTCAAGTACTAGGGAATTGCAAATGAATTAAAATGACAATATGTTTCTTTATTTCATAATCACTGCCACGGCATATCTTTGAAGAACTATAGAGAATTGCAAAAAAAAAATCAAAATCATACGCTGATGTTCTTAATAACTGTCAGTTTGGAATTGTTCACCGCTTCTTTATTGATTCATATCTATAACTTATGTTGCTCAGCGGAAAGGAACTAATTTATTTCCATTTTCGCTATACGATATATGCCTAGTAAAAGTGTCAGGTAGGTTATTATATACCTACATCATTTAATTTTTTTTTTTTGAAATTCCTAAATTATTGCTGCGCTACATAAATTATTCAAATTACTTGAACTTATGTTGACTATAGATACATACTATAGTCCGATAATACTGGAAACTGAAGTACAAAATGTTATGAAAATCCACGAATGTCCCTATTCTTCTTAAAAACTTCAACTATATTCGACATCACTAGCAATGAACAAACTATACGGCGGCGCCGATATAGCTCTAGCATAAATACCTACTTGCTAAATTTTAAAGCAATTCATAGTCGAATGACTGTTATTATCAATTATTATTCAATTAAGTTCCAGAACATTGGGCTATGTGATAATATTCTGTCCCATATGTAGGTATCAATTTATTTTTATTTATTTTGACTAACGTAGGTATGTCCAGTATGAAAAAGATCTGTTACCTGCAATTAACCTAGAAAACTGCCTGTTTTCATAAAATAATTTAATCAAAAATAACTATGTATGTTTATTCTATTACATTGTATTTTATGCACAGTCATAGCATTTCTCACTCTATGCTCTAATTAATAAGAATACAATTGTTAATGGCGCTGTCACTAGATGGCGCTGTACGATAGTACGGTACAATTCGTATAAACAAAATATTTACTCGAATGATTATACCTACAAGCACCAAAAACCACTATTCCTCTAAAGCGACACCCTATTATTGCACTCTGTATTCGCAGTAACAAAACTCATACAGTTCAATAGGGATTTAAGGCATTGCTGATTGCAAATAAATCAAAATTGGTATTTTATCTTCACCTTGACGAGGTTCAACAAAGTAATTACGAATTGGCTGTACTTTGACTTTTATGTTTTCGTTATGAGTTCTAGATTATATTATATATATTATACTTTGACTAATATTTATAAAAACATTCATAGCTACCTATTTTACACGTCAAGGTATAACAAATTGCTTAGTAGGGATAAAACATGCAAATAAATAATCGAAATGAAATCAGAATAATATCATACCTCAATAATATGTGGGTCAGCAGTTCGCGTAGGTTCTGTCACTTCTGAAGTATTATAAATTAAATCCCATTGTTTACTTCGTACACTTTATTTCATGTGACAATCTCGTTTAATAAATAAGCAGCTTGTTTGCTTATACGTCTTAACTTTGACATTCATTTGTTAAATTCTAGTATTACAATTCTATAATATAAAATAAGCTTTACTTTCAAATTAAATAATATCTCAATTATTCGCTCTACTCCAGCCTCTTTCTATCATATCTATTTTTCTTAACTTCTTTTTTATTTTTTTATTCGTTTTAGCGGGAAAACAAATCAATGGCGGGAAATGCTATGATTGGTCAGTATTCTGTGATCTCAAAAATGGAAGTCAACCTTACCATAGATTAAATAAAATCATGACACTGGTATAAGTATTAACAAAAGTTGGTTGTTACAAATATATAAGGTCTAACTATACCACACCATATTGGCATGCAAATATAAATCATTAGAAAGTCAATTAACATTTTTAGAAACACAAACAAATAAAATTATTAATTTACTATGAACATTGCACAAATAATTATGATCAACAGGAATAAACGTATATTTTACAGGAAAAATAAAATCAACTCTCTAACTATTATACTTTTTTTGATAATAACAATAAACCGCCAAAAACAAAGTTACGTTTGCGGTTTGCCAACAAAAGTACCTACATGTAAATTATACTCGTCAATTTATGAACAAAAGTGATTCTTTGAATGTTTTACTTCTTTTATGGTATGGAACCCTCGGTGCGCGAGTCCGACTCGCACTTGGCCGGTTTATTTATTTCAGATTTTTCGAATTAGAAACTTCGGAAATAAGGGGGGGGGGGAACGGTATTCTTTTCGACAGTTTGCCCAATAAATCAAAAACTATCAGGTAAAAAAATAAATAAAAATTGGTTTTAGACTATAAAAGTAACGCCCTTTTATATGATACCCCACTCAATATTGTTATCTCATTTTGAAATTTCGGCGACCCGGTTTTCCCCCCTTTTTAAATAAAAATAAAAACAATTTTCAAATTTTTACGATTGCTGTGACGTCGCGTCACTATTATCTATAACTGTTCTAAATTTCAAGTCCATAGCTTGAATAGTTACTGAAATAATCGAGTGTGACAGACGGACGGACGGACGGAGAAAGTCTCACCATAAGGGTTCCATTTTTACCAAATTGGTATGGAACCCTAAAAACGAGCAGAAAACCGCATTTGTTATACCCTCCCTCCTTAAATATTTTTTATTATTTTAATTTAACTAATTTATTTTTAAAGTGAATATGGCCGTTATCAATGACGACCAAAAACTAGCAAAAAACACGTTTTGTGGATGGGAGCCCTGTATGTGTATTTTGTATCAATACAAATACTAAAAATTGTTGTTATAGCGGAGACAGAAATACATCATCTTTGAACTAGTGTCTAATTGTCACGTCTCAAGAGATACAGCCTGGTGACAGACGGATGGAACGGACAGCGTAGTCTTAGTAAAATGATCCCGTTTTTACCCTTTTGGTACGGAACCCTAAAAATCGACGCCCGAGCAATAAAAAATGTTTGCCAGATACGTTAATATACCCATTACCCAGTACTTTTCTTTTAATAACCAAAGCCATGACAGCCCAGGGGTCAATAATTAGTATTTCAGCTTCGTAGGGTCAAGATTCGTATGTCATGCATACACTTCTGTCTTCTGTCAGACTTGAGAACGACATCGTATAATATGCAAACTTATAATACCAACAAGTTCAATTCCATATTTAAAAATCAGTTATACTTAAGAATTTTGATATGAAAAGATATATTACTCTATAAATTATTATTAATTGACGTAATATTTGCAAATAAATCATTCATTTAATGTTTTAACTTCATTATTTTTGTTACACCTATTGCATGTCATAAGGCTGGATTTGGATAAGAACTAATTATATTATGTAACTTCTATGTATTGGACATGTAACCCAAATTCGCAAATAAAGATAAATTCAAACTTACATGCCTAAGAGATTTCCAAAATTTCCAGAGATTTCCATGGCAAATTTTCTGAAAGGTTTGCCATGCCAATCCGCACTTAGCCATCATTATAATTTATAAATTTTTTAAATAATCCAAGCCAAAGCCAAGTACGGCATTCTAATAACAAGAAAGAAAAAATAAAGTAAATAAAAAAATTAATGAATTCACTGTAGCACTCTCACCGAAACGGTCTCTTATAATATTCGCCGAAGCAAAATTTAATTTGTATGGAATATTTGCTGAAGGATTTTAATTTGTATGGAAATTGCTATACCATTGTGTACTGTGCTTTACGTTATGTCATTTATTGTAATTGGTTGTAGGCACTTTTTAATTTGTACGTAATTTGCCGGCTCTACAGTGACAGTTATGTCTTCAGATCTGAGGAGGGTGTTCACTGTTTCAGAAAGGGACAAGGTTTATTTGAAATAATTAACTTTTTGGCGTGTGTAATTTTAATGTAAGAATTATGTGACTGAAATAAATGATGATTATATTTATAGTAATACTTTAATTGTTTTATAGAGACGTCATGTATTATAATTTTTTGCTTCATATCCAGTTTCATTAAATTTCATATTATATTTGTTGTAGTTGAGCACCTGCGCGTGCAATTTGTATGGAAATCAGTACCATTGTGTACGCAGCCTAACGCTCGCTGCGAATTGATTGTGTGGACGTGGTTTTGTTTTAAATGCATATTGCTACGGCGCTCACTGCTACCCGTGTTTTTTGTTTAACTACCTCCCACTTACGAGGCTTTTAAATTATTATCTGGGGTCACCATTGATTTATAAACTAAGGATTTGGGGTCAGCGCTAAAAAGTGTCCGAACCGAATGACATACAAAACGCGAAAAGACATACAATCGCACTTCAGTCTCGTGTTTGAAAATAAGGCTGTATAGTAATGGTTTAAGACATAAATTACAATGTTTTAGTTTGTTTATAAAAATACTCAAGTACCCTCGTTTATATAGGTTTTCTCGGGACACTTTTTTCGTGAATTTTGTATTACACCCGACGTCCATAGATTTATAAGCCTATGGGGGTTACATAATTTTTTGAACTCCACATACTACGGTTGTTTACTTCCGATGGCATTTTATGTAATGAGTAGGTACAATATAGGGTATTTTCACAGGTAGGTATATAGATAGATAGATAGAAAATACTTTATTTTACAGTCTACACCAATACACTTAGTTAAATACTTAGCTGCAAAGATTTTTATCCAGTCAATTAAAACTTAGTATAAATATACATGTCTTAAAGATCTCCATATTTGTATGCTTTATATTACAATGGATGCTATCCATCTGGATGGATCCTACAAGAAGATTCCCGCCACCTAACAAAAAATGTTGATTATGGATAATGGAGTAAAGGAAACATTCTCTTTACATCCTTGTTAATTATTAATTATTTATACTGAACTCAGTGTGTTTGCTTTGCGCCAGTTTTCTTTCATTCATTACTTGTGAGGTTTCCTTTGTTTTCACAAAAATGGCTGCGTTTTATTATTTGTTTGATTAATGCTTTTGTGTTCAATGTTTAAATAATCTTTTTTCCTTTTAAGTCAAAACATTTGCGGATTTAACGTTATATCATGTTTTGACTTTTTTTCCTGAAGGGAAATATTGTTTTGGATAGTCTACTAATTGAAAGAGGCAGCAATCACGCTATATCTATCAACAGGTGCAGAGCAGCAATGAAGAATATAACTAAAACGGGAAAAATATTCCTCTTGGGGAGCTGCCATTGCGTACGGCTGCGTAAACGGTTAAAGTTTCGCCAAAATTCGAAATATGCACGAATTACAAATGATTTTGGTATTACGAATGTATGGGAGACATCGTAGGTAACCGCATTCTTATTTATAATGGGATATTATAAACCAAAATTCATGCGTGCATAGCCGTGGACAACAGCTAGTATTATACACATCTCTCTACTAAGAAGCGTAGGTACATTACACACAATAAGTAAGCCCAGCCGGCTTTGCAACAGTCCTCCATACGTCATCGATCATGTGCGACGCTTGTCCTGTCCGTGAGTCCGCCAGTTGATCCCGCATCAATAGCCTGTGACGATATCTGTTACTATTATTATAGGTATTACACATTACATTGATGACACTCTCTATCTACTACACTCCTTAGCGGAGTTAGTCCGCTTTCGGCTTTGAGTGGAAAGTCCCGATATCGATTCCCGGCACTAGAGCCACATTGGTATTTTATAATTTCTATATTAGGTATAACTTCAGTCCAAATGGAATCAAATCAAATCATTTATTCATTTGCTTCAAACATGGTAATAAAAATTGATGCTATACAATTAATGATAGAGTCTCGACATGTTTTACCCCAACATGGGCTTGCAAAATTAGTTTTTAGACAAATAAAAAATTTATAATATTCTGTCAAAAATGAACCCAGCATTTCATATTATGTCATCTGATATGTCCTTCTATACCTAGGCCCACTACCCCACTACCATAGCTTTATCCAACTTTTTCGTTTTACTTTCCTACATAGCCAAAGGTTGCCTGAAAGAAATCACTTGCAACTTTAAGGCCGCCTTTGCAAAAAATATTATTTTGTTTTTTTTTTCGGTTTCTGTGTATCTTGATTGTAATGATCGGGTGCAATAGTTTCTTCTTCTTCTAAATTGGCTAAGTTCTGGTCTGGTGAGAGGCTTCAGCCACGACTGTTTACCCTACGCTACGATGAACTGCCAAATGATTAAGCGTTCCAATGCGATGCTGTGTAGCAACCATTAGCGGCTTTATTGATCCTTTCCAAGTAACTACAATAGCACTTTCGGCGGCATCTTCACTTACCATCATGTGATGTTGCAGTCAAAAACTTACTTGTGTGTATTGCTAAAAAAAACTAATATTTTATTTCCAATGAAGAAGAAACATGTGAAACTTATAGTGGAGACTTGCTTAAATCGATCAAAAGAAATCTGATCATTATGGTATGCTATAATAGTTTAGATAATATACTGATATTTTCGCGAGTATTAAGATTATTTCAAATCCCGTCGGATTTCATTTCTTCGGGAAAGAAAAGGAGCCTACGTGTATTTTTCCTGGGTTTAACCTATATCCACTCCAAATTTCATCCAAAACAATTCAGTTATTATTACGTGTAAGAGTTACAAACCTGTTACTTCTACCTTTATAATATTAGTAATGACAGCGTACTCGTACGTCGTATAGTCGTGATAAGAGGAGGAATTTCATCAAAGCATCTTATTTGCATGATCTATCTGGATCATAATATCGTCTCTATCGGATATTATGAGTTGTTCTCAAAGCCTTTGTTCTCGCCGCCTGATCAGCAAATATTGAAAAACGAGCTCATAAAGCTGAGCGCCGATGCGCTTTTTGTCAATTATCTTCGAAATCAAATAGGAAAAATTCCAGATTTAAATTTTATAGAGTTTGAATACTATTGGCTAATAGGCTCTTGGTTGTAACCTCGCTCCAAATCAGTGTCTCTGCAAAATCTGTATGTGTAAACTTGACTTTGACTTTTTTATATCGATCGAAATTCAAATCTATACTTTATAGTAACCTAAATAGTTTGTTTGTTTGTTTGAATCTCAGTAAACACAGTACCTAATACATTACTACGCCTCAAGGGAATTAACAGACACTTCGGAGTGCACCTATTAAGACAAACTCCGCAAGAAGAATCCTACCATCTTTAACTAACTCTAACTTATAGTTTTTCTGTGATAGTCAGATGTGAAGTTTTACATTCGTATAGAGAGTGGCTTAACTTATGCATTTGCAACTTAAATTACACAAATTACTTATTTTACACAAAAAAAACAAAACTTATTATCAATCAAACTTCACTTATTAGTACACAATAGTGAGACTAATAAATGGCTCAAACAATTTAACTAATGAACCCTAAGATTGAAAATTCTAAACAAATTGTATTCAATCAATTCTGTACCTTATTTCGTTTGTTACTGAGCACACATTTTACTGTCAAGAACACAGTACTCAAATCGGGTATTTTACAGGCGTTAAGTTTCTGCCTCAATCATTTTGCGCTTTATGGTAAATGCGAATAAGGTAGATTTTGCGTTGTTTTCGGACCCAGGACTTTTTAATAGCCGCCATTTGTTAGAGGCGTAACGATCTCCGCCGTTCTTTCGTTAACTTGTTAAGAAATTACAATTATACTAGCTAATGCACGCGATTCTGTTTCAGTAATAATATAACAATCATATAGGTACACGAATTTAAAATCACCGGTCTAAAATGCCCATCAATCGGTGATAGAAAGAGATAGAGAATTTACGACAAATGTTACGACATAAACATTCCGACAAATTGAGAACCTCTTCCTTTTTTGAAGTTGGTTTAAAAGGAATCATTATAACATTTAAAATAAAAAAGTAAGGTTATTTAATATGGTGGCAAAGTAAACCGGGATGTATTTTGTTTGATTTTAATTGTTAATTGAGATTTTTATAGTGCTCTAATTTTCATAACAAATATAGTATAATAAGTATTTAATATAAATATTGTTATAAAGCAATATGTGGCAAGAAAATAGGATTTTGAAAAGAAAAATAATTAAATGCCGAAATTTTTTGTCTGGAAACGCAACCGGTCTCTACAACTATAAAAGACGATTGTTGTTTAACGAAAATAAAATATTTATAAATTATCTTATTAATTCTTGTCGACTAAAGCAACAGCACACACACCCATGGCATATTATATTTTATGCGCAGATGGTTCATCTCTGACGAGTGTGACCGAGTAGAGTATAATCTTGACGTAAGCTTAAGTTTTGTTGAAGATCGCATAAAGATATCTGTTGATGAAAGCGCCAAACTTGAAGTTACGAATAGATAAGTATCATGTTAATTAACTTTACACAAGTACTTGAGACTTGAGGGGGTTGTGAGTGAAATACAAACTTACACTGGGGTTGACGTGTCACTTTACAACGAGCAAATTCGTAGAAGGCTCGTAGAGAGCGCGTAGCAACAGCCTAACGTAGCGCTACGAGCTAAGCTATGAGCTTCTAATGCCTACGCGGCTACGAAATAGATGAATATCATATTTACACGGAAATATATTAAAAATATATTGAATTTTGAGTGCTAAGTTTGCAACCTCCTCCTCCTTTTCGGTACATATTTTGTTTTAAAACGCAGTGGTAGAGTTACAACGAAATACACGAAACTCAAACGTAATTAAGTTTTTTATAAGCGACTGCAATTTAGACCTATATTGAAGATATATTACTTGCTACACAGCATCATATCGGAATACTTAATCGCTTGGAAGACGTACTATCTGGTAGAATGGTGAACAAAAGTGACTGAAGCTTTCTACCGGACTAGATCTTAGTCAATTGAGAAATTAAAATCCCTAACTACATAGCTTTAGTAGGATATGTTTTGGAGAGTATGCTCAAAAACTCCACAACCTTGTACATCCTTCACTTTATACTACAGAGAACCGCTAGACGCCGAGAGAAATGGCATCCTTATGTGGTTGATGTCCAGCGTACTCGAACAAAACGTTTTTCTTCCACGTTTCTATAGGAACCGCTAAGGTGTGGAACACCCTTCCAGCTTCCGTGTTACCAGCCAAGTATAGTCTGGGTGCCTTCAAGAGAAGAGTGAATAGGAATTTTCTAGGCAAGCGCGCTCCACTCTAGAACTCATCTTTTCTGTCCATCAGACATGATTGTAGTCAAACGCAATTATAAGAAAAAATATTGATCTCTGCCTGGAATTAAACTCGGCACCTTCTGTTTAAACACTACAGTAGGTATACCAAGAATAGGCACTACTCCACAGAGGTCCCCCAATCGGGGAAAATACGGGAAAAAAATGTATATCATTGAAATCCTTTTATGTCATCATTTAATGCGAAATGTTTTGTATAATTCGGTGTTCATTTTAAGTTAAGATATAATAAACATATTCAGAAAATCAGAAATAGCTGTAATTAATTTAAATAAGCTCATCACTCGCAATTAGAGCGGCATTTAGGTTTAATACTAATATTATGAAGTAGAAAATTTGGAATTTGTATGTTTCTTACCACGATACCTATTAAACCTGCTTAGCTGATATTTGGAATGGATATAGACTAACTGGTGGCGCCTTATTTCAAATTCCCAATATTCCTTTTATCTGTCCCTTTGCTACAGGTACTTATAGTAACAGGTATAATGAGAATTAAGATTTTTGACGACATCCGTGGCGCAGGGGACGCACGCTCGGATTCGAGTGGGAGGTCGAGGGATCGATTCCCGCCACGGGCCACTTTGGAATTTTATAATTTCTAAATTGGCTCAGGTCTGGTCTGGTGGGAGGCTTTGGCCGTGGCTAGTTACCACCCTACCAGCAAAGGCGTACCGCCAAGCGATTTAGCGTTCCGGTACGATGCTGTGTAGAAACCGTTGGGGTAAGTTCACTTACCCCTTCCAAGTTAGTACGCTAACATCTTCGACTGCATCATCACTTACCATCAGGTGAGATCGCAGTCAAGTACTAACTTGTATAGCGTAAAAAAAAAAGAACTAATGTTTCAAGATATAGAGCGGAGCAATGCGTTGTATCATGTATGTCATTGCTGTGTCAAGTTGTAAACAACAACAAAATAATATATAAATCTGTATGTATACCTAATTGAGTAACTGAGAGTTCACGATGTTACCTCAATGTTAGGTACTTATTTCCAGCTACAATCCACAATCTACAAAGCAAAGGATTTTAATTTAGTTCAGCAAACAGTTTAATGATCTGACAGCGTTTGTTTTATTCACTTCGAAGAAAACTCCTTTCCAAAGTAAACGTTGAAAACTGGAGTTTTGGTGATTCTAAAGAGCTATGATATTTCGAAACAAATACTTAAACTGTTTATTCTTGTAATATTCAATTTACGTAAACCTCTATTTATTTGTTCAAATGCACATTTCGCTGGCTTCGCAGAAAATGGGAGTCGCTAGTTGTTTTTGTAAGTTGCTGATACAGACTTACATAAGCCAATCGTTTTTATGGTTCCGTAGCATAGTTGTAAGACCACGACTTATTATTCGGGGGTCCGAGATTCTGGTCCCCGTCATGCACTGCTGATTTATCAAACTTAAAATGTGCGTTCAGAATGCCATTTAAAATGCCAGAGAAGAACTGGCAAGAAATTCGGTACTATTCTTCTTTTCAAAAATGTCTCAATATACAATTTTAAGTACGTAGTATGAAACAATATTTTTAAGATATCTCGTGAGTTGGAGGAGATGGAAGCATATCACTATCGTTCCAAGAATCCTGGTTATTTAAAAATTATTTTTCCCGACGTCACAAATACGTTAAACGACATTTTAGGCAGTCGTAAAACAATTGAGGCGTTAGCAACCTTTCCGAGTAGGGAAAAAGAAATATTCTTCATATTTCAACACGACGAAGATTGCTTGTCTAACAGTAATAATGGTTTCGACTTTCGAGGGTATAGTAGGTATTTTTACGTTGATATACAGACACCCACAGTCTGACAGATTGACGCGGCGCTAAGACGACAGCCTCGTCGGTGGATCAAAGGTTTTCGCCGTTTGATTATGATGTCTTAGACATGTTTAAGACAGTTCGGATTGGGGATTTATATTTCTTCACCTGTTGCTTGGGATATTGAAGATAAGTATTTTAGACTGCTAAAATTAGAGCTTTTGAGCTTTTAGAATTTTAACAGTCTAAAATACATAAATAAATATATGGAGATGTGGATTATATTAAGTTGAAGCTCCGAGAATTTAAAGTTAATCTGCTTACGAAAGGTTCTTTGTTTTATTTTTATTTTATTTTATTTTACGTAGAGTCATATGTACGCACATGCTATTATACACAGATTTTATTTGTAAACTTCGAACTCTTATAAAGCCGTTGGTGCAAGCCAGTTATCAAAAATCCGTTTAAATTTATTTGATATTATTTTGATATTATTATATTAATAATAATTAATAAAACAAAAATACTACTACTACTTTAGTTCCCGATAAAAATTGAAAAAATGGAGATTTTTGAGCAACTTTTGGGAGTGAATTTTTTTTATCAAGATTTATCCAAACGTTTCAGAGCGAATTAAGATGAAAGATCCAAAATACATGAAGTTTACGCCTTTAAGGTAGGAGATTTTTTTATTGTTTTTGAGTATGAGACAATATTATTTTGTTACCAAAATAGATTAAACGATTGAGGTTAATCTATTTTGGATAATATTAGGCTTTTAATATAATAAATAAATATTTAATCCAATAATTAATCTACTTATTTTTATTGATCACTTTTTAAAGTAGGCCTAAATCTCAATTGAATAAAATAGGTTTTCCGGCTATTTTCCGGTGTGTGAACAAGACGTGTGTGCAAAGTCTTTGATTTTTGCCAGACCCGAGTTCTAATGTCTGAAAGGATTTTACAATCGACGTGAAAGTACTTACTTTATGGTACAATTTGTAGTATCCGTGCAGAACTCTAGAAATCGAGAGCTGCAACGTTAGCAGCTAGCGGTATTCATTAGAATTAAATTAAAAATAATTCGCTGGTTTCAACATTAGTAGGTCCACTTTTGAAAGTAGTAACATGACAGTAAAGAAATAGAATAAAACTGATAGTCAGTAATTCTTGCGTGAAGTTTAAATGTTTCCATCATCACTCTCAAATCCCACTTCTGAAGCGTTTGAAAAAATTTCGACGTAGACAGGTCCATTTGTATGATAGATGCGATATTTGTATATTCCTTTTGTTTCAGTTTTATGAACTTTTTTTGTGAGATCCACAAAGTGCCTACTTAATTTTCTGTACATTTTGAAAAATCATAAATACTCGTAATGACTGGTTCCTTGATTTTTTGCAGTATATCATCGAACAGAGGTAATTTTTTCGTGACGATTTTGTGATAAAAAATTAAAGTGACTTACCGTGAAGCGATCGCCGTAAACTTTTGACGAGACCTCGTAGCCTCCCACGCTACTCGCGATCAGCACTGGGTTGCCCTTTGGCCCGTCGAAGCCTTTTATACCACGAAGGGATAAGGCGGAGTCACCGCGCGCATGTCGCCCCAAGCGCCTCCTCTTTTGACTCCAACGCCGTATGACGTCACACGTGACGTCACGAAATGTTGATAATGACCAGAGAAAAGGTATGCAGAGGTCACGCATGGCAAAGGGTTTAGCTCTGAAACCACTTGTTATAAGTTTGAAGGGAACTTAATTAAGTAGGTATGTTGTTAAGCTAAGGTTACGGACACGCTGCAGATATTTCACGATCGCTGTTCAGTGCGCCTAGCAAACTCACATGCTGAAAAATAAATAAAAATGGAAATACGTAAATAAATAATCATTTATTTGAATGAATACATATGTAGCGTATGAAAAGAGTAAGTCCCGAGTTCCTAGCCAGGTCTTCTCGGTGCGAACCTGCCTTTCGAGCTTGGCGGTAGAATTTTTACTTTTCATAAGAGCCTATTTTATTGTAGAGCCTATTATATCAATTGTTTGGTTTTAGTGTTTTTCCAATCTATAGGCATACAAATATTTTTAAAAAAATAGGTGCAAATTTTAAAAGGATTTGGTCCATATTAGCGTCAATTACAATTTACAAAAAACGTACAAAAATACACAATATACCTAATGGTATTTAGTCAATACAGTATAAAATACCTCACTGCGTGTGTACGTAAACTGAGGTAATAATGTTGCGATCACAGTGAGGTGTCTTCAGCGTGTACCGTTGCGGACACCCCACCCTGGCATGTCGTACCTTAAGTTTAAGATAGATTTAGACTTCGACCTCGTATTCTGCCATCCAGGGTTCGAGTCTAGGAGCTTTTTTATTTTCATGAGTGATTGACGCAACTACATATTTAAACAATATTAATAGTGCAATCTTCGTCCTATTCCCAGGGTCATTATGATGGCACCGGTCCATCCCATTGATCTAGTTGTAGTTAAAGGCAATTATGCTCGTTTTCACCAACATTTTAAGAGACATCCCTAGGTGACAGTTGTTGTAAGTGAAAACTGACGCTTGGTGAAAACTAACATTAATTATATATTTCAAATTTAAACGTAGTAGGTATTTTGGGGACGTTTTAATTTAAATTCACTCAGAAGATTCGGAAAAACTTTTTAAAACAGGAATTTCTCTCAAACGTTGGTTCATAATCTCAATTTTCTATTTTTTATCGGGAAATATGCAAAAAATGTAATTGTAATTTTCGTTCTAACGTGAATAAAAAAGAAAAACGCTCGGAACGGATTTTTAATAGGTAACTGCCTAGTGTTTTAGTCATTAATTTAAAACGTCATTTTTCTGTTATATTCGTCTGCATCAACAAGCATATATACGTAAGAGTGGGAAGGACAAAAATAAAATGACAACAAGGACAAATTAAGAATTACACGCGGAAGAAGCCGCGTGCAAAAGCTAGTGTTTCAATAAGGGAGGTTTACGACACGAGTCATAAACATCAATAATTGTAACTGAAACTATTAACACGAATTAAGATCGTTAACTTTAACTGAACAGTTAACACTGAGACGTCGTAAACCTTGCTACTGTCACTTACTCTAAAGATACGTACCCAAAATGACCGTCGCCGTCTCATATTCAAAGAGTATGTATCATTTTCTGTTCTGAGCCTGGTGCACTTCGCGCCAGTGCTTAAAAAACACGTTGTCTGGGGATGCCTGGGCGACGGTTCTAATAATCTTATTATAAGAACAGCGAGCAGATTCCCAGAATGCTGCAATTCTGTTCCGGAGTACTGCGTAAAAGTCAGGTACACCTGCGACGGCAAACATACCGGAGGCGCTACAATGACTTGGCATTTTTAATAAAATACGAAGGGCATCGTTATACTGAACTCTGAGAATGTTATAGGATCTTCTGGTGTAATTCATCCATAGTTGCGAAGTATAGAAACTCATGCAATAAGCTTTAAATAATGTAATTTTAACATCCTCAGAGCACCGTGCAAACCTGCGTGCGATCATGTTGCACCGTATTGCAAGTGACCTACGCTCCCGTTCTATATCCAAATCATCGCCCAGGGATCCCGACAACATGTGTCCAAGATACTTGAACCGCTGCACAACCTGAACTGGTACACCATCCAATAAGACAGGCGGAATTCTCTCCGGACCCTTACCAGCACGGAAGACCATCATTTCTGATTTGTGCACGTTGTACTTCAATCCGTGTCTTGAGGCATAGTTTTCGCAAATCGCTACTAATTTTCGAAGACCCCTGATTGAGGGGCTAAGCAGCACCATGTCGTCGGCATAACTTATATTATTAAAACAGACACCGTCAATGTGGCAGCCGACGCTGGTGCGACTCAGCCCCACAATCAGGTCGTTTATAAACTCTATACGAATAAGAAAAGAGAATGACCAAAGGTGGTATCAAGTTTTCTCATGAACCAAAACCAAAATAGCCTAGGAAAATAAAATAGGGTTTTTAAGAACTATTGGCACTAAGAATTTGTTTTTCATATCCGGAATTTAATTTTCCATACAAAAAGTTACTTTCTTTTCGACGTAGGTACATTTTGTTTCACACTGATTATACTAAGAAATACTACTTGTTTGTTTGCCTATAACTTTAGAATCCGGATATTAATTAAAAAAGTAATAATTGTAGGAGTTAATGTGGAGACCATAGTCTATAAAAAATAAAGTTTGGGTTTGATTCAGCTTGATACGGGAATCCATACATCCACGGTCATTGTCCTTGAACTACTGAAAATACTTAAGTTTTGTAATAATATAATTTTCTTCCAAAATTAAATCAATATTTTATTGATGCAGTTGTTTGGCCGAAGATAAAGAAGCATACATTCATAGGAATAAACACAATATTTTTTATCTTACAAAATCAACAAAATTCCTTCATAGGCCATTAATGAAATGTCAGGTGGTCTGTCTACCGGCAAATTCGCAAAGAAAATTACCAATTGTTGAAATTATTTTTGGCGCAGGGGACGTGCGCTCGGATTCAAGCCGCGGGAGGTCGCGGGTTGATTCCCGCTCAGGTCTGGTCTGGTTGGAAGCTTCGGCCGTGGCTAGTTACCACCCTACCAGCAAAGACGTATCGCCAAGCGATTTAGCGTACCGGTGCGATGCTGTGTAGAAATAGTTAGGGGTGAGTTTACTTACCCCTTCCAAGCTATGAAATGAAATGAAATAAAATTCTTTATTTCGCATAGGCCTAAATAATAGGCGCCCATGAAATGTCAAAAACCTTACCGCCAAGTTCGGAATGCAGGTTTGCACCGAGAAGAACTGGCAAGAAACTTGGCACTTGCTCTTTTCAAAGCTAGTACGATAACATCTTCGACTGCATCATCACTTACCATCAGGTGAAATCGCAGTCAAAAACTAACTTGTATACGTATTGTAGAAAAAAATTAGCAATTTAATTTTTATTTTAGGTACCTAATAATTAGGGTTCAGTGGACACCGATGCGATGTAAGGTCCAGCAGCGGTTCGGAGTAGGATATATTTTTAGAGGCCAATATCGCGCGGAACCAATCAGGCGAGTCAACAATCAGCGTTCTGTTTGCAAACGTTCGTCTACTAATACGAATTACGCACATTCTGTTTGTACATACTCCTAGTATACACTCATATCTCGCATACGTTTTGGCGATGTTCAATAAATACATTTCTTACTGACTGTAAGAGATTGCCTTAGATTGGCCGTATTTCGGCCGAACTAGCTCGCGGAATTCAAAATATAGATTTCGCAAATATTACACAAATTACATAACGTTTGAAAGTAAAATTGTCTTCATAGTTTTTAGCTTGAAAGTCGCAAAAACTCGCTTAAGTGATCGTTCTACCCCGTTAAGTGCCAAATAAACGCATAAGTTTTTTAATACAAATTTTTATCACGTCTATAAAACCTTTAAACATGCATTATATAATTTTTAGAAATAACTTATTAGGTCACCCATACACACTACTCGTTTGCAGACGCTTTGCCGATGATTTCCCTCTGACTCCCACAGACGAGCGCTGGTCGCGGTCGTATGAAGTGGGAGGTGAAGTCATCCATATGTCGACAAGACATCTAGAGTATGATAAAAAATTATGTTTTAAACAAATGCTACGCGTGTATTTTTGTTAGTTACTTTTCATGACAACTACTTAAAAGCTGGCTAGGCTTAATTTATTGACCTGGATATATCAATTATTCCTTCGGGATCTGTAAAAAACCTAGTACACTACACTCAAATACCGTTCTTAGTTTAGCTACGAGTATATCCTCTCCAATCGCTTACCTGCATCACTTATCTCTGGTGATGAGGCGCCCTTAGAGACTCAAAATCGTAAATCCATCAAGAAAAGTATCAATAACGTGAGTCGTCTAACAGTCGTAACTGAAAGCCGCTACGTACATCCAACAGGAGTGAAATCCAAGACTAATGTGTCTGTTAACTTCGGTGGGGTCCCAATTATTGACGCAATACACGTGAACAAACGTAACTATTATTTTATGTAACGATTTATGCCAATCATATCAATTTAAGTTGGTTTGAAAGCCTTTTCCACTCCATTTTCACGAGTTACTCAATGATGAAAGTTGAAACAATAAGAATAAACTTGGTATGAACCCACTAAAGATCATTTTACTGCGGATCGCTAATTGATTTCGATTGCTGTTCTTTTTATTGCGAGCGGGGCACTTTCGTTATTGGCGATTGTCGATAAAAATGGTAATTCTAGCGAGAGTGCGGTTTTTTTTAAATATCTATTGTATGTATTTTCCATAGTAATTTGGGATATTGCAAATTATTTTAAAAACGTTTGCACAAAACTGGATTATTTGCATGACTCTGTTGTGTGTATTAGAATAACAGAAATTAAAATTAATTTTGCAGAAATTAAAACAAACAAGTTAGTCGCAACAATAACTCAACTTGCAAACAACCTATCGAATGCGAGTTTTTTTCTATCGATTGGTAGTACTAACCCGAGGAGCTGTATAGTTTTTGGTGTAATTTGGATGGTCAGTGGCCGAGATATGCGCAAAAAACCGTGCGAAGTATCTATCGTAGTAAACTTTTGTGAACGGTGTGAATATGCTCGCGATAACTTCTGTCATCCATACTAGTTTTTATTCGAGTGGATATATGTATTTTATTCACTATTTTTCCATTTTTAACCGACTTTAAAAAGAGGAGGAGATTCTCAATTCGTCGGCATCTTTTTTTTTTATTTATTAGAGAGATTACTCGAAGACGTGTAAACCGATTTGGAAAATTCTGTTTTTGTTTGAAAGGGTATACTTCCAAGATAGTCCCATTTTTTTTTGGTCAGGATCTGATGATGGAATCCTGGAGAAGTCGAGGGAACTTTTCAAATTTTATATGGACACTTACACTTTGGGTATTATTTGAAAGAGTAATATTTTCCAATATTCCTATAGTCATCAAGTCAGGATCTGGTCATGGGATCTTGGTGAAATCGAGGGAACTCTTCAAATTTTGCTAATATACTTGAAGCGATTTGGGTATTTTTTTATAGTGACTAGTGCATTTGCTTGCAGATGCTGACTTAATGACTATAGTCATCAAGTCAGGATCTAATCATGGGATCTTGGTGAAATCGAGGGAACTCTTCAAATTTTGCTAATATACTTGAAGCGATTTGGGTATTTTTTTATAGTGACTAGTGCATTTGCTTGCAGATGCTGACTTAATGACTATAGTCATCAAGTCAGGATCTAATCATGGGATCTTGGTGAAATCGAGGGAACTCTTCAAATTTTGCTAATATACTTGAAGCGATTTGGGTATTTTTTTATAGTGACTAGTGCATTTGCTTGCAGATGCTGACTTAATGACTATAGTCATCAAGTCAGGTTCTGATGATAGGATCTCGGAAAAATTGAGGGAACTCTTCAGATTTTATAAGCACACTTCAAGCGATTTGGGCATTTTTTTCAATGCCCTGTGCATTCGTTGTTTTCCACTAAAAAGTAAAAAATAAAACGGAAAATTCTTTTAAAAAAAAACGACTATAAGTGCCACTACAAAGAGTGAAATAGTTAAAAATCTACTTCCAGTTTGACATTTAAATAATTTCATAATTAGTTATAACGTTATTCATTACGTAATCCTTTATTAAAAATGAACTAATTATTATCTTAAAAACTCACGCACTGAGGGTTCTGTACTACCGATGTAGAAATTACGTCGCTAATTTTATTAACGAATCTTTAAACTAACTTTGTTTGAAGAGGTTTATTATTAAAATACACATTTGGACCGCTATAATTATGGCAATAAGTACAATTGATACTGAAGCAATTAGCTGAGAACATGGACGGACAGACATACGGACGAGAAACTCTAACCATAAAGGTTCATAATAAAAATTGCTAATCTGCAGTAGGACTTTAGGCGACGCTGTATAAGATTCCTTTTGTAAGAGGAACTCCACTCCGAAGACGCTTCCGCTCGTTAATCCGCAGCGACCACGCAACCGCTAGACCTACACCAGCGGGACTGTCGAGTGTCAACACACTTGTATATGTCCAGAAACTATTGAATTATTATTGAAAAATGAGATAACAATGCGAACAAACATAAACATTTTGTACACACTACAATTTGATACTTCAGTGCTATCTCAATTCTCACCTGAGTGTAATTGGTAAGTGACGATGCAGCCGACGGATGTTGTCGTACAAACTTCGAGAAAGGAGGGCATATTTATTTAGAGCGCCTATCTCTTACCCCCTCAGCATCCCCTCCGGGGATGAATTCCCAGAACACACACCCAAAGTGTTCCCGAAAAAATTAAGTGCCATGTTTGTAGCGTATTTACTTGCAATGTTACGTATGCGATTTTTAATCTGATTATAAATTAAATTACTTAAGAAAGGTATGGTGTGGTATGTTGATTTTTAACCGACTTCAAAAAAAGGAGGAGGTTCTCAATTCGTCAGAATCTTTTTTTATTGTCTAACAAACTTATACTGTCCGTCCGTGTCTGTAAACTTATAGCAGCAGTAGATTCTACTGTCACACCTAATAAACTGTTGCGTAAAGAGATGGCGCTGTTACAACTACTTACTTCCATTTAAATGTGTTTTTATTATTCACTAAATGCCTATAAACCGAAAATAGTTTTAATTGCATAGTGATTGCATAAAACCACATATCCTGTTTTTAACCCTCTCCGATCCTCCATTCGAGTAAAGAATTTAAAGTATCTTATATAGATTCTAGAGGTTATGGAGTCGATGATCACAACATTGGATCCATAATGTAGACAGGGCCGGTCCTAGGGCGGTGCGAGCGGTGCGACCGCACCGGGCGCCTTCAAGGGGGGGGCGCCAAAATGAACCAAATCGTGAAAAAAAGGCGCTCGACCGAGCGCGCGAGTCGCGCACACGCACGAACAAAATTGCGAAGGAGGGGGCCGCGGGGTTAACACTTTAACCCATGGGAAAAAATGTGACATTATATCTGGACAAGAATTGATTGAAGAACTTGTGGGCTTAAAGCCATTATTAAATAATCTTCAATCAGGAGAGCCAATAAAAGTTCTTCAGCTTATAATAAAATGGAAAATTCTTTTCAAAAACCGTCATGCCACTACAAAGAGTGAAATAATTTTTATTTTTAGGGTTCCATACCAAAATGGTAAAAATGGAACCCTTATGGTGAGACTTTCTCCGTCCGTCCGTCCGTCTGTCACACTCGATTATTTCAGTAACTATTGAAGCTATCGATTTGAAATTTAGAAGAGTTATGGGTAATAGTGACCCGACATCATAACAATCGTAAAAATTTGAACATTGTTTTTATTTTTATTTAAAAAAGGGGGAAAACCAGGTCGACAAATTTTCAAAATGAGATAATAATATTGAGTGGGGTATTATATGAAAGGGCGTTACTTGTGTATACTAAAACTATTTTTTATTTATTTTATGCCTGATCGTTTTTGATTTATTGAGCAAACTGTCGAAAAAAATACCGTTCCCCCCCCTTATCTCCGAAGTTTACCAATCGAAAAATCGTAAATAATTATCCAGATTATATATAAATATATAATTGCTTTGTTTAAGGGTATAAGATGTAGGTACTTTTGTTGTTGAACCGCAAACGTAATTTTGTTTTTGGTGGTTTATTGTTATTATCAAAAAAAGTATGGGGCCCCGGTGCTCGTTCACTTTTTGATGACATTTCAAAAAGGGTGATTGAGTCTACCGGGGATCCAAGAGTTGGCAGCTACCTTGGCCAAAAAATAAGTTTGGCTATCCAAAGGGGCAATGCTGCCAGCATTTTGGGTTCAATGCCTCGCTGCCTTGGCTTCGATGAGGCTTTAGCTTAAATTTTTATATCAATTTTATTATTATTTTAATCTTTTACTGTTAAATTTATCTATTTGTTAAAAAAGTATAAAAGTTAGGGAGTTGATTTTATTTTTCCTGTAAAACATACATTAATGTCTATTGATCATAATTATTTCAGATTTTTCGATCGATAAACTTCTGAGATAAGGGGCGGGAACGGTATTTTTTTCGACAGTTTGCTCAATAAATCAAAAACTATCGGGCATAAAAAAAAAAATTGGTTTTAGACTACACAAGTAACGCCCTTTCATATGAAACCCCACTCCATACTGTTATCTCATTTTGGAAATTCGAAGCCCCGGTTTTCCCCCCTTTTTAAATAAAAATAAAAACAATTTTCAATGTTTTATGATTGCAATGGCGTTGGATCATTATTACCAAAAACATTTTTTGGGTTCCATACCAATTTGGTAAAAAGGGAATCCTTATGGTGAGACTTTCTCCGTCCATCCGTCCGTCTGTCACACTCGATTATCTCAGTAACTATCAAAGCTATCGACTTGAAATTTAGAATAAACGTATATTTTACAGGAAAAATAAAGTCAACTCTCTAACTTTTATACTTTTTTTTATAATAACAATAAACCGGCAAAAACAAAGTTACGTTTGCGGTTTGCTAACAAAAGTGCCTCCATGTAAATTATTCTCGTAAATTCATGAACCAAAGTGATTCTTTTAATGTTTAACTTAGTTTTTAACCGTTTTTTTAGGGTTCCATACCAAAATGGTAAAAATGGAACCCTTATGGCGAGACTTTCTCCGTCCGTCCGTCGGTCCGTCTGTCACACTCTATTATTTCAGTAACTATTAAAGCTATCGACCTGAAATTTGGAATAGTTGTAGGTAATTGCGGCGCGACGTTATTGCAATCATAAAAAATTGAAAATCTTTTTTATATTTATTTAAAAAGGGGGGAAAATCGGGTCGTCAAAATTTCAAAATGAGATAACAACATTGAGTAGGGTATCATATGAAAGGGCGTTACTTGTGTATTCTAAACCCGATTTTTATTTATTTTTATGCCTGATAGTTTTCGATTTATTGGGCAAACTGTCGAAAAAAATACCGTTCCCCCCCCTTATCTCCGAAGTTTACCACTCGAAAAATCTAAATTAATTAAAATCAATAGAAATAAACGTATATTTTACATAAAAAATAAAATCAACTCTCTAACTATTATACTTTTTTTGATAATAACAAGAAACCGGCAAAAACAAAGTTATGTTTGCGGTTTGCCAACAAAAGTACCTACATGTAAATTATCCTCGTAAATTCATGAACCAAAGTGATTATTTTAATGTTTAACTTCTTTTATGGTATGGAACCCTCGGTGCGCGAGTCCGACTCGCACTTGGCTGGTTTTTATTTTATTTAGAGGGGCGCCATTTTTAGTCCTCGCACCACGTTAAAATGTTAATAGGACCGGCACTGAATGTAGAGTCTCCGCTCTGTAGGGAATTGTTAACTTGACACTAGATTACACAGCTAGCCTATTACCCCCGTGGGATTTCCCTTCGTCCCTTATTTTACCCCCTCCGGGGATGAATTCCCGGAACACTCCTCATAGTATTCAAAATGTTTTTAATGTATATACCTGTAATTTACGTGTGTGTAAGTTTTTGTAAATTAAATTGCCTAATAAAGGTGAAAGTTTGTATAATGTGTACGACGTACTACTTCTTTTAAAGTGTTTATTAATTATTTTCTTAAACAAGTATAATTCTTGAATACTCAAAAAATATTTTGACATTAACTTTTCAAATTTAGAACAGTAAAGATTAAGGATATTTTATCTTACGACAGAGCAGAAAGTACAAAAAATAATACGTGGCATTCCGGCAGAGCAAAAGCAGCGAAAACTCAAAAAAAAAAAAAAAGTTCTCAAAGTAAAGTAACGCTGTCGCGTGGTACCGCTATCGCGACTTCAATGGTTTTTTTCCCATCTCAAAAATGCCCAATGCGCAGAAGTTTTCACTTCAAAAGGGTTAAAAACCATAGATGTATATTTCATAATACGTGTTATAGACGTGAACCAATAGGCCATCGCTTGTCTATGACTAATTGTACGATTTAATTCTAATCTTACGCAGTAAACGATTACAAAACAACGATTAATTTTAACTTAATAACTAGTTATACAATACTATCTATACAATTCGATATCAGGATACCTATCTTTAAAAATTATCAGAATTTTTGGACGGATTTTCGTCAAATTTGGCACTGACGCAGGTGAGTAAGTAAGTTATCAAATATTGATACGCTATCTATCAGTAGTGCGCCGGCGGCTGTCTGGGGAACAGGGAACGAGGACGATGTGAGTTTTATTATATTTAATTTAGGAACTATCACCTTCATTGTCACGGGGTCTGGCATAACCCAGCAAGCTGGCCAACTGAGAGTGGGTGGGCTATGCAAATCTTTGAAAACATGGTGAATTCTCGGTGTCCTGATTATACCTACTTATTTAGTTTCCCTCTACCACCACACCTCTGACTTATTTTAGTCATGTAGTCAAGGATTCAAACGTCCGACCGTCTGATGAGCAGTTCAGTACATTATTATCTACCATTTTTATTCTCCTTCGCCTAACTGTCATAGAATCAGACATTACAAGAGTCTGGCAATACCATTACCTCGCATAATGGCGCAGGGGATGCACGCTCGGATTCGAGTGGGAGGTCGCGGGTTCGATTCCCGCCACGGCCACTTTTCAATGAATTTTACTGAACTGAATTTTATAATTTCAAAATTGGCTCAGGTCTGGACTGGCGGGAGGCTTCGGCCGTGGCTGTGGTTACCACCCTACCAGCAAAGACTCATCGCCAAGCGACTAAGCGTTCCGGTGCGATGCTGTGTAGAAACCGTTTGGGGTAATTTCAAGTTATTACGATAAAGTCTTCGGCTGATCGCAGTCAAATACTAACTTGTATAGTGGAAAAAAGTAGCACAAACTCGACATGGGGCACCTAAGATGAGTAGGTACAATATATGTATATTACGTATATCATCAACATATCAGCCTGCGGACGTCCACCGTTGGACATCCTTCCCAAGTGAGCGCCGCCACACTCTATCCTCAGCCTTCCCCAGTCACTTCCCGCCACCCGAGCCCAGTCGTCAGTCCAACGACCTGGAGAGTGCCCTACATACATTATGTAACTACACATACACTTAAAAATATTAGTAGGTATTTTATTAACTTCGACTGCAAGATCTCAAAAATAATTATGTTGCACATATTATACTCGTCGATTTAAAACTAAGGCAATGTTCAGGAGTCCCGCCAAACACTCATCTCAAGTTAAATAATAGTCTCTATAGTCATAATATGTGTTGAGAGAAGGAGCCAACCACAGGAGCCAACAAACAAACGAAGCTCTTTGCGTCGGGTTCCTTTTGATCTTACGTGCGCAAGGATCTAAAATGACCTTCCGGTCCCCAGCTCCTTAAAGGTTCCCTCACTTTAATTGCAAACAAGTAATATTTAGATGCCTCTAATTACAGAGTTAAAGTGTATATATTATATTTTCGAATTTCTAGCAGTATTGTATCTTGTACCTACCTACTAACCCTTCTAAAATAATAATGACTTGTTTACGTACCTACTCGTATCTCAAATTGGAACTACTTTATTTCACACACCTAACTTACAGGCATTTAATTTGTAGAATAGACATATACCTACCCTGGACAGGGCGGACGGTGTGAAAAAATGTCGCCAGTTTATCAGTGCCAACAACGCTTGTTTTGCCACCAACAGTAAGGCCACGCTGTAGTTTACTCAGCTGCCACCTGAATTTTGACAGATGGCGCTACTGTTTCCTTGTAGAAAAACGGTTTACACTTTACGGCAATGTAGCTCCCGAACGGATGAACCGATTTTAATTTTGTTTTTTTTGTTTGTAATGTAAGTTAGTCGGGAGTGTTGTTAGCTATAATATGTTTGTCTATTCAGATGGTAGCAGAGGCGCGGTACACGTTCGCAGATGTGGCGAGTCGCAACGGCAAGAGCGGCGCGCCTGTGTGGATGGTGTACAAGGACTCTGTGTACGATGTCACCAGCTACGTCCCACAGGTATCTGACACTCTTAGACTCCAGAGCTTCTAAACTTAGTGTATAGGGACAACCCTCCACCACCCATGGTCCAATCAACCTCGAATTATGGGGGCCGAATCGCGGGAGGGCGCCCGTTCGGTACTTGCTCTTGGCGTGTTCCCAGAGACTTTTTTGGACAGCGACGGCGCGAGGCGAGTCCGTCTTTGTATCGTCCTGCCCCAGAATGGGGAGAGTGAGCACATAGGGACAAGGACCGAACTTAGTGTATAGGTATAAAATAAAGCTTTGTGCGCTGTAACTTAGTGGATTGGTATAAAATAAATGGCGAACGCAAATCAGTTGAAATTGTGCGCCATAAGGGCTCCGTACCCAGAACCAGCGAATTTATTAAAGCAAAAATACCCAAAGGGTAATATTTTTTTTTTACGCTATACAAGTTAGTACTTGACTGCGATCTCACCTGATGGTAAGTGATGATGCAGTCGAAGATCGTACTAACTTGGAAGGGGTAAGTTAAGTCACCCCAACGGTTTCTACACAGCATCGTACCGGAACGCTAAATCGCTTGGCGGTACGTCTTTGCTGGTAGGGTGGTAACTAGCCATGGCCAAAGCCTCCCACCAGACCAGACCTGAGCCAATTTAGAAATTATAAAATTCCAAAGTGGCCCGTGGCGGGAATCGAACCCGCGGCCTACCACTCGAATCCGAGCGTGCGTCCACTGCGTCACGGAGGTCGTCATAAATAACGGGACCCTATTACTAAGGCCCTTCGCACACGATTTGTAACGTACGTAAGCGTAGCGTAATTCTTGCGTACGACGAGAGCAGTATGAGCTCGATCATTTTCAAACATTTCCGCAGACGAAGTGGTGTTGCAGCGAATCGCAGGAGGCGTAATTGTCATTTTGTTATGCCATAACGATACGCTTATGCTACGTTTACGAGCCGTATGCGAAGGGGTTAAGACTCCGCCGTCCATCTGTCCGTCTGTCATCAGGCTGTACTCGTAACTCTTAAACCGTGATTGTTAAACACTTTAAATTTTCACAGATGATGCATTTCTGTTGTCGCTATAACAACTGATTCTAAAAAAACAGAATAAAGATTTACAAACGTGCAAAAACGTGATTTTTTGCCATTTTGCTATATATAATGTTATGAAACCTTTCATAGGCAAGCCCGACTCGCACTTGACCGATTTTCAAGTTAGGCGCAATAAATATAAATTGAAAATCGACCTCAATTTTTAATCTTATCATTCGTGCAACCTTATTTTTCCTGAGCAAAGGGACAGACATATTTTTCTCATTGGTACGGGATCCTGTAAATTCAGTCATAAATCATTGTTAACGGTTAGAGTAACAATTGTACACTGCATATTGCTATCAGCCGACCATCAGCCGGTATCTGATAGCTTTGTACGCGCACCAGCGGCGTCAAGATATTTGACTTTAGTCACTATCTGTCAAGGATGCACTGGGGTTCCACAAACTTCGATAGAAAACGTGATCGCACATCTAAACAAGCGGCCAAACGACATGATTGCCGTATGAAGTTATAGTAGGAGAGCATACAGAGTTAGGTATAAAAAAAAAACAAATAGCTCTCGGTCTGTATTTGTTTACATTTAAATTTTAAACTAACAACTTTTGTTTTACGACTTTTTTTATTCGGTATTTTAAGAAATGACAAATATTCAATATTTTACCGAGATACTTATTCCTACTCTGTTAATGTAACATCGGCAAGCGGCAATGGTGAGGCGCGCGGCGCGGCCGGCGCGTGAACTTGCGGCGCGAAACTGCAACAGTGTAATGTCACTTAACAGAGATAACTTTTTTGTATGAAATAAATTAATACTGAATTTTGAAAAGTCGTAGAATAAAAGTTGCTAGTGTTAATGTAAACAACTACAGGCCGGGAGCGATTTGGTATTTTTTTATAGGTAAGTATAACCCTGTAGGTATAGTCAAATTTCATTTATAGGTTACTTTTCAGCCCGGAAAAATCCATCCCATGATATGGGATCAGTGTAAACTCAAAACTTATGCACCACAAACAGCTAATTTAAAACAATAGGCTCTTTTCATTAGACGTTCACAGTTCACACAACTAACTATACAATGATATATTATAGATATAATATAAGTATAAAAAAATAATGATAGCGCAAAAATATTATAGCAATCTAATCAAATTAATTATGTATCCTAGATCTTGTGATGAGATTATTATTTTTTTATCATTTTGTTATGTAATAATGATGCAATTAACAATATGATGAAGCAGTGAAATATTAGTGTTTCGGTTTGCATAAATTTTAAAATCTGATGTGTCAGCATGACGAGCGCACTGCAGTGCGTCATTGTACTGTGATGCACTGCAATATCTGACATGGGCAGCCTTATGAACATGCAACACGTCTTCGTTGCGGCCATTGATAGTAATAGTCAAGATAGGCCCATCCGAACATTTTACGTAAACCTTCTTCATACAAGAAAATGTAGCGCCATGTGTCGAAACTCCTGCGAAATACTGCGTAGGCTTACAGCTACGCAGCTACTGACGCCGGAGAGGGTTTTGCTCCCCTAAACTGGCGACATTTTTTCCCGCGGTCCGCCCCGTCTAGAGTATACGTCAATGGTTGCGGTCTTTCCTACGAAATAGTAGTGAGTAAAGTTGGTGATTATCGCTGAGGCGCCATTGAGACCTGAGCCGTTAGGTGAGGGTCGTAATCATCAATACTCACATGTATAACCTCAAAAGACGTTGTCATAAACGTGGTCTTGAGGCTCATCTAGCTATTTAAATCTTTGGACTATCCAACGCAAAAATATTTTTTCAACTCTGACCGGTAGTACCTGAGATTAGCGCGTTTAAACAAACAAACTCTTCAGCTTTATAATATTAGTATCTAAGATGATGACGATTGTCGACAGCACCCGGCGGGGGACGTGATTCTGGAGGAAGCGGGCGCTGATTGCACCAAGGCCTTCGCCGAGTCCGGACATTCTTCCGACGCGCTTACCATCCTCAGCAAGTACAAGATCGGGGAAATAGTCGATGTAAGTACATTTTACGAACACTTACACTAACAACGACTTTTCAAAATTCAGTATTAATTTATTTCATACAAAAATATTTCTGTAAAGTTGACATTACACTAGTAGAAGTAGAGTTTCTCTGTAAAATATTGAATATTTTATATTTCTCAAAATTTTTATGATAAAGTCATACAACTAAAGTTGTAAGTTTTAATGTAATATAAACAAAATACAGGCCGAGAGTGATTTGATATCTTCTACTATATAAAAATAAGTCGGATTTTCCTTCCTGACGCTATAACTCCAGAAAGCACGAACCGATTTCCTTGGTTTTGCATTCGTTGGAAAGGTCTCGGGCTCCGTGAGGTTTATAGCGAAGAAAATTCAGGAAAAATTCAACAGACAAGCGGGAAAATCTTTTTAGCGGGAAAGCCATCTGGTGGCGAAACGGAGTTCGCCGGTTTGCTAGTTATTTATATAACCCTACAGTAGAGTGGTTTCAAGCCATGCAAAAGAAGCTTTTAATAAGTAATGTTAGGTATATTTAGCGAAGTGCTAAGCGCATTGTACCCAGCATATTATTATCGGTAATTGAATGTGCCCTAAATGTGCCAATAGTCAACATTAAATACATATTTGTGGGGAAAATTACTGAAATAGCATTGAACCAATAACAGTAGTGAATGTAAGTAACGCAGCTCACTTAGCGTCCACTACTCAGTGCTGGACATATTAAGGGTGCGTTTCTACTGGAGCGGAGACGTGCGTAGATGAGCGGAGATCTTTAATGCCATCGATTAAAATTTGGGAATACTATTACTGACGCGAATTACGTTGCTTTCATTGTTGGTGGACCTAATGGCATTTTTACTGAAGCAGGTGCTTGCGTAGATGTGACTAGAACTGTGAAAATGCCTTCAAATATGCGACAATTAAGCTGTTAATTTATATCAAAAGAGTTCCGTGAAAAAGGAACAAGATTCAAAACATTGCATCAATGGAAACAAAGGGCGAAGATTATATGAATTTCCTCAAATTGTTTGGCACGTCACAGCGAGAAATACGGATAATTAAACTCTGCACTTTACAGATTCATTTTCATGCCATCTTTTTATTTGGGCCGTTTTTAGTTCTTAAATCTTATTATGCATTAGGGCCCAAAACGCTTGATCTTGTAGACTTGTTGAGTTTCGGCGCTCTCCATCATCAGAAGGCTCATCGAAGGCTTTTTGAGGTGTTACTGAGGTATAGGTCAGGCTTTGGTTTTCCTAAGTCGTAATTAATTTCACTCCTTCTCTATTTGGCAAGTTCTACTTTACATAATTTCTTCCAAACTGAAGTTGCTTCTTTAGTAGGTACCTACTCTTTATAGTGGATATAAGAAAGATACTTCAAACTCCTTACGAATCGAATGAACCATAAGCGATTTTGATATATTGTGGCGCTGTGGCTTCGTGGATTGAGTTGATTGATTGTTCTATTTCTGCAATCTGCATGTCTCTTCTCCACGTTCGTCAGTGTAAACGCAGCCTAACGCGGCTGTCGCGTCACACTGATAGCGTTTGTTTCGACGTGATAAGATTACAATAATGTGTGTTATAAATAGTAACTCAATGGATTGTGAAGTTTTGTTAGAAACGATAACAGTGGAATGTGAGAGCTCATGCATATAGTTAACTAACCTACCGTTATAATTTATGTAGTCCCTCTTATAAATATTTCTTACAAGTAAATACCTGCCTATATTATTAAGTCCTTCTGTAAAAATATAGGATTGATGTGAAAATCCAAAATAATGGTTACTGAAATTTTTTATTTAACCGTTACCATCTGCTGACCTTTCGATAAGAAGAACCTGCTACGAATTAAATGTTAGAATGATAACCAGCCGCGACCGAAGCCTCCTACCATTAAAGTCTTGAGCCAATTCAAGTGTTAAATTCCCAAACTGGCCCGTGTGTAGAATGCCGCTGGAATGCCATTTCCGGTGCGATGCTGTGTAGAAACCGTTCCAAGTTAGTACATTAACATCTTCGACTGCATCATCACTTACCATCAGGCGAGATCGCAGTCCAGTACTAACATGTATAGTGTAAAAAAAAATGCCGCCAAAATTACACGCGTAACAATTAGGTGGTCGCTTTCGACTTACGAAAATTTTGAAATCAAATCTAATCAAAGCATTTATTCTTTCACTTCGACTTATAAATTACAAGCACTTATGAAAGGTCAATCTCTACCGCCACGTTCGGAAAGCAGAAGAATGGGCAAGAAATTCGACAGTTTAAACTCTTTTAAAAAATAAGAGTTGTGTACAATTTAGTTTTACTATAACAGTATCTTGTGAGCCTACGGAAAATAAACTTACTTTCAAAAGCCTTGGTCAATTAAAAATTCATTCAATTGTAAATCTATTTCAAGGAACATGTAAACAAAATATTTCAGACCCATAGATTTATATACGTCGTCGCTGGCGCGGCTCCGGTCAGGCCGCTTGGAGCGTAGGTGATCGGAAACGCTGCTCGTCTGAAGATGTCTTGAGCCGCGAGCACAGCTTCTGGTGCCGTTTTCATCAGAGCTTTTAGCGCCAGCTGGCGGCCGCATCGTTTCCTTATTGCTGCAGAGTAATATACAGTACAGAGAGCGCCAGTGTGGTACGCAATCTTTGTAAAAAAAGCAATTTAGGTTAGACTAGGCAGCGTACCCGACTTCACTTTTGTGACCTAATTTCTCCCATAAAGAAATTTAATAATCAAAAATCATTTCTTAGAGGTTGGTTAATAATTCCAGGAACAAAATCGGCTGACTTTTTAGCAGTTAATCAGTCTAAGTAAGTGGGTGATGTTTTTTTTTGCGACTAAAACACCTAGGTACTGGCTACTCGTCAATTTCTTAGGGGTGACCAAAGGGAAAAACATCATTTTTAACAGTTCTTTGCTCCTACTAATAAAATTAAATAGAATTAAAAAAAATAGTTTATTTTTAAAGATACAAGCAAAATTAATGATCCTACTTCTGATTAGAAACGCGAAAGAAACGCGTAAGAATGGATGGATGGATCTTTGTTACGCTTTCACGCCACAACTACTGAACCGATTTGGCTCAAATGTATAACATAGATAGCTTGGCCGTATTAACATATAAGCTACATTTTATCTCGGAAAAATCCATCGTTCCCATGGGATTAGGGAAAAACCGAAATTGACGCGGTCGGAGCCGCAGGCAAGAGCTAAGTAGTAGGTAAATAAAAATACAATTCAATTGGTACAATATTGTTTATTTATCCACAGAACATAATACCATACTAAGACAAAGTAAACACTTATAAAACTAGACTAAGAAATCACACAAATATTGACTTAGGTCGTAATGTGACGTACCAATGAAGAGGTATCCACAACGTTGCTTTTCTGTTAATATCCTCAAACGTGTGTGAAACCTGCCAACCCAAACTTGACCATCATGATGGGCTATGACTGAACCACTACTATACTGAGAAGAGATAGAACAAAAGGATCAACACAAAAAAGACGTGGCAATTTGGGAGAAGTGAAAACTCAAACAGAGTTGTCGGTTACGGTAACAGTTTCGCGAGTTCAATGGTTTTTTCGCACACTTAACAGAGGTGTCGGTTACAGTAACGGAGTCGTGTGTTTAATGGTTTTTTCTCATCTCAAACAGGGGTATCGGTTACGGTAACAATGTCGCCAGTTCAATGGCTTTTCCCATCTCAAAATATGCCCCATGCACTTAAGGGCAATGGGTACCATCCGGGCGCGAAAATTCAAATTTTATTCAGTTTTTCGCTCATATAGTGGGCTAACTATACATCGAAGGCTAATGGCAATGTGTTTTGCGGGCACAGAATTTATGCATCTACATGTTTTTAATAAAAACTCTGCTCAACAATACTCATTTACTTCATATTGGTTCCCGATAGCTCGAAATCTGGGAAACTGCAAAAAAATATCTTTCGGGAACCAATATGAGATGAGTGGGAACTTTCGAGCAAAGTTTCTATTAAAAACATGTAGATGCATAAAAAGTAGGCCCGCAAAATGCATTGCCATAAATCTACAATGTGTAGTCACTCTAATATTTGCGAAAAACTAAATAAAATTTGAATTTCGCGGGCTGGTAGGGCCGCAACACCTTAACCCTTCGGGTGGCAAAATCCCCCTCCAGGACAAAAATACATAATATGCACAAAATGGCGGTTGACATTTATGACATAGTTGCGCGAATGCGGCATCTGTCAAGCTCCGGGACAGATAACCAGCACCTGGACAATAGCTACCTACCTTTTTCAAACGTGCATTTAGCCGGATAATATGCATTCTGCACTGCTCTAACTTATAGAAGTTTTCACATCAAAATGTGTGTGTTGATGGGTTGATGTGATTTAAATTAAATAATATCTGGGTGACCGAGCTTTGCTCGGTTGCCAATAGATGGCAACAAGGGTCATATTTTTTTGGTAAATTCGACATTTTTTAAAAATGAATCCTAGCTAGATCGATTTATCGCCCCCAAAAACCCCTGTATACAAAATTTCATGAAAATCGTTCGAGCCGTTTCCGAGTTTCAGATTATATAGAAATATATATACAAGAATTGCTCGTTTAAAGGTATAGGATATTCTTCACTGTAGTTATTGTTGTACTTTATTGATATGATAATATGTCCGGATTGTTATAGTATGGGTGGTTATGGAGCCCGCCGTGCCGTGAATGGCGTCCCATTCTGTGTTGCGCCGTGTGCTGACCGCTGACCGTCGCCCCCGCACCGCTCCCCGCCAGGCCCCGGCGCGTTCAGTAACCAAGTACAAGTGTGTTTGGTTTGTTCACAGGAGGAAAAACGGTACGACGCAAATGGGAAGAAGATAAAGAGAAAGAAAGTGATCGCCGCCGCCCCCGAGGCCAGCGACCGCGGCTGTTTGAGGATCATCACTTGCGGTCTAGTCGGCTGACAGCTGACAGTCCGCCTGAACTTCTACTCCGGTTTCAGGATCCTCTGTATCACTACCTAAAGTATTCGTTGTGCTCAGCAACGCTTGTGATATCTCAAAGACCTGGAAAAATAATTGAAAACTCTCTTCGCACGTTTGCTATCTTATGGACAATGGACAATAAAACTATCAATGGACAATGGACAATAATCCGATACAGTATACCTGATTTTATGCGTACCTATAGGCACCTACCTAAATATGTTTAGAGAATAATGTAATATTATGTTTGTTTTTTTTTAACTATTTTTGTAAATTGATGAAAATAAAAATATAATATTTTATAATTTATATGTGTAAATATATAAATCATCATTGTACTTTGATGAAGTTTGGTTTTTGAATATTTAGTACCTTTACATACCTACCTACTTTATACGGTACACTACCGTTACTATACTTACTATACAGTAATATATTATCCTATACCTTTAAACGAGCAATTCTTGTATATATATATATTTCTATATAATCTGGATCTCGGCAACGGCCTCAACGATTTTCATGAAATTTAGTATACAGGGGGTTTCGGGGGCGATAAATCGATCTAGCTAGGATTCATTTTTTTAGAAAATGTCGAATTTACCAAAAAAAAAAAATGACTTCTGCTGCCATCTATTAGCCAGTAGTTAAACTACCGAGCGAAGCACTTCTGCTGCCATCTATTAGCCAGTAACTAAACTACCGAGCGAAGCTCGGTCACCCAGATATTATATATTATACTAGTAGGGCGCGTGTGTGCGCGGGCCACATGTGGCCCGCGTGCAGTCTTCCCGCCCATAAAGGTGGAATAGAGGATGGAGATGACGGCGATCGTCATCTCCATCCTCTATTGGAATCCGATTGGCAGTGAGCTGAATAAATTACCAAGGAGCACTGTCATGGTTTTAAAGATAGTTACGGGCAGTTCGAAGAAAAAAATACGCTGAACCTCATCGGATGAGGTTCAGCGTATTTTTTGTTCGAACAGCCCTTAACTATCTTTAAAACCATGACAGTGCTCCTTAATCATCATCCAAATCCTAGATCATTGTCTCTTCTCATAGTATGTACATTTTCCATGGAAAGAAAAATTCCGCCACAGTGAATTATTTTCCATGCATCCCGTTGAACTTGAGATCCTGATCACCTCTTGCTAAGAAACCACTCTCATATCTTTTATACTTTCCGAGATAGAACAACACGAAATTTGTATGGCGGCCATCTTGTATCCGCCATTTTGTTTTTTTTTTCAGCTCACTGCCAATTGCCTGAAGTTCCGAGTATTTTTTGTTTCAGCAGTCCCAACCTAACTATAATACCTTGCCCATGCTCCTTGACTGTCTTTAAAATCCTCAATCATCACCTCAATTCATATTTTTCTCTGGTAGTCTTCCAAAAAACCGCATCAAAGCACTTCATTTTTTACAACTCGTGGTCTCTTCAATATTCCCCATACATTTTCTATGGAAAACTAAATTCCGCCATTTTGATTTTTTTTCTATCCATCGAATAGACCTTGGGATCCTGATCATTTCTTTCCAAGAAACCACTCTTCCAACTTTTATACTTTTCGAGATGAACGCCGATGAAGTTTGTATGGCGGCCATCTTTTTTCCGCCATTTTGAAAATTTTTTCAGCTCACTGCCAATTGGATGACATTTCGAGTGACATTTGGTCGAGCACCCCCCACCTATCTCCGATACCCTTGCTGTGCTCTTCACCCATCTCCGAAATCCTTAATCATCAGCTCTCTCCATATTTTTCCTCCGAATGAATTTTTTTCTTGTATACGAATTGGTTATTGAAAAAAAAATTTTTCATACAAAATTGTTCAGGAGAGGTGATCAATGAGTCAGTCAGTCAGTGAATCAGCACAAGTAGCTATATATATATTAACTAGTAGGGCGCGTGGTTGCGCGGGCCACATGTGGCCCGCGTGCAGTCTTCCCGACCATAAAGGTATCGCCGTCATCTCCATCGCTCATTGGAATCCGATTGGCAGTGAGCTGAAAAAATTACCAAGGAGCACTGTCATGGTTTTAAAGATAGTTAAGGGCAGTTCGAACAAAAAAATACGCTGAACCTCATCGGATGAGGTTCAGCGTATTTTTTGTTCCAACAGCCCTTAACTATCTTTAAAACCATGACAGTGCTCCTCAAACACCATCCAAATCCTACATCATTATCTCTTCTCATAGTATGTAGGTACATTTTCCATGGAAAGAAAAATTTCGCCACAGTGAATTACATATTTTCCATGCATCCCGTAGAAATTGAGATCTTGATCACCTCTTGCTAAGAAACCACTCTCTTATCTTTTATACTTTCCGAGATAGAACAATACGAAATTTGTATGGCGGCCATGTTGAATCCGCCATTTTGTTTTTTTTTCAGCTCACTGCTAATTGCGTGAAGTTCCGAGTATTTTTTGTTTCAGCAGTCCCCACCTAACTATAATACCTTGCCCATGCTCCTTGACTGTCTTTAAAATCCTCAATCATCACCTCATTCCATATTTTTCTGTGGTAGTCTTCCAAAAAACCACGTCAATGCACTTCATGTTTTACAACTCGTGGTCTCTTCAGTATTCCACATACATTTTCTATGGAAAAATAAATTCCGCCATTTTGATTTTTTTTTCTATCCATCGAGTAGACCTTCGCGTCATGATCACTTCTTGTCAAGAAACCATTATTCCATCTTTTATACTTTCCGAGATATCGGCGAAATTCGAATGGCGGCCATTTTGAATCCGCCATTTTGAATTTTTTTTCAGCTAACTGCCAATTGGATGTCATTTCGAATGACATTTGGTCGAGCACCCCCCACCTATCTTGGATACCCTGGCCGTGCTCTTCACCCGTCTTCGAAATCCTCAATCATCAGCTCTCTCCGTATTTTTCCTCCGAATGAATTTTTCTCTTCTATATGGAATGGTAATTGAAAAAAAATTTTTTCATACAAAATTGTTCAGGAGAGGTGATCAATCAGTCAGTCAGTGAATCAGCACAAGCAGCTATATATATATTAACTAGTAGGTCGCGTGAGGGCGCGGGCCACATGTGGCCCGCGTGCCGTCTTCCCCCTACTTGCCTTCCAACTTTTAGTCCCTTATCAACATTCCCCATACATTTTCTATGGATTTTTTTTTTCCGCCATTTTGGATTTTTTTTCTAGCCATCAAATAGAGCTTTTTTTCCTGATCAACTCTTGTCAAGAAACCGTTCTTCCATCTTTTATACTTTCCGAGATATCGACGAAATTCGAATGGCGGCCATTTTGAATCCGCCATTTTGAATTTTTTTTCAGCTCACTGCCAATTGGATGACATTTCAAATGACATTTGGTCGAGCACCCCCCACCTATCTCCAATACCCTTGGCTGTGCTCTTCATCTGTCTTCGATATCCTCAATCATCAGCTCTCTCCGTATTTTTCCTCCGAATGAATTTTTTTCTTCTATACGACCCCATCCATGAAAAAAAAAATTTTCATACAAAATTGTTCAGGAGAGGTGATCAATGAGTGAATGAATGAATCAGCACAAGCAGCTATATATATAGTAACTAGTTTTTCGCGTGGGGGCGCGGCCCGCTAAAGCGGACCGCGTAACTGCTTGGAGCAATTTCCGTAGTCGCTTATACTCGGATTCTGCAAAAAATGCGTATTTCGATTTTTCCGGAAAAATGGGGTAATTTTTTTTACACTAATCTACACCTCGAGTCTATGCGTATTTTTTCTGTAAACCATTCACTCAATCCCTCAAGTACTGTGACTTTGAACGAAATCGGTTGGAAAACAAAAGAGTTACAAAAGTCACGTCGGCCGCCATCTTGTTTTTCTGAAATGTCATAATTTTTCCCTTCTCTACTCCTGCCTATAAACACATCTCCGATACATCACTGTGTCGTTTTCTGTCTGTTTCTAGGAGAACAATGTCAATTTTCTTATAGTTCGTAATTGCCATACAATTTAGTACGAAAGAAATATTCCGCGATTTTGATTTTTTTTCTTTTCAATTAATAGAACTCCTCATCCTGATCTTCTATTGCTATGAAACCACTTCTCTATCTTTCATACTTTCTGAGATAGACACCGACGAAATTTGTATGGCGGCCATCTTTTGTACGCCATTTTGAAAATTTTTTCAGATCATTGGCAATTGCACGAGGTTTCGAATGACATTTGGTCGAGCACCCCCCACCTATCTTCAATACCTTTGCTGTGCTCTTCACCCGTCTTCGAAATCTTCAATTATCAGCTCTCTCCATATTTTCACCCAGTCATTTTTTTGACTTCTACACGAAGCCTTAAGTGAAAAAAAATTGTTCATACAAAATTTTACAGGAGGACATTTTGGGGAAAATCTCGAAAATTACCCCAAATCTGGCAATACTGGCTTTATATTTCGATACTGCCCGTCGAGTTACACAGTCGGTAGATACATGTCGACTTTCCGAAATGTTGCCAAGTGCCTCAAAAACACTATCAAGATTTCCAAAAACAGAAAAAAAAACAAAATGGCCGCCACCTCAGTTCACAGAAATATTTTACAGTTTTGTATTTTTCCCAGTAACTACAGGATATATCGCTCCCGATGACGTTTCAATTTTCATCTCGCTCGCACCCAGACGACACGATTGCCCCTAAAAAGTGACCATGTCGAAAATCACTTTTGCTCTGATAGATTCCAGTGTTGCCAGCACCGGGTGACAAAACTGCCTTAATGTCATTTGTACGAGTAAGACACGTAGTCGCTGATACTCGAATTTCGCAAAAAGTCCCTATTTCGATTTTTTACTTTTTGGAGAAAATCTCGAAATTTCCCACAAAATAGGGTAATTTTTTCTTCCCCACTAAATACTTCGAGTCTTTACACATAATCGCCCCATAGAAGTCGAAACGCTCCGGTGTTGACAAGTGTGAGAAATTTGAATTTAATAATCGTGTTTTTTTGTTCATCACACTGATTGGCCGCCAGAACAGCCGCCATCTTGGATTTTTAAAAATTACTCCCGTTTCGTCAAAATTCAGGATATTTGAGGGCGAAACAAGAAAAAATTGACATCTTCAACCACCTCGTTTAGGATCCGTGGCGCCACGGTTTGGGGTCGAAAAATGAAAAATTTCAAAACACTACAGCTCAGCCGCCATCTTGTTTTTACAAGATTTTTCCATTTTTTCAATAAACAATTTACTTATTTCCTCAAGTACTGTGAGTTTGAACGAAATCGGTTGGAAAACAAAAGAGTTACGAAAGTCACGTCGGCCGCCATCTTGTTTTTACGAAATGTCATAATTTTTCTTTACTACACTTCCGCACCCAAACACATCTCCCATACATCATTGTATCGTTTTATGTCTGTTTCTAGGAGAACAATGTCAATTTTCTTGTAGCTCCAAATCGCCATACAATTTAGTATGAAAAAAAAAATCCGCCATTTTGAATTTTTTTTTCTTCCAATAGATAGACCTTCTCTTCCTGATCTTCTTTTGCTAAGAAACCACTTTTCTACCATTCATACTTTCTGAGATAAACTCCGACGAAATTTGTATGGAGGCCATCTTTTTTACGCCATTTTGAAATTTTTTTCAGCTCATTGGCATTTGCACGAGATTTCGAATGACATTTGGTCGAGCACCTATCTTCAATACCTTAGCTGTGCCTTTCACCCGTCTCCGAAATCCTCAATCATCAGCTCTCTCCATATTTTTTGCTGAGCCATTTCTTGACTTCTATACGAAGCCATAAGTGAAAAAAAATTGTTCATACAAAATTTTACAGGAGGACATTTTGGGGAAAATCTCGAAAACTACCCCAAATGTGGCAACACTGTTTATATATCTCGATACTGCCGGTCGAGTTACACAATCGGTTCATACATGTCGACTTTCCGAAATGTTGCCAAGTGCCTCAAAAACACGATCAAAATTTTCAAAATAAAAAAAAAATACAAAATGGCCGCCACTTTCGTTCACAGAAATAGTTTACACAGTTTCGTATTTTTCCTAGTAACTACATTGTATACCGCTCCCAATGACGTTTCAATTTGTCATCGCGCTCGCACCCAGACGACATGATTGCCCCTGAAAAGTGACCATGTCGAAAATCACTTTTACTCTGATAGATTCCGGTGTTGCCAGCGCCGGGCGGTAAAACTACCTAAATGTCATTTGTATGAGTAAGGCACGTGATCGCTCATACTCGGATTGCGCAAAAAGTCCGTATTTAGATTTCTTACTTTTTGGGGAAAATCTCGAAATTCCCCTAGAAATGGGGTAATTTTTTCCCCCACTCTATACTTCGAGTCTATACACACAATCGCCCCATAAAAGTCGAAATGCTCCGATGTTGCCAAGTGTGAGAAATTTGAATTTCAAAATCGCGTTTTTTCGTTCATCACACTGATTGGCCGCCATAACAGCCGCCATCTTGGATTTTGAAAAATTTTTCCCGTTTTGTCAAAGTTCAGGATAATTGTAGGCGAATCAAGCAAAAATTGACATCTTCAACCACACCGTTTAGAATCTGTGGCGCCGCGGTTTGGGGTCGAAAAATGAAAAATTTTAAAACGCCACAGCTCAACGCCATCTTGTTTTTCCAAATTTTTCCAATTTTTCTAGAAACCATTTACTTATTTCCTCGAGTGCTGCTACTTTGAACGAAATCGGTTGAAAAACAAAAGAGATACGAAAGTCACGTCGGCCGCCATCTTGTTTTTCTGAAATGTCATAATTTTTTCCTATTCTACTCCCGCATCTAAACACGTCTCCCATACATCATTTTATCGTTTTATGTCTGTTTCTAGGAGAACAATGTCAATTTTCTTATAGCTGCCAATCGCCATACAATTTAGTATGAAAAAAAATTTTCCGCCATTTTGATTTTTTTTTCTTCCAATAGATAAACTTACTCGTCCTTATCATCTTTTGCTAAGAAACCACTTTTCTATCATTCATACTTTCTGAGATAGACACCGACAAAATTTGTATGGCGGCCATCTTTTTTTCGCCATTTTGAAATTTTTTTCAGCGCATTGGCAATTGCACGAGATTTCGAATGACATTTGGTCGAGCACCCCCCACCTATCTTTAATACCCTGGCTGAGCCCTTCACCCGTCTCCGAAATCCTCAATCATCAGCTCTCTCCACATTTTTCACTGAGTTATTTCTTGACTTCTATACAAAGCTACAAGTGAAAAAAAAATTGTTCATACAAAATTTTACAGGAGGACATTTTGGGGAAAATCTCGAAAACTACCCGAAATGTGGCAACACTTTCTATATATTTCGATACTGTCCGTCGAGTTACACAATCGGTTCATACATGTCGACTTTCCGAAATGTTGCCAAGTGCCTCAAAAACACGATCAAAATTTTCAAAAACAGAAAAAAATACAAAATGGCCGCCACTTCATTTGCGGTAAATATTTTACACAGTTTCGTATTTTTCCCAGTAACTACAGGATATACCGCCCCTGATGACGTTTCAAGTTTTCATCTCGCTCGCACCCAGGCGCCACAATAGCCCCTGAAAAGTGACCATGTCGAAAATCACTTTTACTTTGATAGATTCCAGTGTTGCCAGTCCTCGGCGACAAAAATACTCAAATGTCATTTGTATGAGTAAGACACGTGATCGCTCATACTCGGATTTCGCAAAAAGTCCGTATTTCGATTTTTTACTTTTTGGGGAAAATCTCGAAATTTCCCGAGAAATGGGGTAATTTTTTCTTCCCCAATCAATACTTCGAGTCTTTACACACAATCGCCCCATAGAAGTCGAAACGCTCCGATGCTGCCACCTGTGAGAAATTTGAATTGCAAAATCGCGTATTTTCGTACATCACACTGATCGGCCGCTAGAACAGCCGCCATCTTGGATTTTCAAAAATCACACCAATTTTGTCAAAATTCGGGGTAATTGTGGGCGAAACAAAAAAAAATGACATCCTCAACCACCCCGTTTAGGATCTGTGGCGCCGCGGTTTGGGGTCGAAAAATGAAAAATTTGAAAACGCCACAGCTCGGCCGCCATTTTGTCTTTCCAAATTTTTCCAATTTTTATAAAAACCATTTACTCATTGCCTCAAGAAACTGCAATTTCGAATGAAATTGGTTGAAAAACAAAAGAGTTACGAAAGTCACGTCGGCCGCCATCTTGTTTTTCTGAAATGTCATAATTTTTCCCTAGTCGACTCCCGCACTCGAACACATCTCCCATACATCATTATATCATTTGCCGTCTCCTTCTGGGAGAACAATAGGCTATTTGACAACAATGAAAATATACCTGAAATTGTGGTAAATCTCATTAATAACAACGTAAATAAGCATATTTCACTTTATTTTAATCAAATATATGTATATTTTTCAGCAAAATAAGAGTTTAATAATGTTATAATTTTTGATATTTTACCTGTGACAGGAACGCCCTGTGATTGGTTGCAACTCTGGTGACGTCACACTCGAAAATTTGCGGGAAAACAACAGCTTTTTGTACTGATTTTTCTGAGTGTTTTGTTTGGCGGGCGTTTTATTTTATCTTTTAGCTATTTAAACAGTAATTTTCTGGTTAACTTTATAACTAAACATACTAAGGAGATAAATAATTAAGTATTTCAAATCGCAGAATGGAATCAAATTTTGTGCGAGCTGATAATAGCAACCTACCTAAGGTAGACGCTTTTATGGTTGCACTTTACTTTAAGAATAATGCTGATTATTATGGCGCGGAACTGAAAAACATAAAAACAGCAATGTAAGTACCTACCGCGTCGAACATATTAGTCCTTCCTTTATTTATTATAATCATTAATCATTATCTCATTTTAGTTTATGTTGACAAATACTCAGGAAGTTCATGGGAGTTCGGTTTATCATGGTACAGACACAAACACTTTTTGAGGGCAATTTATGGAGGTATTTGTACATAATGGTACTACACAGCATTTGTACACCATTCTTTCTGTTAAAATATATTATTTTTTATTAAATTTAAAGAAAAGCGAAGAAATTCAACTAAACTGTACGGTACTGTAGTCTGTTTATATGCGTTTGACAATGTGTGACGTCACGAGTCAGATGACAAGCGCCATTACAAAATTGGCGTTTTTGGCGCGGTTTTGAAAATTGAAATTTTAAAAGTGGTTTTTAAAGGGAATTACATTAAATTTCCGCGAAATATCAATGTAATGTGCTTAATAGGTAGTAATAAATTCTTTAAAATCATTTTCAAAATTTAGTCAAATAGCTTATTATGTCAATCAGTGAGTCAGTCAGTCAGTGGTAATCGAGCTATATATAGTATAATAATAATAATTATAATAAGTTTTTTGCGTGGGGGTGCGTAACTGCTTAGAACAATTTACGTGATCGCTCATATTTGGATTTAGCAAAAAGTCCGTATTTCGATTTTTCCCGAAAAATGGGGTAATTTCTTTTTCACCAATTTTCACTCCAAGGCTATACGTACAATCACCCCATAAACGTCCAAATGTTTTGATGTAGCCAACTGTGACAAAGAACTAAACCGTCTCGGTTTGAGGTAGAACAATGAAAATTTTGAAAACACTACAGCTCAGCCGCTATCTTGTTTTTCCAAATATTTCTACGTTTTCTAAAAACCATTAACTCATATCCTCAAGTACTGCGAGTTTGAACGCAATCGGTTGGAAAACAAAAAAGTTTTGAAAGTCATGTAGGCCGCCATCTTGTTTTTCTGAAATGTCATAATTTTTCCTTAATCCAATCCCGCACTCAAACACATCTTCCATACATCATTGTATCGTTTTATTGTCTGTTTTTAGGAGAACAATGCCAATTTGCTTATAGCTCCAAATCGCCATACAATTTAGTATGAAAAAAACCTAATAGTGACCATGTCGAAAATCACTTTTACTTTGATAGATTCCAGTGTTGCCAGTGCTCGATCACAAAAATACACAAATGTCATTTGTACGAGTAAGACACGTGATCGCTCATACTCGGATTTCGCAAAAAGTCCGTATTTCGATTTTTACTTTCTGGGGAAAATCTCGAAATTTCCCGAGAAATGGGGTAATTTTTTTCCCCCACTTTATACTTCGAGTCTATTCACACAATCGCCCCATAGAAGTCGAAACGCTCCGAGGTTGCCACGGGGGTGAAATTTGAATTTTAAAATTGCGTTTTTTCATACCTCAGACTGATTGGCCGCCAGAAGAGCCGCCATTTTGGATTTTCAAAAATTACTACCATTTCTTCAAAATTCAGGATAATTGTAAGCAAACCAAGAAAAAACTATTATCATCGAGTACTCCGTTTAGGATCTGTGGCGCCGCGGTTTGGGGTCGAAAAATGAAAAATTTTAAAACACCACAGCTCGGCCGCCATCTTGATTTTCCAAATTTTTCCAATTTTTCTAGAAATCATTTACTCATTTCCTTGAGTGCTGTGACTTTGAACGAAATCGGTTGGAAAACAAAAGAGTTACGAAAGTCACGTCGGCCGCCATCTTGTTTTTACGAAATGTCATAATTTTTCTTTACTACACTTCCGCACCCAAATACATCTCCCATACATCATTGTATCTTATTCTATCTGTTTCCAGGAGAACAATGACAATTTTCCCATAGCTCCCAATCGCCATACAATTTAGTATGAAAAAAAAAATATTCCGCCATTTTGAATTTTTTTTCTTCCAATAGATATACCTTCTCTTCCTGATATTCTCTTGCTAAAAAACCACTTTTCTATCTTTCATACTTTCTGAGACAGACACCGCCGAAATTTGTATGGCGGCCATCTTTTTTTCGCCATTTTGAAAATTTTTTCAGCTCATTGGCAATTGCACGAGGTTTCGAATGACATTTGGTCGAGCACCCCCCACCTATCTTCAATACCCTGGCTGTGCTCTTTACCCGTCTCCGAAATCCTCAATCATCAGCGCTCTCCATGTTTTTCACCGAGTCATTTCTTGACTTCTATACGAAGCCATAGGTGAAAAAAAAAATGTTCATACAAAATTTTACAGGAGGACATTTTGGGGAAAATCTCGAAAATTAACCCAAATGTGGCAACACTGCCTGTATATCTCGATACTACCAGCCGAGTTACACAATCGGTTCATACATGTCGACTTTCCGAAATGTTGCCAAGTGCCTCAAAAACACGATCAAAATTTTCAAAAACAGAAAAAAATACAAAATGGCCGCCACCTCATTTGCGGTAAATATTTTACACAGTTTCGTATTTTTCCCAGTAACTACAGGATATACCGCCCCTGATGACGTTTCATGTTTTCATCTCGCTCGCACCCAGGCGCCACAATAGCCCCTGAAAAGTGACCATGTCGAAAATCATTTTTACTTTGATAGATTCCAGTGTTGCCAGTCCTCGGCGACAAAAATACTCAAATGTCATTTGTATGAGTAAGACACGTGATCGCTCATACTCGGATTTCGCAAAAAGTCCGTATTTCGATTTTTTACTTTTTGGGGAAAATCTCGAAATTTCCCCAGAAATGGGGTAATTTTTTTCCCCCACTCAATACTTCGAGTCGAAACTCACAATCGTCCCATAGAAGTCGAAACGCTCCGATGTTGCCAACTATGAGAAATTTGAATTTCAAAATCGTGTTTTTTCGTACGTCAGACTGATTGGCCGCCAGAACAGCCGCCATCTTGGATTTTGAAAAATTACTCCCGTTTTGTCAAAATTCAGGATAATTGTGGGCGAAACAAGCAAAAATTGACATCTTCAACCACCCCGTTTAGGATCTGTGGCGCCGCGGTTTAGGGTCGAAAAATGAAAAATTTTAAAACACCACAGCTCGGCCGCCATTTTGTTTTTCCTAATTTTTCTAATTTTCCTAGAAACCATTTACTCATTTCCTCGAGTGCTGCGACTTAGAACGAAATCGGTTGGAAAACAAAAGAGTTACGAAAGTCACGTCGGTCGCCATCTTGTTTTTCTGAAATGTCATAATTTTTCCCTAGTCAACTCCCGCACCCGAACACATCTCCCGTACATCATTATATCGTTTTCTGTCTCCTTCTGGGAGAACAATTATGTCAATCAGTCAGTCAGTGGTAATTGAGCTATATATAGTATAATACGGTACAGTACCAGCGACCTATTTATGATTTCTTCTACTAGTAAAGTTTCTAGTAAGTAATAAAGTAGGCAAGACCCTTAAAATAGCAATCGAGCAAGAAAATACTGATTCCCTTTCGAATGCATTTTCTCTTTTTGCATCAGAAAGGAATCGTGATTCGGCATATTGATGAACTGAAAATGGAACCTGTTTAAAAATTTTACTTACTCTAGTAGATAGGTAATTTATGAGCAAGTGAATTGCATCTCTTAAATTTTACTTATACCTACCTTAATGAATTAAACTAGTCAAAACCAAATAGGGCCCATTACGTTTTTTGGCTATAATGTTTAAAAACCAAGAATGCTGTGTTTTTTTCGAATTGGTATGCTTAAATTAAGGAATAAAAAATCCTGTAAACACCAAATTGTTTAAAAAAAAGTTTATTATGGTTGAATAACTGACAAAAACAAAAAAAAAATACCGATAACTTTACAAACTTGCAATGTTTTTCTAATCACGATTTTTTTTGTTTTCTTTCAAAATCATGCCAATTTTTTTTTAATATCGAGTAGGGCCCCCTCTCTTTTGCACACACTATCTGAGCCTGTTCGGGACACTCTCAATTAAATGATGAATATTTTCTTGGGGTATCCTCTCCCAACAGGCTTTTAGAGCTGTAATCAACTCCTGCTGGTTATTTATTCGGCTGTAACCTTCTTTAAGGGTTCTCTTTAATTGGTCCCACAAATGTTCAATGGGATTGAGGTCCGGACTCATGGCAGGCCAGGGCAAAACCGAGATATTGCAGGCTTCCGCGAGAGTCCTCTGGGTGGCCCGGGCTGTATGAGCGCGAGCATTGTCGTGCATAAAAACAAATCCATCACCCACCCGCTGTGAAAATGGGATCACATGGGGTCGGATTACACGCTCAATGTAACTGGCAGCGGTTACAGTTCCTTCGTCCAGAATTACCAGCTCGGTTTTACCTGATAGACTAATTCCACCCCATACCATGACACTTGGGCCCCCCCAGCGGTCTGTTTCGTGGATGCAAGGTTCTATAAAACGTTCGCTTTGTCTTCTCCACACACGCACTCGCCTGTCGTCATCACTAAAAAACTTTACTTTACACTCATCACTGAAGAGTACAGTGCTTCAACTGTCCATCGTCCAGTTCAAGTGGTCACGCGCGTAGCTTAAACGTGCTGCACGATGAGCCCTGGTGAGTTTCAGCCGGACAGCGCGCATTCTGGAATGTTGTCCATCCTCGTGGAGTCGATTCCGAATCGTCTGGTCACTGACTCGGGTACCAGTGGATTCCCGTAGTCGGTTTTGTAGGAGACGAGCGGTTGCGGTACGATCTCGACGTGCAGCTAATCGGATAAATCGGTCCTCCTGGGCAGTTGTGGCTCGAACTCTTCCTGATCCACGTTTTCTAGCCACACTACCTGTCTCTTGGTAGCGTTCCCATACATTTCGGATAGCTCGACACGACACACCGAGGCGCAGAGCAACAGATCGCTGAGAGTTTCCTTCCTGCTGCAAAACGACTGCTCTTGTTGTAGTTTCCATATCCATATGACGACGAGAACCAGGCATAGTGATTAGGATTAGTCCCGAAACTAAAGTAAACAACTAAACAAAGTGACTTTCGACGGCAACGATTAAAATTAGACTAAAAACACAAGCGATCTGGACCTTGTGCAAGGGGATGATTTAAAGCACTTCAGTTTTTTTGTCATCCACTTAAGAACAAACGTTAAAGTTGTTGCTTGAAACATCGTTAGAGGTTCATAAACATGTCTCCGAAATGTTTCAATTCTTGACATTGTAAAAAAGTTACCGTATAACTTAGTTTTTATGCAAAATTTGAGATTATGCAGAGTGGGCCCTATATTTTTGTTTTGAGTAGTTTATTATGAAGAAAATGGGTAGGTTCCTATTCCTATTATTACCTATTAAGGAATTCGGAATGGTTCGTTAAGGTAGGTAGTAGGTACCTACCATAGAATACCATAATAGTACCTTACGGTCATCTTATGGTAGTACCTAGATGAGCTATTAATTCCCTAAAAGGTAGATAGGTATTACTTTAATAATAATACGTGGATGACCGAGCTTCGCCCGGTATTATTTTGGTAAACATGTGGATGATACTTCTATTCCCGCAATTTTACTGTCGCAAGCCTACATACAATGTGTTCATAACTTACAAACTGCGAAAAACCCAAAAAAAATTGAATTTCGCGGGCAGACCTTTACTGTGAGCCCTAATAATATTTAGCCTAATAGTATTACTATTCACCAATAGATGGTGGCAGCAGGATTTTTTTGGGTAAATTCGACCTTTTCTAAAAATCAAAATCAGAATCATAGCTAGATCAATTTATCGCCCCCAAAACCAATTATGATCATTTTAAATTTCATGAAAATCGTTGGAGCCGTTTCCGAGATTCAGATAAGTAATATAGAAATATATACCTATACTAGAAAAATAGCTCGTTTAAAGATATGGGATTAAACAGGTAGAGTAATGGCTTAGAGTGGCTTACTGTAGGACTTAGGAGGTAGGAGAATGGCTCCAAAAGTAGGTATGGTTAGGTTTAGCTTTTATGCCCAAACTACAAATGTATTGATATGGTATTAGCCGTTATAGTACCAACCTACTCTATGGATACGATTTTCTTGTGCATTTTTCAAAAGAATTTCAATTTCAATCCTTTAAAATGAAAATAATATTGTGTAAGTAAGTATAAAAATAATAATTTTAGAACGTACTTTTACCTACTCTTTGACTATATTGTTGGTAGCGACATCTAAATAAAACTGAATATACTAATAGGACAACAGAAGCATGATTCAAAATGATAGCAGTTAGTACCTACCTTTCAAAGCTTCCTGTATATAACGGAAAAGTTATTACTCATTCCACTAGATGGCGCTGACATAAAATATGGGAAAACTAAAAAAAGCAAAGCACGTAAATCGTAATCTATAATTGATACCGAATATACCGGTTTAGATGCAATCACTTATTGTAACAAAAATATTCTAATTAATTTTCTGTAATGAATTAGTTCATTATGGCAACAAAAAAGATAAGTAGTTTATCATAGTTAATTATTATTCCTGGTTCAGTTCATAGCAGTAGGTCTCCAGTACAGCTGCTGTAATGTAACCAGCAAAATCTGGAGTTTCTTCCTATTTCCATAGCGGTATACCTACCTAACACCTTTCTGACGCGCGTTCAGTTTCAAGTGGGAGGTTGCGGGTTCGATTTCCGCCACGGACTACTTCGGAATTTTATAATTTCTAATTTGGCTCAGGTCTGGTCTAGTGGGAGGCTTCGGCCGTGGCTAGTTACCACTTTACCAGCAAAGATACAAACCGCCAAGCAATTTAGCGTTCCGGTGCGATGCTGTGTAGAAACCGTTAGGGATGACTACTTACCCCGTCCAAGTTAGTATGTTAACATCTTCGACTACATCATCACTTACCATCAGGTGAGATCGCAGTCAAGTAGGTAAGTACTAACTTGTATAGAGTAAAAAAATACCTATGCTTACCTATAACAATACGTAGACCGTACGATGTAGGTGGATATGGCATAATCAATTAATGAAAGTCGCATTTATCCAAATCGTTTATTCAAGCAATTGAACATAATATGAACAAACTATAACATTAAATTTATCTACTTATATTTACATTTCATACTCTTACTTATTTTATAGATTACAGCTAAAAACTTATGCTAAGATTCAAATGCAGAGTTTATCATTTGTGTGAAAAATAATACGTATGTAATCTTACATACATAAGCTGTATCTTGTTTACAATGAATAAATTCTGCATTCTTCATTAAAATATTATGTCAATTACATATAATTTTAAAACAAAAATAACTATGATATAATATTATATTGAGGGTGTTCCCACACTTGTCAGCGAGAATTCGACTTTAAATCGTTAGTGATCATTTTTTAATGAACTTCTCTGAGTGCAGTTGCAATATTCATACTTGTAATGCTCGTAGATACTACTACCATTACAAGATAAGTTATCTACCACTTGAACACATCACACTTATGGAATAAAGTTAAGCAATTTAAAAATCTAAATATTATAATCATCGCCAAATGAGTGTTTAGTCAAAATAATATCATGTCAACCTAATGTCACACGATACAGTCAAGTAAAAAAATTATGAGTAAACTGTCATTTGGCATTTATTTATATATTATGTAAAGAGAACTGAGTACTATGTGTTCATAATTCACTTGTTAAAAACTACACAAAAATGTTATAAGATATTTTATAAGTCGAATTCGATGACAAGTGTGTAGAGACTCCTGAATTGCCTATTTTAGAACTGACTCTCGCTTTTCCATTTTCTCCTACCACTGCACTGGCATATGAAATAAACTTTTTTTAAATAGAACTGACTATGAGAAAATCAAGTGTTTGAGCATCTAATAAAATAAATGTAGTCGTATTATTATTGTAACATATAATATGAGACTTGAGAGTAAAAAAAGAGATTTTAAGTATATAACAGAAATATCACAACCATAAAACAACATACTGTTTTAAACATTCCATAGCTTATTTTTAAAAACTCAATAGTGACATTTACAATGATTTAATTTAAACATTCACTGAATTGTTTTATAATATAAGTGTCCCTATAGCTCAAGGGGAAGCTTTCAGATTTGTGGGGGTTTAAGTGTATCAGGGGGTTACGTAATATTTACACATACCTAATATATAAAGAATTGAATTTTCCCTGATTAATATGGTGTAAGTTACGGGATATATGACTGGTGAAAACAAAATAAAGTATAATAATTCACCTTTGTTACACCTATTTTCAAGACCAATTGAAGTCGTATGTATACATAATAATTAATATCAATCTTAGTCTAAAACTATGTTCCTTCCAAAAACGAATATTCGAATTTAGAATAATATTGCATCTATAGAAAAAATTAAATTAAGAAATGTTTAATGTTATAGTTCATTTCATAGTATGCATCAGTCACTTCGTAGCCCACCATAGTCAGTCTATGTCACCCATCGCCTGGCAGGGTGCAGATCATTGGAGCGAAATCAAGTACAAAATAGCCTCGGCACACAAATCTTCTCACATCATAAAAAAAGATGATACATATTCCAGTACACCATGGAAACAACAACGGTTCATCGTAAACGTAACTTAAATAGTGCGTGATATAATATTATTATATTGTGATTTAACTACTTCTAAAGCATACTTCCAACGTCTGGCATTACAGAACAGAGCACTTTGTGCGCTTTCTCGTGTGACAATGTCTCAGCCGTTGGAAGCAGGCGGTCAATATATTACTATTCCATTCAGAGTATGCTCCATGCTTAGTCCGCTATTGTCCATCAGTGTCAACCAAATATTGAATAAGAAACGGGTATTGTTTTATACAAGTCTAATTGAGTATCACCCAATGAACCACATGCATTAAGTGTATGACACAATAAACAAAAACCTTTGAAGTTTGAATATATTTTCAGCACCATCTGAAGTTGCAATAAATTGCTGGATCATCCTATAGATTGTTTGTAGATTTGTGGTTCATTGAACAACTCAATACCAATACGGAAGACAAGCCTGCAATCCAGATGTGGCTCAGACAGTATTTCACATCCCACAGCTTGAGTTCCCCACAGTATTCAATCATGATCGCAGTTATCAACTAACTTTTTAGACCTTACCATATTGGCTACATACAAAAATATTCTAAATAAATCTATAAACACAAATAATAAACTTCAAATCGAACAAATTCTTTTAAATTGAAGTATTACAATATTATCGTTTAAGTTTACAAGAGATAGTCTAAATGTCTTCACCTTGGCGGGCATGAGCACCTTTACTCGGTGTGCCAAATGCCAACCACCTGACACAGGTCCTTTAGGCAGAGAAACAAGCAAATGTTTTGAGCTGCATAACAACACAGACAGATCATTGCCAACGAGGACTCGTGCGGGCAGACACTTCCAAAATTAAATCAGAGAGATAACATACTTCAGCAAATCTCTAAAAGATCATTCGCTACACAGACCCATGTTAACATACATAAACTCAAACGTTAAAAAATATTCTATGGTATATTATATTATTATGTATCAATTAATTAAATAGTTCGATCACCGCACAAATGTACAATTTGAAGGAGGGCGCGGCCCCCTGGCTCACTGTGGCTGCCCCTGCGGAGCCTGGCTGGCCTTGGTGATGACGATGGTCTGCTTGCCGCCCACGCCCGCCTTGCCCAGCTGCAGCATGTTGGACGGCAGCGTGATGATCTTTTTGCCGCCCACCGAGTTGGCCGACACCAGCTTCACGATGGTGGCGCCGGGCGCGAGCCCCTGCGAGCTGGCGGGCGCGGCGGGCCGGTTCTGCACCATGGCCATCTTGGGCACCGTGGCCACCGTCATGCCCGTCGACGTCTTGACGAGCGTCACGTACTGCGGCGCGGCGCCCGGCTGCGCGCCGCCGCCCGCCGACTTCTTGATGATGACGGGGATGCCCGCGTTGGAGCCCTGGCGCAGCACCGTGCCGCCCGCCACCGTCGTGGCCGTCGACTCGCCCGCCTTGGCCGTCACGATCTTGTACACGGGCGCGCCCACCTGCTGGCCCGCGAGCTTGATCGCGCCGCCCGCGCCGCTCAGCACGGGCAGGCCGCCCGCGCCCAGCTTCACGGGCACGCCCACCTTGCCCTGCGCGCCCGCCTGCCCGGGTGAGCCCGCCGACTTCACCAGTACGTTGCCGGAGCCGATCTTCACGTTGCCGGGGCCCAGCTTGACCGGCGTCCCCACCTTCTGCACGCCCGGCGCGAGTTTGCCGTGGATGTTCGCCGGCGCAATCTTGAGCGGCATGGAGCCGGCGGCCAGCTTGACGGGTGCGCCCCCGCTCAGCTTGACGGGCACGCCGCCCGCACCGGTCTTCACTTGCACGAACCGCGGCCCGGCGCCCGGCGCGCCCAGCACGATCTGCTGCGTCGCCTGCGCCGTGGACACGCGCACCGTGGCCGGCGTGCCCGCGCCGCTCACTATGCGCGTCACGCCCTGCGGCGTCACGGCCGCCACTTTCATCTGCTGCGACGAACCCGGCGCCGGCGATTTGACCACCTTGCCCTGGTACGTCTGCTTGATAGTCGGAGTGCCGGGCGATAGCTTGACGGTCGCCGGCTGCGGGGGCATCTTGATCGCGCCCGCCACCACTTTCTGAGGTGTGGCGGCGAGCGGCGTGGCTACCTGCGACGCGACGACGGCGACGGGCCGCGCGGGTGTGTCGGGCGATGCGGCCGGTGGCCCCGCGCCAGCGGGCGAGGCCAGTCCGAAGGCTTTGGCCGCGTCGGGCGGCGCTACGGGCGAGGCGGGCGGCGGCGCGGCCACCGGTTCGGCGGCGGCGGGGAAGCGCGCCGGCGTGACCTTGCCGCACTTCTGCACCTGCAGTAGGTAGGTGGTGACGGTGTTCATGGCGGGCCAGCACAGCTCGAGCGATGTGGTGCCGGCGCGCACGAGCGCCACGCGGCCGGCCTGCGGGGGCACGCCCACCTCCAGGTACCACAGGTCTTTACAACAGATCTGGTTGTTCCACGTCTTGCGGTAGCCATCGCGACCCGACCAGATGTAGAGTCGCGTCTGAATGGCCACAGCGCTGTGGCCGGCGCGCGCGCGCGGCACGCAGTCCTCGAACTTGTCCAGCGCGATGTTGTCCCAGCTCATGGTCTGCAGGTTGAGCGACGCCAGCGTGTTGGTGCACTTCCACTCCTTCTCGTGCGTGGCCAGCTTGGACTCGTCGGGCACGAGCGGCACCCAGCCGCCGTACACGTACATATGGTGGCCGATGACGGTGGCCGTGTGCAGCGAGCGTGGCAGCGGCGCCGGCCCGTCCAGCTCGGGCCGCGCCCACGACATGCTGTCCACGTCCAGCACCCACAGGTCACCGAGCCGCGAGCCGCTCATGCCGCCGTAGATGATGAGCGACGACTTGCCCGTGTCCTTGTCGGTGTACGCGACGCCGCTGTGCGACTCGCGCGGCGGCGGCGCCTGCCCGTACGTGAGCGGGATGTCCCACAGCGTCATCGACGAGTTGGGGTACAGCTCCAGCGTGTACAGGTCGTTCAGGTAGCGCGGGATGTTGTTCTTGGGGTCGTCGCTCTCGTTCGCCAGCCCGCCGAACAGGTACACCTTACCGTTGAGCAGCGTGAAGCTGTGGCCGAGGCGCGGGCACGGTGCCAGGCCCTGCTTGGGCGGCAGCGGCTTCAGCCGCTTCCACTCCCACCTGGACGCTTGCAGCTCGTACAGGTCGTTGGAGTACTTGCCGTACTCCACCATGCCGCCGAACACGAGCAGGCGCGTGCCGTCCACGACGAAACCGTACGCGGCACATCCCGGCGGCACTTCTCCCTTGGTGACGGGCACGAACCATTGGTTTGTGGTGGTGTTGAAGACGTGAAGCTCGTGAACGATCCCTTCGTTTCCGCCGCCGAAAACTATCATCAAATCTTTGATTGCGACCGCGCGATGGCCATGGCGGGGACGCGGTTGGGGGCCACTGGGATTGTACACTTTTTGCCACTTAAGTACAACGTTTTCCTTCATTTTTACTATACATTTGTTACTAAGCTTTACACCGTATGTATCGCTCGGGATGCGTATCTACAGCATAGACAATGAGAAACGTCGTAAATAAGCTTTGAAGAAAATATTCGGGTCACTTGCAGCTTCGTAATGCTACCTCAGTCGACTTTCTCTTTCGCACTTAGATAATTCGCCTATGAGTAATATAAAATCACCTTATGAAGCTTCGAGTGTATAACAAAAATGGCGTTAGCAACAGCGATGGCAACTTTACAAAAAGTGAAAGAGCGGCGTCGGACGTCAATGATTATCTATGGACTAGCCACAGCTTAAAAATATTAAATTTGATGAATCTTACAAATATTTAAAAAATGGCCAGAAATGAAATTAAATTAATATCATACTCTGTAAAAGACAGTTTTACGTTCGTATAACGTTACAATCCTATTAATCAAACAATTGAACTCAAATCGTAATTAATGAGTTGAACATAATTGTCTATGGAACCAAATGCTATTTTACTACTGGCGATTAATGAAAATACTTTTTGATTTTTCTTATGTTGGCAAACTGCTGAACAAAAGCGCGGTAACTTATTTATATCACTTTTTATCGGTATTTCTTTCTGAACTATTCCACCTTACAATTATTCAAATATTTTAGAGTTAAAATCGTTAAAATTGCGAGAGTGCTATGCTTATTTGCAAATTTTTATTTTGCTAACCTATCGTATTGTTTTTATTTATATTGGTAGCAAAGACAAAACATACAGTGACTTCACAGACTAACAACGCACAAAATGATGAGAATATGTTGTCTATGATTTTTGAAAAACAACTCAAAATACAAAGAACTCTCCATTTAGTAAATGAAATAGCCAAAGATTTATATTCGTTGGAAATAGCCTATGATTACAGGAATCAGTATTGTTATTTTCGTTTTAAATAATTATAAGAGTTCGACGACTAAACATTGATGGCAGTTCATCGCCCTCAATGATTATAAATACGATTTAAATCTTTGAAAAATTAATAAAATTGTAATATTAAGATTAATTATTTTATTGTAAAATTTAACTATTTGTTTTTAAATTAAATTAAATTATATTTCTCTAAAAAAAGAAATAAAAGTAACTTAATGTGATAGTGGGAACTAAAAAAAAAAACTTTGATGAATAGGGCTAGACCAATGATGAAATACGTTACGCTAAGAGTACGGGAAAGATGTGACGTATGTTGAAGCCAAAAATTTCTCAAATATGGCGTCGTGCTTCATATATTTCGGTACCGCTGTCAGCGCATACCGCTGTCGGTCGCATACATTATTAGCGCCATTTTACTGTTTTGACAAATAAAAAGAGGTTTCAGGGCGGAGCCTAAAAATAAATTATGCATGACGTCACTAAGTGCTCATCCTTTACCTATGTTACATCCATGGGTTAGACGTATTCATTGGTCGCCGTCAAGTCGCCGTAAACCGTAAACTGCACAATATGGAGCTGTTTGATTCTAATTTTTGATCTTTGCTTTAGCTTTAAATTAAATTTAATTTTAATCTGCTTTAACTGCAATAACTATTATTTACCTATATTTTATTAAACTTACATCACTTTCATCCCGAGATTTTTGTGTTTCGTGGCCGTAGTTCGCGGCTTTGACTATTGTACTTTTGTCTATGATAATTTAGTACCGAATTATTCGGTGGTTCAACGCAGAAGAAATCTACTTTATCTACTTTGTTGTAAAACATTCCTAAAATATTATTTAAGGGGGATGGGCACCATCCGGGCGCAAAAATACAAATTTTATTTGTTTTTTGCTAAGAGTTGGCTAATTATTCCTCACATAGTTTATTTTGATTGTTGGGGCATCCTTGCACTGGCAGCACTGCATTCGACAACAGCGACACCCTGACGCCATAGGTAACTTCCGCCCGCGAAAAATAATATAATTTGATATAGTTTTTTTTTGTAAATACTGGGCTATAATTATACATCGTAGGCACATTACAGCGATTAGGTTTCTATAATAAAATTGCGCAGTCTTTATTAAAAACATATAGATGCACTATATTATGTTTTTAATAAAGACTGCGCAATAATTAGTCTGTTCTTTGCGAAAAAGTAGATAAAATTTCAATTTTCGCGGATGGATGTTATTCATCCATCATCAGTTTGTGACATTATAATTTATAAATTCAGTAAAGTACGTACAGTCCGACAAGGCTCTCTTGGCACTTGAATGACATTGTTAGGAGGGCGTTTTATAGAACAAAGGCAGGCACAACATAAAATGTCTTCAATTTTACTTCAATTTTTGTTTTATGTAAGTAGATATTAAGCAAAAACAACACAATATACAATAGCGATATACCGACAGAGCGAACTATCAAACAGTATCACAAGATAGCGGTGCTAGTTCCGATTTCGGCCACGCGCCAAGATAGCTTTGTCGCACTGTATAGGGATGCCAATAAATAATAATTAATGGCGAATTTCCCTAACTGCAGGGAATCTCAACTGTGTTTGGGAAACAAATGATATTATTATTGTATAATCTGAGACATTATCATGTAATGTGGCAATCATGAATTGCTTTTTAGTCCAGAGCATGTACAGTGCGACAAGGCTATCTTGGCGCGTGGCCAAAATCGGAACTAACACCGCTAAATTGTGATACTGTTTCATAGTTCGCTCTGTTCGGTATATCGCTTTTGTATGTTGCGTTAATTTTGCTTAATATTTACTAAAATGAAGTAAAATCGAGGAGATTTTATTTTCTGACTGCCTTTGTTCTATAACAGCGCCCTCCTGACAATGCCATTCAAGTGCCAAGAGAGCCTTGTCGGACTGTAACTACAAAACTAGTAGTCGTAAACCTCATGAGGTCTTAAACACTACAATAACTCGGATGTCAGTACTCTCTTCTTTTCTAGTTTCGGCTATGTCCAAACCAACGCTGAAACGCTGTACGAAAAAGTGTTCAAATGGATATTTTATACATGCTTTTGACAATAATACGTTAAATTAATTATAATTATGCGATTAATAATACGTTAAATAATTAACAAAAAAACCGACTCCAACTTTTATTAAACTACTGTTGAATACATCCATTCCAATTAAATATTTAAGACATAATGATTTTCTCATGTATACCAGTATGAGAACTACATTAAATTGAAACGGGACTACATGGAAACGGGGAAACGTCAGCTTTCTAATAAAAAATAATCATCAAAATCGATACACCCAGTCAAAAGTTATAATATTACATAAAAAAAATACAGTTGAATCGAGAACCTCCTCCTTTATTTGAAGTCAGTTGAAAGGCAAGAAAATAATAAGTATAATATAGTATGAGACCAATTTTCAAAATTTTAAACCATGTTACATAATTCACAGGCATTTTTCGATGTTGGTGTTGATATATAACATTTTATTTTTTTACTTCCTATCGATGATGAATGTTTTCCAACAACCTAATTTATGAAAGGTTTAGGCAGCAATATTTTCAACAAGAAAAAATATACGTAAATCCTTTTTATGACATCTTGTAAACTATTATTATAATAAATTCTAGTAGGCGGGTAAAAATGATTGATGAAGATGGCAACATTAAAGCGCTCCCCTGTGCCCACCTGCCCCCACAGATAACTAAAGCTTTGGAGTTTGGCGCCCTCTGTCGGGAAGTCGCGTACAGAGCCAACGCAGATCGGCGGCCGGTTCCAATTTCCATCATAGTTGCATCATATTATGTAGATATTATTAAATCAGGCAAAATAGGCGAGCATCCGTATTATCGAAAATGCCGTTGCTCCTAGACATCCGGAGGAGGCTGACGGCGCGTTCCGACCGCGTCAAGTGCGTGGACCAGCACCCCTCGGAACCCTGGCTGCTGTGCTCCACCTACGGCGGCGACGTGAACATCTGGAACTACGAGACGCACGCGCAAATCAAACGGCTCCAGGTATGCGAGCTGCCCGTCCGCGCGGCGAAGTTCGTGCCCAGGAAGCACTGGGTGGTGACGGGCGCTGACGACATGCAGGTCAGAGTCTTCAACTACAACACGCTGGAGGGGGTGCACTCGTTCGCGGCGCACTCCGACTACGTGAGGTGTGTCGTCGCGCATCCCGCGCAGCCCTGCCTCCTGACTTGCAGCGACGACCTTCTCATCAAGCTTTGGAACTGGGACCGCGACTGGGTCTGCCAGCAGGTGTTCGAGAGCCACACGCATTACGTGATGCAGATCGTGATAAACCCAAAAGACACCGACACGTTCGCCAGCGCCAGCCTCGACACCACCGTCAAGGTGTGGCAGCTGGGCTCGGCTATCCCGAACTTCACGCTGGAGGGTCACCAGAAGGGCGTGAACTGTGTGGACTACTACCACCGCGAGGACAAGCCCTACCTCATCAGCGGTGGCGACGATGGCCTCGTCAAGGTATGGGACTACCAGAACAAGACCTGTGTGCAGACGGTGGAAGGTCACAGGCGGAACGTGTCAGCGGTGTGCTTCCACCCGGAGCTGCCGATCCTGCTGACGGGCTCCGAGGACGGCGCGGTGTGCATCTGGCACGCCGACACCTACCAGCTGGAGATCTGCATGCAGTACGGCTTCGAGCGCGTCTGGACCGTCTCCTGCTTGCGGGGCTCCAACAACGTGGCTATCGGGTACGACGAAGGAACGATCGTGATCAAAGTGGGCAGAGAGGAACCGGTCATCTCCATGGATGTGAACGGAGGCAAGGTCATTTGGGCGAAGCATTCGGAGTTGCAGCAAATCAACTTGAAAGCTCTTCCGGAAGGAACGGAGTTCAAGGACGGCGAGCCCGTGCCCGTGGTCGCCAAATACATGTGCTCGTGCGACTTCTACCCGCAGAGCATCGCGCACAGCCCCAATGGACGGTTCGTGATGGCGTGCGGCGACGACGACTACATTATCTACACGGCGGTGGCGCTGCGCAACAAGATGTTCGGCAATGCCCAGCAGTTCGCGTGGGCGCCGGACAGCTCTGAGTACGCCACGCTCGAGTACTCCACCACGGTCAAGGTGTTCAAGAACTTCAAGGAGATCAAGTGCTTCAAACCAGCTCACGGCGCTGAGGGCATATTCGGTGGCTTCATGCTAGGCGTGATCAGCGGTATGACGTTCTCCTTCTACGACTGGGAGCAGCTCAAACTCATCAGAAGGATCGAGATGAAGCCACAACACGTGTTCTGGTCGGAGAGCGGCAGCCTGGTGTGCCTGGCCAGCGACGAGGCCTACTACGTGCTGAAGTACAACGCCGACGTGGTCGCGCGGGCTAGAGAGTCCAACGCGCACGTCACGGGGGATGGCATCGAGGAAGCTTTCGAGGTCGTCGACGAAGTGAAACAGACGGTGAAGTCGGGGCTCTGGGTCGGTGACTGTTTCATATACACGAACTCGCTGAACAGGGTCAGCTACTACGTGGGCGGCGAGATCGTCACCGTCTCCCACCTAGACCGCACCATGTATATCCTCGGATACGTCGCCAAGGAGAACAGACTGTACCTGACCGACAAGGCACTTAACATCGTGTCGTACTCGTTGCTGTCGTCGGTGCTGGAGTACCAAACGGCGGTGATGCGCGGCGACTTCGAGACGGCCGATCGCGTGCTGCCCGCCGTGCCGCACGACCATCGCGCCAGGGTCGCGCATTTCCTCGAGAAGCAGGGCTTCAAACAGCAAGCGCTGGCGGTATCCACGGATTCGGAGCACCAATTTGAATTAGCACTGGCACTGGGCGATCTGCAGCGCGCCGCACAGCTGGCGGAGGACGACACGGAAGAGGGTCCATCGTGCTCGTCGCTGGCGCGCTGGTCGCACCTGGGCAACGCGGCCGTCGCCACCGCCGACACGGCACTCACCAAACTGAGTTACATGCGGGCGCGCAACTACAGCTCGCTGCTGCTCTTCGCGATGAGCACCGGCGACCGCGAGCTGCTGGCGCAGGTGGCGCGCATGGCGGCCGACGGCGGACACGATAACGTGGCCTTCATCGCCTTCTTCACTCTGGGCGAGCTCGACGACTGCCTGCGCCTGCTCGTCGCGAAGAACAAGCTTCCCGAGGCCGCGTTCTTCGCCAGGTCGTACACTCCCTCTAAGATGACTGAGATTGTGGCGCTGTGGCGAAAGGACGTCGGCGCGACGAACGAGAAGACCGGCCAGTCGCTGGCCGACCCCCAGCACTACGAGAACCTGTTCCCGGAATATGCTGAATCATTAGAACTAGAAAAATTCCAGCGACGATTTGGCTACGAATACTACTCGCGACTTGCCAACAAACCCGCCGACTGCAAGGTCAGCGACGCCGATAGGGATTTCGCGCTCAACGTAGCGGCGCTCAAGGAGCTCTGTCCGGAGGCCCTGCGAGTCACCGATGATGTCAGCGAAGAAGTCGAGGAGCAATGGAAAGAGAGGTGCGCGGCGCCTTCCGCGACCGCAGCCACCCTAGCAGCCGCGCCTACGCCACAAGAGAAACGCAAAGATTTTCCCGACAGCGAGGAGGAGATTGAGCGCGAGATAGAGGAGATGGCGCTGGATGAAGAAGAGGAACTGTTCCATCTATGCGACAATGCAGATTTAAACGATTAGGATCTAAGTATAGATATATATTCGTCTCGGCTTGAGCTGCGCCTCAAGCGGGGAAATGAGTGCAGAAACTTCCCGAACTATGGCACAATTATTTATTAAAGTATAATGGCGTAGTTTAGAATAATTTCATTTCATTCATCATTAAACATTAAATTACCCGTTGCATGCACCACCTGAAGTCTTCTGTGATGAGGTTGTAGGTATGCCCCCGAAAGTGTGGTGACTGGTGTTCATGGTATATGTACCTATTTAACTCATCGTCAAGAATCGGACTTTGCGTTAAATTAGTATGTTCCGAAATCGGGACATATCCAAACTCATTACTCACTTTTAGAGGAAGGGAGAGTTCCCGGTGCTATGGGTCCGTGCTACTCGGTGTAGGCCAAAGATAAGGGAGTTATTTATGGCCAACTATGAGTGGCAGGAACCGGTTGTGCTTTTATTTTACTAGATATTCAATATAGGCTTGTGACCACTATCACATCTGATGGAAAGTGACCATGTGGACGAAGATGGACCGCGCATACATAGAAGATGCCTACTCACTTTTCTTTTAAAGGCACCCAAGTTCATTTTCATTTCAGAATTCCTTACTTTTCGGTAATTCTATTTAAATTGCTGATTTTGGATATAAAGTCAAACCTTGACTGCATAAGTGAGAGCTCAAGGACAAACGCACATTTGGTCGATCAAATACTCGTACAATGTAGGCAAATTGTAAAATACTAAAACAATAATAAACGCTCATTTTAGGGATTTGGTAATTCGAATGGATACGCACAGAGTTTAGGTATCTACTATTATTTATTCCGTGACAGAGTTGAGAGTTTTTTGTAAAAGGTAAATAGCAATCTCGCAGTAGCCCGCGAAATACAGATTTTGTTTAGTTTTTCGCAAATAGTCTAATTCTTTAGTGCGAAGTTTCTAAACTAGACTAATTTTACGCGTTTTACCACGCAAAACCCTGGGACGCATTGCACTTGACATGGGCACTTGATCAGGAATCAGGAGAACGTCTTGCTATAGCTTGGCAACTTCATGCGGGACCCTCCTGCGGGGTGACAGACGGTGGAGGAGGCAAGGAACTGAGATTTCAGCGGGTAACGGGCGGTGTAGCGGGGAAGGGGACACTTCTCTGCATGTATGCGTCACCGCGTCCCCCGGCCGTCTGTCACCCCGCAGAAGGGTCCCGCACGAAGATGGCAAGCTATAGTCTGGTTATTGCCCGCTGTTAGAACGTCAGATATCATCCAAATTCATTTCAATCCAGTCCGCGTAAGGTTCTACGTCGGTGAAGACCACGTATTGGTCTGCGTCACATTTGTTGGGGTTGCCTCCTAGGGGGGTTATTTTGGACAGGACTCCCCTCACGTACCACGCCCCTGACCTCGTCCCGTTGTCACCGTCTTTCTGCTTATCCGGGATGAAGACCTGGAAGAAGATGGGTAGGTACTTCATTTATTCATTTGACTATCATTCGGCAGGGCGCGTTTGGAACCCTCGTAAACTTAGTTATAAGTCGACTTGTAGGTAGTTATCACCATTCTTATGCAAGAAATGTCATACCGACGTTCGCAAGAGCCTGTATGTTAGGCCTATGTGAAATAAAGATATTTTGATTTTGATTTTGATATCCCCTAGCGCAGAGGCGCGCGCTCAGATTTGATCGGGAGGTCGCAGGTACGATTTTCGCCACGGACCGCTTTAGAACTTTAAGTAGTAAGGACAGAATCAAAGCCGAGAGGAGAGAGCTGAAACTGCTGAATCCGGTAAACGTCGCAATTAGAAAGTAACATATTTGTCTAGTTTGCCGTGGAGACCCTGGGGCCATGGATTCAATGTCCAAAAAATTCCTTCGACACCTTTGTCCGCGGTTAATAGCCTCGACTGGTGACAGAAGGGTCGGCTCATTAAATTTACATGCCAAGATTTATAATAACCAACTTTGTTAATAGGTACCTATATCAGCGAATAAATAAATTCCTTGATTTATTCTAATTGAGTTGCGTATACTTACCCTTCCAAATAAGTAGAATACCTAGTAGTATCTTCTAGATACGGTAGAATACGGTTTAAACAAGTAAATAATTTAACAATTAAAAAACACGACTGCCCTGTGGTAAAACTATTTTTTTTGTGGTAAAACTATTTTTTTTTTCAAAAAATATACCCTATGTTACTCTGAATGATGCAAGGATTCCAACTATACCCCATTTATGTCCAAATCTATTCAGCCTTTCAGAAGTTATGGTGGAATAAAGAAACTCACATACATGAACCCTTACTCCTTTTTTGGGCAGTCGTGTGGGCACTCGCAGGTAACATGGTGTTTCCCAGCATAAAAAAATAGACGTAGGCAGGGCGGATGGCGCGAAAAAATGTCGCTAGCTTATCGGTGCCAAAAATGCCTGTTTTGCCACCAACAGTAAGGCCATGCTGTAGTTCGCTCAGCAGTCACCTATACAATTTTGACAGATGGCGTTACTAGCGAAAAGGTTTACGTAAATCATGGCCATATCTTGAGATTACTTATCAGAGCATAAAAAGTAAATAGTTGGTAGTTACAAGTTACAACCCAAGGTCTACATCTTCTAATTTCAGCTAGATTTCAGTAGTGACGGCCTGATGGAGTTTATAGCATGCACACATACAGACACACATGAGCAAGGATATAAACCGCGTTACCTGGAAAGCGCCTCCACTGTCGCCATTGCAGGGAGCTGTTCCTGCGAACAAAATATGGCAGGTCAGTCGAGGTAACAGACAGTTTTTAGTGAGTGCAAGCCCCACATAACCCTTCCGTTTTCCCTGACGGAGGGGTACGTTTGGCATTTCCTGTCATTAAAAAAAAAACCGGCTAAGTGCGAGTCGGACTCGCGCACCGAGGGTTCCATACCATAAAAGAAGTAAAACATTGAAAGAATAACTTTTGTTCATGAATTTACGAGTATAATTTACATGTAGGTACTTTTGTTGGCAAACCGCAAACGTTACTTTGTTTTTGTAGGATTATTGTTATTATCAAAAAAAGTATATTAGTCAGCGAGATGATTTTATTTATGTCCTGTAAAATAGTTAACTTCTATTGATCATAATTATTTCAGATTTTACGATTGGTAAACTTCGGAGATAAGGGGGGGAACGGTATTTTTTTCGACAGTTTGCCCAATAAATCAAAAACTATCAGGCATAAAAATAAAAAATAAGTTTTAGAATACACAAGTAACGCCCTTTCATATGATACCCCACTCAATATTATTATCACATTTTGAAAATTTGTCGACTCGGTTTTTCCCCCTTTTTAAATAAAAATAAATACAATTTTCAATCTTTTATGATTGCAATCGCGTTGGGTCACTATTATCTAAAACTATTCTAAATTTCAAGTCGATAGCTTTGATAGTTACTGAAATAATCGAGTGTGCCAGACGGACGGACGGACGGAGAAAGTCTCACCATAAGGGTTCCATTTTTACCATTTTGGTATGGAACCCTAAAAAGGTATTAAATAAGAGAAGGTACCTTGGTTGCGATAACCCGCACAAAACTTCTTTTCGTTCAGGAGGTTTTTGAACCGCGAGCTGCTCGCCACGCAGGTGTCGCGCTCCACCAGCGGCAAGTTGACTTGCAGCAGTTCATTGTACGACAGCTCTTTGTCGTTGGACTGGCCCCAGCCCACTACCTGCAGCGGAAGGAGAGGGGTGAGATGGGGGACTGGGGGTAAGCCGCATGGAGATACAACGCTAGAAACAGTATCTATCGCTTAGTCTTAAATCATTTTCATTCGTGTCGCTAAGTCTACACTAATATTATAAAGAGAAAAGATTTGTATGTGTGAGTGTGTGTATGTTTGTAAGAAAAAACTCAAAAACTAATGTGCCGATTTCAAAAAAAATTTCAACATTAAATAAATAAATAGAGGACAACATCATATACATTGCTCCGATCCCATAGTAAGTAGCTTATGCACTTGTGTTATGGAAATCAGAAACAACGAAGGCACCACAACACCCAGACCCGAGACAATGTAGAAAACTTATTTTTCTACATTGCCCCGACCGGGGATCGAACCCGGAACCCCAGAGATGGCGGCGCCTTGAAAACCGGCACGCTAACCACTCAACCATGGAGGTCGTCGTTAGAAAGCTACATTCACTCTGAGTAACAGCTACTTATATATTATTTGATCGCTAGAAAATATGAGAAATCCTTACTTAAACTTTAGTAACATAACCCAAGGTGTAAAAAATGCTATAAAACCAAAAACCAAATACATAAAGAAATACCGTCAAATTCGAAATCGGAACTTTTAGATGCTGCAGTGCTAGCATGTTCAGGGGGCTATTTTGTCCCTGATGGGGAAAGGACAAAATTTTACACCTTTCCACGTTTTTGTTTACCCCCCTAACGTGGGCACATGGGTCGAGATAAAACTCCCATGCTTATAATAGAGATATAGGTAACATTATGAATGTCGGTCAGTCGGTCAGTCGGTCGGTCGGTCGGTATCGGGCGGTCGGTCGGTGTCAGTCGGTCGGTGTCAGTCGGTCGGTCGGTCGGTTGGTCGGTTGGTCGGTCGGTCGGTCGGTCAGTCGATCGGTCGGTCGGTCGGTCGGTCGGTCGGTCGGTCGGTCGGTCGGTTGGTCGGTCGGTCGGTCGGTCAGTCGATCGGTCGGTCGGTCGGTCGGTCGGTCGGTCGGTCGGTCGGTCGGTCGGCTGGTCGGTTGATCGGTCCGTCGGTCGGGCGGTCGGTCAGGCCCCTTTCAGTGGACAAAATCGGAGGAATAAGTATTGCTCAAACGGGGGGTTGGGGGCTCTGGAGTAGATAAAACTCATTGTGATACTTACTGTGCCCACAAGAGTTTCCCCAGGCGGTGGGTCAGTCAGTCTCCTGTGCCACAGACAAGCCGGCTGCACGTAATCTGTGAACTGAACTTCTGAGGTCGTCTTCAGCAGAGCTATGTCATTTTTTAAGCCGTTTTTAACAAAACTTCCATCGACCCTCTTTTCTAGCTGAAAAACATACAATAGTACATTGTGATACAAGGGTGGAAAGTAGGTTTTTGCAAACGAGTTGTTATTAACAAGCCCGAGCCGAAGGCGAGTGTTTTTAATGTCACGAGTTTGCAATAACCTACACACCCGTGTATCACACGACGTTTTTCAATACAGTTGTGGAAATTAGTGAAAAACAAACAAGTGAAGTTTTCTCGGGGGCAAAACTCCATCTTGTGCAGTTTTTATTTTATCGATAAAATATCGAGTGGAGTTAATTCCACATCATCACTTGTACTTGAAACAAAAAGCAAAATAGAATTTAAATTCGATATCGCTATCGAAATTGAAACCGAAATCAAAGAATTAATTCACTGGGTGGACCATGTCGTACATATGAGTAAGTACTTACATGAAGGGAGCTCTCCTACATTCATGGTAGATACCCTGGTACCAAAAGCTCTTTTTGGATCTAGTTTTAGTTTGAGTTGTCATTAATTTATATTTTAAAATATGTATTCGTATTATTTAAAAAGAGTTTTATTAGGAAAAAGATACAAGTTAATTTAAAATTATACATAATTTTAATTTTTCCTTGTAAAAAATCTATTAGATTTTGTTCTAATATGAAAACTCCTTGCTATCAAACTTTTTAAATTGACTTAAAACTAAACTACAAAAGTATAATGATCGAGCTTGGAAAAGTAAGTTACGACCACGAAAAAGAAAGATGCCTGTGCGTAAGATTTAACTTTCGAATACTAATGACAGCCTCTGAAAGTGCGCCACACCATACAATTGTGTTGAAAAAAATTTATTTACCTACGACGGAACGAAATATTTTTTTTTTATAAAAACTAGAGGAGGCCGCCTGCTCTTTGCCTTCGTGAATCATGGTTTTTAGGGTTTGATGCCAAAATAGTAAAAATGGAACCCTTATTACTGGTATAAAAAGAAGCCTATTTGATAATCCAGCATATTATAAGTATATATTGCGATCTTTCTCTATCCCAAACCTCAGTCAAATCGATTTAGTAATTGCGGCGTGAAGGAGTATTTGGCCATACAATTTTTGAACGCCCGATTCACCTTTAAAAAATACTTTCTTAGTGCACCATTAAATCTCAGTTCTTTTATAGTGTTAATAATTAATAAAAAATGAGAGAAAGAGATTAAGCTTGGGAGGAGGTTGAGAAGTTCAACGGATTACCCTTCTCTCCTGGACTTCTTTTCCGATGTACTTCAAAACATGCTTTCCAAACTTCACGAGGAGCGTTTCAACTGTGTAGTCAGCAACGTTGCTAAAAGCTGTAAGACACAGTAAGATAGAGTTGAAGCGAACTAAATTACCTACCTATATAATACGAAACAGGTACGAGAAGCAATCGATTTCAGTCGCCGATTTTTTGACCAGAGGATCTAGCTGTTAGGAGTATTCGGCATAGGCATGACATGGCCAACTTTCTCCCTCGCGACACTCAATCTCACCATGATCACGAAATGTTCCATAGGTGAATTTTATCGAAACCTTACATTATTTTCTTTTTATATTCATACGCATGACATAGCCAGAATAGCCATATAAGGCAGAATGTACAAGGATAATTGTTTTTGTGACCACCTAATGTACTTGCACCTCGCGGACTGTTTATGTGTATAGTTTTCAGCAATTATGAAATTTGCACTTTGTCTCAGTCTCTAATTACCATAAGTTAAACGGTTTACCGCACTCCCGATCAGCCCGTGACATCACCTAGGAGGGTTCTGCCTGAAAATCAGCGCTACAGCCCACCGGCTGCAGCATCAAGCTGAGGCAGCGCCCTGTTCAGCGAAATAATTAGATTTAAGTAAGGTTCCCGGATTTTTGGGAATCAAGGGGATTTATCATTGATAATTTTGCTCCTTGGCTCCCTGAGGTCTATGGCCCACCTTTTGTATTGAGTGTTTTTTATAATAAGTTACAACTAAAGTTTTTTTTGGCTGTATAAAAACTATTTTATTTATTTATTTTCTAATGTTAATTTATTAGTTTACATTTACACATTATTTATCGTCCTTCTAACTGACCCGGCAAACGTTGTTTTGTCATTAGGGATATAAAAAAAAAATAGTTTACGACCTACTTCGGACCTATGAACGTACACAGAAAACATAACAATCGGTCGAGCCGTTTCGGAGGAGCATGGTAACTAATATTGTCACGAGAACATTACATATTAGAACAAATGTATTATAAATTAGTATATTACACTTAAGGTACCTGTCACGACCCATCTATTAGAGATGAGAGTGCCACCATTGAGATAGAGCTCAGTGATTTTGACATCCCTCGCGTAGAATATGGCGGTATGCCATGGCCAGTCTCCAACCTTGGAGGGACCGTCCACCGGCAGGTCCGTGATGAGGCCCGCGGGGTCCACAAAGGGTCCTTTGGTACCTATTCGACGTCTTCCGCAGACATCTTCTGAACGGTTCTCGACTAAAAACTTAAAAAAAAAATTACGGTTGTTCTATCGGAGTTTTAGTTGTAGGGTCCCACTAATCTCAGAATCTCCCCCCTAGCTACCTCCCGATTTATCTCCGAAATTTACCAACCGAAAAATCTGTTACGATTGAAACAAATTACGATTAATAGAAATTAATGTTTTTTTTTAATAAAAACAACTCAAACAAAGTGATTCTTATGGTTTTACTTTTAATTACTAATGTACAACGGAACTCTCAATGCGCGTGTCCGAGTTGCACTGAGAGTTAGTCTCTATGGCTTAGTCCGGCTTAAGTAGCTTTTTGACCATGTGTTAGGTTAAAAGCCTTTCTTTAAAATTTTCAGTCACATAGGCTCGGTGCGGTGTGAAACAGTAACAAACATAATTTATGTGACTGGATAACACATAACATTTAAGGGGAACTCAACAGGTCTGCCCGCGAAATTCAAAATTTTCGAGGTTTTTTGCAATTTGAACGCTAATTACACATTATAGGTTTATGGCAGTCATTTCAGTGGCAGTTACTTCTTTACATGTTTATATCAAAAATTTTGCATAAAAATGTCTATCCTAGGAAATTAGCCCGAGTAAAGAGTTTGAAGTGAGCAACTCGCAAATCTCGGATTAATTTCTTTAACTCGACACTTTCAAGCAGAGATTTTTATATAAACACGTGAAGATGATCTTGGGATTATCGCAATTTGACTGCCATGAGCCTATTACGTCTTATAAGCCTAAAAATCGCGAAAAACCACAAACAATTTGAATTTCGCGGGCACACCTGTGGTGTGCTCCTTAAGTTAGGATAACAGCTTGTCTTTATGTCACCATAAGTGCGAACAAATACTTATTTACTTACTTTTAGTGGGTATTCTTCTTTCGTCGGGGCAGTTAAATTCGCTGCGTATTCCTCTAGAAAAGCCTGAAATTTCAAAAATAGGAAGAATCATCCATTAGTTTCACTTTGATGGATCACCACTATGTAATCTTATGACTAACCCTGCTGTATCAGATCTCCATTTGCTTCCATCGCGTGTACATAATTTGCCAGCGGTGGCAATAGAGGAATTTTCCTCCAGGCAGGAATTTTCCTCCTGGGCAAGGGCGGATACAGGATATTTTTCTGGGAGGGGCACAAGGGGCGGAGGGGCAAAAAAATTAACAATAACTGTTAGAAATAACCTTTATTTTTAGGGTTCCATACCAATTTGGTAAAAATGGAACCCTTATGGTGAGACTTTCTCCGTCCGTCCGTCCGTCTGTCACACTCGATTATTTCAGTAACTATAGCAGCTATCGACTTGAAATTTAGAATAGTTATAGGTATTAGTGACCCGACGTCATAGCAATCGTAAAAATTTGAAAATTGTTTTTATTTTTATTTAAGAAGGGGGGAAAACGGGGGCTTCGAATTTTCAAAATGAAATAACAATATTGAGAGGGGTATCATATGAAAGGGCGTTACTTGTGTATTCTCAAACCGATTTTTATTTATTTTTATGCTTGATAGTTTTTGATTTATTGAGCAAACTGTCGAAATAAATACCGTTCCCTCCCCCTTATCTCCGAAGTTTATCAATCGAAAAATCTGTCAATAAACATTAATGTATATTTTACAGGAAAAATAAAATGAACTCCGTAACTATTATAATTTTTTTGATAATAACAATAAACCACCAAAAACAAAGTTACGTTTGCGGTTCGCCAACAAAAGCACCTACATGTAAATTATACTCGTAAATTCATGAACAAAAGTGGTTCTTTTAATGTTTTTCTTCTCTTATGGTATGGAACCCTTGGTGCGCGAGTCTGACTCGCACTTGGCCGGTTTTTTTTTTATAGTTAATTTCTACAAGTTCAAGTATGTCTATAGAATCATCTGTTGATGGGTTTGTTGGTATTGATGTAGTTGCCGCATGCGTGGATGCACATGGGACACCACTAAATTCTATTTCTTTCCCTGTATCTGCAACTGCTTCGACGGTTTTTTGTTTTTTGCTAAAGAACGCACTTATGCTCTTTTGTCTTTTCCGCCTTGCTTGTTATAGTAAAACAAAACTGAACCACTAAGTAGGCTACTTACAAAGTTTAATATAGTTTACGTAATTATAGTTATAATAAGTGCATGAAAAACTCGGCCGGCTCCTTGCTGTAACCTGTCGCGACTGATTTACTCCACGCCCGCGCCCCCGCTCGCCCCTCCCCGATCCATGCTTTCCCGCGACCGCACCACTCATTTTTCATTTGCAAGTGCGCGAAAGGGATGCAACGAACAAAATTCGCAATTCCAGTAGTCAGAAATAGACAAGAGTTTCACTCATGTGACAGAAACAGAAAGACTGTTATATTATTCATATTATATTTTAACAAGTTTGATAATTTAATTTGCTTCTAAGTATGTACTGTGATGGGATCTCCATAGTAAACAAAAATACCATCTGGGGGGGGCACGTGCCCCCGTGCCCCCCCCCTAAATCCGCCCTTGCTCCTGGGGACCGCTTGTGATCTGAGCGTATGACGTCAGAACTTCTGTATCTATAGAACGCTCGAAGCTCCGTCAGTGTGTGCTATTGCGCAGATTACGCCATCTATCGTCAGCTATTGAAGACCACTACAGTATGATAACAGTCGACTCAATTTTTCTATTTATTTAAAAGATCTGCTCTCAGTCCTCAAATATCGACACCAAAGATTTTAATATTTACCCGACTGCAGTTGTTCTGCATTCTGACTGAGTGTTCTTCGATTGACTTTTTTAAAAAGATCAAAATGGCGGCTTTTTTGGTGTTACCTACATGTAATTCGTTGTTGAAAAAAATAACCAAACCTATCGAGTGGGGTATCAAAAAGAAGGAAATGAATAAAATAAATAATTAAAAAAATCAAAAAACCCGACTGCAGAAATGTCAACTAAAATGCAATAACTTAAAAGACTGAAACAAGGCGGACAACGAAAACAAAATTATAATAAACTTAAAACGATGCAATTTTTACTTCATTTTAACAAATCATTATGAGCTGTAAGGTTTAGTTAAATTTTCGCATTCAATTTAAAAATATAGAAGGCGGGACCTATTTTCGCAAATTATAAATTAACATAGAGAAAATTAATAGGTCCCGCCTGTTTTATTTTTAAATTGAATGCGAAAATTTAACTAAAGCTTTCAGCTCATAATGTTGTTTGTTAAAATGAAGTAAAAATTGCATCGTTTTAAGTTTATTATAATTTTGTTTTCGTTGTCCGCCTTGTTTCAGTCTTTTAAGTTATTGCATTTTAGTTGACATTTCTGCAGTCGGGTTTTTTGATTTTTTAATTATTTATTTTATTTCAGGCTTTTAGTTGCCACACTTTACGAGCGAAACCTTACAGTATCTACTCCGCGCCGTTCAAAAATAAAATGCTACAGCTTAGAAAGCCTACCTTGTTAGGGTGATTAGATTAAATCTGATCGACAAAGTGGAGCGCGTCTTAAAGTACACACAGCGCCATCTAGGGCGAGTAGCGAAAGTACAGATGTTAAATAATTGTTTAATGATTATATTAAATTATGTTTTCGATTTATGCTATGATATACCAAGTAAAAATGCACAATATAAAGTACGACACACATTTGGTCAATACAAGATTAACGCTATCAAAAACTACAAATATTACCATTTTGAACGCATTGATCGACTGTTTATAATTCCAAATTAATTCGAAACATATGACTTATATATATTTTTGTAATCTCCTTGTAATTCCCTTCATTTTGATACCCCACTCGATAGGTTTGGTTATAAATATTTTGTAAATGACTGACAATTTTAGGCCCAAAATCCGCCATTTTGCTTTTTATTTTCAAAAACCTATCTAAGAACACTTGGGTTAATGAGACGAATCTAACGATACCATTAACGTCAAAATCCATCCAGCCGTTTGGAAGATACGTGGTCATAAAGAAATTTACATACATACATACAAGATACGCGCGAAAAACATAACCCTTCTTGCAGTCGGGTAAAAAGAGATAAATATTATTATGGTCTACGATCCCGCTATACAACGACCTTCACCGAGCTGTTTATTGGATGAAAACTATTTTATATCCAATTAAATATGTCGATAAATATATCGCAAGTGGGTTGCCTAAAAAATTTCAATCCACGGTATGATTAATTAAGAATTAAAAAAAACCATTGTAACATGGACTCCTATTTGTTACAGTTTAGTTGACATCGTAGTTTAAATTAGATTGAATGTTATAAATAGTGCTTTTTGCCAGAAATATTTTCCTGGCTGAGAAAAGTATTTCTGCTCTATATTTTTTGGCAAAAGAAAGTTAACAGATAATAAAATCGTAGGTAAATAAGCACAATTGCAATTTGCGACCTGAATCGCTCATCCAATCTAATTTGAACTACGATGTCAACGGAACTCTAACAAATAGGAGTTCATGTTACAATGGATTTTTTTAAAATTGTTAATTAATCATATCCTGGACTGAAATTTTTTAGGCAAGCCACTTGCGATATATTTATTGACATATTTAATTGGATATAAACTTGTTTTCATCCAATAAACAGCTCGGTGAAGGTCGACCTTACTTGGGATCCCCTACTATTACGTCCAGATAGGCATGAGCCTATCTGGACGTAATCCGATATGCACCTAAGGTCATCCAGGTGCATATCGGATTACGTCCAGACCTTAGGTGCATATCGGAGTGGTTTTTACTGGTTTTGAATACTTATTAGGAAGATGTTACCTTATCCGGTCTTTCGCAATGCTCCGTTCCGTTAACGATGAAGCTCTTCAGATGGGGAGTGAGTCGCGGATGGCTCCCCTGCACCATGACGCTCAAGCCTGGGAGTTCTTCGGCGAAACGAAGCACGAACTTCTCGCCATTGGACAAAGAAATCCTGGAAATCTTGTCGTCATCCTGAAAAAATCGGCCAAGTGCGAGTCGGACTCGCGCACGCAGTATTCCGTAGGTACCTACCTTTATCTATAGGTATAACGTAGCAGTAGAGAGGATGCCAGAGCCAGAACTATCAATACCCTACTTTTACTACTATATCTATAAGTAGAGTAGTATTGAAAGTTCTGGACTATTGACAAAAAACGAGCAAAAAAATCACGTTTGTTGTATGGCAGTGTAATCTAAATAGTTAATGTAATAGCGGTAAAAACATCCAAGTCTGTAGCTATCGCGGTTCAAGAGATACAGTCCGGTGACAGACGGACGGACGGACGGACTTACGGACGGACGGCAAAGTCTCAGTGATGTGATCCCGTCTTGAAGTAGATTAACCTAAACTCTTGTAAACCATAAATAAAGTAGAAAAATGGAAACAAAATTAAAAATATAATATAACAGTTAAAAAAGGTCGCGGATGGAACCGTCCACGGAGTGAATATGGAAAGAAAAAAAAACTTACCGATCTGAGCGTCATCTCGAGACGAACTTCCGCGTCGAAAATCACTTTTATGACGCTGCGGGCCGGAATCGTGACGTTGACGTCGACGTAGAAGCTGCGGTTGTACTTCGGCGGCAGGTCGGCTTCGAAGCGCACTGCAACGTCTGTGCTGTTCATGCAAGGATACGCGTGCTGGTACACGGGGCCAGCAACCGGCGTCCACGCGCGAGCGCCGCCGGCCACTGGCGTCGGAACTAGGCACAGACTTGCGAGTAACACCACCCGCTCCATTGCCTACAATAGGGATTAGTAGGAAAATGTTTGAGGTTATGATTGGTGAACGAGTGCAGCGAGATTTGAGAGTTTACTTGGTTAGATTCACTCTTATTCTATCACAACTAACGGGTTTTAGAGAGAAGGCAAAATTCTACTAAAAGCAGGCCAGGTTCACTTATCACTTGTTCGAAGGAACTATACAGGTAGCCGCTTCGATGTACTACTTTCAGACGGCCGCCACGCGACGGCTACTTTGCTCGCGTTAGTTCTTGTACGGTCTATTTTACGAGCTGCGTGGTTGTGCCCGATTACGAGGCAACCTTACGCAAGTTACGCGATAGAAAGAGACCACAACTTTGCGTTTGTTGCGTGTTGTTTGCGGAGGCGGAGTAGGACTATTACTATTACTAGTAGCTATTGCGAACTGAATTGCAGTTTTTGTGTCAGCGCTTATAGAGTCGCTATTTCTTTTAATCATCTTGCGGAGTGAGCCTTCTGTACCGTTAGGTACTATTATGTATTCCGTGCTAAAAGGCAGGTTTCATCTTATACTCGTTTTATCTAGGGATTTATCAAAATCGGCACTTTCAACCCCGCTCTCCCCAGCCCCTACTTTAAGATTAAGGTTCATCGCGGTTTAAGACTTACCCCCAAGTTATTTAGTATCCCGGTGCAATCCTGTGTAGCAACTAGCAACCGATACTCCTCCCAAGTTAGTATCCTCACTTAGTATTTATCAGGCGAGATCGCAATACAAAAAACAACATGTAAGTAACTTATAAAATAAAAAATCCAACTTACTTATAATTGCCTACAAAGAAATATCAGGCTTTGCGAGCAAAAACGAGCGTAATACAAAAATCAACGTCTGAGCAGTGATTGAACAAACTAGCGACTCAGGACGGTCGGGTCTTACCCTGTCACGCGGGTTTGGCTGCCAAATGCCAATCAAAACTCGTCGAGGGAGCCCGAGACAATAATCCGATACGTTTGTACCCGTCATCAAAACCACTCTAACATACCTACTACAATATACATAATCAAAGCATACCTACGTAAGAAACAACATGAATATTACGCAAGAAAATTTTTATGTAATGACATTTTTGAAAAGAGCAAGTGCCGAGTTTCTTGCCAGTTCTTTTCGGTGCAAACCTGCTTTCCGTACCTGGCGGTAGAGTTCTGACTCTTCATAGGAGCCCATTGTTTAGGCCTATTTAAAAAAACTACCATCTCCAAATCTACTTATAGCAATTTTATCTATAAGTAGGTATAATTGAGGATAATATATTTTAATATTCATAATACGAACATTTGGCGGAGGTCAATTTTTTCAAACTCATCTGACCGGTTCAGAGGTTAGGTTTGAATCAGACGGAGCGGTTCATCGCGTGCCAACCGCCGAGAAAAGCATATCTGTAAGTATCTCGCTAAAATATCTCGCTGCCCGCGGTGCAATAACATAGAGATACTGGACAGTGCCTGATGTCCTCCCTCCAAAAATGAATGCAAAGGAAAAATAAACAAATAAGATTGCCGAGGAGTTAGTATGTGTCTGGTCTGTTTCCCCATGTTATTGCTCCACGTGCAGCGAGATATCGCGACCAAATACCTATTTTTTTAGATCTTACTTTTTCTTCCGTACTTCAGATCTCAGTAGTTATCACCTTTCAAGTTTCAATATCTATCTACGTTGAATTTCAGAGAAGAAAAATGCACCGTGCATTATAGTTCATAATATGTAATACCCATTTAGGTAGACCGTCTAATCCAAAAATGAACGACCCTCCACGTGTTTATGATAAGACGTTGAAGAAAAAATATAGTAGAGGAGCCACAGAGAGTAGCGTTAATTTCTAAATTAGAGGTCTTGATACTTAAACATTAGGTACATAGGTATTCGTTGCTTATACATAATGTCCGTGCAAATCAGTCTTTATTCAAACTTTATTAAATATCAATGTCTATTCATATAATATTTATCTGAAAGTTTATATGTTTGTATGTTTGTTTCGCCACAATTATGAACAGATTTCGTTGGAGCGTATAGATAGCTTGTAATATATAGAGTAACCAATAAAGAGCTTTTCATACCAGAAATGTCCACAGCTCCAGCGGAATTAAAAAAAAACCGTTATTAACTATAGCAATCAATAGTTACTGCCAATAGTTACTACATATAATATAAGTTTTAGCAAACTTCCTCGAAAGTAGAAAATTGAGGGCCAAAGGACATGGCCGAAACTTTTATGGAGCTGTGCCCTGGAAAAAAAATATTCATGGCCATCGACAAACAGTACGTCATATTAAAGCTTCTAATCATGTCTTTACAATCGTTTAAGTTTTATGATCAGAAAACAGGCGAGAGACATAATATCAGCATAACAACTTACAACAAAATGCGCCTAAATATTTTTAATAGCAATGATTTTTTATTAAAAAATGATGCGTATTGGTTATGAACTAATTATTTTTTCATATTACAAAGCTTAGAAAATGCGAGTAAACATTTTGAATAGCAATTTTTTAGTACTAGTAGAAAATTTACATTAGTAATAGTAGAACTATCTCATAATTCCATTACCTTACAGTTGGACCTACAAAGATCCCGGATAAATAAAGGTTACGTGGATAAATCCAAGTAAGTACGCGGGCAAAACCTTGTGGTGAAATAAAATACAGTTTTGCGTCATCAGTCTAACATAATCATACACACGTAACTACGAAAGATCATCAGAAACCGGACCTCGCGTAGTTACATTATTAATAAAATTATCGTGTTGTTAACTTTTGTGCAAAGATTTTCGATGTTAAAAATTAGTATTGTAGCCGCGAATATGTAACTTTGTGATTAAAATTAACCCCAAAATACTAGTCATAATGTGTTGTTTAGGTTATTTGGTAGTGTGTATCTACATTTTCTGAATCAATACAAAGTTAACCTTAGCAGCATTTTCTCGATTGGTGTTAACATTTACTGCATTTTGATTGTTATTTGTTTTTTTGGAATAAATTATTTATTTATTTAGTTTCTGATACAAAGTGAAAATGTTTCGAATAGTGTTATTTGGGTGTGTTTGCATAAATCTAATGATATTAGAGGTCGACAGTGGATGGATGCCAGTGGGAAGCCCCATTCTTAGTGCGTATCCTTGTAAGAACACCAAGGACATAGTGGTCTGGTTCGAGCCTGGGTTACCGCCTAAAGACAACAATCGCTACTATGTGTACATCAACAAGAACTTTCCGGTGGACAGTGTCACCAGAGTTCTGTTCGACGCGCAGGTCAACATCACCTTTACTGTCAGATCGGTAGGTAAGAAAGAAAGAAATCTATTACAGAGATTTACTATAAGAAACTCGTTAAAGAAAGCTAACTGAAGACAGCGCCATTTATCGAGCGAAGGGTGAAATGCACACATGAAAATAATATAAAATGGAGTTTTGTTTTAAGTGTTATTCCAACTTTGGTTTTACCGAGTGTCCCACAACAATCACGACTTTTTTATTTTATTTTTATTTTTGGCATAAGCGAAACTTACAGCTAAAATTGCAAGACATAGACAAACAAGTGAAACAAAAAGCAAAGAAAACAAATTGCCTATCCTTTTCCTTTACCTGAATAATTGTAAATCACATTTTTTTTAAACAAGAATCAAATTTCTTGGCGGTTCTTCTCGGTTCAAAACTGCTTTTCGAAGGTGGTGGTAGAGCCAGACATTTTATAAGTGCCTGAAGTTAGGCCCATGTGAAAGAATAAACATTTTGGTTTTGTTGTGTTTAGTGCGCGAATTTTTACAAAGCACTTTTTTAAGTTATTATTTTTCCTTCAATGAAAATATGCATAGTTTACTCTACTTAATAATAATAATATTATGTGCACTTTATGAAGACTCAACGCTATATATATGCCACTATAAGTTGTAAATAATACGAACATCAGACCTATAAATGTTACTAATTAATAACATTTACGGGTAAACCCGTTCAGGGAACATATTAAGGAAAACTAATGACTCGTCAGACCTTTTTTAATCCATGAGCAGCGATTTCAATTACGTGACGATGCAGAAAAATATGGTGTCTGATTTACAAATATTTAAATCATTTATTTTTTACTTATTTATTTATTTATTTATTTATTTAGTACCACAATATGTTACATTAAGAATTATAAAAGATGGTTGTGTACCAGGATGCACTTATCTCTATAAGAGATCTCTGCCAGCGACCCTAGCTAGTGGGAGAGGTGAAATGGAAAAGCAGAATAGGTACTGTAACTATGATTGAAAGATAAATATTATTAAAATATAACACGACAAAATAATAAACTTAAAATATTTAAATTTAATTATTATGTAAATAAAATAGTAACAATAATACAAAAAAATAAATAAAAATAAAATAAAAATACATACATACATACTAATTTAATACAAATAAATATATATGAAAATATACAATAAATAATAAAATACACAAATAATATAATATTATGACAGAAGGGAAAGATAGTATTGTTTTAGTCTAATTTTGAAAGATTACTAGTCTAATTTTGAAATTTTTTAGGACGAGAAGAAATTCCAAAGATTCCATCTAACCGACGGTGATATGTTCACTCTTCGTTTCTTCGTCCAGCACACGGGGCTCGGCTTCATTGTCAAAGGCACAGTGCCGGGCCTGACGCCCTATTTGATAAGCCTGACTATCAACGACGTCGAGTACTGCGATGACCCTGACGTGGTAAGATACCCTGACCTGCTGCTACACGTTCACTCTTCTGCTCTTCGTCCAGCACATGGGTTTCGGATTCATCGTCAAAGGCACAGTGACGGACCTGACTCCCTGTTTGATAAGCCTTACGATCAACGACGTTGAATACTGCAACGATCCTGAAGTGGTAAGATATCCTGATGGATGGCGACATGTTTACTCTACGGTTCTTGATCCAACACAACACGTGCCTCGCCTTCATCGTCAAAGGCACAGTGCCGGGCCTCATTTTGCTCGGATCAGTCGGCTTAGTGCCCTTCAAGCCGAAACATAAGATTACTGCTTCAGATAGAAAAACCCGGATGGACTCTGCACAAAGAGCCTCATAATTGGTTCAATCCACGAAGACGCGCCCCACCCCAGCCTCCTTGTGTCTTCGTGAATTGAATCAACAATGCCACCAGTAAATAGGGACAAGGAGAGAGAGAAAAAATTTGTAGGAAGTCAACCAGGCACCCTGGGAACACGCCAAGAGCAAGTACCGAACGGGCGCCCTCCCACGATTCGGCCCCATTATTCGCGAGGTTGATTGGGCCATGGGTGGTGGAGGGTTGTCCCTATACCACCAGTAAAATTCTGATATTGATTGATGATGCAAGGGCTTCCTCCACGAGTACGCGGCGGAGACCGGCAGCGCGCCGCAGAACTGCGGGCGGCGGCGCGTGGACCACACGGAGCTGATCGTCAACGGGGCGTCCACCAAGCCCGGGGACTGGCCCTGGCACGCCGCGCTCTACAGCTTGCAGGGGACCACCTTCAAGTACATATGCGGGGGCACCCTCGTGTCCAAGGTCTTTGTTTTAACAGGTGAACACTGAAATTTTTCATATGGTGTCCGGTCCTCTCAAAATTGTCTATGTACTCAATAGACTTATACACAGGATCCGCGGGTAAAAATGTAGCCAGTTTATAACTGGTGTCAAACATCGCTGTTTTGACACCAACCGTGTCAGTAGTAACCAGACTTTTTGCGCTTTTCAATTTCCGTATTATTATTTTGACGGATGGCGCTACTCTGTAATTCCTCACTCTCTTAATCTGATGGAATAACAGCTCCGACGTGACCTTTTAAAGGAATATGGGTACTTTTCCTTTTTTGCATGGATAAAAAAATCAATAAATAGATATTAGGACATATAAAAAGGTACAGTTGCGTGATAGGTCACACTATTCATGCTAACGCTGATTGGTTTTCTTCAGATTGATTCGAGATAAAACCAATAAACAACTAGATTAGACTATATGAGTGACCTTCGTTGACCTCAGAATTTCCCTGATTTCGGATTTTATCATTAGAGATCTCTTAACATATAAGTATTGTAATAGCAATCTCTATAGCCTTCTGAGGGCTTCTTTCAATGACAGGTGTGAATCAGGCAATTTTAGGCTTAGCAGAAGAGAATAGTGAACTAAAAGTACTCTCAAGAACGTCTTCTATTTTGCAGCCGCCCATTGTACGACATCGATGGGGATTCCGTTTTCTTCAGACGTGCTAAACGTGGTGCTCGGCAAGTTCAATTTGAAGGGCGGAGACCAGGAATCCATTGAAAGAAAGGTAGGTATATCATCACAGACCTTTACATCTTGGTATAGGATTTTAATATATGCCTAAGCTGAATTTTTCGTTAAAAACAACACAATAATAAGGTAGTATAGGGTGGAGGTTTCATAGTTTATTTTTTTGGTTTTGTACTAATAAATTGTTGTAAGGTGTTAATACAACTGTTATTCTCAAGGTCCATAAAATTATAGTCCACGAGCACTACCAGTACCGGCAGCTGACCAACGACATCGCGCTGCTGAAGCTGCGGACGGAGGTGCAGTTCACGGACTACATCCAGCCGGCCTGCTTGTGGTACCGGCGGGCCGCGGACAAGCTCAACACTACCACTGTCCTAGGCACTGTGAGTAGCAGAGCGAGCACCACCAGCACCGGCAGCTGACCAACGACATCGCGCTGCTGAAGCTGCGGACGGAGGTGCAGTTCACGGACTACATCCAGCCGGCCTGCTTGTGGTACCGGCGGGCCGCGGACAAGCTCAACACTACCACTGTCCTAGGCACTGTGAGTAGCAGAGCGAGCACCACCAGCACCGGCAGCTGACCAACGACATCGCGCTGCTGAAGCTGCGGACGGAGGTGCAGTTCACGGACTACATCCAGCCGGCCTGCTTGTGGTACCGGCGGGCCGCGGACAAGCTCAACACTACCACTGTCCTAGGCACTGTGAGTAGCAGAGCGAGCACCACCAGCACCGGCAGCTGACCAACGACATCGCGCTGCTGAAGCTGCGGACGGAGGTGCAGTTCACGGACTACATCCAGCCGGCCTGCTTGTGGTACCGGCGGGCCGCGGACAAGCTCAACACTACCACTGTCCTAGGCACTGTGAGTAGCAGAGCGAGCACCACCAGCACCGGCAGCTGACCAACGACATCGCGCTGCTGAAGCTGCGGACGGAGGTGCAGTTCACGGACTACATCCAGCCGGCCTGCTTGTGGTACCGGCGGGCCGCGGACAAGCTCAACACTACCACTGTCCTAGGCACTGTGAGTAGCAGAGCGAGCACCACCAGCACCGGCAGCTGACCAACGACATCGCGCTGCTGAAGCTGCGGACGGAGGTGCAGTTCACGGACTACATCCAGCCGGCCTGCTTGTGGTACCGGCGGGCCGCGGACAAGCTCAACACTACCACTGTCCTAGGCACTGTGAGTAGCAGAGCGAGCACCACCAGCACCGGCAGCTGACCAACGACATCGCGCTGCTGAAGCTGCGGACGGAGGTGCAGTTCACGGACTACATCCAGCCGGCCTGCTTGTGGTACCGGCGGGCCGCGGACAAGCTCAACACTACCACTGTCCTAGGCACTGTGAGTAGCAGAGCGAGCACCACCAGCACCGGCAGCTGACCAACGACATCGCGCTGCTGAAGCTGCGGACGGAGGTGCAGTTCACGGACTACATCCAGCCGGCCTGCTTGTGGTACCGGCGGGCCGCGGACAAGCTCAACACTACCACTGTCCTAGGCACTGTGAGTAGCAGAGCGAGCACCACCAGCACCGGCAGCTGACCAACGACATCGCGCTGCTGAAGCTGCGGACGGAGGTGCAGTTCACGGACTACATCCAGCCGGCCTGCTTGTGGTACCGGCGGGCCGCGGACAAGCTCAACACTACCACTGTCCTAGGCACTGTGAGTAGCAGAGCGAGCACCACCAGCACCGGCAGCTGACCAACGACATCGCGCTGCTGAAGCTGCGGACGGAGGTGCAGTTCACGGACTACATCCAGCCGGCCTGCTTGTGGTACCGGCGGGCCGCGGACAAGCTCAACACTACCACTGTCCTAGGCACTGTGAGTAGCAGAGCGAGCACCACCAGCACCGGCAGCTGACCAACGACATCGCGCTGCTGAAGCTGCGGACGGAGGTGCAGTTCACGGACTACATCCAGCCGGCCTGCTTGTGGTACCGGCGGGCCGCGGACAAGCTCAACACTACCACTGTCCTAGGCACTGTGAGTAGCAGAGCGAGCACCACCAGCACCGGCAGCTGACCAACGACATCGCGCTGCTGAAGCTGCGGACGGAGGTGCAGTTCACGGACTACATCCAGCCGGCCTGCTTGTGGTACCGGCGGGCCGCGGACAAGCTCAACACTACCACTGTCCTAGGCACTGTGAGTAGCAGAGCGAGCACCACCAGCACCGGCAGCTGACCAACGACATCGCGCTGCTGAAGCTGCGGACGGAGGTGCAGTTCACGGACTACATCCAGCCGGCCTGCTTGTGGTACCGGCGGGCCGCGGACAAGCTCAACACTACCACTGTCCTAGGCACTGTGAGTAGCAGAGCGAGCACCACCAGCACCGGCAGCTGACCAACGACATCGCGCTGCTGAAGCTGCGGACGGAGGTGCAGTTCACGGACTACATCCAGCCGGCCTGCTTGTGGTACCGGCGGGCCGCGGACAAGCTCAACACTACCACTGTCCTAGGCACTGTGAGTAGCAGAGCGAGCACCACCAGCACCGGCAGCTGACCAACGACATCGCGCTGCTGAAGCTGCGGACGGAGGTGCAGTTCACGGACTACATCCAGCCGGCCTGCTTGTGGTACCGGCGGGCCGCGGACAAGCTCAACACTACCACTGTCCTAGGCACTGTGAGTAGCAGAGCGAGCACCACCAGCACCGGCAGCTGACCAACGACATCGCGCTGCTGAAGCTGCGGACGGAGGTGCAGTTCACGGACTACATCCAGCCGGCCTGCTTGTGGTACCGGCGGGCCGCGGACAAGCTCAACACTACCACTGTCCTAGGCACTGTGAGTAGCAGAGCGAGCACCACCAGCACCGGCAGCTGACCAACGACATCGCGCTGCTGAAGCTGCGGACGGAGGTGCAGTTCACGGACTACATCCAGCCGGCCTGCTTGTGGTACCGGCGGGCCGCGGACAAGCTCAACACTACCACTGTCCTAGGCACTGTGAGTAGCAGAGCGAGCACCACCAGCACCGGCAGCTGACCAACGACATCGCGCTGCTGAAGCTGCGGACGGAGGTGCAGTTCACGGACTACATCCAGCCGGCCTGCTTGTGGTACCGGCGGGCCGCGGACAAGCTCAACACTACCACTGTCCTAGGCACTGTGAGTAGCAGAGCGAGCACCACCAGCACCGGCAGCTGACCAACGACATCGCGCTGCTGAAGCTGCGGACGGAGGTGCAGTTCACGGACTACATCCAGCCGGCCTGCTTGTGGTACCGGCGGGCCGCGGACAAGCTCAACACTACCACTGTCCTAGGCACTGTGAGTAGCAGAGCGAGCACCACCAGCACCGGCAGCTGACCAACGACATCGCGCTGCTGAAGCTGCGGACGGAGGTGCAGTTCACGGACTACATCCAGCCGGCCTGCTTGTGGTACCGGCGGGCCGCGGACAAGCTCAACACTACCACTGTCCTAGGCACTGTGAGTAGCAGAGCGAGCACCACCAGCACCGGCAGCTGACCAACGACATCGCGCTGCTGAAGCTGCGGACGGAGGTGCAGTTCACGGACTACATCCAGCCGGCCTGCTTGTGGTACCGGCGGGCCGCGGACAAGCTCAACACTACCACTGTCCTAGGCACTGTGAGTAGCAGAGCGAGCACCACCAGCACCGGCAGCTGACCAACGACATCGCGCTGCTGAAGCTGCGGACGGAGGTGCAGTTCACGGACTACATCCAGCCGGCCTGCTTGTGGTACCGGCGGGCCGCGGACAAGCTCAACACTACCACTGTCCTAGGCACTGTGAGTAGCAGAGCGAGCACCACCAGCACCGGCAGCTGACCAACGACATCGCGCTGCTGAAGCTGCGGACGGAGGTGCAGTTCACGGACTACATCCAGCCGGCCTGCTTGTGGTACCGGCGGGCCGCGGACAAGCTCAACACTACCACTGTCCTAGGCACTGTGAGTAGCAGAGCGAGCACCACCAGCACCGGCAGCTGACCAACGACATCGCGCTGCTGAAGCTGCGGACGGAGGTGCAGTTCACGGACTACATCCAGCCGGCCTGCTTGTGGTACCGGCGGGCCGCGGACAAGCTCAACACTACCACTGTCCTAGGCACTGTGAGTAGCAGAGCGAGCACCACCAGCACCGGCAGCTGACCAACGACATCGCGCTGCTGAAGCTGCGGACGGAGGTGCAGTTCACGGACTACATCCAGCCGGCCTGCTTGTGGTACCGGCGGGCCGCGGACAAGCTCAACACTACCACTGTCCTAGGCACTGTGAGTAGCAGAGCGAGCACCACCAGCACCGGCAGCTGACCAACGACATCGCGCTGCTGAAGCTGCGGACGGAGGTGCAGTTCACGGACTACATCCAGCCGGCCTGCTTGTGGTACCGGCGGGCCGCGGACAAGCTCAACACTACCACTGTCCTAGGCACTGTGAGTAGCAGAGCGAGCACCACCAGCACCGGCAGCTGACCAACGACATCGCGCTGCTGAAGCTGCGGACGGAGGTGCAGTTCACGGACTACATCCAGCCGGCCTGCTTGTGGTACCGGCGGGCCGCGGACAAGCTCAACACTACCACTGTCCTAGGCACTGTGAGTAGCAGAGCGAGCACCACCAGCACCGGCAGCTGACCAACGACATCGCGCTGCTGAAGCTGCGGACGGAGGTGCAGTTCACGGACTACATCCAGCCGGCCTGCTTGTGGTACCGGCGGGCCGCGGACAAGCTCAACACTACCACTGTCCTAGGCACTGTGAGTAGCAGAGCGAGCACCACCAGCACCGGCAGCTGACCAACGACATCGCGCTGCTGAAGCTGCGGACGGAGGTGCAGTTCACGGACTACATCCAGCCGGCCTGCTTGTGGTACCGGCGGGCCGCGGACAAGCTCAACACTACCACTGTCCTAGGCACTGTGAGTAGCAGAGCGAGCACCACCAGCACCGGCAGCTGACCAACGACATCGCGCTGCTGAAGCTGCGGACGGAGGTGCAGTTCACGGACTACATCCAGCCGGCCTGCTTGTGGTACCGGCGGGCCGCGGACAAGCTCAACACTACCACTGTCCTAGGCACTGTGAGTAGCAGAGCGAGCACCACCAGCACCGGCAGCTGACCAACGACATCGCGCTGCTGAAGCTGCGGACGGAGGTGCAGTTCACGGACTACATCCAGCCGGCCTGCTTGTGGTACCGGCGGGCCGCGGACAAGCTCAACACTACCACTGTCCTAGGCACTGTGAGTAGCAGAGCGAGCACCACCAGCACCGGCAGCTGACCAACGACATCGCGCTGCTGAAGCTGCGGACGGAGGTGCAGTTCACGGACTACATCCAGCCGGCCTGCTTGTGGTACCGGCGGGCCGCGGACAAGCTCAACACTACCACTGTCCTAGGCACTGTGAGTAGCAGAGCGAGCACCACCAGCACCGGCAGCTGACCAACGACATCGCGCTGCTGAAGCTGCGGACGGAGGTGCAGTTCACGGACTACATCCAGCCGGCCTGCTTGTGGTACCGGCGGGCCGCGGACAAGCTCAACACTACCACTGTCCTAGGCACTGTGAGTAGCAGAGCGAGCACCACCAGCACCGGCAGCTGACCAACGACATCGCGCTGCTGAAGCTGCGGACGGAGGTGCAGTTCACGGACTACATCCAGCCGGCCTGCTTGTGGTACCGGCGGGCCGCGGACAAGCTCAACACTACCACTGTCCTAGGCACTGTGAGTAGCAGAGCGAGCACCACCAGCACCGGCAGCTGACCAACGACATCGCGCTGCTGAAGCTGCGGACGGAGGTGCAGTTCACGGACTACATCCAGCCGGCCTGCTTGTGGTACCGGCGGGCCGCGGACAAGCTCAACACTACCACTGTCCTAGGCACTGTGAGTAGCAGAGCGAGCACCACCAGCACCGGCAGCTGACCAACGACATCGCGCTGCTGAAGCTGCGGACGGAGGTGCAGTTCACGGACTACATCCAGCCGGCCTGCTTGTGGTACCGGCGGGCCGCGGACAAGCTCAACACTACCACTGTCCTAGGCACTGTGAGTAGCAGAGCGAGCACCACCAGCACCGGCAGCTGACCAACGACATCGCGCTGCTGAAGCTGCGGACGGAGGTGCAGTTCACGGACTACATCCAGCCGGCCTGCTTGTGGTACCGGCGGGCCGCGGACAAGCTCAACACTACCACTGTCCTAGGCACTGTGAGTAGCAGAGCGAGCACCACCAGCACCGGCAGCTGACCAACGACATCGCGCTGCTGAAGCTGCGGACGGAGGTGCAGTTCACGGACTACATCCAGCCGGCCTGCTTGTGGTACCGGCGGGCCGCGGACAAGCTCAACACTACCACTGTCCTAGGCACTGTGAGTAGCAGAGCGAGCACCACCAGCACCGGCAGCTGACCAACGACATCGCGCTGCTGAAGCTGCGGACGGAGGTGCAGTTCACGGACTACATCCAGCCGGCCTGCTTGTGGTACCGGCGGGCCGCGGACAAGCTCAACACTACCACTGTCCTAGGCACTGTGAGTAGCAGAGCGAGCACCACCAGCACCGGCAGCTGACCAACGACATCGCGCTGCTGAAGCTGCGGACGGAGGTGCAGTTCACGGACTACATCCAGCCGGCCTGCTTGTGGTACCGGCGGGCCGCGGACAAGCTCAACACTACCACTGTCCTAGGCACTGTGAGTAGCAGAGCGAGCACCACCAGCACCGGCAGCTGACCAACGACATCGCGCTGCTGAAGCTGCGGACGGAGGTGCAGTTCACGGACTACATCCAGCCGGCCTGCTTGTGGTACCGGCGGGCCGCGGACAAGCTCAACACTACCACTGTCCTAGGCACTGTGAGTAGCAGAGCGAGCACCACCAGCACCGGCAGCTGACCAACGACATCGCGCTGCTGAAGCTGCGGACGGAGGTGCAGTTCACGGACTACATCCAGCCGGCCTGCTTGTGGTACCGGCGGGCCGCGGACAAGCTCAACACTACCACTGTCCTAGGCACTGTGAGTAGCAGAGCGAGCACCACCAGCACCGGCAGCTGACCAACGACATCGCGCTGCTGAAGCTGCGGACGGAGGTGCAGTTCACGGACTACATCCAGCCGGCCTGCTTGTGGTACCGGCGGGCCGCGGACAAGCTCAACACTACCACTGTCCTAGGCACTGTGAGTAGCAGAGCGAGCACCACCAGCACCGGCAGCTGACCAACGACATCGCGCTGCTGAAGCTGCGGACGGAGGTGCAGTTCACGGACTACATCCAGCCGGCCTGCTTGTGGTACCGGCGGGCCGCGGACAAGCTCAACACTACCACTGTCCTAGGCACTGTGAGTAGCAGAGCGAGCACCACCAGCACCGGCAGCTGACCAACGACATCGCGCTGCTGAAGCTGCGGACGGAGGTGCAGTTCACGGACTACATCCAGCCGGCCTGCTTGTGGTACCGGCGGGCCGCGGACAAGCTCAACACTACCACTGTCCTAGGCACTGTGAGTAGCAGAGCGAGCACCACCAGCACCGGCAGCTGACCAACGACATCGCGCTGCTGAAGCTGCGGACGGAGGTGCAGTTCACGGACTACATCCAGCCGGCCTGCTTGTGGTACCGGCGGGCCGCGGACAAGCTCAACACTACCACTGTCCTAGGCACTGTGAGTAGCAGAGCGAGCACCACCAGCACCGGCAGCTGACCAACGACATCGCGCTGCTGAAGCTGCGGACGGAGGTGCAGTTCACGGACTACATCCAGCCGGCCTGCTTGTGGTACCGGCGGGCCGCGGACAAGCTCAACACTACCACTGTCCTAGGCACTGTGAGTAGCAGAGCGAGCACCACCAGCACCGGCAGCTGACCAACGACATCGCGCTGCTGAAGCTGCGGACGGAGGTGCAGTTCACGGACTACATCCAGCCGGCCTGCTTGTGGTACCGGCGGGCCGCGGACAAGCTCAACACTACCACTGTCCTAGGCACTGTGAGTAGCAGAGCGAGCACCACCAGCACCGGCAGCTGACCAACGACATCGCGCTGCTGAAGCTGCGGACGGAGGTGCAGTTCACGGACTACATCCAGCCGGCCTGCTTGTGGTACCGGCGGGCCGCGGACAAGCTCAACACTACCACTGTCCTAGGCACTGTGAGTAGCAGAGCGAGCACCACCAGCACCGGCAGCTGACCAACGACATCGCGCTGCTGAAGCTGCGGACGGAGGTGCAGTTCACGGACTACATCCAGCCGGCCTGCTTGTGGTACCGGCGGGCCGCGGACAAGCTCAACACTACCACTGTCCTAGGCACTGTGAGTAGCAGAGCGAGCACCACCAGCACCGGCAGCTGACCAACGACATCGCGCTGCTGAAGCTGCGGACGGAGGTGCAGTTCACGGACTACATCCAGCCGGCCTGCTTGTGGTACCGGCGGGCCGCGGACAAGCTCAACACTACCACTGTCCTAGGCACTGTGAGTAGCAGAGCGAGCACCACCAGCACCGGCAGCTGACCAACGACATCGCGCTGCTGAAGCTGCGGACGGAGGTGCAGTTCACGGACTACATCCAGCCGGCCTGCTTGTGGTACCGGCGGGCCGCGGACAAGCTCAACACTACCACTGTCCTAGGCACTGTGAGTAGCAGAGCGAGCACCACCAGCACCGGCAGCTGACCAACGACATCGCGCTGCTGAAGCTGCGGACGGAGGTGCAGTTCACGGACTACATCCAGCCGGCCTGCTTGTGGTACCGGCGGGCCGCGGACAAGCTCAACACTACCACTGCGGACCAACGACATCGCGCTAAAATACATATAAGGGCGCTAAGATACATATAAGGCAGGGTTCTGGCAACTCAACTCACTGTTCTGTGTGCAGATAGTGGGCTGGGGCTTCAACAGCAACGACACGCTGTCGGACACGCTGAAGCAGGCCAGCATGCCGATGGTGAGCGAGACCACCTGCATCAAGAGCAACCCACTCTTTTACGGCAAAGCGCTCAGCGGCAGGAAATTCTGCGCGGGATATCATAACGGTAACTTTTTTAATTGACTTCTAAAATGTTCTCAATTCGGCGCAGATTTTTTATGGACATATTGCCAGAAATCTGCAAAAACTAGGAATGGCCCATTTCCATTTCTATTTCATTCATTTCCAGGAATCCCTAGGAAATGAATAAAATTTCTAATAAATGTGTAAAATACAATTTATTTAACACATTTCCCACCGATTTTTGGATTTATAGTGATTTCCTAGGAATTAAATTGTATAGAATTCCTGATTTCATATATTTCCCGTAACAAATGTAAATTGATAGCCAAGAATGAGGAGAAGAGTACTTTTATCAGCAGCCTGATTAACATTTGCGACCATCGCAGAAACCAGTTGATCGAAATGAATAATTTGCATGACATAATTATCCGATCAAATTGATATAGCGTTATTTCCGCGCAGCCAACTGCCTTTTCATACATTTTTAGGGTTATATACCAAAATGGTAAAAACTGATTTTTTTTTCAATCATTCGCAGGTACATCCGCTTGCAATGGCGACAGCGGAGGCGCTTTCCAGGTATTACTTAAATATTGTCTACTAATTAATTAGTACTATTTTAGGTTGACGCTCATGTGGCGGCATAAATATTATATTTTGACTAAAGCTTAGAGTTTGTGAAGTTAGGTAGGTAGGTAAGTTTAGGGCGTGTAGAGTCTTGCTCTACATGAGATCTGATAACTTTTTAACAGTGAGCCATATCCCTTCGTCTTGGCAACATTTTACATGAAAATGTTTTTGGTGGGATCAATGTTGACTGGAATTTTAAATATCTTTTTGAAATGAGGGACGTAACAATTCAATGTCAATTTGAGTTTTCAATAGCACAAAAATATCAAGATCAAAGATGTACCTCCCTGGCGCAGAGGACGCGCGCTCGGATTCGAGTGGGAGGTCGCGGGTTCGATTCCCACCACGTAAAAATAAAATTCCAAAGTCCCACTTCAGAATTTTATAATTTCTAAACTGGCTCAGGTCTGGTCTGGTGGGAGGCTTCGACCGTGGCTAGTTACCACCCTACCAACAAAGACGTGCCGCCAAGCGATTTAGCGTTCCGGTGCGATGCTATGTAGAAACCGTTGGGGTGACTTTACATACTCCTTCCAAGTTAGTACGTCAACATCTTCGGCTGCATCATCACTTACCATCAGGTGAGATCGCAGTCAAGTACTAACTTGTATAGTGTTAAAAAAAACGGCCAAGTGCGAGTCGGACTCGCGCACCGAGGGTTTCATACCATAAAATAAGTTAAACATTTCACTTTGGTTCATGAATTTACGAGTATAATTTACATGTAGGTATACTTTTGTTGGCAAACCGCAAACATAACTTTGTTTTTGCCGGTTTATTGTTATTATCAAAAAAAGTATAATAGTTAGAGAGTTGATTTTATTTTTCTGTAAAATATACGTTTATTTCTATTGATCATAATTATTTCAGATTTTTCTATCGGTAATCTTCGGAGATAAGGGGGGGAACGGTATTTTTTTCGACAGTTTGCCCAATAACTATCAAGCATAAAAATAAATAAAAAAAATCGGTTTTAGAATACACAAGTAACGCCCTTTCATATGATACTCTACTCAGTATTGTTATCTCATTTTGAAATTTTGACGACCCGGTTTTCCCCCCTTTTTAAATAAAAATAAAAAAGATTTTCAATTTTTTATGATTGCAATAACGTCGCGCCGCAATTACCTACAACTATTCCAAATTTCAGGTCGATAGCTTTAATAGTTATTGAGATAATCGAGTGTGACAGACGGACGGACGGACGGACAGACGGAGAAAGTCTCACCTTAAGGGTTCCATTTTTACCATTTTGGTATGGAACCCTAATTATCAGTTACATAGAGATACTAATGATCAGTTATTACTTTAATGCTGAAAATTTACTGACAAGTCATGAATTATAGTAAAAGTGAATTTTGTTGAGGTTTTCGTCCCGGACGGCGTCAAATCCGGCGGTCGGGAGGCGTCGGGCAGTTGGCACGTCCGTGGGATCGTGTCCAACACGATCGCGCGCACAGACGCGCCGATCTGCGACCCCAACCAGTACGTCGTGTTCACAGACGTGGAGAAGTACAGGGATTGGATCGACAGCCATTTGGAAGACTGACGTTTTTATGTATCTAATTTTAAAAGTCGTATTAAAAATTAAAAGTGTATCAAAATTAACGCTGCCAACGGGATTCGAACCCGTGACCACCACCTGTCGCGAGTGGCCGCTCTTCCAATTGAGCTATGGAAACGAATACCGCTGACACGATAATTTCCAAACACATTACACATTGTTTTCAGTCATAGGCCGACCGCGGAGTCGTATTATACATCCTGCGAAACGCGCGACAAAACTTGTTTGTTTTAACAAACATTCACGATACATACATACGTACGAGTACATTCAAGAGACAGCCTCGTGACAGACGGAAGAACGGACGGACGGCGAAGTCTCAGTAATAGGTTCCTGTTTTTTTACGGTAAAAAACCTGAGGATGTTGATTTGCATCTTAATTTAATCTTAATTTAAATCTAAAATCTCGGTTCAGCGAGTGATCACAGCGCTTTGCGCATTGTCTATCAATTTATATAGAAACTGTATTTGATTATAGAAAATGACCTCAGGTTCATTTCGATTAGGTACCTAATCTAATAATGTTACAATAATATTATAAATACGAAACCTCTCCTTCACGCTAAAGCTGTTGAACCGATTTGGCTGTTATTGAGAATGGATATAGATTTTACCCAGGACTTACAATAAGTAGTTATTTTATATGCCACTGTTTTCAAATAATTTAAGCATGATGTGTGCATGGACGAGATGATTACGTTTGTTGAAAAGGAGTGTAGAAAGCTAAATAAATGAGTGACATCCACTAATAAACAAAGTTTTATTATTTTTTTACCCGACTGCACAACCTAAAGGAAAGAACTTTAGGTATAATATCTTTATGGCCCAACACTAATTTTATTTTGGTCTTGCTTACTCTTACGAATACGTTGGTGGGTACGACGTTTTACCTAATTACTAAAAAAAGTCTCAGTTTTTTAGTAATTAGGTAAAACGTCGCACCAAAAATTGAGATTTTTAAGCAACTTTTGGGAATACATAGGTCTGGCAAGCATAGCCAGCTCTCATAAATTTAAATATGCATCAAAACTTGCGTAGCTCAGTTGGATGAGCTCCCAGCCGCGATAGCTGGGGGACGTGGGTTCGAGTCCCACCGCGAGTGAAATTTTGATGCATATTTAAATTTATAGGAATAATTTCCTAAGTGTGTAAAAACACTATAATATAACATATAAGTAGTATAGCCAGCTCTCTACTCCTAGTTCACAATTTTCATTCTGCAAATCGGATTTATCAATTACCATCAATTTGAGATCAAAGCGTAGTAATTCAGAATTTAGAGGGCCCTCAATCAATTATATACCCAACTATCCTCGGTTCAGCGAGTGATCACAACGCTTTGCGTGTATGATCCGCAATTCCGCACAACAATGGAGTTGCCGCGGAATTGACGCCACTGTCTACCAATTTAGAATTGATTAACTTAGAAACTGTATTTTGTTTTACAATTTGTTTCAGTCCCTTTGTTCGAAAAAAATCCAAATTCAAAGTTTTTATTTTTCAATTTTTTGCCGTGAAAATGTTTGTTTTATAATACGAGTATGTAAAAGTCTAGTACCAAAGTTTTTGTAACCAAACTTCTCCGAAACAGCTCGACCGATTGTTATGAAACTTTGTGTGTATGTTCAGTAGATCTGAGACTGATCGTAAGCTATTTTACACGATTGCCATAAAAAGGAGTGTAATGCTTTTAGGGTTCATGTATGTATGTATGTATGTGAGTTTCTTTATTCCACTATAACTTCTGAACGGCTGAATAGATTTGGACTTATGGGGTATCGTTAGAATCCTTACATCATTCCGAGTAACATAGGCTATATTTTTTTGGAAAAATTCGTTTTACCACAGGACAGTCGTGTTTTTTAATTTTTAAATTATTTACTTGTTTAATTTTTAATTATGTCCCTAATGGCAAAACAACTTTTCTGAGTCAGCTACTCTAATATTATGTAAAATTCTGATGCGAATTTCTGTTATACGAAAAAGGTTTTTTTTTATAAATATAAATATATAGAGGACAACATCACATACATTGCTCCGATCCCGTAGTAAGTAGCTTATGCACTTGTGTTATGGAAATCAGAAACAACGAAGGTACCACAACACCCAGACCCGAGACAATGTAGAAAAAATATTTTTTTCCATTGCCCCGGCCGGGGATCGAACCCGGAACCTCAGAGATGGCGGCGCCTTGAAAACCGGCACGCTAACCACTCAACCACGGCGGTTTATCTACGTAAATCGCTCGAATGCCCCATATCCTGAGGTTGATATCGGTGAGTTGGCATATTTATTTCATATTTGTGGTGGTTTTTACAATTTAATAAGCATTGTGAGAACAAAATCACTGTGTCTAAAGTGTCACATTTCAAAGAGGTTTTTTTTATTTACAAGTAATTTTATTAAAGCCACAACACTATGTAATGATAGAATGTTGAATATTATATTACAAACAGTATCTGTACACGTGAGGGATTTTGACGACCACCCATTTTTGCGCAGTTTGTGTCTACTCGAATGCCTGCGGGAGGTCTTGGGTTCGATTCGCGACAAAGGCCAGTAAAGTTTTATGGATTACTAACTGACCCAGCAAACTTTGATTTGCCATTACGGATATAAAAAACAACTTACTCTAAGCCCTACCAAATATACCAAGAAAATTTCATAAAAATCGGTCGAGCCGTTTCGGAGAAGTTTGGCAACAAATATAGAGACGAGAATTTTATATATTAGAGAAGATAAATTGTCGTTCTTCTAGTAGGAGGCTTCGGCAACGGCCGGTTAACACGGGCAAACGTCAAGCGATTAAACGTTCAGGTGCAATGCTGAGTAGCATAACGGGCTATTTACCTCTTTCAAGTTAGGAAGATAACTTTTCGGCAGCACGTTTAATTTAGCATGAAGTTGGTACTTACGGATGCTTATCATTTACTAGGTGAGTATAAATAAATAAAAATAAATAAATATAAATATATTATAGTGGACAACATCACATACATTGCTCCGATCCCGTAAGTAGCTTATGCACTTGTGTTAAGTAAATCAGAAACAACGAAGGTACCACAACACCCAGACCCGAGACAATGTAGAAAACTTATTTTTCTACATTGCCCCGACCAGGGATCGAACCTAGAACCTCAGAGATGGCGGCGCCTTGAAAACCGGCACGCTAACCACTCAACCACGGAGGTGAGTACGATTTACCATCTCAAATTTAAAGCTCATTATTAATAAGTATATGTAGTCACTATTAATAAGTATATGTACCTACTTGACCTTTCATGAGAGCTAACAAGTAGTGGCCTATATGAAATAAATGATTTGAATCTTTGAAGCTTTAAGTATAAAATCCCGAATTGTTTGGGTCAAATAGCGTAAATATGTCATACAACAAAATTAAACCAGTGCTCTCAGACAGTATGTAAACAGACAGTAAATATTGGAAAACCTCTGAATGGCCGTACCGAAGGCCCTTTCACGTATTACATTAGTTCGCATCGCCCTTTCCTTTTAGTCGTCTATTGGTACGCTTGCCTCGGTTGTTTGTCGGAACTAGAAAAGGGTTTAATGCTTTTTTTCACTTATCGTTCTTTAAGCGTGGGTAGCTTTTAGGGTTCCGTATCTAAAATGAGAAAAAGGGAACCCTTATTTTTTTCTCTCGCTGTTGTTTTGTTGACCTTTCGTTTGTACTTGGTGTTTTATGGGTAGAACTATTAAGTTAATATAAATAAATACAATAATATAAATAAATAAATACCAAATACAATAAAATTACGACCCCTTGAATGTAAACAAAGTTCAAAGTGAAACAAATCAATAGCTGCGAGCACTATGTTGTTTTCGAAAACTGAACATCTATTGGGTTTATTAGATTCAGTAGTTGCGCCGTCTTTTAACATGCAAATTCACAAGCGTCAACACTTTCTGATCTATACTAATGTTATAATTAACCCTACTCTACCTTGACTGCACATACAATAACATTTACGACATAAATTATAGATAAAAAGATTTCTGACTTATATAATAATTAACTGACATTTTTTATTTTTATTTATTTTATTATTTTACTTTTTAATTATTGATGTTATTGTGTAATTTGTGCTTTAGTGACGGTAATGTGTATGTGCTATGATTGGAAATAAAGGCTTTGTTATTATTATTATTATTATTACCTTGACTGCGATCTCACCTGATGGTAAGTGATGATGCACCCGAAGATGTTATCGTTCTAACTTGGAAGGGTAAGTAAATTCACACCAACGGTTTCTACGCAGCATCGCACAGGAACGCTAAATCGCTTGTCAGTTCCTCTTTGCTGGTAGGGTGATAAACACCAGACCGGTCCTGAGCCAATTTAGAAATTATGAAATTCCAAAGTGGACGTGGCGGGAATCGAACCCGCGACCTCCCACTCGAATCCGAGCGCGTACCACGGCGCCAGGGAGGTCGTCATACGATGTTATACGTCTAAAGCTGAAGAGTTTGTTTATTTGTTTGTTTGTTGGCGCTTATCTCAGGAACTACTGGTTCGAATTAAATTTTTTTTTTTGTTGGATAGTCCATGTTTCATCTAGAAAGACTATAGGCTATATAAACGAAATAGATAATATTTTATAATATATTATGGAAGTATATTATGATTGTAAATACCTGCTGGATATAAAGTTGTTTAACAAAAATTCTTGTTAATATTTTTAAAAGGCAGCGGATTTTTGAAGCACTCGTTTTAATTATGTTTTAAGCCGGCCTTAACGTGTGCGTGAAATTGAAGTACCCCACGTTTGTAAACAGAATCAGCGAAATGCAAAATATGATTTTTAATGTAAGCAGCTAATATCCTTGCCGTGATCGTTTCGCTGCAGTCCCGGAGTCGATTCCTAACGCATGATTTACGCAACTTAAATTATTCTCGTAACTTAAGATTAGCGTTAGCATCCCGGTGCGATTCTGTGTAACAATCGAAGGGTTTTACAGCCAGTAAAAACCTTCGTTATTAGTTTTTTGACTGCACTTTAAGACATAAGGGTCAGGCCGCCATAATTAACTATAACGTTTCGATTAAAGTCAAGTCAAGAAACCGAGCCTTAACCGGACGAATTGAACGACTTCAAGTCAGTGACTCTCCACGGCCCTCTTTAATATTGTCTGTCCATTTGTTGGTATCATTTCTAAAGCCTCAGGATTGTATGAAATATTAACATTCAGCTTCAAGGGACAATGATGATGAAAACGGTTCTTTACTCTTTGTTTGATATTGTATTTATCTGGAATAAGAGAAATAGGAACATTTATCTTTTTATAGGATCCCTTTCAACGTTTGATGAGAAAAAGGTTTTTCTTTCCCGTGGTTATTTATTACAGTAATATGCCTCAGTCGTAGAGTCGGCGCGAACCGCTACGGACGTAGCGTCGTAGAGCGGCAGTAGAGCTTTGAAAGTGCTACGAAGTACTACGAAGTTTTAGTGCTAACGGACAAATAACTAACAGTTGAGGAATCCACTAAATAAATCAAAATAAAAGCATAATATAAAGAATTTTTAATGGGCTCATTTTTAACGTTGAGTTATTAAATTCGTTATGACTACTTAAAATATATCTTTTAACTAATATTATTACTATACGAAAATATTATAGACAGTTTTCGTCACATATTTTTTTTATTTTTATTGTTGAAAAGTAGTCCTCATTATAATTTAATTGTAGAAAAAGATCATGTTTTACACATAGTTTAGCGGAAATAAGCTTTGTGCGTACACAGGTGTAAAAAAATATCTTCCAGTATTTGATATAAATAATAATAATAATTATTATTTTAAGCATAACAAAATATCCCAGTCGAAAGTCAAAAAATTAAACTATTCATAAACATTAAACAATGAAAAAGTATGGTGTGAATGTTATAGAAACACCTGTTGAGTGTTGAAAGTCGATAGTAAGTAATACGAATACTTCAAGAACAGTAAGACTTTTTCATTTGGAAGACGTTACCAATAAAAATGGAAGAGTTCCTCCGACCCAACGAGACATCGGAAGAATTCTACGCGCGCTGCACCAACTTAAGCATCTTCGACTGCAGTGAAGAGGAGATGCTTTGGTGTGTCATGGGCCCGCGTCGCTTGCCGCTCACGAGGATAGTGCCCATCACCGCGTTCCTGCTGCTCATCTGCTTCACGGGCGTCGTGGGCAACGTGGCCGTGTGCGTGGTCATCGTGCGGCACCCCGCCATGCGCACGGACACGAATTACTACCTGTTTAGTTTGGCGCTTAGCGACTTACTGCTTCTGTTGTTTGGTGAGTGCTTTGGAACAGTGATAGCCAATTGGTTTAAACATCAGCTTCTCTTTATAGGGTCGGGCGTTCGAATTCCGGGGACGACTATGACTTTTCAGAGACTTGTCGCTGTAGGAAACTTATAATACATTTATGAAAATTTAAGATTACATTTAAACAAACATGTGACCGTCATAATATTAACCTTAAGGGGGATGGGTACAACCAGGGCGCGAAAATTCAAACTTTATTTAGGTTTTCGCTAATATTAGGCTAATTATATACATCGTAGGCTTATGGCAACGAGTTTTGCGGGCACAACATTTATGCATTTATATGATTGTTTTAACAAGAACTCTGCTCAACAATACTCATTTACTTCATATTGGTTCTCGATAGCTCGAAATCTGAGAAACGGCAAAAAATATCGTTCGGGAACCAATATGAGGTGAGTGGGAATTTTTGAGCAATGTTTCTATTAAAAACATGTAGATGCATAAATATTATGCCCGCAAAATTTATTGTCATAAACCTTCAGTATAAACTTAATATTTGCGAAAAATAGTATATATATATTCAATATTTTAAAAACTAAATAAAATTTGAATTTTGCGGTCTGGTAGACCCGAAACACCTTAAATACGAAAGTAAATTGGTTCTCCACAAGCGACTGACCAAAATAAGTACTCGTAGGTAGATTTGTTTCAATGCAATTGTATTAGCTTTTATAATGAGTTGCTACTCAACATATTCGGCATTTCACTCAATAAGCTCAAAGCCAAGTCAAAGCCGAAACTCATAAATAGGGCATATTACAGTATAATAGATTATTTATATGAAATTAACTCATGATTAGTAATACCGAATTGCTCTAATTTTAAATGATGCTTAGAGTTTTGTAAAGTTATAAAAAAAATTTTTTTTTTTTTATAACTTTACAAAACTCTACTTTACAAAACCTTGTAGAAAACAATCCTTTAATTGGAATTAGTAGATGAGTCATAATACATGCAGTTCTAACATCTATCTTTTTAACCGACTTCAAAAAAAGGAGGAGGTTCTCAATTCGTCGGAATCTTTTTTTTTCATTCTCATTTTCATTTCCTAGACCACAATCTCACCTAATGGAAAGTGATTATGTAGCCGAAGATGAAACGCGGTTACCTAGAAGATGCTTTTTCACTCATTTCGAGATAATCGGTCATAATTGTATATTTTCTTTATCTGTAGGTTGCCTGGCAGAGATCGCTACTTAGCGATAAGGCCGCCTTTTGTACTAATTATTTTTTATTCCTTTGTTATAGCATTATGTTTTGTGGTGTACAAATAAAGTGTTAAATAAATAAATAATTGACTACAATCAGATCTCACACAACTACCATTGATTCTGCAGCAGAAAACCTCTGGTTACTTTTAAAAGAAAGAAACTTGTGCAGTTTCGAAAATATCTCTTCTACTGAAGGACGGAACCTTTTGAGCATGAAACTTACTCACTCCTACTTAGCCGTTTTTAGGGTCCATACCAATTTGGTAAAAATGGAACCCTTATGGTGAGACTTTCTCCGTCCGTCCGTCCGTCCGATTATTTCAGTAACTATTCAAGCTATCGACTTGAAATTTAGAATATTTATGGGTAATAGTGACCCGACGTCATAACAATCGTAAAAATTTGAAAATTATTTTTATTTTTATCTAAAAAGGGGGAAAAACCGGGTCGACAAATTTTCAAAATGAGATAACAATATTGAGTAGGGTATCATATGAAAGGGCGTTACTTGTGTATTCTAATTAAAAATCCGTCTAAGTTAAGAGTTTAAGAGTTATCTTAAAACAGACATCGAATTGGAATCCGTAGACGGTTTATTAAAATTACAACTCCATCGCGCAATGAAATCTGATTGGTCTTATTTCACGTCTCCTAGACTATTATTAGGTATATATTTCTTTGAAACTCATTAATTGAAAATGAAAACGCCTTTAAAATTAATTTACCGAAAATTATATTAGCGAATTGAGAAGTTTATCAAGTTAGAATTCGTAAATTGGCTTGATACTAGATATGTCTGAAACGAAAACGTCAATAAAATTGCGTTTGTGACGCCAAACATCAAAGGGAATAAATGAAAGTCGCGTGTATTTGATAGCTGTTGGATTTGTTTCATTTATTTTTGACTTATGTTTGTAATTGGTTGTATGATTGAATTTTCTTTCAGTTCATTTCAAAGGGTTTCTTTGGATTTCCTCAGAGATTTAAGTTAACATGGAATCATAAGTGTGAACTGTGAACTAGCTTGTTGTCCCGACTTTGTCAAAGTAAATTTAAAGGGAAAGTAAATTTTCTCAGTGCAGGGCGCGTTTGGAACCCTCGTAAACTTAGTTTTAAGTCGACTTGTAATTATCACCATTATTATGCAAGAAATGTCATACCGACGTTCGCAAGAGCCTGTATGTTAGGCCTATGTGAAATAAAGATATTTTGATTTTGATTTTTTGATTTATCATATTGACGTTTTACAAGAGTCTGTACGTTAGGCTTATATGAAATAAAAAAAATACTATTTAGACTTTGGCTTTAAAAAAATTTTAGAGTTCCGCATTATCGTTAGAAAAAAAACGGAAATCTAATAGGATCACTTCTATACACTTTTTTGTACTTTCAATTTTCACCCTTCTAAGCCAAAGGTACTGTATTTGGCATATCACTTAACACCAGGTGAACGTCCTGCGCGTCTCATCAATCTTTGGTGTAAAAAAAATCAATACAACCGCAAGATTGATCATTGTGGCCGAGACATAAATAACTAATTGATTTTCTATCAGTTTCGAACCAAAAACTATCAATTGTTATTTGTCGCGTGACCGATTGCTCGGCAGGCGGCAAACCCTGAGCCTACACTAAAAAGAGAATGCCACTAAAAACATATCGAAATGGCTGTACCGGCCCAATCAGCGGCTGGCAAAAGTTGTATGAAAATGTATATCTGTCGTGGTTTAGCGGTCGAATAAATTCAATTCTAAACTCATATCTGTCGTGTAATTTAAACATAATATGTCACGTAATGTAATGTCACGTATGTGTAATTTAAACGTATTTTTCACTCTTAGGCCCGGCTTCCACCAAAGGGGTGCTGAGCGGAGCTGTTTGAGTGACCAATCAGATTTCGTCATTTCGGCGTCTCCTCTCTCCTCAGTTTCGCAGATGTCAAAATGACGAAATCTGATTGGTTACTCAAACACAGCACCGCTCCGCTCCGCTTTAGTGGAAACCGGGCCTTACTCTTTTCCGATACATGGCAACCAAGAAGGCTCATCAAAGATTTTATTTAAATTTCGAACTGGCTTGTAAATAGAAAGTTGTTTATTGAAATAATAAAGGGTCGTGACACAGACAGACTGAAAGACGTACAACAAAGTGATCTTATAAGGGTTCCTTAATTTTGCTTTTGAGGTACAGAACCCTAAAAACAAATGAACACTTTGACTCGGAAAAAATATTGTTGTTCCTTGTTTCTGCCTAGGTTTTTAGTTTCCGCGCATTGTTTGAGAAAAGTGCGATACGAGATTTGTCGAAAACTAGGCATTGATGGAAGGCATATGTGTGTGTGCCTTGGCTGCGCATTAGCCTACATTTACATGTTTATCCATCAATGCCTCTTTTGCTGGCCGCTGCAGTAATGTAGTAATGCCTACTATAGAAAACTAGATTTCGATAAGTGACTTCTAGTTATTACTTCTTCTATAAAGACCGGCAATTAGAACTTATTGGGAATGTGACTGTAATGTTTAGACAGTACTTGGAAAGTTCCTTAAACCGCCCTTAACCTTAAGTCCTAACAATGCGGGTTCTACTCCATCGGTTACCTGTTAATATTCATTAAGATTCCGCTTACCCACGATATCTCCCATACATTCGAAATACGAAAAACATTTGTAATTCGTGCAAATTTCGATCATGTTGTGGTGTTATTCGGGTTCATATAGTAATAATCTATGCTCCTGGATATATTTGGTTCCGAAATACTTTTGTGAAACGAAATTGTATTCGAATTTAGTTTTGCTTATTTTTAAGTCAAAGAGGACATGTTTTCTGCTTATTTGTTTTGTAATAAAAACAACACTACCTCACGTCGAATTAGTTCAGGAGCACAATTTTTACTGTCCAGCTAAAGAAAAACACCAATTGATTATGAAAGTTACAAGTTTTCATTCATAATTTTTGGTATTACGGAACTCGACCAAAGTTATAAAAAATTTGATCAAAATTGATTATTATTTCGTCTTTAAGAAGTATTTCTGAACCAAATATGGCCGGGAGCATAGATTATTACTATATGAACCCGAATAACACCAAAACGTGATCGAAATATGCTCGAATTATAAATGATTTGGTATTTCGAATGTATGGGGAGATTGTAGTTCACAGGACTCTTAAGGTGTTTCACCCTACTTAATGGATTCTCCCTCTATTGAACACCGAAAGCTTTTGTTACCGTTAAATCTTAAATCGATTTCATTGTTGCTTTAATGTTGAGAGGCGTATGACGATCAAGGAGTATGGCGAATGCAATTACGTGCAAAAGCTTTTTGACGACTTTGCTTTCCAAGTGAAATTATAGACATTTTACCCCCGTACCCTTTTACTATTACTTATTTTTACCCTACTATTTTATTACGATATGATACCCTATTACTTTTTTATTTATTTGTTTTATAGTTATTATTTTTTTTTCATAGATTTTTTCGTACCCCCATTGCCTGGGAGAGATCGCTATGTAGAGAGATAAGGTCGCAATATTAATACATTTGTTTAGTGCTGTGTTTTTTTTAAGTTTAGTTTTAGATTGCAGCCAAATACCAACTTAGTGTGCATGTTTAACACACTAAGTTGGTATTAAGCTGCAATCTCACCTAACTTGCACACCGAGGGCTCCGTAATACAGAAGAAGTAAAACGGCATAATGGTTCCATTTTACTATTTTGACAAGGAACCCTAAAAACATAACTCTGTACTGAACCTCTTCACCAATCTGATTGGTGCGTGTGAATCTCGGCAAATTAGACAAACTCAAAGTCTCCGATAAATTCAATCAGAGAGGAGACTCTGAACTTCGAATGTCACAACGAAGTTCCCGACAGACGTACTTATCTCGCGATCTCGGTCTGTATTTCCGAAGCCCTCCAAACTTGACAGGAAGAACTTTTACATTTAATTAATCACCAAATCGTATTGAGTTCTAACTTCTGAGAGCGGAATCTCTGAGGCTGCAGAGACTTTGGCAAAAGTATCAGCTATTTTGGAGATATTTTCACACATGTAATAGAATCTGGCTGACTAATATCAGGATAATATGGATATATCCGGGGAATAGTACTAGTATAGGCATCTTCTAGCTAAGCGCGTCCTATCTTCGTCCACATCATCACTTTCCATCAGTTGAAATTGTGATCAAGCGTAAGCCTATATCTATATCTATACTAATATTATAAAGAGGTAGCGTAACGATGTTTGTGAGTTTGTGAGTTTGTGACGTTGTAAGGGGTAATCTCTGGATCTACTGAACCGATTTTCAAAATTCTTTCACCAATAGAAAGCTACATTATCGTGGAGTGTCATAGGCTATAATAATTTCCAAAATTAACTAAGCATCTTTACTAAAACTTGAATAATGTAATCCAAGTCGCAAAAAAAATTCTTTCATCGCGTACGCTGCGGAAACTATTGAGGATAGAACAAAACAATGTTCTACAATATTAAAGAACGTATCAAAATCTGCAAAAAAGTCTGCGATAGCATATGCCTATCTCCTACGAGTAACTCGCAATAACTGCTTTTACTTTGAAAATTGTGGATTAAAAATAAATAATTTTTGTGAAGCTTATTTAGCCCATATGGTATTAATTTATATCTTTGTAAATATGTTTTTTAGAACGGAAATTTAATGTAGAATATTTGTGCTCTTTACTCTATACAGTTTAAACAAATATCTTCAAAGATATTAGCAAAACAAAAACGTGCGGTAAGCGGTTGCGCGCCGCCTCTGCTTCGGCCGTTGCTAGGGAATGGCGATAGGTTTTATAAGTATAGGCATTTATCTATCCTAATGCCTCGCGTCCAGCGCTGTGGGCTGTGGGTATAAGGCCCGGTTTCCACCACAGCGAAGCGGAGCGGAGCTGTATTTGAGTAACAAATCAGATTTCGTCATTTTGATATCTCCGAAGCTGAGGGATGTCTAAATGATGAAATCTGGTTGGTAATCCAAACAGCTCCGCTTCGCTCCGCTTTGGTGGAAACCGGACCTTACGCGGGACAGACGGGCCGGGACAAAAATATTTCTAACGCGGAACGGAGTCCGCGGGCACTGCTAGTTGAATTTAAAATTATCATTCAACATGATATTTTAATATGGACACCGTCCGGGTGCGCGTCCAATTCTTTTCGGTACGCTTGTAGAACGAAATTTAAAATAACGAGAAGAACGATATATTTAGTCATTCAAATTTTGTGATATATTATATCATTCAAGAAGCGTGCCATAAGTGTAATAAAACAAAGATTTAGTTCCTTCGCACACGGCTCGTATGCGTAGCGTAGTCCTCGCGTACGACAAGAGCAGTACGCGCACGAATATTTTCTATCATGTCCGCAGACGAAGCGGTGTCGCAGCGAATCGTAGGAGGCGTAATTGTCATTTTGTTATGCGTAGTGTCATAACGATACGCTTACGCTTACGAGCCGTGCACTCGAAGCACTTTTAGAAATTGAATAAGTAAGTCATAATTATTTTGGCTACAGTACACCTGCTTATGTTAAAATACCAGCCTCTATAAACCTTAAAGCAGTTTTATCCCTCGGTTCTTGACGCGTTGCTAGTTAAATATATGAATAAATATTTATCAGGACATTATACACCTCCAACGTAAGCGATAGCTTATGTTATGGGTACTAAATAACTGATAAATATACATACATATTAATATACATAAATATAATATATTGAAAAACGCCCAGACACTCAAAAACATTCATGCTCATCACACAAAACATTCTCCAGTAGTGGGAATCGAATCCACGACTTCTGAATTCAAACGTCAAAGTTGCTACGTTTATGGCCGCTTTAATGAAAAAGGCGAGGTTAATATTGGATGCAATTGTCTGCAGCTATACAATGACCAACCGCTCTCAATTTACTTTATAACCGCTATAATAAAACTGTGTTACATTCTTCATTCGTCACGTGGCTAGACGTGACAATGTCTCCATCGAACGTCTGCGCGTCCAAGGAAAAGTAGAAGGAACCAGACCTCGCGGTAGATCGCCTATGAGATGGACGGACCAAGTAAAGGTTGCAGTGGACGCCCCTTTGCATGTGTGCTCAAGAAAAGCAGTTCTCTCTTGTATCTCGTTGAATATGTCGCACGAGATCATGTTGGCAAATGAGGCTCAAGAACCGTATGTATCTCGATCACGAATGAAAAATAAAACATATCATATGATATTAGAGAAACGGCATAATTTTAATTATTGCAAACTCTCAACAACTTGTTGATAATTGCATTTGGGTCAAGTATTGCGGATATACTCCATGTTGAAAATTTGACATAGATAGTTATATTTTATATTACACTCATTATAGGCATCTTCCCATGACACAGTTAAGCCGGTAATAAATTAAAATATGAGCCGAGCCCCATCCCAGACGTGTACTATATATGTCATATACGCCTAATTAATTACTTCTTGAATATGATACACTTTTTCTTAAATTGAATATTTTACGGCAATGAATTTTATCCTGTGGAGCATATACTTAACTTTAGGTTGCCTCTATTTTTTTTTTAATTTGTACTAACCGCTAAAATAAAACAAAATGTATTATTACACCGCTAAGCCCCGACAAGCCGCCGAGGATTAAGGGTACCAAGCAAACAAATTGTAAAAATATGTATATGTATATAATTACTTGATTAAATAAAAAAATAAAAAATAAATATTACGTATATCCATTAGCTTTCTATAACCCATAACAACGGGGCTTACAAGTATGGCTAGATTAAAAAGTGTGTAATGTTCTAATCTATTTATTTATTTGTTCAAGTTAGCCATGACCTTTTTCTATGGGCAGAAAATGCTTCATGTATAACATAACCCCTCCATCAGGGGATACAAAGGGCTTACTTTACGTTAGGCATCCGTTTTAAGGAAGTGGTTTTGAAAATTAAACCCCCAAGGGCCCTAACTAAGGCCCAATTGCGGAGCGTACCTAACTAACTCAAAGTTAGTTAGATACGCTATAGTTTAATCACAAGAAAAATCTGTTTTCGAAAAAATAATCTTTCGGGGACCAATATGAGGAGAATGTTGGGTGAATGGAAATTTTCGTTATAAAAAGTTTTTATTAAAAATATTTTGATGTATAGATATTATGCTCGCAAAACTTATTGCCCTGAACCTTCAATGTGTAGCAATTTTTTTAACTATATATAGACTAGCGCTTTACTATGATCACACCTGATGAAAAGTGATGATACAGTCTAAGATGGAACGCGCTTGCTTAGGAGTTGCCTATTCACTCTTGATTTGAAGGCGCCCAGGTTGTAAGTGACAGGAAAGACAGAACCTGAGAGGGTATTCGTGAGAACGCTTTGACGTCCTTTGACTCGGGCGCAAAAACCGACAACAAATGGAAGTTGCCCGAAGTGAATCCAAAGTGAGTCGAAGTTGGCGAAGTTAGACGAAGTGCCACACAGTTCTTCCACTCTTCCACTCTCCGGTCAACTTCGCGAGTAGTGTAGAGGCCGAGTAACAGTAAGCTAGTCTAATACTTGCGGAAAACTTGAATTTAAATTTGAATTTCTTTGCCAATAGAGCGAAACACCTTAACTCTGTTTTAAATATGTAATAATTTAACCCGCTGGTTGGTGCATGAGCTGTTAAAACCGAGTGAAGCTACGGTAGCCCAATAGTTTATGATAATAATAATACGACAATAATATAATATTTAACAATGTTCGTGTCGGTAGCTTGGCATTGCTAGTAAAATACCGTACCCTTTGTTTGATTTATCTGTAGTCTGTACCTATTTGAACAATACATGTTCAATAGGATCGCTATTGGTATACTCTTGGTACAAACATAATATATTAAGCTTTGCTGAATCTACAGACTTCCCAACTTCTCATCAATGTACTATGTAGGTACCTAGGTAACCAACTTAATCGTTAATTATTATTATTATTTAAGAAGACAAGACAGATACCGTTCTTTGGTTCAGACTTCTCCCTATATTATTCTTTAGATAGATAGATAGATAGATAAACTCTTTATAGCACACCACAGTGATGTATTTGTACCAACGTAGGTGTTAAGCGATCCATACATGTGTGTGTAATTATGATTAAAGCAGTGTGATCTGAGCAGCCGGCTGTTTTACTTGTGTCCCGATGTAACAGTGGCGACGATTACCTACCCGCGTGTTTAGAAAAATGTCAGAAAAATTCGGAATCTTAACTACATTCGACCACAATCTACATTCCTGGAAAACATACAAAGGTCGATTGTTACAATGGTTCATCGCGAACGACATTAATGAATCGAGCGACGCAACGGGGAACAAACGCCGGGCTATACTACTCAGTGCACTCAGCGAGGGATCGTACCAGCTCGCCTTAGACCTAGCGTTGCCGAAGGCGCTGGAGGAGGTCCCGTACCAGGATATCCTGGGTATTTTAGATGCCCACTTCACGCCGAAGCGCTTAGGCATCGGTGAGCGGCACAAATTTTACGCCGCAACGCAGCTTCCGTCGGAGTCGCACACGGATTGGGCCGCGAGACTACGTGGTTTGACGGCGCATTGTAATTTTAGCAACGTCGAGGAAGCGTTACGCGATCGGTTCGTCATAGGAATGCGACAGTGCGTCGAAAAAGAAAAGCTGTACGCCAAAGACGTCACAGAGCTGACCCTCAGCAAGGCGGTGGAGCTGGCGGAGAGCATCCGCTGCGCGCGCGCGGGCGCCGCGAGCACCGCGGGCGCAGCGAGCGGCGGCGTGGCAGCCGGCGTGGATGGAGCCGCCACCGACGCGATGTTCAAGATTCGAGAAAAAGAGCGCGCAGTGTCAAAAAGTGAAAATAAAAGTGCGGTAAAATTGCGGTGTGACGTGTGCGGGCTAAATAATCATGAGTCTCGATACTGTAAAAATAAAAATCGTTTTTGTAGGAAGTGCAAAAAGCGCGGCCATTTTCAAAAAATGTGTACCCTGAGTTATGTAAATTCGAGCGACAAAGGCGAGGACGACGATGCTGATGATGATGGTGACTTATTTAACATTCGTTCCTTGCGTGGCGAACCCATGGTGGAATCGGTAACGATCCGCGGGAAAACGTTAAGGTTTGAAATCGATAGCGGATCTGCGGTAACGGTAATTTCCGAAAGTACCTATTTACAATATTTCAAGGACGTTCCATTGTTAAATAGCAATAAGAAACTCGTGAGTTACACAGGTGATAAAATTTTGTGTGTGGGTAGGATTCGCGAGTCAGTGTCGTTCGACGGTCGGTCGCATACCCTGGACGTGTACGTCATACGCGGCGGTGGGCCGCCATTACTGGGCAGAGATTTTATTTCGTTGTTTAAATTGGAACTCAAATCGGTCAACTACTGTCAAAATACTAGTAATGTTGTAGAACAGCTTCAGTTACGGTATCCGGATTTATTTTCAGACAAGTTAGGATGCTTTAATAAATATAAGGTGACCTTGACCTTAAAAGAGGATTCCAAACCGATATTCTTTAAACCTAGACCGCTCGCGTTTGCATTGCGCGATAAGGTCGATAGGGAAATAGATAGGCTGGTCGACATAGGCGTCTTAACTCCCGTGGAACACTCCGAATATGCGTCACCCATCGTTCCCATCCTTAAACGCGATGGTTCAGTCCGGTTGTGTGCCGACTATTCAGTCAGTATAAATAAACAACTAGTAATTGACAAATACCCATTACCGACCGTTAGCGAATTATTTTCCAAGCTGCACGGAGGAAAGTCTTTTACCAAGCTAGATCTTTCGATGGCGTATAACCAGTTCGTATTAGACGATGAATCGCAAAAAGTAACCTGTATCAACACACATCGCGGTATGTATAGGTACACTAGGCTCGTGTTCGGGCTAGCCTGTGCGCCGGCTATTTTTCAGCGCGCAATGGAAGGTGTGTTGTCAGGAATGAACGGGGTACTTTGTTTATTAGACGATGTCTTAATAACCGGTTCGACTGACGCGGAGCATACGGAGCGATTACATGCGGTACTTAAAAGACTACAGGATGCCGGGTTAACATTGCAAAAAGGGAAATGTGAATTTTTTAAGCACGAAGTGAGTTATTTGGGCTATATTATTAACAAAGACGGATTAAAAAAATCACCAGAAAAGGTTAAAGCTATAGTCGAAGCCCCTGCGCCTAGCAATGTTAGTCAGTTACAATCTTTTTTAGGTCTTGTAAACTATTACCGTAATTTTGTACCCGGTGCATCTACAATATTGAGTCCACTTTACGATTTATTAAAAAAGGGTGCTAAATGGAAGTGGGATGATACACATAGCAAAGCTTTTAATTCAATAAAAAAACATTTAGCATCAGATCGGGTTTTAGCGCATTTTAATCCCAATGCAAAAATAATCCTTACTGTTGATGCTGCGCCTACAGGATTAGGTGCAATTTTATCCCAGATCGATAGGGACGGCATCGAGAGACCGGTAGCTTTCGTATCTCGAACGTTAAGCAAATCGGAGAAATTCTACGCTCAAGTTCAAAAAGAGGCCACGAGTATTATATTCGGCGTGCGGCGCTTTCATCAGTATTTGTACGGTAGGTCCGATCCATTCGTACTTCGCACCGATCATAAGCCTCTCATATCAATATTCGGCCCACACAAAGGCATTCCAGAAGTTTCGGCTAACCGCCTGCAGAGGTACGCGATGTTTCTCAGCGGCTATAACTATACAATAGAATACGTACGGAGCGCTGATAACAGTGCAGACTATCTCTCGCGCGCCAGCCTCGCTGCGCCCGCGCCGGCCGGCGGGACCGACGGCGGAGTGAGCGCGGCGGAGGGGGGCGCGGGGCAGTGCGCGGACGCTGCCGCGCTGCACGATCGAGCGGCGTACGTGTGTTTCGAAAAATGTTCGAGATACGAAAGCTACCGGTCTCTCGATGCCGTCCCTATCGATCTGGGATAAAATTGCACCTAATCCTGTAGGCGCAGCATCGCCGCCCTCGTCTGCTGCTTTAGCTAATTTTGTAAAAAATCAACAGTGTATGCAAGTTAAAACACAAGGCGGGAAAAACAAACAAACATTTTCCCCCGGTCAACCTATTTTATATAAGAAATTTTGTAATAGTAATAAGTTTACTTGGTGTAAGGGGGTAATTTTTAGAAAAATTGGAAAGGTCATTTATTTAGTTAAAGATTGTGAGACATTACTTATTATTAAAAAGCATAAAAACCAAATTATTGTGGACAAGGGGACAAGGAAAGACGACCTTGATTTCTGGGATGATGATCCAGACCCACAATCGTCGTCCAACATCACCTCCGAGCCGGGGCCATCGTCTCAATCCTCACCGCCATCGACGCCTGCTTCGACAGCGGATCTGCATCAGGCCAGCACATCTACAGGGGGAGGAAGAGATGAGGAGCCGCTTTCAGTAGCGGCTACGTCCGAAACGTCGGAAACGCCCGAGAAATCGACTTCCACAGCAGATGCGATACCTTCGCCGGATACACCTTGTCGAGTGACAGTGAGAAGAGGGGTGCGTCAACGCACCGTGTCCGATGATGGCGATTTGGAGTTCTTCGACGCATAGATCGCCCTTGATGTCCCAATATTTGGTTGCTTACACCTACTCAGAGATATTACCTATCTAGGGGAAGGAATGATGTATTTGTACCAACGTAGGTGTTAAGCGATCCATACATGTGTGTGTAATTATGATTAAAGCAGTGTGATCTGAGCAGCCGGCTGTTTTACTTGTGTCCCGATGTAACACACAGAATAAAAATATAAAAAAGAAAGAAATAAATTAAATACAAACAAACTTAGGAGTACAATTTGGCGGCCTTATCGCTACATAGCCATTTTTGCCAGGCAACCAATAATGTGATATTCTTTACCTCTACATCTTTAGGGAATCGGGGTTCAAATCCCTGCAAACATACATTTTTTTAAGGAAGTTTGTCGGAAAAAATACTAAAATTACTTACCTACTATTTTATGTCTCACTCGGAGACTTTTTTATACTATTATACATAGGAATTAGAAATGCATAAAAATCCGGCACTATAGAGAAGTAGAGTTACGTTGCATAATATGGCAGGAGATTTTGGTGAATGCAAAGCGTCTTTCTGCTCAATCGACAATCAATAACACTCGGTTGCAAATCCAACCGCGGCTAGAACACATTGTGGTGACTTGTTGGCGCATCTGTAGATGTTTTAAAGGAAAACGACTTCAGTTTTCTCGCGAATTACTCAGAAGCGAAGGCGTCGTCGCTAAATGTAATTTGTTCTAACAATGCCATATATGTCGGCGTCTCTTGATTAGTTTATTTTATGAATTGTAGGCACTAGGCACTCGTCGATACAACAGTATTCATTTACTTTATATTAGTTGCCAATAGCTCCAAATCTGGCAGATAATAATCTTTCGGGAACCAATATGGATTGGATGGGAAATTATAAGCAGTTTCTACTAAAAACAATGCATAAACGTTAAAACTCATTGCCATAATTATTATTAGAACAGATCAATTCTTTTTGCTATAATCCGCCACTTGAAAATATTTTATATGGTACAATATGCAGGAATACTACCCACATGAAACACCACACATAATTTTCCAACACTTTCTTCGACGTACGTTTCGTCCCGACACCGGGACATCCTCAGGAGATGTTGACTTCACAATGCGAAATCGTAGAGTTCATTGCCATAAGCCTATATAAATAAAACTAAAAAATATATAATTTCGTGGGCTCCTTGGGCCGGAACCCCTTAAAACGTTATCATGTGGAAGCAGATGTGATTGCAAACTTTTTTGACAGCTGTCTTGTTGTCCGCAGGTCTCCCCAACGACTTGTCGGTGTACTGGCATCAGTACCCGTACAGCCTCGGCGTGGTGTTCTGCAAACTGCGCGCACTCATCTCCGAAGCGTGAGTATATACCTTACCTGCCTTCTGTACACCGTGTAAATTAAAAAAAAAACCCGACCACCACTTTTCACCATTTTGTGGTGGCAACCATCCTGAATTAAAAATATATCACGTTTAAGTATTTTACTTATCAAGCCATTTACTTTGAAACCCATATTGAGGAAGTTGTTAAAAAAAATTGTAATCCGCCATTTTGTGGCGGCAGCCATGTTAAGGCCGATTTTCATCAAACATAGCTACAAAAAAAAATTGAATAACATACCGCTTAATAAAAGTTTTATATGAAGCTCCACATAAAATAGAGAATGCAGAACTTCAAGGCATGCATGGTATCTTTAGGAATGTTTTCTTCACCAATAAAGCATGCTAACCACGTCTAGGGCAGATTGTTGAAGGAGTATATTTTTTCCTCTTACATCAAACATTTTCTATTTCTGTAACCTTTAACTCTATGAAAACTCAACAGCTTGTGCCTGTTACTCGAACCTAGATTCCCCGAAGAGTTCTAGCTGATAGGTATAAATTATTTGCATAATCAATACTAATACTAATAATATAAAACTGAAAAGTTTGTTTGTTTGTTTATTTGAACATGCTTATCTCAGGAATTATTGCTCCGAATTGTTTTTTTTATTGCTGAATACTTCATTTATTGTGCAGGACTATTAAAGGCTATATATTATCATCATGCTATGAGAGCACTAGCAGAGGTGGTAAATATTGCATAAACTCGCACGAAACGATTTTCTACGAAAGATCAACGTATGTAAATTCTATACTTAGGTATAGGCTATAAGTTGGGTCGCTTTATAAAGTTTTTCGCGAAAATCGCAAAACGAAAATACGTGCAAAACATATAAAGAAAACGAAGGATCACATTCATTGTGATTATATACGATAGGTACCGCTCAGGAAAAACCAATCTCGTGGATGGTTTGGGTACAGAACATTATATTTCAAGACTTTTTAGGGTTCCATGGCTGATTTTTAGAGTTCCATAGCATTTTGGTTTGTCTCACAATAAGACTTTCTCCGTCCATCCGTCTGCATGCCACACTCGCGATTATTTCAGGAACTATTATACCTTAACCTACCCTTGTGTATTCTACAACTGATTTTTATTTATTTTTATGCCTTTTAGGCAAAATGTGAAAATTTGTGTTTACTTTACGGAAAAAATAAAATCGACTCTATATCTATTCTATACTTTTAAAACAATGCTAAGCTTATGGTTCGGTAAGAAAAGTTTTTCTATAGTAGTATGGAACCGTCGATGCGTGAGTCCGACTCGCACTTGGCCGGTTTTATTTTTTTACTGTCACAGACTATTATTTTAGATAGGCTTATAAAAAACAAAACCCGGCTGAGTTTGTTGTGGGCTTCTTCTCAGTCCAGGGCGCGTTGGATCCCACGTAATCTTAGTTTTAAGGCGACTTGCGGTTATCACCGTACGCGAAAAGTATCTTATTGACGTTTTACAAGAGCCTGTTCGTTAGGCCTATGTGAAATAAAGAAATTTTGAATTTTTCTAACGCTTGACGACAATCATGCCTGATGGAAAGCTATGATGAGGTCTAAGGTTGGAACCCAGATTATACTTGGCAGCGTTTCACACCTTTAGCTGTTCGTATCAGAAAAGTGGATGAAAAACGTTTCGTGCGAGTTGGTTGGATAGCAACCACATAAGTATGTCTTACTTTTCCATGGCAGTAAGGTACAGAAGGCAGAAGATTGTGAAAATCAGGAAAAAGGGGGGGAAAACATTCTTATCACGCATTAAATTATGATAAACGTATTCACGTTCAATTTAGGGCCGTGTATCCACGACTCAGTCACACCCCGATTTTTTTGTTAATTTCGTGGATGAGCACTCTTGGGTTTTGTCAATATAAACTTTTGTTTGCGAGCGTATTCTGTTAGACACATTTCTGCATATCCTTTTTTTCAAGATAACGAGTAATTATTGTGGATTGTATCCTGTCCCAACCACGTTATTTATTAATTAACATTGAAATTGTGGCATTACGCACCAGGTGGTAATTTCCGATGGGAAATCGCCCCTCCAAATCTAATTATATTCCACTTATGGATATAATGCGTTATCTATTATTCCCGTAATTGTACTGCCATTATCCTTTAAATGTGTAAGATATTAGTTTAAGTGTGTAAGTGTCGAATTTTTATATTCAATCTGGTACTGTATACATACTACTTCTAAACCTCTATGTTTATCTTACAAAATAAAATAAAAAATACATCAAAATACGGTTGCTCAGCTCTTCGCTTAGCGCGTTCTTTCTGAGGCATACTTTTTCTTATTGTATTTCTGGAATTTTTTTGGTAGACTATTGGTTAATTTCTTAAATATTTTTACCTCAGGGCATCCTACGTATCAGTGCTGACAATAGTCGCGTTCACACTGGAGCGATACTTGGCCATCTGTCACCCGCTGCACATCTACGCCGTGGCGGGCTTGCGACGCGCTCTGCGTATCGTGCTCGCTCTGTGGGCGCTGTCTCTACTGGCAGCCTCGCCCTTCGCTCACTACACGACCGTCAACTATCACGACTACCCGCCAGGTAATATTGTACAGGCGATCACACTGGAGCGATACTTACTCGGCCATCTGTCACCCGCTGCACATCTACGCCGTGGCGGGCTTGCGACGCGCTCTGCGTATCGTGCTCGCTCTGTGGGCGCTGTCTCTACTGGCAGCCTCGCCCTTCGCTCACTACACGACCGTCAACTATCACGACTATCCGCCAGGTAATATTGTAAAGGTGATCACACTGGAGCGATACTTGGCCATCTGTCACCCGCTGCACATCTACGCCGTGGCGGGCTTGCGACGCGCTCTGCGTATCGTGCTCGCTCTGTGGGCGCTGTCTCTACTGGCAGCCTCTCCCTTCGCTCACTACACGACCGTCAACTATCACGACTATCGCCAGGTAATATTGTAAAGGTGATCACACTGGAGCGATACTTGGCCATCTGTCACCCGCTGCACATCTACGCCGTGGCGGGCTTGCGACGCGCTCTGCGTATCGTGCTCGCTCTGTGGGCGCTGTCTCTACTGGCAGCCTCGCCCTTCGCTCACTACACGACCGTCAACTATCACGACTATCCGCCAGGTAATATTGTAAAGGTGATCACACTGGAGCGATACTTGGCCATCTGTCACCCGCTGCACATCTACGCCGTGGCGGGCTTGCGACGCGCTCTGCGTATCGTGCTCGCTCTGTGGGCGCTGTCTCTACTGGCAGCCTCTCCCTTCGCTCACTACACGACCGTCAACTATCACGACTATCGCCAGGTAATATTGTAAAGGTGATCACACTGGAGCGATACTTGGCCATCTGTCACCCGCTGCACATCTACGCCGTGGCGGGCTTGCGACGCGCTCTGCGTATCGTGCTCGCTCTGTGGGCGCTGTCTCTACTGGCAGCCTCGGCAGCCTCGCCCTTCGCTCACTACACGACCGTCAACTATCACGACTATCCGCCAGGTAATATTGTAAAGGTGATCACACTGGAGCGATACTTGGCCATCTGTCACCGCTGCACATCTACGCCGTGGCGGGCTTGCGACGCGCTCTGCGTATCGTGCTCGCTCTGTGGGCGCTGTCTCTACTGGCAGCCTCGCCCTTCGCTCACTACACGACCGTCAACTATCACGACTATCCGCCAGGTAATATTGTAAAGGTGATCACACTGGAGCGATACTTGGCCATCTGTCACCCGCTGCACATCTACGCCATGGCGGGCTTGCGACGCGCTCTGCGTATCGTGCTCGCTTTGTGGGCGTTGTCTCTACTGGCAGCCTCGCCCTTCGCTCACTACACGACCGTCAACTATCACGACTACCCGCCAGGTAATATTGTACAGGCGTTCACACTGGAGCGATACTTGGCCATCTGTCACCCGCTGCACATCTACGCCGTGGCGGGCTTGCGACGCGCTCTGCGTATCGTGCTCGCTTGTAGGCGCTGTCGCTGCTAGCAGCCTCGCCCTTCGCTCACTACACGACCGTGAACTATCAAGACTACCCGCCAGGTAATATTGTACAGGCGTTCACAATGGAGTGATATACTTGGCCATCTGTTATCCCCTGCACATCTACGCCGTGGCGGGCTTGCGACGCGCTCTGCGTATCGTGCTCGCTTGTAGGTGCTGTCACTGCTAGCAGCCTCGCCCTTTGCTAACTACACGACCGTCAACTATCACGATTATCCGCCAGGTAATATTGTACAGGCGATCACACTGGAGCGATACTTGGCCATCTGTCACCCGCTGCACATCTACGCCGTGGCGGGCTTGCGACGCGCTCTGCGTATCGTGCTCGCTCTGTGGGCGCTGTCTCTACTGGCAGCCTCGCCCTTCGCTCACTACACGACCGTCAACTATCACGACTACCCGCCAGGTAATATTGTACAGGCGATCACACTGGAGCGATACTCGGCCATCTGTCACCCGCTGCACATCTACGCCGTGGCGGGCTTGCGACGCGCTCTGCGTATCGTGCTCGCTCTGTGGGCGCTGTCTCTACTGGCAGCCTCGCCCTTCGCTCACTACACGACCGTCAACTATCACGACTACCCGCCAGGTAATATTGTACAGGTGATCACACTGGAGCGATACTTGGCCATCTGTTACCCGCTGCACATCTACGCCGTGGCGGGCTTGCGACGCGCTCTGCGTATCGTGCTCGCTCTGTGGGCGCTGTCTCTACTGGCAGCCTCGCCCTTCGCTCACTACACGACCGTCAACTATCACGACTACCCGCCAGGTAATATTGTACAGGCGATCACACTGGAGCGATACTTGGCCATCTGTCACCCGCTGCACATCTACGCCGTGGCGGGCTTGCGACGCGCTCTGCGTATCGTGCTCGCTCTGTGGGCGCTGTCGCTGCTGGCAGCCTCGCCCTTCGCTCACTACACGACTGTCAACTATCACGACTACCCGCCAGGTAATATTGTACAGGCGCTCACACTGGAGCGATACTTGGCCATCTGTCACCCGCTGCACATCTACGCCGTGGCGGGCTTGCGACGCGCTCTGCGTATCGTGCTCGCTCTGTGGGCGCTGTCTCTACTGGCAGCCTCGCCCTTCGCTCACTACACGACCGTCATACTGCCATCTACGCTCTATGCCTTGTGGTTACATCTGTATGTCAGAACATGCGTCTAATGCTAATGAAGTATTCGACCTCTAAAGCCTATAGGTATATGTACTCACTCGTGTGGGATATTCGATTATACAATCACAGGAACAGGTGGCACACCACACGTGTTGAGATAGATCTATCCAATTAGTTGGCTCGAGGTGTTGAGGGGCATCGGTGCGGCAATAGCTGTAATCCTTAGTATGAAACACTGTCTATAGTTGCAACCTGGACATTGACAAGTGACTCGACCCACAAATTCAAAGCTTAGTTAACTAACGCTATTAGTACCAGAAATATTTTATCTTCACAACTCGATAAAGTTTGTTGGCAAAGACTACGTCTCCTAATGATGGAAAGTACTTTGATTGAGAAAAGTGCATATAATTTTCTAGTGAAATCAAATTCGTTGCGGGTTGGCGAGCTTTAGACACCTTCGAGAACATTTTTGTGAACTCTCAGGCATGCAGGTTTCCTCACGATGTTTTCCTTCACCGCTAAACAATTGATATATAATTTCCTAAAAACGCACATAACTCGGATAAGTCAGAGATGCGTGCCAAGGATTCGAACCCGCGACCTCCTTATGAGAGGCAAAGGTCAGAACCACTGAGCTATCACTGCTGCTGTTATTTTGTCTACTACATACTAAATATTTCTACATATTAATCTGTGATGGAATTCTCATGTCGAACTGATAAACTGTCTCAAAGTACATCCGCGAGGAAAGCAATAAGCGATATCCAACCATAATCTGCAATCGATAAACTTGTACAGAACTCTGCGATTGATACACGAAACGGGCGGATTTCCCCAGTTTCTGTAAGGCTCAGCGCTGATCAAAGAGGTTCGTTTCTGAAAGGACGATTCGGTCTTACAATACTCGGCTAAGTTTGGCGTAAAAGGACGATCCTTTGACACCTACTTCTCTCGAGAAACCACCCTGCTTCGCGGAAATCCTACAGGAATAGTAGGACAGATTAATTTGTTTTGCTATTATCCGCTACTTGAAAAGAATCTGTATGGTCCAATATGCAGAAATACTGCTCAAGAAACAAGACACACAATTCTTCCAATTACGATTCGTCCTGACACTGAAACATCTTCAGGATATGTTGACTTCACAATGTAAATTAATTTGTCCTTTTTTTGATTCGCTAATTATGGATTGAATGAATGAAATGAACACGATATCCTACAGAAATTTCGAGAAGTTTCCTCACACCGTGTTTATGACCACTTTCTTGGAGTTAATGGCCACTTTCTTGGAGTTAATGGCCACTTTCTTGAAGTTAATGGACAATTTCTTAGAGTTCATTCTTTCGTCTTGTTTTAGCATCAGGCAACGCGTCATTGCAGTCGGCCTTCTGCGCCATGCTGGAGCTTCCTTCTTGGCACATCTGTGAGCTGAGCAGCTTCTTCTTCTTCCTGCTGCCCGGCCTCGTCATCCTCTGCCTCTACATCAGGATGGGGTTACGCATCAGGTACGTGATGGGGTATGTATCTTCTTCTAACTTCTGGATACTGCTGGTTACTCGTCAAACTATTTAAAATCCACTATTTACACATAACGAGTTACCTGCAACTATTTACACTTATGAGATAGGCTGCAATCTCACCCAATGGTAAGTGACTATACAACCAAAGATGTTAAGGTGTTGCGGCCCTACCAGCCCGCGAAATTCAAATTTTATTTAGTTTTTCGCAAATATTAGACAAACTTATGACAATGCATTTTGCGGGCCTACTTTTTATGCATCTACATGTTTTTAATAGAAACTTTGCTCGAAAGTTTCTACTCATCTCATATTGGTTCCCGAAAGATAATTTTTTGCAGTTTCCCAGATATCGAGCTATGGGGAACCAATATGAAGTAAATGAGTGAGCTTTGTTAAAAACATGTAGATGCATAAACGTTGTACCCGCAAAAGACATTGCCACTAGCCTTCGACGTATAATTGGCCCACTATGAGCGAAAAACTAAATAAAATTTGAATTTTCGCGCCCGGATGGTACCCATCGCCCTTAACTTGGAAGGAGTAAGCAACCCCTAATGGTTTTTTCAGTGTCCTTCAACACCTACCTACCTAATTCCTACCGACATAATATCTGACAGTGCGGTGACGCCTTTCCATAAAATGACGTTGATGTAGCTATACAATTTTTAGGGTTCCATACCAAAATGGTAAAAATGGAACCCTTATAGTGAGACTTTCTCCGTCCGTCCGTCCGTCCGTCCGTCTGTCACACTCGATTATTTTTATTTAAACGGGACGATTAGTTACAAGGTCCAATTTAACAGAAGGGCTAAGCAATATATATAGTTTAGCCGGAAAGTTCGAAAGCAGGATAACCCTAACAAAAGCCGGCAAGTCAAACATTCCATCTAATTAAGCTGGCCGTGCATCCGAAAAGCCTAACTTTATCCGAACGCCTGGCACACATAACATAGGGGTGCCTACAATCTACATATGGTCTAGGATCCCGCTATACAACGACCTTCACCGAGCTGCTTATTGGATGAAAACTATTTTATATCCAATTAAATATGTCAATAAGTATATCGCAAGTGGGTTGCCTAAAAAATTTCAGTCCAGGATATGATTAATTAAGAATTAAAAAAAAATCCATTGTAACATAAACTCCTATTTGTTAGAGTTCCGTTGACATCTTAGTTCAAATTAGATTGTATGAGCGATTCAGGTCGCAAATTGCAATTGTGCATAATTGTGCATAAAACCTACGATTTTTTTATCCGTTAACTTTCTTTTGCCAAAAAATATAGAACAGAAATACTTTCCTCAGCCAAGAAAGTATTTCTGGCAAAAAGCACTATTTATAGCATCCAATCTAATTTGAACTACGATGTCAACTAAACTGTAACAACTAGGAGTCCATGTTACAATGGTTTTTTTTTTATTTCTTAATTAATCATACTCTGGACTGAAATTTTTTAGGCAACCCACTTGCGATATATTTATTGACATATTTAATTGGATATAAAATAGTTTTCATCCAATAAGCAGCTCGGTGAAGGTCGTTGTATAGCGGGATCCCAGACTAATAGGCACGGAATACAATAATAGTACCTAACGGTACAGAAGGTTCACTCCGCAAGATGATTTAAAGAAATAGCGACCCTAGCGCCGACACAAAAAAGTGCAATTCAGTTCGCAATAGCGCCTGGCACTGCCTCCGCTAAGCACCAACTCTCTTTCTATCACGTGACTTTATCTCTTTCGACGTACTTGGGTTAGAACTAACGCGTACAACCTAGCCGGCGCGCGGCAGCCGTCTGAAATCCGTCTTAACGGCTACCTGCAGCGGTCTTGATTACGTGTCAAGTGAACAGGGCCTCGGTATACCAAGCCATCTGAAACATGTTAGGACAATAATTTTATACGCTCTACTTATATTATTGTATGGCATAAATTAAAGGCGAAGTGTTTTTGGTGAGCTGAAGGCTAAACACTTTCAAACTTAGTTTCAGAATAAAACATGGTTGTAGTAAAAAATCGCTATGGAAAGTTTTCCCAAATATTTCTTTTAATTTCCCAGACACTAGAGCTAGACACTAACAAATTGTCATAAGACCCTTCCCTTTGATAAGACTATCGTCATTCACTTGTTTCTATAAGGAAATATATTACGTTACTTGTGACATGTTCATACATAAAAACATTAATATTAGCATAGTAAGTAATATTTTGTCGCGTGGATGACGATAAAAGAAAGTGGCACTTTTTTATTTGTTACACAGCTGTGTACTCGTCAATAGAAGTAGCTAAAAGAAATGGATCAAATTTCGAAGTATTTACGTATGTATGAGTTACGACATAAATTACCTATCAATATAAAAAGATTAGATTTTTGATACAAAACAATGATCATCCGAACAAGTGGCTCTCCTGGTTTATAGTGATATATGGCTGTCAAAGTCAGATTTTTTTTTTTATGCTATACAAGTTAGTACTTGACTGCGATCTCACCTGATGGTAAGTGATGATGCAGTCGAAGATGTTAGCGTACTAACTTGGAAGGGGTAAGTTAAGTCACCCCAACGGTTTCTACACAGCATCGTACCGGAACGCTAAATCGCTTGGCGGTACGTCTTTGCTGGTAGGGTGGTAACTAGCCACGGCCAAAGCCTCCCACCAGACCAGACCTGAGCCATTTTAGAAATGATAAAATTCCAAAGTGGCCCGTGGCGGGAATCGAACCCGCGACAGTACAGTGCATCTTATGACTGCGCGTTGCAATATCATTGCACTGCTCTGCGCACTAAGCCCCTTCGCAGACGGCTCGTAAGCGTATGCGTATCGTTATTACGCTTTGCATAACAAAATGACAATTACGCCTCCTACGATTCGCTGCAACACCGCTTCTTCTGCGGACATGTTTGAAAATGTTCGTGCTCGTATTGCGCTCGTCGTACGCGAGGATTACGCTACGCTTACGCTTCCGTGTGCGAAGGGCCGAGGTTATTCATATTCACACCGTTCCGGAGTGAATATAATATTGTTTTGGTTATTTCGAAAACAGTTTTTTGACCTGGCAGACCAGGGTTAATCGCTAGACCCGTAAGTATCACTGATAGCAGTTTGTGCTTGGAATTTCACGTCTACTGGCGAACATGAGTCTGTCGACAAGTAAGCAAGCAAGCAAGTTCGTCGGAGCGATAACTCAACATGCAAACAACCTATCGAATTCGGATTTTTTTCTATCGATTGGTAGTACTAACCCGAAGAACTGTATATTTTTTGGTGAAATTTGGATGGTAAGTGGGCGAGATATGGGAAAAAAACCGTGCGAAGTTTACTTCTATCTTAGTAAACTTTTGTGAACGGTGTGAATATGCCCGCAATGACTTCTGTCATCGATACTCGTTTTCATACATTTCCTGTTTTCCTGCGACGGAAATATTACAAAGAACTTGGGACTCAAATCCCGCGCGATAAACTAGAGGAGGTCGCGAGAAAAGTTGCAAAACAGTTTAATTAAAACCCTGCATGCTAGCCTGCGAGCAACTGCCGGCCTCAGTTGATTCAATTACGCTTTGATGTTAGTTTGTAAGCCCCGAGTAACGTTCTGACTGCAACTTACCCGCTGCAACTGAGATCGCTTGTTTTTGGTTATGAATTCAAATCCCTTTGTGTAAAACGTTCCGTTCATTTAAAAGTTTGCCGCAAAACACTTTGTTGCTTACAGTTTTAGGTGGCTTTGTGTCCAATTAGGTACTGTGTACAAGAACCCGGCTGAGTTTGTTGTGGGCTTCTTCTCAGTGTAGGGCGCGTTGAAACCCTCGTAAACTTAGTTTTAAGTCGACTTGGAGTTATCGCCATACAAATGTGACAAATATCATAAGGACCATTTACAAGCGCCTGTATATTAGGCCTATGTGAAATAAAGATATTTTGAGTTTTGAGTTTTTTTTGAGTTTTTGAAGTGGGTTCTATTCACATTGTACGAGTAGGTAAAAAGGCTAGAAGTACAAAGCGCTGACCACTCAGCGGTTTTATCAGAACCCCTGTAGCAAGACGGAAAGAGATTGACGGGATGTAAAGTGATAAAATCTTTACTTTTTGCATAGGTAGGCTCTTATGAAAAGTCAAAACTCTACAAAGGCAGATTTGCACCGATAAGAACTGGCAAGAAACTTTGCAAGCATATCAAACATTCTATTAAGAAAAGTTTGGAATAAAATAATAATATAATTGGTCGTATAATTTGGAATTAAAACTAAAACTCCTTTATTTTGATGAGTCCCTGATACATTTGATTCATATGAACATAAATAATGTAAATTCTAAACTAAGTTTAAGTAAGTTCGAATGCGCCATTTACATAGAAGAAGCCCACATCAAACTTATTACCTACTTAATCTGTGCATAAAGTTTAAAGTTAGGCATTCCACAGAGGCATCCAACGACTTGTAAACTTAAGGATTGTTTAGTTTAATCAGTCGTAAAAGTAAATTCCAAGTATACCTACCACCGATGACGGTAATTCCTTCTTACTTAACTCAGTCATTCGAAGTTCCAACTAAGTAATTAAGTAATTCCTATATGCAAGTGTAGGACAGATGTCATTTAGATTAACGACCTAGTTTGGGCCTTAATCTCAAAATAGGTCTTGGTTTAATTTCTTCCAGGCTTACCTAATGCCGCATTGGCCAGTCCTAATAGAGACTACCCACTTAAAGAGGCGATATTAAGTACTATAAAGGAGTATTTTCAATTGCAACTACCTACTCTCACATTTCGATACAATAGGGAGAAAAATTAGGGCTCTTTACCTCACTCTCCGAGGCATGGAAGTAAAACGCTATTTACGGGAAGTACTTCATAACTAGTTCCGTTGTCAATCAAAGTCCGTTGGCGGCCGATTGCGTACGTTTTCACCAGCTAGTTTAAAAATAAAATTTCAAACCCGCTTCTTTTGCCAGTAAAATGCCACTGAGTACTGACTATACGAGTATTGTCTATAGGTCTAGGTCTGTAATTTAATTACCAGCAGTAATAATACTTAGGTACGTGAAGACTTGAAAGCTCTCTAGTGCATAGCGCACACAATATACGTCCTAACTGCTGTACCTACTTGTAGTATAAATCCTTACTGTACAAGTACTTTCGAATTTAATGCTCTTAAATTCTATTGTTTGGTACTTCTCGCTGTTTGTCGGATTTCTTTTGTTTCTTTTAGAAAACCGCTTATTTGAGAAAATGTTTTCCTGCGTTAAAAAAACGAGTTTTTATAGTGATTGTTCTGTTTCTCTTTTCAGACGGCCCTCGTAGAATTTTATTCTAGTACAAATAGCTAAACTGTACTCGTAAAACCTTACTCATATTTCAAGTATTTCTATTGGCAATAGTTTATTTGTAAATGCTTGAATTTTGAAGGTAAACGACCTTCAGACGGTGATGAAAAATGTCGTATGATACGAGTTTGCAAAAAAGCTTTCGGTTCCTTTATAAAGCTCGTTTGAGGCTCGCGATTATCAAGTGTAATGGTTACCTCAACATACTTAAATAATGTATAGAACAATTAGTAGAACAATATATACTTATAGAGTAGTTGTTAATAGTAGAACAATTTGCATTAGTTGCATGCAGTAATTGTGTTGCAGCCATTTACGCCCAAATTAAAACGCATTCAAACATAATAAACCTTTCAGGAATTTAATATTATCACCGAAAAGTAGGGTAGCCATCGCCATGTGACGGTGGAATGAATAGGGCGGCCATTAGACGTAATTTACTTGATGCAGGGTAAACATTAGGGCTAGGCCATTGCTCGACCCTAACAGGGCCCACCGCTGTCACTGTCACTAAGCTGTCACCCGCAGGCGGCATCCTTGAATGAAGACGGGGGAATACTGAATAGTCCTGTGACATTGACACACGACTTTATTATTATGGTAATACTAGATCTTGTCTACGCGGTTCTGCCAATATGGATTTTTCACCAATCTCACAGGAACCATGAATTTTTTGTAGCCTTTGTCAAGAATACATATCTGTCGTGGTTTTGGTGGTCATATAAATTACATACTAAACTCATAGTTACTGTGTAATTTAAAAATGAAACGATATTTTACTCCAAAACGTGACAACTCAACGAAGTTTTTTTTTAGTTTCGCATTGCATGCTCTAGACGTAAGGCCATGTTGGCCAAGTAAGCTGGGCCAGCGTATAGAGGTCATATTGAGGTGAAGGATGGCGGATTGCGATGATGCGGTGGTTGCGGTGTTGGTGCACAACGTGTAGGGCCAGCATAAGCTGTTTATAAAAAAAAAAAAAACAAATTAACACTATGATGGAAAATTGTTTTTCTCAATCATGCTTGGAAATTGGAGAATTATTTGAGAATAACGATTTTACGACTTTAGTTTGTCGTCAGAGAAAAGAGAGACATGCTTTGCAACTATGTGTACCTACCTATATCATAACTCATGAGTACCTATTTGACATCAAAGAGTTCCCGCTTTCATCTTTGCGAACCATGTAAGCTTTTTGCTCCGTTTTAATCCCCGATCCCTTTAGGATACTACCGTGAAATTCTCTGTAATCTTCACCGAAAAGTGTGGATGATTGTTGTCTTTGTATAGGTTACTTGTAAAAGCAAGAAAAAATCTTAAATTAATGTTTATACATCCGTTTTCAGACCTACTACCTACAAGCTTTAGTTCATGATAAAACCTGCATACCTACTTATCTAGGTGGTGTCTGCATTTTTTTTTACTTGAATACATTTTGATAATTCTTTTTTCGTTGCAAGGGTCTATCATCTAATTGGTCTCATTTAAATAAGGAATCTTCGGGGTTAGATGGTGGAACTCCTCGGGTTTTTTCCAAAACTTCGTGTAATCTTTATACTAAAGATTAATCTTTTAGTTTATAGTGTTTAAGAGAATGCTTGAGTATCACAAAGCATAAGATGTTTTAATCTGATTATCTGGAGTGAAATTTATAACGTTATTAAGACAATTAAATTTATATTAAAGCTCTTTTATGGAAAAAAACTAATTTAGGTCGGCGATGAAAAAATCTGAGAGGTCTATGAGAGCGCTTTCATGCAAATGTATTCAGCGATGTAATTGGTGTTGAAGACTCATGAATTATGGACTCGCGCGGAGGAGATTATTACGAAAAGTAATCCAGGAAAATAATAAAAGAAGTTTAAGTGCGTGTTAACGGGCTAAACGGTTATTTAAGCGATATTCCAGACAGAATATATTTAATTTCTTTCAGATTTAACGTAAACAAATAAAACTGTCGACGGACGCACCTTAACGCGCAGTGCACGCGTTAGTAACCAAAACAGTTTATAGGCTTGCGCTTGACGACAATCATGTCTGATGGAAAGCAATACTGAGATCTAGGTTGGAGCGCGCGTGCCTAGAAAATGCCTATTCACTCTTCTCTTGAAGGCACCCAGGTTATACTTGGCTGGTAACACGGAGGATGGAAGGGCGTTCCACACCTTAGCGGTTCGTACCAGAAACGTGGCAGAAAAACGTTTCTTGCAAGTTTGTTGGATGTCAACCACATATTAAGGTTGCCACCGCTCTCGGCATCTTGCAGTCCTATGGTAGAAAGGTGAAGGAGGTACAAGATTTTGTAGTTCCTGGTATTGATTTATCGTGCAAAATTCGAAATAAAATACCATTCCCCTTTACCTTTGAAATATCGGGAACGTGAAAGTTGATTGAATTTAAACCCAACAACATTGTAATAACTTGGTGGTGTCCAGGTCAACCCACACCCACAACCCCGGCAGCCCTGGGACCCTGAGCGGCGTCAACGGCAGTGTGCATGGGGAAGCGCGCCAGGCGCAGTCCAGGAAGAACATCATCAGGATGCTGGGTAAGACCCATATTGTTCAAGGCCTCATTATACTGAGCATCGCGGCTCCTGTTTGATATCACTCGCTGGATGATGCGTTTCCAACATGCCATACCTTCCACCCTCTGGCAGACATCCTTGAGAGGAAAATCGAGTGCTTCCGTCATCAATGGTATATGCGACATTTTAACACGCAACAGCGTAGCCCCTTTCCTTCGACCATGCACGTAAGCATGAGCTTTTTTATGATGTTCACTTCCAAAGTTTATGATAGGTATAGTCAAGCGGTTTTCACGGAGGAATGATCGACATTCGTATTTTCAAAGGAGTTGTCCAAAAATGGTATTTTAAATTTGAATTTAATGAACCAGGATGATTTTAATATATTTGGATAGAGATCCAAAAAGGCTTCCATCTAAATAATTTACAGATTTTTTAAGGACTCCAATATTGAGAAAAACATTTTTTGTTTTTTGACTCATTTATCGACCTTTGCTTGTGATTAAACACCAGTTAAAAAAATATCATTTTTAATACAGTTGCTCAAAAAGTGGCGTATTGCAGGGACGTATAGCGTTCGGGATGTGGGCTATTACATACTCGTGCTTTTTTTTTACCTTTCCCGAACTCGTGCGTTATCTTTCCCAACTGTCAAAATAATGTCTATTAAAAAGAAAAACCAACCATGAAGTTTTAAAAAAAAAAAATCATAGAAGTTTTTATGATTCATGCAAATACGTATATTTCTAAAAAGAAGCTACTAATTTGTTTCAATATCACATTTGATTGAATGAGTTTGGTTAGGTTTCATTTCATCTCATTAAATTTCATTTTCATTTCATATCAATAAAAAAAATTCTACTGAAGACTTGGCTGTATGGGCATAGTTCCCTTTGCGTACCAGAATATTATTTAGTCTATGACCAATTTTTTTTTTATTTTTTTTTTAAATCACCAGAATGGGTGAAGAAAAAAAAACTGCTTATATTCTACGGTTGGCGCCATTTTTCAGAAATTTTCTTTGCGAGTTTAGTTGTTTGTTGCACAAAATGCTTCTGAGAACATTTTACCGGAAAAGTCAAAAAGTCGCTACATATCTACATACGACGAATTTATTGCGTGGAGAGAAGAGAAAAAAGCAAATAGTTTTTCAGAAAATATTAAGTTAGTTGAGTTTATTGTGTTTTTATTATTTTATTAAATTGCTTAATTTTTTCGCAACTGTATTAAAAATAATCGTTCAGTACACGTGCGGAACCGTCATTGCAACTTGTTCCGACTGTCAACCCTCGCTTTCGGCTGCGCCTCGGCTCGGGTAGACATTTGTCGGAACTCTTTGCAATAACAGCCTTTCCGCACTTGTAATGAAACATACTATTGTCTACGTAAGTTGTCAAATCCTAATCATGAGCAATCAAAGAAACAGTTGTGATATGCCAAGTCAGTGAAATGAAAATCATAAATAGCCAAAACAAACACGAGTGCACTTTAGGTCAATGGACGCAAAAGTGGCAAAAGGCAAAAGTCATCAAAACTCAAAAGTGCAATGGCGCATTATTAAGCATGTAATAATGCAGAACATCTGTGAGAGTGCGTGGTACTTCCCTTATATATATATCCACCAATCATAGCTTCCTGTCTCCGAGCTGTCACGTAATCCACCAATCAGAGCCGAGCTGCGTTTTGTTTATCGCGTGGTCACCGGAAGGGGGCGCTTGTGGCGCTTCCTCATAGCGTCGTTACTTCCCAGTGCGAAAACACGTTCTCACAATTTGTAAGTGAGGTTGTTTTCGAGTATAGTGATTTTCTGTTAGAAATTAAATTATTATGGAAGTGAATAACGTTAAAAACAACGTTACCGCCGCCGTCTTCACCGAAGATAGCGTCGCGACTGATGCATACGCGGCGTTGTCTGAACAAATCTGACGACTACTCGGATTCTGGATAAGGTGATGAAAGCGGTTCAAAGCCAAGTAAGGTATTTAAGAAGAAATTTTGGTGAGTCCTCCAAAGTTTTTTATAACCATAGTGTAATATACCTAGTAAGCAGCAATTTAGAGTTGTCACAAAATGGCGGCTGTCAGCGCAGGTACCTTTGCACCTCGCCTTGCGTGCCCAGGCCTCATACTGCATTTCAGTTTACACCCGAAAATGCGCATTGTTCAGTTTATTCGCTTACTATAGGTAAAATACTTTGACTGAGGTATTTCAAAACCATACTTATGTAGCTGCATCGATGATGGTACTCATAATATATACCTACTACTATGCGCCCCGTGCTGCCGATTTTGCATTTTGGACGTATAAGTAAATACCTGCTTTTCTGTGGATGCCTTTGCTACGTGTCCCGTGCCGTCGCTTATGCAGATGCGCCGACGACGGTGCTCATAGGACTACCCTAAAGTCAAACTACTGCGGGCGGAAATACCTACTTTTCTTCGCATGCATATGCGACGCGCCCCGTGCCTCCGCTTTTTGCAGATGCGCCGATGACTGCTCATACTACCATTAAGTTGAAACCTCTGCGGGCGGAAATACCTACTTTTCTACGCTTGCCTATGCGACGCGCCACATGCCGCCGCTTATGCAGATGCAGATGCAGCGATGGCGGTGCTCATACTACCCTCGAATTAAACCACTGCGGGCGGAAATACCCACTTTTCTACCCATGCCTATGCGACGCGCCCCATGCCGCTGCTTATGCAGATGCAGCGATGACAGTGCTCATACTACCCTAAAGTTTACCCGTGAAGGGCGTAAATACTTACTTTTTTACGCATGCCTATGCGACGCGCCACGTGCCGCCGCAAATACCTACTGCGAGTCCGAGCAACATCGATCAAGACAGTGACGAGCGTAAACTATGCATCTATGAATTGAGAATTCGACATAATGTAATAATAGCATTTCAATTTTGCATGTCATCTTCGGTATGGCAAGTTTCTGACAGCTGTTTCAGGGATGAACATTTTCAAGAATAGCACAGCAGTATTATTACAATTTGGCGATCGTGTATAGAAGGATAGCCAGTACGCAGATTTTCTGTTGAACTCAAAGTTAATTATGATCCTAAATAATTCGTCGAGGAATGGGACTACAGCTTTTGTCGATTAGTCTGCGGCACCTGACACTGCGCTCAACGCAGCTATAGCTCTTCAGCAGGTTATCGGCGAATTTTACCTGCAGCCCGCTATTGTATGTTCACACAGCACACGGGTGGAATGGACAACTGTATCTGGCGGCTGGCCTTGGTTTTTCTTTGGTGAGTGGGGTAGAACATCAAAATCATCAAAATAGAGCAAAACACAAGAAACGACTTCACAAATGACTCGCGGCCATACCTACCCGAGTTTTATGAGGGCTGCCTCTGTGCGTATCGGAGGCAGTGGCAGTTGGTTTGGGCTTCGAAGGCCCTTCTCGGCATACGGGAATCCGGCTGCCATTTACCCTCAAATCCCCTCTTATGCCTAGCAGGATACAGCTTGACCAAGGACTCGGCGATAGCGATCATCCTAACCCGAGTTGTTAGGGGGCTGCCTTTGAGCGTATCGAAGGCAGTGGCAGTTGGTTTGGGCTCCGAAGGCCCTTCTCGACACACGGGAATCCGACTGCCATTTACCCCCAAACCTAGTCTTGTCCTATCAAGTCTTCGAAGCCTCGAAATGAAAAGAACGTGCTGAAAGCCCCACATCAGAACAAGTTGGATTCTAGTTTTATCTCAACAATGTTTCTGACCCAGAAGGGCGATGGTTCAGACAAACCTATTTTCAAATTAAAACGTCGGAACGGTCACGAGATGACAGTACGACTGGACCTTTCATCCGAGCATCAAGGAGTGTCATCGACAATTCTTATAATCATTCTATGGAACAAAAAGTTGAGACCATAGAGAATTTCGACGAATTCTTTTTTGTCAATAAATCGAAGAGTTAACGTCAGTATACACTACAGATCACTACAGATGCTGGAACTATTGGGATGGACTATGAAAAATGCAAACCTAGTCACCGGCAAAGCGGACATTGAGTATTTAGGAATAATGTGGAACTCAAACAACGTTTTCAACTGCTTACCTGAGAAAAACATCCAGTGGGTTAAGCTCTGACGAAGTAAAAACTTTCTCTGACAGACAACGAGGTCATTATGGAGATTATTATGATGATTTTCGTCAGCTTCCTTATATTCTGAGGGTCACACATATGGACTATGGTCGGCATGCTCGTACCCGGTTAAACTTTGCTCCGTCGGAGAGTGCAGTATGATTGTGACTTGTGGACCTCTAGGGATGGAGCCACACATTGGAATAGACTTGGATGGCGCAGCGGCGTTTTTGTCGCCTAATAGTTACCGTTCAAGAGTTCAAGACTCGCTCCAATTTTTAGGCCTCAAAATAAAGAACGCCAAATCCGGTAAAGTGACAACAGACATCAATTACTAGGCCAACATCTTATAATCACAGTTAGATATAATAATGGGGCGGTAGTACCCTGTTAAAAAGCAAGGAAGTTGTGATTCGGTGGGTAGCCCTTCTCAATCTAACATAACTGCTAAGGAGGATCTTGGACGAGTGGAACACGTCAAGCACTACCGAGTATCTACCGATAGATTTCTATAACAACGCCGACGGATTATTCTCGGCATCGGAGTGGCACCTGAAACAGACTTTATGCTCAAGCAAATATTTAAGAGATTTAGAACATCAAATATCGTCCTGGTTGCCTCTAAGCAAAAAAGTTGTGAGGATTTTGTCAGCAATTAACATTGCGTCGCCGCGCCGCCGGCAGCCGGGCGGGAAATTATCATCTATCCTCGATGTTTTAGCCATGTCAGTAATTGCCACCTAGCTTGATACGCCACGTTCGGTCAACGTCAAAAGTTAATAGATAAATAGATTTTGTAAATAAGATCTGTTTCATGCTATATATTACATATAAATAATTTGAAATTAATGTTCATTGCATATTGTATACAGTTTATGGTACTTGCACACAGTTTTTGCTTTTAAGCTATAATTTTATTAAGGTTTTTAAAGTTGACCCTACACCTTTGGTTTACTTGATACATCATTTAAACTTGGCACCGAGAACGTTCCTGTTTGTGGCACCGATGCAGAACAGAGCATTCTGCCTGCCAGGGATAGAATTCCACAGAAGGGTGTTGTGCAAACTGGTGAGAATCAGGGTTCTGGAACAGTCATGAACCAGTTCAGATAGGACGGGTTAATAGTGCAAAGGAAACATATTAATGAAAACATAATATTAACATCACGACTGGCATCAAACTGGCGCGTTTATGGTGTCATGCTTTTTCAACCTTACCATTAGGTCAATACTTGAATGTAGATACGAGTAATGCCCATGTCTTATTCTACCCTGAGTTCAGATCGAAAACCGATACTGCAACATTAGACTAGGTTATAGAATATTACTACTACGTCTTTAGTAAAATATTTGTCCTGTACTCCTGTTTATAGGTATTTTAACTATTAGAGTGCACACAGTCGGGTAACACACACTGTCGTAGTTCTGATTAATTATTTATTTAATGGATAAACACATGTAACATCTGGAAAAATTATTGGCAATTGGATTATGTATAAGAAGAAACTAACTAACGGTATAAAGATATCTGAAACACTCTGCCGTATCATCTAATCCGTTATCGGACTTTTTAAAGATATCCTCTCTCGTGGCAATGGCACAGAGAGAAACTCTTGTTTCTAAGCTTTAAATTAATTATTATTATTGGCTGATCTTAGGTCACCCTTTATAATCAAAATGCTTTTGAGCCTAAGTATTTGAATTTAATGTTGACTTGAATTGAAGTTTTAAGTTTTGATTTGCTGTACGAGCTTTTTGTTTATTATTAATCATACATTTTATCATTACGTATTTTTTTTTTATTATTTTAATAGCAATCCTCTGAAGCTTCACATAGCGTCGTTTGGTGGTCACCAGGAGTTAATAAACAGGTCTCTCACAGATGTTCTGCATTATTACATGCTTAATAATAGTGCAAGTTTTACAAAACAATAAAACTTGTATTATTAACAGAAATAATGCGGAACATCCCAATAAGGCCTCCTGGTGAGAGACTCGTATGAGGAAGCGCCACAAGCGCCCCCTTCCGGTGACCACGCGATAAACAAAACGCAGCTCGGCTCTGATTGGTGGATTACGTGACAGCTCGGAGACAGGAAGCTATGATTGGTGGATATATATATAAGGGAAGTACCACGCACTCTCACAGATGTTCTGCATTATTTCTGTTAATAATACAAGTTTTATTGTTTTGTAAAACTTGCACTATTTTGAATATTGGCAGTTCAAAATGACATAAAAGTGACATTTGCAGGTGCCAGATTTGATAGATCTATACATTAGAAACAGTTTTTAGTGTTGCCATCCATCGAAAAATATTTTCTGCAAATGATATTTTTCTCAATTAATTAAAAAAACGGAGTATTCTAAAATTATCATTTATATGGCGATTAGTTTTATATTTTTTTCTCTTTCACTTGATGGCAGTTTGGTTCTGGTTCATTGACAGTCAGAATAAAAAACCACCCTCCGTACTGAACTGATACATGTCCTTTAAAGTTTTTACAATCGGTCCTGCACTTGTTGCAGGAGACTCTCAGCAAGCATACAGCAGCAAGCTAAGGTTGCAGAATTTGCCAAATCAGCCAACTTCATGCGCATTGGTTCACATATAACCAGCAACAATGTAATTGATGGACTAGTTGCTTCCACCAACCTGCAAAAAACGACTCGAGGTTTATGCCTCGATGATCTATGGTTTCCTAAGCAAGATGCTTCCTGCAAGATGTTAATCCTGCGATAAATACACGTGATCCACTCCCTTTGAAACAATTTCCTTCACTGGCTGACTCCAGGTTAATTAGTTTCACTTGTCCACAGCGGCGGTGGTGATAGCGTTCTTCGTGTGCTGGGCGCCGTTCCACTTCCAGCGGCTGTTCTTCATCTACGGCACCGGTGTACGTCACTACCACTCCATCAACGAGTACCTGTTCCTCGCCGCTGGAGTGTGCTACTACATCTCCGCCACCGTTAACCCCATCCTCTACAACATCATGAGTCACAGGTGAACACGTTATACTCTACTACTATTGGTTACCCGCAATGGGATAGCCAGAGTTATCATGCTTGTCTTTTCAATGCGAGCTATCTGATATACATCTTTCTTTCCTCCGCTTTTTTCCTTTAGTCTCTTCCTACCTCTTACATATGAGTACTTTTCATCCAATGTCGAGGCTCTCCAGATTAACTTTCCAAGTTGTAGTGGACTGGATACCATGACTTAAGTCTCCAGGACATTTCGGCTGGGCTTTTGTAAGTTTAATTTGCATCAACAAGCACGATCGGCAGATTAAGTGCCCCAGAAATTGATGAGTGTAAGTAACTCTTGAATGAAATTCTTCTCTTTGAAGTTCTGCAGAAAAGCCTATAAACGTCGCAACTCCAAGGAACCATCACATTCTTGTACCCATAATTCTTAAGAAAAACGGCTGAAGTGGCAGACTGTTAGGGTCATACCAGGGAATTGTTTTTATTTCTAATTTTTTTCTTACAAGAGTAATTTCTAATTTTCTAATTTTGTTGTTATTGTTGTTATTGTTGATGCAACATTATAATTGAGTTCAATGAATTGGTAGGCATTAATAGTTAACGGTTCAGAAATTGATTCTCTGTTGTCAGAATGAGCTTGGCCCTAAATCCTAATATGCCACTGAGATTGACCTCATCCAAATTGACTTTACGCTAACAAAGCGCGCTGTGTGTTGGTTTGCGGCACTCAATCAATGCCTATTACTCTGTTTATCTAATGATTTCAATAGTCGAGCTGTGTACTGTAGGGAGTAAAGATGTCACTGACTGATATAAATTAAAAGTAAAGCCAGTTTATTCGTATTCATCACAGCAAACTCTTTAATTTCAATTATCTTCTCTTTAATTATCCATATCATGCACCAATTTTAAGTCAGAAGCACACCCTTTAATTTGATACCCGTATAATGCACAAAACACAACAAGTCCGCCCTCTCGGGTTGTCCGCCATATTGGATTTAGAATGACGTCACTTAGCTAAACATGCTTTGTCATTTACAATAAACTAGCACGCACGGTTGAGGATAACTAACTGCTTTAAAATTAAGTTGCAAGGATTTCACGGGTATTTCATGTACAAAATCTCTTAAGGGGCCTATGAACTACAATGTCTCCATTCATTAAAAATAACAAATCATTAGTAATTCGTGCATATATTTGGATCATGTTGTGGTACATATTCGGATTCATATAGTAATAATCTATGCTCCAGGCCATATTTGGTTCGGAAATACTTCTTTAAAACGAAATAATAATCAATTTTGATAATTTTTTTTATAACTTTAGTCGAGTTCCGTAATACCAAAAATTATGAATGAAAACTTGTAACTTTCTTTATTAACTGGTGTTTTTCTTTAGCTAGACAATAAAAACTGTGCTCCTGAACTAATGCGACGTGAGATAGTGTTGTTTTTATTACAAAACAAATAAGTAGAAAACATGTCCTCTTTGACATAAAAATAAGCTAAACTAAATTCGTTTACATTTTCGTTTTACAAAAGTATTTCGGAACCAAATATGGCCAGGAGCATAGATTATTACTATATGAACTCGAATAACACCACAACATGATCGAAAATTGCACGAATTACAATTGATTTTGGTATTACGTTTGTATGGGAGACACCGTGGGTCAGACGACTCTTGACGCGTCTATAAACATTGTTATTCATTTCAAAATACTCCCCATGGAAAAGTATATCACTATTCATTCGTTCGTTCGTTTCAACTAAACATAACATTGTTCACAGATACAGAATAGCGTTCAAAGAAACCCTCTGCTGCAAACGCGTGCGTAGAAAGAAGAGCCGCTACCGTGACCAGTCCAGCGTCAGAGAGACCACCGTCAACCACACCTCCGACGGCGCGCTGGTGAGGGTTCGCTCCCGCAGCCGCGACCGCCGCAGCCGCGACCAGCGACGGAGCAGCAACAGCGACATGTACAGCGAGAGATGGAGGGAGAGAGAGAGCAGTCGGCGAGAGAACAGTGCGTGGAGGAAGAACAACGTAGAAGAGAGTCGGTTGATGCTTAGGGACTATAGTCGGAAGTGCGATTGTGATCTGTAGGCAACAAATATCTAGGAAACCGTGTGGACTAGATCCGGCTATATAAAGGATATGTTTGAATTTGGGCTAGGTCTTGTTAATTACCTTAAAAATTACTTAAGAAAAATCTGTTGTTTCAGACCTTTCAGGTCGATAACTTCGATAGTTACTGACATAATGATGTATGACAGACGGACAAAGTCTCACCTATTTTACCATTTTAGTATGGAACCCTAGTAACGTTTGTAAAAAGAATTATAAAGAAAAGTTGGCAGATGCTCACGATTTATTATCGTCACAGTTTTGAAATATGAAAAAGATCCAAACTTATTTCACGCAATATTTTTTATCCATTGTTGGTTCGCTACGGTATTTATTTTTTTCTATCAAACGGTAAACCTATAAGAACCGAAATATCCGAGACCGAGTTTCTATGATTTCTTGAATAAAATAAATGCGAATATACCTCATTTGTTCGCGTCGAAGACAAGAAGGATTTTTATTCGTGCCGAATAAAATAATTTCGGACAAAACAGAATTTTCTTATTCTCGGACAAAAGCGAGTTACGTAAAGAAATAAAAATTTAATAGATGTTTTACATAAATTTTGTATGTTGTATAAATGTAACTATACTATCGTTCTTTTGAAATTCGTATATTGTGTGTTTAGTACATAAGTAAATAATTTATCCTTCTAAAGCTTTAATAAAGATTTTATTTAAATGAATATTTGTTTTTGTTATTGCCAAACCCCTCTCTTTCAATATAATTAAATACGGTACCTATTCAATGTAGTCACAATTGTTCACCTTATTGAAAGTCATAAATTAGGGATATCCGTAGGTACAAATTCCACCACATTACCAACTATAAAAGCTAATAATTTTACAGTAAAACAAATCGAATGACGATTATAAGTCATGACGTATAAGTTATAACGATTATGGTTAACGTAGCTGTCGAATATATAGATAATCCCCATTTACCATTCGTACACCACCTCTTTGATTCAGCGTTAACCCACCCTTCTAGGAACCCACCCTTTTAGGAAAAGAAGAGAAATACTTTCTGATTTTTGCTAGAAGAAAAATCTCAGAGGGTAGAGTTATTTTCTAGAGTGGACGCACAAAACTCGCGACTAGAGACCCCTGGGGTCCGAAGACCGACCTCGACGTTAAAACTACGGAGTTACCACTATCACTGTCTATGAGAATGTATAGGCCTCCTTATTCCCAAACCCAGAAAACGACTACTTATGTATGAAATTGTTTAGATTATTTTCTTTGATGATCGAAAAAAATTGAGATTTGTCATAAAACAGGCGAAATCAGCTATTGCGAATCGTAGAGGGACATATCGATTATCGAGGCCGTGTATCATCACCGCCCATACAATCCATCACGATACGTCGCAGATACATTAACGTTTCTTTGATTCCATCACTATATGGAACGATTTTTTTATAAATGTCTACTTTTTACCAAATGTATTTAAAAACACTTTTCCAACTCCCTGAAGGTGCAAGGAACTCTTCAAAGCGGATTCTGAGTTCGGACCCGAGCAGAAAATCGTTCACATTTTTCGCACGCTCCGCATTTTAATCCCTAGCGCGTGCCAAATGACAGAATACATTTAATACTTGAACGAGCATCATTCCGCGAACGATGCTAGAATGCCCTCAATATCTTTCTAATATATACAATTCTCGCGTCACAGTGTTTGCAACAAAACTTCTTCGAAACTCCTCTAGCGATTTTTTGTGTGTATATTCGGTAAGTCTGATATTTAATAGGACGTATAAACTATTTTTCATTTTTCTGGAGAATGTTGAGAGTGTCCTGGAACCAATTCCTGACCAACAAGTCCATTCTGGAAGAACTCGGCATCAAGCAGCGTCTGTCTTCCATCGTTCAGGCACGAATTCTCACTTTCTTTGATCACGTGACTAGACGTGACAATATCTCCCTCGAACGTCTGGTCGTTCAAGGAAAAGTAGATGGAACCAGACCTCGCGGCAGATCGCCTATGAGATGGACGGACCAAGTAAAGGCTGCAGTGGACGCCCCCTTACATGTGTGCACCAGGAAAGCAGCTGTCCGGGAGGAATGGAGACGAATTGTCAAGCGTGTCACTGAAAAGTGATGACCACGACCTCTCTGACAAGAGCGTTACGAAAAAAGAGAGATAAACTATTTTTCATACCAACATAGTATGAAAATGTCAAAACAGTACTGCAACATTGGTGGTATGGCCCTAGGTTTAGTCTGGAGGCTTCAGCCTCAGTCTCCGGCGTGGTTGGATACCATCCTACCAGCAAAGATGCACCGCCAAGCGATTTAGCGTTCCGGCACGATGCTGTGTAGGAACCGTAGGGGGAATGCTTACTCCTCCCAAGTAAATACGATAACATCTTCGGATGTATCGACACTTCAGTGACGACCTCCGTGACGCAGGGGACGCACGCTCGGATTCGAGTGGGAGGTCGCGGGTTCGATTCCCGCCACGGGCCACTTTGGAATTTTATAATTTTCTTAATTGGCTCAGGTCTGGTCTGGAGGGAGGCTGTGGCCGTGGCTAGTTACCACCCTCCCAGCAAAGATGCACCGCCAAGCGATTTAGCGTTCCGGCGCGATGCTGTGTAGAAACCGTTGGGGGAATGCTTACTCCTCCCAAGTAAATACGATAACATCTTCGGCTGTATTGTCACTTACCATCGAGTGAGATTGCAGCCAAGTGCTAACTTGTGTGATACAGACTCTATGTGATATCGAAATGTAACTTAAGTATGTAAGTTAAATTACTCATTAAAAAATACTTGTACATGCATACGTGCAAAAGAACGTTGAAGTAGCAGGGAATAATTTGCTAACGTTAGACAGTTCCTTCAGGCGTGAAATTGAATTTAAAACTAACGCAAATATTCCTGGTATACCTAGTAGGTACTTATACTGCTTTGAACGACCTTACCGTGACGTCATACTTATGTTGTAAATAAATTAATCGAAACAGATTTCCCTTTGAATATTTTTATTTCCTTGTGTTGAAAGAAAACTATTCAAAGTGGTTTTAAATATTGAGTATAAAGTAACAATGTAGCCAAACATATTATCGTATTTATATATTTTACAGCTGACCCGGCAAACCGTCATATTGTGTGTGTGTGTGTGTGTGTGTGTGTGTGTGTGTATGTGTGTGTGTGTGTGTGTTTGTTTGTTTTTAATAGAAACTTTGCTCGAATATCCACTCACATCATATTGGTTCCCGAATTCCCGAATGATAATTGTTTGTAGTTTCCCAGATTTCGAGTTATCGGGAATCAATTTATGAAGTTATATAAATATGAAGTATTGTTGAGCAGAGTTTTTATTAAAACATAATATTATGCATAAATACCGAGTACCGAGTTTCTTGCCAGTTCTTCTCGGTGCAAACCTGCTTTCCGAACCTGGCGGTAGAGTCTCGACATTTCATGAGAGCTTATAAATCTAAGCCTAAGTGAAATAAAGAATTTTATTTCATTTCATTTCATTTTATTTCATTTCATTTCATTTCATTTTATTTCATTTCATTTCATCTCATAAATGTTGTACCCGCAAAACTCATTGTCATAAGCCTACGATGTATAATAAGCCCATTATTAGCAAAAAACTATGTAAAATTTTAATCGCGTTCGGATGGTAAGGCTGAAAGTCAGAGGTCAGGGCGCGATTCAAATCCCGTCCCGTTGAGAGAGGTCTTAAACTCTTAACCAATGCGCCATCACCGCTTTATTCAAATTCAGGTTTTAAATTTTATTCATATTAATTTACTCTACACCCTTGATCTGAGATGGTTATAAAATTCTTTGGCCTTTGTAAAGTTGTAAAAGTTAGTGCTTACTTACTAAATATTTTTAACCAGCTTTGTTTGAACATTGAAACTGACTTGACCTTTCTTTTACATGAACCGTTCTCTTTTAATGAATATTAAAAACTGACTTGTGTGAAAACAAGTTGTTCAGGCTATACTTTAGTAAGATTTTTTTCCAACCTTCTTTATTTCGTATTGTGAAAAATTAGACTTATTCAAAAGTAACACAGCCTTTATGCAAGAAACTGTTCTATTCATTGAATTTGCTTGATGGAAATATATTTATTTTAAATTTTAATTAATATTTTGAATATACCAAGGTTTTTTATTTTTTGTTCTCTTCAGTAGCTTGGAGAACGAAATGTACAACGATATTTAATAAAAATTATTATTCAAAATTTTTTCGTAAAATACATAGATTTATGTCGTCGCTCGCTCTCCGACTAGTTAGAGACCTGCCTAACAACGTTAGTTCCGTGAGTGCGGCAACTTTTTCTTGTAGTGTGAGTGAGTCAATTAGAAATTTGTATGATGCGCGGATGCTAGTGTGCGTGAAAAATTGTGTAGCGACGGTTCGGGTTTGCCAATTTAGGCAAAGTATTTTTTGCCGCACTTTTGAAGTCGAGAGCTCCCTCTTGGACCTCTATGGTAAAAAAAAGCTTGTATTAAAATAAACGAATGTTTTTTTTTCAAATTTTTGAGAAAATATGAATTGCCAGATGCCACAAAACTGCTGACAAAGTATTTGGGTCACTGACTTAAGATGAAGGAAGGAAGGTCGAGGAAGAAAGGAAAAACAAACAATATATTATGGATTCTTTTTATAAAGAAGCTTATTATATTACGAAAAAACAGTCCTAATTATGAATCTAAATAAAGCATTTTGTATTTTTTCCCATTCGGTAATCAACCAACGGTAGTAGAATAATGATAATAATGTATAGCGATAATAATATTAGATAGATAAATTCCCTCTCCATGAAAGGGGACAATGTTATAATAAATAAAAAAAAAAAAAAAAACGGTAGTAGAATCAAGTCAGTACTAAAATATATTTAAGTATAAAATCTCTACCTATTGCGTGCCATGAAATAAAATATCGCATGTATAGCTTTATTCAATGCTCTGCATTTTTAGAAAATCCTTTGCACACGCACCGTCACCAGAGGGGTTTTACTGGCTCTGAAGGTATGAAGTACCTACGAGTAGAAATAGAGCCAACCGCTCAGCGGTTTCATGAGATTAATATGAGAACCTGGAATATAGCAACCCGGAAAGAGATAGAAGGGAGCAATTACCGAGTTTCTTTGCAGTTGTTCTCGGTGCAAACTTGTTTTCCGAACCGTTTGTTGTAGAGTTTTAAATTTTCATAAGAGCTTATTATTTAGTTTAGGCTTATTTGAAAAATAAAGATCATCATTTTCATTACATAGCATAACGTTTCGGTTAAAAAAGTCGTAGATATACTTACAGGTTAGTTGGTGCGAATTGAATTGCACTTCATTGTGTCACTTTATTTGGTTACTATTTATGGCAATCACATTAGGGTTTATGAATGCCAGTCCTATCTACATTGTGAGAGATGCTACCTCGTCGTTTCCACTTCTGTTGGGTGGAGTAAGTTATGGCTAATCCCAAGGGCCTAAAGTGGAGCTTGGAAGTGTTCCCCAAACTCGTGTCAAAGAAGGTTTTATGACGAATGTTTTGAGGAATCCTCTCCAGACAGTTTCTTATCAAAATATTACTTATATTTAGCCCCTCGGTTGTCTCAAGGGACACGCCGAGGTATCATTATCGCTAACTTCAGTTGTTTGTGTATATGTTTATGTATGTGTTCACATGAAATGTCTTTATCTTTACTAATATTGTAAAAGCGAAAGTTTGTCTGGATATGTGGAAGTTTGTTACGCTTTCACACAAAAACTGCTGAACCAATTTGGAATATGATAACTCATAAGGAAAAATCCATAGTTCCTGCGGGATATGTCATGACCAGATCTTGAAAACTATCGTGGTTGATGAAGATATAATTTACCCCAATCTTAGAAATCTTAGAATTGAAATATACAACTACAGGTTATTTATCTTATAAATATTTTAATCCACGAAGTCCCGCCCCCCTCAAGCCCCACTATATCAAAATATTATTTTATTTTATTTTATTTATATTTGGTACACACAACAGATTGTTACAAAAAAAAAATACAAAAGTTATACAATAATCACAAGTTCTGTGGAACAATCCTTGGGAATATAAACACATCAAATTTAAATTTATAGACGAAAAGTGCACTTAAAAACTAATAAAAAAAATACAAAAGGAGAGATACAAAGAAGTGCGACAGAATTATAGTGCGACAAGGCTATCATGGCGCATGGCCAAAACCGGAACTAACGCCGCTATCCTGTGATACTGTTTGATAGTTCGCTCTGTCAGTATATTGCTATCGTTTGTTGTTTTGTTTTTGCTTAATATTGACTAAAATAAAACTAAAATTGAAGTTATATTGAGGGGATTATAATTTCTGCCTGTCTTTGTTCTACAACAACGCCCTCCTGACAATGTCATTCAACTGCCAAGAGAGCCTTGTCGGACTCTTAATTTTTTTAAGGTTTGAAATATCTTCTGCAATATTCGAGTCCGACTCGCTTCGAACGGATTCGACGGAACGGATTTCTCGATAGGTACAAATTCCAAAAACTAATTGTCCTAAAAAACTAAAGTAATTGTAAAATAATGTTCCATGTATCGTGAAATTCATTTCAAAGAAATCAAATTTCATAAAAATAGAAATATACTTAAACACAGAGTTAAATACCTATTCACCTACCAATATTTCAAGAGCTTTGAAATCTCTAGAGAGCATTCAGTACTTTACAAGTAAGAGTAGCTACCAGTACCTACAATGAATGTAAACAGGGAAAATGTTTGAATTCCTGAAACATAAGAGGGTCCTGAACGGAACTCCAGGAAAAAACCACTCAGAAACTGGGAAACTCAACACAAAGTTCCAAATTCTATGGACCACTTTACTCCGTCGAATACTCCGCTGACAGGTGTGGAAATAGAATAAGAATTTAATTACCCAATAAGATTGGCAGTCGAGATCAACCTGCAAGTAAGTAGTTAAAGTGATTTCTTAATTAAATAGTATTTTTATAATTATACTAGTAGGGCGCGTGGGTGCGCGGGCCACATGTGGCCCGCGTGCAGTCCTCCCGCCCATAACGGTATCGCCGTCATCTCCATCGCCCATTGGAATCCGATTGGCAGTAAGCTGAAAAAATTACCAAGGAGCACTGTTATGGTTTTAAAGATAGTTAAGGGCAGTTCGAACAAAAAATACGCTGAACCTCATCCGATGAGGTTCAGCGTATTTTTTGTTCGAACTGCCCTTAACTATCTTTAAAACCATGACAGTGCTCCTCAATCATCATCCAAATCCTAGATCATTGTCTCTTCTCATAGTATGTATATTTTCCATGGAAAGATAAATTCCGCCACAGTGAATTATTTTCCATGCATCCCGTAGAACTTGATATCCTGATCACCTCTTGCTAAGAAACCACTCTCTTATCTTTTATACTTTCCGAGATAGAACAACACGAAATTTGTATGGCGGTCATCTTGAATCCGCCATTTTGGTTTTTTTTCAGCTCACTGTCAATTGCGTGAAGTTCCGAGTATTTTTTGTTTCAGCAGTCCCCACCTAACTATTATACCTTGCCCATGCTCTTTGACTGTCTTTAAAATCCTCAATCGTCACCTCTTTCCATATTTTTCTCTGGTAGTCTTCCAAAAAACCGCATCAAAGCACTTCATGTTTTACAACTCGTGGTCACTTCAATATTCCTCATACATTTTCTATGGAAAAATAAATTCCGCCATTTTGATTTTTTTTATATCCATCGAATAGACCATGGGGTTCCGATCACTTCTTGTCAAGAAAGCGTTCTTCCATCTTTTATACTCTTCGAGATGGACACCGATGAAGTTTGTATGGCGGCCATCTTGAATCCGCCATTTTGAACTTTTTTTCAGCTTACTGCCAATTGCATGACATTTCGAATGACATTTGGTCGAGCACCCCCCACCTATCTTTAATACCCTCCCCGTGCTCTTCACCCGTCTTCGAAATCCTCAATCATCAGCTCTCTCCGTATTTTTCCTTAGGTTGTTTTCTTTTCTTCTATAAGACCTCATCCGTGAAAAAAAAATTTTTCATACAAAATTGTTCAGGAGAGGTGATAATCAGTCAGTCAGTGAATCAGCACAAGCAGCTATATATATATTAACTAGTAGGGGCGTGGGGGCGCGGGCCACATGTGGCCCGCGTGCTGTCTTCCCGCTTATAAAGGTATCGCAACCCTCAGTCATCTTTTCTTTCCAATACAATTTCTAAGGAAAAATAAATTCCGCCATTTTGATTTTTTTTTTCTATCCATCGAATAGACCTTCGAGTCCTGATCAGCTCTGGTCAAGAAACCATTCTTCCATCTTTTATACTTTCCGAGATATCGGCGAAATTCGAATGGCGGCCATTTTGAATCCGCCATTTTGAATTTTTTTTCAGCTCACTGCCAATTGCATGACGTTTCAAATGACATTTGGTTGAGCACGCTCACCTATCTGCAATACTTTCGCTGTGCTCTTTACCCGTCTTCGAAATCCTCAATCATCAGCTCTCTCCGTATTTTTCCTCCGAATGAATTTTTTTCTTCTATACGACCCTATCCATGGAAAAAAAAAATTTCATACAAAATTGTTCAGGAGAGGTGATCAATCAGTGAGTCAGTGAATCAGCACGAGCAGCTATATATATAGTAATATTACCACGTTCGCTTTTATTTTCAAGGTAAAGGGAACGCAAGCTTTTACCAATTTTTAAGTAGCTATATATATTTTTTCGACAGTGGCATCGTCTAAGTTTTAAATAATAATAATAATTTCTCGCACTATGTATTGAATTCGGCATGAAGCGTCGGAACTAAATCACACGAGACATCGAGAGTTGTCTCTCCGTTGCAATTTACATGAGACTTTCATTTTCATACCATTTGTGTCTGACACCGCATTTTATGTACCGCAGCGTTATGCGTGATGATCACGAGACCATGGCTTAGGTAAGATGATTTGTCTTAAAGTATGTGTCTAATCGTATCACTATTTCACTCCGTGTTTCAATATGGATGTCCTTGGATGGGTATTAAATTAAATTATTCTTAAAACTTAAAGAGTCGATTCATTTAAGAATTCCTCTCCTGTGGTCTGAGTACTCAATGCATATCTCCTTTGTGCATCGTCGCGTAGGAAGCGCTTCAATACAATACATTACCGCGGGAGTGAACCTAATTAAAACTTGCTGCTAATGCTCTGTACATGTACGATTACAATGTGATGATGACAAGGGAAACCTTACTTGTATGAGACTAAATTATTTAGTAAGTAAGTTACACTTTCGCTGTGGCTACGATTTTTAACCGCCGACACAAAAAGAGGGGTGTTATAAGTTTGACGTCGATGTCTGTCTGTGGCATCGTAGCTCACAAACGAATGGACCGATTTTAATGCATTTTTTTTTTCATTTGAAGGCCATTTTCTTTGCGGTTATTTCTTAGCTGTGACTGATAAGTATAATATATTGGTAGAGTAAGAGTATTAGCTTTTTTCTAGAAAGATGTAAGAGATTTTTGACGTATGATTATGGCGCTAAACTCAGGAACTACTGGGCCGATTTGAATAATTCTTGCACTGTTCAGCCCATTTATTGAGGAAGGCTAGGCTTTTTATCTCACTGCTAGACAGTAGGTACAATATAAATCGGTGGCTAGACACGATATAAAATGCAGTTCACGCGGGCGGAGCCGCGGGCGAAAAGCTAGTATGTGTGTGAACGGCTATACTGAACCAATATCTAAATTATAAAATGCCGTAGAAGCACGTTCCGGGAGTCGAACCCAAGACGTCCCGCACAAATCCGAGTCCACTGCGCCATACAGTCATCAAAAACGGATTTCAGAAATCTTTTATTCACTCGATCCCTTTAGTTGAAGGCAATATAAAATTACAAAGCTCCGTTACGGCCACAAGTAAAGCATTCTGTATTAGCGGTCGACCGCACAGACCGCAATCGGCGTAAGGTTTAGGGTTTAGGGTCTAATCCCAGATCCCTAGCCGTATTGTCCTAACTTTGTCCTAATCCAAGCGCAGCCAACAAGCTAACCTCAGATAAGTGTCATTGTTTCCGAATTCCTAATTCCTATACAATTCAATGAATCAGAATAAAAAAAAACCTCCCAAGTGCGAGTCGGACTCGTGCACCGAGGGTTCCATACCATAAAAGAAGTAAAACCTTGAAATACTTAATCACTTTTGTTCATGAATTTACGAGTATAATTGATATGTAGGTACTTTTGTTGGCGAACCGCAAACCTAACTTTGTTTTTGGCGGATTATTGTTGTTATTATCAAAAAAAGTATATTAGTCAGCGAGTTAATTTTATTTTTCCTTTAAAATATACGTTATCTTATATTGATCATAATTATTTCAGATTTTCGATTGATTTTCGGAGATAAGGGGGGGGAACGGTATTTTTTTCGACAGTTTGCCCAATAAATCAAAAACTATCAGGCTTAAAAAAAAATAGAATTAGAATACACAAGTAACGCCCTTTCATATGATACCCCACTCAATATTGTTCTCTCATTTTGAAATTTTGTCGACCTGGTTTTCCCCCCTTTTTAAATAAAAATAAAAACAATTTTCAAATTTTTACGATTGTTATGACGTCGGGTCACTATTACCTATAACTATTGTAAATTTCAAGTCGATAGCTTGAATAGTTACTGAAATAATCGAGTGTGACAGACGGACGGACGGACGGACGGACGGACGGAGAAAGTCTCACCATAAGGGTTCCATTTTTACCATTTTGGTATGGAATCCGAACAATGTCAAAGTCAAAGTGAAAATATCTTTATTTCACATAGGCCTTACGTACAGGCTCTTGTAAAACGTCAATATGATATTTTTCGCATATGTATGGTGATAACTACAAGTCGACTCAAAGCTAAGTTTACGAGGGTTCGGACGCGCCCTGCACTGAGAAGAAGCCCACAACAAAACCAATTTGTAATAAATATATCAAAGCACTCAATCAACTATTTTTAATGAGATAATATTACACAAAAAGTTTTGCTATGCGGCCCAGTGGCAATTGAGTGAGAAAATCAAAGATATATCTTTGGAGGAAATAAAGATCAGAAAGACGAATGACAGGAACGTGGATCAATCAAAAACTCCCATAAGAACAAAACTGGACATATATAATTGTAGATAAATGAACTGGACAATTTTAGTCGATAAGTAAACTTACATTACGTCGTTTAGTCTAGGGTAAAAAATCAAGAGCTTTGATAATATATATTTTTCACAAGTACTTATCATAGTTAAAAAAACTTTTAATTAGGTTCCCATTATATTATTTACTTAAAGGTACGTACCTACATAAGTTCTTTCTTAGCTAGGGTTGCCACATTCGCCTGCTTTGCAATGCTTACTCTATGCCTTGTAAACTTGTCCATCGATATGTGATATTGAACTAGAAAATGTCAAATTATAAATAGAATCAAAATGTTTATTCTTTCACGTAACTTACGTTCGGAAAGCTGAGTGCATGGAGAAGGTCGGGTAAGAACCAGTTTCTTTAAGTCTGCACTTTAGAAATAACATACACGCACACTCAAAATAATTGTTTGTAATTTTTTTTTGTAAATTATATATTTTTTGTAAATTATACATCAGGCTTCTTGCATCTTCGAGCAGACGGAATATACACTTCGATGGTCTTTGTTTAAAAATGCATTTATTGTATAGTAACCCTGATAGACAGGGAATACCTAGTTGCCATAATGTTGTTACAAAGTGGTATGTGTGATAATTAACTTGACCCAAAATGGCGGCTAAAATAATAAATTACTCCCTGATACCGCAACTCGGTTGACACCAAAAAATTGGTTTTGACCCGGTTCAATTTCCAGTGCAGGCCGTCTGTTTTCACCTGTGAATTGAGACCGGTTCCTTTAAATATCGATGAATTTACTGGTGCATATCAACTAGTCTGTTTTAATAAATTGAGCTACACTCATAAATATAATATTTATTTTTAATGAAAACGTTTTTGACAACCCTAACATTCCTAAAACGTGGTCCCTTTATTTGCAATAAGCTCTTGTTATGTTCGAGAGAAGTGAAATAATTCGCATTTCATTAGTCTTTCTTTTCTTTTCTTTAACTCCGTATTTCACGGTACTATGGATTTGTTGATGAATTGTTTTATTATATTTGCTCAGTTCAAACAAGTTCATTTGTTTTTGAGGTAAATACGTTTAAAAATGGATCTCAAGAGTCCCGGGTTTGATTCCCGAAGTCTAAGTGTTAAGGAAACTTTCACAGTATCTACCAGCTTGAAATAGGGAAGAAGTTAGTTTTTCTTCCAAGTATGAACCAAAATGAAAATCTTTATTTTCACATAGGCCTAATATTATATAATAGGCTTTTAAGAAAAGTCAAACTCTATCGCCAGGTTCGGGGACGCATGTTCGAACCGAGAAGAGCTGGCAAGAAACTCGGCAGTTGTTCTTTTCAAAAATGCCATTTTTTACTCGTACAACAACAACTCGTACAACTCTTCTTGCATAGTAGGAATTACATGATTTTATGCTATCTCGTGAGGAGATGGAAGCATATGCATATCATTCCAAGAATCCTCGTCATTAAAAAAATCTATGACTAACCCTACAGCGCGATCGGATAAAAATGCAGCAATCACTAAATAACTGTATCAATGTCAAAACGTGATTTTCAAGCGTCGTTATAGGTCAACACCCGTGTTTTGACATTGATACAGTTATTTAATGCTTGATACATTTTTAGCCGTTCGCCCTGCTGATTTATTAGAAGTTTTTCACAGTGACTTTAAACCCGAGCAAAGGTTGACTCCATCGCAATTCGCAACTACTCTGGCTGAAGAATGGAGGCTAATTTTAATCCCGGAAAAATCTATTTTCCTAGTCTAGTTTCTAGTCTAAATCTAGTTTCCTCGGGATTTGAAAAAATACTGAAATCTGAGAAGTGGTCATAGCCACTGGCCAAGTACGGGTTAGCAGGCTTCACACACAATTCAGATTGTGGAGAACTTTCACGTAGGTTCACTTACAATGGTTCCCTTCACACGCGTGTGAAGAAAAATGTGATGTTATCAGAAATGTATATTTGGTATTCGAAGCTCGGACCAGGCCAACCAGGTATTCCGTAGTCTTACCACTGAGGTATTAGTTAAAAAATCACAGATGGGAAAATTATTTAAGCCCACATCACGGGTGAGTTATGGCATCGTGCGCGATTTGACGATGACCTTATTAAAAGGCTGTTCATCAATCACCAGAGATTGGGGCTTAAATATCCAGCTAAGTGCTGGACTCCCTGTTCCGTACATAACTTAAAAATTCTTCAATTTATGATCCTTCATAAATTGAAGAATTGTTGTTGTTGTGTTGGTTCCTCAGCTAAATTTGTGCAGAAAAGGTCTGAAAGCAGGTTTGCACCGAGAAGAACTGGAAAGAAACTCGGTACTTGCTCTTTTAAAAAAATGTCTCAATATACAATTGTAGTACATAGTATGAAACAATATTTTTAAGATATCTCGTGAGGAGATGGAAGCATATTATCACTATTGTCCCAAGAATCCTTGTTATACCTAAGTACCTACTATAGGTAATATAACAAAACAAAACTATACTAGATAGAGAGTTAATTTTATTTATCCCGTAAAATATATATTAATCCCAATTATTTATAATTAATTCAGGTTTTTAAATTATACTACTATAGCTATTCCAAAATGCCGATAGTTTTTATATACTTACTTACTCTGAGTATATACTTTGTCGAGTGTGACAGACAGACCATAAGGGTTTCTATATTTACTATTTTGATATGGATCCCTAAAAATGGAGATTTTGGAGCAGCTTTTGGGAATACTTTCTATCAACAAATTTTCTTCCTGAAAACTCAAAAATAAATGAATTTTTTGAAAGTACAAGCAGTTCAATTCTAAACTTTAGTTACTGTTTCATTCGATTTCAGTATTTAATATGTACTCAGAGCATACAATAGAGTTGTACGTAGCGACTGGATAGTCATACTCGTAGTTTGGCGCTACACAAAGGGCGAGGCACGTGTTCGCAAGTTAGACCGAACTCAGTTCCTGTTTTACACGAGTCTAATTGAATTACTACAATTAAAAACGAACAACCAGCTTTGCTGTAGGTACTGGTACCCACCTGTTACGTTGTTTAATAGGAACGAGTTTTAATTAATTTGTTTCTTAATTATCTTTTTGTTGTAGTGTTTTACACAATACATTATAAATATTATTCATATAATTTAAATGATTGAATAGGTAAATTATGTATCAAAAAAGTTCTGTATAAGAAATGAATATGATGCTGATAGAAATGAATGGCTCCCGTAGCTCAGTGGTAGATAAGGCTACTGCTAAGTGAAAAGTCTAATTTACATTGTAAAATCTTGAGATTTTTCACAGAATTTCAGTGTACATTATATAATTCAAACCAAATAAACCAACGGAAGATAATATTTTTAATTTGGTTTTACTTTTTATTACCAACGCGGCTCCACCCGCGTGAATTTCGGATTTTCGCTAATCCCGTGGGAATAATAGATTTTTCCGGGATAAAAAGTAGCCTATGTGTTTTAATCCGGGTTATAAGCTAACTATTTTCTTAGCCAAATCGGTTTATTATGTAGTAACGGCTTGAAACAGTAACAAAGATACATCCATACTTACAAACTTTCGCATAATTATATTATTTTAGTTGGATAGGATAGGATAGTAAAAAGTAAGATAGGAAAGGATTTAAGTTGCTGTCAAGTGAAGAATCGAAAAATCGATTTTCAAAAACTAATAGCCATTAAATAAAATAAATGGTAGTCCAATAGTTCAGATCTCTACCTTCTAGCAGGCAGTCGGGTCGTAAAACTTTATAATGCAAATCCTATCAGTCCTATTTTCAACAAAGCTTTAGATTGTATTCACTCCTGTAACTGTAAAGTCGACTACTGAATGTTGTCAAATCTAATTTACCAATGAATCCACAAGGGTGAAAGCAATTCATTCCAATTTCTCGTGTTCAAGATTTGGAGCCAACTTAATGAAGTGAAATCAACCAATATTGGGACTTGGGACCAACGAGGCAAACTTGGCTAGCTTTGAAGTCCTGTTTCTTATATGCATCACGGTTCATTTCCTACATTTGCCAATTAGGGACTTTTAAAGGGGTTTTTCTGTTTCGAAATTGTGCACCTATAAGTATAGTAAGCTGCGTATGAATGAAAATCTTATTTTTCTAGGCTTATATTATAGGCTACTACTAAATAAAATTTGAATTTTCTCGCTCGGATGATACCCATCCACCTTAAGAATCCGCTTACCTACGATGTCTCCATACATTCATAATATTTTGGTATATTTCGTTTTAGAGAAGCATTTGCGAATTAAATATGGCCAGGAGCATAGATTTTATTACTATACTAGCTGTTACCCGCGGCTCCGCACGCGTAAAGTACTGTTTTTTGCAAATCCCTTGGGATTCCTTTATTTTTCGCGGGATATATGAAAAAAGCCCCGAGTTCGACGGGCCAGTAGTGGAGTCTCGTTCTCTCAGCCATTCTCTCTATCAGCTGTCAACGTGTTATCCTGTTTCACACAATCCATCCACCTCTTCTTTATTCTTTCTCTACCTACTTAATAACCAAACTACTCTTATTCTGACAGGAAACGTCCAGCTATTGTAAGGTGGAGGAGAAATTCAATTAGGTCTGATCGTTTGTTCCGTAAAGGGATGTAGCGTTCTGGTGCGCTGCTGTGTAGCAACCCGTTCCTGCTTTGCACGGGTTATCTTGTGGTGATTTTGCAAACTCCTATTTCTTTACAATAATAATGTACCTACCGTTTCATGAATACGTAGTCGCACCATCAAAAGGATGATTTTAACTGTCGATATTTCGACCCAGTGGCACAGGTCGTGGTCACTACGTGACCACGACTTGTACCAATGGATCCAAATATCGACAGTTAAAATCATCCTTTTGATTGTGTAGGTAAGTAACCGTGGAATGTTATATCCATTATTCGTCATCTCCTGAAACCACGAAATATGTCAAAAATCATTAAATCATGTGAAAAGTTGTACTGGTGGTAACTGGTAGGACTCTTCTTGGAGAGTTCGGCTGGGTATAGGTACCACTGCGATAAAATACTCTACTAACAATATTCCCCAGCCCAACATAAGGCTTAAAAGTCTTTACTTACTATCCAAAATATCAGAATGGCCATATATTATTTTATAAAGACGAAACAACTTTAAAATGAGCCATACGTTTATAGTTTTTTTGTCAATTCTGAGTTCCAAGTTACTTGGACTCACGTTAAATGTTCATGTCTATAATCCGTCATCTTCGGCGGTCACTTACCATCAGCGAGATTGCAATTAAGTTTTAATTAGTGGTAATAATAATCTGGTCTGTGGTACACTTTGGTCGAGGCTGGTGAAAAACGACGTGGCTCTCCAGTTTCCAGGAATGTCGACAAAAGTGAAAACTATATCTCGTAATGTCAAAAGAAATTTAAAATTAAAATTATTTATCAACACTTAACAGTGCCATCTCAGAACACAGTGAGGCAACTGGTAGTAGATTACTCAATGACAATTAACTATAACAAAAATCCCGTAGACAGACTTTGACTTCAAATACCACGTTAATTGTAGAGATGGCGCTATATGGTATAAGGCGAAAGTCTCAGGCGAAGGCGAAGGCGTCTGTAATTTCTGAACAGCAAAACTGATGACTCTTGAATATTTCTAGAATAATCTTTGGAGTACCTTCTTTCTAACAAAAAAAAAACGAAAGAAATCGGACAGCGCGTTTATGAATTATAACTAAATACACATTTTGACTTTGAAGCCGTCTTCCAGGGAAACCATGCTGAATTTTGGAATAAAAAGTATCCTATGTCCTACCTCGGAATACGAACTAAAATCATGCCAAGTTTCATATAAATCCATCCAGCGGATTAGCCGTGATGCGCGGTCGTGAAACAGACAGACAGACAGACAGACAGACAGACAGACAAAAATGAAACAAATTACAGTTTTGGCTTCAGTATCGACTAAGGAGTGCCCTCCAACAAAAATTTTCAAAATATCTTCAATGTACAGAATTCGACCCGTTACAGTTTTATTATAAGTATAGATGAATCCGAATAACACCACAACATAATCGAAATTTGCACAAATTACAAATGATTTTGCTATAACGAATGTATGGTAGATATCGTAGGTAAGCGGACTATAAATGAAAAACCTTGACTAAAGCTTTACCGTCTGGTTGGCTCACAAAAGTTATTAAATAACCGGATCGCCAGTTATAATATTATTTAATAGCACTTTTCAATTTTAAATTAAAAGCAAAAAATTGGAAATTTATTATATTTATAAAATTTTATAATATTCAATTCAAGCCCGTAACAGTAGAAAAAGTTTCTTAAGATTTACTTACTGTTTTTAAAAATATTTTTACTTTATTTGTACTTCATGTCCGATTTCATTTTCCCCATTCTTCTTGCGTCAAGAGTTGGTACAATAATATATTTCAAGGTTTTAGACGCAGATGTTTATATTTTTACAAGTTGACCCGGCAAACGTTGTCTTGAAATATAATTACACACCTAAGAGGAATGAAATGATACAATATAATGTTGCTCCACCTTTCTAGTCCTGTAATATCTAGTAAGTAGCAGTATAAGTAATAATATTAATGAACTAGCTTTTGCCCGCGGCTTCGCCCGCGTGAATTTCGGGGTTTTACAAATCCTATGGGAGTCCTGGATTTTCTGGGAAAAAACAGCATATGTGTTAACCTAACTTCAGAAACACGATTGGATAAAAATTTCTCGCCAAAAAGTTCTCCCGAAAATTGCTCCAAAATCTCCATTTTTCTAATTTCCATCGAAAACTACGATGGATATAATTGTAATTTTTGTTTTAATTTATCGGTAAAAAATAATTCCCAAAAACGCTCAGAACGACATTTAAATAACTGGCTTAGTTTTTGAAGTAATTAGGTAAAACAACGTTTTTCTGTTATATTCTTCCGCCTACTAACCTAACCTAACCTAACCCACCAACGTATTTATAAGAGTGAGACAGACGAAAATAAAATCAACGTATTCATTCGCTTAAGAGTGAAATAATTTCAGAACCTTTACCTTATAGGTATCCATTTTCGCATTTATAGCATAATTACTATCACATATTCTATTGCTCAACTATTTTTAATATTTTAATAGCGAAACAGTTCTAATATCAGAAACTATACAGGAACACCTTTTTAGCATTATTAACCTGTATCCCATAGCTAAGCAGTGATAGTTCAGTGGTTCTGACCTCTGCCTCTCATAAGGAGGTCGCGGGTTCGAATCCTGGGCACGCACCTCTGACTTTTCTGAGTTATGTGCAGTTTGAGAAACTAAATATCACTTGCTTGGCGGTGAAGGAAAACATCGTGAGGAAACCTGCATGCCTGAGAGTTCACAAAAATGTTCTCGATGGTGTGTGAAGCCCGCCAACCCGCACTTGGCCAGCGTGGTGGGCTATGGCCTAACCCCTCTCAGTCTGAGAGGAGACCCGTGCCCAGCAGTGGGAAGTAAAAAGGGGTTGAGATGATCCCATTGCTTAACCAAAACACACATTATAAATAGCGAAACAATTCTACTTTCAGAACCTTTATGGGTAGATACCCATTTCACAAACACAAAATGCTAACAGTTGTAATGTCAGAACCTATAACACAGTTACCCATTTTCACATTTATAGCATTATAGCACTATTATTTAGATAGATAGATAGATAGATAAACTCTTTATTGCACACCACGGAATAAAAATATAGAAAAGAAATAAATAAATTAAATACAAACAAACTTAGGAGTACAATTTGGCGGCCTTATCGCTATATTATTTATTTATTTATTTATTTATTTAATATTTATTGCACACAAAAAGGTACAAAAGCAGCAAAAGATTATTTTTTTGCAATAAAAATAAAAATGCTTACTTTTCCGAAACAGTGTAGGTAATTCGATAGTACTGCTGATAATGATTCACCCTGCTTAACATCAAAAACCATAAATTTTTCACCTTGTATTAATAAGCCCTTCTTAGGTTGGAATATTCTTGAAATTATAAGGACCTACCAACTTTTGCTGATCAATGTACATTCTAATGAATAAACGACATTTATTTTTATTTTTTTAAAAGACGTTGAAGACTCAGTGAAAAGCTGCAGCCGCTACGCCCTTTTACTGAAGAACCATAGACATGTACACAGGACCTGGCGAACCGCGCGAAAATATGTCGCCAGTTTATAATGGTGTCAAAGATATTAAATGGATCAGGCGCTATTTGGTCCAATAATATAATTATATGGCATATGCAGGAACACTGTCAACATGAAATATCACATACAATTTCCCAACACTTTCTTTGACGCACGTTTCGTCCTGACACCAGGACATCCTCAGGAGATGTCGACTTGACAATGTAAAATCGTAGAGTCACAGAATGCGAAGTCGTGGTGGGATCAAAAATTTTTGTTTTGTCACCAATGGCGTCATTAGGAAGCCGACCGCAGCGCGTAGTTATTGCCTATGGATCGTAGTCCACGCTACAGATTGACACTACACTTGATATTATTTAGTCAGCACTGTTTTATTAGTTTTTTCAGGAACGCTTTCCGCCATATTGTACTCGTAGCGTAATAGCGGAAATTTTGGCAGATGCCGCTACTTTTTTCTAGTACGAAGAACGTTAAATGTTCAGATGGGCCCATCCTCATTTTCATATCGGTGTCTGGAAAACCTTAAAAAGGCAAACGAGTTTCATTTTCCTTCCGCATCTGTTTTATTACCGAAAGCTTTCATCGCTTTTATCGCGACTCGCTGAAACTCATCAAGCTTAACTGCTATTTTAAATGAATTTCTATAATTTCGAACCAATTCATAAAATTGAAGAAACCCCGCGATTGTAATAAATTGAACCAGTAGGTATTTATGTTTTGTTATTATCAGTTATTAAATTCAAAAGTAGTGAAATACCCAATTTTGCAAAGCAACCTTCGTTTGCAAACAAGCCAATTTACCAGTAAGTAGGTGGGTACACGAACTTAGAAAAGGCTTTTCTTCCAAAAAAAGCCGTCTTTCTTGTTACGAAGTTCATTAGCCAGTTTCCTTTCAGGTATTTTTCGCGACAAACTTTAGTAAGTTGCCTCCTTGTTATTTGAAGAAAAATTAGGATTAATGAATGCTACAAAATGTTATATTATTACATGGGGGTGAATTTCATTTATTCTTATTGTTTTTTACTTAAAAGAACTTACTTATTTGACAGCAATTTCCAAGGTGAAGGAGGTGGTTCCTTCACCTTTCTACCAGAGAGAAGTGGCAACCTTATATGTGGTTGATTTTCCAGCGAACTCGAACAAAACGTTTTTCTTCCACGTTTCTGATACGTTTCTTCCACGTTTCTGATACGTACCGCTAAGATATGGAACACTCTTCCAGCTTCCGTGTTCCCAACCAAGTACAATCTAGGTACCTTCAAGAGAAGAGTGAATAGGCGTGTTCTAGGCAAGCACGCTCCATCCTAGACCTCAAATCTAGGAACCTCTACCTAGGAATCAAACCTACGACCTCCCATGTAAACGCGGGAGCTACATAGTTGATAACTTCGAAAGTGATGTATGTATCGTTAGTAGGTTTAAGACATGTTAGTTCTACCTTTGTTCTAGAAACAACATAGTGATTAATTTATTACAAGAATAGCAGATCCAATAATATTATTACATTTTCTGTGATGCGAGATAAGGTTATCGAATTACATACTAATTGGATGTGTTAATTAATTCTCGCAGTTCTATAAGATGTAGATTAGACTGTAATATATTTGACGTAAGATTTATACAGAATAGAATAGAATAGAAAAATCTTTATTTCATATAGGCCTAGCATACAAAGACTCTTATGACACGTCGTTTTGTTTTACATGGTCACTTTAATGGTGATAACCATTCACGACTTAAAACTAAGTTTACGAGGGTTCACATACGCGCCCTGCCGCTTCATGATATTTTTGTCTGGTGGGAGGCTAGTTACCACCCTACCGACAAAAGAAGCTCCTCAGGATTTAGCGTTCCGATGCAATGCTGTGTAGAATGTAGATACCGTTTAGGGTTGCTTATTTCCAAGTTAATACAATAACATCTTCGGCTGTATACCTTTTTTTTATAGACAGAAAGTGCCTAACGCATATCTCTCCGTCAGGGGAAAAGGAAGGGTTGTGTGGGGCTTGCACCCACAAAAACCTGCTGGCGGGAGTACGGGATTGACTGTCGTATTCACCGCGAGTCACTTACCATTGCATTCAAGTACAGTACTTGAAGTACTAATTTATAGAGGATATAAAAAAGCTATTTTAACTTAGCATAGTTTGAAAATACATTTTAGTTTTAATTGATGTCCCGTTAGTTTTAAGTCAACGAACATTAAATAGCTTCGGGGAGTAACTCCGCCTTGTGGCACTCCCCGCAGTTCCATGGGTCTTTGAGACCATGCTTTTGGAGATGATTTACAAATACTACTTGTTAGCACGGCAGAAGCTTTGCAGGTGAGTTCCCCTCCTACTTCATTCGACCGCCACTCACGCGGCGGCGGACCTGCCTGTTATCAGACGAGGGCGGGTTGCGGTTGTATAAAGCGGGAGGGGAAGTCACCAAACCTTCTGCGAACCGGTTATACCTACGGTTGTCGTAGAAATCTGGCGATCGTTCCCTCCACACAAAAGAGAAGACTATAAACTTATTCTCTGATCTGTGGTTCCTTGCATACCTATCTAAATGTATCGGTGTGACAATATCCGATGGAAAAATGCATGGTCCTGTTTCCCCGTGTATTGCCCCACGTGCAGCGAGATATTGCGTTAGTACTTAACTTAGTATACATCATCGGCTCAAGCTATTTTGTGGTCCGTAATTGTATAAGAGTTTATTAATCCCTCAACGCCGATAAAAATTTTCCTCATCAAATAGATGAGCGAAGTTAATTTTGGAAGCTCTAGAGAGAACTGCTATTTTATGATTCCGTAACTGAAAAGAAAAAGTACCTAACCATCATGGGATCACTTTTTTAACCCCCGACACAAAAAGAAGGGTGTTTTACGTTTGGTGTCGATGTGTGTGTGTGTATGTGTGTGTATATCCCAATGGCATCGTAGATCTTAAACGGATAGACCGATTTCAATGTAAATTTTTTTTAAAAGCCAAATTACTTGCGGTGGTTCTTAGCTATGTTTGCGTAAAATATATTATATTTTACGGTACCCATTGTTCACCCCAATGAACAAATAATAATTCAGCTTGACTCGATTCTACAACAGACAAAACATGTAGACACAATAAAAATATGCTCTACATAGGTACCAACTTGAGCAAAGTCGGGTCGGGTCATTAGCAAAGTAATACTTAATTGATTTCAATTTTTAAAGTTCATAGTTCATACTTTCATAGTTTCTTGGAAGTGAAAAAAAAATCAATTATTATCAAAGTCAACACAATTAAAAGTTACGGCCATTTTTCTCGTTAAATAAGGGACTGTTATGGTATTCTGTGTCGTAAATCGTAATCGTATTACGCTTATCCATAGAAACTACTAAAGTACTAAACTACGAGTACTTTCTATTATGAGTATGCACATGAAACAGGACAACAATCAATTTTGATTAAAATATCACAAAATTTTTGATTTAAACATATATTTCTGAGATAGTTAGAAGAGTTAACATTTTTACTGAATCCTTGTACCTATAATAATCAAACTCTTCACAGATGGATTAGCTTGCATGACATCTACTGTACCCCTTTTTATTCATTGTTTTTGAATGAAGAAGTTCTTCACCAGATGTGCATTACTGCTCCACGGTAGAACAACTGACACTGTGGTGGTACCTACCCGGACGAACTCTGCAAGAAGAGTCCAAGCACCAGTACAACCATACTTATTACTTACATTACATACCTAGTAAGTACCTATCTGAATTATTCTCCATCCATATAGGTAGTGCTTTGAGCTGTGCATCATCAGTCACTTTTCCCTTTTAATTAGATTTAGGTACCTACAGATTATAATAAAAAGAAGATAAACTTTTATAATACATATACGGAACCCATAGTGCTCGAGTTCCACCGTCACGCTCTTGGCCGGTATTTCAATTATGATTAGGTACTCAAAGGGTATCCTATCTATAGCTCAGTGGTTCTGACCTCTGCCTCTCATAAGAAGGTCGCGGGTTCGCATCCCGGGCACGCACCTCTGACTTGTCCGAGTTTGTGCGTTTTTTAGGAAACTAAATATCACTTGCTTAGCGATGAAGGAAAACATCGGGAGGAAACCTGCATGCCTGAGAGTTCACAAAAATGTTCTCGAATGAGTGTGAAGCTCGCCAACCCGCACTTTGCAGCGTGGTGGGCTATGGCCAAACCCCTCTCAGTCTCAGAGGGGACCCGTGCCTAGCAGTGGGACAATCAAAGATGATGATGATGTGATCCTATCTATCGATGATTTTTGTTGTTAATAATACCTAATACTTACTTACAATTTCGATTCCTTGAGGAATTAATTAATCTCGCGGCCCTTACAGTGGTTTGCGTCTATTTCCAATGCTAATTCGATCAAATCAAATCCTCATTATCCTGAACAGTAATTACCTATTTGAACAGTGGACCGTGTGATTGTCAATAGTCAATACTCAATACCGCGTTATGACTGGTCATTGCTTCCACCACAACGACTAAATATCACTTGAAGCTACTAGTAGTGCTGATTATAGCGAATTTACATTGCCTGCATAAAGCCCTGTTTCCACCAAAGCAGAGAAGAGAGGAGACGTGAAGCTTTCTGGTAATTTCCACCAATGCGGAGAGAAGATACGTAGCGGAGAGGAGATACTCTTATATGAGATGCCCTTAAAGACACAGAAATACTTAAACTTAAAGAAACAGAAATACTTAAGGTGTTGCGGCCCTACCAGCCCGCGAAATTCAAATTTTATTTAGTTTTTCGCAAATATTAGACTAACTACACATTGTAGATTTAGGTATGGCAATGCATTTTGCGGTCCTACTTTTTATGCATCTACATGTTTTAATAGAGATTTTGCTCAAAAGTTCCCACTCAACTCATATTGGTTCCCGAAAGATAATTTTTTGCAGTTTCCAAGATTTCGAGCTATCGGGAACCAATATGAAGTAAATGAGTATTGCTGAGCAGAGTTTATATTAAAAACATGTAGATGCATAAATGTTGTGCCCGCAAAACTCAATGCCATTAGCCTTCGATGTATAATTAGCCCACTATGAGCGAAAAACTAAATAAAATTTGAATTTTCGCACCCGGATAGTACCAATCGGCCAAGTACGGGTCACATAGCGGCAGCAGACATAATATTAAAATATTATCATCTGTGTAAGTATCAGGGTTCTAGTTCTAGAGATAGGGACAGTGTAGTAATAGATGGACGAACGGACGGCGACGTTTTAGTAATATAGGGCCCGTTTGTGAAAACTGTAGGTACCTAGCCTAGCCCTTTTACGCTTACATATAGACAGACGGACGAATGTTGGCGGAGTCTGAGTAATTTGGTTTGCGTTGGCACATTTCGTGTACGGAACTCTAAAAAAGGCTTGCAAAAAAATTTTTATTTAATTTCTTTGCTCACAAATCATTCGTCGAATCAAGCGTTTGAGTTCGTCTTAATAAGTACGGATATGGTAATAGAGTTGTCAAGTAATTTTATTCCATGCATTGATTACCATGTTATACCATACGGAGTTCATCAATCTATCAACTACAACCCTTACCGCGATCGACTTAAGAGCTCTTTTCAAATGAATATTCTCAAAGGTTTGATTCAAATTCAACTCATCCTACTCAATATGCTAGATCTAGCGTTGCCATGCGTTTGAACAAAGACGGACATTAGAGTTTTAGACTGCCAAAACAAATGGATTCTGACTCCTGACTCGTACCTAGGCTTGTCCGATCGGCTTTTATCTGGATTTTTACACGACTGCCCAAAAAAGGAGTCTAATGTGTTTAGGGTTCATGTCACGTTAGAATCCTTACATCAATCCGAGTATCGTAGGCTATATATTTTTAGGAAAAATCGTTTTACTACAGGGTAATCTTAATTTTTAGAGTTCCATACCAAAATGGTAAAAATCCGTCCGTCCGTCCGTCCGTCCGTCTGTCACACTCGATTATTTTAGTAACTATTAAAGCTATCGACCTGAAATTTGGAACAGTTGCAGGTAATTGCGACCCAACGCCATTGCAATCATAAAACATTGAAAATTGTTTTTATTTTTATTTAAAAAGGGGGGAAAACCGCGGCTTCGAATTTTCAAAATGAAATAACAATATTGAGTGGGGTATCATACAAAAGGGCGTTACTTGTGTAGTCTAAAACCGATTTTTATTTATTTTTATGCCCGATAGTTTTTGATTTTTTGAAACTTTCGAAAAAAATACCGTTCCCCCCCGTTCGAATTTTCAAAATGAAATAACAATATTGAGTGGGGTATCATATAAAAGGGCGTTACTTGTGTAGTCTAAAACCGATTTTTATTTATTTTTATGCCCGATAGTTTTTGATTTTTTGAAACTGTCGAAAAAATACCGTTCCCCCTTTCTCCGAAGTTTATCAATCGAAAAATCTGAAATAATTATGATCAATAGACATTAATTAATGTATATTTTACAGGAAAAATATTTTACAGGAATAATAATAGGTAATACTTAACAATAATCCACCAAAAACAAAGTTGGCGACCTGGCTACCCTAGCTAGATCCAATCTGCAAAATCTGCTCGGGGAATTTAATACATCTTGCATTGTTCATGTTGACAGTACATCGACATTCGGCTTTATTACAATCAATGACGAAATACGCTACGCTTAGAGAACGGTACCTATGTGATGTATGTTGAAGCCAAAAATTTCTCAAATATGGCGTCGCGCGTCATAAATTTTGGTACCGCTGACAGCAAATACCGCTGTCAGTCGCATACATTACCGCCATTTTACAGTTTTGACAATTTAAAAATCCGGCTTCAGGGCGGAGCCTAAAAATGTATGCGTGACGTCAGTAAGTGCTGACCCATTAATATCTTTAATCAATGATTACAATACACGACATCTGCGCTGCCTACCAAAGGCTGTATGATTGTAATTTATAGCGGAAAGCCCCGGGTTAGAATCCCGGTCAGCTTGAAACTTTATGATTGTATCTCACAACTTGAATATGGAATTAAATTGCATGAAATGGAATGGAATGGAATGGATTATGGAATGAAATGAAAGGAAATGAAATTTGAACTAAAAATTAAAGAATATTGAATGGAGGCAGGCGTTTTTTTTTTCGAAAATCCATAATTAGCTGTTTTACTATACTTAAGTAATCCGTTACTGGAAAAGATTCTGGATGGTACAATATGCAGGAACACTACCCACATGAAACACCACACACAATTTTCTATCACTTTCTTCGACGCACGTTTCGTCCCGACACCGGGACATCCTCAGGAGATGTTGCCTTCACAATGCGAAATCGTAGATAATTCTACTTTTCAAGTAGCGGAATATAGTAAAGGGAATTAATCAGTCCTACTTATTATTGATATACGCAAAATAACGCCTACTTCCATTCAATATTTATTATTCAAACAAACATCGGCCGGACAAGTAAAAATATAAAAGCTTTCAAAAGACGGGAAATCTAGAGGTTAACATAATAATCTCGGAAGTAAGAAAAGTAAGTAAGAAATAATTAATACGAGTGGCAAGTATACACTATCATATTTATTATAGTTTCTTTAGAGCCTCCTTGATAGGGTCCAGGTATCCCGTGTCCTTGCCCAAAGCTATCAGATCCTTGAGGATCCGCCGCGAGCGACGACCGACCTCGGTGTCTTCTGGAACATTGACAATATTTGATGTTGAGGATGCTAATTTTCACGACAAATTGGCACCAACAGCTGGCGCTACTATGACAAAGGGCCTTCCAATATTCTAAGAGTCATTTATAGGCACTTTGACTCTTTGATGGTCAATTGCCTGGTTCCAATGACGAAATACCTACGCTACGCTAAGCCTGGTTGTGGTTCTGCCACAAAGTAGGTATTCGTAGCCACGACTTGTCTATATTACTTACCTATTATATTTCTACAATCGCTTTTCGTACATTTGCAGAACGTAATTTAAAAAAAACAATGAGTTAAACAACTGTCTTCAATTAGTTACGTATAAAATTTGTTAAGTAATTGCATAATATGTCCAGTCCAATACTTTTTTTGCATTTCCTTCCTTAGGTCGCACTAGCAGCAGCAGGTTGGCAGGCTTTAAGCACCTATGGAAACATTATGCAGAACTACTATATAGAGTACTATTAGACTTATAGAGCAGATTTCCTCTCAATGTTATCGCAAGTCACACTTATTAAGTCGCTAAAAACGTGGTAAGTACTCAATAAAGTTAGAGGAAAACCCTAGAATTCCGAATTGCAACTTTCCGATTTAAAAAAAAAAGAAAAGAAAAAATCTTTTCCGAAAAGATTCGCGTTTGAGGTAGAGACTCATAATATCCAGTATGATGTCACAACAAGAAGTAAGAAGAGTGTAATAATAAATTGGTTGAAACCAGGATCCCCTAACCAGATCCCTGAGGGATCCTTGTGAACTCATCTACCTTCAACGCTTTCCCGGCCTTGTCTCCTTGCATTCTGCAAATGGTGTAGTTCCTTCTGGAACTGTATAGAAGCACGGCGTATAATCTTCTTGACTTGGTCCACTACGGGAGACGCGGCCAACTGATTGGCCAACGCGTGGATGTCCTCCATGTTGGCAGACAGCACGATGTAGGAGTTGCAGGTGTGCAGGATCACAAATATTGCTTGGGAAAAATAACTATGATTATGTGGTACTAACTAGCTGGAATAAGTAATTTACTTGTAGTTATGTACCTAGATAAATTAATTAATTATTATAATTATTAAGGGAGGTTGTCGGTGGTATACTAATATAGCGTGGCTGATAGAATATTTAACTACCCAACGCTAAAACAAAAACTTATTGCTCTGGATATATGGCCAAAACGTACTGTACTCATAACTCATTCATGATTCTTACCTAGTTTTCTTACCTAGGAGCATAAGTAAAACCTTCATTTTCTTTAGCTTCGTAAAATATTACTGTTCGTCGCTCGGCGAAAAGTTTTTTGAAAATAGATTTTTTTTTTAATTAGCGAATTTTATTAGTGTGAAATTAATCAGTATATAATTCGCAACTCATTGTTTTAGCAATTTTAATGAGAAGATTAATTAATTATGATAAAAATACTGATAACACTAAAAGCCCAGAATTCGAAGCTTTAAATTTAGAAAAAAAAAAGATCTGACAGCCGTCAATGTCAAACATGTAAATTGACATTGGCAATGTCATTTGTCAGCGTCAACTGCATTTGTTTTGACTTATGGTGGTTTTTTGGTTGTTTTGTTCAAGTTTTGTTCTGACTTAGCTAATTTTATCACAAAACATCGTGATTTTGCAAAATATCATTTCATTTGTTTCACGGTGCGCCAGTGGCCCAGTGCCATGGAGGCGGGTCTCGAGCACGAGGATCTGCTGATGAAGCTAAGGGCGAAGCTCAATGAAGAGAAGATAAAACTGTGGGAGCCTCCTTTCATCAGCGAAGATGGGGGAGTATCACAGAGCTTGAAGGTAAACAAACTTATCACGAGAATATTGTTAACTTTCCTATGCAATGAAACCTATTAAAATGGCCTAATAGCTGTTATGGAAATAAAAGGACTAGAAAGTATACTACTCATCCACTCTCCAGGGACCTTGAACGCCTTAACTTTATGCCTTTGGTAGTTACCATTTGAAATATTGTAGAACATTTTTAGAGCTCAGTTAAGTAGGTATATTAAATGCCAAGTATTCCATTTATACATATGTTACGCTGCAAAATAAACAAATGGAGCAAACAGGTAACCTTATGGTACCCAAGAGAGGATACAAGAAGTAAGGGGCGCCCGAAAATAAGATGGAGAGACGATATCCGCCTAACCCTGGGGCCTTACTGGACCAGAGTTGCAGAAGACAGAGCTCAGTGGAGAGAGCTGGAGGAGGCCTATGCCAGAAGGCACGCCGAATTGCGAGACATACTATAATAAATTAGAATGTAAAATATGTATTGTTAAACTTGTAGCAAATTCGAAATAAAAGGGCTTTATTATATTATTATATTCCATTTATACATAAAACATTTTCAATTTATTCCATTTTAATTGCCTGAGTATTTCTAAAATGCTGGTTTTGACTGGACCTACGAGAGAGATAGATTGAGAAAAGAGATTGACAAAAGTAGACAAAATTACCTGCATACACCGGTCACAAATCTAGCACCATCTACCAAGTGATTACCATGTATTACCATTATATTATTACCATGTGATGCTGTGTAGCAAATAAATATGTTGTACGTTTATCATCCTACCAAATTACACATTCCATTGCATAATAGTGGGACAGGACTGTGCGAGCTGGAAATAATTGTAGGAGGCCTTTGTAGAGCAGTAGATGTCTGTCGGCTGAAACAAATGCATAATCACATCTTTGACTGATTCATTTTATTGCAATGTAAACATTGTTAACCAATTTCAGGATCTAGCGACAAAATATGCTTCATCATTAAATGTAAACCAAGAGCTGGTGATCCAAGCTCTCCATGAGTTACAACTGCACTCAATCGATAGGCTGAGAGCCAACGAAGAGTTCAAAGAGACGGGATGTGCTACTCTACGTGTGAGGGCTACTATACCAGGAGAAAAGCCTCGCATTATGAAGATCCTCAAACAACTGACTGTAAGAGGAGAAGAGCTGGTGGAATCACTCGCAGATTTGCTTGGAGTCATGAAAAATAGGTATACTCCCCTTAACAACTATGGTGATTTTCCTAAATGCATTTTTCTGCATTGTTAGGCTAATAATAGGCCTAAATAAGCAGAAATAATTAGTGCATTTAAAAGCTTTACTTTTTTAAATGTATTGTGGACTATTCGCCTGCATGATTTTCGGTTTTTACACATCCCCTTATGACTCAACCTTAAAAGACAAAGATGTGGTGTCGCACCTTTTTTTTGAGAACTTGTAATAGAGTTCAATTTCATCATAAATAAGTTTTGAGTAACTTCAACCATTTAAATGGAGCATGCAATGGAAGCCAAAAGGAACATTTTTCTTGTTTTTGCAACATTTTTCATAGATGCTCTGTTCTTATTGGCCATAAAGTGATGTTATATAGCTTATAGCCTTCCTCGATGAATGAACTATCCAACACATACTGAATTTTCTAATTTGGGCTAGTAATTCCTGAGATAAGCGTGTTTAAACAGACAAACAAACTCTTCTACTACTACGATGAAAACATTAATTGCTTGGAGTATTATTTTTTTTTTTATTTATTCATTGCAATCATGTGTACATTGTATTAATACATTCTTAGTTTGAAGAAAACGAATACAGTTAGCTGGGAACACATAAACTAAAGTTTTATTTTCCACATAGGTAACTAAAATAATATATAACAGACTTAATTAAATATTTCTTTTATTTTTTCCTTGTTATGTAGCCCCTTCTGGGTAAAAGCCTCCTCCATTCTTTTCCACCTTTCCCTGTTCTTGGCCAAATGCATCCAACTCATTAACTTAGCAAAATAGAAATATGGATTATAATTATTGTTTACAGGGTAAAACTGATCCACAATGGGAAACTGATTAAACCTGGTGCAAGCTTAGAGGAACAAGGTATCAAGAACGGAGCTCAACTAATGGCTCTTGTGATGGCTGGTAAGAATGCTTCATGCAATTTGTTTCCTTAGAGCTATTTAAATAGTCTCAATGAAGGACAGATGATAAATATAAATTTATTTCAGGACATTAAACACTTCACAATCTAGCCCCAAAGCAATAGCTTGTGTGATGGGTATTTGATAACTGATAAATATACATACATATCAATCTTCATAAATATAATATATTGAAAAACACCCGGACATTGGAAAACATTCATGCTCATCACACAATACTTTACCAGTAGTCGGAATTGTACCAATGACCTCTGACGCAGACAGCAGGTTTGCTACCGCTATGCTATTCGGTCATCAAAATGATTAAAATGAGATGATACTAAAAAGTAGGTTATTTTATTGTTGTACCCAATCTTAGCTTAACAATTATTTGGTCAGTAATGAAGATCAAGATCATAAATGATTTTCTTTAATAAAATCATTCAAATGGAAGTGTGTTCTTTGTATCTTATTTAAAATATACTAATCAAGCATCAAATATATTATATCAGTAGGATGATCATGATAACAAGTATAATTTGGAACATTATAAAGAATGACGCTGTTGAGTAGTTTTTCATATTGTAAACTAAACTCGCCGGCAAATTTAGCGGAACATAAAAAAAAGGTCCATAATTAAAAAAATATGGTTTTATTTTAAAATCTACTTACTACACTTCTTTTGTTATTTAAAGTTTCATTTGTTTTTACTTAAAATGAGATCACATTAAGAACAGATTTTGCGAGTAAAGGCTATTTGTGAAAAATGGTACATTTTTGAACTTTTCATGTAACCTGGAAAAGTGAAATTTTATATTAAAATTACAATTAATTAAATTAGAAAAATTGTGATTAATATCGCGTATTTCCTCCACGTGCTCTTATTAAAGTTTCTACCCGTCTAGGCATACTGAGAATGATGTAATCGATGGTCTCCTGGGATAGTCTCCGCCATTCCTCAACTACGGCGATTCGCAGTTCTCCCACGTTGGCAGGAGCTGGAATTCTGGACTTAACTTTTCTTTTCAGCAAGTCCCAAACGTGCTCTATTGGGTTCATATCCGGTGATCTCGCCGGCCACTCCATAACAGTGATATTCATATCATTAAGATAAGCTTGAGTTACCCGAGCGGTATGCGGCAGAGCATTATCCTGCATAAAAACAAAATCGTCACCGATATATGGGGCAAACGGTACGACATTTTCTTCTAAAACTTCTCTGATATAGCGGTCTGCAGTCAGACTCCCTCTGTCAATCACTACCAAGTCTGTGCGAGCTCCCAAACAAATGCCCGCCCAAACCATTATTGATCCACCACCGTATGCAACTGTAGTTTCAAAATTTGTCTGAATGTATCGTTCTCCTTTGCGTCTGTATATTCTTTGCCTGCCGTCAATTTGATTTAAGAGAATTCTGCACTCATCACTAAACAATACCTTACTCCATTGGTCCGCGTTCCAAAGTCGATGTTCCTGAGCAAAAGTTAACCTGTTTCTACGATGATTTACCTCGAGCCTTGGAGCCTTGGCGGGCACAAATGAACCCAAACCAGCTTCTTCGAGCCTTCTTCGTACCGTACGCTCACTTACGGTTACACCCCGCACTGCTTCTAACTCATGTTGGGCTTGGACGGCCGTCAAACGGGGGTTCCTACGTACACGAAGCCGAATGAAACGATCATCCCTACTCGAAGTGCGTCTTTTTCTGCCTTGTCCTGCTCTTCTCACATAAGTACCGGTCTCCCTGAACCGTTGGATACTGCGATGGATCGTTGAGACTGGTCGACGAAGATCTCTGGATATCACTCTGTAGGTTTGACCATTTCTTCGCATTTCGAGTGCCCTGGCAATCTCCGTTGGGGCTAAGTCAGGCATAATTCAGTCATCAACTCCAGAAAGATACGCGATTAAAAAAAAACTAACAAAAAACAGTATTTCAATGAAATTGTAAATCAAACTCAGAAGGAAGAAATACTCGAAGTTCGCTCCAGATAAGGTGTATTTGAATAAAATTAAAACAATTGCATAAAATGTGATGTTCAGTTGTTTTCTTAATTTGAAAATATTTCTTTTTAAATTAAATAACGTATAAACCAGCCAGCAACTTTATATGATACTGATATCAAACCTTTTTTTTTGTTCCGCTAAATATGCCGGCGAGTTTATTCTAAAGTATCTTATTACCATTTGCAGAAACTCCAGAACAAGTGAAGAAAGAAGACAAGATGTACATGGAAATGAAGTCCACACTGGACGATGCTACATTACTGTCTGAATATGTTGAAGATTTGGGCGATGATGACGAATATATGAAGGTATACTTTTTCAACTGCCTGAATCTTTTTCAAGAGCTCAAATTTTTTAAGCACATTCTGGCTTATTTGAAGTATGCATGTAGCCTTGGCTTAAATCACAATTGTATAAATACATTGTTACAGCTTGAAGATCAGTCCGGCAAAGCGGTAGAGTTACCAGCAGCAGAAAGAAGATCTTTACTCGTTGGACTAGCCCTACATGAACGTGGTCGCGCCGCTGCGGAGAAGAAAGACTATTCGTTGGCTCTTGTACTACTATTGGAAGCAGATCGACAGTTAAAGTAAGTCTTTTATGTCTAACTTTGAAAAAGTATAACAAAGAAGGCCATTCTCTAACCCAGTTTTCAAAAGTGTATAAAAGGAGCAATAGGGGAGATAAAATACAACCTTGGTGAACACCGTTGATCAGCTTCTTATAATAATTAATTGATGCACTACCATAAATCTTTACACAAGTCTGTAGAACTTCAAATGTCTCCACAATTTAGTTAAGTCTTCCAAAACATCTGGGTTACAGAATCAAAAGCTTTCGAGAACTCTACAAAGCAGATGTTTTGTGTCAGTTGTGTTACTGAGCTCACGATATTTCTCTATTGGTAATACTGGTTCATTCTTATGATTCTTTTTTGTTTTTCATGTTTTTTTTTCTCTCTAGTGAATGCAGGTCCTCAATCCTAAGCTCCGTGGACAACGTAGCGGTCCTGCAGCTGGACATAGCGTGGTGCTACCTGTGCCTGCGCAGCCTGTCCAGCGCCAACGACGCGGCGGCCAGACTCGCGCGAGCTGAACACGCCTTCATCGCGACCTACGGCGAGCAGCATCAGCGCCTCATCGCGTTAAAAGGCACCAACGGTGAGTCATTTCTTGTGGTTTTGTGGGATTTCCTTATTCCTTAATGTCCAAACCATCCTTTACACTCAGATGCTCTGACGAGTGTTGCTCATAAACCAGGTATTTAGGTAGGTAGGCACATATTCAGAGCAAAGTTCGCATTAAAAAGGTCTCTGCCTATCCTATAGCGCAGGATAACTGAGTGCGATAAAATAAAAGACGTGTGTCGGTAGGAACAAAGTTCGGAATAACACCTAAAACAAAACTCCACTTTATATTTTCATGTGGATTTTGTCGTCATTTAGCTGTCGCTAACGAGTTCGTCATAGCAAATGCGTGTTTGCTTGCGTGCCCATTCTGTTGACTAGCAAGAGAAACTTTAATTCACTAAATTTTCGAAGATTTTCGTAATTTTTTCCAAAAATCCATTGCCTTTCGCCTAGCTTCCTACACGATACCCTCCGAAAATAAACTTTGTTTAAAAAAAACATCCTTTATTTTCATGATGATTGTATTTTCTCTGATATGTTCCGGACTACATCATTGCAGCCAACGAGCGAGTGCTGTTCATGCGGCTGTACCTGCTGCAAGGCATCGTGGCGTACCACCAGAACAAGCGCGCCGAAGCCAGGGCCCTGCTGGAGAAAGCAGAAGTCGAGCTGAAGTATCTCAAGGTTTACACTCTTACTTTTATTTAGGACGAGGATTAGGGCAGATCCAAGCACTCTTACTTTTATTTAAGACGAGGATTAGGGCAGATCCAAGCACTCACTTTTATTTAGGACGAGGATTAGGGCAGATCCAAGCACTCTTACTTTTATTTAGGACGAGGATTAGGGCAGATCCAAGCACTCACTTTTATTTAGGACGAGGATGAGGGCAGATCCAAGCACTCACTTTTATTTAGGACGAGGATGAGGGCAGATCCATGCACTCTTACTTTTATTTAGGACGAGGATTAGGGCAGATCCAAGCACTCACTTTTATTTAGGACGAGGATGAGGGCAGATCCAAGCACTCTTACTTTTATTTAGGACGAGGATTAGGGCAGGTCTAAGCATTCCCCATATATTTTTTAATGTTACTATACTAATAACTTTACATCGTAAGATTATGGCAAAGTATTAAATTCAGGTGGATGAAACTTCAGTACAAGCCCTGATGGAGCTAGGCTGGTCGCGCGGACAGGCCATGACCGGGCTGCGGGCCACTGGTGGGGACCTGGACAGAGCGCACCACCACCTGGAAGATAGGAAGAGGGAACGGGAAGAGGCCAGGGAGAAGCATCGCCAAGAGAGGTCAGTTCTTTCAAAGGCTGGCATACTCGTAGTTTGACTTGTTCATTCAAATGAAGCCTTTCATATTGTGTGATGTTAAAAAAAAATGTTGTTTGCTTACAACTTATAAGTCCTTATTTAGGGAACAACACAAGCTCGGTATATGTGAAGACGGGTCTCCGGTGAACCCTCGGCTGGTGGAGGCTCTGCAAGGCATGGGCTACACTCGACGGCTGGCGACCACGGCGCTGCGCAACTCCAACAACAGCGTGACAGACGCCGTCAGACTCATACAAGAGCAGCCGGAGCTGGTGAGTACACGGAGCCTGTCTCACGAAGACGGGTCTCCGGTGAACCCTCGGCTGGTGGAGGCTCTGCAAGGCATGGGCTACACTCGACGGCTGGCGACCACGGCGCTGCGCAACTCCAACAACAGCGTGACAGACGCCGTCAGACTCATACAAGAGCAGCCGGAGCTGGTGAGTACACGGAGCCTGTCTCACGAAGACGGGTCTCCGGTGAACCCTCGGCTGGTGGAGGCTCTGCAAGGCATGGGCTACACTCGACGGCTGGCGACCACGGCGCTGCGCAACTCCAACAACAGCGTGACAGACGCCGTCAGACTCATACAAGAGCAGCCGGAGCTGGTGAGTACACGGAGCCTGTCTCACGAAGACGGGTCTCCGGTGAACCCTCGGCTGGTGGAGGCTCTGCAAGGCATGGGCTACACTCGACGGCTGGCGACCACGGCGCTGCGCAACTCCAACAACAGCGTGACAGACGCCGTCAGACTCATACAAGAGCAGCCGGAGCTGGTGAGTACACGGAGCCTGTCTCACGAAGACGGGTCTCCGGTGAACCCTCGGCTGGTGGAGGCTCTGCAAGGCATGGGCTACACTCGACGGCTGGCGACCACGGCGCTGCGCAACTCCAACAACAGCGTGACAGACGCCGTCAGACTCATACAAGAGCAGCCGGAGCTGGTGAGTACACGGAGCCTGTCTCACGAAGACGGGTCTCCGGTGAACCCTCGGCTGGTGGAGGCTCTGCAAGGCATGGGCTACACTCGACGGCTGGCGACCACGGCGCTGCGCAACTCCAACAACAGCGTGACAGACGCCGTCAGACTCATACAAGAGCAGCCGGAGCTGGTGAGTACACGGAGCCTGTCTCACGAAGACGGGTCTCCGGTGAACCCTCGGCTGGTGGAGGCTCTGCAAGGCATGGGCTACACTCGACGGCTGGCGACCACGGCGCTGCGCAACTCCAACAACAGCGTGACAGACGCCGTCAGACTCATACAAGAGCAGCCGGAGCTGGTGAGTACACGGAGCCTGTCTCACGAAGACGGGTCTCCGGTGAACCCTCGGCTGGTGGAGGCTCTGCAAGGCATGGGCTACACTCGACGGCTGGCGACCACGGCGCTGCGCAACTCCAACAACAGCGTGACAGACGCCGTCAGACTCATACAAGAGCAGCCGGAGCTGGTGAGTACACGGAGCCTGTCTCACGAAGACGGGTCTCCGGTGAACCCTCGGCTGGTGGAGGCTCTGCAAGGCATGGGCTACACTCGACGGCTGGCGACCACGGCGCTGCGCAACTCTAACAACAGCGTGACAGACGCCGTCAGACTCATACAAGAGCAGCCGGAGCTGGTGAGTACACGGAGCCTGTCTCACGAAGACGGGTCTCCGGTGAACCCTCGGCTGGTGGAGGCTCTGCAAGGCATGGGCTACACTCGACGGCTGGCGACCACGGCGCTGCGCAACTCTAACAACAGCGTGACAGACGCCGTCAGACTCATATAAGAGCAGCCGGAGCTGGTGAGTACACGGAGCCTGTCTCACGAAGACGGGTCTCCGGTGAACCCTCGGCTGGTGGAGGCTCTGCAAGGCATGGGCTACACTCGACGGCTGGCGACCACGGCGCTGCGCAACTCCAACAACAGCGTGACAGACGCCGTCAGACTCATACAAGAGCAGCCGGAGCTGGTGAGTACACGGAGCCTGTCTCACGAAGACGGGTCTCCGGTGAACCCTCGGCTGGTGGAGGCTCTGCAAGGCATGGGCTACACTCGACGGCTGGCGACCACGGCGCTGCGCAACTCCAACAACAGCGTGACAGACGCCGTCAGACTCATACAAGAGCAGCCGGAGCTGGTGAGTACACGGAGCCTGTCTCACGAAGACGGGTCTCCGGTGAACCCTCGGCTGGTGGAGGCTCTGCAAGGCATGGGCTACACTCGACGGCTGGCGACCACGGCGCTGCGCAACTCCAACAACAGCGTGACAGACGCCGTCAGACTCATACAAGAGCAGCCGGAGCTGGTGAGTACACGGAGCCTGTCTCACGAAGACGGGTCTCCGGTGAACTCTTAAATCTTCAACCCATTTTGACCAGTCAAGCAAAAAAGCCAAGTTTTGCCTGAGCACACACCAATTTAGTCAGACATTATTGTCAATAATATTGATAGTGTAAACGCATTATTTAAAACAGTGTTTGGTAATGTTTTAGCTGGTGGACAGCTCAGAGTCTGAGGGCGGGGACTCGGAGACACCAAGCTCGGACGACTCGCTGGTTGAGCCTGACAATAAACTCGTTGCTGAGGTAACCTTTTTTACAAGCTTTTATTTAATTTAGCAATGGAATCATGCAGTTCAATTAAGAAGCATCTTTCTTCATCTTCTCTTCAAATCAAATATTTATCATCCTCGACCGGTTGAGCTGAAATCTTGTGTGCACGCTTAGTTTCGATGACAATGTATGATGAGCTATGTGACGTCATTCTTAATCCAACATGGCGGAACACACAAGATGGCGGATTAGTTTTTTTTTATTTCACTTCTACAATGGGTGACATGAAAAGGTATGCGAGAGTAAAACTCGTTTTGAAATATATTTTTAAACGATAAGTTAATGAAGCTCCGGACTGGAGTATTTTGATTCAATTGGTGAGGTTGTAACTTTAAGTGAGTAATACAACCAAGTGCAATTCGCATTTGCCTACCAAAGGTTCTGTATTATATCCGTGGAACCGTAACACATAATATACAATTTTTTGAAGATAATTTATTTCATTTCTGTTTTCTATTTTGCAGCTGGAAGCGATGGGGTACCCGGCGGTAGAGGCTCGCAGCGCGCTCCGTCTGTCTCGGAACCACATCAACCGGGCTGTGGACCTCCTTGTAGGAGGCTGTCTTCAGCCGTGTGAGTTTATCCATTACACCTTGATCAAAGAAATACAAACATTATTTTATAACAAGAACTACGAAACGCCGAGAGTGATAGAATCCACCATCATAATAATATAATGTGGTTGATATCCAAAGATCTCGAACGAAACGTTTGTCCTCCCATGTTTTCGATACAAACAGCTAAGGAACATCCTACCAGCCAAGTATAATCTGGGTGTCTTCAAGAGAAGAGACATTAGGCCAGCGCGCTCCAACCTAGACCTCATCATTGCTTTCCATCAGGCATGATTGTAGCCATGCGCAAGTCTACCAATGATAATAATTACTTTAAAAATAGTGTGACGCCAACATTTTCTGTGAGTTTTTGAAAACGTAAATTCCAGGTGATCCCACAAACCCTTCGACGAGCGCCGCCGCGGCTTCTAGCAGGAAACAGAGGAAAGAGCTCAGAGAAAAAAGGTAACCATTACCAGTAGAACCAGCATTTAGAATACAAGTTAAAACACAATAGGACTGATAACAAGAATAGTGATCGCGCTTGGCTTACTACTGAAGTAGGTACTGACGACGTCGGTGTAAGAAAAAAACATTTCTGACACCCCCCTAGCATGGACAGTGGATAAAATCGTATTCCCCCGATTATTCCTCTGAAAGGGGACAAAATAGTCGCCTTAGCATGGCCACAGGGGAAAGGAAGAAGTTTATCCCCCGCGACTAAAAGCTAGCGTTTTTTACGACGGACCACCCCACCGATCGATCGTCCGACCGCCCAACTGACCAACCAATCGCCCGACCGCTCGACCGCTCAACCAACTGACTGCCCGACCGCTCAACCACCCAACCAACTGACTGCCCGACCGCTCAACCACCCAACCAACTGACTGCCCGACCGCTCAACCACCCAACCAACTGACTGCCCGACCGCTCAACCACCCAACCAACTGACTGCCCGACCGCTCAACCACCCAACCAACTGACTGCCCGACCGCTCAACCACCCAACCAACTGACTGCCCGACCGCTCAACCACCCAACCAACTGACTGCCCGACCGCTCAACTACCCAACCAACTGAATGCCCGACCGCTCAACCACCCAACCAACTGACTGCCCGACCGCTCAACCGACTGACCGCCCAACCGCCCAACCAACTGACTGGTAAACCGACCAACTGACCGGCCAACCACCCGACTGCAAGACCGACCGATCGACCGTAAAAATCCGGCTGCCTTACATCCATAATTTTATCTTATAATTCTGTTATTAACAAAGGAGTATTTTCTCCATCCTTGTGCCCATGCTAGGAGGGATAAACAAAAAAGGGATAATTTTGTTCTTTCCCCGGAGACAAAGCAGTCTCCGGCACAGAAAACTGGCGGCTTTGTCGCGTGGTTCTTTTTGTATAATATTATGTGTATTTTGTTAATAATATTATTGTACATGTTTTAAGGAAAAAGCAGCGCGAGCAGGCGTTGCGTCGGCTCAAAACAGCGATCCGCTCCGACGAAGACGACTACCTGAGCGCGTCGCTTGCTGAGGAAGAGCAGTTCCTGGCGCAGTACAAATCCTTGCTCTGAGATATAATCCATTGCGTACTCTAATGTACTTATAGTTTTTATAAAACTGTGTAAAAATGACCTATAATAATAATAATAATAATAAAGCCCTTTTATTCCGAATTTGCTACAAGTTTAACAATACATATTTTACATTCTAATTTATTATAGTATGTCTCGTAATTCGGCGTGCCTTCTGGCATAGGCCTCCTCCAGCTCTCTCCACTGAGCTCTGTCTTCTGCAACTCTGGTCCAGTAAGGCCCCAGGGTTAGGTGGATATCGTCTCTCCATCTTATTTTCGGGCGCCCCTTACTTCTTGTATCCTCTCTTGGGTACCATAAGGTTACCTGTTTGCTCCATTTGTTTATTTTGCAGCGTAACATATGTCCAGTCCAACTCCATTTTAAATGCTCTATTCGAGTTATTATATCTACAACCTTGGTTTTCTTCTTATTTCTGAGTTTCTGATTTTATCACTTAGTCTGATACCCAGCATGCTCCGTTCCATAATATAAATATTTTATTTCTGTAATTTTGTTTTTCTTTGTGCTGGAGGGTGATGGTCTCCTTCCCCCACGGTGACCAGCCGGATTGGGGTGCATTTTTTCTTCGTTGGTTTAAATAATAAAGTTGTGAAATTCAATTGAGTTTGGTTCGAGTTGCCGGCGTCATTATAGGTTTTTTGGGATAGTGGAATCTTCTTCTTTGTTAACTTTTGAGGATTTTGGTGATCCGGACTCCTGCCTTTTCCTTTTTTCTCTTGATTGGGTTATTGGTTTTTTTATTATTATTTTGTCATATTTTAAGAAAGCTATATTTCCTTTTTTCTTTTCTTCTTCCACTTGGAGTTGTAATTGTCTCCGTTTTTCTAGTACTTCTCTGGGGAAGTCTTCCTTAACATATATTCCAGGCGGGAGTCCCCTCTTGTTTTTCAGCACATAGTGTTTTTTCCATACAGACGTAAAGGTCACTACTACAGGTCGATTTTTCTTCTCGATACCTTTCTTACCGATTCTGTAGATGTTACTAATTTCTTTACTATCAAGAAGTGTTCCTGATTCTATGACTGTTTCCTTTATTAAATCAACCAACTCTGCTTCTGATTTTCCCGCTTCTTCTATGCCAAAGAAGACCAAATTAAATTTCCTTTTCTCCTTTTCCATTAAATTTAGTTTCCTCTCAAGTGTAGATACCTTTTCTTTCAGTTGAGCATTTTCTTCCAATATAGTTTTTAATCTTTCGTCCATCGCCTCCATAACACTTGCTGTCACTGCCGCAGTGATGCGTTTTGTTTGACCATATAATTTTTCGTCTAGTTTGGACAACAGCCACTCCATATTTTTTTCCATTTTTTTTGGGGTAATTTTTTGTTATGGCAATACTATTTGTCTATGGTTTCAATTCCTGATAGTGTGTTTGTCAATGTCAAGGAGACGGTAAATGACACTTGACACGTGATGATTTGCTCGTTAGGTTGGCCGCCCTGTAATCTGCCAGACTGCACTTTTAGGTTATGTCAATGAACGAAATTTTTGCGGTTTTCACGGAAATGTAATTGGTTTTTCACTGTAATTACTTTCTACAAACGTTCTTTGATGGTTCTCTTTGCAGATTTTGTACTGAGTCACTTTTGAAACTCACTATTTATACTGATTTTAATTTTTTATTTACGGAGGTCGTCGACACACGTATTTATTTTATGAACGCCGGAACCGGAACTCTAAAAATGACCTATACTGAGTCGTTAAAAACAGCCCCTAGATGGTCTAAGAAAAACGTATTCCTCATTTTCGTAATCGCTTGCTAATTTTGCCCGCTTATTAGGTTCCTAATTTGCATCAGCCAATCGCGGGGCAGAATTCACTAGCGATTAAGATGACGATGAATACGTTTTTCATACGCAATCAGTCCCCAGATTTGAGTTAATTAATTGATGTACATTGCTGGCCAAATATTGTACTAACTTGTTTTTATGACAATAAATAAACACTTTATATTTACTGTGAATATTGTTTTATTTTAATAAAGATAATAACATAAATATGATTATAGCTAACAGAGAGGAAGAGGTGTTCTAACCTAAGAAAGAAAGTAGTTTTAATAAATTCCGTTATAAGTATTTATAATGTCGTAATGTTGCCTTTTTAAAATACTTCAAAAAAAGGAGGAGGTTCTCAATTCGTCGGAATCTTTTTTAGGGTTCCATACCAATTTGGTAAAAATGGAACCCTTATGGTGAGACTTTCTCCGTCCGTCCGTCCGCCCGTCCGTCCGTCCGCCCGTCCGTCCGTCCGTCCGTCCGTCTGTCACACTCGATTATTTCAGCAACTATTCAAGCTATCGACTTGAAATTTAGAATAGTTATAGGTAATAGTGACGCGACGTCATAACAATCGTAAAAATTTGAAAATTGTTTTTATTTTTATTTAAAAAGGGGGGAAAACCGGGTCGCAAATTTTTCAAAATGAGATAATAATATTGAGTGGGGTATCATATGAAAGGGCGTTACTTGTGTATACTAAAACTAATTTTTATTTATTTTTATGCCTGATAGTTTTTGATTTATTGGGCAAACTGTCGAAAAAAATACCGTTCCCCCCCCTTATCTCCGAAGTTTACCAATCGAAAAATCTGAAATAATTACGATCAATAGGCATTAACGTTTATTTTACAGGAAAAATAAAATCAACTCTCTAACTATTATACTTTTTTAGATAATAATAATAAACCGGCAAAAACAAAGTTATGTTTGCGGTTTGCCAACAAAACTACCTACATGTAAATTATATACTCCTAAAATCCATGAACCAAAGTGATTCTTCTAATGTTTAACTTTTTTTATGGTATGGAACCCTCGGTGCGCGAGTCCGACTCGCACTTCTTTTTCGGTTTTTCACTCGCACGGTTTTTTTTTATTTTAATCTCATCACAATTCGAGTCTAGTTTATTTGCTTATATTGTCATGATATAAAAATAATGTACAAAAGAATAAAATAATATCTTATGATAAATTTCACGATAAAGTAATATTGTAGTTCGAGCTTTATCTGAATATACAAACTGTTTCCCGTGTCTCGGTCCACTTTATAAAATTAAATATTTTTTTCACCTTAACTACGTGACAAAAATTCACAATTACTTACTCAAAAAAATACCATAGGCGAATTCTCAAGATGCAAGTCATTACATCGTATCGTGTATAGCCAATCGCACACCCGCCCCGCGTCCCGCAGACCATGGGAGGGCCAAGTTTATAGCGGTCAAGCTATAGTGACTAATATTATATGAAACACTTATTTTAACTAACATTTTTTTTGGCAAACAGCTTTAAAAATAAAGTAGGTATATGACGTACCTACATCGAAACTTAATTGCTGAAAATGGCTGCCAGAAATGGTCGACTCCCCGCGACTTTTTTATGTCGTCCGTCCACCTGAAGGGAGGTCTGTCAATCCTAATAATTATAGTATAAGTTAATTATGCCCTCGTGTTCACTGGTTGCCAGTGGTGACATACTGATCCCAGACATGGTCGTTTAGTATGGGCCTCATAAGAAGGCTCAGAGTCACTCAGCGGGCGATGGAGAGAGCTATTCTCGTAGTTTCTCTGCGGGATCAAATCAGAAATGAGGAGATCCGTAGACGAATCAGCGTCACCGACATAGCTCAACGTATCGCGAAGCTGAAGTGGCAATGGGCGGGGCACATAGCTCGTAGGACCGACGGACGTTGGGGACCCAAAGTGCTGGAATAGCGTCCCCGTACGGGTAAGCGCAGTGTTGGCAGACCTCCGACATTAAAAGAGTCGCGGGAAAGCGCTAGATACAAGCGCGGGCTGGAATTCATTGAAGGAGGCCTTTGTCCAGCAGTGGACGTGGGTTGAAACGAACGAACGATCACTGATTAACCAGGAACTCTAGAAACATGACGTCATTCTTGACGTATTCGAATTTGTCGAGACTGGTGTGCGGTATGAAGATGTACTGCCTCTTCATCTGCACGACGCCCATGCTGTCCAGGGTCTCCGTGGATTTAGTCTTGTCGTCGCTCGCGTCGTAGTCGTGTCGTCGCGACGAAGACTTGCGGCGCAGGTCGAGGGACTTCACTATGTCCATTGCCTGCGGGTGGAAAGTGACGTTTTTGAGATTTGAACATAGTCTTACCAAACATAGTTAGACCAGCAGTGCGAACATGGGCAGGGGACTATTTTGTCCCTGGGGAAAGGACCGTACCCTATCCCTTTCCACGTTTTTGTTTCCCCTAGCATGGGCACAGAGGTGGAGAAAATACTCCCTTGCTCAGTCTCGGGGGGTTTATGTTTTGTGAAATGTCAAAAAGTGATTAATTTCTCCCTTTCCCCTTTGACCATGCTAACTGCTAAGGCGACTATTTTGTCCCCTGACTGACAAAATCGGGGGAATACGATTTTATCCACTGCCCATGCTAGGGGGGCTGTAGGTTAAAATAAGGACTACTTTCTGATTTAAACGTCATGGTATTTAGGATCTTTGGGTACCTAATCTAAATTTACTCGGAAGCAGAAACACGATTGGATTTCCGCAATACTGCTTATCGCACCCATCAACGTATTCGTAAGAGAGAGGAGGACAAAAATAAATCTGTCTCAAAGGCCCCCTCTTACAACGGTCATCAGACCCCGTACCACCACCTCTTAAAGCTAATGTTGCAGTACTGCTTTAAAAGGTGGTGGTACGGTCCCAGAACAGTAAAAGTGAAGAAGTTATAGCAATCCCAACCCGTTACATTAAGGTTCGTCCAGAAAGTTTGTTTAATCCAATGATAATCTCCATCTCTCATGATCCAGGATCTCACCTGGTTCTTATTGGCTGGCTGGTCTCTCAGGATGATGCTGACGCTGAAGTCGCAGGGCCACTCCAGCAGCGGGTCGTAGGGGCCCGCCACCAGCCGCACCGTGCTGGTGATGTGGCGGCCCTTCCACTTGCCTATTCCGTTCAGGTGCACTTCTGCCTGGAATGGTGAGTTTCGTTAAGTAGGTGCATTTAATAGGACTGCAAGGACGCCGATCGGCTTGCCTCAATAATCATGCCATATGGAAAGCAATGATGAGGTCTAGTTTAGAGCGCGCTTGCCTTGAAAATGCCTATTCGTTTTTCTCTTCAAAGCACCCACTTTTTTCTTAGCTGGGAACACAGAAGCTGGAAGGGCGCTGGGCGTTCCACATCTAAGCGATTGGTTTCATCAGAAACTTGTAAGAAAAATATTTCATGCGAGTTTGTTGCATGTCAACCATATAAGGATACCATTGTTCTCAGTGTCTGTAGCCAACTAAAACAAATTTTAGAAGCAACAACTACATCCTGCGTGCTTCTAATGCTATTAACGCACTATACAGGGACCCTGGGATCGATCTGTTTCACGGCGGTATAAATAGTGTTCGCCAATTTATGGTAAAAAACTATTTCGATTCTATTTCTTTAGTCCCTTCGTGATAACTAACTTTTAACACTTCCACTTCCACTAACTTCTTCTACCAACCTTCTATTAACTGCTACCACTTGATACTCAAACTCCTTCTTTCTATCTTTTGCCACTACCCACTTGTGAAAACTTGTTATTAGCTGTAAGATAATTAGATGTATGACTAGTCTGTAAGATTTAGCTGTAAGTTTTCCTTCACAAATAAAATAAAATAAAAATAAAAACTCTATGATATCATGGTGCAAAGTCGGTCCAGTAGGTATCTACTGTTTCATTTCATACGACCTTCATCACAGGGTGTGGCGACCTAGCTGGAAATTCTGCACCGATTGACAGAAGATCAGCGTTCAAAATTCGAACAAATTGTCATATCTTCGTCAGCTCTCGTGAGCCCAGAATCCGGAATATTCTGTTGCGAGCGCCGACAGCGAGGATCCAGGCCGCCACCGTTTATTTATAATTTATCTATTGTGAAAATGGCATAAGCGGTAATTATAAGTGGATATAGAACGCGCGGAGTTTTTATTTGTCTTATGTGCGGCGCATCTTACCCACAAGTGGACCTAGGGCCGTTATAACTGGATCAGTCCATTTATACCTTTAAGGTGTAGCCATATCTACTGGTCCGGAAGAGAGGACTGCTCAGAACTGCGTCGTGGTCTTTGGCGGCTTTCATACGGGCGGCGAAGTTGTCTATCCTCCATATTAGATGTCCTGTAAAAATGGAGTTGTCACCAAATGAGTAACCTGGGAGCCGTCTACCCCCTTTCCCACGCTACGACGTGTGACTGTCCGCCGCCTAGTGGTTTTGGACGCTTCCGGGAATTTGGCTGGCGCATGCTGCAGTTTAACTTATATTACTCGGTTTCTATTCATTATTTTATGTATTTGTAAGGAAAATCTAAACCTTTATTAAGTAATCTTTCTTTACTGTAAATTTACTATTTTATTACTTATTACTTATTTATTTACTATTTTATTGATTCAGGGAAGGCTTTTCAGGGTACTATTTTATTGATATATTCAAATAAAACCATTTATATTCTAAAGTATATTGTTTTATTTACACCTTTTATCATTAGCAATAAGAAACAAAAGAAATATCTTAGGTCTTCATACATTTTTTTGTCACATTGTTTGTTTTTGTATTTGGTACAAAAACACCCATCTCAAATATGGCCTCATTTGCCATAGAACAATAACCCTATGTAGACTTCGGATGGTCGTATTTGCTGTCTCATTTCATTGACTTTAGTTTAGAAGGTATTAGAAAAGGTCAGATATAGATCAGTGAGCACTGTTTATGGAAATATGAAGAGGCAAAATCTCAGATGTCCCGAACCACGTAGTGGTTTTGGACGCTTAGAGACTAACGTCAATGTAACCACGTCGTGGTTTTGGACGGTTCCCAGGGTAATTGAGTTCAGAAAGAAGCTAGGCCTAATATTATATCCTCGTCATAGTTCTTATCATGGTAAGTCTGTCGAAAAACGAATGGATAAGAATTCTTCACAGTATTTTTCAGGAAACCGCAACTTGGCAAAGAGGGGTGGGCTGCTTCATAATTCCAGATTAAATTTGGTGGGAGCTTATGACTTAGGAAAAATGATTGATGCATTTTGGGCTAGATAACATTATTTCTTGTTTTTTTACTCTATACAAGTTAGTACAAGTACGCACCGGAACGCTAAATCGCTTGGCGGTGCACAATAGGTACATAGGAATACAGATCAATTTGAGATCATCCTTTATATTCACGTCGATTGAAAAGGTGAATTGGTACCTAACCGGACAGAGTAGGTACACGTTTTGATTATTCCTTTGTGAGCCGTGATCAATGAGCTTATTACCATACAAAAGCTTGTAAGAACGAGTGCTAACTGTATGTACCAACTACCAACATAAGGTCATCGATTTCTATTAACTGAATTTAATCATACTTTGCGTTATATTAGTGCCGATTCTATTGAAGCGTCAAAATATAGTGCTATCTTTTTCCATGGGCAATAATTTGTAAAAGATAGCAGTATATATATAAGTATAGATTTGGCTAGAATCCGATCAAAGGTCTGAAACCCCGAGATACCTACTTCTGGTTTAAGAAATACCTTACTTACCATTATCTCCACCAAAATCAGGGTTGTCCAAACTGATTTTAGTCTGGAAGTCTGCCAGCTCACTGCGCATCTTGTGGTAGGATTTGGTCAAAGCCCTGAGGTCACGACATACTTTGTCCATCCTTGACGCTTGCTCAGCAGTTTCTGCTCGAGCATCAGCCGTCGCTACTTCCAGAACTGCCAGACGATCTATTGACTGAACAATTAAGCATCGATAATGAATAATATCATGGTTACATTACATCCCTTTATGGCTTTATACTGGGCTGTACCTACGCATGAGTCTTCTATTAGAGACAGGAAATTTAGGGTTCTCCTGAGAAGTTTTCACAGACCTTCTGTGAAAACTTCTCGGGTTTCCTTAACTTATTAGCAAAGTATACGTACCTAATTTACTAACGTCCATTAGCCTGTAATGCTTCAAACCCTTCAAACCTCAGGTCAGGAGAGCGCCTTAAAGGTTTTTCATTTCTACTTATACTCGTAGCAAATAGTTCAGACTTTTCCCTTGCATCAGGGGGTTTGTGCACGCACACATTTTTGTTATTTGTGGACTTTGATCTTGCTTTATACGGTGAAGGAATCAGCCTGAGAAAACTCATTTGCCTGAGAATTTACCATAATGGTTTCTAAGGTGTGTGGAACCCGTCACACGCCAATCCGCTTTTCTGGGATTGGTCATAGCTTACTAAGTACCTGGATTTCTAGGGTTGAGATTAGCGTTTTTTTGTCTATTGGTCTGTTGCAAAATGTTGGGCTTAACTTTGGGTTGATACTTACAGGTCTTTCAGCAGTGGTGTTCTGGATCTGCATCCTCAGCGCCGACAGCTGGGCCAGCTGTTCCGAAGACCTGCGCGACTCCATCAGCTCGGTCTCCAACATCGCGCGACTCTCTGCGTTTCGTTCTCTTTCTTCTTCTACTGTCTGCTTTATGTATTCTATTACTTCTTCTGTAAATAAAAAAGGCGAGGTTTCTTACTCTTGGTGTGTAGATTAAGTAGGTAACTAGCTCAGAAAACCACTAAGCATCATGTAGAGTATAAACTGTAACTCTTTCAGTTTTAAGTAGTTGTTCCATATTTCTAATGACTCACTTATATAAAAGGAAGCTATTCAAGATTTTCGACTTGTTACTGAGGAATTCTACACGCACTGCGATCCAAGGTATATCATATTACATCCCTTCTGGTTTACGTATGCATTATCAAGATAGCCAGAACCTGGCTAGCAAGCACCTTTTACCAGGCTTCATTGTCATCACTTTCTAGGAGGTTTTTGCAGTCAAGCTTACCCAATAATACTTACCAAGGCTCTTGATCGTTCGTATCCTGTTGTCATGCTGCGTCAGCGCTTGCTCCAGCAGTTCCCGCTCGTGCTGCTCGTGGACCAGGCTGCTGACGGCGCTCTCCAGCCGCATCACCGTCGACAGCTGCTGGCTCTGCAGCTCCTGCAGGAGACGACACGCCAGCACACACGACATTATCCTTATGAAACATTTACTGCTGAGGCGGAGGATCTTCCTGCATTGGTATTTGTAAGTGCGCTAGGCAAACGCGCTCCAAGTCCAACCTAGACCACATCATTGCTTTCCATGCGCCGTGGATTGTTTGAAAGTAATGGAAGCAATAGGGAAGTTTCCCCTCAGTCAGGTGTTACGCATGGGGACCGCTTGTGGCGCGAGCATATGGCGATTTAGCGTTCCGGTGATTAGGGATGAGTTTACCTACTTATGGCGGTTCCCAATGTCCTATTTATCCAGGGTTTGCCTAAATAGGGATAGAAAGATATAAAATGTGTGGATGTGTGGGCATTGATATCCATTGTAAGAGAAAGAATATAGAGTAGTTTATTGGGAAACCTTACTCTTCCAAGTTGGTACGATAAGAATCTTCGGTTGCGTCAACACTTACCATCAGGTGAGCTGTGAGGCTGCAGAATTAACTTGTAGAGTGTACAAAAAAAACCCGGCCAAGTGCGAGTTGGACTCACACACCGAGGGTTCCATACTATAAAAGAAGTAAAACATTCAAATAATCACTTTGAGTTTACGAGTATAATTTACATATAGGTACTTTTGTTAGCGAACCGCAAAACTAACTTTGTTTTTGGCGGTTTATTGTTATTATCAAAAAAAGTATAAAAGTTAGAGAGTTGATTTTATTTTTCCTGTAAAATATACGTTTACTTCTATTGATCATAATAATTTCAGATTTTTCGATTGGTAAACTTCGGAGATAAGGGGGAACGGTATTTTTTTCGATATAAATCGAAAACTATCAGGCATAAAAATAAATAAAAATCGGTTTTAGAATACACAAGTAATGCCCTTTCATATGATACCCCACTCAATATTGTTATTTCATTTTGAAATTTTGACGACCCGGTTTTCCCTCTTTATAAATAAAAATAAAAACGATTTTTCATTTTTTATGACCGCAATGGCGTAGGGTCACTATTGTCTATGTCTACTCCAAATTTCAGGTCGATAGCTATTATTAAAAACTAGTAGGGCGCGTGAGGGCGCGGGCCACACGTGGCCCGCGTGCTGTCTTCCCGCCTATAAAAGTATCATCGCCGTCATCTTTTATACCCCATACATTTTCTATGGAAAAATAAATTCCGCCATTTTGATTTTTTTTGCTATCCATCGAATAGACCTTGGGGTCCTGATCACTTCTTGTCAAGAAACTATTCTTCCATCTTTTATACTCTCCGAGATATCAGCGAAATTCGAATGGCGGCCATTTTGAATCCGCCATTTTGAATTTTTTTTCAGCTCACTGCCAATTGCATGACGTTTCAAATGACATTTGGTCGAGCACGCCCCACCTATCTTCGATACCCTCCCCGTGCTCTTCACCCGTCTTCGAAATCCTCAATCATCAGCTCTCTCCGTATTTTTCCTCCGAATGAATTTTTCTCTTGTATACGAAATGGTCATTGAAAAAAAAATTTTTCATACAAAATTATTCAGGAGAGGTGATCAATGAGTCAGTGAGTGAATCAGCACGAGTAGCTATATATATATTAATTAGACAAAGAAAGTACTTAGTATTCCTTTTTTGTCGTTACCTGTAAAGCCAGCTGCACATTAGACAAGTCATGTTTGAACTGCGCAGCCCAGTTGGCGGCTCGCTCCGCCTCGTCGTCCACCGCTGCGCGAAGGGACACGAGGGTCGACAGGAAATGCTGGGCTCTCTCCTCGACTAAAACCAATTTGGAGCGGAGATTCTCCAGCTCTGTGGACTGGAGGTCGCGGTGACTGGTTTCTTCGGCGAGGGATAGTCTGGATAGGAGAAAATCTGCTAAAAATTCCATGAAAAGAAGAAAAGAAAAGACCATAATCGGTGTTATAGCAGGGGGGTTCCACTCGCACTGTAGGCACAAAGTCTACAAGTACATAAAAGTCGATCGCTCAGCGGTTTTATCAGCACACCCCTAAAGAGCCCCAAAGGGGAAGAGAGAGAAAGGGACAGAAAAAGAACACAATATTTAAAGGTATAAGGCGCTCGCGCTGTTGTAAACTGTCTTTTTTATCTTTTAATTTTATCTTTCATATCTTTTTTTATCTTTTTCAGTTTTTTTCATATCTTTTTTATCTTTTTCAGTTTTTTTTATCTTTTTTATCTTTTTCAGTTTTTTTATCTTTTTATTTTTTTATCTTTTTATCTTTTTATCTTTTTATCTTTTATCTTTTTATCTTATGGTTTATCTATTTTTCTTTGATCTTTTCGATTGCGAATTGGAAGTCGCCTTCGATTTCAATCTTCGATATTTTATTTAAGGTAAAAACCAAACAAGATGGAAATTGGCCCCCAAAATCTTGAGCAAACATATCTCTTTGATTTTTTTTTTACTAATTCTCACAACTGTATTGAAAAACGTCGTGTGATACACGGGTGTATAGGTTTTTGCAAACTCGTGACATTAAAAACCCTCGCCTTCGGCTCGGGCTTGTTAATGACAGCTCGTTTGCAAAAACCTACTTTCCACCCTTGTATCACAATGTACTATTGTAGAATGAGTCTTCTGCACCGGTGTTCTATGATTATTATCATATATGTAATTATTATAGTCACATTCAAAGTTACCTGGAAGAACACTTAAGGATTATGCAAAGAATTTGTAAGAGTGACGTACAGGTTCCAGAGCGCACACTCACTTGATGGAAGCGACTTCTTTCTCCAGGTAACTGACGCAGTCTTCGAGCGGCACGGTGCGGGGGTTCCATGTGTGGTTGGGGACAGCTGGAGGCGAGGGGTCGGAGAGCCTCACGTGACTTGGCGACGCCGCATCTCTGCTCTGAAATTCCATATTGTGACCTATACTTAACACGTTCGCTGCGGCTGAGATTTTATATGTTTCCCCTGGGGTTATTATGACCCGAAGTAAACTACGTTACGGTGCGGTACGGGGTCTATTTTACCTCGTGACTTTGCGGTGCGGGCTCTGCTGTAGAACGAGTGCTGCGGAGATGGATAGGTACGAATGCAGGGTCAGATCTTGGGCCGTGAAGTGACATTACGTACATTAGGTAAGCCGTAAGGTAGGTACTGTGTTTCGGTTTAAAGGCATAGGTCTCAGGCATAGGTACGTAATGAGATTTAATGATTAATTTTCAGGACGAGCGCAGTGCAATGCGTCATATGACATTGCAATGCAAAGTCCAGCGACGCATTGCATCCGACGTCACCAAGGGATATATTTAATGTAAGCATCTTGGTCGTCTCCTCATTCTTTGTTATAGGTAAACCTCAGACTACATTAAGGTAAACAAAAACTATAAAGCTGGAATTCTGGGAGTGCTTATTGCTTACATAATTGTTTTTGTATAAGTTTTGTAGCGTTAATATATTAATGCATGGAGAACATTGGTATATAATACATGGAGAATAACCTTCTCCATCTGCGGGCACTCTTTGACGTGCGTGTCCCGGTGCTTCCGTTGTATCCAGGCGCCGCAGCGTAGCGGGCACTGCTCCAGGATGCTGCCGCATTGCTTCAGATGATTCTGGAGGAAACAAAACACTTATTGCAGTGAAAGCTTCTTTAGGCGCGTTGGCTAATTCGTTGGTGCGAGTCAGACTCGCCCATGAAGGGTTCCGTAGTAGCAAGTAACATAATAATATAAAAATTCTTGTAATTAGTGTGATTTTTACCCTTTAAAATGTGAATTTCGGAAATCCCGTTCTTAGTGCACCTTCATGATGTAATATCAACCTAGGTACCAAATTTCAGATCTCTACGACTTTTAGTTCTTCCGGAGTAGCTGGAACAACGAAGAAAATTTAACTTTTGTATGGGTTTTTTGTGAAAATCTTAATGCGGTTCACAGAATACATCTACTTACCAAGTTTCAACAGTATAGTCCTTATAGTTTCGGAAAAAAGTGGCTGTGACATACGGACGGATAGACAGACAGACAGACAGACATGACGAATCTATAAGGGTTTCGTTTTTTTGCCATTTGGCTACGGAACCCTAAAAACTATTGAACTCGCGACACTGTTACCGACACCGACGCGTGAAGTCTACCTATATCGTCTCAGAACTTCAGAATCTATAAATGTTACGAAAAAACTTAACCGAAACTTTCTTATCATACATACATCTTACATACTTCTCCCACAAGACCGGACTTTAGCCAATTCACAAATTACCTAATGAATCTACTCGTATTAATAATTAAAAAAAAATCGCGACAAAAGTAGTTGTTTCTCTTACTATTTGCCTCCCTTTTAATACTCGTATTTGTTAAGGTTTTCTTCTTTTTACATAATTAATTTACTCCATTTAACTACTTGATCAAGGTAGTAAAGCTATTCGAAAGGATTTGTACAACGTGAGGCTATTTTTGAAGTTGAAACGTGATTTAAGTATTCGATCTTTACGATCGTTTTTTAGGGTTCCATACCAAATTGGTAAAAATGGAACCATTATGGTGAGACTTTCTCCGTCCGTTCGTCCGTCCGTCTGTCACACTCGATTATTTCAGTAACTATCGAAGCTATCGACTTGAAATTTGGAATAGTTGTACCTAGATAATTGCGGCGCGCCGCCATTGCAATCATCAATTATTGGGCAAACTGTCGAAAAAATACCGTTCTCCCCGTTATCTCCGAAGTTTACCTTTCGAAAAATCTGAAATAATTATGATCAATAGAAATTAACGTATATTTCACAGGAAAAATAAAATCAACTTTCTAACTATTATACTTTTTAATAACAATAATCCGCCAAAAACAAAGTTAGGTTTGTTTAAGTAAAATATACTCGTAAAATCATGAACAAAAGTGATTCTTTTAATGTTTTACTTCTTTTATAGTATGGAACCCTCGTGATGCGACTCTGACTCACACTTGGCCGGTTTTTTTATTGGAAAGGATCTGGCAACACAAGGATAGTTTGATGTAAGTGGAATTCGGTTTTTTTATTAATAAATATTTTGCGTTAAATCTTGCGTCCGTGTGACCATATAACGTGTGAGCTCATACGCCCTTTTGTTACATCAACCAACCATCCAACTAACCTGTAACTTGCCCATCTCGAAGGCGTCGTTGCAGAAGTAGCAAGGGCTTTCCTTGGGTCTCAGTTCCTCAGAATCGGCCTCCACGCGCTTAATGCTCATTTTGATACCAATTTTCACGGTACAACACCACACATTTGGACCAATTTCTCAACTTTATTTTAACCATGCACCTATCTAAACAATGAATAGTTTTTTTGTGTGTAGTGTTCTGTATTAAAAACTGTGACCCATATTACAACGATCACTTTTTAGGGTTCCATACCAATTTGGTAAAAATGGAACCCTTATGGTGAGACTTTCTCCGTCCGTCCGTCCGTCCGTCCGTCTGTCACACTCGATTATTTCAGTAACTATCGAAGCTATCGACTTGAAAATTAGAATAGGTATTAGTGACCCGACATCATAGCAATTGTAAAAATTTGAAAATTGTTTTTATTTTTATTTAAAAAGGGGGGTAAACGGGGGCTTCAAATTTTCAAAATGAAATAACAATATTGAGTGGGATATCATATGAAAGGGCGTTACTTGTGTATTCTAAGACCGATTTTTATTTATTTATACGCTTGATAGTTTTTGATTTATTGAGCAAACTGTCGAAAAAAATACCGTTCAGCTTATCTCCGAAGTTTATCGGTCGAAAATCTGAAATAATTATGATCAATAGACATTAATGTATATTTTACAGGAAAAATAAAATTAACTCCCTAACTATTATACTTTCTTTGATAATAACAATAAACCACCAAAAACAAAGTTACGTTTGCGGTTCGCCAACAAAAGTACCTACATGTAAATTATACTCGTAAATTCATGAACAAAAGTGGTTATTTTAATGTATTTCTTCTCTTAAGGTATGGAACCCTCGGTGCGCGAGTCCGACTCGCACTTGGCCGGTTTTTTTTATTAATATCTTGCGTTAAATCTTGCGTCCGTGTGAGCATGACGTGTGAACTCATACGCCCTATCAATAAACCAACTACTTAACCTGTAACTTGCCCATCTCGAAGGCGTCGTTGCAGAAGTAGCAAGGGCTCTCCTTGGGTCTCAGGTCCTCAGAGTCGGCCTCCACGCGCTTAATGCTCATTTTGATACCAATTTTCACGGTACAACACCACACATTTGGACCAATTTCTCAACTTTATTTTAACCATGCACCTATCTAAACAATGAATAGTTTTTTTGTGTGTAGTGTTCTGTATTAAAAACTGTGACCCATATTATATTACTATGATCACTTTTTTATTTATCTTTCTGTAATTACGTTTTCCTCAATTTCACATTCAAAACAATTTCGAATTTCCGCACTTCAATAACAATGTGGTTTACGCCCATTAAATCACTATCAAATATCAGTTCATATAACAATTTTGTATTTAACTAATATTTTTTATTTCACACTTTTCTCTGCCTTTGTTCATATAATTTTCATTCCTTTGTTTAATTTTTCTGTTGTTTTTTTTATTCACTTTCACTCGTTAGTTGTTTACTGATTTACGCCTATTTATCACTATGATACTAGTCACCCTACTATCCATTGTTCTAGAATTTTCCATTTATATTTATTTCACACATTTAAATTACCGTTTTATTTGTATTTTATACGTCCATCTGATTTCATAATTTCCACGTTATTTTTTTAAATTTGGCTCTAGATTTTTTGAGTAATTTTCTACGTATTCAAACACTACAGTAAGTATCCACAAAGCAATGTGACATACGCCCATCTCGACTAGCTTATGAGTCACACAGTAATCCGCTATGATACCTGATATGATACCAGTGATAACTGATAAGGATGATAACATACCTAACTCAATACTATTGTTGATCCTTTATACTGCTTTTAGGTCAAGGTAGATTTTGGACATTAGTTTTTTTTTAACACACTAGGTATAGGAAAGTAGTGGTAAGTGAAAATGCAGCCGAAGATGTTATCGGACTAATTTGGAAGGAGGAAATGCCTCCTAACGGTCTCTACAAAGCATCGCGCCGGAACGCTTAATCGCTTGGCGATGCGTCTTTCCTGGTAGGCTGGTAAATAGCTACGACCGAAGGCTCTCACCAGACCAGACCTGAGGTCAGGGAGGGTTTCTGTGAAATTATATTTATCGTATTTTTAAGTATAGTACCTATAACAAAGATCGATGAGCCGAACAAGGCGTACATCTTTTACATTTACAGGAATTTACTTTAGCCTTTCGCTTTCTGCACTCCTTCTCTCACTAGACCACCGACTGACGACAAAAAAGCTGTGACGTGACAAAGTTCCTTGTCCCCGACATTTGATCAATATGTTAAATCGATTAAGATAAATCATCTTGATCTTTTATACGTGGCCTCTAATTGATTTGCATTAAAAAACACTTAGTTTGGGACTTAGGTATACCCAAGATATAATATACCCAATTTATACATCCTTCGAATACACGTGTTCTAAATCGTCAAGCAACTGAGAATTTTTCAATGAAAATAATAATCGGCCAAGTGCGAGTCAGTCTCGAACACAAAGGGTTCCGTACCATTATCTATATAAATTAACGAGATGCAGAAGATACAGAAGCTGGGAGGCTTAATTATACCCTACTACTACAATATATCCTATACCTTTAAACGAGCAATTCTTGTATATATATTTCTATATAATATGGATCTCGGAAATGGCTCGAACGATTTTCATGAAATTTAGTATACAGGGGGTTTTTGGGTCTAGCTAGGATTCATTTTTATAAAATGTCGAATTCACTAAAAAAAATAAAAAATATGACTCCTGCTGCCATCTATTAGCCAGTAGTTATACTACCGAGCGAAGCTCGGTCACCCAGATATTGTATAATAATACAAGTAGAGTAATAATATATTAGAAGTTCTGATTCATCGGCCAAAAACGTGCAAAAAATCACGTTTGTTGTATGGGAGCTCCTTTATTAATCTTCATTTTATTATATTTTTAAGTAATTTTGTTTTAAAGCGGCAACGTAAAAACATCATCTGTGAAATTTCAAGTGTAACTATCACGGTTCAATAGATACAGCCTGTTGACAGACGCACCGACGGACAGCGAATTGTTAGTAATAAGTTCCCGTTTTTATCGTTGAATTTCAGAACCTGCATCTCTAGACTCTAGAGATCAGAAAATTTTATCGTACTAACAGCTTTCGTCCGGTGAGGAGCTTCGGCCGTGGCTTCCACCTTACCAGTAAGGCGAGTTAGCATTCTGGCGCGATGCTGTGTAGAAACCGTTAGAGGTGAGTATACTTATTTCCAAGTTATAGTACGACATCATCTTCGGCTGCATCGTTACTTACCATTAGGTGAGATTGCAGTTATGTACTTAACTTTTAATGTGTAAACTATCAAACTAACGTGGAAGAGGCCCACCCATAACGGCAGCTACACAGCATCGTACCGGAAAACTAAATCTTGTACGTTATTTCTGGAGGAACCAGCTGCTGCCGAAGACTAGACCAGAGTTAAGCCAACTTAGAAAATATAATACATAACTGGTCCTTAGATAAAATAGAATCTGTGATACCAGTGCGCACCTCGGAGAGTACGCTAAACCGTCAATAACAAAATTAGACGTTAAGGCAAAGTCCAATCCCGTTCCTCAATAAAAGATGATGCCAGCGTGTTCATTAACAACCTGATGGTATTCTGTGTTTTAGTGATGATGGTGGAATAAACGCAAAAGCATAAAAACAAAACCCGGCTGAGTTTGTTGTGGGCTTCTTCTCAGTGTATAGGGCGCGTTGGAACCCTCCTAAACTTAGTTAATAAGTCGACTTGGAGTTATCGCCATACAAATGTGACAAATATCATAATGACCTATACAAGAGCCTGTATATTAGGCCTATGTGAAATAAAGATATTTTGAATTTTGAATGTTTTGAATTTTGCATTCATACTCCGTACCGACCATAATGTAAAGACTGCTTCACATGACATGATGAAGTTAATGTACAAGCACTTTATTTTTATTTAGTTTTCCGATGATTGGACAACACCATCGAGACATATTACGTTGCCACAGCGCAACAGCTCGATCAAAAAAAAAATAGTTATTCATCACGGCCGTGCCTCGAAAAACACGTTATATCATTGATCTTTGAGGTGTTTCAGCCCTACCAGCGCGCGAATTCAAATTTTAACAATATTTACTTACCTACATGTTTTTAATAGAAACGTTGTTCGGAAATTCCCTCTCAAGTCTCACCTCATATTGGTTCCCGAAAGATGAAATAATTGTTTGGAGTTTCCCAGATTTCGAGCTATCGGGAACCAATATGAAGTAAATGAGTATCGTTGAACAGAGTTTTTATGCAAACTTCAAAAGCAAAAATGTTGTGCCCCCAAAACTCATTGCCTACAATGTATAATTTATTTTTATTTATTTATTTATTTATTAAGGCACAATAACGTCACATACACGAAACATTGAAAATAAAGAATACAAAAGGCACCGGACAGCGTGGGTAGACATTTAGAACTGCGCACAGCGTTTACAAATAATAGTGCTCGAATTAAATTAAAAACTACTACAACCAAAAAAAAATGATAATAATATAAGAACGGAAGAACTAATAACATAATGAAGACAAAAATGATTTCCTAACATAAAAAAAAAAAAATAAACTTAATGATAATAATAAAATATAGGCTACTACAAATACAAACTAGCTACTGGTCAGATCCTCCCTCAAGGTCGAGACGGTGGAAAGGGCCACTCTTTTGAAGCACTTAAGGCTTTGGGAGAAGATGTCTAAATCACCGTTACAACGCACGAGATCGTTATAAGTGCGGTTCAATCGAATTAATGAGGAGTTCCTAGCTAAATTAGTTTTGAATCTAGCGACGCAGAAGGTTTTCCTTGTTATTATCCTTGGTTTCTTTAATACAGCACAAAAAGATAAAGCTTGCAACAAGGTAGGCGCGTCCAAGTTTCCATTAACAAGCTTATGCAAGAATGACATATCGGCAGTGCAGCGACGATCACTAAGGGTATGCATGTGGAAGTGGTTCAGTCTCGCACTATAATCAGCTCGGTAAGGGCACGTTTGATCCCGATAGGCCAGAAATTTCGTGAACTTGCGTTGCACCCTCTCTATTCTATCAATGTGAATTTTATATTGTGGATTCCATATTGATGAAGCGTACTCCAACAAACTGCGAATCATCGTATTATACAGTAGTTTCATCGTACTGATGTTGTTGAAGGTTTTGCATTGCCTTTTAATAAAGCCGGATATTTTATGTGTAATTAGCCCACTATTAGCGAAAAACTAAATAAAAAATAGAATTGTCGCACCCGAATGGTACCCATCCCCCTTAAGTAGTATCATAATATCTTCCTCGTAAATAGGTATTTACTTCATCCATCTCTGTGGAGATTAATCACTGTGGTAATCGGTCTCGGGAGCTGTTAAGAATGCACTGACCTACGTTTTCTCCATACATTCAAAATAAAAAATCATTTGTACTTCGTGCATATTTCGATCATGTTGTGGTGTTATTCGGATTCATATAGTAATAATCTATGCTCCTGGCCATATTTGGTTCGGAAATACTTCTTTAAATCGAAATAATAATCAATTTTGATGAAAATGTTTATAACTTTGGTCGATTTCCGTAATACCAAAAATTATGACTACCTATTAACTGGTGTTTTTCTTTATCTGGACAAGTACTCTGTGATCTGGACAATAAAAACTGTGCTCCTGAACTAATGCGACGTGAGATAATGTTGTTTTATTACAAAACAAATAAGCAGAAAACATGCTGTCTTTGACATAAAAATAAACAAAACTAAATTCGTTTACAATTTCGTTTAACAAAAGTATTTCGGAACCAGATATGGCCAGGAGCATAGATTATGACTATATGAACCCGAATAACACCACAACATGATCGAAATTTGCACTAATTATAAATTATTTTGATATTACGTTTGTATGGGAGAAATCCTGTGTTAGTGGACTCTTAAGTTACACAAGCGTTCATCGTAAGTAGGGGTCTGAGGTCTGAACGTTCGTCGTTCGGTCGTTCAGATGATCGCACGTCGTGTGAAGCTACCTTGATGGAGGTTGTGACATGCTTTTTCTCGATACAAGCCAGTCCGTCTGTTTGATCATTCAGTGTTGTAACAACATTCTCAGCGAAAGGCCGTACTGTCGATTATTGTTTCTATAATATTACGCGAGTTTTATTCAATAGTTATAATTTAATTTTTTAATTAATTCATCTTTATTAATAAATCATAATTTAATTCTGTGCAGTGAAGTGTTTGAAAGCGCAAAGAAGATTTATTCACGGAATTTTGATTGTGTAAGTAAATTGGAAAACCTAATTTTATAATTTATGGCTTTTACTCTTATTACTTATATCAACATAAGATAATATATCAACATTTTTTTTATAATTTTTTTTTCAATCCCTAGAGTATAATATTATAATTGTACTTACAATGTTAAGTAGTACTTGTCCAATGTCCATTCATTGCTAATTTGCGGGTAGTAAACACAGTCCCGGTCTCCCGATTTTTCGGGATTCTCCCGATTTTAGCAGAATTCTTCCGGTCTCCCGATTTTGAAGTCAATCCTCCCGTTTTTTGGTGGATACATTAATTAAGGTGTTTGGGCCCTACTAGCCGGCGAAATTCAAATTTTATTTAGTTTTTTGCAAATAGGTATTGGTAGATACTACTTGTCCATTCATTGCTAAATTGCGGGTAGTAAACACAGTCCCGGTCTTCTGATTTTTCGGGATTCTCCCGATTTTAGCCGAATTCTTCCGATCTCCCGATTTTGAAGTCAATCCTCCCGATTTTTTGGTGGATACATTAGTTAAGGTGTTTCGGCCCTACTAGCCGGCGAAATTCAAATTTTATGTAGCTTTTTTACAAATATTATATTAGACCAACTACACGTTGTAGGTTTATGGCAATGAATTTTACTAGCATAATATTTTGTGAGCATCTACATGTTTTTATTAGAAACTGCTTGAAAATTCCCACTCACATCATATTGGTTCCCGAAAAATATTTTTTTGCAGTTTCCCCGATTTCGATGATTTCGAGCATTGTATATTGCTTATGCTTAATGGCATATGCTTGCGATGTATAATTAGCCCACTATTATAGCGAAAAACTAAATCAAATTTGAATTTTCGCGCCCGGATGGTACCATCCGTAAAAATTGAATAAAAAAACCATACCATAAAAATTGAACAAACAGTCTGTTTGTTCAATTTTTAACATATTATGCGTCTCCCGATTTTTGTCAGGTTGTCTTTATACGCCTCCCGATTTTTCTTGGTACACCTCCCGATTTTTGAAAAATAGAACTGGCAACACTGGTAGTAAACTAAATTTTTTTGCGAAGATTTTATAAACAAACCTATTCTTAGGTAATAAACCTTTGATTATTGGATCTATTTTATTATCATGCCATACAGCTTACTATTAATGTTACCAATAAAATTTATGTACTTATAGAATAAAAAATATTGAGCAATTTAATTGACACAGAACGGCTGTTTCAATAAAATTGCTTAATTTCTTTACTAATATTATAATGATAGTGTTTTGAACTATCAATTTTCAGCTGGGTGCGAATTATTGTAACCTCGAATGTCTATCGGACTATATAGACTGCGAAAATAAATATTATCTTCTAATATATAAAATTCTCGTGGCAATTTTTGTTACCAAACTCCTTCGAAACAGCTCGAACGATTGTGATGAAATTTTCTGTGTACAAGTACCTATCGGTAGGTCTGAGAGTGGTCGTAAGCTATTTCTAATATCCTTAATGGCAAAACAACGTTTGCCGGGTCAGCTAGTAACAATTTGAAATTCATCAAAAACTACAATATTATCCTGGCCACCTCTACGTCGTAAAGACAGACTGTTAATTTAACGCTATTTAATTGTTGTTTTTGTGGAATAACTGTCTTTCGTAATTTACTAACATTCTAAGTTCGTCCATTTCTTCGGCCGTGGCTAGTTACCACCCTACCAGCAAAGACGAACCGCACAGCAATTTAGCGTTCCAGTGCGATGCTGTGTAGAAACCGTTGGGGTGACTTAACTTACCCCTTCCAAGTTAGTACGATAACATCTTCGGCTGCATCATCACTTACCATCAGGTGAGATCGCAGTCAAGTACTAACTTGTATAGTGTAAAAAAGCCTTTGGATTCCTAAGTGCTAGTGTGGACTATGGGTATGGAGACCGTCATTTAAACACTTTACTTTTAATTCTGTTTATCAATTTTAAACTGTCATGCGTATATCCAATAAATTGAAGGTTGAACGAAATCTAAATTGAGAATTAACTGCAGAACTGCAAACTTGACTACCTTATCTGACATGATGGTGTCCTTAACCCAGTTGAATACATATTTTATAAAACTTTCGTGTGAATTTGAAGGTTCTGACTTCCGTCTGTGCTGAGAAGAGACTACAGGAAACTCAATTCAATCAAAAATAATTTATTTCATCAAAAAAAAAATCCTCTCAATCTCAATTTTTCAAATCTCTGGGTCCGCCGAAGAATATCGCAGAAAAACGACATTAATTTACCTTCTTACCTAGTACCTACCTACTAGAAAACTAAGCCAATTATCAAAACATTATCTATGAGAGTTTTTTCGAAATTGTTATTACCGATGTCCTATCCTAATAAATTCCTAATAAATTATGTCCTATATAAATTTAGCAACTATTGGGAAATTTTTCAATCGAGATTGTTTTCCAATCATGTTTCTGACTAAGCGAATTAAAAACTTAAAAACCCAAATCACAATGACGTTTAAATATGAAAGAAATAGTTTTTGCAAATCACTAAAATCGCTTTAAAAAAACAATAATAATCTCTAACCAGTCTAAGTAAGTTACTTGAATGTAAGTAAAGTGTAGCTTAGTCACAATACAAAGGTCGTAGGAAAATTATCCATTACTTGATACCTAATAAGAAGATGTAAATATATGAAGTATTTAGTTTTTATGCTAGTTTTTACGACTTATTATAATATTTCGTACATAAACCTCGACTAAAATTCAGCGAATCTTTAGGAAGTCTTGTTTGTTTTAGCAGCAAGGTCGAATTTTCTGAGCTTCCGACTTCAAACGCCACTAAATAATGTGAAAAAAAACTAGCCAAGTGCGAATCAGACCTGTATGATGTAAAAGCTCGAGGTACGGGTATAGTTTGTAAAATAAAAACTAAGTTTGCTAAGGGAGCAATACTTAAGTAGGTAATATGTTTATACTTATAGTAGTTTACTAGCTGTTGCCCGCGGCTCCGCCCGCGTGAATTACGATTTTTCTTACATATACCGTAGAATTCCTTTATTTGTACCAGTGTATCGAAATATCGACAGTTAAAATCGTCCTTTTCATTGTGATTTTTATTCTGAAACAACGAACTATGTCAAAAATTATTAAATCATGTGAAAATTTGTACTGGTGGTAGAAATCTTCTTTCAGAGTTCAGCCCGGTAGGTACCGCTGGGATAAAATACTCTACTAACAATATTCCGCAGCCCAACATAAGAGTCTGTTAAAAATCTTTGCCTCATCTCAATACAATCCCAAGTATCAGAATGGGCAATGGCTATATTATATTTCTTTACGTATAAAAAGACCTATGACGGTCAATCGGTTAGGACCAGTTTAGACCTGAGAGTTAAAAATATTTGTGAACCATTATTTTACTCTTTCCATGTTGCGGATGATAAAAAAAGACGTGGCACTCTGGGAATGTCCACAAGTCTCAACAGTGCCATCTTAATATAAAGTCAAGGAACAGTACTTTACATGACAATTAATTATTATTAACAAAAATTCGGTAGAACCTATCTCCAAGTTTTACATTCAAGTTCTACATAATTTGTAGAGATGGCGCGATACGGTATAACGTGGTGATAAATTCATGATTTTTGTTCACCTTCAAAGTGAAAAATCTTAAACCATACAAAATCTTCTGCTAAGCATATTTATTTACGGCTGTAAGGGTACTCCAGCCTGACTTGAGCCCTTACGTCCTAGCCCTAGGTGCTTGTCCATTCCGAGTTTCAAGTCACCTACTTGAACTCATCGATAAAGGTTCTGATGTGTATAATTTCTGAACTACAAAAGTGATGATGATAAAATTTATACGAAATAATCTTTAAAGAACCTCCTTTCTAACAAAAAAAGAATGAATGAAATCGGACAACGGGTTAATGAATTATAACTAAATACACATTTTGACTTTGATGCCATCTTCCAGGGAAACCATGATGAATTCCGGGACAAAAAGTATCCTATGTCCTACCTCGGAGTATGAACTATAATCATGTCAAGTTTCATTTAAATCCATCCAGCGGATTAGCCGTGATGCGCGGTCGTGAAACAGACAGACAGACAGACAGACAGACAAAAATGAAACAAATTACAGTTTTGGCTTCAGTATCGACTAAATAGTGTCCTCCAACAAAAATTTTCAAAATATCTTCAATGTACAGAATTCGACCCTTTACAGTTTTATTATAAGTAATATATAAGTATAGATGGTACAAGTGAGTAAAGTTGGTGATTACCGCTGAGGCGCCATTGAGACCCGAGGTGTTACCCAGTGTTGCCTCACCCGTTAGGTGTGGGTCTTAGGATAGCCGAGGACGGTAATCATCAATACTCACGTGTATCATACGACGTTTTTCCACACACTTGTGAATTAAATAATATTAAAAATAATTTTATTTAGAAGATAAAATAAAAAAAAACTGTCTAACTTACTATCACTAGTAAGTTAGACAGTTTTTTATTTTATTTTATATAATATTTTATTAATAATAAGTATTGAAAAAGTCACAGTTTGCGATGAGCTAGTGTGTTAAAAAAAATGTCTAACTCACTAGTGAATATTAATAATGATCTGATACCTAAGTACTGCAGTAGATGGTACCAACTACCATTCGAGGAGACTCCACAATGCTCTTATCGCCTGGTAGAACCGGTTATTTGTTATTATAATAATTTGGCCCATTTGAGTTTTGCCTAACCAAATAAATGCCTATTATATTGATGGACAAAAACCCAGGGAATATCCCACTTTGTATGATAATCGTGGAATCATACGAGCAATCATAATTCATGCAGGCATTATGTTAAGTAAGACCTCGTATGATGCAAAAACGCCGCGGGACAATCGCCATATTGTTTGAATTACAGCGCAGCTCCCATACGCTTTACCATTAAGGTGAACTAAACAGCTGTGCCCGCCAATTTTTTTTTTATCGGATGTTTTGCGATTTGTAAACTAAAAAAAACGTGCCGTCACGTGTCAACTGTCATGGGACACTCTGAAGAAACAAAGTTTGGAATAAACCCTAAAACTATACATTTTCATGTGTGATTTCATTCATCGCTCGATAGATGGCGCTGTCTGCAGTTAGTTCGCCCTAACGAGTGCAATACCAAATCTATATATAATATATGTGATTGCATGCGTACCCATTTTGTTGCCTAGTAGGACAAACTTTAACTCTAGATTTTCGTCCCGCAAAAAAATAATTTTCTTTCGCCTAGTCCCCTGCGCGATAACTTCTGAAAAGTAACTTTGTTTCAAAAACACATAGCAAACAGGCTTCTTGGCAGATATAATTCAGGAATAGCAGCAACATCTTGACGTGTTATCTATGATAATAACATCAAGATGAGCCCATCCGAACATTCTACGTAAACCTTCTTCATACAAGAAAATGTAGCGCCATCTGTCGAAACTCCTGCGAAATACTGCGTAGGCTTACAGCTTACTACTGACGCCGGAGGGGGGTTTTGCTCCCATAAACTAGCGACATTTTTTCGCGCAAAGACAGGTATACTATAGACCGCCGGGTCTATAGTATACCTGTCTTTGCGTATTAAAATTTTGATTGAAAGTATCCAGTAAAGGAAATTAATTCGAAAACCGACTGTTCTCAGCATCAATCACTTGAAATTAAAGACTTTGTAAAGATTTTGGTATAATCTTGTGAAGATGATGATACCATTTCGCAATTTTATTACTAAATTTTTTATTTTATTCTATAGAGTATAGACCAGTGGTTCCCAAACTTATTTTGTCTACTGCCCACTTTGAGAATAAATATTTTTTTAGCGCCCCTATTTTTTCACCTATTTAAAAACCACTATAACTTCAAATTGAATTAATTAATTATTGTGACCTATATATGTATATTAACGGAGAATTCTAAACGAAACTTTTACTATAACCCGCAACTTGAAACCTGAGCGCAGTAGGTAACATACAACGGCGCTTAAGGTCTCAAGTTAACTCTTACGGGCTCCACCTGCCAATAAGAATGATTATTGAAACGCAACTTTATAGTATTAAAACAGAGTATCTTTTATTAAAAATATAACTAAAATAATCAATCCTTATATAAAAACTAATGTGAAGGATGAATCTGATGCTGTTTAATAAGTTTGTTGATATCAGGTTCCAATTTACTCAAGAACAGTCGCAAGTCGCCACGTTCGGTAACAAGCAAACGATTTCGCTTTTTAGTAAGCAATGTTGTCACAGCACTAAATCCACGTTCACACAAATATGACGATGGGAATGCTATCAAGAATCGTTGAACGATTGACCACAATCCAGGGTACAATTGCGGGATCGGTTTTTGTAGCCAAAATTCTTGGTAACCATTTTTGAACTTGATTTTTATTTCCTCGTTTGTTGTCAATTCTATAAGTTCTTCTTCCAGCTGAGGTGACATTGCTGTGTTGACATTTGAAAACGGATCCAACACCCAGTCTGGTATTTCCAAGTTCAAAATGTCCTGGTATCGTTCGGTGAAGTCAATGTGGAGGTTTTCCAAATGTTGGCAGTAGGCAAACAATTCGTCGTTACTGCATGATACTGATAAATTTGGAAAATTGTGAAACTCACGTCTGCCCAGATTCTTTTTGTGTAGAAGCAGTTTGGCTGCGAAAGCAGCAACGACGTTTTTTGTTTTAATTAAATTTAGTTTATCGCCTTGCATTTGGAGATTCATGTCGTTGAATAATTTATACAGGTCTGTCATGTAAGCTATATCATTTTTTGATGTTATGAGCTTGTCGTGCAATTCTGTATCTTTAGTTTCCAAGAACTCTATAACAGAGTCAAACAGGTTGTAAAATCGAGTCAGACAATTGCCTCTTGATAGCCAACGAACTTCAGTATGATACAACAAACGGTTGAAATCCTCGTCATTAGTAACACAAAGCTGATGAAATAATCTATCATTCAAAGAGCTGTTGCGGATTTTATTGACTGCTTTGATGACATATTGCAGTGATTGAAATAGTTTTTCACTTAAGTTTCTAGCAACTAAATGTTGTCTATGAATAACGCAATGTACACCAAGGACATCTGGAATTTTATTTTTTAAGTACGTTATGAAGCCTTTATGGCACCCTGTCATAGCCGGAGCGCCATCCGTAGCAACTGAAATAATATTTTTCAAAGGAATCTCTTTCTCATCGCAAAACTTTTCCAATGTATTGAATATGGTTTCACCTTTTGTATCGGTCTCTAAATTTCTAGCAAATAATAGTTCTTCACATATTTTCTCATCTTTAATAAACCTCACGTAAGACAACAACAATGCTTCATTAGTTGGTAAAGTGGACTCATCGAGCTGAATTGAGAATTGACTTGTCCTCAGGTGATCGCACAATGATTCTTCAATGTTTTCAGCCATTTCATCAATTCGTCTTTGCACAGAATTATTACTCAAAGGAATTTTTCGGATAATATCTGCGGCCGGTTTATGAAGCACAGTAGTTATTACTTCATTTATTGCTGGCAATATTAACTCTTCTCCGATGTTATGTGGTTTGCCTTTTTGAGCAATTAACAAAGAGATATTGTACGAAGCTCGAAGTCCGTCGTCATCTTGCTTAGCAGCCGCCGAAAATAGTTTTGCTACACTTGGCTGTGTATTATGCTTCTTCTCTAGGTCTTGAAAATATGCTACATTCTTGTCTTTCTTATCTGGATGCATTTTATTCAAATGATCTTGCAGCCTTGAAGGCTTCATTGCTTCATTCGAAAATGTTTTTAGACATAGAAGACACAAAGGCGACGATGGGTTTGTGGGATTTTCAATAAATCCGAATTTAATATATTCCGCACAGTATTGCCGTCTCTTCTTTTTTACTTCCGACATTGTTTTGCAATGAGAAATACGTTCAACTTCGCGAGTAGTGTAGAGGAGGTGTAAGTAGTGCTCATCTATTACGCGCGAGACCACAAATGAAAATAAAATAAATATTACATTGTTTATATAGAAATGCTTAAGCAGCACGCACCGACAGGAATAAAACAAACATGCATAAACTCGTTAATCTCATTCGACGCTCAATCGTACTCAACAAGTCCGAACAAGTATTCAATGAATCATCCGACTGCTACAGGAATGCACAATTCGGGTTATTTAACAAAAACTTGTTAAAACATAATAGATATCTACGAGTACTAATAACTATTAAAATGCGAAAGTGTGTCTGTTGCCTTTTTATTTGTGTCTACTTTCATTACGAAACGGAGCGACCGATTGACATGATGATTCATTTTTTCTATATTCAATAAAATATGACAGATATATGAACTACGCGGAGAGAAATATAGAATCGAGTTTGAGCAATCTTTTAATTCATATTAGTTGATGTTCACAAGTTGTTGTTGAGAGTCGAGAGCTCTTGCAGTTAAGAGGTTGTTTAAGAGGCCTACTAGCTAAATAAAATTACAAATCACCCCCCCGCCTCGACACAACGCCCCCATTTTCTTTCTGGGTCTCTTACCGCCCCCCTTGAGACCTGCAGCGCCCACAAGGGGGCGTTATCGCCCACTTTGGGAAAGACTGGTATAGACTATAGATTTAGTTGATCATCGAAAGATTAAGAAGGTGAATTTCGCGGTTAGACCTGTTTAATGCGCCTTAATTTATTTGTATTTTAAAACGCTTTTATCAGCTGAACTAATGGGTCTGTAACTAGCAGCTAAGGTAAGTGAGGTGTAATTCGGTATACTAAGGCTACGACGACTTCAAAAATTAAAATAAAAAAAACTAAACCTGATTTCTGTTTGAAAGTTTTTTTTAAAAGAACATTGGTCTTTTGCCAGCTAATACGTGCATGAATTAAGTGATTTTAGTTAGAATTTTCTTTTTAAATAATTTATTGGTAGACCTCTTTTTTCCTTCTTATTTCGTGATAAAATTTGGCTCAGCATTTTAATTCGTGAATGCAGGGTTTTTATTTCGGGATAAACTTTTGTGCAATAATTTTATGATATTATATTAAAACATTTTAAATAAAAATATAACAGGAGTTTAATACATTAATATAGCAATAAAGATATTCGATTTCTAAAGGAAAAACATGTTACATTAAGCTCAAATTCAGCTTTAAGTACAAACTGTTCCCTAATCATAACTGTTTTTCACGATATCGCTTGCATACCTTAGGAACAAGAGATAAAAAGTAGCCAATATCCATCCAGGATAATGTAGCTCTCCATTAGTGAAAAAAATATCAAAATCGGTTCAGTAGATTTTAAAATAAAAAAATAGTAAAAAATAACCCTTAAAAGTAAACAATTATTCATTGTTAATACCTAATTATAAACTGTAGAGATTACTCAAATATCTCTTATATAATTGGAATCTCCAAAATTCAAATACCAATTTCTTGAAAAAAAAATTGGAGTCCATGTTAAATCAAAAATCATTAAGTTTTGATTTAACATGGATACAAAGGATTTTGTTGCTATTATTTCAACATGAAATTTTCGCGTAAAAGTTTTAGTTTCAAATAACTTCTTTTATTATAAAAATAAACTAAAAATTTTGAAAAACTAAACCATCTTTATAGTAAGTAATTTCAGCAAGTTTGAAGTCTTCTAAACTCGATTCAATTTATTAATATTCAAGATAATTAATTTAAGACAGATGATTTTTTGTACGGTATATCTCATTATTCCATGTGGCTGAAACATAACAAAATAACTTTAATTTTTTCCTACTAATCACAAACCTTTACAAAGTAATGCCTGCAGGTATTTGATGGGAACAGTTACTTTTTTATCTTACAGAGAATTTTGAGTTGAGTACCTAAGTGAGGTTTGTAATGAAACTTGAAATATAGAACTTCATAAAAAAAATAATAAATTGATATGCATACGTTAATACTTAAGTTTAAGTTCCTTATCACGAAATTAAAAGTGAGTGCTAAAATAAGAACATCTTATTTCGTGATACTTATTTTGGAAAAGTCCTGTACTTAAGTTTGTAAATCATTCAAAAACCATTTAAAGTAACTATTAAATATCCTGAATATAAAGATATTATATGAAAATAAATGAAGCAAAACGAACCATAAATAAAACCATGCTACTAGTACCTATGCGAGTTCACCTTAAAAATTCAAATTTAGGTTTAGTTCAAACTCGTATTTTAAGAATTTTATTGAAAAAATCATATACCGAATTTAGCTCATAAGAAAGTTCATTACTTTCAAATTATGATTTTGATTTTATATTTAAAATATCTTGATTAATAAATTAATACACTAGCTTTAAAAAAGAAACTCATAAATTCTTAATTCGGTAGTGATACGAAATACGCAACCTAAGAAAAATAAGATGCCGGCTATTTCGTGAGTCGATTAATTTCAATTTTAAATGAATTTAGTACTTGTATTTATCTCTGTCCTATATTACATTAATTGTAAAGAAACACAAATTTACACTATAAAAAACTTAATTCAAATAGACTTACCTTTGTCTTTCTGTAAGCTTATAAAGTATGATGTTTAAGCTTACGGTAAATACAAGCGCGCAGGTGTACTACAGCGGTTTGCGGCCAACTTAGGTTTTAAAGAGTCGTATTGGTCTGAGCTTTTTCACCAAAATTCTCATACTCGATTTTTTAACGGGTAATATGATGAAGATTTAGAATTTACGTTTAATTTATTTATAACATGTCTTTATTGCTTATTTTTACGCCAGAAGCAAAAACTAACGAAATAACCAGACATACCGAATTACCCCTCACTTACCTTAAGCAAATTTTAAAATTAAAAAAACCAAATTGTGACACGCAAAACTCTCATAATAAAAGCAAAACTCTCATAATAGTTATCACTATTAATAAGTATATATATACCTACTTGACCATTCATAAGTGCTAACAAGTAGTGGCCTATATGAAATAAATGATTTGAATCTTTGAATCTTTAATGATGGTGATGACACGAAGTAAAGCCGTTTACTTGATGACCTTTTTGCCGCAGTGCCGCGCGCTCTGATTTGCGTGGCCACTAGTTCGATTCCCGCCATCCTTAAAAATTTTCCTTAAAAATAAAAAAAATAAAAAAAATTCAAAAAACTTTAAATTGGCTCTGGTCACTGGTGGGAAGCTTCGGCCGTGGCTAGTTACCACCCTACGAGCAAAGACGCATTAAATGATTCAGCGTTCCGGCGTGATGCTGTGTAAATGCTTCTGGGTACGATAACATCTTCGGCTGCATTATCACTAACCATCAGGTGAGATCGCAGTATAGCTAACTTGTAGAGTATAAAAAATCTTGATACCATAACCATTACCCATGGTGATAACATAAAATATACCCGGCTGAGTTTGTTGTGGGCTTCTTCTCAGCGGCAGGGCGCGTTTGTGAACCCTCGTAAACTTAGTTTTAAGTCGACTTGTAGTTATCACCATACTTATGCAACAAATATCATATTGACGTTTTACAAGTGCCTGTATGTTAGGCCTATGTGAAATAAAAATATTTTGAGTTTGATCAGTGCGTCCCACAGGTCCCACAGTTTTGCGTTATTACGTGGTTATTACAATATCATACGACTTTCCTTTTGCCCGTATCGGCATACGGGTACAATGCGCGGTCATACCCTAAAAAAAAGGGCCAGTAAGTATTTTTATCACAAAGTATATTTACTTGGCATATTTTATGGTTACGACTTATGACCACTTGCAGTGGGAATTTTCAATTTTCATTTCATTTTCCAACAAGAAAATGTTTATTATAGTCAAAGAGGGAATCAATAACTTCGAGGGGGTGGTTTTTATAAACTTCCTAGGAGAAATAGAAAGACTCAATTTTTATTTTCATTGCAAGTGGTATCTTTAAAAAGTTTAAACGTAGTGTGTCGTGATTTAATCATTTCATGACCTTGACAATAATTGATATACTATACCTATACTATACTAGTCACTCGTCTTTAACAACCAGTTTTTCATGCTTTCCTATGTAATTATAAACATAGCTAGTCGCACCGCAAGTAATATCTAAGTATACAGTCGTGCAACGATGGCTAGTTATTTGCGCTTAGGTATGCAATACAGCGATTGACGAATCATCTAAGTGGTTTCATAATATCATAGAGCTAGGTACCTATTAGAGATTTTTAGGGTTCCGTTGAAAAAGCATAAGGAACTCTTATCGTTTCGCCAAATCACCCGGAAATTAAGTGGATTAATCATATAACATCGTAGGTTTATGGCCAGTACATAGTATCTCAGTGCTTATGGCGAAGTATTTGCGAGCATAACGTTTATCTATGATCTACATGTTTTATTAAAAACTTTGGTCAAAAATGCTCTTGCTCTGGGAAACTGCAGAAAAATAAACTTTTAGGAAACAATATGTGGAGAGTGGGAATTTTTAAGCAAAGTTTTTGCCAAAAATATGTAGATGCATAAAATAATGTTATGCTCACAAAACTTATTGGCGTAAGCCTACGATGTATATATAATTTAGCCTACTATTTGCGAAAAACGAAATAAAATTTGAATTTCGTAGGTTACGCAGGCCGACAACAAGAAGCACTAAGAAGTTAATCAGCCAGGCTGATTCGTTGCGCAAAATATGATCAAGCCCCATTTGGTAATTTTTCGCTGCGAAATATCACGACGAACTTTTATACACGGTAGTAAATAGGTAGGTTATGAATAAAGTAGACGTTTATACATATGTTCTATACTTATTTATTAAATGAAAAAGTAATCAAACCTATCGTTATTATTGAGTATCTCATAATATTGAATTTCGTTTTACTTTCATTTCTTAGCACAAACCACAAAATATACCTACCACTAAACTCTCACTTAATACTCAATTAATGTACTTACATTTCCATCAATATTGCACAAAGACAAACTTTGTCTTTCGATTGATTTGTATATCGAAATCTAAACCGATTTTGATTAATTTTTGTAGAATATCCTTGTTTTAAAACTGGAGTGAGATAGGATAATTTCAGCCACAAGAAAAATCTCAAGACTAGTTTTTTTAAATAATTGAACATTATAACACTGCATAATAATTATGTGTCATTTATTTTAGTCAAAGAGGGAATGAATAAAATTTTCTGGAGGTGTTTTTATGAACTTCCTAGGAGAAGCTGGCTTTGATTAAAAATGTCAATGTTTTATTACATGTGTTGATTTAATTCAAGGTCCAAAGTTATTATGGCAAGGTTTTAAATGACATAGAATGGCAAATTTTGTTATTTCACCTTCGCTTGGAAATTAATTAGTAGCTATCTGATTAATATAATGATTTAATTTCCTCGTTACCCGTTTTGCCGATTGATCTTTTGAAGTTTGTACTCGACTATTGCGGATTATTTCCTTTTTATAATAAGGAATTATTTTATAGTTTTATACCATACATCAAGATTGTTATTATTTATGCTGGTGTTAATAATTAATATGTATTATTTAAAGTGATTAATTGAGCTCTGTGACGTAACAATCGTGATTATTTTATTCAGTAATCGTTTCGAATCTCAAGCATGAAGTTCTGGCGTTTTGGAGTAATCTAGTATGCGTTTGGTGTATATTTGTACAACTGAGAATAAAAATCACTTGTATAACTATGAACAAAATACTATTTTGTCACCTGCAGAAAGGCCACGATGTATAGTTCACTCCGCAGCCACCTATAAAATTTTGACAGATGGGGTTTGCTTATACTATAAAGGTTTTGCGTAAATCGTTCAGATGCCTTTATCCTCAGGTTCTCAATTCTTATCGGTGGTCTGTGCCTAATTAATAAAATCTACAAATTAACAAAAAAATGGTTAGTTTGACGGCGTACATATTTAATGGAAAATTTAATTTTATTCTTTTTTAAAGTCGTTGTGATTTTGGGAGTCTGTGCTCAAAAAATCTACAAAGTAGGTAGCAGGCAAGATCTTAAATATTAAATGCCGAGTGTGATATTACACCAACTTAATATATGCAAGACAGAGACAGGCTTAGGCCAGGAGGTATTACATCAGATCAACGAACTCACCTAGTACGCTTGACCTAGATATTAGCTAGTTTATGATTACGAATTCACAAGTGACAATCACGATGCAGATTTTTGAGGCCAATTTATGATGTTATTATGTAGCTGTCATTCCTTGGTTTTTGCCATTTTATAGAGTTAAAATAAAATAGAAAAGCATTTTTTTTCCATTTATGTTCTCGCAACATAAGATAAGAACGCCCCAAGTTTGAGTTTCCCTTTCAAGAATAAGTACCTATTATATTTTTAAATTTTACGTTCAAGTTTATATCTATTTAAAGTTAGCGGGCTAAACGGTTATTTAAGCGATTTAAGTGACTAGTAGGCTAAAAACTAAAAAGACAACGACCTCCGTGGCGCAGGGGACGCACGCTCGGATTCGAGTGGGAGGTCGCGGGTTCGATTCCCGCCACGGGCCCCTTTGGAATTTTATAATTTATAAATTGCCTCAGGTCTGGCCTGGTGGGAGGCTTTGGCCGTGGCTAGTTACCACCCTACCAGCAAAGACGTACCGCCATGCGATTTAGCATTCCGGTACGATGCTGTGTAGAAACGGTTGGGGTGACTTACCCCTTCCAAGTTAGTACGCTAACATCTTCGACTGCATCATCACTTACCATCAGGTGAGATCGCAGTCAAGTACTAAATTGTATAAGGTAAAAAAAAGACAATTACTTTTAGTTTCAAACGTCATGCACTTTCTCTAGAAAAAACTATGCCAAAAGTTGCTCCAAAATCTTAATTTTTTAATGTTATCAGAAATAATAATGGATATATGTATATGTATATTTATCTTTTTTATTTGTGTCGTTAGTTTAATACTTTAGTTCCAAAAACGCTCAGAATTTTTTAAATATGTGGCTTAGTTTTTTAGTGATTCGCTAAATGTAGTTTTTCTGTGCAATTGTCCTACAGTGCTTGCTGTCTTCACACACTCGCGAACGTATTTGTAAGAGCAAGGAGAAAAAAAATAAAAACCGTCTAAAAGCCTTAAACATTCAAAACTCACTGCGAGACGTCTCCGAAAGATTCAAAAGCTCGAATCTCTGGCCTCGCCGCAAGTTGCGGACACAGACGGACGCAACATGTACCTAATAAACAGTATTGCTTACTCCATCAGGAAATTCTTAACATCAGCCTGGAGCCTTGGAAATTGGAGGTGTTTTAACTCCGTACCTCCGAGAGAAGTCCTGCTTCGATCTCTCTCCGGTCGTATCGGAGCTGCAGTTGTCCTATAGGATTATGAGAGAGAGTGAATAGAGAGTGCGCCTGTGTGTTCGCACACACTTGTACACTATGGTACGTCTCGCGCAGTTGGAATATCTCGATAAATTCAATTTTTACGTTTTTATCACATAAAAAAAAACATTTCGACCAACTAGGATCATACATTAATTGTTAGAAAACTAATCTGTCTAAATGATAATAAAAATCATAAAAAGAATAAAAATCTAAATGAGATACATACAATCCAGAAAGAACACAGTAACACCTATGATATAATACTATATCAGTTCAGTATTTCTGCAATTATGTAACTAAAGATAGGTACCTACAATAAAATGTGTAATAGCCATCGTAAATATTTATTAATAGTTCTATACCTACTATTTTATATTAGGTAAATCTCTCTGGGGTCATTTGTGTGATTCCGAGGGGAATTTTGTGTACATTTTATGCATTATTCCTAGGTAGGGAAAGATTATAAAGAATAATTTAATTTTTTTTCCTTTTTTAACAAATAGAGTGAAAAATTATAGTGCACTAATCATATCAAAATCTCACGATTTTAATCATTTAAATCATCAGACACATTTAAATTATATCAAAATAATATTAGATGATTAATCACAATTGTTTTTTATCTATTTTCCAGTTTACATCAAATCAACTCTAGAGTCTGTAAACATAGCTACAACCTACCATCCATATCTGTGCTACCAGCTTATTTTGCGATCTATAGCTAAGTATAGTAAGCGGTGAATTATCTTACATAACAAGCTGTTGGATTCACCATAATAACGTTCCACGCAAGTAATTGTACATAATGTGTAAATAATTAGATACTTTAAATGCAAACAGATTTCAATGTAATGTTGCTGCATTCATACCCCACAGATGGGTGAATCAGAAACGTACCGAAAATTATATACCCTATACCGTGTGCGTAGTAAATTCATTACCATTAGACATACAATGAACGGACAACCAATTTATGGTCGTGGGAAAATAGATTGGAACAAACACCCCCTTTAAAGTAGACGCGGGCTCTCTGACTGAAATGTATTTTAAATTTGGAATTCCTATACCTACGTACTGAAAATTAAGCTGCATATTATTATAACGGTTTTAAATCTTGCGCAAACGTTACCTGATAAACTATAGAAATGTCTGATTCCGCGAATGCCAGGAACAGAAACGCATACTCATACTAACTGATACTGACTATGCGGGCTTCGTATATGGGAACTTACATAATTATTGTATTTGTACCAAAGACACCTATACTATAGACCCGGCGGACCGCGCGAAAAAATGTCGCCAGTTTATGGGAGCAAACCCCCCCCCCCCTCCGGCGTCAGTAGTAAGCTGTAAGCCTACGCAGTATTTCACAGGAGTTTCGACACATGGCTCTACATTTTCTTGTATGAAGAAGGTTTACGTAAAATGTTCGGATGGGCTCATCTTGATGTTATTACCATAGATTTGTACATATGTATATCATGTAATAATGAGTACCTAGATTATGCGTGAAGAATTGAAGGATTGGGTTTTGACTGCAATCTTGACTGTATTAAGGTCCACCCGCGTGAATTTCGGTTCTTTGGTAATCTCGTGGCAAAGATGGACTTTTCCGGAATAAAAAGTAGCTTATGTGTTAATCCAGGTTATTAGATATCAGTATTCCAAATTTCAGCCAAATCGGTTTAGTGTGAAAGAGTCGTGAAAGAGTCACAAAGATCCATCCATCCATACTTACAAACTTTCGCGTTTATAATATTAGTAGGATTATGATGTTATTACGGATCAAATTCATAACTTAATTATTTTTAAAGTCGGTTGAAAACCGCAAGTTGCCAACGTATCACATTGCTTTGCTATTTGATACGATAATTACTTACCTTCTCATACACACACATCTCAACCGATTTTTATGTCCCACTGCTGGGCACGGGTTTCTTCTCAGACTATGAGGGGTTTGGCCATCGCCCATCAAGCTGGCCAAGTGCGGGTTGGCGGGCTTCACATACCTTCGAGAACATTTTTGTGAACGATGTTTCCTCACGATGTTTTCCTTCGCACATAACTCGGAAAAGTCAGAGGTGCGTGCCCAGGATTCGAACCCGCGACCTCCTTATTAGAGGCAGAGATCAGAACCACTGAGCTATCACTGCTTCTTTTTTCACTTACGAGTACCTTAGTGGATAATAAATAGGTATACTTAGATCATACAAAGATATAAATCTTCATTGCCATTCTCCGAATATCCTTGTATATTTACAAAGATATCTTCAGATCAGCATTCCCCATTGAGCACATGGGTAAAGGGCCTTGGACACGTCTTGTGAGTGGTCCATTCACACGCTCGGAAGATGTCAACCCTTTCCATTCAAGTTTTAACTAACACCAAAGATTAAGAGGCCTATGATTCCTGTGAACTACGAAGTCTCCGTTAATGTAAAATACCAAATCATTTGTAATTCGTGAATATTTCGATCATGTTGTGGTGTTATTCGGATTCATATAGTAATAATCTATGCTCCTGGCCATATTTGGTTCGGAAATATTTCTTTGAAATAAAATAATAATCAATTTTGATCAAAATTTTTATAACTTTAGTCGAGTTCCGTAATATCAAAAATTATGAATGAAAACTTGTAACTTTCTTTATTAACTGGTGTTAGTTAGGTTAGATAGTGTAAAATATCGCGAACTTAAGCAACGGCGGTAAAGGCTTAAAACTAAATTTCCAAAATTTCCTACGCTCTGAGAAGAAGCCCGAAAAAAACTCAGCCTTCTTCTTTAAGGGCACTACGCTGTATCACAGTAGCTTCGAGCATGCAATTTTCTTCAAATATTTTTATGAAAACCTGCATCCAAATCCTGCATCCTTTGCGCTATAGAGGCCACATACAACAAGCTCGCACTATTATAAACAAAACCTGTTATTAGGAATTCGTAAAAATACGTTGTAGTTTCATTAAAATCGGGCCAGGGTCAAGCGCTTGCAGATTTTGAGAAAAAACACCTTGACCATATCTATAAACACGTTTAAATGGGTAGATTCGACTATTTGGCGACTGCTTTAGGAATTAAGATACCAATTTAAGCTCAAATCTCAAAGAGTATTAGGTAATTAGATAATTTGACGACCTCCGTGGTTGAGTGGTTAGCGTGCCGGTTTTCAAGGCGCCGCCATCTCTGAGGTTCCGGGTTCGATCCCCGGCCGGGGAAATGTAGAAAAATAACTTTTCTACATTGTCTCGGGTCTGGGTGTTGTGGTACCTTCGTTGTTTCTGATTTCCATAACACAAGTGCATAAGCTACTTACTATGGGATCGGAGCAATGTATGTGATGTTGTCCTCTATATATTTATATTTATTTATTAATTTTAATTATTCAAATATGTAAGAAATATGATAACTTATGTAATGACATCATCTTTTTTGGTCCAAATATGAAAGTGCCGGCCAAAAAAAAAATATGCTGTATTCCGTTAGAACTTGTCCCCCTGAGTATTTATTATTATGACACCAAAGCTGTAGGGTCATTGTCCTTGGTTTTATTGGAGTTAAAAAATACAACATCTTCATACATTTTCAGTGAATTTAATAAACAAAAACAAATGATTTTTTCTACCATATCTAGACATTTAGAACATCGTTTAGTAAAATATATCGGTTCTTGACCTATTTTGGACATTTTGATCTTGTTTTGTGTTTTTGAGTATTATAAATGAAATGTATATACAGGGGTTATTTTGTTTAATTAAATACTATAAAATCATCGTCGTCTGGTACAACAATAATGTTCTCCAATCCATAAGCTGGAGGGGTTATTGCTGGCAAATGTCGTGCATGGCTCATGTACCATATGATGCACATAATATGGGAGCAACATCCTATTGTTCGCTTTCCTATGATGCACGAACAATAATAGTGAGCGATTGCTTGTCGGCCTGATAACGACCTATCGATTACAATGTAGACATAATACTGTCTTGCGCTAACATGCCGCGATTGCAGTCGGCCTCTTATCATCCATAAATCATTGCCCTGCAATTCCGCCAAGTCTTCATTTGATAACTCACTGCTGAGCTCAATTGTGAATGCTCCATTGTCAAGGACGTGCTCACCGTAATAGCTTTTGGCCTGTTTTAGTTGGTAAATGCCCAGAGCGAATAAAAATAATTCGTTCTCATCCATTCTTGGAAATGCTACGAACTCTGGCATATCTGCAGTCATTAAAGTAAACTGAGCACGTCTGCGATTGTAGTTACGGCGTATTACAAGATCTGCCAATCTATTTGGCATATTAATTCTTTGGTGGATAATCTCTAAAATCGCAGCAGCATTTGGATGATCTTCAATCAAAACATGAAAACGATTTATGATCGCCGCTGCTATCTTGAAATAGTCGAACATGCTGGAAAGGGCTCTGTTATTATACACATTTCGCAACAGGCGAAAATCTCTTTTGAACCTGCCGTTGACCACTTCAACCACCCAACGACACATTGTTATCAGCCTGGACTTATTGGCCTGATCCGTGGTTAGCTGTGTCTCATTTGGATACTTTGTTTCAGGCATGTGTTGTACGTATCCGCAAGATTCCAGATTTCTTGCTGAGTCTCGAAAACCACGGTCCAGAATAAAAACATCTCCACTCCTATAAAACCAGTGGAAGGCACTGTCAGCATTATTAAGCATGTCATTCATTATATCTGCGTCAGACGTGGTGGCAGCATATGGTCCGATGACTTCGATAATGTGTCCATCACAAGAAACCAAGAGGAACGGTTTGAGGAGGTTTCTGTATTTGTGATGGCTGTAAGACTTGCGTTGGAAAAAATAATTTCCACTTTTTTGCAGATATATGTACGTGCCATCACAAATCGTGATCGCTTTCCTTTCATTTTCTGAGCTCGATGGGTTCCCAAACAGATTGTTGGGTAGAAAAAGGTTTCTGCGTGCTACATCCTCACGGGACATATGGTCAAACCCAACATTTAAGGGCACAAAATCTTCTAACAGAGCGTTGCGTCCGATTTTTAACCACGTATGAAACGCTGTTTCGCTACATTTAAAAATATTAGCAAGCCGCGCGTTCGAATCACCTGTTCTTAACTTGACTAATACTGCCGCCAGTACGGTTCTTTTATTCTTTTTAGTTCTCAGACTTGGTAAACTGTCTAATAATTCAGTAAACTGATATTGAGTTAGTCCTGTCCAAGTATGAAACTCGGCCGGTGCTATATTTTCATACTGCTCAAAATCAAGTATTTCCTCCGTAATATGTCTTTGTAACATCGACACGATAGTCATTATTTGAGCTGCGGTAAATTCCTCAGAAGAGTTGTCTTGAACAGGAAGTAAATGCCACAGATTTTGCTCCACGTGTTCGTTACAGACACGCGCGCTTTCTGGCACGAAATAGCTGTAGCGGCAGACCATGCGAAAAATTATGTTCTCCGGAACACGACGGCGAGATTCATTCGTACAATGTTGGAAAATGCAACTATTTGCGGTGTTTGGAGCACGAAGAAGACCTGGCAAAATCAGCGAAATTGGTCTTGGATTTGGAACTTCCAATAGATCACGGTCTTGATCAGCTTGCTGTTCAGCCTCCCGAATAAGTCGCTGGTGCGTTCGTTCCGTTCTTTGCCAACATGGTCGACAAATGAACGCAGTAGGCTCCAACTGAAAAGTAAATAACAATAACGATAGAACTAGAGGTGGAAAAAACGGCTTTCGCTAAATTCGCTAAATAGTGTTTTAGGGCAACTTTTTAACATGAAAACATAAAAAACGTGCTCATACGCTTATATTAAAAAGCGGACTTTTTAAGTGCTTTTCGTTTAATTAGTCACCTCTATATAGAACGGACGGATTGTATTTGGAAAGGCTGTCGCAAAAATCATATAAGTAAATAACATAGACCTGTTCTTACCTGTCGAGCTACTATATCTTCTATCACTATTTGGGCGATATCAAGATGTTGCATTTCTCTGGAAACCCAATCATATCTTCGCCGATTCTCTGTCGATGCACGGCACGAGATACACAACTCTGCCATGACTCACAACAATGTTCAAACTTAACAACGAAGATAACAAAAACAAAACAAATCAAAGCACAAGAACTAGTGGGCATCACACGTACGTACACGGCAGCGTTGCTTTCGGTACTAACTAAGCAATAAACTATAAAGTAACAGCATGGCGCGATGGCGGGGGTGAGCGGGAAAGAGAGGGGCGAACAATGGAATTCCATTGTTCGCGTGCGTGTTTACCTGCGCGGCCATTGTTATTGCCATTTTCTAGGAAAAAGTCTCGGCTTCCCAGCCGATTATGCAGGATATACTATGTTATCTTGTCAGAAATAGGTCAATACTCACTGCATCTTACTAAAAATGTTCAAATGACAAGGTATGGTAGAACAAATCATTTGTTCTTGTTAGTTAAATTCACTTAAAATGTATGGAGTTATTGAATTTTTGAACTCAAATAAAACCAAGGATAATGACCCTACAGCTTTGGTGCCATAATAATAAATACTCAGAGGGACAAGTTTTAACAGAATACAGCATTATTATTTCTTGGCCGGCACTTTTATATTTGGACCAAAAATGTATGAAATCGCGATGATGTCCTTTGAAACGCAGATAGATATCTTCTAACCTTTTTGATTGTAAAATCGACAGTTTGATAAAACCAATACAGCTATAAGGAACCTTTGGAGGTGTAAAAGATGTAAATTTACCTACCTACTTAATTATTAAAAATAAATGTTATTTAATAAACATTTATGCGATGCAATCCATGACAATAACCTTGGCGAGTTGTTGTCGCAAATAAATGTATAAAACGTGTCTGTGATTCGTTACTAAAACGTGTTTCCGAGCCCGACTCTCCGAGACTTTTAAGGGTTCCGTAAGCAAATAGTGCCAACGAGACCTCGTAAATAGTCCGCCAAAAAGGAGTCTCATGAACTAACAAGCCTCCATACAAACGTAATACCAAAATCATTTGTAATTCGTGTATATTTCGATCATGTTGTGGTGTTATTTGGGTTTGCATAGTAATAATCTATGCTCCTGGCCACATCTGGTTCCGAATTACTGTTGTTAAACGAAATTGTAAACGAATTTAGTTTTGCTTATTTTTATGTCAAAGAGGACATGTTTTCTGCTTATTTGTTTTGTAATAAAAACAACACTATCTCACGTCGCATTAGTTCAGGAGCATAGATTAAACACCAGTTAATAAAGAAAGTTACCTACAAGTTTTGTTTCATTCATAATTTTTGGTATTACGGAACTCGACCAAAGTTATAAAAATTTTGATCAAAATTGATTATTATTTTATTTTAAAGAAATATTTCCGAACCAAAGAAGGCCAGGAGCATAGATTATTACTATATGAATCCGAATAACACCACAACATGATCGAAATATTCACGAATTACAAATGTTTTGGTACATCGTAGTTCACAGGCCCCTTAATAAACAATAAGCAATTTACTTTATATCACGATGGTCCGGAACCCTTCGCATGTGAGTCTGAGTCACACTTGGCTGGTTTTTATTTTGTTTTGTGTCAAATCTGCACTAGGTACTCGCAAGTTACAATGTACTTTTTATTTTTTTGTTTGATTTGGTTTTTCGACGTGAGTTTTTTTAACTATTTTCTTTTATTTTTATCGCATTCGAAAGCATGGGTCTTCTCACAATGTGAGAAAGGTTTAGCTTTAGATCGTTATACAGTCCGACAAGGCTCTCTTGGCACTCGGAGGAGGGCGCTGTTGCAAAACAAAGGCAGCCATAAAATAAAATCTCCTCAATTTTACTTCAATTTTAGTTAAAAATAGTTAATAGTTAGCAAAAACAACATAAAATACAATAGTGATATACTGTCAGAGCGAGCTATCAAACAATATCACAAGATAGCGGCGTTAGTTCAGACTTTGGCCAAGCGCCAAAATAGCCTTGTCGCACTGTACCCTTATAGAAATGAAAACAAAACCCGGCTGAGTTTGTAGTGGGTTTCTTCTTAGTGCATGGCGCGTTCCAACCCTCTAAAGTTAGTTATCACCATACATAGCGACAAATATCATATTGACGTTTTACAAGAGCCGGTACGTTGGTACGTTAGGCCTATGTGAAATAAATATATATTTTGTCTTTGACTTTGACTATGTCTGCCAAGTTCGCAGGTTTTACACACCTTTGCGAGTATTAAATGGAAAATTCCTAGTGCTGGTTTTCTCAAGATTTCCTTCACTGTTGTAGCAAGTGATATTATTTTCTTCCAACTACCAACCTATTAAATAACCATATTGGTGGAAATTCCGATCGTTACAATTATTTATACGTGACCGCAAAATATTCGATGTGCGTCATTTGTTGTTCTTATAAATAGACGTATAACCATTGATTAAACATAATGCTCGGTGGCCAATAGATGGCAGCAGTAGTCATATTTTTTATTTTTTTTGGTAAATTCAACATTTTCTAATAATGAATCCTAGCTAGATCGATTTATCGCCCCCAAAACCCCCTGTATACTAAATTTCATGAAAATCGTTCAGGCCGTTTCCGAGATCCAGATTATATAGAAATATATATACAAGAATTGCTCGTTTAAAGGTATAAGATAATATTAAGGATAAGATAAGATAAGATTAAGGAGCACACCACAGGTGTGCCCGCGGAATTCAAACTTTTTGTGGTTTTTCGCGATTTTTAAGCTGATAAGACGAAATAGGCTTTTGGCGGTCAAATTGCGATCATCCCAAGTGCATCTTCACGTATTTATATAAAAATCTCTGCGTGAAAGTGTCGAGTTAAAGAAATTAATACGAGATTTACGTGTTGCTCACTTAAAACTCTTTACTCGGAGTAATTTCCTAGGATAGATATTTTTATGCAAAAATTTTGATATAAACATGTAAAGAAGTAACTGGTATTCTCGCAAAATTACTGCCATAAGCATCTATTATGTGTAATTAGCGTACAAATTGCAAAAACCCACAAAAAATTTTGAATTTCGCGGGCAGACCTGTTAAGTTTGCCTTAAAGGATCAGCTGCACTCACTGACGTCACGCATACATGTATAAGCCGGATTTTTAAGTTGCCAAAACTGTAAAATGGCGCTAATGTATGCGATCGACAGTGGTATGTGCTGTCAGCGGTACCGAAATGTATGAAGCGCGACGCCATATTTGAGATTTTTTTTGGATACGTCACAAATCTTCCGTCCTCTTAGCGTAGAGTATTTCGTCATTGCGTATAACAAATTACATAAATTGTAAATACTTTATGATTTTATCAAAAAACCTCGTCTGGGTAGGTACAAAAACGTAATTGATACCTATAGTCTTGTTCCACTATCGATAAAAAGTTTCCGGGATGAAGCTTTAGGTACCTACGAATGGTCGACTAATTGTTGGGGTTTTTTGACAGAATATATGTACCTACTTATATGGAATAATAATGAAAAGAAATTTTTATTTTCATAACTGATAACTATACGATGATCACTGATAAAAACCAGAGGATGTGGTAATCTGAAAGTTTTAGGTAAAACGGCTTCGCCCGCGTAATTTAAGAAAAAGTTAAATATTGAAGAATTAAACTAATCTGGATTAAAAGCGACAGACAATGACTTCTATGTATCCTACATAGAAGTCTTTGGCGACAGATGTTAGAATTGTGTTAGATCCTGTCAATTTGTAACATAATTAAATATTATGTGGCAAGCAAACTGAGCGCATATTCTAAAGGAGTGGTATTTTACAGATACAGACTTGCTGTTTTTACTGTGCCACTGTAAGTAAGACCTGAGTAAATTCTGTCGAAATGGTCCAAAAACATTCAGTCAGGCTGAGTGTCTGTTTTTGGACCATGTGAATGAGAACTTATTTTTATGTTACTATTTACAGTTTTCAGTTTCAATATGGAGTCTAGAGTATTTATGACCTACTATTACGGGTTTCAGTGGTATGAACTGACTATTGAGTCTAAAGTATTTATGACCTATTGACGGTTTCGACAGTGAGAATATACACTTCTAATGCAATCCCACAGGAATAGGTTTATTTTTCCGGGATAAAAGGTAGCCTATGTCACTCTCCGGGTTTTGAACTATATCTGTGCAAAAAAATCAAGTCGATCCGTTGCGTGGCTGCGGCGTGATTGACGGACAAACAAACCAACAAACCAACAAACTCATTTTCACATTTATATATTAGTAGGGATAGGGATATACATACAGTAAAAACATAGTAGCGCCATATTGTCAAAATTCTACAAGAGCAGAAGCATTCTATCGTGGCTGGTGTCAAAACAAATATTTTAGACACCAGTAAACTTTTCCAGTTCAGTTGAGGGGCCAATCAATTTTATTATTTATGCCTATTAAGGGGCCTGTGAACTACAATGACTCCATTCATTCAAAATAACAAATCATTCGTAATTCGTGCATATTTGGATCTTGATGTGATGTTATTCGGATTCATATAAAATTCGTAGTAATAATCTATGCTCCTGGCCATATTTGGTTCGGAAATACTTCTTTAAAACGAAATTATAATCAATTTTGATCAAAATTTTTATAACTTCGGTCGAGTTCCGTAATACCAAAAATTATGAATGAAAACTTGTAACTTTCTTTATTAACTCGTGTTTTTCTTTATCTGGACAATAAAAACTGTGCTCCTGAACTAATGCGACGTGAGATATAGTGTTATTTTTATTACAAAACAAATAAGCAGAAAACATGTCCTCTTTGACATAAAAATGAGCAAAACTAAATTCGTTTACATTTTTATTTCGGAACCAGATATGGCCAGGAGCATAGATTATTACTATATGAACCCGAATAACACTACAACATGATCGAAAATTGCACGAATTACAAATGATTTTGGTATTACGTTTGTATGGGAGACACCGTGGGTCAGATGACTCTTAAGTATGACCAGTAATAAGATCTACTGCAGGACCTACTACTAGGTAAATCTGGTAACAAGGAACGTTTTTAATGTCACCATGTCAGTTTGTATGTCTGTCAGACCATCCAGCTATTTTAAACTCGATTAAAATTCTTATTTCCTATTGAATAAGGTCTATGATTTGGTCAAGTTTGGTTCATAAATGGAAGCTGCCTATATATTTTTAGAGAATCAAAGCTTCAAAGAAATAACACTTTTGAGTACCTATTTTGAACATTTACTTATTAAATAATGAAACAAACAGAGAAAACTATTATTAGCTTTATTATTTTTTGCGTACTATTATTCTAAAATATATAGATAAGTATCCAGCCAACAGGAGTGGACAAAACATGTCATCTTAATTTCTTTTTTAAAATATAAAATTCTTGTGTCACAGTGTTTGTAACCAAACTCCTCCAAAACGGCTCGACCGATTTTTATGAAATTTTTTGTCTACATTCGGTGAGAATAAGCTAATTTTCATTCTCCTAAATGGCAAAACAATTTCTTTCTTAAAAAATAGAATTCTTGTGTCACAGTGTTTGTAACCAAACTCATCCAAACCGGCTCAACCGATTTTTATGAAACTTTTTGTCTACATTCGGTGAGAATAAGCCAATTTTTTACTCCTAAATGGCAAAACGACGTTTGCCTCTAGCTTCACTTCACCACATTGGTAATTGAGGAGGGGGGCGGGAGCGGTGGATTATGGTTGCCTCATTTCGTGATGTGAAAATTAGTTTAGTTTTTAATCTATGGTAATAACATCAAGATGAGCCCATCCGAACATTTTACGTAAACCTTCTTCATACAAGAAAATGTAGAGCCATGTGTCGAAACTCCTGCGAAATACTGCGTAGACTTACAGCTTACTACTGACGCCGGAGGGGGTTTTGCTCCCATAAACCGGCGACATTGTTTCGCGCGGTCCGCCGGGTCTATAGTATAGATGTCTTTGTTTTTAATTAAAACATATCACTTCACAAAATGCAGCCGACGCGTTATGTGAATCGCTAGGCCGATCTGATATTTATGAATCGAAATAAATAGAGTTCGAGGTGTTTCTCCTCGTGTATCCCGTGTATTCAATTACCGAACTACGTCTTCGGTAACGTCTGTCGTGAGCAAAAAGTCGTGTACAATTAGCCGACCTTGTGCCCTCGCTATATCGCGAACATCGCATAAATAAAGCCTAGCGTACACGATAAATATCGGATCCGATATCGTTCTCAATTCTCGTAAATAAAATTGTACAACCCTAACTTCACCTGTCAAACAATCGGTGCCTTGGCTGCATAAACGATGTAAACATTAACCAATTAGACAATCAGTGCTTTGATTCTGTAAAAATACTTATAGAAGCTACAAGGTTACATCTATGCAGTTGATTCTACACTGTGTAACAAAAACCCTTTGGTTCCTGTGAGCTGCGTAAGTAGAATCGTTATTCAAACATAAAAAATCAACTCATTTGGAAAAACGAATAAATTAAAATATTCAAATGAAATATTAAATCATTATATTTTGTAAAATGAAAATGATTTCTGACTCCTGCAAACTCTAGGGCGACAAGAAATAGAGCGACCGTTAGAAAGTAAAATGCGCGAGCTACTGGTCACTCGGCGGGCGGCATTTTGTAAATACAAAGGATAGTAGACGGCGCGGCGGCACGCTTTGACTGCCTCAAAGGACGCCGCGCCGCGTCGCCCCTTTGAATTAGGTCGTATCAGATGTATGAAACATTTTTTTATTATCTATTTTGACTATGAGCCATAACATGAACCAGTACATGATTTTTTAAATAAGATGTTCATTAATGGTACACCTACATGATTAAGTATAGGTACCCAAAAGGGCCAACAGGGTTTTTGTTACACACTGTATAGTCAATATACTCTGTGAGTTGATTTGTTATAGTTGCGTTGCTCTGGCTTCCTACGATGGTTGGCCGATGTACAATTTTATTTTCAATGTCTTGGTTGCCGATGCAAACATTACCCATTCAGTGCTCAAGATGTAATTTCCTGGATGCTTTTAATATTTATCACACAGCTGACGTTTGGCAATGCATTTTTTTAATTTCGCGCCATTAGCAATATCAATCGTAGAAAAAAATAGATGACATATAAGGATTTCAGGTCACCGCTAAAAATTGTCCGAACCTAATGAATGACAAAACGCGAAAAGAGTTCCAATCGCACTTAAGCAAAACTAGGCTGTATGATAATGGTTTAAGACATCAAGACATCAATTACAATGTTTTAGTTTGTTTACAAAAATACACATGTATCTACTCTCGTTAATGTAGGTTTTCTCGGGACCCTTTTTTCGTAAATTTGCTATTACACCCGGGGTCTATCTTAATATATACTAGCTGTTGCCCGCGGCTCCGCCCGCGTGAATTACGATTTTTTTACATATACCGTAGAATTCCTTGATTTTCGCGGGATTCTGGTATGATGTTGTACAGAAATCTGTTCTTACTTCGCACGGGTTATCTTGTGGTGATTTTGAAATTTTTTTTTAGTAAAAAATATAAAGTTTCATTAATACGTAGTTGAAAGATCAAAAGGACGATTTTAACTGTCGATATTTCGACCCAATGGCACAGGTCGTGGTCACTACGTGACCACGACTTGTACCAATGTATCGAAATATCTACAGTTAAAATCATCCTTTTCATTGTGATTTTTATTCTGAAACCACGAAATATGTCAAAAATTATTAAATCATGTGAAAAGTTGTACTGGTGGTAGAAATCTTCGTACCACTGGGATAAAATACTCTGCTAACAATAAGAGTCTGTTAAAAATCTTTGCTTCATCTCAATACAATCCCAAGTATCAGAATGGGCAATGGCTATATATTTCTTTACGTATAAAAAGACCTATGACGGTCAATCGGTTAGGACCAGTTAAGACCTGTGAGTTAAAAATATTTGTGAACCATTATTTTACTCTTTCCATGTTGCTTTTGTTGTTTTTGATTTTTCCATGTTGTTTTTGATAAAAAAAGACGTGGCACTCTGGGAATGTCCACAAAAGTGAAAACTTTAATCTGTTCATCTCTCAACAGTGCCATCTTAATTATTATTAACAAAAATTCGGTAGTACCTCTCTCCAAGTTTTACATTCAAGTTCCACATAATTTCTAGAGATGGCGCGATACGGTATAACGTGGTGATAAATTCATGATTTTTGTTCACCCTAAAAGTGAAAAATCTTAAACCATACAAAATCTTCTGCTAAGCATATTTATTTACTCGTACGGCTGTAGGGGTACTCCAGTCTGACTTGAGCCCTTACGTCCTAGCCCTAGGTGCTTGTCCATTCCGAGTTTCAAGTCACCTACTTGAACTCATCGATAAAGGTTCTGATGTCTATAATTTCTGAACTACAAAAGTGATGATGATAAAATTTGTACGGAATAATCTTTAAAGAACCTCCTTTCTAACAAAAAAAGAATGCATAAAATCGGACAACGGGTTAATGAATTATAACTAAATACACATTTTGACTTTGATGCCGTCTTCCAGGGAAACCATGATGAATTCCGGGACACAAAGTATCCTATGTCCTACCTCGGAGTATGAACTATAATCATGTCAAGTTTCATTTAAATCCATCCAGCGGATTAGCCATGATGCGCGGTCGTGAAACAGACAGACAGACAGACAGACAGACAGACAGACAGACAAAAATGAAACAAATTACAGTTTTGGCTTCAGTATCGACTAAATAGTGTCCTCCAACAAAAATTTTCAAAATATCTTCAATGTACAGAATTCGACCCTTTACAGTTTTATTATAAGTATAGATAAATCTCGTGTCACAATGTTTGTCCTCAATGGACTCCTAAACCACTTAACCGATTTTAATAAAATTCGCACACAAGGTGCAGTTTGCTCTAACTTAAAAGATAGGATAGCTTAAATCTCAATTTATCTATTTTTTATATCCTTAAGGGCAAAACAACGTTTGCCAGGACAGCTAGTAGATTTATATGCCAATGCATATTAACATAACTATTAACTACTCTGCTGTTGAATTCAAAAGTCACGATATCGTATAGCAGAACAAATCGGACTACACAGTGAACAATGTACGCTAGCCTTTATAAGATTATTTATTAAAAATAAATAAGCCATTAGTTTTTATGATAGCTCTGCAAATTAATTTATAAATCTTCCCACTTCTTCGGCAAAATACGTACCTATGCAACTTAATGCCTTTTAGGTATTCATTATAGTTTTTAATGCGTTTATAACTTTGGGTTTATCCTTAGTGTATTTCTGCCTCAAAAATAAAACCGGCCAAGTGCGAGTCCAGCTCGCGCACCGAGGGTTCTATACAAGAAAAAAAAAACACTTTTCGTACGGTCGTCCATCTAATATCCATTTTGATTACACTGGCGTTGGTGCTGTTTTTAGGGTTCCGTACCTAAAAGGTAAAAATCGAAACCCTAGATATTACTGATACATTCGCTGTCCGTCCGTCTGTCTGTCACCCTGATAACAAGTCACTTGAAATTTTTACAGAGTTTTCCGTTGCCGCTATAACAACAAATACTAAAAAATAGAAGAAGATTAAAAATAAAGGGGGCTCCCATACAACAAACGTGATTCTTTACTCGTTTTTGGTCGATAGTCCAGAACTCTCTATACTCTACAACTCGGTTACAATATCTGTGGACCTCGCTGGAATGCGTACCCCCTTCCCGTTCTCCTTTCACCTCCCCGCGCTCGCCCCGGCTTGATTGTTTTGCGCACCATATCAGCGCGCTGACACGACGTGACGTCATCGAGCCAGGTCCACAGATATTGTAACCGGGTAATACTTGTAGGTATATTATACAAATAGAGTAGTATTGTATAGTACCGACTCACACTTGGCCGATTTTATTAAGCAACATATGTTTTTGGTTACATTTTGAAATGAAGTGTCGGCACGAAGTAACAATGGCTCGCACTTGGCCATTATTAGATATGCATGAGTTCCCGCACCTTTACATAAGTACTTAATTACATTAAAACAATAACTTCATACATCATACATCCTCGTCATACCTGAGTGTTTCCGAAAACTTCTGTACTTATTTTTTCTTGTACGTATTTTAATTCTCCTTTCCGGGAAGCAAGATACTATCTATACCTTTTTAATTTTATTTTCATAAAAAAAGAAGACATGGCTGGAATGCTGACTGAGAATTCAAAAATCGAATTCTTTGGTTGGATAGTGGTTGGATATAATATTCGTATTAGATTTACGATTAGGTGGAATATAAAAAAGATTCCGACGAATTGAGAACCTGCTCCTTTTTTTGAAGTCGGTTAAAAATGTGATAATGTTCAAACTCCTCTGAGATAGCTCGGCCGAATTTTATAAAAAAAACATGCACATTCATCACAATTTTTTTTCACATTGGTAGGTGGTAAGCTATTATTCATACAGGTTTGCTAGGTCTAGATTATGGTAATATTTTATTTAGGTGGGACACCTAGATGAATGACCTTAAATCACAATTCATTTGCATACTTAATCTATTCAAATACAGTTGAGTTATTTTTTAATTTCTGTCCACCTCAATAAAATAATACTTAACGGCGTAGAAGCCGCATTTAAGCGATCTTTAGTGAAGTTTAGTTTAAAAACTATAAAGACAATTACTTTTAAATTTATACGTCATGTTTTTTGGGTCTTTAATCTAAAATCGTTGAGAAGCTGAAACACGATTAGATAAAATTTTCTCGATAGAAAGCTCTCCCAAAAGTTGCTCCAAAATCTCAGTTTTTCTTCTTTTTTTCCGAAACTACAATGGATGTAATTGTAATTTTTGTTTTAATGTGTCGGTAATTATAATATCTAAAAACGTTGAGAAATAGATTTTTAATAGCTAGCTCAGTTTTAGAGAAATTAGGTAAAAGGTCGTTTTTCTGTTATATTCTTCCGCGACGCTGCATGTCGCACCCATCAACGTATTCGTGAGAGTGAAAAAGACAAAAAAATAAATTTAATAAAGCCCCTTAAGCATTAAATCTGAGATTCATACATTATGGTATAGCTGAGCAATGTTGCTAACACATATGTACGTGCCGAATACGTAATTCCATAAAAAAATTGATATGAAAAAATTCCAAAGTTGACGCCAAATCTTACTGAAAATGTATAGGGCTTAAAACTAGGTAATATTACAACATGTAACTTTACATGATTACTGAAATACAAAGTAGTAAAAACGGAAAGTATTTTATATTAGGAATTGTCTGAAATACCTTTTAATTTCGCTTTAATAGGTATTGGGGCTGTGAAAATTTCAACTGTCTAACTATTACCTACTGTTTAAGAGATACAGCATGGTGACAGACGGACGGTGGAGTCCTAGTAATAGGGTTCCGTTTAACCCTTTGGTTGCGGAACCCTAAAAATTCAACTTTATTTTAGCATACTAATACATCAAAATAAAGTTGCGAGCGGAAAATCAGTAGCTTCATAATATAAAGCGGCACCTTTTTCTTGGAGTAGTTTTAATGACAGCAAATTAAATGTATTCTTCAACCGTGACCGAACATCGCGTGCCGGGGCGGCCGTCAGAATAGACTGAACGCTTATGAGCTGACACAATTCGATTTAAATAAAGACAATTATATCGGATTCTGAGGAAAAATTATATTAATTTCCGCGCTTGAAGACACGGTGGCACCACAATCTACCATAAAAAAATCTCTCATTTATTTTTATTACAATGTTATTTGTCCAGTCAAATCCCCTGGTGATGCTCTCATGTCAGAGCGAAACGCACCTACTCAGAGAAAAAGTTTATTAGAATATTTGTTATGTAGGTACGTAGGTACTGTTCTTTGTCATTGAGATTCATCCAAAACAGTGGTATCGGGGTATCTCAAGCAAAATAATTATGTTTTAACTTCACAAAAACAGAAAAAAATACACCTATACCAAGGCGGCTTTATCGCTACCGCTGTAATTTGCCATGACCTAATAGGTACTGCTCTGAATTGAAATACCCAATAATGGGTATAATGCATTCAGAGCACCGCCGTGTGACGTATTCACAATGGTGTGACGTCACACATCACTTCCTGGAAGCGAAGGATTAAGTAGGTACTTTGCGTTCCGTTCCACGATGGTTCAACGTTGCTAATTGGTTAAATTATGGCATTTTGTTACACTTTGTCAGCCAATATTAAATTACCTGTTTTTATTACTAGCAATACTAGCGGATGCTCGCTTAAATCATGTGAAAATTTATACTGGTGGTAGAGCTCTTCTTTCAGGGTTCGGCCGAGTAGGTACCACTGGGATAAAATACTCTACTAACAATATTCCCCGGCCCAACATAAGAGTCATTTAAAAATCTTTGCTATATCTCAATACAATCCAAAATACCCGAATGGGCAATGGCTATATATTTGTTTACGTATGACATTCAGTCAGTTAGGATTTGTGAACCATTATTTTACCCTTTCCATATTGCGGATGATAAAAAAAGACGCGGCACTCCGGGAATGTCGACAGAAGTGAAAACTTTAATCTGTTCATGTCTTAACAGTGCCATCTTAATATAAAGTCAGGAAACAGTAAATAACATGACAGTTAATTATTATTTCAAAAAATTCGGTAGTACGTACCTATCTCAGAGTTTTACATTCAAGTTCCACTTAAATTGTAGAGATGGCGCTATACGGTATAACGTAGCGAGTTTCATGATTTTTGTTCACTCTAAAAGTGAAAATCTTAAACCATACAAAATCTTCTGCTAAGACTATTTATTTACGGCTGTAAGGATAGTCCAGTCTAACTTTAGCTCTACGTCTTAGCCCTAGGTTCTTTATCCATTCCGAGTTTCAAGTCACCTACTTGAACTTATCGCTAAAGGTTCTGATGCCTGTAATTTCTGAACTACAAAAGTGATGATGATAAAATTTGTATGGAATAATCTTTAAAGAACCTCCTTTCTAACAAAGAAAGAGTGAATCAAATCGGACAACGCGTTAATGAATTATAAGTAAATACACATTTTGACTTTGATGCCGTCTTCCAGGGAAACCATGATGAATTTCGGGACAAAAAGTATCCTATGTCCTACCTCGGAGTATGAGCTATAATCATGTTAAGTTTCATTTAAATCCATCCAGCGGATTAGCCGTGATGCCCGGTCGTGAAACAGACAGACAGACAGACAGACAGACAGACAGACAGACAGACAAAAATTAAAAAAAATACAGTTTTGGCTTCAGTATCGACTAAATAGTGTCCTCCAACAAAATTTTTCAAAATATCTTCAATGTACAGAATTCGACCCGTTACAGTTTTATTATAAGTAATAGATTGTAGGTACGATATTGATAATAAATTTAATAAATATGCCTATGTTGATATTTATAATGTGTAATAATTAGTTAATAATACTCTTACCAGATGTCACCGCTAAGGTAGAGTCAATAAAATAACAAGTTTCTGAGAAAAGATGATCTTTAACACTTGGGGTTGCTGACCTATAACTTATTTATTATTATTGTTGAATATTGACTCTCAATACCAGCTGTTTTGGAACCAAACGGGTGGCTCACAGCGATAATAAAATACCAGAATGCGTAACTTAAGAGTATAACTATGTTACTTACCTAGGTATATCACACTGTTAAAAAGAATATCATTAAACTGTGCCTATATTATAGAATCCGCTAAGGCTTTAAAACTGAGAAAGATACGGGAATGATGTATTTGACAGTCGTTATCGATAAGACACGTGGTCTACGTCACGGATGTCTATATCCAACTTCTAGCCGATCTGCCGAGTGTATAGTACCTAGTAAAAGTAAAATTTTTACGATATGTATAGGTATTAGGTATCTTTCTTTGCCATCAAGTGAGGTAACAGTCAAGTATGAATGAAAGAAAAATACTAAGTAATTAACAGTTCCTAAAACTTGAACTTGGGAAATAGAGTTCCTCTTCCTATATAATATAACCAAAATCCAGTAATACCTAATAATATAACCAAAATCCATCCGATCGAATGTAGGAGCCATAAACTAGGTTATGGTTAGAATGAACATTGAGTAAATAGGTATACCTTAGGAATACTTATGTACATGAATACATACCTTTATTTACTCTATGACTATGTTGTTACTAATTGATCTCATGATACGCATTCTTCTGAATAAATTAGTATTATTTTATTTATATTAGACCTGTAATTAATGTACCTATATGGTATCTACTTACTATAAATTACTATTTTCTAACGATTTAGCTGAAATAGCCTAGATAACAGTTGTTATTCCTATTTCCTACCCTATCTGCCTACTTACCTATTCTTCTACAATTGAACAAAACCATTAATTATTCATGACCTAGGAAGAACTTATAAGAAAAACGTGAAATATACCTAATTGAATTTGTTCTGAACCTTACAATAGCTGGGCATTTCCTCTCAGAATAAGATAAGTTTGGTTAGTAAATAGAGAAAGAATAATGAAGGGGTGGATGGATTGTGTGAAAGAAGATTGCACGTTGACAGCTGATAGAGAGAATAGCTGAGAGAATGAGACTTTTTTCATTTATCGTGCGAAAAATCAAGGAATCCCACGGGATTTTCAAAAAACCGTTCCGTTCCACACGCGTGCGGAGCCGCGGGTAACAGCTAGTCTATAATATTTATGATAAAAACGATCAGTAACAAGAAATAACGTTAAAACAAACATTATGCTTGAACGGAAATAAAAGTTAAAACACTTATTAATTCAACTATCGTAGTACAGAGTTACCCACTAACTACTAGGTGTTATATGGGTGTTCTAGATATTTTATTCAAAAAATCTTTTTTTATGCAAAAGAATGACACCTCGTCATTGTTTTATGTACAGTCACGGAACGAAAAATTTCGTCAATTTTCAAACAGATTCAGACTCAGATGCACTAGTCGATTGTTTTAGTATGTTGACATAATAGACTTTTGCAATACTAGTGCAAGCAAAAATCGATACTAAGATGACGAACCTTTTTATTCTGCGACTATACCTAATCAAAAAACTAAATGATTGGGGGACTCCAAAAAAACAAAATAAAATAATTGAGCGGACCAATTTTTGCTCGTTATTGGGGCTTCTGCATCTTATGGGGGGAAGAGGGATAAAGAAGTGGATTTGACCATAATTATGATGATAATAATTCCATGCAGACAAAGTCACAGACAACAGCTATAGATGTTTCTTGCGTCAAAAATGCCATAATGGGCGAATGTCAGGCATTGTTTTAATAAATTGAATTCTTGAATGAATACCAAACGAAACAATAGGGAAACCGCACAGCTAGATACGTTTCACTTCCTAGAATTTGTGGCGAGATGCTTTGATGATCTTTTTGTTAGGTAAGTATTTCTTAATAACATAGCATAACTTAGCTCAACAGAAATATGTAAGTACATACTTACTGAACCCAAAACTGAACCACGTTAAGGGCGATGGGTACCATCCGGGCGCGAAAATTCAAATTTTATTTAGTTTTTCGCTCATAGTGGGCTAATTATACAATGAAGGCTAATGGCGATGAGTTTTGCGGGCACAACATTTATGCATCTACATGTTTTTAATAAAAACTCTGCTCAACAATACTCATTTACTTCATATTGGTTCCCGATAGCTCGAAATCTGGGAAACTGCAAAAAATTATCTTTCGGGAACCAATATGAGATGAGTGGGAACTTTCGAGCAAAGTTTCTATTAGAAACATATAGATGCATAAAATGTAGGCCCGCAAAATGCATTGCCATAAATCTACAATGTGTAGTTAGTCTAATATTTGCGAAAAACTAAACAAAATTTGAATTTCGCGGGCTGGTAGGGCCGCAACACCTTAAACGAAACGAAAATTCAGACAAACGGACAGACGGACAACAGAGTCCTATTATTCTATTTTTTTTCTTTTAAGTTACAGAACCATAGAAATGTATCTAACAATTTATTATGATTTTTACTCTACAAATGCCCTTGCGCATCAAAATTCAATAGGTATACTTAGTATAGGTAGGGCAGATGACCCGGTTCTGGCCATTTTAGGAGATTTTAACCACTTAAGCTTTAGGGATTTAATAGTTTTAGATATCTCGGACGTCATTTACATATTAAGTCAACGAAAATATATTATCCTTGCCATATAGAACCTTGTTATTACAAAATTCTCAATATACATTTTTATATTTGAAAAACTGCGAAATGGGTGACTTTGAGCCATTTTTGGCCATATTTTACCCATTAGTGGCCATCCTGTGTGCCAGTTCTGGCCATCATGAAATAAAACACGTATAGCATCAAAATCAACTTAATATTTATTACTAAATCGATACAAACTACTCATTAGTACCATAATCAAAAAATTAGTTCCATAATTTACTTTTACAGGCTGCATTCTTTTGCTTAAGTTCAATATTAACCGATCACAATCAAATAATAGATCAACTTTATTACAAGTACTATCCTTAAAAATATTTTTATTTATGTAATACATATACTTAGGAATATATGTCCGGCAAGAACTTCTCCATCGCTTTAACTTTGAAAAAGCCTCTGTTATTATGTTTTACTGGAGGACTTATTATTTCTACGATTTCACTTTTTTTATACCATATTTTGTCGTGTTTTTCCGGCCATCTGAAAGAATTCCCAGTAGACAGTACCATGGTACTAATTTCATACAGACCTTTATCTATATTTACAATTTCGCCAGGAAAATATTCCCCTTCATACTTCACTATCACATAACTACCCCTTTTTAACACTGATTCAGAACTACTGTCCTCAGTAACAGACCTTTTCCTTTTTCTCTGCTCTGAACCTCTTAGCTGTTTATTTTCTTGATCTATCATTTCTTCTTCATTTGATTTGGTATCACTCTGTTCATTCCATTCACTGTCATCACTTTCCATATACTCAACTTCACCATCTTCATCAGACGACGAGATTTCTTTAACTCCTTTTTTCTTATTAACCTTCATTTTCGTCTCTTTTTTCTTTTTATTGATTTGCTTTTGTTTCTTTTCATTTTCGGCTGCTTGCATAATATCCCACCATTTGTTTGAAGTTATAACTGAAGGAACGTACATTGCTTTTCTAGTATTTTTAGGCACTACTTTCCCTGGATACAATACACATGCTCTCACTAAGTCTCTTGCTGTGTGAGGAAAAATCTGCAAATTTGATGATTCAGATTTTTTCTGCTTTTTGTCATTTTGTATTACCTCGTTTCGTACAACCTCCTTTTGATTAGACGTATCAAGATGATTTGAAATGCAAGGATCTTCATCACATTTATATAGATCAAGAGTATCATTCGATTCGGGAGTGGGTTGGACAAGGCCTTCTTGGTCACATGAAACAAGTTGGGGGGATGATACACAAGGTTTATCAAAGGTATTGCCATCTTCATGGACACCATCATCTTTATTGCGGGGATTATCCACCTTTTGAGAGGCATTATCTTTGACTGTGTCCTCTTGATAGTAATTATTATCAATAAGTGACGGAGACGTCGAACATTCTTTCCTGGGAATGTCCTTGCTTTGGGTATCTGTCTGTCTGGCAGAGATCTCTCCATCCGCGTTATTGTGTAAGTAAGCAGATGTGCACGTATCTTCGAACTCTGTCGATATGACTGCCTGATTATTTCGGGTATTCACAGCAGTGTCATTTTTAAAAGCCAGCCAAGTATCATATAGCATCGATGCCTCCATATGTCCTTCCCATTCGATGCCCGATTCAAATGTAGCGTAAAATTCTTTAAGCAAGTTCGGATTTATTTTGCTTTCTAAATATGCTAGATAGCTAGACTCAGTAATAGAATTTTTTGTGATAACATCATGGTTCTCTTTTAAATCGCTGTTAGATTTCACAATTCTTTTGTAATTTACAAAATCAGCTCCAAATGGATACAAGCCACATGTCTTAAATCCTGCTTTTATATTGTTTGCAAAAGTTTCATTATTGACCAGTAAGCTATGAAGTGCTAAAGGAAGGTTATATTTTGTAATTTCTTGTCCATCATCATTTTCTATTCGCCACTTTTTCACTAGCTTGCGCCAGTTCTGTTTTAGAGGATAAAATACCGCGACGTCTAAGGGTTGTAACATGTGTGTTGTGTTTGGAACAAGCGCGACCACTATGATTCCATTTTCACGACACAATTTGCTTAGTTGCATCGTCAAATGAGACTTATGTCCATCAAGGAACAATATTATAGGCAATTCTATTTTTTTATCTTTAAGGTAAGGAATAAAGACGTTACCTATGTATTCATAGAACGCCTCACCCGTCATCCAACCTTTATCAGTTTTTCCAACTCCCCATGAATCTGGTACATTTTGAATGACTTCACTACTCATCCTTTTGTACTTATAAACAGTTAAAGGAGGTGCATACTGTCCAAGGGCATTGACAGTGAACAGTGTTGTAATATTTTCTTTATCGCTGTTCTTTGAAGTGTCGTAGACATGCTGGCCTTTTTCAGCTAAGATGAGACCTCCTTTTGGTGCTAGAAAGAAAGCAGTTTCGTCACAGTTCCAGATTCGTGAGGGGTCTTCTAATATCATCACATTTTCTGCTAGTAAAGAAGATACTTCCTGAAACCACTTCCTTATTTTTTCTTCACTAATTAATGCACGTGCTTTATTTATGTATTCCGCATGCTTCTGTCTGAGATCGGGATGTCTGGCCATAAATCCCTCAAACCAGGATCTTGATGGTCTGTCATTTATGAAAGGTGTTTTCAAACCTCCTTTTTTTACAATTTTTTTTACCGAGTCCAAAAGACCTTCTTTATTTATTGGAAATCCAACACGAGCACACTCTTTTATCCATGCAACAAGTTCATTTTCGATTTGATTCCCAAGAACTGCTTGAGGTCCCACATGTCCCGAAGTTTCAGGTGCCTCACCAGAAAGCTTATGACGTAAAGTCGTTCGAGGAATATTAAAGGTTTTGCTAGCAGTGGAAACCTTCATTCCCTTTTTAATAGCGTCTAATGCTAATCCTACTTTATGTGGCGAGTACTGAAATAATTTTCTCTTTACTCCATCCGCTCTACTTTTGCTCGACGAAGACATATTTTCAATACTCTGAAATAAAATAAAATTAATCTCACTAATAGTTGTTTATAAACAGATTTATATAATTAGTTAAAACAGAATACCTAGGTACATCTATATGATGAAGAAATAACAAAAAAGGCAACGGTAAACATTAAGTGGCCAGAACTGGGGTTTCTACGTGCGCCATTTTTGGCCATCGATCTGGCCAAAGATGGGAAATTGTATATTATTTGCTCCACTTGTGGCCACCGGCTTTTAACCTCACTTGCCATACGTATGGTGAGCAAATAACTTAATTTCGACTAAGACAATAAGCTTAAGATGTAAAACGAGTATTAAGATAAAAAAAATTAACAATGATTTCAAAGATATTATCTGATTACTCACCCACTGTCCTTAATGTTTTTATTAACAAATTAACACATTTCACGCTCACGGAAACTGATTGACAACTATCATCTCTGTGACGTTTGACACATGACAGCTGACATTTGTGTTAGGTTTGCCATAGTATACTCTTACAATTACCGTATACCATAGACTAAATTAGTTACCTACACCTTATATATATTACTTCAAAGTTGAAAATGGCCAAAAGTGGGTCAGTGGCCAGAACCGGGTCACCTGCCCTAGATACAATAAGGAAGTTAGAAGTGGCGCTCATAATTTGTAAATAATTGTCGAGATGGTGTGAGGAGTTTAAACAACACCTTGTAAGGTCTCATTATACGTAATTATGCAGATAATTAGGGAATAAACTTCAGTTTTATTACTGGTAATTACAGTTTTCAATTTAAACAAATCCCAGTTCGAACATTACTACAGAATCAAGGTCTTCCTAGAATTAGGAACTAGAATTATTAGGAACCATCACAGAGGTGGATGTAGAATAAGTTATTTACCAAACTAAACCTCAGTTAGTTGTTACCATAGATTACCTGTAGTTGTTACACAGCATCGCACAGGAACACCAAAGCGCTTGGCGGTGCATCTTTGACGGTAGATGGTAACTGGTAACCAGCCCCGGCCGAAATCACCAGACTAGCAGCCTTGAGCTTTATCTGTTCTACATATTTCTTCCATTGCCGTTACTTATCAATGACAACTAATATTGTCACACATTTTGTTAGTAGAAAACTATTACAGCTGCTAAAAATCCAAAATGCTGCGAGATAGAGACGTCATTTGCTCAAAATCTCTATAAAAGACAGAAGCGTTATCTATTGAGGAACCATAGTCGATAATTTACTTTTTGTATATGTATTGTACGTGACAGTTCATACGAATACCTCCATTATCCATGCAAACGTGATGTTTTCGCAGTAGCTGCTTGATCAGCGATTAAACTAAACTGAGCGAGGAAAATAATGTTATTTAAAATTATAAATTATACGAATACGAATACTAATTATTTTGTATACACGAAGGTCGGGGGTGCTCTTATGTCCTACTGTTGCCTTGTAGAACCAGCAGTGAGAACGACTGTATGATACTGTGCGTTTCTACATTCCCTTCTATTCTAGATCCCCGCTCCGGGGGTAAGGCCCGGTTTCCACCAAAGTGGAGCGGAGCGGAGCTGTATTTGAGTAACCAATCAGATTTCGTGTATTTGATATGTCCGACACTGAAGGGAGAGGAGATGTCGACACTGAGGGGAAAGGAAATGACGAAATCTGATTGCCTACTCAAACAGCTCCGCTCTGGTGGAAACCGGGCCTAATAAATTAGTAGTATGGTGTTTTTACTACAACTAAGATCTCCGTGGTCACGAGGTAGATACCTGGTTCGTACTTCTTTTAAATAAGTTTAGGAAATAAGTTTTTTTTATACGTAACTTCAAATTGCGCAGTTAATAAATCATGAACATGAAGATCAATATGCTTCTTTAATACCTTAGTGCCCTTACAGTAGGAAGGTGGTCGGTAGGACTGAAAGTCTTAGACATCCTCAACTGAATTTTCTTACTGAATTTTTATCTCTTACTTTTGATAAAGAAATATTTATTTATTTATTTATTTATTTATTATATGATATGCCAGCGATAATTTTTTTTTTTTTTTTTTTTTTTTTTTATTGTAAATAGGCTTGCGCTTGACGACAATCATGCCTGATGGAAAGCAGTGATGAAGTCTAGGTTGGAGCGCGCTTGCCTAGAAAATGCCTATTCACTCTTCTCTTGAAGGCACCCAGATTATACTTGGCTGGGAACACGGAGGCTGGAAGGGCGTTCCATACCTTAGCGGTTCGTATCAGAAACGTGGAAGAAAAACGTTTCGTGCGAGTTTGTTGGATGTCAACCACATAAGGATGCCACCCCTCTCGGCGTCTTGCAGTCCTATAGTAGAAAGGTGAAGGAGGAACAAGGTTATGTAGTTCCTGAGCACACTCACCAAATTGCAAAAACATTTAAAATAATATGGAACAAAGTTACAATAGTGCTAGTACTGTTACAATTATCAATTATAGGCATACACAACATTGCCGAGATATATCTCCGATTAAATTTAGCAAAAAAAAAAGATAAAAAACATTACATTTGGCTTACAAGTAATAAGTTATAGTTAAATTAATTATTTACAATGTCAAGGCATATTAAAATGACAGTTAGATTATATACATTATTTACAATGTCAAGGCGTAATAAAGTTACAATAAAAAATAGAATTAATTTAGACGATTAAAATATTACATTAATTACAGTTAATTTATTCATGCTGATATAATTTTTTCTTAAAACTAAAATATTTTATTATTAAAGTAGGTAGCTACTGTAGATATCGACTTACGAGTAGTTAGGCACGTCTCACAACGAGGACCAACGTAAAAACTATCAAATATTGGCACAACTGAATCAACGTGTCGTATATTTTGATTTATTAACTGTTTCTATTATTATAACTTAATGTTTACTTTGAATTATACGTATAAGATCGTCTACATCATAATATTTTGTTCACAAGTCCGTCACAAATAAAAGCAGTGGAAAGGGAAGTTTTATTAGCCAATGGAATTTGACCACCCGAAAGTATTTGTAACATCCACGCTACTGTGTTTATTTGGGCCAGGGAGCTATTTTGTCCAGCAAACTGTTCACCTTCTCATATTGTGGTCCAGAAGTCTTGAGAGGCCCCGTACTTTCCCCAGACGGGTGCCTGATGGGCTCCCCACAAGTTTTTTGTTGCTAAAGGGGAGACTAACCGAAAGAGACGAGCCTTTTCTGGGGCAGACGTCACAATTCTGTGATTCCCGCTGCCGCTCCTCCCCTTCCGAAAAACTTCTCGTGGTGACCGAACTGCCTGTAGAGTTGTGTGCTGTAGCTGCGGTCTCCTCGGAAGCTGCTGCCGTTGTCGCTGCTGGCACACACCTCAGCCTTTTGTGCCACCGCATGCATGCACAAACTCCTGGAATCCGTGGAAGTTTACTTCCAACGAGACACAACACCGGGAAGACTCCTCACGCGCCATCAATGGAAAACTGTTTTTCGAATGAATTCCATGTCGCAATGGAAAACACGGTCTGTCGCTTTCAGAACATTAATCCATGAGCCATGTGCTCCGCTCATTAGAACTCCAGCTTCCGGACCCATTGAGCTCTGTCACTTAATATTCCGGTTCTTCTGTCTCTATTGCTGATTGGATCATGTGAGATAGTCCGAGAGTCCGCTTTCCACTCCCTTTGAGCGTCTCTGAGCTTCGGATATATTTCTGAGTTTCATAAGTGGTGGCCGAGTAGGTGTGGATAGTAATGTCCCCATGATCAGCCTCTATAGCCCATTGGCTATCTCGGCTATTTCTCTTTCTGTAATTGCTAATGCTTCGAAAACTAACATAACAATATACGGATAAGACATACTTTATCAACCAACATCACTCGATACACCATTTTATTATTTTCGAAGTTCTAATGTGAAGCAGTGTTTTAGCGATAATATTTATTTATTTTTGATGTTGTTTCCAAATTCCAGTAATGCCGTGTAAGGGCGCGGCGGCGCCATGGCCTCGGGCCGGCAGCTGCGGCTGCTGCTGTGGAAAGACTACCTCATCAGGAAGAGGAAACCGGTCAGTACCTAGGTACCTTCATTACCAGCCTGGGTAGTGGGTACAACTGTTTCCTTGCCTTTGTTACTAAGGAAGAATGTTACAGAGGTTGTCACTTGTCACCATTGAAGATTGTGCTATCGATGTATCGAGAGGCATAAGTCATTCGCTAAATCTTCCATCCTAAACTACATAAGTAATAATTATGAGAGAGTCATTATAGGTATGTCTGTGTGTATATTTGGTAGGTTGTCTTTGAGCATGGTATCTTGGCAAAAATCGAATAATGAACACTTGGCTGAGTCGTTGCTCAAAAGTTAGTCAGCCTGTCTGTGGTGAGACATTTAACCGCCGCGTCGCGCCGGTGAAATGTAAAATGATTATTATAAGCTTACGAATAATTTATAGCATGAGACAAAGAAAAGGAAGGAGAAACACTAGATGACAATCACGCCCGATGGAAAGCAAGGATAAGTTCTTGATTGGAGCATGCTCGCCTAGAAAATGCCCTTTCAGTCTTCGCGGTATTTAGGGTATATACCCTTAGTGCTTCTTCTTTAAACAAGATCTTAATGTTACAGATAACATTAATCGGAGTGTTCTGGGCCGCGCTGGTGCTCCTGAGCCTGTACATAGTTAGAATTAACGTAAATAACACGGATTACCCCACCTGTAAGTACATCGTCGCCTTTATAAATATGTTCTCTTGTAAAATTTATCAGAATTTTTAAGGTTAAAATCATTCATATAATATCATCACATCATCAGTACGCCCTTCTATTTTGCCTATTAGCTTATCAGCCGCCTTCTTCAGGTCGTTGGTCCAACAGGAAGAAGGAAGACCTACACTGCGTTTCAAAGCACCACCGAATACATGATATGATATTACTAACGTACCAGTAAGCAGTCTCCCAGAACACGTCTGCCCCATTATTACGTCATTATATCAGCATGCAGTACCCTTCGAATTGAAACACAGTAAAGCATTACTACCTACTTCACGGACTCTTCATTCAAAGTCCTATCATTAAATTGAATTCTAAATTGCGTTAATTTCTTCCAGGCCAATTCGCGGCACGAGCACTACCCAGTGCGGGTGTATTGAACTTTCTGCAGTCCTTCGTGTGCAATGTCAACAACGAATGCTCGCCACTGGAGGAGTTTGAGGAGATACCTTCCTACGAGAATACTACGTAAGACCAAATTATATTTTTCAGCGAACTCAACCCAAGCTGCTTAAACATTTAAACAACTGCCGCAACCGCAAATTTTTGCCGTTAAAATTTTATTGGAACGAGCATTCTGGTACTCCACACAAATCTTTCATGAGTTTACCAAGCACTTAGCCCCCGTCAATATGACTGATAGATGTAAAGTAATGTGAGGTTTTTTTTGTTAAATTTATAGAAACGATGACTGGTGATATTTTAGGCAAAGTAGTAAAATATCAACATCTTAACTCTGCATTGGTACTGGCAAATAACGCCGGTCAAAAATCGAATCCAGGATGATGTAGTTAAACTACTAAAAATACCAAAGAGACAAATACTTACAAAATATTTTAAACAATAAATAATGGTGATAAATAAATATATTCTGTTGTAAAGGTTCACGCACATCCAGCGCCAGATCTCATCGATCATCACAAACGAGACGGTGATCGACACGGCGGCCAACGTGCCGGACGCGCTCAAACTGCTCGCTACCTTATCAGACATAGCTGATAACGCTCTATTTTTGAACATCACTAGTGAGTAAAACTATAATTTCTGAAGTTTCTCAACTCGTACATCAACCATCAAATCTCATCGATGCTAGCCCAAATAATAATTACAGCAACGAAAATTAAAACAAATACTCAAAAGAATTAAAACCAATTTTCGGTTCCAGAAAACGGATTGCGTGTTGGTGACATGTTCAGGAATCCAAAAAGGGTAAAACGGTATTTGGCTAATCAGCTTGGACTGTCTGAAGATGTTTCTAACAGTATTATCACAGCTGAAGTTGGTTTTGAAGGTGTAAGTAATCTGAAAGAAAATATTTAAATCAAAAATAAACAAATTGTAAAATTATAATTTATCAACATTATTTTTCAGGTAATGCAAGGAAATTTGGACAGGTGTAACGTAGATTCTGTAAACAAGACCATAAAAATGAAAGACGGTGAACATTTAAAAGCCTTTGTTGATAAATTGTGTGCATTGCCAAAGAAAACCGCTCAAAATCTAGTCATGGGGCTCGTTGCTGAAGTGGATATAAGAAAATATATTACAATGGTACGGTTTTTTATTTCTATGATTGTTTTGATATGAACTAAAAGATCGTTGAATATTCATGTGAATGATCAAATAAATGTACAAAGACAGATAGACGAAAAAACGATATATGAACAACATGTAAAAAGAGATGATGATGAGAATAATTATGAGTGTAGTTGCAGATGTCGTACAATCCACGGCTGATAAGGCTGAAGATATAGAAATTCTCGGCCATGATGTGCTTATCCAAAAAAAATAGGAAAAGGCGACTAATAAGGCAAACAGTTATATTATCAAAATGAGCTATGTCTTGATTTTTAAACCGGTTAGGGGTTGCTAGTTTGCTAGAACTTTCTACGTTGTCATTTATCATATGGTGATGTAGCTAAAAAGATGTATGATGCCTGAAAGAGATCGCTTGTAGAAATAAGGTTTTTTCTTTGTCCGTTGTCTATATTTCCTTTCCCTTTTTTCAAAATAATTATTTCTACCTCTTGTTGGTTTTTTATATTAATCTACAGTAAAGCTTTCCATAGATAGGCGATATGTATTACAAGTTATCCGGGGATGTAAGGCTTACAAGACTCGGTGACATGGTAGTGGCGGTGCTCAGGATGATTTCTACGAGCAGTTTCTTGCCTCCAGAATTAACTGCCATAATTCAGGATAGTGAAGTCGACTTTAGCTATGTTAATTTGACCATGTAAGTATAACAGGATATAGTATACCCTGAATTAAGATGGAATATTTTTTTTCCTAATATCCCCATTTTTATATTGCAGGATAAAAAAAGTTGTTAATTTATTTCAATCAACTTTCGGAGAGACAGAATCATTTAAGACAATCAAAGAGGTCGTCGATACTTCAGTTATAGCCGTAGAATACTTATACAAGTTCCTAAAGAAAAAGAAATTACTACCGTGGAGGAAGTCACAGATTTAGCTTTAACAAGTGTTGGTGACAAGTATGGGATAAGCCAAGGATTTCATAAAGCGTCAGAACTCCTTAATAGTGTAACAAATTCACTTACAGAGATTACTGCTAATAGTACAACGCTAAGCATATTTAACGCGTAAGTAGCTTATGACAATTTTTTTCCTAGATCATAACAAAAACCTTTTGTGAAAAATTTTAAAAAGAAATTTTTGCTTTCAATTTGTATTTTATTCTCTATATTTTTACAGTCTCTCTGGCATGACGAATTTCATTCTTAAGTTCATGCCAAAAAATCAACAGCATGATGTTCTGTTCTATTCAACTCTGCTGGCAAAGCTAATTGAAGGTGCGCGAAAAGTCGTCAACATTAACATGCATATAGAGCAGTTGGCTTATAACATCTCCCTGCGTAACCCCCAAGGTGTTCGTATATTATTGGAATTACCACCTGATGTTATAAGCAAAGGGTTGGACGCTTTGGCAAATGCAGAAAGAATACAGGTAACGATTTCAATTATTTTACACAATATAAAGAATCTTATGTACGAATATATGTCCATCAAATAAGACAAAAACTTTCTGGGTTATACTTATGGGTTGCGCTCGAAATATTGTATTCTTGCATCTTAACTCTCCGCCAAATAATCTTCAATACGTTTATATTTAATTGCAGTTTCTAATTTGCACCCTAGTGCCTTGTGCGCAGACGTAAAACAGTTGGCTAAATGAGAATATAATGGCATTGTCAGAGCCAAAAAAGTTAACGCGATATATAATTTAATTTTTTTTCAGATAATGACGTCAAAACTTAGTGATCCAAATCAAATGTTTTGCGATACGAACCGGATTAAGAACTTCTTTATGGTATCCAAAGAAGAGGCTTCGGGTTTGAAATCACGACTTTGTTCCGAAGCTTGGAGTCATTACGTCAATGATCTTGTCACCGGTTTTGGAATTTACGAAGTTAAAGATAACGTGAGTAACTAAAATGATTCTTGAAAGTTAATTATCAATGTTTTCTTTTATTTAAACTTTTTTTACCACCCTGTCCTTTTATTTCACAAAGAATATCTGCAGGAACTGGTACTGTGATTAATTGATATCTGAGCCTTCCTACAGAAAGTTTCATTATCTCCCCAATAATCTTTTCGTCGCCACACGCTTTTTCTCTTCTATTTTCTCATCAAATTTGTCCCAATTAGGTCCCCTTTAACCAACTATATTAAAAATCATATTCTTGCAAACCATGTCTTAGCATCACACTATAAAGTTCGTTTCAGATTAACAGCATGGCGTCGCTATTTGTCCTGGAAACTTTAGGTAGAGATACCAGCAATCAACTTTACAGTATAGATAAAGATTTTGAAATTGTTAGAAACTTTACTGAAGATATGGAAAGATTCATGACACAAGAACAAGAAGCCATGGACTGGACATTAGCGTTTAATGTTTCTGCTGAATCAGAGGTGTTGAAAGCTTTAAAAAAAAAAGCTTACTTGGGTAAACATATACTGTGAGTTTTAACATTTAATTTTTAAGGAAGGGAAATTCTTTTATATTCTAAAGGTAAAGAGGGGTGGACACTTGACGGTAGAACGGTAGATAGATAAGATGAGAGAAAGAAAGTTTGAAATAGGTAAGTCTTGACAGCGGTAGGTGTTTAACCATATATTTAAAAAATACTCTTTTACAGAATAACCGTCCACGGTGCGTTAGCTAAAGAGGTGGTCAGCCAAAATCCTCTATTAGAATTCAAAATATCGCCATTTTTAAAAGACATTTTTACAATGGTTGAAGCTATCAATGCACAACTAGATGCGGCGCCTCGACACTTAAAACTGAAAGCCAAAGAAATATATAATGTTATTATCAAAATGATTTTAGGGACTGCGCTAGATGAAGAAAAGGTAATACTAAGTGTAATATGAGCATTAATGTCATAATATAATTAAATAATATACTTTCTTTTACTAATAATATTTTACAATTTTATAGATGTACAAAGCACTTTCAACACCATGCCAAGAAATGTTTTGTAATGGACCAGAAATAGCATCTATTTATTTAAATTTCCCAAAAGTAGATGATGAAACTGAGTTATTTAGAGCGCTGTGTAATATAACTAATGCTATCGAAGAAGGATTAGAAAAAGAATCCATTCTTGGGAAAGCTGTAAGTGAAATATCTAATTCAGTTAGTAAAAAATTGGAATTTAAATATATCAATTAATTTATTTTTAGTTTCAGTTTAAATTAATTTATTGTACAAAAAACAATTAAGGAATTTACTCAAAAGTAATCAGTCAGTGATATTTTCAGATAAGACGTGTAAAAGATTCGAAACATAGTGTCTTAGAAGAGATAAACTGGACAGGGTTGATAACTGGTTTAAACAGTCTGTACGAAAAACTTTATAATGATTACACTTACCTGTTTGAGTACAAAACTTTTAATATGAATGACAAGGAGCAACATGATGTTGCTGAAATGATGAAAGAAGTTAAACGTTTCTGGTTTGATATGAAGAACTTGAATCGAATGTTGCATATCAGGTATACTTCAGTTACAATATTATACAACTTAGCCAATAAAGAATTTTAGTCCCAAGTCCATACTACATAGTATTTGACATTTTTGTTTTTAGTGTAAAATTTGGACTTCGCTTCTTGGATATTCTTGATCATGGCATCTTCGATATAAATAGTGAAGGATGGTTGAAACTCAAATACAGCCTGTACTCCGCTACCGGGCCACTTATCATTGTAGATGATTTGGTTCAGCTCATTGGAGGTAAGACACGAAACAATGTTTTATAATTTGCAGGAAGTTTGAATTTAGAACCATTCGGGAAAATACCGAATCTTGTTAAAGCTTTTTTCATTTGATCAATAAATCATTTAGTTTGATATTTCCAAACATCCAATTGTGGAGAGCCATAGGAAGAAGAAAGAGTTAATATAACTTTTGGCCACATGAAAAAGGATTTACTGAGGCTATTCTTTAATGTACTAATAATGATTTCAGGTATTACAAGAAACGCAACATCGACACTATTATCCTCCGTGCCTCCGAGTACTGCGACTGCTTTACAAGACATGCTACCTAATGTGCCGTATTTAATCAAGGACTCTACAGATGTGATTATTGCTGATAAAACAGATGTAAGTACAATGAAAGTCAACTCTGGACTATCTGTTAGATCTATAAGTTAAAGCTTGTAAACACGAATTAAATAAATTTGTTAAAACCCAAAATTGAGTACCCATAAAAATGGAAAAAAGAAGTCCAAATTTTCACAAAGTAGTTACGCTATGGAAGCTAAACATCAAATAATAAGCAGAATAATAAAGCTATAACTCTTGGTTTAAGGAACCGTCGCGTCATTCCGTGAGCCTGACTCCCACCTTTTTGTTACACACTAACTTTTTCAGATTGTACCGGTAATTTCACTCATGAACGCCGTACCGTCGTGGCCCTGCACTGGTAGTCTCTCCCAGCTCATGAAGCTGAGTAAGGAATCGCAGACGGCGCTCAAATCATTAGAGACCATCATGTGCCTGGATGCGGACTTCCAGCAAGAGTGGATCGATTACTTAGCTATGAGAAATGCCACCGTTTTTGTAAGTTTTTACGTTTCTCTGACACCGTTATGTATTCTAAAAGAAAGTTTTGGTACAATATGCAATATCAGTAACAACATTTTCTTTACAATTTCCTGATTTATAATTTTTACTTGCTTCTGAATGTGCATTCCTTTTCGCGTGTATTTTAGAAAACCCAATCGTGGAACAACACAAGATTCCCGGACAACATATTCCTCAAATTCTCATCAACTTTCGATTCTCTAATAAGAGATTTTGATACCATTAAAGAGATTTTCCAAAGTGCTCTCGAGGACCGAACAGATGGACGCATGACGCTGTTGTCAGCTCTACAGTATACTGCTCAGGCGTTTGATACTCCTGATAAGGACAACAAATTAAGGTAAATTAGTAAAATTAAGAAGAAGAAAAAAAATATTTTTTAAACAATACCAAAAATAAGATTATTTTGCTAGTTTAAGTTTAAGAAAAATTGGAAGAGTAGGTAAGTCAATATAGAAGTAGCGTTACGAGAAACTCGTACTAAACCCAGCGAGCTTGTTAGCTTCTTCTCGTTCAGGACGCGTTGGAACCCTTGTTTTAAGCCATAAAATAGTTATTAATTAATTATTTACTGACTCTTCAAAAGTGGCTTGTAGTAATTTCATTTGATTTCAATTGTCACTATCTCCAATAGGAATGTAATGACTTACCTGATACTGAGACATGTTTAATAAATCAAACTTTCAGAAAATTCCTATCAAAAGTGGATACAGTGTTAAACGCTATCAACACTACATCAATCCATGAAGATGTACCTCTGAACACGCTTTGGAAAGAATACCTCAACTGTACAGCCGCATACATAGATGATAACTGCAGAATTCTTGGTAGAGCTACTTGGAAACACACTCTGAAGTTTATATCTACCACCTTCGGGAATATCACTGAGGATCTGCATACGTATTTCAAAGAAAGTAATGGTGAGTTGCAATAATGGCGAAGAAACGAACATACATTAATGACTGTTTTTGTCCATAATCCATTTTGTTTCAACTGAAATTAAATTTGTAATTTTATAGAAAAGGACAAGAGTGTCTAGGATGAAAGATACGTGATAGATGTATGTAAAAAGAGTAAATACTCAACATTTCAAGGTGCAGAAACCGCTTCAACTTAGAATCGAGTCGACAAATCTTTATACAATTATCACCTAATATACAATAATTATAATTTTCAGTGATTCTAAAGTTTAATTACTTATTAATCTTAAATAAGAAAAAGGTGCAAGTTTAAATAATTCGTAAAAATTTTTACAGAACCAAACTCCACGGTCTTGGAAGCTTTAGGCTTTACCAAAGACACCGGTCTGTACTTGCTGTATGACAAAATGCCAGAATTTGTAGCTGTTCTGGTGAACTCTTACTGGGACCTGGGATTTATGAAGCAGGTAATTTCATTGTCTTTGCTGAATTTCATAAGCATTAGGCACTGCTGTCTAATGCATCACGCTGGATGTTGCTGGTGATAACTAATTACCAAATGTAAGCAATGCGAGCTATTTCCGTTTCTAATGACTGGATCGTATCTCATTTGACACTGTTTTTCATTTCTTAGAAACAATTCTTGTATTTTTTTATTTAAATAATAAATATATTGAGCAATAATAATCTTACAAAGCTCCATTTATTCTTTTATCAAATAACTTTATCCTTTTTAACAGGTTCGGCGTGCTGCACAGACGCATTTCTGGGATTGTGCAGAAGTGTTCCAGGCGTTAAATCCTGGTCCCAACAGCCCAGTAGACGCCTCCATGCTCGCTAAAGTACAAACATTCGTCTGCCCCTCCCTGCTGCATTGGCTTTCCATGCCCAGGGGCGATAACAAACTTATTGACGTCTTTACCAAACCTGTAAGTTTTTATGCATCAAATTTTAAATATCTGAGACTAATTTGAAAAAAAAAACGGTGGCCACATTGGCAGGAGCTTTCGAAATATACACAACTCTGGATTAAATACATATAATAATAATAATTGTTAAGTATATGACATTAAATATTCCAAAACATCTGGAAATTCAATTTTTTATCTTCTTATTAAATAAAGATAATCTGATCTGATATGTTCTTTCGCAGCAATATTTCTTTTTCACCTTAGAAGTATCTAATTTAACCAGCACCTACGAAAAGTTTTATACGACAGGAAACAATCTAGCAACTCTTTTAAACAATATATCTCACAAAAGTATAGAAAATGAAACGAAATTAGAAAAGTTGAAAGAAAAGCTTGTACATGCTGTAGATTCTATTATATCATATGAAATCAAAGACACTGAACCCTCGTATATACTATTTAATGAATTAAATAAAGAAAATTTTGTGATTTCAATTTACTTAACCAGAGTCGTTAAAATTATCAACAAACTCGTCGAAGCTATCGATGATTTAAAGATTACCGACTTTGTAAATAACGCTTCACAAGAAGAAATTAATAATTTGGAAACAGAACTAGCAACAATACAGAAAATTTTCAAAAGAAGGCCTTCAGAAGCGATCGCATTGCATTTTGATATAATTACAGATGTATTGTGGACTAACAAAAGTGATTACAAAATTAGTAATGCTTTGAATGATTTCTGTAATCGGTTAAGTAATAAAGATAATTCAAAAAATATTCTCGTGGAGCTGGATAGAGTTAAGGCTCAGATATGTGCAAAGAAATACAAGATGATATATGGTGCAGTACAGAATGGTATTGATGAAGATTTCGTTAATTCTAGTAAGAGCTTATTAAATGTTGTGAATACACTTAGAGAAGAATCGGAAAATGCTACTGATATTTTCGTTTTTCTTAATAAAAGGTAATTATCTTATATTTAATGATTATTATCTATCGTTTATCGACTTATCAACTGATTTGAAGATTTTAAAAGTTATTCCTCTTCTGCTTAGAAGCTCACTAAAGTCTTGTTTAATTTTTTGTCAATTCTTTTTTTTAGACAACAACTCGTGAACGTTCTCAGGACATCTACAAAATACGCTTACGAACTTGGCATTCCGGTTTATTTGAAATACCTACAAAGTAACTTAAAACATTATGATATAATGATTAGTTTTCTGTCTAACGCTGATTGGTGGTCGGAACTAAGGGCACTTTATAACGGATCTTATGCTAATAATTTCTTCAATGCTGTTAAAAAAGGATTTGAAATTGTAGAGGATATTCTGACACACTTGGATAAAATACATGTGAGTTCATTTACACGTAGGATTGATAGAAATTATTGAATTTTGAGTGAGTTATCTATTTTAACAAATTTTACTGAAAGTAAAATGACTCTACCGTTATGTTCTGAAATACATGTAACGTATATATGATAACAAGGAGTCAAAAAATATAGGCGGCGTAAGCTCTTTTATTCAGTCTTTATCGACAAGTCGTAAACAATATAACAGTTCTTGCTAGAAGAACATAAAAATATATATTTAATTGATTATTACCTCCCTATCACTTACAAGAGCTTAAATACCCTGATACTCTTTCTAATGTTATAAAATAACTTATTCATGAATAATAAATAGTTAATGTTTAGCAAATTCTTTGAAATTATTGTAAGACGTCTGGTATATTGTCTTGTGATGATTCCAGCTAGTGCGGCTATTACGGGACGTAAACACCAATAGTACGGATACGTTCTGTCAGCCGAACATCATTCTTTCCGACTACGTGCCAGACAGCACGGGTATGCTGACTTTCATGCAACGGCAGATATGCGACGTCAACACTACTGCACTTTACACAGAGTTACCGCCACTGCTCTTCGCTTCTCATGTAAGTTCCCGACATTATCTCAGTACTAGGTGATGTTATAAAACTGAGTCAGTGGTGCCGATTCTATTGTACATGATGATGAAGCTAAACTAATTTGACTCGTCAACAAATAGTGCAATCCTTTTCAAATTTCCATGGAAAAGGATTAGTACTATTTTTAGAGGCTTCAAATTAGCTTTAGAGATTGTGCACAACAGAATTGGTAGCAATATGTACTTACATTCAATTTATTTTCTTCAATTAAATATATTACAGGGTTACGATCACGCCTTAAAAATATCCAAAGAAGTGGACTATAAAGCTTTAAATAGGGATCTTGACAATACAGAAACACGATTAGAAGCTATTAAAAATGGTCCCAAAACACCGCAAAGACCACCATGGGTTACCGAAGAAAAACTAAAACGGTTTAGGGAAGTAGCCCTGGATATATTGTCCAAAGAGTCCTTGATAAAGATATCGTTTGGGCTTATAAGCAATGTTGTGGATGCTGGAACTTTGTATCTCAATAACAGGTACAGACATTTTTCAATTTATACTGTATTTTCATAAAGTAGTGCAAGGCGAAGCCGCTCACATCTTAAGCGACCACCTTTTTACTACCCGACTGCAAGAAGGGTTATGTTTTTCGCGCGTATCTTGTATGTATGTATGTAAATTTCTTTATGACCACGTATCTTCCAAACGGCTGAATGGATTTTGACGTTAATGGTATCGTTAGATTCGTCTCATTAACCCAAGTGTTCTTAGATAGGTTTTTGAAAATAAAAAGCAAAATGGCGGATTTTGGGCCTAAAATTGTCAGTCATTTACAAAATATTTATAACCAAACCTATCGAGTGGGGTATCAAAATGAAGGGAATTACAAGGAGATTACAAAAATATATATAAGTCATATGTTTCGATTTAATTTGGAATTATAAACAGTCGATCAATGCGTTAAAAATGGTAATACTTATTTGTAGTTTTTGATAGCGTTAATCTTGTATTGACCAAATGTGTGTCGTACTTTATATTGTGCATTTTTACTTGGTATATCATAGCATAAATCGAAAACATAATTTAATATAATCATTAAAGAATTATTTAACATCTGTACTTTCGCTACTCGCCCTAGATGGCGCTGTGTGTACTTTAAGACGCGCTCCACTTTGTCGATCAGATTTAATCTAATCACCCTAACAAGGTAGGCTTTCTAAGCTTTAGCATTTTATTTTTGAACGGCGCGGAGTAGACACTGTCTAGATATCGTTGACGAGTAGTTCGAGATTAAAGTGGCACTGGCGTCCATCATCGAATTTAATTGATAAAAAAAATTAAGTTAGATACGCCTGAGCCCTAAACGTACACAAACTACACCTATGAAATGTTATTGGTCAGCTTATATATTTCCGGGATAAAATCCAGGTTTGCGTTTGACGACACTGTTTACAACTTTTACTTCTTCCAAGTGACTGACTGACTTGAACCGACATAATATAATATATAACCAAATATACCCACTTTACGTCTTTGACATTGTGTAGATAAAAGTGCTTAGGTTTCGCTCGTCAAGTGTGGCAACTAAAAAGTCTGAAATAAAATAAATAATTAAAAAAATCAAAAAACCCGACTGCAAAAATGTCAACTAAAATGCAATAACTTAAAAGACTGAAACAAGGCGGACAACGAAAACAAAATTATAATGAACTTAAAACGATGCAATTTTTACTTCATTTTAATAAACAACATTATGAGCTGAAAGCTTTAGTTAAATTTTCGCATTCAATTTAAAAATAAAGCAGGCGGGACCTATTAATTTTCTCTATGTTAATTTATAATTTGCGAAAATAGGTCCCGCCTTCTATATTTTTAAATTGAATGCGAAAATTTAACTAAAGCTTTCAGCTCATAATGTTGTTTGTTAAAATGAAGTAAAATTTGCATCGTTTTAAGTTTATTATAATTTTGTTTTCGTTGTCCGCCTTGTTTCAGTCTTTTAAGTTATTGCATTTTAGTTGACATTTTTGCAGTCGGGTTTTTTGATTTTTTTAATTATTTATTTTATTTGCCCAGTAGTATGTATGAAAAGGGTTTAACACACAATTATGGAAACGAAACCCGTGGATAACACTGATGCTAAATAATAGTGTTGTCGTTGTGAAAGGGACAGTATTATTTTAAACGCGCTAAAACCTATTCACCATCATTGGTGCTGTTGAGTTACAAAATGGTTTTATCCCAATAGAAGAGTTGAAGTAAATATCGTTATTTTTGTCATTTCAGCCAATGCATTCTGTGCTCTCAATTCACAAGCTGGTTTAAGCAGATCCACCTTCAGTTATACAAGAAGCAAGAATATGACAACCTCTTGTGCAACGTAGATCAAATGTCATTAGAAGAAACGTACAACACTTTGAAGAACGATTTCCATTGGGACATGGCTATCAGTGAGGTATTAATTTTTTATAAAACTTACTTCTATGGTTACTATATTAAGGGTAAGTCACGAAGATTTATGCCAAGATTGTAATATTATATCGGAACAAGCACTGATTATATCAAGATCTGCTGTCCCATCAGCTGATCTACGTCATTCTTTAAATTAGTTGTCATACTTAAAATTGCGTATGTAAACATCATTACTCTTCTTTAATCAAAATGTACTAATAATTGTGTTTCTTACAGTTAATATCAACACGAAACTACACTAAGTTCGAACTGAATAAGTCACTCAATGAACTGTTAGAGCAGATCAAGCTTCACCTCTTAGAGGATGTGAACTCCGGAACTACGAAGCTGTCTGAGTGTCTTACAAATAACGTCACTCTAAACGCTTTTGGAAATGCCACTCTGTGAGCTTTTCGAATAAAATTATCTTTGTCTTAATTTGATTTGGAACTTTACTTGACGAATTTACTTTACTTTTCAGATTTGCAAAAGTCCTAGCAAGAACAGTGAAATTTCTCAAAGCCGAATTGCCTCACTTGAAAGAAGTAGATGGAATTACTGAGTGGCCATATTTCAAACAATTAAATGCGGATATTGCACACAATTTACACGTCAAAGATGTCATGAGTACATATCTGAGTGATCGTAAGAAGTTTTCAGATGACATTAAGAAAATAGTTAATAACCAGAGATTGGCACGTAATATTGAGGATGCAGACATTGAGTTACTTTTGGTACGTTATAACTGGCTAATGGCTACAAGCAGTTTTTAAACCTAAATTAATTCAAAATTATCAATGGATATTACTAGATCACCTTTCTTTTCTTTTAGGTCAAGGATCTTCAACCTACTGACAACTTTATAGGTATAAAGAATTACAAATGGGAAGAGATTTGCCAAAAATACAATTGTATTGAAATTATTTCAGTTATCACCAAACATATAAATATGACTACAGTTAGTGAAAATGTGAGTTACAGTCTTTCATTTCACGTTATGGAGTACTTTAAAAAATTACCTGTGACTGAGGTCACAAATTTGCCTGCTAATCATAACCGTTATTACACAAATAAATGTAGGTATTCTAATATTATTTTTTATTTCCAGCTACCAAAGTTACAAGATGAGGAGTTTTGGCGATTCACCTTTATGTCTAAAATTCTGAACAGCATAGAAGTTTTAGTCGAGCATGTTTCGAGAATACTCGGAGTAGCTAGTAAGGTAGATATAGATGGCGTTATTGAAGGAAAACTAACCTCGATGATTGATGCTGGGATGCAGCTACTGATGGATGATACAGTGGAAAGCATTTTGTACAGGTAAGTCCAGTTTCTAATATTTTTAAGTACGCACCTACATAATGTAGAGTCATGGTAACCAAGGTGGCCACGTATAATTTCTTTTTACTTCTTTCAACGCCTTTTAACAAGAATTTGTTAATGTAGTCAAATGTAACGTTCGTGTCTGAATATTTTTAATAAGAAACAATAAAACATATAACATATTTCGTTTGTTTTTAGTATCAGTGATGGGGTAAAGTATCAAGTGTTTCATTACTGTACATTTAACTTTATTTTTAGTATTCTTGGACTTCTGGACGAGCTGCAACCTCTATTGCATGGTACTCCGCTAGAATTTGATCTCAATGCTCTTGCCAGCGGATTGGATATTTTGCATCAGTTTAAAAATTACCTAATAGAGGAAGACATACGAGGTAACTCCAAATATTTTCACAAGTAGTGTATGACATTAAAATCCCTATAGTTGTGCATTTTTGTGACTACGTAGAAGCACCACATAAAATGTAATTATAGGGTAGAGACGTACCGTGAATAGAACTGTCAAAAATTCATCTTTTCTTTGCAGATAATGATTAACAATTTTCATAACTTTACAATGATATTATATCTTGTGAACAGATCAGAATGATTTTCCAGAACTTTTAATAGTTTCTGCAATTTTTGTGCATGCAAAAGTTACGAAAGTTTAATGTAAAGTAACTTCTTCTCGCTTTAGTGAACGTTTCTGCGGTATTCTCTCAGCCTGATCAAATAGAGTCAGCCTTGAGCAGTATGGGCATCAACAACACTAACTTCTGGTCAATTGCTGCTCCCAGGATTCATGCTGGACACATACTAATAAGACCGGTATTTTATTAAATTTATATATTTCTGGTTATCTTAACGATGTTCCAATTTTTTCCTTCATGATTTAGATTCCTTTGATGACAAGGGACGTTAATTTATCCGTATTCTTCTTATCTAACCTTTGTATTTGTTAATCATAACACAAGACAGCATTTACATTACGAGTCCTCCGATTTGGCTATTTTGCCATATTGAATTTATAAAATACATAATCATGTCAATGTCGAAATTTCAGCTCAATCAGTCGAGAAGTTTGGTTCAAAATTTAATTGCAAGATCCGACCAGAATAATACTCAAATACAATATGTTACTCCGTATAGCGCTAATCTACCTACTTCGATGAAAATCAATCGGTTATTTGCTACGGAAAGACTTGATAAATGAAAAGTTTTTCAAATAATGTAACAATTTTCAGCTACTCTCTCAGAAGCAAGGCTCCTACCAGATCAGCAGCTTCGTATGCCAAGTGGAGAGCATGTCGCGGGTGCTGGTGCCAGGGCGCGTGGACGTGGTGACCCTGGACGACATCTACGGTGCTGTGGTGGAGCAGTTCTGCGGGATGGACGACGACTTGGCCAAGGAAGTCGTATCCGTGCTGGTGGAGAATGTTAACTTTGACTATATTCTTGACAAGGTGTGTTTTGGTGGGCTTAGACCTAAATCGCTTGTTGCTGATTTTTTTGGAAAGTTAGTAAGTGAGGATAAATGTAAAACTAAGTTAGATGCTTCTAAAGAGAGCTAATTGCACTATGAAAATAATCGGACTTTAAAAGTTTCTGTCTCACAAATACTAAAAGATGCATCCTACAAAAAGATTTTGTGTACACTTTTAAGGTAACAAATAAAAATATTTTAAACACATCAACAATCAAAAAATCTGCTGTGAGCGTGTTTCACAACCCAATGTAATATTTACGTCCCATAATATTATAACTGGCCTATTCTTATTTTGGGTTAAAACAATGCATTCCAACGGCAATTAGCAAACTGAGCAAAATCCAACCTTTCTATTATTTTCAAACATATGGCTCGCATCACAGTCTTTCGTAATTTTGTCGTTGCGATTTAACCACCATGGGATTTTTACACTACAAATTATTTCCAGGTAAAATCCGTCCTGCTCTCAAAACTCTTCAAGGCGTCGAATCTGACTCAGGAAGCTGGCGACACAGTGCTGTCTGAGTTTGGTCACATGGCATCTCTCCTGCCATCGCTGCAAGACAAGCTTGGCAACGTGTCAGAAGTTCTGGCCACTGAACCGCTCTTGTTGAATATGCGCAAGAGTTCTTCTTTCGGCGATATTTTAAGTTGTAAGTGTGGGATATCCTCCTTTCTTAAGATCAGTCTAGGATCATGTCTTTCATTATTTTGTATTTGGTTAATTGGTTAATTCCTATTTTAATAATGCTAATTCTGGAAGTGTGGTGTTTACAGCCTCAAGCTTCATGGCAGACGCTGGCAACATGATGTGCGGCAAGCCGTTCTACGCGAGCTTGAACCGGCTGTACAAGAATGTGGTGCAGCAGCAGGACTTGTCCTCGGGACCGGACCAGGCGCAACTGGACGCGCTGCCTAGTATGTCATGTCTACTTTCACTTGTAACGAACGCTTCTTTTTCAATTTAACCCTAGTCACTACTTAGTGGAACAATGCTATTTCGTTGGGTAGGGGACGCTTTTCCGAATATTCTTGCACACTTATGAAGGTCTCGAGCTTCTAATTTTTTGCACCTATTAGCTCACAAACCTACACGATGTTATTATCAAAGACAGACATTTTTTGGGCATCTATTACCGAATTTACTTGGTGTTTTTTTGCTACACGGCCGTACTTACTATCTAATGTGAATTATCCCCGACGGGGCGTCACGAACATAGTTGCTGATCTAAGCCCATATGGGCTAGGATCCCGCTATACAACGACCTTCACCGAGCTGCTTATTGGATGAAAACTATTTTATATCCAATTAAATATGTCAATAAATATATCGCAAGTGGGTTGCCTAAAAAATTTCAGTCCAGGATGTGATTAATTAAGAATTAAAAAAAAATCCATTGTAACAGGAACTCCTATTTGTTAGAGTTCCGTTGACATCTTAGTTCAAATTAGATTGGATGAGCGATTCAGGTCGCAAATTGCAATTGTGCATAATTGTGCATAAAACCTACGATTTTATTATCCGTTAACTTTCTTTTGCCAAAAAATATAGAACAGAAATACTTTCCTCAGCCAGGAAAGTATTTCTGGCAAAAAGCACTATTTATAACATCCAATCTAATTTGAACTACGATGTCAACTAAACTGTAACAAATAGGAGTCCATGTTACAATGGTTTCTTTTTAAATTCTTAATTAATCATACCCTGGACTGAAATTTTTTAGGCAACCCACTTGCGATATATTTATTGACATATTTAATTGGATATAAAATAGTTTTCATCCAATAAGCAGCTCGGTGAAGGTCGTTGTATAGCGGGATCCTAGGCTAATACACAATTTTCCCATTGAAGATCACTCAGAGCTCATGCATGTACTAAAACAAGGCTGGCTATGTTTTATTTCCGTCTTGGGCACTCTTCTAGTGAAAGATTCATAGATAAATATCAGGTCATTTGTCTGCTTCCTCTATTTAAGATTTTACTACGGAATGATAAACAAAAACGGAGTTAAAGGTGTGTTGTGTCTGAGATTTGGAACATTGGCATAGGAATCCGAAGTCATAAGCATTGCTTAATAAATTAAATGTTGTTTGCAGCTGATTTCTGCCGCTCACTGTACAAGGAAATCATAAGCATAGAGGGCGGTAAGATCGTGTGGAGCTTCGTGAAGCCGCTCATAGTGGGCAAGATCCTCTACACGCCTTCTAATGTGGCTGTCCACAAGGTTATTGAAAAGGTAGGCTTTTCGAACTTCATTCATTGTTTTTTTATTATGATTCCGGAAGCAAATGGCGTTAAATAAACCTTACCTTATACTTTAATTCTTATTCGTATATCTGTCGAGATATTATTCTACAGTCGGTCTTTAGCTTAGTGATGGAATCAGAAATCAGGAAATCCAAATTAAATTGGTAAGACCTCGACTGGGAAAATGAACAGTCCGACATTTTTTATTCCATGTGGAGTTAGAACTTTACTCGACTGACATATTGGCGTTCCGTGTGGATACGACTACTGCGATTACTTATACATCAGTAAAGTAGAAAATGCTATTCAAAATCTTCATTTGGTCCATTAAGTCCAATTCGCAAAATGAACTAGTTTTACTACTAAGGCTATGAATATGATCCAATTACTTGGTCCCAATTTAATACCGATTAATATGTATTCCCAAAGTTATTAAGATCAAATGCACTTACATCTTCTAGGCAAATTCAACATTCGCGCCCATAGTGAAGCTGGTGAACATCGTCCACTCTTTCGCCGACTCCTTTTCTTCCGTCGACAAGCTGCGTGACCATCTGGAAGGACTCTCCGCGTTGCAGAATCTCATCGCAACCCCACAGTACAGGGCGATAAAGAGAACATTACTAGGAGATGTGGAAGTGCCGAGCTTTGATGTGAACGGATTGTTCGAAGAATTCGGGGACACTGAGGTAAAATATGTCAATGTTGCAATTTTAAGACCACCGGTTGAAAAAATTTGTGTCATTAGGACACCCATTACTATGAAAGAAGACACAAAGTTTTTTTTTTTTCTCTATACAAGTTAGTACTTGACTGCCATCTCACCTGATGGTAAGTGATGATGCAGTCGAAGATGTTAGCATACTAACTTGGAAGGGGTAAGTTATGTCACCCCAACGGTTTCTACACAGCATCGTACCGGAACGCTAAATCGCTTGGCGGTACGTCTTTGCTGGTAGGGTGGTAACTAGCCACGGCCAAAGCCTCCCACCAGACCAGACCTGAGCCAATTTAGAAATTATAAAATTCCAAAGTGGCCCGTGGCGGGAATCGAACCCGCGACCTCCCACTCGAATCCGAGCGTGCGTCCCCTGCGCCACGGAGGTCGTCAAAAGTTATACCTAAAGCGTGCGATGTAGAAAGATTAAGCATTATTTGCGTAAAAGTATCAGAATCAAATGACAATGGTAGCAGTATAAACCCACTGGTATCTGGTCCAGACACCAGTGGGCTTATACTTAGTGGGCTTATATATTATGAACATGAGTGGGCTTATACTGCTACCTAGCTCACTCGCCTAGCTCACTTTTAGCTCATTAGACTAATGGATAGTTGTTCCTTTAACATGGAATGAAAATAAAGCTTGCCTACTAACTTACAATAGATTAACGTTGAATATAATCACCAGGAGATCGGCAAACTCCTGAAGAAGGCATCAGACCTGCTGCGGTGTATCAACCTCAACCGCTTCAAACCGATGCCGGACGAGCACCAACTTACCCTCGAGGCTGCGCGGCTGACAATGATCAACGAGTTCTCTGCGGGTAACACTTACCACCTATTCAATGAGCCCCTTTAGGTGAGGTCCGATTTCCGGCCAATCCCCATATCGCAATGTCTAATCATTATAGGGTTTTGCCCAATAGGCGACCGGGCTGGGCAGACGGGTTGGTCGCCCGCAGGGCTATGCTGGTCGCACCGGTGTCGCTGCAGCCCCACGCCGGTCTATTCCAATTTCCAGCACAGCCAATCCGGAATGGTTACACCACCATTTACCGGTCGTCATCGCGTCCGTTGATCGGCAGGGGGACCGAGAGCAGGTGACGTTGACGATTGGGGGCACTAGGATGAAGTGCCATTACCCCTTCAGGATATAGTGGTGCAGGAGTGGGCTGGAAATTATGCTATTTTCTATAAATCATATCAACGTTTCTATTGAGTAGATAATATTGTTTCAAGTTTCCGATCAAGAAGATAATGCTAATTGCTTACAATTTAAAATATGCTTTAAAAGTGCTTTAACGATGTGTTTTCTTCAGGTCTGGTTTTCATGAACATGAGTGAAACGCAAACAGAGCTTCCAGCAAACGTTGAATACAAAATTCGAATGGACATTGAAAACGTGCCGACCACGAAAAGAGTGCGTAGCCAGTGAGTAACAGAGAACTTTCATACTCTACCAGCAAAGTCGTACTACCGAACGATTCAGCGGATATCCGGAGCGACGTTGTGTGATGCTTGGGGTAATTGAATTTGGGGTCAATTCATTCCTATAATGTTAGTGCGATAACATCTTCTGCTGTATCTATCAGGTTAAAGACATCAGGCGTTAGAATTTCTCTTTATGATACTACAATTCAGTTTTAGAATTCACGGATTTGCTCATCTGACATGAACGACTACAAGTGAAAATAAATTCTACGTATATTCTGAGTTTGAAATGAAAAGTTGGCAGCGGAGCGCAAGCGACGATCTATTATAAATCTATGAATTTAGTTCTAAAAGGTTATCTGTTTGAACAGTCTTTGGACACCCGGCCCGGAATCAAGTTTCTTAGAGAACATGCGTTACTTCCGCGGCTTTGTGGAAATACAGGACATCATCGACAAAGCCATCATACAGGTCTCGATGGAAGACTCTAGAAACATCCAGAAGAGAGACGTTCAAGAGATCAAGAAAACAGATTGGGCTGTGTACACCCAGCAAATGCCTTATCCTTGTTATAGGAAAGATTTGTAAGTGTTCATTTTCTATACGTTTTGGCCAATGAACGTCCGTTGCTGGGCAAAAGCCTCTTGAAAAAAATCTCCAACCAACCAACCAACGCGGTTTTGCGCCGCTTAAATTTAGTGGTTCCCTCTCTGTGGAGTGGACTCTTTTTAAATCTATATCTGTTCACGGTTGGGAATCCACTAAAACTGCGCTTTCTGGTGCAGGATACCGCCATTTTATTACCAATTTTTACACAGATTTAGTGATAAAAATTTAACGTACTTGCCGACCTATAATTTGAAGGCTTGATAATTAATCTAAATCATCAGAAAAATCTTAAATTAAATCCTTGCAATTTGTTTGCTCTTGCTTTTATTAAATGTTGTTTCCAGCTTCCAGACATCTTTGTACGAGTCACAATCCCTGTTGGTAGCATTCTTCTTTTCACTTTTGTTTACCGTGTCGTCTGCTGTTCGGTTCATCGTGTCAGACAAGGAATCTGGGAATACCATGGTAAGATTCTTCTTCTTCATCATCATCGCCAAGAGTCATGACTGACGGTTGTGACCAATTATCATAACATAAATGACCAATACTTTTATATTCGTTTTCTTTCATCCGTTATCACCACCAATTGTTGTCATTGTTTCAGCTCATGTCGGTGATGGGGGTAGAACTTAGCCACCATACTTTCTCGTGGTTCGTGTGCTCGTTAATTGAGATGGTGGTGACAGTGGGAGGGATGACGGCGGTGATGACCCTCGGAGGAATCCTGGCTAAATCGGACCCTACTCTAATATTCGCAGTGATGCTTATTTATGGATTTTCTGTTGTTTGTTTTACGTAAGTATCTACTTCGAACTGCTTTTTTCATAGAGGTATTGTTGTCCCATAAGTTTTTTTTTGTTGTCTGATGCTTCTGCAAATTTCTATTCAACAGCTACATGATGTCGAAAATGTTCCGCTCAGCGAGCTCAGCTGCCGTTTGCACCGGGATCGCCTACCTGATCTCCTTCATGCCATTCGTGCTGATCCTATCGCTGGAGGCCGCCATGACAAGCTCCCTGAAGTTGTTCGTTGTGAGTGTTTCTTCCTTTATGATTGTATATTATATTGTTTGCTTTTGTTGTTTTTTTACTGCGCTTGACTGCCATCATGCGTAATCGAAAGCTACGATGATATGAAGGTTGGAGCGCGCTCACCTAGAAAATGCTTATTCAGTCTTCTATGGCCTCATGACTAAACATGGCTGATGGCACTTCCAAGCAATTCTGGCAAGTAATAGGGACAACAACGGTGTTAGACCTCTTGCCGTTATATGATTGAAAAGTGAAGGAGGTAAAAGATTATGGAGTTCCTGAGTTCACGTCTCAGCTAGACAGGCAACATTGCGTCCATCTTTAAATTGAGTAATTTGGCCCGTGACAATCGATTGAAGTTTATTTTGATTTGTCCCCAGAGTCTGTCAATGTCCTCATCAGTTTGCTACGCGTTCCTTTTCATTACGCGCTACGAAGCGATGGGTGTCGGTGCAGGCTGGTCGGAGATATGGGAGGCGCCAAACAACACCAGTGATATGAACATAGCCATCGCTGTCGGCATGGTCCTTTTTGACAGCTTCCTCTATGTGATGATTGGACTACTGTTGGATAGATTCTTTGGTAAGCTTTTTTACTACAACGTTTAACGTTTACTTCAAGTTCACATTAGGTACTTGTGCATTTTTTTGGCAATCAGCTCTTTTGATGTTTTACTTGAATCACTTTTATCTGATTAACCGTCTTAATATGTTCCCCTGCTGGACACGGGTCTCCTCTTAGAATAAGAGATCATAGTCCACTGGCCAATAGCAGGTTGGAGGGTTTCCTACACCTTTGAGTACGTTATGATGAACCCAAGCATGCAGATTTCTTGACAGTGTTATCCGTCATAATATAGTTTCTACAAACGAACATAACTTCGAAAAGTCAAAGTTTTGTCTTTTCGATAAAAAGTGGAGGTTAGAAGTTTGAACCAATTGACCATAACCGTTCACTACAAAACTTCAAAAGGAACTGGTCTTCTCGTTAAATTACATATATTGCTATATCCCCAGGAATTAAGACCGAGAGCAACATAACAATCTGCAAGGCAAACGGCGAGAAGGCTGGCGTTAGTATCGTGAATGTCACCAAGATATACGACGAAGGGTCTCGAAGGGCGAAATTGGCTCTGGATAACGTGTCCATGGAACTGCACAAAGGGCAAATCACAACGCTTCTAGGTCACAACGGAGCTGGAAAGACTACTCTTATGTGAGTTCTTAGACTATGTAGGTTAATGCACTTGATAATTCTGCATCTATTGAACTGATCTTAAACTGGCAGAACAGAATAACAGAAGTTTGTAGGTTCAACTCTCTGGACATTGGAGTTTTAAACTTCTTGTACATAATCAAAATTGGCTCAGATATGTTTCGGCCGGCGAAGACAGACTACTGACATAGTTTGACGAACGGACAGCGGAGTCTTATTAATAGGGTCCCGTTTTACTCTTTGGGTACGGAACCCTAAAAAGAACAATTATTTAGGCCTTGGCCCAGGATCTTTTGGCTTGACAAGGAATCAATCAGGAGTCCATTAATATACTCACAGCATTTATTAAAGATAGCACTTCAACCTTCTTCTGTTTGTAACACAGAAACATCCTGACCGGGATGCTAAAGCTGACCAAAGGGCACGTCATCGTCAGATCGGACGACGAGTCGGGCGCACGGCTGGGCGTGTGTCCTCAGAAGAATGTGCTGTTTGAGTACATGACCGCGCGAGAGCACATCGCTCTGTACGCGCAGCTGAAGGGTGGGCTTGGGCCCGAAGAAGTCCAGAAAGAGGTTAACAGGTGAGTTTTTTCTACCAAATAATGAAACTAGCGAGACCTTCCCCTGATGTTAAGCGAAGAAAATTGTGCCCCCACAATTTTGCATTGCATTTTCATACGACGTACCTACTGCACTGCTCTCAGAATCTTCCTAAGACACCATTTTGTAAGCCTCTTTTTTCCCTGTAATCAAACAAAAAAATAACATGGTTATATTCAGATAATATCAGAAAATTCCATTTCAAAAACAATTATTATTAAGAAGTTATTCACCAATCAGCTTTTCTAACACGTAATCCGAGATGAAATATCGAAGATATCATTTACCCACTTAAGTTGGTAAGTATTTCTTACAAATTCTGAGATAAATTTAAAGATGCCAAACTGCACAAAATGCATCTCTCCTAACCCTCAATACTGAGAACCGTGATTATATCAATCACAACGAGAAAATGTTGCGGTGCATAATCTCCTTCCACCGTGTTCTGTCCGCGGCCATGTGGACTGCTTTTTAGAAGATCGCGACGGCCCCAGTTTTCTTTTGGTCTGACCAATGACCATCGTGTTTGGAGATATGCCTCAACAAAATGCATACTTATTACAAGGTATTAAGAACTAGATAGAGGCCACTTGCCAACTGTTCCACCGTTGTCCCCAGCATGCTGCAGGTGCTGAGCCTGGGCGGCGTGAGCGAGCGGCCGGTGGCGCAGCTGTCGGGCGGCACGCGGCGGCGCCTGTGCGTCGCGCTCGCGTTCGTCGCCAGGCCCTCGCTCGTGTCGCTGGACGAGCCTACAGCTGGAGTGGATCCTGCCGCTAGGAGGTAACTTATCACACTAATAGTCTAGGATCCTGCTATACAACGACCTTCACCGAGCTGTTTATTGGATGAAAACTATTTTATATCCAATTTAATATGTCAATAAATATATCGCAAGTGGGTTGCCTAAAAAATTTCAGTCCAGGGTATGATTAATTAAGAATTTAAAAAAAACCATTGTAACATGGACTCCTATTTGTTACAGTTTAGTTGACATCGTAGTTCAAATTAGATTAAGTAAATGTTATAAATAGTGTTTTTTGCCAGAAATACTTTCCTGGCTGAGGAAAGTATAAGTAGTTTCTGCTTTATATTTTTTGGCAAAAGAAAGTTAACGGATAATAAAATCGTAGGTAAACAAGCAAAATTGCAATTTGCGACCTGAATCGTTCATCCAATCTAATTTGAACTAAGATGTCAACGGAACTCTAACAAATAGGAGTTCATATTACCTACAATGGATTTTTTTTTTAATTCTTTATTAATCATATCCCGGACTGAAATTTTTTAGGCAACCCACTTGCGATATATTTATTGACATATTTAATTGGATATAAAATAGTTTTCATCCAATAAACAGCTCGGTGAAGGTCGATCTTACTTGGGATCCCCTACTATAATAAAATATGGGGATGTACGTACGTACATGCGTGTGTTTGTACTTTGTGTGTACGTGGGTGTGCGTGCGTGAGTGAGATCCATGCTTAAATTACTGAAGCGATTTGGTTGAAACTTAGATTGGAGATTCACTACGCTCTATATTACTGCATAGGCTACATTTCATCACGGAAGATGCCATGATTCCAAAGTAATTTGAGCAAAACCAAAATAATATGCATAAGTACTGAGACATTTTAAGTTTTCAATAATTTATCCGAAGAAATCGAAACACAAACTAGAAATCGGATCCTAGGGAATTTCACGAAGAAAAATCTAGCACTGCGGTAATACCCATTTACCTACTGATGGACTGTACAAAAAAGTTCTACCATCTCGTAAATATTATATTCAAACCCTGATTTGTTGCGCAAAAGTCAAATTAAAGAACAACAATTTTATATTGATTGTAGTTCATAGAAGTGGTAAGGTTAGGTTAGTAGTAATTTTGGCTTTAGAATCCACCCTAAACTGGCATGAATACTGAATAGTCCTGGTTTGGTTTAATTATCTTTTTCTATAATTCCACAGAGATATCTGGTCCATGATCATGAAGCTGCGCGCCAACAGAACGATCCTGTTAACTACACATCACTTGGATGAGGCGGAATTGCTGAGCGACCAGATTATAATCATGCACAAAGTAAGGAGACTATTATACGAACTTAACTAAGTATTTAACGCTGGGAAATCCTACGTATCCTATAACGTATTATATCCTGAAATTTTAGACGTCATTATAGATATGCGGAATTTATTGGTTAAGCCAGGATATTCACTAAAACTCAGCAAAGTCACAGAATCGTTGCACAGAACATAATATTATGCTGTTGATGAGTAAAATTATTTTTCTTGCACTTTCCTAAACAAAGGTCCAAAAAATTTTTACCAGGGTCAAATCCACACAACTGGTTCACCGATAGACATAAAAAGAACATTGGGAAGCGGCTACAAACTCACCGTCATGTATCCAGACAAGAAACTGCATCTTCTGGAAGATGACGTAGAAAACGACGAGGCATTGATAGAAGAGAAGACGAAAAACCTTCTAGCGGTTACTAGAAGTGTGGTTAAGAATGCTAATCTTGTTGACATCAGTGGTCTGGAAGTTGAAATTAACCTGCCTTTTTATGATGCTGATGGAGTCAGTAATGAGTAAGTTTCATTCAACAAATCCTCCTTTATGTTCATTGTGTTCTATCTGTCTCTCTATTTTCTGTGTGTTCTGTATTGTGTGTGCAATAGGTAAATAAATGAATAGGATCCCGTAGTAAACAAAAATATTAGCTTTGGGTTAGTAGTATGATAATAATCATGCATACAATAATTTGTCAACAATTGTGTACCCCTGAGACAGGAACAATTTTCTTTTAGCAATTCCTTTGTTGTTCCTTGATGGTGGTTAGATGGTTTTCGTTTTAAATACAATGTCCTGTTGCAGTTTCCTCGGAGTATGCAACGCATTGGAGCGTCGCGAGGACGAACTGAGGTATCACAGCTTCAGCCTGGACTGCAGTAGCTTGGAGCAGGTGTTCTTCAATATTTGCCAGCAGGCTGACGTGGCGCAATATGGTCTGAAATACGGTAAGTGACCATACTTGGACCATCCTATTAATTTCAGAGCTAGCTGGATTACGTCGGTACAAGTAACTTTGTGAAAAACACTCCAAATACAGGCTTTATTTATTTATTTATTTGGCAATTAGAACAAGTTGTAACTCATACAGTTAAGGGTCTTAAATACTAGGTTTTAATTCTAATTACAACTCTTAATATAATTGCACATAGTAAAAGGAAGATTCGAAAAATAAATCACAAACATGCGGGACGTTAAAAGAAAACAACGCTACAAAATACTAAAGAATAAAGAAATAAGATAGAAGAATTAATATGTTCTTGATTCTATAAACAATAAAAGAAAATAGAAATTAAATTAAATGACGTAGAGCAATAGAGTAGATTCACGGAAAACATGGTTCTACTTTATTACTTTAGAATTACATGACTGTGCACCGATGTTAACGGACTGTCATATATCATATATCTTCCAGATTGTTCTGTACCTTTAATACTTCTTACTTTTAGTTTGAAACGATTTTCTGGTGAGGTTACAAATTCTTAAAGACGGTTTCTTACCCCCGTTTGCTTCATCATTTCAGACATGACCTCAGTCCCCGAGTCTTCCTCCAAGAGCGCATCTACTTCCAGCATCAGGCCCGACCACAGCCCGCTAGTGTCAACCGAAGGCCCTGTAAGGGGCTCCACGTGGCAGCAGTTCCGGGCCCTCATGTACGCGCGATACTTGCACTACTTGAGGAACAGGTTAGTGCAAAACATTTTTGAATAAAAACATTTTTAACACGGGCAAAATTGCTGAGTTTAGAACACCGACGCAAGGTTGCCTGTTTAGCGGTTTTTTCCACCTAAGAAGACAATCTAGTACCTCCTTCACCTTTCTACCATAGAACCGCAAGACGCCGGGAGAAGTGGCATCCTTATGTGGTTGATGTCCAACAAGCTTTAAATCTTAAATCTTTGAATCTTTGAATCTTTGAATCTTTGAATTTAGGCATTTTCTAGGCAAGCGCGCTCCATCCTAAACCTCATCATTTCTGTCCATCAGATATGATTGTAGTCAAGCGCAAGCCTATCTATAATATTAATAAAAAAAAGAAGTTTCTACCACCAATTGAGTACGTATTCGTACCACCGCAGTTAGTTATTCCTCCGTAAAGCAGTAATGTATTGGTGGGTTTTGATTTGAAGGGCACTGTAGCCGACCAACTAGGCGATTATGTAAGAAAAACCTTATTCATTGTTATCGTAAACAAATTCTGGCCGCTGATTGGTTTCCCTGATATACGAGTATGTCAGCCAAATTGGGGCAGAATTTGATTATTTTCGATAACGAGGAATACGTTTCTCTCACACAATCGAACCCCTGATTTAGTTGCAATGTAAAGTTGTGGGACGCTCTGCATCTAACACGGGCAGAGGCTTACTTCGCCTCTCATAAATTTTCTAAACCTGAAAAATTTTCTAATGACAAAACGAGCAAAGACAAGCATCTGATTTTAGTAATATGGCTGCCCATATCAGAGGCAATGCATCCCAGGGCTTATGCACTGCAGCGCACTCATCATTTCTTGACGTCATCTCAATCTGAAATTTGTAACTCTCCTTGTTGAAAATCGCTTATGTCACAAATGGGATCCCATTTCAATGATGAATAACTAAACGTGGGTCAAAAACACTTTGTAAATTGGAGCAAAGAGGAATGTTTGAAGGTAATAATGAAACTCTGCTTTGAGGATCTCAGACAGAACAATTAATAAATTTAAGAATTAAGTATTGGAAGGTTTAATTTTTTTTTTATATAATTTGTTACGTTTCTTCTTCAGATGGCTTCTCTTCCTGCTGTTGGGGCTGCCGTCCCTCTTCATCGTGATAGCCATGGCTTTCTCCACCATCAGGCCGCCCGCAGACGCTGAGGTGTCTTTGAAATTGTTCGTCGACATGTATGGAGATGCCACACAGTTCTTGTTGTGAGTATCAATCATTCTATTGCACATCATTAAGGTAGTTTGCTTGATATTATTTTATTCGTTACTCATTTATTATCACTAAACTTTCCATTTATTTTCAACGTTAAGTCAAAAACATAAATGAAGAAAAGTAGCAGGCTAATCAAACCTCCTTGCGGTACGCCGGTTGCCCTTTCATCCATCATAAATATATTTTACGTATCCTTATCATTATTTAATTGTTATAATGAAGACCGTTGTTGCTTAAATATTATCGGCTAAAGAACCAAAGAATAGAACCTTCATAATAGTTGATAATATTATACTCTGTAATGTTATAAAAGGTATGGAATTCTGCCAAGCCGCTCTAAAGGCACTAAGTCAGCGCCGATTCCATATGCGAAAAAATTATAACTTTTATTGAAACAAAGATTCTTTCAGGCCGCAACCGAGTGTCTACTCACACAGCACCGACCCAAGATTTGCACGCCGAGTGTTGAGCAATTTGGAACTTGAAAACTCGCGAATGTGGACTTCTGAAGTAAGTATCGAGTTAGTGATTAAAAAAGCCCTGCCTTAAATCTTAAGATTTTCCTTTGATTGTAACATACTATGCCTCCGATCTCTGTAAACATCGGTGAAAAGACATTACTATGAAGAATATTTAGTGATATAAATCTTCTTACTTCATAATCTTACAGATCTTTTCATTAGCTATAATCTACCTGAAAAGAATCTGTATGGTCTACATGCAGTAACAAGCCAAACGCCATCTGCACTCCCATTAAAGCACGAAGGCTAGTTCTTAGTTCACAAGCAAGCATTGCAACCACCACCACACAAAACTAATACGACGCACGTTACATCCCGACACCGAGACATTCTCAGGAGATGTTGACTTCACAATACGATATTGTATAATCACCTCATCTTACAGTCTTATATAGTAGACCTTAACATTCTATGACTGTGTCGTATGACCGAGTTTTCTATGATGATATGGCTGGGACATCCCAGGTTCAATTTTATCTGTGAAGGCGTTTTGGTGTCTGTCACATAACCAGTTGCATAATCGGATCATTTACTCAAGTACAAAGAAATCTCTGACCCTTTATCGCCCCATATCCAAACTCTTGGACCTTGAATTCTTAAACCAGATATATAAAAAGGATTTTGCATAGTTCCTAAATCCCACGGAATCTCCAGGGCAAGAGTAATCAGCAAGTATACCATAAAGCTGCTACTTAAAAAGCTTTTTGAATTCCCAGGATTCACCATCCTGTGAATGCGTGGACTCGATCCAGCACTGCGGCATTAACAGCACCCAACAGTGGGAAAGACCCGCCATGATGTTGCTACATGACGTGGACGCTCTCAACCACTGGCTGGTAGACTCACAGCAGGTCTACATTGAGAAACGGTGAGCTACATTTAGAGAATAATATTTACCAGTTGAGTTATAAAAATTCATTTTCAAATTGGTTGAACACGTCACGTCCGTGACAATAATTATGCCATTCCAATACTTTGGGGGCTGTACACAAAAAATCTCACCCCCAATACATGGGGCTCTGTACTCAAAAAGTAAAATGGGACTCTATTACGCGCGAGTATTGAGACTCCGCCGTCTATCACCAAGCTGTATCCCTTGAACAGCAGTGCTATTCTACAAAATGTCCATCTCTGAAACAGCTGCCAGACAGCTGCCAAGCCGAAGATAGCATGCAAAATTGTACTCTATTACAACTGACCAATTCATAGATGCAGATATGTATGCTCGTCGCTGTTTTGCAGAATAGAACGGCAGTAATAGTTGTACAGTTGAAGTTTGAAAACAAACATGAATTGTTGCCACACGCACTTGGCCGGTTTCTTTAAAAGTAGATTTCGCTTCGATATCAATCGTATAAATGGATAGATGGATAGAGTACTTTGAAGAGCTGTTTGAAGTGATTCCTTACTTCTCAGTGCACTTTCCACTTTCTCAGTGCATATCTCCGGCGTAGAAACATGTTCCATCCATACCACCTGGATGGCTGGCAATCTACGACCACCCGGAATGCCAGACCTTTCTTTCCACGCACATGCAGACTATGGAACCATCTACCAGCAACAGTGTTCCTTCAAAACTATAACATGAGGTTATTCAAGGGGCAGATAAGCAAATTTCTTAAGAGCCGGCAACGCATTTGCAGTTCCTCTGGTGCTGAAAATGTCCATGGGCGGCGGTGATCACTTACCTGCCATAGGCAATTCACCGGCGGACTTAAAATGCTGAAGTATAACTAATATTTCCTACAGTTACGCTGGCTTCAGTTCAGTGATCAAGGACAACCGGACGCACCTGGTGGTGTGGTACAACAACAAGGGCCACCATGCACTTCCGGCCGCCATTAACGCGCTCAACGCCGCCATCTTGCGAGCAGTGAGCGCCCATCGTGAGCGAGCCGGCATAACTGTGTACACACATCCACTTAAAATCTCCAAGGAACAGCTTAACAAGGACAATGTGTGAGTTATACTGACCATTAGCGGTTGCCAGCATAATTTTCGGTTTTCAAAAAATTCCGTTGGTAGTTCAGTGGATTGTAAAAAGTCTTAGCGAAGTTAATTTGATATACTATAATATATTTAGGCGCAAAAAATTAATTTACTTCCGAGATTATCTAAGTAATCTTGCTTCAGTAATAATTGGTCTTCCTTGTTAAAAATGAAATCGATTGCCATAAGAAGTAGTTTAGGGTCCAAAAGATATGAATGCAGGTCACAATTTTTCAAAAAGATTCAGATTTATCTGTAAAGGGCTCTTACTGACCCTAGACTAGGGTCCTCAAAAATTTGCCCTTTATTTAGAAGTACTGACCTAAATACTTGTTGGACCTTTACGAAGAGCCCACTAAAATCTCTCCCGGGATTTATTAATTTAATTCAACTTTTTCTAGGTACCAACACATAGCAGACGCGGGTATATCAGGCATGCTGCTGATCGCATACAGCTTGGTCAGCGCGGGCGCCGCGGTGTATCTGGTCACTTCGCGACTGAGCCAGGAGAAACATCTGCAGATGCTGTGCGGAGTCTCTCCAGCACTGTACTGGGGTTCCGCACTTTTGTGGGATATGGCTGTAAGAAATTTGCGGAGTTTTTATCGATCACTATAGCTGAGCCATCCTTGCCTTACTCGGGTAATTTCGCCCGGTAATTTTGGAAGGCTGTTAGTAGGCCTCTTTTTGCAAGGTCTGTCTAGGTAGGTATTATCGTAATTTCAGTTATTTCATTCCAACGTGTAACGAATTCGAGACAATATTATGGTCTTTTACTATGGGCCTCATAAGAAGGCTCAGAGTCACTCAGCGGGCGATGGAGAGAGCTATTATGCTCGGAGTTTCTATACTTGATCAAATCAGAAATGAGGAGATCCGTAGACGAACTGGAGTCACCGACATAGCTCAACGTATCGCGAAGCTAAAGTGGCAATGGGCGAGGCACATAGCTCGTAGGACCGACGGAAATTGCTGGAATGGGCGACCCCGCACGGGAAAGCGCAGTGTTGGCAGACCTCCGACCAGATGGACTGACGACATTAAAAGAGGTAGGGACAACCCTCCACCACCCATGGCCCAATCAACCTCGCGGTTATGGGGGCCGAATCGCGGGAGGGCGCCCGTTCGGTACTTGCTATTAAAAGAGGTGCGGGAAGGCGCTGGATACAAGTGGCGCAGAACCGTGCGGGCTGGAAATCATTGCAGGAGGCCTTTTACCAGCAGTGGACGTCCGTCGGCTGAAACGAACGTGTAGTAGTAATGCACTATAATGTATCATTGTGTTGCAGGACGAGACGAGACGAGATAACTAATCTTGGCACTGATGTTTCTAGGGTGATGAATGCAGTGCGTCGTATATTGCAATACAAATGTTACGCACTGTGGGATATTGATCATCAACAATATCATTGTTTCAGATAATAGTAGTGAACATGGTGATCACAGCAGTCGTGCTGGAGGCATTCCATTTCCCCGTGTTCGTGGCGCGGAACAACTTGCCAGCTATATGCATACTGATACTGCTTTATGGGTAAGAGATTCACGATAACACATTTGACGATATTCTTGCAAACAAGTGCTGTCTCCTTTGAGAAAGAAAATGCGAAAAACCTTTTGTTGGGAGTTGTTTGCATGTCAAAAAGACCACCAAACTCTCGTCCTCTTGCCGTTTCACACAATTTCTTTTTGAATTTACAATTTTACTAGTGGCAGGTTTCTTGCGGAGTCAGTTATTGTACCGTAAAGTAGTCATAAATTACTGTATTCCGGTTTGAAGGACATTGTAGCTAACCTGCTTACTTGGCAAATGAGACCTAGGAACTGATGCCTCAGGGTGTTGAGCGCAGCGTATGATAAAGTCCTGGGACGATATCCACCTGACATAGGCAAGTCTTGCTTATTCTCTGGTAATATCCCCAGGTATGCGTGCGCTGGCGTGGTTCACGTGATGGAGAAGCTGTTCTCAGAGGCGAGCCTGGCCACCATGCTGCTGTTCTGCGGGAACGCCTTCATCGGCCTCGTGGGCATCGCCATGCTGCTCATACTGGACATCATCTCGGAGTCCGATGTGAGTACATGCGCTTCCATTACTCCCCGCTACATGTTGTGGAGCCAACATCTTTAAACGATGCTCTGGCGTCGAGAAAAATACGACCCCAAAGAAACAGTTTTTGGGAGTTATAGGTGGTAAATGTGAGCTGATATACACATCAATAAATAATCAATAAAGATCAGTTATGCTGTATATAGGCAGGCATAAAGGAGATAAAGACTTTTCAGTTTTGGTATGTCCTAAAGATCCAATGAACGGTGACGATTGAATGACCCCGTACTTAAAACAGACGCGCCCCACTCTGTCAAGCTCCATACGAATCGAATGGACCATAAGCGATTTTGACATAGTGGGGAGCGTCATCTTGGATTAAAATATCTATAAACCATTATATGTATTTATGTTCTTATCAGGCCACGGACCATGCGCGCTGGGTGCTGCACAAAATTCTGATGCTGAGTCCACAATTCACACTCGGAGACGGTTTACTGGAAATCGCTAAGAATACCATTCAAGCGGAGGCAAGTACACTTTCTTTACATAAGTTAGTATCGAACTCACCGATATTAACCTGACGATGAGCCAATTGGAACATTTTACATCAACCTTCATACAAGAAAATAGTAGCGCCAGTTCCAGTTCCAATTTCCACTAATACGGAGCAACATGGCGGAAATCGTTCCTGTGGAAAATTTCGGACTAATAACAAGTATAAATATCTGTGGCGTGGACCGCGATCCATAGACAATACTGCGGTCAGCTTACAACTAACGCTGTTGGTGTCAAAAAAAATTTTTTTGACACCAGCAAAAAAGTTCGCGTCTATCATAGAACTACACGCTTATCCACTACAACGTCAATTCTCTTGTCAGGTGTTACGTCAGTTCAACATGGACACGTACCGCGACCCGCTGACCACCAACGTGGTGGGGTACCACTACCTGGCGCTGGCGCTGGTGGGCTCCGTGCTGCTGCTGCTCAACCTCGCCATCGAGTACGACTGCTTCCGCTGGATCCACGCGGGGTGAGCTGGTTTTGACCATCCTCTCAATTCACAAAGTTTCGTCCTCCTCGTCCTTTCAGCCGATAGACGTCCACTGCTGGACATAGACCTCCTGAAATGACTGACAAATACCACAATCTTGCGCCGCCAAGCGAATCTCTACTAAAAAATCTTATATGTCAAATAGGTATCGTTAAAGGTCTCGCAAGTTCAATGGTTTATCCCATATCGAAAATGCCCACCGTGCCTAAAGAAGTTTTCACTTAAAAAATACAGAACTTGAAAGTATTGATGTCAATAATAATTAATAGTCGTTTAATATTGAATTTAAAAAAAGGTTTATTAAACCAAAAATAATTCGAATGTTCTATTCGTCAGGCGACGTCCTCGGGATAGCTCCTCCAATGAAATAGTGAGCAGGGAAGAACAAGAAGTGTCGGAGATTATGGCGGAGGCGACGCGCGTGAAGGGAGCACTGCAGCCGTTGCGCCTGCGCACCATCGGGAACATCAACGCTGGTAAGACATAATTGTGTACTCAGACCACTATATGAACGAGTGGTAATTACGATGTACGATCGCGACCCACGAGACGAGCTCGAGTTGCTGTCGAAGACGGCTTACAAAAACCTTCTCTTGCAGGATTCGTGGACACGGGAGACGTGGTCAAGAACGGATCCATCAAACGGTCGCTGAGCCCGCTGGAGGACGTGGCCGCGTGCGTGCGCCTGCGCAAGGAGTACGGCGACCGGTGCGCCGTGCACGCGCTGACGCTCGGCATACCGCCCGGACAGGTACCGTGGACACTTGCTGTAGTACAGTAATAGACGTGATCAAGAACGGATCCATCAAACGGTCGCTGAGCCCGCTGGAGGACGTGGCCGCGTGCGTGCGCCTGCGCAAGGAGTACGGCGACCGGTGCGCCGTGCACGCGCTGACGCTCGGCATACCGCCCGGACAGGTACCGTGGACACTTGCTGTAGTACAGTAATAGACGTGATCAAGAACGGATCCATCAAACGGTCGCTGAGCCCGCTGGAGGACGTGGCCGCGTGCGTGCGCCTGCGCAAGGAGTACGGCGACCGGTGCGCCGTGCACGCGCTGACGCTCGGCATACCGCCCGGACAGGTACCGTGGACACTTGCTGTAGTACAGTAATAGACGTGATCAAGAACGGATCCATCAAACGGTCGCTGAGCCCGCTGGAGGACGTGGCCGCGTGCGTGCGCCTGCGCAAGGAGTACGGCGACCGGTGCGCCGTGCACGCGCTGACGCTCGGCATACCGCCCGGACAGGTATCGTGGACACTTGCTGTAGTACAGTAATAGACGTGATCAAGAACGGATCCATCAAAGGGTCGCTGAGCCCGCTGGAGGACGTGGCCGCGTGCGTGCGCCTGCGCAAGGAGTACGGCGACCGGTGCGCCGTGCACGCGCTGACGCTCGGCATACCGCCCGGACAGGTATCGTGGACACTTGCTGTAGTACAGTAATAGACGTGATCAAGAACGGATCCATCAAAGGGTCGCTGAGCCCGCTGGAGGACGTGGCCGCGTGCGTGCGCCTGCGCAAGGAGTACGGCGACCGGTGCGCCGTGCACGCGCTGACGCTCGGCATACCGCCCGGACAGGTATCGTGGACACTTGCTGTAGTACAGTAATAGACGTGATCAAGAACGGATCCATCAAAGGGTCGCTGAGCCCGCTGGAGGACGTGGCCGCGTGCGTGCGCCTGCGCAAGGAGTACGGCGACCGGTGCGCCGTGCACGCGCTGACGCTCGGCATACCGCCCGGACAGGTATCGTGGACACTTGCTGTAGTACAGTAATAGACGTGATCAAGAACGGATCCATCAAAGGGTCGCTGAGCCTGCTGGAGGACGTGGCCGCGTGCGTGCGCCTGCGCAAGGAGTACGGCGACCGGTGCGCCGTGCACGCGCTGACGCTCGGCATACCGCCCGGACAGGTATCGTGGACACTTGCTGTAGTACAGTAATAGACGTGATCAAGAACGGATCCATCAAACGGTCGCTGAGCCCGCTGGAGGACGTGGCCGCGTGCGTGCGCCTGCGCAAGGAGTACGGCGACCGGTGCGCCGTGCACGCGCTGACGCTCGGCATACCGCCCGGACAGGTATCGTGGACACTTGCTGTAGTACAGTAATAGACGTGATCAAGAACGGATCCATCAAACGGTCGCTGAGCCCGCTGGAGGACGTGGCCGCGTGCGTGCGCCTGCGCAAGGAGTACGGCGACCGGTGCGCCGTGCACGCGCTGACGCTCGGCATACCGCCCGGACAGGTATCGTGGACACTTGCTGTAGTACAGTAATAGACGTGATCAAGAACGGATCCATCAAAGGGTCGCTGAGCCCGCTGGAGGACGTGGCCGCGTGCGTGCGCCTGCGCAAGGAGTACGGCGACCGGTGCGCCGTGCACGCGCTGACGCTCGGCATACCGCCCGGACAGGTACCGTGGACACTTGCTGTAGTACAGTAATAGACGTGATCCAGAAATCTTTTGGTCGTTCAAAAATTATCATTAATCATAAAAGGCCTTCAAAAAAGTTTTCATGAAAATTACATATTTTCAGTGCACCGCACTTCTGGGTGAGAATGGCGCCGGCAAATCCACGACGTTCTCGATGCTAACGGGCCAGCTGCGGCCCACCAGTGGGCAGGTCTACCTGAACACTCGCAAGGTGTCGCCCAGGGACCTCTGCCAGGGGCTCATCAGTAAGTTTTACTCCCCTTATTCCCTATCAGAGGTGCGTGCCCAGGAGCTCACAAAGTGAGTGAGTGCATCAGGAGTTGACAACGTGTAATTATTGTAAAGTCACTAATAAAATAAATCTTCTAGATAAAGAAGACGGAAAGTATGGTATTTTTTTGCATTGACTATGATTGTTTTAAAAGTCCATATTATGATTTTGTTTCTCGCAGGCTACTGTCCTCAAAGTGACGCCATAGACCCGCTCCTGACTGTGAAGGAAATTCTAACGATTTACTGCAGACTGAGGGGAATCACCAATCAAAATGAAGTAAGTTTTATTTGGGAACACAGCAACATAATATCTAAACTGCCTCAATAAAACTTAAAAAAACTCTATACGATATCCAAGACCCCATTCCTGTAATGTCCTTAAACGTGTCCTTATTCTGAAAGGTGATACGTCGCACGCTGGAGCTGTTCGAGCTCAGCAAGTACCGCTCGGTGCGCAGCGGGTGTCTCAGCGGCGGCAACAAGCGCAAACTGTGCGCGGCGCTCGCGTTCATGGGCCGCGCGCCGCTCGTGCTCCTCGACGAGCCCACCAGGTGACTGCTGCTCTTGTGTTGTACCTATACTTATTAGTGGAGCTTACGCTGGAGCCTGCCTCCGGGGCATTAGCGCTGGATAGGAAGAAGCAGAACCCTGGCCAGGCCACTATTACCGGGCATTGTGACATTAAAGCTCCGTGACACAGACATAATATGCAAACTGCAATGAGAACGGGGAAACTCCTGTGCACAATTGCCCTCGATCAGGTCCATACGCGTAGCCGACTCATGGGGCGGCAAATTCTCATCTTATGTGTGGAGAATGTACCGCCCCATGAGTCAAATAGGATAGGTATACTTATCCCTGCATAAGACGTGCTGCTGTTCCTGGCGGCAACTGGACCTGTATGAGAGATCTAGGAAGGAGCGAGCACAATATATCGTAAACAATGAAAGGTACTGAGAGTGGAGAAGTCTTGCATAGCCTCATCATAAGAATCGTGGGATACTCATACTGGCTATGAAATCGAAATTATTAAAAGATAAAGTCCTTTCCACAAAAGAAGTCCCGCAGACGCGGCGCTGTGATCGCGTTATTAAATGTTGCTCTCTCACTCGCACTCGTTGCTCGTAAACAGGTGTCAATTGTAGTACATGTTTTTGCCGCGGGACTTCTTTTGTGGAAAGAACTCTAACTGCTTATGTGTACCAGTGGCATGGACCCGCGGTCGCGCGCCTGCGTGTCGGTGGGGGTGCGCGGCGCGTGCGCGGCGGGGCGCGGCGTGGTGCTGTCGACGCACGCGCTGGACGACGCGCGCCGCCTCGCCGCACGCGTTGCTCTACTCAAAGATGGCCGCCTGCGCGCGCTCGCGCCGCTCGACCATTGCCTTAGACGGTAGGTTACTGAGGAACATCACAAGTCACAACACTACCTGCCGTGCTATTCTGCAAAACAGCGACGAGCGTACATCTATGCATCTATGAATTTGTCAGTTGTAATAGAGTACAATTTTGCATGGCATATTCGGGTTGCCAGCTGTCTGGCAGCTATTTCATTTTGTATAATAGCACAGCTGAACCACGATCGTGAATATAATTGAGTCTTTAAGTCGTAGCTTAATTAACGCATTTTTTAAATGAAACTGGGCACAGCGCCACAGTGAGCGTCAACGGAACTACTATTAATTCAACTTTCAAAGCACGAATAGAGCCAACTAAGTTCCTACGTAGGTAATATATTTTAGGGTATACAGATATTTTATAGTGGTGACTCGTAACTTTTCGTTTTAAGTAGATACTTAAGTAGTTTTGTTTTGATATTTTATTCTAACTTTTTGGACGATAACAATGATCGAATACTTAATGAACATCATAGTTCTAGTATGCACGGTGGCTCTTATTGGTTCATGACTTGTGCAGCTTCGGCGGCGGCTACGTGGTGGCGGCGCGCGTGCGGCGAGGCGCGGTGCGCTCGGTGTGGTTGGCTGTGCACGCTGCGGCGCCGCACGCGCAGCTGCGTGTTCTGCACCACGCAGCTTTGCACTTCCTGGTGCCCACGCACGCTACAGGTAAGTTTTGTCATATGAACATCGTTTGCATCAGCAGCATTGCCCCATAGTAAGATGCCAAAGGAAAATAAGCTAAATAGCTGTTTCATCATTATATTTTGCTATATTATTGATGTGTAACAACTCTCCTTCCAGTTTGTGTGGATTTTTGTGGGAGTGGTTTTAGAGAAGCGCACGCTATTTGAATTAATTAACCAATGAGCGCACGCGGTGCCTATCGCGTAAGGGATGTTACACATCATAATATTATTATGCCACTACGGTCAGGCTCCTTATTTTTATGTATTTCGTGTTATTACTACTTCAAAGTCAAATTTCGTAATTCCATACGTGCCCCTTTCAGTTTTATTCATTCTTAAGGCTAATCATCGGTCCATTAATGCTTGGCTTATTTTATTCAGTAAACGGCAAGGATACGGTGACGAAGCTGAGCGACATCTTCCGGCTGATGGCGGCGCTACAAATGAACTGTGACATCGACGACTACACCGTCAACCAGAGCTCGCTCGACCAAGTGCGTAATGTTACTCGTATCACACTAGTATATTATTTAAGTCATTCAAAAAATTAAGGCAATTTATCCGTATTCTTATCAGCAAAACCTTTCATTTGATACCCACATTGCAGGAGTGCATTAAAAATAATTAGTCGGCCATCTTGAGTTCCGCCATATTGGATTTCTGATATCACACAGCTAACGAATAACGATGTATTGTCATCCAAACGTGTACAACGTACATTGCAAGTTTAATAAAAGCTTTTAAAAAAACTAATAGTCGTGTCTGCTTAGGTATGTTTTTAACTCCTTCACGCTAAAATTACTGAGCCAATTTTGCTGAAATTAAGAATGGAGATAGATAATACCCTGGATGAACACATTGGCATTTTTATTTAGATTTTTCATGTGTAGCTATGTGACGTCATCCAAAATCCAATATGGTTGAAGGCGCAAGATGGCGGAATAGTTACTTATACGAGTAGGTACTATTCATTTAATTTTTGTTTTATAGATGTTCCTGAACTTCACGGAGAGGACCAGTATTTTGGACCCCTCGGATGATCTCCACATGTCCCCCCGGCTGGAGAGGCGGTGCAGCGACGAACTCGACAGCATTACGTCGCTGTAGAAACCGCATCGTTAACAGCTCAGTCAAATGCAACTCGATATATTATTATAGCCAAAATATCGAGAATAAAATTAAAAATCAACTTATGGCCTGTTAATAACCGCTAAGAATTTTTTGATGAGTATTAATTCCAAAATTTAGGCCTGTTTTCCACCAAAGCGGAGCTGTGTTTGAGTAACCAATCAGATTTCGTCATTTTGACATCTCTGTAACTAAGGGGAGAGGAGATGTCGAAATGACGAAATCTGATTGGTCCTACTCATAAAACAGCTCCGCTTTGTTATACGTACAAAAAAATTCAGAATGAAATTTTTCCGTCGGATAACTTTATTAGTGTAAAAAAATAGGCCCATAACCTGATCAATGTGATGTTTAGGTACTTTTCTAAAGTTGACTGAACTTTCTCATATAGGCGGCTTGGGCCGCAGCTAGTTACCATTAATTTCATTTAGATATAGGCTAAATTTCATTAAATTAGTTTTTGGTATGTGGATACTTTTTTCATTGCATCGCCATTTTCGAGACAATATACAAATGTTAATTGATTTTTGTACTTAATGATAAGCTCAATGTTAAATATAAGTTAAATTAACCTTGAGTTTCTGGTAGAAGAACTAGCTTAATTAACTTTTATAGGTACTAATACTATACTAAAACTCCATAGTTTAGTTAGTATCGTATTATATTATCTGTGGTTTAGTGCTCAAACGCTCAACTAATGAACAGACAGCGACACGAGAGAAATAGGCCTTGTTTCTACCTTCTTGGGTGGAACCTATTGTTTTATGTTCATTTACCAGAAACTCAAGAGTATACTTTTTATAATAATTTATAAATAATTAATCATTACCCAACATATGAAGTCTGTGATAAAAGTATATTTACGTATGTTTTATGAAGAAAAATAAAGCTAGGAACATACTAATATTATTAATATTTTATATTGCGTAATATAAGTATGTTTCTGCTTTTAGAATTTATATATGACGAATAAAACGACAAATGGTTTACGGTAAAACGTGTTTTATTGATACTTTTAACACCTTATAAATAAATGGTATTAAACATAATAAAGTTATGTCTTTGGTAAAGCTTATACATAATTATAGAGTATACCATAAAATGAAATTAAAGCTATTTGAGATCGGTAACTTAAATAGAGAAACGACTTAAGGAGCATGCCACGGGTGTGCCCGCGAAATTCAAATTGTTTGTGGTTTTTCGCGATTTTTAAGCTCATAAATCATAATAGGCTTATGGCAGTCAAATTGCGGGAATCCCAGTATCGTCTTCACGTGTTTATATAAAAATCTCGAGTTATAGAAATTACTCCGAGATTTGCGAGTTATTCACTTAAAACTCGATACTCAAACTAATTTCCTAGGATGGACATTTTTATGCAAAGATTTTGATATAAACATGTAAAGATGATAACTGACATTCCCGCAAATTGACTACCATAAGCATATTTTGTGTAATTAGCGTACAAATTGCAAAAAACCATGAAAATTTTGAATTTCGCGCGCAGACTTGTTGATTCTGCCTTAATAATAAGAAATAAAAGAGCCCTATTTTTTTTAAATTGCTCTCAAACTTATTGAAAACTTGATATTATACTTAGGTCTTGAAAGTTTAGAATTTTCATTACTTACCAATACCAAACCTTACCAGGATTTTTATCAAAATATCAAAGACCGCTTTTATAAACGTTTACTAAATTGAATTATATTTAAGACTTACTTATTACGAATACGTAACTATTCAGTTTCCTATATTTTGAATGTAAGATGTATCAAAAATGATAATAAAAATAAAACTTGAAGAAAACGCCGACTGAGTACAATTTGAAAAAAATCAAGGGAATGTAATATATTTTTTATTTTTACTATATAAAAATAAGTCGGGTTTTCCTTCCTGACGCTATAACTTCAGAACGCACGAACCGATTTCCACGGTTTTGCATTCGTTGGAAAGGTCTCGGGCTCCGTGAGGTTTATAGCAAAGAAAATTCAGGAAAAATTAAAAAAAAAATAAAAAATGTTACATAAAACGAAGATCTGATGGCGAAACGGAGTTCGCCGGGTTTGCTAGTTAAAAATAAAAACTAAAGTGAAAACCCCAGTGAGAATTTCCTTAGTTATTGTCAAAGGAAGGGTTCCTCAGACCGGCGGACTTCTTGAAGTGCACCACGAAGATGTCGAGGGCGCGGAACACCACGTCCCGGTTGACGGCCTCGTGGCTGAAACTCCCCACCACCAGGCGCACGGCGTCCGACAGAGTCTGCTCGCTGAACAGGTACGTCTCTGGGGATTAAACACTCGATTAATAACACAACTGCCCAAAACAGGAGTGTAATTCTAATAATTTTAAATACGAATCAAAATTTCACTCGCAAAGGGTTTCGAACCACCCAGCTCTCGCGGCTGGGTGTTAACCGCTAAACTATACAAGCCTATCCCTCTGCGACGAAATTAAGATGGGTAATGTTGAGGTCCTTAGGCAGAACCAGCAATTAGTAAAAAAAATGTAATGTTTTTAGGGTTCATGTATGTATGTATGTGAGTTTCTTTATTCCACCATAACTTCTGAACGGCTGAATAGATTTGGACAATAGAATCCTTACATCATTACAAGCAACATAGGCTATTATTTATTTTATTTTTTTGGGAAAAAGTCGTAATACCAGAGGGCAGTCATGTTTTTTAATTTTTAAATTAGTTTATTTACTCGTTACCACAGAACTGAAAAACATCGTCGGAAAACATCGGCTTTCCTAAAGGCCTTGTTTTAAAGGCCCCTACATAGTTGACGCACTAAAGACGGTTCGATCTGGAATACCCTCCCGGCCTCCGTATTTCCCACCACAAACTTAGGTGTAAACAGCTTTAACTTAAGAGTAAACAGGCATCTTCTAGGCCCTGCCCGAAAAAAAAATTGGCATACCTTTCCGGCATTTCCGGAACGATTCGCCAGTTTATGTGGCAACTTTTACAGAAAAAATTAAGCACGTTTCGTCTTTCGTGACGCCTGGTATGCGGATGTCTGAAATTTTCTCTAGAAAGATTCGGAATAAGTAAATTAATGTATGAGGACATAACACACATCGCAACCTAGCCCAAAGTAAGCGATAGCTTGTGTACCTGATAAATAATATAAAAAACAATATATGAAACACCCAGACGCTGGAAAACATGCATGTTTATCACAAAAACATTTTCCAGCTGTGGGAATCGAACCCACGACCTCGGGTAACTACCGCTGCACGCCATTCGGTCATCAAATGCTTCGCCACTGACCTGGCCACAGTTTCCAGCACAATTTGCTATGTCTGGCGACTTACCTGGCATTTTCTCCAGTACGATGCGGCACGTCTGGTCCAGGTCAAACTCCCGCAGCTGCCGGTCGGAGTCGGCGTGCGGCGCGGCCAGCTGCTGGAAGTACGCGAACACCTGCTGCCGGAGCCAGCCCGTCAGCTCCTCCAGCCAGCAGCAGATGAGGGACTCCGCTATGTCTGCAATTATACTGCTGGTCAACTTTTCTGATTTCTGAGATTCCACCTAGCAGATTGCGATCCGATAAATAAAGATGGAAATGGAAGAAAAATTCTAATATTGTATTAAAATAACCGCCAAATTAATCGCGTGGCTGCCGCGCATTATTTTACATTTTTTAATTTCCTTCCATTTCCATCTTTTTATCGGATCCCAATATGTCCTATGTTATCTAGAACTTTTGATTAGTGGCTGGAGGGGAGTTCCATACCTTGGCGATTCGGATCTCGTATATCGTTCTATGTCCACTCCATAATTTAAAATACTTAACTTCCGTTCTAAATACAACTCTTATGAAAATTTTTTAAAACACCATCGCATTTTAAGCCTTTATAACCGCCGTAAGCAATTTGATATCATATTTCTGTATAAAATTCTTAATGGTTTAATAAACTGTCCTGAGCTGCTGTCTAAGTTACACCTTTCATGCCCAATTAAACTCCCTATTCGCCCCAACCGTAAAATATTTTTTTTCTTGCCTCCCTTTCTAACAAAAAATTACACTCGTAACCGTTTTGTATCACGAGCAACTATGACATATTATAATAAAGAATTTTGTGATTTAGACCTGATGTGTAACTCATTAGCAAAAATCAAAATTGCATGTATTAAAAAGTACATCTAAGACAACGGTATTTAAACCTAAGTTTATATAACTATATAAATCGTCATTTGTTATTGTAATACTTGTTTCAGCTGTGGTTCATTGTAATCTGTTATTTGATAAGCGCTTTTTCGGCAGTATTTGGTCTATTAACTGTTTTATGTAACTTATTATTGTTATTAATGACTGTTATTGCCAAAATAAAATAAATAAAATAAAATAAGCATGCCACCGCTCTTTTTCTCGGTTCTTCAGTTCAGTTCTACCATAATAGAAAGGGGAAAGAGGCACAAGATTATGGAGTTCCTAAGCACACTCCGCACTCACCAAACTACATCCTGCGACCGCTCCAGGCAACAATGCGTCGGTGTTGCAAACTGGGGAATTTTACTCGAGTTTTTAAAAAAAATTGCCGATTATTATTTGCGTCCACAATGCGTCGGTGTTGCAAACTGGGGAATTTTACTCGAGTTTTTAAAAAAAATTGCCGATTATTATTTGCGTCCACAATGCGTCGGTGTTGCAAACTGGGGAATTTTACACGAGTTTTTAAAAGAATTTAGCCGATTATTATTTGCGTCCACGATGCGTCGGTGTTGCAAACTAAGGCATTTTGCCTCCGTTTAACGATTTTTTGCCGATTATTTGCATGCTATCAGTAAGGTAAAACAAGGTACCGGCAGTGAGCACGGTGGCCAGGCGGAAGGCGAGGTGCGAGGCCGCGAGCCCGGCCGCGCACGCCACCTCGCAGCTGCCGCACCAGCGCGCGCCCGACCCGCTGCACCACTCCTCTGTACACACAACATTACATGTGAGTGTGTGTTGTGCGTGCGTGCGTGCGTGCGTGCGTGCGTGCGTGCGTGCGTGCGTGCGTGCGTGCGCGTCGTGTGTCAAGTCGCCTCTTCACAATGGCTTGTGATGGGCCATGATTTGCAACGCACAACTGTAGGCGACGATCACTTGGTATTCACACAGTGGCGCATGCCTCATTTATTCATTTATTTATTTATTTATTTGGCAATCAGAACAAGTTACAACTAATACAGTTAAGGGTCTTAAATACGAGGTTTTAACTCTAGTAACAACTCTTAATATAATAATGCACATAATGCACATAATGTAAAAGGAAGTTTCGAAATAGTACATTGTGATACAAGGGTGGAAAGTAGGTTTTTGCAAACGAGCTGTCATTAACAAGCCCGAGCCGAAGGCGAGGGTTTTTAATGTCACGAGTTTGCAAAAACCTATACACCCGTGTATCACACGACGTTTTTCAATACAGTTGTGAGAATTAGTAAAAAAACAAATCAAAGAGATAATATGGTTTGCTCAAGATTTTGGGGGCCAATTTCCACCTTGTTTGGTTTTTACCTTAAATAAAATATCGAAGATCGAAATCGAAGGCGACTTCGAATTCGCAATCGAAAAGATAAAATATACAAATATAAAAAGATAAAGATAAAAGATAAAAGAAAAAAAGATAAAAGATGAAAGATGAAAGATGAAAGATGAAAGATGAAAGATGAAAGATGAAAGATGAAAGATGAAAGATGAAAGATGAAAGATGAAAGATAAAAGATAAAAGATAAAAGATAAAAGATAAAAGATAAAAGATAAAAGGTAAAAGATAAAAGAAAACGAAAAAAAAATTCCTTCTGTGTCCATCCCATTTTATTGTACAATGAAAACTCCTTGGTATCAACTATCAAACGTTTTGCAAAAGTAATGATCGAGCTTGTAAAAGTAAGTTACGACCACGAAAAAGAAAGATGCCTGTGCGTAAGATTTAACTTTCGAATACTAATGACAGCCTCTGAAAGTGCGCCATACCATACAACTGTATTGAAAAATAAATTACAAACATGCGGGACGTTAAAAAAACAACGCTACAAAATACTAAACAATAAAGAAATAAGATAGAAGAATTAATATGTTCCTGATTCTATAAACAATAAAAGAAAATTAATAAGAAATGAAATAGAGCAATAGAGTAGATTCATGGAAAACATGGTTCTACTTTACTACTCCAACCATCTTTCTATAAAACGCAGAGTATCTGTGATCGTACTCGTAGCTGTAGCGTAGATCATTGCTGCCTGGTGAGGCACTTGCGATGGACGTAGAAGTAGTTACGGTCGCGGCTATTTATTTTCAATATAATTCTTTGTCGAGATTATTTTAAATATTTATACAATGTTAACTAGTAATTTCGAATATATTTTGCAAAAAAAAAAATATCGCCAAAAGAGTGCACTATCCGTATCAGTGGTCGGTCACGAACAAGCAATGGGCCATTGCGTGAACACCACCGACCACGCAACGCCACGATTCCTTTGAAGTGTGCGCCAAATACCGACAACTTGCCGATCGCGCGCCATCGTCGACCATTGTCCGCCATTGTATATTCCCCCTGTACACAATAGCGATGGCCTGCAGTGGGCCAGCATACATCATTCTGTAGAGGCTACTTCACGCACCGAGGTCGAGCGGCACGAGCGGCGGCGGCGGCGGCGCGGGCAGGTCCCGTAGCGAGTCCAGCGCCGCGTCCACGTGCCACAGAGCGCGCCGCGCGCCCGCCAGCCGCCCCACCGCCGCGCCCAGCTGCACGCAAACAGTCATTTTAAGGAAGCGAGTCCATCTTTACCCCAGAATGGGGTGAGTGAGCACATAGGGACAAGAAGTGAGATGAAAAAAAAATGTAGGGAGTCAAGAAGGCGCCCCGGGAACACGCCAACAGCAAGTACCGAACGGGCGCCCTCCCGCGATTCGGTCCCCACAACCGCGAGGTTCTTTTTACACTTGACTGCAATCTCACCTGATGGTAAGTGATGATGCAGCCGAAGATGTTAGCGTACTAACTTGGAAGGAGTAAGTTATGTCACCCCAATGGTTTCTACACAGCATCGTACCGGAACGCTAAATCGCTTGGCGGTACGTCTTTGCTGGTAGGGTGGTAACTAGCCACGGCCAAAGCCTCCCACCAGACCGGACCTGAGCCAATTTAGAAATTATAAAATTCCAAAGTGGCCCATGGCGGGAATCGAACCCGCGACCTCCCACTCGAATCCGAGCGTGCGTCCCTTGCGCCACGGAGGTCGTCAAAAAGGCCACGGAGGTTGATTGGGCCATGGGTGGTGGAGGGTTGCACACAGACACACCCGCTACTTCACTACCTCCATCTTGGACAATTCATAATTTAGCTTTAGAGTATTAAACTAAAACGCAAACTTTAGTATGAAAAACAAAGCCACTGAAAGCGTTAACGGAACTACATTTCAAAGCACAAATAGTGGTGAGTGTTTGATACGATTTCCAGACTGAATTAGGTAAGACTGAAACAGGAGTTTTTAGAATTTTTCTCCAGCAAAGACGTATCACTAAGCGATTTAGCGTTCCGGTTTGACGTTGTGTAGCTTCCGTTAGTGGTTACTAAGCCCTATCATTTTAGTACTACAACATTTTCGGCTGCATCGTAATTTAACATAGGTGAAATCGCAGTTAAATACTAACTTATAGTGTTAAAAAAAGATTTGGCTCCAGGAGTGCCGAAAGAAGTGAAAACTTTAAAAACTCGCCTAAAAAAGCTTTCATTCCAAAGTTACCTACCGCACACTGTATCTGTGGTTGTGTGAAGTACCATAACATAACAGAGTGTATGGTAACGCTGTCGCGTTAATTTGAACGTTTTTTTAATTTTTTCCCGTTTCTAAAAATGGCCAACACTCTTAAAGTTTTAAGTTCAAAAACCTCAAACGTAAGGTCTAGTTTCCACCAAAGCGGAGCAGAGCGGAGCTGTGTGGAGTAATCAATCAGATTTCCTCATTTCAACATCTCTCCTCTCCCCTCAGTTTCGGAGATGTCAAAATGACGAAATCTGCTTGAGACCGGGCAATAAGTGATAGTAGGAGATCCCAAGTAAGGTCAACCTTCACCGAGCTGTTTATTGAATGAAAACTATTTTATATCCAATTAAATATGTCAATAAATATATCGCAAGTGGGTTGCCTCAAAAATTTCAGTCCAGGATATGATTAATTAAGAGTTAAAAAAAATCCATTGTTACATGAACTCCTATTTGTTAGAGTTCTGTTGATATCTTAGTTCAAATTATATTGGATGAGTGATTCAGGTCGCAAATTGCAATTGTGCTTATTTACCTACGATTTTATTATCCGTTAACTTTCTTTTGCCAAAAAATATAGTGCAGAAATACTTTCCTCAGCCAGGAAAGTATTTCTGGCAAAAAGCACTATTTATAACATCCAATCTAATTTGAACTAAGATGTCAACTAAACTGTAACAAATAGGAGTCCATGTTATAATGATTTTTTTTTAATTCTTAATTAATCATACCCTGGACTGAAATTTTTGTAGGCAACCCACTTGCGATATATTTATTGACATATTAAATTGGATATAAAATAGTTTTCATCCAATAAACAGCTCGGTGAAGGTCGTTGTATAGCGGGATCCTAGACTATGATGACTCACGCTGAGTTCAGGCGACGTGCACACAAATGTCCAGTCGTAAACCTGCCGCGGCGCCACGTCGTCGCCTTCCAGACCCTCCGCGCCCACCGCCGTGCGGATCGAGTTGAACACGCCCGTCACCGTGCGCGTGAACAACCTGCGCAAATACAACATGGCGGCATGATAATACAAGATGGCGGAATGAAAATACAAGATGGCGGCATGAAAAACAAGATGGCGATGTGTAGGATATAAAATAAGATGGCGACATGAAACTACAAGATGGCGGTATTTAAAATACAAGATAGCGGAAACGACAACTTTGGTATTTTTAAGTTAAGCTAAAAAATAAAAAATACGTGTGTATTAAATTTCAATAATCTATAACATATTAAAATTTGGGCACTAAAAAAAAATTTTTCCTGTATAATAAGATAGTGGCATGGAAATACTAGACGGCGGTGTGTAAAATACAAGATGGCGACATCTAAAAACAAGATGGCGGGTATAAAATAAGATGGCGGCATGTTAAATTACAAGATGGCGGCATGTTAAAATACAAGATGCCAGCATGTTAAAATACAACATGGCGGTTATGTAAAACACAGTTGGACGCTAATGTAATCGTTTCGGTCTTACTTGTCAAGCCTCTGCATATTGTTGGTGGTTTGTCCGGGCGATGTGTTTCTTTCCAAACTCATGTCGTACTCATCTGAAAAGATAAAGAACCCTCTACAATTTATTCGTGTACTTAATTTAGTTCAAAATTACAGGCAAATCGGTCAGTAGTTGCGGCATGAAGGAGTATCAATATACACACTTACGAATAACTAACAACTTTCGCCTTTATAATATTAGTGCGATATCATTGTCATTTACCAGCGAGCGCCGCCGTGTCGACGGGTTTAGAGGAAGGCCTCCTCTGCGCTCGACCGCGAGTCTCTTCCGCGCCGTCCCACCACACCTCCTCCGCCCTGCAAACACAACACTCATTGGTCTAACTCTACATAATATGTCTCTAGAACTTTCTGACTACGTCTCCAGTGCGTGCTGCAGTGTACCTGGGTCTCTCCACGTGCTGCAGCAGCGTCCTCAGCTTGGCGATGCTGGCGGAGAGGTCGGCTGCCTCCTCGTACTGCGGCTCGGGAGACTCGCTCAGCGCCTCGGCGGGCGGAGACCACTCCACGCGCGGTTTGATCTGTTCACAAGTGCGATCGTGCTGCAGTGTACCTGGGTCTCTCCACGTGCTGCAGCAGCGTCCTCAGCTTGGCGATGCTGGCGGAGAGGTCGGCTGCCTCCTCGTACTGCGGCTCGGGAGACTCGCTCAGCGCCTCGGCGGGCGGAGACCACTCCACGCGCGGTTTGATCTGTTCACAAGTGCGATCGTGCTGCAGTGTACCTGGGTCTCTCCACGTGCTGCAGCAGCGTCCTCAGCTTGGCGATGCTGGCGGAGAGGTCGGCTGCCTCCTCGTACTGCGGCTCGGGGGACTCGCTCAGGGGCTCGGCGGGCGGAGACCACTCCACGCGCGGTTTGATCTGTTCACAAGTGCGATCGTGCTGCAGTGTACCTGGGTCTCTCCACGTGCTGCAGCAGCGTCCTCAGCTTGGCGATGCTGGCGGAGAGGTCGGCTGCCTCCTCGTACTGCGGCTCGGGGGACTCGCTCAGGGGCTCGGCGGGCGGAGACCACTCCACGCGCGGTTTGATCTGTTCACAAATGTGATTTCAACAATGTTTTAAGTGAAAACTTCTCGAGCATTAGGCATTTTTGAGATGGATAAAAACCATTCAACTCGCGACACTGTTACCGTAGCCGACACCTCTGTTTGAGATGTGAAAAACCATGGCAGCGAGTGGAATTTTCATTTCGTCATTTAGAAAACAAGTATATTATAGTTGTCAAATTAGCAGAATTATAACAACTAACCACGCTGTCCTGTGAGCTCACTCTGTGTTGTTTCACCAAAATCGGGTTACTTGAGTCAGCTGAAAAAAAAATATCATCGTAATTAATATTACATATCTACATCAACTATCTAGTAAGCAGTCGCTGCCTACCGACAGCAATAGCGACATTAGCACTGTCACAATAAAGTTCAATTCAGTTCGCAACAGCGCCTGGCTCCGTCTCCGCTATGCACCAAAAGTTGTGCTCTACTTCGCGTAACTTTATCTCTTTCAACGTAGCGCGTGAAATAGACCGTACAAAACTAACCGGCGCTCCGCATCTGTTTGAAATCGGTCCTTCGTGACGGCTACTTGTAGCTTTTTTGATTAGGTGACAAGTGAGCGTGGCGTGCCTAAACGTGCTCTCTTTCTGTCTCCCCTCTACCTCTTACCGGCTCGCTACAGGGATCCTGGTAAAACCTGGATCCTTCTTCTCAGTGCAGGGTGCGTTGGAACCCTCGTAAACTTATAGTCGACTTGGAGTTATCGCCATACAAATGTGACAAATATCATATTTCATAATGACCTTTTACAAGAGCCTGTATATTAGGCCTATGTGAAATAAAGATATTTTGTTTTTTTTTTCCACGAATCCAGGACCCAGCGGGCCCTATAAACTTGTAGAACAGCTACAAGTTTAGAGCTAAAGGCACATGCTAGCTCACCTTTTTGAAGACTAGTCGATATGTACGCTTCTTTCGCTTCCATGTCCACTTCTGCTTTCGGTTTGCTTCGATACAGTTCAGAGGGCGATATCTTCTCTCCTGCTCGCTCTTTGAAAGGTAATTTCTCCTGTCGATATTAAACAGTCTGGTATGTAACAATTTATGAAAATAAGTTTTAGGCCAGTTGACATTTTTTTAAAGTAGGTTTTAAATTGTGAATAGTTATCCTATTAGATCAAAAAATATCACTTTTGAAAAATATTTTTTTTAATTGGGTAAATCTTGATGTGGGCCTACTCTAATGGCAGTTCCCAATATTCGATCTATCCATGGTTTGCCACTAGAGATAGAAATTTGACATAACTTGTATGGACCTAATGTCAAATTTCTATCTCTAGTATAAGGCAAACCATGGAGAAATCGAATATTGGGAACCGCCATAAATGAACATTCGTAAGAGTAGGTATAGGGCGCATAAGCAATAATCATTATATAATTGTTTCAGTGTCCAAAAATTTTGATTGAGTCAAGTTTTGTATTACGATTTGGATTTAAAATTTTATCAGAAGTAATTGTACTCTAAAGTCTAAAGAGAGTCTTTGGAAACCTGTCCTTCTCACGAATTCCTTAAATACAAATTAATTAAATATAAATAAAAATTTGTTTATTACCTGCGAGTCGTCACTAAGGCCGGTGAAGCGAAGGCCCTTTTTAATTCCCGCAATGCCTTTATCCAGAAGACCTTCCATCATGCCCGCCGCCTCGTCCTAGATGCAATCACCATAGCTTTTGTATTCACGTTAACAGTCATATTAATCTTGCACCCCTCCTTCTGTATCTATACATATTCTTTACGATATGATAGGCACAGGCAAAGATTTAAATAGTAATCGAAATAAACTTCCTAAAACTTCCACGTATTTGTCTCTGTGTCACAAGTGAAACTATAGGTAGCATGCAAAATGTTTGTCGACCTTTTTGATGCACGCAATGATGCGCTTAAGGCCTATCTTGCGATCTAAATCTTTGGAGTCACTGACATAGGTATCATAGACTGATTCAGTGTATGGATGGTCTTAATTTCGGTTTAGGTAAAGTTCTTTAATTTGTGTTAAAATCGGTCACTTTTACCCTCATTTGCATCTAGTGCGCCTTCCGCTCCCCTTCATCAAAATGTGGGAATATAGCAGGGAAAGTAAATGGATATGGTCGATTTCCAGCAGTGGCCATTTAAAAATGTATGACGTTAATATACCCATAGGCTAGGATTAAAGTAGGTAAAATATAGGTACGTTTAAGACTTATAGTTTTCTCATGAATGCCAATGTGAGAATTGGAATTTGGACCAAATCGAAATGGTACCACACGGGAAGCACCAGCTTACAAATAAAGGAAGAATCATCAAAATCGGTTCACCCAGTTGAATGTTCTGAGGTAACAAACATAAAAAAATACAGTCAAATTGAGAATCTTCAAGTTGTTAAGGATAACGTCAAGAACGTAAGACCTGTTTTTCCTCGTCAGACATTCTTGTCCTAAGACATAGAAACAAATAGAAAGGTATTTGGTACAAACTAAACTGGTTTAAATCGCAGTAAGTTGTGTCGTAACAACGCACACATACATGCATTGAAAGTTAACACAATACCTACTCGTGCCTACTTTAGGCCGTTTGTCCACTGTACCCGATATCGGGATGTCATTGAGAGCGTTGAGTATTTCTGGCTGAGATCCAGGTAGGCGACTCACGTAACCAGTCGGTTACATCGTGAAATGAAATGTATAAAAAGGTCACGGCATTTACTTTTATATAAGCAGTCGATATTGAACTCAAAACTTTTTTTGTGTACACTGAAAAAAATATTTTACCACTATTGACATAGAGCATAAAATTGAATGTAGTTCAAAACGCCATATGGTCGAGAGTCGTGAAATTAAATTAACTGTGCGCAATAACGATGAAAGATTGTATTTCCTAAGTTGAAATACATTCAATTTTACACTCTAAACCAATAGAAGTAAAGTTAATTTTTCAGTGTCTATTTTTAATTTTATTTTGATGTTTTGATTCACATCACTCAGTGTGAAAACGTTATGTGAATAGCCCTCCAGTATGTAAAAGCAGTGATAGCTCAGTGGTTCTGCCCTCTGCCTCTCATAAGGAGGTCGCGGGTTTCACCTCTGACTTTTCAGAGTTATGTGCGTTTTTAGGAAACTAAATATCAATTGCTTATCGGTGAAGGAAAACATTGTGAGGAAACCTGCATGCCTAGGAGTTCACAAAAATGTTCAGGAAGGTGTGTGAAGCCCGCCAACCCGCACTTGGCCAGCGTGGTGGGCTATGGCCAAACCCCTCTCAGTCTGAGAGGAGACCCGTGCCCAGCAGTGGGACATAAAAAGGGGTTGAAACGAATGTAATGCTGCAGTGGACAGACGGTCTTACACATTAAAGGTCAATTAGGCTCTGTGCAAATGTAGACATTTTCTATAGCCGATATGAATCTAATGATTAATTTCATATAGGCCCGACAGTACAGGCTCTAACATGCTTTCCAAGGGACAGATGTGAAGAACATTGAATTTTTTTGTCTAGCAACATTCAACTTGAGACCAAAATGGCCTCTCTTTCAGTCTTGGCAAATCGAAAGAATTAAAAAGAAATCTGAAAGTAGCAATGCAAAGCAGAAAAATTGTACAAGAAATTTTTAAACATTCAGGTAGTTAGATTTTACTATTTATAAAGGTATCTTGGGTTCAACAACTTTGGGGTTCCATAATTTCTCAAACGAGTAACAAATCTGATTAAGTATTTTATTACAATCACTTACTACCCAGATTTACCCTCAATCGATTTAATAACATTAACCATGCTGAGTACAGGGTAGCAAGCGAAGATGCTCACTTGCCATCAAATGACATTACAGTTCAACCAACTTTTAATTAAAAAAAATATAAGAAATCGGCCATGCAAAGCGGATAGTCGTGCAATAGACATACACTGGTTGGTGGCACATCTATGTGTAAGACCTGCAGGTCGCCAATCTTTGCCTTGGCCTGATGCACCGTGCTCTGCAGATCTTTGAGCAGCTCCCCCGGCTTGGGGCTGTGCTCTTTGGCAGGCTCCTTCTTGGCTTCTTTTGGAGCTTCGCTGTCCAGGTCTATAGCGTCTTCTTCACCTTAGGGATTACGTTTAGATTTATAAACACCTTACTAAAAAAAAAAGATTCCGACGAATTGAGAACCTCCTCCTTTTTTTGAAGTCGGTTAATAACAATGAAGTCCATATAGTAACAAGAGTTGCCAGATGGCGTTTGGTTACCTTATATTTATAAAAACCGGCCAAGTGCGAGTCAAACTCGTGCACCGATGTTCCTACTTTTGATTTAGTGGCTAGTGATCTTTTGATTTGAGGAAGTTCAGGGAAATTTAAACAGCGAAAAACATAAATAACAATGAGTAAAGAAAAATACTAAAAATGACAATTTAGTTCTTCAATATAAACTGTAGTTCACTGGGTCATCTAGTAACTAATATTATAGTAAGAATGACTTTACATCGCTCTTATAAAGTTAAGAAGTCCCCACTTCCCTGGAGTGTCTGTTAATATATATTTTTTGGTTGGAAAGGACATGGCCGAAACTTGTATGGAGCTGTGCCCTGGAAAAAAAATATTCATGGCCATCGACAAACAGTACGTCATATTAAAGCTCATGATTATGTCTTTACAATCGTTTAGTTTTTATGATCAGAAAACTTGCGGGAGACATAATATCAGCATAACAACTTGCAACAAAATGCGCTTCTATATTTTTATAGCAATGATTTTTTATTAAAAATGATGCGTATTGGTTATGAACTTATTAATTTTTTATATTACAAAGCTTAGAAAATGCGAGTAAACATTTTGAAAAACAATTTTTTAATAAAAAATCATTATTTAAATATCTATAGGCGCATTTTGTTGCAAGTTGTTATGCTGAAATTATGTCTCTCGCAAGTTTTCTGATCATAAAAACTAAACGATTGTAAAGGCATAATTATAAGCTTTAATATGACATACTGCTTGTCAATGGCCATGAATAATTTTTTTTTGAGGGCAGAATCCGGCCATGTCATTTCTGTTTTTAGATCAAACTGTTTATTAGATTTTCTAGCTTTTTCAAGGAAGATAACTATAGTTACCAAACCACAGTGGTAGAGGGGACGTTCCTCGCAGACTGGGGCTGTGTTCTGCATCCTCGTGCCCCCATAGCCGGCTTAGGGTCATCTCATCCAGGCTCGCCAGCAAGTCCTGACCCACACTGATGCACTGGAGATCCATGTCTGTCTCCCAGGTCTTCACACTGCCTTCAATAATTCTATCGTATATCTTCACTTCATTTCGTCCCTGTCTTCCTCTGTTCTTCCTCAGAATTGGCTTGATCTCAACAGCCTCAGTGCCTTGGGACGTCTCCTCAAAGGCACTCTTTTTGACCTCTGATTCTTCAATCACCTGCTGTATAAAAATCAATTTATTGATTAAGGTAATATTAATAATATCAGCCGTTGAAAATATTGTTTGCAACTTGATTTGCTGGTATAATTTATAAATTACCCTAACACATCTTTTTTGTGCCAAATACCTGCTTTTACCATTAATGCTCTTACCCCAAAATATTATGCCATATCTAAAATTAAGGATAAAGGATTCATATTACTAAGCCATTATTAACATGGATGTTTGACTTCTATGCATTTTGATACACAAAATACTGCATTAAAAAATTTCATTTACTGGATATTATGTCAAAATTTAAGTCACACAACCTTTAATAATTCTTTTGTGAGAGATATTACATATTATAATATGGTGATGATGACTTTTGTTAAGGGAAAAATCTATTTATTTCCTTCTCCTATGAGAGTGATAGAAATATAATTTAGGAAAGAATAATTACTAAATACATACTAGACTTTCTGTAATTGATTCAAGATTCATTGATTTCAGAGGTTTTACAGTTGTTTCAGTATTTACTGTCTCTATCTTTTCCACTGCACTTTGTATTTCTATGTCCTTCTCCTGCTCAGAAGTTCTAGTTTCTTTCTTCTGTTTATCAATGTCTTGTTCTACCTTGGCCCTTTTTTCTTTCATTCCATCATCAATAACTTGTTCTTTGATATTTTCCTTGGTTACATTTTCTTCTACGTTTAAAATAGTCAATAGTCTATCATTTAGCCATATAGGATTAGCTATAGTATTGTCAATGAACATGTCTAACTTCTTAGCTAATATTCTTACAAGTAATTCAGAATATGGGGTGTCCCATAATTCCCACGGAACTAACTCTTTCAGAATAATACGGAGTAGGTTTATACAATGATCTGCGGCTTGATTCTTTTTGTTACCATTTTCTGATATAGGATGTATCTTTTTGTAAAGAGACTCCACGCTGGAACCTGGAGTGGTTTCTTGCCTCTTTAGGGCTTTCTTGTATTCTTTCAAATGGCTTATAAGTATCGCGCAAATGTCAACATAAACATCTTTGCTTTCGATTTTGTCACATATCTGTGGAATTAAATGATACAATTAAATTTATTTGTTACCTTTAACCTACAACCTCAATGTATAAATTGTAGTTACCCTGATTAATTAAGAAAAGTGTTACTTTAAAAAATAATTTAATTACTAATTTAAGACCACATACATTTTTTGACAATTCTTGTGATTAGATTAATTTAGGTACCATTTATTTTTTTAATTAGTTTGAAATTAATTTTAGTAAGTACCTACCACTTATATTTATAGAAATTTTTTTTTAATTTTTAACAACTCAGGTTTAATCTGTTATACATTTAAGAAATTTCATTCAGTAGTTTTGTGTGAAAGAATATAAGAAACTTGCAATCATCTTTACAATTTTTTTTTGGGTTGAAAATTTATATCATATATCCCTTAAAAACTATAGTACTTAAGAATGCTATTCCAATCAGTTCAGATGAGAAGAGAAGGTATTTTTTGAGAAAAGTGCAGACATACTAACATAAATATGAGTTACTTAAATATAACCCATTTTCAGAAGCTTTGCCGATGACTTCATTTCCCAATTCATACTACATCGTCCGCAATCGTTTGATAATGGACAATTGACAAACACAAGTTGCGGTAGTATGAAGTGGAAGGGGTTGTCATCGGCAAGCTTCTGTGAACGGGTAGCAAATTCTCTTTTTTGAATTCATTTACAAATGAATATGTATATCAAAGGTATACTCACTTGGAAAGCTTTAGCAATCATCTGATCCAACATTTGTTTGCATGCAAATGGAAAACCAATCTCCTCAGATATATAAGAGACATACCAAGAGGACACCAATCTTTTCTCCAACACTGTAGTGATGATACTGAGCTCATTAGTATCATACTCTTTGCTTTGCTCTTTTTCAACCTTTTTGCAGACTCGAGGTAAAACCCCGCTCAAGAAAGGATACTTTTTCAAAATTCCTTCAACATCATACTTTATAGGCTTGTTTAGATGTAGCAACCATTGCATAAACTTGAAGCTGCAGACAATTGATGTTATGAATAACAGTAAAATGTAGGATATGAACCATATTCCTGTTATAGGCGATATGTTAGTCACGTAGTTCAAAAATATGCAGACTGTCGTGCCGGTACACGATAATATTGTCACAGTTTCGAGCAGATTCCTTTTAAGCAACATTTCTTTCAATTTTGCAATAGAACTTTATTGAAATTGTACCTAATACTACGCGAATTGCGAAATGCGAATATTTATTAGCACTATATACCATATCTATGTTTATTAGGTACCTATTTAAGTATTTACATTTTTTACATCAATCAATCAGCTGTTTAGTGCACAGAATATAGGTACAGGTTTAGTGTTTGCCATAGAGTAAAGAGTTTAGTGAATATAGGGGTGTTTGCTGACCCCTATGACTAAAGAGGTAATGGACACAAAGTAGTGAGTCTTTTCGGCTGGGTATTTTCGCCATCTTCTGTAGCATCAAAAATAGCCAATCACAGCTATCAGCCAATCACAGATAGGCACCAGTCAGCTGATCAGAAGGGCTGCTCTAGCTATCTATCGATATGGAAATATTATCGATGTAGTTTGTGGTTAGTAATTAAATATTTAAGAGAGAAAATGAATGAATTATTACTATTAAAAATTAATTATTATACTAAAACTAGGTTTTGCCAGCGGTGCATGCGTTTCCGGATTAGGATTTTTAGCTTATCCCGCGAGACCAAACTACATTTGATAGCTATAGAAAAGCTCACAGCTTAGTTCCACAGGATTAAATCCTGGGAATACGGATAAAAAGTAGCCTTAAATGTTGTAGATGGAGTATTTTATTGAAAGAAGACTAATTCATTTTAGTTTCAAAAACAATTTAAACTGCATAAAATTTTAACATTTTGATTTCATGAATTTTAATTTTCAGGAAAAATCCTCTCCACCTGCAACTATTGAAAATCCTTTCAATACATAGTTGCAGCGTGATTGAGTGACTTTTATGTTAAAAGGATTAGAAAATAGAAAATATTATACAAGTAAAATATAAGCTATGACGGTGTATTTACAAATATATTTAAAAAGAAAATGGTTTGGTTTAATTTACGTGTTTTTTTTTTCAGGACATCCTCAGGAAATTTTGACTTCAAAACGAGTGCTTGTATAGTAAATGTTCGCATCCGCGGCCCGGTTTTCTTAAAGCGGAAATAACTACGAGAAGTCAGAGGTGTAAAACCTCGAGGTCCAAATACCACTAGTATTAGGAGCCCTACTCATCTATTAACATTGAACTTTACATATATGAATTTTATCGATATCGGTATAGCAGCGGTCGCATCATTAGTACTTTGTTTTTGTTTTGTTAACATAACAACAAAAATTAAATCGAATTTATTTCAATCCTGAAGAAATATTTCTTCTTTTACACATTATATAAGTGCATGTAATATGATCATAACACATAATAACACATAATTTTTAACGATTTAACGATATAATTAATGAAATCGAATACTAACCTATGAAATGTTAAATATGGCCTATTTTTGTCTTTCCGCGATCTGCACTGCACAACACAACACTGAGTAGGCATTTTCACACCTGAATACTAATTATAATTCGCACGCAAATTAGAATAATAATATGATTGTCTGATATTTCAAAAAACATGATACGCATATACTTTGTATACATGTTTCGACATGTTCGAATCTACAAAATGCTACAATTTATGGAGGAATTCGCCACCCGGCTATTTTTTCGTGACGTCACAACTTCAGTGTTGCCGAAATCAGAAAAAACAAATATGTTGCTATCTCGTATAACGTAAACAATTTTGAATTAGAAAGAGACAATGTGATGTTTGTTATAGCTATGTCGATTTCACGCAACATATAAACGCATATGTGTGTATAGAAAACTACAGCTGCTCCACTTGTAGTTTCCTTTCTCGTAGGCTGACCCAGACAGTTGTTTATGGTTCGGAATACATTGCTGGCTGCTGCTTTACTATGAGATAATGGGTGCTTTATTACAGTAAAATTACTATTAATTTGTGGCGAAACTTGGATAAATAATACACGTTCAATTAACAAAAAAAAAACCGACTTCAACTTTCATCAAACTACTGTTGGATACCGTTATTGTAATTTGAAATGGAAAAAATAGAAAGCTTCAGCTTCAGCAGTAAGTAAAAAGAATTACCTACCAAAATCGATTCACCCAGTCTAAAGTTTCAAGGTAACAAACATAAAAAATACAGTCGAATTGAGAACTTCCTCCTTTTTTCAAATCGGTTGAAAATAAACTCCTTTACAAAAAAGTCTAATAACTACAACCGAGAGCGAGGGTAGTAGTACAGTGCGACAAGGCTATCTTGGCGCTTGGTCAAAATTGGTACTAATGCCGCTATCTTGTGATAGTTTGCTCTGTCGGTATATCACTATCGTATGTTGTGTTGTTTTTGCTTGGCTGGGCATTTCCGCCATCTTGTGTCGCATCAAAAATAGCCAATCACAGATAGGCTGATCAGAAGGGCTGCTCTAGCTATCAATCGATATGGAAATATTATCGATGTAGTTTGTGGTTAGTAATCAAATACTTGAGAGCAAAAATGAATGAATTATTACTATTAAAAATTAGTTTATAGTAAAACTAGGTTTTGCCAGCGGTCAATATTATGTTTCCGGATAAGGATTTTTAACTTATCCCGCGAGACCATACTACATTTGATACGAGTGATTGTACCTATAGTAAATGTTCGCATCCGCGGCCCGTTTTCTTAAAGCGGAAATAATTACCTACGAGAAATCAGAGGTGTAAAACCTCGAGGTCCAAATAGAAGGTAGTGATATTAGGAGCCCTACTCATCTATCAACATTTAACTTTACATATATGATTTTTATCGATATCGGTATAACAGCGGTCGCATCATTAGTACTTTGTTTTTGTTTTGTTAACTTAACAACAAAAATTAAATCGAATTTATTTCAATCCTGAAGAAATATTTCTTCTTTCACACACTATATAAGTGCATGTAATATGATCATAACACATAATAACACAATATCTGGGTGACCGAGCTTCGCTCGGTAGTATAACTATTGGCTAATAGATGGCAGCAGGAGTCATTTTTTTTGTAAATTGGACATTTTCTAAAAATGAATCCTAGTTAGATCGATTTATCGCCCCCAAAACCCCCTATATACAAAATTTCATGAAAATCGTTCGAGCCGTTTCCGAGATCCAGATTATATAGAAATATATGTATATACAAGAATTGCTCGTTTAAAGGTATAGGATAACTTTTAATGATTTAACGATATAATTAATGAAATCGAATACTGACCTATGAAATGTTAAATGTGGCCTATTTTTGTTTTTCCGCGATCTGTACTGCACAACACAACACTGAGTAGGCATTTTCACACCTGAATACTAATTATAATCTGCACGCAAATTAGAATAATAATATGATTGTGTAATAGTATTTCAAAAAACATGATACGCATAAACTTTGTATACATGTTTCGACATGTTCGAATCTACAAAATGCTACAAATTATGGACAAATTGGCCACCCAGCTATTTTTTCGTAACGTCACAACTTCAGTGTTGCCGAAATCAGAAAAAACAAATATTTTGCTATCTCGTTTAACGGAAACAATTCTGAATTAGTTAGAAAGAGACAATGTGATTTTGTTATAGCTATGTCGATTTCACGCAACATAGAAAACTACAGCAGCTCCATTAGTTTTGTTCCTCGTAGAGGTTAAAATCATGTTAGAAGAACGAAATCCCATTTCCATACTACCTATTGATATCTCATAGGCATGGAATTATAAGTTGCTCATAGGCGAACAAACAACCCTTCAATGAAGCAATGTGCCTTCAATGGAGGAACATTTTTATGGAACCGATGGAATAGTATTCTTGGTCTTAGATGGAACCATTGACAAATGTCAGTGATACGTCACATTCACACGTCACAATGCTTAGATTAGAGGTTATATTTAAATGTCATTAACTAAACAAGACAGAAGAGCAATCGTACCAATTAAGCTGAAAGAGTTTTCTTAACTTGGTGCTGTACATTTCAATATGTAAGTGTTAAAAAACAAAAATCTTAATTAACGCAACTAACAAACAGTAAACACTAACCTACAAATTTTGTTTCAGGTCTAAAGTTACGTTCAAGATCACACTCACTTCGGATCCCAAACTCCCCTTTAAAGTGTAAGTTTTCTTGATTTTTTACAGTCTACAAATTATTATGGAGCGTAACTTCAACGTAGTTCATTGTAATAGTATTAAATTATAAAAATTTCATAAAGATTTTACAAAATGATGGCTTAAAAGTTTTTTCTTGTTCGCCAGATGCTGACGATTTACAAGGTCTGCGTTGAAGTTACTGCAGTTTGAAATGGAAACAGTGATCGTGGAACAGTTCCTAGACTATTTCCAAAGGTTTATTGACCTGTGCCAGCTGGGAAACTGGCCTAACGATGAGACAACAGACGAACAGATTAAAAATGCATTCAATTACTGTCAACATATAGAAAAATGTAGAGATAAGCTGACGAAAAAGAACATCATTAATGAATTTATATCTGCATTAAATAATAAACTAAACACATCAAAGTTACTTATCAAAAACTGTGTGGATGACCCTCCGAGATATTTGTTAAAGAAAATCATAACTTCCCAAGTCAGTATCGAGAAAATGGATAAAAGTTTTACTATATTTATTGATATATTTTCTGAAGAAAAACTTGAAGATTCTTTATCCGAAATCATGCTAGAAGTTGCATCAAAGGATGTACTGTTCAAAAACATCTCTTCAGAACTACCAAAAAGTAGTCAATTAGAATTTAGAAGTCACATGTTCCTTTCTAAACTGGGATGCGATGATGAAACAGTTATAGTTATTGATGAACTGTTGAAGGATTGTAAGCAGGATGTTATTGATCTGTTAATTATATGTCTACTCAATAGAAATCATAGATACCGAGATGCAGTTGCTGTTATAGTTAAAGGATTCAAAAGTGTCATGTCCAAACATAATGTTGTTTATAAAAAGTTTTGGAAACAACTTTTCCGTACTTCTGAAGAAAAGTTTATACAAATGTGCCTTATTCACAATGATATTTTTATATTTATATGCAAAGCCTTGATTGACTGTGGCAAATTAATTGAACAGAGTATGTCGCTAGAATATTACTATATTGACCTGACATATTCTGAATTGTCTACAAATGTTCAGAAGATTTGCAAAAATGGACATTTAAAATTAGTTTTTCTAGATTTAATATACCAAAGTAATGTTAGTCTAGACTTTTGGGAGAGAGAAATTCAGTCATGTTAGTAATCATAAATCAACGCCAAAAATATTTATAACTAGCTGGTGCTGGCTCTGCATGCATGAATTTCAGTTTTTTTGCTAATCCCGTGGGATAAAAAGTTGCCTATGTGTTAATCAGGGTTATAAGCTATCTAAATCGGTGCCAACTAATGCCGGTTCCCAATATTCGATCTATCTTCTATATTAGCAGGACTGATTAATTTGTTTTGCTACTATCCGCTACTTGAAAGGATTCTGTATGGTGCAATATGCAGGAACACCATCCACATGAAACACCACACACAATTTTCTATCACTTTCTTCGACTCACGTTTCGTCCCGACACCGGGACATCCTCAAGAGATGTTGACTTCACAATGCGAATGACTCTACGATTCATGTGGATGGTGTTCCTGCATATTGCACCACATAGAATCCTTTCAAGTGGCGGATAATAGCAAAACCAATTAATCAGTCCTGCTAATTATGGATTTCCGCAAAATAACGCCTGCTTCCATTCAATATATATCTTCTATATATTTCAATGTGACATAAGCTCCATACAGGTTATGTCAAATTTCTATCTCTAGTGAGGCAAACCATTGATAGATAGAATATTGGGAATCGCCATAAACCAACCAAAATTCAACTAAATCTTTTCAGTAGTTGCAGCATGAAAGAGTAACAAAGATCCGTTCTATCCATCCATACTTACATACTTTTGCATATATAATATTAGTAGGATACTGCGCCAGGAAGGTTGTCATTATTTATTGCAAAAATTGTTATAGTAAGTTTCCTAGAAAGAATGCTCAGTTTCTCATCTGTTTTTCTCTTTACTTAACTCATATAACTATATCTATATACGAGTATATAACTTTGTGGTATATCTTTAATTTTACTGTAACTAATTTTATTAGGAACTGACAATGATGTAATCATTAAAATAATATGCTATGTATAAAATCTATGATTGAATGATGTTATAAAATGATAGTATAATTTATTTACTCATAGGTTAAATGTATACTTACATACTTACATAATGATGAAATCATTAAAATAATATGTTGTATAAATTCAATGACTGAATCATGTTATAAACTGATAGGATAATTTATTTACTCACAGGTTAAATGTATTATTTTGCTGGATATGTTTTAAGCCTTAAAGTATGAAATGTGTCAATAATGTAATAAGAAATAGTGAATAATGCAGGAACGTAAGATGATCATTACTTTTACGTAGAATTTAGGGCTTAAAACTTGTGCGCATACTTGAAAAGCAGTACTTAAAGTGTAGCAGTCAGTACTACTAATGCTTTCCCTTCCTATGGGTACTGCTATGAAAGAAATAGTAGGTACTATTTTGAAACACGACAAAATGAGATTGTAAAACTGTATTGATACCAATATTTAAACTTAAAACAACTTAGGTATAAGAATGTATGTTTTTGATAGACAAATAATAATTATTATTATTAATATATTTTTTTATGTTTTGCTAAAATTGGTTATTTTATTTACTTTTAGTCAATATTGAACATTTTTAGTAAATATGTTTTTTATATATTTCAATGTTAAAACCTACAAGTAAAATATCAGACCTACTTATGAACCTACTGAGACATCAGTTGTTATAACGCTTTTGCATTGCATAAAAGTCATATAACATAATACTACATAGTCATATGGACATACACATAACATCAGGTGAAAAGAATAATGACTCTGGATGTAAGGACTCTCGTACCAAGCTGATTCAAATATAAATTTTATTCTTTATAGACTATGGTCTGCACATTAACTACCTACTACAATTTTTAAATTAACTAAAAATTAAGAATCCAAAGTTATAGACAAACAAACTAACTTGTTTGTACTTGTTGTATTTCTCAATAAAATCTGTATGAATGGGAAATGTGCATTGAAAAGAAAGTTACTTTTTGTATGCCTGATTAATTCAAACTCAAAATATCTTTATTTCACATAGGCCTAACAGGCTCTTGTGATATTTGTACATATCAAAACTATATCATAATTAATAATAATAATAGTGGACAACATCACATACATTGCTCCGATCCCTTAGTAAGTAGCTTATGCAGTTGTGTTATGGAAATCAGAAACAACGAAGGTACCACAACACCCAGACCTGAGACAATGTAGAAAACTTATTTTTCTACACTGCCCCGACCGAGGATCGAACCCGAAACCTCAGAGATGGCGGCGCCTTGAAAACCGGCATGCTAACCACTCAACCACGGAGGTCGTCAAAATTCCGAATATGAAATACAAATTCCTAGTGCCAATAGTTCATAAAAAACACTATTTTATTTTCCTAGAATATTTTGGTTTTCGTTCTTAAGAACTTGATACCTACCACCATTGCTCGTCTCGTCTTTCTTCTTTGCATCGTCTCGTCGTTCTTGTGTTATTTTTTACTATATAGGCTAGCGCTTGACTGTCACACCTGATGGAAAGTGGTGATGCAGTCTAAGGTGGAGCGCGCTTGCCTAAGAGATGCCTATTCACTCTTGATTTGAAGACGCCCAAGTTGTACCTACAGGTGGTGGGAAAGACATTGCCTAGGAGGGTATTCCAGACCTTTGCAATGCGTATCAGGAACGAGGAATCAAACCTACTATGTAGGGGTAAAAGCTTTTTCGATGGCTTGCAGTTCTATGGTAAAAAGGTGACCGAGGAACACCTTGAGCATACTCCCCGAAATATATTCAATAGAATGCCGATAGACAGGCAACCTCACTTCGATTTTCAAGGCTTTGGAGTTTATTGTTGACCAGACTCGCATTGCCGATGGGTTATTAAAAAAATGTATATAGGGACAACCCTTCACCACCCATGGCCCAATCAACCTCGCGGTTATGGGGCCCGAATCGCGGGAGGGCGCCCGTTCCGTACTTGCTCTTGGCGTGTTCCCGGGGCGCCTTCTTGACTCCCTACAGATAAAATGTATACTTTGTTTCAGTCTAAGCGTGCCAGAAGCGACCCCGTTCACAGCGGTGCTCAAGTTCGCGGCCGAGGAGTTCCGCGTGGAGCCCGCCACTAGCGCCATCATCACCGACGACGGCATTGGCATCAACCCGCAGCAAACTGCAGGTATGAGTTATAGCACCGAGGAGTTCCGCGTGGAGCCCGCCACCAGCGCCATCATCACCGACGACGGCATTGGCATCAAACCCGCAGCAAACTGCAGGTATGAGTTATAGCACCGAGGAGTTCCGCGTGGAGCCCGCCACCAGCGCCATCATCACCGACGACGGCATTGGCATCAAACCGCAGCAAACTGCAGGTATGAGTTATAGCACCGAGGAGTTCCGCGTGGAGCCCGCCACCAGCGCCATCATCACCGACGACGGCATTGGCATCAACCCGCAGCAAACTGCAGGTATGAGTTATAGCACCGAGGAGTTCCGAGTGGAGCCCGCCACTAGCGCCATCATCACCGACGACGGCATTGGCATCAACCCGCAGCAAACTGCAGGTATGAGTTATAGCACCGAGGAGTTCCGCGTGGAGCCCGCCACCAGCGCCATCATCACCGACGACGGCATTGGCATCAACCCGCAGCAAACTGCAGGTATGAGTTATAGCACCGAGGAGTTCCGCGTGGAGCCCGCCACCAGCGCCATCATCACCGACGACGGCATTGGCATCAACCCGCAGCAAACTGCAGGTATGAGTTATAGCACCGAGGAGTTCCGCGTGGAGCCCGCCACCAGCGCCATCATCACCGACGACGGCATTGGCATCAACCCGCAGCAAACTGCAGGTATGAGTTATAGCACCGAGGAGTTCCGAGTGGAGCCCGCCACTAGCGCCATCATCACCGACGACGGCATTGGCATCAACCCGCAGCAAACTGCAGGTATGAGTTATAGCACCGAGGAGTTCCGCGTGGAGCCCGCCACTAGCGCCATCATCACCGACGACGGCATCGGCATCAACCCGCAGCAAACTGCAGGTATGAGTTATAGCACCGAGGAGTTCCGCGTGGAGCCCGCCACCAGCGCCATCATCACCGACGACGGCATTGGCATCAACCCGCAGCAAACTGCAGGTATATTAGAGTTAGAGTGCCATCACCGACCTCTGTTCACTGATCTCTATTCTATGGATCGATGACGATGATGATGTCAACGTAAAACTGAAGACACTTGATTGTCGCCATTTTGGTGCTGATTTTTGCGTAACCTGGCGTGAGAGTCCATAAAATAAAATGACATATTCAAAACGACGGTTACTACCAACAATATGGAGCTTCGACGAGGGTGTTTCAAATCTTCACAAAAAAGGAACTGTCAATTGAATAGAATAGTTAGTTCAGCGTACTAGCATAATGAAGGTTAGTGAGTGCCACTAGTCCTGTGACCAAAACTAGAACTAACGCTTGTGGCACCTGCATTCAGTCTGGCCAACGGTTTATAGTTTTACCTTACTTCAAAAAAGCTTGTGTTTGACTCTTTTGTATTTACCTATGTATGTTTGTATATTTGACTGAACAGATTATGATGGGGTTTTCGGGAAGTATTTGTTACATTCTGGAGAAGGTTTTGGTATATTAACCGACTTCAAAAAAAAGGTGGAGATTCCAGTTTGATCCCTATGTTTGTCCGCGATGACCCCCGAGAAACCCATTTTGATGAATCTTTTTTTTGTTGGGTAGTTCATAATATAGAAATTATTTGTTTCCAGGCAATGTCTTCCTGAAACATGGCTCGGAACTCAGACTCATCCCTAGAGACCGAGTAGGAAGGATGGCTACATAGATTCTTTTGTATTGCAAAGCTGACATTCCTCTCATATAAATGTAAAAATTACTTATGTTGTGGGACTGACTATATACCTACTTTTAATTCTGATTTTGGTTTTAATAAGTCAAAACGTAAGTAAATGGGGAAAAAATTATCAAAATACTTGGTTGGAAAAACGATGTGTATGTAAACGATATTTTATGTAAAATATTGAAACAAATGAAATGTATCAGTTAAAAATAAAAATGCTTACTAAAAACTTCAATACAATAATTATGCGGTTTAGTATTTAGTCCCACAATATGCTTGTTAATATTATTTAAGGACTATTTCATAATTATGCAAATTAAACGTACTTTTTGTATATTAAATCAAAATTAAAAAAAATGTATTGCAATGACTTTACAGCAAAGATTTTGAGATAATATGGATGGAATCTTTTAAATAGATACTTTATTTGTATGTTGTGGATTGTAAATTGTATTTAAATGTTTTGTAAAATAAATAAATGAAAGAAATGTAACTTTGGTAAAATTTATTACGATTCGTATTAAAACTTAAAATTATTTTTATTACATTATTAATACTAATGGAATTTGATAAAAACACAATCACAGACTAACAGAAAAGATGGACGACAAATTGAAGAAATTCAGTAAAGCCGAAAATAAAATTTTAGTATAAAAAAAAGAATATTATGTGTGCATCACACAATTTTGATGTACTTTGGCAGAAATCAGGTAAACTGGAGTCCATCAAGCATTTTTTAAACATAAACATTGTAAGGCCGTTTGTCTACAGCAGTCGTCAAGACGCGACCGAGCATATCAATTCAGGCTGAGGCAAACGGTATAATGCTGTTATTCTTTGGTCAAATATACGATTTTCAAAAGAAAAATATTTTATTTCAAAACTATGCATCACTTAACACAAACATGTACATACTTATGTACTATAATAAGCTTTACCACATATGCAATAAAGACCAGTTTTAGCCCAAGCGATGGATGCAAGCACTGCCATGTGTGGCACAATCCAACTCAAACTAACCACCATGGTCAATTGCCAAACCCTTGGGTTTTAGTGACGCAAGATATTCGACAAATGTCTATCTTTTTCCGTTAGTCTGTGAAGGAGTCTGTCGGTCAATCTACCCTCATCAAGGGTTCGACCGCTCTCAGGAATGCCTTCTCAAACTCTTTCTCAGAAAACCGGTCCACTGATGCTCTGTAACAAAAGAATTGCATTTATTTGATGTGTAACTTTATACTTTCTGTTTTAGGATTGAGTCTAGGTAGAAAATTCTTAATTATTATGTTAAATTAAAGTCAATCGATGGTTGTGGATTATCAGCTATGCAGGTGGTAAGGATAGAACGTTTCTACACTGAAGTTATATACGTGGGTTTCAGGGAATATACAGGATAGACGAATTAGAAGAATACTTTTAATGAAAAATAGGAAACAAAGACACAGAGAGGCTGGGCCCCTGGAGAGGGCCAGCTTTGGCCGAGCACCCACGCGGGAGTCTAGATCTGAAGTGTAATTATAAAATTCAGTGTTTTATAGGAAACCTTAAATTGTGGTCAATATTCGACGCCAAAGCACGAATGCTCCACTTAAAATTGGTGGATCAGCAACCTTGTACATTGTGCCACTAAACTGCAAGATTGAATATATAACAGTATGCACAGATAAAGTGGAAGGTGGAATCTCCTAAGAGCACTCCCTATTGAACAACTGAAAGAACACATAGAGAGTGTTGTCTATGGTGTTCCAAAGGGTTACGTTTGTACTTTGTAAATAAGACTGGGGTCGTCAACATTTCGAACTGCCCGCTTTTGGATCCAGTCGAACGCTCCATCGGTCTCTTGGCATTATGAGAATCTGATATTTTCAGAATCTGGTATACGCTATATACTCTATGGAGTATATGACGGAATACGCTACGCAAAGAAAGATGTGATGTATGTTGAAGCCAAAAATTTCTCAAATATGGCGTTGCGCGTCGACCATTTCTGTTCCGCTGACAGTAGTTTACAATAGCGCCATTTTACAGTTTTGACAAATTTAAAATCCGCCTTCAGGGCGGAGCCTAAAAGATGAGATGTTTAATCAATGGATGGAGCGCGGTCAAATGGAAATATCTGGGTGACCGAGCTTCGTCGGTGGCCAATAGATGGCAGCAGTAGTCATATTTTTTTTTGTAAATTCGACATTTGCTAAAAATGAATCCTGGCTAGATCGATTTATCGCCCCCAAAACCCCCTGTATACTAAATTTCATGAAAATCGTTCGAGCCGTTTCCAAGTACCAGATTATATAGATATATATATACAAGAATTGCTCGTTTAAAGGTATAGGATTTAGTAATAATGTCGTTCTCACCTGGCAGCCTCTATAATCCGTTTCTTGTGGTCAGTGGGCAGCGCGATGACCTCTAGGATGGCCCGCGCGTACTCGTCCGGCTCGGCGGCCAGGAACCCGGTCCGGGAGCTCTCCGCCGTCTCGATGATGTCCGCTAGAGGGCCTCCGGAGCGGTGCGCGATTGTTATCAGTCCCGCCGCCATGCACTCTACGACACCTGGTTAAAACAACAACAATTTTTACAAGCTTGTTACTATAAGCTGACGATAGATGGCGTAACCAACATAATAGCAAACGTCACTGATCTCCATAGAGTATATAGAATATACTCTGAAAAGCTAACTGTCAACGTTAAAATGAAGACACTTGATTTTCGCCATTTTCCGCCAAAACGACGGTCCACTTCCAACAAAAGTCAATTTAGTAGCGTGAACGCTCGGGGGAGGCGCTTCAAATCGGCACAAAAAGTGAACTGTCAAACGTATGGAATCATGAATCCAGATACATATCAGTGGCACACGCTGACAAAACTTTCGGCGAGCGTTCTATAAATACAAGTTCTGAGTTTTGACGTCACTCGCTCAGATCACAAGCGGTCCCCAGGCATAACACCTGCCTGGAGGGAGATTTCCCTATTTCCTCCAACACCTGCTGAAGCTTTTATCTATGTTGTAATTATTGATTTATAAACCAAGGATTTGGGGTCAGCGCCAGGCCCGTGACACTCAGCACAAATAACATAACTATACCCTGTTCAAATAGACTTGAGTTAAAAGGTAAACAAATATGGCGGATCTGATTAAGTCACTTTATTTTGACATAACCCTAGTGATGCGACTATTCCTGAACCATAGCAAGAATGAACTATTGAACGATCATCCTCAATGCAAAGAATAATGAAATTGAATATTAAATAAGGGAAATGGTACAATTTCTGATACTTAGTTACCGTAATCATCGATTCGTTATTGTCTTCCCGCCTATAAAAAATCTCTTCAAAATTCCAAATCCAAAAAAAAAATCCGCCATATTGGTTTTTTTTCTATTCATCACGTAGACCTTCGAGTCCTTATTAACTCTTGTCAAGAAACCGTTCTTCCATCTTTTATACTTTCCGAGATATCGACGAAATCCGAATGGCGGCCATTTTGAATCCGCCATTTTGATTTTTGTTTCAGCTCACTGCCAATCGCATGACGTTTCAAATGACATTTGGTTGAGCACCCCCCACCTATCTTCAATACTTTCGCTGTGCTTTTTACCAGTCTTCAAAATCCTCAATCATCAGCTTTTTCTATATTTTTCCTCCGAATGAATTTTTCTCTTCTATACGAAATGGTAATTGAAAAAAAAATTTTTCATACAAAATTGTTCAGGAGAGGTGATCAATCAGTCAGTGAATCAGCACAAGCAGCTACAGTCCGACAAGGCTCTCTTGGCACTTGAAGGAGGGCGCTGTTGCAAAACAAAGACAGCCATAAAATAAAATCTCCTTAATTTTATTTCAATTTTAGTTTAAAATAGTTAATAGTAAGCAAAAACAACATAACATACAATAGTGATATACTGACAGAGCGAACTATCAAACAGTAGCACAAGATAGCAGCGTTAGTTCAGACTTTGGCCACGCGCCAAAATAGCCTTGTTGCACTGTATATATATATTAAAAAAGGTATAACTGACGTTTAATAACTGTACTACTTTATTTCCCCTATTATATCGTATAATCTCGATACCTACCAAATATTAAGTTAACCAAAACGCCAAATCTTTAAAAAACGCCCCTGTAAAAAGTTTATATCAATATTGTTATTATTTATTACGTCAGAATTTACGACCCAATAGCATAATTTTTAAATATACGTGAACAAGATATAATTAAATAACGATTAATCGATGTTACTTCGGTCACTGACTAAGTATGAATCGTTCGTTTTTTGTCTGTGGTTGCAATTGCCTCTGCGCAACACTAATGTCAATGATAAAAGTCCGATGTCAGAACTAAAATTTTAGTTTAATCTGTCATACGTAATTTGTGTCTTGATTCAGTTTTTCATAAAAATATTGCTAAAATAGTGGATAAAATAGTGGAAATGTTATACATAAGGTAACTTCAGATGTTGTTTGTGGACAGCAAGCAGTTTGTGTGACTTATTATTTGCTTTAACATCGTGAAAAGTGATTGCCAAGTGAAGTGTACGCCAAAAGGTTTGTTTGTTTACCTTTTAACTCAATTCAAAATGAATACACTTTAAAATTCCATTTCTATGTGTGAGTATATGTCATCGCAGCCCAATAGGGCTGACAACTCGACGTGTACGTGGCGACGACGCGACCGATGCACAATGCCACGGTGACAACTTGCAGCCCACTGTAAATCATGTACTTACCCTTGTTTATATAGGTTTTCTCGGGATACTTTTCGTGAATTTTGTATTACACCCATCGTCCATAGATTTATAAGCCTATGGTTGTAATGTAATATTTGTTCAAATGGAATCTTGCAACATCTTGATTCTTGAAGTAGAAATCTTAAACCGATTGAGCTGAAGTCTTGTGTACACGCTTAGTATGGATGACAATTTAACGGACTACATCCACCTGCAGTGGCTCAGAGTCACTCAGCGGGCGATGGAAAGAGCTATGCTATGGAGTTTCTCTACGTGATCAAATCAGAAATGAGGAGGTCCGTAGACGAACCAGAGTCACCGACATAGCTCAACGTATCGCGAAGCTGAAGTGGCAATGGGCGGGGCACATAGCTCGTAGGGCCGACGGACGTTGGGGACCCAAAGTGCTGGAATGGTGACCCCGCACGGGAAAGCGCAGTGTTGGCAGACCTCCGACCAGATGGACTGACGACATTAAAAGAGTCGCGGGAAGGCGCTGGATACAAGTGGCGGGCTGGAAATCATTGCAGGAGGCCTATGTCCAGCAGTGGACGTCCGTCGGCTGAAACGAACGATCCATCAGTGGTAGGGTAGGGAGTACTTACTGATCCCGAAGTGCTCGTTCCACATGGCGTGCAGCGCCAGAGAGCTGGTCTGGTACAGCTGCAGCAGCTGGCAGTAGGACGCGTTTACGACGAACTGCACGTTGTCCTCGATGGCCAGGTGCTTGGCCAGGTCTCGGAGGTTCCTCACGCGCTCCTCATCCTCGGCGTTGCGACACGACCCCACCAGGACAAGCTTGATCTGGAATTATGGATAACAGTCGTTCCAAAAGTCATTGATGACGACTTCTTATTGTTATAATTTCATTGACGTATACTCTAGACGGGGCGGACCGCGCGAAAAAATGTCGCCAGTTTATGGGAGCAAAAATGTCTATTGTGACCCCCTCCGGCTTCAGTGGTAAGCTGTAAGCCTACGCTGTATTTTGCAGGAGTTTAGGCACATGGCTCTACATTTTCTTGTATGAAGAAGGTTTACGTAAAATGTTCGGATGGGCCAATCTTGACTATTATTATAAATGTATGATTTCCTAGTAGGTTAGAGTAAACACTTTTAAAGTACAGTACCCGGCGATAAATATTGCACATTGTTCTTTGGAAAGAGACAATCGGCTAATTTTGGCTTCGTCTAGCGTTATCTCTGTCGCACGAAATACAAGTATCTATGGCGGTGACGTTTTGTCAGTCATATATGTAGTGTGCGACAGAGATTGTCTCTTTCCAAAGGTCGAAGTGCAATATTTATTGCCGGGTACTGCACATAGGTTTAAAAGTAGGGTAAAAAAACGAATGAGTGAGTGTGATGGAACATACGGTTGGAACTAAAGTTCACTATTACCCGCGATCGCGAAAAAAGACATCAAACATAATAAAAAAAAATTTTACACCTTTTTTTAAAAAGCTAGTGCTGAGTTTTTGGGGAAAAACAGCTTTCCAACCTTGCCTGTCGACATTTCGTAAATGAGAATTGAGACTTTTCGATTTGATTAAACTTTTTAAATGTTCTTATCAAAAACCAGCCTGGTAAACCGTGTGATCAATTCTCACCTTGTTCCATAGGATCTCATTTTTGATCAGCAAGTTCCTGAGCTCGTACATGGCTTGCAGCATCAGAGGATGGTCTTTCTCCGGACGGAACTGTGCCACGGACAGAATCCGGATCGGGTCAGAATCTCTGACAAGAGACCGCAGTGTTTTGAGCTCTGAAACCTGAAAGTGTTTATTGAGCATAAAAAAAAACCGGCCAAGTGCGAGTCGGACTCGCGCACCGAGGGTTCCATACCATAAAAGAAGTTAAACATTAAAAGAATCACTTTAGTTCATTGAATTTACGAGTATAATTTACATATAGGTACTTTTGTTGGCGAACCGCAAACCTAACTTTGTTTTTGGTGGTTTATTGTTATTATCAAAAAAAGTATCAAAATTAGGGAGTTGATTTTATTTTTCCTGTAAAATATACATTAATGTCTATTGATTATAATTATTTCAGATTTTTCGATCGATAAACTTCGGAGATAAGGGGGAGGGGAACGGTATTTTTCTCGACAGTTTGCTCAATAAATCAAAAACTATCGGGCATAAAAATAAATAAAAATCGGTTTTAGAATACACAAGTAACGCCCTTTCATATGATACCCCACTCAATATTGTTATCTCATTTTGAAAATTCGAAGTCCCGGTTTTCCCCCCTTTTTAAATAAAAATAAAAACAATTTTCAAAATTTTCTGAGTGCAATGGCGTTGGGTCACTATTATCTAAAACTATTCCAAATTTCAATTCGATAGCTTTGATAGTTACTGAAATAATAGAGTGTGACAGACGGACGGACGGACGGACGGACGGACGGACGGAGAAAGTCTCACCATAAGGGTTCCATTTTTACCAAATTGGTATGGAACCCTAAAAACGTCCCTATATCTATTTATAGGTGACATAATATCATACTTGTAGGAATCTTGGAATGACGATTGTGAAATTATTTACATCGTAAGATAGTAAACATGCATTTTTAAGGATGTTGATAGTGTCAGATAAGAAATGCCACTCTTCTAACAAATCCAAGATGGTCGAATAAAATTTTTATGAACCCTGCTTGCACCACTTTCAAGATTCAAAAGATTTTATTGACTTTTAGGAAGGCCGGATTTTAATCAAAACATGGAAACATGACTCATTTTTTAAATCCAAAATGGCGGGATGACATTTAAAACCTCATTACCTCACACGGAGGGTAAACTCTGTGTGTGCTGAGTGGTCGTTTCCACAAGTCGTGGATATGCTCTTCAGTCCATGTGCCATTGACCATCACAATGTCTGCACACCGACCAACTACGCCGTACAACTACAAACAAAATATATGAGAGTTATTTCTGTGCACGCGCATAATTGAACCACACCCTTACTAAATAGCACAGTCATGTGCAGACTCTGCAGTGAGGAGGAGGAAACTCTTTTGCACATACTGTGCAGTTGCCCAGCCCTGACGCACAAGCGTAGCCGACTCATGGGACGGTATATCCTCCGCCCAGAGGAGGTTAAATATACCCCTGCAAAGGACGTTGCTCTTTCTGGCGGCAACTAGACTTGTAGGGGAATTATAGGCAGCGGCGAGCACAAAAGATCGGTGATCGTGCTACCGGAAACGAAGGTAGCCCTCTATAGCCGCGACAACAAGAAGATAAGAAGATATTAAATAGCACATTTTTCGAAGGCAGCGAAACTCTCTGCCTTCGCTAGTTTGATGTGATTGGCCATACAGATTGCTTGGCCTTAGAACTTAAAGTTCTTTTTTTAGTTTATTGGATGAATTTGTTATGGTAGGCACTGCCTTTATGCCTATAAGGAGCATGGGGCACTGCGCCGGTTACATCGACTCACTCACCCATCCAAACATCTTGTAATACAGCAGCTTGCACCACGTCAGCAGCGGGTTCCGCGCGATGACGCTGCTGTTGTTGTAGCTGACGAGGCGGTGCTTGACGCGGCGCATCATGGCCGCCGTGATGGTGGGGTAGTGCGTGTAGCAGCCCACGGGGCACTGCGCCGGTTACATCGACTCACTCACCCATCCAAACATCTTGTAATACAGCAGCTTGCACCACGTCAGCAGCGGGTTCCGCGCGATGACGCTGCTGTTGTTGTAGCTGACGAGGCGGTGCTTGACGCGGCGCATCATGGCCGCCGTGATGGTGGGGTAGTGCGTGTAGCAGCCCACGGGGCACTGCGCCGGTTACATCGACTCACTCACCCATCCAAACATCTTGTAATACAGCAGCTTGCACCACGTCAGCAGCGGGTTCCGCGCGATGACGCTGCTGTTGTTGTAGCTGACGAGGCGGTGCTTGACGCGGCGCATCATGGCCGCCGTGATGGTGGGGTAGTGCGTGTAGCAGCCCACGGGGCACTGCGCCGGTTACATCGACTCACTCACCCATCCAAACATCTTGTAATACAGCAGCTTGCACCACGTCAGCAGCGGGTTCCGCGCGATGACGCTGCTGTTGTTGTAGCTGACGAGGCGGTGCTTGACGCGGCGCATCATGGCCGCCGTGATGGTGGGGTAGTGCGTGTAGCAGCCCACGGGGCACTGCGCCGGTTACATCGACTCACTCACCCATCCAAACATCTTGTAATACAGCAGCTTGCACCACGTCAGCAGCGGGTTCCGCGCGATGACGCTGCTGTTGTTGTAGCTGACGAGGCGGTGCTTGACGCGGCGCATCATGGCCGCCGTGATGGTGGGGTAGTGCGTGTAGCAGCCCACGGGGCACTGCGCCGGTTACATCGACTCACTCACCCATCCAAACATCTTGTAATACAGCAGCTTGCACCACGTCAGCAGCGGGTTCCGCGCGATGACGCTGCTGTTGTTGTAGCTGACGAGGCGGTGCTTGACGCGGCGCATCATGGCCGCCGTGATGGTGGGGTAGTGCGTGTAGCAGCCCACGGGGCACTGCGCCGGTTACATCGACTCACTCACCCATCCAAACATCTTGTAATACAGCAGCTTGCACCACGTCAGCAGCGGGTTCCGCGCGATGACGCTGCTGTTGTTGTAGCTGACGAGGCGGTGCTTGACGCGGCGCATCATGGCCGCCGTGATGGTGGGGTAGTGCCGGTGCGTGTAGCAGCCCACGGGGCACTGCGCCGGTTACATCGACTCACTCACCCATCCAAACATCTTGTAATACAGCAGCTTGCACCACGTCAGCAGCGGGTTCCGCGCGATGACGCTGCTGTTGTTGTAGCTGACGAGGCGGTGCTTGACGCGGCGCATCATGGCCGCCGTGATGGTGGGGTAGTGCCGGTGCGTGTAGCAGCCCACGGGGCACTGCGCCGGTTACATCGACTCACTCACCCATCCAAACATCTTGTAATACAGCAGCTTGCACCACGTCAGCAGCGGGTTCCGCGCGATGACGCTGCTGTTGTTGTAGCTGACGAGGCGGTGCTTGACGCGGCGCATCATGGCCGCCGTGATGGTGGGGTAGTGCCGGTGCGTGTAGCAGCCCACGGGGCACTGCGCCGGTTACATCGACTCACTCACCCATCCAAACATCTTGTAATACAGCAGCTTGCACCACGTCAGCAGCGGGTTCCGCGCGATGACGCTGCTGTTGTTGTAGCTGACGAGGCGGTGCTTGACGCGGCGCATCATGGCCGCCGTGATGGTGGGGTAGTGCGTGTAGCAGCCCACGGGGCACTGCGCCGGTTACATCGACTCACTCACCCATCCAAACATCTTGTAATACAGCAGCTTGCACCACGTCAGCAGCGGGTTCCGCGCGATGACGCTGCTGTTGTTGTAGCTGACGAGGCGGTGCTTGACGCGGCGCATCATGGCCGCCGTGATGGTGGGGTAGTGCGTGTAGCAGCCCACGGGGCACTGCGCCGGTTACATCGACTCACTCACCCATCCAAACATCTTGTAATACAGCAGCTTGCACCACGTCAGCAGCGGGTTCCGCGCGATGACGCTGCTGTTGTTGTAGCTGACGAGGCGGTGCTTGACGCGGCGCATCATGGCCGCCGTGATGGTGGGGTAGTGCGTGTAGCAGCCCACGGGGCACTGCGCCGGTTACATCGACTCACTCACCCATCCAAACATCTTGTAATACAGCAGCTTGCACCACGTCAGCAGCGGGTTCCGCGCGATGACGCTGCTGTTGTTGTAGCTGACGAGGCGGTGCTTGACGCGGCGCATCATGGCCGCCGTGATGGTGGGGTAGTGCGTGTAGCAGCCCACGGGGCACTGCGCCGGTTACATCGACTCACTCACCCATCCAAACATCTTGTAATACAGCAGCTTGCACCACGTCAGCAGCGGGTTCCGCGCGATGACGCTGCTGTTGTTGTAGCTGACGAGGCGGTGCTTGACGCGGCGCATCATGGCCGCCGTGATGGTGGGGTAGTGCGTGTAGCAGCCCACGGGGCACTGCGCCGGTTACATCGACTCACTCACCCATCCAAACATCTTGTAATACAGCAGCTTGCACCACGTCAGCAGCGGGTTCCGCGCGATGACGCTGCTGTTGTTGTAGCTGACGAGGCGGTGCTTGACGCGGCGCATCATGGCCGCCGTGATGGTGGGGTAGTGCGTGTAGCAGCCCACGGGGCACTGCGCCGGTTACATCGACTCACTCACCCATCCAAACATCTTGTAATACAGCAGCTTGCACCACGTCAGCAGCGGGTTCCGCGCGATGACGCTGCTGTTGTTGTAGCTGACGAGGCGGTGCTTGACGCGGCGCATCATGGCCGCCGTGATGGTGGGGTAGTGCGTGTAGCAGCCCACGGGGCACTGCGCCGGTTACATCGACTCACTCACCCATCCAAACATCTTGTAATACAGCAGCTTGCACCACGTCAGCAGCGGGTTCCGCGCGATGACGCTGCTGTTGTTGTAGCTGACGAGGCGGTGCTTGACGCGGCGCATCATGGCCGCCGTGATGGTGGGGTAGTGCCGGTGCGTGTAGCAGCCCACGGGGCACTGCGCCGGTTACATCGACTCACTCACCCATCCAAACATCTTGTAATACAGCAGCTTGCACCACGTCAGCAGCGGGTTCCGCGCGATGACGCTGCTGTTGTTGTAGCTGACGAGGCGGTGCTTGACGCGGCGCATCATGGCCGCCGTGATGGTGGGGTAGTGCGTGTAGCAGCCCACGGGGCACTGCGCCGGTTACATCGACTCACTCACCCATCCAAACATCTTGTAATACAGCAGCTTGCACCACGTCAGCAGCGGGTTCCGCGCGATGACGCTGCTGTTGTTGTAGCTGACGAGGCGGTGCTTGACGCGGCGCATCATGGCCGCCGTGATGGTGGGGTAGTGCGTGTAGCAGCCCACGGGGCACTGCGCCGGTTACATCGACTCACTCACCCATCCAAACATCTTGTAATACAGCAGCTTGCACCACGTCAGCAGCGGGTTCCGCGCGATGACGCTGCTGTTGTTGTAGCTGACGAGGCGGTGCTTGACGCGGCGCATCATGGCCGCCGTGATGGTGGGGTAGTGCGTGTAGCAGCCCACGGGGCACTGCGCCGGTTACATCGACTCACTCACCCATCCAAACATCTTGTAATACAGCAGCTTGCACCACGTCAGCAGCGGGTTCCGCGCGATGACGCTGCTGTTGTTGTAGCTGACGAGGCGGTGCTTGACGCGGCGCATCATGGCCGCCGTGATGGTGGGGTAGTGCGTGTAGCAGCCCACGGGGCACTGCGCCGGTTACATCGACTCACTCACCCATCCAAACATCTTGTAATACAGCAGCTTGCACCACGTCAGCAGCGGGTTCCGCGCGATGACGCTGCTGTTGTTGTAGCTGACGAGGCGGTGCTTGACGCGGCGCATCATGGCCGCCGTGATGGTGGGGTAGTGCGTGTAGCAGCCCACGGGGCACTGCGCCGGTTACATCGACTCACTCACCCATCCAAACATCTTGTAATACAGCAGCTTGCACCACGTCAGCAGCGGGTTCCGCGCGATGACGCTGCTGTTGTTGTAGCTGACGAGGCGGTGCTTGACGCGGCGCATCATGGCCGCCGTGATGGTGGGGTAGTGCGTGTAGCAGCCCACGGGGCACTGCGCCGGTTACATCGACTCACTCACCCATCCAAACATCTTGTAATACAGCAGCTTGCACCACGTCAGCAGCGGGTTCCGCGCGATGACGCTGCTGTTGTTGTAGCTGACGAGGCGGTGCTTGACGCGGCGCATCATGGCCGCCGTGATGGTGGGGTAGTGCGTGTAGCAGCCCACGGGGCACTGCGCCGGTTACATCGACTCACTCACCCATCCAAACATCTTGTAATACAGCAGCTTGCACCACGTCAGCAGCGGGTTCCGCGCGATGACGCTGCTGTTGTTGTAGCTGACGAGGCGGTGCTTGACGCGGCGCATCATGGCCGCCGTGATGGTGGGGTAGTGCGTGTAGCAGCCCACGGGGCACTGCGCCGGTTACATCGACTCACTCACCCATCCAAACATCTTGTAATACAGCAGCTTGCACCACGTCAGCAGCGGGTTCCGCGCGATGACGCTGCTGTTGTTGTAGCTGACGAGGCGGTGCTTGACGCGGCGCATCATGGCCGCCGTGATGGTGGGGTAGTGCGTGTAGCAGCCCACGGGGCACTGCGCCGGTTACATCGACTCACTCACCCATCCAAACATCTTGTAATACAGCAGCTTGCACCACGTCAGCAGCGGGTTCCGCGCGATGACGCTGCTGTTGTTGTAGCTGACGAGGCGGTGCTTGACGCGGCGCATCATGGCCGCCGTGATGGTGGGGTAGTGCGTGTAGCAGCCCACGGGGCACTGCGCCGGTTACATCGACTCACTCACCCATCCAAACATCTTGTAATACAGCAGCTTGCACCACGTCAGCAGCGGGTTCCGCGCGATGACGCTGCTGTTGTTGTAGCTGACGAGGCGGTGCTTGACGCGGCGCATCATGGCCGCCGTGATGGTGGGGTAGTGCGTGTAGCAGCCCACGGGGCACTGCGCCGGTTACATCGACTCACTCACCCATCCAAACATCTTGTAATACAGCAGCTTGCACCACGTCAGCAGCGGGTTCCGCGCGATGACGCTGCTGTTGTTGTAGCTGACGAGGCGGTGCTTGACGCGGCGCATCATGGCCGCCGTGATGGTGGGGTAGTGCGTGTAGCAGCCCACGGGGCACTGCGCCGGTTACATCGACTCACTCACCCATCCAAACATCTTGTAATACAGCAGCTTGCACCACGTCAGCAGCGGGTTCCGCGCGATGACGCTGCTGTTGTTGTAGCTGACGAGGCGGTGCTTGACGCGGCGCATCATGGCCGCCGTGATGGTGGGGTAGTGCGTGTAGCAGCCCACGGGGCACTGCGCCGGTTACATCGACTCACTCACCCATCCAAACATCTTGTAATACAGCAGCTTGCACCACGTCAGCAGCGGGTTCCGCGCGATGACGCTGCTGTTGTTGTAGCTGACGAGGCGGTGCTTGACGCGGCGCATCATGGCCGCCGTGATGGTGGGGTAGTGCGTGTAGCAGCCCACGGGGCACTGCGCCGGTTACATCGACTCACTCACCCATCCAAACATCTTGTAATACAGCAGCTTGCACCACGTCAGCAGCGGGTTCCGCGCGATGACGCTGCTGTTGTTGTAGCTGACGAGGCGGTGCTTGACGCGGCGCATCATGGCCGCCGTGATGGTGGGGTAGTGCGTGTAGCAGCCCACGGGGCACTGCGCCGGTTACATCGACTCACTCACCCATCCAAACATCTTGTAATACAGCAGCTTGCACCACGTCAGCAGCGGGTTCCGCGCGATGACGCTGCTGTTGTTGTAGCTGACGAGGCGGTGCTTGACGCGGCGCATCATGGCCGCCGTGATGGTGGGGTAGTGCCGGTGCGTGTAGCAGCCCACGGGGCACTGCGCCGGTTACATCGACTCACTCACCCATCCAAACATCTTGTAATACAGCAGCTTGCACCACGTCAGCAGCGGGTTCCGCGCGATGACGCTGCTGTTGTTGTAGCTGACGAGGCGGTGCTTGACGCGGCGCATCATGGCCGCCGTGATGGTGGGGTAGTGCGTGTAGCAGCCCACGGGGCACTGCGCCGGTTACATCGACTCACTCACCCATCCAAACATCTTGTAATACAGCAGCTTGCACCACGTCAGCAGCGGGTTCCGCGCGATGACGCTGCTGTTGTTGTAGCTGACGAGGCGGTGCTTGACGCAGCGCATCATGGCCGCCGTGATGGTGGGGTAGTGCGTGTAGCAGCCCACGGGGCACTGCGCCGGTTACATCGACTCACTCACCCATCCAAACATCTTGTAATACAGCAGCTTGCACCACGTCAGCAGCGGGTTCCGCGCGATGACGCTGCTGTTGTTGTAGCTGACGAGGCGGTGCTTGACGCGGCGCATCATGGCCGCCGTGATGGTGGGGTAGTGCGTGTAGCAGCCCACGGGGCACTGCGCCGGTTACATCGACTCACTCACCCATCCAAACATCTTGTAATACAGCAGCTTGCACCACGTCAGCAGCGGGTTCCGCGCGATGACGCTGCTGTTGTTGTAGCTGACGAGGCGGTGCTTGACGCGGCGCATCATGGCCGCCGTGATGGTGGGGTAGTGCGTGTAGCAGCCCACGGGGCACTGCGCCGGTTACATCGACTCACTCACCCATCCAAACATCTTGTAATACAGCAGCTTGCACCACGTCAGCAGCGGGTTCCGCGCGATGACGCTGCTGTTGTTGTAGCTGACGAGGCGGTGCTTGACGCGGCGCATCATGGCCGCCGTGATGGTGGGGTAGTGCGTGTAGCAGCCCACGGGGCACTGCGCCGGTTACATCGACTCACTCACCCATCCAAACATCTTGTAATACAGCAGCTTGCACCACGTCAGCAGCGGGTTCCGCGCGATGACGCTGCTGTTGTTGTAGCTGACGAGGCGGTGCTTGACGCGGCGCATCATGGCCGCCGTGATGGTGGGGTAGTGCGTGTAGCAGCCCACGGGGCACTGCGCCGGTTACATCGACTCACTCACCCATCCAAACATCTTGTAATACAGCAGCTTGCACCACGTCAGCAGCGGGTTCCGCGCGATGACGCTGCTGTTGTTGTAGCTGACGAGGCGGTGCTTGACGCGGCGCATCATGGCCGCCGTGATGGTGGGGTAGTGCGTGTAGCAGCCCACGGGGCACTGCGCCGGTTACATCGACTCACTCACCCATCCAAACATCTTGTAATACAGCAGCTTGCACCACGTCAGCAGCGGGTTCCGCGCGATGACGCTGCTGTTGTTGTAGCTGACGAGGCGGTGCTTGACGCGGCGCATCATGGCCGCCGTGATGGTGGGGTAGTGCGTGTAGCAGCCCACGGGGCACTGCGCCGGTTACATCGACTCACTCACCCATCCAAACATCTTGTAATACAGCAGCTTGCACCACGTCAGCAGCGGGTTCCGCGCGATGACGCTGCTGTTGTTGTAGCTGACGAGGCGGTGCTTGACGCGGCGCATCATGGCCGCCGTGATGGTGGGGTAGTGCGTGTAGCAGCCCACGGGGCACTGCGCCGGTTACATCGACTCACTCACCCATCCAAACATCTTGTAATACAGCAGCTTGCACCACGTCAGCAGCGGGTTCCGCGCGATGACGCTGCTGTTGTTGTAGCTGACGAGGCGGTGCTTGACGCGGCGCATCATGGCCGCCGTGATGGTGGGGTAGTGCGTGTAGCAGCCCACGGGGCACTGCGCCGGTTACATCGACTCACTCACCCATCCAAACATCTTGTAATACAGCAGCTTGCACCACGTCAGCAGCGGGTTCCGCGCGATGACGCTGCTGTTGTTGTAGCTGACGAGGCGGTGCTTGACGCGGCGCATCATGGCCGCCGTGATGGTGGGGTAGTGCGTGTAGCAGCCCACGGGGCACTGCGCCGGTTACATCGACTCACTCACCCATCCAAACATCTTGTAATACAGCAGCTTGCACCACGTCAGCAGCGGGTTCCGCGCGATGACGCTGCTGTTGTTGTAGCTGACGAGGCGGTGCTTGACGCGGCGCATCATGGCCGCCGTGATGGTGGGGTAGTGCGTGTAGCAGCCCACGGGGCACTGCGCCGGTTACATCGACTCACTCACCCATCCAAACATCTTGTAATACAGCAGCTTGCACCACGTCAGCAGCGGGTTCCGCGCGATGACGCTGCTGTTGTTGTAGCTGACGAGGCGGTGCTTGACGCGGCGCATCATGGCCGCCGTGATTAGGGCATCGAGCCCGGGTTTACCCGGACCGAAAAAACCCGGGTTTTCCCGGTTTTCAGGATTACAAAAAAACCCGGGTTTGATTTTTAAAACCCGGGTTTTTCGGTTTTTTTTAATACTTTTGTTTTTATCATTTATTAAGTTTAAGCCACTTCGAATGCAAAAATAAGTAAATGGAATAAAAACATTTACTAGCCTCATGCGTACAATTGATTGAGGCCAAGTTTGACGAATATGAGGTATCTCTAACAAATGACATTGTCGCTCAAACCACAGACGGTTGCAGCCTAATGTTTGTGTTAGGGAAGTTCTTTAAGTCATACCATCAGCTATGCATCGCTCATGCCGTTTAGCTGGCAATTGTGGACGTAATGTACAAACGCAATACCGGCGTCGAGGAAAACGTTGCACAGCTTGCCGAACTTGACGAGGATTTGCCTTTATCGGTATTGGGTCAAAACTGCGAACTATAGAATTTAACGACGACACGAATTCTCCAGGGTGGTGTTCGATTTAATAAATCCACGTTTATAGAGTCTTTTAGATAAGTACAACGATGTGCTATCAAAAGTTGGAAAAGTGGTAAAAATCTTCAAGGATTCAAAAAAAACGATAACATGCTTCAAAAACATGTCAGAGCTGATTTTGGACAGGAGTACATACCTAATCCTTGCTCATTACTTACTAAGTTTAAAGATATTCTGAAGAAAGAATTAATCTTTATCAGTTTTTTAAACATTAAAACTGTTGCCTTTACATTTTGCTTTTACAATTAAGGAAATCGATGATATAATAGGTCTTTACCTATGAAATTGCCTTTTTGTTTGGAATAAGGGAAATGACTTATTTTTTCAAACTTTTTCATTTCTGTTATTCAAAGTAATCACCCATACAATCGAAACATCTTTGCCCACGCATTGGCAGTTTATTGACGCCCTTCTTGTAAAAATCAGCTGACCGGGAGGCAACAAACTCTTCAAAGGCATTTTGTACTGCCACTCGGGCGTTGAATTTTTTACCCACTAAAAGTTGTTTAAATTTCGGAAAAAGTAATAGTCGGTAGGTGCAAGGTCTGGTGAGTATGTGAGGTCGTGAAGGAGCAGTGGGAACGACCGATTGACCAAAGCTGGTTGCAGATGTGCAAGTTTCTCCATCATTCTCTCCAGTTCTTCACAGTACACATCTGCAATAATGCTCATGCCGTTTTTTAAAAAGCTGTGGGGAATCACACCCACACTAGACCACCAAACGGTGACCATCACTTTTTTAGGGTTCATTTTTGGTTTATAATTCGTTTCGAAATTCCTTCATTTCTTTGCCTGTTGAGCAGCGCAAGGCAGGTCTCGTACGCGTACGCGTACATTGCACTGGCTATCGTTAAAGTCGCGAGGCACCCATCTATCAAGCTTTTTTTACGTTGCCAATTGAAACAAGCAAAAATAGAGCAATATAGTTTTGATGCTTACATCAAAAGATGCTGCTAGCTCAGCTGTAGATTGAGTTTCGTTAGCTTCTACAATCGGCTTTAATTCATTATTGTTGATCAAAGTCTCCGGACGACCACGAGCTTCATTTTTCAAGTTAAAATTTCCAGAACGGTTGTTGTTGAAGCGGCGTTGGTACAACGACGGAACTCATATTCCATATTTACACGAATTTTTAAAGTATCCATTATACCAAAAAATGTTCAATTGTTATGAAAATACAACGCTAATCAAAAAAACAAAAGGCTGAGTTTGTAAAAATAATTTCATCGTTTTAAAACAAAATTAATTTGAATGTTAGAATATAGGTATTATAAACTGTAGACAATACTTGAATGAGATTAATTATCTATGCTCTGTAAGATGACATTGACGTCTTTGCTCTTTGTTAACCTGTCAACTCCTGTCAATGTCTAGTCTATGCGCTCTCTGTCTCTCTGCCCTTACCGATTGTGCCATGTAATGTGTTACAGTGATAATCTAATTAAAATCCTAATTAATCACAAAAACGCCGTAATTATTTTCGTCCTGTCCCATCTGGTTATGGGCCTCATCGCACGCGCGCGTACAAAATGGCATCGATTTCGTCGGGAACTATACAGATTGAAAAACTTCGCGGCATGGAAGATTACAACAATTGGAAATTCCATATGAAGATGCTTCTTATGCACGAGGACCTATATGAGTGCATCGAATCGAACGACACGAAGGACGTGAAAAAGAACCAAAAGGCGCTAGCAAAAATATGCCTTTCGGTCGGTCCCACGGCGTTGGCACATGTGAGGAATGCGGCGTCACCATATGAGGCATGGGTGAGTCTACAGAAAGCATATGAGGACAGGGGCTTATGCAGGAGACTAGGCCTTCTCCGATCACTTTTTAGCATGAAACTCAAGGATGGACAGGAAATGTCGAGTTATGTAAATAAAATCACAGAGCTCGGTCAGCAGCTTGCAGATATCGGATCACCTTTGGATGATGAGTTCATTGCTGTTATTATGTTGAGTGGATTGTCGAAATAATGAATGAATGAAAGGATAAATAATGTTTTAATTAACAAGTTAGGATTCAAACGGTTATCCTCTGAACCATGTGTCTATATTTATAATCATGAAAATGAATTAATGATTATTGCCTTATATGTAGATGATATAATGCTATTTTCATCTAAAACTTGTCAAATGAAATCTGTCATTAAGGAAAAACTAATGGAAGAGTTTGATATAACAGATTTGGGGACAGCTGACTGTGTATTAGGAATGAAAATAACCAGGACACAGAATGGAAATATTTTATTAAATCAGTCCAGTTACATCAAAAGAATTTTGGAAAAATTTAATATGTTGAACTGTAAACCAGTTGCAACTCCGATGGAAGTGGGTCTGAAATTACAAAAGGGAGACTGTCAAAATTGTAATTTTGATTATAGAAGTCTAATAGGGTATCTTATGTACTTGGCGGTATGTAGCAGACCGGACATTGCTCACAGTGTAAATTACCTAAGCCAATTTAATAACTGTTATTCAGAAGAACATTGGAAGGCAGCAAAGCGAATACTAAGATACTTGAAGGGCACTATAGACTTCAGCCTCAAGTTTCAAAAAGAAGGTGAAATGGTTATTACAGGTTTTTCAGATGCAGACTGGGGGTCTACTGAGCTGGACCGGAAGTCATACACCGGGTATGTGTTCAGTCTTGGTAATTCTGTAGTTTCCTGGGAGAGCCGCAAACAGCGCACTGTTGCCCTCTCCAGCACTGAAGCTGAGTATATGGCTATCTCAGACTCATGTAGGGAAGCTTTGTTTTTGCAAACTTTTATAAGCGAATGTTTAGGTTTGAATTGTCAAATTAAAATTTTTAATGATAATCAATCTGCTCAAAAGATTTGTAAAAATACTGTATGTCACTCTCGTACAAAACACATAGATATTCGACATCATTTTGTGAGAGATCTTATTAGTAAGAAAATTATAGAACTCAGTTATGTTCCCACTGAAAGCATGATTGCTGATGTACTTACTAAACCCTTAACAAAAGATAAACATTGTAAATGTGTTTCTGATTTATTAAAGATATAGTTAAAGATTGTTCTTACAATGTTTAGGTACTCGTATTTAATTAGAGTTGTTTGTATACTCTGTATGTGTCATGTACTTATGTTTAAAATAATTATGTTATGGTTGTATAACAGAAATAAACTAGGATATATAAGTACTATGTATGTATGTCTAGATTCAAGTTAATTGTCTTCGTTTAAGGGCTGGTGTTAGAATATAGGTATTATAAACTGTAGACAATACTTGAATGAGATTAATTATCTATGCTCTGTAAGATGACATTGACGTCTTTGCTCTTTGTTAACCTGTCAACTCCTGTCAATGTCTAGTCTATGCGCTCTCTGTCTCTCTGCCCTTACCGATTGTGCCATGTAATGTGTTACAGTGATAATCTAATTAAAATCCTAATTAATCACAAAAACGCCGTAATTATTTTCGTCCTGTCCCATCTTTGAATTTATACCAGTGCTGAAGAAAGGCAAATTCAAAGGCAGAGACCTAATATAAACACAGATTATTGTTATTTTTAAAATTAAAATGAAAAGCTCGAAAAGCTCGAAAAAACCGGTCTACCCGGGTTTTGATTACTCTTAGACTCGAAAACCCGGGTTTTCAAAATTGAACCGGGTTTCGATGCCCTAGCCGTGATGGTGGGGTAGTGCCGGTGCGTGTAGCAGCCCACGGGGCACTGCGCCGGTTACATCGACTCACTCACCCATCCAAACATCTTGTAATACAGCAGCTTGCACCACGTCAGCAGCGGGTTCCGCGCGATGACGCTGCTGTTGTTGTAGCTGACGAGGCGGTGCTTGACGCGGCGCATCATGGCCGCCGTGATGGTGGGGTAGTGCGTGTAGCAGCCCACGGGGCACTGCGCCGGTTACATCGACTCACTCACCCATCCAAACATCTTGTAATACAGCAGCTTGCACCACGTCAGCAGCGGGTTCCGCGCGATGACGCTGCTGTTGTTGTAGCTGACGAGGCGGTGCTTGACGCGGCGCATCATGGCCGCCGTGATGGTGGGGTAGTGCGTGTAGCAGCCCACGGGGCACTGCGCCGGTTACATCGACTCACTCACCCATCCAAACATCTTGTAATACAGCAGCTTGCACCACGTCAGCAGCGGGTTCCGCGCGATGACGCTGCTGTTGTTGTAGCTGACGAGGCGGTGCTTGACGCGGCGCATCATGGCCGCCGTGATGGTGGGGTAGTGCGTGTAGCAGCCCACGGGGCACTGCGCCGGTTACATCGACTCACTCACCCATCCAAACATCTTGTAATACAGCAGCTTGCACCACGTCAGCAGCGGGTTCCGCGCGATGACGCTGCTGTTGTTGTAGCTGACGAGGCGGTGCTTGACGCGGCGCATCATGGCCGCCGTGATGGTGGGGTAGTGCGTGTAGCAGCCCACGGGGCACTGCGCCGGTTACATCGACTCACTCACCCATCCAAACATCTTGTAATACAGCAGCTTGCACCACGTCAGCAGCGGGTTCCGCGCGATGACGCTGCTGTTGTTGTAGCTGACGAGGCGGTGCTTGACGCGGCGCATCATGGCCGCCGTGATGGTGGGGTAGTGCGTGTAGCAGCCCACGGGGCACTGCGCCGGTTACATCGACTCACTCACCCATCCAAACATCTTGTAATACAGCAGCTTGCACCACGTCAGCAGCGGGTTCCGCGCGATGACGCTGCTGTTGTTGTAGCTGACGAGGCGGTGCTTGACGCGGCGCATCATGGCCGCCGTGATGGTGGGGTAGTGCGTGTAGCAGCCCACGGGGCACTGCGCCGGTTACATCGACTCACTCACCCATCCAAACATCTTGTAATACAGCAGCTTGCACCACGTCAGCAGCGGGTTCCGCGCGATGACGCTGCTGTTGTTGTAGCTGACGAGGCGGTGCTTGACGCGGCGCATCATGGCCGCCGTGATGGTGGGGTAGTGCGTGTAGCAGCCCACGGGGCACTGCGCCGGTTACATCGACTCACTCACCCATCCAAACATCTTGTAATACAGCAGCTTGCACCACGTCAGCAGCGGGTTCCGCGCGATGACGCTGCTGTTGTTGTAGCTGACGAGGCGGTGCTTGACGCGGCGCATCATGGCCGCCGTGATGGTGGGGTAGTGCGTGTAGCAGCCCACGGGGCACTGCGCCGGTTACATCGACTCACTCACCCATCCAAACATCTTGTAATAGAGCAGCTTGCACCACGTCAGCAGCGGGTTCCGCGCGATGACGCTGCTGTTGTTGTAGCTGACGAGGCGGTGCTTGACGCGGCGCATCATGGCCGCCGTGATGGTGGGGTAGTGCGTGTAGCAGCCCACGGGGCACTGCGCCGGTTACATCGACTCACTCACCCATCCAAACATCTTGTAATACAGCAGCTTGCACCACGTCAGCAGCGGGTTCCGCGCGATGACGCTGCTGTTGTTGTAGCTGACGAGGCGGTGCTTGACGCGGCGCATCATGGCCGCCGTGATGGTGGGGTAGTGCGTGTAGCAGCCCACGGGGCACTGCGCCGGTTACATCGACTCACTCACCCATCCAAACATCTTGTAATACAGCAGCTTGCACCACGTCAGCAGCGGGTTCCGCGCGATGACGCTGCTGTTGTTGTAGCTGACGAGGCGGTGCTTGACGCGGCGCATCATGGCCGCCGTGATGGTGGGGTAGTGCGTGTAGCAGCCCACGGGGCACTGCGCCGGTTACATCGACTCACTCACCCATCCAAACATCTTGTAATACAGCAGCTTGCACCACGTCAGCAGCGGGTTCCGCGCGATGACGCTGCTGTTGTTGTAGCTGACGAGGCGGTGCTTGACGCGGCGCATCATGGCCGCCGTGATGGTGGGGTAGTGCCGGTGCGTGTAGCAGCCCACGGGGCACTGCGCCGGTTACATCGACTCACTCACCCATCCAAACATCTTGTAATACAGCAGCTTGCACCACGTCAGCAGCGGGTTCCGCGCGATGACGCTGCTGTTGTTGTAGCTGACGAGGCGGTGCTTGACGCGGCGCATCATGGCCGCCGTGATGGTGGGGTAGTGCGTGTAGCAGCCCACGGGGCACTGCGCCGGTTACATCGACTCACTCACCCATCCAAACATCTTGTAATACAGCAGCTTGCACCACGTCAGCAGCGGGTTCCGCGCGATGACGCTGCTGTTGTTGTAGCTGACGAGGCGGTGCTTGACGCGGCGCATCATGGCCGCCGTGATGGTGGGGTAGTGCGTGTAGCAGCCCACGGGGCACTGCGCCGGTTACATCGACTCACTCACCCATCCAAACATCTTGTAATACAGCAGCTTGCACCACGTCAGCAGCGGGTTCCGCGCGATGACGCTGCTGTTGTTGTAGCTGACGAGGCGGTGCTTGACGCGGCGCATCATGGCCGCCGTGATGGTGGGGTAGTGCGTGTAGCAGCCCACGGGGCACTGCGCCGGTTACATCGACTCACTCACCCATCCAAACATCTTGTAATACAGCAGCTTGCACCACGTCAGCAGCGGGTTCCGCGCGATGACGCTGCTGTTGTTGTAGCTGACGAGGCGGTGCTTGACGCGGCGCATCATGGCCGCCGTGATGGTGGGGTAGTGCGTGTAGCAGCCCACGGGGCACTGCGCCGGTTACATCGACTCACTCACCCATCCAAACATCTTGTAATACAGCAGCTTGCACCACGTCAGCAGCGGGTTCCGCGCGATGACGCTGCTGTTGTTGTAGCTGACGAGGCGGTGCTTGACGCGGCGCATCATGGCCGCCGTGATGGTGGGGTAGTGCGTGTAGCAGCCCACGGGGCACTGCGCCGGTTACATCGACTCACTCACCCATCCAAACATCTTGTAATACAGCAGCTTGCACCACGTCAGCAGCGGGTTCCGCGCGATGACGCTGCTGTTGTTGTAGCTGACGAGGCGGTGCTTGACGCGGCGCATCATGGCCGCCGTGATGGTGGGGTAGTGCGTGTAGCAGCCCACGGGGCACTGCGCCGGTTACATCGACTCACTCACCCATCCAAACATCTTGTAATACAGCAGCTTGCACCACGTCAGCAGCGGGTTCCGCGCGATGACGCTGCTGTTGTTGTAGCTGACGAGGCGGTGCTTGACGCGGCGCATCATGGCCGCCGTGATGGTGGGGTAGTGCGTGTAGCAGCCCACGGGGCACTGCGCCGGTTACATCGACTCACTCACCCATCCAAACATCTTGTAATACAGCAGCTTGCACCACGTCAGCAGCGGGTTCCGCGCGATGACGCTGCTGTTGTTGTAGCTGACGAGGCGGTGCTTGACGCGGCGCATCATGGCCGCCGTGATGGTGGGGTAGTGCCGGTGCGTGTAGCAGCCCACGGGGCACTGCGCCGGTTACATCGACTCACTCACCCATCCAAACATCTTGTAATACAGCAGCTTGCACCACGTCAGCAGCGGGTTCCGCGCGATGACGCTGCTGTTGTTGTAGCTGACGAGGCGGTGCTTGACGCGGCGCATCATGGCCGCCGTGATGGTGGGGTAGTGCGTGTAGCAGCCCACGGGGCACTGCGCCGGTTACATCGACTCACTCACCCATCCAAACATCTTGTAATACAGCAGCTTGCACCACGTCAGCAGCGGGTTCCGCGCGATGACGCTGCTGTTGTTGTAGCTGACGAGGCGGTGCTTGACGCGGCGCATCATGGCCGCCGTGATGGTGGGGTAGTGCGTGTAGCAGCCCACGGGGCACTGCGCCGGTTACATCGACTCACTCACCCATCCAAACATCTTGTAATACAGCAGCTTGCACCACGTCAGCAGCGGGTTCCGCGCGATGACGCTGCTGTTGTTGTAGCTGACGAGGCGGTGCTTGACGCGGCGCATCATGGCCGCCGTGATGGTGGGGTAGTGCCGGTGCGTGTAGCAGCCCACGGGGCACTGCGCCGGTTACATCGACTCACTCACCCATCCAAACATCTTGTAATACAGCAGCTTGCACCACGTCAGCAGCGGGTTCCGCGCGATGACGCTGCTGTTGTTGTAGCTGACGAGGCGGTGCTTGACGCGGCGCATCATGGCCGCCGTGATGGTGGGGTAGTGCCGGTGCGTGTAGCAGCCCACGGGGCACTGCGCCGGTTACATCGACTCACTCACCCATCCAAACATCTTGTAATACAGCAGCTTGCACCACGTCAGCAGCGGGTTCCGCGCGATGACGCTGCTGTTGTTGTAGCTGACGAGGCGGTGCTTGACGCGGCGCATCATGGCCGCCGTGATGGTGGGGTAGTGCGTGTAGCAGCCCACGGGGCACTGCGCCGGTTACATCGACTCACTCACCCATCCAAACATCTTGTAATACAGCAGCTTGCACCACGTCAGCAGCGGGTTCCGCGCGATGACGCTGCTGTTGTTGTAGCTGACGAGGCGGTGCTTGACGCGGCGCATCATGGCCGCCGTGATGGTGGGGTAGTGCCGGTGCGTGTAGCAGCCCACGGGGCACTGCGCCGGTTACATCGACTCACTCACCCATCCAAACATCTTGTAATACAGCAGCTTGCACCACGTCAGCAGCGGGTTCCGCGCGATGACGCTGCTGTTGTTGTAGCTGACGAGGCGGTGCTTGACGCGGCGCATCATGGCCGCCGTGATGGTGGGGTAGTGCGTGTAGCAGCCCACGGGGCACTGCGCCGGTTACATCGACTCACTCACCCATCCAAACATCTTGTAATACAGCAGCTTGCACCACGTCAGCAGCGGGTTCCGCGCGATGACGCTGCTGTTGTTGTAGCTGACGAGGCGGTGCTTGACGCGGCGCATCATGGCCGCCGTGATGGTGGGGTAGTGCCGGTGCGTGTAGCAGCCCACGGGGCACTGCGCCGGTTACATCGACTCACTCACCCATCCAAACATCTTGTAATACAGCAGCTTGCACCACGTCAGCAGCGGGTTCCGCGCGATGACGCTGCTGTTGTTGTAGCTGACGAGGCGGTGCTTGACGCGGCGCATCATGGCCGCCGTGATGGTGGGGTAGTGCCGCGTGTAGCAGCCCACGGGGCACTGCGCCGGTTACATCGACTCACTCACCCATCCAAACATCTTGTAATACAGCAGCTTGCACCACGTCAGCAGCGGGTTCCGCGCGATGACGCTGCTGTTGTTGTAGCTGACGAGGCGGTGCTTGACGCGGCGCATCATGGCCGCCGTGATGGTGGGGTAGTGCGTGTAGCAGCCCACGGGGCACTGCGCCGGTTACATCGACTCACTCACCCATCCAAACATCTTGTAATACAGCAGCTTGCACCACGTCAGCAGCGGGTTCCGCGCGATGACGCTGCTGTTGTTGTAGCTGACGAGGCGGTGCTTGACGCGGCGCATCATGGCCGCCGTGATGGTGGGGTAGTGCCGGTGCGTGTAGCAGCCCACGGGGCACTGCGCCGGTTACATCGACTCACTCACCCATCCAAACATCTTGTAATACAGCAGCTTGCACCACGTCAGCAGCGGGTTCCGCGCGATGACGCTGCTGTTGTTGTAGCTGACGAGGCGGTGCTTGACGCGGCGCATCATGGCCGCCGTGATGGTGGGGTAGTGCGTGTAGCAGCCCACGGGGCACTGCGCCGGTTACATCGACTCACTCACCCATCCAAACATCTTGTAATACAGCAGCTTGCACCACGTCAGCAGCGGGTTCCGCGCGATGACGCTGCTGTTGTTGTAGCTGACGAGGCGGTGCTTGACGCGGCGCATCATGGCCGCCGTGATGGTGGGGTAGTGCCGGTGCGTGTAGCAGCCCACGGGGCACTGCGCCGGTTACATCGACTCACTCACCCATCCAAACATCTTGTAATACAGCAGCTTGCACCACGTCAGCAGCGGGTTCCGCGCGATGACGCTGCTGTTGTTGTAGCTGACGAGGCGGTGCTTGACGCGGCGCATCATGGCCGCCGTGATGGTGGGGTAGTGCGTGTAGCAGCCCACGGGGCACTGCGCCGGTTACATCGACTCACTCACCCATCCAAACATCTTGTAATACAGCAGCTTGCACCACGTCAGCAGCGGGTTCCGCGCGATGACGCTGCTGTTGTTGTAGCTGACGAGGCGGTGCTTGACGCGGCGCATCATGGCCGCCGTGATGGTGGGGTAGTGCGTGTAGCAGCCCACGGGGCACTGCGCCGGTTACATCGACTCACTCACCCATCCAAACATCTTGTAATACAGCAGCTTGCACCACGTCAGCAGCGGGTTCCGCGCGATGACGCTGCTGTTGTTGTAGCTGACGAGGCGGTGCTTGACGCGGCGCATCATGGCCGCCGTGATGGTGGGGTAGTGCGTGTAGCAGCCCACGGGGCACTGCGCCGGTTACATCGACTCACTCACCCATCCAAACATCTTGTAATACAGCAGCTTGCACCACGTCAGCAGCGGGTTCCGCGCGATGACGCTGCTGTTGTTGTAGCTGACGAGGCGGTGCTTGACGCGGCGCATCATGGCCGCCGTGATGGTGGGGTAGTGCGTGTAGCAGCCCACGGGGCACTGCGCCGGTTACATCGACTCACTCACCCATCCAAACATCTTGTAATACAGCAGCTTGCACCACGTCAGCAGCGGGTTCCGCGCGATGACGCTGCTGTTGTTGTAGCTGACGAGGCGGTGCTTGACGCGGCGCATCATGGCCGCCGTGATGGTGGGGTAGTGCGTGTAGCAGCCCACGGGGCACTGCGCCGGTTACATCGACTCACTCACCCATCCAAACATCTTGTAATACAGCAGCTTGCACCACGTCAGCAGCGGGTTCCGCGCGATGACGCTGCTGTTGTTGTAGCTGACGAGGCGGTGCTTGACGCGGCGCATCATGGCCGCCGTGATGGTGGGGTAGTGCGTGTAGCAGCCCACGGGGCACTGCGCCGGTTACATCGACTCACTCACCCATCCAAACATCTTGTAATACAGCAGCTTGCACCACGTCAGCAGCGGGTTCCGCGCGATGACGCTGCTGTTGTTGTAGCTGACGAGGCGGTGCTTGACGCGGCGCATCATGGCCGCCGTGATGGTGGGGTAGTGCGTGTAGCAGCCCACGGGGCACTGCGCCGGTTACATCGACTCACTCACCCATCCAAACATCTTGTAATACAGCAGCTTGCACCACGTCAGCAGCGGGTTCCGCGCGATGACGCTGCTGTTGTTGTAGCTGACGAGGCGGTGCTTGACGCGGCGCATCATGGCCGCCGTGATGGTGGGGTAGTGCGTGTAGCAGCCCACGGGGCACTGCGCCGGTTACATCGACTCACTCACCCATCCAAACATCTTGTAATACAGCAGCTTGCACCACGTCAGCAGCGGGTTCCGCGCGATGACGCTGCTGTTGTTGTAGCTGACGAGGCGGTGCTTGACGCGGCGCATCATGGCCGCCGTGATGGTGGGGTAGTGCGTGTAGCAGCCCACGGGGCACTGCGCCGGTTACATCGACTCACTCACCCATCCAAACATCTTGTAATACAGCAGCTTGCACCACGTCAGCAGCGGGTTCCGCGCGATGACGCTGCTGTTGTTGTAGCTGACGAGGCGGTGCTTGACGCGGCGCATCATGGCCGCCGTGATGGTGGGGTAGTGCGTGTAGCAGCCCACGGGGCACTGCGCCGGTTACATCGACTCACTCACCCATCCAAACATCTTGTAATACAGCAGCTTGCACCACGTCAGCAGCGGGTTCCGCGCGATGACGCTGCTGTTGTTGTAGCTGACGAGGCGGTGCTTGACGCGGCGCATCATGGCCGCCGTGATGGTGGGGTAGTGCGTGTAGCAGCCCACGGGGCACTGCGCGAGGTAGCGGAATATGGGGTACGTGAACGCACACCCCATGGTGTCTATGTAGACATCTTTATGAAACAAGTGGTTATGATTAGTGGCGGGTGGCGCCATCTTGTACATTCATTTTTAATTTTATACGGAAGTCCAAGATGGCCGACGTGCATATTTCTGCCATCTTGGATTTCAAAAATGTTACGTGGCACTCACACAGATCCGAGGAAAGTACAAACTTGAACAATTACAAGAGGTCTCTTAGCTGGGTTGTGGATTGCTTGTTAAGAAACTTGTTGCCATCTAATTCCAAATCTTAGAGGACAGTTTTGCAGAAATTGGATATTAATGGACGTTGTTTTCCAGATTGTTCTATACGTGATAATAATTATTAGTGTGTTCAAGCCACAAAGATGTGCCCCACTCCACACTTTACGAATTTAATGACATCCATAAAGATTACAAATATAATAAGACTCTGGATTACACTAGAACCATTACAAATATAATAAGACTCTGGATTCTGCAATAATAATTTTTCTTACCTGGATTGAACTTCATAAAAGCTTCCATCCCCAGTATCATAGTCCCTAAGCTTTGCAGCAGCAATGTAAAGTACGGGTATGTTTGAGCCTCTATCGCCTTCTTCAGATGGAGTCGCACAAAGTTGATTCGTTCTGGGGATATTTTAACGTTGAACTGGTTTTGAGCTTTATTGAGTATGGTTGTGGGTTCCGCTGTCTCAACTGTGTATATGTAAATGTGTGAGTCTGGATACCTTTAAAATTTGAAAGAAACAGAAAAATTAGTGTAATTATGCTGTGTAATTAAGGATGACGATGTTGATCTTTTAAATTGGAGAATTAAAATTTTTAATTCGGTTAATAATAATACGTGTACTTATTATAGGTATGATTGACCAAGATCTATTATTAATGTTTGTTTATTAATAATAATATTTATTACAAAATTTTTAAAACAAATTCATCAAAAGGTCACCTCATTAATGAGACAGTTTTTACTAAGTTTTCAGAATGCCCAACACAGTCTTTGCAGTTAAAAGATATGTATATGCAGTAGAAGGAACGTTAAGGAAATCAATATGGATTTTATTGTCTGTTAATTTTATACTATTACCTGGTCAATATGGCTTTTATGGCCACCCACAGCACTCTCTCTCCTCCGCCGCCTGCATTGCAGTAAGGGTGAAAGAAGGCAATATTAGCCCCATCTCTTTTCCTCCTCTGCAGCTTTCTCTCTCTAATCCTCATGTACCAGGATGCAAAGATAAATGCACAAGGAACTATAACGAATGCGCCGAATAGTATAACTCCCAGCAACATCAATGGTAATATTATAATTAATCTGTAACCAAAAGTTTTTTTAAATTGATAGACTTGCACTTAACTACAATCGTGTGATGGACAGAAATTATGAGGTCTAGGATATAGCGTGCTTGCCTAGAAAATGCCTGTTCACACTTTTCTTGAAGGCACCAAGATTGTACTTGGCTGGGAACCAGTAAGGTGTGGCAGTTTAGTGTTATTATTCATTGTTCATGACCTTTTTTTGGTGTACTTGGTAATGGGTATGGGTCTTTCTAAGGTCTGGCAGGTTTTACCTAGGAGTTTTTCTGAGTTAAGCTGAAAGGTAGATTAGTAAGTCAACTAAGTTCCTTATAATATGTGGGACAGCTTTCCAGCTTCTTTGCTCCTAGCCCAGTATAATTTGGTTGTGTTCAATATAAGAGTGAATAGGCATTTTTAAAGCAAGCGCTCTGCAACATTGACCAGATCATTGCTTTCCATTATTTTACCAAGCCTAGCAATACAATACTAAAAAAAATCTTGGATGAGGCTTTGAATCGAGTCGCTTTTATTTGAAACCAAGCTTTTAAGTGGGTTAAAAAAAAGAATGAACACTAAAGAGTCAACCTCAAGCTATCACAAGGCTGAAGGCCTTATACCCGTTCGCTCAAATCTATTGTCATAAATAACTTAGAATACAAGAACGAACGAAGCGAGATTGGAACTTGAGGGCACCCCGACTCTGATAATTTAGGTGACTTCGTTCTGAGTGGTTATTTTCTTTTATGACCACTCAGAAATAGGTCTTTTAAGAGGATTAAAGATATAAGAAATATTCAAGGCGACCGATTTCAAATCCCTTACCAAAATCTTTAATATAATACATATCATAAAGATATGTACTTAGTGTCCCAATGCACTTGCCATGGCTAGACATAGGGTGCTATTAAGAGTAAAGAAATTTAAGTCTTCGGTACTTTTTAATCTTATCTCACAATCATTTTAATGTAAAGTAGAAGAAACATCATGTATTAGGTACTTATCTAAACTTTTATCTTTCGTGTTATATTTTTTAAAAGAGACCGAATTCGAGAAAGTTAGACAAATTTTACTTGGAATTAATGTAAAGACAGGATTAATATATTTAATCAATTAAGATAATACATTTGGAATGAAAAAATAAGCAAAAAACTTACGTGAAAAGTTCAAAAATCATATTGAAGAAATTACAAAAACACGCCACTTTGGATGATAGTTAAGTACAGAAAAAGATCGGAATTCTTATAGTATACTTTCAATTTCAATTATTAATCACATCATAGATTTAAATAAAGTAATAATTGAAAAAACATCAATTAAATTATGTACACATAACCTAACAATTCAAATGTCAAAATCGTCAATTTGACATTGATAGACTGTTGGCATAAGGTTGGCAATGGCAAATACGTCAAGCTTGGATAAAAAAGTGATTATTCGTCCAAGACGTCAAGTTTAGTTGTCTATGCCTATGATTACAATTTTTTTCTTCTCTATGATTACGCGTACCGTTCGCGGTAATTTTGAATTTTGATCCCTGTCTAATACGCACAAAAGAAAATCTTGTACAATGGACTATACAGAGGTTTCGGTCCACAATGAATTCTGCACCTTGGCGGCTGGACTTTCATGTAAACAGCCAAGGAGCTCATTTCTGCATTCATCTCTATAATATATTTATATAAAAATGAATTTCTGTTCGTTAGTCTCGCTGAAACTAGAGAACGGCTGAACGGATTTATCTTATCTTGGTTTTGAAATGTTCGTGGTCTGGGAAGGTTTAAAAGTTGAGAAAAATTCAAATAATTGCCGGGAAAACCTTCAAAACAGCCCTTTTCTATTTCCTATACAAACTGTGGGTATTATACGCGGGACACACGGGGGCCGGGACAAAAAATTTCTAACGCGGAACGGAGTCCGCGGGCACTGCTAGTCCGTAATATTAAAAATATCAAAGATTTTTGTGCTGTATTACAAAAGACTTCTTAGTAGGTATTCACTATTGACTATTCACACTGGGGTGTATGAAAATTAAACGAACGAGCAAGGAAATTCGCTGTCATATTTTATTTTATGTTTTAAAAATTATACCTATATCATACTTATAAAATAAATTAGTTATTATGATGGTATACAAAATAGCTTATAGCGACTAATCTAAGTAAGGTCGTCGGCAAGGTCGGGTTCATCCGTGACCTCTGCGGCGAGGTCTGCGAACTTCGCGACGTAGTCGACGCTCGATTCCGCCATCAGCGACTGCAGGTGCGAATCCACCTGCGACACACTTCACGTTAGGGGACTATACTAAATAATGCCACCAACTGAGCTCTATATATTATCTTTGGAGTAACTGGACTGTCAACGTAAAAATGAAGACACTTGATTTTCGCCATTTTGGCGCTGATTGTTGCGTAACCTGGCGTGAGCGTCTTTGGAACTAAAATCAAATGACAATCAAAAAGACGGTGCACTCTATGGTCCACTTCCACAAATGTCAATTTAGTACCGTGGATGTTCGGGGGTGGCGCTTCAAGTCGGCACAAAAAATGAGCTGTCTGATGTAGGTACCTATGGAGTAAGCTATCCAGAGTATATTCTATATACTCTATGGAGATCAGTGATGCCACCACCGACATAACAAAATTATGGAGACACCCCGTTCATTCATTCTAACCTAGCCTTGCGTGCCATGCAGCGTAATGATGAGCGCCTGGATTTGTTGTCAAGTGTTCATGTACTGAGTTACTACCCTAGGTGACGCCATCTTATTGATTAAACATAAGAAGGGATCAACACTTACTGACGCCACTAATACAATTTTAGGCGTCGCTCTGAAGCCGGATTTTTAATTTTTCGAAACTATAAAACTGCGCTAACGTATGTGACCGATAGCGGTATGTGCTGTCAGTGTTTTTTTGGCTTCAACATACGTCACATCTTACCCGTCTTCTTAGCGTATCGTATTTCGTCATTGCATCATCTACGAGACTTGACAGATTAAAAATAGTCACCCTAATTTTGTAGACTGTCAGTCCATATTGTATCCTAGGTCTGCGATTGTAATAATTACCTCTAATTCTGTATGCGTATTTTGAGCAAAGTTTTCATAAAAAACATGTAGATGCATAAATATTATGCTCACAATGGTCTAAGGCTCACCAAACACGTTGCCTTAAACCTACGATGTATAATTAGCCCAATATTAGCGAGAAACTAAATAATAAAATTTGAATTTTGAGCCCAGTTGTGAACGACTTACACGTTTTGTCAATCTTTGCTATAAAATTAAATAAATAAAATAAATAAATATAAAAAAGTGTTACCCCTAGTTCAGGTGGGGGTCTTCCCTCCAGATGTCCCAGGAAGGAGCTGAGAGAGAAGTCTTGCACCGAGCCCTCCAGCCAGTTCTCCGCGTCACGCAGCAGGCGAGAGGGAGATAGCGACATCGATTCCGATGGGAGGAAACCTTGAGAAGAAAAGAGATGCGATTTTTAAAACAAACTAGCTGTCCTTTAATGCAATTTTGGGGAGCAGAATTGCATTTCATTTGACAAGGTATAGGTAGTTAAATCCACGAAGATACCTTGCTAACCACTTAATTAGTATATTAATGCAGCGGCCAGCAAAAGAGGCATTGATGGATGAACGCGTAAACGTGGGCCAAGGCGAAGCCGAGGCCCACAACGTAAGTCCATCATCGCCTTCTTGTGGCCAAGGCTTGTATAGGACTCATACAATGCGCGGAAATTAAAACTATAGAGTACTTAGGCAGAAGTTTTCAAAATCAATCACTAATTTTCCGAGTCAGAGTGTTTATTTCTTGTTTTTTCAATAAACCTAAGCAATAAAGGTCTTCCTATTTGCAAGCCAGTTCGAAATTTAAATAAAACCTTTGTTAAGTTACCTCCATATGGATTTTTAAAAAAATTTGCCGACCGTTGCTTGGCCGATACAGCAATTTAGATGTTTTTACCCGACTGCAAGAAGGGTTATGTTTTTCGCGCGTATCTTGTATGTATGTATGCATGTAAATTTCTTTATGACCACGTATCTTCCAAACGGCTGGATGGATTTTGACGTTAATGGTATCGTTAGATTCGTTTCATTAACCCAAGTGTTCTTAGATAGGTTTTTGAAAATAAAAAGCAAAATGGCGGATTTTGGGCCTAAAATTGTCAGTCATTTACAAAATGTTTATAACCAAACCTATCGAGTGGGGTATCAAAATGAAGGGAATTACAAGGAGATTACAAAAATATATATAAGTCATATGTTTCGAATTAATTTGGAATTATAAACAGTCGATCAATGCGTTCAAAATGGTAATATTTGTAGCAGGACTGATTAATTTGTTTTGCTATTATCCGCTACTTGAAAGGATTCTGTATGGTGCAATATGCAGGAACACCTTCCACATGAAACACCACACACAATTTTCTATCACTTTCTTAGACGCACGTTTCGTCCCGACACCGGGACATCCTCAGGAGATGTTGACTTCACAATGCGAAATCGTAGAGTCAACTCTACTCTCTCTACCGCCTTCTATATTTTTAAATTGAATGCGAAAATTTAACTAAAGCTTTCAGCTCATAATGTTGTTTGTTAAAATGAAGTAAAAATTGCATCGTTTTAAGTTTATTATAATTTTGTTTTTGTTGTCCGCCTTGTTTCAGTCTTTTAAGTTATTGCATTTTAGTTGACATTTTTGCAGTCGGGTTTCTTGATTTTTTTAATTATTTATTAGTTTAGTTTTACTACTAACTATTGCTATCCCGCTTAATCCTGCAGAATAAAGGAGTGGGGCGCGCCCTCGTGGATTAAACTATGTATCTATAAGTGTATGGAAAATAAGTTTTGTTGAAGGCTTTTAATGGCGTCGTATTTTGAAGATATAGTTCTAAGTTTTAGTATTTTGGTGATTCAAGGCATTATTCTTACTAGCAATGTCCGTCTGCTCAGTTTTGGAGGGGTGCTGGGTCTTGTCGTCTGGCTTCTGGTCGGAGGGTCCTTCCACAGTCTCCAATTTCACGATTTTTTCTTTGGTATCCTCGTCTTCCTCCTTCACGTCATCTGCCAAATCAAAGAAAATTAGTATCCTAAAGAGCCTGTTAAAGCAGTAATAGCTCAGTGATTCTGACCTCTGCCTCTCATAAGGAGGTCGCGTGTTCTAATCCTGGGCATGCACCTCTGACTTTTCCGAGTTATGTGCGCTTTTAGGAAACTGCTTAGCGGTGAAGGAAAACATCGTGTGAAAAACCTGCATGCCTGAGAGTTCACAAAAATGTTCTCGAAGGTTGTGTGAAACCCGCCAACCCGCGCTTAGCCAGCGTGGTGGGCTATGGCCAAACCCCTTTCAGTCTGAGAGGAGACCCGTGCCCAGCGGTGGGACATAAAAAGGGGTTGAAATGAGATGATGAAAGGTCCTGTTTCATCACTTTCCGATAGGTTTGACGACCTCCGTGGCGCAGGGGACGCACGCTCGGATTCGGGAGGCGCGACCTCCCGCCTTTAGAAATTATAAAATTCCTGGCCGGTTCGATTCCCGCCACGGGCCACTTTGGAATTTTATAATTTCTAATTTGGCTTAGGTCTGGTCTGGTGGGAGGCTTTGGCCGTGGCTAGTTACCACCCTACCAGCAAAGACGTACCGCCAAGCGATTAAGCGTTCCGGTACGATGCTGTGTAGAAACCGTTGGGGCAACGATAATACCAATAATTAATAATCTTTGGTTGGGGTGACATAACTTACCCCTTTAAAGTTAGTACGCTAACATCTTCGGCTGCATGATCACTTACTCCCAGGTGAGATCGCAGTCAAGTACTAACTTGTATAGCGTAAAAAAAAAACTTCCTGATAGGTTTGAGACCATACTGAAGCTATAACGTTTATTGTTATACCTGATTCATGATGGTTGCCGTTGTCATGGTTAGGCGGGTTGATGGGTATTCGCTGGTTGCCGTCGTGGTAGAAGAACTGCCCGTTGGACTCGCTCAGTACGTAGTAGTAACTAGAAATAAGTTTCCTTCTTAAAAAAACCGGCCAAGTGCGAGTCGAACTCGCGTACCGAGGGTTCCATACCATAAAAGAAGTAAAACATTAGAAGAATCACTTTTGTTAATGAACCGCAAACCTAACTTTGTTTTTGGCGGTTTATTGTTATTATCAAAAAAAGTATAAAAGTTAGGGAGTTGAAATTATTTTTCCTGTAACATATACATTAATGTCTATTGATCATAATTATTTCAGATTTTTCGCTTGGTAAACTTCGGAGATAAGGGTAAACGGTATTTTTTTCGACAGTTTGCCCCATAAATTAAAAACTATCAGGCATAAAAATATATTAAAATTGGTTTTAGAATATACAAGTAACGCCCTTTCATATGATACCCCACTCAATATTGTTATCTCATTTTGAAATTTTGACAACCCAGTTTTCCCCCTTTTGAAATAAAAATAAAAAAGATTTTCAATTTTTAATGATTGAAATGACGGCGCGCCGCAATTACCTACAACTGTTCCAAATTTCAGGTCGATAGCTTCAATAGTTACTGAAATAATCGAGTGTGACAGACGGACGGACGGACGGAGAAAGTCTCACCATAAGGGTTCCATTTTCACCATTTTGGTATGGAACCCTAATATATAAACAAGTTTTTATACGTCGGTTAATTCATAATCTCAGCAAGGCTTTTCTTTTCACACCTATAACTAAGACTGCTAAAAATAACTATTCCGCCATCTTGGACCGTGCGCCATATTGGATTAAAAACGTCATTTATGCAAAATTTCTTTTCAGACATTTAGTATCATGAGCACCACACGCATGTTTTTGTCTTTTTGTCTAATGTGGCAATTTGTGGACTTTTCCCTTTCCCTGAATTTGTGATAATTTGAAAGATTTGATTGTTAGATTTTTACAAAGTCGTCTCTATATTTATTTTCTACCTCTTTATGGTATTTAACTGAAAAATTGGCAGATTTTCGGGCAGCATGTGACAGGCACTTTATTTAGACCAGTCACCCAGGTCTCTTTGTCTATCTGTTTGTTCATCTGTTACGGGAACGATTAGCAGTTATCTAGATAAGCTTATATGCATGATACATACTCTGAAACGGAGGTGGGAGATGGCTTCGGTAGCAGTCTTGGCAACACTGGAGACGCGTTTGAGCTCTTTGCCGGCATTGAATCTGTCATAAAATAAACAGTCATGTCACATAACTAAACTTTATAGTTCTTAAGTTTGTGACACAGTATGATGAAGTATGGTTTTAGTTTTAGTTTAAGTTTATGAAACTAAAAATCACTTGCTTCGCGGTGAAGGAAAATATTGTGAGAAATTAGTTCAGCTCATGTGTTAAGCCCCCTAACTCGCATTTGCCACCGTTAACACAGAAAAATTTACGTTTCTTGGTTTAGAGTGTAAATTTGAACGTATTTCGTATCAATTATCAAATACAATCTTGTAGCTTATCGCGTAAAGTGAATTTAATTTCACGATTGTCGATCATATTGCGTTTTGAACTACATTTAATTTTATACTTTATGTCCATAGTCGTATAATTAATTTTTCAGTGTTCGCAAAAAATGTTTTGATTTCAATATCGTCTGCGTATATATACGTAAATGCCACGACCTTTTCAAACATTTCACTTCACGAATTATAGCCGACGCGTTGCGTGAATCGCTTACCTTTGGGCCATAAAAAAGTGGAGGATACTTACTGGTAGGAGGCGGTAATTTCGGCAGCAGCGGTAACAGCCTCTGTACGACCACTCGTCTGTCGGACATGCGCGGTCGACCACGCCTCCATTTCGGCAACCCATCTAGACACATGGCGCGATGCGCGTCCACGTCAGTCTTCGGCGCTATGGGTGTGGGATGCCTGAATACCGCCGAGGCGTTCTCAGAAGGCTTGGGGGAGACGTTCACAGCGCCTTGACTTATGTTCGGCTGTTGTTTCTGAAAGATTAGAGAGTAGATTATACTAGGAAGTAGTAATTGACTAGGTTATGGGCCAAGATATTAGACGGCAGTATACCTGTTTGTTCTTCTGCGACTGTGGACACACGTGCCCGCAGTCGCACCGACCGATACTGGGCGCTGCACTCGGGTTAACGTGCGGGTTGCCAGCTAGAGCCAGCAACCGTTTGAGTCTGGAATATACAAAGAACCTTAGAACCTCAGAAAACCTAGAAGAACCTTAAGAAATAAGAACAAGCGTGTTCTTAACAAAGGGGACTGGACAAAAATAAATAAAGACGCATTTATAAAATACTCCTTAATGAAATATTAAACTTATCCCTCAAAAAATTAGATAGATGTGGCTGTTAAACGAAAGCTCATCAATAAATGTTCCCTGGGAGTGATAGTGAACTGCTGTAATTACTAGCTCAATGAGAGTATTAAGAGCCATTGTGAAATGGTGATAAACATTTAAAGAAAACCCGTCTGAGCTTCTTGTGACCCTCATTAACTTAGTGTTAAGTCGACTAATAGTTATCAAACCACATAAATATATCACAAATGTCGTATTGACCTTTCATAGCCTTTTCTAAGAAAATAGCGCGGAGACTTGAAATAGCCGGGTTAAGGGACAGATATAAAAAATGTCTGCTAAAGTCTTACCTATCGCTAACCAACGCAAACCCACTGGGAGTTGGTTCCGGAGTTGGTCTGTTGATGAGTTTGTTCACCAGCTTCAAGGTCCCTGATGATTTGTGGTCGGGAGATGATAGCTGTTCACCTGACCACACAAAATAGTGTTACAACCAAAAACAACTATAATAGACCCGGCGGACCGCGCGAAAAAATGTCACCAGTTTATGGGAGCAAACCCCCCCTCCAGCGTCAGTAGTAAGCTGTACGTAGTATTTCGCAGGAGTTTCGACAGATGGCGCTACATTTTCTTGTATGAAGAAGGTTTACGTAAAATGTTCGGATGGGCTCATCTTGATGTTATTATCATAGGTTACAAACAGACATTATCTGGCACGGACAAGCATCTTTCTTGACTTGAAGTCGAGGTTTCGGCTCACGGTACGGGCAACTTTAGAATTTTATTATTTTGAATTCGGCTGACGGTCTGGTAGAAGGCTTCTTCGGTGGATAATTACCATTCTACAACCAAGACGCCAAGAAATTTAGCGTTCCGGCGCGATACTGTAGTCACCGTTAGGGGTAACTTACTCCTCCTATGTTAGTACATTTAGCTCATAAGAATTCATATTATGCATGTTTTCATTGTACCCGTATATGTGGATAAAAAATGGTACGCCCTGACAGGGCATTATGAATGTTTATGTGGACATATTATGTATGCAAAGAAATAAATAAAAAAAAATTACGTTGACATCTTCGGCTACATCACTTCGTCACTTATCATCAGGTGAGGAGACAGAAGCATTTCCCATCTGACATGTGCAGCGCCTAGTTATTCCTGGCTCAGCAGCAGTGGATGTCCAATAGTTAAAACAGACGAAAAATACAGGACACTTACTTTTCCTTTCATCTCCAGACATTCCATCGTTGCTGTCTTGACTGAACGTGTTTTTAGGAGAGAATATATCCATATCGCTCTCTCTTTTCTCCCGCTCATCTTCCACCGAACTGTCGCCTTTATCTGGCGTCTTGTTTCCTTTCTCCCTTTTGTCTATATGTTTGTCTTTGTCTAACGTCTCTGGTCTTAATGCTTTTGCCGGTTGCGGTAAAGGTGGGGTCGGTATCGCCCACCAATAGTCGAGTTCTAGCTTCGAACGGTTACCGAACTAAAAATTAAGAACTATAGATAGGTATAAAGTAACAACAGATATTTAAGAAGTAAAAATTGTAATCTTTCTTACTCAATTCGTAGGCTATTCAGTGAATAAAATTATTTATATCAGTGAAAATTCGGGGGTGCATTTCATGTCTTATTTTCAGTTATTTTTATTAGCAGCACTATTATTATGGAGCACTTGCATGAATCTCGTTTTACGCTCTTGAAGTCATCAGTAATTTACACAAACGGAATTTGTGTAAATTAACATTTTGGTGTGTAATGTGGAGAGTGTACCATAATAGTAGTTTATGAAACGGATGCATAATGGGGGGTATTAAAACATGAGTGTGAGTTTAAAAAACGAGCCGCAGGCGAGTTTTTTAATAGTATCACACGAGTGTTTTAATACCTAATTATGTAGAGTTTCATACACTACTTTATCTACGCTCAAATTATCATAAATCCAAACCATAAAATCTTGCTAACGTTTGTCGTAAATCCTTCACTTTGTTGGTAAAAGATTGTGGGTCATTTTTGTTGAAATTACTAAAATGTTAGGTGGAGTTAAATTTTCTTTAGTAGGTTTCACTGCTAGACATTTTTCCGCGCTAAGTTTTGACTTAGTAACAAAAATAACACATTGAAATGTTAAAAGTTAGGTATGGCGCCAAAATTCAGTTGTAAACTGCGTATAGTCTGTTAAAAAAGTCATGAAACAAAAAAGAGTAGAAAAATATTTATACAAGTCAGATAAAGTATATTTTTAGTGGATAATTAAATAATCAAAAATTATACATAATTCTTTTCAATATTCTGTATGAACACACTTTTTAATCAGTCATATAAGGCTGGGAAAAATTATTGTTTCCGTGAATAAATTGTTGTCTATGGTCGATCATGACTACCAACTAAATGTTGTCTGTGGACTCCATATATAAAAAAACAAAATTGAGGATTGGCTCTACACTTTCTTTTGGCTATGACGACCACAGAGAAAAGAAAGTTATTCCCTGGTCTGTGATGACGACACATAAAAATACAGGAACCCAGAGCCGAGTATCGTAATGGAAATTATTCAACTATCTAGAGATATTTCCATAGTACAGCGATGTTATAATGAATAACTTTTTAATAATTATAGAAGTCTGTGAATAAAGTAGGTCAATATGTGACACATTTTGATTTCATAATTCGAACTTTAAGCAATGAGCGTAGATAAACGTATTTAAAAATGCATTATCAGCTAAGCAGATCTATCTTCATCCAAAAACATGGCAAGGGGGTGTATAAGGCAAATGGAGAGCTTCTTTAACTCAAGTAATCAAAGAAAAATGCACTTACCATCAAATAAAGATCCCCGATAGTCAAATCACCTGCGTCATGAACACTCCATCCCTTCCTAATCTGCTGGATTGCCATATCCATATCGAAATCTGGTTTAATCTCCTCTTCCTTATCCTCACTTTTGGCCTCTTCCTTATCCTCACTTTTGGCCTCTTCCTTATCCTCACATTTGGCTTCTTCCTGGATCTCTTCCATCTTCGAGTCTTCGACTTTAACATCTACAGTCTTGGCCTCATCTGAATCTTTTTCCAGAACCACCTTAAAAACGCTCGTGCCACGTTGAGGAGGGCGTACAATTCGGAACTTCACCTGGAGATTAAAATATTGTGGATTCATTCATACGGTATTCTATTATGGGGTAATGCTGCTGACATTTTTACCAGACTTATGCTGCACCAAAGTTCGTAGCGATTTTGCTGGGACTGGAAAAAATTTAAAGGACTGGATTAACTATAGGCTACATTTTGATCCAGAAAAGTTAATGGTTCCCGAGGGATATAAAGAACTCAAAATCAACGCGGCTATTAAAGGCTATAACTGAAGGGATACTATAAAGATCTAAAAGCACACCTTTAAATTCTTGAACTTCCTCTCCTTCTGACTCTTGTCACCTTTCCCATCGCTCTCATTGTCCGTATCGCTCTTATTAAACTTCTCATCGTCCTCCATTTCCGAGAAGCTGTCTTTCTCCTTCTCTGACATATACTTGTCTTGGATATCTTTGTCTCTTTCTGGCACATCTCTATCAGTCTCTTCTTCGGCGGTTTCTTCAGATTTCAGCTCTTTTTCGTCCTCAGTGCTCGGTTTTTCCTCGTCTTCTTGATTGTTCTTGTAATGGGCCATAAGTTCGATCCCGTCTATGGCAGTTTCGTCAATGTGCATAAGTTTTGTCGGTTCGAAATCCTCGACTTTCATCTTTTTCTCGGGCTCTTTGTCAGTGACGCTGTCTTTTCTTTGCCGTTTGGGTGTGCGAATTTTTACTGTCGAAATAAATGCAATACTTTTAAATGGTCATAACATTATATCATTAACATCTATGTGATTTGGTATGAAAAACTCGTTAGCGTCAACTCAAAACAACGCCATCTATGGAGAGGTGTGTGAACTTCGGTTGAACCTAGTGTTTCACGGCATTCACGCATTCTTTGTTTGTATAAAAATCTAAATCTAGCATAAGCACCTTACCTCCACTGTCCTTATCCCTCCTCTGTGAGCCCATCCTTTCGAGATAAGAGGAAAAACAGATTTTCTGGCTGGACAACTGCTCGCTAGGGCTCAACACAGGAATGTGGATCTGTACTCCTGGGCGAGGGCCCAAGTGTAGGGCTGGTTTCCTGGGGAGACGATGCTCTGTATGGAATCAAGAATAACCATTCTTTATTTTAGGCCTAACTTATCAGCAGATACTTTGGAAGAGTCAGTAAAATAAGAGTAATTTGAAAATGGGGATAACAGCTTTTTCACGGTTCAGGACGGCCTACAGCAAACTCAGCAAGGTATCATCCTACATCTAGATGCAGGTTTTTAACCGACTTCAAAAAAAGGAGGAGGTTCTCAATTCGTCGGAATCTTTTTTTTTTTCTATGTATGTTCACCGATTACTCGAAGACGCGTGGACCGATTTGAAAAATTATTTTTTTGTTATCTCTAAATTTAAGGTACCTACACCGATTCTAAATTTTAGGTACCTACACCAATTCGAAGTCGGGCGATTGTCTATGACTTCTTCGTCATTTCTTCGCACATCAAGTAAGTAAGAAGGACTATTAGGGATTGTATGAAACATTGCCCGACTTCGAATTGGTGTAGGTACCTAAAATTTAAATAAAAATTATTTCACTCTTTGTAGTGGCATTTGAAGTTGGTTTTTTGGAAAGCATTTCCCATTTTTATTAATCAAAAAGTCATTTTTTGCGAAAGAGTTAAAAAGGTCGTTAAATACGCATCTTTTTCACTCCATCCTATTTCCGACCCAAGCAGAAGCCGCGGGTTAATAAACTGGGACTCATACAGAAATGATATACCTACTTTCCACACTTGAATCGAAATGGGGTCTATACAATATACCTTCAAGAATCGTCCTGTCAGTGTCCAGGTGGAGATGTGACTCCAGGTCATCGGGGTTATCGCAGCGCAAGTCGGGATCCTCTTCAGGTTCTTTCGTCAGTTCCTCCATCGGTTTCTCTCTTAGACTCTCTTCTAACCTGTAATTCTTGTAGTTGGACTGTGGTTAACTGGTGTTAAGGACATTGGATTAAATCAGGTTTGTGAAATTTTACTTCAGAGAATGGGCAGTCTGGAAGTGATTAATACGCAAAGAAGAGAAATTTGAAGTTCCGGGCATGTGATGCGTAACATTCAAAAGTATGAGCTTCAGGCAGAGGCCATCGCAGTAGAGCATCCTGGCTTAGAAACTTACGCCAATGGTTTGGGAAGAGCACCGATAGATTAAGCTGTGGGCTGATTCTAAGTTCTTCGGTTTATTAGTTAGTAGGCCTTACTGGGTTATAAGGCCTATTTTTTGCATTAATTTTCCGTTTTCTTAGTTTATAACCCAGTGAAGGTTGCTAACAAACTGATAGATACAGAATCAGCCCACAGAGTGGCGGTGTCCAAGTCACAAATCGAAATGGTTATTGCCGACCTTCAAAAAGAGACGGCACTCTAACAAGAAGGTGATCTATGGAGCCACTAAATGACAAACATAAAATGAATGTAAAACATAATTTGATGTCCAGGGGCCGTATTCTGTATCGTGCACTTAGTTAGTTAGTAACCCTAACTGGGTTATTAACTAAGAAAACGAAGGCAAAAATCCTATTTTTGCACAAATTACCAACCTAGGTCGGTATGGTATCATATCAGTATACCATGCTAGTTGCTATCTTGTACAAAAAGAATACAAAAATAGGATTTTTGCCTCCGTTTTCTTAGTTAATAACCCAGTTTGGGTTACTAACTAACTAAGTGAACGATACAGAATCAGCACACAGATGAGGGTGAAAGCCGATTACAGCATATGGATCCAGGACGTCAAAAGGATACGGTCTTCCAGCGCTTCTCGAGCGCGCGCAGGAAGGAGTCGAGGCGCGTGCGCAGCGGCGTGGCGGCGGCGGCGCGCGGGTTGTGCGCGGCGGCCTGCACGCGCGCCCACGCGCCCGCACTGCGCGCGCGCAACAGCACCTGCGCGCGCGAGCACACGCGCGCACCGCCCGCGCGCTCTGCACCACATCACCGGGGTCGATTACGACTATTATAGTCTAGTGACTAAGCACGACGCGGATAGGTGTTTTCAAAAATACTATCTATGCCCGTATACAGAGAGTCGCAAGTCTCTAAGCTAAGCTAAGCTAGGTCTAAATTTAATTCTTGAAAAGCTTCGGGTGATACCGTTTTAAGCGGCTAAAAACTAAGACTTCAATTGAGATTTTAAATATGGTTCTAAAAGCGCACCAAAATTGACAATAACATTCAATCGCCAGATAAACTATCTGAGGAATAAATTTGACATGTTTGAAAAATCAAAACCATTGATTATACATTTTTAGACTCCACCCTGAAGCCGGATTTTTAAGTTATCAAAACTGTAAAATGGCTCTAATGTATGCGTCCGACAGCCGCCGTATGTGCTGTCAGCTGTACCGAAATGTATGAAGCGCGACGCCATATTTGAGAATTTTTGGCTCCAACATAGTTCACATTTTCCCGTCTTCGTCATTGGTCAAAACATTATATTTATTCCTTAGTTAACAATTATCTGGCGATTGAAAAATCAGCCCTAAGTCCATTAATTTTCTCAATTAATTACTGCGAAGCTTTTCATTACGCACTATTAATATCTCTGCTAAGCGATTATCATTTTAACTGCTGACAGCAATAATTAAACGATAACTGGGATGCGCTTAATGAAATTGGCTCAATTTGCTTATATGACTGTGATTAAAGATTATCCTTGAATGATCACCATAGAATAATTACCTATAAACATTTAACCATTGTTGTTCAATGCCTTCAGGCTACAAAATGATTCTGTGAGTTTATAACAATGTTATTGTTAACATGTTATATCGAACATAATATTATGTTTGCTAGACGCCAAGTCTTACAAACCGTTATGTTTAAAAAGAGCTAAGAAAATCCGTGGTACTAATTCTGGTGCGCAAAATTTATATACCAAATTTTACGCGATTTAAGATAACTATCTTTCCATGGAAGATTTCCTTTTCCATGGAAGCATAATGAAAAAGAGAGCACTATTTTAAGACACGTACTTTAATTTGTAGATTTTGCGCAAAAGAATTGGCACCAATGACTTTAATTGTCATTAGGAAAACTTGAATGAAGAAAGCATTGTTAAACTAAAATTATACTAAACAAGTTTATAAGAACCTTTAAGAGTAAGTGTTGGAAGAATTGTGTGTGGTGTTTCATGTGGGCGGTATTCCTGCATATTGGACTATACAGTTTTTTTTTCAAGTAGCGGATACCAAAACAAATTAATTTGTACGGCTTTTTAGGGCAAAAATGGGCCACATACAGAACACTTGCCTGCGATCTGGTTGAGTCTCTTCAGAGCCCTGCACATGGGCGTGCGCACTTTGACGGTCTTACCGCGCGCGCGCACCGCGATGCTGCCCATGCGCACCATCTCGCCGAGCCGCGCGCACGTCTTCTCGTTCACCGAAGCCAGCTTGCGGCGGAGTTCCCCGTAGTTGATCAGCGCGTACAGCTCTTGGGCTACCTTCTTTACATCTACAAAAAAAGATATGCATCCTTATGTGGTTGACATCCAACAAACTCGTACGAAACGTTTTTCTTCCACGTTTCTGATATGAACCGCTAAGGTATGGAACGCCCTTCCAGCCTCCGTGTTTCCATCCAAGTATAATCTGGGTGCCCTCAAGAGAAGAGTGAATAGGCATTTTATAGGCAAGCACGCTCCAACCTAGACCTCAGGATTTTCTCACTTACTTTCATCAAAATCCACATGTTTCGACAGTTTATGCCATGTCCTGTAATAGAAATGGCTGACTTGCGTCTTGGTCTTCAGATTCAGGTCAGGCATTCCTTTCTTCTTCATCTTGGCGCAGATGTAGGCGGTGATCGCGTCGAAGTCCTTTCCGTACTCGTTCAGAGCCTCAAAGAAGAGGCGCTTCTCGTCGGCCGACCACAGCGCTTTGGGCATACGCTGTTTGACTGTGGGGAACTTGAGGAGATCTTTGTCGTCTATCTTGTTGGGAGTTTCGCATTCTGGGATGTCTGGAATTAAGATTGTTAATAAACATGTGGTAGTTTATTGAATATACGCAGGCAGGCAGACGGAGACTATATACAACATCACTTACTGAAGTTAAGATTTCCTGTAGATGTCCCGGTGCCAAGGCTAAACGTGCGTCGAGAGCGATGTAAGAATTTTAAGTGGCGTTGCATGCAGGTGGTTATTACTTATTTTTTGCATGTTGGAATATAAGTACATATTCGATTACAGCAAAATAGTTTTATTTCTCTTGATAAATGGCGGTATGTATGCCTCCCCCAATTCGCTATTTAAATGGCTTTGAAAAATTAGTAAAATAAAATGCGCAGTGCTCGCGTGACTTGTTGAAGGCAACTATCATTCAGATACTTCTTTTGTTTTTCCTTGGCCATAAAAAATGTCAAGTCACAGAATTAGCCCAAACCATTAGCAAGCTGAAGTGGCAGTGAGCAGGGCACGCTTGTCGTTGGAGTGATGGCCCATGGAGCCGAAAAGTCTTAGAGTGCAGGAGACCGCGTATAAGCAAGCGTAGCGTGGGGCGCTCTTAAACTCGCTGGACTGACGACATAGCGCGGATGGCGGGGAGTGGCTGGATGAGAGTGGCAGAGGACAGGATGTGGCGGCGCTCACTTGGAAAGGCCTATCTCCAACAGTGGACGTCCACAGGCTGACGTGATGATGACGTGGTGAACTCTACCTCTTTTATCTGCTTGCGGTTCAAGCCTCAACTTCTTGATCACTCTAGCGCTGGTCCGCTGCTGCTGCTGCGTGGTCAGCGAGCCCAGCAGTTCCGTTCGCTCCTCATCAGCGATCGGCTGCCCGGGGGACATCGCTATCTTCTTCAATTCGATCTGGAACAAAATAGACAAAAATATATTACATTTCTTAACTGATGACACTAAGTGAAATAAATACACGGCAACTCTCTCATAATACAAGCTTTTATTTAGTTTCATCCATCCCGATGTTTGTTTGTTTGTCTGTAATCAAATCTTGCAAGTTTAAGGAGCACACCACGGGCAAAGATTATTAAATACCACGGGTGTGCCCGCGAAATTCAATTTGTTTGTGGTTTTTCCCGATTTTTAAGCTAACAAGACATAATAGGCTTATGGCAGTCAAATTGCGATAATCCCAATATCTTCTTCACGTGTTTATATAAAAATCTCTGCTCGAAAGTGTCGAGTTAAAGAAATTAGTCCGAGATTTGCGAGTTACTCACATAAAACTCGATACTCGGACTAATTTCCTAGGATTAATTTCCTAGATTCATTTTAATGCAAAGATTTTGATATAATCATGTAAAGATGATACTGCCATTCTCGCAAATTGACTGCCATAAACCTCTGATGTGTAATTAGCGAAGAAATTGCAAAAAACCATGAACATTTTGAATTTCGCGGGCAGAGTCGTTGATTTCGCCTTAATTCGGCTTACTTCCCGGTTACCGTTTGAGCTGATATTTTGCATGCATGTGCAAATCGGATTGAAAATGCAAAATTATTATGACATGGAGCTGATCTGATGATGGAACCGGAAGGTGGCCATAGGAACTCAGTAGTTAAACGACGCAAACCCATCGAATTTGGGCTTGTCGGATTCGTCTTAGCGGGTACTAAGGTGCTAGATGTTAAAAGGGTCTGCTTCTGAGAAGAAAACGTATTTAAGGTGTTGCGGCCCTACCAGCCCGCGAAATTCAAATTTTATTTAGTTTTTCGCAAATATTAGACTAACTACACATTGTAGATTTATGGCAATGCATTTTGCGGGCCTACTTTAAATACATCTACATGTTTTTAATAGAAACTTTGCTCGAAAGTTTCCACTCATCTGATATTGGTTCCCGAAAGATATTTTTTTGCAGTTTCCCAGATTTCGAGCTATCAGGAACCAATATTAAGTAAATGAGTATTGTGGAACAGAGTTTTTATTAAAAACATGTAGATGAATAAATGTTGTGCCCGCAAAACTCATTGTCATTAGCTTTCGATGTATAATTAGCCCACTATGAGCAAAAAACTAAATAAAATTTGAATTTTCGCGCCCGGATGGTACCCATCGCCCTTAAGTTCTCAATAAAATAGTTTCTCTCATTTTTTACAGCACTGACACGTGCCACCGTTTCCCTATTGTAATCGTATTACATAACATTTGATTTAGCATCATAATGCGTATAAATTATAGCAACAATCGGCTTGTAATGCGATGTAATCACTAATCTTGGTACCTATTATAAATAACCTGTGACTGAAAATGAAACCCTAGTTGCAACTTGCAGGTAATCTAGCGACATGATGTGACATATAAAATTGCCTATTATTTTATCAGTCACTAGCCCGACTGACGTTGTACTGCCCTTTTCGAAACTCACACTTATACTGATTTTATCAGGGTTTCCTACTAAAATGATAAAAATTTAACCCTTTAGACGTCCGTCTGTACGTCTGATACAGACGATTATATTAATACTCGTATATTTTAAAACAATTTTTCACTTTATTTCTATACATAGTGTTTGATTTATCGTTAAAAATGATGAAAAAATACCATCTTATTAAATATAGACTGAGATAATTGAAGTGAGATCTTCTTTAAGCGCGTTGGACGTTGGGGAACCAACCAAAACCATTTAACTCGCGAAAACATTACCTTAACCGACCTTACCTCACGTAATAATAAATAATTCAAGCTCGCTAACTAATATACTTTTTGTGATATATTAACAATAAACCTCTAAAAACAAAGTTAGGTTTGCGGTTCGCCAACAATTAAAGTACCTACATGTAAATTACACTCGTAAATTCATGAACAAAAGTGATTACTTCTTTTATAGTATGGAACCCTCGGTGCGCGAGTCCGACTCGCACTTGGCCGGTTTTTTAAAGCGTAGTTTAGGCTTAACTAAGTGGTACATAATTAAAATGCATGCCTCTAGGTAGAGCACTGAGAATATTACTGCAGGGAATGTTTTTTAGATGCCTTAGCGGTCATTCGTAAACCGGTCTTCTATATATTGAAAAAAAAATGCATAATTTACAGCTTACACATTAGCTTCCGGTACTCGATTGGTAGTTTCTATTAGAATTCCTCGCAAGCCTTCCCTTATGTAGAATGTGTTATACCTAATTATAAAAGGTTTTTAGCACATGACCAAGAGCAATAATTGTGATACTACGAGTATAAAATAAATATATGAACGAATAACTCAATGAGGAATTCGGAAGGAAATTAGTAAGGAAGTTTAAATTTAAATCACTAAGAAGAAGAAACTTTTTATTGCATCCAAACACAATTACATAGAAAAATATACACAGAACAAAGAAAATATTTGTGATGGTATGCAAAGGTGGCCTTATCGCTGCAAGGGATCTCTGCCAGGCAACATTTTTTTTGGCAATGGGAAATTAAGTCTGAAAAGTGGGATAGGGCTGAGGATAAGGAAGTTGAAAGCAAAAAATAAAACTAAGATGATACAGTTATAGGAGGTACAACAATACAAAACCATAACCATAAACATAATAAATACAATACATAAACAGAATAAAAAAATACCTACTAAAAACAAAACATTAACATATCACTAAGCTATAGAGGGCGCCTGCGGCTTCAGTCACGTGACCACTATTTCACCCCCAAAGGGGTTAAATTTTTAAAAAATCCTTATGCGGATGTAGGCGTCATAACAGCTGGTTTTAGCTGTGCGTTAATAGATCAGCTAATATAGTCAGCTAATAGTCAGTCAGGTAGTCACTCAGTTTCATGTAAAATGTTGCCAAAACCTCGCAGACTTATCATATAGTAGGGGATCCCAAGTAAGGTCGACCTTCACCGAGCTGTTTATTGGATGAAAACTATTTTATATCCAATTAAATATGTCAATAAATATATCGCAAGTGGGTTGCCTAAAAAATTTCAGTCCAGGATATGATTAATTAAGAATTTAAAAAAAATCCATTGTAACATGAACTCCTATTTGTTAGAGTTCTGTTTACATCTTAGTTCAAATTAGATTCTCAATCGAATTCTAGATCAAATTTACAAACTGTACACCTTAGTCAAATATGTGGCTTGGCCGTTTCGCTGAAAAATTTATTTTCCGACCATTGACATACTTAAAGCGATGAATTCGATATGGGCATTAAACAGTTCACGTAATAATTGAGATGCGGAAAGCGGCATAAACAGAAACGTCACAAGTGCGTAAAACATGGGTCGGAATAAAATATAATGGCACGCCGCAGGACAACTGGCGACCCACATCTGTACTGCGACGCGAGAAGAGCTAATGTGTCCTATTTAATTAAAAAAAAAAATATGTGTCAATCGGTACAGATAATAAATAAATAAATTGGCGCTCAATAAAGTTGGATGCGACAATAACGTACGAATTTTTGACAGTGATCTCGTACAATCAATCAAACTTTCTATTCGCTACAAATATACGTGTATGATTTTTCACGTGGGAGTGTCAAAAAGTACGAATTTTATAAAAAAAAATAATAATAACGTGATAATGCAGTTCCCAAAAAATAATATATTAAATACAAACTTTCGTTAAGTGTAATTTAAATAAATGAAAACAGACTTTAGAAGTAATTTTTTTTGAGTATTAATAAGTAATACATAGTTAATTAGTTTAATGACAAAATTAGTGCAAATATACCACACAGACTGACAATTTGAAGATGAAGATGGAGTGTTTTTACATGCGACTATTTGTTATACTGTGTTTCGGTTTGGTTACCTGTCAACGCACAAACTTTTTGAAAAAAGAAGCCTACGATACTGTGGTGAGTTTTTTTTTAATTTTACAGAGACAAATAAATGACTTCTCTAATGCCGCTTCCAAATATTCTCTTCCATTTGCCCTACTAGAGATATCAATGTGACAACTGAATACTTAATACAAGTTATGTCCTATCTCTAGTAGGGCAAACCATGGATAGATAAAATATTGGGAACCGCCATAAGTAAGTACCCGGGTACCAGACTTGTTCAATGATCTTTGCAAATGCCTAAGATGTTATAAGATGAATACGCCAAGGACTATTTCTATAGCATTTTGTGTTTAAAAGCATTTGTCTAAGATTTTTTTTTCAAACTTCTACCAAGAAGAAATAAGTTAATTCTGCCTGCTAATTGGTTCCTTGATTTACGTCAGCCAATCGGGGGCCAGAATTCGCTTACGATAACGATAACGATGAATACGTTTTCTTACACAATCAAACCCCAAGATCGATTTGGTTAATTTTGATCTTAAAATATTTGTGGAAGTTCAGAGAAATTCATTGGAATACTACTAGTGACCGCTGAATATTCGTGGAATTCCACCGACATCTATTCGAGGTTATTTTCATTTAGAAACATGAATAATAAATATACGATAAAAAATATTCCGTATAAAAATATACTTAATTGCTGGTCATTGATCAATGATCCTTGATCAATGATCAAGATCAAGTACTGATTAATTATACGAATCTGAAGGGCACAGGGCCAAAGGAAGAGCATGCAATGTCGTAAACACAATGAACCGAGAAATTGCTAAATTAATCTTTTGATTCTTGTAAAATGGTAAGCAGTGACATACCATTGGTTAATAAATAGTTATACCTACCCCTGCCTCGCATCGGGCGGTCGTGAGTTCGAATTCCGCGCACCACTTTTGAGTTTTCTACAACGCACAACTGCGTGCGTTGTAGATAATTAAACATCACTTGCTTTAAACAGTGAAAGAAAACATTGCGAGAAAACCTAAGGCATCACCACAAAGTTCTTAAAAATGTGCGAAGCTTGCCAAGCCGCACTTGGTTAGAACATATTATAAACCTAATACCCATATTCGGTGCTAGGACCGTGGGGTCTGAGTTCTGATCAAATCCCTCTTATTCTGAGAGGTACATAAATAAGGGTTAAGACAATAAAAATGGGAAATGCTTTCCAAAAAACCAACTTCAAATGCCACTACAAAGAGTGAAATAATTTTTAATGTAGGTTACCTACACCTTTAACCTACACCAATTCGAAGTCGGGCAATGTTTCATACAATCTTCTTACTTACTTGATGTGCGAAGAAATGACGAAGTTATAGACAATCGCCCGACTTCGAATTGGTGTAGGTTAAAGGTGTAGGTAACCTACATTAAAAATTATTTCACTCTTTGTAGTGGCATTTGAAGTTGGTTTTTTGGAAAGCATTTCCCATTTTTATTTTTTACTTTTTAGTGGAAAACAATAAAATGCACAAGGCGTAGTAAAAATATCCAAATTGCTTGAGGTGTGTTCATAAAATCTAAAGAGATACCTCAAATTCACCAAGATCCCATCAACAGACCCTGACTTGACGACTTTAGTCATCAAATCAGTATCTGCTAGAAAATGCACCAGTAACTATAAAAATGGGAAATGCTTTCCAAAAAACCAACTTCAAATGCCACTACAAAGAGTGAAATATTTTTTATTTAAATTTTAGGTACCTACACCAATTCGAAGTCGGGCAATGTTTCATACAATCCCTAATAGTCCTTCTTACTTAATTGATGTGCGAAGAAATGACAAAGTCATAGACAATCGCCCGACTTCGAATTGGTGTAGGTACCTAAAATTTAAATAAAAAATATTTCACTCTTTGTAGTGGCATTTGAAGTTGGTTTTTTGGAAAGCATTTCCCATTTTTATTTAATACTTTTTAGTGGAAAACAATAAAATGCACAAGGCGTTGTAAAATATCCAAATTGCTTGAGGTGTGTTCATAAAATCTGAAGAGATACCTCAAATTCACCAAGATCCCATCATCAGACCCTGACTTGATGACTTTAGTCATCAAATCAGTATCTGCTAGCAAATGCACCAGTAACTATAAAAAATACCCAACTCGCTTCAAGTATACTAGCAAAATTTGAAGAGTTCCCTCGATTTCACCAAGATCCCATCATCAGACCCTGACTTGATGACTTTAGTCATCAAATCCGTATCTGCTAGCATATGCACCAGTAACTATAAAAAATACCCAACTCGCTTTAAGTATACTAGCAAAATTTGAAGAGTTCTCTCGATTTCACCAAGATTCCATGATCAGATCCTGACCTGATGACCATAGAACAACTTGGAAAATATTACTCTTTCTAATAATACTCAAATAGTTTCATGTGTCCATATAAAATTTGAAGAGTTCCCTCGATTTCTCCAGGATCCCATCATCAGATCCTGACCTGATTAAAATGGGACCATCTGGAAACAAAACCCTTTTAAACAAAAAAAGAATTTTTCAAATCGGTCCACGCGTCTCCGAGTAATCGGTGAACATACATAGATAAAAAAAAAAAAAAAAGATTCCGACGAATTGAGAACCTCCTCCTTTTTTTGAAGTCGGTTAAAAAATACCCAACTCGCTTCAACTATACTAGCAAAATTTGAAGAGTTCCCTCGATTTCACCAAGATCCCATCATCAGACCCTGACTTGATGACTTTAGTCATCAAATCAGTATCTGCTAGCATATGCACCAGTAACTATAAAAAATACCCAACTCGCTTTAAGTATACTAGCAAAATTTGAAGAGTTCCCTCGATTTCACCAAGATCCCATGATCAGATCCTGACCTGATGACCATAGGACAACTTGGAAAATATTACTCTTTCTAATAATACTCAAATAGTTTCATGTGTCCATATAAAATTTGAAGAGTTCCCTCGATTTCTCCAAGATCCCATCATCAGATCCTGACCTGATTAAAATGGGACCATCTGGAAACAAAACCCTCTTAAACAAAAAAATATTTTTTCAAATCGGTCCACGCGTCTTCGAGTAATCGGTGAACATACATAGATAAAAAAAAAAAAAAAAAAAGATTCCGACGAATTGAGAACCTCCTCCTTTTTTTGAAGTCGGTTAAAAACGGCACGTCAGTTCAAAAGTTAATATGGATAAAGAGTGCAGAAAGCTAATTGTAATTAACTATTACATGTGATACAAATAAGTAAAATGGTTACGGTCATAGTTCATGAACAAAGACCAATGGCAATGTCATCAAAATATACATAAATATGCAAAGGTTATGGAGATATAGCCTGAAACGGTTGAACTTTGACCATAACTTGACCGCTAGTTATAATATAATCTGTGACGAAGCGGACATAGTTCAGCAGACTGTCATCAACCAAGCATCAAGATAGTTCCACGCATTCTAATCTGTATAAGGGAGAGCAGGAAATGTTTATGATACTGGAAACTGGTATAGCTGGTGCACTTGATTAATTGCATTTATGATTTTTCTAGACTGAACTAATCAGGTGCCTTATGGGCTTTGGCCTATTTATTATTAACGGGATACACTTTATTTACTTGCCTTTCTATTTTATATGACAGAAAACCGACGTTTTACCTAATTAATAAAAAAACCGGTTCTAAGCGTTTTCGGATATTATTACTATCGACCGACACATTTAAACAGACATTACAATTACTTCCATTGTAGGTTCCTTAAGAATTAGTAAAATTGAGATATTGGAGCAACTTTTGGGAGAACTGTCTATCGAGAAAAATCTAATTGTGTTTCTGCTTCTAAGCGAATTTAGATTAAAGACCGAAAATACATGACGTTTAAAATAATATCAGGGGGCACGGCAGTGCCCCCGCCAAAGTCAAAGCGCGAAGCAAAACTGCCGTACCATCTTTACAGGAACCATTTCGCCGCATTTTCGGGCTCCTATTTGAGAACCTCTGGATAAGACCAGAACGCTGAAATTTTCGCTATCCAGTAAGCTATAATCACATACTTAAAACCCAAAATTTCAAGTCTGTAGGTCATATAATTCCGAAGTTATGCGAAAGCAAAGTTTCGCATTTTCGACACTGACTGACTGACTCACTCATGATCATCAAAATAGAACTAGTACTTCCCATAAACTCAGAGAGCTGAAATTTGGTACAGAGTTAGGGTTTAATGGCCACATAAAGGGAAAACTATAAAAACTAGGATAATCGAAGATCTGGAGTACCTGGTGATCACTGCATTAATAACTTTGTAATTCCATATAAATTATATGAGATTACAAAGTTATTTATGACAGAAATATTTTGTAATATTTTGAAGTTTCTACAAAAAGAAGTGAAATCCCACCAAAAACATTCTGTAAAAACTAGCCAAAGTCAAAATGGAGCTGCTTGTTTATCTCTAAAAAGTACTGAAATCTAGACAAAGTCGTGCCAAGTCTAAGGTTCCTTACTGCGATTTCTTTATTATTATAGTTAATGTTGTGTGACTTGGCCGTTGAAGACCAAGAACCGCTACTCATTGACGATGAATTCTGGCGACAGATTGGTGCAATGGTGTCATGGAGCACCTGGTTTGAACCCTTGTGTACCCTTCAACGGCCAAGTCACGCAACGTTAACTATAATAATAAAGAAATCGCAGTAAGGAACCTTAGACTTGGCACGACTTTGTCTAGATTTCAGTACTTTTTAGAGATAAACAAGCAGCTCCATTTTGACTTTGGCTAGTTTTTACAGAATGTTTTTGGTGGGATAGTGCTTTTAAACTGCAGGTCACCAAAGATCGCTTAAAATTAACGGGGTAAACGGCTATTTTTATCACCTCAAAATAAGACTCGAGTCCACCAAGAACTTAACTATAGTTTAGTCAAACATTCTTTATCTCTCCGTTTTGAAAATCTCCCAAAAATGGACAGTATTATGCAGTGTGGGGTAAAGAAGTAAGTTTATATTACCTACTCTTTTCTGTGTTTTATTTTAAACTAGCTGTTGCTCATCGCTCCGCCCGCATGAACTTCAGTTTTTCGCTTATCTCGCGGGAACGATGGATTTTTCCGGGATAAAAAGTATCCTATGTGTTAATCCGGGTTATAAACTATCTATGGTCCAAATTTCAGCCAAATCGGTTCAGTAGATTCCATCCATCCATACTCACAAACTTTCGCGTTTGTAATATTAGTAGGATCACATCATTTACGCCATTTGGTAAAGGTAACTTCTTAGATGAATAAATAAAAAGAAATGGAACTACAACGCAACTATGAGGGATCATAATCACAAGGGATGAATCGAGTTATTACATACACGAGAGAAATATTATCTAGTGGGTCTATAATTCAAGATGGTGGATGGGGTTTAGTCCAGAGTTAAATACTCCACTTTTCACTTTGATTGACTTTTCCCAAATTCGCTGATAAAGATGGATTGATTGAATGATTCATTGAATTTGAAGTAGTTCGGTCAACCTAACTACTGCTATACACAAAAAGAGGGGTGTTATAAGTTTGACGTCAATTTTGATGCGGTTTTTTTCATTTGAAAGCTAGTTTTCTTGCGGTTGTTCTTAGCTATTATTATGGTTCCGGCAGATTAAGAGTATCAGCTCTTTCCTAAAAATGATGGTGATTTAAAAAATGTCGCTTTAAGTAGATATCCCTCGGTAACAGGGTGCACAGACCACATTCTATCACTATATCTGTGTAGTTATTGTTCACATCACCAGTCCAAACTGAAAAGGGATAAGGTAAGTGAGGGGTAATTCGGTATGTCTGGTAATTTCGTTAGTTTTTGCTTCTGGCATAAAAATAAGCAATAAAGACATGTTATAAATAAATTAAACGTAAATTCTAAATCTTCATCATATTACCCTTTAAAAAATCGAGTATGAGAATTTTGGTGAAAAAGCTCAGACCAATACGACTCTTTAAAACCTAAGTTGGCCGCAAACCGTTGTAGTACACCTGCGTGCCTGTAATTACCGTAAACTTAAACATCATACTTTATAAGCTTACAGAAGGACAAAGGTAAGTCTATTTGAAGTAAGTTTTTATAGTGTAAATTTGTGTTTCTTTACAATTAATATAATATAAGACAGAGATAAATACAAGTACTAAATTCACTTAAAATTTCAATTAATCGACTCACGAAATAGCCGGCATCTTATTTTTCTTAGGTTGCGTATTTCGTATCACTACCGAATTAAGAATTTATGAGTTTCTTTTTTAAAGCTAGTGTATTAATTTATTAATCAAGATATTTTAAATATAAAATCAAAATCATAATTTGAAAGTAATGAACTTTCTTATGAGCTAAATTCGGTATATGATTTTTTCAATAAAACTCTTAAAATACGAGTTTGAATTAAACCTAAATTTGAATTTTTATGGTCAACTCGCATAGGTACTAGTAGCATGGTTTTATTTATAGTTCGTTTTGCTTCATTTATTTTCATATAATATCTTTATATTCAGGATATTTAATAGTTACTTTAAATGATTTTTGAATGATTTACAAACTTAAGTACAGGACTTTTTCCAAAACAAGTATCACGAAATAAGATGTTTTTATTTTAGCACTCACTTTTAATTTCGTGATAAGGAATTTAATTTCAATTTATTAGTTTTAGTGATGAAATATGTCTTAGGTTAATAAACATGAAGTTCTACATTTCAAGTTTCATTACAAACCTCACTTAGGTACTCAACTCAAAATTCTCTGTGTAATAAAAAAGTAACTGTTTCCATCAAATACCTGCAGGCATTACTTTGTAAAGGTTTGTGATTAGTAGGAAAAAATTAATGTTATTTTGTTGTGTTTCAGCCACATGGAATATAATGAGATATACCGTACAAAAATCATCTATCTTAAATTAATTGAATCGAGATTAGAAGACTTCAAAGTTGCTGAAATTACTTACTATTAAAGTTGGTTTAGTTTTTCAAAATTTTTAGTTTATTTTTATAATAAAGGAAGTTATTTGAAACTAAAACTTTAACGCAAAAATTTCATGTTGAAATAATAGCAACAAAATTCTTTGTATCCATGTTAAATTAAAACTGAATGATTTCTGATTTAACATGGACTCCAATTCTTTTTTCAAGAAATTGGTATTTGAATTTTGGAGATTCCAATTATATAAGAGATATTTGAGTAATCTCTACAGTTTATAATTAGGTATTAACAATGAACAGTTGTTTACTTTTAAGGGTTATTTTTTACGATTTTTTTATTTTGAAATCTACTGAACCGATTTTGATATTTTTTTCACTAATGGAGAGCTACATTATCCTGGATGGATATTGGCTACTTTTTATCTCGAAAAAATCTATTGTTCCTAAGGTATGCCAGCGATATCGTGGAAAACAGTTACGATTAGGGAACAGTTTGTACTTAAAGCTGAACTTGAGCTTAATGTAACATGTTTTTCCTTTAGAAATCGAATATCTTTATTGCTATATTAATGTATTAAGCTCCTGTTATATTTTTATTTAAAATGTTTTAATATAATATCATAAAATTATTGTACAAAAGTTTATCCCGAAATAAAAACCCTGAATTCACGAATTAAAAAGCTGAGCCAAATTTTATCACGAAATAAGAAGGAAAAAAGAGGTTTACCAATTAATTATTTAAAAAGAAAATTCTAACTAAAATCACTTAATTCATGCACGTATTAGCTGGCAAAAGACCATTGTTCTTTAAAAAAAAACTTTCAAACAGAAATCAGGTTTAGTTTTTTTTATATTAATTTTTGAAGTCGTCGTAGCCTTAGTATACCGAATTACACCTCACTTACCTTATGTTATCGTGACCACTGCCTATGGGTGGCGGTGATTTTGTGGATAAAATTACTTTAAATGCAGACGGTGTATCAAATAATGGAGTATTATTTCGCTATAATAAGCCACTTGGTCATTCCTATGGTCACGTCGTGGTCGCCTTGGCGTTTTATATACTAACTGAAATGGTAATTTTACGCTAGATGCCATGATGTTATGAGAACCTTTGTCCACCTTTATGGGCAACGTATGTCATTTCTGCAGTGTTAAAATCCTGTTACCCCCGATGCAAAAAGAGGGGTGTTACAAGTTTGACGGTGATATAGACTGTCTGTGTGTATGTCTGTGGCATCGTAGCTCCCAAGCGGATGGACCAATTTCCATGCAGTTTTTTTCATTTGAAATATTTAATTCATCTCATTTAACTCGTAAAGTGTACAAAGGGTAAAAACGGGAACCGATTACTATATAAGACCACAGAGTACTTTTATATATACGCCGTCCGTCCGTCCGTGTGTATCTCTTGAGCCGTGATAGCTAGAGACTTGAAATTTTTACAAAATACTAGCAAACCCGGCGAACTCCGTTTCGCCACCAGATGGCTTCCTTTTATGTAACATTTTTTTTAATTTTTCCTGAATTTTCTTTGCTATAAACCTCACGGAGCCCGAGACCTTTCCAACGAATGCAAAACCGTGGAAATCGGTTCGTGCGTTCTGGAGTTATAGCGTCAGGAAGGAAAACCCGACTTATTTTTATATACTTAGTAGAGAATATGATGTATTTCTGTTGACGCTATACGATTCCGACTCGTACTTGACCGATTTTTTTTCTACCATGTAAATTAGTTACTTATTGTTTTAGTATTGTATTATATTTTTTCAACGTCTGCCTAGACGTTGAAAAAATATACAACCTATTGTCAGACGTACTTAATGTAGACAAATAAAATCATCAAAATCGGTCAAGCCGTTTCGAAGGAGTATGGTTACAAACACGAGAATTTTATATATTAGTGAAAGAGAAAGAACTAGACAAAATTATCTTTGCCAAAAAATTTACAATGAATTATATGATTTAGCTTTTATTGTACCTAATTTAAGTCTGGTTAAAATTTAAAAACGCAAAAAATCGACTAACCATTGAAGTTTTCTATTATTAAAATAAAATATGGATATCAGGCACGTGAAGTCAGAAAAATATTTTTTTTATATATTCCTCGACACAATTGTTATTGTCTCTGTGCCATTGTCTATTATGCCCAACATTATGCCAGCTGAATGAAGATGATATAGGAAATAAAAAATGTGGACTGCTCTGAATGCGAAACTAGTGTAGACGCCGGAGTGACGTCCATTCAAATTCGGATATGATTCGCACGTTCTTTGTACGAGGGAAGATTTGAAGCAAGATCTGTGCGTATACGCACTTTGTATTTATATACAAACATAGTATATATGTCACAGCCAAAGCGATTAATCCGGATATTAAACATATCATCTGGTCATTATTAATAATGTCAACTCAATTTGGATAAAGTGATAATTGACATAGAATTAATCACATTAACCAGCTATTTTTTATACCATCTTCGAAGACTTGGATAATGTAATAAAACAAGTATGGATAAAGATTATTTACCTGTTTACTAACTTATTTATGAATGTTTTTATGTAATTCCCTTCACAATGTCACTAACTTTCGTAAATAACTCAAATTAACGAGGAGTAATAAGAAAAATTATTATTAAAAATCATAATTTGTTAGGTTATTTCAGACGACATTTAACGTATTTCTTTGCCAGTTTGCTAATATTTTAAATAAATAATAGTATTAATACAGGGTCCAGGAGCGAGCGAAGCGAGCTCGGGACTTGAGGGCACCCCGACCCGACTCGGTTGGTTAGGTGACGAAGAGGATGGCGGGGCCTTGCAGGCCTTGCAGGCCTTCTGAGTGGTTATTTTCGTTTATGACCACCCAGAAATAGGAGCCCCGCGAAGCGGGGCTCCGTCGAACGAGCTTTGAAAAGTGTAAGGGAAAGCTAAATTATTAACCTTAAAAGTTTAAAACTTAAAAAAATTATTTCACGAAAACTATTACTTTAATTAGTATTTTAAGAATTTTGATTATTTTAAGAATCAACGTAACAACAATTTAGTCATTCACGGATCACGCCACGCGGCAGCGGGATGAAGAACGGGGGGGGGGGGGTTTACAAGCCAAATAGACCGTATTATCACTTTCGCCAACTGTGACCAGCGCCTATGAATAATATCCAGATAAAGTGATTAATTTATCAAATTGTCTAGTCAATTTGGCTATTATCCATAGTAACCAGTCATTATTAATAATAGCTGTTTAATCACTATGACTGTAACATATATACATATATTTTCTGCCCACGACAAAACGGTGCGGTTTACAATATACATTTAGAGTGAGAAACCCGAGAGAGTTATGGCTTGTTTGTTTGTTTATTTGTTTGTTTGAGCATACAAAGTTACAAACCCATGTTCTTCATACAAGAAAATGTAGCACAATCTGTCGAAACTCCTGCGAAATACATGTTTATTTTTTTATCTATGTGTCTGTGGTCATCTTGCGTGCAATATTATTATTAATTTAAAAAAAGAAATAGGTTTTTACTTATCTATACTGACTACTGACGGGGGAGGGTGCAAAATAGTCATTTTTGCTCCCATAAACTGGCGACATTTTTTCGCGCTGTTCGCCCTGTCTTTAGTATACAAGTCTGTGATAGGTATACAAGAATTGCTCGTTTAGAGGTATAGGATACGAAAATGAGCATCAATATACCTACGTATTTAATGTTAATTAGGGTTCACCAAATACTAGATTGGTAAAAATTCTAGTCTAGACATTTAAACGAGCAATTCTTGTATAGATATATATTTCTATATAATCTGGATCTTGGAAACGGCTCGAACGATTTTCATGAAATTTAGTATACAGGGGGTTTTGGGGGCGATTAATCGATCTAGCTAGGATTCATTTTTAGAAAATGTCGAATTTACCAAAAATAAAATAAAAATATGACTCCTGCTGCCATCTATTGGGCAGAAGTTAAACTACCGAGCGAAGCTCGGTCACCCAGATATTATAACATTTATGCAGGTAGTGAGAATTTCTCCATACGTCTGTCACAATCGTTTTTATTTTATAACTTTAGTCAGTCTAAACATTAATCACGTTTTTCGGAGGGTAGGTGTGAAAAAGTTAACACTGTTTCAAAAGAGCTCTGTGTTTTTAATAATTTTTAAATATAAAAACAGCAATTAAATACAATTGTTTTAGTAAAATTAGTGTTAAATGTGATTAATAGTACCCACCAGACAGTATTCTCCTAGTGAAAGTCACTTCTAACTTCACTTCACAAATATCCCTTTTATACTGTCACTACGTGTCACCAGTCATCATGGATTCGCTTAAAGATTCGTTCAATGCCATGGCTGAAATGTTCCAGCAGAAGATGAGTGAGTTCCAGCAGGGCCTCGATAATGCACCCACAACAAGCACAAATACATCCTTGGCTGCAGAGTTTAACAGTTTCCGGACCTTTGTGCTCTCTGCCATGAATACTTTGCAGAGACAGGTGGAGTTCCTTGGCACTGAGGTTGATCGTCTGGAGATGCGTAGAAGGCGCAAAATGCTACTAGTGCACGGAGTCGGCGAGGAGAAGTCGGAAGATGTTGCTTCACGCGTCTGTAATGTTGTGGGGGAACATCTCGGTGTAACTGGATTCTCTGTTGCTGCCATCAAGTCATCCCATCGTTTAGGACGCCCTTCCGAAAAGAAACCTCGTCCTATAGTGGTAAAGTTTGCGGATGTAGCATTGAGGGATAAGGTTTGGTTCTCCAAAACTGGATTTAAAGGCAGCGGTATAACTCTGTCGGAGTTTTTAACGAAGAGCCGTCATGGCGTATTTATGGAGGCAAGGCAGCGATACGGCATAAACAAGTGCTGGACAAGGGATGGATGCATCCATATTATAGCCTCGGACGGTTCACACCACCGGGCTGAGTGTAGGGCTGACCTACTCAGCATACCGCAGCCATCCCAGCCCCCGACTCAGGGTACTGCCAGTCTTACATCTAGGTCCAGAAGAACCGTCAAAAATAAGTAGTTAACATCATTAATCGATGAGTATTAATTATAGGTCCATGTAATCAATAACAACTTTTACAACTTATAGTTTTCTGCAAGCTTTTCATTACTTATTTGCCTTGCACTAAGTACTTATGTCACCGTGATAAAGCCTATTGCCAATCCTATTACTCTCCGGTGTATAATATATTTTATAAACTGCAGTTTTCTTGTAATACTTTAAATAAATCTAATTTCCCTGTAGGTAGAATAAAACTGTTGTTGTTACTTGTGTCATGTGTCAGTACTCAGTGTGATTGGATGTAAGTGTCAACTGTCATTTAATGACAGTTGTGACATTTGACATTCTAGCCGCAGACTAAATAACTGCTCTGGATACAAGGCTTTTGGTCACTCATTGCGCCTGCATTTTAGATCATTAGAATAATAAATGATTAATGTATAGTAGATAGTTAGTAAGCTTAGTTATTGAAGCCTTTTGAAGCTGTAAGCCATATAGCGCCATTTACATTAATATTATTTATAAATTTGTTTTTCTTACGTTTAACATGGGCCAGGATATTAAAAAATAGTTATTATGTTTTTTTTTAATTATGATTCTTTTTGGAGTTTGTGTTAAAAGATTACGCCCCTCCACTGCAAAATTGTAAAGCATAAGAATGGAGTACTTAGATTGAGGCGCGTAATCTTAAAATTTTCATTTTTACAATAGTTTACGTCTAAATTACAATTCTATCTCAAAACAGCTTCATAGATTAAGTATATACCTAATATTATTTTCAAATGATTTGGCTTTGATCACTTAGTTTTTAGTCCTTTTTTCTTTTATTGTATAATCACTTTATTATTAATTTCTTAAATTATTGATTGTTTTAAGAAGTGAATTAATCTCTCCTTGCAACTGGCGGGTGGGCTCGTAAATCATTTAAGTTAATTTATTTATTATTTGTATATTATTTTTAATTTTTATGAATGATTCCGATGATAACAATTTAGACGACAGCTTCTTTTCCCTCTCTGATTCTGAAGGATTGAGCAGTAATGACAGTTTCTGCAGCATCCCCTCTCTAAGTGAGACTCTTGATTCACATTTCTCAGGTACACTGAAAAATTTCAATGCTATCCATATTAATGCCCAGAGTATTCCTGCACATTATTCTGATATGTTGTCCTCTTTTGCCAATAAAAATATACACGCGATTCTAGTGTCAGAATCGTGGTTAAAGCCATGTTTACCTTCAACATCCTACTCTCTACCAGGATTTCAATTGATTCGCAATGACCGAATTGGGCGCACTGGTGGAGGTGTGGCCATTTATTTAAGATCACACATTCCTTTTACAATTTTAAATTTCTCGCAACCATTGGCTGCTTCAGAACATCTTTTCATAGAAATAATTTTCGGACATGAAAAACTCCTTCTTGGCGTCTACTATAGTCCAAACTTAACGGTCGACTATTTTTCGTCATTTGAAATCCTGATAGAGCAGTTCTCCCCACTTTATAACCACACTATTATAATGGGAGATTTCAATACCTGCCTGCTCAAAAATGATTACAGGGCATCGCGTCTGAAATCTCTCGTAAGCGGCTCCAACTTACATATACTTCCTCTATCAGCGACTCACGTTTTTCCTAACTGTATACCTTCTCTCCTGGATTTAATTCTTGTATCATCCATTGGTCATGTTGAAAAGCATGGCCAGTGCGAAGCTTCTGCCTTTTCGTACCACGACTTACTCTTTCTGTCTTACAAATTAAAACCTCCTAAATTTAAACCGAGGATCGTTCTTCAGCGCAATTTTAGTAGAATGGACGTGGATCGATTGCGCGAGGATGCTGCTAAAATTGACTGGTCAGGAGTCACGAAAGTCGATACCGTTGACGAAATGGTATCTGTCCTTAACTCCTTAATCACGCAGCTGTACGACTTACACGCTCCAATTCGTCCGGTACGAATGAAACATCTTCCTGCACCCTGGCTCACTGCGGATATCAAAAAACTCCAAGAAAAAAGGAATATAGCTAAATCCAAATACCGATTGAACCCGAGTGATTCCAATCGTGATAAATATCACAGGGCACGTAATCGCTGCAACAGGGCGTGTAGAGATAGCCAACGACGCCATATCTATAAATCGGTTGTTGAGGAAGAAAACTCAACAAAAGTGTGGAATTTTCTCAGATCTTTAGGGGTTGGAAAGGCAAAACAAAATTTGAATTCCCTTAACTTAGACCTCAATCAGCTTAATCAGCATTTCTCTTCTTCCGCTACTATAAACAGTACCGCTAAATTAAGCACTATTAACCAACTTTCTGCTATATCAACTCCTGACTTCCCTTCTCTTTTCTTTAGCCAATTTACTATCAGTGATGTTAAGAAGAACATCCTAGCCATCTCTTCCGACGCAGTTGGATCTGATTGCATTAGTCGTAAGATGATCATCCCAATCCTTGATATCTTAGCTCCTATTATCACATACGTCTTTAACCATTCCATTGATTCCAAAGAGTTCCCTTCATCCTGGAAAGACGCTCAAATAATCCCACTCCCTAAGAAACCTAATCCAACTTATGCTGACTATCGTCCCATATCCATCCTTCCTTTTCTGTCCAAAGCACTTGAGCGCCTTATACACCAACAGCTGAGTGCGTTCCTTTCTAAACATAATCTTCTAAATCCTTTTCAATCTGGTTTCCGTCCCGGTCATAGTACAACTACTGCATTAATCAAAATTACGGATGACATACGGCGTGGCATGGATAATCAACAGGTTACGGTACTGACATTACTTGATTTTAGTAATGCCTTCAATACTGTGGACTTTGATATTCTACTCGCTGTATTAAGTTCTCTTAACATATCTCCTGAGGTAATTAGCTGGTTTCAAAGTTACTTGCATGGACGCCGACAACGTGTACGAGTACAAGACTCATCTTCTGATTGGTCTGTTGTCAGGGCCGGCGTCCCGCAAGGTGGCGTGTTGTCTCCTCTCTTGTTTTCCATTTTCATCAATTCTATTTGCTCCCATATTACTTCTCTCTACCACCTGTATGCAGACGATTTACAGATCTACTCACAGTGTAAAATACAAGATTTGCCCGACACTATTGATTTGGTAAATGAAAATCTTTTACAAATTTCAAAATGGAGTAACTCATTTGGCCTAACAGTGAATCCAAAGAAGACTCAGGTCATTATTATCGGGAGTCCAAAATTAATGTCTCGGGTAACATTAGCACAGCTGCCGCCTATAATGTTCGATGGGGTTCATATTCCATACAGCAGCAAAGTAAAAAATCTAGGCATTACTTTTGACCAATCTCTGACTTGGATACCACAAATGAGTGAGCTGAGCAGAAAGATGTTTGGTGCAGTCGGCTCTCTCCGAAGATTGCGTAATGTTCTTCCTATTCCTGCTAAGGTTGCGTTGGCTCAGTCCCTACTTCTACCGATCCTCGATTACGCTGATACTTGCTATCTCAACCTAACTGAGGACCAACTGAACAAACTTGAGCGGCTTCAAAATCTTTGTATAAGGTTCATATTTGGGCTGCGAAAGTATGACCATGTCTCCGAGTACCGCCGTAAGCTCAAGTGGCTCCCGATTCGTCTTCGCAGGAATACTCATATTCTTCATCTTCTTTACTGTATACTGTTCAATCCCTCCACTCCTCTTTATCTTAAAGAACGTTTCGAGTTCCGATGTGTTACGCACTCTTTTTCTCTTCGTTCTCAAAATAAACTACGCCTGAAAATTCCTACACACTCCTCTTCTTATTATGCTAATTCATTTACTGTTACCGCTATACTGCTATGGAATTCTCTCCCCTTGGATATCAAACAGTCTCAATCACTATCAATTTTTAAAACAAAATTGAAGCTATTTTATCTATCCTCCATTTGATGTGTTTATTTATTTTTAATTTTTTATTCCACTTATCTGTCGTCTATTCCTCTCTTATTTACTGTTGTATTTTCATTTATATATATATATACATACGTATATTATGTGTATTTACTTTATTTAATTAGTACACCCCTTCCGCTTTCTTTAATTTTTTATAATATCCTCTACCCTAAGGTTGCCTGGAAGAGATCGCTATTTTAGCGATAAGGCCGCCTATTGTACATGCTGCATCTACTATATGTCTGTTGTTTTTGTTTTGGTGTACAATAAAGCATATTTTACTTTTACTTTTACTTTACTTTATCTATCATCACACTTATTATTTGCAATATAAATACCTAATTAACTTTTTCATTTTTTTTTTCTTCTAGTAGTAAGTACCTAATTGTTCTTATTGTGTAACATCTTTGTTGTGACTAGGCAGTCACGAACGCGTCTTGAATGCTCGCGCTTGTTAACAATGCAGAAGTGCAATCTGCAATTAGCCTATTAACTGGCTAATTAATGATTAACCTATTTGCGATTAATGCATAGACTAGACAAATAGTCGGATTTCTAGACGAACCAAACCACTAAGTACCATAGTTGGTACAGGTTCTTGCGGAGTCCGTCCGGGTAGGCACCACCGCGATGTTAGCTACTCTACCTTGTGAAAATAAAATAAGTAATTAAAAAAACACGACTGCCCTGTTATAAAACGAACTAAAAAGTAAATAATAAGAAATTTTAGTTGAACAGATAAATTCATATGGCAGCCGGGGGAAAGCAAAAATTCATATGGCTGCCCAAAAAAATATAGCCTATGTTACTCGGGAGCCGTTCAGAAGTTATGGAGGAGTAAAGGAACATCACATACATACACACATACATACATGAACCCTAAAAACATTACACTCCGTTTTTTGGGCAGTCGTGTAAATAGACCTAATTATACAGGAATATTTAAAAAAATACTAAATCGCTCTCGGCCTGTATTTCTTCGCATTAAAACTAACAACTTATGTTCTAAGACTTTTTTACTCGATATTTTGAGAGATATTAAATATTCAATATTTTACAGAGATACTCTACTTGTTCCTACTCTGTTAAACTTACATCAGCTGTAAGTGACAACGGCGCGGTTCTGCATGAAATAACGCTTTGAAAGAGCCCAAAAGATTATTATTGGCTATAATAGTATAATACACAGTGTTATTTTTGTCAATAAAAAACAATTAATAGGCAGTCTATGATACGATTTTTATGAAGGTAGACCTTTATTAGCCTCCAGTTTAATTTAATGAATAACGGAAATAGTATTTGCATAGTGATGCGATGGTATCGCAAAACAGGCGCTTAGCCACATCCACGATTTAATATTAATAGGTATAATGTCCTTCAATGCGTAATAGGAAATTAATGTACTTTTAAATACTGTCTATTCAGGCTGAGGCGTTGCCCTAATACAACGCGAATGCGAGATCATCGCGCGAATAAGCGATGCGACCATCGTTTGCTCGCGCGATAACAAAAACTGGGTTGACGGGTTGGATTGCAATTTGTATGACATAGCAAATTATTTTAAAGTAATAACATTAGGTTGCCGTAGCTGGGGTGTGATTCTCTAAAATATAAAATTTTACATCGGCCAACCATCGCCGTTAACCATAACAACCATAGATGTGGAACAACGCAGCCAATCACAAGCCAATTGGCGCCTTGGCTGCATAATTGATGCAAGCATTAACCAATCAGCTGCATAGATGTTAGCTTGTCGTTGTTAAGTCACGGCATCGCAATAGATTTCAAGTGTTTACCAATATACATTCAAAATCTATTGGTACCAAGACCACTTATCACGAGATCGAGAAAATACAGGTAGGCGTCTCGACGTACTGATTTCAGATGGCCGCCACGCGCCGAATACTTTCCTCGCGTTAGTTTGGGTACGGTCTATTTCACGCGCTGCGTGCGCCCGATGACGAGGTAGCCCTAGTACGTCGAATGCGATAAAGTTACGCGATAAACAGAGAAGTTCTTTTTGGAGGCGTGGCCAGGTGCTATTGCGAACTGAATTGCATTTTTTCGTGTCACCGCTATTCTTTTAAATGTCACTATTTTTTTAAATGATCTTGCCGAGTGAGCCTTCTGTACCTTTAGTATTATTATATATTGGTACATAGAAATACGGCATAAATTGCAATGCTTCAAAATTATGCCACGCCATGCCGCAGCGTGCCGTCCTATTTCTATGCCAACACGTTTGAATGTCCATTGGTAAAAACTTTAAAAGCCCTTGCCATGCATGCCCTGACCAGTCTGCGGCAGCCCTAAAGCTCAGAGTCACTAAACGGAGACAAGAGAAGAGCGACAATTTTTCAAATACGAGTCGGGCTCGCGCACTTAGGATACTGTACCATCAAGACCAATCCAACCGAAAGACCACAAATAAAAAAAAAGTCGAGCAAAAAAATCACCTGTAACTATTACGGTTCAAGAGATACAACCTGGTGACAGACGGACGGACGGACGGACAGCGAAGTCTTAGTAATCGGGCTCCATTTTTACCCTTTGGAACCCGAAATTCACGCGGAAGAGCCACGGGAAAAAGCTAGTATTATTATACCACTCACTATATCTATGAGCTGGCGATAGAGATCTTCGTGTGACGCGGTGCTATGACAGCACTATGGGGGAAACACTAATGTAACCATAACGGGCTATAAACAGACGTGACGCGATCTTTCCCATATCACACACGTCATATAAAAATCAATAACAGGTTAATAGTTTCAGAAATTAAAAAACCCGACGGAATAACGGGTAAAATGGTAATAGGGTCCGACACATCCAAATACATTGCATTTATTAAATTTTTGCAATATATACGTAATATTATGACTAAGGTATATATATGTATATTTAATTTCGTTCATCACTCGACTGGTTTGAATAATTTTTTTTATACAAACGATTTACATTTTACCGTCAAAAATCTTTTTTGTTAAAAAAAATAGACACAAGGAATAGACCTTGGGACAGCGCTGGCGGCGCGAAAAAATGACGTCAGTTATCGGTGCCAAAAATGCTTGATTTGCCACCAAAATCATGGTCTAGGATCCCGCTATACAACGACCTTCACCGAGCTGCTTATTGGATGAAAACTATTTTATATCCAATTAAATATGTCAATAAATATATCGCAAGTGGGTTGCCTAAAAAATTTCAGTCCAGGATATAGGCCTTACATTGAAAAAAACTCATTTCAGTTTTTACGAGTACTTCGGAAAAAGGGGCGTGTCTTCAATATAGCACGCCGTTTGGCAATATGCGGCGAATTTCGGTACTTTTACGTACGAACACTAGCACAACGGCAGAAAGCGGTATTAATACGTAAAAAAAACTATCACTAATGCCTATAGATGGCGCGGAAAGAATACAATACTTTAAAAGTAGGTACCTACGTGATTGAAGTTGAAGCTGATTGTGCAAATAATAATAAATTTGGTAGGTATATAGATATAATTTCACTCCACGAAGACGAATCGAATAAATACAAGCGATTTTGACAGACCGGGGCGCGTCGTAGGTACCTACTGATTTCCTTATTTTTAGGGTTCCATACCAAAATGGTAAAAATGGAACCCTTATGGTGAGACTTTCTCCATCCGTCCGTCCGTCCGTCCGTCCGTCCGTCCGTCCGTCCGTCCGTCCGTCCGTCCGTCCGTCTGTCACACTCGATTATTTCAGTAACTATCAAAGCTATCGACTTGAAATTTGGAATAGTTATAGGTAATAGTGACGCGACGTCATAACAATCGTAAAAATTTGAAAATTATTTTTATTTTTATTTAAAAAGGGGGGAAAACCGGGGCTTCGATTTTTCAAAATGAGATAACAATATTGAGTGGGGTATCATATGAAAGGGCGTTACTTGTGTAGTCTAAAACCGATTTTTATTTATTTTTATGTCCGATAGTTTTTGATTTATTGAGCAAACTGTCGAAAAAAATACCGTTCCCCCCCCTTATATCCGAAGTTTACCAATCGAAAAATCTGAAATAATTATGATCAATAGAAGTTAATGTATATTTTACAGGAAAAATAAAATCAACTCACTGACTAATATACTTTTTTTGATAATAACAATAATCCGCCAAAAACAAAGTTACGTTTGCGGTTTGCCAACAAAAGTACCTACATGTAAATTTTACTCGTAAATTCATGAATAAAAGTGATTCTTTCAATGTTTTACTTCTTTTATGGTATGGAACCCTCGGTGCGCGAGTCCGACTCGCACTTGGCCGGTTTTTTTTTTACGCTATACAAGTTAGTACTTGACTGCGATCTCACCTGATGGTAAGTGATGATGCAGTCGAAGATGTTAGCGTACTAACTTGGAAGGGGTAAGAAAAGTCACCCCAACAGTTTCTACACAGCATCGTACAGGAACGCTAAATCGCTTGGCGGTACGTCTTTGCTGGTAGGGTGGTAACTAGCCACGGCCGAAGCCTCCCACCAGACCAAACCTGAGCCAATTTAGAAAAACCGGCCAAGTGCGAGTCGGACTCGCGCACCGAGGGTTCCATACCATAGAAGAAGTAAAACATTGAAAGAATCACTTTTGTTCATGAATTTACGAGTATAATTTACATGTAGGTACTTTTGTTGGCAAACCGCAAACGTAACTTTGTTTTTGGCGGTTTATTGTTATTATCAAAAAAAGTATAATAGTTACGGAGTTGATTTTATTTTTCCTGTAAAATATACGTTTATTTTTATTGATCATAATTATTTCAGATTTTTCGATTGGTAATCTTCGGAGATAAGGGGGGGAACGGTATTTTTTCGCCAGTTTGCCCAATAAATCAAAAACTATCAGGCATAAAAATAAATAAAAATCAATTTTAGAATACACAAGTAACGCCCTTTCATACGATACCCCACTCAATATTGTTATCTCATTTTGAAATTTTGCCGACCCTGTTTTCCCCCCTTTTTAAATAAAAATAAAAACAATTTTAAATTTTTACGATTGTTATGACGTCGGGTCACTATTTCCTATAACTATTCTAAATTTCAAGTCGATAGCTTGAATAGTTACTGAAATAATCGAGTGTGACAGACGGACGGACGGACGGACGGAGAAAGTCTCACCATAAGGGTTCCATTTTTACCATTTTGGTATGGAACCCTAAAAATATAAAATTCTAAAGTGGCCCGTGGCGGGATCGAACCCGCGACCTCCCATTCGAATCCGAGCGTGCGTCCACTGCGCCACGGAGGTCGTCGCATTGTCTTTATAATTTCGCATTGTCACTCGATTTACCGATTTATCGGTAGCCATGAAGTGGATTTTTGATTAGTTACAACAATTTGGCAAACAAACAAACATCGGGACATGTGAAACTAAATAAAAGCTTGTAATAATAATAATAAATTATCGTCTTCAACCTGCAGGGCAACAGGCGACGTCCTGTTTCCCCTTTTTATTGCATCGCGAGCAGCGAGGTATTTACTCATAGATCTTCGACCAACTAAATTTCTTAATTTTTATAATAATTAAAAATAATATTTCTTAATTTTCTCATTTTTTTATAAAATAATAAACCGAAGTTTTAATAAAATAGGTAAATGACAACATATAAAATTAAAATATTATCAAAGTACATATCAAAACCACGTGGGTTTCCTGCGCACATAATCGTTCAGCGACATACTAACAGATGGCGTGTTTGACAGTATATAATATAACCATTCAGCCGCTTAATAGAGGGCGTTATTTCAGCGGTTATTGCCACAGACCAAGGAATAACTTTCTATATTACGATCAGAAATCTACGGCTGCGAAATATACATTCACGCGCACGTCCGACTCTCGCATTAGCGCAGGACAGACTAACGCCTATGAGGCGTTTCAGAAAGACAATGATGTCAATATACATGCATCAAACGTCCGAAAGAGTTAACCATATGCTTATCACTTACGTAATTTGGGGGCGGAATAATGAGTTTTCACTTGAATAGGTTTTAATTGTATTGTGAATAATGTATAGTCCTGATTTCAAAAAAACTTCACGTCGATTTGAGTACTCATCAATAAGGACCCAAAAAAAAAAAAGAACAGAAAACTGTTGAATCGTTTCCGATAAATCTGAATAAATATGAGAAGATTGGAGCAACTTTTGGGAAAACTTTCTATCGAGGAAAGTTTTTCCAATCGTGTTTCTGCGTCTTAACGTTTTGAGGTTAAAGATCCAAAATACATGACGTTCAAATTTGAAACTAATTGTCTCTATAGTTTTCAACTGAGAGGCCGGTCAAAATCGCATAAATAGGCCTTCTATGCCGTTAATTAAGAATTAATTAAGAACAGAAATACTTTCCTCAGCCAGGAAAGTATTTCTGGCAAAAAAATGGGAAATGCTTTCCAAAAAACCAACTTCAAATGCCACTACAAAGAGTGAAATAATTTTTATTTAAATTTTAGGTACCTACACCAATTCGAAGTCGGGCAATTACAATCCCTAATAGTCCTTCTTACTTACTAATTGATGTGCGAAGAAATGACGAAGTCATAGACAATCGCCCGACTTCGAATTGGTGTAGGTACCTAAAATTTTAATTATTTCACTCTTTGTAGTGGCATTTGAAGTTGGTTTTTTGGAAAGCATTTCCCATTTTTATTTTATACTTTTTAGTGGAAAACAATAAAATGCACAAGGCGTTGTAAAAATATCCAAATTGCTTGAGGTGTGTTCATAAAATCTGAAGAGATACCTCAAATTCACCAAGATCCCATCATCAGACCCTGACTTGATGACTTTAGTCATCAAATCAGTAACTGCTAGCAAATGCACCAGTAACTATAAAAAATACCCAACTCGCTTCAAGTATACTAGCAAAATTTGAAGAGTTCCCTCGATTTCACCAAGATCCCATCATCAGACCCTGACTTGATGACTTTAGTCATCAAATCCGTATCTGCTAGCATATGCACCAGTAACTATAAGAAATACCCAACTCGCTTTAAGTATACTAGCAAAATTTGAAGAGTTCCCTCGTTTTCACCAAGATTCCATGATCAGATCCTAACCTGATGACCATAGAACAACTTGGAAAATATTACTCTTTCTAATAATACTCAAATAGTTTCATGTGTCCATATAAAATTTGAAGAGTTCCCTCGATTTCTCCAGGATCCCATCATCAAATCCTGACCTGATTAAAATGGGACCATCTGGAAACAAAACCCTCTTAAACAAAAAAAGAATTTTTCAAATCGGTCCACGCGTCTTCGAGTAATCGGTGAACATACATAGAAAAAAAAAAAAATAAAAAAAAAAGATTCCGACGAATTGAGAACCTCCTCCTTTTTTTTGAAGTCGGTTAAAAAACACTATTTATAACATCCAATCTAATTTGAACTACGATGTCAACTAAACTGTAACAAATAGGAGTCCATGTTACAATGTTTTTTTAAAATTCTTAATTAATCATACCCTGGACTGAAATTTTTTAGGCAACCCACTTGCGATATATTTATTGACATATTTATTTGGATATAAAATAGTTTTCATCCAATAAGCAGCTCGGTGAAGGTCGTTGTATAGCGGGATCCTAGGCTATCATGGCCACGCTTTAGTTCGCTCAGCAACCACCTATAGAATTTTGACAGACAGTGCAACTGTTTGCTTGTACGTAAATCGTTCGGATGCCCATATCCTAGGGTTTCTTATCGGTGGTTAAAAACCTATCTAAGGACACTCAGCTTTTAGAGAAATCTAGAGATACTTTAAGTGTTAAAATTAGTGTTGATATGGATATCCATATCCGTAACCGAAACTATCGGATATCCGAAATAATTTAATATCCATAACCGTAACCGAAACCGATATTATTTTTTTATCAATATCCATATCCATATCCGGATCCGTGTTTATATAACACTTCAAAATGAGTAGCTGTCAGAAAGAATTAATTGTATGACAGATTGCGAAACCTACAAAGTACAATTAAAGTCGAATTTAATCTTATTTGTATTTCATTTTTCAGTTCCTTAAAAAATTAATATCCGTATTCGAAACTATCGGATAATCCGAAATAATTTATTAAACATAACCGTAACCGAAACCGATATTATTTTTTACCAATATCCATATCCATATCCGGATCCGACATTATATTATATCCATAACATCCCTAGTTAACATCCATCCAGCCGTTTGGAAAATACGAGGCCATAAAGAAGTTTACAAACAAACAAACGATTGACGGGACAGTTTATGCTTTATCTATTTTAAATGCCAAGTTTCTAGGTGGTTCTTCTCAGTACAAACGACGCGGCGCATAGTATCTCTAATCTCTATATCAACCTTCAGTTTGTTTAGCAATAAATAAAACCTGCAAATGGTATTAGTATTCAAGAGGTAGTCCGAGACAAAACTATGTAACTGTTATGTGTCCAACAGAACAGGTGTATGCGGAATTCACGCATTGAGGAATAAATGCATACGAATGTCGAATAATATAATAAAGTATTATAAATTACGATTTAAATTCCATAATGCAATAATCCCTACCTATATTTACCATAGCCGATCTATCTGAGTGTTGAATTAATAATATTATGCAGGGTATAGTCGAAATGTTTTAGATTTTAGAATGTTTCACCCATATAGCTGCCCAAGAATTGGCAGGTTTCACACACTTGAAGGACTCTCGTTTATGTAGGTAGGGTACTAGGTAAGTAGCCCGTTGGTATTTATTCGTATTATCATTCCCTCTAAAGTCTAAAGCAAACGAAGTTTTAGTTACTAGGAGACATAATATAGAATCGTCCCTTCCCCTAGATTGTCTAAGAAAAACGTATTCATCGTTATCGTAATCTCTAAATAATTTTGCCCCCTGATTTGCGTCAGCCAATTGTGGGGCAGAATTCGCTAGCGATTACGATAACGATGAATATGTTTTTCTTATGCATTCGGACCCCTTATCTCTTCCATAACGTGCAGACACACCTGTGCGATTTAGAACCCTGAAAGTTCGGCTTTATGCGATCGTAATTTTTTGACCGGGCCTATGTCACATCAGCCGTAAGTAACTACTTGAAGCGCAACTTAAGGAATTTGTAAATTAATAAATACTCCACAGTAGGTACTAGCACAGGTCGTGACAAGGATGCTAATTTATTAAAATACAATGAAGATTCTTGTCACGATGCATAAAAAGAACCATAAAGTGTAAGCAATATAAGTTTACGCATTTGACCGGTCATGTTAAATGCGTTAACTCGCGACACGTTACCTTACATTAATTGATCAACGATTTTATTAATTGAATCATACGTTTTCATAATAAAGAACCTGATATTTCTGTCAACTCTTATAATATCATGATATTTCACTCACCTCCGTCTCCTACCATTTATTTATTTATACACCATCTATTTGACAGGTTACCCCAATACGATATGAATAAGTCATACACTAATTAATCTTGTCACTAAAAAACTGTTGTCATCGTCGTTTAAGCCGATGGACGTCCACTGCTGGACATAGGCCTCCTGAAATGACTGCCAAACAGCACGACCTTGCACCGCCTGGCGCCAGTGACTCCCCGCTCAGACTTTCTTTATGTCGTCTGACCACCTGATGGGGGGTCTGTCGACACTGCGCTTCCAGCACCTTGGGTCTCCAACGGTCATCGGTCCTTCAGTTTGATAATAATTAATTAGCAACCCTCACTGGGTTATATATAAACTACGAAAACGGAGACAAAGACTCTATTTCTGCATTCTTTTTGCTAAAGTTATCAACGTAGGTTGTATGGTTTCATGTCAACATGACCATACATAAGTAAGCAAACTTGTGCAAAATTAATAATACAAAAATAGGATTTTTGCTTCCCTTTTCTTGGTTAACATACCAGTGAGGGTTGCTAGTAACAAACTGAGCGATACAGAATCTACCCACAGACGAGATTTTTTTACTCTATACAAGTTAGTACTTGACTGCGATCTCACCTGGTAAGTGATGATGCAGCCGAAGATGATAATTAAATTTACCCCTAACGGTTTCTACATAGCATCGCACCGGAACGCTAAATCACTTGTCGGTGCGTCTTTGTTGGTAGATTGGTAACTAGCCACGGGTGAAGCCTTTCACCAGACTAGAACTGAGCCAATTTAGAAATTATAAAATTCCAAAGTGGGCCCGTGGCGGGAATCGAACCCGCGACCTCCCACTCGATCCGAGCACGCGATACTGCGCCAAGGAGGTCGTTATCATCCCAAAGCAAAGTAACAAGTCGATTCAATGAGTCAATGTTGATCTCAAGACCGCACTAGCAGGTCTGGAAGATGTTATAAGAGACAACCTCTTCTTTCCAGCCTCAACTTATAACCTCATCGGGCTACCCGGTGGAAAAGCATCGCGTCATCACGGAAGACGGCTACATCATCCAGATGCACAGGATACCGGCTGGGAGGCGCATCGCCAGGAGGGCAGGCTTTAGCAGCAAGGGGAAAAAGGCAATACTGATCGTCCATGGGATGCTGGGCAGCAGTGGTGATTTCGTTATTATGGGGCCAGAGAGAAGCTTGGGTGAGAATCTTTAGATATGCAGTTCAGTAACAGCCGACGGACGTCTATCCCTGGACAAATGCCTCCTGCAATGATTTTCAACCTACATGGTCTTGTGCCACTAATATCCGACAACTTCTCGCAACTCTGGACGTGGACACCTGTGGACACTCACGGTAAGCCTTGTCCATAAGTTCACAGTCGCTCCATGCTATGGAGATAGCTATGCTGCCTGGGTGTTTCTCTGAGGGATTGAATCCGCAACGAGAACAAAAGTAATCAAAATAGCCCAATTGATTAGCAAGCTGAAGTGCCAGTAGGCGGGCCATATCTGTCAGCATATACGTAGAGCTATGCCGGTGACCCTGGTTCGTCTATGGATCTCCTCATTCCTGGCTGGATTAGTTTAAAATTTGGGCCGTAAAACTAATAACTAAAAAAATTAACCAAACCCTTTTGTGAGCATAATACTCGTATTAAGACGTGCAAAAAAGAACTCCGTGAAATGGCTTAGTTCTTATTACGAAAAGGAGCGCAGACAGCTAAAACTAATTAATTCGCCCACAGGCACGATCATTGTGTAGTGGGAATGTACAGAATAGAAACTACCAGTATTGTAATGCAGTACATGCATTTTTTTTTCAGCATATCTCCTAGCAGACGAAGGCTACGATGTATGGCTCGGCAACCTACGAGGCAATATCTACACCTCCCATCTCAAATACTCGAAGAAGAGCAGAAAGTTTTGGGAATACAGGTAAATTATTTTACTAATCCTGTAATAGCCTAGGATCCCGCTATACAACGACCTTCACCGAGCTGCTTATTGGATGAAAACTATTTTATATCCAATTAAATATGTCAATAAATATATCGCAAGTGAAAATTTTCAGTCCAGGGTATGATTAATTAAGAATTAAAAAAAAACCATTGTAACATGGACTCCTATTTGTTACAGTTTAGTTGACATCGTAGTTCAAATTAGATTGTATGTTATAAATAGTGCTTTTTGCCAGAAATACTTTCCTGACTGAGGAAAGTATTTCTGTTCTATATTTTTTGACAAAAGAAAGTTAACGGATAATAAAATCGTAGGTTTTATGCACAATTATGCACAATTGCAATTTGCGACCTGAATCGCTCATCCAATCTTATTTGAACTAAGATGTCAACGGAACTCTAACAAATAGGAGTTCATGTTACAATATATTTTTTTAAATTCTTAATTAATCATATCCTGGACTGAAATTTTTTAGGCAACCCACTTGCGATATATTTATTGACATATTTAATTGAATATAAAATAGTTTTCATCCAATAAGCAGCTCGGTGAAGGTCGTTGTATAGCGGGATCCTAGACCATAAGTAAAGAAAGAATGCAATGATTTTCAAAAAATTAAGTTGAGGTTATTGAAGGATTTAATTTATGTCCTCTTCTCTCTTATACGAAAACGTAAGTGAGTGCGTCAAGCAGCAATGCGGGAAAATTGATGATTGATGAAAATGATGTAACTCACGTAGGAAAAACTAATATCGATTGAGCCCAGTGGCTGTTATTGAATTATGACTATTGACATGTTTGATGTGCCCTGCTCAATTATGAACTTTTGAAGCCTTGGGTTCTTGCAAAACAAAGAACCACCTTCCACAACCAGATAATTGCAAACACACTTTTCGATCACAATACAATCGGATTCAAGAGAAAATAAAGGTGGCAATTTAAGCTTTGGAGACTTAAGTGTCTTCTTGGTGTAATTCCAGTTTTCACGAGCACGGCAAATACGACGTGCCAGCGATGATGGACAAAGTCCTCAACGTGACGGGTCTACCCAAAATAATGTACGTCGGCTACTCCATGGGCACCACTAGCTTCTTCGTGATGATGTCCGAGAAACCGCAGTACAATGACAAAGTCATAAGCTTCGTTGCGCTAGCGCCGGCCGTGTATCTGGACAATATGAGGCCACTTGCCACGACTGCGTTGAAAACTTTGGATCTACCGGTAAGTGTTTTTATAGGAAATAATAACGAGACGCATACGTTCACTTGATGTTAAGTGAGAGAGACGCCTAATATACTTCAAAAAAATTCAAAATTCAAAAATTTTATTCTTTCACATAGGCCTAACTTACAGGCTCTTGCGAAACGTTAAGACTCTACCGCCTCGATTCGGAAAGTAGCACTGCACCGAGAAGAACGGGCAAGAAACTCGGCACTTGCTTTTTTTAAAAATAATATTTTTTAGTTTTGTTTTAAACAATAATCACATTATAATAAGCATCTTGTGAGCATACGGAATATACACTTAGATCCAAGGGTCTTTGTCATTTAAAAATTCATTTATTGTATAGTAACCCTTACTTAGAAGATGATTTTTGACAGTTTGTTTGAACCTATGTATAGGTAGGTCCAAAACTGCCTTCGGGATCACGTTATAAAAGCGTATACTCAACCCCACAAAGGATTTTTGTAGAACTTTCGGTTTGATAGATGCTTCGTAATTCCATCTTTACGGAATTTGGTACTGCAGTGGTAGCGGTACCCATCCAGACGGATTCCGAAAAAGAGTCTTTCTACATGGAATTGTGCCTAAATGAACTCATTTCGTCACACAAAGCAATGATGCAAGATGGTTTGAGCAAAGCCTAGTAACAACATTTTAATTGGAGAGCTGTTTTCTGATACGAGGCTTGCTGCAAAGCTACTAGTGCTATTCCTTTTCATAGAGAGCACCACCACTGCCTAATTACTTTAAGGGCAGACATTTTGCCATATTAATAAATAGATATCCCATTCTTTTTTAGGAGAGTATGCGCTCCCAAGGAATGATAGCGCTGACTCTACGCAGTGAGCTGTTGGACCTATTAATCAAGGGCATATGCTTCCGGAGCAAGCCGGAGGACGACATATGCATGAGGCTGGTGTACATGATTGTTGGGGAGGACCACGAGCAATATTCCAAGGTATTTAGTAAGAGCCACAAATTCTAATAGAGCAAGTTCTTCCAGTTCTTGGACACTGTCCTAAATACTGATGCCTCACGAAGACGAAGCTCACTTATTCTGGAGTGGAGACTTAGTACAAGTATGCACCGCAAGGGACGATTTTATGCTTGCTGGCCTTGAGGAATGTCACTGGTAACAGGTGGTTTAGCAAGGTGGCACCTTGTGGAAGAGGTGCCATTGTTCAGTAGTGAATGTCTATACTATAGACTGATGAAGCTCTCTTATTTGCTCACATAAAATGGCAAGCCACGCTTTCTTGGGCTACAGCGAGTCTTAGCAGGATTGGTAATGATAAAAGTAAGTGTTACAAGCAACGTTGGACAGCGGACTAATGATTTATCTTAATTTCAGGAACTAACACCTATAATTTTGGCGAGAGCACAGCCAGCTTCGTGGCGGCAGTTAGAACATTTTGGAAAAATTGCTATTACAGGTTAGTCAAAATTACGAGTAACTTAATCTAAGTTGCATATCTGTCTAAACATAACTCAACCTACTTCAGTAGTCTATGATAATTCTTCAGACCAAAAATATCAGCAATATTGAAATGCTAAGAACTTCCACCAGATACTTTTTGGTAATTCACTTTAGCTATCCTTACTTATGTTTTAAAAGTGAAAGTTTGTGTTGATTATGCATGTATGAATGGAAGTTTCTTATTCTTTCACACCACTGAACTGATTTGGCTGTTTGTTATATTATGGATAGCTTAAAACCTGGTGTTACTGACTTCTATATTGTATCCTGAGAAAATAAGCGGGACTTGTAAATAACAGAAATTCACGCGGGCGTTGCTGCGGTAGTTCATACTTGTATTTTAATAGAATTAAGGATCAAATTACTTAAACAGGTTGAATAAATGAATATGATACTAATTGCAGGTGTATTCACATCATGGGAGGACGGGCTGTGGGGTGAAGTGAAGCCATACAACCTCAGCAATGTGAGAGTACCAGTCTCCCTGCTCTATGGGGACAATGATCTGCTCACAGAGAAAAGTGTAAGCACACAATACACATAATGTATATTGGTTAATGTATAATATCTGGGTGACCGAGTTTCACTCGGTGGCCAATACTTAAATATACTTAAATAATAAAAGACACTTAAATATGAAAGATTTACTCGGAGAGCAGCACAAAGTTTACTAGTGACCATACCTGCCAAAAATAAATATGGAATGCGCACCACTGCCTACATGGTTCCTCGTTTAATAAATAATTTAGATTACAAATTTAAGAATGGATTAACTCCAAAAAACATTAGTAAAAAACTTAAAGACTTTTTTATAAAAAATTGTAATAACAGATGACAGATTATGTGCACTTACTGTAAACTCTAGTGGTTTGTTAGTGCAGATATATTTTTGTACCTATAAGTATGCTTTGTAACAGTAAATAAATTAAAAAAAAAAAAAAAAAAAAATAGATGGCAGCAGTACAGTAAGACCCCGTTTTACACGACCCCGTACAGCGCGAATTCGTTATAACGCGATTGTTAAAATTCGCGCTAATTTACCCCGCTTTACGCGGATGCATTTGATTTGTCTACTAGCGCGCTTTGATTGGTCTATTGCACTAGCCAGTCACAGACTCGCGTTGTAGTAGTTGTCACTAGGTTGTTACTACTCGCCTTGGCGCTACGTATTGTGTCAAATGTCAGTTGACTTTTACACTGTATGTACATACATATTATAATTATTAACAGTTTTCTTTTGATTTATTGCTTTATTGTGCAAAAGTTATAGTTTGTTTGTCATTCAAAACACTAATAATGTATTTATTTAACTTCTTATTTCATCATATCCCATTACTTCGCTATACGCGAATTTCGCTTAACGCGATTTTGTCGGGAACGCATCCCTCGCGTAAAGCGGGGGTTTACTGTAGTTATATTTTTATTTTTTTGGTAAATTTGACATTTTATAAAAATGAATCCTAGCTAGATCGATTTATCGCCCCCAAAACCCCCTGTATGCTAAATTTCATGAAAATCGTTAAAGCCGTTCCCGAGATCCAGATTATATAGAAATATATATACAAGAATTGCTCGTTTAAAGGTATAAGATACCTTAGGTGGCACAGTTTTAACCCTTTTTAAAAAAGGATTGTGTGGTTTTATGAAACCACGGTAAAAGTGAGTGAAACTTTTGTGGCCTTGGCTGCTCTGACGAGCGCTTTTCACTTTATACCTAATCCGTCACGTGACATGCAACACACAGATGAAAAAAATTTGAGACGATGTAATACAAGTTTCACTTTAAAAATAAGAATTTTAGATTGGTAGTCTTTTAGATTGGAAGCAGGTGGTAATTAATGCAATGTCTGTGTCTGGCCACAATCTTTAGTGCCTTCCTTCCAAACCTAATCACTTAACAGTTAACTGATAAGACGCTTAACTATGATAACACGCTTAACTAATAAGAAAAATGTTTAATTTCCAGCAAATCATGCGAATAGCAGAACAGCTCAACTCAACGGGTGTATTGGAGGAGGTACGGCCGGCATGCGACTGGCCCAAATTCAACCATCTGGACTTTGTGTTTGCCAAAGACCTTGGAGAGCTGCTGACGAAGCCTCTCGTGGGCTACATCAAGATGTTATTCAATAAATATGGACCCTCATGACTTACGTGTTTTATTAGTTATTAGCAGGACAGATTAATTTGTTTTGCTACTATCCCCTACTTGAAAGGATTCTGTATTGTGCAATATGCAGGAACACTACCCACATGAAACACCACACACAATTTTCTATCACTTTCTTTGACGCACGTTTCGTCCCGACACCGGGACATCCTCAGGAGATGTTGACTTCACAATGCGAAATCGTAGAGTCAATCACTCACTCTAATCATTCCTTCAAGTAGCGGATAATAGCAAAACAAATTAATCTGTCCTGCTAATTATGGATTTCTGCAAAATAACACCTGCTTCCATTCAATATTAGTTATTACATTGAAGCAGATAGTTATTTACCCTTACCAAGTTAGTACAATAATAAAATCGTAACCTAACCTAACAAATACACACTTTGCTAGCTCATTGCTACTAGTCCTATGAGTAAAATGTATAAAACAAGCACTAAAGCAAGATTTTGAGCTCCCGTTCAGTTATCTGCGACAGCTAAAATAAAACAGCTTATCTGAATAGTGTCCAAAGATAAAAGACAAGTTGCCAATACAAATGGAACAGCTGTCAAGTACCTACAAGTTATTTCACTTGTAATGTACAGTAAGGGAACGAAAAGGTTCATAAATTTTTAAACTTCGTTTGCACTAGTCGATTGCTTTGATACGTTGACATTATGGAATCTTGTTGCACTAGTGCAAGCGAAAATCGACACTAAGGTGGCGAACCTTTTCATTCCCCGACTATACAATGCATTGATTAACTCAATGGTACAATGCAAATGTATGTTTGTAATGTAATATTGATGATTATGAGTACTACTTACCCCTTTTACCGAATCAGTCAACGCTGTAGCCAGTAGAGAAATCTAGACGATAATATTATCCTGAGAAAAATTCTGATTTTAATCAGGGAATAGAATTATTCTCCCCTAGGCCACCCTGCCTATTCTTAGTAGGCCCTGCTGGGGCCTAGTCTTTGCTGTTTTTTGCTGGCTTCAGTTTCGTGGTAGCGATTAAGTTCCTTAGCTTTAACGGACCTACAAAGCTCTCATCAACTTAAAGTTGATTCAATTCAAAACCTCCTCCTATGCCAGTCAAATGACTATAAAATATAGGCTAGAAATAGTTACTTTCTTACTTGCGCTTTTTAAGTAACATAAATCAAGACTTACCTACTTAATAGCAAGTATTCGGCCACACGCTTTCACTAAACTTAATAGGAATTAACAAACAAAAACACACAGTATCAAATTTTTTATTTTAATGTTTGAAAATTCAAAATAGTCGAATTTTTTGTTTTGACTTTTGAAGTTTAGTTTGACTTTGACAAATCAAAACGTCAGCAGGCAAATCAGTATCTTTAATCAAAGCATGGAGATAACTGAACTATGGAGGCGGCCTTTCATTCATTCTATTCCAGGGTTGCCAGATATTTGCCATTTAAATTCGCCCAATTTTGCCTGCTGAGTAGCCTAAATTCGCCCAATTTTTTTTTTTGCACAAGTAGCCTAATTCGCCCAAATCTTTGTATCTAACAGACCTATATTTTAGGCCCAAATAGATCCTATACCTTTAAACGAAATATATTATATATATTTCTATACAACGTGTAAAGGAAAATGGGAAAAAAAATCAAGGGTACATAAGTACACTAGATAAGGAATCAACTTGTAAAATACTAAATAGAAATATGCACATTTATTTACCCATACTAACTAATTCAAAAGATTCTAAGTGTTAACTAATGACAACCCTATTATTGAAGTTGAATGACCGAGACGCGCGAACATACCTACGACAGCCGCGCCGCGCGCGCCTCCAGTGGCCGAGTGGTGGCGTGGCGGAATCGGCCTTGTTCTATCTTAGGTTCGGCGAGACTACTCACTACTTGTAGTTATTATTTTATCAAGTACTTACTACTTCCCAATAGCAGGCACGCCGACAGTATCAGCTGATTTGTGATGATGATGACATTAAATGACGTTCTTGTAAGTACTACATAAGTGATACACACACACACACAATAATTTATGTAGGTACTACACTTTAAACAGACTTCATTAGGTTTCCATTCCTACACTATCACGATAATATTATGCAGTTCCATTGACACATTGTGGGTTCTAATGCACTTTAAAACGAATCCGAACGTTTTAAGAGACTTAAGTCTTCTTTTGATGTAGGTTAAAATGTAATCACAAAGCAGACCCGAAGGTAGTCAATGTTGGGTTATTATTATTTAAAAGGTTCAAAATAGGGCATCGAAACTCGGTTCAATTTTAAAAACCCGGGTTTTCGAGTCTAAGAGTAATCAAAACCCGGGTAGACCGGTTTTTTCGAGCTTTTCGAGCTTTTTATTTTATTTAAAAAAAAAAACAATAATCTGTGTTTATATTAGGTCTCTGCCTTTGAATTTGCCTTGCTTCAGCACCGGTATAAATTCAAATTAATTTTGTTTTAAAACCATGAAATTCTTTTTACAAACTCAGCCTTTTGTTTTTTGATTAGTGTTGTATTTTCATTACAATTGAACATTTTTTGGTATAATGGATACTTTAAAAATTCGTGTAAATATGGAATATGAGTTCCGTCGTTGTACCAACGCCGTTCCAACAACAACCGTTCTGGAAATTTTGACTTGAAAAATGAAGCTCGTGGTCGTCCGGAGACTTTGATCAACAATAATGAATTAAAGCCGATTGTGGAAGCTAACGAAACTCAATCTACAGCTGAGCTAGCAGCATCTTTTGATGTAAGCATCAAAACTATATTGATCTATTCTCTTGTTTCAATTGGCAAGGTAAAAAAAAGCTTGATAGATGGGTGCCTCGCGACTTTAACGATAGCCAGTGCAACGTACGCGTACGCGTACGAGACCTGCTGCGCTGCTCAACAGGCAAAGAAATGAAGGAATTTCGAAACGAATTATAAACCAAAAATGACCCCTTAAAAAGTGATGGTCACCGTTTGGTGGTCTAGTGCGGGTGTGATTCCCCACAGCTTTTTAAAAAACGGCATGAGCATTATTGCAGATGTGTACTGTGAAGAACTGGAGAGAATGATGGAGAAGCTTGCACATCTGCAACCAGCTTTGGTCAATCGGTCGTCCCCACTGCTCCTTCACGACTTCACATACTCACCAGACCTTGCACCTACCAACTATTACTTTTTCCGAAATTTAATCAACTTTTAGTGGGTAAAAAATTCAATTCCCGAGTGGCAGTACAAAATGCCTTTGAAGAGTTTGTTGCCTCCCGGCCAGCTGATTTTTACAAGAAGGGCGTCAATAAACTGCCAATGTGTGGGCAAAGATGAATCGATTGTATGGGTGATTACTTTGAATAACAGAAATGAAAAAATAAGTACTTTCCCTTATTCCAAACAAAACGGCAATTTCATAGGTAAAGACCTATTATATCATCGATTTCCTTCAATGTAAAAGCAAAATGTTAAGGATGGGGAAGAATTTACAAATTACAAAAACACTTATAATGTTAAAAAAACTGAAAAAGATTAATTTATCTTCAGAATATCTTAAAACTTAGTAAGTAATGAGCAGGAATTAGGTATGTACTCCTGTCCAAAATCAGCTCTGGCATGTTTTTGATGGAAGTTATCGTTTTTTTTTTGAGTTCTTGAAGATTTTTACCACTTTTCGAACTTTTGATAGCACATCGTTATATATAAAAGACTCTATAAACGTGGATTTATTAGTAAATTCAACACCACCCTCGTCATTGTCTGTAGAATTCGTGTCGTCGTTAAATTCTATAGTTCGCAGTTTTTGACCCAATACCGAAAAAGGCAAATCTTCGTCCTCGTCAAGTTCGGCAAGCTGTGCAACGTTTTCCTCGACGCCGATATTGCGTTTGTACATTACGTCCACAATTGCCAGCTAAACGACATGAGCGATGCATAGCTGATGGTATGACTTAAAGGACTTCCCTAACGCAAACATTAGGCTGGTGGTGGTGGTGGTTTGAGCGACGATGTCATTTGTTAGAGATACCTCATATTCGTCCAACTTGTCCTCAATCATTTGTACGCATGAGGCTAGTAAATGTATTTATTCCATTTACTTATTTTTGCATTCGACGTGGCAAACTTAATAAATAATAAAAACAAAAGTATTAAAAAACCCGAAAAACCCGAGTTTTAAAAATTAAAACCCGGGTTTTTTTGTAATCCTGAAACCCGGGAAAACCCGGGTTTTTTCGGTCCGGGTAAACCCGGGCTCGATGCCCTTTCAAAATGACGACCTTCTTTGCTTCGCTGATATTTCCGTCAGCAGCCCCAACGTACAATAAGTAGGTATCATTTCATAATAATCACTCATCACTAAATTACTTCTACGAGACATAATACTTTTACAAATAACAATGTTTATGCATAGACGAATAGCACCCAACTGACGAAAATTGGCTAAATTCAAATAAAAATTGAAACAATTTTTTAGGGTCCAATTAAATCATAGTGCAAAAACCCTGGAAATTAAAAACTTAATTGTTTATTTTTTTATTAATAGATTTTAATTACGTACACAACAACTTATTTTATGATTTTAATTAAATTTTAAGACAAAACAAGTGAATTAATTAATAAGTTCCATCATTACATTATTATTCATTTTAATTTAAAAAATTAAAATTACGGAACCAATACTAAAAAAAAATACAAACTTTAAAAGTAGCCGCAAAGCCTTTGTAGACATGGCGGCATCCTTTGTCGGCAAAGCAGACAGTATTTTTAAAATAGACCTTTTCTTAAGCCTCTTCACACTCGCACTCGGATTCGCAAACGGATCGGGGGTTCGAATCCCGCAGTCCGGCTATAACCTATGACGTTTCACTGATGGTTATGTTCGTTCAAAGTGAGCTTCGCTGAACTCTTAGGCATACAAACTTCTCACCAGATATGTTTTCCTTTGCCTCTATGCAACTCCTAATTAGTCTCTCAAAACGCAGATTACTGTGCTGATAGGTCAGGAGGCAGAGGCGTCTTTACCTATAGTGCAGGGTGTGCGGCGCACACGGGCGCCGGGTCTAAAGGGGGCGCCGCGCGCCGAGCGCCCTTGCGACACATCCGAAGATGCGTCGCTCTCAAAGACCCTGCGCCCGCCGTGGCCGACGCCGGGCGCGCGGTAGCAAAGCAAAACTACTCCTTTTCCTACCTACTCTATTTAAATTTACACAATTACTTTTGTTTCAACATGAAAGCAGCCTTAAAACAGATAATAAAAGATTAAATTGGCGTAATGTCGCATCGCTACGAAAGGCGGGTGCCGGCATCGGCACCTGTTTGTTTTGATTCGTTTGACAACACGCCGCGGCCGACAATCATTGCTAACTCGGCTGTATTAGAATGCTATAAAGTTCAAATTAAATTTCCCAGGGACGTGCGGCGGTCATTTTCAAAGGCTTGTGTACGCGTGCCGCAATTTTTGTTTTACCGCTACATCGTAGTTTTGCGAAATAAGCCTTGATGCAATTGGATTAAGTATCATCTTTGAGTAAACATGTAAATATGAAGTAAATCGGCTTTTCTTTTGCTAAAAATTATATAAAAGGTAAGATTTGGTTAATTGCTTTCACAATTATTGCGACATGCCTTGAGGTCGGAGGTCATCAAAAATAGCTAGCGAAATTCATGAAAACAAAACATCGGTGATAGATAGTAATATCGAAGTTAAATAGGTACTCGTACTTATACGACCTAGCATTTTTCATTTGTTTATCCTACTGCAGTGCGGAACAAACAACGGTAAGTTTCAAGTGTAATATGTTCCTACTAGTATAAGTACTTAGGTACCTATTTATTTATTTAGGTCTTACTTGTACCTAACCGTTGAACAACAAACTACCTACTTTTAAATTTTATTTATTTATTCTGAAATGATGATGATTATAAATGCGAAAGTAGGTAACTCTGTCTGTCTGTCTGTGTGTTACGCTTTCACGGCCTAACCGCTGAACCGATTTGGATGAATTTTGGTATGGAGATAGGATAGCTTGCGTCCTGGGGAAGGACATAGGCTAATTGCTATCCCGGAAAAGTGCACAGATCCCGGGGGAATCGCGATATACCTAAGAATTCCTCGCGGACGAAGTCGCGGGAAGAAGCTTGTAATAAATAATACTCCAAGTCCTAGTCCAAGTTGCAGCTTTTTCTCTGGACCTAGGTATATTAATTTATTTACATTGATAGTTCTTTTAGGTGCCTAGGTATACTAAGTTTATTATTTATTTTAGATGTCTGATGGCGATGGAAAAAAGAAACTGTCTGGTGCACAGAGTCGAAAAAGAAAGCTGGAGAAGGAAGTGTCTCTGAAAAAGAATACAAGTTCTATTAAAAAGTTTTTTGTTCGACCCGGTCCATCCTCGGACGAACACCTGGAGATAGAGACATATGAAAACCAAGATAATTCTACAGCAGAACTCGTCACTTCTAAGTCACCGCCGCCGCCGCCGCCGCCGCTGCTGTCTTTGTCGTCGGTAGTCGAAGAAGACGAAGAACCCCCTAGTGCCGAAGCGTCCCCGGAGAATATACTTCGAGAAGATATAATGAATGATCTCGCGTTATGGCCACAGGTGTTATCCGATAAACAGAGAATATTTTTGATGGAGCGTGGGCCCGTGCAGGTAAAACTGGGTTCATATCCTTCAAATAGTTCGAAAAGATCTTTTTCAAATGCTTATTATACTAAAAAGATGTTAAATAATGAAACCGTTTTAAGAGACTGGCTGGTTTACTCTAAGTCAACTGATTCTGTTTATTGTTTTTATTGTAAACTGTTTCATGCTGATGCGAGTCTGACTCCTTTTAATGGTGAAATAGGTTACAAAGATTGGCAGCATTTGTCTACTGCTATAGAACGTCATGAAAAGAGCTTAGGGCACCTATCATGTCTTAAGAAACAAATTATATTGAAAACTGTTATTTTAAAAGAAAAGTCAGTAGATTTCTTGCACCAAAATGAAATTGATCGGGAAAAAAAACGTTGGGTTGCAGTACTCGAGCGAATAATCAACTTAATTCATTTTTTAGCGAGGCAATGTCTGGCTTTTCGGGGAAGATCTCAAAAACTTTACGATTCTGATAATGGTAATTTTTTAAAGCTGGTTGAATATACCTCTAACTTTGATAATGTGCTTGCGGAACACATTGCCCTTATTCAAAAATCCAAGTCACGCCTAACTCATTATCTTGGCCATAATATTCAGAACGAAATAATACAATTGTTGGGAGAAAGAATAAAAAAAACTATTGTTTTGGAATTGAAACAATCTAAATATTTTTCCATTATTTTAGATTGCACTCCAGATATTGCACACGAAGAACAAATATCGGTTGTCGTACGGTACGTTCTTTTAAATGCAAGCAACGACAAGGCTGAAGTAAAAGAACACTTTCTGGGTTTTTTTCCTATTACAGACACTACTGGCCTGGGCTTAACTCAATTTTTGTTAGATTTTTTAATCTCAAACGAAATTGACATACAAGATATTCGTGGTCAAGGTTATGATAATGGTGCAAACGTGAAAGGGAAAAATATAGGTCTACAAAAACGAATTCTAGATTTAAACCCGCGCGCATTTTATGTACCTTGTGCGGCACACAGCCTTAATTTGGTAGTGAATGACGCTGCTAAAAGTTCATTAGAAATTGTCAATTTCTTTTCAATTGTGCAGGAAATTTATGTTTTTTTTTTCTGCGTCAACAGCACGTTGGCAAATACTTGCTAAAGAAGTGCCAACTTTAAGTCTAAAACCACTCTCAAATACTCGATGGGAGAGCAGGGTTGAAGCCGTAAAAGCTCTACGTTTTGAACTGGGAAAAGTGTATGATGCCTTGTTTACTATATATTCCGATAGGAGCAAAGATGCAGAGTCAAGAAATATGGCAAATTCATTGCTGGCAAAAATTAAGCCCTTTAAATTTATCTGCTCTCTGCTTATTTGGTTTGAAATTTTAAGCAAGATAAATATAGTTAGCAAGGCCCTTCAAAAGTCAGACGTTGCATTGTCAGAAGCGGTGAAAATGATTGATAATGCAAAAATAAGTTTGTCTGAATTTCGTAATGAGTCTGCTTTTGAGGAGCTCCTTAACAGGGCGAAAACTGTAGCGGAAGAAGTCGAGGCAATAGTAGAATTTCCCACACCTGCACGCCCTCGCGCTCGTAAAAGGTATTTTAATTATGAGGCGGAGGATGAACCGATAGCAGATGCGAAAACAGATTTTAAAGTAAATTTTTACTACTATTTGTTAGACACCGCAATCACTAAGTTCGACGAACGGTTCGAACTTTTGAATGAAAATAATGTAATTTTTTAATTTCTTCAAAAATTGAAAAACTGGAAAGATTTGGACACTGATACAAAAAAAACACATTGCTCTTATTTAGAAAATAAACTTTGCCATGCTGGCTCTTCAGATGTGGAACAGTTCGAGCTCTATAATGAAATCGAATTATTACCAATGTTTATTGATGATTCCACTACGCCGTTGGATATTTTAAATTACTTATTTACGAATAAATTAATTTCAGTGTTCCCAAATCTGTCCACAGCACTGAGGATATACCTGACACTTCCAGTCACGGTCGCACATAGCGAAAGGTCATTTTCTAAACTAAAAATAATTAAAAACTACCTTAGATCAACATTGTCGCAAAGTAGATTGACAAATTTATCGTTAATAAGTATTGAACACGAAATCAAAATTGAAGTTAATGACATTGTTAATGATTTCGCTAATGCAAAAGCTCGAAAAGTAACTTTTTTGTAAATACATTTGTGTGTTATTATATTATTTGTGTGAACGACCGTCCTGTTACGTAACTATAATAGTTTTTAAATTAAATATTTTTGAAAGAACTACAAAGTTGTGATTTTTTATTCTTATAACCCCTTCTTTCCTAAAAAACTTTTTGCTTCCTGACATCATTTAAAATTGCACCATTTGCATCCGAATTTCCGTTTGAAAATACAGGGTGTTAGGTAAAATAGAGCAAATCTCTTGAGGGGTGTTTCTACTCATGAAACTGAACAACTTTCCCCAAGGAACTCATATCGAATTCTCAAAAAAAAAAAATTGGACTTTGTATGGATATTTGGCCAATCAGCTGACCGCTCCGATACAAAGTACTTGTATGGGAGCGGTCACTTGTATTCCATTTTGACCCCGCTCGAGGGCGTCAGGTTACTGGCTGCACACGGGCGCCACTAGGGCTAGAGACGCCTCTGTCAGGAGGTGCGTGATCGCAATTCAAACCTGCGACGTACGTCGCAGGTTTGAATTGAGGTAAGAGGCAGAGGTGTCAACGACTGGGCTATCACTACTTTATTGTTGTGTTGTACGAGTAACTCGCGCAAGTCTGGAGAGGGCTTAAGTCTTTTGAAATGTGCCGCTATACGGACAAATTCATAGATTAAGTAAGTGAAAGAAGTCACTAATGTGTGAAATAATAGTGACCTCTTAGAGTGTGTCCTCTCAGAGGAAAACGCCTGATTTTTGTTTTCAATATTTTTTTTTGTAATCACAGAATTTATCATTGTACATTATCTTCAAAATCAATTGTTATTGATGGCGACAAATTAATTTTGTAACTTACTAAATTGATTATTTTGACGAAAATTTTAATACAATTCTATGGCCCTTTTGATTTTATTAAAATAACAGGCTTATTATGACTCCGCTATTAGTCAAACAATATGTATCATTAGGCAACATTTAGTTTCAACTTGCTACTTAATAGGTAAAAAAGAAATGTAGTATCTGTGCTGTATTTAATCTGCACTAGGAAATACTTTGTTTTGTGGTTGTAGTACGATGACCTTATTAAACATATGATTTTAGGGCTGCACCTGATTTATTTCAGAAAAAACTATGGCAATGGTTTATTCAAAAACTATTATGGCTTCCATTTCAAATATAGGTCTTAGGGATTCCGTTTAGGATACACTTACGTACCCTTGATTTTTTTTTCCAATTTTCCTTTACACGTTGTATAATCTGAATCTCGAATTATTTTCATGAAATTTAGTGTACAGAGGGTTTTGGGGGCGATGAATCGATCTAGCTAGGATTCATTTTTAAGAAAGTCGAGTTTACATTTAATAAAAAAATATATGACTCCTGCTGCCCTCTATTGGCCAGTAGTAATACTGCCGAACGAAGCACGGTCACCCAGATATTATTTATTTATTTATTATAGATAGGTACCAATTACCAAAGTATAACTTATGGTGGGGTCATGTTCTGTATTTACACTTGCAGTAATAATAACTGTTTTCTATAGTTCGTTATACATTGCTACTTTAATTTATCATTCAAGTAAAATTTTGTGGAAAATCTTTCAATGGATAAAATAAAATGTTTTATAATAAAAAAGCTTGATGAAGATCATTGAGATACAGAATACCAAAGTAAACATCCAGGTGCAAAAATTCAAATTTTATTCAAATTTTATATTATTATTACCCACACGAATGAAATTGATACGGATACGTGACATAACATTCCGTCGCTCTGGGCAATTGCGTTATATCGAAGTGTCACTTCATTTGTCCGGCCAGTATAAAGTATAGTAAAAGATTTGTGTCAAACGCACTTATGTATCTCTATCTCATTCCTACAAATAGTAATTGCAATACGTATGAAAGCAAACAGCATGGAAAGACAAAATACCTGATATTACATACGTTTGTAACGAAACTTTCCTTACAAACGTATGTAGAAGAAATTATTATATAAATTTTGGTCAGCCATCATTAGCCTAAAATCGCCCGTTTCTATTTTCCAGGTAGCCTAAATGGCTACCGGTAGCCAATCGAGATTTTTGGTCGCCGATTGACCCCCCGAGGTAGCCTAAATGGCGATAATTCGCCTCATCTGGCACCACTGTTCTATTCTATGCGTGCTCGGAGCAATTTAATTGCTCCGAGTATGCGTGACATGTCGCGTACAAAAAAGTATCGTGTTCTGTGGTAAGTATAGTTATACTCTGTGGTAACTGACGTCCTTTCAGTTTCACGCAAAGACAAAGTAAATATAAGGACAGGAAATTGTCAGTCTTATTGGGTGGGTATATCCGCCATCTTGTGTAGAATTGAAATAGCCAATCACAGCCATCGGCCAATCACAGATAGGCACCAGACAGCTGATCAGAAGGGCTGCTCTAACTATCTATCGATATGGAAATATTATCGATGTAGTAAGTAGTTCGTGGTTAGTCATTAAAGATTTGAGAGAGCAAAAATGAATGAACATAACCTACCGTTAAAAACCTACTGATAAAAATTAATGGCTAACGGTTTTGAAATCGGTCGCCTTGATGCGAAGTAACGATTATCTTAAGAACATACAGTATTACGAGTCGTATACATTTTTCTCCAGAGATGCAAAATTATTTTTTTGTGGAATAAATACCTACCTACCTTAAAAATAAAAAAATATTGCTATCCACATGTCACCAACTAACAATAATTATTATCTGACGTAACCATGACACACATACACATTAAATATACTGTATCTGACGTATAATTCAAATAACATACTATCTAGTATAATATTGTAGTAAAACACAAATTAGTTACTTAGAGTAGTGTCAGATAATTTACATGTAATAGTAGTATTATGATTAATACACGACGTGATGAATTAGGCTCTTCGTTAGTTATCGAGAAATATTCTTTTTTTTAATCTTGAGGTTACAACTCCTCTTTAATCCTCAGTTTCTCTCACCCATTTGAAAGCTCGGTCAACGAAGTTTTGCGGGACTCCTATTTCTGGGTGGTCATGATAATAACTACCAATAAAGATCCTATTCGTCACCTAATTTGTCGGGGTTCTCCAAGTCCCGAGCTCGCATCGGTCGCTCCCGGATCCTAATATTTGTAACAAACATCTAATCTGCAAATACCGTAGATCTGTAGTAGCTGAGACTTCCAGTTCAAATGTTCAAAGTTCAATGTGGCAGCCATTTTTTAAATTTTGACCACAAATTACATGTCTTTGCTTGCTGCAATGGTTTTTGTAATTTAGTCATTTCGAGATATGAACAATTATTTTCTTAAAATACAGTCCCGCCAAACTGACTTACAGTTGTTACTTAAAAGTTGTCAGACATAGATTTTAAAGAAATTCATCATTCATGAAAAAACTTTAGAAATTTTCACTCCTTACAATTTGAATTTCGAAAATTCCCGTCTTTGTACAGAATATACAAATATTCTTTAGATTCATACCTAATAATATGAACCTGAGTACTAAATTTTACATCTCTACGACTTTTAGTTTTACCGGAATCCGTGGAACAACGAAAATGCCTCACTCCTTTATTTATATTATTATATAAAATTTACGGAACCCTTCATGCATGAGTCCGACTCGTACTTGTTTGTCTTTGGCCTACTCTCTGTTTCTTTTTTATAACTTTAATCTATAATATTATTGTCTATTGCGTGTTAGTATTGTGTATGTATTTGTGTCAGTTATTAGGTTTTGTGGGTTGTGGTCAGCAATATTATTATAATATTTACCTGATGTGCTGAAAATTTTATTTAATTAATACAAAATAAATTCACATCTCCGGGAAAAAATAAGTATGCGTGGGTCTTCTCGTTCTACTGAATCTCCCTTAATTCATCGTAACTTCAAACTAAGGCGACCGGATTTAAACAAACAGCCAATACTTTAACAAATCCCGCGACACCAAACTATATCTATTCCTGAAGCCTTTTCCTCTATTATAAAAGTTTGCAATAGATAATAGCTATAGAAAAGCTTTAGTTTCTGTAAAACCCCGAGATTTTTTCCTATCTACTCAGCTATCACAAGCATAGTATGAAATTTATCGATAACGGTATAATAGTAGTCACATCATTAGTACTTTGACATGAAGCAATGCGCATGTCAAAGTGCTACAGTTTATGGCGGTTTTTGCCACCCCGACACATATAGTGATAAGTAAACTATGGCCTCTCTATATTTAAGTTTAAATTCTCTAAGGTTTCACGCAATAGGCATCCGTCAACGTCTTCTATGACATGACATGGACTGTTGACATTTTTGACAAAACATGGCCAAACGGCAACATAGACATAAAACACTATAGGGATACAATCCGTGGGTGATTGATTTTGCTTGTTTCCCAAAAAATCCCGAAAATTAACTGATAACGCCAAATAAAATGAGTTTAACATAGTATGTTATTAATAATTTATTGACATTGCCACTCATTCTTGACCGCTTGTGTAAAAATTATCCAGTGGTATTTACATAATCCATAAAAATGGATCTTCACCGGCCTGTGGAGGGCAATAAGGTACAATTTTTTAACAATCGCTAGGTATAGTAAATACAGTTTGTTGATTTTAGGAAAGCAAATAGTCGGCTGTGTACGTAAAGAGATACACACTATCTGAAAAATGCTTATTTTAATATCTATGGCTATAGTAAATAATGAATGTCCAATGTTCAAATTATCAATTAGTGTGTAGCTACACATTACCATAGCTGGGCATTAACTCGTTAATCCGTTAACCGTTAATTAACGAAGTTAACATTTTGATTAACGGATTAACTTTTAAGTTAACTTTCAAAAATATTAACGGACACGTTAACTTCCGTTAATATGCAGAAGTCCGTTAATTAGTTCACTAGCACTACAATATAAAAATGCAATCAATTTTACACATATTAATTAACGGATTAACGATTAACGTTAACTTGCGTTAATTCGTCTGAAATGTAACGCTTTAACGTTTAACGAAGCTAACTTTTTTTGTAGCGGATTAACGATTAACGAAGTTAACTATTTGATTAACGGTGCCCAGCTATGCACATTACAGTATCTGTGTTAGGGTGAAAGCACAGGGTGAAAGGGTGATAAGTTGGATTCCATTCAGGCGTTTCATTGCTGTCACATTTTGTTATCTGTTTTATCACCAAAATTGCTGTTGGAACACTAAAAAGCTGCTAAAGAAATATGTTGTTTTGAGATTCATTGACAACCAAATGGCGTAGTGGTTGAGAATCTGCTGTCTGCCTCGGAGGTCGTGGGTTCGATTCCCACAACTGGAAAATATTTGTGTGATGAGCATGAATGTTTTCTTTAGTCTGGGTGTTTTTCAATATTAAAATTTTATTTATGTATATTAATATGTTTGTATATTTATCAGTTATCTAGTACCCATAACACAAGCTATCGCTTACTTAAGTGCTAGATTGTGATGTGTGTAATGACCTGATGTATATTTATTATTATTAATATTTATTTGACCACCTCCATGGTTGAGTGGTTAACTTGCCGGTTTTCAAGGCTCTGAGGTTTTCATCTCTGAGGTTCCGGGTTCGAACCCCAGTCAAACCCAAAACAATGTAGAAAAATAAGTTGTCTACATTGTTTTGGGTCTGGGTGTTGTGGTACCTTCGTTGTTTCTGATTTCCTTAACACAAGTTCATAAGCTACTTACTAAGGGATGGGAGTAATGTATGTGATGTTGTCCACTATTTAATTATTTCATATTTTTTTTTTGTTATTTACTTATGTAAGTAATGAAGATTTCTTTTTTTATTTCAGTCTTATGATATGATGACAGCAGAGGAAAAGCTCAGGTATAGAGTGTCCAATTTGGTTAACCACTTTTTTAAGTCTTTTTAATAAAATTTCCTTCTTAGTATTACTATAGTTTTAGGAAATAATCATAGGTGCAGTACTATTACATAATTATAATTAATTTATGTTTTTGTCGTGTTACTTTTAACAAAGAACTAAGCTCAATTATTCAACTCGACTACGAAACTCATTAAGATCCATGTTTAAAAGTCAAATTATCTTTATTTCACATAGGCCTAATGTACAGGCTCTTGTAAAACATCAATATGATATTTGTAGCATATGTTATAAAATATGCATATAAAAGCTAGGTTTACGGTTCAAACTATTTGAAGGTAGATTTCCATACCTCAAATCAATAGACGTTTTAGGATCACTGTGACTGTCTTCCTACTTCTTCTGTTTCTATTCTTCTTATTTTTAGCATGTTTGAAACTAACTGTTCTAACCAATATAGTTATATACTGATAATATTGGAGTTCCCTTATCCAGTACATTCAAATCATGGTTTTCAGATACGACCATCAGAAGATGCACGAGCTGCATCGGGGCCATGACTCCATGCACATGAAGATGGTCCTGGTGCTCATTGGCACCCTGGTGATTGCACAGGTCATTGTGGTGGAGTGGAAGAAGCTACATTATAGATCCTATGCTGTGAGTTTTGCTCAATTTCAATTCAATTCAATTCAATTTATATATTATTGAACCAGGAAAATGTTGCACAGTACAAAAAGCTAGCTTTACGTTCTTATTTAATTACTAGCTTTTGTAGGTGTGAATATAGGTTATTAAAATATCTAAAAGTTAAAATGAGGCTTGCCAGGCTGTTAAATTACAATCAAAATTAGTTTAGGCACTCTGAAGATAAGTAACATCAGACAGTCAAACTCAATGAACCTATACAAACTCATTCAAGTGTCTTCACAAATTTCCTAAGGTTTTTTCAAGTCTGTTCCTTAGGTTCCCTGATGTTTTGGAGTAAGAAACAGTATACAGGGAAAATATTTTTCGAAGATTTTGTAAATTTGTGCAAGATACTGTGAGGTGACATACATATTCATAGGTAGTGGACAGTGGTGCCACTTCTGTTGAAAAAAATGTCTTAACTTATTTAACGCGCATAGTAATAGTGCTATCATTTTCAAAATGCTCCTCATGGAACACAACTTGCACAGAATCGGCACCTTTGTCTCATCTTGTGGCAGAAAATAACAAAAATCATAAAATTTCATCACATACGTTCTTTTCATTCTAGTTCTTCACAATGGTGGCAATGTGGTCCATACCTCTGCTGATCAGCGTCTACAACCACTCAAATAGATTTGTCTTGGTCTGGACTATCTTCACTCTTCTCACTTCACTGGTGATATGGAAGTCCTCGCAAAAACCCATGTCTAACACTACGCCGAGGTTTGTACCTTAACAAGGAAAAAATAATGTCTGAAGTAGGGGTCCTAATCTTCACATTTCTTTAAATTTACCCCATTAATACGAAATTCTCTCTATATTGTGACAAAATAGTAATGATGCTGTACCTTTACGTGGGTCAATATACTGGATGCAGCTTTGTGTTCTACAAAATGCCAATGCAATGTTTCAAATGTCCAAAACAAGGCGAAAGTTCCTTATTCATAAAGAAGTTAGTCTGAAACAGGAATTCTGTGTCTGGTATCGTCTGATGCGTCTTAATGTAGTACGCCACATTGATTTAGAACAGCTCCCACACCATAGTGCGTGGTGTCAGTGATGTGAAGCAACACAGTTAGTAAATCCAGTCAAATTCTGTTACAATGACATGCATTTGTGCTATGTGGCACTGCAACTTACAGTTTTACGATTACTACAGAGCCAAAATGTGTATATAAGCAAGCACTAAAAGCTCTTATTTAACTAACTGATGTATATTTGTGGTGTATTTCAGAATGGTGTACAAATGGTTCTACCTAATATACAAAGTGAGCTGTTTCTTCATGCTGTTCGGCTACGTGGTGATGATCCTCACGTTCCTCAGCTTCAACGTGATGTTCAACCACCGGCCGCAGTCGTGGATGGATGTGGCGCTGATGTGCATGTTCTACGGCGTGTACTTCGGAGTACTAGGCAGGGACGTTGCGGAGTACTGCACGGACAAGATGGCCGCTTCTATAGGGGTGAGTGCTATGGACTCCTCAACATTTTTCTTTACTACAGCATATAAGCTAGTTGTAGTGCCACACCGTTTGTGTAAGGTACATAAGTCGTTTTTGGGGGTTAATGTACACTTGTACAATATGATACCGAAGTCTGTCTTGGACTTACCTTTGCACCGGTTTAAAGATACTGTCAAAAAACATCTAATAAATCTGGGTTACTACACCACTGAAGAATTTTTAAATAACAAGGATTCTTGGGACAATAGTGATATGCTTCCATCTCCTCACGAGATATATGTTTCATACTATGTACTAAAAATTGAGGCATTTTTGAAAAGAGCAAGTACCGAGTTTCTTGCCAGTTCTTCTCGGTGCAAACCTGCTTTCCGAACCTGGCGGTAGAGTCTTGACATTTCATGAGAGCTTATATCTAAGCCTATGTGAATTTCATTTCATTTCATTTCATTTACAAATTATTGGGTACTTCACTGCAATCTCTCCTGATGATAATTATTAACGATGCAGTTGAAGATGTTGATTGTTGTTGTGGTTGGGGTAAGTAACCAGACTACTAAATCACTTAGCGGTGCATCTTTGTTAGGATGGGACCATAATATTCTGCTCAGATCTTAGCATATGCCAACCAAGCGAAAGAGCCTCCCTAGTTACAGCGCCCTTACAGGGTTATTTTAATGTAACTAAATAAATAAATGAAATGAAATGAAATGAAATGAGAGATCGTCAAAGTGGCACGTTTTACTAATGATGGGCATCAATACGAGAACTAGCCTCAATGCTTTTGTTATGCCTGTAATACTTGCAAATGACCTGACTATCAAAGACCTCATCTCGAATCAAGGTAACCGATGTACGATACAGCATCACGTCAGATTGATTTGATTTTTATGACCTTTTGGACTACCACTCTTGTAATTAATTTATGCAATGTACGTTATTCATTGCAGTATTATACGAAAGAGGGCATGCCGACGCGGCACTTGGAGAGCAATGTATGCGCGGTGTGCGGGAACAAACTACTAGTCGACGTGGATGAAGAGGGAGTACTAGGTAATATAATATAAGCATAGTAAAAGGCAAATAAGTTGACCTAAAATAGCGGCATTCTTCATATTATAACTGGTCAACAACACAACAGTCGTCGTCGTCGGATCTTACATTTTGCATTTCGGCCGGATCAGTTTGTAGTCGCAAAATCGGATGTCAACTTCAGTAAGATTCGGTTCTTTTGCCGTGTCTTGAAACTGAATGCATGTGTGAACTCATTCATTGAAATACTGTTGCCACTATAGCTTGGCAACTTCGTGCGGGACCCTCCTGCGGGCTGACAGAATTCAGAGAAGTGTCCCCTTCCCCGCTACACCGCCCGCTAACCGCTGACATCTACGTTCCTTGCCTCCCCCACCTTCTGTCACCCCGTAGGAGGGTCCCGCACGAAGTTGCCAAGCTATAAACCTTTAGCGGTACAGAGGGCAATAGGGAAATTTCCCTCCAGACAGGTGTTGTGCCTGGGGACCGCTTGTGATCCGAGCGTGTGACGTCAGAAGTTGTATTTATAGAACGCTCGTCGAATGCTCTGTCAGCGTGTGCTATTGCGCTGGTTACGCCATCTGTCGTTAGCTATCGAAGACCGCTACAATCCGATTCGGCAGAGAAATGCTCGAGCCCGTGTGAACGTACCGTAACGGGATTGTCTGTGGTTCCAGAGAACACGTACAAGCTGCCGTGCGGCCACGTGTTCCACGAGTTCTGCATCCGCGGCTGGTGTATCGTGGGCAAGCGGCAGACCTGCCCCTACTGCAAGGAGAAGGTGGACCTCAAGCAGATGTTCACCAACCCGTATCCTTTTACTGACCATCGCGCTAAGCCACGGAATACCTAACCAACCCGGTACAGAGGGCTCACTCATCAAAATAGCTAAGATAGATAGAAAAAAGTGCAATTCAGTTCGCAATAGCACATGACACTGCCTCCGCAAACAACACCCAACAAACGCAAAGTTGTGGTCTCTTTCTATTGCGTAAGGTTGACACGAGCAAAATATGCGGCGCGTGGCGGCCATCTGAAATTAGTACGTCGAGACGGCTACCTGTAGTTTCTCGGTCACGTGATAAGTGGACCTGGCCTGGCTAAGCTTAGTGAGCCTTCGTGTACAAACCGCGCACGCTACAGTATAATGCTTCGTGTACGATAGTGGTGCTTTTTTATCCCTTATCTACATCAAAGGGGAAACCTATGCAAAGTTTGAACAAAACGAAAGGCGAATATTTGTCAGTAAGTGAGTAAATGATTGAGACAATTTATTAAATACATTTTACCCTAAAAAAATGCCCACTGTAAAAAAAAACATGTGTGACGCCACGTTCTAAACAGCTTAGCGTCTCCGCGTGAGTTTCCGTTTCGAAAGTTTGTGGCGAAAATACAGTGTCATGTTTTGGGCTATAAAATCTATGACTTCGAGATGCTTATTTAAACTTCGCGTGAAGTTGTTATTTGATATTGCTTTAAATATTTTAATAAAATAGGAATGAACTGATATAAAATTAGGCAAGGCTCGGCGTGAGCTGCTGATGGTAATGTAATAATTTATAGGGTATAGTTTCAAAATATGCAGAAAGAGAATCCCTCGGTTTGCAAGTTAAACTGTCGCTCGAGAATACGGCGAATCAGCCAGGCGACATAAGAAGCTAGCGTCAAATATGTGCGACCTCGTTGTAGAGTTGTCAAACATTTCACGATAATTGATAAAAAGTAAATAATTTAAAAATTAAAAAACACGACTGCCCTATGGTAAAAAGACTTTTTTCCAAAAATAAAATATAGCCTATGTTACTCGGACTGATGCAAGGATTCTAACGATTTTCATGGTTTTTTGCAATTTGTTCGCAAATAACACATCAGAGGTTTATGGCAGTCAATTTGCGAGAATGGCAGTAACATCTTTACATGATTATATCAAAATCTTTGCATAAAAATATATTGTATCCTAGGAAATTAGTCCGAGTATCGAGTTTTATGTGAGTAACTCGCAAATCTCGGACTAATTTCTTTAACTCGACACTTTCGAGCAGAGATTTTTATATAAACACGTGAAGAAGATATTGGAATTATCGCAATTTGACTGCCATAAGCCTATTATGTCTTATTAGCTTAAAAATCACGAAAAACCACAAAAAAATTGAATTTCGCGGGCACACCCGTCCTTAATAGCTTAATTCCTTAACCTTCTACTCAGTTGGGATCGACCACACATCCTCTACGGCCAACTTCTAGACTGGGTGCGATGGCTGGTCGCTTGGCAACCGCTAGTGCTGTTCCTGGCGCAAGGGATCAACTGGGCGTTTGGACTCGAGTGAACTCTATTTATGACTGTGGGACATCACTATACTCAAGTTCAACTAGTTATGTCATTGTAAATAAACTAGGAATTCTAATTTATAAGTACATATTCCTTTCCTTCATAAAGTTATGATTGTGACAGCACTTTCGATGTGACATTACTGTCACTGTAAATAAACTAGGATTTTTTATTTATTTAGGTTTCCTTTGCGAAGTGATATTTAACTAGTACAGTGACGCCACGCTCCAAAAAGTACTTTCGATGTGACGTCACTATATTGTAAATAATATAATAATGTCTATACTCCCTTGCAAAGATGTGTATAAAATTACAGAACCAAACACCAATCTGAGTTATACTCATTTTTACTCCATACAGTATCGGAGTTAAACTAATTTTTGCGCGTTGCATTATTAGTTAATTTGGTAATTTAAAAATGCAATGATCATTGATGTATAATAAGTATTTGTTATACATGACAGAAAATCAAATTAGCTAATTCCATTCTATTCCCATTTCCCAGTATAAGTTCCATACATACGAATTTACTTTGAATAGTACCAAACGAAAATATTTTAAATTTTGTACCTTTTATTTTTTTGTTGTTGCTTTATTTTATAATATATTTTTTATCATTTTTAATGGACTTTCAATTCGTTATTAATCAGTCGAACTGCACTGAAGTACATTTAAACCCTGCTAAGTAAAAATAGAGCTGGTCGACTGTGAATGGGTTAAATGAATAAATTAATTAATTTTAATGAATGTTAAAATGTACCTAATGTACATTTTTTCGGAACATACAAAATCAAAATATACTTTATTTTACACAGGCCTACCTTATAGGTACTTATGTCATTTCATTTTTCAATATCTCTATAATGGTGGTATATTTAAGGTTTTCTATGGAACGTGACGTCATATATTTTCTTTATTGAATTTTGACAACAGAATGGCGTAGCGGTAGCGAACCTGCTTCTACGTAGGAGGTCGTGGGTTCGATTCCCACTACTGGAGAATGTTTGTGTGATGAGCATGTTTTCCAGTGTCTGGGTGTTTTTCAATATATTATATTTATGTATATTAGTATGTATGTATATTTATCAGTCATCTAGTGCCCGTAACACAAGCTATCGCTTACTTTGGGGCTAGATTGCGATGTTTATAATGTCCTGATATATATATGTTCATAACTTTTTCAAATGTCTTTCAATCTAAGAAAGTATTGCCTTCTTTTCTATTTACCACGTTGACAGTGGTGGTTGTCATAATAATTAATAATAAATTGTAATATAATATAATAATAGTTGTCATAATAATAATAATAATATGTAGCTGGATTGAAGTTCTTCCTTTAAAGGTGGTAATTCACGAACCTAATAATCCATTCATTTAATATTATGGTCCTATTTATTATATTATTAAGTTATACAGTATTGTATAAACAAAATAATAATTATTATGATAGTATTAATTACTTAATGTAAGTGTCGCGTGTTGTTTGTACGGTTGGATCGATTTGTATATTATGTATTTTGTACAAAATAAAGTTGATTCAATATTTTCGTTATTTTTGGTCGTTTTCTTTACCAGTACTTATAACGAACCCTGCTCGTTTTGAGGTTTTCCAAGTTTTCCAGGTTTTTAGGGTTCCAACTTAAAAAGCCCAATGAGAAAAACCGTTATATTATTATCTTTTTAGTACTTTTGTGAAATTACTGAGAAGGGTCTCCTCCAATGACGGAATACCCTACGCTAAGAGGACAGGAAAGATGTGACGTATATTGAAGCCAAAAGTTTCTCAAATAATAGCTCAAAGCCTCAAATATGGTGTCGCGAGTCGTACACTTCGGTACCGCTGTCGGTCGTAAAAATTAGCGCCATTTTACAGTTTTGACAAATTAAAAATCCGGCTTCAGGGCGGAGCCTAAAAGTTTATGCGTGGAGTGCTGATCCTCCTCTCGGAATCATTATAAATATATTCTTTATAAATTATTGGAAATATCTTGTAAGTATTGGAAGATAGTACTATGTATTGCGGTCTCCAGACCATCCTCCTCTCCTCCCATATTGTATCAATACCCTAGATCTGGGGCTGGTAGGCTCTGGTCCTATTGCTTAATACCTGGGTTCTCTTCTCTTATGCTCATTTTCACCAACATTTTAAGGGACGCCTTAGCCAATAGGTGACAGCAGTTGTAAGTGAAAACTGTCACCTATCGGCTTAGGCGTTTCCTTTGATTATGTAATACATATATGGTGAAAACGAGCCTGCCATGCAAGTGAAAGAGAACCACAGAGAACTTAGAAAAAACTGAAGTATGCACTTGGCTAATTTAGTTTGAGATCTGCATACAAACTCTTTGCAAGAAACACATCCTGACATCTAAAGTCAAACTAGCATTCGAGGTTCGAATTTCAAAACGACGTCAAGAAAACATGAAAATGAAGAATAACAAAGTTTCCAACTCGTCAAAAATAATGTAAATCCGTTAAACTTTCGTAGAAAACTTAAAATTTTAGTTAATTTTTTGGATAAACAACAAAATGTTAAATGGGTACATCCGATACTGTAGCCACATTCGTGGATTCAACCCGGTGAAAGCCTTAAGCGGGAAGGGGTTTGCTGAGGCGGTAACTGCTTTTGGTAAGGTCCTACTTCCTTCATTATTTCAGGTTATTTATTGACATAGAATTATAATAGGTCGTCGCTCGCGATAGAATCCTCCGTGAGTGCGGCAACTTTTTCTTGTAATGTGAGTGTGCCAATTTAAAATTTGTATGGTGCGCGGATGCTAGTGTGCGTGAAAAATTGTGTAGTGACGGCTCGGGTATGCCAATTTGGGCAAAGTATTTACTGCCCGACTTTTGAAGCTCCTTCTATTAAGCAGGTTATTTAGCAGTGAGTGCTATATTCCAATGCGGTGGGAAAATATTTTTGAAAGATGTGTTTGATTAGTGGCAAAACAGATTAAAAGTAAACCGAAACGTCTTTTGTTTTATTTTAGGCAATTCAAGAAACTACTCCAAAGATAACAGTGGCTGTTGTAAAGAAATAGTCCAATCCCGTGGCAAGAAGGTGGAACCGTGGCCCAAATCGGACCCCCCACCGCCGGCGTGGCGCCCTGAATGCCCGCGCGACCCACAACCCCCGAACTATGACCCCTACAGGATCAAAGTTCCCGATGTATTGGTCCCTCCCCTGCCTCCTAGTAATGCCAAGGTAAGTCCCGATTTATGACAAGCTTGGTTGTAATCTTATGGAGTGTTTTTTTAAAGCTATACAAGTTAGTACTTGACTGAGATCTCACCTGTTGGTAAGTGATGATGCAGCCGAAGATGTTAGCGTATTAACTTGGAAGGAGTAAGTTATGTCACCCCAACAGTTTCTGCACAGCATCGTACCGGAACGCTAAATCGCTTGGCGGTACGTCTTTGCTGGTAACTAGCCACGGCCAAAGCCTGAACCAGACAAAGTTGTGAGGGGAAGACACAGTGTTGAGACAGTGTTGAGGGGAAGGAGTAACTACGAAAAAATTGCCTATCAGTAAGTATACGGCAAATAATGGAGTAGCGATGCGATTGATCCCTAAGGCAGCTATAGATTAAGCAGTTGTACCTAGTTGGGCTAAAGTGTTCCAAAGAAGAGACAGTAGGTCATTCTAGCTGGTGCAGAGGACTTTTTTCAGAACCTTCTTTTTACTAGATTCTTAATTTCTTACCATACCTTACCTACTGGAGCGACCGCAACGCCACTTTGTAGGATTCGGTCACTTTTTCGACCTTTTCCTATTCTATAAAGACTGTAGGTACCTACTCCTTCCTTTCTACACTTCTTAGTTGCGTACATAGCTAACAACACGTAGGACCTATTCGTATACGTAAATTGAACCCAAAACGGTAAATACTTACTTAACTATAAAATTGATTCGATAAACCAATAAGGACCATGTGATTGTTTAAATTGTCAGTTTTGTATAAGTTGTGTGTAGTCGTAGGTAGGTAATAAGTACTAGCTATGTAGGTACTTATACACCTATCTACTTAAGAAATAATGAGTACAAAGAATTAAACTAGGTTAGAAAATTTAAGTCTTGAAAAGTTTGCGGAAACAATTTTATTTTTGTATCAATGACCTATTACTTATTGAAATTAGTTGCTCAAAAAGTTCGGCAAGTCTTAAAATATCGAATTGCGTGTTCAAATTGTCGTTTAAAGTATGAAAGGCTTCTCTTGCGACATCTCAACGAACGTTTATACTTATGTCCTTCGAAAAGTGCGTTCGACGAAATCAGAGCCCGTACAATTTAATCAAATACCAACGTAAGTGACAAAAAAAGTTCTAACTGCCCTAGTGGCAACTCCGATCTGACTTAAAGACTAATTAATGCCCCAAACTCTTGTCAGTACTTAGAAATCTGTAATTTTCCACCCCGAATATCCCTTTATAATATAGGAAGAGAAAGGAGGTTCCCCTTCCCTACAAAAACTAGTAATGAAGGATTCTCCGTCACCAGACAGAAGTAGGGGCGGTTCAGCTAGTAACTAATGAAATCCAGCTTGTCCTTTCTTCATCAGCGCACGTCGTTGCTGTGGACATCCCCGTCCCAATCAGGGGACCAGAGTCATCAACAAGGGCAGAACCCTTATGGGCACCAGAAACCTCACGGACAACAGAATCCCTACGGCCAGGAAGAGCAGACCGAAGAGGAAACTCCCAGAACAGGATTTTTCGGATTCTTAAAGGGTCTCTTCAAAGGTAGAGGAAAGCCGAAAGGGGAAGGGGAATACCAATTCAGATCGATATTTTTCCTAACGCTCTGGTAAGAAGAATTTCTTAGCTACTTACAGAAGTCACCAGAAGTCCTAGAGAAGAGTTTCTGCAATGCAAATGAACAGCACATTACAATACATTACAACGTCGAATAAAATAAATAATATCTTTAATGAGATAAAGGGAGGTTTCGTCAAACGCACTTGAAAATTGCTCCCATCAATAAACCACTTGAATGCTTTCAATTCTTCGACAGGAAACGCAGAGTGGCGATCCAAAAGACATGTTGAAATCAACCAGTATGAATTTCGGGAGCGCCCTAAATCCTATGTTAGATTTGTTCAAGAAATCTCCTGTAATACACTCCGATTATTGGAAAGAAACTAGGAAACTCCCGTCCAAAATGGACGATGTGCAAGAACCTTTGCCACGGCTTGGTTATCACGGCAAAAGCAAATACAAATACGCCTTCCATGAGCCTTGGAAGCCCCTAGATAGACTAACGTTGATGTCGCAAGCAGAAAAGGAGGATCTTGAGGGCCACGGTGAAGAATTAAGCCATCCAGAAGTTCCTGTAACCGAAAAGTGTTGAAAGAATGTATTGAAGTTACGGGCTCTGATTTGTGTTCAGGAAAATCTAAATTCCTTATAACTTATTTTGCTAAAAAGGTTGTTCCAATAAAATGTTAGAACTTGTTTTGCTAAAATTTTATTCCAATTTTTCCAATAACTAACCTTTTAGTTTTTGTTTTACCTTTTGGTTTATCATTGATTTATGATCGAATGATGAATCGATGACGAATCACTTTCTTAAATGGCTAAGGAAAACTAGAGGAAACCTGCGTGTCGGTGTTGGACGACGGATTTTGTTTAAAATATGGTTTTAATCTTGAAAAGGGTTGTCACATCAGATATTTCGTGACGGATACCTATTCGTGAATAAGACTACCGCGTATGACGTTTTTGACTAATGCCATGATCAGCACCGATATCAAAATGAGTATAAGCCCATCTTAACAATAATTTACGTCAAACTTTCTTCAAACAAGGAAAAAGTAGCGCCATCTCTCAAAATTCCCGCTAATACGCCACTATATGGCGGAAACTGCCCGTTTTCTACGCGCGTGCGGACTAATAACAAGTATAGTCAGCTGTGGCGGGGACCGCGTTCCAATAGACAATACTTGGGATCGGCTTACTACTAACGTCGTTGGTGTCAAAACAGACATTTTTGACACCAGTAAACTGGCGACATTTTTTGGCGCGGTTGGTCGGGTCCTGTGTATCCTATACCTTTAAACGAGCAATTCTTGTATATATATTTCTATATAATCCGAATCTCGGAAACGGCTTGAACGATTTTCATGAAATTTAGTATACAGGGGGGCTTGGGGGCGATAAATCGATCTAGCTAGGATTCTTTTTAGAAAATGTCGAATTTACCAAAAAAAATGTGACCAATGCTGCCATCTATTGGTGGGTAGATAGACTACCGAGCAAAGCTCGGTCACCCAGATATTGTCTATTATGATCAGTGGTAATTTGTATTGGTGGCACTGATTACTAACCTCAAGATATGGGCATCCGAACGATTTACGTAAATTTTTTTCATACAAGCAAACAGTAGCGCCAACTGTCAAAATACTGCCGCCGCCGCTGACCGAACTACCGCGTGGCCTTATATACTGTTGGTACTAAGACACCATAAACTGGCGACATTTTTTGGCGCGGTTCGCCGTGTCTAGAGTAGATGTCAATTATTGGTGGACATGTTGGTGACGTTGTGATCTCGCAGCCAATGCTGGAGTGCGCGCGTACCAAGGGCCCCTGTTCCTTGAAGCCCGTGGCTGACCCCCCGCCGTGCCCGCCGCCGCCGCGCCCTCCCTTCCCCTGGATATACGTCTGGTCTGCGCTGTCCTTCTTCGGCCTTATGGGATTGGTGAGTCAAGAAAAGAACGAGTCTTGCAGTAGTCGCATATTATTATGATGTTTTTAGGGTTCCATACCAATTTGGTAAAAATGGAACCCTTATGGTGAGACTTTCTCCGTCCGTCCGTCCGTCTGTCACACTCGATTATTTCAGTAACTATTCAAGCTATCGACTTGAAATTTAGAATAGTTATAGGTTATAGTGACGCGACGTCATAACAATCGCAAAAATTTGAAAATTGTTTTTATTTTTATTTAAAAAGGGGGGAAAACCGGGTCGACAAATTTTCAAAATGAGATAACAATATTGAGTGGGGTATCATATGAAAGGGCGTTACTAGTGTATACTAAAACTAATTTTTATTTATTTTTATGCCTGATACTTTTTCTTTTATTGGGCAAACTGTCGAAAAAAATACCGTTCCCCCCCCCCCCTTATGTCCGAAATTTACCAATCGAAAAATCTGAAATAATTATGATCAATAGAAGTTAATGTATATTTTACAGGAAAAATAAAATCAACTCACTGACTAATATACTTTTTTTGATAATAACAATAATCCGCCAAAAACAAAGTTACGTTTGCGGTTTGCCAACAAAAGTACCTACATGTAAATTTTGATTCATTCCTGTATTCGATATTAACATGAACACTTATTAGGTATTTACGCCAAGTGATAGCCATTCAGACACTAAAGTTGAGAGAAAAAATAAAAAATTTCAACATTTTTCATTACGATATCTCACGCTAGCAACACTGTGTCTGTCCCTCCATTAGCGTTCTAGTGCTCGGCCGTTCAACACAACATTATTAAACTCGTATAAAAAAGTGAGTGATTATAAGTATTTCTTGCGGAAATCAAAGTATCCGAAAAGAAATATTCAAAATAATCGGATTCATCGTCAAAACGAATTGTGAAATCTACGGAATTGTTATTATTGGTTCAGAAAATCCATATTGCTCCAGTGTTGGGTACACCTCTTAGAGGGTGTTACGTTCACAGCAGTATACATTGAGGGTAGTTGGAAGGACTATCGCCTTTGTTTTAATTACTGCAAGAGGAGCTAATCAAGATGCATTCTTCGGTGATGGGTACACTTCATTAAGAGGGTGTGACCTTCACGACAACATACATTGAGGGTAGTTGGTAGGTGAAAAACCTGAGGACTATCGCCTTTGTATTAATAATTGCAAAAAATAATTGCAAAGCATCTATGTTGAGGACACTGCATAAAAGGATGTGATCATCACGACGACATACATATGAGGGTGAGTTAATAAGATTATCGTCTCTATATTAGGTAATAATTGCAAAAAAGTCAATCAACATAATATATTCTGCAGTCTATGCTTCAGTGTTGGGTACACTTCATTAGAGAGTGTGACCTTCACGACAATATACATTGAGGATGGTTATTGGGACAACGCCTATGGATTAATCATTCCCAAAAATGACAAGATTATCTTGTAAGCAACTTCCAAAATAGCAAATTGGTGCTTAAACGCCCCCATACCATGTTGAAAACACCGGTTGACGGTTCTCGTCCGATCACCGAAATTAAGCAACATCGGGCGCAGTTAATACTTGGATGGGTGACCACCTGGGAACACCGCGCGATGCTGTTTTTTTTTTATCACCAACTGTATTGGAATGATATAAAGGATCAAAACGATTACCTTTAGAAACTATTTCGATATACCCTCATATCAATATTTTCTTTTACTGTCTGCTAATTTAAATGAACCAAGATTACTTTACTAGACCAGGTCTGAAAAGTACCCGCAATCAAATGCACTATTTACAATTATTTTAGTCTTCCGCACGAATCGTTTCTTGTTGTGGTCATTATTTATAGATACATCAATAAAAAGTCCATTGACAACGTCTTACAAAATCAACTAGTAATAGGTACTACTCAAAATTTGAAATGTACGAGTGAGACACAAAAATTTTATTTGATAATATAATATTCTAATAACTTCTGTGTATATTATGTCTTTTATCAATAATATGAAATACAGTTAATCAAGATCCAATATTAACTGGCACTGGAGGAATATCTGAGCAATCCACCTGTCGGTCCATGGTGGACCCACGGGCCAAATCGCAGGACAGCACTCGTCTCTTGCGACGACTTTTCTCGAAGATTTACCCAGGACAGAAGAGTCTTGATTTCCCCACAAGAACAGCACCAGGAGCAAAACAGCCTTGCAAGTACTTATCGATGTCCTCTTTTGACATTTCCGTCGACCTGTCATGTCAGGCGCCGCGCGGCCGCCGATCAGAGTGCTGGCGGAGCGTTGCGCTGTTTCGAACCTCGTGCGGACTCGCGCATGTTCGCATATAGTCGGGTCGGGGTAAGAAGGCAACCCGTGGTACCCCGGGGGGACCATCGGGGGTACCACGGGCAATAAACGACACCTACTTACTCGTACGTTTGCCGCTTAGCTTATAGAATAACCGCATTCATAAAATATTCGAGCCTGATGATATTATTTTATCGTGCTTAAATATGAGTGGAAAATTTTTTTTTCTCTCTTTATGTTCTCAAAACAATGAACAGAATTTAATGTGTATTTTTTTTTCTCTTCTTTAGTTCGCATGTAGTGCAGTGACACTTTAGATATCTAGGTACTATCCTAGTTTCATTCATAATAATTTACTTTTATACAAAAGGTTTTATATTATGAAGATTTATAAACTATTGAACCACTAACATTACAGTTAGTTTTCATGTTTAAGTAATTAAAAATGAAAATGATTTTTTTTTCAAATGGGCTTGATTTACAGGCTTTTATGAAAGCTTGAATCTGAAAAACGGGTTTGCGCTGAGAAGGTCTGGCAAAAAACTCGGCTATTATATTCTGTTCACATACAATTGAATATGAGACAACCTATTCGATAACATACTTAATTTTTTTTTTGTTATTCCATTACAAATACATGTTTTTAATACAACCATTCTTTCATCGTAACTCGATGTATTAGATATTACATCAAATTTATCAATGCTTTAACTGAGTTAGGATGCATGCTTTTAAAAGAATGCAATATTTTTGAATATCAAAGTTATTTATAGTTTCTATAATTGACTATTTCTTAAATTTCTTAAATGAATATTAAATATGGAAAATGTAGAGTCCTTATAAAACAATCGATGATATGTTTATTTAAATTTATTTTAGGTATCCTTGTGCCTGTATCTACAGGAATATCGGTATCCATACCTAGGAATAACGTAACGCAATGGAAAATATATTTAAAGACCAAATTAATTTTTGCTAGATCAAATATTTTTATTTTCAGGCGATCGCGCCGCTAATTAACTAATGGTTATCTATGCATCAAAAATGTTAAAGGATTTGGAAATTACCAATATATATATAAGATCATAGAATCATTAAATACTTCATTGTATTTATGATAATATGAACAATGATGGTTCATAATTTTGGCTTGCATGTATCATAATTTTTTTTTTGTTCTTTTAGAGTTGATACATAGCCTACATTTTATGTTTTCTGTATTTAACCATTATTAAATAAGTCTAATATTTTGTTTAACTTTCATGCCGATGGATGACGCCGCTGCAAGGATTTAGCTCTCGATGATGACTGACCAAGGTCAAATGATGATTGAAAATTGGGTCATCACTGCTTCACTAGGAACTTGAATACCAGTACAGTAGTACTTCAGCTGTGGTATGTAATTAACTGATTATTATTAAACGAAGATTAGAGACTTATCTCCTGTGATAACAGTGGAATTATTGGGTAAGTGACAAAAAAAAAAAAAAAAAAAAAAAATTTTTTTTTTTCATCGTCGCAACAAGTCTACAAAGCATTAATCGCGAACAATCGCGAATAACATTTCGACATGTCTACCTATTTACATGTTATATTTGCTCGTTGATTTTTGCGATTATCAACTTGGAAAAATCAGATCACATTTTTAAACTGAAAGACTGCTAAATTAAAAAATGGTCTTGATGCAGAAACTGAAGAACTTAAAAAGTATTGTCTAATATTTGTATTCCAATTGTATATGTGGTTTTTTGTTTACAACTAACCAGTACAACAGCGATAGTAGTGTTGGGGTGACTGTTAAAATAACAATTAATGATATTAAACAACATTATTATAACATGAATAAGAATAACAATTATGCCTTCAGTTAAAATTTTAATATTATGTGAAATGAAAAACTCAACACGGTTTTACATACTATATTGTATAAGATGTTTACTGTCTGACAATATTAGAAAACATGCTTTTTTCAGACTATCTTAAGTTTCTATTGTTATCACTTTATTAGAACTCAGGAATAAACAGTAGATACAGTTACTTCATCAGCCTTTGTCTCAGAATCAACTTTAAAATAGGCTTATAAGATGATTTCTCTATGGCTTTTTTCAAAATCTCTTGAGAATATTCTTACTTCACTCTATTCAGTTAAAAATATAATTTAAGGTCACTTTAAATCTTAATGACCTTATTAAAGCTGTACCTACACCAAAACCCAAATAACAATATTATTATGGAAATTAAATAAAAATATCATTGTTAACTCCTTTAATAGAAATAACTCTAAAAAGCTATGAATAAAATTAAACAACACTTTACGAAAATACTAATGCCTACTCCTGTATTTTCGTAAAGTGAAGTCAAGATGAACAAAAATTTACGAACTAGTTCTCTGCAACCCATAGATTTATTAATCTTATATATTAATAAATTGATCTTATTTTTTTTCTTTCCAAAAATAATATGTCTCGGTAATATTTATTCTACTCAAGTTTATAAAAATATATTCGTGATCAATTTACTGTTTAAAATATATATTTCATGGTTGCATATTAACAGCTCAATTTATTACGATTAATCAAGTGTTGCATTTAAAAGTTTTAACTGATACAAATATTTTCAAGCTTGTTGAAAGAGGTTTAAAACCTCTTTTAATCGTCAAGACTACATACGAGCAGTACTGCTAGAATATATTCTTAATATACCCTTGGTATTCGCACATATAAAAATATATGTTTTTGTACATATATTATTATTAATATATTATACTAATAATATTGATTTACTATCTATTACAGTTTTAATATTTCTACAAAATTATGCCATTAATTATTAATTTGCTTTGAATATCAACTTAAGTTGTTATTTTTATTTTTTTGCTCAATATTAAGCGATTATGCTTATTATTCTATTAATTTAAAAGCATTTCTTATTTACAAATGTCATGGCTCTAAACATCTACCTAATAAGTGTTCATGTTAATATCGAATACAGGAATGAATCAAAATTGATGATTAAACGAACTTACCTTAAGTGAAGTTCTATCATAATTTTGTGAATTCCTGTATGAAGATATTAACACCCTCCCGCCCCTGTTTTGTGGAAAAACCCATGTATGAATTTGTAAATAAAAAATGTACATATTACAATAATAATAAATATTTATTGAAGACAACATAACCCACATATATATATATATATATATATATATTATTATATTTACATATATAATATTGTGTGGTTATGTATAATATTGTGTAGTTATGTATATATTAGGTATATGATACATATTTGGGTGCTCTGTAGTGCTCCTACCAAGACGAGCTTATCGAAGCACAAAGGCACTCTTATAATAATTACTCTGAACTAAATGAAGGGACAGACACAGTGTTGCTAGCGTGAGATATCGTAATGAAAAATGTTGAAATTTTTTATTTTTTCTCTCAACTTTAGTGTCTGAATGGCTATCACTTGGCGTAAATACCTAATAAGTGTTCATGTTAATATCTTCATACAGGAATTCACAAAATTATGATAGAACTTCACTTAAGGTAAGTTCGTTTAATCATCAATTATACTCGCAAATTCATGAACGAAAGTGATTCTTTCAATGTTTTACTTCTTTTATGGTATGGAACCCTCGGTGCGCGAGTCCGACTCGCACTTGGCCGGTTTTTTTTTTACGCTATACAAGTTAGTACTTGACTGCAATCTCACCTGATGGTAAGTGATGATGCAGCCGAAGATGTTAGCGTACTAACTTGGAAGGGTAACACCCCAACGGTTTCTGCACAGCATCGTACCGGAACGCTATATCGCTTGGCGGTACGTCTTTGCTGGTAGGGTGGTAACTAGCCACGGCCAAAGCCTCCCACCAGACCAGACCTGAGCCAATTTAGAAATTATAAAATTCCAAAGTGGCCCGTGGCGGGAATCGAACCCGCGACCTTCCCACTCGAGTCTGAGCGTGCGTTCCCTGCGCCACGGAGGTCGTCAAAAATGAGATGTGTAAAATCTGTGTAGGTACACTACGTTGGCCGATCGTTTCGTGATACCAACCTTACGCAAAACGCTCCGCCAGTTTCCTGTTACACTCTTCCGTCCCTTTTTCAAAATCCCTCCCACAAAAAATGTCCAGCAACTGAGTCAACATTCTGAATGAGGAAACCAAGCCTGAGTTATTTATATCTATTATTCCTGTAATTATAACAACTGAACTATTTCCGTTGCGTCTAAGCTAACCACTCTATTTGCTCTATTTGCTTGCAGTTATATCAGTTATATCTATGGAAGCTAGATCAGGATAAACTCAACACACCTGTTGAGGCATGTAAGTAAAAACTGATTCAACTTACCTAGAACTCCATAAAGCAGTGATAGCTCAGTGGTTCTGACCTCTGCCTCTCATAAGGAGGTCGCGGGTTCGAATCCTGGGCACGCACCTCTGACTTTTCCGAGTTATGTGCCGTTTAGGAAACTAAATATCACTTGCTTAGCGGTGAAGGAAAACATCGTGAGGAAACCTGCATGCCTGAGAGTTCACAAAAATGTTCTCGATGGTGTGTGAAGCCCGCCAACCCGCACTTGGCCAGCGTGGTGGGCTATGGCCAAACCCCTCTCAGCCTGAGAGGAGACCCGTGCCCAGCAGTGGGACGTAAAAAGGGGTTGAGATGTAGTAGAACTCCATACAGGTACATAACCGTAAAAAATCACGAATGTGTACGCTGCTACATAACGTTATCGGCCATGTGCCTGGTATTTCTACGGTTGTTTCGAAGATGCCTCGAATAATGAAAGTGATGTAATAAGGCTGCCAATCCACCAGAGCGGAGCGAGGCAGTGGAGCCGAGAGACGGAGAAATATAAACCAATAGGATTGCGCAAAATCTCCGCTCCTCTTAAGTGGAGCAATCCTTTTTATATTTCTCCGATCGGCCCGCTCCGGTGGATTGGTAGCCTAAATAGTGCACCCTGTGAGTGCAACTAACATATCCCACGAAGATGGAATATCTTTGTAGAGATTGATCGCCGTGCCCGGATCGGCCAGGACTCAGGAAAGCATTACTTATGTAACTTTTTGTATCCAGGGCGTCCTCGACGGAAACTAAAGCGCCCGTACCACGCCGAGGACTTGCCTCCTTGCGTGCAGTACCTGATCATAGGCGGCGGCGCGGCTGGCTGGGCGGCCTACCGAGCCATCATGGAGCACGACAAAAAGGCCAAGGTGACGGGACCCTATTCCTTGACTCATGGATTATGAGGACATAAAACTAGGAATACTCGATTCAACTAGATAGGTCCAATAATTAGGTGAAGGAGGTAATTTACCGACGAATACAAGTGGGATGGGCAGCATTGGGAAAACTGTGTGTTATCTGTTAATCAATATAAATGTCTGAAATAATACAAGTGTAAATCGCCTAATAGTAATTTTAAAATGAACGCGGGCCTACATTATTCAACATGTAAACAGGTGGAGGGGTGTTTATTTTTAAATCAGATGATCTATACTTTCAAACGGCGGAAGCTACCCTTCACATGGATGTGAGGCAACAGACATATTACTTACCATTGACTTCATAATAAGCAGTTGCTATACTCAAACATTTGAATTTCTTTGCGCAACCTCATGGATCAAGAAGTGCATAAGGGCAAGACACACAGGTCTCAAGACTGATGGATACTGGCAAATCATACAGAAATATGAAATGGCAATTAAGCACTGTGAAAAATTAGCAAACCTCCCCCCAGATCAATTGAGCCGTGAGGACTCGCTGGCTTTACTTAGCGCGAGATTGTATAGCAATACCTACTCTTCCATTAACAACTTCTATCGACTTCCCTCATCGGGATTCACCGAGGACGAGATAAATTCTTCCAGATAGCGTCATGTGCGTAAATGTATCGCTACTTGTGCGCCGTCTGCTCTTTTTCGATGACGTCCTAATTGCTGCGATGGTCAAACGATCTAAGGCGATAGCAATGATTTTGATGTAGGTTCTACTAGCACATTCTGAAATACTCGTTGCATTACCATTGGATCCATTAAATAGTACGTTTTTTAGGTTTTTATAATCTCCAAAGAGGACTGTCTCCCGTACAACCGGATGCCGATGTCGAAACACATGTGGTGGAACAAAGATCCGCCCGACATGAAGACTTTGAGCTACGTCGAAAACTGGAAGAGGAAGACGTTAGTTCTTAAGACATTTAGCGATTTCCTTGTCTACGAATTACGCGATTTTGTCTGAGGGCGATTGCACGGCATTGTGATTATAATATTTATAATTTATAAATAGGTAGTTGCTCCTTCCCACGGCAACTACTAGACCAATATGGCTGTAATGTGGAAAAGAGATCATCTGGTAGAGATGTTCTGCTTCAAAGTTTTTTTTAATCCCCAAAAATTCCATGGTTTCCGTGGGATTGGTGAAAAACTTCCTTAAATATTTCCTTCATTTTTAAGCGTATCCTCCGTAACCTCACGTTTGGTTGCCTAGGAAATTTCTAATCACTCTTGATTTAGGTGATGGGAAAGACAGATCAGGAACGAGGAATTAAACCGCTTCGTATGTGTCTTTGGGGTGAAAGCCTTAATGTAATGAAGCCTTAAGACTAAGTAATGTAGGCAAGTCTTCCAGGATGTACTACGCGGATTGCAATCATTTCATGGACCCGGTGAAATTCTACCGCAAGAAGACCGGGCCGGCGGTGTCGGTTGCCACGGGCTGGTGCGTGCTGCGCGTGGACGCGGACGACCACGTGGTGTGGATCAAGACGCTGTGCGGCGAACAGCCCATGTACTACGAGAGGTGCCTCCTTGCTGTTGGTGAGCTGTTCCATCCTGCAGTTGGTAACAAAGCCTCCTCTAGAGCTAGAATACCTACTGTCCCAAGACTCAGGGTCATGTAGTCACCAGTCCCAAAAAGCTGCATCGCTTACATTTAAACTGACTGACCGGTTGCATGCAACCACGCACGCATCCTGACGCAAAGATTTGCGTTCGTTTAAAACAAAGCTGGCTTATAATTAGTCTGCACTTACACCAAACCAGCACTTTCAAGACAAAAGTCTTTTGTTGGTGCTAGTATCCGATACTTATTATGATATATTACCGAGTCTGTTATGCCTAGGAATATGCTGAAAAACAGTTAATGGGCTTACGTTCTGTAGGTAAAGGTCGCAAGAGTTTAGACTCTGCTCCTGTGGCGCCAAAAAATGTACGTAATCACCTCAAGCTTAATCAAGGAAGTCACTGTTGCCTATTCACAATTCAGCTGTAGTAGACTCTGGTAACCAGAAGGTACAGTTCTTACTAGTCCACAGGTGACCTATTTCTGATTTGATAATCTCGTAGATCACGTGGAAACGTTGATCTGATTTTAACTGATATATGCCTACCTAAGTACCCAATGCCAGTGCAGTATGATGCATCACGAATACCAGGACTTGGATTGCAATTTCATGCAATGCACCGCTCTACGCTCGGTATACTGATATATAAGTTCTTAAGTCCGATCATGACCTGTAATTTCAACAATCGGCTAGAGTGCCTTTCAAACCGAATCAAACCCTTCGCAAATGCTGCTTTACGACAGAAAATTTATCACTGGTATCCATCCGGTTGAACTCTGCAAGCAAGTCCTACAACCAATTATTAAAGTCCCAATATTAATTCCAAATAGGATCGAAAGCGAAGAATCTCCAGATATTCAAAACAGCACCGAAGTTTGTGCGCGAGCGCACTCAGGTGCTGCGTACCGTGCGAGACCTGGAGGTCGCGTACCGCAAGGTGAAGGAAGCCAAGCACGTGGTCATCCTGGGCGGCGGGTTCCTGGGCAGCGAGCTGGCCTGGTACTTGGCCAGGATGAGTAAGATTGACAATTGTGGCTCCGACCTTTAAGAACAGATGTTTTTTACACCCTACAAGTACTTGACTGTGGATCTCACCCGATGGCTGTTAGTAAATGATGATGCAGCCGGCGATGTTACCGTACTTGAAAGAGTAAATTCACCCGTAACTCTTTCTACACAGCATCACATCGTTAAAGCTCCACGCTAAGTTGCTTGGCGGTGCGTCTTGGAAGAGTGATAAGTGATAACTAACTACGATAACCAACCGATTTAGCAGAGTGTATTAAAATTGCTCACTCGGACTTTATTGAGCGTTATTACCAATGAAGGCAGGCTAGTTAAAAATTCCGCTATTGCTATTTGGCTACAGTACTTACCATAAAAATTGGCTGATTAATAAACTATGAAGTTAACGTCAGATTCTTTAAACAGACAAAGAGGTAGAAAATCATGGAGACAAGGAGGAGGCGCCAGAAATTGAGTTAGTGCACATGATCAAGGACAAGGGCATCCTGGCAGGTGTGCTGCCAGAGTATCTGGGCGAATGGGCGACGGAGAAGATCAAGTGCGAAGGCGTTACCGTTATGCCCAAGAGTAAGCATATCATCGATAAGTAATTATTACACAACATTCAGATCACTCGCAAATAGTGGTTTCCAATACTTGATATATCCATATTTTACCTTACTAGAGGTAGAAAGAACAATGGTGCGGGCCCATACATCGCTTTCGGTCACGTTACGCTATTGCAACTATAAATGAAAAAATATTTTTTTGGTTGGACCTGCAAGCCTGAACTCAATGCTAAAAGATTTTTCTTACAAAAAAGTGGAGAAAAATTAATATTTTATTTTCAAAATATTGTATCTGAGTATTATAACAACTGCGACCTCCGCCATGAAACATCTGAGAGCATAGACAATACACTATATACTCTTTGATAAATACTTGTCACTTGTCCCAGAATTTGTCAATGTCGACAGTTGAGACCATGTAGCCATCATGTAGCTGTCGGACAATGTTGCGAGATGACGGAATTAAAAAACTCCAATTGACTGAAAGAAAATTCTAATTGAGTTAATAAATTAATATTGAATTACAAAATCACAAATATTCAAACAGTTTATTTAAGTGAGACTGGCTCACACGGAAAAATAATATTCAGTTTTACTCCAACGCAATGAAAACCCCTAAAATAATTTAATCTTTTTATGTAAATATATTCGAATAAAATAAAATGCAAAAAAAGAACGAATGAAATTGACATTTATATTTATTATTTAAAAAAAAAAGCAAGTGCCGAGTTTCTTGCCCGTTCTTCTCGGTGCAGTGCTACTTTCCGAACGAGGCGGTAGAGTCTTAACGTTTCGCAAGAGCCTGTAAGTTAGGCCTATGTGAAAGAATACAATTTTTGAATTTTGAATTTGAATTTTGACACAGTTATTATTGTCTTGTATTCTACAGTCTGATCTAAGAATTAACGTAGTACTTGAAAATAGGTTTTTCTTTAGTATAGTCTGTTACATGTTGTTCTCGTATAAAAGTGGACCGATCGTCAAAAAGATGGAGCATAAAAGTGGAAAAGTTTGGCATCCGGCAACACTAGCAGTCAGGAATGTGGAAACGGAACCTATCAATATCAATTGAATTTCTTTAAATATTTTATTTTTTGACCCGTCCTTTACAATAACCGGTGATACCTTGAAAAAATTTTGTTATTTATTAGAATCGTCTTGTAATAAATATTACATCTAGACGCTAAACTTTATTTGTGTACATTTCTGCCCATGTTCTTTAACATAAGGTCGATAAAAGTTATGTCATATTTCTATGTCTAGTAAGGCAAACTATAGATAGATTGAATATGGGGAACTGCCATTAGAGAGGTCTGTGCATTTCAGATAGCTTCTCTACTCTGTAGAAATAAAAAATAATGCTCATTTTAATGATAATTTTTATTTGCAGCGCAAATCTATGATGCGTACAAATCTAAGGACGGGCGTCTCGAGCTGACCTTGTCTGATGGCTCTTCACTGGTCACTGATTATGTAAGTGGGTTCTCTTGAGGTTCTGATTTACATCGGTCAAATACAGTTGTCACTTGTCAGAAGGCGGTAGGTAAGTGTAAGTAAGGACGATGTAAACTGAACTGAATAGACAGAGTGTTGAACTAAGTTGACTATGTAATGTCTGATAGGTCTTTAACCATTATTTTTTTCGAAAATGCCTTATAGATGCAGCTAAATAATAAAAAGAACACTTAAAGTCCAAAGTCCATAACACAAAAAGTCATAACACAAAAAGTCCATATCCGGGAGAATTGAACATGAAATTATTATAACTTATATTAACCTTAGAGTAAGAATTAGCTATAAGATTTATGTAAAATGAAGTTGTTTAATAATTTTAAGTTTTTTTTGGAGTAATAAAGCATTTTGGAGTAATAAAGACTTTTCCGAAAATATAGGCCAATTTCTTTTTATAGCTTCAATGTTTTTAATTACAGGGACTCTTTCTGTTTGTAAGAACAGGCTCGAACTTTATGACCTTGTGATTCACAATGTGGTTTCTTCAGGTCCTGGTGGCGATTGGCGCTGAGCCTCGCGAGGAGTTGGCGGAACCCTCGTTCCTCGAGCTGGACACTGTGAATGGCGGATTCATGGTAAACACTGAACTGGAAGCCAGGACACATCTGTATGTGGTAAGTCTGTAAGGGACACATCTGTATATGGTGAGGTTAATAATTCCGATAAGCGGAACGCACGATGGATTCTTGGTTTCGATCATAAGTCCATTAAATAATTTATGGTCCTGGTGGAAACTTCAAGATTCACACGAAAAGTAGGTCTTAAATGTGTGAGAAACAATTGGTCATTGGTTCTTTGGTTCAAAAAAGGTACAAAAACTTTAAAAAGAAGATTCAATTGATTTCAAAGCATCGCTATTCGCTGGTCCCCTTAAGGCGGTTCCTAATATTCTATTTAACCATAGTTTGCCTTACTAGAGATAGTTAACATAACTTGTATGGAGCTTATCTCACATTGATATCTCTAGTTACAGGGCAAATAGAAGATAAATAGAATATTGGAATCAGCATTAAGAGATCGCCGAACACCACGATTTTAAGTTGTTTGAAGCCAAAACCCTTTCACAATTGGTTATGGTCCTTTTGAAAGCAATAATGCAGTAAAAAGGTCAAAGAATCTATGCGTGTCTATGATAGTGACTATTATTTCGTCCCTTGGAATAAATAGACCCTTGGAATGGCAAAAGTACCCCAAGCGGTTTGGTCCTTGAAAACTTGCTTTAGTGTATTTCCAGGCAGGTGATGCTGCAAGTCTGCACTCTCAATGGAAAGACAACACTCGTCTCCGTATGGAACACTACGGCAATGCGCAAGAGCAGGGCTACATCGCCGGAGCCAACATGACAGGCTATTGGATCCCGTGCAACGTGGAGCCGCATTTTTACTTCCGACTCGGCGAAGAACTGGACGTGGAGGTGAGCTGATAATACCATAATTGTGTCTTACCGTACAGAAGGTTCACTCTGCTTACCCTATAGACATCCACTGCTGGATATAGGCCTTGCCGAGAGCGCGCCACCATACACCGTCCTCCGCCTTCCTCATCCACCCGCTACCAGCGACCTTTTCAGGTCTTCGGTCCAGCAGGCGGGCAATTCCAACATGAGTTAAATAAATAGCGACTGTAGCGCTGACACAATAAAGTGCATTTCAGTTTCCAAGATCTTCTACTTATGTCGTTATAAATTTTAACGTTGTGCTTTCTTTCTGTCGCGATACTTTATCGCCCTTTATCTCTTTCCGGCTTGCTCGGAGTCCTGATAAAACCGCTGAGCGGTCGGCGCTATACCTTTGTAGCTACTGTGCCAGTGAATCCCCCCTAGAGGAAGGAAGACACTCGTCAAGTTAAGATGAATAACATATGCGATCGGATTTCCATTTCACGAGATAAATGGGGGTCCCGATACAATCTATGGGTTATAAAATGGCTTCTCTATCAAAAGGAAAATATAGCCAATGTTTTGTTACAACAATCCTTGTACTGATGCAATATTTATCATCAAAGAAAGAGTTTCATAATGTACGGTTTTTATTAGGTACACGAACTACGAGTAATGTCGGTGTTAATGTCTGTTCTTTATTTGTGTAGTGACGATGAAATTTAATGTTATTTAATGTTTTCAAGGGCGTGGGTGAGGTAGGCGCCTGCATGCCAATCGTTGCTCTGTTCAAGCCTTGTAACGAAGACAGCAAGCCCCAAGCGCCTGAAGCCGGCGAGGGTGATCGGCCATGCTTCAAGAAGTAAGTCAAAATTAGTATTCGTTTGAGATTCACTGCAATCTCATCTACATTGCAAGTGAAACCCCCATATGTAGGTTGGAGATAGAAGGGATATATCTTTTTGGCGACACGGCTGTGCAGGTCTACCCAGTAGCACTTAGACCGTTGCCAATCTAAATATTGAGCTTGCCGCTATCTAAAGATCCAAATTCTGTTGCCACAAAAACAAAAGCGCCTCCTTGGCAAGGGTTTATTTGACCAAACACATAAGCAGCCGGCACCTTGTGCGTACTAGGTCAGTATGGGGTACGAGTTTCCTGTGGAAGTGGAACTTTACTAACAAAACGTTAGTAAAGTTCATGCTTTTCGCTAGATGTGCTTAGACCAATTACTACAAATCGAAGCCCGAATAACGACCACTGGATATCCTCTAAATATATATATATATCCTCTAAATATGTATATTCGGAAAATGTATTAAAGCAATTAATAATAAATAAAAATATAAATTAGTAAGTGATACCTATTTGGCAACATGAATTTCCTAAAACGCATAATTTGGATATGTCAGACTCTCAGTCTAGGAGGCATGTGTTGGGTACAAAATCCTGAACCTTCATTTCCTTCCAACAGGGCTGACGAATATAAGAACAGATATAAACGCGGCATGCTGTTCTACTTGCGAGACGAGACTATTGTTGGCTTCGTGTTCTGGAATCTTCCACCAGTTGATGACCGATACGAAGTTGCCACCGAGGTACCGAAAGGCTTAAGAGTCTTCTGACCCTCGGTATCTCCCATACAAACGTAATACCAAAATCATTTGTAATTCGTGCAATTTTCAATCATTTTGTGGTGTTATTCGGGTTCATATAGTAATAATCTATGCTCCTGGCCATATTTGGTTCCGAAATACTTTTGTTAAACGAAAATGTAAACGAATTTAGTTTTGCTTATTTTTATGTCAAAGAGGACATGTTTTCTACTTATTTGTTTCGTAATAAAAACAACACTATCTCACGTCGCATTAGTTCAGGAGCACAGTTTTTAATGTTCAGCTAAAGAAAAACACCAGTTAATAAAGAAAGTTACAAGTTTTCATTCATAATTTTTGGTATTACGGAACTCGACCAAAGTTATAAAAATTTTGATCAAAATTTATTATTATTTTGTTTTAAAGAAGTATTTCCGAACCAAATATTATAGCCAGGAGCATAAATTATTACTAGATGATTCCGAATAACACCACAACATGATCGAAATATGCACGAATTACAAATGATTTTGTATTTTGAATGTATGGAGAAAACGTAGGTCAGTGCATTCTTAACACTTACAGTAAAATGAGGAATGTCGTCCATCCCCCAGCTTGATCAGTGATAAACAAGAATGATCAAAGGTGGTATCTATGTTGTTTACTCAAGAACCAAAATATTCTTGGGAAATAAAAAGTTCTTTTTAAGACCAATTGGCTTTAGGAAATTGGGTTTCTTATTGGGATTTTATTTTTGTATACAAAAAGTTATTTTCTTTTCAAGCCACATTTCCTGTCATACACTTTTTATTGAGAAGAACACCTTATTTATTTTATTTACCCATAATTTTAGGAATCCGGATAGTACTTAAAAAGTTGGTAGGAGTTAATGTAGACCGTAAAGTTTGGATTTAAATCAGCTTAGTAGTGAATTCCATACATCAACACACTTAAAAACCTAATTTTACTGCAACTGCACTGCTTCATTAAAAGTCGGAGTATTTTATTTATTTATTTAAACATACAAATAGACTTACATACAGTTATATGATTATGGAAGGTGTAGTCATAAACTCTTAAGAGTTTTTCTGTACACCTTGCGTCGCCGACAGTATTGATTATTGTGATTTAAGGAACACATCAATAAGCAAAATACACTAAGATAAACTACTAAACAATAGTGATGTTGAAATTATACAAATACACAAAAGGCAGATAAACATCAAAAGTAACAAATTATTATCTATCGTTATTACTATCTAAGAAGGTTAATGAGGGTAGTTCGAAGTTAAAAGTCAATACGAGCGTAAAACCCTTTCGTTGACGCTCGCGCAGTTTGTATTCAGGCGAACCGTCGCCGTTCATTCTTGTTGCTATACAGCGTGTATTAATGTTATTAATTGTAAATGAATATATGTAAATAGTTTGGTAAATCAATCTGAGTATTTATTAGTTATAAGTTGTAAGTAGTATTTTTTTAGTTTATATTTTACATTTTTGCTTGTAATTTCTTTTTTAAGGGTGTTTGGTAGCTGGTTGATAAGGTACGGTACTACATAACTCAAACGCCTCTTCCCATATAAGTTGTTATATTGAGATACTTGAAGTTTTAATTTATCATATCTACGCGTCGAGTTGGTAATATGTACTTTCCTTAAGTTCTCATTAAAGTATTGTTCAGTTAACAGATTTAGTTAAATTTTTTCATGAATAGGTATGATTTTGCAGTACGCGAATAGGCTACGATAATCTTCTTTATAAAGATTTTTAATCTTTTTAGGTACAATTTCTTTTAATATACGTAACTGTAGCGAAAATATTTTATCAAGGTGAGTCTTAAATGTTCTTCCGTAACTTGATAGTCCATAAGATATAATTGATTCAACCAATGCTTTATACAGTAATAATAGTGTTTTGTAAGGTATTTTAGACTTAATTAGTGAGAATTTTGCCAATATAGCTCTAAGTTTATCACCTAAATAATTGATATGGTCTTTCCACACGATCCGATCGTCTATAACAAGTCCGAGGTATTTGTGTTTGTTTACTAAGTCTATGGCGTCACAATTACAAGTCACTATGTTGTTTGAATTCATGTCATGAAGGCATTGGTGATTATGGGCTATAAGTTTGGGTTTTGAAGAGCTTCTCATTTGACTAGAGCTGATGTACATTAGTTTGGTCTTATTTGCATTGAGCACTAATCCAACGTCATGTGACCATTTTGATAATGTATCAAAATCACTTTGTAAATAAGATAAAGCCTCTTCTACTCTGCCTCCTGAGGCAACTAAGCAAGTATCGTCGGCAAACTGGTAAATTTCACATTTCTTTATAACATTGGAAAGACTATTAACGTAGGTAAGGTAGTGAAGAGGCCCTAAAACGGAGCCCTGAGCTGTACCTTCAGATGCCTGAACTGAAAAACTGTCGATATTACCCACTCTCACCCGATAAGATCTATCCCGTAAATAATCTGCGCACCACCTTAATAATTTCCCTCTGACCCCACTATCGTCAAGGCTTTGAAGCAATTTGTCATGCCTAAGCGTGTCAAAGGCCCTGCTATAGTCGATAAAGACGACTAGAATATGTTTCTTTTTATTTAAGTGGTTGTATAAGCTGTCAGTAAACTCGGACAAAAGTTGCGTTGTATTTTTATTAGCTTGAAATCCATATTGGCTGCTTGTAAGTATACTGTGCTTGCCATAAAACTGGTATATCTGTGAGCTAATATATTTTTCAATTATTTTATCGATGGTGGGTAAAATGGTTATCGGTCTATAATTGTTAAGATCTACCCGACTACCTTTTTTATAAACGGGTCTTACTATACCAGTTTTCAGCAAGGGGGGATACTTACCTGTGTGAATACAGGTGTTTATAAGTTAGACTAAGTATAAGTTTGACTGTATCACATTATTGTCGCAGATCCTGCGCGCGCGACCATCTTACAAAGACATCAACCTGATCGCGGAACTCTTCGGGTTCCCGGAGGCCAAGTGCGAGTACAGCAAGGACGCCGAGCTAGTGCAGCCCCCACCCTGCATCAAGAAGTGAGACCAGTTTTGGGAACAAAACTAAGATAATAATATATCCCCATTCAAAGATTTAGATCGCAAGAAGCGCCCAAAAATGTCCACAAACAATGCTGAGTGAGTGCTCTCAGCATGCTGTAGTTGCACTTGTGATGGAAAGAGTGACAACGTGTCGCAAACAAGGGCTCATCTAGCGATTAAAATCTTTGCTCCCATTATCGAACCGGACAAAGCTGGAAGATGGCACTTAAAATTCCTAACATCCAGCCTAGGATATAAATTTAGGTTGGAAGATGGGAATGAACCGTGTACTCCCAGGTATGAAGGTTTTAGGCCTCTACGATTTCGCATTGTGAAGTCAATATCTCCTGAGGATGTCCTGAAAGTGACAGTGAGCGTTGAAGAAAGTGTTGGAAAAATATGTGGGCGCGGTATTCCTGCATACAAATTAGTTTCAAGTGCCGTAATATTATAGCAAACAAATTAATCTATCCTGCATAAGTTTTTTAAACACCACAACTTCATATTTGATCGTCATCTCGTCTGATGTTAAGTGATGATACAGCGGAAGATAATATTATTATCGTATATCTACTAAATTGGAAGGCGTAAGTAAGCTGCTTGGCAATGCTATTTTGCTATTATGGTATGGTAAATTAGACAGATTAAGTAGTACTTAAATATATTTTGAGTACCTCATCTCAACCCCTTTTTATGTCCCATGCTGGGCACGGGTCTCCTCTCAGACTGAGAGGGGTTTGGCCATAGCCCACCACGCTGGTTCGGGTTGGCGGGCTTCACATACATTCGAGAACATTTTTGTGAACTCTCAGGCATGCAGGTTTCCTCGCGATGTTTCCTTCACCGCTAGGCAAGTGATATTTAGTTTCCTAAAAACGCAAATAACTCGGAAAGGTCAGAGGGACGTTTTGAGTACCTAAACGCACTGAATTACGCAAAGTCTCTGTGTCTATGATTCCAAAATTAATTTATTATTACTACTATAGGAAAATTCCCACAAAGTATGTGTAATGAGTTGGCGAAGTTGTTTCGGTACAAAGAATAATGTTTTTGTTTCAGTTATCGGTTCGCCTGAAATCTCCAAGGATCTGAAGCGAACAAGGAATGTGAAGACGTAAATGTGATGTAACTAAATTAAACTACAAGTGACTTATAAATAAATAGCTACATAATATTCGTTCCTACTCAAGTGTTTTATTGAAAATTCAATTACTTCCGCAATGTTTTTTTAAATTCTCGACGTTTTGTGCGGTAGATCTGAGAGGTCGTAAGCGATTTTTTTGATATCCCTCACGGCAAAACAATGTTTGCCGGGATCGAACTAGCGATAATTTAAGGGAGTGTTCTATAGCACATTGCAAGCAAAAGAACGTCTATTAATAGGCATAGAATTCGAGGCATTTCAATTGATTTATTTTAACGTTTTACATTATTATTAGGTATCCAGCGATGGAGAATATTATACCCAGTCGAATTAGACCATTTGAGACATGTAAACAACAGACTTTCAAGTTGAGTCGTATGCACACACCCAAAAAAACGCAACCAAAATTGAAATGGCTCTCCCGGGGAGGGGTTGAGGCACTCCCTATTAATAGGGGATTTTTTTATCTGCTCGTAATAAGCTATAGAACACTCCCTTAAATTATCGCTAGTTCGATCCCGGAATAATAGTAATGAAAAAGTCACAGTTGCGATTATTGTATGTCATTATGTGCCTAATTGTGGTGATAGAGCCACTTCATGAGCAAGTGTGATGAAATAGTAGTTTATGAAACGGATGCATAATGGGGGGTATTAAAACATGAGTGTGAGTTTAAAAAACGAGCCGCAGGCGAGTTTTTTAATAGTATCACACGAGTGTTTTAATACCTAATTATGTAGAGTTTCATACACTACTTTATCTACACTCAAATTATCATAAATCCAAACCATAAAATCTTGCTAAAGTTTGTCGTAAATCCTTCACTTTGTCGATAAAAGATTGTGGGTCATTTTTGTTGCAATTACTAAAATGTCAGGTGGAATTAAATTTTCTTTAGTAGGTTTCACTGCTAGACATTTTTCCGCGCTAAGTTTTGACTAAGTAACAAAAATAACACAAAAAGTTAGGTATGGCGCCAAAATTCAGTTGTAAACTGTGTATAGTCTGTTAAAAAAGTCATGAAACAAAAAAGAGTAGAAAAATATTTATACAAGTCAGATAAAGTATATTTTTAGTGGATAATTAAATAACCAAAAATTATACATAATTCTTTTCAATATTCTGTATGAACACACTTTTTAATCAGTCATATAAGGCAGGGAAAAATTATTGTTTCCGTGAATTAATTGTTGTCTATGGTCGATGGTGGCCCATCCCATGACTACCAAATAAACGTTGTCTGTGGACTCCATATATAAAAAAACAAAATTGAGGATTGGCTCTACACTCTCTTTTGGCTATGACGACCACAGAGAAAAGAAAGTTATTCCCTGGTCTGTGATGACGACACATAAAAATACAGGAACCCAGAGCCGAGTATCGTAATAGAAATTATTCAACTTTCTAGAGATATTTCCATAGTACAGCGATGTTATAATGAATAACATTTTAATAATTATAGAAGTCTGTGAATAAAGTAGGTCAATATGTGACATATTTTGATTTCATAATTCAAACTTTAAGCAATGAGCGTAGATAAAGTATTTTTTGCCGCACTTTTGAAGTGAAGGGCTTCCCTCTTGGACCTCTCTTGTCTGCTTTTGACTTTGACTTTGATTAATTTAATTGTAACTACCCTCGCTAGGATGCGTTCTGGACAAAATCGCGTTGATTCACTCGGCCGCGAAAATTTAAATTTTATTTAGCTTTTCGAAAATAACTAGTTAATAAATCTATGTAGCGTAGTAATGGTATTGGTGTATGATGAACTAAATTAGTGTTTTGTTACAAAATTAAACATAATCAGTGGATTAGGAATAATAGTCAAAGAAAAGTTTTAACTACTTAGGTACCTACTTAATAGTTAATCCTAATTCGCGTAAATCGGAATCGGAAAACAGGGTATTAGTTATTACTTATTACTGTATTATATTATTTTATTTCATTGATTTGTTACTACATTCTTTATAATTTCAATGTATGAAAGGCTCAAAGAAATATCTAGGATTAAGTTAGTTCTCAGCTTTATGAAGGTAATGCTAGCGTAGATTGTATTTCAAGCTTGTTTTCCCATCCTGTATAAAAATTGCCTTGTTAACTCGGTTTAACTTGTTTGAGGGAACATAAAATATCAGCTATCTAATATACTTATCTATCTAATATACCGAGATGGTTTTATTAGCTTATTTAACTATGTTTGTTAAATCTTCTATGATTTTCTATATAAGCACTTACTTGCACCTTGCACTTATTGATTGGACTTTGCACTTAACTTCTTTAGACATGTAATACCTAAATCAAAGTTATCGCTACCTGATAGCTATCTCACCTGATGATAAGTGAAGATGCCGGATATGTTTAAATAGCGAATCCTAAATCGCCTGTCAGCGGCGGAAACGATCTAGGTTAGAAATTATAAAATCCCATAATTGCCCTTTGTCGATAATATATATAATCATCAAACCTGTGACCTCCCACTCATAAAACTAAGCTAATATAATAAAATTGAATTAATTTAGCAGGACAGATTATTTTGATAATCATTAACTACTTGAAAAGAATCGTAGCTACGGTTTTGCATTGTAAAGTCAACATCTGATAAGGATGTTTCGGTGTCAAGACGAAACGTGCATCGAAGAAATTGTTGGAAGCATTGTGTGTGGTGTTTCATGTGGGCGGGATGTTCCTGCATATTGGACCATACAGATTTTTCAAGTAGCGGTTTATCACACAAATAATAAAAGCGAAAGTGTGTGTGTGTAATTGTGTATGTATGTTTTAACTCAATTTGGATGATATCTGTTACATAGATAGCTTATTACCTGGATTGAAACATAGGCTACTTTTTATTTCAGAAAAAATCATAGTTCCCGTTAGATATTTAAAAAACCCAAATTTTCTAGGTTCACGTGCCATAAAAGTTGGTATAAAGGTTAGAATAGGGAGCGACAACGGGAGCGAGAAAGTCACGTTCCCTCGGGATTGGTGAAAACCCGAATTTCACGCGGGCGGAGCCGCGATCAAAAGATAGTGGCAAAATTTCTTTCCTGCTAAGTAATTTATGGATATCTGCAAAATAACGCCTGCTTCCATTCCATATTTAACTCTTTGATTGGCTGGTGGTAGGTATGCAGTCGTCGAAATGAGCTCCTCAGTGGTAAAACGCGATAAAATCTCACAAATTAATGTTCTCTAATTGTAAGTTAATTAGTGTTCGTGAAAAAAAGCCCGCGAAGACGTACAGTAAGCCGCAATTAATGAACAATGGCGACAAATTAACACTATAAGTATAATGGACGAATTAAAACGAGGAATGATTGCGCGACACTTGTTCAAAACGGTTCAGAAGAAAGCATGGAGAAGTGCAACGTTTAATTGCATTTTATTACTGGATATGATATTATTATTGTCCATAATTAGCAATAAAAGGTGAAAATTTTTTCGCTGTAAAATCTGTGGTAACATCACTGACTAGTGATTAGGTATTAACTTCAAGATATAGGCATCCGAACGATTTACATAAACCTTGTTTTTCATACAAGCAAACAGTAGCGCCAACTGTCAAAATACTATACGAACTACCGCGTGGCCTTGTACTGTTGGTACTAATGACACCGAACTGGCGACATTTTTTCGCGCAGTTCGCCCCGTCTAGAGTAGATGTCAAATGGTAACTTGCAATATTGCGTAATTACTAATTTGAAACAGTGGGCATAAATAAAATTGGTCAAGTACGAGTCGGGCTCGCGCACTGAGGGTTCCGTACTATCAAGCCCCATTCTCAATAGTATTTTAAGTAAACTAAACACCCCTGTATACCAAATAAAAAAGGCGTGTGGCACTCGGAGACTGCTACGGTAAAGCTATTGCATAGAATTTAAAGTTACTTTTAGTTTGCCATCTATCGAAAAATAGCAGAACTTTTTAATGACTTTTTGAAATATCACGCCGTGATATTTCAAAAAGTCATTAAAAAGTTCTGCTATTTTTCGATAGATGGCAAACTAAAAACTAAAAAGTTGTGGAGTTGCGCTCCTTGCTTTCATGCTAGCCTAGTACCAAAAGCTCTACTTTAGGAGTGCCAGGCTATTTTCGTTACGAAATTTCTGGATTCGGTCTGCACCGTCAAAGCCCGCGATAGAAGCTATGCAATAGCTTAAAAAAAGGGATCAAGCTGAAATAAAAAAAAATTTTATTTCATATAGGCTCGTATGACAAGTCATTTCATTTTACATGGTCTCTGACTTAAAACTGAGTTTAGGAGGGTTCACAATTTACAAACACGCCCTACGGCTGAGAAGAATAATTTCTACTAGGATTAAGTTTGCCATATTTTAGTTGTAACATTTTTTGCTCTTTATTTTTAAAGGCTTTTTCTTTTATTTTATATTTAATTATACCTAATTAATATATACTGTTCTTACGTTGTAAAAAAATTGGTACATAATTGTTTTAAAGAATAATTCCTTTGCCTTGGTTCTGATTATATTGCCGTGTAATTTGTACCGCTTCACTTTATTACTTCTGATTGTCAGAAATGACTTTCGCCGCGAATCAAGTGCGAATCGGGCTCGTACACTGAGGGTTCCGTATTATAAAGACCAATTGACCCGGTTTTCCCCCCTTTTTAAATAAAAATTTTCAATTTTTGTGATTGCAATAACGTCGCGCCGCAATTACCTACAACTATTCCAAATTTCAGGTCGATAGCTTTAATAGTTACTGAAATAATCGAGTGTGACAGACGGACGGACGGACGGATGGACGGACGGAGAAAGTCTCACCATAATTGTTCCATTTTTACCATTTTGGTATGGAACCCTAAAAAGGAAGCAACCGAAATCATACAAAGTAATCCAAAACTTTGGCTCAATCAGATTTCCTAATTTCAGGAGAATTTTTGATTACAAGAAAAATTGACTTTAGCTGCTTTATTTTTGAGCCAAGTAACTAGATTATGACATGCTAAATAATATGATGTCAATTATCTAATCTATAATTGAACACGTTACTATTTTATATGTTCCTTCGGAAATCGTAAATTTCGACTCAAGCATAATTCTAACGCATGAACCGTCTTAAGTGTGGTATTATTTGTTACATCCTATAGCCAATTCACCAACATACATATACAGTGTGTCCGGGATCGAACTAGCGATAATTTAAGGGAGTGTTCTATAGCTCATTACAAATTCCCCACAAAGGGGGGCGCCCCCTCACCCCCTTCCCGATAGAGCCATTTCAATTTTGTATTAGTTTTTGGGCTGTGTTATTTTAACGTTTTACATTATTATTGGGTATCTAGCGATGGAGATTATTCTACCCAGTCAAATGAAACCATTTGAGAACATGTGAATCAACAGACTTTCAAGTTATTACTAATATTGTGTGCACATACCCAAAAAAACGCATACAAAATTGAAATGGCTCTACCGGGGAGAGGGTGAGGGGGCGCCACCCCCTTTATAGGGGATTTTTTTTTTTTGCTTGTAAGGAGCTATAGAACACTCCCTTAAATTATCGCTAGTTCAATCCTGGACACACTGTATAGTCTATATCCACTTTGGAACTACAGAAGAGGTCGCCTACACTGCTTTTAAAGAAAATACTCCGCGAAAAATATGAAAAAGTTTCCCATTATATCACATTAACAGACAGACAGGTAACATAAGTAGCGTTCACAGTACAAGGGTGTTGTGAGGGCACATTACTCATGTCGCTATGGGACTCCTCTGGGGGCCCACTGAACTACGTGTTTTTACTACATAAAGGCCTTTTTCATAGACAATAAAAGTATTGGACTGAATTTCACTAAAAAAGTCATATAATAGCGTCCCAATGTTTTTTGATTGACATTTGAGTAATGAATCTCGAATAATCTCGAGTAATGAATCGACGACCTCCATGGCGCAGGGGACGCACGCTCGGATTCGAGTGGGAGGTCGCGGGTTCGATTCCTGCCACGGGCCACTTTGGAATTTTATAATTTCTAAATTGGCTCAGGTCTGGTCTGGTGGGAGGCTTTGGCCGTGGCTAGTTACCACCCTACCAGCAAAGACGTACCGCCAAGCGATTTAGCGTTCCGGTACGAAGCTGTGTAGAAACCGTTGGGGTGACATAACTTACCCCTTCCAAGTTAGTACGCATACATCTTCGGCTGCATCATCACTTACCATCAGGTGAGATCGCAGTCAAGTACTAACTTGTAAAGCGTAAAAAAAAAAATTATGAAACTACAACAAAGTCTTGTCTTAGTTTTTCATAGGAATGAAAAACGCACATTTTAATGAATGAATTTTAATTATACGCCTTCTCATGGTATTATTTCATAACTTTTTAACAAAATGTCAGAATTCAAAGTCAAATTCGTAAAATTAATAAATTTAATTTTTTTTGTGACGATAAAAAAGAAAATGTTGATTATTTAATAAACGCCAATAAACTCAAAACTTAAATTTCAATAATCGTATAGGAATCGTACAAATGAACCTATTATTTAAAAATGTCGGATTTGCCCTTTTCTCTCACGACGGCAGAATGGCTCTGACATAGTTAATTGCGATTTTTAGGGTTCCACACCAAAATGGTAAAAATGGAACCCTTATAGTGAGACTTTCTCCGTCCGTCCGTCCGTCCGTCCGTCCGTCCGTCCGTCCGTCCGTCTGTCACACTCGATTATTTCAGTAACTGTTCAAGCTATCGACTTGAAATTTATAATAGTCATAGATAATAGTGACCCGACGTCATAACAATCGTAAAAATTTGAAAATTGTTTTTATTTTTATTTAAAAAGGGGGGAAAACCGGGTCGATAAAATTTCAAAATGAGATAACAATATTGAGTGGGGTATGTATGTATGTATGTATATTCTTTATTGTACACCCAAACAACTATTTACTAAATTACAAGTACACAAAGAGGCGGACTTATCGCTAACTAGCGATCTCTTCCAGACAACCTCAAGTCATCAGGATAATTTGGAAGTAGGAGAGTGGGTGGTAGAATATGAAATATTATACAATAAACTTACATGCTAATAGCTATACATAAACTAAACACTAAAATAAATATATATAAAAAAAAAGACTAATATATAATATACAATAAATAACAACAAGCTTACAACATAATAAACAAATATAATACACATAATCATTCTTAACAATAATAGAGAGAAGAATAATTATTAATGTCGCTATCGATTATTGCATAGTGACAGGTAATGATTTTTGACGTCAGCCTTAAACTTTTCCAGTGTCTTGGCACGATGGATATATGAGGGAAGCTCATTCCATAGGCAAATGGCCCGGACTGTAAAAGAAGTTTGGAAATATTTAGTACGATGTGAGGGCATTTGAAGTGAGAGCTTCCCAGCCGCACGTAGAACCATACCATCGGTATCGTGGGGTATCATATGAAAGGGCGTTACTTGTGTATTCTAAAACTAATTTTTATTAATTTTTAAGCCTGATAGTTTTTGATTTATTGGGCAAACTGTCGAAAAAAATACCGTTCCCCCCCCCCCCCCTTATCTCCGAAGTTTACCAATAGAAAAATCTGAAATAATTATGATTAACAGAAGTTAACGTATATTTTACAGGAAAAATAAAATCAACTCGCTGAATAATATACTTTTTTTGATAATAACAATAATCCGCCAAAAACAAAGTTACGTTTGCGGTTTGCCAACAAAAGTACCTACATGTAAATTATACTCGTAAATTCATGAACAAAAGTGATTCTTTGAATGTTTTACTTTTTTCATGGTATAGAACCCTCGGTGCGCGAGTCCGACTCGCACTTGGCCGGTTTTTTTGTGTTCAATTGACTATTAGCTTTAAAAATACCTACACAAAACGCGCGCATGTAAAAAACAAACAGAAATACTACAGTACAAAAGCGAAAATACGTACGTATTACAAGCTCTTGATGCTTTACCTAATAAAATACTTTGCGCGAGTCGGTCCGCCTGTTTTTTTCGCTCATGGTTAATTATATAGGTACTTTCCAGAGATTTACATGTTCGCTTATTTTTATGATATACCATCTACTTAATATATTTATTATAGTGCGATAGAGGTACCTACTAAAAGCCTACATAAAGGTTTTTTTCTTAAAATCTCATCTTAAACCTTCAATTTATTAGGAAAAAGAGTATTCCTAAAATAATAAGATGTATACCTATTGTGCTAAACGAAAACAGTAAACTCCACAACTTTTGCCTCAAGGCCTTTCAGCTCTCAGGAGTATGATGGATGGGAAACGGAAAACGTACCTAAACTCAAGCTATCGATACACCAAAACATCTCTTCAACTTCTACCTATTTAAAAGAAATGCTTATAACCAGAAAAAACCGGCCAAGTGCGAGTCGGACTCGCGCACCGAGGGTTCCATACCATAAAAGAAGTAAAACATTCAAAGAATCACTTTTGTTCATGAATTTACGAGTAAAATTTACATGTAGGTACTTTTGTTGGCAAACCGCAAACGTAACTTTGTTTTTGGTGGTTTATTGTTATTATCGAAAAAAGTATAATAGTTGGGGAGTTGATTTTATTTTTTCTGTAAAATATACATTAATGTCTATTGATCATAATTATTTCAGATTTTTCTATTGATAAACTTCGGAGATAAGGGGGGGGGAACGGTATTTTTTTCGACAGTTTGCTCAATAAATCCAAAACTATCGGGCATAAAAATAAATAAAAATCGGTTTTAGAATACACAAGTAACGCCCTTTCATATGATACCCCACTCAATATTGTTATTTCATTTTGAAAATTCGAAGCCCCGGTTTTCCCTCCTTTTTAAATAAAAATAAAAACAATTTTCAATGTTTTATGATTGCAATGGCGTTGGGTCACTATTACCTAAAACTATTCTAAATTTCAAGTCGATAGCTTCGATAGTTACTGAAATAATCGAGTGTGACAGACGGACGGACGGACGGAGAAAGTCTCACCATAAGGGTTCCATTTTTACCAAATTGGTATGGAACCCTAAAAAGATACGTGGCCGAATTCATTTTGGGTACTTCTCAGTGCGCGAATGGTAAGTTATAAAGTACGATAGGTAAGGTACTTAAGGTAGTAATAATTTTTTTACGGGATTTACATTTTTTAAGATCCGTTGTTAAATAAACAGATTAGGTACTTTACGTTTTAACTTCGCTGAAGTTTTTACTCCACTGGTACAGCTTATTCGGCACTGTTAGGTATATAGCGAAACATTCAAAAACAACATGGATTTTATGATTTATGACTGTCCCACATTACTGGTCTGTGCCCTAATCATCAAACGTTACAAGCCTTGTATTACAAGCGATTCTCTTGTAAATTTCTGCATTTTTACAAACGTGCGTTCATCAAAACTACACGTGTAAATTACAAGCTACAAGTTATATCACTTGTAATACAAGTGCTTTTTCACACGTGTATTAGTAATTTTGTTCATCAAAAATGCCACCGTTGCTTGTAGCTTGTAACTTGTGGCTAAAAGTTGGAGAATCTCCGCGGACTCTTTACTTGTAACTTACACATGTAGACATACGTACCTACCTACTTAATACATTTGATAATTATTATATTATTAACATTTTCGTGGTTTAGACTTTAGGAATTCCACAAGCTTAGTCAAATAATGGCGGGAAACAAAAAAATCTTATATTTATGTAAAACAAAAAAAATGAACAAAAATATCGTATATAAATTATGTACCTACTATCGCGGCATTAGTACGACAAAGCTAATCTTGGCACGTGGCCAAAATCGGAACTAACGCCGCTATCTTGTGATACTGTGTCGACAGATTGAAAATTGGGGAGGTTTTGTTAATAATAAGCCAAAATAACGTAAATACTTGCAACATACAGACAGATATGCCGACACAGGGATCTATCGAACATTGTCAAAAGGTAGCGACGTTAGTTCCGATTTTGGCCACCCACCAAGATAGCCTTGTACTTGCGGTATTATATTCATTGCGCAGACTTTTTTTTAATTAAAAACAACATTTAAAAAAAGATGTACTTGCGGTACCATATTTGTACCATAGACATTGCCCAAAGACAATTTTTTTTAATTAAAAACAATATTGAAAAAAGAATCTAGTATAGTCTGTCAAAAAAGCCATGAAACAAAAAAGTTTAAAAATAATTAAAAAGTCGAAATAAAGTAAATTTTAGAGGATACTTATATAATTAATAAAATATAGATAATTCTTTTCAGTATTCTGTTTGAACAGATTTTTCAATTACTATCATAATATAAGTCAGGGAAAAATTATTATTGTGTCCGTGAATTAATTTCAAGACTTTTGACGGACTACGTGCCACACTTGTAAATTAAAACTACAAGTTTCTAAAATCTACAAGTAACGTGAAATTACTTGATGAACGTAATCTACAAGAACTTGTGAATTTTTATTTAAACTTGTAACTTGTGAGCTTGTAGACTTGTAATGTTTGATGAATAGGGCACTGGTCTGACGAATATGCAGGACAGTGTAGGTATCGTCTAATAGACTATCGTCCAAAAGATATATGTATGGATTTGTGCCGACATCGCTTACTGACAACCGACAAACCGACAGTTGTCTGTTACTTTAATTGTTAAAATGGACCAACGGCCTGGTGAAATTATGAATGCACACAATAATAATAGCTGTGATAATAATGTGTTGCGGGTTAATTTTCTGACAGCTATTGGTTAATTAGGACACCGTGTATTAAGAGTCTGCTGACCCACGATGTCTCCATTCATACAAAATACCAAATCATTTGTTATTCGTGCATATTTCGATCATGTTGTGGTGTTATGTTATGTATAGTAATAATCTATGCTCCTAGCCATATTTGGTTCGGAAATACTTCTTTAAAACGAAATAATAATCAATTTTGATCAAAATTTTCATAACTTTGGTCAAGTTCCGTAATACCAAAAAATGAATGAAAACTTGTAACTTTCTTTATTAACAGGTGTTTTTCTTTAGCTGGACAATAAAAACTGTGCTCCTGAACTAATGCGACGTGAGATAGGGTTGTTTTTATTACAAAACAAATAAGCAGAAAACATGTCCTCTTTGACATAAAAACAAGCAAAACTAAAATCGTTTACAATTTCGTTTAACAAAGGCATTTCGGAAACAGATAATATGGCCAAGAGCATAGATTATTACTATACGAACCCTAATAACACCACAACATGATCGAAATTTGCACGAATTACAAATGATTTTGGTATTATGAATGTATGGGAGACACTGTGAGTCAGCAGACTCTTAAGTGCTATTCACAAAAAAAAACAAATGAGGCTCTGTCAACATATTATGACTGGTCTCACAGACTAGTCTGACGGATACGCAGGAGAGTACTATCGTCAAATAGATAAACTTATATTAAACTTGTGCCGACATCGCATACTGACCGCCGACAAACCGACATTTGTCTTGTTATAATAATGGACAAACAGCCTGGTGAAATTATGAATTCACACAAAAGTGTGTGGCGGGTTATCATATTACGACTTGGTCTCACAGACTGGTCTTACGGATACGCAGGAGAGCACTATCGTCCAATAGATAACTAGTAGGTATAGTGGACTTGTGCCGACATCGCATACTGACCGCCGACAAACCGACAGTCGTCTGTTCCAGTGGACAAAAGGCCTGGTGAAATTATGAATTCACACAAAAGTGTGTTGCGGGTTATCATATTATGACTTGGTCTCACAGACTGGTCTTACGGATACGCAGGAGAGCACTATCGTCCAATAGATAACTAATAGGTATAGTGGACTTGTGCCGACATCGCATACTGACCGCCGACATACCGACATTTGTCTTGTTATAACGGACAAACGGCCTGGTGAAATTATGAATTCACACAAAATTGTGTTGCGGGTTATCATATTATGACTTGGTCTCACAGACTGGTCTTACGGATAAGCAGGATAGCACTATCATCCAATAGATACTCGTAACTAGTAGGTATAGTGGACTTGTGCCGACATCGCATAGTGATAGCCGACAAACCGACAGTTGTCTGTTAGTACTTTTATTGTTAAAATGGACAAACGGCCTGGTGAAATTATGAATGTACACAATAATAATAGCTGTGATAATAGTGTGTTTCGGGTTAATTTTCTGACAGCTATTAATTAATTAGGACACCTTGTATTTAGTGCTATTCACAAAAAAAAAAACAAATGATTCTCTGTCAACATAATATTATGACTGGTCTCACAGACTAGTCTGACGGATACGCAGGAGAGTACTATCGTCAAATAGATAAACTTGATAACACCGACTTACATTGTTTGATAAATATTAAACTTGTGCCGACATCGCTTACCGACAGCCGACAAACCGACAGTCGTCTGTTACAGTGGACAAACGGCCTGGTGAAATTATGAATGCACACAATAATAGTGTGTACCGGTTAATTTCCTGAGAGCTATTAGTTAATTAGGACCGCTGTGTATTTCGTGCTATAGCGACCCGACGCCGGCAGTGCAAAGTGCTATTAAATTTTGCCGGAATGATTGTGGTATTATGATGAATATAGGCAGTAAATTTTAATTGTTTTGACTGGTTGGTAGAGCCACTATGAATAAATTTGGCATCCATGTTTCCTGTTATCACCTAGGCTAAGTCTGTTTTAATTACGTAGGTACGGTTTACCGGTTTTACAATTAGATAGAAGTCAGAAGATACGTAGGTATTGCATCTTCTTGCAAAACCGTATTAATTTTGGAGAAAATTAGAGAAAATTGGCTTGGCGTAGGTACATACTGTGCCATATATGGCTTGGCTCAATTTTTATGATTGCTTTCAAAATTCAAGTAAATGTTGCGAATGACATATCCGATCGCTAAATAGATCACGTGACTTTCGCGCAGACAACTGTCATTCTCATACGCGTCTGAATTTCGTTCCATAAACGTACCAAAAAGTATTGTGATTCAGCTGTAAGATAAAATTAAATGTAAGACTAGGAGTACCTAGTCGATAAATAATACAAAAAATATAAAGTAAAGAAAACTTATTCCGAAAAAATCACTGTCATATGAATCATACCTAGTATCTCTTTAAAATAAGTTAAGTAGAGTTCCATCGAGGGGATGTTACGATACGAGTTTATGAGTTTATGTCTAGAGACATGCTATAGACGCACAATCTTTCCTATGAATAATAAAGTAATTCCCTTGGACCACTATTTTTCCCGGCCGTTTGTTTTGTATCGCTGTATTAGATAGACTTGTTTCACTTCTAAGGTTCATATTTTATCAAATAAAATTTTATGATGTTAATGCTTCATCATCATCTTAATCCGCAGCATGTTACCGTCTCTTTTTCTTCAGTTACTACTCTTAATGCCTTCGGTAAGGTAATCTCATATCATCAATTTCCTAACTTTAGAGTTTAGGCTAATAGCCTAATACCTACTTGGAGTTTTTCGTAAAGTTATTTCGACCCGAGCATCAAACCTAATATTTTGTGATCCATGTCATGCTAAACCAATGAGCGAGATTATTCGAATCAACTCGAATATATTTACGTTGAGCTACGCGTATTTCTATGATAATAAAATTAGATAAAACCATCAACTTCAAAATTCTTGAGCTAGACTGACATAGACTTAACATTTACGTAAAAGGTAAAGGTTGACTCAGATAGCTCTTTTCATGTCAAAAACTATATTTTGAAGACAATGCCTTTAAAATATGTCAGCTTGTATGCCTATACGCTAATATCATGTTTACATTTTAAGTACCTACGAGTACCTATGTAGATTACACATTGTTTAGGAAAGAGTGCTCCAATCTAGACCTCATCATTGCCTCCCATCAGATACGATTGTCGTCAAGCGCAAAATAAATAACAAGTCCGCCATCTTGGTTCTTGGTTCTTACGCCATGTTGAATTTAGAGTGACGTCTTTTTATTTTTCGGGTTACTCTCAGCAAACCCTTTCATTTGATACCTACATTGTTATTATACATGACTAGCCCGCATGAATTTGGGGCTCTACATCCAGCTAAATGTGGCAAAAACTAGTTATGTAAATGTGACTGTTAGAATCGCGATATCTCAGGAATGGTTATTCTTAGGAAAAATCATTAATACCATTTCTGTAGAGAATTTTAAGACCAACAACTTTGTTCTGAGGTTTATTTTGGTAACTTAGGTACCGTTTTCGATAAAAATTCAAAAAGACCCCGAATAACTTTTGTAGCACACTTTAAGATCAAATGTCTATATATATTGACAGGACTAAATCAAATGTCTATATATATTGACCGGACTAAATCGAATCCTAGGATCTAGGTACGTGTGTCCGTACATATTGAAATTTTCTAACCTAAGCAATCTGGGACGCCCATCCTTCTAACACAAGATGGCAAGGCAACGGGGGGTAAAATTTTCACTTTTAAATCAAATTGATCCGATAACATTCTTAGTTTTTACAACCAATATTCCTGGGTTTAGAGTAGGCAGGCAAAGCGCTTGGAATTATTCAAGTCAAGGCCCACCTTTACATTTTCGTGTTGTTTTTCTATAGTATAATCTTTTAGGTACACGCTAAGATACCTCCTGAGGCGTTATCTCTTTGTTTACAGATAAGCGTAAGCTGATTTATTTGATTTATCAGATTCTTTACCTAATGTATTTTCGCCTACCTAATTCATAAAACATATAATCGAAGTTTTTAGTTCTCTCATGGATCTTTTTGAAAGGAAAGTTAGAACGCATCAAAGAAATGTATAATGTGAAATTACTTTGTTAACCTTTGCGTGTGTTCTGGTGAATAGTTTTTAGGGTTTATAAAAACAGGACCCTTTTACCGAAACTTCGAAGTCCGTCCGTCCGTCTGTCAGGCTGGCAGGCTGTATCTTTTGAATAGTTACATTTGAATTTTCACAGATGATGTATTTCCGTTGCCGCTTCAGCGACAAAAACTAAACGGACGGACGGACGGAGAAAGTCTCACCATAAGGGTTCCATTTTTATCATTTTGGTATGGAACCCTACAAATATAATAAAATAAATATTAAAAGAAGTCGCATACAATTAACGTTTTTTTGGTCGTTAATCCAGTAGACCCAATATTACTTTTAGTAGTAGGTAAAAGGGCCTTCTGCCTTTTGCATCATCATCTCACTACGTTTTATAGGTACATAGATGGTACGGAACCCTTCGTGAGCGACTCCGACTCGCACTTAGCTGATTAATCATGTTGATTAGTAGCCATTTCAGTCGATAGGCCTCCACTGTCGCACATAGGCCTCCAGAAGTAAGCATAATACCACGATTCTGTGCCGACTGAAGCCAGCGACTCTTTTAAAATGTCGGTCAGCTCTCTATAAGTCTATACCCAGTGGAGTGTCTGCGTAACACTGTGTCTTCCGGTGCATGCCCGCCATTACAGCACCTTGGGTTCAACTTCCATCAGTCCTCTGAACTATGCCTATCGCGACCTAAAACACAAAAATCCTACAAACATACTCGTCATAGAGTAACTAAAATATTGAGTACCTAGTATCAATAATTCTATTTTCTCAAAGGTCAGTGACGTGTTACAAAAAATAAGAAAGCTGAAATGGAGTTGGACTGGACATATAATGAGGACTAACAAAGAAAAATGGTCTCAGGATGTAATAGAATGGTATCCGAGGAACGGGAAAAGACAAAGAGGAGGTCAAATTAAAAGATGGGAGGACGATTTATCAAAAGGATGGAGAAGGACTGCTAAGGATAGAGAGCTGTGGAAACAATTGGGGGAGGCCTATGTCGATAGACAACCTGACCAGAGCTGTAGTTAAGTTACTAATACAATATTATTTTGCTAAGGAAAATAGATTTAAAAATAATATTATTGTTTTTATTAGATTAGCATGTATAATAGTTTAAAGGTCAGTGAATAAAGGCTTTTATTATTATTATTATTATATATCAATAATTAATCTTTGAAACCCGTAGAATACCTCTCTCTATCACTCGCTGTATGATTCTAAGCCTTCTTATGAGGTCCATATTCCAATTTGTTACACCATCCATATTTTCTGCAATCCGGCAAAACCAGTATTTGATTAAACAAAAACAACCAAAGGAAAACTCTGAACTTTGTGAATATGTATTATGTTTCTGTAAGGAAGTCTGCTGTTATCTTAAGAACTGAACTGTAAGCAATCAAGATTTTACCAGAATATATTCGTATCGACTATAGAGCTTATACAACAACAATCAAATACCTATATAGAAAATAGATAAAATATTGTTTTAGCAGGACTTGAAATTCTTCCAATTATTTCTTCGATGTACGTTTCGTCTCGACACCGGTAAATCCTGAGGAGATGTCGACTTCACAATGCGAAATCGTAGAGTTCTTCGATTCTTTCTTCTTCTTGTGTGTGTGAAGATTCTTTTCAAGTAGCGGATTATAGCAAAACAAATGAAGTAATCAGGGGTCTGATTGCATAAGAAAAACGTATTTATTCATCGTTATCGTAATCGCTAGCGAATTCAGCTCCTCGATTGGCTGACGCAAATCAGGAACCCAATCAGCGGGCAGAATTAGTAAATGATTACGATAACGATGAATAAGTTTTTCTTAGACAATCTAGGGGCTGTCCTGTTAATTATGGATTTCCGCAAAAAACGCCTGCCTCCATTCAAAACTTTTGTTTTCAACCGACTTCAAAAAAAGTAAGAGGTTCTCAATTCGACTGTATGTTTTTTTATGTTTGTTACCTCATAACTTTTGACTGGGTAAATCAATTCTGACGATTCTTTTTTTATTAGAAAGCTGATGTTACCCGTGTTGTCCTATTTCAATTTATATTAGTCTAGTTCTGATAATGGTATATCCATGAGAATACCATATACTTAAGTATTACATTTTTAATTGGAAAGGATATATTCACTGTTGAAGTCGGTTTTTGTTAATTAACTGACTATATTATTAAGTTAGGTGGGTACTTACAGCCAGTTTCTTCATTGATAGTAACAGCTAAAGTTATAGATAAAAATGGTGGTCTGACCCTTATCACGAAAGACATAAGGATCAGACCGCCATATTTAACTGTCACTTTAGCTGTTACTATCAATGAAGAAACTGCAGGCTGTAAGTGCGTACTGCGTGACTATACGACAGAAGCACACTTGCCCGGTTTGTGCTCCTTTGCTCTAACTACTTTCAGCCTATTCCTTTGTATATAACATTAAATTATATCAACGAGATCCTTCGGGATCACTATGGCTACACTAACAAGGCAAAAAGGATTGTGTCACCTGTTAGGAGCAGTAAATTTAATGAGGGTCGTTTTTGAACTTTAATACCATAGTTACTCAGTACCTACAAGTGTCTTGTTATTAAATTTAGTTTGCCATAATGATAAACTTGAGTAGACGCGACCTTCGCTCTTTAGTAATGAAGAGTTGATACTGTTAAGGATAATTAATGATAAACTTTGATTCTAGAGTAAAATTAAATCAACGTTTTGACTAACATCGTATTACTAACATTTAAGATAAAGATAAAGATAAATTTATTGGTAGTGAAACAATGTGGGTAACTTAAATAACATTTTGAAGCCTTAACGTCTAAATATAACTAATGAACTTACTGGAATTACAACAAAATATTATTGTGCACCTGTTTCCGAACTAGTTAAAACTGTGTCTCGGAAAACAGGGCTTCCAACTCGGAGACAAGCAATACAAGAAAAGGCGCGTGCGTGTAGGCTTAATTTAGCAAGAAAATGTGTGAGTGGGCGTGTGTGTGTGTGTGTGTGTGTGTGTGTGTGTGTGTGTGTGTGTGTGTGTGTGTGTGTGTGTGTGAGTGTAATGTAAGTAAGCAGGATTAGACTAGAATCTCCAAAAGTCCTTCAGTAGCCAAGTAAGTTTGTTTAAGAAGCCAATTCCTAAGGGTAACTTTACATTTATGGTGATTTAAAGAGTGGAGAGAAAGAATTCTATGTAACTTAATATAGAGATAAGGTCCAAGGAAGACAAAAAACCTATGACTAAAGGCTGTATTTAGTTTACTATTGCTAGCAAGCTGAGGTCTACGACGGGTGCATTGATGAGTGAAATTCGTCAGAGAGTGTTGTTTAAGAGCATTTATTTTTAGCGTTCCTTATCTCAATATTAAAATGTAGATAGGTAACAGTGGCCCAAAGTCATTGCAACCATAAAGAGTTCTTCGATAATTGAAAATTGTTTTTTTTTTTTTAATTAAAAAGAAGGCAATCTAAAACTTTTTCAAAACCATGGATGTAACATAAAGGAAGAGCCCTTAGTGACGTCACGCATATATTTTTAAGCTCCGCCCTGAAGCCGGATTTTTATGTTGTCAAACCTGTAAAATGGCGCTAATGTATGCGACCAACAGCGGTACGAGTATGTGCTGTCAGCGGTACCGAAATGTACGCGCGACGCCATATTTGAGAAATTTTTGGTTTAAACATACGTCACATAGTTCCCGCCCTCTTAGCGTAGCGTATTTCGTCATTGGAAGATACGAGATAAGTGGGGTCTCATAATTATGAAAGGGCGTTACTTGTATATTCTAAAACAGATTTTATTTATTTTAAGCTTAATAGTTTTTGTTTATTGCGCAAAATGTCGAAAATAATACCGCCTTCCGATAAAAAATATAAAATAATTATGATTATAAGAGATAAAGTATTTTATAATATATATATAAAAATAACTGTATCTAAAAGTATGCTTTTTGATATACCTACCTCAAAAGATAAAATTGAGTTTTCGGTTCGATAAAAAAGTGATTGAGGTTTTAGTAGTACGGAACTCTCGGTGCGTGAGACCGACTCGCACTAAGCCAGTTTTTAATATAGATAATGTATGAAATAATTCAGAGGGGCATGAATTAAAAACAAAAAGATGATGCAATTTCTATGATTTGTATATTTTTCTTTCTTTTTGTATATTTATTTTTGGTTATATTCAAAATAACACGTCAAGTCTTTAAAATACTCACATAGAAGGTTCATAGAACTACGAAAACTTTGGAGACGCTTTTAATATAATTGACTAGAAATATTTTAAATAAATAATTATTATAAATACTTCATTATCTGACAAAAAGATAGATTTGGCACGAATTAGTTCTGATAAATATATAATTATTTATAATTGAATTTTAATTAATACTCATTTTCATAGTTCTATGACTTATTTTATTTCAAGGAATTAATAAGCATTTTACAATGTTTATCACCTATACATAAAACTACATCAACAATAATATAATTTAAATAAATAAAGTAAAATGCACTTTATACTTACAGTTTGTATTTTATTTATATTAGATACATAATGATATCAGTGTAAGTATACCTATATAAATAAAAACATTAACATGATTTGTCACAATGTATGACACAGAAATTGGTATTAATGATTCTAAATTTTTTATCCGAAACAGTCAAAATTTTATATGAAATATTTACCACAAAAATATATAATACATAAGGTACTGACTAGAAAGTGACTAGAATGAAAACTTACGTGGAATCATTTCCAAACAAATACTATTCACTCTAAATTTCAATTTCTGGGCTTATGTACTTTTCACTCTTAAAAAGTGATAAAAGGTACTAAATTTTTTTCATTATTTAATAACAAAGTAATTATATTATTAAAAAATGTTTTTCAGCTTAATTTTAGTCTAACACTTTACAAGTAAACTGAAAGGTGTTTTAATTAAATTAAAAATCGATTAAAGTTTTCCATTTTCGACATATTCCACACAAGTTTCCACTGAAACTTCGGATTAAATCTAAACATCGAGATAATTGTCATTTTCGTCGTATGTCACATCCGCCGATCTCTTGCCTAGGCCGAAGCTAAACCTATGAAGGTCCCTCTGCCGTTTTCCTAAGCCGAAGTTGAATTTGCTCGCAATACGTTTGCCGAGGCCGAAGTTGTAATTTTTTGCGCGTTTGCCTAAGCCGAAGTTGTACAAGTGAGGTCGTTTGCCGAGGCCGAAGTCATAGGTCCTTGCGCGTTTGTCTTCGGTAATTTCGTCCTCGGCCATTCTTTTACCTAGGCCGAAGCTGTAGGGGCGGGCTCGTTTTTCTTCAAATGCTGTTAAAATAGAAAACACACGATTTGGTTTAGGTTTCTCTCGCACATAGTATAAATTCCTTCACCAGACGCGATGTTGGATATCTAATTAGAATACATTGAGTTTCATAAGCGACTTTAAGTAGCTTCAATTTTTAGGGTCCCGTATAATAAAAGAAAAAACTGAACCCTTATATGATCATTTGTATTATGTCTGTCACTACCATTTATTTCAGTAACAATTAAAGATATCGATAGCGATAGGTACTATCAAAGATAATGGATGTCTCTTTAGTACAACAAATATGATTAATATACCTCATCGCAATGTCTAAATTAAGGTCAAGTTTTCAATAAAAGATCCCCTTTAACACTTGGGATGATACTAATTAAATTGTTGACTTTATTATCTAAGTTTTAACCTTTCGTGGCTGTAGCAAAAAATGGCAGTCTTTCATGGTAGCGATTCGCTTTTAGAGACTTTACATTTAGTGTAATAAAATTAATAAAGTGCTACCTGTGGAACGGAATAGTATTATTTTTAAAGACTAGTATTATTTAGAGACTATAATTATTATATTTGTATCTCGCTGCACGCGATGCAATAAATCGTCAAAACGGCCGCCTTTTGCGCTCTCTGTCGCACATAGCACGCAGACCGGCCAGACAACAGGTGCCGTCCCGTTTCCCATTTTATTGTCCCTCGTGCAGCTGTACCATTGACTGGATAGTAAGTAGTACCTGCCGAGTCGTCGTACTGGTCGAATTCGTCGTAGGTGCCCTGGTCGACTTCATTGTGCATGTCGTCATTAGGTTCCTCGTCCACAGAACGCTTTCCCAAACCGAATGAGTACGGGCGTGACCTGTGATATACAGAAAATAATGAAAAGACGAGCAAGATGCACACCTGATGGTAAGTGCCCATGGTGGATGCAGTGTGTCCCAGGACTTTGCATTGCAATTCCATACAACACTGCACTGCGCTCGTTATCGGTTGATGAAGAGTGAATAGGTTTTTTCTAGGTAAGCGTGCTCCAACCTAAACTTCATTGGTTTCCATCAGGCATGCTTATACGTCATACTTATAGTTAGGAGCCAGCCTATCAATAAAAAAATCTTTTAGCGCCATAGCTGCCCTTATAATCCCGTGTCAATATCTCCAATGTTTATTTAAGGAGTTAAAAATTCACCAGACGCTTTCGTCGCTTGTACAATTGGCTATCCTTAAGTTTTTTGGGCACTTATCAAGAAGGACAGATACTATCGAACATCTGGTGGTTCAAGGGCGAGTGGAAGGGACGCGTCCACGTGGTCGATCCCCTACGAGATGGACGGATCTGGAGTGCTACAAGTTCCTCTATTATTGAGTGCTCTCGCAATGCCGCCAACAGAGGCCGTTGGAAAACTATCGCTAAAGCAGCAGTGGCATGTCATTGAACATCGTAAAAAGTATAACCACGACCACTCTATCAAGAGTGAACGACTAAGAAGACGAAGAAGAAGAATATCATTAACCTCTTCCCCAGTCCAAAGTTATACACCGGCAGCCGCTTATACTCCGACACATAACTGTAAGCCCGCTTGCCCAGCCCGAAGTCGTAGTGGGGGGACCTCTTCTCCATCTGCACCACATGGTCTGGAACTGGATCTTGGATGGTCTCTTCAGGTTGGTCCGGGTGGTCGTGCGTGATCTGGTCATTCCGGGCGGCTTCCGGCACGCCTACCGCCGCGCCGATCACGAGGAAGATGACTAGAGGGGAGTACAGCATTCTGGAACAAGACGGTAATTAATGTACAAAAGCTGGTTTATTGATTCTTATAATGAGCGCGACCAAACGAGCAGACGCGATCAACGCCGCGCATAGACATTTGCAGCACCAGAGGAATTGCATAATGCATATGCATTGCCGGCTCGTAAGAAGTATGCTTATCCGCCCTCGAATAGGCAAATGTTGTAGCTTTGAGAGAACACTGCTGATGCTGGTAGCTGGTTCTATATAGTTTGCACGTGCGCGGAAAGAAGGACTTGGCACACCGGGTCGTGGGTTGCCAGCCATCCAGGTGTTAGGGATGGAACATGTTTCTGCGCTGATGTGGAAAGCTTTTCGGTTATGAATCGTCTTTTTTCCGAGATAAAGATTAGCCAGTTTACAAATAAAATTCAGTAGTATAAAAGAATAATTTTCCGCGCGTTAGAGATACACATAGAAGTCTACATTTGAGCAAGTGTAATTACGCAGTTTATAATATGGTTTCTAGCTTTTTGGCAGAGTCCATAAGGGTAAGCTCATCTTAACCGCTCGTGTGAGCTAAGTATACCTACTTAATTATCAAGTAACATTAGATCATAAGTAAACCTAAGTTAATAAGCTTATTCCGACTTCACTCCCCTCGGTTCGCAATATCTGGGTCTCCCGGGGAGGTCCCGCGGTGGGTATAATATACCCCGCCCCGGCCTACGCATTAAATATTTTGAAGGTTATTATATCATGTATCAAAGTAATAAACTTAGCCTCGACGGATCAACGGTTACAAGGCACGCCGAAATCCAAAAGTTCATAGATTAGGATCTCGTTGGGCTATTTCCATAAGAATGTAATCAGTGGTCGAATTGAACTTTTTCACGAACCGGAACGCTGTACCTTCAGTGCTTCTATTATTTTTTGGACTTTTTTACGAACCGGAACGCTATGCCTTCACTGTACCTACTCATATTCAATTCTGAGGGTGCAGATACATTTTTAGTAGTGCTCCTGCCAAGAAGATCTCAATTATTTAAAAACCTGAGTTTGGAACGCTCTGAGAATAATTTTCACGAAACGGAACGCGGATTTCACGAACCGGAACGGTGATTTCACGAACTGGAACGCCATTCCGGTGCGTTCCGGTCCAATTCGAGCACTGAATGTAATAGGTAAACCAATTGCGAGAAAAGTAATCATTTGTAAGGAAGAAAGGACGTGTTATCACAAATTCTTATATCTTCTTAAAGGGGTACCTACTCTATATTATAGTCTATGTATAGGCAGCACTCTTAACTCTATAAATTAATCCGAGAAATTCGATAGTCTGACACTACCCTGCATTTGTCGGATTACCGGGTATCCACTGTAACTCTGAAGACCGTAAAACGTAGCAGGTACTTATTTTGGCGAGTCTAAAATTGACTACATTTATAGTTTAATTTTGTGGTCTATAAATAATTAAGATCATATTAACGTAAACTTTAGAAGCGATGAGGAATAAGTCCATAATGTTTGATATCTTGCTCAACAATTCTCTTTCTCAACAGTCCACCCCGATTTTTCGCCCACTACTGGGATCCGGTTTCGTCTTAGAATTGGAAGTTTTGGCCAAGTGCGAGTCAGGAGGCATCACTTGCCGCTGTGAGTGATAAAAAGTTCCGTTCCCTGTTTTGAAAAACTTAAAAATTTGATTTGATAAATTCTTTACTTTTTTTTACAAGTTTATTTTTTACACATTACATAACTTGTACTTGACTGTGATCTCACCTGATGGTAGGTGACGATTTGCAGCCGAAAATGCTATCGTAAACCTTTAAAAGTTTGTACACAGCATTGCACCGGTTTCCTAAATCGCCTCGAATTGACGAAGTGGCCGTCAAAGTTAATATCATTGGATTTTGAGATGAAATAAGATTGCTAAGGACAAAGCCTTTTTAGCAGATTATATTTTGCTTACAAAGGTCTTCTGATTAAATCCTGATAAATGCTTTCTATTCCTTTAATTTTCACTGATAACATTGTAAATGCGTCAGTGCTTTTATAGTGGTTTACCGGCGTAGAAACCGTATTTAAGCGATTTTTAGTGATTTGGTTTAAAAACTATATAGACAATTACTTTCTAACGTCATGTATTATCACACACAACGTCACACATAACGTCATGTATTATCGACAATTACTTTCTAACGTTATGCGCTTAGAAGCAGAAACATGATTGGATACAATTTCCTCGATATAAAGTTCTCCCAAAAGTTGCTAAAAATTTTAATTTTTCTAATTTTTATCAGAAAACACAATGGATGTAATTGTAATTTTCGTTTTATTGTATTGGTAATAATAATATCCAAATAACGCTTAGAAACAGATTTTTGATAATTGGCTTAGTTTTTGAGTAATTAGGTAAAAGGTCGTTTTTGTGTTATTTTCTTCCGCACGCTGCATGTCGCACTCACCAACGTATCCGTGAAAGTGACAGAAACAAAAATAAATTCAATAAATTCTCTGTCTTTCAATCACATGAAAATAAAGTTTTAGACTTTCTGAAAGCGCATACTATGGACATGCTTTGTTAAAAAAAGGTAACATTCCACAGGAAATCAGACAAAGAACCGTTGAATACCTAGTTTTTTAAATCAGACTGGAAATTAAACTCCTAATAGACAGCTGATAAAAGTTTTCAAAATAGGAATTAAGTTATCATTCAAAAAATATTTTTTTAAACAAACCAGCTATTCTTATAACTACTTGCATAGTCGCATCTCTTAGAAGAGTCCTAAATAACTTTCGTCCAAAAACGTCTTGAAAATAGATTCTATTTCAAAGTACTTAAAAGCGATTTTCCTTCAAACGTGCAACCGGTAACGTTGAATAGGAATTCAAGCTAGAGGGTGTTTTAAAATTCAATCGTGTGGTTTTGTAACTGAAGCTGCGGCCATGAAGGAATTCTTAACAGATAGGAATCTTGCTTCTCTGCGTTTTCTATCGTTTATTGCGTGTTATACTGGTTTATCGTGCGAAATGTTCACACAAATAACGTTCCCGCATAAGCTCCGAAGTTTACTGATTCAAAAAATCTTAAATAAACATTATTAGTAGGAGTTATTAAGCTATTGCATAGCTTCTATCGCGGGCATGAGCGTGCAGACCGAATCCAGAAATTCCGTAACGAAAATAACCTAACACCCCTAAAGTAGAACTTTTGGTACTAGGGTACCATGAATGCAGGAGAGCGTACCTTCACAAACTTTTTAGTTTTTATTTTTGCCATCTATCGATAATTAGCAGAACCTTTTAATGACTTTTTGAAATATCACGCTTGTCTCAAAAATAGCTTAAAATGCTATGCAATAGCTTTACCGCGGCAGTCTCCGAGTGCCAAACGTCGTTTTTTTACAGGAAAAATAAAACCAATTTTCTAACATATACGTATACTTTTTGATTTAGTGAGTTGGACTTGTTGGCATATTATCCTAGCCAAATTCACATATTATTATGTATACCCTTGAAAACATAGAAACCTCTTCTGAGTTTGGCATTATGATTTTTTCCAGGAAACCTGGTTGCTCAATTTCTCGGGTTCGATCCCCGGTCGGGGCAATGTAGAAAAATAAGTTTTCTACATTTTCTCGGGTCTGGGTGTTGTCAGTTGTGGTACCTTTGTTGTTTCTGCTTTCCCACAAGTGCATAAGCTACTTACTAAGGGATCGGAGCAATGTATGTCCACTATTTATTTATTTAATTTGCCGATAATAATTTGTACCTAAGATTTGTGCATGTATTTTTTTAATCCCATAAGCGCAATGCCATTTAAGATCGGTGACATTTCAATTCACTGCAAAATTTTGGGTTTCATCCGAATCGGTTCAATATGTTTATCGTGTAGGACTGACAAACACATCCCAAACATATTTCGTGCGATTGCTTGCTCATAATTATGTGAACTGATTTTAAATTTTAATATTGTCTGAAATATTTTCCAATAGCTACGAGAAGGAAATCAACAATAATATTATGATTGTTAGAAAGAACGTTAGATACTCGTATGCTTTGTTTTCTCAACACGTACAGACCTCACAGTTGTTAGATTGTGTGAAACTAGTATATAATAGATCAAAGGAAGTCACGTACATCGTATTGTGTCAAGATAAAAAAATATTGGGCGTATTGTTATAATACCTACTCGCTATTGAAAAAGTCACCATAGTTACCTATTATGAACAAAAAAAATACATGACGATAGAAGTGGAAACTTGAGTAAAGTAAACGTTAATAAATTAACAAAAAACCAAAGAACCGACTTCAAATCTTATCAAACTACAGTTGAATACATCCTTTCCAATCAAAAATTTTAATTTGACTTACTCGTATATGATTTTCTAATGGATACTATTATCAGAACTGGATTAAATTGAAACGGGACCACACGGGAAACGTCAGCTTTCTAATAACAAAAGAATCATCGAAATCGATTCCTCTAGTCATAAGTTATGCGGTAACAAACATAAAAGAAACATACAGTTGAATTGAGAACCTCCTCCTTTCTTGTAGTCGGTTAAAAACCGATGTCTCAGGACGATTTGCGCAATGCACTTTTTCGTGTGATATCACATTGCAATGTTGTGGGACGCGCTTGCATCTAACACGCGTTACTTGTCTCATTATTCCTTGTTTCAATAAAATCAAATATCTGGGTGACCGAGTTCACTCGGTAGTTTAACTACTGGCTAATAGATGGCAGCAGGTGTCATATTTTTTTAGTAAATTCGACATTTTCTAAAAATAAATCCTAGCTAGATCGATTTATTTCCCCAAAAACCCCCTGTATACTAAATTTCATGAAAATCGTTCGAGCCGTTTCCGAGATCCAGATTATATAGAAATATATATATACAAGAATTGCTCGTTTAAAGGTATAGGATAAAATCAAATATCTGGGTGACCGAGTTCACTCGGTAGTTTAACTACTGGCTAATAGATGGCAGCAGGTGTCATATTTTTTTAGTAAATTCGACATTTTCTAAAAATAAATCCTAGCTACATCGATTTATTTCCCCAAAAACCCCCTGTATACTAAATTTCATGAAAATCGTTCGAGCTGTTTCCGAGATCCAGATTATATAGAAATATATATATACAAGAATTGCTCGTTTAAAGGTATAGGATTAACCGTTCCCAAACTAATGCTACATAGCACAAGCAACTGCAATATTTATTTACTCGACTAACACACTGGCTTTATACAGCTTTTAACAGCGTTTATAGGCCATGACTTTGATGCGGTCCCTTTACCTTTATCGAGCCTTTACTAGTTAGGTAGTTAGTTTCCATTTTGTTTCACGACACTTTGTCAGCTGTAAAGCTGTTGTTTTTAGGAGCAAACTACTAAATTAGGTTTGAGGAAGACTTAGTTATAGTCCAGTCCAACACTAAAGTTAGATAGGCTTTGTTTTGTTATTATATTCATTGTTTTCAAAGTTTACGTTCAACCCACTGCGTATTTTGTAACAAAGTGTTTTGCTTTTAGTTTAATTTCTACAGCTAAATTAGGTATTCCGCTTTAATTTCTCTTAGGTCCACTTGCAAGAAACGGGGGTTAAGTATTTACATTTTTAACCCTAGAATCAACGTCTCTGATTGGACTATTTTGACAACTTACTCTGGGTTTGCAAAATAATTCTGAGTTAGCTCACTTACCCGGGTTGGCGCAAGTGGGCCTTAGCGATTTATATTTACCAGTAACAAGGTGCTTCAGAGTCTATATCAGACAAATAGCTTTAACCATATGATTTAAGTGCAATTGCTCTAATGGAACTGGATGGAAAGGATGGTACGAGTTCCTAGTTGTCTTTGATAAGTCATTTAATGAATTTAGCGATCGAATATGTCATTCCCATGATTTAGGGTTCCGTACCTCAAAAGAAAAAAACCGGCTAACTGCGAGTCGGACTCGCGCACCGCCTTCCATAACATAAAAGAAGTAAAACATTGAAAGAATCACTTTTGTCCATGAATTTACGAGTATATAATTTACATGTAGGTACTTTTGTTGGCGAACCGCAAACCTAACTTTGTTTTTGGCGGTTTATTGTTATTATCAAGAAAAGTATAATAGTTAGAGAGTTGATTTTATTTTTCCTGTAAAATATACGTTAATTCCTATGGACCATAATTATTTCAAATTTTTCGAACCATAAACTTCGGAGATAAGGGGGGGAGGGGAACGGTATTTTTTTCGACAAATAAATCCAAAACTGTCGGGCACAAATATAAATAAAAATCAGTTTTAGAATACACAAGTAACGCCCTTTCATATGATACCTCACTCAATATTGTTATCTCATTTTGAAATTTCAACAACCCTTTTAATAAATAAAAATAAAAATGATTTTCAAAATTTTATGATTGCAATGACGTCGGGTCACTATTACCTAAAACTATTCCAAATTTCAAGTCGATAGCTTCAATAGTTACTGAAATACTCGAGTGTGACAGACGGACGGACGGACGGACGGACGGAGAAAGTCTCACCGTAAGGGTTCCATTTTTACCATTTTGGTATGGAACCCTAAAAAACGGAACCCTTTAGACGTCTGTCTGTCTGTCAAGATTATTTCAGTTATTATTAAAGATATCGACATGAAATTTGGATGTAGGTAATTTGGATAATGGCCCGCTGTCATTGCAATCATAAAAAATGGAAATCGTTTTCGTTTTTTTTTTGTAAAAAAGGGGGAAAACCGGGTTGTTAAAATTTCAGAATGAAATAACAAAGGTAAAATGGTTAAAAGCTCACAAACGCTTAAAGGATCACAACTTTTAAATACGGAAGCTGCAAAAGCATTCCATATATTTTGTTCATATCAGAAATGTGGAAGGAAATAGTTTTCTGCCGTTTTGTCCGATAACAATTACTTTTGGATTGTCACACTTATAAAGGCGAAAGTTAGTGTCAGATAAAGTGCATCAGATACATTTTGATGCTGAAACTATTGAACCGTTTTAGGAATATAGATAAGTAGTTTATTGATGTGACGTCCGAGGAATTGGCTATAAAAAAATTGAATTTCATGTGGGCGAAGCTGCGAGAAAAGTGAAAACGCAAGTATACCTATAGTTTGGAAACTTCGCGAGGGATCCTCCTGAGGGGTGACAGACGGTGGGGGAGGCAAGGAACTTAGATGTCAGCGGTTAGCGGGCGGTGTAGCGGGGAAGGGGACATTTATCTGCATGTAGGTATGCGTTACCGCATCCTCCGGCCGTCTGTCACCCCGCAGGAAGTTCGCGCACGAAGTTGCCAAACTATAGCAGTAGGCGGGAAAACACTAGAATAGCAGTAGTGTATCAGAAAGCCATAAATCACAGCGTGTTCCCGTTTGTTCCGGTCCAGTTATCCCGCGATAAGCCGCTCTGTCACCGAGTCTGTAGATAACTAATCTCAGATAACTTTGAGTGTACACTGCACAGCTTTTAAACACCCGTGTTTTAATCGGCTGTTAAATTTGGACTATGATATGAGTATACTTTTGGATCTCCTATATAACAATAATTATTTGATTAATAAAGGTGATTTAAGCTGTAGACAAACGTTTCTATTCAAATCATATTAAATCAAATAATATTTGTTTTGATGAAGGAAGGGTACACTTTATCTCAGGTCTACCTTTGAAAGTGATAATGAATCTTTGATTTTCAAATCATTATCGAAGGCTTACAAAAAAGAAAGCTATTGCGACGTGTGCGCTTTTAGAACGGAATCAAAACAAAAGAGGCATTAGAAAAGATTTCCATCCTGCCCGGCAAACGATTGCACGGTGCGCAACGGGCAGGACGGGAATTTTTTGTGCCATCCTGCCCGGTACCGGGCGGACACACCGGGCGAAATGGGACCAACCCATTTCGGGAGTGCCGAAAACCACAGTGCACATACTCATATACATAGGTGTCGGTTACGGTAACATTGTTGTGAGTTCTATGATAATTTCCCATCTCGAAAATGACAAACGCGCTTAAAAAGCTTTCACTACATACATTTTGAGAATGACTGTCATGATGGATAAGTCACGTAAACGGCTGGTCGATCCCATAATATTTTGGATTTGTTCTAATAAAGCTTATAAAAGTAGAGTCTACACTTCCACGCTGAATAGTAAGGATGAATCGTTGTAGAAAAAAGAAATAACCATTCTTTTATCTTTTGTGGCGCTGTAAGAAAACTCAATAGCCCTAGGAAGTCCACGTAAAACGCTAAGTTAACATCAAGAATCGAAATATTGTTATAAATTCAACAGACCTTTGTAGTCCGTCCCCAAAATCAAAACTATTGTTACAGAAAAACCTATGTTATTTTACGAAAACCGGAAGCGACACAATGTTTTTTCTCATGGAAAACTTCGTCAAATTTCCTCTGTTATTATCATCTTTTAAAATCTATCAGCTCATACAAAAATGGAATGAAAGGTAAAGAGGCTTATCTTTCACATACTAAAATAATGTTATAGAAAGCTTTTGCTTGCATTTTCTCCTCCGTTTATTTACAAATCTCACCGAAACTTTGGATTTTCCGGGTTAAAAATAAGACTTTCATTATTATACAATTAGGCAAATCGGTTTAGTAGTTATGGCGTAAACAAGTAACAAACAAACACATGTATACATACTTTCGACTTAAAATTAGTTTGAGAGCATGAAAAGTTTTCTTAAACTTCCATTCTAAAACGACCTACTGTAAATAATTTCAGCTTTCTATATCCAAGGGTTTTATAAATTTTAATCTAGAATAGCTTTAACGAAACTGTCACAAACATGTAGGTAAGTATGGTATTTATTTACCTTTTGTCATATTTTAGGAAGAAAATTAAAAATTAAGTCCGAGCTCGTACACAAAAGAAGTCCGCTCCAGATTACTCGCCGGATGTGCTTCCACTGCACGATGAATAAAATAAGCATAAAAGAGGTAAAATGGCGGAAATAAGGGCCCTTGCGAGACGAAGGAGTTGGGAGAACGTTCTAGGAAAATATTTAATTATGGTGTTTGTGGAAAAAGAATGCATATTAAGTGGAAAAAGTGAAATAAGCTTCATTATAAATACCCTACTACTAATAGAAAAAGTAATGGGGATAAATATAATGGTCACCATAATATGCTTTGATAACCATAGTTCTTTTACCAAAAATGCGTACTATCAAGACCCATTCTCAATAGTATTAAAGTCAACTTAACAGTATACGAAACGAGCATAAACATGCACGTTTGTTGTATGGGAGTTCCTTTTATTTTATTTTAATTTAACTATTTTTAAAGTTGATATAATAAATATTTTAAGCTCAATATTAATAACGGCATTATCGATATTGAACAAAAACAAGCAAAATGTTACACTAACTATCACGGTTCTAGAGATACAGCTGGCGACGGACGGACGGACGGCGAAGTCTCAGTAATAAAGTCCTGTTATTTACTCTTTTGGTAAGAAACCCTAAAAAGAGCTTGTTAAAATTCATTAAAAACCCTACATTTAGTAAGCTGTCAATTTACAGTAAATTAGCTACTTAATCAAAACTGAAGCGCTGGAACATGATCCGGGTAATTGTTATCTGCCCCTAGACCTGCCGTATCTGCCATCTCGAGATCACTTCTCTCCTGAAACCCCCCTTCCCGTCGATTTTGCAGACATTTTTATTTTTACGCGAAAATTACCTTCATTATGTTGAATGTCAACATTGATTGATTAATTTTGATCCTGATAGTCTCCAGTAGCTACTACGTTGTTATTTTTAGGGTTCCGTACCTTAAAAGAAAAACACGGAAACCTTACACGATCGCCTTTTTGTCCGTTTGTCTGTCACGACCCTTTGGTTCAATAACTATTAAAGAAATCAACATGAAACTTAGAATGGTTGTAGGTAATGATGGCCCGCCATCATTGCAATCATTAAAAATTGAAAATTCTTTTTATTTTTATTTAAAAGGGGGAAAATAATTTATTTCACTTTGATTTTAAGTAATTTGCCTTGGCTTCGATGAGGCTTTAGCTTAAATTTTTACATCAATTTTATTAATTTTTAATCTTTTACTGTAATAGATATATTGACCATTTAAAAGGGGGAGGCAAAACCGGGTCGTCGAAATTGAAACTATTAAAATGAAAATTGAAAATTTTAAAATGAGCTAACAATATTGAGTGGGGTATCATATGAAAGGGCGTTACTTGTGTATTTTATTATTTTTATGCCCGATAGGTTTTGATTTAATTGTCGAAAAAAAATACCGTCCCCCCACCTTATCTCCGTAGCTTACTTGGTACTCCGACTCGTTCTTGGCCGTTTTTATTTTACACCATACAAGTTCATAATAACGTGACTCCAATCTCATCTGATAGAGTTATATATATTCCGTCTGCTCACAAGATGCTTAAATACCTAATTTGATATTATTGTAATTATTAAAAAAAATTAAACTAAAATTTTTGAGATGAGCAAGTGCCGTCTCGGTGCAAAACTTCTTTTCGAACGTGTCGGTAGAGTCTGACATATCGCAAGTGCCTGTCAGTTAGGCCTATGTGAAAGAAACACATACTGATTTTGATTTTTAAGTAATGAATGATGATGCAGCCAAAAATATTATCGTACAAACTTAGGGTAGGGTAAGAAAGTCCTTTTTAATTTTTTGGATCTACATTCGACCTTTTTCTGCGATTTTTTGGCGTTATATTCCAGTAGATAGTAATATTTTCCTCAAAAATAATGAGATAGTTGTTATTTGTGGTTTTCCTCAAAACTAATAAGACAGGCATGACATCATTATTGTGATACTATCTGAACACGATTCGAACTTTTGCCTGATTTATTTTGATAAACTATTAGGTACTCATAAGCAATTTTTGCAAAAAAAATTACCCTCTACAAAAATAGTTTATTGCTATTTTAGGAAACCAATTATCACTTGCTAAGCGGTGAAGGAAAACATCGTGAGGAAACCTGCATGCCTGAGAGTTCACAAAAATGTTCTCGAAGATGTGTGAAGCCCGCCAACTCGCACTTGGCCAGCGTAGTGGGCTATGGTCAAACCCCTCTCAGTCTGAGAGGAGACCCGTGCCCAGCAGTGGAGCATAAAAAGGGGTTGAAATGAAGAGATGATGACTGCTATTATATTCGCAGGAAACACAAGTTCATATTTGCGCAGGAATTACACAATTAAGCTGAGACGAGGAATAACATAAGTATGTATATAATCATAATCGTAAACCAGCAAAATCAGCAGATCAGTAAACCAATTATTGAGCCAATCAATGGGCGGAAATTTCTGCTGATTACGATTGCGATAAATTAAGTATTTTTATTTTATTACAGGCTTTTGCCAACACACAAACCGACAAATTAAAAATAATCGAGTGTGACAGACGGACTTACGGACGGACGGAGAAAGTCTCACCATAAGGGTTCCATTTTTACCATTTTGGTATGGAACCCTAAAAGTATGAGAATGACAGTTGTCTGCGCGGAGGTTACATGATCTTTATCAATCGGAAATGTAAAGGCCTTTACCCCTACATAGTTGACGTACCTACCAAAGGCAAGCATACGAAGAGGTTTGATTCCTCGTTCCTGATACGCACTGCAAAGGTCTGTTGTAATATCCTCCCAGGCTTTTGTTGTCTTTACCAACTCCTCTACAACCTGGGTGCCTTCAAATCAATGTGAAAATTGGCATTTCCTAGGCAAGCGCGTTCCATTTTAGATTGTGTATCATTACTTGCCATCGGGTGTGGTCACAGACAATCAATCTATATCTATCTATAAGTTAAAAAATATATACGTCATTGTTATACGTACCTATTCATTGCTAAGTCGTAAAATGAGATGGTTCAGCCTACAGGTAAAAAAGTAAAGGTTGTAAAAATCTCTTGAACTTTTGTGATTTTATTAATTGCTGAAGGTTGAATTCCTTTTATAAACACACGAATAGTTTTGGGACCATTTGGGATCAACGAACCCTTATATTCTAATCACCATCGACCTTCACACCCTCCACAAGAGTGATGAGATGCATGACTCGGCGATACTAACCGCATTTAATATTTGGCGGTAATTTGAGAGGGCGGGAAGCGTTTTGACGAGACCCCTAATTGTTCTTTAAACGGGGTTCGTTGATCCAAGTTGTTTTTTGTTTATTTATGACATTAAATCCTTGCTTAAGGGGCCTGTGAACTACAATGTCTCCATTCATTCAAAATAACGAATCATTAGTAATTTGTGCATATTTGGATCATGTTGTGGTGTTATTCGGATTCATATAGTAATAATCTATGCTCCTGGCCATATTTGGTTCGGAAATACTTCTTTAAAACGAAATAATAATCAATTTTGATCAAAATTTTTATAACTTTGGTCGAGTTCCGTAATACCAAAAATTATGAATGAAAACTTGTAACTTTCTTTATTAACTGGTGTTTTTCTTTAGCTGGACAATAAAAACTGTGCTCCTGAACTAATGCAACGTGAGATAGTGTTGTTTTTATTACAAAACAAATAAGTAGAAAACATGTCCTCTTTGACATAAAAATAAGCAAAACTAAATTCGTTTACATTTTCGTTTAACAAAAGTATTTCGGAACCAAATATGGCCAGGAGCATAGATTATTACTATATGAACCCGAATAACACCACAACATGATCGAAAATTGCACGAATTACAAATGGTTTTGGTATTACATTTGTATGGAAGACACCGTAGGTCAGATGACTCTTAACTTAAAGCTTGTGCCAAAACGTTTAGCAAGTCAGAGTCTGAGTCCAATCGTTGATAACATAATAATTACAATTTATGATTATTTTTAAATGATATCGATGTTAATATGATACCTCTATCGGCGCTTCTTGGAGGTCAAACTACGCGTTCAGACCACATGGTTTTAATTTCTCTCATTTATTCAGTTCCATTGTAAGACAGATTATTCTATGTTTGCTATAATCCGCTAAGTACTTGAAAATATTCTGTATGGTACAATATGCAGGAACACTGACCACACCATATAGTATTTTCCAACACTTTCTTCGACGCGAGTTTCGTCCGGACACCGGGACATCCTCAGGAGACGTTGACTTCACAATGGAAATCGCAGTCTCTATGATTCCCGGTCTTGTTCGGAGGATATAAATGCAGTCTAATTGAGAAACTCTTCCTTGTTTGAAGTCGGTTGATCATATTATAGAAAATTGGCAAACATCGTTAGCCGGGCTTTCGGAACCATGGTTCAGATACTTTTAAAGATGTTTTTATAAACAATAAGTTTTACACAGGAAGGCTATCCTTTATAATTTATTTTGCGAAGACATTGTTTGCAAAATTATTCACCCCGAAAACCTCAATAAATTATAAACTTTTTAATGAAAAATAATTAGCGGTACACAAAAATGTTTAATCCCTTTATCCTGTTATAATTTTTTAATTAGGATCGCGGTTAACATGAAATCTAATTAGTTATTTCTTTTAATTTCAATTACTTGAGAGCAAAGAATCCTTTTATAAGGCGTGATTGGGAGCGTGCCTTATCTTTGAGCAGGATTAAGGGATCGCTTACTCATGAGGTTGTGAGTACTCATACAACCATTTATATGTCCCTACGTTCCAAGTTTAAATCGGTGACTGAGCATTAGTTCAGACCATTGCCTCTTTTAACAGTCTAGGATAGTTTATATGTTTCTAATATGAACCGCTAAGGTGTTAAAACATCCTTGCAGCCTCCGTGTTCACAGCCAAGTACAATCTGGGTGCCTGCAAGACAAGAGGCTTTGTCAAGGCAAGCGCGCTCCATCCTAGACCTCATCTATGCTTTCCATCAGGCACGATTGTCGTCATTACATCAAACATTAAAAAAACCGGCCAAGTGCGAGTCGGACTCGCGCACCGAGGGTTTCTTACTATAAGATAAGTGAAACGTTAAAATTATCACTTTTGTTCATTGAATTTACGAATATAATTTACAAGTAGGTACTTTTGTTGACGAACCGCAAACCTTACTTTGTTTTTGGCAGTTTATTGTTATTATCTAAGTAAAATATACGTTAATTTCTATTATCGTAATTATTTTATTGAATTTGTATTACTTATATATTATTATATATATATATGTGTACATATATTATGTAGATATGTACAAGTATATATAATATTATTGTAAGTAGTTTATTTTATTTATTTATTCTGGCACCACCAACCGCGTATCCAGTTTCAAATATTCCTTCACATTATTGGTTGCCTGGTAGAAATCGCTAAGTAGCGATAAGGCCGCCAAATTGTACTCCTAAGTTTGTTTGTATTTAATTAATTTCTTTCTTTTTTATATTCTTATTCTGTGGTGTGCAATAAAGAGTTTATCTATCTATCTATCTATTTCAGATTTTTCGGTCGATAAACTTCGGAGAGGGGATGTGGGTTAATTATCTGTATTAGATGATACATATTGATGTATATATTTTTCTTACACTGACGTTCAATTTATGAAATTTTCATGTCACAGAGTTTGTATTAAACTTCTCGGAAACGGTCTGACCCATTTTTAAGATTTTTTGTACCAATATGGTCTGAGAATAGGCCGGGTAGCTAGCTGGATTGTCTTATAAAATAAAGTTTAAAACGCGTCCCACATTGGGAAGAGCGAAGTCGGTACTCTTCTAATAAAACGCTGTCTCGCTAATGTAACATTGACTGACGGGTCACATACGCGAGAATTTGCATACTAATGGGGAACCCTGACATCGCCTGACGCCTCCATTAGCGTTGTTGTAATTATTATGACATGAATAGAGAAAAACATAACCTTTTCCATGTTATAGAAAAAATAAAAAGAAAAGCTAAGCATATTCATTAATTAATCACTCATGTATAATTTTACTTATTATTGAAAATAAAAAAGAAAATTCAAAAGAATCTATTTATTCTATTGCGAAACTTGGTATATGTAAAAGATTTTACAGTTTGTAAAGTTTAATCAAATTCTGCCTTACGGCATACATATAATTAAACATGGCTTATAACTATTTCATAACATAAAAGGGGAACCAATATGCAGTAATAACTAAAACACAAGTAATTTTCTTTTGAATTTGGAATAGTAGGTAGGTATCCCATATGAGTACACAACATCGCATGAGTATCGGAACGGTAAATTGCACGTCGCCTGGCCCAGGATAAGAATAATACTACCTAATCCTAATTATATTTATTTTAATACCTTTCCCAAATAATATGACTGCTTGGCATCGAATCCGCGACCGCTTATTACTAGTCTACGCGTTGTCTTTATTGACAAGTGCCAATCGATATAAAGCTCCCATGAAGCCACCACAAAGCCTGGGCACAAAGCATAGTATATTTTAGTGTTTCTGTAACAGCATAGTCATGTAGCTTGACTGCTTGCACTCAAATTCCTAAACCTAAAATGCATATCAACAATTTGTGGCTATAGTACAATCAGAAGTACCAAGCAGCAACCAAACCGTATTATATAGTTCTTTAGTGCCATCCAAAAGCCAGTGTCAAGTTTCTTGTCAGTTCTTCTTTGTGCAAACTATTTATTTTCCGAATTTGGTAATACAGAGTCTGACATTTTACAAGTTTTTGTAAGCTGGGCCAGTATTACTTTATAGTTCCAATTTTCAACAATTGACAAAACAAGTACAAATAAGAACAAAGTTCTAATATTGTTTACAGAAAACTTTTCACAGAGCACCTACCTAGCAGAAGTTTTTACACAAACACAGAGGAGAAATCAACAGAGCACTTAAGAAGTTAACAAAATTAATTAAACAAAACTACAAAGTTGTACACGCGGGGGAAATCTTTCGGACGAGTTCGGACTTTTAAATTCCGTCGAAAGCAATTTCTTGGTGGAAAATTAGAAATCTAATCTCGTTTTGGCTTCAACTCGAAAAACAAATAAAATATGTATAAATAATTGATGAAGTGCTGGTAAAACAATAATATACACATAGGTAACTAACTAGCTGACTGGCCAACGCTGTATGCCACTTAAATTATATTTCTCTTTTAGGGTTATGTAATAGTTTACCGAATATACATTTACAAAAAAATTAAAATGTGACATTTTACTTATTAGATCCAGAGCTGTTGTGTTCTGCCTGAGCCGGTGTTGATGGTGCAAGATGTTTATGTTTACCAGTTGGTTACTAATTCAATTTCTCGATACTTCTCATATACGGGCAGCTTACCGATACTAACTGCATTACTTAATTAATATTGGGAACGGAAATGGAAAAGGCAGCTCCGACGGATTTTCTTGGATTTGTAATTAAACTGCGATAGATTCTTCTTCCTAGTGACGACCTCCGTAGCGCAGGGGACGCACGCTCGGATTCGAGTGGGAGGTCGCGGGTTCGATTCCCGCCACGGGCCACTTTGGAATTTTATAATTTCTAAATTGGCTCAGGTCTGGTCTGGTGGGAGGCTTTGGCCGTGGCTAGTTACCACCCTACCAGCAAAGGCGTACCGCCAAGCGATTTAGCGTTCCGGTACGATGCTGTGTAGAAACCGTTGGGGTGAGTTCACTTACCCCTTCCAAGTTAGTACGCTAAAATCTTCGACTGCATCATCACTTACCATCAGGTGAGATCGCAGTCAAGTACTAACTTGTATAGCGTAAAAAAAAAGGTTCTTACTTTCCTTTCGTCAGGGAGTTTTAAAAAAAAATTAATCCTTTTGCAATTCACAAGTCTACAAAAGTCATGAGTGTTTTAAATTTTTTAATTTTCCACTTGTTCTTGTTTTGTTGGTACCTTCCTGGGTTGTATGATAATTATAACTTTGAGTTCTGTACATTCAGATAATTCCTTGACTTTACTATGACTTGCGGCTCCACTGTCCCAAATTACAACAATATTAATTTATTAATACATTCTGCCCCTAGATTATGCTCATTCAATATTCCATGAAATGCCAAGGGAGCAATTTAAGGGGCGGTTCGTTCTAAAACCTTCCCAGTGGTCAACCGAGCTTGTTACATCACTTAAAAATCGTCTAATTTATTTTTCATGTTTAATTAAACTTTTAGCGAAATTTCACCATTTTATTTAAGTTGACCCTTTGAATGGGTAAAGTAGATACACGGATAATTTAAATTAATAGGACGAATAGATAAAAATAGTAAAGATAGGCCGATCCGAACATTTTACATAAACCTTCTTCATACAAGCAAACAGTAGCGTCATCTGTCAAAATACCAGCCGCCGCGCCGCTGCCCGAACTACCGCGTGGCCTTATACTGTTGGTACTAATGACACCCATAAACTGGCGACATTTTTTCACGCTGTTCGCCCTGTCGTTAGTATACAAGTCTGTGATAGAACGTGAATTTATAGGTGTGGTATTATTGTATAACTATACCAACTGTCTCAATACCGTTGAGTGAATACAAATAATGGCTACACGACCGAATACTGAAATAGTATTGTAGGCCAACACAACAGCTGACTACAAAGGACCGTAGGTACAATATACGTCGGTGCTACAAACACACACGACAACTCACAGCACGACTTCTACAACTAAATTACGTTAATTGATTAACAAAATAAAACCGACCAAGTGCGAGTCAGACTCGCGCAACGAGGGTTCCATACTACTATAGAAATAGTACTCGTAAAACCAGTCTGAGGTAAAACCTTATGAATCACTTTTTTTTACCGAACCGCAAACTTAACTTTGGTTTTTTGAGGTTTATTGTTGATATCAAAAATATAGAGTTGATTTTAATTTCCTGTAAAATATATATTAACCGCTATTGATCATACTTATTTCAGATTTTGCAATTGATAAACTTCAGAGATAAGGAAAAGAAGAAGGGGGGGTATTTTTTTCGAATAATTCAAAAACTGTCAGGCATAAAAATAAATAGAATTTGGTTTTAGACATGTTATACAAGTAACTTTTATGCCCTTTTATGTGATTCTCAATATTGTTATCTCACTTTGAAATTTGGTACGCAATAGTTAACCCCCTCTTTTAAATAAAAGTAAAAAGATTTTAAATTTTGCAATATCGTCGGACCATTATTACGTACAACCATTTCAAATTACATCACTATATCTAAAATAGTTACTGTAATTCAGAGAGTGACACACAGACAGACAGACAAACACGGACAACAAAAAAATTAGAATAGTTGTAGAACTATAAGCGAATCTTCTGTCACGTACAGAAGATAGGCACGACTTGGTACGAATAGATTGGTGGTAGCGTTAGTAATATTATATATTCGTTGGTGGTAGTGAGTTAGTGAGAGATTATGTGAGTCAGCAGTTTTCTTTCTATACGTAGTATATAACATTAAGTACATCGTAAAACTACTTCATCCAACAATAATTAAACTAAGGTAACAAAGTACTAACTTCCAATTAGTCTTCTCTGAAAGAGAACAGATTTCACCTACCAATGGAAGTCAACATCACTCATCATTAGCTTATAAATGTCCAACATTTCAAGCTGAGAATTTCGGTTCTTTAGTAGAAATGAGGAGCATTCCCTTTGTAATATTTCCTCAAAGTCAAATTATCTTATAGTACAACCAAAATATAACCTATATACACAAAACTCATCGGCCCGCGCCCGTTCATCGAAATTCGTCGGAAGTTTATTAATTTTAGCTTTCGGCACTCCTTATTCACACGAAAACGTTACGCACCACTCAAAATCAAATGTAAAACCAATCACTAATTATTATTGAGAAGTTAGGTAGTTAATAGGTATGTCGATTTTAAATTAATGCAAGCACGTCTAATATCCATCGATTGCATTTTTAATTGTAATAAAATCGCAATCGTGAATAAGTTGAAGAGTCATATTTAATATCTTCGACAATGTCTTTAGTACAAAATATATTGAATAATGGTAGAGTCGCGAATACTCTGTTCAAATTTTATTAGAGCTCGTATGTCAGAATCAAGGACGAAGTACGCTATGGTCTGACTGAATTCAAAAATTTTAAAAGGATGATTTATTTTTTTGAAAAGACGTCTAAACAAAATATCGACTTAAACAATTTGTCACTATAATTTAACAATATTTTAAATTCGCGACTATTACTGTGTGAAAACCTCAAATTTAATAATCGTTGTGTCACTATCACAAGCTTCAAAAGCACGCCTGCTTTGCACAGCTTTGAGAATTGAGATATTGTGGTGAACTCACAGTTAGGGTATCCCTTTACAAAATTTACTTAGGACTTAGAGCCACTCAGCTATGGAAAGAGTTGTGCTCGGAGTATCTCTATCTATCTCTAAATCAGGAATGAGGAGAACCGTAGACAAATGAGAGTCAAAGCTCAACGTACCGCATAGCTGAAGTGGTAATGAGTGGGCACATAGCTCGTAGGAGCGACTTTGTCGCTTTGCGCTTGAATGCAAGCGACCTCGCACGGGAAAGCGCAGTGTTGGCAGACCTCCGACCAGATGGACTGACGACATTAATAATAATAATAATTCATTTATTTCAAGCAATTAAAACCCATATTACATACAAAAATACGAAAGAGCCGCTGATTACACATGTCACATATTAAAAATACACAAAAGTTAATTAATTAAAAATCACAATGAACATGAACAATTACAAATTGCAATAACAAATTAAACCAACACATTCACCATCGTATGTCCCTGTGCCCAACATGCAGTCTAGAGCAATGATTTAAATATGCACAGTCCAAACGATTGGACAACACCGTCAACATGCCGTTGGCGCTCTCCCGCACCCGCCGCACCAGCGATGCGCCTCGCGCCCGCATGATCGCATAAAAACAATCCACGCGCGCCTCGGCAAACATTGCCGATGCGCTGCAGTACCGAGGGAGCCCCAACAGCACGTTGTTGAACTGGACTCGAAGGGCGCTGTACGATCTTTGCGTAAAGTTGCTCCACAGGCTGCAGGTGTAAAATGTAGTGCAGTATAGGCTCTGAACAGTGTAATTTTAACTTCACTAGAGCACCGTGCAAACCTGCGGATCACCATATTCGCTCTGACCGCCATCGCCCTTCGTTCCCGCTCAATGTCAGCATCGTCTTTAAGGGTGGGTGTTACTAAATGCCCAAGATATTTGAATACATTCACCGTTTCCAGTTGTGAACCATTTAACTTAATATGTGGCATTTCTGTAATTTTCCTCGACCCGCCCTGAAAGACCATACACTGACTCTTCTTTGGATTATACTTGAGTCCGTGGCCAGCTGCATAGCTTTCACAGATACTCAGAAGCTTTCTAAGTCCACAGACCGAAGCGCTCAGCAGCACCATGTCGTCCGCGTAGCTTATGTTGTTAAAACAGACGCCATCTATGTGACAACCGACGTGCTGCTCGCTGAGCGCCTCGATCAAACCATTGATGTACAGATTAAAAATAGAAGGCGAGCTCAACCCCCCCTGCCTCACCCCGCATTTCAATCTGTACGAGTCCGACATGGTGCCCGCCCACTTCACGGTATTCGACTGATTCCTATACCAATACTTAAAGATGTTAATAACTTCCTCAGGTATATGGGAAGACCTCATCTTCTTCCACAAGATGTCATATGAGACGAGATCGAATGCCTTAGAGAGGTCGAGGAAGCAAGCGTAAACTGTGTGTGTCTATCCGTGTAATATTTGACAGCACTCTTCAAACACAATATCGCGGTTTCAGTGGAAAGACCCGGCCGAAAACCAAACTGGTTATCATGCAACTGCAGGATTAAGTTGAGGGAAGTCGCTAAATATCTATGAGATTATGCTAAATATAATATATAGGTGGTGTAGGTTAGAAATCAATGCAAGAGGCTTTTGTCAAGCATTGGACGTCCGTCAGCTGAAATGAACGAATATCTACATACAACACACACGGCGAAAGATCCCCAAAATTCCCGTCACCGCAAATGAAAGTTGCCTAACTCGGTAACAGATATTAGGAGTTATAAGCTCACCCGTGTTTAGGCCGGCGGATAACCAGTTTATTGATATTAACTGTGCTGATGCCGCGATACGCACGGATACCTGTTTGGGGGAAATTTTGGCGTATTTCCATTTAGGGGAAAATTTGGTGTGGGTATTTAGGTGTTGACGCTTTAAGGTGAAGTATACCTATTCGCTGTTTAATTGGTAAACACTCCAGCTGATACCAAGGTACAGCGGCAATCCCGCCAAGTACGATTTATTTTTATATATTTTAAAAAATAACAAGTTATCATTTAAAATATAACTAACTAGGTACCAGAACCTGGTTACCATCTAGCACTACAGTACTCATCAAGACGGATCAAACGATGAGGTTGTATCGTTAAACTACCGAATTCCTATGGCCACCTTCCGTTTCCATGATCAGAAGCTTACATTATCCGATTCACAAATGCATTCAAAATTTCAGCTCAATCGGTAATCGGGAAGTGGTGGGTCGAATTTAACTTGCAAGATTTGATTACAGACAAGCAAACAAACATTGGGTCAGGTGAAACTAAATAATAGCTTGTAATTAAAATTAAACCAAGGCGTCTTATGACTCTGAATTTTACGGATTTATAAGCGTATTTAGTGAACCTTTCTTTAAACTCCAAAATTTCCATTGCTTTAATTTTTATCCGAAACTAGAATGCATGTAAATGTATTTTTTTATTTCCTCGATGTGTACCGTGTACGACCTCTTTGTGTAGGTCGCCACATCCTCAGCTTTAGAAAAGTTGGCCTTTCAGCATTAATATATATATAGCTACTTGTGCTGATTCACTGACTGACTGACTCATTGATCACCTCTCCTGAACATTTTTGTATGAAAAAAATTTTTTTTAAGGATCATGTCGTATAAAAGGAAAAAATTCATTCAGAACAAAAATATGGAGAGAGCTGATGATTGAGGATATCGAAGACGGATGAAGAGCACAGCCAAGGGTATTAGAGATAGGTGGGGGCTGCTCGACCAAATGTCATTTGAAACGTCATCCAATTGGCAGTGAGCTGAAAAAATTTTCAAAATGGCGGATTCAAAATGGCCGCCATACGAATTTCGTCGATATCTCGGAAAGTATAAAAGATGGAAAAGTGGTGTCTTGACAAGAACTGATCAGGACAAAAAGGTCTATTTGATGGATAGAAAAAAAATCAAAATGGCGGAATTTATTTTTCCATAGAAAATGTATGGGGAATGTTGAAGTGACTAACAGTAGGTAATTATGCAAGGTTGTGATGCGGTTTTTCGGAGAGTTACTAGAGAAAAATATGGAGAGAGCTGATGATTGAGGATATCGAAGACGGATGAAGAGCACAGCCAAGGGTATTAGAGATAGGGGGGGGCTGCTCGACCAAATGTCATTTGAAACGTCATCCAATTGGCAGTGAGCTGAAAAAATTTTCAAAATGGCGGATTCAAAATGGCCGCCATACGAATTTCGTCGATATCTCGGAAAGTATAAAAGATGGAAAAGTGGTGTCTTGACAAGAACTGATCAGGACAAAAAGGTCTATTTGATGGATAGAAAAAAAATCCAATATGGCGGATTTTTTTTTTCATAGAAAATGTATGGCGAATTTTGAAGTGACTAAAAGTTGGTAGGCAATAGGAGGGAAGACAGCCCGCGGGCCACATGTGGCCCGCGCACCCACGCGCCCTACTAGTTACTATATATATAGCTGCTTGTGCTGATTCATTCATTCACTCATTGATCACCTCTCCTGAACAATTTTGTATGAAAATTTTTTTTTTCATGGATGGGGTCGTATAGAAGAAAAAAATTCATTCGGAGGAAAAATACGGAAAGAGCTGATGATTGAGGATATCGAAGACAGATGAAGAGCACAGCCAAGGGTATTGGAGATAGGTGGAGGGTGCTCGACCAAATGTCATTTGAAATGTCATCCAATTGGCAGTGAGCTGAAAAAAAATTCAAAATGGCGGATTCAAAATGGCCGCCATTCGAATTTCGTCGATATCTCGGAAAGTATAAAAGATGGAAGAACGGTTTCTTGACAAGAGTTGATCAGGAAAAAAAGCTCTATTTGATGGCTAGAAAAAAATCCAAAATGGCGGAAAAAAAAATCCATAGAAAATGTATGGGGAATGTTGATAAGGGACTAAAAGTTGGAAGGCAAGTAGGGGGAAGACGGCACGCGGGCCACATGTGGCCCGCGCCCTCACGCGACCTACTAGTTAATATATATATAGCTGCTTGTGCTGATTCATTCACTCATTGATCACCTCTCCTGAACAATTTTGTATGAAAAAATTTTTTTTCAAGTATGTGTTCGTATAGAAGGTAAAAATTCATGAGGAGGAAAAATATGGAGAGAGCTGATGATTGAGGATTTCGGAGACGGATGAAGAGCACAGCCAAGGGTATTGGAGATAGGTGGGGGGTGCTCGACCAAATGTCATTTGATACGTCATCCAATTGGCAGTGAGCTGAAAAAAAATTCAAAATGGCGGATTCAAAATGGCCGCCATTCGAATTTCGTCGATATCTCGGAAAGTATAAGAGATGGAAGAACGGTTTCTTGACAAGAAGTGATCAGGACAAAGAGGTCTATTAGATGGCTAGAAAAAAAATCCAATATGGCGGAAAATATTTTTCCATAGAAAATGTATGGCGAATTTTGAAGTGACTAAAAGTTGGAAGGCAATAGGGGGGAAGACAGCACGCGGGCCACGTGTGGCCCGCGCCCCCACGCGCCCTACTAGTTACAATATATATAGCTGCTTGTGCTGACTGACTCACTGATTGATCACCTCTCCTGAACAATTTTGTATGAAAAAATTTTTTTTTACTAATCATTTCGTAAAGAGGGGAAAAAATCATTAAGAACAAAAATATGGAGAGAGCTGATGATTGTGGATTTCGAAGACGGGTGAAGAGCACGGGGAGGGTATTGAAGATAGGTGGGGGGTGCTCGACCAAATGTCATTCTAAATGTCATCGAATCACCAGTGAGCTGAAAAAAAATCCAAAATGGCTGATTCAAAATGGCCGCCATTCGAATTTCGTCGATATCTCGGAAACTATAAAACATGGAAGAACGGTTTCTTGACAAGAGTTGATCAGGACAAAAAGCTCTATTCGATGGTTAGAAAAAAAAATCCAATATGGCGGAAAAAAAAATCCATAGAAAATGTATGGGGAATTTTTTATTGGCGGGATGACAGCACGCGGGCCACATGTGGCCCGCACCTCCACGCGCCCTACTAGTTCTTCTATATGCCCACATCTCTTATATAACGAACAGTACTTCCCACACCTTAACAATAAAAGTTGTCCCCAGGATCGGATGACGTAGGGTGCTTAAATCGAAATAAGAATATGATGACACCAAGAGTAAGGTTTCGCAGATAATTTATTAAGTGTCCCGCGATGAAAAGATTTTACTGGCGCGGTTTATGCCCCGATTTACGACTCACGAGCTGTTATCGGGACGCCGCGGCGACTGGCGGCAGTTATGGAGATTTGAAAATGTTTTATAAAAATGACAATAATAACGATATTCTTTAGTATATCAGGGGGGTTTTTGCTCGCACTACAGGTACAAAGACTACAAGGTATATCAACCTCTCAGCGGTTTCATCAGGACCCGTAAGACCCCGGAAAGAGATAGAGGGGAGATTATATGTAACGCGATTTAATGTTTTGTAATACTGTGAATTGTAACATAAATTGTATATTAGAATTAAATAAAAATTAAATAATACTGATTCCCTAAAAAAATTCAAAAACCAAAATAATTATTTTTTCACATAGGCCTAAATTGACAGTTACTTTAGACCCGTGCAAGTGTAATCTTATTCGAGTAGGTACGTACTTATTGCACCATTACTTCATACTTGTGCTCTCAAGTTGAAGTTGTGGCATTGAATAGCATGCTTGGGATGCACATTTCACGCCTTCCCTTTACTAGATTTCTCTAGAGACTTCCATAATATCTTATAGTTCAGTCTTTGATGCAAGATAGAATTATATAGTATAACTGCCTTTTCCCAGGACCCCACTCGCATGATATTCCTTTTTTTAGGGTTCCATACCAAAATGGTATAAATGGAACCTTAATGGTACTCCTTCATCTGTCTGTCTGTCACCGTCGATTATTATTTCAGCAACTATTATAGCTACCGATAAGTTATTTGGAACATGTTGAACAGGTTACCGATATGTTATTTGGAACATGTCGAACAGGTTACCGACATGTTATTTGGAACATGTTTGGAACAGTTGTACAAAATAGGGCTATCACTGCTAAACTTAGTCGTTAAATAGGTATCACTATTAAATCGCTATAATATTACTTAAGTTAACTTACTATGCATAAGTGCTTGTAAAATGACCCTAAATGAAATAAATTATTTTGAATTTGAATTTGAATTTATTTTGACTTGTTCTAACAATATATATTGCTCAAAATTGAATTACGTATATTTTTTCACACTAAAATGAAATATAATATGAGTATGTATACCTTTAAACGAGCAATTCTTGTATGTATATATATTTCTATATAATCTGGCGGAAACGGCTTGAACGATTTTCATGAAATTTAGTATACAGGGGGTTTTGGGGGCGATAAATCGGTTTAGCTAGGATTCATTTTTAGAAAATGTCGAATTTACCAAAAAAAATGACTCCTGCTGCCATCTATTGGCCAGTAGTTTAACTACCGAGCGAAGCTCGGTCGCCCAGGTATTCAGTGAGTTATAAAAGCAGAATAAAACAACACGTTTCAATTACAGAGATTTCCCACCTGTGTCAGAGATTCTCAATCTTTATTACTCCCATAATCTCCCACGGATTAGAGAGAAAGGAGACAGAAATGGACACTAAGAAATGTGGGTGTGTTTTTGTTTTATCGCATCACGCGCTGCGTTAATGCTGATATCCGTAATTTTGACAGCCACGTGCCTCCTTCGTCACGGAGGACAGAAGACGGCCATTACGGAGGACGCTTTTGCCCTTAAACCTTGGATTTGGGACATTAATGGCACATTAATGTGACTTTTGAAGGCCGTTGTTCAAAGCTAGGAGCTTTTTGCTTTTGAGCCACTCGTGGTTTTGGTGCCACAACTGGAAAATGTTTGTGGGATGAGCATTTTTGTTTAACTATATAGACTAACGCTTAACTATAATCACACCTGATAGTAAGTGATAATACAGTCTAAGGTGGAACGCGCTTGTCTAGGAGATGCCCATTCGCTCTTGATTAGAGTCAAAAAGTCAAAGTCAAAATATCTTTATTTCACATAGGCCTAATATACAGGCACTTGTAACAAGTCGGTATGACATTTGTTGCATATGAATGGTGATAACTACAAGTCGACTTAAAACTAAGTTTACGAGGGTTCCAAACGCGCCCTGCCGCTGAGAAGAAGCCAAAAGGCAAGGCACCCAAGTTCTAAGTGGTAAAAAAGGCAGTGTCTGGGCGGGTATTCTAGGCTTTTGCAGTGCGTATTAGGAAAGAGAAATCAAAACATGAATGTTTTGTATAGTCTGGGTGTTTTTTATTAATTTTATGTATATCTATTTAACGTAATATGCAAAGGGATTCTGCGAGCTTATCAACTCGGTTGTGATCATTGATCAAACATATAAAGGATCAGCACTTAGTAACGTCACGCATGAATTTTTAGGCTATGAAGCATCATTTTTAATTTGTCAAAACTGCAAAATGGTGCTAAAGTAAGTGATCGGTATGTGCTGTCAGCGGTACCGAAATGTACGACGCGCGACACGATATTTGAGAAATTGGCTTCAACTGCAACATAAGTCCCTTCTTTCCCGTCCTCTTAGCGTAGCGTATTTCGTCATTGGTTTTTATAGTAATGAAAATAAACCTAGGAATAAATACAAGTATTCTTATTGCCAATGCGTCAAACATAATAAGTATCTCCAACAGTTTCTCAATAATAAATTTGACAATAACAATGCTTTTGGCGGCTCCTTCGCAATCGAACAATGCCAACTCAGAATGATTTAATGTTTAGTCTATTTCCAAATAAACAACAAAAGGTCCGGAGACGACAAACAGTAACAAAATAATGACTTCGAATGTTATTTTTAACGTATAATCAAGCCATTGTGGTGATTGTGGCCCTTTGATAAATAAATTACGTAAATGATAAATGGATTTCAAATCACAATGGAATCTTCAATATCTGTATTCTCCTATGTAGGCATAGCTAACCACACATTTGTCATCTAAACTAAAAGTGAATATAAAAAAGAGAGATGCCCATATGGCCCAGAAACGCCCAACAATATCCTTTTGTCGAAAAAACTACTTATGTATTTTTTCACTAGAGCCAAAACGTCTATGGAAGGTGGGCACTAAGGGCCAAAATGTCTATGGAAACAAGCCATGTTTACCTGCTACAGGTAGCCGTTAAGATGGACCAATTTCAGACGGCTGCCGCACGCCGTCTAAGTTGCACGCGTTAGTACGGTCTATTTTACGCGCTGCGTGTGCCTGATCACTACACAACATTAGGTGATGAGCACAACTTTAGGTGCGTAGCGGAGGTGGCGCCAGACGCTATTGCACTTTATCGTGTCAGCGCTAGGGTCGCTATTTGTTTAATAGGCACTATTATTGTATTCCGTGAATATTGTGATGGAAGGTGGACTTCTTCCTTTCAGCTCAATCTGTTGTAGATTTATCTCATTCAAAATGGAGTTCCAAGACTCCACTCATTGCAAGTTAAGGGCGATGGGTACCATCAGAGCGCGAAAATTCAAATTTTATTTAGTTTTTTGCTCATAGTGGGCTAATTATACATCAAAGGCAATGAGTTTTGCAGGCACAACATTTATGCATCTACATGTTTTTAATAAAAACTCTGCTCAACAATACTCATTTACCTCATATTGATTCCCGATAGCTCGAAATCTGGGAAACTGCAAAAAATTATCTTTCGGGAACCAATATGAGACGAGTGGGAACTTTCAAGCAAAGTTTCTATTAAAAACATGTAGATGCATAAAAAGTAGGCCCGCAAAATGCATTGCCATAAATCTACAATGTGTAGTTAGTCTAATATTTGCGAAAAACTAAATAAAATTTGAATTTCGCGGGCTGGTAGGGCCGCAACACCTTAAATAAAAGCTTGTTATAAAAAGGAGTAACGTCAAAAATATTCAATAAATGAAAAAAATTCACACGGAAAAGTCAGGGTCTACGTATAACAAGAATCCATAAATCAATAGTATTCTACACCCCTTCTTAAATTCTTACGTCAAAAGGAACTCAAGTTTCATTGCGAATGGAAACTTCGTGAAATTTCACAATCCCATTTCTGATGAAATGACGTCACGAATATCGAAAGAAAACACCCACCGGTTATCGGAATGGTATCGTGTATTTTGAACTGAATTCAATTATCCAGTGGTGGTAGCAATTAACTAAGGTATGAATGGTTTGCGCGGTTACCTCGCTCTAGGATTTCAAAGTAAATACGGTATTTTTATCCATTTTTTTATTGCTTTATTGTAAACTAGGTAAGGAATAATGACACACGTTGAAAATGAAAAATTATTTTGCTTATAACTTGCTATTTGCTCTTGTTTTTTTAAAAAAAAAATTTATTATTTGAATATTGTTTCAAAAATGAGTTCAATAAATCAATATTAGACCTAATCTGGTCTGGGAGTTTAGACCTTACTGGTTGTCTTTCCAAGCGATTTAGCGTTGAAAATTGCGATGCAATGCTGTGTAGCAACGTATAGGTGCAATGTTAATGCGATTACACCTTTGGACAAAATTCTTTTTTTGGAAAAAAACTTGCAGAAATGGACAGCTGCTATTTGCAATAATGCTAGAACAAACGTTGCCTTTGTACTTTGTAACAACACTTAACTTGACTTGTAGCACTTAATTTGACTCCCCATAAGTTTCCATACCACGAACAGACGTATGAAGAGTTAGCAATAAATCCTTGGAGCATGACCTACAAAGTTCGCAGTAGGAATGACGGCGGATGCAATAACTTCTGCAGCTGCATACTCCGATATCCGTCTCGTCTTGTTTCCTTTCTAACACTGTTTTATTAATACATAGTTTTCAATGACTCGCTGAATCTATCGGCACTTAGCATACTCATAGATTCACACTTATATTTCATTTTAGATATCATCAGTTTCAATTGTAATCTATACTATACTTATAATAAAACTGTACCGGGTTGAATTCTGTACATTCTCTACATTGAAGATATTTTGAAATTTTTAATTAGAGGGCACTTTTAAGTTGATACTGAAGCCAAAACTAGTTTGTTTCGTTTTTGTCTGTCTGTATAATGGCCGCGTATCACAGCTAATCCGCTGGATGGATTTACATGAAACTTGGCACGATTTGAATTCATGTTCTTTGGTTCTAATTCAGCATGGTTCCTTTGCGAGAGACTACTTAACGTTACAAACTTGGAAGGGAGTTGTTGACTCCCTCCGGTTGCTAACACAACATCGCATCAGAAAGCTTAGGCTTGGTCGAACGTCTGTAGCCGTGGCTGAAGCCTCTCTCTGGATCAGACCTAAGAAAATTTCTTGGTAACCCCTCAATATCTGGGCGTGGGTTTCCTCTAATATAAATGTAACCCCCACTTATGGACGTAGTAAGACCAAAGAAGTGACGGATGGATTGTGTGAAAGAGGACTGACTGTTGTAGCTGATATGAGAGAGTGGAAGAAGTCTTATTACTGGCCCATCGAACCTGGGAACTTGCACTCATTTATCCCGGGAAAAATCAAGGAATTTCACGGGATTTATAAAAAAACCGAACTTCACGCGGATGAAGCCGCGGGGCAACATTTAGTTTTTCTAAATAATCTACGAATGTCTGCCTTACAACAAAAATCTCTTGTAAAATGATGTGACCTTTTTAAGCCACTTAAAGTATAGCGCTACAATCAAAAATACAAATGCGTGGGTTCCCTGAAAAGGGACCACAATTTGAAGTACCAATCGAATAGACTGCTAACCTAACCTTTATCTTCGATGTAGATTCGATTAGCCCCGTCACAAAGCTTTTGCTTGAGGGTATTTTGGGATTCCGCGAAATATATGGCTTCTCGATTGGAATTGGATTACAATATTAAAATAAAAGGGTTTTCGTTTATTCTGGTTATCATATTCCAAAGAAATGCGATTATCATTACCTCGGTTGAATATGTAACAGGTGTATATAGCAACGAAGACTTTAGCCCCTTCGCACACGCCTCGTACGCGTATCATTATGACTCTACGCATAAAAATACGATTCGCTGCAACACCTCCTACAATAGGGTATTTGACTCCAATTTTTTTATTACTTTATTATAAAGAAGAATTTAAATAATGACGTGCACTGAAAGAACTAATTAAATCGATCAAATAACAAAAAAGTTATAAGCATTTAAAGATTTGTGATTAGACAGAGATAGCAACATGAAATTGTGACGTCACACCTTACCAATGCCATAGTAGCTTCGTGCGGCTTCATACAAATTTTCGTTTTGCGAGAAAGGGATAGAAGATCCCCCCACTCCAAAGTTTAAACGCCTGTAACTTTGTAAATCTTCGTTGGATTTTAATATTTCTTTCACTGCACGTTATTATTTTTATCCTAGTTTATAATAAAGTAATATTTTTTATCAAATTCAAAAGTAGTGTAAGACCCAATTCGTCGCAATAACAGTGCTTCGTCTGCTGACATGTTTCAAAATGGTAGTTCTCGTACTGCTTTCGTCGTACGCGCGGATTACGCTGTTTACGCTTACTAGCCGTATGCGAAGGGGCTTAGGTAAGTCAAGTTCAAGGAAAAATGTGATTTAGGTACCTAATATGAGTAGGTACGTGAAAATTGAAACTATTAGCTTGTGAAGTCTAAGTGTGTGAAAATATTGTACTAGCTTTTCCCGAAGTTCCGCTTGCGTGAAATTCGGTATTTCACAAATCCCGATGGAAACGTGAATTTCTCGTTTCCGTTCCCTATTCCGATCTTTATACCTACTTTGAAGTAAGCTTGTGAGCAATCAACGTCTAGTTGTTACTCTATATTGTTGAGAATTACAGTTTTTAATTTTTTTTGAAATGTACAATATTTAGCCTTTGTCCTTTTCCAAGCTCCAACTATATTATGTGTATTTCTCTTCAAAAAAAATTTTTTTTTTCAAAAAGTTTGGACTTTTTGTTAGAGTTACTCGTAGGTCTAAATAAAAGTATAAAGATTTTCATTGTCATCAGTGTTTAGCTTCAAATAATTTTCCCATACTTTCGGTAAAGAAAATATTATATTTGTTTGTGCTCGTTATCTTCAGAATAAATAATATTGTTCTTACTTATTTGTTTAGATAGTATAAATATTTGTCTTTATTCCCTTTTCGTCATTGTGTATTTTGTATGACTTATCATTATTTTTGTCCAACGGATTGATTAAACATACTATTTGCTCGAAAAGTATCATTATATTTGGATATTTTGTTGCAAATACATATTACATAGAGGCCCCGCGAGCGACGACCTATTATAAATCTATAACAATTGTAATTACTGCTTCAAATAACCAAGTACCACGTTCAATAGTTGGTTCAATACGACATTTTATAATAACCAACCCATTGTATCAATATGTATGTTGTTTGAAGTTAATACGGGTAAAAAGTGAATAGTTATCTCGTCTAAAATTATAATATCTCGTGTCAACAACACTCCTTTTGTTTGTAACAATACTTCTCCGAAATGACTTGGCCGATTTCGATGAAATTTCTTACGTGTTATATTAGTATTAGTAGGTCTGAGAATAGGACATAGTTTCATACCCCTGAAAGAGAAATCACACTTATATTATAAATATTGGTGTGTGTGTGTGTATTGGTTACCATTTCCGCTGCAACTGCTGTACCGATTTAGCTGAAATTTTGAACATAGATAGCTTATAACCTAGATTAAAAAATATTATAGGCTACTTTTATCCCGCAGAAATCCATGGTTACGTGACGAGATAAGTGAACAAAAGCGGGTGTCCACTAGCAATTTATATGGCAAAACAATGCTTGCTAAGCCAGTTAGTAGATCGATAAATTCTTGAGTACGTGCATACCTTTCTAGAAAGTATAAAATAAGTCTTCTTTGCATAAAGATAACGAGGTAGTGCAGTAAGCCTAGGTAAGTCTAACTAAGCTTTAGATCAATAAACTGCCTTTTATGGCTTCTAACTTACGTCCTGGAGACTTTATTATCGTCTTTTTTTAAGCGACTACTTTAACGAAACACTTTTTCTTTTGTTTTCCGTAGTCGGCTAAACAGTGTTTGATGAGCATCTATGAGCAACATCTCGTAGAGTATTGACAGTTTAGGCCCTCTTGCACCAACCTGGGCTAGCGTGATTAACACCGAGTTACGTATTTATTCTGGGTTAAATTGTTAAATGTGATAGAAGTTTTTTATAATTCTAGTTAAGACAAGTCAATATTTAGTTTATTAGATTAAGGTATACCACAAAAATTCTCACCATCAATTGGTACAACTTTAGCCCAATCTTGTATTAATTTTGTAGTCATATGTAGATGTTAGAATGTACCTGTCGTTTCAGTCTAAATTCGTTTTCCATTATTTGACGACCTCCGTGGCGCAGGAGATGCACGCTCGGATTCGAGTGGGAGGTCGCGGGTTCGATTCCTGCCACGGGCCACTTTGGAATTTTATAATTTCTAAATTGGCTCAGGTCTGGTCTGGTGGGAGGCTTTGGCCGTGGCTAGTTACCACCCTACCAGCAAAGACGTACCGCCAAGCGATTTAGCGTTCCGGTACGATGCTGTGTAGAAACCGTTGGTTTGACATAGCTTACCCCTTCCAAGTTAGAACGCTAACACCTTCGGCTGCATCATCACTTACCATCAGGTGAGATCGCAGTCAAGTACTAACTTGTATAGCATAAAAAAAAATTGTGTCCTGAAAGGTGTGCGAAACCAGCCATTACGTATTTGGACAGCTTATGGAAAGTTATGGTCAAACCTTTTCATACTCAAGAGTTTAACTAACTTAACCGTTACATATGGCGGTCAGTTCCTTATGTCTCTGGAGACATAAGGAACTCAGACCGCCATTGTTAACGGTTATATTGTCCGTTAAAGTTAGTTGAAATATTCAGGCCTTAAAAAATGATACGAGTACAGTGAACTTCCGCAAAACAGCATGTCCTCGCAGTGATAAAGTTTAACAAAGTAGTTGTATAACCGAATTCCGAGGTTACCTGTGTTACCCGCTTCTCATCACCGCAAGTATTTAACGAGAATTTAATTATAGCATAATGCCAGATAATGCGGGAAGCTTTGACTTGCTTAATTATTACGTTTTGTTTTTCTGATTAATTAGTTAACTATTTTGTCAAGTAATTAACTTTAGGGAGTTTTAAATTTCCAGCCAAAAGCTGTTGAGATTGAGAGTATGTACCTAATGTAGTTTTTTATGCGTTTTTTTCATAATTATTAAAAACACTTTAATAAAAAATCATTGAGATTCTATTTATTACTGAACGATCTATAGATATTATTAATTGACCCGGCAAACGTGCCATATAAATTATTTCTCACTTAGGGGTATGGAAAATAGATAACACCTAGCCAATACCGGATAAAATCGGTGTTTATAACAAAACTTCTTCAAAAGTGTAACTTCATATTTATCCAAAGAAATACTGAAATCTAATGCAGTAAGTATATAATTATATTCCTGTCTTACCAATATCTTACAAAGGCAGAAACCGTAAGAATTTTATGAGATATTTTTCAATTTATTCGTCAGTGCAAAATTTAAATTTTTTGCGTCCATGGGGTTGGGCTGGCCGATAGTGAGGTGAGTCAATGAGAGAACTAATGATACCAGCAGATTATCACAGTTTGAAAACCTAACCGTACGTAGGCGATGATTATAAAGTAAGTAAAAGGGGACAAAGAGGATTAAATATTGATTATTAAGGAGGATTTAATATTTAATAGTAGTTCAGAAAGTAAAACTTCGTGATACCTTTCATCTCAAAATACTAACGAGGCAGGTATAAATAACATTCCCGCCATAGATGAAAGCAGTAAACTTATTTCAAAGGGTATGGAATTTGGAAAATCGCGAAAATACCCGAACGTTTAATAATAATAATTATTGTTCCTGGTGTTTTGTTTGTAAGTGAAATAGGGTTCGCTCTGAAAGTAAAATTTTGAATACCTTTTAAAAGTTTATCGAATTTTATAATTATGATAAAAGAGTGCAGAAAGCAATTAGGTAATTATACTCGTAGTATCTGGTAGAAATATACTTATTTAAAGCCCGTCTATTTCTCTATGCTGAGTATTTATAACTGAATAAAAAAAATCGTCTAAAAATGAACTTTATATTTTTTTTACATCTAGACATTACACACATCGCAATCTAGCCCCAAACTAAGCGATAGCTTGTGTTTTTGTGCCCTAAAAAACTGAAGTACATTGGCACATATTACATAAATAAAAATGAAAAATACCCAGACCCAGACAATGTTTTCACATTCATGCTCATCACCCAAGCATTTTCCAGTTGTGGGAATCGAACCCACAACCTCAGACATAGACGGCAGAATCGCTACTGCTACGCCATTCGCTCTTCATAAAATTGTGATTTTCCTGTGTATTTAGGTTTTTTTAATTTTTTGATTAGTATTCTAATCTATAGCATGATTTTTGTCCCTAAAATAAAATACATATCTAAACAAAAGTAATGATTGTACTTATCTCTACTAATTTATTATTTTGAAATGTCTCTACGTGATGTTGATTTACATTATTAATGACTATTGTAACATAGCCGTCGGTAGAAGTCATACGCCGAGAAGGTCGGGTCGAGGTGGAACAGCGAAACAGCTCGGTGAAGTTGATGATGATGCTTTATTATACGTTATCCGTTACATGACTAGAAGACGTGTCCCACGCTGCGTCCCACCAAGTGGAAGCGTCAGCAGGAAGCGTGTCCCTTATCGGTTATCCTACGCAGTTACGCATGACAGCAGAGTCCGGCGGCGTCTCCCTACTAAGGGAAAGTATCCGCTGAAGCACCGATGTCGGAATGCCGCTGGATTTCGAATCATCGAACGCGCGTCTGGGTCATCCACGCGGACCCCTGAGGGTCCCGGGGTAATTGTTCGGGGCGATGGCCCCTTCCAATAGTAGCAACGCCGCCTGCAACTACAGGCGGGGCGCTGGGTGGGACCATTGCTGGTCCTTGGTGTCAGTCCGGTGACTCCGCCGCGCTGCGATGCGAGCCCGCGTGAAGTCGCGAGCGATCTGCGAGCGCGGCGGAGTGAAGGTACGTCCTGGTTGTAGCTTGCAACCCGCCGCTCAGCGAGGTCGTGCCCGCCAGTGATGTCCCGGTGGGCGCCCGTCAGACAGCGGCGAGGAAGCGTTGTGGTCTCAATCCGACGTCAGGTCACGTGGCAGACCCCTGATATCCGGCGGCCGCCGATGGTATGGCGCGATGCCCCGCAGATGCTGGGACCGCGCTCCGTCGGCGCGCGCGAACATCGAGGTGCTCAGGCGGCGAACGTGGTCGTCGAGGCTCTCTATGCGCAGGTCCCTGGAGATGACCTGGTTCCGTACGAAGCGTGGCGCTCCGGTGATGGTGCGGAGCGCGAGCGACTGCTGCGCCCGCAGCGACTTGCGGCCCGGCTCGCTGACCAGCGCGAACCAGGCTGGGGCCGCGTATGTGAGTCGCGTGCGGACGTATGCCTTATACAGGCACAGCTTCGCACGGAGAGGCAGGTGGGACGCCAGCACGGGGCGCAGGAGGCCTCGCGCGGCGCGCGACTGCGCGACCACGTTCTTCACGTGGGGCCGCATCAAGAGCTTCTTGTCGATGGTCACGCCGAGGTATTTAGCCGTCGGGGTCCATTCGACAAGCTCTCCCAGAAGCGACACCCGGGGCGGCAGGGTGACAGCCCGCCCGATGGAGATCGCCTGAGTCTTCGCCACGTTGACCTTCAGTCTCCAGTCCTTCAGCCATGTGGGAAGTGCGTCCAGTGCACGCTGCATCTTAATGGCTGCGTGTGGGGCGTTCAGCGAGGTGGTGATGAGTGCAGCGTCGTCGGCGAATCATCGAACATAGCCGCCGGTGACGTCTTATCTTGCTGTAGCGATGAAACTCAAGCGCGATGTGAAGTCATAGTGGCGCCATCTAGGAATGACCGTCGACAACTTCATATGTTTGTTCGTTTGATGAGTACATTGTGTTACACTATTAATTTTGATCCAGTGAAGCGTTGAACCGCACAATGTTAGTCACAGCAAAGCGCGCGGAATTCAGAAATTGTGCGGCTATCTCTCTTTGGGCGAAGCTTTGAATTAGCTGATTAAAATTTCTGAAATAATTTTACTTAGGTTGGCACACACCTGTAAACCGTTTATTCTTCATGATGAATTTCTAATTTCACAAAATTATTAACTGAGTTTTGTTTAAGGTTCAATTCTCAACACTTAGGTTACTCTTTGAAATTATATAATTCACTAAATTGGCTCAGGGACCTCTCTTCTAGCATCCACCATTTTTATAGCAGTTTTATTGTAATATTGCTTTAAAATTTTATTTTATGTATTTAAAAAATAATAAACTGTATGATTTCACATATAATTTTTTTTGTTCATGATTATAATATTCGCCAGATAGGTTTCGGCTATTTTATAATGATTTAGCTGTATAGGTTTATAATTATTGTGCTATAAAGTTCAGAGTTCTTATTCAAACGATCTTTATTCAAAATAATGAAATTGATCTTTAAATGTCAAATCCCAGGCTATGACATTCATTACACAATTCGCCTGTTTCACAAATGAGAGTGAAGCCAGGCGGCGGAACATGGCGACCGGATGATGGCGTTTAGCACACTCGAAATTTACGCAACGGCAGATCAAAATAATTGCCTCCGGAAACAAATAAATATTGTTTTATTTGATAAAAGTCTAAATAATACATTGAATGATACTGTATGCCTATGTGATTAAATACAGGGCAAAATGCAAATTAGGTCAAAATTGGTTGTTTTTCAGTATTATTAGCGCAGTGTTATGTGTTGTATAACATTGCAATGCAAAATTGTGGGACGCACTGCATTTTACATGGGCATGCATATCACTTAACCGTCTGTCTCGTCTCACCATTCTTTGTCAACCATTCTTTGTCAGTGAAAATATATTATATCTGGGTGACCGAGCTTCACTCGGTAGTTTAACTAATGGCCAATAGATGGCAGCAGGAGTCTTATTTTTTTTGGTAAATTCTACATTTTCTAAAAATGAATCCTAGCTAGATCGATTTATCGCCCCTAAAACCCCCTGTATACTAAATTTCATGAAAACGTTCGAGCCGTTTCCGAGATCCAGATTATATAGAAATACAATATACAAGATATATATACATATACAAGAATTGCTCGTTTAAAGGTATAGGATATACTAAAACAAAACTAATTTTACAAGGATTATTTTGACGATATATTTTGAAGGTACTATTAATTATTATGGTATGCTACTGTAGAGCTACTAATGTAGAGCTACTGGCACCTATAGATATTTCAACCCGCGACGACTCGCCCCACTCTGTCAAACTTTATACGAATTATTAGCGATTTTGACAGAGTGAGGCGCGTCATCGTGTATTGAAATATCTATACGCGAACCAATTTTGCAAGAATAGACCATCGTGGTAAAAAAAATGCAGCAAAGCTCAAAAGGATTATTTTGTTCCACAAAATCGAGTTCGCGATTTTTGCACAAAGAATATTTTTTTAACCTCAACACACTCCAAACCCGCTTTGAAAGCTTACCGAAAACACGAAATATTTTGTTTATGCACACTTATATAAACACAAAATGCTTCGCGTTAAACACCAAGCCCGCGCAGAGCTGTTTAAAAACCAGTTAACTTCTAAAACTCTATGCTTTATAGAGTGACGCGCTTAAAATTTATAGTTTTGTTTTACAAAGTGCCTGACAATGAATATTCAGAAGCTGCTCAACAGAGTCAAAGTATGAGCAGGTTTTGAATTGAATTAACGGGCCAGTGGAGAGTTGCTTTTGCAAAATGGTTCCGCATAATCTTTTCATGTCATAAATTCGACTCACACTTGGGCAGTTTATTTGACTTAGCTTTAGTATATAATTTACCCGATTAAATTAGGCTGATTGCCCTCCTATTTGTTGACGAAAATCAGGAAATCAATCAGCAGGCAGAGTTTCAAAACGATTACGATTACAATGAATACGTTGTTTAACACAATCAAAAGGCTGAATCAGATTTTACTTTATTTCATAGCCTACAGGCTCTTATGCCGAGTCGTTTCATTTTAAAACAAATCTATAATGGTGATAACTATTTCACGACAGTTTACGAGGGTTCGCAAACGCTCACTGCCCACAACAAAACATAGCCGGGCATTCTTAAATGTTATCATAATTTAACAAGACTGATTATATGTATGTACATAGACAATAAAAAGGCTAATAACAACAGAGCAATTCACTATCACTCCCGAGGGCTGGTATCGCTAATTTATTCCTTTATCTATATGTACATAATATATGCCCTACTAATGAGTTTAGGCTTTTTAAATCTTTTTAATTTATTAACTCACATTTCAGATACATAATTAGCTATTAGATCTTAGATAGTTGCATCTAGATGTTAAATTCATCGATCCACCGATCCAGCCAATCCATCTACTTAGATGTTAATTTCTAAAGATAAAGAAATTCTGAATTGGCCCTTTTACGTTAATATGGCAGTATTCAGCAAGTTTTTAATGTGCCTACACTTTTTTTTTACGTATATTTTTTATAAAATTATAATATTCCTTTCTGTTCTTAATACGTCCTAAGCTGATAAGGTTATTGATAACATGAGGCAGGTGACGTAGGTTATTATAAGTAAGGGTATTTATAAGGTGTGAGATCTCTTATCCATCTCAAGTATTATGAAATCGAAATCAAATATCACGACGAAAATCTAATTTCAAATCACCGCTATACGATTTCTGAAGTATGATTACGATTTTAATTATTTGTTACATTTTTGGGGATCCGTACATAAAGGTTAAAAACGGGACCCTATTACTAAGACTTCGCCGTCCGTCCGTCAGTCACCAGGCTGTATCTCTCGAACCAAATTCGAAAAAAAAATTCATAGATTATGTATTTCTGTATGTGACAGACAGACGAGCGGACAGCGGAGTCTTAGTAACAGGATATCGTTTTAGCCTTTGGATACGGAACGCTAAAATACATAAGCATTTAAATAAGTATCTATATTTCCTTTCACTTAAAAAGTTTTCTTTGATGTTAAATGCAATCTTAATTTAAAGTAATAGCATCCTCACAGTTTTCCTTCTTAAAGCAGACTATAATAAGCTATTTAACTACTTAAACTGTTTATCCTATAAAAACTTCCGTTCTTATCTAAATGTAGACAACAACGTTCTCATTATGTTTTAACCGTCTCATAGATGGAAAATGAGAAAATGAAATTATTATGAAACAGTGCAATATTCTGGGAAACACTGCATCTGACATACCTAGGCAAGAGCAGGGTTATCACTCAACATCAAACGAACTTCTCAATCAACTCACCGCCTCGACCGATTGTTATAAAATTTTCTGTGTATGTTCGCTATTTTTTTTTTAATCCCTCGTGGCCAAACAACGTTTGCGGGGTCATTTATAATATAAAAATGAATCGCAAAATGTGTTGGTAAGCCCATAACTCTACAACGCCTGGACCAATTTGGCCAATTCTTTTTTTTTAAATGTTCTTTGAAGTTCAAGGATGGTTTTTACGTCGAGAAAAATTCTAATAATTGCTGGAGAACCCCCTAAAAACAGCCATTTTCTTTTTCCCATACAAACGTTTTCTAACTAAAACGTAGAGTTAAATTGAGCTTTATTGCTATTGCACAAAGTTTATATTAAATTACAAGCACTCACTGTTGTCTAAGCAATGTAGGTGTCTTCCTAACGTCAAAGAGTCAATTTGCAAATTGTCAAAATTATTAAAACACCTATCACCACCACCTGAACAGAACCGTCACGCACGGTTCACAAATTTTTCATGTTTTTTTGTTGTATATTTTAGGCAGATCTGTGAATTGGACTATTTTTCATTAAGGTGACAAATAGTTTACGCGGCAAAAAACACAGGTTTGCTAGTATTTATTAAAATTATCAGTAAACACACATCTTACGGCAAGATAATAAAATTATCTAATTAAAACTTATTTCATTTGACATTACTGTGAAAAGTTCGTCACAAAGTTTTCCGCGTATTCAATTTCGCGAGTTAATTTTCGGCAAATTTTCGGCAGGTACGCGAGAGACATGGGCACAATCTAATTTATATGACACGATCATGCTAAGTACTTTAATGAGTATCTCTTAATCAAAGAGTTGTAGAACAGTGTTCCCGCATAAAACGCTAAGATAAGAATAAATGGTTATAGTACCTATGCAATTTTAAAATTAAATTTTATCTTTAGTAGAAGAAGTAATAATACGCTTAGTAACACCTATACTTATAATTAACTATAAAACTTTAAAGTAATGAAAGAAGTTTCAATGAAACTATGTAATCTTATGGTATTTAACTGGGACATGTAAGTGGAAGTTATAAACTATTATATTATATTATATATGTATAGGTCGTAAGGTTGCCTGTTTGTTGGTATTCTATAGAATATATTTCGGAGAGTGTATTCAGGAACTATTTATTTAATTTGGTTCCCTGTCACCATTTTACCAAAGAACGGCAAGGAATCGAAAAGGCTTCCACCCATACCTATACATAGTCGTCGTACCAAAGACGCGTACGAAGCGGTTTGATTCCTTGTTCCTGGTACGAACTGCAAAGGCATGGAATAGGTTCACACTCATAGAAGTAATCTATTTTAACCCGAAGGATTACTGAAACATTTGATATTTTTCGCTAATCATAATGTTGTATGTGCGCACCTTATTTTCATTTATTTTCAGCTTTCATGTATTGTTTTTAATTAATTAATATTATTATACATGAGACGCTGTTAGGGCGTTGCTGTTCTCAATAAATGGTCGGGGGACCGATTTTATTATCTGTCATATGCTCGTCAATCGATTTTAAATTAGTAACTTCATTTATCCAACTTAGTAACTTCATTCATCCAACCGATTATAAATTTTTTATATTCTTATTTTATTCAATTTTTATTTACAAAATAACTTATAAACGTGGAAACTGCTTTAGAGTTAATATATCATTTTAACTTTTAATAATTTTCTAGTAAAAACAAGCTTCTGTTTTAAAAGTCCGTCGGAAACTTTTTCAAACCGTTTCATGACCATCAATAACTTTTACTTTTGAATAAAAATAAAATCGTTGAACGCTCTTCTTATTAATTTTAGTTTAAACTAAGTTTACTAGTATATTATTTTTAATAATTATGTAACACATTCTACATTCGTTACCGAAGACACAGAAGCACTATAAAAATCAACGAATGGCTTTCTTATTACCTAGTAAAAAAATTATTAATATATTTTATTAGTAAAGTTAGTATCCTGATTAAAAATATTATGATCCATTTTTAATCAGCTTATTACGAGTATTGCTAAGCAATGTCTAAAGGGTTTTTATTAAAGATTTTATTGGTAGTAGAGTAAAGATGCAATCGGAAGAAAATTGATGTAGAACTTTCATTAATTATTATTATTTAATTACTAAATCCGAAATTATTGTAGAAAATTTTTTAGCATTCACTTTTAAGAACTATGTTCATAGTGTAGAAAAGTTCGACTTACTCGTTCATACGGGTTTCACTTTTTTTTTCAAACAAATAATTTTACCATCGTAGATGATATGCTCTAATAGTTGTTAAACTTTTAAAACCAGTTCTCACTTCTGAGAACTTCACGTAAGCGTAAAAAGTTCTTCATACGCGTAAACGCAGCAGATTCTGCATTTAAGTCAAAAAAAAAAAACTCAAAAAAAAGCATAGATAATTTAAATCATTAGCTGTAATAATGTAATATTATTAAGTAATTTAATAATTCTAACATTTGCATACCCATAAGTGGATTAAAACATTCGGTTCTTATGTCGTATTGTTCCATCTGTTATAACCGTGTTTTAAGCAAATAAGGACTTACTTACTGTTATAATAATTTGTTTAAACAGTGGTTAGTTAACTGAAACTAAGTAAGTGTAAAGTAATACTTACGCGTAACCGTGGAAGAATCAAATATTTCTAATTAATCAGACCGTATTTGTATGTATTTAAGTTAATTTACAAATGTGTAAAACAGTTTTCACTTCTACAAGCTACGAGTAAGTAACAAAAGTTCGACTTACGTGTAACCGTAGCGGGGTCTACGAGACATACGTAGCAAGCGGCGCGGGACACTGGGTGCGTAGCGGGCTACGGCGTGCTTATATAGCCGCCCTGTGGGAGGAGCGTACACTTGTTGAAGCAGCCACTACGTCCCGGAGCAAAGGTGAGCGATGTATCTGGTTTCGATTCCTGGTACCAGTCAAGGCTTTATTTAGGGCTGATTTTTCAATCGCCAGATAGTAGTTAACGAACTATTCCTCAAATAGTTTATCTGGCGATTGAAAAATAAATAAACATAAATAAATAAACATTTATTTGAAAAAATCTCAAAGTACATTTTTCGTTGGACTCCTGACCCCTAAACTAGGAAAGCCCGTATCTTAGGGGCCAATGCCTTCCTATTTGTTGATATACATTTCAAATCTGTTAATAATAATGAGCTATCAACTAGAAATATGTATTAAGTTTACAAAATCAAAAATAAAAGATCAAAATGGTATGAAAAGTAAGTACAGGATTTACAACATTGCATGCAGCATTTTACATAGTTCGTGTATTGCAGGTGTGTGTGTGAATGTGTGTGTGTGTATGTATGTGTGTGTGTGTCAGCCCTTAGTAATACGGCCGAATTACGAAATCTATTTGGCTGTTTGGAATAATGATAGCTTATATCTTGATTTAAATATTTTTCTCGAATTTTTTGGAAATTTGAGCATTATTTTGACAAGCTTCGTCGGGATATATCGAAATTACTGTACCGCCCAAGCAGTGGTCGGCAAAAGTTGTATGAATATCCATTTCTGTCGTGTGGATTAGCGGGCAAATAAATTACATACTATTATATATCTGTCGTGTAATTTAAACATGTGAAAATCTTTCACTCTGACATATGGCAACCAAGGAGGTAACATATTCAAGGTTTTATCTATTAATTAGGTATTAAACAAGTAAAATATATAATTTATTTATTTTTAGATTGCATCCAGCGATAAGGCCGCCTATACATACCATTGTTATTTATCAATATTGGATAAATTTTACATAAACGTTGGTTGTTTTGCTCAGCACATATATTATAAAAGTAAAAAAAAACTTTATAGAAACCTCGTACAACTAATGGAAATTCGACATGACAAACATTATTTGCACATACTTGTAAGGCTTTTTCAAAATGACGTATTTCCTGGAACAAGTTTTAATGAAATTTTTCCGCTATTTTTAACCGACTTCAAAAAAAGGAGGAGGTTCTCAATTCGTCGGAATCTTTTTTTTTTTTTTATCTATGTATGTCCACCGATTACTCGAAGACGCGTGGACCGATTTGAACAATTCTTTTTTTGTTTAAAAGGGTTTTGTTTCCAAATGGTCCCATTTTAATCAGGTCAGGATCTGATGATGGGATCCTGGAGAAATCGAGGGAACTCTTCAAATTTTATATGGACACATGGAACTATTTGGGTATTATTTGAAAGAGTAATATTTTTCAAGTTGTCCTATGGTCATGAGGTCAGGATCTGATCATGGGATCTTGGTGAAATCGAGGGAACTCTTCAAATTTTGCTAGTATACTTGAAGCGAGTTGGGTATTTTTTATAGTTACTGGTGCATATGCTAGCAGATACTGATTTGATGACTAAAGTCATCAAGTCAGGGTCTGATGATGGGATCTTGGTGAAATCGAGGGAACTCTTCAAATTTTGCTAGTATACTTGAAGCGAGTTGGGTATTTTTTATAGTTACTGGTGCATTTGCTAGCAGATACTGATTTGATGACTAAAGTCATCAAGTCAGGGTCTGATGATGGGATCTTGGTGAAATTGAGGGATCTCTTCAGATTTTATGAACACACCTCAAGCGATTTGGGTATTTTTACAACGCCTTGTGCATTTTATTGTTTTCCACTAAAAAGTAAAAAATAAAAATGGGAAATGCTTTCCAAAAAACCAACTTCAAATGCCACTACAAAGAGTGAAATAATTTTTATTTAAATTTTAGGTACCTACACCAATTCGAAGTCGGGCGATTGTCTATGACTTCGTCATTTCTTCGCACATCAAGTAAGTAAGAAGGACTATTAGGGATTGTATGAAACATCGCCCGACTTCGAATTGGTGTAGGTACCTAAAATTTAAATAAAAATTATTTCACTCTTTGTAGTGGCATTTGAAGTTGGTTTTTTGGAAAGCATTTCCCATTTTATTTTTTCTCGACCGCGTTAAAAAATATAAATAATACGCGCGACACAGGCGCTATCTATTTTTTCGGAGTGCATCTTTTACTAGGATTGCGTTAGACGAAACAGCAAGCCTTGTACTCGTAGACCATGCCTTCGTTATACTTGAATGGTCCGGGAAGGACGGACGTCAATGTCCGCTTTGAATATTGTATAATACTTTTACCAAAGGTTGATAAAGGTTGAGCTTGTTGACGCTGTGAGTCGTTCTGATTTTGTGTTAATATAACAATAAATTGTTGTAACTCCTAATTATAAATGACAAAAGAAATTGATGTAAGATGTTTCCAATTTTAGATTTAAAAAGGTCAAGGCATTTTGTAACGTGAATTATTTTTCTCACGCCTGAGAAAAACAATTCACCCACTGTAAAATATTGGAAAATAACAGGGCATAATATAATCTACGCCTTGGTGTGTACCTACATCTTGGGACACAACTGCGGAACTTACGTCACTGATGTTTCAGCTCAACACAATCTCGTATTGTTTAAGGGGATAGGTACCATCCGAGCGCGAAAATTCCAATTAAAATTAGTTTTTCGCTAAAAATGGCTTAATTTTGATTCATTCCTGTATTCGATATTAACATGAACACTTATTAGGTATCTACGCCAAGTGATAGCCATTCAGACACTAAAGTTGAGAGAAAAAATAAAAAATTTCAACATTTTTCATTACGATATCTCACGCTAGCAACACTGTGTCTGTCCTTCCATTAGCGTTCTAGTGCTCGGCCGTTCAACACAACATTATTAAACTCGTATAAAAAAAAGTGAGTGATTATAAGTATTTCTTGCGGAAATCAAAGTATCCGAAAAGAAATATTCAAAATTATCGGATTCATCGTCAAAACGAATTGTGAAATCTACGGAATTGTTATTATTGGTTCAGAAAATCCATATTGCTCCAGTGTTGGGTACACCTCTTAGAGGGTGTTACGTTCACAACAGTATACATTGAGGGTAGTTGGAAGGACTATCGCCTTTGTTTTAATTACTGCAAGAGGAGCTAATCAAGATGCATTCTTCGGTGATGGGTACACTTCATTTAGAGGGTGTGACCTTCACGACAACATACATTGAGGGTAGTTGGTAGGTGAAAAACCTGAGGACTATCGCCTTTGTATTAATAATTGCAAAAAATAATTGCAAAGCATCTATGTTGAGGACACTGCATAAGAGGATGTGATCATCATGGCGACATACATGAGGGTGAGTCAATAAGATTATCGTCTCTATATTAATAATTGCAAAAAAGTCAATCAACATAGTATATTCTGCAGTTTATGCTTCAGTGTTGGGTACACTTCATTAGAGAGTGTGACCTTCACGAAAATATACATTGAGGATGGTTATTGGGACAACGCCTATGGATTAATCATTCCCAAAAATGACATGATTATCTTGTAAGCAACTTCCAAAATAAGAAAATTGGTGCTTAAACGCCCCCATACCATGTTGAAAACACCGGTTGACGGTTCTCGTCCGATCACCGAAATTAAGCAACATCGGGCGCAGTTAATACTTGGATGGGTGACCACCTGGGAACACCGCGCGATGCTGTTTTTTTTTATCACCAACTGTATTGGAATGATATAAAGGATCAAAACGATAACCTTTAGAAACTATTTCGATATACCCTCATATCAATATTTTCTTTTACTGTCTGCTAATTTAAATGAACCAAGATTACTTTACTAGACCAGGTCTGAAAAGTACCCGCAATCAAATGCACTATTTACAAATATTTTAGTCTTCCACACGAATCGTTTCTTGTTGTGGTCATTATTTATAGATACATCAATAAAAATTCCATTGACAACGTCTTACAAAATCAACTAGTAATACTACTCAAAATTTGAAATGTACGAGTGAGACACAAAAATTTTATTTGATAATATAATATTCTAATAACTTCTGTGTATATTATGTCTTTTACCAATAATATGAAATACAGTTAATCAAGATCCAATATTAACTGGCACTGAAGGAATATCTGAGCAATCCACCTGTCGGTCCATGGTGGACCCACGGGCCAAATCGCAGGACAGCACTCGTCTCTTGCGACGACTTTTCTCGAAGATTTACCCAGGACAGAAGAGTCTTAATTTCCCCACAAGAACAACACCAGGAGCAAAACAGCCTTGCAAGTACTTATTGATGTCCTCTTTTGACATTTCCGTCGACCTGTCAAGTCAGGCGCCGCGCGGCCGCCGATCAGAGTGCTGGCGGAGTGCTGCGCTGTTTCGAACCTCGTGCGGACTCGCGCATGTTCGCCTATAGTCGGGTCGGGGTAAGAAGGCAAGCCTACTTACTCGTACGTTTGCCGCTTATAGAATAACCACATTCATAAAATATTCGAGCCTGATGATATTATTTTATCGTGCTTAAATATGAGTAAAAAAAAAATATATTTTTTTCTCTCTTTATGTTCTCAAAACTATGAACAGAATTTAATGTGTAATTTTTTTCTCTCCTTTAGTTCGCATGTAGTGCAATGACACTTTAGGTATCTAGGTACTATCCTAGTTTCTTTCATCATAATTTACTTTTATACAAAAGGTTTTATATTATGAAGATTTATAAACTATTAAACCACTAACATTACAATTAATTTTCATGTTTAAGTAATTAAAAATGAAAATGATGATCTTCATTAATTTTTCACATGGGCTTGATTTACAGGCTTTTATGAAAGCTTGAATCTGAAAAGCGGATTTGCACTGAGAAGGTCGGGCAAAAAACTCGGCTATTATATTCTGTTCACATACAATTGAATATGAGACAACCTATTCGATAACATACTTAATTTTTTTTTTGTTATTCCATTACAAATACATGTATTTAATACAACCATTCTTTCATCGTAACTCGATGTGTTAGATACATCAAATTTATCAATGCTTTAACTGAGTTAGGATGCATGCTTTTAAAAGAATGCAATATTTTTGAATATCAAAGTTATTTATAATTTCTATAATTGACTATTTCTTAAATTTCTTAAATGAATAATAAATATGGAAAAAGTAAACAATCGATGATATGTTTATTTAAATTTATGTTTAGGTATCCTTGTACCTATATCTACGGGAATATCGGTATCCATACCTAGGAATAACGTTACGCAATGGAAATTAATATATTTAAAGACCAAATTAATTTTTGCGAGATCAAATATTTTTATTTTCAGGCTATCGCGCCGCTAATTATTAACTAATGGTTATCTATGCATCAAAAATGTTAAAGGATTTGGAAATTACCAATAGATATATAAGATCATAGAATCATTAAACACTTCATTGGATTTATTATAATATGAACAATGATGGTTCATAATTTTGGCTTGCATGTATCATATTTTTTTTTGTTCTTTTAGAATTGATACATAGCCTACATTTAATTTTTGCTGTATTTAATCATTATTAAATAAGTGTACTTAATATTTTGTTTAACTTTCATGTCGATGGATGACGCCGCTGCAAGGATTTAGCTCTCGATGATGACTGACCAAGGTCAAATGATAATTGAAAATTGGGTCATCACTGCTTCACTAGGAACTTGAATACCAGTACAGTAGTACTTCAGCTGTGGTATGTAATTAACTGATTATTATTAAACGAAGATTAGAGACTTTTATCTCCTGTGATGACAGTGGAATTATTGGGTAAGTGACAAAAAAAAATAATTTTTTTTTCATCGTCGCAACAAGTCAACAAAGCATTAATCGCGAACAATCGCGAATAACATTTCGACATGTCTACCTATTGACATGTTACATATTTTGCTCGTTGATTTTTGCGATTATCAACTTTGAAAAATCAGATCACATTTTTCAACTGAAAGACTGCTAAATTGAAAAATGGTCTTGATGCAGAAATTCAAGAACTTAAAAAGTATTGTCTAATATTTGTATTCCAATTATATATGTGGTTTTTTTGTTTACAACTAACCAGTACAACAGCGATAGTAGTGTTGGGGTGACTGTTAAAATAACAATGAATGATATTAAACAACATTACATTATAACATGAATAACTGTTAAGAATAACAATTATGCCTTCAGTTAAAATTTTTATATTATGTGAAATGAGAAACTCAACACGGTTATACATACATATATACTATAATATTGTATAACATGTTTACTGTCTGACAATATTAGAAAACATGCTTTTTTCAGACTATCTTAAGTTTCTATTGTTATCACTTTATTAGAACTCAGGAATAAACAGTAGATACAGTTACTTCATCAGCCTTTGTATCAGAATCAACTTTAAAATAGGCTTATAAGATGATTTCTCTATGGCTCTTTTTTTTTAATATCTCTTGAGAATATTCTTACTTCACCCTATTCAGTTAAAAATATAATTTAAGGTCACTTTAAATCTTAATGACCTTATTAAAGAGCTGTACCTACACCAAAACCCAAATAACAATATTATTATGGAAATTAAATAAAAATATCATTGTTAACTCCTTTAAAAGAAATAACTCTAAAGAGCTATGAATAAAATTAAACAACACTTTACGAAAATACTAATGCCTACTCCTGTATTTTCGTAAAGTGAAGTCAAGATGAACAAAAATTTACGAACTAGTTCTCTGCAACCCATAGATTTATTAATCTTATATATTAATAAATTGATCTTATTTTTTTTCTTTCCAAAAATATGTCTCGGTAATATTTATTCTACTCAAGTTTATAAAAATATATTCGTGATCAATTTACTGTTTAAAATATAAGTATATTTCATGGTTGCATATTAACAGCTCAATTTATTACGATTAATCAAGTGTTGCATTTAAAAGTTTTAACTGATACAAATATTTTCAAGCTTGTTGAAAGAGGTTTAAAACCTCTTTTAATCGTCAAGACTACATACGAGCAGTACTGCTAGAATATAGTCTTAATATACCCTTGGTATTCGCACATATAAAAATATATGTTTTTGTACATATATTATTATTAATATATTATACTAATAATATTGATTTACTATCTATTACAGTTTTAATATTTCTACAAAATTATGCCATTAATTATTAATTTGCTTTGAATATCTACTTAAGTTGTTATTTTTATTTTTTTGCTCAATATTAAGCGATTATGCTTATTATTCTATTAATTTAAAAGCATTTCTTATTTACAAATGTCATGGCTCTAAACATCTACCTAATAAGTGTTCATGTTAATATCGAATACAGGAATGAATCAAAATTGATGATTAAACGAACTTACCTTAAGTGAAGTTCTATCATAATTTTGTGAATTCCTGTATGAAGATATTAACACCCTCCCGCCCCTGTTTTGTGGAAAAACCCATGTATGAATTTGTAAATAAAAAATGTACATATTACAATAATAATAAATATTTATTGAAGACAACATAACCCATATATATATTATATTTACATATATAATATTGTATGGTTATGTATAATATTGTGTAGTTATGTATATATTATTTGATACATATTTGGGTGCTCTGTAGTGCTCCTACCAAGACGAGCTTATCGAAGCACAAAGGCACTCTTATAATAATTACTCTGAACTAAATGAAAGGACAGACACAGTGTTGCTAGCGTGAGATATCGTAATGAAAAATGTTGAAATTTTTTATTTTTTCTCTCAACTTTAGTGTCTGAATGGCTATCACTTGGCGTAGATACCTAATAAGTGTTCATGTTAATATCTTCATACAGGAATTCACAAAATTATGATAGAACTTCACTTAAGGTAAGTTCGTTTAATCATCAATTATACACATCGTAGGCAATGATTTTTGCGGGCACAACAATAAACTGCTCAACAATACTCATTTACTTCATATTATTGATTTTATATTGGTTCCCGATAGCTCGAAATCTGGGAAGCTGCAAAGATTATCTTTCGGGAACCAATATGAGGTGAGTGGGAATTTTCGAGCAAAGTTTCTATTAAAAACATGTAGCATAAATATTATGCCCGCAAAATTCATTTCCATAAAACATTTGGTTATAATCCATTATGCTGGTAAATTGCGGGTCGCCAGTTGCCACGCTTACACCTTTGTCAATATTATGGAGATCTCTCAAGGTATCCCTGAGAGATGAAGTTTCTTCGCGATATTTTTTCTTCTACATTTCTAATACGAACCGCTAAGGTGTGGAACACCCTTCCAGCTTCCGTGTTCCCAGCCAAGTACAATCTGGGTGCCTTCAAGAGAAGAGTGAATATGCAAGCGCGCTCCATCTTTGACCTGATCATTTCTACCCATAAGACATGATTGTCAATTATTTAAAAAAGTTATATATTTGATATTTAGTTGACAAAAACACATATCTACAAATAATATGAATGATGAATAAACGAAATCCTTGCGTAACTTTTTGCAAAAGCGTTTCTGTGGCAAGTAGTTAGGTATATACCTAGTTCTATTTTGGACAAGTAGTTATCTTGATCTACGCCTAAGTGCAGAGACACACAATGTAGACTGCCTTTGACTTAACCGCAGTTACCTGGAAATTGCGGTTTGTCTCGCAAAGTCAGGAGGTAGCCGTTTTTGACTCCAATTGTAGACTTAAATTTTGGATGTGTATTAAAGTTCTATTCTTTATCATCATTAAACTTCCTATATATATCCCACCACTGGGCAAAGATCTCTGCTCATTCTTTTTACAAGATGTTATATTATTTTAGTATCACCACGAAATACCTAATAATACCTAACTGTACAGAAGGCTCACTCGGCAAGATGATTTTAAAAATAAGCGACTCTAGCGTTGACACAAAAAGTGCAATTCAGTTCGCAATAGCGCCTGGCCACGCCTCCGAAAAGAACTTCTCTTTTTATCGCGTAACATTCCACGTACTAGGGCTACCCCGTCATCGGGCGCACGCATTGGGTGAACTAGACCGTACCCGAATTAACGCGAGCAAAGTCTCCGGCGCGTGGCGGCCGTCTGAAATTAGTACGTCGATACGCCTACCTGTAATTTATCGGTCACGTGATAAGTGGACCTGTCCCGATATTTCATTGTTGTCTGTAATCAAATCGTAAAAGTTAAATTTGACCCGCTTTCTAGAAAATGCATGTGTAAAATGTAAATCGGATGACAATGCAGAATTACATTATGACATGAAGTTGATCTGATCATGGAAACGGAAGGTGGCCATAGGAACCCAATAATTAAACGTTATAGTCCTATCGAAATTGGGCTTGTCTGATTTTTCTTGATGGTAACCGCAGGGTCTGATGATGGAGCTTGAATATGGCCATAACAGGAACTCATTAATTAAACGTTAGAGCCCTACCGACTTTGGGCTCGTGTGATTTGTCTTAATGAATACTTTGGTGCTAGGTGGGAACCAGGGTCTGATGATGGAGCTTGAAGATGGCCATAACAGGAACTCGTTAATTAAACGTTAGAGTCCTACTGAGTTTGGACTGAACTGATTTTCTTAATGAATACTTTGGTGCTAGGTGGGAACCAGGGTCTGATGATGGAGCTTGAAGATGGCCATAACAGGAACTCGTTAATTAAACGTTAGAGTCCTACCGAGTTTGGGCTCGTCTGATTTGTCTTAATGAATACTTTGGTGCTAGGTGGTAACCAGGGTCTGATGATGGAGCTTGAAGATGGCCATATCAGGAAGTCATTAATTAAACGTTAGAGCCCTACCGACTTTGGGCTCGTCTGATTTGTCTTAATGAATACTTTGGTGCTAGGTGGTAACCAGGGTCTGATGATGGAGCTTGAATATGGCCATAACAGGAAGTCATTAATTAAACGTTAGAGCCCTACCGACTTTGGGCTCGTCTGATTTGTCTTAATGAATACTTTGGTGCTAGGTGATAACCAGAGTCTGATGATGGAGCTTGAAGATGGCCATAACAGGAACTCGTTAATTAAACGTTAGAGTCCTACCGAGTTTGGGCTCGTCTGATTTGTCTTAATGAATACTTTGGTGCTAGGTGGTAACCAGGGTCTGATGATGGAGCTTGAATATGGCCATAACAGGAAGTCATTAATTAAACGTTAGAGCCCTACCGACTTTGGGCTCGTCTGATTTGTCTTAATGAATACTTTGGTGCTAGGTGATAACCAGAGTCTGATGATGGAGCTTGAAGATGGCCATAACAGGAACTCGTTAATTAAACGTTAGAGTCCTACCGAGTTTGGGCTCGTCTGATTTGTCTTAATGAATACTTTGGTGCTAGGTGGTAACCAGGGTCTGATGATGGAGCTTGAATATGGCCATAACAGGAAGTCATTAATTAAACGTTAGAGCCCTACCGACTTTGGGCTCGTCTGATTTGTCTTAATGAATACTTTGGTGCTAGGTGATAACCAGAGTCTGATGATGGAGCTTGAAGATGGCCATAACAGGAACTCGTTAATTAAACGTTAGAGTCCTACCGAGTTTGGGCTCGTCTGATTTGTCTTAATGAATACTTTGGTGCTAGGTGGTAACCAGGGTCTGATGATGGAGCTTGAATATGGCCATAACAGGAAGTCATTAATTAAACGTTAGAGCCCTACCGACTTTGGGCTCGTCTGATTTGTCTTAATGAATACTTTGGTGCTAGGTGATAACCAGAGTCTGATGATGGAGCTTGAAGATGGCCATAACAGGAACTCGTTAATTAAACGTTAGAGTCCTACCGAGTTTGGGCTCGTCTGATTTGTCTTAATGAATACTTTGGTGCTAGGTGGTAACCAGGGTCTGATGATGGAGCTTGAATATGGCCATAACAGGAAGTCATTAATTAAACGTTAGAGCCCTACCGACTTTGGGCTCGTCTGATTTGTCTTAATGAATACTTTGGTGCTAGGTGATAACCAGAGTCTGATGATGGAGCTTGAAGATGGCCATAACAGGAACTCGTTAATTAAACGTTAGAGTCCTACCGAGTTTGGGCTCGTCTGATTTGTCTTAATGAATACTTTGGTGCTAGGTGGTAACCAGGGTCTGATGATGGAGCTTGAATATGGCCATAACAGGAAGTCATTAATTAAACGTTAGAGCCCTACCGACTTTGGGCTCGTCTGATTTGTCTTAATGAATACTTTGGTGCTAGGTGATAACCAGAGTCTGATGATGGAGCTTGAAGATGGCCATAAGAGCAACCCATTAATTAAACGTTAGAGTCCTACCGATTTGGGCTCGTCTTATTTTATTATATTTTTATTTTATTTATATTTTACAAAGAATATATATGGTTACATGACATCTTGACGTCTCGAAACTCATGTGAAACTCGTCTGATTTGTCTTAATGAATACTTTGGTGCTAGGTGGTAACCAGGGTCTGATGATGGAGCTTGAAGATGGCCATAACAGGAACTCGTTAATTGAGCGTTATAACCCCATCGATTTTGATCTCGTCTGATTCTGGTGATAGATGGTAACCAGTGTTCTGGTACTGAGAAAAATACGGAAACAAAATGTAAAAGCTTTTTTTTTAAATAATAATTTTGTTTTAATTTTGTTGTTGTTCGTATAAAACGCATATCTTAGAAATATAATAGATATGGCTAGTGGTGCTAGAAAATTTATCGTCTCACTATCGATACATCCATGATCCAACACATGCATACCTACCCTAATAGCACGCAGTAAATTCGTGTTACTCATGTCAATTTATTAAATTATGTTACCCTAAACTATGTTATCCGCGTACATATAATAAATATGACAATCATAGTATTACCGATTATAACACTACAAAATTAATTTTGCCGTGCCCATATATTAACGCTATCTCGATTTATAGCGTTTTCGACAAACATGGCATCCATTACAGACTTGTGGGGAAATTATAACTGATTAATGGTAGGGTGCGTTACAATTAATACATTTTACAGTTAACATGCACAGTGATAGCCTCAATGGTTAAAATGTCTTTTTCAATACAGTTGTATGGTATGGCGCACTTTCTGAGGCTGTCATTAGCATTCGAAAATTAAATCTTACGCACAGGCATCTTACTTTTTCGTAGTCGTGACTTTCTTTTGCGAGCTCGATCATTACTTTTGCAAAACGTTTGATACCAAGGAGTTTTCATTGTACAATAAAATGGGATGGACATTGGGATGGGATGGACACAGAAGGAATTTTTTTTTTCGTTTTCTTTTATCTTTTACCTTTTATCTTTTATCTTTTTATCTTTTTATCTTTTTATATTTTTATATTTTTATATTTTTATCTTTTTATCTTTTATCTTTTATCTTTTTGTCCGTTTATCTTTTTATCTTTTATCTTTTCGATTGCGAATTCGAAGTCGCCTTCGATTTCGATCTTCGATATTTTATTTAAGGTAAAAACCAAACAAGATGGAAATGGGCCCCCAAAATCTTGAGCAAACATTTTATCTCTTTGATTTGTTTTTTTACTAATTCTCACAACTGTATTGAAAAACGTCGTGTGATACACGGGTCTATAGGTTTTTGCAAACGAGCTGATCATTAACAAGCCCGAGCCGAACCTTGTATCACAATGTACTATTTGGGGTTCCATACCAAAACGGTAACAAGTAAATAATTTAAAAGCAGGACAGATTAATTTATTTAGTAATTAGAGACCTCGATCTCTACGATAGAGATCTCTACGACTTCGCATTGTGAAGTCAACATCTCCTGAGGATGTCCCGGTGTCGGGACGAAACGTGTGTAGAAGAAACAGTTGGAAAATTGTGTGTGGTGTTTCATGTGGGTAGTGTTCCTGCATATTGTACCATACATAATCTTTTCAAGTGACGGTTTTTAGCAAAACAAATTAATCTGTCCTGCTAATTATGGATTTCCGCAAAATAACGCCTGCTTCCATCCATACAATAATAATTTAATAATTAAAAAACACGACTGCCCTGTGGCAAAACGAGTTTTTCCAAAAATAAAATGCTTGTACTGGTACAAGTTACGTACTAAGTACTAATTAAACTTTTTTTTACGCTATACAAGTTAGCACTTGACTGCGATCTCACCTGATGGTAAGTGATGATGCAGTCGAAGATGTTAGCGTACTAACTTGGAAGGGGTAAGTTAAGTCACCCCAACGGTTTCTACACAGCATCGTACCGGAACGCTAAATCGCTTGGCGGTACGTCTTTGCTAGTAGTGTGGTAACTAGCCACGGCCAAAGCCTCCCACCAGACCAGACCTGAGCCAATTTAGAAATTATAAAATTCCAAAGTGGCCCGTGGCGGGAATCGAACCGGCGATCTCCCACTCGAATCCGAGTGTGCATCCCCTGCGCCACGGAGGTCGATTTGTGTAGACAAATTAAACTTGTCTTCACAGTAAAGTTAGGCAAAGATCACCGTCTTTACTTTTGACATCAATCAGTTAACGTAATTGTATTAGGATAGGTCAGGAATGAGGCAGCCGTGAATGAACTCCGTCCATGTATTTCCATTAACGACCTTGGGCCTTATTCTGTATCGTTCACTTAGTTAGTTAGTAACCCAAACTGGGTTATTAACTAAGAAAACGGAGGCAAAAATCCCATTTTTGTATTCTTTTTGTACAAGATAGCAACTAGCATGGTATACTGATATGATATCATACCGACCTAGGTTGGTAATTTGTGCAAAAATAGGATTTTTGCCTTCGTTTTCTTAGTTAATAACCCAGTTAGGGTTACTAACTAACTAAGTGAACGATACAGAATAAGGCACCTTGTCACGTTTTAAGCTTTGTTTCATGTTGGCGCACCTCCGTGTCTAGAAATTATTAAGCAGTTCTACGTGCATGTTACAGATAAAGGGGGAAACAAGACATTCTCGTATTTATTCTTCAATTATATGAAGACAATTCCTGAATGGTCAGGATTAACTTCTTTTATAGTAAGACAATTTTGCTCTAGTGGCTTCCGCTATACGCTGTTGTAAGTTATAATAGAGTTTTGTGTATAAAAGAATATTGTGTGGTTTTATGAAACCACGACGCGCGATGTAAGTTAAACTTATATGGATGGTAACTACTTATAGTTATGACAGCGCCATCTCTTGACTTGATGACAAGTATTAAAATTAAAAGTAAGAGTTGTAACAGAAAAAGTTTGTAGGACAAAAATCAACGTTCAAGTACTTCTCCCCCCCCCCCCAAAATAGAGATGGCGCTATAAAATTACCACGTAATTGACATAACCCGGCCCCGGCCCGGCTGTGATGCGTCGACATGGTGGAATGACACAATCAAAGTTTGACTTTAATAAGTTATTATGAATGTAAAACCATGGTAAAACCATATAAACTTCCCTTGGCGAGTTTTTATCTGAATTAAAATGTTGTATAACTTTATAAAATGACTGATGTAACCAAGTCAAATCTAATCTATTTTAAGATCTCACATTTTTGAATAACAGCAATTAATATAGGTATCCAATTAAGCAAAGAAATAGAGTTTAATAATTGTTAATATTGTTTTTTTGTTCCTATAAATACAAATTTCGATTTTACATAGAACTTATTGGCACTCATTTTGATCTCCATTCTTTTTGCGGCGAAGCCGACAGCCAAGCATAATTTTTGTATTCAACTTGGCTCTCCTTTTTTACATTTATGTTTTTGGTGGGATTATTTTTTACCAATATCCATATCCATATCCGGATCCGTGTTTAACAGTATATAACACTTCAAAATGTATGACAGATTGCGAAACCTACAAGGTACAATTAAAGTCGAATATAATCTTATATTTGTATTTCATTTTACAGTTCCTTAAAAAATTTATATCCGTAACCTATCGGATAATCTGAAATAATTTAATATCCATAACCGTAACCGAAACCGATATTATTTTTTACCAATATCCATATCCATATCCGGATCCGAAATTATATATCCATAACATCCCTAGTGTCCACGAATACCATTGGTCGTGTCGCACTCGGCGCTGCGGTAATACATTGACGGGAGGGTGTGACTGTCACTTCTTTCCGTATTAGTATTATACATCGGTGGAAGTAGGCAGTATAATTATCCCGTAGTGTGTTACACTGTACCTTCATTGTCACCTTCATTATTACCTAAAGCGTTTCACACTATACCTATCCTTCTGTTCCCAACCCTCATTGTCATTGGGTGTGGGTATTATGAAAAATACCTTGGTGACTCACTTTGGCTGTGACTCTGTAACAGAGGATTATGTATAAAATAAGTTCGTGCGTAGTAGGCAGGCCGCAGAGAACGCGTAGGCTTCGACTGCCCGCCTCTCTCTCGATTGTAAAGAAAAGCTTCACGTTTCGATGCAACGTGAGCATCAAACTCAAGACTCAAACTTGTTGCTCTTTTCTTTTGAATTATAAAAAGCCTTTTAAGCTCCATAAAGAAAAACCTTTACAACTATAGAAGGTCGGTCTTTTATTAAGCATGTTCAAAAGGATATCTTTCTTTTGTAGGGCTTTGCTTTTCGTTATATAAATGTCCCAAAACAATTGACGAACTGGAAATAAAAATTAAAGTAATAGCGTAACGATTTACGAGTATATTAATTATTATAGTTACGTAAACTTTCGGAATCTGCAGAAATTCACAAAATTGTATGGATTTCAAAGTTTACATATTATGAACGAGTATTTAATACAGATAAAAATCTAATAATTTGGTTGTTTCGAGCCGGACCTCATAAGTAGGAAACTTGGGCTCATTTGTTTGTTGCAACGATTCCAATACATTACTTTTGGTGTCGAGGGTCTATTGGCATCGATCGTTGAACTCTTCGATAGTTGCCAATAACAGGTTTGTTTTAATGAATCAAATACGTAATTCACATATGCTCGTTTTCACCAACATTTTAAGAGACGCCTAAGCCCTTAGGTAACAGTTGTTGTAAGTGAAAACTGTCACCTATCGGCTTAGGCGTTTCTTAAAGTGTTGGTGAAAACGGGAACAACGCCTGTTTTCATTACTTAACTTTAAGATTAGATGAACTGCCAATGTTTCGCTTAGGTGATCCCGTGGGAATTAAAAAAAAATATATATAATTTTATAGATACGCTTGCGCTTGACTACAATCATGAATCATGTCTGATGGACTGAGATGATGAGGTCTAGGATGGAGCGCGCTTGCCTAGAAAATGCCTACTCACTCTTCTCTTGAAGGCACCCAAATTATACTTGGCTGGGAACACAGAAGCTGGAAGAGCACACCTTAGCGGTACGTATCAGGAACGTGGAAGAAACACGCTTCGTTCGAGTTCGCTGGACATCAACCACATAAAAATGCCACTTATTTCGGCGTCTTGCGGTTCTGTGGTAGAAAGGTGAAGGAGATATAAGTATTATGTGGAGTTCCTGAGCGCACTCTCCAAAGTATATCCTGTAAGAAGCCGCTAAATAGGCAGGCAGGAAGTGGTAAATTCTTATCCCATGTTTACACCCCAGGTTTTGGGAGATGATGAGTCATTTGAATGAACAGTCAGGACTATTTATTTAGGCTTTCATACTTCAAAAGGAAAAAAACGGAATCATTAGAGAATCACTTTGTCCATAATGTTATGTCTGTCTGTCTGTCTGTCACTACCGTTCATATTACCATAGGTAGAGTTATTCTTTATTCTTCCGCCACTAATTTGCAACTTTACGTGAAGAAAGATCGTTCAGAAAATGTAACATATTCCAGATTTAAGTCATAACTCATACCACTTTAAATTTTAGTTTAAAACATTCTTAAGCCATAAAATGACCATAAAATCATAAGCTATACGAGATGACGGACATTCTACTGCCATCGAGAATTCAACCCCATGGGGCGCTGTTAAACAAAGTGGAATCAATGTTTATGGTTATGATATCTATACGACGTTGCCGTAATGTCTATTCCATTCTCTCTAATACTAATAACAATATCCCTAATGGCAAGGCACCTACAACAGTTTTAACAATAAACATTTTTACAACTAACTGAAATATTTAATTAATTTTTGGCTTTACTTTGATTGGTGGCACTTAGGCCTCTTCTTCTACAAAAGACAAAGGTGTGTTCTTGTATTTAGGAGCTACTCGTAGGTTTCTAAAATTAGAAAATGCGCCATTATTAAATATTGCGGTTATTTCTATTCTACCAAGTATATTCTTTGAGAGAGTTTGTATCTATTTTTGGCCTGTATGATATAATAAACAAAATATAGAGGAAATTTTGTTACAGTGCGTAGTGTCGACCGTCCTACGCTTTATCCGCATCCCACGTACAACTTGAAAACTTCCATTCAAAATATTCCACACAAAAAAATACACCATTGTGGTTGTATACATTTATACTAGGTGTGGGTTAATTCCTATAGTGTGCCCGCAGCTAACCCTTTACTTTGATCCTAGAATTTACGTGATAAGAAGTCCGAATTATTTTATTTTATTTTCAATACAAAAAATTATTTTCATTTAGAAAAATAAAATACGCAACCCTAATTGTGATATCAACAAACCTCATATTGTTTTCATATATTCCCAGTTGACTAATATTGAACCAGATGTTTTTTTATCCGACTGCAAGAAGGGTTATGTTTTACGCGCGTATCTTGTATGTATGTATGTATGTATGTATGTAAATTTCTTTATGACCACGTATCTTCCAAACGGCTGGATGGATTTTGACGTTAGATTCGTCTCATTAACCCAAGTGTTCTTAGATAGGTTTTTGAAAATAAAAAGCAAAATGGCGGATTTTGCGCCAAAAATCAAAAAACCCGACTGCAAAAATGTCAACTAAAATGCAATAACTTAAAAGACTGAAACAAGGCGGACAACGAAAACAAAATTATAATAAACTTAAAACGATGCAATTTTTACTTCATTTTAACAAACAACATTATGAGCTGAAAGCTTTAGTTAAATTTTCGCATTCAATTTAAAAATAAAGCAGGCGGGACCTATTAATTTTCTCTATGTTATATTTATAATTTGCGAAAATACTTAGGTCCCGCCTTCTATATTTTTAAATTGAATGCGAAAATTTAACTAAAGCTTTCAGCTCAAATTGTTGTTTGTTAAAATGAAGTAAAAATTGCATCGTTTTAAGTTTATTATAATTTTGTTTTCGTTGTCCGCCTTGTTTCAGTCTTTAAGGTATTGCATTTTAGTTGACATTTTTGCAGTCGGGTTTTTTGATTTTTTTTAATTATTTATTTTATGAAGCATGTCATTTAAAATTTATGGTAAATTTTTGAACTCTTTTCTCTTTCTTGGTTTTCAAGATATGAAGACATGGGCTGTAAATATGTGGTGAAGTTTAGTTTTTGTTTAAAAGCAGAATGGTTTAACACAAGGCGCCAGACATAACTAGAACCGCGCAGTTTCAATTTGTAGCAACTAGAAATATTGTTTCCTCGAATACAACCACTAGTTGTGTCCACAATTTATTGTTTTATTGGATTCCGCAGGTACCTCCTCGTGTGAACTTGGCAAGTTTTAAAATTACATCCACCTATAACTTAGGAGCACGTTATTGCTTGTGGTAACTTAATCGTCTAAGTTTGGTTGTGTAAGCGTAGGTTGTCACTTAGCCATGGGTCTCTTTGAGCTGAGTGCGGGTGGGCAGGCTTTAAACACTTATGAAAATAGTCACGAAATGCCTCAATTTCTTTATAAGTCATGTATTTTGGGTCTTCAACCTAAATTCGTATGAGAAGCCGAAACAGGATAAAAGAAAACCCCGAAAGAAAGCTCCCCCAAAAGTTGTTCCGAAATCTCTATTATTCTATTTTTTATCTTTTTTATCGAAAACTACAATTTTTGATTTATTGGGTAGCATGTTCAAAAAATACCACCCCTTCCCCGTCCCCCCTATCTCCGAAGTTTACCGAAAAATCTGAAATTTGTATATTTTACGAAAAAAAATAAAGTCAACTCTGTACCTATCTATTATACGTTTTTAATATCAGCAATTATCCTTAAAAAACAAAAAGTTAAGTTTGAGGTTCGGTAAAATGTGATTTTTATGGTTTTCTAAAATAGTACGGAACTCTCAGTGGGTAAATTTGACTCGCACTTTGCCGATTTTATTTATTGACATTTTTTTTAAATTCGATACAGTAAAATGATGTTTCGTATTTCCTCCATTAATCCTCCTAGTATTTACCGAAATAAATTAAAATTAAAATAAGAAAAGTGGCTTTCGAAGCAAATTTATATTTATGTGAACTACTTTGACTAAACATTTTTTTTATTATTGCATCGAATTAACAGTTGGAGTGTAGGTAAGATTCCTGTTATATTCGCACCCACCACCAACCATAAGAGTGAGGAAGACAAAAATTAAATCAGTGTATCCTCTTAAGAGTCCACTTACCCAGGATGTCTCTCATACATTCGTAATACCAAAATCATTTGTAATTCGTGCAACTTCGATCATGTTGTGGTGTTATTAAGGATAGTAATAAACTATGCTCCTGGCCATATCTGGTTTTTTTACGCTATACAAGTTAGAACTTGCCTGCGATCTCACCTGATGGTAAGTGATGATGCAGCCGAAGTTATTAGCGTACTAACTTGGAAGGGGTAAGTTATGTCACCCCAACGGTTTCTACATAGCATCGTACCGGAACGCTAAATCGCTTGGCGGTACGTCTTTGCTGGTAGGGTGGTAACTAGCCATGACCAAAGTCTCCCACCAGAGGAAATACGTTCCGAAATACTTTTGCTAAACGAAAATGTAAACGTATTTAGTTTTGCTTATTTTTATGTCAAAGAGGTCATGTTTTCTGCTTATTTGTTTTTGGTATTACCGAACTCGACCAAAGTTATAAAAATTTTGATCAAAATTGATTATTATTTCGTTTTAAAGAAGTATTTCCGAACCAAATACGGCCAGGAGCATAAATTATTACTACGAGTATATGAATCCGAATAACACCACATCATGATCGAAATATGCATGAATTACAATTGATGGTACATCGTAGTTCACAGGGCTCTTAAGTCATAATATTAAAAATCGTTTAAACTTTGAACCCGCCTTTAGATGATTCATTCATAACCACGTGTACACGCTCTTTGTCATTAGAGTATTATAAACTATCTGAAACTCGTGACATAGAAGTGAAGTCAGCAAAAGCGCTGTTCGCGAATAACTACGAACTCAGCTTTTGTTTCAGAACGTGGATTCGTTCGACATTAAACAATAATGAACCACTATAGGCGGCTTTGCGTGTTGAACACACAGTCGTAGCGAACAGACAATACTTCTGTGGCGCTGACTAGGGTTTTGAACTTTAACGACTTTTAATTCGGAAAAATCGACAGTTTTGCGAGACTTGTTAAAAATCCGAAATTTCTAACATAAAACTTGTATTGGAAGTATATCCTATTTCGCTAGAAGTAGCATATAATATACCTTGATTCAAAATTATGTGTACGTGTTCATCATAAAGTGCATCATTAAATAAAATGAAAACTGAACACTGAAAAATTAACATCTATTGAAATAGAGTGTCAAATTAAATGTACTTCAACATTTGAAATACAATGTTCGACTTTATCGCGGGGTTATAATATAAAAAGTACCAAATCACTGTTATTGTTAACATTAACTCTATCAACTTTTGTTCTACGACTTTTCAAAATGTTACTTCTGTAAAGTGACATTACACTGCGGTTTCGCGCCGCGAGGATGCGCGATGCGCCCTGCTATTGCCGCTTGTCGATGTTACATTACAGAGTAGGAACAAGTAGAGTATCTCTGTAAAATATTTGATATTTCTTAAAATATCGAGTAAAAAAAAGTCGTAGAACAATAGTTCTTAGTTTTTATGTATACCTATAAATACAGGTAAAGAGCGTATGATTGTTTTTTGCAGTTATCAGTTTTTTACTCATTTCAAGATGTCCTTTAACCCCACGCTACGACGAAACCTCTAGAAGTTTCCTTCTATGCATGTTGTAAGTTGCAAACAGGCTTTGAATTGATCTCTATTGGTCTAACGGTAAAGCCGTGAGTCCCAAAGTATCACAATATTATGTTTGCTTCGCGATGTACACGGAGGTACTGTCAGAGCAAAAAGGTCGCTCTGTATAAAGCGAAGGTTGTATAAAGTTTGTACAGGCTCAGTTTATACGATACAAACATCTGCATAAGCCTTAAAGGTTGTATAAGATGATCGGGAGATCTCGATAAAGTTATATGGAGTTATTTATAATCATAATCATTTAATCAAGTTATTCAAAGTTATAGTCAAAATATCTTTATTTCACATAGTACAGGCTCTTGTAAAACGTTTATATGATATTTGTCACATAATATGTATGGTGATAACTACAAGTCGACTTAAAACTAAGTTTACGAGGGTTCGAACGCACCCTGCACTGAGAAGAAGAGAGAGAGTGTCTGCATTGAAGCAGCAATGTATTGCTATATGTTTCGGTTTGAAATGCACTGTAGGTTATACTCGTACTTGTGATATAACTTGGCAAAATGAGACATAAGAACAAACGCCGGAGAATGCTGAACGAAGTGCAGTGTATCATGATGTTTTAACATTAATTAATAACTTCACGTGAACCTCATGTTCATCTCATACTTCATTCATAATATAAAAATAATTAAAATATAGTCAATGTGGGTGAATATAAACAGAGGTAAATGTAAACGCATTCAATAATTTCGTAGTTATAATTAATATCAGTTCCAGAGTGTAATGAAACGCATCTTTAGACTATTGTCTGAAAATGTCGAGTAGACATTTTGACGCATTTACATTCACCCACATTGACCCCATAAGGGATATGGAAGGATCCCCGTATGGGCCAATCTTGTCGTCTCAGCCGATTGACGTTGGTACATCACTGGAAATAGGCCTTTAGAAATGATAGCCAAAAAGCCCGATATTCTGCTGCCTTGAAGTCTTTTGATGTCATTCATCCACCCTGGTAGGTGGTTTGCCACTAATCCATTGCAGAATCTCGGGTCCTTCTAAATTACTTATAATGGCCGACGATTGCCATTATAAGTAATTTAGAAGTTATGTGGGCACAAATGAACATGCAAAACCCTTCATCTCGCTTCACCGCAGTACCTAGTAACTACCTAAGATAAAAGTTATTTACGCAATTTTGTACTTGAAAACTATTTAATACGCACAATAGGGTTTCTTCGGGCCACGTTGAACGTGTGTCGGAGCAAATTAATTTGATTCCTGTGGGGTTAGTACAAGTTTTTGTACGAATTTCGAATCGACTCACATCGCACAAACGAATCGAATTCCTCCATTTATTTACAGCCAGCGCCATCTACCGACAGTCGCTGACACACGGCTGTCTAGATGGCGCTGGCTGTAAATGTATGGAGGAATTCGGTTTCTTTGTGCGGTGTTAGTCGACTCGAAATTCTTACAAAAACTTGTACTAACTCTACTGAAAGAGGAATTCGCCTTCAGGGAAATATCCTACTGTATTACTGTGATATCGAATCCTTTGTCTTAAATCTTCGACTCCTCGAGCACCAAGAGTACCCGTGTCTTTGTGTACGCAAATGAGAAATATTGGAATGGTTTTCGTTGAATTGCTTGTACGTAGAGGTTCCTTTAATTATTCAATTTATTTCGTTTGTGTTGGATATCGAATTTGTTACGTTTTTCAATGGTATACTTAACTGATATCATGCAGAATATCTTATTTATTTCCATGGCAATGATAAAAGGGACGAGCGTTCCCTTGATCGTTCACCATGTTTAAGGTGATGCCTCATTAGCTACGTTGCGTTACGTCGTCGCAGCGTCGTTGCTGCATCTTCCATCATTATTTCAGTGACATGCCAGATTTTAACGATACGTCGTCTTAGAGCGAGGCCGCATTAGCGCAGTGCGTTGCGTTGGGTTGTCGCTGCATCTCCCATATATAATACATATATTTCTTTGTATGCTCCATGAGACTGTTTCAACGGCTCGAAGAAGCAGGAGGAATGGTGATGCCTTGTCATGGCTCCGCTGCGACGACGGACAGTAATCCGCTGCTAAGTTAAACTGAGACACAGCTGAGACGGCGTATAACCTCAACGCAATGACAGTGCTCCGATCCATTGTGACAGCGCAGCGTAAAAAACCGCAAGTGTGTGGTATACGATATGTCACGGAATAGCATACGTTGCGTTCAGCCGTTGCGACGACGCTATGCAACGCATTAATTAGGCATCACCCTAAGACGCTTGCCCATATCAATTCTTCTTTGGAAAGGATTCTGCATTTCAATGTCATAAGATACTGCGCTTATTTATCATGCCCCAGAAATTTTGGTGATTATTATGGCCCAGTATTATTTTGCAATATGGCAAAATACTTGCCATTAAGCGCAGTGGTGGAAGAGTAGGTTGCAGATAGTTTGAGATAATCTTTAAGTATTAATATATTTTAATTATCTCTATACCTACATTTGTGCCTACATATTGTATAAAATTCTCGTCTCACATAAAATTCCTCCAAAATGGCTTGACTGATTTTTATATTTCGACTGATCTGAGAATCGGACGTAAACTATTTTTCATACCTACTTTAAGGGGTATGGTGTGGTGAGAAATAATTTATATGGCAGAGCAACGTTTGTTGGGTCAGCTAGTATTCTCATAATAATGGCATGCAATATAACTGTTAACAAAAAAATTGGAAATATAACTATCATAAAAGCATGGTTAATTCCCCCCCCCCCCCCATTTTCCCCTGATATAGGGAAAATGTGCGTACGTGTTAGAGCTTAAGGAGCCAATAAAAGATCCCGAATTAACACTCCTTTTCTTCTCATTGCTTCGCAAATCTTCTCCACTTAATCCGGTTGGCCAATTAGGTTCTTATTTAATAGGTATTAAGTCGGACAATTGAGCATTACTTAATTAGGAGGTCTGATGGGCAGTACAGATACTCGTAAATGTTGTAGTTTTATCGCTTTTGTACTATATTTAGACCACCGTGTACCGTAGGTAGAATATAGGTCGGTGATTTAGACCACAGACCAGGGAATCACTTTATGATTTGGACCCAATTTCTTCTCGCGGCTCCTTGGCCCGCGTAATTATAAGATCAAAATAGGGTTTAGAACTGTATTATTAGGGAAAAAAACTATCCCATCCTATGTATTCATACTATACCTAATATGAATCTATAGATACTATACCTAATATGAATCTATAGACAGATTAATTAATTTTGCTATAATCCGCTACTTGAAAAGATTCTGTATGGTACAATATGCAGGAACACTGCCCACATGAAACACCACACACAATTTTCCAACACTACCTAACCTGTATCTATCGATCTCTACCTAATCTGTAGCTAAATTGGTACATAGTAAGTTGTGGCTGAAAGGAGTATCGAACGTACAAGCTTTCACATGTATAATATTACCTACCCTAATCTTTTCGTTCGTTCGTTCGTTTCAGCCGACGGACGTCCACTGCTGGACAAAGGTCTCCTGCAATGATTTCCAGCCCGCACGGTCCCGCGCTAACTGTATCCAGCGCCTTCCCGCGACTCTTTTAAGGAGCACACCACGGGTGGGCCCGCGAAATTCAAATTTTTCGTGGTTTTTCGCGATTTTTAAGCTAATAAGACATAATAGGCTTATGGCCGTCAAATTGCGATAATCCCAATATCTTCTTCACGTGTTTATATAAAAATCTCTGCTCGAAAGTGTCGAGTTAAAGAAATTAGTCCAAGATTTGCGAGTTACTCACATAAAACTCGATACTCGGATTAATTTCCTAGGATACACATTTTTATGCAAAGATTTTGATATAATCATCTAAAGATGATATAGCCGTTCTCGCAAATTGACTTCCATAAGCCTATTATGTCTAATTAGCGTACAAATTGCAAAAAACCACGAAAATTTTGAATTTCGCGGGCAGAGCCGTTGATTTCACGTTAATGTCGTCAGTCCATCTGGTCGGAGGCCTGCCAACACTGCGCTTACCCGTGCGGGGTCGCCATTCCAGTACTTTGGGTCCCCAACGTCCGTCGGTCCTACGAGCTATGTGTCCCGCCCAATCTTTTAAATTGGTTTAAAGTTTTTTTTTTACATTGCCACCCATTTTGATCTCAATATGCTTTTATTGGCCTGACTTCGAATTCCATTCCATCACTTTATTTGGAAAGCTATAGTTTTTTTCACTACAATTTGCATGTTGTGCATAAATATTTAAATTAATAAGTGCAAGTAAAGATAGTTTTCAACCAATACTTTACCAATAAAAGTTTTTCTCATAAATATGCAGGATCGCGAGGGCGGTTGATGCTATACAGGTGTTTAAAAGTCAGCATTGCATTTTGCTTAGCTGTTTTTCTAAGGTGTTTATTATTTTATGCTGCAAAATCTAAAGAAGAAAATATATTTTTATCTATGATCTTATTTAGAGGAGTACCTAGGTACAATGACCTGAAGACTCTTGTAGTAAATTACTGTTTTTCCTTTTTTTTTACGCTATACAAGTTAGTACTTGACTGCGATCTCACCTGATGGTAAGTGATGATGCAGTCGAAGATGTTAGCGTACTAACTTGGAAGGGGTAAGTTAAGTCACCCCAACGGTTTCTACACAGCATCGTACCGGAACGCTAAAATCGCTTGGCGGTACGTCTTTGCTGGTATGGTGGTAACTAGCCACGGCCAAAGCCTCCCACCAGACCAGACCTGAGCCAATTTAGAAATTATAAAATTCCAAAGTGGCTTTGGCGGGAATCGAACCCGCGACGTCCCACTCGAATCCGAGCTTGCGTCCCCTGCGCCACGGAGGTAGTCAAGGTCCTATTAGGTAGATAAAAGTTTTGTATTCACCCACGCCTTTTGTAGTTAAACAAAACAGTTTTAAAAACATGCAAATGATTAAAACTGCCAAAACATTAGTCCAACTCTCTGCCTGTCTACTGTTGACGAAGATAAATAAATATTTCTTAAGCGATCCACAGAAATGTCCTGCGGAAAAAATATTGAGAAACGATTAGTGCTTTATTTTACTTCACGATACGATGGCGATGCGATTTTAATTTGTATCTTTTTCAAACAGTAGTTACGATCAAATAAGCAGTCAATTAATAAACTCCACCTATTGATATTTAAAGCACCACAGACAAGAGGAACTGTAAATACAATGCCTAAAGAGTTAGTTTATCCTTGAATAACCCTATGTTATAGCTTTGTAGCGAAGCTGAAACTTGGACACTCTTACAGTAGGCCTTGTCCACAAGTTCAAAGTCTCTCAGCATGCTATGGTAATGCTGGGTGTTTCTCTGAAGGATAGAATCTGCAACAAGGACATCCGTAATGTAACCTAAAAAAATGTCCTAAAACGCCAACGATCTTATAGCAAAAAGTTTAGACCAATTAATATCTTAAAAAGCTTTCACACAGCTAATAGCTGAAGTTTAGATAGGTACAACGTACACATACAAGTTTAGATAAGTACAGTCAGTTGTCCTAGAAATGCAATCTATTGTGCGGATCTTCCTCAATAAGTTGACCATTGGTGGCTTGGGCATTTAAAAGCTTACTTCTGTGGTAAGATTTTCTTATATTTATATCTTTAATCATATGAATCAGACTTAAGTGTTTTTTCGCTAAAATTGTAAAACATAATACTAATAACAAAGTATTTTACGTCCTAAAGTAATATTCATGTAAAGACATTTTATCGTAGAGTATAAAACCACTGAAATCCTACACGTCCTATCTTTAATTATTCCTATTGTGGTATTCAAACTGTTGACTTGTTTTTGTGATGAGATTTTATAAATTGTTTATTTTTGTCATCATTATAACTTACGTTCTTTTGATTCCAATAAAATATTGAAATGTCCAGACGGATTCGTTTAGGATCGTTTTTAATAGCGTGAAACTTTTTATTACCTTGTCTATAGAATCAAAGTGTACTTGTTATTGGCGTTAAATGATGGAGTTGATTGATCTATCAATGCTGCGGAGTATTAAAGAGACAAGCAAAACTAATTTAACAGAATGCAAATAAATAATTAGGCATCATCCTTATTTTTTCTAGAAAAAGCTCAGTAACAGGTCAGTGGTTAGAAGACATCATTTCTTAACTGGGTAACAAGGGTTGGGTTCTAATTCAGGCAAGCGGGAACATCCTTCGAGAAGAATGGAGGGAGGGAGGTGCTTTTCCTTATTTTCTTTCTGTGCTTAAGAGCAGCCTTCCCGGTAAATTTTCCATAGAAACGCCCGTACGCGATTATGGCGATTTAACAATATTTTCTTGAAATGTTTTTAATAAGTAGGTACCTTGCACACTATATCCAGGTTAGTATAGAAACAAAAATTAAAATTTATTAACAACGAATTCAGTACCAGCCTCCGAGAATCTGCATTATTGCAGAAATTTTACATAAACTTTGTTCGCTTCGCTTAGCTCATACATTGTAATCGATCAGGTTATTCCAGGTTCATAATATAGTGACAATCTACTCGTATGCTCCAGGCCATCTAATATTTTCATAAAACTAAATAAATTTTGATATTCGCGGGCTAGTAGGGCCAAAACACCTTAACAAAGTGAAACATATCGTTTTAAGTACTTCTTTTCTAGTACTTATGATACTTATGTAGTATCCCTTGAACTCTCACTCGCACTTGACCGGTTTTCAGTTGACCGGTTTTTATATAAGTTTTCTGTACTATTGTTATAGTAGTAGGTAAAAGGTTCAACCCTCATTATAACACCAGCGCTGGTACCGCTTCGTTCACTTGACACTCATATCCGAGATAGAAGAGGAAAATATCATAAAAATCGGCGAGACGTCTATTTACCAGCACAAAGTGCTGCTCCCTCAGGAAATACTAGCTGTGCTTTTAAGCTGTGCTGTGAAATGCGAGCATACCCGCGGCGCAAGGACCAAGTATATTTCAATGTCAAGAAAATTTTTCCGATTTTATATAGTAGATAGAGTTTACCGTTGCTCGGATTTTTGCTTTGTACTCTCTTTCTCAGGTACTCACTCGTATCTAAACTAATATTATAAAGCTGTAGATTTTGTTTTGTTTGTTTCAGTCAGGAAGTACTGGTCCAAATTGAAAAACTCTTCTTGCGTTGGAAAGTTCATTTATCGAGGAAGACTATTAGCTGTATAACATCATGCTGTGACCAATGGGAGTGGAGTATCAATAAAAAATTTCGTAAACGCTTAAAGTAATGTGAAAATTTTGTATACCTAACGAAATTGTTCTCTCCGCCACATATCTTTACGCTTGACTCATTATAACGGGATATGTAGAAACTGAAACTCATGCGGGCGAAGCTACGCGCAACAGCTAATGTTATCATAATTTACAAACTCTTACCACTCTTTTGACGAACTCCCTGGTGCAGTGGTGGATTTGAGTGGAGGTCGCAGGTTCGATTCCACGGGCAAATTTAGAATTCTATAATTTCGAAATTGACTCAAGTCTTGTCCGGTGGGAGGCTTCGTGCGTGGCTAGTTACCACCCTACCAGCAAAGACGCACTGCCAAGCGATATAGCGTTCCGGCGCGATGCTGTGTATGTAGAAACCGTTAGTACGATAACATGTTAGACTGCATCATGACTTACCATCAGGTTATGTCGAAGTAAGTAAAGTAGGTACCTACTAACTTAACCAAGTAGTTTTAAGTACTTTAAGTTTATTATTTTGTCGTGTTATATTTTAATAATATTTATCTTTCAATTATTATAGTTGTAGTACCTATTCTACTTTTCCCTTTCACCTCTATCACTAGCTAGGGTCACTGGCAGAGATCTCTTATAGAGATAAGTGCATCTTTGTACACAACCATCTTTTCTAATTCTTTAAGTGGAAATGTGGTCAGAGAGACTTTTGAACATTAGGTATTTTAGAAAACTATTGCTGTCGCTCTGCGACGTTGCCGTGTCCGGTCCGGCAGCCCTATCCATGTGTGTGTAAGTTGACAAAGTGTGCGTGTCCGCGATGCGCGTTGCCGCTTCGCGCGTGCAGCGGTGATTTTTAGTCACTCCGCAGTCCGCACTCGTTCGCTATTTTCTGGTGGTCGCATCATTCTTTACTTACGCATTGAGACGCAAAGTGATTGATCTCTAATGGTTTTGGCTTGTTTATTGGAATTGTTCTACCTGCTACGCTATTGATTCGGCTTATGTTTACTGGACCGTGTGTTTTATAAAACCCAAGAAGATACTTCTACATACCTACTAAGGCCTGCAAAATCGGAAAAAAAAGAAAACCGCTTTTACTCCGATTTTGAGATCTCAAAATCGGTTTTTTCGATTTTTTCGATCTTACAATTATTATGCTGAAAGAGATTTTTGACTGAGAATTTTAATATTGACCAACAAAAATATTGAATCGTGAGCGTGGCAGCAATTCAAAGTACTTACTGCAAGAAAAAGCAGCAGTACCTACCTTATTAGTATTGAAAAAGAAACTGGCTGACTGATTGACTGACATATCAACACACAGCCCAAACCGCTGGGTCTAGAGACTCTAAATTTGGCACACAGGTCCTTTATGAGGTCTAGAGGTGCATTAAGAAAGGATTTTTCAAAATTCATCCCCTAATTGGGTGTGCATCGGGGCTCCAAAGTTTGTATTTTACCAAGCTTTAATACTCCTTCACGCCGCAACCATTAAACCCATTTCGCTCAAATTTGGAAAGGACTGTATATAAACTGTATCCTGGAATAACACATAAGCTACTTTTTATGCCGAAAAATCCATGGCTCCTTCGGTAACAGTAAAAAACAGATATTCAACCGGATGAAACACTTTCACGGCGTAACTACAAAACAGATTTGGCTGAAATTTAGCACGGAGATAGATTTTATCCTGGATTAATACAAAAGCTACTTTTTATTCCGAAAAAATACATGGTTTCTATGATAGAAGTGAAAGACAAATATCCACGCAGAAAAAATATTCCTTCACGCCGTAATGACTGAACTGATTTGGCTGAAATGCGGAATGAAGATAGATTATATCCCGGATTAATGAAAAAGCTACTTTTATCCCGAAAAAGTCCACGTTTTCCGCGGGAATATTCAAAAACAGATATTCACGCAGGAAAATATTATTCCACGCTGTAATTACTGAACTGATCCGAGTGAAATTCGGAAAAGAGATAGATTTTATCCCGAATTAATACATAGGCTACATTTTATCCCGGAAAACTCAATGGCTTCTATGATAGTAGTATGAAACAGAAATTTCTCGCGGTAAAATATTCCTTCATAGCGTAATAACTAAACTGATTTGAAATTTGGAAAAAAGAAAGATTTTAAACTGGTATAACAAATCGGCTACTATTTATCCCGGAAAAATTCATAGTTCCTAAGATAAAAGTGAAAATCACATATTCATGCGAGAGAAATACTACTTCGCGCCGTAACTACTGAACCGATTAGGCTGAAGTTTAGGATGGAGATAGATTTTACCCTGTAATAATACATCGGCTAATGTTTATCCCTGAAAAGTCCATGGTTTCTAAGAAAATAGTGAAAATCAGATATTCATGTTGGAAATACTCCTTCGCGCCATAACTACTGAATCGATTTGGCTGAAATTTGGAATGGAGAAAGATTATATCCTAGAGTAACACACATTTTATCCCAGTGGTACCTACCCGGCCGAACTCTGAAAGAAGAGTTCTACCATCAGTACAACTTTTCACATGGTTTAATAATGTTTGACATATTTCGTAGTTTCAGAATAAAAATCACAATGAAAAGGACGATTTTAACTGTCGATATTTCGATACATTGGTACAAGTCGTGGTCACGTAGTGACCACGACCCGTGCCACTGGGTCGAAATATCGACAGTTAAAATCGTCCTTTTGATCTTTCAACTAAGTATTAATGAAACTTTATATTATTATTAAAAAAAAGGAGTTTTCAAAATCACCACAAGATAACCCGTGCAAAGTAAGAACAGGTTTCTGTACAACATCACACCAGAATCCCGCGAAAAATCAAGGAATTCCAGTAGGAAGGTATATTATGTAAAAAAATCGTAATTCACGCGGGCGGAGCCGCGGGCAACAGCTAGTAATAAATAAACAACCTCTTCTCAAGCCGTTCTCTCAACTCCTTTGTATGTCGTATGGGCACAGGTTATCTCTCAGATTTAAAGAATCAATGTACCTAAGTTCTATGGCAGGCAAAATAGCCTTTTGCCTGCCATAGAACTTAGGTACATTGATCACAGTAGGTATTTTAAAACCCCTTTTTGTCTTGGGTTACCCATCTTTGCCAACCTTAATCTGCAATAAATGATTTGATACAATGACACAACGTATCATTGTGTAGAATTGTTACAAAAATATCTCGACATTTTTGGATAGGCCTATTCGAATTAAGAAACAGTGATTTCGTGTCTAAATCGAGAAGTGCGTCCGCAACTTAGTTTTGTGCAAATCTTGCATAAATACGAGAAATAAATGAAGCCTATCTCTAGGTATTTATATCTAGCCATCGTGTAGGTATCAAAATTTTCAGCTTAACTATAAAAAATACATATAAAAACAAGCTAGACTTCAAAATGAGTTCAAGGCTCTTACAACGCTAACATACAAAAAATCAAAGTATTTCAGTCGTGCGGATCAAAAACTCGTCTAAATTATAGAAACTTGGATTTTTGGTTGAAACTTTTTTAAAATTGCGATCAAACAAGTATCGTTTGATGTAAACAAGTTTAACTTTTCATTTTTCCAAAGATTTATGCATCCTTATGTAATTCTTAATAATAATACCGAGTTTTCACTCGTAGGTACTCGTTTTTACTTTTCTGTTTAACTTTTGAAAGACACCCAAGTTTTATCCAGATATTTGCGGGTGCGTATCAGGAACGAAGAGCATTACGAAAGACGAAGAGTACGTTGGTACGTATGTTTGGTACGTTAACTATTGTAGTTGTATAAAACCTATCGAAGCTCAGTTGTTTCATGTGAAAAGATTAGGTACTGGGAAACCCATTGAATAAACATATAAAGGATCAGCTCACTGTCGTCACGCATTTATTTTTATAGGCTCCGCCCTGAAGCATCCTTTTTATTTGTCAAAACTGTAAAATGGCACTAAATTATATCCTGTCAGCGGTACCTCACTATTTTGGGTGTTAACGACGCATATTTGAGAAAATTTTGGGTATAAGTATACGTCACATATTTTTTGTCCTCTTAGCGTACTTATGGAATTGGAAACCAAATTAAATATTCATGAGTTATCATAAAATTATAATCTTCATCAAAATGTTCGTATGATTTGTAAAATGTTTTTAATCAGAAACCTATAAAAATATTATCAAGCCTATAAAAGACCGCGGCCTCCGTCAGACGTTTTAAGTTAAACTTATAGAGGTTTTACCCATCAAACCATTACAGTCTATCAACAAAACTGCTAACCGCTTCAACCTAAAGATTCCACGGCTTTTGCCAATATTTTCACGTAACCAAAAAGTAATACATTTGCGAAAGATGGTCGCTCGCTTTTCAATATAATTACATTAAATCTCCACATTTTTTGTTTGGAGTCCAACAAAAAACTCGGTTTAATATTCATCTCGCTGAAATTCGGGCCACGGACGTTTTCGCCCGCAAATAAACAAGCACTGATTTCAATTTATAAATACCTAACTGTACCTATTTCCTAAAGTACTAAAAATACAATAACTTATTACCTAACTTGTTGTTACTATCAATAATTTGGTCTAGGTACTATTTAGGTAAAATTGAATCGTTGCTCTACTGCTTTTTCATATCATGTATTTTGGCATGTTTATGGATATCTACTCGCAATAAATATACAAGTATGTCTGTAATAATTTACTATTTATAAAAATTAAAACCGAAAATATTTTGAGTCGATCTCATATTATTTATTATACAGAATCGCCGACAAAAATTTCAATTGGCTAATGGCTAAGTAGTTCTTAGGGTTCCATACCAAAATGATAAGAATAGAACCTTATGGTGAGACTTTCTCCATCCGTCCGTCCGTCTTTCACATTCGATTATTTTAGTACTGAAATTTTGAATAGTTCACAATTAACTTCACAAAACAAAGTTAATTGTTCTATAGTAGCACGGGAGCCTCGGTGCGCGAGTCCGACTCACACTTGGCCGGTGAACAAGATCCGAGTAAGTAATACGTAACAGCAAGCATTTGGCATACCCGTGGTCAGTGGTCAGATGAAAAAAGTAATCGTGATCCAGCGCCTATACTAAATTGTCAATCAATAAAATGTAATCGACATCGAAACGTCTCGGCGGACTGGTTAAATCAATGTTTACTATATTCAGTAGTTTTACCTTTGATTTTTATCCCACTTATAATATTAACGACGTTGACGGCGTTTTAAGCGATTTGTAGTGACTATATTATTTATTATAGCAGTTTAAAAAACAATATCTGGGTGACCGAGGTTTGCTCGGTAGTATATCTATCCACCAATAGATGGCAGCAGGAATCATATTTTTGTTTTGGTAAATTCGACATTTTCTAAAAATGAATCCTAGCTACCTACCCCCTGTACTGAATTTCATGAAAATCGTTCGAGCCGTTTTCGAAATTCGGATTATATATATATATACAAGAATTGCTCGTTTAATGGTATAGGATAGGATAAAGACAATTACTTTCAAATTTAAACGTCATGTAATTTGGGTTTGTAATTGAAATTAGTCCTATTAGTCCAGATTATTAGAACAAGTTAATCTGACATTAGCACGTTCAAACAAACTCTACAGCTTGTGTTGATTTGAAACTGCCTTTGCAGTTTGCAATTTTCCGAGAAAATAAGTACATTGATTTCTTGCTATTGAGCTTATTATCAGGAAAGGCGTTTGCCGGCCAGCTAGTTATAAATTTATTGGTACAGAATTTGTCACTTTTCCAGCTTGCAATTTAAATTTTTACCTCAAATTAAATACTGATTGAATCTTATTACTGTAATTTCTTTTTTTATATTTTACGAATTAAAAGTTGTTCCGAATGAATGATTTTTTTTTGTTTTGAGAATTTTTTTAAAATTTAAATAGTACAAGGAATTATTTCCACAAAAAATTGCAACCGACGTCAAACTTTTTGAGTTAGCTCTGTTATCTGAGTTTACATCATAATAATAATAATAATAATTTCATAATAATAATAATAACCGCCGTGTGGCAACGGCAGAGTAGAATATTGCCACCCCATCTCTTGCCCGTGGGTGTCGTAAGAGGCGACTGAGGGATGGGAGAACCATTTAAAGTCTTTAAGCCGGGTGTACATGGAGTTGTCTCTCTGTGCACACCTGGCTTTTGGTTCTCCCAAGTGAGCGAGCTGGCTTTTTGTAATAAAACAGCCTCCCCGGGGACTTGAGTGGACCCCGGGTGATGTAACCACCACTCACCCACCCCCCCTTTTTTTTTTTTTGATGATGGAAAATGTTAATAAGAGTGCGCACATAGGGTCGCTGCCTGGGGGGCGCCAGGGCGCGTCTGGGGCTGGCGCTGGACGTGGCAGCATGCGGTCCGCCAGCCACACCAACAGCCGGCCGGCACTACCACCTAGCCGGCCGGCAATTCCATCATCCCCACCAGATGGCTTGGCTCCGGCAGGGTCCTCTAGGGCCCAATCATCGGAGCCCGCCGCTGGTGGTGTACGCCGCATGAAGTGGACAGGTCCAATGAATAAGAACGTCATGCGGGCGTATTTCAGGGCCACAGGGGGGGAAACCGGACGGACTGGCTACCGGGCAGCTATGTACCGCGAGTTTCAGCTACTTGAGCCGCAACTAGCTGTCACGGAGCAAAACCTGGCAGATCGGGCTCGGTTCATAATACGCTCTAACATCTTCAGCGCTGCCGAGCTCGAACGATTGCGAAGTGAGGCTGTTCCCGACGTACCAACCTCAACCACAGCGCAAATCGTGTCTCCTGCGGCCCCTGCCCGCGAAGAGACCGAGACTCTGTCTCAAGATTTGCCTGTGGAGGAGGACACCGAAGGAACAGTCGCCCTTGATATAGAGAGGATGAGAAGGATTTTAGAAGAGACGATTGCTGAAATCCGAGTTGCTCCTCTAGAGGAACGTCCGCGGCTTTCCCGGCTCTCGTTAAATGTGGCGACGCGGGATGTCATTGAGGCCATTAACCAAATGCTGCCACAACATCTGGAGAGCAGCACTGGTTTGGATGATACGGCTTCTATTCTCTTCGGCGCTGCCCTAGCCGTCCATCGTTTCATTGGCGTCAAAGCCAAGAAACTTGGACGGTGTGCCGCTAGATCCAGTGCAGAGCCTGCCTGGAAGAAGAGAATAGAACGACGTATCACCCTTGCCAGAGGCCTCATTGGCAGACTGCAGAGCTTCAGGTCGGGCAATACAAGGCCAAGGATTGTGCGCTCCGTTAGGATAGCTTTTAATGGGATGGGGGTTCGCCTAGACCAGCCCGATATAGCCCAAAAACTAACGGAGCGCATCGACGACCTGAAGCAGAAAATCGCTGCATGGGGAAACCGCATTCGGCGGTACTCGGAAAGAGTTGAGCGATTTCAGCAAAATCGCCTCTTCGTGAGTGACCAGAAAAGGTTCTACAAAAAGCTGGAGTGCCCAGCGGTCTGCTCCTCCTCTCAGCGACCAGACACGGCTGACCTAGTCTCTTTCTGGCGCAGTGTTTGGTCGACCGAGGTGGAGCACGAAGAGGGTCCTTGGATTGCGGCGGTAGAGGAAGCATGTGCCTCAATTGAGCCGATGAACCCGGTCGCCATCTCCGCTGAGGATGTAGCTGGTGCAGTAAGGCGGGCCCCGAACTGGAAAAGTCCGGGGCCTGACGGACTGCATCACTACTGGCTTAAGGGTTTCTCGGCTTGCCATGCGACCTTGGCTCGACAGTTCAGAGACGCTCTTGAGCAAAGGGCACTCCCAAGCCTTTTCACCACTGGGATCACTCATTTAGCTCCAAAAACCACGGATACCGCTGACCCGGCTAAGTACCGCCCCATTACGTGTCTTACTACCATCTATAAGACACTTACATCCGTTCTGAGCTCCAAAATCACCCGTCATGTTGACAACCACGGGATCATGTCTGGGGCTCAGAACGGGTGTAGGGGTGGTAGTCGCGGTACTAAGGAGCTCCTTCTCATCGACTCCGTCGCGGGCCATTTGGTCAAACGCAGCCGCCGGAATTTTTCCGCCGCCTGGATTGACTATAAAAAGGCGTTCGACTCGGTGCCTCATTCATGGCTCCTGAGGGTCCTCGAGCTGTATAAAGTTGATAGCGCAGTTCGAGACTTCCTCGGAGTATGTATGGGGCAATGGAGCACGATCCTTTGTCTCCATGGTGAGCGGCTAGCGGCTGCGGGTGACCGAATTAGGATACGGCGGGGTATCTTTCAGGGCGACTGTTTGAGTCCACTTTGGTTTTGCCTGGCTCTGAACCCCCTTAGCACTTTGCTGGAGGGTTCCGGGACAGGCTTTCAGTTTCGGAGAGGGGGGCCGAAGGTACCTCACCTTCTCTACATGGATGACCTCAAACTGATGGCGCCCAGCGCTTCCCGTCTGCAGGAATTGTTGAATATCACTACTGAGTTCAGCAATTCCATCAGAATGGAACTCGGGGTGGACAAGTGCGCGGTCCTGCATGTGGAGCGGGGACGGGTCGCTCGCTCGGCCGAGATCAATCTCGAGCCGTCGAGCATCAAGACCCTCTCCGAGGCTGAGTCATACCGGTATCTGGGCATGTCACAGTCTTTAGGGGTTCAGGAGGCGGACGTGAAGCAGTCAGTTTGTGAGGTCTTTTTTCGGCGCCTGGCAAAGATCTGTAAAAGTTATTTGTCAGGTGCCAATAAGGTCCGAGCTTATAACGGCTGGGTCATGCCCGTACTCATGTACACCTTTGGCGTGCTCAGATGGACTCAAACCGAACTTGACGCCCTGGATAGAAAGGTCCGCACAACTATGACTACCCATCGCATGCACCACCCGAAGTCGTCTGTCATGAGGCTGTATATCCCCCGAAAGTGTGGTGGTCGAGGCATGCTTAGCGTCAAGACCATGCACAATCGGGAGATATCCAGCCTCAGAGCATACTTTGAGGCGAAAAGGGAGTATCCGGTGCATCGGGAAGTCATAGAATGTGATAAAGGACTTACTCCCCTATCTTTGGCCAACACTGAGTGGCAGGGACCGGTTGTGCTTAGCACCTCTGACCGGGAGTCCGTGTGGAAGGGGAAGGAGCTGCACGGACGCTTTTTTAAGGCTCTTCATGAGCCCCACGTAGATAGAAAAGCGTCCGTGCAGTGGCTGCGTTTCGGTGACCTCTTTGGGGAAACCGAGGGTTTTGTCTGTGCAATACAAGATCAGGTGGTTAAGACGCGGAACTACCGAAAGTACATTCTGAAGGATGGCACTCATGACATTTGTCGAGCCTGTCGCCATCCCGGTGAGTCACTCAGACATGTGCTTTCGGGGTGTTCGGCGCTTGCCAACACTGAGTATTTGCACAGGCACAACCAAGCAGCCAAAATCCTTCACCAAGAGCTTGCTCTGAAGTACGGACTCCTGGATGAGAGGGTGCCTTATTATAGGTACACGCCGGTTCCTGTCCTCGAGCGCGGCGGCGTCCGGCTCTATTGGGACCGGTCAATCATCACGGACAGGACGATCTTGGCTAACAAGCCTGATATCGTGGTGATGGACCGGGCACAGTCGCGGGTGTTTTTGGTGGACATCACGATCCCGTATGACGAGAACCTCGTGAGAGCTGAGACAGAGAAAAAGCGAAAGTATCTGGATCTGGCTCACGAGGTTTCCGCCATGTGGCACGTGGAGTCCACTGAAACCATTCCAATCGTGATATCTGCTAATGGTTTAATCCCAGTCAGCCTCGCTCACCATCTGCGGCGACTGGGTTTCCGTGGCAGTTCACTTGCGGCCAGGATGCAAAAGGCGGTGGTGCTCGACTCGGCTAGGATAGTCCGTCGGTTTCTTAGCCTGTCGCCCTGACCCCCGGCCGTTTGGTCTCCCCTGCCGGGGTGTAGTCCTCCGCCCGGCACATATATGTATGTGTGTAACGTTTATGTATGTTTATTTATATTTTTCGTATTTAAGTAAGTTTATTATGTCTCTTTGGCTTTTATATAATATATTTATCATGTGCCGGGTGTGAGAGTTCATTTAAATATGGAAATAATAATAATAATAATCTTTATTGAAAGGTAGTACACCCAATTATACAATATACATTAAATTAATAGAAATAATACAAATAATACAAAAAATTACGTATCAAAATTCAAATACAAAAATAAATGTTAAAATTAACAAAATTGAAAATAAAGTCAGATAGTATTAAAAAATAAAATAAAATAAAATGTGCTTATTTTCGATTCGCACTGCGATGTTGTGCCAACCAATGCCGAAAAGTTGAGGCATCCAAGTGGTCACACATTGTACGGAGAATCTCATTGTCGGAGTTACGAATTCGCTCCCAGAAGGTTGCGATTCTTGAGCGTATTATGGCGAAGAAGTCAGGCATTCTTGCCGAGGCGAACATGTTCGACGCACTGCAAAATCGTGGTAATTTCATCAGGATGCGGTAGGCATCATTGTACTGCACCCTGATGGCACTATACGAGCGTCTGGTGTACCCAAACCAAAGATGGCAAGTGTACAAATTTTGGCAGAACGCTCGAAACAGGGTGTTCTTAACCTGCTCGTTGCAGCGGAAGAATCTTCGTGCTATCATGTTGCACCTGACGGCAAGCGCCCGCCTCTCGCGCTCTATGTCGCAATCGTCTCTGAGACCCTCCGTCAACATGTGACCGAGATACTTGAATGTCCCCACCCTCCGTATCTCCGCACCGTTCATAAACACCGGCGGGACATTGTCCGGACCTTTTCCACACTTAAAAACCAACATTTCGGTCTTGGAAACGTTATATTTAAGTCCATGACTTAAGGCGTATTTCTCACAAATACTTAACATTTCCCGTAAGGCGCTGATAGAGGGACTCAGCAGCACCATATCATCAGCGTAACTTAAATTGTTCACACATATTCCGCCGACATGACAACCGATTTTGGTGCCTCTCAGTTCCTCTATCAGGCCATTTACGTAAATGTTGAAAAGGTCCGGCGATGTCAGTCCGCCTTGGCGTACACCACATTCTAACCTATATTCGCTAGAAAGGGTGTCGCCCCATTTCACAGCGTTAGTTTGATTCTCGTACCAAAATCTCAACATATTTATAACGTCGGGCTGTACTTTATGTTCATTGAGTTTTGACCAGAGTAAATTATAATTTACCAGGTCAAAAGCTCGGCTTAGGTCCAAAAAACAGGCATAAACATTGGTATCCCTAGACGTATAATATTTAACAGTATTTTTTAAACTGAATATAGCTGAATCAGTTGAGACATTGGCACGAAAACCAAACTGCGCATCATCAATATTGACATTCGTCATGAGAAACGGGTGTAAAAGTCTTTCAAAGATTTTACCAATTATAGTGCCCAAGGAAATGGGTCTATAATTATTCAACTTAGATAGGTCACCGGTTTTGTTTTTGGGAATTGGAACTACCACAGTCTTCATAAGTTCCCTTGGCAAATACTTAAACTTTATACATAAGTTAAAAAGTGTAGACAATACTTGACAGATTTCTTCACCAGCGTAGAGAATGTGCTCAACACTCAGGCCATCGTGACCCGGAGACTTCCCACGCGTCATTTTTCTAATTACGGTTAAGACTTCCTGTGGTGAAAATTGCAGGGTCTCAGTCTGCGGGTCCGACGGCGTGGTGTCGCGCACACTCTGCTCCGCGCCTGCAACGTTAAGCGGTTCGATTTTAAAGTGCTTCGCGAATAACTCAGCAATTCCATTACGCTCAACTACACTTTCAACACTCACTGGCAACCGGGGCTTGTTCTGAAGCCTCTTGGTGGCTTGCCAGAATTTCGGGAAATTTTTATCCGCACGGTGCATAGCTAAAATATTCATTTTAATTTTCTCTTCATTGTTCTGACACCATTTAAGTTGATTTTTAAATTTTCTACGACTGTTGACCATGTCGTCATAGATCGGGCCAGATGAAGGCCTGCCACTCACCGACCAGCACAAATAAAAAAGTTTAGCCACTTTGTGACTTTGACTAACGTGGTAGTTCCAACCCACTACGCGTTTCCGTTTCCCACGGGCATCGCAGCGCGAATCGAAACTTAGAACAGCACCTGTGCTTAAAATATTTATAATTTCATTGTAATAATTATCTATTAAAAATAAATGTTCAGTGCAAGTAAAATTATCACAGTTTAAACATTGACTAGAAAAAGTTAAATTTTTAAGATTATCACAGCAATGTTTATTATAAACGCTAACCTGTTCTGGGTCTCGTTGGCCCCATTTTACTTTGTTTATTAAGCTTCTATTGTCGCTGATAATTTTACTTACAACTACGTCAAAATTGCATGTAATTAGAAGCGGACAATGATCAGACCACTCCACGTCATAGTCTACGCTCACATCCGAGACTGTCTTACGCGCCGCACTCGTCACTAAACAATGGTCAAGCCATCGCGTCACGCCACAGGAATCACTGACATACGTATAAGTAGCCGAGTTCTTACCCAAGATGTCGTAGTCCGCACACTCTAAGGAATTTTCTGAGCAAAACAACGTAAGCTCGTCACCAAACCTGGAGCTACAGTGGGCATTAAAGTCACCTAAAACGAAGGCAATTTCCGTTTCGTTATCGTCGATAATAGCCGTTATATGCGCAAGATTATTCGTAAACTCCAGCAGGTTTTCTTCCTTGTCCGTTGGCATATAAACGTTGATCACCAGTAACTGGCGATGGTCGCCGAGGTCGAGTCGCACCGCTGCTAATCTATCTGTAGGGCATTCGACGATAGATGCGCTGGGAAAAATAGATTTTCGCCACAACAGGGCCAGGCCTCCGTAGGGACGCCCGTGCACTACGCCAACCGATGTGTCTACCGATGACTTAGCATAGCAACTAAATTCGTCGTCAATTTTGTGTACAAAGTCCAGGTCATGAGGCCAGAGCCACGTCTCTTGGAGGGCCACGATGTCCGCCGCTTGGCACAGAGAGCGAACACGTTCTACGGATCTTTTAATTGATCGACAGTTAAACGATACCATTTTAATTTTAGCTGTTTTAGAGTTCTTATAGATAGGGTGTACTGTCATATTTTATTGTTTTTAAGGGCGGTATTCGTGTGTCGCTCTCTGTACCGTCTAAACACCAGACCTGAAGGCCAGAACTGCCCGTCCAAAAAGGTTCCCAGCTTGGCAGTAAGAATGGTGACTTTAAATGAGTTGAAAGATGTTTCGTTATTTTGTTTAAGCTGCTCGACGCTTACACATTTCTCGCCCCTGTCGGCTATATGTCCCAAAATGTCATCCACACCTACTGACTTTTTGGCTCGGGACACGTAGATCGCGCATTGGGAGTCAGCCACCTGTATTTTGCACTGTGTTTCAGATGTGCCGCGCATATTTTTCATTTTGCGTTTCTTGTTTGCAACAAGAGTGAACGATGCGTCTGCCGGTACTTCATTCCCAGTCGTCGCGGCCGCCGCCGCTGCTACACCACTCTGACCCTTACCGCCTCGATGCAAGCGTGCGTTTCTCGCATGACGCGGACGAGCTGTGTCCGACACAATGTCTCGATAAGACGGTGTATGCACGTTATCGGCCACGCGCGCTTGTGTGCATGCAGTTGGTGGTGGTACCGCTACAAGCGGAGGCGTTTTACTCGTCGACGGACCTTTCGTTTTCTTCGGTGTAACAGAGTTCTCGCAACTGTTTTTATGCGATTGAGAGACTGAAAGACGAATTTCCTTTAGGTCAGAACAAAATTGCATCTTTAGTTCCTCGAGCTCGGTTTTCATACAAGTAATGTCCTTCATTAACCGAGTGACGTCGATATGGTCGAAAGATACTGGAGGGAGTCGTCCCAGATCTCGCGCCACGAAGGTCGGAAGGCAGTCCGGGTCCACTTCCTTTAGAAGTTTGATAACATCTTTTATACATTTCTTCTTTTTGTCATCGCCTTTTCGCTGGATGTTACGTTGGCCGTCACTGCATATCTTGTACAGTACACTTTTCCCGGTCTCCACCTCCGCATCGGTAAAGTTTGTAGAACATATTTGAACAATACTTATCTCGTCAACAACATCTATTCGGTTCTGCACGAAACACAGAAACTCGTTAATTATGATATTCTGACCCGCCATCACTTATGTAGTGGGCCATACGTCAAAATTGTTACGTCACTAATCGGGTTTTTGTACTAAGCCGTGCGGTAATTATTTATTAACCCGCATTTGCGACACGGCCGATCGTCTCCACTCCACGCGACTGACTCACTTATAGGACCACCCTTGTAGGAAGATAACCTTTCAAACAAAAAATAGTTTTTGAGAATCGGACTAATTTGTAAATTATACGCGTCCGGTTTTGTCGGTTAATATACGTTAGTTAATTTACAAAAAAACTACTGTTAAATACATCTTTACACTTAAAAATTTAAGACTTATATGGTTTTCTCATGGATAGCATTATCAGAACTGGATAAAATTGAAATGGGGGACCCACAAGGGAAGCGTCAGCTTTCTTATCAAAAAGAATCATCACAATTGATGCACCCAGTCAAAAGTTATGAGGTAACAAACATAAAAAAAAAACAATTAGCCGTCGAATTGGGTCTTGATTACAGAGAAAAATATGTTATGTTTCCTGAAATCAAGACTTACGAGTACTTTCCTTGTAAATAAAATCAATACAGAAAGTATGCGGTCGTGAAATTGTTAAGATTTTGAATCAGCCTGTATAAACATCGCAAAGAGCCGTTTAAAATCATTCCATTGGTTGTTTATTTTTGATGATCAGCTATTTACAAAACGCAACGGATTGTTGCGTAGGGTTGCAGCAATGGATGGCAAAGCAACGCGCAACGGAAGACGATGGCGTTCATAGTTGTGCTATTCTACAAAATGAAATAGCTGCCAGACAGCTGCCAACCCGAATATGGCATGCAAAATTGTACTCTATTATAACTGACAAATTCATAGATGCAGAGATGTACGCTTGTCACTGTTTTGCAGAATAGCACGGCTGTTTGAGACTGATTAAATAAATACATTTCGATTAATTTTAGATTTTTTTACTCTATACAAGTTAGTTCTTGACTGCCATCTCACCTGATGGTAAGTGATGATGCAGCCGAAGATGTTATCGTACTAACTTGGAAGGGGTAAGTAAACTCACTCTTACGGTTTCTACACAGCATCGCACCGGAACGCTAAATCGCTTGGGGTGCGTCTTTGCCGGTAGGGCGGTAACTAGCCACGGCCGAAGCCTCCCACCAGACCAGACCTGAAATTATTAAATTCCAGTGGCCCGTGGAATCGAACCCGCAACTTCCCACTCGGTTCCGAGCGCGCGTCCCCTGCGCTAGGAAGGTCGTCACATTACCTTTAATAATGATCTATGATCTTTTGTGTTATATCTGTACACGAATTAGGTTTGATTCGGGTCTCATGTCTTTTAAGTCATAGGGAAATGATAAAAACTGGGATTTGATCGAATCCATTAGTGATTTTCCTGCGAAAATATATAATAAATAGGTAACTAACTGATCAAACCACGGATACCATACCACCACGTGGGGAATTTCTGTCTATATCAAGCAAACTTTCATTCCTATAATACTATAGCAACTACAATAGCAAAAAATATATTTGGCTTATAAGGTGGGTGGACCATGGAAGGCCACTCTAACAAATAAACAGTTATTATTCGTTTATTTATATTTACTGAATAAATGACACGAACAAATAATTAAGTAATACTTTGTTTTATTACGTAACATATAAACCACTTTTTTAAATTTCAGATTTGATCAATATTGATAAAAATTAAGTTTCATTGAACTCTTCCAAATGGCCTTGCTAGGAACAAGGCTCCTTAGGAAGGCCATTATAATAAAGCACTCATTTAACACAAACAGTTAATAAATAGCGATTAAATCTACAATAAAAAGAAGTGGTTTATATGTTAATACTTTGTTTTATTACGTAACATATAGTTACGTAATAAAACAAAGTATTATTTAATTATTTGTTCGTGTCATTTATTCAGTAAATAAACGAATAATAACTGTTTATTTGTTAGAGTGGCCTTCCATGGTACACCCACCTTATTAAAACGTCGTCGATTTCCGATATCAATGAAGCGAGGGACCGTACTGCCAAAATAGTAGCGCGAGCGATTCGCCGCCGCGTCTGTGATTTCTAGTTCGGTGGATGTTTATGTAGATAGAAGGAATTTGTCATCACATGGCAATAACTACGAAATTTTAATAATTGGCCTTCGAAGGAGCATGGCCTTCCATGGTCCACCCACCTTATTTCAAATTTCTCGGAAAACGGAAAAACTATGGGAAAAGTAAAAAAAATACGTGACACTGTCTGCAGAAGTTGTTCAACTTTTGTTGAACAATAACGTGAGGTGTCGGTTACGGTAACAGTTTATTTTCGTCACTGGTTTACGGGTTCAATGGTTTACCCCTTCTCAAAAATGCCCAAAGTGCCTTAAGAAGTCCTCAAGTCAAAAATTTATTCACAAAATATAACTATGCACTTGCTCAATTGACTGACCTGACTCACTGTCCTGATTTTCGTGGAGGTGTACTCTGAGTCAAGGCTGAATAGCGATGACCTTTGCAAAAAACCTGTCACACCCAAAAAACAAAGCCATGCTTTTTCTCCAGCGATATTTACTAAACACAAAGAGCAGAGCGGTTCCGATGTAAAATTGATTATCTTTTTGTATCGTTTCACCATCAGAGCGTACCCTCCCTAAATGACCTATTGGTTGCATGCTCGATCAAAATACTAAGGGATTTAAAAAGTTTTGAAATGAATAGAACAAACTGAAAGAAAAGAAAAGTTCAGGAAAATCGACCTCATATTATTGCGATTGCGCTCGTGTGTGCTTTGAAGTGTAATCAAAAACCGACAGGTGGATCGGCAGCATTCACGAGCAAGGGCGGTGATCACACCTGATGGAAGGTGATGGTACAGTCTAAAGAAGTACACTTATCTAGGAGATGCCTATTCACTCCTGATTTCAAGACGCCCAAGTTGTAGATGATGGGAAAGACAGTGCCTGGGAGGGCATTCCAGACCTTTGCAGTCATCAGGAACGAGGAATAAAATCGCTTCGTACATTTCTTTGGTACTTCAACTATTTAAGGGTGTAAGCCTTATCGATGTCTTTCCGTTCTATCAGATGACGGGGGAACCAAATAAAATAGTTTCGGAGCACATATTCAACCTATTTAAGTACATGCGTAGAGTTATAAAATGCGCGATTGTCATATATCTACTATTCTTTATCTAGCTTTTTTGCAGTCAATCAGCCATTGAGGTGCAGTTTTATAATTTATTAAAAGAAGTGGGATGTTAAAATGGTGGACATAGATGTTTTAAGGTCTTTACTTCGTCTAACTTACTCGTAGATATTTGCACAACAAAGTTTTTTGCTGGACACGGTTTTGAGCTTGACACTATTTGAAGCTGGCTGACTGAATGATGACTGAGTATCGAATAGGTAACCTATCTGTCTGTTTCATGAATATTATATGCGACATGATTAAAATTTAAAGAGATGTTTATCTACGAGTATCTTACGATCTGTTTCAGCCTTGTTTGAAGTGATCTGAGGTTTCACCACATTCCGATATGTAAATGTAGGAACTCGGAATTTACAAGTTTTGTCTTTGTCAATTGATATAAATTATGGAAGTGGCGAAACTTACGTTTAGGCTAGCTGACATTTATCGTATAGTTAATTATTTTACCAATTTTACTAGCTTAATTTAACTTGCGATGTATGTTTATTTGGGTGGAAACTTGTAACGCAATTTAAGCGATTTTGTATACTAACATATTGTTTAGTTTGGATTATAATACAGTGTGACGTAAACATAAATCATGGCGGAAAAATCATGTTGGCGGATTAGTTATTTTTAATGATTCCTTACAATATGAAATGAAATTGTTTGGTGAGAAAAATATGGAGTTTACATAAAAAAGCCTGTTTTTTTTTTATTATTGTTTATTCATTAAAGATAAAGATAAATTTATTGGTAATCAAACAATGTGGGTAACTTAAATAACATTTTGAAGCCTTAACGTCTAAATATAAATAATGAACTTAATAAAATTGCAACAAAACATTCATTACATTCATTACATACAGTGTGGGTAAAGATATCATTGCATTGCCTTAGCATTGCATAAACCATACGTATTTTAAGTCAAAACAAAGTTAATCGATCAGGGGGCACGGCAGTGCCCCCGCCAAAGTCAAAGCGCGAAGCAAAACTGCCGTACCATCTTTACAGGAACCATTTCGCCGCATTTTCGGGCTCCTATTTGAGAACCTCTGGATAAGACCAGAACGCTGAAATTTTCGCTATCCAGTAAGCTATAATCACATACTTAAAACCCAAAATTTCAAGTCTGTAGGTCATATAGTTCCGAAGTTATGCGAAAGCAAAGTTTCGCATTTTCGACACTGACTGACTGACTGACTCACTCATGATCATCAAAATAGAACTAGTACTTCCCATAAACTCAGAGAGCTGAAATTTGGTACAGAGTTAGGGTTTAATGGCCACATAAAGGGAAAACTATAAAAACTAGGATAATCGAAGATCTGGAGTACCTGGTGATCACTGCATTAATAACTTTGTAATTCCATATAAATTATATGAGATTACAAAGTTATTTATGCAGTTAATGTATCTAGAAAAACGGACAGAAATATTTTGTAATATTTTGAAGTTTCTACAAAAAGAAGTGAAATCCCACCAAAAACATTCTGTAAAAAACTAGCCAAAGTCAAAATGGAGCTGCTTGTTTATCTCTAAAAAGTACTGAAATCTAGACAAAGTCGTGCCAAGTCTAAGGTTCCTTACTGCGATTTCTTTATTATTATAGTTAATGTTGTGTGACTTGGCCGTTGAAGACCAAGAACCGCTACTCATTGACGATGAATTCTGGCGACAGATTGGTGCAATGGTGTCATGGAGCACCTGGTTTGAACCCTTGTGTACCCTTCAACGGCCAAGTCACGCAACATTAACTATAATAATAAAGAAATCGCAGTAAGGAACCTTAGACTTGGCACGACTTTGTCTAGATTTCAGTACTTTTTAGAGATAAACAAGCAGCTCCATTTTGACTTTGGCTAGTTTTTTACAGAATGTTTTTGGTGGGATTAAATATTAGCCATTTAGAATAGGGAACTAATAAGTAGGTAATAATTACTTTACTGACGTTGACTGTAATCAAACTATTGAAAGAGGCGAATATGGGAAACTAGAGGCACATTCAAACACTGGTTGAAAATTTCCCTGAAACAGTGAAAAGCGCGGAAGGCGACCTATTATAAATTTATGCTGTAAACACAACATTTTAGTGAATAAGTAGCTTGTATGTGGGCTTAATTAAACTATGAGCCGCAGTTAAATAAATAGATATATATATATATCAAGACATTATGCACACATCGCAATCCAGCCCCAAAGTAAGCGACAGCTTGTGTTAAGGGTACTTGATGACTGTTAAATATAGATAGATAGATAGATAGATAGATAAAACATACATACTAATGTACATACCTAAAAATAATATATATTATACACAGTCGCTGGAAACCATCAGAAGAAGAATCGTTTAAAAATCGTTTAAAAATCGGTAAGTAGTGGGAATCGAACCCACGACCTCCGACGCAGATGGCAGGTTCGCTACTTAATTGTGATCAACAGTCAACACTAATATTGTAAAAGCGAGAGTTCATATACCTATTATGATAAGTGCGTATGTATGTATGTATGTCTAGGGCATCTGGAAGAGATCCTCATATGTAGCGATAAGATGTCCTTGTACATGTCCTCTCTATGTCTGTGTGTTTGTTTTAATTCATTGTGCAAAAATAAATAAATAAATATGTTTGATACTCTATCACGCCGCAACTACTGAACCGATTTGGCTGTAATTTGCAATAAAGAAAGTTAGAGATTGTCGACTGGATCATGAAGAAACTATTTACCTGAGTACTTTAAATTAAACGAATAACATTACATTACATGCTGACAGCTTGACTGCGAGCACAATTGACATTTTTACCGGAAGTCACGGGCGGTAATACAAACTGGGGTAGGTTATTAACCTACGTTATTTCTTTTGGTTAAGTAATATTAATAACTAGCAGATACCCGCGGCTTCGCACGCGTAAATTTTAGTGTTAACTATTCTACGGGAACCATCCATTTTCCGGGATAAAAAGTACCCTTTGTGTTATTTTCATGAAACCTATCTTCATTTCAACTTTAAAGCAAAAATTTTCAGTAGTTGTGCGTGAAGGAATAAATTTTCTCCCGCATGAATATCTGTTTTTCCCTATTATCACGAAAACAATGTATTTTTCCGAGAAAAAAGTAGTTGATTCTAGGATATAATCTATCTCCATTCCAAATTTCATCCCAATCGGTTCAGAAGTGACGGCACGATGGAGTATTTCTCCCGCATGAATATCTGATATTTAACTATTTTCTTAGACATCATAGATTTTCCCGGGATAAAAATTTGCCTTTATATTAATCCAGGATAAAACCTATCCCCTTTTTGAATTTCAGTTATATCCGTTCATTAATTACAGCGTGAAGTAGTATTTTTCCCGCGTGCATTTCTGTTTCTAAGTTTTCCCGCGGAAACCATGGATTTTTTTTGGGATAAAAAGTAGCTTTTGTGTTTAATCCAGGATATAATTTATCTCCATTCCTATGCTAAATCGGTTCAGTAGTTGCGACGTGAACGAATATTTTTCCAGCGTGGATTTCTGTTTTTCACTATGATCATACTCGTAGAAGTCATGAAATTTTCCGAGATGAAAAGTATAGATAGGACAAAATCTATCTCCTTTCCGAATTTCAGTCATATCAGTTCAGTAATTACAGGGTAAAATAGTATTTTTCACACGTGAATATCCGTTTTTCAGTTTTCCCGCGGAAACCATGGATTTTCCCGGGATAAAAAGTAGCTTTTGTATTAATCTAGGATATAACCTATCTCGATTCCAAATTTCAGCCAAATCAGTTCAGTAATTGCGGCATGAAGGAATATTTTTCCCGCGTGGTTTTCTGTTTTTCACTATTATCATAGAATTCATGATATTTTCCGGGATGAAAAGTAGCCTATATATTAATTCAGGATAAAATCTATCTCCTTTTATGAATTTCAGTAATATCAGGTCAGTAATTACAGCGTAAAGTGGTATTTTTCGCGCGTGAATATCAGTTTTTCAGTTTTCCCGCGGAAACCATAAAATTTTCCGGGATAAAAAGTAACTTTAGTATTAGTTCAGGATATAATTTATCTCTGTTCCAAATTTTAGCCAAATCAGTTCAGTAATTACGGCGTGAAGAAATATTTTGCCCGCGTGGATATCTGTTTTTCATTTCTATCATAGAAACCATGGATTTTTTCGGGATGAAAAGTAATCTTTGTATTAATACAGGATAAAATCTATCTCCATGCCAAATTTCAGCCAAATCTGTTCAGTAATTACGGCGTGAAGTAGTATTTTTCGCGTGTGAACATCAATTTTTCAGGTTTCCCGCGGAAACCATGGATTTTTCCGGGAAGAAAAGTACCCTATTTATTAACCCAGGATATAATCTATCTCCTTTCCAAATTTCATCCAAATCGGTTGTGTATTTGCGGCGTGAGATTTTTTTTCCGCGTGAATTTCGGTTTTTAACTAATCCCACGGGAACCATGAATTTTTTCGGGATGAAAAGTAGCCTATGTGCTAATCCAAGATACAATCTACCTCCATTCCAAATTTTAGCCAAATCTGTTTAGTAGTTGCGGCGTGAAGACGTATTTTAACTTGATAAAATCCAAACTTTGGACCCCCGTTTCACCCCCTTAGAGGGTGAATTTTGAAAAATCCTTTCTTAGTGCACCCCTAGACCTCACAAGGAACATGTGTGCCAAATTTGGAATCTCTAGACCCAGCGGTTTGGGCTGTGCGTTGATATGTCAGTCAGTCAGTCAGTTTCTTCTTTTATATATATAGGTAATCGAAATCCGTAACAGCCAATACGGTTAAATTGACCGGAGATTTTAACGAACAGTGACATTGCGATTTATAGATCAATAGATTGAAGAATTAAAAAGCACTATGAAGTACTAACCATTTTAAGTAAATAGGTGCAGCATTTCAAAAGCAACAGAAAATCCAAAAGCAAAAGCAGTCTATTTGTTTACGTCTATTATGTCTTAACCCAAAAAATGAAGAGGTCCAAATTGAATTCAACTTTTTGAATGGATATTCCACGTAACATATCTATCATTTATTTTCATTACAATTAAATAATATTTTTAACAATGTTCCTAAAAAATTAAAAAACACGTTTAAAAATATTAAAAAATTGAGTCCACCACTGGTCGCGGAGCCTTAACGACCCAAGCTACCAGTGGTCAGGGTTCAAGAGTGAGGAACCTCCTCACAATGCGTGCCGTTTCCAGGACCACTGCTTTCTGTATACGGCCCTTGATCCAACAGTTGAGCGAAAGCTTCTTAAGATGTTGGTCGAAGTTTTTCGCTATAAGACCGTTAACTGAAACGACTATCGGAACAATAATCGTCGAGTTCACACTCCACATGGCGGTAATCTCATGAGCAAGGTCTAAGTACTTTGATAATTTTTCCTTCTCCGCTTTCATGAGATTCTCATCATGTGGAATGGTGATATCCACAATTATTGCACGGCGCGCCGAACGGTCGACTATTACTATGTCAGGTCTATTGGCAGCAATATACCTGTCAGTTATAATCGACCGATCCCAGTAGAGCAATGCACTACTATTCTCCAGAACTGACGCAGGGTCGTACCTATAGTACGGTATCTCAACATCTACGAGGCCATACTGAAGAGCAAGTTGTTGATGGATGATCTTGGCTACTTGATTGTGTCTGTGCAAGTACTCGCCATTAGCAAGATGGGAACAACCGGAAACAATATGCCTGAGGGACTCCCCAGGACGATGGCACGCTCGACATATGTCAATAGTGCCATCTTTCATAATATGTTTCCGATAATTCCTCGTCTTGATAACTTCATCCATAATTGCACAGACAAAACCTTCGGTTTCCCCAAAGAGGTCTCCGAACTGTAACCAAGATACAGAAGCAATGGGATCTACATCCGGCCCCATCAGGGCCCTGTAGAATCTGCCATGCAACTCTTTGCTCTTCCATATCGCCATGCGTTCCGAGGTACTCAGCACTATTGGCTTGCGCCAATTCGTTTTGCCTAAGGAGAGTGGAGTATATTATTATTCCACGTATATTATTATCTATTTAATTTCTCATGTTTCTTTTTTAAGATCGATAGAAGGAAATCTTGGAAATGTCATAAATTAGGTACGTTTCGCATTAAAATTGGATCAGCAGATTTTCTCCATGGGTTTGCCGGAGAAATTGTGTGCATTTTTTTAGGGACACAACACAATGATTGATGATGATGATGCGTTATGTTTTTAGGGACAAGACAGACTTAGGGTGAGTAATAGAAGCTCTTAGATTTCTGTTAATACTTAATTCTTCCTATTTAGTTCCTAAGTGTCATAAGTACAGTTGAACGTACATACGAAACTATTACGTAAGACTAGGACAACATGAAGCATGATTGCTTGAGTTTACTTCGGCAACAACTAGAGCAGAACATCAACATCGGAACACTCAAAATGGGTATATTCCGTCGAGTCTGCGTGAGGTCATTGACCGTTCTTCAGCGATTTCTGAGATGAGGGATTGCATTTACTACGCTACATTTTAGGTAGTTAGTAGTGAATTTTATAAATGTGCTACGGTGGGAATCACTTTCGGTGACGCTAGCCTTGAATGAGCTTAGACGGGCGATTTCAAAACGCTTACCATCGTTCAGGAATCTTGTTTATTGGGTTCAAGCCTGTAAAAGTACGTTCATACAACATCTTTGAAATTAAAACGGGTTTCTTTTTACATGTACATCATATTTTTCTTACGTTTAATACGTACTAAAATCAAATATTCTTCTTACGTGTAAAACAGTATACTTTTTATATGATTAATTATTTGCAAATATTAGTAAGGCTACTTAAAAAAATTTATTTACTACGCGGATTTTTGTAACAACTACAAAAGGATCAGTTCTTAGTTATAAAACGCTGAGTTTTGTCTCCAATTCCACCTATGTGAATTTCAGTATTTTTTTATAAATCTCGCGAGATCTACAGATAAATAGAAGCCTATGTGAATTAAGAATATAGTTATCTTTATTAAATATGTCATAATGTTATTATCATAAATTCAACCAAAAGAGATCAGTATTTGCAGCGCGAAGGAGTGACAAACATCGGAATGTACCAACTTAAAATCATAAGGCGCCTGCACCGCCGGTCTGCGCTGTTCAACCTGTTGATAGACTAAACTTCTTTCAAGTCACTGGAATTGTATGGATACAACGATTAAGTAATTGGCATAACTTTTGTGGATGCTTAGAACTATTGAAACATTCCCTATAAATACCTATAAAACCTTTACAGTTTGGACTATTGGCTTGTCTATTGATCAATGATTAGTTTGGTAGGTATATTGATTAGTCGTTGAAAACTAAAGTACTAACTCATTTGACTTATTGTACTATTGTACGGTACGGACTTGTAGTTATCACAATTATTATGCAAGAAATGTCATACCGACATTCGCAAGAGCCTGTATGTTAGGCCTATGTGAAATAAAGATATTTTGAACTTTAAACTTTGACCTTTTTAGATAGTTAAAACTTCAAAACCGAAATATGTGCTTTTTGAAGTTTTGAAAGAATAAACTTAATTAAATAATTATTTCCATTTTCGAATTTCACTTTTTTATAGCCATTTTATCATTTCATATTTTTTACCTAATTGTTATTTTAAAACGTTCGTCGTTATTGTAGCGTCTATATATAAATATATATAAATATTAGACAACATCATATACATTGCTCCGATTCCTTAGCAAGTAGTTTATGCACTTGTGTTAAGGAAATCAGAAAAATTTCTGATTTCCTTAACACAAGTGCAGTATTTCCTACTCTATTTATCCAGAGTATGACATACCTACCCTTCCCGGATCTGAACTCAACGAAATCCGGTAAAGAAGTTTTCATAAACACTTTTGCCCTAAATAGAGTTCATAACCAAGTCGCGTGGATAAATACAGCTGCAAACTAACATTAGAATATTAAATGCTGAATGTTTTACTAAATACTTAAAACCTATTTTCCATACTGAAAAATCTTAAAAATTTATTTTCAGCGAACTTTAATTTTTATTAGAAGATCGATGACCTAAGTAGTATCTCTCAAGCAGCATTTAACGAACCTATTTCGATAATTAATTAGGTGTGCAATTCTTTAGCACACCTAATTATCTAAATAGCTTGGGCTACAGCAACATTTTCAATCCAATTTGTAGTCTCGCATTCAAGCTGAAAATTTAAATAATTAGTTCCCATAAAATGAAATTAAACTGCTACGCAAATCTTCCAATTTCATTATATTCATTAATATGATCTCTTTTTATTAGGCGTCAATTTGGTAACAAATGTCGATTACTTTTAAATTAGTGATTACATTCAATCCACTTTATTCTATCGGCGATCGAGACCGAAGAGAATCGTTTTATAAACAGTATAAATAATAGTGGCTTGAGCAACGCCAACAGTCGGTGCCTCGGCGCAGCGCAGACCTCACCTCCACCTGTGTTTACTAACTCGCGTTCAGTTATGATACTGTGAACACTCTCTCATATTAAAATGACGCCGCTGCTCTGGGCTCTAGTTTGTATCGTAGCCTCGTGTGAGTCGTTGAGCATAGGGGCCGCTAAACAGAATGTGAAAAAACGTGAAACGGACATTAAAAACTTTTTTCCGGATTGGGTGCCGTTCAAAAACGGCAACGGTGAGATAATAGAGGAGCTGGTGAACGTTGAGAAGTCTAAACCGAAGAAGAGGTTGGCGCATCCGAAGAATTTTGTGCTCAAATCCGTTGCTGAACCGCAGGACGATTATTACTTAAGTAATGGCGATAGTGATAATGAGGATTATTATGAAAAGAAAGACTGGAATGATCTGCATAGAGGCGCTAAAAATTTAGATCCCAAAACACCGATAAATAGTGCAAACATTTCGGATATAGATGGTATTGTAAATATTATCACAAAACCTAAAGACGATCCGGTGTTGAGAGTTCTTAAAGCCCGGAGCAGGAAATCTAAAGAAGAAGTGAAGCCTAAAGAACTTACTAAACGACAGAACGCTGAAGAGCGCTCTGAAGAAACTTCTTCTCAGCAAGAAAAGGAATCTGAATCTAAAGAGAGCAAAGAGAGCAAAGTGGATGATAAAAGCAAAAAAGATTCTAAAAAATCTGGGGAAGAGGATTATGAAGAAGAAAGTTCAGAGAAAAAGAAAACAGACGAGGAAATAGCTAAAGAGGAAGAGCAAAAACAAAGTGAAGAAAAGAAGAAGAAACTTCTTGAGAGTGTTGATGCGTTGAAGGAGCGACATGCAACCGAACAACGTAGCATATCCGAAAAATTGAAAGAAGAAGAGATTCATAAAGAAGAACTAGAAAGAGACAGTATCAATCCCCGGGAAAGTACTGATAAATATGCACAAGATGGTACAAGATGGAAGAAATTATCACACGAATATGAAGAATATGAAAACCAAGACCCTGTAATACATGATAAATACAAAATAAATCCTCCGAAAACGGAAAGTGCTACATCTACATCCACTAAACCACCGAAGACAAAAGAAAAACGAAAACAAAAGAAAACTAACAAAACTGTAGCAAGCGGCAAGCTTTCAGTCTTCAGACATCCTCAGTTATACATCGTGAATGACGAAGAAGATGCATCAAGTACTACGAAAACAACCGAAAAACCGAATGAACATACAGCAACTAGATCTAGGAAGCCTCACAAGTTTTCTTCCCGATTCTCCGAATCGTCTACACCAGAAGATAATGTGAGAATATCATTGGTGCCTGAGGACACTAGCGATTCTAGGGAAGGAGAGCCGACGCTATTTTTCCCCAAAGTAAAGAAGAATAAGAGTAAAAATAAAAATAAAGCCACGACACCTGTCCCAGACTCCACAGCAGTGTCTAGTGAAGATAAGGGCAAGTCATCAGAGGTCACAGGACCTGATTCAGATGCTGCAGCGGCAAATATCACACAGGCAGATATAACCGCTCCGTCAGCAGGTGACGCTTTCTCCTCAGCATCGAACACCGCGATAACAGAATCGCAGTCAGCACCAACGGCGATTGCTGCTCCTTTAGCGATTGCTGATCCATTGGCGATTGCTGCTGCCCCTTTGCCGGTAGACTCTGTACAAGCGGGAACGCACAAGGAAGAACAGAAGAAGAACGAAGATTTTCATCGAGAGACAGGTAAGTCTTATTGTATTGTTTACGAGCTTACACGATTTTTCGACTTATTCATACTGGTTTGAAATTTTCAGCAAATCACAGTAGAATTTATTCTTTTATAGACTGAAAAAAGGCCTGGTGATGTTTGAATTTTTGCAGTGGTAGGTATTTTATCATAATACAAACATATTAGTAAGTAAACTTTAGTTTGATTCAAATTCATGTGTAGTATGAAAAGTGTATGGTATTTTTTTTAGAAACAAAAGTATGTTTCGTATAACAGCATCTTAAAATCATGCGCATGATTTTATTTACATATTAATCGTAGTACGATCACTACTTGTTATTAAATCATAGACGGCAAATTAATAACATCTCGTAGTAATTTGCATAAATCATAATAATATATCACAGTTAACTTAAAATAAGTACATTATTCCTTTTACAGTTACTCACTAATTATATGGTTTTCAATTTGCAGCTGGTTTTCAAAAAGGCTAAAAATGAATTATCTATACTTCTATCTATCTATACTTATAATAAAACTGTAAAGGGTCGAATTCTGTACATTGAAGATATTTTGAAAATTTTTGTTGGAGGACACTATTTAGTCGATACTGAAGCCAAAACTGTAATTTGTTTCATTTTTGTCTGTCTGTCTGTCTGTCTGTCTGTCTGTCTGTCTGTCTGTCTGTTTCACGACCGGGCATCACGGCTAATCCGCTGGATGGATTTAAATGAAACTTGACATGATTATAGTTCATACCCCGAGGTAGGACATAGGATACTTTTTGTCCCGAAATTCGTCATGGTTTCCCTGGAAGACGGCATCAAAGTCCAAACGTTTTTTTAGTTATAATTCATTAACGCGTTGTCCGATTCCATTTATTCTTTTTTTGTTAGAAAGGAGGTTCTTTAAAGATTATTTCATACAAATCTTATTATCATCACTTTTGTAGTTCAGAAATTACAGACATCAGAACCTTTAAGTTCAAGTAGGTAGGTGACTTGAAACTCGGAATGCACAAAGAACCTAGGGCTAGGACGTAGGGCTCAAGTAAGACTGGAGTACCCTTACAGCCGTAAATAAAAAGGCTTAGCAGGAGATTTTGTATGGTTTAAAATTTTTCACTTTTAGGGTGAACAAAAATCATGTAACTGGCATTATCGCTACGTTATACCATATAGCGCCATCTCTACAATTTATGTGGAACTTGAATGTAACTTAACTCTGTGATAGGTACTACCGAATTTTTTTAAATAAAAATTAACTGTCATGTTATTTACTGTTTCCTGACTTTATATTAAGATGGCACTGTTTAGACATGAACAGATTTAAACTTTATCATCCGCAATATGGAAAGGGTAAGATAATGGTTCATAAATATTTTTAACTCTTAGGTCTTATCGATCCTAACCGACTGACTATCATCTAAGGTCTTTTTATACGTAAGGAAATATACAGCCATTGCCCATTCTGATGTTTTGGATTGTATTGAGATGAAGCAAAGATTTTTAAAAGACTCTTATATTATGTTGGGCTGGGGAATATTGTTAGTAGAGTAATTTATCCCAGTGGTACCTACCCGGCCGAACTCTGAAAGAAGAGTTCTACCACCAGTACAACTTTTCACATGGTTTAATAATTTTTGACATATTTCATGGTTTCAGAATAAAAACCACAATGAAAAGGACGATTTTAACTGTCGACATTTCGATACATTGGTGCCACTGGGTCGAAATATCGACAGTTAAAATCGTCCTTTTGATCTTTCAACTACGTATTAATGAAATTTTATATTATTATTAAGAAAAAGGAGTTTTCAAAATCACCACAAGATAACCCGTGCAAAGTAAGAACAGGTTTCTGTACAACATCACACCAGAATCCCGCGAAAAATCAAGGAATTCCAGTAGGAAGGTATATTATGTAAAAAAATTCACGCGGGCGGAGCCGCGGGCAACAGCTAGTTTATAAACAAAAATAGTACTCTCTCATTTGCCTATCTTATTTCTATTTATTTTATCTACACAAATACATCTCGTGATCGGATACTTGGGAACCTTTCCCAATTTGCATGAACCCTCGACATAACTATTTATGATATGAAATATTTTGGCCCTTGCTGTATCCACCCCCTATTCACCAACTAAACTTTTCAGCTGAAATTATAATGTGTTTTGCGATTCTAAGCCCTATACGTAAAGTACAGAGAGGTTCCAAATTGAAAATCTGCATGTAAATAATAATATTGTATTAGCAAGTCTTGCAAAAAACTATTGCTTAATTGACCAATAGCTTTTAAGGTACCTATTCTTGTTATAACAAATGATTTTCATATTCGCTGAAGAATAAAGATAACTTGTAAGTATAATTTGCTTTAGAAAATTTCGTTCAGTCATTATTTATGTCATTTAAACGTAAATTCATCATTTAAACGGATCGTAAATGCCATATGGCTGCTGAATTTTGCTGCACCATCCATGAAATTTTATACACATCAATTTCTTAGAATCTAGATAATTGTTCTGAAGTTCAAAGGTTAAGTTCCTATATTGATATCTTTATTGTAGAATTCTAGATCCAAATCATAGTCCGGTCAAATTAGACCAAAAATAAGAGTAAAGTTACATAAATTCCCACCAAGCTAAAAATCGGTAAAATTGTTTAAAATATGATTAAAAATACAATTTTAAAGTTCCCCATTTTTGCCCTGCATGTCAAAAAATGAGTTTTTTGCGATTTTCAGAAAAACAGTTAGTTTTTCATAAAAATACCTTAGACAAAAATTGTAGAGAAATTATCTACAAAAATGTATCGACATTTTTTTTCCTACGTGCCACCGTTTTTGCATAAGAACGCCACGTATAAGGGATTATTAATTAATCGTCGTTACTATTTTTTGCTTCGCCGTTATATCTACGTCACAAAAAGTAACCTTAGAGTGTAAATCTTCAAATTATTCCATTGACATACATCTTAAGAACAAAATCGGTTACTGAAGTAATTTTCGCAGTATTTCAGTAGACCATATTTTTTATGCGTGATGGAGAAATACTCTGTTCCGAGACGAATCAATGTTGTCTTGAGCACTCAACGCCATGTGCTTTTTGCGATGCTTCGAGAAATAGCATCAATAATCGATTCTGGATCTAATTGGAGCATAAAAATGTATAAATAATTAATTTTTGGCCTTCTTGTTTGTTTTTGTTAATGCCTTGATATTACTTTTTCATGTATTGACCCGTCACAATGACCTGGGGCCGTACCACCATCTCTAAAACAGTAATTCTGCAGTACCTTCTGTTTTAATATTTTCATACAAATATAGTATGAAAATGTCAAAACAATACTGCAACATTACTGCTTTATGAGATGGTGGTACGGCCCCTGTTAAATCTCATAGATGGGTTATTTTACTTACTAAATAGATAGTTTGCTTGTATTAATTTACAATTAGTGAAATTGGTTCACGCGTCAGGTGACAAAAGATCTGGCGTTTACCGCCCAACTGCTAAGCTTCGCTCAAGGCTATACAGCGAGGCAATAGCGCCAGTGTTTTGGGCACCACGCCATTGCCCATTAAGCGAGCATTTTTGAAAATATTTATTTTAATACTGTTAACTCTAGACTATATTGTTAAGAGCTATTTAATAACTTCACGCAATAAACTCGGAAACTAGAAATGCTTTTCTCACGTCTCAATAAAATAAATATTCAGAAGGTAATCAATCGTCTCCGGAAGAGTTAATTAATGAAATGGAATAAATCAGTTCAGTTGGCGGTGGCCGGATGGCGACATTTTTATGTTCTAAGTATTTTAATTTCTTGATGGATTAACGCTGACCATTAAGTGCTCGGCTAACAGGAGCCGAAATGGCTTTGATTGCGACTTACGACTATTTAGTGATCTATTTGTAATGGTTTGTAGATAGCTGTTACTGTGATCACATCGGTGGGGCGCACCCATAATAAACATTTCTATTGCAGATAAAGAATATTATGTTATCTGTGTTAATTGCGACTCATTTATAGTATAGTTTTTTGATAGTTATTACAGTAATCGCATAGCAGGGGGTGCCATTCTTAAAACATCTGACACCCATAAAAAACTGTTAACTGAGTGTAATGTGCTTGTTTTGTGGCTGTTTTTAAAGAAAACATAGGAAAATGTCTGAAAAATGTCATCAGGGGCGATAACAAATGCTTTCCGATGTGTTTTGATGCATTCTACCTTTCCCCGGAATCCACAAGCTCCCTGAGCCAAGTGACAAGTAACGATAGGTACTGCGCGTGAAATAGAACAAAATTGAAAAAAAATGATGTTCGAAAAGGATGTTCGAATACGGGGATAGGGTTCCGTTACTCAAAAGAAAAAATAGGTCTTAAAAAGTAGGCGCTTCATATCGGCACAAAAAAGGAAGTATCTTGTCCATGGGGAGCAAGTTCCCACGGGGGCCTCGAGGCATGCCTCCTTACCCGTTAGCCCCGGTAAGGGGCTAAGGCCTCGCCTTCATGGCTTGAGACCTGCTGGTGTAACGGGTCTGGTGATCTCGCGCGGTCAGCGATCAAATGGGGCGAAAGTGTCATTACGCGAAGCTAATCGAAGAGGGCGCCAGCGGCGCGCTGGCCATTGCATCGTTTGTTTAGCGGCTTGTATGGCTTGTCACTTTAAAATCTTAATATATATAAATCTCGTGTCACAATGTTTGTCCTCAATGGACTCCTAAACCACTTAACCGATTATAATAAAATTCGCACACCATGTCCAGTTCGATCCAACTTGAGAGATAGGATAGTTTAAATCTCAAATTATCTATTTTTTACTACCCCTAAGGGCAAAACAACGTTTGCCAGGTCAGCTAGTTGTTTTATAAACATTTGGTTTTTTGTAGGGATGCCTCGATACGCCTTTTTGCCGATACGATATCGGCAAAAATATCGGCGATACTGATACCGATACCAATACGCTTATTACATTCAAAAAGGAAGATTGAATAAAAAACACATTAATTAATAGTTTTAGTAAACAAAATAAACATTTATTTAAAAAACAAAGTTTTCTTAAGTTTTGCGGTCAAAGGCGATTTCGCAGGTCCATTTTAATATGAGACCTGCGGTGGAAAATAGTCTCTCAGCTGCGACAGAACTAATTTCGTGCCTCGTTTGCAATGAAAATCGAAATAGATGGCACAACACGCGCGTTTACATTACTGTTTTATAGCTCGAAATTTTAAAAGTTTCGTTGAATCTGCCACAAAAATATTGCTGATACCGATTTATCGGCAAACCCGAAGTATCGCCGATATATCGGTAACGGATGCATCCCAAGTTTTGCTTACTTTTGTATTTTCAAATCCTACGATGCGCCACCTGACGTGATAAAATGGCAGTAGGGATCCTCATTGTATAGAATATTTAGTCCAATGTACTCGTACTTGTATTATAGTGGTCAGTCGTCACGCGACATCAGGTGACCGTCTCAGCTCACGTCGTTATGCTTTGGTTTAATTTTTAGGGTTCCATACCAATTTGGTAAAAATGGAACCCTTATGGTGAGAATTTCTCCGTCCGTCCGTCCGTCTGTCACACTCGATTATTTCAGTAACTATTCAAGTTATAGGTAATAGTGACGCGACGTCATAACAATCGTAAAAATTTGAAATAATTATGATCAATAGAAGTTAATGTATATTTTACAGGAAAAATAAAATCAACTCACTGACTAATATACTTTTTTTGATAATAACAATAATCCGCCAAAACAAAGTTACGTTTGCGGTTTGCCAACAAAAGTACCTACATGTAAATTATACTCGTAAATTCATGAAGAAAAGTGATTTTTTCAATGTTTTACTTCTTTTATGGTATGGAACCCTCGGTGCGCGAGTCCGACTCGCACTTGGCCGGTTTTTTTTTTATAAGACACAGCTGATGGTTGGTGTGCTTGCAGGTAGCGGCAAGGACCACAGCTCCGAGCACGACGAGATCCACGACGAGCATGGCAAGAAGGCGTATGAGGTAAGCGATTTTTTTATTGTAGATAGGCTTGCGCTGGACTAATTGACTTATACCCTGGACAAGGCACTAAAAATTTGGAAAGTTTATCGGTGCCAAAAATGCTTGTTTTGCAACCAACAGTAAGGGCACGCTGTAGTTCACTCTGGATGGTGCCCAGATTATACTTGGCTATAGGAACACGGAAGCTGGAAGAGTTTTTCATACCTTAGCGGTTCGTATCAGAAACGTGGAAGGGAAACGGTTCGTTCGACATCAATCAACCAAGATGCCATTTCTCTCGGCGGCTTGCGGTTCTGTGTAAAATAACTTGTAAGTACAAAATAACCTGGCAAGTACTTGACAGCAGTCTCTATCTGAGACTCTGAGAGAGACTGATATTGACTGAGTTGGAAGAAAAGGTGACCTCAAACGACTGCTTCACAAGCACCGGAGCCACCCATATAAACCTGAGGATCGGAACATTTTACATCAACGTTCTTCATACAACAAAAAAGTACTTAGCGCCATTTCACTAATACGCCGCAACATGGCGAAAATCTTTCCTGTGGAAACTCGCGTGCGGACTAATAACAAGTATAGTGGTCTGTGGTGTGGACCGCGGTCCATAGACAACACTGCGGTCGGCTTACAAGTGACGCTGTTGGTGTCAAAACAAATATTTGACACCAGTAAACTGGCGCCGTTTTTTGCCACGTCCTGTTTATACGTCTATCACCGGAACACTAAATCGCTAGGCGGTGCATCTTCCGCCGTCAGCCGTGGCCAAAGACTTGTTGGTTAGAAGTCTTTGGCCGCGGCCGAAGCCTCCCACTCAAATACTTTGGCATTTACCTGTAGGCATTTATTATTAAATTAATAACTGAAGGTATAACATGAAACATGATAGTCTTGTTGTGGATTCAATAGCAGTAACGAAACAATCAGGTATACCTATTCGAGGTTTCGCGAAGTTTGTGACATAACTTTTGGCCAAACAAGCTTGTAATAAATACTCTTTACAAGTTGCGGAGGTCGCTGCCATTATTATAATGATTATTTGATAACGCCCGGCACAAAACGAATTTCGTAAAACAGGTTACGTTGTGTTAAAATTGTGAAAAATTGTGATAGGTAACGTAACTTTTTGTTCCGCTAACTATGAAATAAGCCGATACCGCGGGCGTCTTCCCGGCTTTGTTCGGTAAAATTGGAATGAATTGTTAGAATGTCAGGACACAAATTGTACAAATGTAGTAAATTGCGGACGGATGGACGGACATAATATTATAAATCTTAGGTAGATGCAAGAAAGGCTTCTTGAACTACCAGCGGGCCTAGACAAAGTGACTTGTCGTTAAGCGTTGACGCTTGTAAAAAAACCACGTGACCACCAGTACAACACATATGAAAGCAGAATGTACTCTGTGCGTAGCGTCGTTCAGATAATTTGAACTACGATGTCAACTAAACTGTAACAAATAGGAGTCCATGTTACAATGGTTTTTTTTTTAATTCTTAATTAATCATACCCTGGACTGAAATTTTTTAGGCAACCCACTTGCGATATATTTATTGACATATTTAATTGGATATAAAATAGTTTTCAACCAATAAGCAGCTCGGTGAAGGTCGTTGTATGGCGGGATCTTAGACCATAAAGTTATCTACAAGTCTGGGAGAAAGCCAGGCAGCGTTCAAATTGTCGTACACGATTTTCAAAAACAGCGTGTTTTTCTCTGTGGTTCGTCCATACATTTTTTATCTACTGTCGTCAACGCTAAACGACTGTCACTTTGTCTAGCCCTGCTGGACTCAACAACTGAGAGTTGCGCCTTTAAAACAATTCACGTAAACAACCGGATAAGAACACCGTATAACTCAATATTAAATGGCGCGACAGAATCGTCACGCGCGCTTTTGATGCGTCGTAAAACGTGTTTATCGACGCCCTCACGATCCGCCCTCACGAATATGATACGAAACATGAATCTGAACAAAACCATAAGAATTAGTTATGTGAAAAAACTGGCCAACTGCGAATCACACAGTGAGGGTTCCGGCATCTCTTTCCGCTTTTCCTTTCTTTCTTTACCTATGTTTTACTTACCCCTTCTAAATTAGTAAGACAACAATATCTTCGATTACATCGTCACTTACCATCAATAGCATCGCAAATAAGCACTAAAAATAACATACAAAAAAAATATAGTGTTTCGTGAATATTTCAAGCGTCTACCTGTTGCCACTTGCCAGTACCAATATCGAGCGAAAAATCACATCAATATTATGTTCTGTGGGAGCCCCCTTTAATATTTATTTTATTCAGTCCCTTAGTACCTATTTGTTGTTAGAGCCGCAACTGAAATACATACCTACATCGTCTGTGAAAACTTCAACTGTCTTACTATCACGGTTCAAGATATTCAGCCTAGTGACAGACGGATAGCGAAGTCTTAGCAATAGGATCCCGTTATACCCTTTGAGTGAAGAACCATAAAAAACCGTGATTTTACAGCGATTGTCGCTTAACGCTTGCAATAATGTGGAACCCTTTATAAATACGAATCAGAATCCTGAATCGCACTTGAAAAACTTTTTAATATTTTAAACCCACTTAAATTCAGTGTTTCACGATATTAAAAATAGTTCCGATATCTCAAAGTGAAACAAACTGCATTCATACGGCGTGCAATCAGAGGCCATTCAAATCGTTATTTGTTTACTTCCCCGCCGATATTCAGTGAATTCCGAATTCAATATAACGACGGGTCGTGGGTAGGGTTACCAGATGCAAAAATAAAAAGTCCGGAAAATGTTCGTTCGTTCGTTTCAGTCGACGGACGTCCACTCCTGGGCAAGGTCTCTTGCAATGATTACCACTTGTATCCAGTGCCTTCCCGCGACTCTTTTAAAGTCGTCAATCCATCTAGTCGGAGGTCTGCCAACTTTCGCGTGCGAGGTCGCCATTGCCCGGGTCTTTGGATTCGCACTTTTGTATTTGTAGCACTTTGGGTCCCCAACGTTCTACGAGCTATGTGCCTCACCCATTGCCACTTCAATTTCTCGATACGATGAGCTATATGTCGGTGACTCTGGTTCGTTTACGGATCTCCTCGTTTTTTATTTGATCATGTAGAGTCTCTCCGAACATAGCTCTCTCTATCTCCCGCTTAGTATCTCTGAGCCTTCGTATGAGGCCCATAGTAAAATTACCACTGAAAAGTATTTTTAACCGACTTCAAAAAAAGGAGGAGGTTCTCAATTCGTCGGAATCTTTTTTTTTTCTCTCAAACGTAAGTATTTAATAATGAAAAATAAAAGTCGAAATAATATTATCATTTTTACATACTGTGAATCTCGCTCACGTATTGCATATTGAGAGGGGCGGAATATTATCTAAGTACTGATTAATAATTAATATAAGTAGTAAAAAAAATTATTATTAAGTAATAAGTAGTAAGTAAAATTATTATTGATTTTAATAATCAACCTAGGGAAGATAATTTTTAGTTTTGTCAACATTTAATTAAAGAGGTTTTTAAAATGTACACTGTACTTTATTGAAGAATCTAAGAATCCTGAGAAGTGTCCAATAATACTGAAATCTTAGGGTAAATCCTGAGATATGGTAACTCTAGTCGTGGGAAGCCCTATATTAATGTAGGTACAATATTATAATATTAATACACGTGATGACTGTTACAAAATATTATCTGTTGGCAATAATATCATGCTCTAACTATACATAAATACTTAGTCAGAAACACGTTTGTACGGATATAAGGTTTAGTTACATAATATAGTGTTGACAGTAATTAATTTATATAAAGGTCTGGTAGGTGGGACTAATTATAATTATAGTCAGAAGATTCAATCTTCGATCTCATAATATTTGATAGGTATAGGGTGTTGTGTTAAACCACTTAATTGGGTGTAAGCAATTAACGATTGTTAACTATATTTTAATTAAATTGTTAAAATTACGCATCATAACCTTTAATAACAAAACCTCAAACAACGCGTAACGTTATACGTATAAACACATTATTATTATTGTAAAAGAAGATACCCTTACTGATATAGTTATATCATAGTACATAATGTATAAAATATGTAATATGTACCTACTATAGTTCTATAGACAAATGAGAAAAAAATATATTTAACTGACTCATCGATAAAAAAATAACGTCAAGTAAAAGGCGAATAAGGTGTTATTGGGATATGCCTTAAAATTAACATTAATTCAAGCATCGAATTTTCCTATATAATCGGTTACTTAAAAAAATAATCGAGTGTGACAGACGGACGGACGGACGTATAGAAAGTCTCACCATAAGGGTTCCATTTTTACCATTTTGGTATGGAACCCTAAAAACGGGGTTAAAATCGCTTAGAAAAATCGGTTAAGTGCGAGTCGGACTCGAGCATAAAGGGTTCCGTACCATTATCTATATAACGTAGCGAGATGATGATGCAGAAGCCTGCAGAAGGCTCAATTCTACCCTACTACTATTACTATATTAGTGTAGTAACATTGGGTGTTTCAGATCATCGACCAATTTGTCCACAAACCACCACAAAATCACGTCTGTTGTATGGGAGCCCCCTTTAATCTTTACTTTGTCATTTTTTTAGTATTTGTTGTTATAGCGACAACGGAAATACATCTGTGAAAATTTCAAGTGTGTAACTATCACGGTACAGCATAGTGACAGACGGACAGACTGATGGATGGACAGTTTTTTTAACCTTTTTTTAACCGTTTTTGAACCTTTGGGTGCGGAATCCTAAAAATCTGTGTACGAGTAACTTACTTGCCTGATGGTCTATAAATAATATAAAATTGACAGAGTTTTCTATACCTTAGGGTAACAGATTAAATTAGAACCATTAAAGTACTTATAGTAGAAAAGTATTGAGAATATTGCTATAGTAATGATAACTAATGATAAAATTTGAAATTTTGTTTGTAAACACTAAACGGTCGTCTATTCAATATTTATTTTGTTGTGGGTTTGACTGGAGAGAAACTGAAACACTGGATGACATCATGTATAGCTATTATAGAACACTCACACAATGGGATGTTTTAAAATTTCTGTACCTATTATGATTATAGGCATGGTCATAATTCGTTAAGATTTTTCTCAGCAGATTATGTTGAACCTGGTAAGCAATAGGATTTGAATAACCAATAACAGACTTATACACCATATTGTCTCCATAATGGCCAAAATGTGACCTTGAAAAAAGGTGATAATAGCTGAAAAGTCACCGAAAACTATTGGTATTATACACCGTAACTTACAAGTTATTAATATTATGTACCTACCATCTTTCTGTAAAGCGTATCTTGCAATAAATACATCTTAGTATTTATATTTCAAAAAACGGCCAAGTGCGAGTCGGACTCGCGCACCGAGGGTTCCATACTATAAAAGAAGTAAAACATTAAAAGAATCACTTTTGTTCATGAATTTACGAGTATATAATTTACATGTAGGTACTTTTGTTGGCGAACCGCAAACCTAACTTTGTTTTTGGTGGTTTATTGTTAGTATCAAAAAAAGTATAAAAGTTAGGGAGTTGATTTTATTTTTCCTGTAAAATATACATTAATGTCTAATGATAATAATTATTTCAGATTTCTCGATCGATAAACTTCGGACATAAGGGGGGGAATGGTATTTTTTTCAACAGTTTGCTCAATAAATCAAAAACTATCAGGCATAAAAATAAATAAATTACGATTAATAGTTTAACACTCTAAAGTCTAAACCAATACATGTAAAATTTTCAGTGTTAATATTTTATTTTATTCCTTGATTCACATTCACTCAGTGTGTTAAAACGTTATGTGAATAGCCCTCAAGCGAGGGTTTTACTCGCATCTTTCTTCCTTAACAAAAAGTCCAGTCTGTACATTTAAGGTCGATGGTAGGGGCTCTTGTCAAAGTTCGCAAGTCAATTATTGTAGTCGACAGTCGAGTTAATTAATGCGACGCCAACAATGCGTGTGACCTCACCTTAACGCGAAGCTGGCTCCCACCTGACTCTATTAAAAGTTTGAAATCTATTCTATAATACCTACATTACAAGTACTTGAGATATCTAAAGATGCAATGACCTAAAGCTGATAAAAACTAGCAGAACAGAAAGGTCTCTAACAACGTTAGACATATAGGTACACAAGGAAGCGGCAGACCGCGCGAGAAAATGTCGGCAGTTTACTGGTGTCAAAATATGTTTTGACACCAATAACGTCGGTTACAAGCCGACAACAGTAGGTATGGTCTATGGACCGCGGTCCACGCCACAGATCACTACACTATAGTTGTTATCACGCACGTTTATCTTAATTAAAAATTCGACATCGTTACCGCAGACATACATCGTCATTGATATAAATTATTTTTCACTTTGGTGCACACAGCTGCTATAGGTTCAATTTATCATGTTGGTAATGCATAACCACAAAAAGCAATCGTTTAACACTAGAGTACACGCGCGGCCTACTATAGTAGACCAGGTTTAGTTTTTTTGTCGTAACTTTTTATTTTTGTATGCTAGAAGCTTGCGATTCCAGATAAGCCTCGTCTGGTATATTCTTCGCAATCTTAGTACCCAACACAATTCCTGCGCAAACGCATGTGCGAGATTTTTGGCGCCAAAAGCGCAGGCCTACTATAGTAGTCCGCGCGTGTATTGATGTACCAAAATCAGGTAAGTAACTTTTCGTGTATTATCGAATTATAACGCTAAAATAATATTTTCCAGCTATGTAATGTATGAATACTTATACCTTTGTTTAATTATTGTTATTTTAAAATTGGAAAATGTTATTTTTTTTTATTTTTTACAGATTTATAACATTAACGTCATGAGTGATTCACAAGTGTTTCCGAATCTTTGTTGCTACTTAAACTAGACACTGATGATGAAGATGTGACAGAGAGTGAAGATGATAAATTTGAACCAGAACCAGACTAACAACAGGCCCTGGTTCTGCATGAGTCAGAGCTTCAGGAAAATGAAGAGGAAAGGTTAAATGAAAGGTCTGACGAAACATCAGATTCGGATAACACTCCACTCTATCTGAAAGGCGCGGTCTAATCTACAAAATGACGAACTGAACCATTTGGCACAAAAATATACCATCGGCAACGCAAACTCGAACCCAAAACCTAAGTATTAGATAAGCAAGCCCAAAAGGAGATAGAGCTAGAAATGCTAAGGATCCATTATCCAGTTTCAAACAACCCGAACCCGACAACTTAAATTGAGGATTGGGGCACTTTTCGGCAGCACAATTCAGGATTCCCAAGTATCTAAATCATGATTTGACACCAAAGACAGCACGAGATGGTCGATGTGCACTCTGCTCGAGAGCCCGAAATCGGTCGACAAAAAAGTGGTGAAAGACTTGCTACTAGAAGATTTTTCATAATCATGAAGCAGTAGTATATCCTGAATGCTACGAAAATGAAGAAAATAGTAATGGAGAGTGGTTTTAATAAAAACAAAAATACGTTGATCTCAGTATTGCCATTTTTGTTACTTTTTCGTAGATATTTAATAAATTGCTAATTGTTCACTATTTTAAATATTGTTTTTAAATTGTTTTGTTGTAATGTTAACTTAAATAAATATTTTTTCCATTCCATTTGTTATTTTAATCAAATAGTTATAAATATACAATTTATTGACTTTTTAAAATGGGCTACTATAGTAGGCCACGCGTGTACTCAAGTAAAAAAAAGAGGCGCGTGTACCGTAGTGTTAATTAAACCCGATATGAACATGAGGACTATAATTTTATTTTTCTACTATTTTCTAGAATAAATAGATTCCACGTAAAGTTTTTCATACAAGAAAATACCCATAGTAAGATATAAACCCATTTGCGAAAATTCCTACGAACTACAGACTATACGGCGGTTGCTGAGCGAACAACATGGTTTACTGGTGCCAAAACAAACATTTTTGACACCAGTAAACTGGCGACAAAATCGCGCGGTTCGCCATGACTGCAATGAAGGCAATGTAGAAAAATAACTTTTCTATATTGTCTCGGGTCTGGGTGTTGTGGTACCTTCGTTGTTTCTGATTTCCATAACACAAGTGCATAATCTACTTACTAACTATGGGATCGGAGCAATGTATGTGATGTTGTCCTCTATATATTTATATATTTACATATTTATATTTCTATATTTACATATTTATATTTATATGTATATTTACATATTTATTTAAATTCTCAATAATTTTCTTAAAAGTGTGAAAAAGCAGCCAAATCGCTCCCAATCCTATGGTCATTACTCTATTTTCGTTAAGATTTAGATTAAAGGATAACCATTTATCCATTATTTAAATTTTCAAGAGGTCATAAATCATTGTAAAACGCCAGTAGGTACTTAAATGGTAACAAGTTATCGGAACGGCGACGGGTAATATGACGCAATAACTCTGTATCTATGATGACAGATAAGTAGTAGAGACTTGAGAGCCTTATGTCAAAGTGAAGCTACTTGAGGCGGAGGATATTAATTGTTCTTTTGGCTGTCCTTTTCTCCAAAACCACATCAAGAAGGCATCTATCCTCTTTCTGTCAGCAGCTCATTTACCATACTTTGCAGCCATAGAGATGAGAAGACTAAAGTTTTCCCCAGTCTCATTTTGGTGTTGTTACCATATATATGAACCTGAGGATGATTCCATCGGAACATTTTACGTCAACCGTCTGCATATAAGAAATAATATACGTTAATTAATTAACAAAAAAACCGACTTCAACTCTTTATCAAACTACTGTTGATTACATTATTTCCAATTAAAAATTGAAGACTTGTATGGTTTTGGATACCGTTATAAGAACTGCCGTCACTGGTACAATATATGTCGGTGACTGCTGGACTAAATTGACATGGGACCACCACACGGGAAGCGCCAGCTTTCTAATAAAAAAAAACATCAAAATCGATTCACCCAGTCAGTCAAAAATTATGAGGTAACATACATATACAAAATGCAGTCGAGTTGAGAGCCTCCTTTCTTGAAATCGGTTGAAAAGGAGCGCTGACCGCTAATACGCCGCAACATGGTGGAAATCGTTCCTGTGGAAATTCGCATGCGGACCAATAACAATTATAGAAATATTATACTCAGGACCCAGCGGACCGCGAGAAAAAATGTCGCCAGTTTATTGGTGTCAAAAATGTTTGTTTTGACACCAACAGCGTCAGTTGTAAGCTGACCGCAGTATCGTCAATGGACCTCGGGCCACGCCACAGATCACTATACTTGTTCTTAGTCTGTTTCTTCATAACGATTGCCGCCATGTTTTTACTAGATGAATTCAAGTACAAAACAGAAAAGAATCTCCCAAAAAAATAATTTTTATACTTCAGAAGGTGTATGGCTTCACTATTTTTAAGGTTTGCTTCTGGGAATTTTGGCTAAAAGAATTCGGTTAACAGCGTGTGAAGCCACGTACGTGGTGTAGAACTACTATTCTTAAAAGCAATAACTTAAAAGCTATGGAGCATCGGTACCAATAGAGATAATGGTGCATACTCCTGAATGTCTATTAGTTCATATTTATGGTCGGAAATATTTTAGGCAATTTCGAAAATACTTAGCTATTGCCCACTTTAATTAAAACATGCTCGTATTTTTCGGAAAAATAAGAAACTAACCGGGGATAAAAAAATAGTATCGGTACTAATTTTTCTCCGTCCCATTTTTAAAAATGCGACGGACGTTCGAGAAACGGAAGCCCTTTTTCCTCCAGATTTGTTTGATGATGTCAAATTTTTCACACGTTTTCTAGCTTTAGAAACTTATGCCCGTACCAGTATGTAATTAATGGGTACAGGATTCCTCTCAGAATAAAAAGAGTGACCATGGTCCACCAAGTCCTGGCGGAGACACAGTCAACACCTAAGCAAATATAAGATAAATAAAGTAACGAATTGATCGCAGGGCATCCACAAGGACACGAAGTCGAATAAGGGCCACCACGACAAAGCGAACCACCTAGACAAGTACCACGACCACGGCGGCATCGACAAGAGCCACCACGACGAGGACAACCACTACGGCTCCCACCACCACGAGGAGCACGGCAAGAAGCACGCCAAGGTAGGTGGCACCATCATCTCCATAAGGATACGAAGTTGAACAAAGACCACCTGGACAAGTACCTACACCACGGCGGCATCGACAAGAGCCACCACGACGAGGACAAACACTACGGCTCCCACCACCACGAGGAGCACGGCAAGAAGCACGCCAAGGTAGGTGGCACCATCATCTCCACAAGGATACGAAGTTGAACAAAGACCACCTGGACAAGTACCTACACCACGGCGGCATCGACAAGAGCCACCACGACGAGGACAACCACTACGGCTCCCACCACCACGAGGAGCACGGCAAGAAGCACGCCAAGGTAGGTGGCAGCATCCCCGTCACTGACCTACAGCCCTAGGTTCTACAAAAAATACTTATAGCAACGACGAGCTTGGTGTCCTGTAAGACATGAGTATCTTGTAAAAAGTGCCATCCTTTTCTACCTTTGGTTTTTGGTATCCAGCCACCCAAGCGCTTAAAACCACCTGATCTGTGGATGCTGCTCTACAAATCGCTTATACAACTCAATCAAAATATTGACCCTTACTTAAAAGTCGCTTGTCTCCAGGCATTTCAGAATGCGCTACGGTAAGACCAGATGAATATTAGAAAAATAATAATAATAAGCATACTTTGGTAATCATCATCTTGGCATCAGCTGTTCTGGATGTAGTCCTAAATGGTTGAATACGCATTTATCTGATATTCTTAATAGTACATCCATCATAACAGTTTTTGATATTAAAATCAACAGTACGAAGAATCAGGCAAACATTCGAAAGGACATAGCACGAAAGGCAGTCACGACATTCACAAGAAAGAAGAATACGAGAAGAAAGTAGAGTTCTTTGAAGAAGAGGGAGATTCTGATGATGAAGAATTCGACGGAGGCCATAGCAGCAAGAAGGAACACTCCTCGGTAAGTTCTTATACCTGAAGGTAAGTGATAACGATATTACAGTGAAAAAAATAGAGGAGATTTTCCAAACATAGTTAATTAGTCTGTAAGGAGAAATCTAGAGATTTGGAAACAAGGATTGAAAATGAAATGGCAGGTGCTGCACTGTCGACTGTATTCAACGAATTTAAGTAATATTTATGCCAACAAAGACATGGGAGACATGGGATTTGAATATATCCTAACCTAGGTCCTACATCATGAATCATGATTGAGCTATGATGTGAAGAAGCAAATTAAAAAACTTGCCACAATTGGCATTTGAATCCGATGCATAGGCTCTATCGAAGCAAAGAATATTTTTTTTATAATTATTATTTACACCAATTACGAGCTTCTGTTTTGACAGGTCTGAATCACCATCCAATTTACGCAATGTGATAAAATTGTTATTTTCAACATCACACTCGCTCTAGATATTCGCCATTCTAGATACCAACTATCAAGCGATATTTATTTAGTGGGTTGAATCAATTATGTAAAAGATTGAGTAGTTTTCAGCTGCAAGCAATGTAGACCTTTGTATTCTTGTCAAAACTCTAGACAATGTAAGGAAATAAAAACACAAAGCAGTAAGTATATGAAACCTGATTGCACCAATTTGGGAACAATAGCATCGTACAGTAAAAAGTGCCAAGCAAACGAAAAATTTAAGTAAAAGTAGTTGCTACCTTTTCAGACAAGTTAAGGTTGCACATTTTCGCAAGATAAGCAACTTATAGCAATGTCATAAAACGTAATAAAACAGACTTTAAAACACGTGACAAAACTCTTAAACAAGTGACAGACTAAAAAGTAGTAAAGGTAAAACAACTGTTACATATACACTACACACCTCGTATCATGCAAATTACAGAAGATATTTGAAAAATATTAAATCTGGTGAAAATAAATATGCGGCTTCTAATTTATTTGACATTAATAAGCCGAATACTTAAGAGCTTTTAAGAGCGTAGAATCAAATCCGAATGATCTTAAATTCAACTCTAACACAAGCTTCACACAGCACGCTTAGCTACAAAAGGAAAAAATATTTATAGCTGAAAAAAAATACCTACCTCTCGTGATTCCTATATTGGTACGGGACCAGCTTTAATGGACAGACCATTTAAGGTAACGTAAAAATTCAGGTGCAGAAAGTATGTATAGCAAAAGGGTTTGATAGTGGCAGTAAATTTTCTAAAAGGGCGATCCCGAAGGTAACTATTTTGTTAAGTATACGATACTTTTGGGATACGGGTGTTTACTGTTTACCTCGGCTCAAATGGGACGCAGCTAAGAATAGAACCTCGTTAAGAGTATAATAATATAAATTGTTGTTTATTAATTCAGAATATTTGTTCCGTAACTACGAGGAGTATATAGGATAAGGACCCCAGCATAATTGAGGAAAAATCGCATTTGAAAACAAATTTTCTATCAATATGACTGTGATGAAGGTTGTGGAAAAACCTATTTTGGAATTTTTCTTGTTTAATTACCTATTTAATTGGTATCTCCCAACATAACTATGAAAAACTCTATGGATAACCCTGATTTCGAAAATTTTTTGAATATCTAAATCTAAATATTATACCTATAAAAGAAGAAACTGACTGACGGACATATCAACCCAAATCCAAGCCCAAACCGCTGCCTCTAACAGACTCCAAAGGCACTTAGGTTCCTTATGAGAGCTAAAGATGTATCACCCCCTAGGGTGAAGGGGGCGAAATGGAGGTACCTACATAGTTTGTATAAAATGAAATGAAATGAAATTCTTTATTTTCACATAGGCTTAGATACAAGCTCTCATGAAATGTCAAAACACTATCGTCAGGTTCGTAACGCACCGAAAAGAACTGACAAGAAACTCGGAACTTTCTCTTTTCAAAAATGTTTCAATATACAAGTTTTATTATATAGTATGAAAAAATATTTTTAAGAAATCTCGTGAGGAGATGGGAAGTATATCACTATCTTTCTATGATTCCTTGCTATTTAAAAATTCTTCAATGGTATAGTAACCCTGATTTGAAAAATTCTCTTTCACGAAGCAACTAATGAACCGATTTAGCTGAAATTTGGGATGAGAAAATTGTGATATTTTGGTAAGGAGTTGATAGCTAGTCGTCATCAAAATTAACATTTAATGCCGGTAGCAGAACAAACTTCCGAGTTTTTTCCATCTATCTGTCATTCATTTCAATAGGTATCTTTGGTTAAGAATCGTCACGCACGAGCGATTTGTGTCCATAGAAAGTGTCTTAATTTACAATAGATTGTGCCTCTCCATCAAGTGGAACTTATGGATAAAACATCAAATTCATCAAATCGGTGCGTTTTTTTCAAGCAAACAAAACAATTCGTATTTAAAGTGACACAATAATAGAAACTGAGAGTTTAAATTACGATTGAGAAATCAGTTCGTTTTTCAGCCTAAAAGTTTTGCATATTTCAACGAGATGTTCTCTCAAATTCACGTATTTATACGCAATTTTATTTTTGAAACTCTGACTAAGAAAAGACTAAAATTTTCCCAGATTAACAAACTTTACAATCCTTTTTTGGGCAGTCGTGTAAAAACTGTAAAATTAAATAATTACTTATTCTTTACTCTTACGAAATACAAATTCTCGATTGAAGGCTAAGAATCCACAAAATTTCACCTGTTTACAATATAGTTGTTTACCAAAACCGTTAGCAAAACAAATCGGTAAAAATAATCAATTATCTAAGTACGCGATGGCATTTCTGATTTGGCAATATTTATAACCTTTCAAGCCGTATTTTGATTGCCACTTAATTCAAACAAATTAATTTTAAAAACTGAATCTTTCTGGGTTTTTAGGGAAAATCTTATCTCGTAATATTGGCAAATTAATAAATTTACGAGTTTTTACCAAATAAAAAGTAGCCTGGAAAAATAGACACTCCACAAAATACGTTAAACCAGGTCAACCGTTTTAGAGTATGGCTTTATAAATAGACACCCAAAAAAATTAAACCCGTGCTTATCAGATTATTTTATAGTTTTCATTACTATTCTATTCCTTTAGTCATGGACACAATTTAATTTGTTTGTTAATAAAATATTTTCTCAAGTCTCATAAAATATTTTTATAGCATATCCAACGAAAGTTTAATTAACTTTTCCTTTTCATGATACTTTACAAACTTTCACTACAATTTTTATAGATATTGGTGACGTCCCACCGGACTACGCCAGAAATTCTTTAATTATAGAAATTACTATTCAAAAAAATAAAGCATACTCTTTTGCAGACAGTTCTTTAATGATTGCTACATTTGTTCGCGATCGCCGTGCTGATTTCAGTCATCGAGTATCAGTATAGGGTAGGCATATTATTGAATATAGGGGAGTAGAATTTGGCTATCCAGAGGGGTCAGAGAGATATTTCTATACCAAAGAAAAAACAATAAGAAGACCTTTTCAAACGAATATAAAAATGTAAAATAAGTCTTTTGACGTCTTAGCTAAAAGAGAATTCCACTGCTGCATCTTGAATCAGTTCCTCTCTTATTATATTGCTTTTATTTATATTGCTTATATTGAGAAGACCTTTCTGGTAGACTGCCAACACTAAGTTTATCAATTTAGCTGCGCACCACGTTGAGCCACGTCGGTAATTTCAATTCCTGTACGGATATCCTCATTTCCCTAGCTCTATCCATATTTCCATGCTCTAAGCATTCTATCTCTATTCTGGCTCTATTTCTTAGCTCTATCTATATCTATAATTCTCATAGCTTCAAGCATCTTTGCGTAGCCTGCTGAGTTACTCTGAGGAGGTACAGTAAACCAATAACCCATGTATATGTATATGTTTTGTTTATTTACACTCAGTTATTATGTCACAGGGAGGCCACTTCAAGAAGGGTCAGCATCACTCCAGCCACGGAGGTCACTCGAAGGGCGAGAAGGGAGACTTCGCGAAGGGCGGACATGGTCATCACGATAAGGTAAAACAATATCGGATAGAAATTTCCCTGAAATTTCATGGAGACAAATTATTATCTGAAGAAAAATTTTAGGACGTTTTACGCGAGCACCAAAAAGTACCACTAACACGCAGATTTTCATTATAATCTTCAACATATTTCAATAAGATCAATTATAGTATTATCTAATTACTAGCTGTTGCCCGCGGCTCCGCCCGCGTGAATTACGATTTTTTTACATAATATACCTTCCTACTGGACTCCCTGATTTTTCGCGGGATTCTGGTGTGATGATGTACAGAAACCTGTTCTAACTTTGCACGGGTTATCTTGTGGTGATTTTGAAAACTCCTTTTTCTAAATAATAATATAAAGTTTCATTAATACGTAGTTGAAAGATCAAAAGGACGATTTTAACTGTCGATATTTCGACCCAGTGGCACAGGTCGTGGTCACTATGTGACCACGACTTGTACCAATGTATCGAAATAAGTTACAATCGTCCTTTTTATTGTGATTTTTATTCTGAAACCACGAAATATGTCAAAAATTAAGAACTCTTCTTTCAGAGTTCGGCCGGGTAGGTACCACTGGGATAAATTACTCTACTAACAATATTCCCCAGCCCAACATAATATAAGAGTCTTTTAAAAATCTTGACTTCATCTCAATACAATCCAAAACATCAGAATGGACAATGGCTATATATTTCTTTACGTATAAAAAGACCTTAGATGACAGTCAGTCGGTTAGGATCGATAAGACCTAAGAGTTAAAAATATTTGTGAACCATTATCTTACCCTTTCCATATTGCGGATGATAAAGTTTAAATCTGTTCATGTGTTAACAGTGCCATCTTAATGTTAAGTCAGGAAACAGTAAATAACATGACAGTTAATTTTTATTTAAAAAAATTCGGTAGTACCTATCTCAGAGTTTCACATTCAAGTTCCACATAAATTGTAGAGATGGCGCTATACGGTGTAAAGTAGCGATAACGCCAGTTACATGATTTTTGTTCACCCGAAAAGTGAAAAATTTTAAACCATACAAAATCTCCTGCTAAGCCTATTTATTTACGGCTGTAAGGGTACTCCAGTCTTACTTGAGCCCTACGTCCTAGTCCTAGGTTCTTTGTGCATTCCGAGTTTCAAGTCACCTACCTACTTGAACTTAAAGGTTCTGATGTCTGTAATTTCTGAACTACAAAAGTGATGATGATAAGATTTGTATGGAATAATCTTTAAAAAACCCCCTTTCTAACAAAAAAAGAATGAATGGAATCGGACAACGCGTTAATGAATTATAACTAAAAAACTTTTGGACTTTGATGCCGTCTTCCAGGGAAACCATGATGAATTTCGGGACAAAAAGTATCCTATGTCCTACCTCGGGGTATGAACTATAATCATGTCAAGTTTCATTTAAATCCATCCAGCGGATTAGCCGTGATGCCCGGTCGTGAAACAGACAGACAGACAGACAGACAGACAGACAGACAGACAGACAGACAAAAATGAAACAAAATACAGTTTTGGCTTCAGTATCGACTAAATAGTGTCCTCCAACAAAAATTTTCAAAATATCTTCAATATACAGAATTCGACCCTTTACAGTTTTATTATAAGTAAGAAGATTACCATCTAATAAAAAAACACAAAAGTTTGCTGTTGTTTATCACCGAAGATATTCGTCAGATTTGTCTGTTTAAATTTGACGGCTTCGGTTGTGGCTAGTTATCACTCTACAAGCAAAGACAAGAGTGATTTAGCGTTCTGGTGCGATGCTGTGTAGAAATTGTTAGGGCCTTAGGGGTAAGATTACTTACCCCTTCCAAGTTAGTACGACAACATCTACGGCTGCACTACTACTTATCTTGTCCGATGAGATCGCAATCAAGTACTTGTAGAGTGTAAAAAAACTTTAAAGTGACCAAAAGTATACGACATTATTGTAATTGTTTAAGAATTGGATACTGATAAAAATGCCTTAACGTAGCGTGGAATCAATAAATTCATCCTTCAATTATTTTTTGAAGTCGGTTAAGAACTACGATTTGAACCTCCGGGCCTGACAGACCCACCAGACAAATCTGTCAACAATTTCGCACCAGGCCTTCCAAGGGTTAAAATAATTATGAATTAAGAGTTTATGGGCTAACTAAAAATGTTTACTTCTTCTTCTAGGGTCACAAATCCTCGCAGGGCCACGACTCCCACGGCGAGCACGGCGACAAGCATCACGAGGACGCTGGAAAGAAGGGTGGCAGAAAGTGGGTGTACCACAAGGGCAGTCCAGCCAAAGCCGCCCATTTGGCGCCGGCGCCACGGCCGTACGGATACGTGCACGGACCTGTGTACTTCGGGCAGTATAGTTTGGGGTAATATCAGAGATGTAGCTGAGTAAAGACTGGCCTAAAAAAGTTTATATAACACAAACTTTTTTGCACCAAGCCTTTGCTATTATTTTATATGTTTAATAGACCAGTCCTTGCGAAGTGTGTTATAGTATTTTATATCTTTTAAGTATATAAATAAACAAGTCCAAAAGGCTTCGACTTGATGCTAAATTTAGGCTGAGATTTACAGTTTGTCTAGAGTTTATTTAACTTTTATTATGAGCTTAAAATATGAAGCCTTAAGTTTAGGGTACGGTAAGCAGAACCAAAATATCAAGTAGGTATAGATTCTTGTAAGATACAATCATAAAATGGTAGAAAATGTATAGTGAAACTTAAATTATATTCATGTCATGTCATGTCATAGTCATATAAATTGTTTAATATTTTTATAGCCATACCATCTCTAAATTTTATGCAGTACTTGAATTTTTTAAACAAACTTTTGACTTTACAAACTTTTACTGCCACAAACAATACTTTACATACAATTACTGTCACAAATAATAATTTTAATCTTGTCATCAACTGTTGCATTAAGGCTCGGTTGCTTGACTTGACTTTAACCGAAACGTTATAGTTAAATATGGCGGCCTGACTCTTATCACTTTCGAAATAAGGGTCAGTCCGCCATATTTAACTATAACGTTTCGGTTAAAGTGAAGTCAAGCAACCGGGCCTAAGAGATGGCGCTCTTATAACTACTTCAAACTGATTTTCACTTGGATCGCACATCGTGGTTTCATAAAACTACACATTTCCTATTTTACTATCTTGTCAACTTTGAACGAACAGTGAATTTATTTATAAGAATTTCAGCTTATTAACACCTGCTCCAAAGAAAGAAAGAAAGTCTTCCATAATAATTCTTGTCATGCTCAGCAATTCTTTGCTCAGCATGTCTCATCTCCTCCGAGTTTATTTAACGTCTCAGTTGAAAGAGTCAATTTATTTAAAGTTGTAAGGCCTGTGTAATATTTGCTATGCGTTATAGCAGGCTCGTTGATTAGGTACACTGGCACAATTACTGTCAGCTTCCAAAATGGCTTATCAAAACTGACGTCACAAAATTAAGTGACTGGTTAACATTTTCAATAGCCTTTAAGAAAGTGTTAATGACATTTTAATATGTATGCAATACCAAAATGCTTTTTATCTAAAAAAAAATCAATTTACCTTAAAACAAATATTGGTGATATTAATGTTAATGATCTACGAGTACTTATAAAAACCAAAGTGTTCTATTAAAAGAAACAGGTTTTGTTACTAGGAATTTGTCTGTTGTTGTACGCGTTTTCGTATTTTTATGGAACATAACGGGTAGTTTAGATATTTATTATTTTCTTGTGTATTGAACATACAATAGATAAATGGTTCACCGTATTAAACTAATTTTACTTAATATATTTTTTAAACTTTATTTTTATTTATAATAACTTCTTGCCATTCAATATTGTTTTAATATGTTCCTAAGTACTTATTCAAAATTACTATTGTATTGAGCAAATATTTATTAATTAACAAGTGAGTATATATTTAATGAATGTAATGAAATTTCGACTAAAAATACTTATCTTTTTCGTAATATTTCTTTTTTATTTTATCTTTAGGAATACAATCAACAACGTTAGGTACAAATAATTATAATTTAGACTCAAAATATTTTAAAGATAATATAATTGTTTATATTATTTTATTTATCTAATTATATATTTTGTATTCATTCATTCATTCATTCATTGTTATAAGTCTCCATTCATACATAATTTTTTTTATGTCAAACATTATCTTTTCACCAATTCATTTGCATATATTATGATAAATATTTATGTACATAATATACTTTAATATTTATGCATTTAATTTTATATTTTACATTCATTCATTCTCTTAACATTCATTATGTCATTCATCATTCGCATATGTATCGCATTACAATTTTACAATCATTATACTAAATAATTTTATATATTACATTCAAATAATTTATAGATTTATAATTTTATATTACGATTTTGGGTTATTCTTGCATGCAGTAATTTTTTACGTATTCTAATTATTAATGCTTGCTTTTTAAATAATATGTATTTATGCAAAACTATAGAAATCTAGCTTACTAAAGTTTTGCTAAATACTTGATAATATTATAGAATCTTTGATAGATCTTTAATTTCATAGCGCTCTGATGACAAAAAATGTTCTTTTTTATATGAATTGTCATTTACAAAATTATTATAATAAAATTTGATGCCTTTATACAACAATTCAATCTCAAATTACCATTTTGGTTTTAGTGGTTCGCCACAAATCTGATGGATGTCTGATGTCTGATAAAAGAAGCCATATTTTTGTTTTCATGGAAAAGGGTGACATTCAGAAAACCCGATAGCGGAAATGAATGTTTGCGATTTGCCTTTCTTATGACGTCTTATAATATCATGTTATACATCCCAAAGGAATATATAGGCTGTTCAGAGTTCAAAATTTTTGAGTTTTATTAACTACGAATGTAGTACTACGTTTTTAGTTTTACTGACTGATATCTTCGAAGCAAGCGAAGATCATAATAAGCTCGATAGTCTTGTAAAAGCGCTTACTTTTAATATAATATTTCCAATCAATATAAATATCGTTCATTCCCAGCAAAAGCCTTTTTTATGATTTTTATATATTTATCTTTTTTTACGCTTCCCTATGTAACTTCTTTTTCTTACCTTTAGATACTTAACATTTTTATTATTTTTTATTTATAAAGGTTTTTATTATATTTTTATTTTATGTATCTCCATATTAATTGCTTCTTTGCATGCTTTTATTTAATTACCATTTTTGAATTCTTTCATTCATTCATTCATCCATTCGTTCATTCACTCATGTACTTAGTATTTAAATGATTTCATCTTCATCATGCCATAATATAATGTATTTATTTAATGTAATTATTGATTTTTAAGTAGGTATATAATTTTTTTTTATTGTACCCTTTACTTAAACGTATCGACTTATTAATTAAAAATATTTTAATCTTGTTCATTTACCAAATCTTATACTTAATTATAATTTTGATATTGATTTAAATAAATGCATATTTAATTTATATATTAAGTAGATATAGTAGATATATATTTATTTTCCATTAGGCAAAACTACATTTTTATATTTTACTCATTTTCATGTTATGTTTCGTCTTTCATTTACGATAATTTCTTTAAAACTCTCTTGAGACCTATTTTAGTATGTGATTTGTGCTAAATATATGTACATTTAAATTAATGTTATCGTTGAATTTAATATTGTAAATACTGATTGTATATAAACTGTTAATAGTTATTGTAACGTTAATAAAATAAAAACCATGATGTGTTATGGTGTTTTTATCTCAATTTTCTCGCACTAAGTATTCGTCGATCGTATTAGTTAGTTTTTGTATCATAAAATTGTATCTATTGTTATCCAGACATTAGGCAGGTGTTATGTCTAATACTAGGCAGAACATTATTTAGCTGACTCTACTCTACTGGAGTATAAGCAAATTGTAAGGCTTTTAGTATTCTCGTTGTACAAGTTAAGATGCATCTGAAGATGTTATTAAACCCTGATAACTACAGGGCTAAATAAAAAATACCAAAAATATAAAAATACCTGTAGGTATACCTAAATATTATGTGACTATTCGGTAGTAACTAAGGTCTAGCTTATCTCAAAAAGAGGTTAAAAGTTATCCTTATTTAAACATAATGTACAAGTATTATATATTATATTAGATTTACGTAATACATGAAAACAAAAGATTACGACTTTGCCAAAAAGCATTAGGTACACACCCAAGACGAAGGTTCCGCCATTACCGATATTTTGACGAAATCTCTTTAGCAGCCGTATTCAGACATATTTTGATTCAATCCGATTTAGCAAACACGTCCAAGTATAAATGTGGCGCATGAAGGATTTTGTACCATTATCTATAACAACGCCAAAAAACTAACGTTCTGTTAGTCCTGGTGGTTGGCAATTAATAAAACACTAAGTCGTTTCACCACTTTTAACTTTTATTAAACGGACACGGACACGGACCTCACACTTGTACTATTCACTCGCGTCACCCGGGAGGGGTTTGAGTCGGAGCCGGAGTTCTATTTCAGAGCTTTTATGCTGGAGGTCCAAAGCCGGCAGGCAGGAACCGGGTCCATTGCCTTAGACTCAGCGGTTGGCTCGATAATTCGAACTGATTTGAGATGAAAAAATGTTGGTATTTATAGGCCAATTCCGCTGATGACTATTTGATGATTAATTAATTGGTGTCACAACCTAAGCAAATTTGGCAAAATCTAAGGCAGAGGCGGACAAGTCATGACACGGCCGTAACAGTTCGTTGTATTGGAGCGCCCTCTATATTTATTTTATATTCTGTTTTTATAGGTCTTTATATTGCAGCCGCAATCATTTGTGAAATTTTAAACTGTCTAAATATTCAGTTATTAATGGTTTAAGATGGACAGACGGACGACGGAATCTTAGAAATAGGGTACCGTTTTTTTACCATTTGGATACGGAACTCTAAAAGTCTTTGAGTAAACAATATAACACGCGTCTAAACTAATCTCGTGGCTGTCATACATGACCATAAACTTGTTATTTTAAGAACCTATTCAACTCTTTGATTAGGTATCAAAGATTCAACTACGGAATTCTAAAAACACATTAATATTTTTGAAAAATTTTTAATTGAAAAATACATTACGTTAGCAATAAGCATCAATAAGGCAGGCTACAGCATCGAATCATAGACCGCTAGTACTCAGTCTCAACATGTTGTTACCACGTTCAATTATTTTCATATTCATACTTTTGTTTCTGAGTATTTCTGAGTTAAGTGTTGCTAGAGAAACAAGAAACGCGGTGCAAATGGACGAAGAACCGAGGTTTGGTTCAAGTGGAATCATCAATGGAGACCTAAATCAAGGCAATACATTAACTATTGGCTCTCCAGATTATTCAGGTAGAAGGAAATGTCCAAATGGCTACCAAATACACGGTGGTTGTCTGCCTCCATGACATTAAACTTAATAAATAAGACGAGAACATGTGGCTCACACTATCAAAAAGTTATCAGATCTCATGTAGAGCAAGACTTCTAACTCTACACGCCCTAACTCTATAAATCCTAACTTTATAAACTCTACACTTTAGTCAAAATATATTATGTCCTGGCTGTTTCGGTACCGTCACATGGGCGTAAAGTGAAGAATTTATTCACTGTTCAGTACTTTTCTAATAGAGTTTTGCAAGTGGCATAATGGACCATGCAAAATTCAAAAAATTTCACATTAAAATTAAATGGTATCACCATTGTTATGGGAAAAAACTTCCATTTATTAAAAATATCCTCTAAAGCAAAGGAACACACTTTTGCAAAGTGTGATGAAGTATTTGAAACCAATGCAGTTAGTAAAACCTAAGTGCAGTTTCTGAGGAGACTCAATACCTATCTAATAAATAATCGTTACTACAGAAACTAGGTATTGTATATCAGAAAAGTACAAAGTCAGTGAATAATATTTTTACTTTACACCCATGTGACAGTAACGAAACAGCCAAGACATAATATATTTTGACTAAAGTGTAGAGTTTATAAAGTTAGGATTTATAGAGTTAGGGCGTGTAGAGTTAGAAGTCTTGCTCTACATGAGATCTGATAACTTTTTGATAGTGTGAGCCACATGTTCTCGTCTTGGCAACATTTTACATGAAAATGTTTTTGCTGGGATTTCACTTCTTTTTGTAAGTTGTTTACGACTATATTTTTTATTTGGTTAATTTCCTTTTCTTTGGTGTATTTCTTGAATATCATTGCAAGGTGAATATTTGTCCGAATCAAGTATCCCCCCCCCCCTCTATCATTTAAATGAGGGAACCCTCCTTGGTTCACCTAGTTTATTTTTTTCCTTATTTGTAGTTTATTACAAAGAGTCCCTATATCAATTTTGAGACCTCTAGCATCAATATTTGCGGTAATTTCATACAAACTTCTATCCCCTATTTTAAGGGGTTGGGGGGCTAAATTTCCAACTTTTGGATTTTTTTTGTTGGTTGTGTGCTAATACTAGCTTATATACCAAATTTCAGAAATTAAGTTTTTATTATACCTATATACTTATGGGAAACCCCATACAAACTTCCAACCCCCTAATTTTATGGATGTGGGGTGATTAACTACAAATCCTGAAACACCTATTTAATTGTTTATTACAAAGAGTCCCTATATCAATTTTGAGACCTCTAGCATCAATATTTGCGGTAATTTCATACAAACTTCCATCCCCTATTTTAAGGGGTTGGGGGGTTAAATTTCCAACTTTTGGAATTTTTTTGTTGGTTGTGTGCTAATACTAGCTTATATACCAAATTTCTGAAATTAAGTTTTTATTATACCTATATACTTATGGGAAACCCCATACGAACTTCCAACCCCCTAATTTTATGGATGTGGGGTGATTAACTAAAAATCCTGAAACACGTATTTAATTGTTTATTACAAAGAGTCCCTATATCAATTTTGAGACCTCTAGCATCAATATTTGCGGTAATTTCATACAAACTTCCATCCCCTATTTTAAGGGGTTGGGGGGTTAAATTTCCAACTTTTGGATTTTTTTTGTTGGTTGTGTGCTAATACTAGCTTATATACCAAATTTCAGAAATTAAGTTTTTATTATACCTATATACTTATGGGAAACCCCATACGAACTTCCAACCCCCTAATTTTATGGATGTGGGGTGATTAACTAAAAATCCTGAAACACGTATTTAATTGTTTATTACAAAGAGTCCCTATATCAATTTTGAGACCTCTAGCATCAATATTTGCGGTAATTTCATACAAACTTCCATCCCCTATTTTAAGGGGTTGGGGGGTTAAATTTCCAACTTTTGGAATTTTTTTGTTGGTTGTGTGCTAATACTAGCTTATATACCAAATTTCAGCTTTCTAGGTCTTCAGGAAGTACCTAGGAATTTTGATGATCATCAGTGAGTCAGTCAGTCAGTCAGTCAGTCAGTCAGTCAGTCAGTCAGTCAGTGACGAAATTTGGGTTTTTTAGACGTCAATAAAATCTAAAGTATAAGACCTATAAAATTGAAACTTTAAAGGTTTAATAAGTTCACTGGCGACAGCATTTTCCGAGAATTTTGATTATCTGAAATAATTCAGGCCTAAGTTATAAGGGTTTAAAAATACGGCGAAACACTACGAGAAAAGATAGGTAGTGCCCTCGCGCTTCGCTTGGCTCGTCTTGGCGGGGACACTACCGTGTCCCCAGATATTTAGGTACCTATCTATAATTCCATTGGAAAATAATAAATGCACTATGCAGCATTATTACTTCGTAGAGCATTATAATTCAGGGATGTTAGGAGCTCCGTATCCAAAAATATCGGATATCCGAAGTAAAAATATATTCGTAACCGTATCCGTTTCACTAGTTAGATACGTATAAGGACGGAGTCTAAATAAAATTACATTGATTATATTTTTATAGATTATAGATATTATATAAAATTTAAATTTGAGTTGGTATTTATATACTTGATTAGGTACTTAGCTATAGGCCTGGTTATACCTAATACCAAGTGATAATCTATACTAAACAGGGTTATTTTAAAAATACCAAATCGCTCTCGGCCTGTAATTGTTTACATTGACACTAACAACTTTTGTTCTACGACTTTTCAAAATACAGTATTAAGTAATTTATTTCATACAAAAAAATAATAACTCATGTTATTTCTGTTAAGTGGCATTACACTGTGTACAACCATATAGTAGGTATGTATTGTCATTATGAACAACGTCGCGTAGTCGCGGGTCAGTGACCGTACGATAGGGTCGAGATTCGCGCGCCGCGCGCCGGCCGCGTGGCTAATGTAGCACGTAGGTAATACATGTACAATGTAAAGAGTAGTTACGGGTAGAGTATCTGTGTAAATTGTTGAAAATTTGATATTTCTCAAAATATCGAGTTAAAAAAGTCGTAGAACAAAAGTTGTTTGTGTTAATGTAAATAACTACAGGCCGAGAGCGATTTGGTATTTTTAAAATAACCATGTATATAAAACCTAAATACCTACATACAGATAAAACACAAAGTGTAACAACTATATGTGTTTATATTTTTTCCTTCACTCTAATATCCGTAACCGAACCTATCCGAAACTAAGGGATAATCCGAAAAATAACATATCCGTATCCAAAACCGATATAATTTATTCCATATTCGTCTCCAGATCCGAAATATCTGATCCGTAGATCCGTACAATGCGTAATTATAATATAAGTGACGGGCGATTACGGAACCCTCCTGCATGAGCGTGGTACACGCACTTGGCCAGTTTGAATTAATTTAATGTTTATCAATAAATATAAGCATCCTGCTTTGAGTAGGGAAAGGACAAAGGGAATTCTACGACTAATACCTAACTTACTTATTGCTAAAGTTTGGCACGAGTTATGAAGATGAAGTAATTAAGGGCTGTTCAAATACATACAGATTACTGTTACTTTGTTCAAAGAATATGCCAGTACCTACTGTGAAATATTATTCACATTTCTAACAAATCCCAGTTTTCTTTTTCAGAGTTTTTTTTTTTATAATATATAGAGCAAGGGCCCAGGACGGCCTGACCTTAGTTATTATATAAAAGCTGAAATTTTCTCTGTACATGCCACCTATACAGGTAAGAACGACCAGTGACTATATACTTAGAGATTGGGTTGTAGTTACCCTGGGCAGATAACATGTAGTAAAGGTGTCAATTGTACCTATGTATGATATAGGTAAGTACACATAGCAGGGATAGGCAGCTACTTAATCGACTTTTCTTATTTGAGGTACGAAACCCTAAAAAACTTTAGAGCAATGCAGGAATAGAGAAATGTGAAGTGTGAAAATTACCCTGCAGTCTTAGATTGTCTTTCTTACATATACCTAGTTGAGGCTGAGAGAAAATCCGATACTGCACCCATAAACAACGTTTTACAGAGCGTTTGTATGCAATAACGAGACAATAAGATCAGGATAACTATTTATTAATTTATTTTCATACTCATAAAAATAAAAAAAAGATTGAGATCGGATGTGCTCTCCATTTTTTAGTCAACACAAAACAATGGAAAGCAACTAATATATTTTGAGCTACTTACTCGTAGTTACTCATAAAAAACTCTTGCGTCACTTTTATTTTTTCATATATTTTAAAGTTATTAACGAGCATTATGAATGAATACTTATTTCAAAAAAATATTGCGAAAAATATAGCACTCACTTCATTTGTATGCAATCAGGCTTATGAGTACTGTTATACGTTTTATTTAAATTAACCGACCGAATGGCATAGCGGTAGCGATCTTACCGTGTGCGTTGGAGGTCGTGGGTTCGATTCCAACAACTGGGCAATGTGTGGTATTCTTCAATATAATTTATTTATGTTTGTTAAATATTATGTACCATTTATCAGTTATCTAGTACCCATAACACAAGCTATCGCTTGCTTTGGGGCTAGATTGCGGAGTGTGTAACGACCTTATGTTATATATATTATGTCGTAGAGCAAGATCGGAACGTCAAGGCATAGTTGTCTTGGGCGTATTCGGTGACTGAGATTGGCAACGTTAGGCGACGTCTGTGTTCATTAAATACCTGTGGTGTCTCTTGAGAGTCTGCGAGTTGGTTGTCTATGAATGGCATAGACATCGAAGGCGATAAGCGGGTCATTGGCAGTCAAGAGTCGTGGATTTAAGAAATAAGAGTAATGATGGCAGTTGATTGTCATGGGAGACAATTAGGGGGGCTTCTGGTATGGACGTCGCCGAGGAAACTGCGTTAAGCTAATCTGGTACCGACTTCGCCGCGTTCCTAATGTAATCTGTTCGCATCTAAGGCATCGCGTATATTGTTAATAACGAGTGTGACTTGTTTTACGATAATTATAACCATCGAATGTAAACCGAGTCTTATTTCTGATATTCACGTTGAAAGAAGAGCCAACGGACAGCGAACGCCCACACCTTTCCGTCATATATTTATTTAATTTTTAATTAAAAATGCATACACATTGAATACCATCATCCAAGAAGACAGTAACACATAAGAAATAATGGCGCTCCATGAAACAGGAGTTTTATTCTCGCCCTCGCAACCAAGACTCGATACCCGCTCCTTTGTCTGGAAATACTTAGTATGTAGGTATAAGTTAACTTTTACAAGATTTTATTTTTTAGGGTTCCGTATCAAAATTGTAAATTGGAACCCTTATGGTGAAACTTTCTCCATCCGTCCTTCCGTCCGTGCCTCTGTTACACTCGATTTTTTTTTAATATACAAGTTAGTACTTACTTGACTGCGATCTCACCTGATGGTAAGTGATGATGCAGCCAAAGATCTTAACGTACTAAGTTGGAAGGGGTAAGTTATGTCACCCCAACGGTTTCTACACAGCATCGTACCGGAACGCTAAATCGCTTGGCGGTGCGTCTTTGCTGGTCGGGTGGTAACCAGCCACGGCCGAAGTCTCTCACCAGACCAGCTCGAGCCAACTTGGAAATTATAATTCCATAGTGCCCCGTGGCGGGAATCGAACCCGCAACCTCCCACTCGAAACTCGAGTGCGCGACCCTGCGCCACGGAGGTCGTCAAAGTATTTCAATAACTGTTAAAGCTGTGATCAAAGACTTCTATGTAGGTATGCTGTGATATCCGGTATCCTTGGACGATCTAGGTTAGATCGTCCAAGCCGGTATCACTATAGATAATAATACCTATCACAGTCCACAGAGTTATGTCGGAGTCGCACCCATAGATTATACACTCTTGGTATAGATATGCAACGTTCAGATTTAATTAGCAGTCTTTCCCCACCGCCTGAAGATGGCGTTTATATTGTCATTACAAATTTGTACCAGAGAATGCCGATAGATGGCGCTTTTCAGTCATTCCGACCTACTGCGGTGTTCACCTCGTCACCTGGTGATTGGGCAACGAGGCTGGAAGCAATCGCGCTACCCAGCCGACGGTGTCTGCCGAGGCAGTCCTCCTTCCTTCTTGATCTGCGACTACGTCTCATTTCTTTGAGAGGTGCATCGTGAACACAAAGATGCGCCTCCCTGCTCGAAGGTCATTCTCCATCGGGCGACAAACCTGACTTTAGCCAAGTGCGGCCAACAAAGTGCCAAACTTTAGCAAAGTGCCAACGCTTATAGATCGTCTATAGTGATGTGGAGGCGCGAGCAGTACCTAAGGGTGAAGGTCGACACGTCAGACGACGTCTGGTTCTGTAACGATACAATTTCCCTCGAGAAATGAAATTCGCATCTCATTACGGGCACAGAGTTTAACCGGCATTGTCTACGCGCATGTAGAGTTGCTGGATGCGTCTGGGTAACTATTTTATCTGATTTACGACGCTGAACGCAAAACCGCAACGCAATGCTATAAGAATGGCGTGGCTATGTTTGGTGAAAATCGATCTAAGATGGCTGTATTCACAAAATGACGGAATACCTCACTATGGAGGTTTAAATGATACCACGGGCAAAAAAAAAGTTACCCATGCGAATCGAAAAATACAAAAAATAGGAATTTTTTTTTGTACTTAGAATTTTAAAGTGACAAAAGAAAACCCGAAACTTCTAAGAACCTGCTAAGTTTTTTTTTAATTCCAATCGTGTGTCCGCAAACACGTAAGAGCACTCACTATCGAATAGAGGGAAACATGCTGTTTTTGAAAATCGAATTCGACTATTCTCGCTCACTTTGTAGATATACGAACTTTAGCGTACTGCGCGTGACAAGCGACACCGGCAGCTGCAGCAGCAACAACGCTTCATGTTTAATACTGGTGGTCACGTGGTATTTCTACAAGCGTCTTACATTGTCTAGCCCTGCTGAAGCCACATCCAGATAGTAAATGTCTGTAACATCAAGGTCTTGGGCGCGACATCGGAAATGACAGGTTGATAGCTCCTTCATAGCATCCTGGCTGACTCTTAACTTTTATGACGTACCTACTGACTGACTGTTACGGAGATTCGGACAAAATGCTTCTTTCCGTGGAAAAGTGGTGTCTCAAATTTCTTAGACAAAAAATCACTGTTGGAAAGGAGAAAAATCCAAGAGAGGAAACTTCAAGAAACAACAAAAATCTCACAAAGTGAACCCAAAGAAGCAAACCCCCCACCATCACCGACTAACCAGTCCTTTCGTCACGATACTATTCCAAAATGTACAGAGTATAAATAATAAAACTAGCGTTATAGAAAGCTTAAACGAGGAAACGCAGCTCGACATACTATGCCTCACAGAAACATGGATAAAACACGACCAATGCGACTCATTTACGCTCGATGGTTATATATTAGCATCGTCCTATTGTAGACAAAATTATAACGGAGGAGGAGTAGCCATTCTACTAAAAGATGGTATTGACTTCAAGAAAAGATGCGATTTGGAAAATTTGTCAGTGGAGTGTATATTCGAATGTAGTGGAATAGAGATACCTAGTTTAAATATGATTTTAATTAATATCTATCGACCTGACCGTGAGATTGAGGTTTTTTTCAAACAGTTAGAATTGCTTTGTGAGAAAATCAACTTAAAGAACAATAAAAATATAATTATCGGAGGAGACTTCAATATAAATGCATTAAAAATATCAAATAACTTAAATAGACTAAAAGACATAATGACTTCATTTAACCTTAAATTAATAATATCAGAGCCTACACGTATAACACAAAGTTCATCTACTTGTATTGACCTACTTTTTACAAATACGTGTACGTCAAATTACGAAACCGTAATAAATAACTATGGAATATCTGACCATAACGGTATACTCTATAAACATAAGACAAGTGTTAAAACACCCCAAAAAAATATTAAAGCATGGTACAGCTGTAGAAGATTATTCAGTAAAAAGAACTTAAAAAAATTTAAAACTTATATCAAGAATATTAACTGGGAAAATATATTAGTGCATAATAACGAGGTTAACAAAAATTATGGAGCATTCATATTTGCCTTAAAAAATACTCTCGACAAAGTAATTCCCCTCATAAGGACAAAAGTTTACCAGAACACAAAGAAATCATGGCTTACTCGTGGGCTGAGGATTTCGTGTAAACATAAAAGACTTTTAAGAATAATGACAAGCCAAATAAAAAGTGCTGTCCTAAAAAAACACTATAAATATTATGGAAAAATTTTAAAATCCTGCATTAAAAGGGCTAAAAGATTGGAGTCTATAAATAAAATGAAACAATCGGATAACAAAACCAAAACGATGTGGTACATTATAAAAGATAAAACAGGTAAAAAAAATTACAGGATAAAAAGAAACCTTAAACTTAAAATAAATAACCGCATCGTAGAATCACCCAGCTCGGTCGCCGATCATTTCAATGAATATTTCGCGAGTGTGTATATGTCGTCGCCCGCGCACGCGCAGACGCCGGCCGCCGGCTGCACCGCGCGCCGCGCCGAGCCGGTCGGGAGGCCGGTGCACGCGCCGCCGGTCAACTCTATATATCTACACCCGGTGACAGAAGAGGAAGTGTACGGTATAATTCGCAACCTAAAAAATAAAAAAGCTTTTGGCGTTGACTACATTCCACCTACCTTAATTAAAATGTGTGCCAATGAATTATCTTTACCACTATCTTTACTAATTAACCAATCTTTTACGGAGGGAAAATTTCCTGACGACCTTAAGCTATCCCTGGTAAAACCCATCTTTAAAAAGGGCAGTGAGGAGAATCCTGGCGACTACAGGCCAATTGCCATTTTGCCGGCAATCTCAAAAGTATTCGAACGCGCCATGTACACCCGAGTGAGTAAATTTCTTGAAAAAAACAATGTTTTAAATGACAAACAGTACGGATTTAGGAAAAATAGGTCGACAGTATTAGCTATTTATAACTATATTCAAGAAGCGCATAAGTATCTAGACAATAAAAACCATGCGGTAGGGATCCTAATCGACCTAAGTAAAGCCTATGACAAAGTATCGTACAAAATATTATTATCCAAGCTATATGGATGCGGGATACGCGGGGCTGCCTATGAATGGTTCAAATCTTACTTAAACAAAAGACAGCAAATGGTCCAAATAACACATTACGACTATACCAATCGAACAATTCAAGACGTACGCTCCAGGACTTGCTTCCTCGAGGGATCTATACCTCAGGGTAGCATTCTGGGATGTATCCTGTTTTTAATATACATAAATGACCTGCCAACGATAGTCGAAGGACAGTCTGTCCTATTCGCCAATGACATCTCGATACTCCAAGAATTCAATAACGGCGACGATTACAACACTAAACTTAATATAATAATCCAGAATGTAAACAACTGGATTACGGATCACAACCTCCAAATAAATTATAGTAAAACAAAAATAATCCAATTCCATAACTATCAGAGATCACCCCTGGAAATTAAATTAAATATTGGAGGCTGCGATATTGAGCAAGTTAATCACTTTAAACTACTCGGTTTAACAATCGACACGCATCTCAATTGGAAGGTCCACATAGATAATATAAAAACTAAACTATCTAAATTCCTCTACGCGCTAAGAATTCTAAAACAAAACACAGACCTTAAAACATCTCTCAGCGCATACTTTGCTTATGTACAATCTTGGTTGAGATACGGAGTGATGTTATTCGGTAATAGTGTAAATTCAGATGAATTATTTATTTTACAAAAAAAGTGTATCCGCGTCCTATTTAATCTAAAAAATGAAGACAGTTGCCGACCTTACTTCATTCAATATAAAATTCTCACATTACCTAGTTTATATATACTAGAAACGGCGGTATTCGTGAAAAATAACTTAAATCTTTACAAAGAAAGAGGAAACATAAGAAGCAATACGAGACATCAACGAAAGCTTGTTTTTCCTAAGGCGAGAACCCATCAATTCGGGAAAAGCCCATATTTCTCATCAATATTAATATATAACAAGCTCCCCGAATCGTTAAAAATTATAGATGACCACAGAAAATTTAAAAAGGAACTGCAAGAAATACTCACGAAAAGATGTATATACAAAGTAAATGACTTTCTTCATAGCCCAAATTAACCTCAATCTCACTTTTGAAAACATTTAATTATAATCTTATACTTAACTTTTTAACTTATACTTCTAATAACTATTTTGAATGATTTTACTAAATGACTTTATAACATTGAAACTGACATCCATTATTTAATGTAATTTTATAATCCAAGATTGTTTAGATAATAAGAATTTATATTATTTTCATTGTACGAGTACCTATATTATGAGAAAAATGATTTAGATTAAGGATAACCTGCTACGCCCTAACAGGGCAATATGACTGTAACTATTTGGTCATGTATGCAAGGAAATAAATAAATAAATAAATAAAAAGAAAGCTTATAAGACGCGTAAATGGGCATTTTTGTTGTGAAAAACGTACCTACCTAAGATGCAGAAACTTGTTAATTTCGCAAAACTCATTGCCAAATACGATTTATTTCTCCTAAGCCTATTTGCGTAAAAATAATTAAATTTTAATTTTGCGGCTGAAAGTTACCCATCTACCGGAACTAGTAAAAAAAAGCGTTCTAGACTTCTATTAAGTCGGATTCCTGGGATGATATAATGGTCCCATCTTCTCACGAGATATAAAAACTATGTAAGAATTTTTAATAATAAGTATAATAAATACCTATGTAAAAAAAAGTTGTATACAATGACGTTTTTGAAAAGAGCAAACTATCGAATTTTTTGTAAGTTCTTCTCGGTGCAAAACTGCTTTCGGAACTTGGCGGTAGAGTTTAGACTTTTCACACGAGCCTGTAAATTAGTTCTGCGTGAAAAATAAAGATTTTATTTATCTATTATTAATTTCGTATAGTTACTTACTTACGCTTAGTAACTTAGAGGAAAACTAAAATAAAATGATAAGCAATTGAGTTCAAATTTAAATATTTTTTATTTCCTTATTGTTTATGTAATATAACATGCATTCACGTATCCGCTAACATGTAAAATAAGCGTCTTTTTGCTACAAAACAACCCAACTAACCTCAGAGTAAACATACCACACAGAGCACCCTACGGTATTACCAGTTATGACCAACGGGTAATAACGGGTAACAACGGTAATTTATTAAAGATATCAACAGTAATGGGTATAAACGGTAATTCATTCATTAATAGTAATTATGGGTAGCAACGGTAATCATGGGTCTCAACAGTAATAACGGGGACAAACGGTAATCTTGGGTCATCAATATAATACGGTAATTCTAAATTGTATTATTAGTGTTATTTCTCATTCCTATTTATTTCGCTAGTGAAATGTCAAATGTGCTCCATAGTTTATGATTTACTCTGAGTGAACTACGATTTAAGTAGATAGTCAATAAATAAAAATTGTGATATCAAAATTCTTAAAATGTTTGCTTCTTGCTTCAGTGTAATTGTTCATAATTTTAGTTATTTTAGTATCTTAAGTTACACCTCACACTCTTTGGCATGATTTTAACTAATTAAAAATACATAGGCACGAGTATAACGATAACTTCAGATAAACCGTCCTGCTTATGGTTTGCTCAGAAAATGCTATGGGAATTTCAATAATCCTACCCTATCCATTGTCTACATTTCAGAAGGAAATTTATGCAAAATTTCAGCTATCTAGGTCCAAGAGTTGAGGTTCTATCATCCTAATCAATCTGAAATTTTCTTTGAATATAGATAACGTCATTAATTTGTTGAAATTAGCTTTAAACTCAGTGCCAAAAATGTAGTTACTTAAAGTCCCAACTAAAATCACAATTCTAAATATATCGACCTCTCAAGTAAAGTTAATCTTTCCTTTGCAATAAGTACACGAAGCAAGAAACAAAGCGTATGTCTAGGAGGCCAGCTAAAATATTAAGTATATCAAAAAAGTCAACTAAAAGTTGCTCACTTGTGGTGCAACCAAACCGCCTGCAGACCTCGATTATGGCACAATACACATAAAAATAACCCCTTAACATTAAAACCGTGAGAAAAAAAAACGTCCCAAAAAACTATCAACTTTTTTTTTTATTTCTTACAAAAGCTTATTGTTTGTGTACAAATTACATATTTAACTGTTATTTACTACTCAATCTTGCTACGAGAGCGTGGTTAAATTGCGAAGATTTATCTCGTAGCTCTTTATAGGTTACAAAAGAGCTAAATAGCAATTTGACAGGAGATGTATAGAGCCAGATGGCAATATAATTTATAACCTTATTTATATGTTTTTGGTTCACAATGAAAACTAATGAACTTAAATAATACATACAGAATATTTCCATTGCGCTCTAACCTCGTGAATAAAATTGCAGTTTAGCTATTTTTAAACTTTTCAAACCACACAATATGGTGACAATTATGTTGTCCCAAATCTCTAAACAAATTTGGACGCGTCGATAATAATGCTATCCTTTCAAAATGCTTCTCATAGAATAGGTAGAACTATTTTAGACGCGTCACATTAGTTGGGTTTAGAGATTATGCACAACAGAATCGCCACCATTTGTAATTTACACCAATAGCTACTGATTAATCGCTCGTAATTTCACCACGCTCTTATGACCTTTATGATATAGTGTTAAAGAATTTTTACAGGTGCCGATGAAACTTTTTTTACATCTAACGTGTGTGCGACACAAACTACACATAACTTTAGTTAAAGGAAAATCGGATATAAATTACATTGTCCTACTTTAACTAAGATAACGTGAATCGGTACAATCACCACTGAATGTTTATATTACTAACGTAAAGAAGTGACAGTCACACCCTCCCGCCAATGTATTACCGAAGAGCCCCGAGCGTGACATGACATCGAGTCTGTAAGTCAAGGGTTGTCACCTGTCATCGCGCTATCGTTCGCGTCGCGGCTACGTATAGCTTGACTTTTCTCAACCCTATGACCACGCTGCTCTAGTATTAGTGTGGGTAGGTCAAATCATGTTATTTGTACTGAATATTAGAGAACTGCCATCATCGTGGCTTAGCTTCTACTCAAACCTCTGGTTATTTTGTTTTGTGTGATGCGAATGACTGTACAAGTGTACGCTATCAAATACAATTTTGACAGATCCGTCAAATTTTATTTTGTGCCGCACATACTGTATCTAATATCTAAAGCTATTTTTAACTACAATGAAAGTTTTTTATTTTGTTTATTACATAGTTTTTCATGTGCATTCTTGTGCCATCGTTCGAGATAAAATAAAGCGTAAAAAATACATACAACCTGTAAAATGTAAACGTGGAGCAAATTCTGTTGTACAAAATCTCTGCCCAAAACAGTCATAAAACTACATATTGGTATACTTTTCTTTATTAATTAAGAATATGAAGTGTCCAATTTACAATATCAAAATGCCCGTGAATTTAATGAAGTGTTTTTGTACAACAGAATATGCATCAAAAATCGGTGTAAATATTGCACAGTTGTAAGTTTTAGGCCTAATAGTAAAACTTAACCCATGTTAGCAATACAGAGTATTTTTCTGCAGCATTGAATCTTATTCTACCCTAGAAAGCAAAAATCAAGAAGTTTTTTACGAAACTGACTTTAAACGCTACGACTCAATTTTTTTTTAATTTTCGTAGCAACGTTTAAAGTCGGTTTTTCACAACAAATTTTAATGAGAGTATAAATTCAGTATACATTGTTTTTGTACAAACCAATCAGCTTTCAAGTACGAAATAGCTAGTTTAAAAGGCAGTAAAATTACCAAACTAGGTGCTTCCCTTTTTAAAACTTAAAGTAAAAATAAAATAACAATAAAAAATAGTGGCAAGTATCTTGTATCACTAAAATAAGGCAATACAATTTTTAACAATCCAATTATGTAAAAATAATGAGTATTGGAATGGATAAAAAATCTCCACAAATTAAATTATATTACAAAAATGTCTTTATATTCCTATGTTACGGTTAGCATACCGTAAATATACGCATTTTTAACAAAAATGGTCAAAAATAATAATTTGTCAAATTAAACACAATAATTTATTGAACACAAAAATACAATAATTATTATTGAAAAAAACATAGTCCATTTTATATTCGAGATTGATTTTAAAATACTTTATACGATAAGACATGACTAATTATGATAAACCTATAACAAATTAAAATATTACGATCTGATATCAGATCAGAAAAGATAGCTGAGGTTCAGTTACAAAATAATGAGAGTATAAGTAAAATATTATGCCTGATATTTGTTTAGCACATTCGGAGGTGATATTAAGAAACACGAATTGTATTTAATACCAAAACATGAAGGAAACATACTGTTCCTATTAAAAACTATAAAAACCTTTTTTTAAATATCAAATTAGTTATAAGTGCCAGCTGTGTTGTGCAAAATCTCTGAACTAATTTGACAGATCTAATAAACTAATTTGACAGATCTAAATATCCCTTTCCATGAGAGGCATTTTGACTATTTTTAGGTGTGTCAAATTAGACATTTTGCACTTATATAAATGATTTTGCATAACAGAATTGACACCACTGTCATGATTCGCTCTAAAATAAATTAAAATAATTTATAGTCACTAAATTAAACCAAGTAAAAAACGGGACGAGCAAGTTGTTTACCTCGTGTTAAATTAAACGCTTGCCTGCGTCAGATGTATATCATTCTAAGACTAAGTCATCATTAAAATCATCAGTAAGGTCATTCTAAGTTTTTAGAGTTATCTGAGTCTCATTATGCCCAGTATCATTCCGTTCTATCTAAATAGTATCCGCTATCTGGTAGTCAAGTAAAATTATCCGTGAAAAGACTACTATTAAGTAAACCTTTTAATGTTTAACTTAATTTACAGATTTTGTAAAACCGAACAGGCACCAATTTCGCTACGTACAGCAAAGTATTGCGCAGTAGAAAGCGAGCTTCACTAAAGTAAATTCATCAAAATTCATAACTTTTCAAAAAAAAAAAACCGCATCAAGCGACCCAAAAAACTCGTCTTTTCTAAGTATTCATTCGTACACGCACTACGTTTTTTTTCATTACATAGTAAAACCGATGTTATATAATATCACGCATTAGTATTATTTTTACACGAATTAAATAATTAATGATGTCTTAAAAACTACAATCAGTAGGTATAGTGATGTGCTTATGACTAATTCTCGTCGAAAAATAACCCCACGTTGATTTTCTATATGCAACCTTATTTATTATATTTATAAAGTTCAAAAATACTATTAAGGTCTAATCACATACTACAAGTAAAAAGCCTCGAGTTGAATACGATACTGTATAAGTAGAGGGCGGAACACTTAAGAATATTCCAATGACCTAAGATGTACTAAGCATGTTGCTATAAGATCAAAATGTTATGTCAAAATTGGTCACTTTTAAAATATTTTAAAAAGATTTTAAAAATTTCAGCTAAATAAAATATATCTATAACATAACAGTAACAATATTTGAGAGCATGCATGTTTTGTTATTGGTGATCTACTTCTCTGTCCCCACGTGGGGAAAAACAGGAATAAATATTCAAATTCGGAGACAAACAGGTAATTTTTTTCATTTCCACCCAGAATCTTTGGCATGTTAAATATCATTTTTCACAAATTAATTAAACAATTTCATGTACCATTTCGGATTTTTTATTAAACAAGCTTAGAACTTCCTAAGTTTTAGTGCAATATCTTAAGATGAACCCATCTCCTAAGTTGTACAGTAACAAAATTACAAGTATTCAAGAAATATTTTTTATTCATTACAATGAATTTACGTTATATCCCAAATCGAACCATTCCATTTTATATGTCCTTCTGACCGAATTGTGGCTACGCAAACCAACTTGAACAGAAAAAATTCATCTTCGCGGGATATATTACGCTGTTTATACGTTACTCTCCCTCAATTTTAGCCAGATGGGACGGAACTTTTTTCAACATTGATTTCGGGGATGATTTCTCTAACTTGGGACTGCTACTACGAAATTTTTAATAGCAATACCCTTTACCTAATTGTCCGGTAATCGTATCTAGGATTTGCAGATATTCTCACAATCATAATAAAACATAATATTTCAGTTGTTATGGATGTTGACGGTAATCATGGGGACAATCGGTAATTTTGGGTACAACTGGTAATTATAGGTAATCTGATATGCACGGAGTATTTAAGTCTTAAATAAAATCAGTCATAGCTACAGCAATACTTACAGCAATTAAAGTTTTAATAAATAATAATTTTCCATTATTGTTAGAGCCTATTAAAAAGTTTGTATGGCATCAATGATGCAGTGTTCAACATAAAAGTTTATTCGTGTACAAAGCTTCGTAAAATTCAAAGCTTATTAATTCATGGTGACTGGTATAGGCATTCATCTTATGCGTATACAATGTACAATATACAATGCGTAATATCGGCCTAAGTCCCAGATGGCAAATTCAAAGTGACAAACCCCAGATTATCTCAAACTACTTGTTCTGGGTGACAAGTTAGAAGTCATAAGTGACAAGGTCACAGATACTGGATTGAAGCAGGTGTTACTACGCGGAAGTTCATAGTAATTAATGAACCGCAATTTTGAAAAAAAAAACTTGTATCACACCTAATAGTATCCACACAGTACGTAATTCCAAAAACGTTGTCCCTATGTAAAGTGCTTATTTAATGGTGACTAGACATAGGTGTCAAATGACGGATGACAAGTCCAAAGTGGCAAGTCGTCGTCGCTGCTATGCGATGAGCCTGGCTATGCAAGCTGTACACGTAATGTAAGTGACAAGTACCAAGCGACAAATTTGACAGAGAAGTCACAGATGACGAGACCTACGCGACAAGTCTTCATCCCTCCTTTTTGCTGAGCCTGGCTGCGTGCAAGCTGTAGTTCGACATGACAAGTCAGAGGTGACACGTCCTAGATGACAAGTCCTAGGTGGAGAGTTATCGCTTATGCGATGAGCCGTGTGACTAGTTCCAAATAACAAGTCATAGGTTACAAGGTATTGGTAACAAGTCCTAGGTGGCGAGTCATCTTTGATCCTATTTGCTGAGCCTGGGTGCGTGCAAGCCGTAGTTCGACAAGACTAAGAGTCGTAGATGACGAGACCTAGGTGGTGAGTCGTCGCTTCTATGTGGCGAGCTCTGGGGCGTGTGCAAGCCGTAGTCCGAAGTGACTAGTTCTAAGTGACAAGTCATAGGTGACAAGTCATAGGTGACAAGACAGAGGTAACAAGTCGAAGGTGGTTAGCCGTCGTCGCTTCTATGTGATGAACTCTGGGGCATGTGCAAGCCGTAGTCCGAAGTGACTAGTTATAAGTGACAAGTCATAGGTGACAAGACATAGGTAACAAGTCCAAGGTTAGCCGTCGTCGCTTCTATGTGATGAGCTCTGGGGCGTGTGCAAGCCGTAGTCTTGTCACTGAGCCTGGGTGCTGAGCTGGGTGAGTTCTAAGTGACAAGTCATAGGTGACAAGTCATAGGTGACAAGTCATAGGTGACAAGTCATAGGTGACAAGTCATAGGTGACAAGACATAGGTAACAAGTCCAAGGTGGTTAGCCGTCGTCGCTTCTATGTGATGAGCCGGGGCGCGTGCAGGCCGCTGAGGCGGCGCGCGAGCGGCGGACGGTGCCGCGGCGCCTCGTCGGGGCGCGGCGCCCAGTCCTGCAGGCGCGCTCCGGGAGCCAAGCGATGCGTCAGGCGATGCGCTATCGAGAAGCCGCCGCTGCCTTCCAGTTGCGTCAGCACTATTATCACTTGTCTGCAAACAACGAACAATTCATGAACCCTGGAACCACTTGGACTTTTTCCTATGATATCTAATATGGCTTGACACTGAACACTAGTGAAGGTAACAACTTCCTGATTTTATTTACAAGGCAGTTTGCCACAAAAATGTTATAGAAATTCTAAATATTATATGCTTTAAGTAGCTACGTTTTTCGGAATACCGCAGAATTTTTGCTACTTAGTGAACATTTTTGTTACCTACTTAGTGAAATTTGTGAGTGTGCTCAGGTACACAATAACTTTGTACCTCCTTCACGTTTCTACTAAAGGACTGCAAGACGCCGAGAGCGGTGGCATCCTTATGTGGTTGACATCCAACAAACTCACACCTTTTATGATACAAACCGCGAAGGTGTGGAACGTCCTTCCAGCCTCCGTGTTTCCAGCCAAGTACAATCTGGATGCCTTCAGGAGAAGAGTGGATAGGTATTTTCTAGGCAAGCGCGCTCCAACCGAGACCTCATCATTGTTTTCCATCAGGCCACGATTGTCGTTAAGCGCAAGCCTATTAACAACTTTTTTTTTACGCTATACAAGTTAGTACTTGACTGCGATCTCGCCTGATGATAAGTGATGATGCAGTCGAAGATGTTAGCGTACTAACTTGGAAGGGGTAAGTTATGTCACCCCAACGGTTTCTACACAGCATCGTACCGGAACGCTAAATCGCTTGGCGGTACGTCTTTGCTGGTAGGGTGGTAACTAGCCACGGCCAAAGCCTCCCACCAGACCAGACTCTAGCCAATTTAGAAATTATAAAATTCCAAAGTGGCCCGTGGCGGGAATCGAACCCGCGACCTCCCACTCGAATCCGAGCGTGCGTCCCCTGCGCCACGGAGGTCGTCAAAATAAATAAATCCACGTGGTATTTTGGTTACCTGTGCAGCGGCGGCACCGAGTCGATGGTCTTGAGCTCGCCGCGCGTGGAGACCACGTTGTAGCTCTCCTGGCAGTCGCACTTCACGTGGATCCACTTGTCCGTGTGCCGGTTCTCAACCATCACCACCAGCCCCGCCCAGCCCTGCCGACACAAACAGTAATTATACTCGACATCCATTGTTCGCAAGGTTCGTATTCGCTTATTGTTGTGTCCTATGGCATCTTACTGTGGGGCAATGCTGCTGATATTCAATCGATCTTCCTCTAAATTAGTCGTTACAACTATAAATTAGTTGAGTTTATGCTTTTATAATATGATCCCAAAGGCAGTTTTGGACTTACCTCTACAAAAGTTCAGTCGAGAAGCTAAACATTATTGCATAGCTCTTATTAATATCTAAAAAAAAAACCGGCCAAGTGCGAGTCGGACTCGCGCACCGAGGGTTCCATACCATGAAAGAAGTAAAACATTGAAAGAATCACTTTTGTTCATGAATTTACGAGTATAATTTACATGTAGGTACTTTTGTTAGCAAACCGCAAACGTAACTTTGTTTTTGGCGGATTATTGTTATTATCAAAAAAAGTATATTAGTCAGCGAGTTGATTTTATTTTTCCTGTAAAATATACGTTAACTTCTATTAATCATATTTATTTCAGATTTTACGATTGGTAAACTTCGGAGATAAGGGAGAGAACGGTATTTTTTTCGTCAGTTTGCCCAATAAATAAAAAACTATCAGGCTTAAAAATAAATAAAAATTAGTTTTAGAATACACAAGTAACGCCCTTTCATATGATACCCCACTCAATATTGTTATCTCATTTTGAAATTTTATCGACCCGGTTTTCCCCCCTTTTTAAATAAAAATAAAAACAATTTTCAAATTTTTACGATTGTTATGACGTCGGGTCACTATTACCTATAACTATTCTAAATTTCAAGTCGATAGCTTGAATAGTTACTGAAATAATCGAGTGTGACGGACGGACGGACGGACGGACGGACGGACGGACGGACGGACGGAGAAAGTCTCACTATAAGGGTTCCATTTTTACCATTTTGGTATGGAACCCTAAAAAAACCTCCGATTCCGTCAATACCTAATGAGTATAGAAGTGCACCAATTATCAGCTAGCTACAGACAAATGTGCTGACTGATAATGAATGAAGAGCGAACCAACACCTTGCGAAACCAATATTGAGGTAAACTCCAATAACGAATTACGCTACATTAAGAGGACGGGAAAGATGTGACGTGTGTTGGATGCCAAAAAATTCTTAAATATGGCGTCGCGGGTCGTACATTTCGGTACCACTGACAGTACATACCGAAGTCGGTCGCATACATTAGCGCCATTTTACAGTTTTGACAAATTAAGAATCTGGCTTCAGGTCGGAAATGCTGTTCCTTTAATATGTTTAATCAATGGAAAACTTCAAGATAAACATGTTTTATCCTTACCTTGGTCAAATAATAGGCAGTCATCCCCTGCCTGCCTTCGTGTCTCTGCCCTCTAGCTAGGGTGAGGCCAATAATGGCATCTGCTAAGATGTGGGGGTGCAGCGATGGCCGCTCCACCGCCAGAGGCTTGGAGGAGTGCGCTGCCAGCACGTGTCGCGGCCAGGCGGAACTGTCGGCCAGCTCCAAGCCCGTGTGCCAGTGGTTGAAGGCCAGGCACACGACCAGGTAGAAGCCTTTTTCCAACATTTTATGGCAGCCGACGAAGCCTCGTACCTGTAAATTCGTTTATTCATTGAGAATGAATGACCTACTGAACCGTCAAGGCATAGCTCAAACGTCTGGATCATCGGGCATATCTATATGCTAAAATAGATAGCTATAACAATGTAGGCATCCACTAAAAGGATTTTTGAAAATTTATTCTTTAGGGGACGAAATGAAGGTCACGCAACTGCGGGCGCCCTCGTAAATAAATAAAAATCAAAGATGACTCCGCAATCCAAAATGGATCCAGCCTATGCAGCACGCGCACGTAGAGATATTATGTCTCTCTACTGTTCTCTTTTCTCTATCAATATGAGCGACAAAAGTAGAGACATATCTCTACGCGCGCATCCTTGCCTTGCTAGAGAATGAAACCTTCCAATTAAAATTTTTTTTCATGCCAATCGGGATCTACAAATGGGGTTTTATTAGCTCAGAGTTTTTGTTCAGAATTCTGGCCAAGTTTCGCGGTAATGTTTTCAAATTTGGGCCAACTTGCAGAGCCTTAAGTTGAGATGATCATACTTACTTGTCTTTTGCTATGCGCAACGAGTTTGCCCACTTGAGCGCTCGGTCCGGATTTAGTTCTGAACACCACCACGCACAGATCCAGCTGAGATCTTTGACTCTTTTCTGAATTCCTGGTAGAGTAGAAAAATGGTTTCTCATGATCTCTCTCTCTCTCTTTGATGTGCATTTGAGTCTCATTAGAATACCCTTCCTAATTGGGAGTTAAGTATAATAATTTAGATGCCTTCAAAAAAGAGAAAACAAATATTTTATAGGCAAGAGCACTCCAACCTTGACCTCTTCACTGCTCATTACTAGGCACGATTGTCGACAAGTCAAAGACAATAAAATAAGCTATGCACAATATAATTAAAGATTCCTAATAAGGGTCAATTTTTAACACGCAATTTGGCTAAAATCTGGTATGGTTCTGTATGCTTTTAACTGACAAGAGCCTAAGAAAATAGAGTATAGCTCGTAGAGTCCCTATACATCATCTTTTGTACCAAGTATGCCCGAACTCCCACAGCCCCCCAAAATGTGGAGATAATGGAGGTATGAATTCTCACCTCTGTCCTTCCTGAAAGAGAGTGAAGTCCACCTCAGTTGGCTGCGTGGCTGTGAGGAGGAGGCACGTAAGGTGGCGCGTGGAGGACATGGGCGGCAGGATGCCCGCCAGCCGCACTTCGTGCCACCCCACCCGCACTTTACAGATGTCTATGCAGTCGAAGTATCTGGAAAATTTCGTCACAAACTATTAAATTTCATCTATTTATTCATACTGTATCATACTGTAAGCCAATTCGACCCAACGTGTGATTGTTTAGACTAGTAGCGTCTATGATCGTCTGCAGCTTTCTGGGTTTAATTACTGGTCGCAGCTAATAGATAATATTTTTTATCTACGCTCATTGCTTAAAGTTCGAATTATGAAATCAAAATGTGTCACATATTGACCTACTTTATTCACAGACTTCTATAATTATTAAAAAGTTATTCATTATAACATAGCTGTACTATGGAAATATCTCTAGATTGTTGAATAATTTCTATTACGATACGCGGCTCTGGGTTCCTGTATTTTTGTGTGTCGTCATCACAGACCAGGGAATAACTTTCTTTTCTCTGTGGTCGTCATAGCCAAAAGAGAGTGTAGAGCCAATCCTCAATTTTGTTTTTTTTTTTTTATATAAGGAGTCCACAGACAACATTTAGTTGGTAGTCATGATCGACCATAGACAACAATTAATTCACGGAAACAATAATTTTTCCCTGCCTTATATGACTAATTAAAAAGTGTGTTCATACAGAATATTGAAAAGAATTATGTATAATTTTTGATTATTTAATTATCCACTAAAAATATAGTTTATCTGACTTGTATAAATATTTTTCTACTCTTTTTTGTTTCATGACTTTTTTAACAGACTATACGCAGTTTGCAACTGAATTTTGGCGCCATACCTAACTTTTAACATTTCAATGTGTTATTTTTGTTACTTAGTCAAAACTTAGCGCGAAAAAATGTCTAGCAGTGAAACGTACTAAAGAAAATTTAACTCCGCCTGACATTTTAGTAATTGCAACAAAAATGACCCACAATCTTTTACCAACAAAGTGAAGGATTTACGACAAACGTTAGCAAGATTTTATGGTTTGGATTTATGATAATTTGAGCGTAGATAAAGTAGTGTATGAAACTCTACATAATTAGGTATTAAAACACTCGTGTGATACTATTAAAAAACTCGCCTGCGGCTCGTTTTTTAAACTCACACTCATGTTTTAATACCCCCCATTATGCATCCGTTTCATAAACTACTATTTCTGTATAACCTCAGTTCGTAGTCGACGATGACCCAACGTCAACTGGTTATTGTCAAGCCTGTTTCCATGTTTGTCTGAATCGTTCGGGGTTTGATTACCGTTTAAGATACCCCCCATGATACATAACCACTTAAATAAGATATGTGGCAAGCATATCAATCCGCATTAGATTAACATGACAAATGTAACCTATATATCCAAATCTCGTTTCATAAAAAATAATGTATCAATGACGAAAATTACGTAATAATTTCGATTGCAGGAAATTCTCCCAACATTTTTGACGCGATCAAAGCAGGACTCACTTAAGCACATCCTCAAAGCTGATCCAGAAGACGCCCTGGTCCCTATCAGCACTGGTCGCCGGGAGAGACCTTCGCAAGGCGTCGGTCCATCGCGGGCAGTTGGCGGCCCACGCGCCCCGCCACGTGTAGTGCCCCCACGGGTTCCGCAAGCGAAGCAAGCGCAGCGGAGGGCTATAGCCGGCCACCTCCACCACGTCCAGGACAGAGTATGCGTGGCGGGGGCGAAGCCCTAAACGCTGGTACTCTTCTTCATCCACCTGCGAACAGAAAGATGGTTAATCTTACACGAGTGTCATAAAGTGTAAGAAATAGCTCTGATGGGAAAAGAAAGTTTCGAAATAGCTCTGATGAAGTTTTTGCTAAGCAGTTTTCGGAAAATTCTGATTCGAATCCGCAAGAAGCAAATTAGCTGGAAGATTTGAGCGAAAAAGAGAGAGAGCCAAATTGAGAGACGTTTTCGGAAAGACGTAGGTACGTACCTAAACCTAATTGCAACACTCATCTGTAGGTATAATCTGATTTTTGTTATCAGTTTTCTGAATTGTGTATTTGACTCCAATTTTTTTATTGCTTTATTAAAAGTAGGATAAAAACTGAAAAAAATATTAAATCGATTAAATAACAAACAAGTTACAAGAATTTAAATATTTGTGATTAGACAAAGACAGATATTAAATTGTGATGTCACACCTTACTAATGCCATATTTGCCTCCCACTCCAAAATTAAAATGCCTATAACTTTGTAAATCTTCGTTGGATTTAAATATTTTTTTCAGTGTACGTCATTATTTTTATCCTACTTTATAATCAAGTAATATTTTTTATCAAATTTAAAAGTTGTGTAATACCCAATTACCTCTCAATAATATACAATTATGTAACTATATAAAAATAAGTCGGGTTTTCCTTCCTGACGCTACGCAGGAAGGCACGAACCGATTTCCACGGTTTTGCATTCGTTGGAAAGGTCTCGGGTTCCGTGAGGTTTATAGCAAAGAAAATTCAGGAAAAATTTCAACAGAAAAGCGGGAAAATCTTTTTAGCGGGAAAGCCATCTGGTGGCGAAACGGAGTTCGCCGGGTTTGCTAGTTGAGTATACATACAATCAGCTTTTAAAAGGAATTTACGTAAGATAGTGTCACCTTCATATTTCCGCCGCCGCAGCTGGCTCCCATCAGGAAGCAGGCCTGGCGGCTCGACAGCAGCTGCGCCCACACCAGGTCCCGGTCCAGCTGCTCCAAGGGCGCTCCGCCGCCGGTGCCGCTGCCGGTTCCGCCAGCTTGAAGCGACACTGACTCGCACGGCGCTCCCGTTAGCGTGCAAAGACCTGGGAATTAAGAGCGCATGAAGAAAAAAAATGTTTGGAGCGAAAATTACGTGCAACAAATTGGGTATTTGACTCCAATTTTTTTATTACTTTATTATAAACTAGAATTAAAATAATGACGTGCACTGAAAAAACTAATTAAATCGAGCAAATAACAAAAAAGTTATAAGCATTTAAAGATTTGTGATTAGACAGAGATAGCAACATTAAATTGTGACGTCACACCTTACCAATGCCATAGTAGCTTCGTGCGGTTTCATACAAATTTTCGTTTTGCGAGAAAGGGATAGAAGATCCTCCCACTCCAAAATTTAAACGCGTGTAACTTTGTAAATCTTCGCTGGATTTTGATATTTCTTTCCATTTTCTTTCACTGCACGTTATTATTTTTATCCTACTTTATAATAAAGTTATATTTTCTATCAAATTAAAAAGTAGTGTAAGACCCAATTGGAAGGGTGTTCCAGTCCCTTGCAGTGCAAGTCAAGAGAGATTACTCGTATGTCGTGTCTTGACATAATTCAAAATATCTTTATTTCACATAGGTCTAATATACAGGCTCTTGTAATAGGTCAATATGATATTTGTCACATTTGTATGGCGATAACTCCAAGTCGACTTAAAACTAATAGACGAGGGTTCGAACGCGCCCTGCACTGAGAAGAAGCCCACAACAAACTCAGCCGGGTTTTGTTTTCTGTTATCACCACTTCACAAAGGCTCTTAAAACTAATTGAGCTAGTATAATTACAGCAGTTCATTCATCCCCAAATATTTGATTCGTGTAAGTATACTTCAACTATGTACAGGTTAAGCCTTTGCAATGCCTTGCAGTTCTATGGTAAAAAGGTTCCTTAAATAACTTGCCACGCAGACGCCAGATTTCATAAAGCCACATATTCACTTTGATACAATGTTTCAAATACATAGTTTCTGAAACTTCACGTAGATTTTCCGTAAACAATGTTTCAGTGCTTCCCATCGCAAGTGGGGAGCACAGAATGTTGCCATACAAATCTAAGTGTTTCTAAAACAAACGTTTTAGAATATATGTTTGAGACAACTTCTGGAACGCTAGAATGCAGGTATACAAATTCCAGCTAAATACTCTCTCTCTCTCATTCAAAGGTGAAACAGAAATTTGACTGCACTATATTCTATGGTGTTAAAAGTGTAGCTAAGGGAGGAGATACTACTTTACATACCTTCAATGGCTCTTCCAGAAACTAAGGCCTCGTAACATCCGTGTAACTTGGCAACCGCTTTTTCAATTAAAGGCACCCATAATTGTTTTCTTTTGGCCTGAAATTAAATAAATTGGTACAAATAGTAACATTATTTGGGAATCTTAGAGTAACACAATTCAAAGTAGCTGCTATAATACTGTTTATAAACGTCTACCCAGGACAGGGCGGACGGCGCGAAAAAATGTCGCTAGTTTATTGGTGCCAGAAATACTTGTTTTGCCACCAACAGTACGGCCACGCTGTGGTTCACTCAGCCGCCTATAGAATTTTGACAGATGGCGCTACTGTTTGCTTTAACGAAAAAGATTCAAGTTAATCGTTTGGATGCTCGTATCCTGAAGATTCTTATCGGTGTGTTTGCTATAGTAGTTTTGCGGAAAAAGCTTAAAGCTTGTTTTACCTGGGAGTAGATCAAGTGTCCCTTCCGGTTGCAAGGCAGCTGGTCGTCCAAGGTCACGGTCAGCCAGCGGCCGTCCTTGCACAGGCGCAGCTGGTACGCGCCCCTGGCCGGCTCCACGCGCACCACCACGCTCCTGACCAGCGCCGAGCGTTCCGCCAGCGCAGCAGGGACCCCACTCACCTGAGAGTAGATCAAGTGTCCCTTCCGGTTGCAAGGCAGCTGGTCGTCCAAGGTCACGGTCAGCCAGCGGCCGTCCTTGCACAGGCGCAGCTGGTACGCGCCCCTGGCCGGCTCCACGCGCACCACCACGCTCCTGACCAGCGCCGAGCGTTCCGCCAGCGCAGCAGGGACCCCACTCACCTGAGAGTAGATCAAGTGTCCCTTCCGGTTGCAAGGCAGCTGGTCGTCCAAGGTCACGGTCAGCCAGCGGCCGTCCTTGCACAGGCGCAGCTGGTACGCGCCCCTGGCCGGCTCCACGCGCACCACCACGCTCCTGACCAGCGCCGAGCGTTCCGCCAGCGCAGCAGGGACCCCACTCACCTGAGAGTAGATCAAGTGTCCCTTCCGGTTGCAAGGCAGCTGGTCGTCCAAGGTCACGGTCAGCCAGCGGCCGTCCTTGCACAGGCGCAGCTGGTACGCGCCCCTGGCCGGCTCCACGCGCACCACCACGCTCCTGACCAGCGCCGAGCGTTCCGCCAGCGCAGCAGGGACCCCACTCACCTGAGAGTAGATCAAGTGTCCTTTCCGGTTGCAAGGCAGCTGGTCGTCCAAGGTCACGGTCAGCCAGCGGCCGTCCTTGCACAGGCGCAGCTGGTACGCGCCCCTGGCCGGTTCCACGCTCCAGACCAGCGCCGAGCGTTCCGCCAGCGCAGCAGGGACCCCACTCACCTGAGAGTAGATCAAGTGTCCTTTCCGGTTGCAAGGCAGCTGGTCGTCCAAGGTCACGGTCAGCCAGCGGCCGTCCTTGCACAGGCGCAGCTGGTACGCGCCCCTGGCCGGTTCCACGCTCCAGACCAGCGCCGAGCGTTCCGCCAGCGCAGCAGGGACCCCACTCACCTGAGAGTAGATCAAGTGTCCTTTCCGGTTGCAAGGCAGCTGGTCGTCCAAGGTCACGGTCAGCCAGCGGCCGTCCTTGCACAGGCGCAGCTGGTACGCGCCCCTGGCCGGTTCCACGCTCCAGACCAGCGCCGAGCGTTCCGCCAGCGCAGCAGGGACCCCACTCACCTGAGAGTAGATCAAGTGTCCTTTCCGGTTGCAAGGCAGCTGGTCGTCCAAGGTCACGGTCAGCCAGCGGCCGTCCTTGCACAGGCGCAGCTGGTACGCGCCCCTGGCCGGTTCCACGCTCCAGACCAGCGCCGAGCGTTCCGCCAGCGCAGCAGGGACCCCACTCACCTGAGAGTAGATCAAGTGTCCTTTCCGGTTGCAAGGCAGCTGGTCGTCCAAGGTCACGGTCAGCCAGCGGCCGTCCTTGCACAGGCGCAGCTGGTACGCGCCCCTGGCCGGTTCCACGCTCCAGACCAGCGCCGAGCGTTCCGCCAGCGCAGCAGGGACCCCACTCACCTGAGAGTAGATCAAGTGTCCTTTCCGGTTGCAAGGCAGCTGGTCGTCCAAGGTCACGGTCAGCCAGCGGCCGTCCTTGCACAGGCGCAGCTGGTACGCGCCCCTGGCCGGTTCCACGCTCCAGACCAGCGCCGAGCGTTCCGCCAGCGCAGCAGGGATCCCACTCACCTGAGAGTAGATCAAGTGTCCTTTCCGGTTGCAAGGCAGCTGGTCGTCCAAGGTCACGGTCAGCCAGCGGCCGTCCTTGCACAGGCGCAGCTGGTACGCGCCCCTGGCCGGTTCCACGCTCCAGACCAGCGCCGAGCGTTCCGCCAGCGCAGCAGGGACCCCACTCACCTGAGAGTAGATCAAGTGTCCTTTCCGGTTGCAAGGCAGCTGGTCGTCCAAGGTCACGGTCAGCCAGCGGCCGTCCTTGCACAGGCGCAGCTGGTACGCGCCCCTGGCCGGTTCCACGCTCCAGACCAGCGCCGAGCGTTCCGCCAGCGCAGCAGGGACCCCACTCACCTGAGAGTAGATCAAGTGTCCTTTCCGGTTGCAAGGCAGCTGGTCGTCCAAGGTCACGGTCAGCCAGCGGCCGTCCTTGCACAGGCGCAGCTGGTACGCGCCCCTGGCCGGTTCCACGCTCCAGACCAGCGCCGAGCGTTCCGCCAGCGCAGCAGGGACCCCACTCACCTGAGAGTAGATCAAGTGTCCTTTCCGGTTGCAAGGCAGCTGGTCGTCCAAGGTCACGGTCAGCCAGCGGCCGTCCTTGCACAGGCGCAGCTGGTACGCGCCCCTGGCCGGTTCCACGCTCCAGACCAGCGCCGAGCGTTCCGCCAGCGCAGCAGGGACCCCACTCACCTGAGAGTAGATCAAGTGTCCTTTCCGGTTGCAAGGCAGCTGGTCGTCCAAGGTCACGGTCAGCCAGCGGCCGTCCTTCACAGGCGCAGCTGGTACGCGCCCCTGGCCGGTTCCACGCTCCAGACCAGCGCCGAGCGTTCCGCCAGCGCAGCAGGGACCCCACTCACCTGAGAGTAGATCAAGTGTCCTTTCCGGTTGCAAGGCAGCTGGTCGTCCAAGGTCACGGTCAGCCAGCGGCCGTCCTTGCACAGGCGCAGCTGGTACGCGCCCCTGGCCGGCTCCGCGCGCACCACCACGCTCCTGACCAGCGCCGAGCGTTCCGCAAGCACAGCTAATGCTGATAATAGCCAGCAATTGCCTAGAACACCTGGAAAAGTGGATGATATTTTGGAAGTTTGTCAGACCTATTTTAAAGGATACGACAATCTACTTTCACTGCTACCTGCGATTATGCCAGGATTTGCGCCTTGAAAGTTTTTAAACACATCTCATCCAAACATCACTCCAGTAAATTCTGGGGCATCCCACAGGGTATTTTTCCATTGAACTCCCCGGTTTTGTTCTCTTCTCTAAACAATTTTATCCCATCCTTTTTAGGTAACCAGCGCCGCTTTGGTTAATCCAATTACCTTACGTTCAGCTACTTAATTTCCTTATTTTCCCTAGCGGGAAGCTACCATCTTCCCGTGTCCAAGAATGCCCAAAACTTTTTGGATTATTTTTCTTAATCTTAGTTTTGTGCAGGATTCACTCTCAAAAATTTTAACTGGTCTCATAAGACTAGGATTCGGACTGATTTTATGTACGAGTACTAGCGTCAGCGATGAAAAAAGCTTTGTGGACCCACCTTGTGAAATATCCGAAGGCCGTGGGTCCCTGAACACAACCCAGGGTAATCTAGGGTCAGCGTCGACGTGGATCTGCTGAGGCCGAAGCCACCTGGCGGCTGCCCCCGCGCCTCCCGCACCTCCGCCGCTGGCCTCACCAGACCCGCTGTAGTATAGCGACCTCGAGGCCGCGGGGAATGACTCGTCCACGTACATTTCTCCCGTCTGAAACGACATTGTTGCTGGTAGACGATATTTTTTAACCGAAAGCTTGCACGCGTTGTAGGGGTGTTACCGTTCCCGACTTTTTAGAGTACGACAAGGGACTTATAAAGATAACAAAGAATTTAGATACATTGTTGGATTTTCAATATATTTTTTTGTCTCAGACTAGCTCGACAAGAATAGTACTCGACAGCAAGTAATAATAATGCTCTAATCTAGAAACTGAAGTGGCAATGGGCACATAGCGCGTAGAACCGACGGACATTGGGGACCCAAAATGCTGGAATGGCAGCCTTGCACGGAAAGGCGCAGTGTTAGCAGAAGAACTCCGACCAGATGGACTGACTGATAAAGGTAGCGCAGGACCGTGTGGGCTGAAAATCATTGCAGGAGGCCTTTGTCCAGCAGTGGACGTCCGTCGGTTGATACGAACGAACGAATCTTGAAAGGGCTTATTCATTCTTCCCTTAAACGTACCAAGACGAGGAACATGGATGGAGGGTGAATCACTCCTTGGCGATTTCACAGTAGAGTAGTGAGTGGAGAAAGTATGGAGAACTCGGAGAAACGATGGAGAACTTACCGCGGCGCACTGCGACAAAACTTCCTGCCACTGCGTCCAGGCGTGGCTCTCCTCTCTGAGCCGTAAAATCTCCATGGGAGTGCTTTCCTGTCGCTCGCCGTCTGACCCTTCCGCTGTATAACAATAACATATTTTTGTAGAAAACTAGCTTGAATTCCCAATATCTCGCTATCGGCTATTGTAATGTTTTTACTTCTGTCGGCACTCTCGGTGTAGCACTGACAATTTTACAGTTAATTTTCTTTTTGGACGGGGGGATAGGCCAAAGAAACAGCACCTGCGTTCACGAACGTGCACTCCGAGCTCTCTGATCTGTGGCGTGGTGGAGGGTGTCAACTCACGCGAGTCGTCGTCGTCCAGGCTGGGCTGGTCGGGCGCGGCGGGCAGCAGCCGCGTCCTGGGCGACTGGCACATGTCGCACGCGAGCGCCGCGCCCGCGTTCACGAACGTGCACTCCGAGCTCTCTGATCTGTGGCGTGGTGGAGGGTGTCAACTCACGCGAGTCGTCGTCGTCCAGGCTGGGCTGGTCGGGCGCGGCGGGCAGCAGCCGCGTCCTGGGCGACTGGCACATGTCGCACGCGAGCGCCGCGCCCGCGTTCACGAACGTGCACTCCGAGCTCTCTGATCTGTGGCGTGGTGGAGGGTGTCAACTCACGCGAGTCGTCGTCGTCCAGGCTGGGCTGGTCGGGCGCGGCGGGCAGCAGCCGCGTCCTGGGCGACTGGCACATGTCGCACGCGAGCGCCGCGCCCGCGTTCACGAACGTGCACTCCGAGCTCTCTGATCTGTGGCGTGGTGGAGGGTGTCAACTCACGCGAGTCGTCGTCGTCCAGGCTGGGCTGGTCGGGCGCGGCGGGCAGCAGCCGCGTCCTGGGCGACTGGCACATGTCGCACGCGAGCGCCGCGCCCGCGTTCACGAACGTGCACTCCGAGCTCTCTGATCTGTGGCGTGGTGGAGGGTGTCAACTCACGCGAGTCGTCGTCGTCCAGGCTGGGCTGGTCGGGCGCGGCGGGCAGCAGCCGCGTCCTGGGCGACTGGCACATGTCGCACGCGAGCGCCGCGCCCGCGTTCACGAACGTGCACTCCGAGCTCTCTGATCTGTGGCGTGGTGGAGGGTGTCAACTCACGCGAGTCGTCGTCGTCCAGGCTGGGCTGGTCGGGCGCGGCGGGCAGCAGCCGCGTCCTGGGCGACTGGCACATGTCGCACGCGAGCGCCGCGCCCGCGTTCACGAACGTGCACTCCGAGCTCTCTGATCTGTGGCGTGGTGGAGGGTGTCAACTCACGCGAGTCGTCGTCGTCCAGGCTGGGCTGGTCGGGCGCGGCGGGCAGCAGCCGCGTCCTGGGCGACTGGCACATGTCGCACGCGAGCGCCGCGCCCGCGTTCACGAACGTGCACTCCGAGCTCTCTGATCTGTGGCGTGGTGGAGGGTGTCAACTCACGCGAGTCGTCGTCGTCCAGGCTGGGCTGGTCGGGCGCGGCGGGCAGCAGCCGCGTCCTGGGCGACTGGCACATGTCGCACGCGAGCGCCGCGCCCGCGTTCACGAACGTGCACTCCGAGCTCTCTGATCTGTGGCGTGGTGGAGGGTGTCAACTCACGCGAGTCGTCATCGTCCAGGCTGGGCTGGTCGGGCGCGGCGGGCAGCAGCCGCGTCCTGGGCGACTGGCACATGTCGCACGCGAGCGCCGCGCCCGCGTTCACGAACGTGCACTCCGAGCTCTCTGGTCTGTGGCGTGGTGGAGGGTGTCAACTCACGCGAGTCGTCGTCGTCCAGGCTGGGCTGGTCGGGCGCGGCGGGCAGCAGCCGCGTCCTGGGCGACTGGCACATGTCGCACGCGAGCGCCGCGCCCGCGTTCACGAACGTGCACTCCGAGCTCTCTGATCTGTGGCGTGGTGGAGGGTGTCAACTCACGCGAGTCGTCGTCGTCCAGGCTGGGCTGGTCGGGCGCGGCGGGCAGCAGCCGCGTCCTGGGCGACTGGCACATGTCGCACGCGAGCGCCGCGCCCGCGTTCACGAACGTGCACTCCGAGCTCTCTGATCTGTGGCGTGGTGGAGGGTGTCAACTCACGCGAGTCGTCGTCGTCCAGGCTGGGCTGGTCGGGCGCGGCGGGCAGCAGCCGCGTCCTGGGCGACTGGCACATGTCGCACGCGAGCGCCGCGCCCGCGTTCACGAACGTGCACTCCGAGCTCTCTGATCTGTGGCGTGGTGGAGGGTGTCAACTCACGCGAGTCGTCGTCGTCCAGGCTGGGCTGGTCGGGCGCGGCGGGCAGCAGCCGCGTCCTGGGCGACTGGCACATGTCGCACGCGAGCGCCGCGCCCGCGTTCACGAACGTGCACTCCGAGCTCTCTGATCTGTGGCGTGGTGGAGGGTGTCAACTCACGCGAGTCGTCGTCGTCCAGGCTGGGCTGGTCGGGCGCGGCGGGCAGCAGCCGCGTCCTGGGCGACTGGCACATGTCGCACGCGAGCGCCGCGCCCGCGTTCACGAACTTGCACTCCGAGCTCTCTGATCTGTGGCGTGGTGGAGGGTGTCAACTCACGCGAGTCGTCGTCGTCCAGGCTGGGCTGGTCGGGCGCGGCGGGCAGCAGCCGCGTCCTGGGCGACTGGCACATGTCGCACGCGAGCGCCGCGCCCGCGTTCACGAACGTGCACTCCGAGCTCTCTGATCTGTGGCGTGGTGGAGGGTGTCAACTCACGCGAGTCGTCGTCGTCCAGGCTGGACTGGTCGGGCGCGGCGGGCAGCAGCCGCGTCCTGGGCGACTGGCACATGTCGCACGCGAGCGCCGCGCCCGCGTTCACGAACGTGCACTCCGAGCTCTCTGATCTGTGGCGTGGTGGAGGGTGTCAACTCACGCGAGTCGTCGTCGTCCAGGCTGGGCTGGTCGGGCGCGGCGGGCAGCAGCCGCGTCCTGGGCGACTGGCACATGTCGCACGCGAGCGCCGCGCCCGCGTTCACGAACGTGCACTCCGAGCATGGCCACTCCGAGCTCTCTGATCTGTGGCGTGGTGGAAGACATGTATTAAGGCCTTACATTGAAAAAAACTCATTTCAGTTTTTATGAGTACTTCAGAAAAAGGGGGCGTGGCTTCAATATAGCACGCCGTTTGGCAATATGCGGCGAATTTCGGTACTTTTACGTACGAACACTAGCACAACGGCAGAAAGCGGTATTAATACGTAAAAAAAACTATCACTAATGCCTATAGATGGCGCGGAAAGAATACAATACTTTAAAAGTAGGTACGTGAGCTGATTGTGCAAATAATAATAAATTTGGTAGGTATATAGATATAATTACACTCCACGAAGACGAATCGAATAAACATAAGCGATTTTGACAGACCGGGGCGCGTCGTAGGTACCTACTGATTTCCTTATTTTTAGGGTTCCATACCAAAATGGTAAAAATGGAACCCTTATGGTGAGACTTTCTCCATCCGTCCGTCCGTCCGTCCGTCTGTCACACTCGATTATTTCAGTAACTATCAAAGCTATCGACTTGAAATTTGGAATAGTTATAGGTAATAGTGACGCGACGTCATAACAATCGTAAAAATTTGAAAATTATTTTTATTTTTATTTAAAAAGGGGGGAAAACCGGGGCTTCGATTTTTCAAAATGAGATAACAATATTGAGTGGGGTATCATATGAAAGGGCGTTACTTGTGTAGTCTAAAACCGATTTTTATTTATTTTTATGTCCGATAGTTTTTGATTTATTGAGCAAACTGTCGAAAAAAATACCGTTCCCCCCCTTATCTCCGAAGTTTACCAATCGAAAAATCTGAAATAATTATGATCAATAGAAATTAATGTATATTTTACAGGAAAAATAAAATCAACTCACTGACTAATATACTTTTTTGATAATAACAATAATCCGCCAAAAACAAAGTTACGTTTGCGGTTTGCCAACAAAAGTACCTACATGTAAATTTTACTCGTAAATTCATGAATAAAAGTGATTCTTTCAATGTTTTACTTCTTTTATGGTATGGAACCCTCGGTGCGCGAGTCCGACTCGCACTTGGCCGGTTTTTTTTTACGCTATACAAGTTAGTACTTGACTGCGATCTCACCTGATGGTAAGTGATGATGCAGTCGAAGATGTTAGCGTACTAACTAGGAAGGGGTAAGTAAAGTCACCCCAACAGTTTCTACACAGCATCGTACAGGACCGCTAAATCGCTTGGCGGTACGTCTTTGCTGGTAGGGTGGTAACTAGCCACGGCCGAAGCCTCCCACCAGACCAAACCTGAGCCAATTTAGAAAAACCTGCCAAGTGCGAGTCGGACTCGCGCACCGAGGGTTCCATACCATAGAAGAAGTAAAACATTGAAAGAATCACTTTTGTTCATGATTTTACGAGTATAATTTACATGTAGGTACTTTTGTTGGCAAACCGCAAACGTAACTTTGTTTTTGGCGGTTTATTGTTATTATCAAAAAAAGTATAATAGTTACGGAGTTGATTTTATTTTTCCTGTAAAATATACGTTTATTTTTATTGATCATAATTATTTCAGATTTTTCGATTGGTAATCTTCGGAGATAAGGGGGGGGGAACGGTATTTTTTTTCGCCAGTTTGCCCAATAAATCAAAAACTATCAGGCATAAAAATAAATAAAAATCAGTTTTAGATACACAAGTAACGCCCTTTCATACGATACCCCACTCAATATTGTTATCTCATTTTGAAATTTTGCCGACCCGGTTTTCCCCCCTTTTTAAATAAAAATAAAAACAAATTTCAAATTTTTACGATTGTTATGACGTCGGGTCACTATTTCCTATAACTATTCTAAATTTCAAGTCGATAGCTTGAATAGTTACTGAAATAATCGAGTGTGACAGACGGACGGACGGACGGACGGACGGACGGACGGAGAAAGTCTCACCATAAGGGTTCCATTTTTACCATTTTGGTATGGAACCCTAAAAATATAAAATTCCAAAGTGGCCCGTGGCGGGATCGAACCCGCGACCTCCCACTCGAATCCGAGCATGCGTCCCCTGCGCCACGGAGGTCGTCGCATTGTCTTTATAATTTCGCATTGTCACTCGATTTACCGATTTATCGGTAGCCATGAAGTGGATTTTTGATTAGTTACAACAATTTGGCAAACAAACAAACATCGGGACATGTGAAACTAAATAAAAGCTTGTAATAATAATAATAAATTATCGTCTTCAACCTGCAGGGCAACAGGCGACGTCCTGTTTCCCCTTTTTATTGCATCGCGAGCAGCGAGGTATTTACTCATAGATCTTCGACCAACTAAATTTCTTAATTTTTATAATAATTAAAAATAATATTTCTTAATTTTCTCATTTTTTTTATAAAATAATAAACCGAAGTTTTAATAAAATAGGTAAATACAACATATAAAATTAAAATATTATCAAAGTACATATCAAAACCACGTGGGTTTCCTGCGCACATAATCGTTCAGCGACATACTAACAGATGGCGTGTTTGACAGTATATAATATAACCATTCAGCCGCTTAATAGAGGGCGTTATTTCAGCGGTTATTGCCACAGACCAAGGAATAACTTTCTATATTACGATCAGAAATCTACGGCTGCGAAATATACATTCACGCGCACGTCCGACTCTCGCATTAGCGCAGGACAGACTGACGCCTATGAGGCGTATCTGAAAGACAATGATGTCAATATACATGCATCAAGTGTCCGAAAGAGTTAACCATATGCTTATCACTTACGTAATTTGGGGGCGGAATAATGAGTTTTCACTTGAATAGGTTTTAATTGTATTGTGAATAATGTATAGTCCTGATTTCAAAAAAACTTCACGTCGATTTGAGTACTCATCAATAAGGACCCAAAAAAAAAAAAAAAAACAGAAAACTGTTGAATCGTTTCCGATAAATCTGAATAAATATGAGAAGATTGGAGCAACTTTTAGGAAAACTTTCTATCGAGGAAAGTTTTTCCAATCGTGTTTCTGCGTCTTAACGTTTTGAGGTTAAAGATCCAAAATACATGACGTTCAAATTTGAAACTAATTGTCTCTATAGTTTTCAACTGAGAGGCCGGTAAAAATCGCATAAATAGGCCTTCTATGCCGTTAAGAAGATCGTCTATCTGTAAGCTTTCATACAAAAAGCGATAACGTTTTCCCACCCGTAAATGTAGTTCGATTTTCATAACTTTAAGAAATGTTGCGGATACAGTGAAGAACTATCAAGCATAGTTCTTCACTGTATCCGCATTACGTTGTAATTTTTTATAAATCAAAAGACGAAAGACTCAAATCATCTCAATTAATCATTCATGGATATCAAACGCAGGAGGAAGTGAACAGGACATCAGAAGACGCATCCAAATATCTAAGGGTGCAATGACCAAGTTGATAAAAATCTGGCAGAGCAGGAAGGTTTCTAACAATACTGGTCAAAACTGGACAATACTGGTCTTCTCAATCTTAATTCCTCTATGACTCCGAGGCATGGATGAAAAGATAGATGCTTTTGAGATGTGGTGCTGGAGAAGGATCTTTCGCATACCGTGGACAGCCAAAAGAACGAACATCTCAATACTGAAGCAAACTGCACGTTAGCACTAAGCTCTCTACAATCTGTTACCAGAGAATTCTTAGTTATTTTGGTCATATTGCCCGCCGCCTTCCAGACAACTTGGAGAAACTCATAGCAGTGGGCAAATTGGAGGGGAAACGACTAGCCGCTGGTCTGACCAGGTGAATCACTCACGGGCCTTCCATTTGCAACAGCCATCAGAAAAGCGGAAGATCCAAGTGTATGGGACATGGTTAAGAACACAGCTAAGGAACAGCAGTGCGGACACGACCTTCAGTAGTGAAGATGGATGACTGAGGAGAGGAGAGAAAGTCCCAAAATACAAGACCTGTAAATTTGAACATATCTGTTTTCATAGTTTTTAAAGTAAAAGTTAATAAAATCGCTTTTGAGGACCGTCTACGCTGTTAATAGATGCATGCTTATTGCCTTACTTGTTTTCCAGGGGCGGAGTTTTGTGTCGCGAAGCCGCCCGGCGCGGCGCCGGCGTGTGACGCGAAGGACTTCTACCTACTGGACATAGAAAAATTAAATAAACTTAAAAATCCGGCCTCAGGGTGGAGCCTAAAAATGTATGTGTGACGTCAGTCCTTTAATATGTGTAATAAAAAATAATAAAAAAATTCAAAAGTTTTTATTCTTTCACACAGGCACTTGCGAAAGGTCAGACTCTCCCGCCTCGTTCGGAAAGTAGCACTGCACCGAGAAAAACGGGCAAGGAACTCGGCACTTGCTTTTTTTTTTAAATAATTGTTTACAATTTTGTTTTACATACGGACATGTAGATTGCTGATGAATCATATCTCCATGATGAAAATTCGAATACGCATGTTGGGTTCTTAGGCAGAACTTGTGGCGCCATCTGTTGTGAAACGTTACAGTTTCAATGCAATTTTTCGTAGGTCCATTATTTCAAATGGAGCTACTTTGAGAGATGACACCCTTCCGTTTTTAGGGTTCCATACCAATTTGGTAAAAATGGAACCCTTATGGTGAGACTTTCTCCGTCCGTCCGTCCGTCCGTCCGTCCGTCTGTCACACTCGATTATTTCAGTAACTATCGAAGCTATCGACTTGAAATGACATCATCTTTTTTGGTCCAAATATGAAAGTGCCGGCCAAAAAAAAAATATGCTGTATTCCGTTAGAACTTGTCCCCCTGAGTATTTATTATTATGACACCAAAGCTGTAGGGTCATTGTCCTTGGTTTTATTGGAGTTAAAAAATACAACATCTTCATACATTTTCAGTGAATTTAATAAACAAAAACAAATGATTTTTTCTACCATATCTAGACATTTAGAACATCGTTTAGTAAAATATATCGGTTCTTGACCTATTTTGGACATTTTGATCTTGTTTTGTGTTTTTGAGTATTATAAATGAAATGTATATACAGGGGTTATTTTGTTTAATTAAATACTATAAAATCATCGTCGTCTGGTACAACAATAATGTTCTCCAATCCATAAGCTGGAGGGGTTATTGCTGGCAAATGTCGTGCATGGCTCATGTACCATATGATGCACATAATATGGGAGCAACATCCTATTGTTCGCTTTCCTATGATGCACGAACAATAATAGTGAGCGATTGCTTGTCGGCCTGATAACGACCTATCGATTACAATGTAGACATAATACTGTCTTGCGCTAACATGCCGCGATTGCAGTCGGCCTCTTATCATCCATAAATCATTGCCCTGCAATTCCGCCAAGTCTTCATTTGATAACTCACTGCTGAGCTCAATTGTGAATGCTCCATTGTCAAGGACGTGCTCACCGTAATAGCTTTTGGCCTGTTTTAGTTGGTAAATGCCCAGAGCGAATAAAAATAATTCGTTCTCATCCATTCTTGGAAATGCTACGAACTCTGGCATATCTGCAGTCATTAAAGTAAACTGAGCACGTCTGCGATTGTAGTTACGGCGTATTACAAGATCTGCCAATCTATTTGGCATATTAATTCTTTGGTGGATAATCTCTAAAATCGCAGCAGCATTTGGATGATCTTCAATCAAAACATGAAAACGATTTATGATCGCCGCTGCTATCTTGAAATAGTCGAACATGCTGGAAAGAGCTCTGTTATTATATACATTTCGCAACAGGCGAAAATCTCTTTTGAACCTGCCGTTGACCACTTCAACCACCCAACGACACATTGTTATCAGCCTGGACTTATTGGCCTGATCCGTGGTTAGCTGTGTCTCATTTGGATACTTTGTTTCAGGCATGTGTTGTACGTATCCGCAAGATTCCAGATTTCTTGCTGAGTCTCGAAAACCACGGTCCAGAATAAAAACATCTCCACTCCTATAAAACCAGTGGAAGGCACTGTCAGCATTATTAAGCATGTCATTCATTATATCTGCGTCAGACGTGGTGGCAGCATATGGTCCGATGACTTCGATAATGTGTCCATCACAAGAAACCAAGAGGAACGGTTTGAGGAGGTTTCTGTATTTGTGATGGCTGTAAGACTTGCGTTGGAAAAAATAATTTCCACTTTTTTGCAGATATATGTACGTGCCATCACAAATCGTGATCGCTTTCCTTTCATTTTCTGAGCTCGATGGGTTCCCAAACAGATTGTTGGGTAGAAAAAGGTTTCTGCGTGCTACATCCTCACGGGACATATGGTCAAACCCAACATTTAAGGGCACAAAATCTTCTAACAGAGCGTTGCGTCCGATTTTTAACCACGTATGAAACGCTGTTTCGCTACATTTAAAAATATTAGCAAGCCGCGCGTTCGAATCACCTGTTCTTAACTTGACTAATACTGCCGCCAGTACGGTTCTTTTATTCTTTTTAGTTCTCAGACTTGGTAAACTGTCTAATAATTCAGTAAACTGATATTGAGTTAGTCCTGTCCAAGTATGAAACTCGGCCGGTGCTATAATTTCATACTGCTCAAAATCAAGTAATTCCTCCGTAATATGTCTTTGTAACATCGACACGATAGTCATTATTTGAGCTGCGGTAAATTCCTCAGAAGAGTTGTCTTGAACAGGAAGTAAATGCCACAGATTTTGCTCCACGTGTTCATTACAGACACGCGCGCTTTCTGGCACGAAATAGCTGTAGCGGCAGACCATGCGAAAAATTATGTTCTCCGGAACACGACGGCGAGATTCATTCGTACAATGTTGGAAAATGCAACTATTTGCGGTGTTTGGAGCACGAAGAAGACCTGGCAAAATCAGCGAAATTGGTCTTGGATTTGGAACTTCCAATAGATCACGGTCTTGATCAGCTTGCTGTTCAGCCTCCCGAATAAGTCGCTGGTGCGTTCGTTCCGTTCTTTGCCAACATGGTCGACAAATGAACGCAGTAGGCTCCAACTGAAAAGTAAATAACAATAACGATAGAACTAGAGGTGGAAAAAACGGCTTTCGCTAAATTCGCTAAATAGTGTTTTAGGGCAACTTTTAAACATGAAAACATAAAAAACGTGCTCATACGCTTATATTAAAAAGCGGACTTTTTAAGTGCTTTTCGTTTAATTGGTCACCTCTATATAGAACGGACGGATTGTATTTGGAAAGGCTGTCGCAAAAATCATATAAGTAAATAACATAGACCTGTTCTTACCTGTCGAGCTACTATATCTTCTATCACTATTTGGGCGATATCAAGATGTTGCATTTCTCTGGAAACCCAATCATATCTTCGCCGATTCTCTGTCGATGCACGGCACGAGATACACAACTCTGCCATGACTCACAACAATGATACTTAACAAACTCAAACTTAACAACGAAGATAACAAAAACAAAACAAATCAAAGCACAAGAACTAGTGGGCATCACACGTACGTACACGGCAGCGTTGCTTTCGGTACTAACTAAGCATTAAGCAATAAACTATAAAGTAACAGCATGGCGCGATGGCGGGGGTGAGCGGGAAAGAGAGGGGCGAACAATGGAATTCCATTGTTCGCGTGCGTGTTTACCTGCGCGGCCATTGTTATTGCCATTTTCTAGGAAAAAGTCTCGGCTTCCCAGCCGATTATGCAGGATATATTATGTTATCTTGTCAGAAATAGGTCAATACTCACTGCATCTTACTAAAAATGTTCAAATGACAAGGTATGGTAGAACAAATCATTTGTTCTTGTTAGTTAAATTCACTTAAAATGTATGGAGTTATTGAATTTTTGAACTCAAATAAAACCAAGGATAATGACCCTACAGCTTTGGTGCCATAATAATAAATACTCAGAGGGACAAGTTTTAACAGAATACAGCATTATTATTTCTTGGCCGGCACTTTTATATTTGGACCAAAAATGTATGAAATCGCGATGATGTCCTTTAGAATAGTTTTAGGTAATAGTGACCCAACGCCATTGCAATCATAAAACATTGAAAATTATTTTTATTTTTATTTAAAAAGGGGGGAAAACCGGGGCTTCGAATTTTCAAAATGAAATAACAATATTGAGTGGGGTATCATATGAAAGGGCATTACTTGTGTATTCTAAAACTGATTTTTATTTATTTTTATGCCTGATAGTTTTGGATTTATTGAGCAAACTGTCGAAAAAAATACCGTTCCCCCCCCCCCCCCCCCTTATCTCCGATGTTTATCAATCGAAAAATCTGAAATAATTATGATTAATAGACATTAATGTATATTTTACAGGAAAAATAAAATCAACTCCCTAACTATTATACTTTTTTTGATAATAACAATAAACCACCAAAAACAAAGTTACGTTTGCGGTTCGCCAACAAAAGTACCTACATGTAAATAGACTCGTAAATTCATGAACAAAAGTAATTCTTTCAATGTTTTACTTCTTTTATGGTATGGAACCCTCGGTGCGCGAGTCCGACTCGCACTTGGCCGGTTTTTTTTTAAATCACCTCGCGGAGTGAGCCTTCTGTACCGTTAGGTACTATTTATGTACTCCGTGACCCAGCCATGATAGCTGGGGGACATGGGTTATCCAAAGTACTCGCCTGCGGCGCCATGGTTGGGCTCGGCAGAGGAACCGGGCACGCCATGTTTGGGCACGGGAGGGGTTTTGCACGCGAGGCACAAGTTGGCCGACAGCGGGTTCCGTAGGGTGCATGAGCTGCATGACCTGTAAACAAAAAAATTGGTCAAGTTCGAGTTGGGCTCGAGCACTGAGGGTTCTGTACTGACGAAACCCCATTCTCAATTGTATTAAAGTAAACTAAACAACCACCAAATACAAAAAAATCACGTTTGTTGTATGGGAGACCTCTTAAATATTTTTTTAAAGTAAATTTAAATATTCTGTGAAAATTTGAAGCGTCTACCTGTTACCAGTATCAATATCGAACAAAAACAAGCTAAATATCAGGTTTGTTGTATGAGAGCCCCCTTAAATACCTATTTTATTCTAGTTTTAAGTATGTGTTGTTACAGCAACAAAAATACATTATCTGTGAAAATTTCAAGTCTATGACGGTACAAGAGACAGCCTGGTGACAGACGGACGGACAGAAAGCGAAGTCTTTAGTAATAGGGTCCCGTTTTACCTTTTGGGTACGTCCATAGGAGGTATAAAAAGGTCAGTCAAGGTCACTATATCACTCACCAGTAAGAGTGCGGCGCGGGGCGGGAGCCCGCACACGCTGCGCACGCGGTCGCGCCGGGCTCGTTGACCAGCGTGCAGCGCCCGCATGTCCACGTGGTCGCGTCGGCGGTGCTCGTCGGCGTGGGGTCTGAAAGTTGACCCAAAATGGCAGCCGCGTAAATATAAATAGGAACATCAGCAGGGTTAGCATGCGCTCTAGCATATCTCTAGATATGTCTCTACTTTTGTCGCTCTCCTTTTTCTTTCTGATCCATATTGATACAGATAGTAGGGGATCCCGAGTAAGGTCGACCTTCACCGAGCTGCTTATTGGATGAAAACTATTTTATATCCAATTAAATATGTCAATAAATATATCGCAAGTGGGTTGCCTAAAAAATTTCAGTCCAGGGTATGATTAATTAAGAATTTAAAAAAAATCCATCGTAACATGAACTCCGCTTTGTTAGAGTTCCGTTGACATCTTAGTTCAAATTAGATTGGATGAGCGATTGAGGTCGCAAATTGCAATTGTGCTTATTTACCTAAAATTTTATTATCCGTTAACTTTCTTTTGCCAAAAAATATAGAGCAGAAATACTTTCCTCAGCCAGGAAATTATTTCTGGCAAAAAGCACTATTTATAACATCCAATCTAATTTGAACTATGATGTCAACTAAACTGTAACAAATAGGAGTCCATGTTACAATGGTTTTTTTTTTAATTCTTAATTAATCATACCCTGGACTGAAATTTTTTAGGCAACCCACTTGCGATATATTTATTGACATATTTAATTGGATATAAAATAGTTTTCATCCAATAAGCAGCTCGGTGAAGGTCGTTGTATGGCGGGATCTTAGACCAAGAGAAAAGAGTGCGACAAAAGTAGAGAGACATATCTCTCCTCAGTTGACACCCAAATATGCATTCTGCACAGGGTTCAACTTATACGCCGCCACTGTACAGGAGTCTATTCACGTAACGGCTACATTTACGAAGTGAAATGTTTAAAAACAGACGATATTGAACCAAAACATTTTTTGAGAACACTGAAAAATTTATTTTACTATTATTGAAATAGCGCGTAAAATTGAATGTCAAAACATTACAGCTGAAATGGTGATACGGCCTCCTGGTAGATAAAACGGCGTTGAGCCAAGTGCATAACTTACCAACGGCGAACAAGAGTTCATCACTGTTGAGGTCGTGGTCGAGCGAAGCTATAGGCACGGTCAGCTTCTTGGGGGGCTCGTTCCGGTTCAGCTCCGGCTTGGGACCGCTCGCCTCTGATGTGGAGTTGTTTCTGCAAGGAATACTTCCTATTAAAGGCAAGTGTGGATACGCATGGGAAATTTTGAAATGGACAGTAATCTATACTTATAAAGTTGAAGGGTTTGTTTGATTGCAATCAGGCCTCGCGCCTGCACCACCACATCGACACAGACCTGCTGCGGGGCTGCTCCCGCTCCGGGGGCGGCGCCAGCGTGACGGCGTGCGGAGGCCTGGCGCTGCGGCACACGTCGCAGCGCGCGCCCCACGCGTTGTACGCGAACCAGCACTCGCTGCACTGCCACATGCGCGCCGCGCCGCTCGCCGCGCCGCTCGCCTCGCGCCTGCACCACCACATCGACACAGACCTGCTGCGGGGCTGCTCCCGCTCCGGGGGCGGCGCCAGCGTGACGGCGTGCGGAGGCCTGGCGCTGCGGCACACGTCGCAGCGCGCGCCCCACGCGTTGTACGCGAACCAGCACTCGCTGCACTGCCACATGCGCGCCGCGCCGCTCGCCGCGCCGCTCGCCTCGCGCCTGCACCACCACATCGACACAGACCTGCTGCGGGGCTGCTCCCGCTCCGGGGGCGGCGCCAGCGTGACGGCGTGCGGAGGCCTGGCGCTGCGGCACACGTCGCAGCGCGCGCCCCACGCGTTGTACGCGAACCAGCACTCGCTGCACTGCCACATGCGCGCCGCGCCGCTCGCCGCGCCGCTCGCCTCGCGCCTGCACCACCACATCGACACAGACCTGCTGCGGGGCTGCTCCCGCTCCGGGGGCGGCGCCAGCGTGACGGCGTGCGGAGGCCTGGCGCTGCGGCACACGTCGCAGCGCGCGCCCCACGCGTTGTACGCGAACCAGCACTCGCTGCACTGCCACATGCGCGCCGCGCCGCTCGCCGCGCCGCTCGCCTCGCGCCTGCACCACCACATCGACACAGACCTGCTGCGGGGCTGCTCCCGCTCCGGGGGCGGCGCCAGCGTGACGGCGTGCGGAGGCCTGGCGCTGCGGCACACGTCGCAGCGCGCGCCCCACGCGTTGTACGCGAACCAGCACTCGCTGCACTGCCACATGCGCGCCGCGCCGCTCGCCGCGCCGCTCGCCTCGCGCCTGCACCACCACATCGACACAGACCTGCTGCGGGGCTGCTCCCGCTCCGGGGGCGGCGCCAGCGTGACGGCGTGCGGAGGCCTGGCGCTGCGGCACACGTCGCAGCGCGCGCCCCACGCGTTGTACGCGAACCAGCACTCGCTGCACTGCCACATGCGCGCCGCGCCGCTCGCCGCGCCGCTCGCCTCGCGCCTGCACCACCACATCGACACAGACCTGCTGCGGGGCTGCTCCCGCTCCGGGGGCGGCGCCAGCGTGACGGCGTGCGGAGGCCTGGCGCTGCGGCACACGTCGCAGCGCGCGCCCCACGCGTTGTACGCGAACCAGCACTCGCTGCACTGCCACATGCGCGCCGCGCCGCTCGCCGCGCCGCTCGCCTCGCGCCTGCACCACCACATCGACACAGACCTGCTGCGGGGCTGCTCCCGCTCCGGGGGCGGCGCCAGCGTGACGGCGTGCGGAGGCCTGGCGCTGCGGCACACGTCGCAGCGCGCGCCCCACGCGTTGTACGCGAACCAGCACTCGCTGCACTGCCACATGCGCGCCGCGCCGCTCGACTCGCGCCTGCAAGCACCACATCGACACATTGGTCAACACAAGTAACACAGAGACAACCCTAAGTTACAGGAGTTCAAAGAAAAATAAATAAAAATAGGAACGAGCCTCACAGTAGAAGCAAAATATGTATGATGTGTAACATCTGTACCTTTCACAAAAAAAATCACAAAAGTTGCCTAATGCTAAAGAATTAGTTTTCACGTAAAAAAGAGTGTGGATTCAATGATGAATAACTTACGAGGACTGCTGAATAGAAGGCACTTTAGACGGCTCCCGCGGGTTGTGCGACACTTTGCCGATAGAGGGCAGCATGTTGAACACTTTGGCCTCTTTCGTCGCACCGATATGCGAGGTCCTTATATTGCTCTCACCGACCGGAGATATACAGTTCTCTGCGCCTAACAACTCATCGATACGAGCGTAGTCCCCTTCCCCGATATCATTGGAGTACAACACTTCATTCTGGGAATTGCTCATCACAGTCTTTGTATCTTGCACCGATACATACGAGTACCTGGTACCATTGTTATTGACTTGCAATTGGAGGTTCAAATCCTTGTATTTGCCTTTATTTGGCAAAGCGTAAATGACTCCTTCGGCGTTCGTGTCCCAACTGCATTCTTTATCTATCAGTTCTGTGAGGTCCTCCTTTTTATCAACACTCCGATCTTCGGGTTTCGTTAAAGTACTGCAATAGCTCGCTAAGGATTTCTGGTAGTCGTTCAAGCTTCGTCTACTGGATATGACTTTCCCGACTGGGCGGTTTTCGTTGTTCTGTTCGGAAAACGAGCGGCGATACGTCGGTCGCGTTTCTGGGGAGTTCTGGGCGCTGATTGACCTTTGGAATGGATCCCCTAAATTAGTTGATTGCGGCCAATCTGGGACTGTTATCATGATACCACCGGAGGATGGCAAAGACGTCGCCCCATCTCTGCCGCTAAACGTCTCGTGTCTACCCAACGTGGTAACACTCAAACCTCTAGTGTTAGATATACGCGATAATGGAGATATTCTAGGCGACAAACACGCTTCACAATGCGTCCTTATACCGGAGTTCTCCAGCGTACATTTGCTGCAGGCCCACTTTTTCAAATGCAGCGCCCTGCTCTGTTCCCTTTGGTACTCTTTCACGTAGTTAAGTTCCCAGTTGGATTTGCTCTCATTGCACTTCTTGGGACGCCTCGTTACGGTGTGGAGACTCCTCAAGAAAGACTCTCTGGGTGTGCACGATGAAGTACCGTATCTCTCTGATACTAGCAAGCTCGTGGGTCTGTTGATTGTCCCCCTAGTTTCTTCCACGTTCCACCACTTGTGTTGGGAGTTAATCACCGAGCCATGGGAGAGAGACCTGGTGACGCCGTGAGCGTGGTCTGTGATCTGTGTGGGGGATAAGCGAAGGGACTGCACATCGAGATTGAGCGGGCAACCGCCGGTATAACTTGACGAGGGCTTGTATGAAGGGACCGCTAGTGTGTTGGATCTTATCATACTGTGGTCTGGAAAAGAAACCATTTTACATACATTTACCAGCTTGCACCTGTAACTTCATTGGTGTGAAACTACATATAAGCTTTAAGTTGAAGAAACTATAAGATGGGTTCTTATCTTAGTTATAGAGTATTGTGATCACCTCATTAGCTATTTGCAAACTTTGTGCTAAAAGTGTTTACGTACCTTGATCAGACTTATCCTTGTCAGTCATCCCTGAAGATTGCTCCTCGTCATCAGATAATCTGTTACAACCAATAAACCCATGTTAAATTAAGTAACAACAGAAACTGTTCTGATTTCAAATCGAGCTTAGAATTATTATCCTATGTTAAAGTAAGATCATAACATAACATTTTCTAATGGAAAAGAAGATGGTAATAGGGGAATGTACTAAGGATTCAAAGTAGCTGCCTTAGAGATATAATCTTGAGATCCTTGTACTCTATTTTTCACATCTTCACTTCAAGCATTCTAGGTAGTTCAATCCACGACGACGCGCCCCTACTTCACAATCGTTTATGTTTTGTGATTCGTAAGGAATTAGGAAGGAGTGGGGCGCGTTTTCGTGGTTTAAACGCACTATATGTCAAATGGTTTCCAAATTTAATCCTCAAGTTATAGACAACTGTGCCAATGTGGCGATGGTTTTCAGGGAATGGCATGATTTCTATAGTTCCTGATATGCAGTTGGAGTTTTTTTAACGAATTCACTATTCATTTTATTTTTACACTTTAGTTTGATTTTTTACAGTTTTTTTACGACGCGCACACGTTGCGCAGGCCGCAGCCACAGCGCCACGCGCGGCTCGCCAGGGGCGCCGACCCCACGCACGACCATCCTGAGAAACGAGTCTCGCGCTGTACCTGTAGACAGGCGCATGGGGAGCGATCTTGTCGCAGGCCGCGCACCGCCACGACGCGGACACGTTGCGCAGGCCGCAGCCGCAGCGCCACGCGCGGCTCGCCAGGGGCGCCGACCCCACGCACGACCATCCGCTGCAAGAGAGGCAACACTTATTCACTCTCCCAACCAAAACACAAAAAAAGCATACAAGCAGCTGCACATTGTAACAATTTGTCTTTGAGTCAGTAAAAATAAATAATAAACAAGCCCTTTATTGAGCCCTTTATTCAGATCAACTTAATACAAAATACATATCTAACTTATTATTTATTAACACTAATCCTACATAAATATTTCTCTCTTTTTTATATTCTGTAGATCTAATTGCCAGTTGGCAAAAGCCTCCTCCAAACTTTTCCATTCTTTGTTAAGCCACTCTATTCCACATCACTCCTGCTACTTGTACAAGTAGCTTCGAGTCAGTACTAAATGCTTAAACTTAAAGCATTTCGTTGTTTCAAAGCACACCTCAGAATCCATATACCAGACATGGTTGTCTGCTATGCTCGAAGTTTCTCTGGGGGATCAAATCAGAAATCAGGAGATCCGTAGACGAACCAGAGTCATTGACATAGCTCAATGTATTGCAAAGCTTAAGTGGCAATGGGTGGGGCACATAGCTCGTAGAACCGACAGACGTTGGAGATCCAAAGTGCCGGAATGGCGACCCTGCACAGGAAAGCACAGTGTTGACAGGCCTCCGATCAGATGGACTGACGACATTACGAGTCGCGGGAAGGCTCTGGATACAAGTAGCGCAGGACCGTGTGGGCTGGAAATCATTGCAGGCCTAGCAGTGGATATTCATCAGTGAGAAACGAACGAACACCTCATGGACAGATTTAGTTTATTATATTTTTGTTTCTCTGAATGAGTACTATATATTTGTTGAAAAGTTTAGGTTTAAGCTGACAAACAGAACTCAGCCACTTTAACTGTATAACAAAACAATAAAGTCGTTTTATAATCACATTTTAATTACAGCTATTTGAGTTTTTTTTTATTAATTCATAATTTCGCACTGTTGCTAAAGGATTAACAAGGATTACTTTGTATTTGTAAAACAGATGTTTTTAATGTTCACTTCACTATTCTGAGTGTAACTTGACCTAAAATACTGAAAAGTACTGACTATATTTCTAACATAGGAACAATGCAAAAGATGTACCTATGAACCTTTACATAATTTGGTAGCAAAGTTTATTATACACTCAGCAACAGTTATTTAAGTGTAAAATAGTATTGGAAATATGTAAGACTGTTGTGAATATTACAAAGACTTGACATGGAATAAATACGATTGATTCAGTACATAACTACATGACATTACATACCAAGAATCATCGCGCGTGTAATTGCCTCATTTCCACGACAACAATGACTAACTCCCTACGTAAAAAGGGCAACAGACAACAATCCAGTTAATGAACTTCTATTATAAACACGCAACGACCTAATACAATGGGAATATAACCTAAATATGGACTGGGAAAAATCGATACTCTTTGACATATGCAACAATGGAATTAGGTGTCAATATAATAAAAGAAACGTTACCTATTGAAATTGTTTGTCGCCGGTATGACGATCGCCTCGGACCCAGGAGTCGTCCCGCCGCTCTTTTCCGCCCTAGATGCGTATTCAGAAGACGAATCGGTGCAATAACGTTTCGGGATCTCACTGTCATGACCAGATACTCTCTTTATTCCACATTTTAAACATTTCACACTCTCCGTAGGGTTGATCTGACCGCACGCCTGACAATGCCATTGCAGCACCGATGCGATTGAGCCCATTTTAATTCACACATGGCTATGTGACCATAACAATACGTCTTTTTATAAAAACAATTCGAGGTCCACGGAAAATGAAAACAGCTGATCCACCATGTTGTTTGTGTATAACTTTTTTTTAGCCGGTGTTGCTAGATTACGTAATTACCTAAAAAATAAAAACATCAACAAAAATATTGTAAAAATATATAACTTTTTGTTAAATAAATTTTGTGGTTTTATACATGTCCTATAATTTTTGAGTAATTTGTATTATAAAAAAAATGCCTTTGCATACAGCTCCATCTCTTCGCAAATTACGCTGTTAGCTTTTTTACAGCGACATCTATTAATGACATTGACAATATATAGTTTGTCAAGATTGTTATAGATGGCACTATACGCACCCTAAACAATCCCGTTTTAGGGTTCCGTATCACAGCACGGTAGGCATGGTCTCCACCTCTACTCTCTATTATCTTGACTCACACAACGACATGTTTGGCTATATTAGACCTCGCTGGCCGTAGTGTGGGCACCGAATATATTAAAATATTTTTGGGTTAGCACTTAGCAGACACTAGACAGTGCATAATATGTAGACTTCTTGGACCTCAGATAACACGATGAAGAAGTATTTTCCCTCTTTTTAATGAAAATGAAAATAATATTCTTCATGCATAGAAATTGTTTGTAATTAAATTCTACTAGCACTCAAATCGAGAACGCGCTCTAACTGGGGTAACTTAGTAGGCCTACATTTACTCCAGGGAGGTCCTCAAAAAAAATAGGAATTAGTATTCGTATCTAAGGTTGTCAGGTAATTCCAGCCAAATCCCTCAAAAACCATTAATCCAGCCGTGGAGCGCGACGAAAAAATTTGTCAAATGCAAATCGCGTCCAACAGCGCGTGGCGCGTGCCACCAAAATAGCAATGTTTATGTCTTCCCGAGGTTTTCCCGCGGAATTATGGCCGCCATTTCGAAACGCTGCGGCGCCATTTTGGTTAACCTTTTCAGAGTTAAGTGCCATTCAGGCTATGAGTCATGCAGTGAGGGAAGATTTTTTTTTTATTATTTTTTAGTGACTAGCAAGTATGGTAGACGTAATCAAGCTTTTTGGGCGCCAAATAGTTATCAAAACTGTATTCCCACTCGATTCATTAATCATAATTATTATTGCGATATCATTTCTTGAATGGACATTGCAAACAGGACCAAAAACTCGTCAAAGTAACTAAGCTGAAACTAATTACCTACCTGAATTAACTTTTCAATTTAATCCATAAACAAGGCAACTTGGAGTTCTAAAAGTTATTATATTTGAGCCAGTGTCCAAAACTGGTGCGTTGCGGAAGGAAGTTGTCGCTGGCGGCTCGGAGCCTGCTAATGGAAAAGCGGTCAAATTTCGAAAGTGTACTTATTTACTCGTTAATTAGGTATAGGTAGGTACCGGGCAAAATTGCTCAGCCTACAACATCGACCCAATGTTGCCTGTTTAGCGGTTTTTTGCAGCATTTATACTTTGGAGAGTATGCTGAGGAACTCCACAAGCTGGTGCCTCCTTAATCGTTCTACCACATGACCGCAAGACGCTAGAAGTGGCATGCTTAAGTGGCATGGTTGGTGTTCAGCGAAATCGACCAAAACGTTTTTCTTCCATGATTCTGATAGGAACCGCTAAGGTGTGGTAATACCCAAAGCTTCTGTGGTCCCAGCCAAGTACTTAGATCTAATCTGGGTTCTTTGAGAGAAGAGAAAATAGACATGCTCTAGATAAGCGCGCTCCCGGCTCCACCTATATTGATATGATTGTAGTCAAGCGCAAGCCTATAATTAACAATAGAAAAAATACTTACGTTCTTGCTAAGGTTTTGCGGCCTGAAGTTTATAATTATAATATCTATAGTCTACGCAATATCTCGCAGCCCACGGCGCAGTAAAATGGGGTAATCAAAGACTTCTACGTAGGTATATAGAAGTCTTAGTGGTAATAGTAAATTCATTGTTCCCGATACTCATGTAAGTACAGCTTATAGCTGCCTACTAGTGTCTACTGTCTACCTACATTCCTTAGCTATGGCATACAGTATAATTACCTTAATAGAAACATATTCTTTCATAACTAAAGCACCTCTTGCGGTTATGCAAAAATGTAGACAAAGCCCATAACCTATAGCGAAGCGAGTCTCAAAGACGTCTCACAAATTCAACCGGCGTTTCAAAGGAATATTTTACAAGGCTCGGAAAAATATACCCTCAAATTCTTACTTTAATAATATATTCCTAGAAAACCGTTTGTACTTACTTACTAGGTCTACATTTCTTTTGCAGATTTAAAATGTTTCTTTGATCAAATTCAAGGATTCATCTGTTGCTATTCCTTGGGAAATAATGCAATCTTTATTTATATGTACAATTGTCCCTGTAATCCATTTAAGCCCATTATTTTTTACTTACGAAAAAATCTTTTCAAAGATTCAAAGATTCAAAGATTCAAACGGCGCACCGCACTGCGCTCAGCATCCTGAGTCGTTGTCCTATTTTGTCCAGTAATCACTTTGATATTCAACATACTCATACTTACTCTCCAAACCGAAACAGTAATAAATTACTGCTTTACAGTACATTATAATATGCTATGACGAATCTTGTGGTACCACAATAGATAAAAATAGTAAAGATAGGCCGATCCGAACATTTTACGTAAACCTTCTTCATACAAGCAAACAGTAGCTTCATCTGTCAAAATACCCGCCGCCGCCGCTGAGCGAACTACCGCGTGGCCTTATACTTTTGGTACTAATGACACCCATAAACTGGCGACATTTTTTCACGCGGTCTGCCGGGTCTATAGTATGGGTGTCAATGGGTACCACCGAGATATGTGTGAAAACCAGAATTTGTTTACCCTAGGAAATGTAAGTGTTCCTAACAATTTCTAATGAAATGTATACATTTTTTTAGGAAATCTATAGAATTCCTTAACGGTGAAAGGAAATGTGTAAAAGACGAGAACAGGGCAGTGGAGAGTCCATATCAGATCTGTGTCAGCTCTAAAATAGCGACCCTTTCGTTTCCGGCGCTGCGGGACATTTTTAATTTTCATACATTGTCAGTATGAAAATTTAATAGTAGTTTATGGTACAAGTGAGTAAAGTTGGTGATTATCGCTGAGGCGCCATTGAGGCTTAAGATAGCCGAGGACGGTAATCACCAACTTTAGTCACTTGTTGATGTTAAGATATACGGAGTTTACATATGACATTTATTGACACTTTATTGACACTACGTCAAATAGTGTAGTAATCACAGTTCTATGTCTGTATGAAGAAAGTGTCGGCATGAGCCCTCATATCAAGCCTGGGCTTGATCCGAAATATACTTATGGCTAAGTGTATGCGTATTTACTCAAGCGAAATAAACCGTTACCCTACTCTATTAGAAGTAAATCAAACTCTTCCTAACCCATCCATCACACACTCTCACCTTCTGAACAAGGATCTCATAAATATTCCGTTTAGATGAAACTTGAACAATAACTCACTATTCGTAGCACTTTATCAAATTACCCTTCTTTCTTTCGCAGTCGGGTAAAAAGTGCCGACCCAACGCTAAGATTTACCTAAAACTTTTATGGAATTTACGTACCTACTTCAAAAACGTGTAGTGAATTTATCGAGTTCATATTACTGAGATTCAAAGATTCAAAGATTCAAATCATTTATTTCATATAGGTCACTTGTTAGCACTTATGAAATGTCGTAAAAATAATTATTACTGTGAATTGTGAACATTAATTAGACATACTCAATAATAATATTTAGACATGAATTCGATCCATTGATTCGATGAAAGTCTCAAAACTAGATTTTCACTCGAAGGCAAGGATCTATTCGGACTTATTGTGATAAGAAAAACATGTGCCTGCGAGCCTACGCGCAATTTTCCACATCTTTTTGTAAAAGAATAATTTGTAAAAAGTTACCTCCCAAGTTAGTATATAACCACTATAACTTACTATACCCGACAGCGGCCACTTTGAAAGTGGGATGCTTCGGCCGCGGCTGGTTACCACCTTACAGGCAAAGACTTATTAAAGGCTTTATTTAGCATTAAAGTGCAAGTATAATTATATCAACCGTATATATTTTCTAAAGGATCCGTTCCAGCACGATAACATCTTCGGCTGCATCTTCACTAACCATCAGATGAGATTGCATTCTAGTCCCGGAGATAGATTTCAAGGGATCCGGTGGAGAGCTAACCAAATTGAGACTCTTTTTAAGGTGCCATTTTTGGAGTTCTGTTGATTGTCTGTGGTCACTCGGTTGTGTTGATAATAAAAGATAAAATATAATATTATAAAAAAATCTTAAATTTTTCTCTATAGTCAACGAGACGACAACTTTTATTAATCTTATGCTACATTTACGTTTTATCTTTGTTAGGTCCATAGGTTTTTTTCTTAATTTTATTGAGTCACAATTATTTCTATATTTAAACTTAAAACTAAAGCAGTAAAGAGGAGCCACCGCGATTGAATACGTTGACTCCTCGACCCACTTACAAACACAAACTTTTAACTTAACACTTATCAAGACAATAAACATAAAATAAAAAAGAGAAACAAATACTTTAAATATTATGCCTGAATACATAATAAGACATTATAATAGAATAATTAAAAAAGATACATACAGGACATAGGTACGACGATAGCTGCTAGCGTCTGCTATTGAATACATAGCATCTTCAGTCATCCCGCGCGCGCGCGCTTTAAATATTATGTCTGAGTACATAGCAAAACTTAAACAGAGGTTAGGTTCTATTATTTTACCTATGCTTTAAATTCAGAACATGTTTTACATAATATACAGATACATCTAGTACTACCTACCTGACTAATATTTGGATAAAAATAAATCCAATATCACATTTCAATATTTCATAATAATAGATGTCGATAAGGCGACGTATAATGCTAGGTATCAAAGCTCCCGTCAAGCCTCGTCTACGTAGCCTCCTACCGTAGAGCCTAGAGTCTAGACTCTAGAAGTAGGTATAGACCGTCAGGGATTACAGTAAGAGCCTATACATATAACGTCGAGGTGTTGTAACTCCAGTTTGTAGAGGAGGGATAGATCTCACTTGAGAAGTCAATATGTCAGGGTATTTGGGTAAATATAGCCTATACCTATAGGTTTACCTACATGATTATTTGATCGTTACCTACTAATTTAAATTATTTGGCTGAAAGTTAAGTGTACGAACAAAAAAGTTTAAGTAATTTTAACGTTTTTAGCAGCTTTTCAGTTTAGAAATAATTCTCTCCCCTTGGATATCAAACAGTCTCAATCACTATCAATTTTTAAAACAAAATTGAAGCTATTTTATCTATCCTCCATTTGATGTGTTTATTTATTTTTACTTTTTATTCCACTTATCTGTCGTCTATTCCACTCTTATTTACTGTTGTATTTTCATTTATATATATATATATATATATAAGACATTGAGGATCTCCAAAATGAAACCACAAGTTGTTTCTCTGAAATAACAAAGTTTTGTTTTATTACAAGTTTTGTTTTATTTTACAATTATCTAGTTATTATCAAGTTACGACAATTACACTTCTATCTCACCTGAAATAACAAAGAAACGACATTTAAAGTTCACTATATCTCGAGTCCTCAATCACATTCTTTCTATGAGTTTTTATTACGATAAAAAATGCACAAAACAATTTCAGCGTCCCTCGCCATTTTAAATCATCGACACAGATCACTAATCATAGGTACCTATGCGACAGACAGCTGATACGCGAAGCGCGGCAAATTCAAATGAATGAAATGTCACTCATTTCATTACATCTCCCCCCCTAAGAGCGAAAATTCTAAGCAATATATCTGTAAAATGTACTTATAAGTCATCTTCATATTCATTATCATCTCCTTCATCTTCTTCATCCTCTGTTATGACAGGTTGCAATTTTGTTATATGAAATAATGTTGATTCTGTTTTTCTGTTGCCTGTATCAATCCTATAAATGGAATTCGATATTTTCTCTATTATCTTGAAAGGGCCTATTTTTAATTCGTCTAATTTCTTTCTATTCAGCCTATTTCCATTTTCTACATATACACTGTCTCCTACATTAAATTCTTGCATTTTTCTATTTCTATCAAATATTTTCTTGTTATACTCATGAGATTTTATTGTATTCTCTAATGCCAATCTTCTATCAGCAATCCACTTGTCTTCCTTTTCCATCGTTTTGAATTCATTTGGTAGAATACTGACATTTGTACCATCCAGTAAATATTTTGGTGCAAAACCTGTAACGGAGTGTTCTGTTTCATTATATTTTTGTATACATTCTCTTGCCAGTGTTGTCCATGTTCTCTTATTATTTTTCTCATTCATTTTACACCTTATTTTATTTACTATTGTTTGGTTTAATCTTTCATTCAAGCCGTTCGAGAATGGTGTATTCACGGCTGTAAAAATTAGTTTAATATTATTTTCCTGCAAAAATTGTTTAAATTCTCTTGAATTTATGCCCGGATATTGATCTGTCAGGATAATTCCAATCTCATCTGTCTCTAGTACTTTCTTTGTTAAATTTATAAAGTCACATGCATTCTGGGTTTTCGAAGTCGCAATAAATGCATATCTTGTGTAGTGATCTACTAAAAGGTGTAGATATTTCTTTGTAGACCTAGATCCTCCAAATCCACCAATAGTATCCATTGACATTATTTCAAATGGTTTGGTGGCTGGTCCCAGTTGTGACAGTAATCCTGTTTTACTTCTGTCTTCCACCCGTAATGGTATTGCCCAAAATGCTGAGTTTATATCTAGTGTAGTAAAATACTTGCAATTTCTAGTTTTGATAATTAGATCATCTATCAAAGGAAATGGTTGAGCTTGTGGTATAACTATTTTGTTTAACTCTCTGAAATCTACACATAAACGGGATTTTCTATTTTCACCTTTTTTAAACGCCAATGTCACTGGAGCAGCGAAAGGACTGTATGATTCTTCTATTAAATTGTTCTTTAGTAACATCGATATTTGCTCTTCAATTTCTAATCTATCTTGTATTGTACATCTGTATGGTCTTTTACTACAATATTTATTTACTTGTAAATCTATGCGAGCTTCATAATCTTTAACTGAACCTATATCATACTTGTCCTTAGCAAATATTGTTTTATATTCCTTTATAATTTTCTCTATCTCAATTTTCTTTTGATTATCTAAATGGTCTGTCATACTTATAAATTCCTCTGTTTCTATGTGTTCATTGAAATTTACTGTATATTTTTTTATATTATTATCTTCATTTCTGTTATCTTTAGACATCCTGTCTATTTTATTTGTTATTTTCTTTTGTTCTATCTGCAAGTTCTCATTTTGGGTTAATCTGAATTTCTTTATCATATCTAATCCGATTATGAAATCATCAAAATCTTCATTTTCTACTATGTATACATCCACCTCTTCTTCTAAATCAAATATTTTAATTTTTATTGTTATCAAGCCATCCATCTTCTTCACACCATTAACCGTTTTCATGTATGCTATGTTCACATCATCTTTTTTTTCTTTTACTTTTATTAATCTTGAATTTATTATAGAAATCTGTGAGCCTGAATCATAAATACCACTCACTTCTAGTTTATTTTCTAATAAAAGCTTGATTTTGATTAATGGTGTGCTTACTAGTTTTTTTTTCAGTATTTATGTCTACTTCAATTATGGAGTTATTGTTTACATTTTTAGTTTTAAGAACTTTTTCAGGTTCATTTTTATTTTTCTTGAACCAACATGACTCCTCCGGATGATATCTAATTCCTTTGTCCAAAGACTCACAAGTCTTACATGACTTCTTCTCATAAGTTTTATTTTTATTATAAAATGTACTGCTCTTTATGTTAGTTGAGTTTTTCTTATACATCGTGCCTTCATATTTTCTTATCTCGTTGAACAAGTCAGTAGTGTTGTTGAGTTCATCCCTGTTTAACTTATTTAAGATAAATCCAGGTAAACCAGTTGCAATAAGATCTATCATTGTTTTGGAATCTATAGATTTGTTTATATCTAATAAAAGCCGTTCTTTTTTTATGGCATAATCAATTAACTGTCCTTCTTTATACCTAAATGCGAGAGCATATGTGACTATGTCCCATCCTTGGTTTTTAAAAGTTTCTAAAAACTTGTCTTTCCATTCACTCCATTCAGAATTTATTGTTAGTTTTATGATCATCGAGCTATACCAATCCAAACAAGGTTTATCTAAAAATAACCTCAAAATGTCTATTTTTGTCTCATCTTTTGTTATATTAAAGCGCGCACACTCTTTTTCAAAAATTTCTATCCATTGCATCGCATTAGGATTTTTGCTTGTGAATTTTTCAATAATAAATTTTTCTGAGATATGTTTTAAGTTATGTTGACTTTCTTTCTTAGTTGTAGTTTCTATTAATTGTTCCAAGATTTGTTGCAAAGTGTCATTTTTGTCCTTTGCTTGTGTTGTGCTCACTTCATCTAAATATTGATCTAAAAATTGCATATTACCTTCCTCATCTACATATGTCTTCTTTAGATTTTCATCCAACTTTATCCATACTTTTCTACTCTGGTGTCTTTTTTTAATGCTATTTTTTACTTTTGCGAAAGTGTTCGTTTTAACAATATATGTATGATGACTCACCGGCTTCAGTTCCTCGGGTAAAACATAACATTTTCCTTCTTCAGTACATATTGAAGTTATGGCTAATACATTTGATTTGCCATCATTTGAGGCTATCATCGTAAACTCAAACTGAAGCCGGTCCATATTCTCTTAGTTCACAAAAATGTCGTTTTATAAGACATTGAGGATCTCCAAAATGAAACCACAAGTTGTTTCTCTGAAATAACAAAGTTTTGTTTTATTACAAGTTTTGTTTTATTTTACAATTATCTAGTTATTATCAAGTTACGACAATTACACTTCTATCTCACCTGAAATAACAAAGAAACGACATTTAAAGTTCACTATATCTCGAGTCCTCAATCACATTCTTTCTATGAGTTTTTATTACGATAAAAAATGCACAAAACAATTTCAGCGTCCCTCGCCATTTTAAATCATCGACACAGATCACTAATCATAGGTACCTATGCGACAGACAGCTGATACGCGAAGCGCGGCAAATTCAAATGAATGAAATGTCACTCATTTCATTACATATACATACGTATATTATGTGTATTTACTTTATTTAATTAGTACACCCCTTCCGCTTTCTTTAATTTTTTATAATATCCTCTACCCTAAGGTTGCCTGGAAGAGATCGCTATTTTAGCGATAAGGCCGCCTATTGTACATGCTGTATCTGCTATATGTCTGTTGTTTTTGTTTTGGTGTACAATAAAGCATGTTTTACTTTACTTTACTTAAATATCATGTTAGTTAAGTGTAGTATATTAGCGGTATGGAGCTATACTTAGTTTGAAGCAAATGTTAAAATTACTTGTATGGAGTTAGTAGAATTTTCCAAGAATATCTTTTGTATACCATCATAACTTTTAAATGGCTAAAGAAGGGCTGAACCGATATCGTTGTATGTACTGTGTAAAGTATGTGTTAAATTATGTCGTTAAATTAATTTCAAATAATTAAAAATATCGCAGGCATCAATTATTTATCTACATAATTAGGATACATTATTTGCAGTTAGTTAATATTTCTATTGTTTTTAAGTTACTTACTTATAAAAAGCTATTTCTTGACGTTCTCTTTTTATTTAAACTGTTTCCTGTAGTGTGGTGTAAACTTGCCGTAAAACTTATCTATAATCATCATGAAAACCTGACGATCAGTAATTCTATTTATGTAACGGATAGTCGTCTTCGATAAGTCACGTGATCAATCTGTCCATACATTTTTGGAATTTCGTTCCATATATTTAAAGATAAGGCTGCGCTCACACATGGGCGGCTTTTCCGTAAAAACAACCTGAACCGTTAACCGAAAATTATGTATCGCGTTATCGCCTTCGCTAGACACATTACAGCAAGCTGATTCGGAACCCATAATTTTCAGGGGCTCGTGAGGTTAATTAGGCAATGCAATTAATAGCGCACTGGCGAGCGTCCAACGCCCCCCACTCCCCCCCTCCCCCTACCTGCATGCATGTGGCTAATTGTTTCCGAGATTCTGTGCATGCCAATCCAAATAAGGAATGAGAAGATTCGTATACTGATAGAAACAGCTAAAGCATTGAAGTATTTCTTCAGTTTCGCCACCCGCTTTATCGCTTACTTCAATACCAAATCGCACGTGATTGCATGCATGCCCATTCATGCAATCAAAAAAGAAACTTTGTTTCAATACTTGGAATATTCAAACTTTTCATCATCTCAACCCCTTTTTTATGTCTCACTGCTGGGCACGGGTCTCCTCTCAGACTGAGAGGGGTTTGGCCATAGCCTACCACGCTGGCCAAGTGCGGCCAAGTTGGCGGGCTTTACACACCTTCGAGAACATTTATGTGAACTGTCAGGGATGCAGGTTTCCTCACGATGTTTTCCTTCACCGTTAAGCAAGTGATATTTAGTTTCCTAAAAACGCACATAGCTCGGAAAAAACAGAAGCACGTGCCCAGGGTTCGAACCCGCGACCCCTTTATGAGAGGCGGAGGTCGGAACCACTGAGCTATCACTGCTTTTACTTATTCCAACTTTTACTTTGATTCTAATTGGTAGGCATTATGCACTATAGGTAGGCAGAGCCTGAAACTCCTAAAAGCGTCGTCTCAAGAGCAGCTTAAACCTCGGTTCCACAAGTACGTGCTTCGAGCTTCAGGATAATCCATCTCGGTTACGATCAATGATGAAATACGCTACGCTAAGAGGACGGGAAAGATGTGACGTATGTTGAAGCCAAATCTCAAATATGGAGTCACGCGTCATACATTTCGGTACATTTCGGCACATACCGCTGTCGGTCGCATACATTAGCGCCATTTTACAGTTTTGACAAATTAAAATCCGGCTTCAGGGTGGAGCCTAAAAATGTATGTGTGAGTGACGTCAGTAAGTGCTGATCCTTTAATATGTTTAATCAATGGTTACGATACAGGACCTAAATACCTCCTACATAAGAGTAAAGCCATCTATGCATCGTACATCGATATTCAAGTGAGCTTGACTTGCACTTAGGTCAACGAATAGAAAATATGTTACAGTCTGTGGCATAGAGATACTATGTACTAAATGGTCTGTGGTCATTTACTTGTTTTAGAGTCGTCTTAAATAAATGCATCAGGACATTACACACATCTCAATCTAGCCTCAAAGTAAGTAGAAGCTTGTGTTTTAGGTACTAGATAACTGATAAATATACATAATATTTAATATACATGAATACAATAATTAAAAAATTAAAAAAACACGACTGCCTTGTGGTAAAAAGACTTTTTCCAATAAAAAGAAATATCGAACCCACGAACTCCGACGCAGACAGCAGCTGGATCGCTATACCCCTACCCTATTCGGTCGTCAATGGTAATGCCAGTGTTAAAAGACCCTACTATAGTTTACAGAATATTTAAAGGTGGGTCTACACGAGCCGAACACAATTCGTGTAGTGTTGACCGACACAAGCTTCGAACGAGCGCGCTGCGAGCATTTCGTCCGTACTCGGCTGCGTTCCGCTTGTTGCCGGTTTTTTGACGAACACAAAGTGATTGGAGGACAGTGCAGATCGTTGTAGGTTCGTTGTACGTCCACACTTGACGCCGCGAACGACGAAGCGAAACGGCTCCGCTTGTGCTTCGCTCGTGCTCGGTTCGTCTAGCGTAGACCCTCGTTAAGGGGCAAGCCACGGGTGTGCCTGCGAAATTCAAATTGTTAGTGGTTTTTCGCGATTTTTAAGTTCATAAATAACACATAATAGGCTTATGGCAGTCATATTGCGAGAATTCCAGTATCGTCTTCACGTGTTCATATAAAAATATCTGCTTGAAAGTGTCGAGTTAAAGAACTTAGTCCGAGATTTGCGAGTTACTCACTTCATACTCGATACTCGGACTAATTTCCTAGGAAAGACATTTTTATGCAAGGATTTTGATATAAACATGTGAAGATGACACTGCCATTCCCGCAAATTGACTACTATAAGCCTCAATAAGCCTGTCTAGCGTAAAAATCACAAAAACCACGAAAATTTTTTTTTTTTTTCACTCGTTAATTTCACGTTAATACTGTCGTAATGCCAAGTCTTTCTCGTTTCTTCATTATTTTCCCTAAATAGTACCAAATTAAGTAAAGAAAATTGCTGCTAAATTATAAATTCGTCGAAGAGAAGATAACTAATTCCGTTCGAAACAATCTTGATGATTTTGATGAAGCGTTTGTTAGTCCCCACTCTCCCCGGCGGAGCGGGACTTGAAAATATCGCCAAAGTTTCTGAAATTGAATAAATAATTCATGGAAGCGGGAATGCGATTGACAGATGGGTATCGATATGATTTATTTTAATCGAGTCCCTAAAATTAAAAATTATTTTAAGTTATAAAATAAAGTTATAAAGTAAGTTATAAATTATTTTAAGTTATAAAGTTTCCCATCTATGATCTATGATTGAAATGTAAGTAAGAAGTCTGTGTTTGTAAAGGTTTATATTATATTCTGTGTTGACAGACAGATGTCATGGTGACAACCAGAAGTATAGCGAATTGGACATAATTTTTCGTAAAAGCATAAAAAGTGTATTCCCGACTCCAGTGTTGTAAAAATATAATATTAAAATAAACCAGTACACCTCGCAATTTTACTTGAATAGTAGAGAATAGAGTAAGTATACAGGAAACCGCTGTATTTGTTTACATTAAAACTAACAACGAACTTTCCTTAAAGTATGTTGGGATAGGGAACGGGAACAGGAACAATGATGACGCGATATTTGTTGAAAAGCATAAGCCTTAAAACGCAAATAGGTACGTGTATCGCAAAAATAAAGTTTTTCGGTGTGTATATGCCATATTTTTGTTTCGGCCGCATAAAATGTTACCAACGGCTGTCAAATGGAAAGTAAATAATAATACGTAGTTTTGTTTGCAGTGTAAAATGTTTTATTCATGTATGTTTTAAAAACCGCGCTGATTGGTCGCGATACGAGCAAATGTTTTACATTAAAATCGACAGCCCCTGATGCTCTAGTTAGCCCCTTTTAAAAACTGGCCAAGTGCGAGTCGGTTTCGCACACGAAGGGTTCCGCATCATCGACAAAAACAAAAGGTTTTTGAATCTTTTTTCTTCAACATGCTCATATTTCATACCCTTGCGTTAAAAGTTCTAGCAAATCAGAGGGATAGGCTTAGTTTATTAGCCCTTATTGCAATCATTCAGAAAAATCAAAATATTTATTCTTTCACAGAACCCTATGTCGGACTCTACCGCCACATTCGGATAACAATTTGCCATCGAAAAGAAAATTGTAAACAAAACTGTAAACACAATTAAAATATTATGTAAAAATTAAAAAATAACAATAAAAACCTACTTTAACTCTTCAAACCTACCTTAACCTACTTTAAATCAAACTATACCCTTGAAGTCAACTTGAAGTTATCCTTCCTTTCCAATAAAACAAGAATGATTGACATCGGTTGGCGAGATATTGAGTTATTCGTCCATTTGTCGCGAATGTATGACTTACATGGTTTTCTCATGGTAAAAAAAGCATCATCAAAATCGGTTCAACCAGTTGAAACTTTTGAGGTGACAAACATATGAAAAAAATCGTATTGAAAACCTCCTCCTTTTTCGAAGTCTGTTGTAAATAATTGTGTTTAGCACAGTTTAAAGATATTCTGGTGATAGTAGGTAGGTACTATAAGATTAAGCAATGCTTCAAGAAAAGCTCACAAAACATCTTTATAAAATTGTTGGTTATTAAAGTTCTTTTGACTGCAAACCTTTTCACTGTTACAAAAATAGTTTTCGCCGAAACTTATTTTCAGGACCACTGCACACCACATTCCTGTCGGTTATCATTTCCACTACTCTTCTCTTACAGTTTAGCTACTATACAGTTGGTGAACGACATTGTACAAAATACGTCATAGAATTTCGATGTAACCGGCAAACCTCATGTTGGAACTATTATGCTCGTACAAAATACGTCATAGAATTTCGATGTAACCGGCAAACCTCATGTTGGAACTATTATGCTCGTACAAAATACGTCATAGAATTTCGATGTAACCGGCAAACCTCATGTTGGAACTATTATGCTCGTACAAAATACGTCATAGAATTTCGATGTAACCGGCAAACCTCATGTTGGAACTATTATGCTCGTACAAAATACGTCATAGAATTTCGATGTAACCGGCAAACCTCATGTTGGAACTATTATGCTCGTACAAAATACGTCATAGAATTTCGATGTAACCGTCAAACCTCATGTTGGAACTATTATGCTTCTTTGGACACATATATTCAAATGATTATACCTACTTTATTATTTTTTGTTAAGTCTGTAATCTGTTGATAGGTATGCTAATATCTTAAAATGCTATTTGTTTATTATTAGCGTAAGCCCAGATTGTTTTACATTGCTTTATCTTCGTTTGTACGAAGCAGCTAAGAAAAACGAATAACTAAGGCTTCGTTGTAATCAAACTGTAACACGATTGTTGATCTAACTCTTCTAGAAAGTTTTTAGAATCACAATAGGTACATAGATGAGCCCTAAACCTCCAAAAAAGTCCACGTTTTTGTCTCGTGTGTGACACGTTGTCACTCTCTCCGTCACTAGTGAAAATGTAGCATGCTGAGAGCGCACTCAACATGTTTGTGGACGTTTTTGATGTGCGCAATGTAGGCTTCGGGCCCATCTAGCTCTTCTCATCATCTTTAACTCTTTGAATAGGTAGGTATATTATTATCACTAGTATTTCAAGGTATTCTCGTTTAAGTCTTAAATCCGAGTTTTAAGACCAGTTTTTAAGAAGAAATGGGTTAACTTAAGGATGCTAAACTGTAAAATTGTTAGACACGGTAAGAAAAGTGTATAGAATTCCTCCAACAAAAGAATTTGATAAGGCCCTCAATTATTGTAGCCGTTCACCGGTGGGTCCCTCTTACGGCCATTCGCAATTTCCCCCAGAACGCTGTGGAGGATCAAGGGAGACGTTAATGGCGTCATAAATTGTGCATCCCCTCGACTGTACCAACACCGTATAGGTATGAATTCCCGTAAAGTGCATTAGTGCAAGTATTCTATGCTACGTAGCGTTTAAACCGACGGACGTCTACTGCTGGGCAAAGGTCTCCTGCATATAACTTCCAGCCCACACGGTTTCTACACAGCATCGTACCGGAACGCTAAATCGCTTGGCGGTACGTTTTCGCTGGTAGGGTGGTAACTAGCCACGGCCAAGGCTCCCACCAGACCAGACCTGAGCCAATTCAGAAATTATAAACTTCCAAAGTGGCCCGTGGCGGGAATCGAACCCGCAACCGCCCAATCGAATCCGAGCGTGCGTCCTGCGCCACTTGAATCCAGCGTCTTCCAGCGACTCTCCTAATGTCTTATTTATTTATTCAAAGCGCCACCAAAAAAATCACAATATGTATCACATTGATAAATACATATAACTCTGTACTACATACACATATGATTCAACTTAAAGGTAGCTCCAACATGCATAATAATTGTTCAAGTCTTCATTTCATGTCGCAGGTCTGCCAACACTGCGCTTTCCCGTGCGGGGTCGCCATTCCAGCACTTTGGGTCCCCGACGTCCGTCGGTCCTACGAGCTATGTGCCCCGCCCATTGCCACTTCAGCTTCGCGATACGTTGAGCTATGTCGGTGACTCTGGTTCGTCTACGGATCTCCTCATTTCTGATTTGATCACGTAGAAAAACTCTGAGCATAGCTCTCTCCATCGCCCGCTGAGTTCCCTATGCTATGGTTTACGTTATATCTCGCTGCCCACGGAATAATAAAATAGGTGTTTGTTGCCAGTTCTTCTCAGTACAAACCTGCTTACCGAACCTGGCGGTAGATTCTTAACATTTCATGAGGGCTTATCTAAGCCTATGTGAAATAAAGAATTTCATTTCATTTCATTTCAAGGCAAGGCAGACTTGTCGTATTTTTTTAACTATATAGGTTAACTCTTGACTATGATTACACCTAATGACAAATGATGATACAGTGTTAACATGCTTGTCTATAGTCATTCTTCTTTTTATTAATCTATTTTTAGCGCCTGCCAAGAAGACATGGGTGTGGCAACAACAATTTTGATTAACTATTATTTAAAATAAACTAGCTAGCTATTTCATCATATCGCAAGCAGATTATATGCTCTGATTAGACTACAATAAATGATTGTTTGCACAGTACATTAGTTCGTTAGTGTTGCGAATTAATTTTGAACCGATTCCGCTTGTACGATATAATCGGGCTTGTTCGGGGATAGATTACGCCTCAGACTACATTAAATATGTGGATTACGCTGTGGATTACGCTTGTAATTCTGTGATTTCCACTGAAATTCACGCTTAATAAATTCACAGGTAATTTCAAGTGTGAAATTACCTGTGAATTTATATTCATTCATCATCAACAATGAAATCACCAAAATTCTTACTTCTACCTACCACCTATATGCGGACGATTTGCAGCTCTATTAGGCATGCAACACTGTCAGACTTGGAGGCGGAGATAACAGCAATGAACGCAGACTTAGATGCAATCAAAAATTGGGCTGATTCATTTGGCTTATTAGTTAACCCTAATAAATCACAGGTTATGGTAATAGGAAGCAGACCGCTAAGAAATCGCATTAACTTCAATGATCTGCCTTCGGTTTCTTATGATGGCATACCCATTGCTTACACATCCACAGCAAAAAACCTAGGATTGACTATGAATGGCAACCTCGCGTGGACAGCTCATATAAATCAGATCAGTAAACGTATGCACTATTCGATCCACTCTTTGAAGAGACTGCAGAGTTTCCTTCCGCTACGTACCAAAATTATGCTAGCACAATCTCTGTTGCTACCTATTCTCGACTATGCTGACGTCTGCTACTTAGATGCCACCGAAGAGCTACTTGACAAACTCGATCGACTTCAGAATTTGTGCATACGTTTTATATACGGACTGCGCAAATTCGACCATATTTCCGAATACCGTCGTCAATTAAAGTGGCTCCCAATTCGTTTTCGCCGGAATTTGCATATATTGACTGTTCTGTACAATGTTCTGAATACCTCTTCCCCTGGTAATCTACGAGAGCGATTTAAACAATCCCTCCCTCCCACTAGGCCTGTGCGATCCTGTGTCTCAAAAAATCCTCTTGTCACTCCCCATTGCAACACAGTTTTCTACGACAAATCTTTCACCGAACTAGCTACCCATCTTTGGAACAAACTTCCTGAAAATATCAGAGAAAACTGCCATTCAGTACACTCATTTAAATACAGAGTGAAGCAGTATTATCTGTCCTTAATATAGAGTATTTTCTGTATTATATTCTTTCATATTTTATGTACAATATATTATGTATATTTTTATTTATTATATTATATGACTATTATATATATTTTATCTACGTATTTATTTTATGATATTTATGTAGTTTATTTTAAATATATTGTTGTATATATTTCTTAACTAAGGATTTTGGTACACATTTTATAGTTCTTGTACCGTAAGACCTATTCCACTTATTACTACGCCTTACTCACAGTCAGGGATGCTGGAAGAAATCTCTCATAGAGATAAGTATTTCCTATGTATACTCGATTTATCATACTATGTAACACAATTATCTGGTACATGAAAAACTAAAATAAATAAATAAATAAAACTCTGCTAACTGGAGTAATTTGTAGGGCTTCGTACCACAAAAGAAAAAGAAAAACGGAACCCTTATAAGGTTACCTTGTTTTGTCCGTTTGTCTGTGTGTCACGACCCTTTAGTTCAGTAACTATTAAAGATATCGCCATGTTATTTGTAATAGTTGTTGGTAATAATGGCCCGACATCGTTGCAGTCATAGAAAATTATTTTTATTTAAGAAGGGGGAAAACCGGGTCGTCGAAATTTCAAAATGAGATAATATTGAGTGGGGTATCATATTATGAAAGGGCGTTACTTGTGTATTCTAAAACCGATTTTTATTAATTTTTATGCCTGATAATTTTTGATTTATTGGGGCAATATGCCTGCCGAAATAATACCTTTTGAATGGTTAAAATTCCAAAATACAATGAGATTTTCTTGACAAAATAGCTTAAAACAACTGTATTGAGGAACTCGGGAATCATATCTGTGACCTTGTATCCGCAGTCCATGCTAACCACTGCACTAATGTGGTGTTATTGTTAACTACTAATATAAAATCAATTCACCTGAGCCATTCACGTGGGGAGCACGGATCGAGATGGATCGCTCCAAGTACACTGAAACACAAGTTGTACCAACACGATCAAGATTGATCGCCTGCTAGAGACCAATACAAGTGGAAAAAAAACTGTTTATCTCATAGACATTACTGTGTAAGGACTGGCCCCTGAAATACGCAAAGTTGTTTTTCGTTTCAGTCTTGTCAGCGGTCATGGTCATAACTCCCCATTTGTGACACGCTTGACAATTCGTCTCCATTATTCCCTTATTTTGCTTTTCAGAGCCACGTGTTTTTTTTTACGCCATACAAGTTAGTACTTGACTGCGATCTCACCTGATGGTAAGTGATGATGCTGCCAAAGAACTAACTTGGAAGGGGTAAGTTATGTCACCCCAACGGTTTCTACACAGCATCGTACCGGAACGCTAAATCGCTTGGCGGTACGTCTTTGCTGGTAGGGTGATAACTAGCCACGGCCAAAGCCTCCCACCAGACCAGACCTAAAGCCAATTTAGAAATTATAAAATTTCAAAGTGGCCCGTGGCGGGAATCGAACCCGCGACCTCCCACTCGAATCCGGGCGTGCGTCCCCTGCGCCACGGAGGTCGTCAAAAAAACAAACACACAAGACCTCTTGTCACTTAAAATAAGGATCTCTTCCAGATGGCCTAGCAACAGGATTCTGGGTATAATAAAATAATTCTAGTCTGTGCAAATTACCATCCAATCGAGAATTCGACAATTTATTTCGACAATTTTAGTAAAAGGTTATAATTATAATTGCTCATATCCATTAGCCTACTTATATTTATTCATGTTTGTTTGTCGGTCCAGTCCTGAGCCAGAAGTATTAACGTCTATTACCTCCGGTCAAAGATTTAAATCGCTAGATGAGCCCAAAACCACCGAAAACGTCCACGTTTTTGTCTTGTGTGTGACACGGCGTCACTCTCTCTGTCACAAGTAAAACTATAGCATGTTGAGAGCACTCACTCTACATGTTTGTGGACGTTTTTAATGTACGCAATGTAGGCTAAGGCCCCATCTTGCGATTTAAATCTTTGCCTCCGGTTAACATTCTAAAAGTAACTGAGAAGAGGGTTGAGTGGAAAACAGTTAATTACTTCGTGACGAACCGACTGAGTGAAATTAATGACAAAAATACTTGACGCACTTTAATATTAATTTTACTTTCTTTCATCAGTTTTGTGTTTTTGGGGTACCGTATCCAAAGGGTAAAACGGGACCCTATTACTAAGACGCCTGTCCGCGTCCATCTGAACCAGGCTTTATCTCTTGAATCGTAACTAATTAATATATTAATATCCGGGTGACCGAGCTTTGCTCACTATTTTCTCTATTTGCCAATAGATGGCAGCAGGAGTCATATATTTTTGGTAAATTCGGCATTTTCTAAAAATGAATCGTAGCTAGATCAATTTATCGCTCCCAAAAACCCCCTGAATACTAAATTTCATGAAAATCGTTCGAGCCGTTTCCGAGTTTCAGATTATATAGAAATACAAGAATTGCTCGTTTAAAGGTATAGGATTATTTAATCGTAGCTAACACAGACATTTTTACATATGATGTACATATTTATGTTGCCGCTATAACAACAAATACTAAAAAATAGAATAAAATAAGTATTTAAGGGGGCTCCCATACAACAAACGTGATATTTTACTCGTTCTTGGTCAATGATCCAGTAGAGATTAGTAGCAGTAGTTGCTAGTTAGGGGCCTAAATGGGTCTTCTGGATCATCGTTTCGCTATGTTATATAGATAATGGTATGGAACCCTCAGTGCGCGAGCGTAACTCGCACTTAACCTGCCTTCCACTTTAGCGTACCGGCGCGATGCTGTGTAACAACCGGGGCTACTACTATTTTGCAGTGTAAAAACACGCATGAAACTCCTACCACCTGATTATTACCTACCTATGTGTGTATAAATTTATCAGGGCATATTATCATTTATCTCACAGCCTATATGCATAGTTTATCTCAGATAGCCGTTTGGTAATTGCAGGTAATTAATAGTAATCAGGAGGTCGCGAATTCAGCTGCCAATGGTCATTTATGTGACGATAATGTGGGAGTGACATGTGCTAATGATATTTTGATGTCCTTGTACCAAAGACCTATGAACAATCGAAAGCGGAAGGTCACAGGTTCTATTCTCCGTGAAAACTTCTTTATAAGTATGACAATTTTGATATTCGGAACAGCCACTCTTAAACAACAACAGACTTAAGTACTCAGAACCCCGCGGACCGCACGAAAAAATGTCGCCAGTTTACTGGTGTCAAAAAAAGTTTGTTTTGACACCAACGGCGTAGTAAGCCAATCGCACTAGTATCGCTTAAGGACCGCGATCTACGTCACAGATCACTTCACTATGTTATTAGTCGGTACGCGCGTTTCCAAAGGGGACCGTTTTTCCCATATTTGACAGACGGCGCTACTTTTTAGGGTTCCATACCAATTTGGTAAAAATGGAACCCTTATGGTGAGACTTTCTCCGTCCGTCCGTCCGTCCGTCCGTCTGTCTGTCACACTCGATTATTTCAGTAACTATTCAAGCTATCGACTTGAAATTTAGAATAGTTATAGGTAATAGTGACGCGACGTCATAACACTCGTAAAAATTTGAAAATTGTTTTTATTCTTATTTAAAAAGGGGGGAAAAGCGGGTCGAAAATTTTTCAAAATGAGATAACAATATTGAGTGGGGTATCATATGAAAGGACGTTACTTGTGTATTGTAAAACCGATTTTTATTTATTTTTATGCCTGATAGTTTTGGATTTATTGAGCAAACTGTCGAAAAAAATACCGTTCCCCCCCCTTATCTCCGAAGTTTATCAATCGAAAAATCTGAAATAATTATGATTAATAAACATTAATGTATATTTTACAGGAAAAATAAAATAATCTCCCTAACTATTATACTTTTTTTGATAATAACAATAAACCACCAAAAACAAAGTTACGTTTGCGGTTCGCCAACAAAAGTACCTACATGTAAATTATACTCGTAAATTCATGAACAAAAGTAATTCTTTCAATGCTTTACTTCTTTGATGGTATGGAACCCTCGGTGCGCGAGTCCGACTCGCACTTGGCCGGTTTTTTATAGTATGACAACTTTGATATTCGGAACAGCCGCTCTCAAACAACAACATAACTTATGTTGCCGTTGTTGCAGTGCCGATTTTAAATTAGTCTTTATTTAACTAGAAGAGGTAGGTACTCAATAACTCAACAACAGATGAAACCTTGTAACCCTGGTTCGGTGAACAAAGCATTAAATGCATCTTAAATGTAACGTACAGTATTATTTGATGGCTCTGATAGCGCAGTGGTTCTAACCTCTGCCTCGCATAAGAAGATCGCGGATTCGAATCATGGGCACGCACCTTTGACTTTTCCGAGTTATATGCGTTTTTAGGAAACTAAATATCACTTGCTTAGCGGTGAAGGAAAACATCGTGTGGAAACCTGCATGCCTGAGAGTTCACAAAAATGTACTCGAATGTGTATGAAGCCCGCCAACCCGCACTTGGCCAGCGTTCTGGGCTATGGGCAAACCCCTCTCAATCTGAGAGGAGACACGTGCCCAGCTGTGGGACATAAAAAGGGGTTGAGATGTGAGATGTGAAATAGGTCACTGTTTTGTGTAAGTACTTTACACTGTAGGTATTTGCAAGCAATCTCGGTACACCGGTACTCGGGAAAAAAATAATATAGGTAAGTTAAGTTACCTATATATCTTCAAGAAGAAACGTCATCAACAGAGTTACCAACTGTAATCAAGAGTTTACCAATAAATTGTTTTTCCATTTCATGGAAAGTTCTATGAAGAATTGTTTCCTAAAAATTTTTTAGAAAACGATTTAGCTCACGCGCCGTGACGTGTTGAAAAAGGTTTGAAGTTTTTAATTTTTTGCTATAGTGAGTCCATAGAGTAGGTTGGTAAAAGTGAGTCTCTGAAGTATTACTGTGGGATGCGGTGCGTTTTAATATTTTAAGGTTCTGTAAAAAAATAAGTAGGAAACCCGCCATATTCAATTTTTTTATGTTGGTGTGTGATATTCTAAATAAAACATGGCTGATCACCATTGACACTTGTACTATAGACACGGCGGACCGCGCGAATAAATGTCGCCAGTTTATGGGTGTCATTAGTACCAACAGTATGGCCACGTGGTAGTTCGGGCAAAGATTATTAATTAGTTCGGGCAGCGGCGGCGGCGGGTATTTTGGCAGATGACGCTAATGTTTGCTTGTATAAAGAAGGTTTACGTAAAATGTTCGGATCGGCCTATCTTTACTATTTTTATCTATTCTGATCACCCAAGATGGTGGACTACTTTTTGATGCACATCACAAAATACGTGGCATATAAAATGGTTTGCTGAAAAAAAAATCCTTAGAAACTTGTTTTTAAAAATATTTTTTGAACGATTGCTTATTTTTTGAACGATTATGTGTAACGGGTGGGTATTGTCGGGGAAAACAACTTTTAAATAAAGTAACTTGTTATAGTTTTCTACGGAACACCTTATGCGCAGCTACACACGCTCTTGGCCGGTTCTATATGTGAAAGTCTCACCTGTTTCTATATTTTACATTCCCGAGGACCTCATTAGAGTATTCAGCGCTCAGGACTTAGATGTGCAGACGTCTAATGACGCAAAGGTCAAGAGATGCTAAGCATGGGCGTAACTTGCAAGTAAATCCGCATACTCTAACATGTACAGTCGAAGTCAAAAGTCCATTCGTAGCTTAAAGGCTAAAGCATTGTGCAAGTCAATGACCATAAGGTTCAAAATTTATATGTAAATAAATAAATAAATAAATAGAGGACAACATCACATACATTGCTCCGATCCCATAATAAGTAGCTTATGCACTTGTGTTATGGAAATCAGAAACAACGAAGGTACCACAACAGCCAGATCCGAGACAATGGAGAAAACTTATTTTCCTACATTGCCCGACCGGGGATCGAACCCGGAACCTCAAAGATGGCGGCGCCTTGATAACCGGCACGTTAACCACTCCGTGGTTGAGTGGTCGTGGTGGAGAGAGGTCGTCAAAATGTAAATGCATGCATGTAAGGGATCAAAAACAGAATCAAAATATTTATTCTTTTACTTACCTAAATAATAGTATTATTATAGTATATTTTGTTATTATTATAGTGTGTATGTATTAGTTTGTAAGTCTATGTATTTAATTTTTATTTTTATTGCGATTCCCCGTCGTTTTTCAGATCAAAGGTCCGTAATTGTGGGTTACCTGGTAGAGATCACTTTAGTGATAAGGTCGCCCTTTGTGTTTCTCTGTTTTCCTTTCGTTGTAATTTTATGTACTAATTTTAAGCAATAAAGATATTTAAATAAATAAATAAATAATAGGCACTCCCTCCCGACGACTTTGACGCGCGACCTCCCTGGCGCAGGGGACGCATTCTCGGATTCGAGTGAGAGGTCGCAGGTTCGATTCCCGCCACGGGCCACTTTGGAATTTTATAATTTCTAAATTGGCTCAGGTCTGGTCTGGTGGGAGGCTTTGGCCGTGGCTAGTTACCACCCTACCAGCAAAAACGTACCGCTAAGCGATTTAGCGTTCCGGTGCGATGCTGTGTAAAAACAGTTCGGATGACTTTACTTACCCCTTCAAAATTAGTACGTTAACATCTTCGACTGCATCATCAGTTACCATCAGGTGAGATTGCAGTCAAGTACTAACTTGTATAGGTACCTACCTAGTGTAAAAAAAAAAACCGGCCAAGTGCGAGTCGGACTCGCGCACCGAGGGTTCCATACCATAAAAGAAGTAAAATATGAAAAAATCACTTTTGTTCATGAATTTACGAGTATAATTTACATGTAGGTACTTTTGTTGGCAAACCGCAAACGTAACTTTGTTTTTGGCGGATTATTGTTATTATCAAAAAGAGTATATTAGTCAGCGAGTTGATTTTATTTTTCCTGTAAAATATACGTTAACTTCTATTGATCATAATTATTTCAGATTTTTCGATTGGTAAACTTCGGAGATAAGGTATTTAAGGTAAGGATAAGGGGAACGGTATTTTTTTCGACAGTTTGCCCAATAAACCAAAAACTATCAGGCATAAAAATAAATAAAAATTAGTTTTAAAATACATAAGTAACGCCCTTGCATATGATACCCCACTCAATATTGTTATCTCATTTTGAAATTTTATCGACCCGGTTTTCCCCCCTTTTTAAATAAAAATAAAAACAATTTTCAAATTTTTACGATTGTTATGACGTCGGGTCACTATTACCTATAACTATTCTAAATTTCAAGTCGATAGCTTGAATAGTTACTGAAATAATCGAGTGTGACAGACGGACGGAAGGACGGACGGACGGACGGACGGACGGAGAAAGTCTCACTATAAGGGTTCCATTTTTACCAAATTGGTATGGAACCCTAAAAAAAAACCACTTTACACAAAAAGAAAAATACGGGATGGTAAGTGAGACATTTTCACATTAAAACAAAATAAGCATTTGAGTCTAAAACGAATGTAGTTAAGTCCCGAGGACGTAGTAAAAGAGACTAATTGCCTCCTTCCTTTTGCGAAGTCGGTTAAGACGCTATTACCCTATTTTAACTGGTGCATTACCACTGCAATAGTTACTTTAGTATTAAGGTTTTTCTAAATATTACATTGTTATAAGTTTGTGTTATGAAACTTTGCTAAGTATTATCTTGCATCTACGTAGACCGCTATTTTAGTAAACATCCGTACAAAAACCGTTCGAATGAGTAAGTCATATAGGTACATATGTATTTTAAAATATTTTGAGCCTTTTTCTAATATATTATTAAACATAATATGACTGTTATATTATGTTCCTTCGGAAATAGTAAGTTTTTGCCCAAGCATAATTCTAACGCATGAACCGATCACGCTAACGACACGACATAACAAAGACCACGACACGATTTTACTGCCTTGTGGATTTTTTACACTTGATTATTTATTTATTAAAACGTATAGAACTACCAAAACTTCGTAACCACAAATCATAATACTGAAGCTTCAATCGTAAAAACTAACCTTTTATGACAAAGGCCGGAGTAATGTAAGGGCTCGAACACACTTGAGACCTGACACTAAAGACGATATTTTTTTCAGTAACGGGTAGAAACGGTTTTTGAGTTAGTTTCTGATCACTGGCTTTTTCCATATAGTCTGGTGCAGCCCTAAGCAGTTAATTTTACACTCATAAATTAATATAGGGCTGACATAAACGGCTTTCTATGATATACTGCGACACCCCGTGGTTTTACGTTCTTTTTAATATAATCACAATTAACTGTTTTAGAGAGCTTCGAGTTATTTTTCATAAGCCAGCTTGACTGTATAGGTTTAATAATTATTGAGCCATAAAGTATTCTATCTACTATAGTCTGTAAGTATGTATAGATGGATGGATGGAATTTGTAACTTTATCACGCCGCAACTGCTGAACCGATTTGGCTGAAATTTTGAACATAGATGGTTTATACCCCGGATTAATATGGATGTGTGTTTGTTTGTCACCGAATAATTAATTTTATCAATACACACAGGCTACACTTTATCCAGGAAAAATCCATCGTTACCACGGGATTATGGGGATTAGCGAAAAACCGAAATTCACGCGGGCGGAGCCGCGGGCTTTTTTTTTTTATGCTACACAAGTTAGTACTTGACTGCGATCTCACCTGATGGTAAGTGATGATGCAGTCGAAGATGTTAGCGTACTAACTTGGAAGGGGTAAGTTAAGTCACCCCAACGGTTTCTACACAGCATCGTACCGGAACGCTAAATCGCTTGGCGGTACGTCTTTGCTGGTAGGGTGGTAACTAGCCACGGCCAAAGCCTCCCACCAGACCAGACCTGAGCCAATTTAGAAATTATAAAATTCCAAAGTGGCCCGTGGCGGGAATCGAACCCGCGACCTCCCACTCGAATCCGAGCGTGCGTCCCCTGCGCCACGGAGGTCGTTAAACCACAGCTCGGCTACAGCTTGTATCTCCTTCCCAGCTCCGCCCGCGTGAATTTCACATATCCTGTGGGGTCCTTGGATTGTTTCGGGATGAAAAGTAGCCTATTTGTTAATCCAGTATATAATAATCTATCTGCATTCCAAATATCAGCCTATTCGGTTAAGGAGTTACGGCATGATAGAGTAACAAACATACAGACACACACTTTTAAAGTTTTTTGTGCCATTATGTAAATACGATTTTATTATTTTATTTCACGAGTAACGGTAAATTATCTGACCCGAACCTATATGCGTACTTATGTATCGCGAAAAAAATATTAAAATGTGTTTTAAAAATGTTTTCTTCGTACAAAAAGTATTTGGAAAAGTTTAGTTAAGCCTACTTAAGTAACTAAATTTTTGAGTTCCAAGAAGACAAGTAATAACTTAGCATGTTTCAATTAAAAACTTTTAATGAAGGTTTCTAATGACGAAAGTTATCAGTACAACAAACTGTGTAATATTGTTAATTAATTATTCGGTGACAAACAAACACGCATCCATATTAACTGTTTGCCGAATTAATGGGCACCGCTGATTGCATTTGACGTGAGACACACGGACGAAAATAATCGCCAACGCACAAAAATGAGCTCTAGGGCGTCACCATTAAAATGTAATCTGTATCTTCATTTACAAATTTCAATCTAGTCTGAAGTTGGCTCGATAATTCAAAGAGATATCAATAAAAGAATGCGCGAGTGTCGTGGAACACTGGTTGAAGCGAAGTTCATCCACCGCTCCATAGATGGCACTCTGTCAAGCTAACGAGTTTTCATACTGTTGCGGCCATACAATCAGCGCTCGCGCCGGGGGGGCGCGCGCGCGGGGGAGCGGGAAAAGGCCGCCCGTTTTTGTGAGCCGGCGCGTACCAACAGTCACCGATTGGAAGCTCGGTGAGAGCGCGCGTGCCGTTCGTGCAATATTTGCAATACATCGCGAGATCGATTCAGGTCCTTTTGTTCGTGAGACGGTGTAATATTGTAAACCTGGACATTACTTTGAGTTGTGTGTGAATTAGTGAGTGCGCCGTGATCTGGGACAACAGTCGAGAGCCGCCAGACCGGTTCCCTGCTCATCGTTGCTGCGTGTTGGAGGAAGTTTCTGGGGTGAACCTGCCTACACATCTATTACACACGCTATCTACACGTACACTATCCACAGCCGAGACTTCAGGCGGGTTCCCCTTACGCTAAGCTCCGGGCGCGTGGGGCGTCGGTTCGACGACGGCGCTGGAAATCGGAGGTAGGTACGAACCTTTGATAGGTCTAGCCACATATTGATCTAAAAATTATATGATCGCCTCTGGCCTGCTCGATCCGGGACCACGTATGGGCCCTGGTTCCGTATCCCTTTGAGGGCAGCCCTGTTGGCTAAAACATTTGGTAGCAGAAGCGCGGTTTCCACACCTCGCTGGCGACTTATATTGTGTACCTACCTGCGGTTTGTGTGCGCCGCGTACCGCGTTTGTTTGGCGTTCGATTATTGCGTGTATACCAGTGAATAGTTCTATTCCGCGTTAATTTGCTGCGTATTGTCTGAATTTGAAACGCCTTGTTGGCGCGCACGCTCGGTTTTGGGTACCACGACCGCGGTTACGGCCCGCGTTTTATTGAACTACCGCGTACTTACAGACGCGGCAGTGTACCGACTTTGATTCGCGTATCGCAGTTAATCGAATGGATAGTTACCTACCCATTATTGGTTATCGCTCATAGTGTTTCGGCGGGTGATTGCTTACCCGAGCGATAAGTAGGTACCTATTTACTTATTTAATTTGAAATCCGCATTAGGGTTGTCACATCGCGTTAGTGCATTGTGCGAATTAATTTCTTAGCTTATTTATTATTCTTTAATTTTATTATTCATTAGTAGGTAGTATTGTTGTTCGGCTAGGGTTGTCGCGAGGCGCTAGATTATTTTATTATTAATCTTACTTAGTTAGCTAGTCTTGGGGATTATTATTATATATTTTTTCCTTTTGACTTACATTGTTTATTAATTAATTATTAGTTGCTGGTTATATTATTTATCAGTTCCCTATTGGCCTTTCGTCATGCCAAATAATAAGTCGCCGGCCGTCCGCATGCAGGCCGAACTGCGGTGGGCCTCGAGTGCTCACAGCCTTATCGCGCGGCCTGACAGAGTGTCCAGTCTGCTTCACAGACTGGAACAACTACCCACCAGGCGCGCGAATTTTGAGGAGGCCTGCGCAGAATATTTTGAAGCCGCTGAGACGGAAGAGGCACGCGACTCGGCGCAGCGGGACTATGACCAGTTCTTTGAACTGACTGACGAGCTCTTTGAGGCGGGGGCTAAGATCAAAAGAGAGGCCCGCCTGAGTTGTTCTCCATGCGTATCTCCTCGGCAGCCGACGCAGCCGGCCTTGATGGGTCGACTCCCTACCCTGGACCTGCCCAAGTTTCAGGGAAGGTTACAGGACTGGATGGGATTCAGTGCTATATTTGATAGCCTGGTCGACAAGCGTCTTGACCTGACCCCCAGTCAGAAATTGGCGTACCTGCTTTCCTCCCTGGAGGGGGAGGCGTTGAGCGTCGTCGGTCATTTGGACTTGTCCGACGACAGCTACCCTACTGCCAGGGATCTACTTGCTAGGCGGTACGCCAATACACGCAGGCTAGCGGATGCGCACATGGCGCAGCTGATGTCCCTTCCGGCCCTGAAAAACCGGGCACGGCTCCGGGAGGAGATCATCGACCCGGTTGTGGTGGCCTGCAACGCGCTGCGTCGCCTGGACTTCCCAGTGGACGAATGGTCCTTTTGGCTGCTGCACCTGGTCCTGTCCCGCCTGCCTCTCGATCTACGGATCCATTTTGAGGAGAGGTTCGGCGGTGACGGAGCGGACTACATTCCGCCCTTCAAGGACCTGCTAAAGTTCTTGGAGCAGCAGAGCCGTCAGGTAGACAACGCCGTTGGTACCACCACAACCGCGCGGTCCGATCGGCCCACGCCGGCGGGGAAAGCTCCCAGTCCCCAAGCGAAGACGGCGCCTAAGCCGAGTGCCGAGGCAGGGCGCCGGGTCATACCGCACTACAGCGGTCTTGCTGCCACTGAAGCGGCCCCTTGTGCCTATTGCCACACACCTACGCATCGAACGGTGGCTTGCCCGAAGTTTCTCAGCAAGCCCGTTAGGGTACGCCGAGACATCGCCCGCGAGCGTCGCTGGTGCTATTCTTGTCTGGACAAGCACCGTCAAGCTGACTGTCCGCACCAGCGGCCTTGCCCCAATTGCCGCGGCAACCACATTGGCATTTTGTGCAGCAATCGAAATGGGGTTGGCCGTCAGGAGGGAGTGAGAGCACGCCCCGTACGGGCGGGGGCGCTCATCAGGATCACCCCCTCGGTGACTCAGGTCGACTACGACCTGACCAGCGCACAACGGAGCGGGCCCAAGGTTTAGAGCCTCGAATGGTCGGGGGTTACCCCTCCAGGGGCGGGGGGTTTCACCCCCCTCAGCGTACGGATGGGGGTGTTGCAGCAGCAGCGCGGGAGCCTCGCGTATTGTACTCGCCTCCTTTGGCTGAGTGGCCCCGGCTTGCACGCCACCCCCTCCCTACCTAGGTCGCTACCACAGGTATCAGGTCCCGGCATCGGCGTTCGTGTCGAGAGCCGCCAGACCGGTGAGACCGGACGCCCTCTACCCGTGGATGTACCCGAACGGGTACCCTCCTTCCCAGGTGGTGGAGGTACCTCAGGAGGCTTCCTTTGAGGATCCCCGGCACGGGGATCAGCCCGATGAGGACAGATCCCCTTAGGTAGTTGCCGCCCTAGCTCCCACTACAGCCACTTCCCCGGACGATTTTGATAATACCGTGAAGGTATGTCAGACGGTCCTTTTGCCGACAGCGTCAGTAAAGGTCATTAACCCAAATGGTGACTCGTTGATGGTGCGCACCTTATTGGACCTCGGGTCCCAGCGCTCCATCGCGTCGTCGTGGCTGGTGGGAAGGCTAGGGCTCCCTTGGAGTCCTGATTCTAATCGGATGATAGGTATTGGAGGTGTGGAGCCACCGACTCCAAGGGGACAAGCTGAGCTGATGTTTGCTCCAGCTAAGGGTCACCTTCGCATTTTAGTTAAGGTAAATGTTCTTGATGATATTGTGGGCTCTCTTCCGAGCGTTCCAATAAATAACTCAGCGGTTCATTGCACGTCGGGTTTATCCCCGGCGGACCCACAGTGGTCGGAACCTGGCCCAACGGATTTACTCCTTGGTGCCGACGTGCTGGGTCTAATTATGACAGGTGATGTTAGAACCCTACAAAGGAACGGGTTGACCGCTATGTCCACAATTTTCGGATATAGCTTCTTTGGCCCTGTTTTGTGGTCAACCCCTTCACCTGCGGAGGATCAACTGCAGAAAATAGGTGTGTCACTCTCTGACATGGTCCAACGTTTCTGGGAGATTGAGGAGCCGCATCACGTGGCCCCGGTAGACCCTCTTCACCACGAGTGTGAGCGATTCTACCAAGATAATACCGGCCGCCGTGTCGACGGCCGTTTTGTCACTCGCTTGCCCTTTTTGGCTTCACGCCCCCTTCTTGGTCATTCAAGAACCTTAGCTGAAAAGAGGCTATTATCCATGGAACGCCGTATGCGGAGAGACCCCATCTTCCGTAAGAAATATATTGAGTTCATGAGGGAGTACGAAGATTTGGGTCATATGTCCCTCTCCAATTGCGATTGGCGCTCGCATGAGCATTACTTTCTTCCCCATCATGCAGTCTTAAAGTCCCCAGGGGGTAAGATACGAGTGGTTTTTGATGGATCAGCGCCCTCCTCCAACGGAGTGTCCTTGAACCAATGTCTTCACACTGGGCCCAAGTTGCTCAAGGACATATCCGACATCCTCACTCATTTTCGAAGGCACCAAGTAGTTTTCGTAGCCGATATCCGCATGATGTTCAGACAATCGGTAGTGCATCGTGATGACCGTCGATATCAACTAATATTATGGCGCGAGGATCCCAGAGACCCGATACGGGTGTTTGAATTGAACACGACGACCTATGGTCTTAAATCTAGCCCGTATATCGCCATGAGGACCTTACTGGAGCTAGCGGATCGAGAGCGAATAAATTTCCCACGAGCCGCTGAAGTGTTGGAAACCTCCGTCTATATGGATGACATTTGCACCGGAGCTCCAACCGTGGAGGAGGCTCTTATATTGAAAGAAGAATTAATTGGTATCCTGAAGTCTGGGGGTTACGAGCTGCGGAAGTGGTTGTCCAACTCCCCTGATATTTTGAGAGACTTACCAGGAGAGGATCAACAAGATCCTCATCTTTTTGAACACCCAGAGAATCCTAATTTGTTGACGGTGCTCGGTATTCAATACCAGCCTGTTCAAGATTCGTTCACGTATCGAGTGAAGCTTGAACCTCCTTCTAAGGACTGGACCAAAAGGGCTGTCTTGTCCACGGTCGCTCGTACCTTCGATCCAAATGGATGGATAGCTCCTGTTATATTCCTGGCCAAGTGCTATTTACAAAAGCTCTGGGTTTCCGGGTTAGGTTGGGACGAGCCTCTTCATGGGACTCTGTTAAGAGAGTGGCTCTCCTTTGTGTCATCCCTTCCTGACATCAACCAAGTTTCCATGCCTAGATGCTTTTTGCCGGCGGGAAAATGCCGGGTCGCCTTACACGGGTTCTGTGATGCCTCTGAGAAGGGTTATGCCGCTGCAGTATACCTGCGAACCGTAAGCGCTTCTGGGCATGTTTCTGTCCATCTCGTTCTAGCTAAGAGCAAGGTAGCTCCCCTTAAGTCTCGTTTGACGATTCCCAAATTGGAACTGTCTGGAGCCGCGCTTTTGACTCGCCTCCTAAATCATGTACACTCTTCTTTGAACTCTGTTGTTGACATTGGGGACGTGTACGCCTGGTCAGACAGTGAGATCGTACTTTGTTGGCTACGAGCCTCGGCTCACAATTTAGAAGTTTTTGTTGCAAATCGAGTGTCGCAAATCCAGAATTCGGGGACACCCCTAAATTGGAGACATGTTCCTGGAGAATTGAACCCTGCAGACTGCGCTTCACGCGGCTGCGAGGCCCCTTTGCTGGTTGACCATCCCCTCTGGTGGGGTCCTGGTTGGTTGACCGGACCGGAGTCGTCTTGGCCTCAGAACAAATTCTCTGTCCCGGAAGAATTACCAGGCCTTCGGTTGCGAGTTGGAGTAGTCAATGAGCAGCCCACTTACGACCACTCACTTCTAGAACGGTATAGCTCTCTTGACAAACTCATAGGCGTAACCGCCTGGCTGCGTCGATTCACTCGCAACGCGAGGAATCCCCTTGATAAAAAATTGGACACAGTGCTCTCACCTCTTGAACGTCGAGAAGCACTGATGCATTGGGTACGTATGGTCCAAACGGAGCACTTTGCGTCCGCCTTTGAATCCTTGAAGCGAGGCTCAGTTTTGAAGGGTGCTCTCGCCCGCCTCACTCCTTTCTTGGATGACGCTGGTATGTTACGCGTCGGCGGACGTCTTAGGAACTCCGACTTGCCCTATGGGGCTCGTCACCCATTGTTACTCCCCAAGGATGGCCCTTTTGTCAGGTTGCTGGTGACTCATCACCATCTGAAAAATGCTCATGCGGGTTGCAACGCCCTCTCGGCAATCTTGCAACGGGAGTTCTGGATTTTAGCTGGACGACGTACCATCCGGAACGTAATATTTAAATGCATACCTTGTTACCGTTTGAAGGCCTCCCTCACGCAACCCATCATGGGAGACTTGCCACCTGACCGTGTCACGGCTGCGCGCCCGTTTTTGGGGGTGGGAACAGACTTTGCGGGCCCCTTTTTTGTGAAGAGCTCAAATCTACGGAACGCTCGGTCCTTCAAAGCTTACCTGTGCGTCTTCGTTTGCCTCTCCACCAAAGCGGTTCATTTGGAACTTGTAAGTGCGCTCAGCACTGAGGCATTTGTAGCTACTCTCGGTCGGTTTGTGAGCCGCCGCGGCCTGCCTGACCTGGTTCGAACTGATTGTGGCACTAATTACAGGGGAACTGATAGATATTTAAAGGAAATTGTTGAATTTTTGTCCAGTAACAAGGATCACATAGGCTCCACTCTGTCCAAAATGGGCATTACATGGAAATTTGACCCCCCAGCTTGCCCCCACTGGGGTGGGATCTTCGAATCTGTCGTAAAGGTTGCAAAAACGCATCTCCGTCGCGTCATTGGCGAAACTATATTGACATTTGAGGAGCTGACTACTGTCTTTTGTAAAATTGAAGCTGTCCTCAATTCTCGGCCCCTCTGCCCGATATCCTCCGACCCAAATGATTTAGAGGCGTTGACACCAGGTCACTTCTTGATTGGCCAGCCCCTTAACGCGCTGCCCGAGTACCCCTTCCGGGACGTGAAGTCTTCACGGTTGTCAAGATTTGAATTGCTACAACAGATGACCCAAAGTTTTTGGCATCGTTGGTCACTGGAATACTTGCATCTTTTGCAGCAGCGCGTTAAGTGGACTGATAAATCTGACCCGCCTAAGACAGGCGATCTGGTGTTGCTTAAAGAATCGAATTTGCTGCCTTTATACTGGCGTCGGGGACGCATCACTAAACTTTTGTATGGATCGGACGGTGTACCTAGAGTGGCCGAGGTATTTGTTGGAGATGCGGTTTTGCAGCGTGCCGTGGCCACCTTATCTCGTCTTCCCATTGAATGACGAACCTACATCCGTAAGGTTCGTGGACGGGGGTGTTGCGGCCATACAATCAGCGCTCGCGCCGGGGGGCGCGCGCGCGGGGGAGCGGGAAAAGGCCGCCCGTTTTTGTGAGCCGGCGCGTACCAACAGTCACCGATTGGAAGCTCGGTGAGAGCGCGCGTGCCGTTCGTGCAATATTTGCAATACATCGCGAGATCGATTCAGGTCCTTTTGTTCGTGAGACGGTGTAATATTGTAAACCTGGACATTACTTTGAGTTGTGTGTGAATTAGTGAGTGCGCCGTGATCTGGGACAACAGTCGAGAGCCGCCAGACCGGTTCCCTGCTCATCGTTGCTGCGTGTTGGAGGAAGTTTCTGGGGTGAACCTGCCTACACATCTATTACACACGCTATCTACACGTACACTATCCACAGCCGAGACTTCAGGCGGGTTCCCCTTACGCTAAGCTCCGGGCGCGTGGGGCGTCGGTTCGACGACGGCGCTGGAAATCGGAGGTAGGTACGAACCTTTGATAGGTCTAGCCACATATTGATCTAAAAATTATATGATCGCCTCTGGCCTGCTCGATCCGGGACCACGTATGGGCCCTGGATCCGTATCCCTTTGAGGGCAGCCCTGTTGGCTAAAACACATACCAAGTCATATTATTATAGCTGATTGTTGAATTTTCATGAATTTTCTTCATATCGGAATTTTCATGACGGAAAATAACTGTTTTAACTATCCTACCGCTGTATCTGAAAGTAACCTTCGTTTCAAAAACCTATTCGGCTATTAATTTATGTTAGCATCACTAGCTTGGGGCCTCGGCTTTCGTGTTTGAGTTTACTTAGAACATACCAATTCTTTTCATAGCGGATTTAGCAAAATAATTTAATCATTCCTGCTAATTTTATGGACTTCCTAGTAACGCTTGCTTCCGCTAAATATGAAAAAAATAAATCCCAAAAAATGGTTATCTTCGTCTTTCCCACACTATACCTATGATAATATAATATGATGATATTTTTCATCTGTTTGGTCCGTATGTATCCCAGGAAGAGAGACCACCATAAAGGCGCGCTCTAAATCACTTGTGCCCATAATTAAATGTTAAATCATTTTTATTCAGCGTTCACACGGCCCAACTCCGGCCCAACAGCGACCCAACAGCGACCCAACTTCGGCCCTTTTAGTTTTTGATAAATGGCCCGCGACGATAGGGGGCGCTCGGTTCGGGCCGCAAATAAATCCAACGCGACCTTATTGTGCCACTTAAACTTTGTAGGGGTTACGAGAGAACACACATACATACACACACACAATTAATAGCGTGGAGTTTAATTGTTCAGTATTCAGTTGGTTTCAGGAGATTTATTGGATTGGAGCATCTGTGGGTTAATTTTGTATCGTCACGGAATACATAATAGTACCTCACGGTACAGAAGGCTCACTCCGCAAGATGATTTAAAGAAATAGTGACTCTAGCGCTGACACAAAAAGTGCAATTCAGGTCGCAATAGCACCTGGCCCCGCCTCCGTAAACAACACGCAACAAACTCAAAAGTTGTGGTATCTTTCTATTGCGTTACTGTATCTCAATTGACGTACTAAGGTTGCCTCGCAATCGGGCGCACGCAGCGCGTGTAATACACCGTACAAGAACTAACGCGAGCAAAGTAGCCGGCGCGCGTGTCCGAAATTAGTACATCGAGACGCCTACCAGTAGTTTCTTCGATCACGTGGTAAGTGAACCTGGCCTGGTTTCGTTCAGTTTAATCTTCCCGCAACTCTTTTAATGTTTTGATGTCGTCATTCCATCTGGTAGAAGGTCTGTGGGTGTTTTCTCATAATTTTTAGGGTTACGTACCCAAAGGGTAAAATCTTATTATTAAGACGTCGCCGCCCGTCTATCCGTTTGTTTGTCACCAGACTGTATGTCTTAAACCGTAATAGTTATTTCTCTTTGATTTCGTTCCATTTGAGCGGACATTAATAGGACTCTTCTCGGAGAGTCCATCTAAGTAAGATATTAATTATTGTAATACTCTTTGTGCAAAATAAATAAATAAACAATATCTTAGAACACATTACATCTGACACGGGACGCTTAACATCAGGTGAAAGACTTTTTTTTTTATAAAAAAAAAAAACTAAAATGTACAACTATCCACTAACTCTACGTATAATTTGTGATGTTTCAACTAAGCCAAACCTCCTTAAAACGTATACAACATACTGTCGCAGGGGTAGTGAAATTCCGTTAATCAGGACTGGGCAGCAGTCAACAGCGCTGTTTGCTGTGGCCCGCAGTTTACTGCGCCGTTTGATTAGCGGCGGGGCTACATGGCGCGGCTCCGTCACTCGCTCGAGGCACGGTACATACTGTCGCTAGCAGGGGTAGTGAAATTCCGTTAATCAGGAGTGGGCAGCAGTCAACAGCGCTGTTTGCTGTGGCCCGCAGTTTACTGCGCCGTTTGATTAGCGGCGGGGCTACATGGCGCGGCTCCGTCACTCGCTCGAGGCACGGTACATACTGTCGCTAGCAGGGGTAGTGAAATTCCGTTAATCAGGAGTGGGCAGCAGTCAACAGCGCTGTTTGCTGTGGCCCGCAGTTTACTGCGCCGTTTGATTAGCGGCGGGGCTACATGGCGCGGCTCCGTCACTCGCTCGAGGCACGGTACATACTGTCGCTAGCAGGGGTAGTGAAATTCCGTTAATCAGGAGTGGGCAGCAGTCAACAGCGCTGTTTGCTGTGGCCCGCAGTTTACTGCGCCGTTTGATTAGCGGCGGGGCTACATGGCGCGGCTCCGTCACTCGCTCGAGGCACGGTACATACTGTCGCTAGCAGGGGTAGTGAAATTCCGTTAATCAGGAGTGGGCAGCAGTCAACAGCGCTGTTTGCTGTGGCCCGCAGTTTACTGCGCCGTTTGATTAGCGGCGGGGCTACATGGCGCGGCTCCGTCACTCGCTCGAGGCACGGTACATACTGTCGCTAGCAGGGGTAGTGAAATTCCGTTAATCAGGAGTGGGCAGCAGTCAACAGCGCTGTTTGCTGTGGCCCGCAGTTTACTGCGCCGTTTGATTAGCGGCGGGGCTACATAGCGCGGCTCCGTCACTCGCTCGAGGCACGGTACATACTGTCGCTAGCAGGGGTAGTGAAATTCCGTTAATCAGGAGTGGGCAGCAGTCAACAGCGCTGTTTGCTGTGGCCCGCAGTTTACTGCGCCGTTTGACTAGCGGCGGGGCTACATGGCGCGGCTCCGTCACTCGCTCGAGGCACGGTACATACTGTCGCTAGCAGGGGTAGTGAAATTCCGTTAATCAGGAGTGGGCAGCAGTCAACAGCGCTGTTTGCTGTGGCCCGCAGTTTACTGCGCCGTTTGATTAGCGGCGGGGCTACATGGCGCGGCTCCGTCACTCGCTCGAGGCACGGTACATACTGTCGCTAGCAGGGGTAGTGAAATTCCGTTAATCAGGAGTGGGCAGCAGTCAACAGCGCTGTTTGCTGTGGCCCGCAGTTTACTGCGCCGTTTGATTAGCGGCGGGGCTACATGGCGCGGCTCCGTCACTCGCTCGAGGCACGGTACATACTGTCGCTAGCAGGGGTAGTGAAATTCCGTTAATCAGGAGTGGGCAGCAGTCAACAGCGCTGTTTGCTGTGGCCCGCAGTTTACTGCGCCGTTTGATTAGCGGCGGGGCTACATGGCGCGGCTCCGTCACTCGCTCGAGGCACGGTACATACTGTCGCTAGCAGGGGTAGTGAAATTCCGTTAATCAGGAGTGGGCAGCAGTCAACAGCGCTGTTTGCTGTGGCCCGCAGTTTAATGCGCCGTTTGACTAGCGGCGGGGCTACATGGCGCGGCTCCGTCACTCGCTCGAGGCACGGTACATACTGTCGCTAGCAGGGGTAGTGAAATTCCGTTAATCAGGAGTGGGCAGCAGTCAACAGCGCTGTTTGCTGTGGCCCGCAGTTTACTGCGCCGTTTGATTAGCGGCGGGGCTACATGGCGCGGCTCCGTCACTCGCTCGAGGCACGGTACATACTGTCGCTAGCAGGGGTAGTGAAATTCCGTTAATCAGGAGTGGGCAGCAGTCAACAGCGCTGTTTGCTGTGGCCCGCAGTTTACTGCGCCGTTTGATTAGCGGCGGGGCTACATGGCGCGGCTCCGTCACTCGCTCGAGGCACGGTACATACTGTCGCTAGCAGGGGTAGTGAAATTCCGTTAATCAGGAGTGGGCAGCAGTCAACAGCGCTGTTTGCTGTGGCCCGCAGTTTACTGCGCCGTTTGATTAGCGGCGGGGCTACATGGCGCGGCTCCGTCACTCGCTCGAGGCACGGTACATACTGTCGCTAGCAGGGGTAGTGAAATTCCGTTAATCAGGAGTGGGCAGCAGTCAACAGCGCTGTTTGCTGTGGCCCGCAGTTTACTGCGCCGTTTGACTAGCGGCGGGGCTACATGGCGCGGCTCCGTCACTCGCTCGAGGCACGGTACATACTGTCGCTAGCAGGGGTAGTGAAATTCCGTTAATCAGGAGTGGGCAGCAGTCAACAGCGCTGTTTGCTGTGGCCCGCAGTTTACTGCGCCGTTTGATTAGCGGCGGGGCTACATGGCGCAGCTCCGTCACTCGCTCGAGGCACGGTACATACTGTCGCTAGCAGGGGTAGTGAAATTCCGTTAATCAGGAGTGGGCAGCAGTCAACAGCGCTGTTTGCTGTGGCCCGCAGTTTACTGCGCCGTTTGATTAGCGGCGGGGCTACATGGCGCGGCTCCGTCACTCGCTCGAGGCACGGTACATACTGTCGCTAGCAGGGGTAGTGAAATTCCGTTAATCAGGAGTGGGCAGCAGTCAACAGCGCTGTTTGCTGTGGCACGCAGTTTACTGCGCCGTTTGATTAGCGGCGGGGCTACATGGCGCGGCTCCGTCACTCGCTCGAGGCACGGTACATACTGTCGCTAGCAGGGGTAGTGAAATTCCGTTAATCAGGAGTGGGCAGCAGTCAACAGCGCTGTTTGCTGTGGCCCGCAGTTTACTGCGCCGTTTGATAAGCGGCGGGGCTACATGGCGCGGCTCCGTCACTCGCTCGAGGCACGGTACATACTGTCGCTAGCAGGGGTAGTGAAATTCCGTTAATCAGGAGTGGGCAGCAGTCAACAGCGCTGTTTGCTGTGGCCCGCAGTTTACTGCGCCGTTTGATTAGCGGCGGGGCTACATGGCGCGGCTCCGTCACTCGCTCGAGGCACGGTACATACTGTCGCTAGCAGGGGTAGTGAAATTCCGTTAATCAGGAGTGGGCAGCAGTCAACAGCGCTGTTTGCTGTGGCCCGCAGTTTACTGCGCCGTTTGATTAGCAGCGGGGCTACATGGCGCGGCTCCGTCACTCGCTCGAGGCACGATACATACTGTCACTAGCAGGGGTAGTGAAATTCCGTTAATCAGGAGTGGGCAGCAGTCAACAGCGCTGTTTGCTGTGGCCCGCAGTTTACTGCGCCGTTTGATAAGCGGCGGGGCTACATGGCGCGGCTCCGTCACTCGCTCGAGGCACGGTACATACTGTCGCTAGCAGGGGTAGTGAAATTCCGTTAATCAGGAGTGGGCAGCAGTCAACAGCGCTGTTTGCTGTGGCCCGCAGTTTACTGCGCCGTTTGATTAGCGGCGGGGCTACATGGCGCGGCTCCGTCACTCGCTCGAGGCACGGTACATACTGTCGCTAGCAGGGGTAGTGAAATTCCGTTAATCAGGAGTGGGCAGCAGTCAACAGCGCTGTTTGCTGTGGCCCGCAGTTTACTGCGCCGTTTGACTAGCGGCGGGGCTACATGGCGCGGCTCCGTCACTCGCTCGAGGCACGGTACATACTGTCGCTAGCAGGGGTAGTGAAATTCCGTTAATCAGGAGTGGGCAGCAGTCAACAGCGCTGTTTGCTGTGGCCCGCAGTTTACTGCGCCGTTTGATTAGCGGCGGGGCTACATGGCGCGGCTCCGTCACTCGCTCGAGGCACGGTACATACTGTCGCTAGCAGGGGTAGTGAAATTCCGTTAATCAGGAGTGGGCAGCAGTCAACAGCGCTGTTTGCTGTGGCCCGCAGTTTACTGCGCCGTTTGATTAGCGGCGGGGCTACATGGCGCGGCTCCGTCACTCGCTCGAGGCACGGTACATACTGTCGCTAGCAGGGGTAGTGAAATTCCGTTAATCAGGACTGGGCAGCAGTCAACAGCGCTGTTTGCTGTGGCCCGCAGTTTACTGCGCCGTTTGATTAGCGGCGGGGCTACATGGCGCGGCTCCGTCACTCGCTCGAGGCACGGTACATACTGTCGCTAGCAGGGGTAGTGAAATTCCGTTAATCAGGAGTGGGCAGCAGTCAACAGCGCTGTTTGCTGTGGCCCGCAGTTTACTGCGCCGTTTGATTAGCGGCGGGGCTACATGGCGCGGCTCCGTCACTCGCTCGAGGCACGGTACATACTGTCGCTAGCAGGGGTAGTGAAATTCCGTTAATCAGGACTGGGCAGCAGTCAACAGCGCTGTTTGCTGTGGCCCGCAGTTTACTGCGCCGTTTGATTAGCGGCGGGGCTACATGGCGCGGCTCCGTCACTCGCTCGAGGCACGGTACATACTGTCGCTAGCAGGGGTAGTGAAATTCCGTTAATCAGGAGTGGGCAGCAGTCAACAGCGCTGTTTGCTGTGGCCCGCAGTTTACTGCGCCGTTTGATTAGCGGCGGGGCTACATGGCGCGGCTCCGTCACTCGCTCGAGGCACGGTACATACTGTCGCTAGCAGGGGTAGTGAAATTCCGTTAATCAGGACTGGGCAGCAGTCAACAGCGCTGTTTGCTGTGGCCCGCAGTTTACTGCGCCGTTTGATTAGCGGCGGGGCTACATGGCGCGGCTCCGTCACTCGCTCGAGGCACGGTACATACTGTCGCTAGCAGTGGTAGTGAAATTCCGTTAATCAGGACTGGGCAGCAGTTAACAGCGCTGTTTGCTGTGGCCCGCAGTTTACTGCGCCGTTTGATTAGCGGCGGGGCTACATGGCGCGGCTCCGTCACTCGCTCGAGGCACGGTACATACTGTCGCTAGCAGGGGTAGTGAAATTCCGTTAATCAGGACTGGGCAGCAGTCAACAGCGCTGTTTGCTGTGGCCCGCAGTTTACTGCGCCGTTTGATTAGCGGCGGGGCTACATGGCGCGGCTCCGTCACTCGCTCGAGGCACGGTACATACTGTCGCTAGCACGGGTAGTGAAATTCCGTTAATCAGGAGTGGGCAGCAGTCAACAGCGCTGTTTGCTGTGGCCCGCAGTTTACTGCGCCGTTTGATTAGCGGCGGGGCTACATGGCGCGGCTCCGTCACTCGCTCGAGGCACGGTACATACTGTCGCTAGCAGGGGTAGTGAAATTCCGTTAATCAGGACTGGGCAGCAGTCAACAGCGCTGTTTGCTGTGGCCCGCAGTTTACTGCGCCGTTTGATTAGCGGCGGGGCTACATGGCGCGGCTCCGTCACTCGCTCGAGGCACGGTACATACTGTCGCTAGCAGGGGTAGTGAAATTCCGTTAATCAGGACTGGGCAGCAGTCAACAGCGCTGTTTGCTGTGGCCCGCAGTTTACTGCGCCGTTTGATTAGCGGCGGGGCTACATGGCGCGGCTCCGTCACTCGCTCGAGGCACGGTACATACTGTCGCTAGCAGGGGTAGTGAAATTCCGTTAATCAGGACTGGGCAGCAGTCAACAGCGCTGTTTGCTGTGGCCCGCAGTTTACTGCGCCGTTTGATTAGCGGCGGGGCTACATGGCGCGGCTCCGTCACTCGCTCGAGGCACGGTACATACTGTCGCTAGCAGGGGTAGTGAAATTCCGGTAATCAGGAGTGGGCAGCAGTCAACTCGGCCGAATTTAATGTTGCTTACTTCAATGTTCGAATTAATGGATGGATTGGACCCATGGACCTCGCGTCTTTGCAGAGTGATTCTGTAAAACACTAGTAGCTGAGAAAGTTTAATTAATTAAATTAATATTTTTTTGATTTCTTAGCTATAGCGTCATGTAAGCCAGTCTTCATCAAGTGATTAACGGCATAGAAGGCCTATTTATGCGATTTTGACCGGCCTCTCAGTTGAAAACTATAGAGACAATTAGTTTCAAATTTAAACGTCATGTATTTTGGATCTTTAACCTCAAAACGTTAAGACGCAGAAACACGATTGGAAAAACTTTCCTCGATAGAAAGTTTTCCCAAAAGTTGCTCCAATCTTCTCATATTTATTCAGATTTATCGGAAACGATTCAACAGTTTTCTGTTCTTTTTTTTTTATTGGGTCCTTATTGATGAGTACTCAAATCGACGTGAAGTTTTTTTGAAATCAGGACTATACATTATTCACAATACAATTAAAACCTATTCAAGTGAAAACTCATTATTCCGCCCCCAAATTACGTAAGTGATAAGCATATGGTTGACTCTTTCGGACGTTTGATGCATGTATATTGACATCATTGTCTTTCTGAAACGCCTCATAGGCGTTAGTCTGTCCTGCGCTAATGCGAGAGTCGGACGTGCGCGTGAATGTATATTTCGCAGCCGTAGATTTCTGATCGTAATATAGAAAGTTATTCCTTGGTCTGTGGCAATAACCGCTGAAATAACGCCCTCTATTAAGCGGCTGAATGGTTATATTATATACTGTCAAACACGCCATCTGTTAGTATGTCGCTGAACGATTATGTGCGCAGGAAACCCACGTGGTTTTGATATGTACTTTGATAATATTTTAATTTTATATGTTGTCATTTACCTATTTTATTAAAACTTCGGTTTATTATTTTATAAAAAAATGAGAAAATTAAGAAATATTATTTTTAATTATTATAAAAATTAAGAAATTTAGTTGGTCGAAGATCTATGAGTAAATACCTCGCTGCTCGCGATGCAATAAAAAGGGGAAACAGGACGTCGCCTGTTGCCCTGCAGGTTGAAGACGATAATTTATTATTATTATTACAAGCTTTTATTTAGTTTCACATGTCCCGATGTTTGTTTGTTTGCCAAATTGTTGTAACTAATCAAAAATCCACTTCATGGCTACCGATAAATCGGTAAATCGAGTGACAATGCGAAATTATAAAAACAATGCGACGACCTCCGTGGCGCAGTGGACGCACGCTCGGATTCGAATGGGAGGTCGCGGGTTCGATCCCGCCACGGGCCACTTTGGAATTTTATATTTTTAGGGTTCCATACCAAAATGGTAAAAATGGAACCCTTATGGTGAGACTTTCTCCGTCCGTCCGTCCGTCCGTCTGTCACACTCGATTATTTCAGTAACTATTCAAGCTATCGACTTGAAATTTAGAATAGTTATAGGAAATAGTGACCCGACGTCATAACAATCGTAAAAATTTAAAATTGTTTTTATTTTTATTTAAAAAGGGGGGAAAACCGGGTCGGCAAAATTTCAAAATGAGATAACAATATTGAGTGGGGTATCGTATGAAAGGGCGTTACTTGTGTATTCTAAAATTGATTTTTATTTATTTTTATGCCTGATAGTTTTTGATTTATTGGGCAAACTGGCGAAAAAATACCGTTCCCCCCCCTTATCTCCGAAGATTACCAATCGAAAAATCTGAAATAATTATGATCAATAAAAATAAACGTATATTTTACAGGAAAAATAAAATCAACTCCGTAACTATTATACTTTTTTTGATAATAACAATAAACCGCCAAAAACAAAGTTACGTTTGCGGTTTGCCAACAAAAGTACCTACATGTAAATTATACTCGTAAATTCATGAACAAAAGTGATTCTTTCAATGTTTTACTTCTTCTATGGTATGGAACCCTCGGTGCGCGATTCCGACTCGCACTTGGCCGGTTTTTCTAAATTGGCTCAGGTTTGGTCTGGTGGGAGGCTTCGGCCGTGGCTAGTTACCACCCTACCAGCAAAGACGTACCGCCAAGCGATTTAGCGTTCCTGTACGATGCTGTGTAGAAACTGTTGGGGTGACTTTTCTTACCCCTTCCAAGTTAGTACGCTAACATCTTCGACTGCATCATCACTTACCATCAGGTGAGATCGCAGTCAAGTACTAACTTGTATAGCGTAAAAAAAAACCGGCCAAGTGCGAGTCGGACTCGCGCACCGAGGGTTCCATACCATAAAAGAAGTAAAACATTGAAAGAATCACTTTTATTCATGAATTTACGAGTAAAATTTACATGTAGGTACTTTTGTTGGCAAACCGCAAACGTCACTTTGTTTTTGGCGGATTATTGTTATCAAAAAAAGTATATTAGTCAGTGAGTTGATTTTATTTTTCCTGTAAAATATACATTAACTTCTATTGATCATAATTATTTCAGATTTTTCGATTGGTAAACTTCGGATATAAGGGGGGGAACGGTATTTTTTTCGACAGTTTGCTCAATAAATCAAAAACTATCGGACATAAAAATAAATAAAAATCGGTTTTAGACTACACAAGTAACGCCCTTTCATATGATACCCCACTCAATATTGTTATCTCATTTTGAAAAATCGAAGCCCCGGTTTTCCCCCCTTTTTAAATAAAAATAAAAATAATTTTCAAATTTTTACGATTGTTATGACGTCGCGTCACTATTACCTATAACTATTCCAAATTTCAAGTCGATAGCTTTGATAGTTACTGAAATAATCGAGTGTGACAGACGGACGGACGGACGGACGGACGGACGGACGGACGGACGGAGAAAGTCTCACCATAAGGGTTCCAATTTTACCAAATTGGTATGGAACCCTAAAAACGTGAAGCTGACCCTCCTTATCTCCGAAGTTTACCAATCGAAAATTCTGAAATAATTATGATTAGATATCAATGTATATTTTACGGGAAAATTAATATCAACTCTGTATCTATTATACTTTTTTTGGTATTAGCAATTAACCTCATAAAACAAAGTTAAGTTTGCGGTTCGGTAAAAAAGTGATTCTTAGGCCCGGTTTCCACCAAAGCAGAGCGGAGCGGAGCTGTGTTTGAGTAACTAATCAGATTTCGTCATTTTGACATCTCCGAAACTGACAGATTAATTTGTTTTGCTACTATCCGCTACTTGAAAGAATTCTGTATGGTGCAATATGCAGGAACACTATCCACATGAAACACAACACACAATTTTCTATCACTTTCTTCGACGCACGTTTCTTCCCGACACCGGGACATCCTCAGGAGATGTTGACTTCACAATGCGAAATCGTAGAAGTCTAAGTCGTAGTGTTCCTTTTAAAGAATAAAATAAAATATATATTTTTAAAGAATAATTTAATATAATTTTTTAAAGAATATTTTTTTTTAAAGAATATAATTTTTTAAAGAATAAAATAAAATATATATTTGGATTATGGTAAGACGATCAAAAGGTCACCGTGTACCTACATATAGCTATAGATAGAAAAAAAATTCGCTCGCGGGCCACATGTGGCCCGCGCCACCACGCGCACTACCTACTAGTAAGTAGTATTAAAACCATTCCAAATTTCAAGTCCATAGCTTTAATAGTTACTGAAATAATCGAGTGTGACAGACGGACGGACGGACGGACGGACGGACGGACGGACGGACGGACGGACGGACGGACGGACGGACGGACGGATGGAGAAAGTCTCACCATAAGGGTTCCATTTTTACCATTTTGGTATGGAACCCTAAAAATAAGGAAATCAGTAGGTACCTACGACGCGCCCCGGTCTGTCAAAATCGCTTGTGTTTATTCGATTCGTCTTCGTGGAGTGAAATTATATCTATATACCTACCAAATTTATTATTATTTGCACAATCAGCTTCAACTTCAATCACGTAGGTACCTACTTTTAAAGTATTGTATTCTTTCCGCGCCATCTATAGGCATTAGTGATAGTTTTTTTTACGTATTAATACCGCTTTCTGCCGTTGTGCTAGTGTTCGTACGTAAAAGTACCGAAATTCGCCGCATATTGCCAAACGGCGTGCTATATTGAAGACACGCCCCTTTTTCCGAAGTACTCGTAAAAACTGAAATGAGTTTTTTTCAATGTAAGGCCTTAAACAAGGCCGTAGTTTACGGGGCTCGTTGATAAGCGTATTAATACGCAGATTGCTAATGTCCTCTTGTTACTTACATTGATTTCCTGTCGCGAGATTTATTTGAAAAAAAACGCGATTTTTTTTTTATTTAAACAAATGTTTAAAGTAAGAACAGTGTTTGATTAAAAGCTCTGTTGCTGCAAATATGCTAAGGCCCACTTGCGCCAACCATTGTCAACTGTCATATTTATATATTTTAGGATTCCGTGTCTCAAAAGAATAAACGCAATCCTTATAAGATCACTTTGTTGTCCATCTGTCTGTCTGAAATCTGAAGTTCACGACGCGAAATATTTATACTTTATTTGTTGTAGGTAATTATGGCCGGCCTGTTTTTGGAATCTTAGTCCATATAGTTATGGAATGAGCGATCGAACTAGGTGTCTTTGATGATCGTAGATTAGTTTTATGGCTAAGGCAATTGTGAAAAATGAAAATTAATTTGTGATTTCATACGCATTCTGGAACAAGACTCGAATTTGGAAACTAGTAGGTACTCTACGTAAACGGGATGAATCTTAGCCACCGCTAAAAGGCATTATTGAAATGCGAAATGCCGAAATGCGAGGCGAAATGACTTCCATTATAGTTAATGAAATGAAATGAAATGAAAATGAAATGGAATGAAATGAAAATGAAATGAAAATGAAATGAAAAAAAAAATGAAATGAAATGAAATGAAATAAAATGAAAATATCTTTATTTCACATAGGCCTAACATACAGGCTCTTGCGAACGTCGACATGGCATTTCTTACATAATAATGGTGATAACTACAAGTCGACTTAAAACTAAGTTTACGAGGGTTCCAAGGGGTTAGTTAAAAGCACTAGTTAAAAAAGAAAGGTTAAAAACTTTCCATTATCTAAATCAAACTGTACCTACGGCGGAAAACTGCAGAGCTGCGCCATTCCGTCAACAAACAAGACAACAGGCTATTAACTTTGCAGTTTCGTTAACATTCGCCCGAGAGCTGCCAGGCACGGAGCAATGCGGTTACTGTAGTGATGTGCGACTTCATCTTGAATAGTTGTTACTCGATATCGATTAGAAAACGTGGTATACCATAGTCACTTAGAATGATTCATTGCATGGTGCAATAAAACGAAGCAGTCCTTTTTTTTTATAGGCAGAGAATATTTAACTATAAAGGCTAAAGTGATTGTGTTTACACTAACTAAACCTGTTTATTTTCACGACCATATCGTATTTATCGCGCTCCCGCCAGGTCTCGAACAGCCATCTCAGGAGGGGGTTCTATCGTCTTATGTCCGTCACTAACAAAAAGGCAAATTGGGAAATTCGATTGAAACCGGATAGTTATCTAATAGAGGACTCCACAGTCTGCCTAATACTGAAACAATGTATATCGAAATTATCGTGTCCGTGGTAGTTGCTCCCATAGTTTAATTGGCAGACCGCAGAGCAACTAGCCGCTATAGCTGGGGGATAAGGGTTAAGTCCCGTTGGTGGCGATAATTTTGATAAATAATTTACCTATATAAAAAAAGGTGTGAAACACTATAACAAAAATTAATCTGTGTTTTGTAAACGCGAGTACCTACAATTTTTAAATTCATGTTTCTAATTTGAATAAGATGTAGAGATTCTGTCACAAACCTGATTCCTTAGTAATTCTGCCGATTTATTCCTGGCTGAATAAGGGATGGAAAGGGATTCCCAAGCCTTCAACGGATTTTAATAAATTAATTATCTATCGACATCACTAAGAACATACGATGGTGCATCACTATAATTTATCTATCCCGACACTCGATTCCAATGCACCTAGTATTCTGCCCGGGGGACAGTCGGAACATTACACGTGAAGCCAGGATGATTTGTGTTGGAAATAAAGGAGACTTGACTCTTTTTTGACACTATAAGTTATTATTGACTGGTAAACTGCAATTTCACATAATGGCAAGTAACAATGCAGAAGAATTAATCGGTTTTCGATATAGTAGATCAATAATAATGTTTTGTTCCCATTTTATGTTGTGTCGCAATAATAAATATTTTTGCGATATTATTTTAAAGCTATTGCATGGCTTCTATCGCGGGCCTTGGGCGTGGAGACCGAATCCAGACATTCCGTAACGAAAATGACCTAATACCCCCTACGGGTTGGGGAGTCTTAGAAGTTGGTAAAAAATGCTATGCAATAGCTTAACCGCGGCAGTCTCCGAGCGCCACATGTCTTTTTTTTACAACACTATTTAATTAGTTCATAATACTTTAGTTACAAATGGCCGCAACTAATCTACTACTAAGTAGTAAAATATACGCGACGTTATATTACGTACCAATCAAAAAGAGTCATTTTTCATCTGAGATTGAACATGAGCTTATAACTTTAAATATGACATCTGTAAGAGTGTAACATATTATATCAATGTGTAAGAGCATCAAAATGACTCTGCAGATGCAAAATACTATCATAACATGCATAACAAGGTGTAGGGTTACCATATTATAATCAAAATCATATACACACATTTTTTTCTTAGCTGCAGCATCGATTTACAATTTTAATTTTATTTTAAATTCGCTCAGGGTAATGCGTGATATCTTGTGAGCTTGTAATCAAGTACTAATTCGTACACTAAAACAGTGATGGATAGCCCATTAGACTTTCATCAATTCCTTGAAGGAACAGACAGTTTTAGTGAGTGCAACCCCACATAATCCCTTCGTTTCCCCCGGGTATGCGTTAGGCATTTTCTGTCTATTAAAAATAGGGGTTCGACCGTTCAAATTCGGGGCTACCCGCAGGATTTGAACCCACGCCTACTCCCAGCTATTACAGTCTATATCTCTTTACTAATTAAGACATGAAGTCTTCACTCTATATAGTCCACGATGACGCGCCACACTCTGTCAAACGCCATAGGAATTGAATGAAACAAGCGGTTTTGACAGGATGGGGCGCTTCTTACGCCTCGAGTACTTACATATCCACAGAGCCCGAAAACTCCTATGCGTATCATAATTATTATCTTTAAATCCCATAACAGATAAACGTGGAATAGAGGTGGAATAGTTATACTCTGTTTTGCCTTTTTCCTTCGAATATCAAATGATTGATGACAGAGAAGGATAAAACGGAGTATAACTATTCCACTCACAGACTTGTAAACTTACTAAAGACAGGGCGAACAGCGCGAAAAAATGTCGCCAGTGTGTAGGTGTCATTATTACAAACAGTATAAGGCCACGCGGTATTTCGATCAGCGGCGGCGGCGGGTATTTTGACAGAAATAGAGACTATACTGTTTGCTTGTATGAAGAAGGTTTACGTAAAATGTTCAGATCGGCCTATCTTTACTAATTTATCTAATATTCTACCGGTATTCCACGTTTATGTGTAACTCAGTTACACAGTGTAAGGCATTTAGAGTTTTTTCAATTTTACAATGAACATGGATTTTTTAGCCGCAGCGTGCACCTGACGTGTGGTGACCCTACCTGTCAGATGTGTTAGCGGTCGCAGGGTTGCCGCAGCTCGCGGTAACACACACTTAATGGTTTGTATTACAGAGTATAAACGGCTTTTATGATCGCCCCTAACTATATCGCATTCTGGAAACTGTCTAGAACATCGTTCATTGTCTGGTGATTTAATGGTTATTCATATGGGTTATCCTGCAAAGTAACAAACTGCTTAAAGAGGCTACACTGATTTTGATTTTGACTGAATTTTTTTTTCAATGACGTTGGGCCACTATTCCAAATTTCACAACGATAGCTTTTACAAATACTGAAATACAGTGCGACAAGCCTAGTTTGGCGTGTGGCCAAAATCGGAACTCATGCCGCTATCTTGTAATACTGTTTAATAGTTCGCTATGTCACTATATCGCTATTGTATGTTGTGTTGTTTTTGTTTTATATTAACTAAAATAAAACTAAAATTAAGGGGCTTTTATTTTCAGACTTACTTTGTTCTATAACAACGCCCTCCTGACATATGTCATTCAGACGCCAAGGTAGCCTTGTCGCACTGTAATCGAGTGTGACAGGCAAAATCCATAAGGGTTCCAGTTACCGTTTTGGTATTGAACCCTAAAAATAAACTCAAGATCACATTGAAATAAACGTCTATCGATGACAATAATCCACCTTTGAGAAGAAATAACAACGTATCTTATATTTTCCATGTTTATAAAAGTGAAATAAAAAGAAATAACAACTGTATTGATATAAAGAATTATTCCTACAAAGTTTAGGAGTCGTCAAAAGGACGGAATACAATAAGTTTAAAAAAATTGTGTTATACAAAAATAGTGTTACATTCTAGTTACTACCATATTCGTTGAGACGTGAAATAAGGTGCCTAGGGCATAAGCATAGCTGCTTAGACATCTATGATAATAACATCAGGATGAGCCCATCCGAATATTTTACGTAAACCTTCTTCATACAAGAAAATGTAGAGCCATGTGTCGAAACTCCTGCGAAATACTGCGTAGACTTACAGCTTACTATTGACGCCGGAGGGGTTTTGCTCCCATAAACTGGCGACATTTTTTCGCGCGGTCCGCCGGGTCTATAGTATTAGTGTCTTTGTTAGACATGCATTTCACGTTAGGTACATGTAGGTAACTTAAGCTATGTTGTTTAGATATCTGGAACTTTATGGTGAATCATTTTTAAAAGTTTCCCTTAGCTTTAACTGCACATATCACACATTTTTAGTGAAGTTAACAATTCCCAATATTTTATTTTAACCTTATTTAGACCATAAGTAAAGTTTTTGAAAATTGAACTTCTCTAGAATTTTTTAACGCAACATTTTCGTATCGAATGATGACGAATGCAGTCGAAGATGTTATCATACTAACTTGGAAGACATAAATAAACTCAATTCTAAAGGTTTCTACACAGCATCGCGCCGGAATACAAAATTGCTTGGCATTGTGTCTTTGTTGGTAGGAGGACCTACTCGTAGACAAGACACTCGTCACTATAACACCTTTTATAAGTATAAAATTTTGCATTGACTCCCAAGACATGGGTTTTACCTAGTTTGGGAGTCAGGAATTGTTCCAAATTGTAACCTTTTCTTTGGCTAATAAATTTGTTTCATTTGCAAGAAAAAAAAATATTTTTAATCTATTTCTCGCTCCAGAACTAAAACTAATTTGTCCCGTCGCTGTCGACACTCCCGTTTTAATTGCAAAGTTTCAAACTGGAGGAAATTAAAAAAAAGATCTATTAGTTTTGACGACAAGGAACTTCGTTACGGTAATATATTTTTGTTTAAAATAACACAGTTTCCAAAACCTATTTTTCAAATATCTGTATATCTCTGTGATATATAAAATTTTCATGCTAATTTTTGTAACCAAACTCCTCGGAAACAGCGCGACCGATTGTTATGAAATTTTCAGTGTATTATCACTAGGTCTGAGAGCAGGTTGTTATGTATTTTTTATATCTCCAATGGCAAAAAGACGTTTGCCGGGTTACCTAGTAAAACAATACTCTAGTGTCAAGTTTTAGTGAACAAATTCATCCCAAACTTTGAAATCGTAAACTATTTTTCACACCCCGCAAAACAACGTCAGCCTTCCGCATATTATTCATTTCATAAAATTGTTTATTATAAAATATATACCTTTCTCCTAATCTGACGTAAATAAACCTATCAAAAACAATTACATTTCACATGGGACGGTACAATAGGAAATACGAGAGCAAATGGGACTTTTCCTTTTAGATAATATTGTTTACTCCTGGAAATACATCGGGAAAGTAATTCCCTTATTAAACTTAAAGGTACTGACTGACTCAATGTTAATATTAACACCAGTGAATTACTTAACAGGACTCAACTGCGTAAGTTCCAAAAAAGATATAAAAGTATAAAACAAGATATAAAAGTACCTAAATACCTTCTAAAGTACTTAAGGTGATATACTGATTTTATTCCTTCTCAATTTTACGAATACGTTGGTAAGGGACATGCAGCGTCGCGGAAGAATATAACAGAAAAACAACGTTTTACAGAAAACTAAGGCGGTTATCAAAAATCCGTTTCCGAGCATTTTTAGGTATTATCATTACCGACACGTTAAAAAAATGACAATTACATCCATTGTAGTTTCCGATAAAAATTAGAACAATGGAGATTTTGGAGCAACTTTCGGGAGAACTTTACCTATATCGCAAAATTTTTATCCAATTGTGTTTCTGCTTCAAAGCGATTTTAGTGATTCTCCTGATAGTTTTTAAGTGGAAATGTGGTCAGAGAGACTTTTAAACATTAGGTATTTTAGAAAACTATTGCTGTCGCTCTGCGACGTTGCCGTGTCCGGTCCGGCAGCCCTATCCATGTGTGTGTAAGTTGACAAAGTGTGCGTGTCCGCGATGCGCGTTGCCGCTCCGCAGTCCGCACTCGTTCCTGCTATTTTCTGGTGTTCGCATCATTCTTTACTTACGCATTGACGAAAAGTGATTGATCTCTAATGGTTTTGGCTTGTTTATTGGAATTGTTCTCCCTGCTACGCTATTGATTTAATATTGACCAACAAAAATATTGAATCGTGAGCGTGGCAGCAATTCAAAGTACTTACTGCAAGAAAAAGCAGCAGTACCTACTTAAACTCCGAAAGTATTAGTATTGAAAAAGAAACTTCCTGACTGAGTGACTGACATATTATCAACACACAGCCCAAACCGCTGGGTCTAGAGACTCTAAATTTGGCACACAGGTTCTTTATGAGGTCTAGAGGTGCACTAAGAAAGGATTTTTCAAAATTCATTCCCTAATTGGGTGTGCATCGGGGCTCCAAATTTTGTATTTTACCAAGCTTAAATACTCCTTCACGCCGCAACCATTAAACCCATTTGGCTCAAATTTGGAAAGGACTGTATATAAACTGTATCCTGGAATAACACATAAGCTACTTTTTATGCCGAAAAATCCATGGCTCCTTCGGGAACAGTAAAAAACAGATATTCAACCGGATGAAACACTCTTTCACGGCGTAACTACAAAACAGATTTGGCTGAAATTTAGCACGGAGATAGATTTTATTCTGGATTAATACAAAAGCAACTTTTTATCCCGAAAAATTCATGGTTTCTATGATAGAAGTGAAAGACAAATATCCACGCAGAAAAAATATTCCTTCACGCCGTAATGACTGAACTGATTTGGCTGAAATGCGGAATGAAGATAGATTATATCCCGGATTAATGAAAAAGCTACTTTTTATCCCGAAAAAATCCATGGTTTCCGCGGGAATACTCAAAAACAGATATTCACGCAGGAAAATATTATTTCACGCTGTAATTACTGTACTGATGCGACTGAAATTCGGAAAAGAGATAGATTTTATCCCGAATTAATACATAGGCTACTTTTTATCCCGGAAAACTCAATGGCTTCTATGATAGTAGTATAAAACAGAAATTTCTCGCGGTAAAATATTCCTTCATAGCGTAATAACTAAACTGATTTGAAATTTGGAAAAAAAGAAAGATTTTACACTGGTATAACAAATCGGCTACTATTTATCCCGGAAAAATTCATAGTTTCTAAAATAATAGTGAAAATCACATATTCATGCAAGAGAAATACTACTTCGCGCCGTAACTACTGAACCGATTTGGCTGAAATTTGGAATGTAGAAAGATTATATCCTAGAGTAATAACATCAACTACTTTTTTCTCGGGGAAATCTATTGTTTCTATGCATTTTCTTTGATAATAGTAAAAAAAAGGTCAAGAGAGAGTTGGGCTTGTGCACTGAGGGTTCCGTACCATCACGACCCATTCTCTATACTATTAAAGTAAACTTAACACTCGTGCCCACTTAATCAAAAACGAGCATAAATATCACGTTTGTTGTATGGGAGCCCCCTTAATTTTTTATTTTATTTTAATTTAATTATTTATTTCTACAGTAAGCATATAACTAAATATTTTGTGAAAATTTGATGCGTTTACCTGTTAGCGTTATCAAGGTCGAGCAAAAACAAGCAAAAAAATCACGTTGTATGGGAGCCCCCTTAAATATATATTTAATTCCATTTTTTAGTATTTGTTGTTAGCGGCAACGAAAATACATCATCTATGATAATTTCAATTCTGTAGCTATCACGATTCAAGAAATACAACCTAGTGACAGACGGATGGACGGACAGCGATCAGAAGTCTCGCTAATAGGGTTCCTTTTTTACCCTTTGGGTACGGAACCCTAAAAACAGATATTCATGGATCTATTTATATAACATACAAACTTTCAACTTTATTATATTACTATGATGGTACGGAACCCTAAGTACGCAAGTCCGTCTCGCACTTGGCCAGTTTTTTATAGACACGACATACGGACACACAACAAAGTGATTCCTATAAGGGTTCCTTTTTCCTTTTAAGATACAGTACCCTGAAAATGTAAATGCTTTTATCGATAGCTGTTAACAACACTAGTTTATCGATATTATTATCAACTACTACGCATCACTTCAATCTGTGTACGTATGATCAGACCGTCCCGCGTCCCCGCCCGCAAATTCGTGCAATAAGGACAACTGCAGATCCGACACAATAGGCCCTTGTAAAATGTTATATTTCGGGGTTTTGTTCTCGACTATTTCCTCCTCCAAAACTGGACCAATTTAAAAGATATTTCGTAAACTGAATATAGAGAATATATACTGTGTCGCTATGTTTTTCTTTTTTCGGTAATAGTTGTCAAATTCGTACACTAGGCATCTGTTAACAGCGAGTCTAATTAGGCAATTTTGAGCATTTTCTAAGGCTTCTAGTGCTTATAAAGATAATGTATTATCAAAAAAGAAAACATAGAAACATAGAAAAGATTGATATTTATTTTACTGTAAAAAATCATTGCTTTAAGTTCATAAACCAGAAAGAAAACAGACGAGAACGTTTGTATGGAGAAAAGACCACTATCGTTTCCTCTTAACCTGTAGATCACTAAGATAATTTTATGTCGTTAATTTCTTGGAATTTCGAGTTGTAAACTTTTTTAAGCGTTTAAGCCATGGGCTTTTAAATCTATGGACGACGGGTGTAATACAAAATTCACGAAAAAGTGTCCCGAGAAAACCTATATGAACGAGTACATGAGTATTTTTGTAAACAAACTAAAACATTGTAATTTATGTCTTAAATCATTACTATAAAGCCTAATTTTCAAACATTGTCATTTGGTTCGGATACTTAAATACTTAGTTTATAAATTAATGATTTCAGCGGACATTTTTGCAGAGATGGGTAAAACTATTAAATTGTTTAGTCTTCAGGTTAACAATTATGCGGAGATAATTTTGAATTATAAAAACAACAAACATCGTCTTGTAAAAGTTCGCCGGATCTGGTTGTCAAGTGTATTTCCGCCTTTAATATCACAGAAATAAACCGCCTGTTTTCAAATGGAAAATGTAGAATAGAGAAAATGTTTGAAACGTCCCAAATTCAACCTTTTGTGCTGAACTAGCCAGCTAATTCTAGGCTAGCTAGGTCCCATTTAGAACGTCTAAAAAGCTCTGGACATACTCTATCCATATTCTATAGTACATAGGTACCTACTAGTTATTTACGACTATGAATAAGCGTCATAGTACTGAGTAGGTCATTGGTTATTGTACCTACTTGATTTCGTCCGTGTTGAATCTAGACTATTAAAAATCGGCCGCGAAGTACTTACTTAACCGTTTCTTTTACCGCTAGAAACTAGTTATATATCCAACAAACAACAATATCAACACAAATGCGGAAAGGCATTCTATTCTGCTCTTGTATTAAAAAACCCGTTCAATGCACATGTAGAATTGTCACTTACACTGGTCTCTATATTGTTGACTGTTGTCCTCCGTTGGGTCAACCGCGACTCGTGAAGAAATGCCATTCTTTCCGCGCTTGTATCGTAATGTACTAATTTCTGCTAACTCATAATTTCCTCATAGTATCAATAAATAATAACAAATATTATGACACCTTAGTAAAAAGCATGTGGAAAGGTAACCCTATACTCTGTAAAAATATAGAACACTAACCCCTACATACCTGATGGATACTAAAGTATCCCATACTAACACGAAATAACTATTATTATTCAGTGTCCTGCAATATAACGCAAAGTGGATAGAACCGCTCCAGCTGTCGTGGGCGACATAAAACGGGGCCATTCCGTCCTATTGACGGGCCAATTATGTCCCGTCGTAATTAATACGAATTCCCGGGCGCTGTCGCGGCGAAATGTCCCCAAAGCTCGGGGAATAGGGAATAAGGCCAGATGATAAATAATTAATTCAGCGAACATTCGCGTGGCAAGCGTGGCCGTGAGGTGTTTTGTGTCACGGTGATAGGCCCGGTTTCCACCAAAGCGGAGCTGTGTTTGAGTAACCAATCAGATTTCGTCATTTCGATATCTCCTCTCCCCTTTGTTTCGGAGATGTCATAATGACGAAATCTAATTGGTATAGTCAAACACCGCTCCGCTTTGGTGGAAACCGGGCCTTACGGTCCAAGCGTGTGATGTGTTTCGGATGCTGGGATAATCGTGTGGTTCGCCTAAATAAATAGGCTGTCCTTTGCGATATGATGTTTTTATAATAATACAGGCAGACGCAGGGTTAAGTTGAAAAGCATTTTATGTTTGTGGAGTCGGGGTTTAGAATGTCGGGCACTTATGACTTTTCTTGACTCATTCATGTCATTTTGTGGGTACTTAGAAAAAACGTGCGGTAAAAGCAAGTTAAAAGAGCAAGTGCCGAGGTTCTTCTCCGTAATTCTCGGCTCAATAGGTATTCCGAATGAGGTAGAGTTTCATAGGTGAAATAGATATATTGATTTTTTTCTTTTTTTGTGTAATTATTCTTATCACGCCCTGTAAGCTTAAAAGGTTGTATTTACAAGTAACTATACTATTCGAAAAAATCTTGTATGGCTGAAAATAAATTCCAAGCTAGTTAAAATATAAATTCCTAATACTGACAGCCACGTCTACAATATTAAATGTATAGTTTACGATATAAAATGTATAGTTTTGTGAAGAAGTCCAGAAAATCACAGGAAAATGAAAGTTTATATTTGGGCTCAAAACCCGAACACTAGATCTAGTATCAAATCTCACTAGATCCAACGCCGGATTGGTTTCAGAAATGAACTAATGGATGCAGCTTTATCACCTGCAAGGGTTTTTAACATTGACTGGCGAACTTATTTTGAATTTCTTTTATGTAATTCGAAAAACTCACACTAACATTTATACATTTCTGTATAAATTACTATTTTATGTGAGGTTGTGATGGTAAAAAACTAATCCACAAAGACGCGCGTCACTCTGTCAAAACCGCTTATTTTCATTTATCGCTTATTTTTTACTGAGTTTGGCAAAGTTGGCGCGTCATTGTGGATTGAAATATCTATATCTATACTTATCTATACTTATAATAAAACTGTAAAGGGTCGAATTCTGTACATTCTGTACATTGAAGATATTTTGAAAGTTTTTGTTGGAGGACACTACTTAGTCGATACTTAAGCCAAAACTGATTTTTTTTTAATTTTTGTCTGTCTGTCTGTCTGTCTGTCTGTCTGTCTGTTTCACGACCGCGCATCACGGCTAATCCGCTGGATGGATTTAAATGAAACTTGACATGATTATAGCTCATACCCCGAGGTAGGACATAGGATACTTTTTGTCCCGAAATTCATCATGGTTTCCCTGGAAGACGGCATCAAAGTCAAAATGTGTATTTACTTATAATTCATTAACGCGTTGTCCGATTTGATTCATTCTTTCTTTGTAAGAAAGGAGGTTCTTTAAAGATAATTCCATACAAATTTTATCATCATCACTTTTGTAGTTCAGAAATTACAGGCATCAGAACCTTTAGCGATAAGTTCAAGTAGGTGACTTGAAACTCGGAATGGATAAAAAACCTAGGGCTAAGACGTACAGCTAAAGTTAGACTGGACTATCCTTACAGCCGTAAATAAATAGTCTTAGCAGAAGATTTTCTATGGTTTAAGATTTTCACTTTTAGAGTGAACAAAAATCACGAAACTCGCTACGTTATACCGTATAGCGCCATCTCTACAATTTATGTGGAACTTGAATGTAAAACTCTGAGATAGGTACGTACTACCGAATTTTTTTAAATAATAATTAACTGTCATGTAATTTACTGTTTCATGACTTTATATTAAGACTAGCTGTTGCCCGCGGCTCCGCCCGCGTAAATTACGGTTTTTTTTACATATACCATAGAATTCCTAGATATTTGCGGGATTCTGGTGTGATGTTGTACAGAAACCTGTTCTTACTTCGCACGGGTTATCTTGTGGTGATTTTGAAAACTCCTTTTTGTAATAAAAAATATAAAGTTTCATTAATACGTAGTTGAAAGATCAAAAGGACGATTTTAACTGTCGATATTTCGACCCAATGGCACAGGTCGTGATCACTACGTGACCACGCCTTGTACCAATGTATCGAAATATCGACAGTTAAAATCGTCCTTTTCATTGTGGTTTTTATTCTGAAACCACGAAATATCTCAAAAATTATTAAATCATGTGAAAAGTTGTACTGGTGGTAGAAATCTTCTATCAGAGTTCGGCCGGGTAGGTACCACTGGGATAAAATACTCTACTAACAATATTCCCCTGCCTAACATAAGAGTCATTTAAAAAACCTGTGCTTCATCTCAATACAATCCCAAGTATCAGAATGGGCAATAGCTATATATTTCTTTACGTATAAAAAGACCTATGACGGTCAATCGGTTAGGACCAGTTAAGACCTGAGAGTTAAAAATATTTGTGAACCATTATTTTACTCTTTCCATGTTGCGGATGATAAAAAAAGACGTGGCACTCTGGGAATGTCCACAAAAGTGAAAACTTTAATCTGTTCATGACTTAACAGTGCCATCTTAATATAAAGTCAAGGAACAGTACATTACATGACAATTAATTATTATTAACAAAAATTCGGTAGTACCTATCTCCAAGTGTTACATTCAAGTTCCACATTATTTGTAGAGATGGCGCGATACGGTATAACGTAGTGATAAATTCATGATTTTTGTTCACCCTAAAAGTGAAAAATCTTAAACCATACAAAATCTTCTGCTAAGCATATTTATTTACGGCTGTAAGGGTACTCCAGCCTGACTTGAGCCCTTACGTCCTAGCCCTAGGTGCTTGTCCAATCCGAGTTTCAAGTCACCTACTTGAACTCATCGATAAAGGTTCTGATGTCTATAATTTCTGAACTACAAAAGTGATGATGATAAAATTTATACGGAATAATCTTTAAAGAACCTCCTTTCTAACAAAAAAAGAATGAATGAAATCGGACAACGGGTTAATGAATTATTACTAAATACACATTTTGACTTTGATGCCGTCTTCCAGGGAAACCATGATGAATTCCGGGACAAAAAGTATCCTATGTCCTACCTCGGAGTATGAACTATATTCATGTCAAGTTTCATTTAAATCCATCCAGCGGATTAGCCGTGATGCGCGGTCGTGAAACAGACAGACAGACAGACAGACAGACAGACAGACAGACAGACAGACAAAAATGAAACAAATTACAGTTTTGGCTTCAGTATCGACTAAATAGTGTCCTCCAACAAAAATTTTCAAAATATCTTCAATGTACAGAATTCGACCCTTTACAGTTTTATTATAAGTATAGATGGCACTGTTAAGACTTTTCACTTCTGTCGACATTCCCGGAGTGCCGCGTCTTTTTTTATCATCCGCAATATGGAAAGGGTAAAATAATGGTTCACAAATCCTAACTGACTGAATGTCATAGGTCTTTTTTTATACGTAAACAAATATATAGCCATTGCCCATTCGGATATTTTGGATTGTATTGAGATGATGCAAAGATTTTTACACAGGCACAGGTCGTGGTCACTACGTGACCACGACCTGTGCCACTGGGTCGAAATATCGACAGTGAAAATCGTCCTCTTGATCTTTCAACTACGTATTAATGAAACTTTATATTTTGATTAAGAAAAAGGAGTTTTCAAAATCACCACAAGATAACCCGTGCGAAGTAAGAACAGGTTTCTGTATAACATCACACCAGAATCCCGCGAAAAATGAAGGAATTCCACGGTATATGCAAAAAAAATTGTAATTCACGCGGGCGGAGCCGCGGGCAACAGCTAGTCTATCTCTAAAAAACAAACTTATTCATAATAATATGATATGAACCTAGGTGCCAAATTAGGAGTCTCTAGCGCTTTGGGCTGTGCGTTGATATTTCTTTTTAAAAGGAAATATCAACTGGTATATATGCCTTCAATCGATAATCAATTGATATGTAATTTTATCAATCAATCAATTGTATTATATAATATTATATTTAGAAGAAGATGAATTATTAACTCTAGTTAAATAAGTATGGTTGTTCACTGTTCAGTCATCCGAAAAAACTGGTTTTCTACCGATATTTATGTATAACGCTCTACTGTAGTTGCGTTGTCGAGTTTGCCGGCGATATTTTGGCGATGTAAACAATTTCATAAAATTAACGAATACCCCGCTTTCCCTAAGTTTAGTGAAGTCTAATTTACTCGTATGTGAAACGTGAAATTCCGACGGCTCATAGCAAAAATGCGGTGTGGCTGCACTTTGAATGCATCTATTAGGCTGTCTGCGTCGGAGCCGCGCCTGACAGCTCTTGGCTTCACGGTTCACACTGCGCCACACTAGTAGAAGTGTATACACAGGACGCGGCGGACCACGCGAAAAAATGTCGCCAGCTTACTGGTGTCAAAATTTTTTGTTTTGACACCAACAGCGTCAGTTGTGGACCGCGGTCCACGCCATAGATATACTTGTTATTGGGACGATTTCTGCCATGTCGTGGCGTATAAGTAAAAATTTTGAAAAATGGCGCTACTTTTTATTTTTACACGTCTGTCCAAAAAAAGGGGTTCATCTATGTATGTACGTATGTTTCTTTATTCCATCATAACTTCTGAACGGCTGGATAGATTTCGACTTAAATGTAAAATAGTTAGAATCCTTACATCATTCCGAGTAACATAGGCGATATTAATTTGTCGTGTTTTTTAATTTTTAAATTATTTACATGTTTCTTGTATGAAGAAGGTTGACGTAAAATGTTCCGATAGGCTCATCCTCAAGTTCATATCGGTGGCCACACTTGTACCTCCCACTAGCGACGTGTGCCCGAGTGCTGTGCCAAATTTGAACCAATATTTTACTTTTATGACGTGGCGTGGCATTCATTCCCATGTTTATCTTTTGGAGCAGAAATCTTTTCAGGTTGGCCTAATTTAATGTTGTGAATACGAAAGTTTGTTTGTTGCAGGTTATTATAATAGTTACGCATTGTATTATTTTATATTTTTAATAGTTGTTGCCCCCCCCCCCTCTACCCGCGAAAAAATCCCGTGAGAATCATAGATTTTTCTGGGATAAAAATGCCTCATGTCAGTCCCTGCGCTTCCAACTATGTAAGTGCAAAAAATCATGTTGATCCAATTGGAATGTAATTCATGCATTTTTTTTATTGTCAAAACGGGGTCTGATTGCGTATGCAATACGTATTCATCGTTATCGTAATTGCTAACGAATTCTGCCCCGCGATTGGCTGACGCAAATCAAGAACCCAATCAGCGGGCAGAATTGCAGAATTAGTAAACGATTACGATAACGATGAATACGTTTTTCATACGATGCATACGTTTAGATACGTTTTTCTTAGTCAATCTAAGGGCAGCAGCTATTGTCTGGTTAGTTAATAGTTTGTTACCATATCTATGATTGCTAATGGGCTCAATTAAAAAAAAAAGTATTGGATTAGTAGGCCTTTAGATTACATCAGAAAATATTATTATTATTTTTTGTGAGATTTAATCCTATAGAATGAGCGATCGAGTGAACAGGTTTCTTTGACGATTCTATAGAGTACATTAATTATGTCATATTATGGACATATACATACCTATTAGACGAAAAGTTCACGATTTACCTATTCCTATTTTGCATTGAATATAGCGCGCCAAGCTGTCAAACTTTCAGATGAATTAAAACTGGAGTTCCAGTGCCTACGAATAAGTTAGTGTTAGTTTGGTGTAAAAAAGTCCCGCTCGAAATAAAAGTTCGTTTGAATCTCGGGCATTCTGTGTGTTTACTTTCAACAGCTCTATGTGTGTGTGTTTTACTTGGAGTTTTTAGCGAGTACTGTTTATAACTGGTCTTAAAAAACATACACTTTTTTGTATTCACTACCCTTTTAAATTGGTTTCTATTACAACAAAATGCAAGAGGTATTTTTAAACATTCAGTAATTGCTAGCAGACACGTCTAAAAACGGAACTATTTATAATATACTTTACAATTTCATATTGTAAAGTCAACATCTCTTGAGGATATCCCGGTGTCGGGATGAAACGTGCGTCGAGAGTGTTGTAAGAGTTGTGTATGGTATTTTTTCGCCGAATCAACATCAAAAGAAATAATATTAATGCTCGCGATTTTAAACAATGCGGTTGGTCATTATATTCAGAATTAATTTGCTTATCGTTATGATAAATATGAACCTCAAAATAAATCAATACCATGTTTTAACATTTAAAATATATGTGTATTATTGTATCTTTTGTAGGTAAAATCACAGACCTAGGAAACACAGATGGATCCCATCTACAAAATAAGCGTGACTATTTTTAATCTGTAAAGCGGCGCATAAGATGGCGTCACCTAGGCAAGTAAAGTAAACTTAGTACTTACATGAACTTTTGACAAATCTTGGCGCTCATCGTCACGGCTTGAAAGCATGAATGAAATGGCGCCTCCTTATAGTTCTCTTATCTCTATGGTAAAAATTGCTTAAATTAATCAAAATATTAAACGCATTGCAATCTAACCAGTAAGCGATAGCTTATGTAATGGCTAGGTACTAGAGAACAGATACATAATATTTTATAAACATAAAATATACAAAAAGCACTCAGATACTTGAAAACATTAATGCTCATTTCACAAACATTTTACAGTTGTGGGAATCAAACCCACCATATCCGAAGCAGAAGGCAATTTGACAGAAACTTCTAGAGTTAAAAAAAAAACATACACAAAATCGACGACCGAATGGCGTAGCGGTAGCGAACCTGTCATCTGCGTCGGAGGTCAAGGGTTCGATTCCCACTACTGGAGAATGTTTGTGTGATGAACATTGAACATGAATATTTCCCAGTCTCTGGGTAAGTCAAGATATTATATTTAGGTAAGTATATACATTAATCAGTTATCTAGTACCCATAACACAAGCTATCGGTTACATTGGGGCTAGATTGGGATGTGTGTAATGTCCTGATATATATTTATATATGTAATATAAAAACATATTACAAACTCGATAAAATTGTAAATTACATAATATACAAATAACTTATATACGTACAGGATGTCAACTAATTTGTCCCATATATCAAACGTCGTATTTGTTTAACTGAATATAGGTATACGTAAGTGATAAACGAAATCAATTAAGCAATATAGTATTGTTTTGTATTGGAATCGAACAAACAGATTGGCGCTGGTTGCGGTAAATGATTTGTAATTTATATAATTCGTAGGCAGAATGGAAATAATTATGTCACTGGTTTTGTTGTGAGATAGGAAAAATTAAACCACATAATGTATTATGTAGCGTGTAATTAGATTTATCTACATGTACCAATCCCAAGCGCTGATTGCGGTTTTATATTTATCTGAATTGAATTATAGGTATTATAGGTATCACCTGTAAACATTTCAACTTTATAACTGTCACGGCCCACGGGATAGATAAGCTTGGTGATAGATTCTTAGTAAAAGGATCCCAGCTTATCCTTTGGGTACAGAACCCTAAAAAACCTATTCATCGCTATCGTAACCGCAAACAAAATGCGAACTACAGATTTTGCTTATCAGCAGCCAGGATTTGTTTCCGATTACGATAGCGATGAAATATTGAGTTTTTCTTGCGCAATTGCTAACCTTTAAGTAATATTCCACAACATACTAGTAGTCAATACCTACTTTTCTGAACGAAACATGTCGTTTACAGTCATAATATCTATTTTTAAAAGTCCAGCTTGATTTTGTGGCCACAAAAACCGATGTACCAAACCCAAGCGTGTCCGATTGCAATTCGTTTCGACCGCACATTTCATACGAACTTATACAAGAGTAGGTACGAAACACAGGCTTTGTGCAGTGAATTACTTGAAGTTATATCTACTAGTTTTCTGGTAGAATAGCAACTTACTAGGCTAGCTGGTAGGATTTTAACAATTAAGAGTTCTAAATCTTAACAGGAAATATTAATTTATTTTGCTATAACCCTGGAAAGAACTTCATAATGCCAGTTTTTTGTTGGTTTCTTCTCATGTGGCAGGGCGTATTGGTGGATTTTTTAAGTCGTGAAATAGTTATAACAATTTAAAAATAAATGTCGTAAGTTGTAAGAAAGACAATATGAAATTAATGTACTTATTTGAATTTATCTCGAATTTCTTCAATACCTAGATTAATCTATACTTATAATAAAACTGTAACGGGTCGAATTCTGTACATTGAAGATATTTTGAAAATTTTTGTTGGAGGGCACTCCTTAGTCGATACTGAAGCCAAAACTGTAATTTGTTTCATTTTTGTCTGTCTGTCTGTCTGTCTGTCTGTCTGTCTGTCTGTTTCACGACCGCGCATCACGGCTAATCCGCTGGATGGATTTATATGAAACTTGGCATGATTTTAGTTCGTATTCCGAGGTAGGACATAGGATACTTTTTATTCCAAAATTCAGCATGGTTTCCCTGGAAGACGGCTTCAAAGTCAAAATGTGTATTTAGTTATAATTCATAAACGCGCTGTCCGATTTCTTTCGTTTTTTTTTTGTTAGAAAGAAGGTACTCCAAAGATTATTCTAGAAATATTCAAGAGTCATCAGTTTTGCTGTTCAGAAATTACAGACGCCTTCGCCTTCGCCTGAGACTTTCGCCTTATACCATATAGCGCCATCTCTACAATTAACGTGGTATTTGAAGTCAAAGTCTGTCTACGGGATTTTTGTTATAGTTAATTGTCATTGAGTAATCTACTAACAGTTGCCTCACTGTGTTCTGAGATGGCACTGTTAAGTGTTGATAAATAATTTTAATTTTAAATTTCTTTTGACATTACGAGATATAGTTTTCACTTTTGTCGACATTCCTGGAAACTGGAGAGCCACGTCGTTTTTCACCAGCCTCGACCAAAGTGTACCACAGACCAGATTATTATTACCACTAATTAAAACTTAATTGCAATCTCGCTGATGGTAAGTGACCGCCGAAGATGACGGATTATAGACATGAACATTTAACGTGAGTCCAAGTAACTTGGAACTCAGAATTGACAAAAAAACTATAAACGTATGGCTCATTTTAAAGTTGTTTCGTCTTTATAAAATAATATATGGCCATTCTGATATTTTGGATAGTAAGTAAAGACTTTTAAGCCTTATGTTGGGCTGGGGAATATTGTTAGTAGAGTATTTTATCGCAGTGGTACCTATACCCAGCCGAACTCTCCAAGAAGAGTCCTACCAGTTACCACCAGTACAACTTTTCACATGATTTAATGATTTTTGACATATTTCGTGGTTTCAGGAGATGACGAATAATGGATATAACATTCCACGGTTACTTACCTACACAATCAAAAGGATGATTTTAACTGTCGATATTTGGATCCATTGGTACAAGTCGTGGTCACGTAGTGACCACGACCTGTGCCACTGGGTCGAAATATCGACAGTTAAAATCATCCTTTTGATGGTGCGACTACGTATTCATGAAACGGTAGGTACATTATTATTGTAAAGAAATAGGAGTTTGCAAAATCACCACAAGATAACCCGTGCAAAGCAGGAACGGGTTGCTACACAGCAGCGCACCAGAACGCTACATCCCTTTACGGAACAAACGATCAGACCTAATTGAATTTCTCCTCCACCTTACAATAGCTGGACGTTTCCTGTCAGAATAAGAGTAGTTTGGTTATTAAGTAGGTAGAGAAAGAATAAAGAAGAGGTGGATGGATTGTGTGAAACAGGATAACACGTTGACAGCTGATAGAGAGAATGGCTGAGAGAACGAGACTCCACTACTGGCCCGTCGAACTCGGGGCTTTTTTCATATATCCCGCGAAAAATAAAGGAATCCCAAGGGATTTGCAAAAAACAGTACTTTACGCGTGCGGAGCCGCGGGTAACAGCTAGTTTAATATAATATCACTCATAATTCATCAATGAATGAACATAACTAATCCTGACTACCTATTCCTTTGAAATCGTTTCGCTAGCCACAGCCTACAGAGCACACAGATCAATTTTAGGTCTCCTAGGACTTCACATCTAGTACATATACCTACTGCAAATACCTATCCTCCCAAAGGAATTCCTGAGACATCAATCTAGTTCGAGACATTAAACAGCAATACGGCTTCCTAGCTACTGCTCAGAGGTTTACGCCTCTGGTAGAATTAAGAGATCAGACGGCATTTATGATACTAGATTTAGTCATAGGGGAAGGGAGGGCAAGATGGAACGAGTGGGCAAGATGGAACGAATGGGCTAGATGGAACGAGTGGGCAAGATGGAACGAGTGGGCAAGAGTGAACGAGTGAGAAAGATGGAACGAGTGGGCAAGATGGAACGAGTGGGCAAGATGGAAACTACCTATTAACTCGAACCATGATAAGTGGGGCACGAGTTGCGACCGCACACAACATCAGGCAGCTGCTATAAATATATATGAACTAGTAGGGCGCGTGTGAGCGCGGGCCACATGTGGCCCGCGTGCTGTCTTCCCCCTATTTTCCGTCAAACTTTTAGCCTCTTCAACATTCGCCATACATTTTCTATGGTAAAAAAAAAATCCGCCATATTGGAATTTTTTTCTAGCCATCGATTAGACCTCCGGGTCCTGATCACTTCTTGTCAAGCAACCGTTCTTCCATATTTTATACTCTTCGAGATATTGGCGAAATTCGTTTGGCCGCCATCTTGAATCCGCCATTTTGAATTTTTTTTCAGCTAACTGCCAATTGCATGACACTGTGAATGACATTTGGTCGAGCACCCCCTACCTATCTTCAATACCCTACCCGTGCTCTTCACCCATCTTCGAAATCCTCAATCATCAGCTCTCTCCGTATTTTTACTCCTCATGAATTTTTCCCCTCTACACGATCCTATCCATAAAAAATTTTTTTTTCATACAAAATTGTTCAGGAGAGGTGATCAATGAGTCAGTCAGTCAGTGGCCAATCAGCACGAGTAGCTATATACATATTAACGGAGTTTAGTCTGTAAACATTGTCATAGAGACAACAGTTCCCCCCTCCCCCTCTCCCCCTGTCCAGGTGAATCTTCTCATATCGCAAGGAACTAGTTTATAATAAGTACTTTGGTATAATAGCACCTATTCCGTGGCAATTGTATCTGCTTCGCAGGAAAATGAATACCATTGCGGTGGCCGGTGGTATTAACCGCTACCACCAAAGTAATAATACCTCCCAGTCCTACCAACGGTATAATTCAAGGAATATAAAGGATACTTCCGAGACAAAACCTAATTTCTCGGAATAAGTCCAGAAAGTTGAACCATCTCAACGGAGTGAAACGACCGAGTCGGGCTCTCTTTACGAGCCAAATATCGCCCTCTAAAAATCACAATGGGCCTTTACGACTCTTGTATTGAGGTCATCGGTCCATTCACGCCTTGCTTCGCTGAGTTGTTCGCACACCGCCTCGCGAGCCGCAATACGCTGTTCGTCTTTGCATTTTGACAACCTCAGTGGCGCTGTTGGCGCGCTTTGTTGGGAGGTTCTGGGTTAGTTTCACTAATTAATAGGGTAGGTTATAATTGCTAAACCCTACCAAAATCAGAGTTCGATGCTGTGTAGCACCGTTAGGGAGTTATTAACCCCTTACTAGTACAAGTATTAAGTAGTAAATTATCGTTTACAACATCTTTATTCTTTACTTTACAAGTACTGGCTTGTAATGATAAAAAAATATTCTGCTACTTACCTCAGCATCCAGCTATTCAATGTTACTCCTTTTTATCTCTACTTTTGGCAGATATGCCTGGAATTTGGATTATCATCATTACACAAGTGAACGCCGTCTGTAAGTCATACTCGTATTTTTTACATTCAGTCACAGAAACTTAGATCAAATAATACGACATAGGAATGAAAATGACGCTCGCAGTTTTGGCAAACTTCCGACCAGATGGACTGACGTCATTGCCGAGTTTCTTGCCTGTTCTTCTCGGTGCAGTGCTACTTTCCGAACGAGGCGGTAGAGCCTTAACGTTTCGCAAGAGTCTGTAAGTTAGGCCTATGTGAAAGAATAAAATTTTTGAATTTTGTTTTTTTTTTTTAATTGGACGTCGTCAAAGGAGTGTTAACTTGAGAAGCCGCTGAAACAAAGCGGTGCGGGACCCTGCAGGTTGGAAATCTTTGGGTCTTGTGCAGTAGTGGGCGTTCGTTCAAAGTAGACCCTAGGTAGAACGAATAAGGCCTAGGCAGCAACCAGCAGACACCTATTTAACTTATAATTATTCTCTAACGATGTGAGATAAAAGTAGGTATCTATAAGCTTGCTCTATCAGGCACGATGAAAAAGATATCTCAAGATGCGACTCTAACAGAAGTCTGCGATTAACATTATACTCGTTGTCATTAAGGAGCACACCACGGCTGTGCCCGCGAAATTCAAATATTTCGTGGTTTTTCGCGATTTTTAAGCTAATAAGACATAATAGGCTTATGGCCGTCAAATTGCGATAATCCCAATATCTGCTTCACGTGTTTATATAAAAATCTCTGCTCGAAAGTGTCGAGTTAAAGAAATTAGTCCAAGATTTGCGAGTTACTCACATAAAACTCGATACTCGGACTAATTTCCTAGGATACACATTTTTATGCAAAGATTTTGATATAATCATGTAAAGATGATACTGCCATTCTCGCAAATTGATTGCCATAAGCCTATCATGTCTAATTAGCGTACAAATTGCAAAAAACCACGAAAATTTTGAATTTCGCGGGCAGAGACGTTGAGTTCACGTTAATGAGGGATTTTATGGGCTGGTCGATGAAAGGGCCCTTTTTTAAGGAACCAAAGGTTCGAATTTATGGAGAGTTTCGTCACGGCTTGAGGTTATAAGGCTTGGGTGTGTTTATTAGGTTCCATACAAAAATGAATTGACTTTTATCGATCTTTGTTTGTTGTTGAATGTTTTACCCTCGTCGGTCTGGCAAAAGCGTGAAAATTTAAGAGGGAGCTCCTAGGTACGATTCCCGGCAGTAACCGATTTAAAGAGTGTCTTTTATTGATTCAGTTTGTTGGTATATCTGCGCTCTTAGCTATATACTCATAGTACGTGGTCATAGAAATCTGTGGATGGTTAATTCCATATTTACTGGAACGAATGAAAAAATGTTTCTAATAAACAACACGAGTATGTTAAGATACTTAAGGGGCCTGTGAACTACACCATTCATTCAAAATAACAAATCATTAGTAATTCGTGCATATTTCGATCATGTTGTGGTGTTATTCGGATTCATATAGTAATAATCTATGCTCCTGGCCCATATTTGGTTCGGAAATACTTCTTTAAAACGAAATAATAATCAATTTTAAACAAATTATAACTTTTGTCGAGTTCCGCAATACCAAAATTTATGAATGAAAACTTGTAACTTTCTTTATTAACTGGTGTTTTTCTTTATCTGGACAGTAAAAACTGTGCTCCTGAACTAATGCGACGTGAGATAGTGTTGTTTTTATTACAAAACAAATAAGTAGAAAACATGTCCTCTTTGACATAAAAATAAGCAAAACTAAATTCATTTACATTTTCGTTTAACAAAAGTATTTCGGAACCAGATATGACCAGGAGCATAGATTATTACTAGATGAACCCGAATAACACCACAACATGATTGAAAATTGCACGAATTACAAATGATTTTGGTATTACGTTTGGGAGACATGGTGGGTCAGAAGACTCTCAAATGGAGATATTAGCGTTTTCGTTATGTAACAGAGGTAGTTATTAAATATTTTTATTGTTTTAAAATTATCATTCCATTTTCAAATTGATTATGTGACTTATCAAAGACGACTGTCATTCTCATACATTTATAAAAAATCATTCCATATAAATATGGAACGATCGATCAATAGATATCTATGGCGTAGGTAAGCAATATATTAAGGTAAAATAAAAGAAGGTAGTTACTGAAATATAGCTTTAATCAGTTTTTTATAATAATGTTTCATTTTATGTACATGTAGCGCTTATATCTATATAAAACGAATGTCTACAGTAAAAACATTGTAAAAACCGTCCGTACGAAGAATGTACATGCATTCATTAAATAAAACAATGAAACATGGACAAAACAAAAAACGGGTAGATAATAATATTAGGTACATAATATTATTTAGTACACAATATGCATTTTCATATCCAATAAAAGATTTACATAATGATAAATAATGGGGTCTTTACAAAAAAAAAAAACACGTAAAATTGTACATTCTTAGCAACATTCAAACTCATAGCGGATTTTTTACGTAAAAAATACTAAAGGTACACATTTGTCTTAGCATCACAATGATTTATCAATATTTAAAATAATAAATAATAATCGATAAGTCGAAAATCAACTATGTCTTTACTTTTACATAAGCCCAATCGACTCCAAACATTAAGAACTAGGTAAATGAATTCGGCAATTTCAATGTCTTTATAAAATCTAATTGACAGAGGCGTTTTAGTTTTCATTTGAGAGCATCCAATTATACACAATATACACAAATGCATCATAATATTATGAATGTTATGATAGAGCGATATTTTAAAAACAAAGGCTGGAAATTTACTCAGAATAATTGTAAATCACCAGCAATTGCATTGATTGCACTTTTTCAGCATAAAACAAGACAGCATCTGAAGTCGTAAAACCAATATATTTGCAGCTCAGTTCCCGATTGAAAAAAAGTATTCTGCGTAACAATGATTTCAGCTAATCTGCTCCTAGATTGTGTAAGTAAAACTTATTCATCGTAATCGTATTCGGAAACAAATTGTTCCCGCTGATTGGTTCGCTGATTTACGTCATCCAATCGGGGGGCAGAATTCGCTAACGATTGCGATAACTATGAATATGTTTATCTTACACACTCAGACTCCTGCTCATGTCGGCTTTAAGTAATAACACTCTAGGCAAGAGCAAAAAAAAAACTAAAATAAAAATATTTTGTCGGAGTAGGTTTTTTGCACATACAGTCCAAATATGAGAGCCATGCCATCAAGCTTAGCGTACATTGTCCGTACACTAAAATTTTTAGCTAGCCTACATAAAATAAAAGCCTTTTTTATTCATGTCCTACATACACCAATTTTGCTATATTTTCTGGAATAACAAAAATACATTTTAATTAAAAAGCGATTGTTATAATTAAATTGGTAAAATTCTTTCAAAAACAAATTTGAAATCAACGATATTTAGAATATCGTTGTTTTAAATAGATTACGATTAACGATGCAAAAATGTAGAAGAATTGGACTGGGCTATCAAATTGAAAACGGAACATCCTGACTTTTTAAGCGTAATCAAACCAGGAATTATGTACATATCTTGGACACATAAAATCAACGGATATTAGTGGAATGGTAGAATAATTTATTTGTAAAAATTTGAAAAGAGTGAAAATTACGATTATACTATTAAAAAAACATCAAGTACTGGGATAAAATCATAAACAAACTCATTATTTTTTTAAGCTATTGGGACTCCATAAAATCTTTGTGCAAACAAAAACGCAATTAAAGCTGTACCTAAGGATATTAACAAATAGCACGATTAAGAAAAAAATACAAATGATATTTTCATAGAAAAGTTAGGTACATTGGAATAAAAAAATAAATATTTAAAACACAAGTTACAAAAAATAAGCACCAACAGCAATACTATTTCAAAAAATAAATACAATTATATGTCACTAGTGAATTCAATGTGCATCAAAATTTTTAAATTATTTAGTTATATATTTTATAGTATCATGCTTAGGGTTGGTACCACTAAAACGTAGATAAGACGAAGAGTAAAACTATAGTCGATGCAATATCTCGTTGCAAGCCGTGCAATAAAATAATGAGAAAGGACGATGACTGTTGCCCGGCATTTCTGTCGTTAAGCCTGTAAAGGCGACAGAGAGCGCAATAGACGACTTGTCTTCCGATTTTATTGCTCCGTGGACAGCCAGATATTGTACACACACAGATGCTTGCAAATAAGTCATTTGTCAAATTCTGTCCGCGTCCGAGACGAACATTCATAATATAGACAGACCATAGACACAGACAAAATGTCTAGAAAGAAATTGACGTTTGACTTAAACTCACAAACTGAAAGTTGAACTTTATTCATTCGTTTATCTACGTTTCTGTGGGCCTGTAACCTTCAAAAGAATTGGATTTTAGAACTGCATTTTGTGTGTGCCCTAGTTGGTAATCTTATGTACATATTTATCGCATTTTAGCTACAATTAACCTGGTGCAACTGGAATTTACTGCGAATATAACTTTAGGAACTATATTTCCTTATCCAAAATGGAAAATATACAATAACGCGGTTTATTTAAATTAATCTCGTAATTTTAATAAGATTTAACTTAATTTAAATTTTTGTCAAAGTTCATTAAAACAAGTACCTATTCTTATAAAATAGGCCGCACATTTACTGCAAATGACCAAGATTACTATCTCTGGTAGGACAAATGTCGATAGGTTACTATACTTAACTGACAAAAAGCTAGCTGTAATATTGAAAGAAATTGATTTCATATTGAAAGACGTACCGCCAAGCGATTTAGCGTTCCGGTACGATGCTGTGTAGAAGCCGTTGGGGTGACATAACGTACCCCTTCCAAGTTAGTACGCTAACATCTTCGGCTGCATCATCACTTACCATCAGGTGAGATCGCAGTCAAGTACTAACTTGTAAAAGCGTAAAAAAAAATTTTGAACAGTCCTTATGCGAATCTTAACTCGTTTATTCGATATTTTTTCCACTTCATAAATATATGTGATCATATTGGTATTATGTAAAAGTTAGAGCCGAAGATAATAAATAAAAGCCTAATTAATTTTAGTCAGCCAGAGCATAAGACTTTCCTTAATTCATATTAAATTACAATTCTGCGATAAATAAATAATAAACGATAAAGGTAAAACCATAGGTTGATATTTTATGTACTTATAGTAATTTATGATTTTTATCGAATGACAATGAATTTTCTTGACAACTTACAGCAGTCATGTGCGACCAACCTAACATTAATAATGTCAAATCATGAATCTTGTCTAGAAATAAAATGTACACGTACAGTCTTACAATTAAGAAATAAAAACTAAAATAGTATTAACTTAGTGAAGGGAAGTTAAATATTTTAGTAGTATGTATGGATAATACAAATTCACACATATTCCAACTTCCCGTGTTAACAATAACTCACGGGTATATAAACCAGGTTAGGTGGACAGGTTGTATTTAAACACGTATACAACAATAAGGTACATTTAATAATGATTAGAAATGATGTGTAATTTCGGGAGTGCAATATGCATGAGTTTGTTGATAGATGAAACAGTCGCTTTCAATGGACGCTTTATAGAAACTATTGACGTTATCAATAGTCGAAAAGCCGATACAAATTGCCAACCCTTTCAAATTCACGCGCGAACGAAACGTTAGAATAAATAAAATCTTTTTATTGGAACTATGTCTCTGAACTATGGGAATCTTATGGAACACCCACCCATTCTTTCGGCACCCCAAATGTATCCAAAGTCATTTATTCTATACTAACCCGCTCGAAGAAGCTTTGCCTATGATATACCCCTCCCATTTTAGACGACCGCGTCCGGCTTGTCTGATTAGTACTTATGACGACTGACAAGCCAGACAAGCCCGGGACGCGGTCGTCTGAAGTGATACAGGTACTCATCTCAGGAAAAGCTTCTGTAAACGGGTAGTATGTGAGAAGTAACATAATCTATATAATATGCTATTATCTTATCTCGGCGCATGGCGCTCTGTGTATGATTAATAGCTTTTTAATCCCTTACTTACGCAGCAGTCGACATCAAACAAACTGTATGTACATTTGTACACCCAAGAATAATATCATAAACGCAAACAACGCCACAAGCCAAGATGAATTTATCTTAGAAGTATTTATTATTTGTTTGTATTTTGCATGCAATTATATGCAAAACTGGATTTGAGAGTCTTTCAGAAATACATGTTAGTTTTTTATTTATTGATCAAAAACAATGTTATATTAAAAAACAATACCCGTTCGGGACTCTATTGTTTATTTTTAGTAGATATTAATTTTAAATAAAAAAATAACTCAATACACAAACGTAGGGTGGGTGATTGCCATTATCTCTACAATAGCATAAACGTGGAATAAAAGCGATACAGGAATGTCGAACACGAGAACAAATTTAGAATTATCAGTCTTGGAAATCGATGAACAGACGCCCTTAAGCTGAAGCTAATAAGAGAAGTCTACCTTTTCACTGTCTTACAATATTACCACAAAGAATAAATACTTACAATAGTTATACGTAACGTAATGTATACAGGCCCTTATTCGCTATGACATTTAAATCATAATAGTAAATAGTTTCCCTGTTTAAAGAACTTGCCTTAACTGGATTTTTTTGCTGGATGCCAATTTTCGAGTAACAGTTCTTATTAGTTATGATTTCAGCGTCATCAGAAAATCAGGGGCCAGATAACTAAAACTTAATCAATGGCGCTTAATTCTAACAGTGTACTTAAATTAGGATTGTGTAATGGTCCATAATGTACTTGCTTTACATTAAAAGTATAAAAATCTAGCACGAGTTATTTACACGAGCACCGCGTAATCATCATCCGATTGCACTTCACTTCATTCACTGATATCACTTCACTTGACGTCACCTCGCTCGGGTGACGCCACTACAAGCTCGTTGGCACTTTGTTCACGTTCATTGGGATCAATGACGTCATTAACCGATTGCTAAACTTCCGTCCCATCCTCACCTTCATCTTCAAACAGAGGTTCGGTGGCACTGACTTCAGCACTGGGCTTTTTCTTCGGCTTGGGAGGTGGTCTGGGAGGGATCTTCCCACTTCTTCCCATCGTACCTGACTGGTTTAAGGATACATTGCTTTCATTTTTCCTCGGATCATCTTTAGATGGTGAGCTTACTTCGTTATCGCTTCTGATGGGGTTTCGTCTTAGGGAGCCAGTTTCTGGTTTTCCTCTACGACTTAAAGTATTGTCAGATATCTGCGATTGGTTATCATTTCTGTCCATGATATTGGCAAGTTGTTTTCTCGGCTCCGGTTGGGGTGTGGAAGTACTTTTCGCTGTCCAGCTCATTCTAGGGTTGATTGGTTCTTGTGGACCAGGCGTGGAGAGCTGATTGGATATTTGTGAGCTGATGCTGTTTCGAGTCGGTGTGAACGGAGGTGGCACAGGGGATGGCGCTGGTTCCTGCTCCTCTATAGGAGCGTAATACACTGGGTGAGCAGGATAAGACGCGGTGGGAGTCGCTGGTAAGGGTCTGTTCCTCATTGGAGAAAACTGTTGTTCCAATCCCGCTTTGTTTAGCGAAAGTACTGAGCTGCCGTCTGCTGTTGTCCTTAGACCCAAGTTGTCGTACAAAGGTTCCTGAGCCTCAGCACTTGGGAGTATCGCTGTGCTGGCTGTACTCGACCAGGAAGGCACTCTTGGCCTCCTGGGGATGGTGACATATCCTTGCCTCGGCGTAACTACTGGTGGTGTGATTGGTGCAGTGAAGGGAGACTGGGATCGGGAATAAGGCAAAGTCCGAAACAGGTTTTGATTGGTGGTCATGCCATAAATAGGCGAATGGATTGGACTAACTGGATTGATTTGTTGCAATCTACTGGTATCTGGGACTGTAGACGCGTTGCTGGCTGCAGGAGAGATCTGGGCTGCTCTTGGTGGGAACGATAGCAGATCTGGTGGGTACGCTCGACTATCTGTTCGCCCGTACTCCGCATTGAGGGCGTCTTGAGAACGCTGTGTCTGTAAGTCGAAACCAATCGACCTTTTCTCCTCATCGTTGTGAGCTGTAATAAAAAGAAAAATATTACCGTTGGCACTGAAATAGATATCGTTTAAGATAATGTTACAAGGGGAAGTATGACTGAAGGTACGATTTAACGCATATTGAAGGATTTTTTATAGTTACGTTTATGTGGTATGGTAACCGAATACACACTGTTGATCGAACTCTATAAAGTATACTTGGATATTTATGCCAAAATAGTATAATATTGGTGATTGAAATACGCCTCAAAGAAAATTGTAGATTTATAGTTGAGAAATGAAATGAAATGAGTAGAGACTAATGGCGTATTGCTTTTAAAAATAATAGTCTGATTCGTGAGAAATAGGAAAGGTGAACACGTTAGTACAGACTTACCGAAAACAGAGTCGTTGTCGAGCAGTGTTTTATTGAGCTCGGACATCTCGGTCGCTCCACTCATGATTGATGCAGGAGCGTCGTATCTACGCGGTGGTTTCGTCACTGGATTCACTGCTGTTATCAAACTCTTCTCCATCTCTGGTATCACCGACCCCTCGATTAACGCTTCACCGTTTGAATTATCAGCTTTCTTCTTTTCTGAACTTCTCCTTCTACAGCAGTAGTAGCAGAGGATTACAAGGATAATTAGCAAAATGGCAGCAGCACACGATACTCCTATTAGAACTGGTAGCATACTGTTATCCATTCCAGGCGGCACATCAATACCTGGCGGAGTGTGCGCGATGGATAGTGTCAAACTCCTCTCTTCAACGCCCCCGGCGTTCTTAGCCACACACAAGTACTCCCCATTATCATCGCTGTCAGCATCAATAATGGTCAAATTCACCCATTTACTGTTCTCCGAATTAGTTTGCGTCACATAATACTTAATTTCACCCTGATATCTGTGAGTTCCATCAATGATTTGAGCATTCAACACCCAATTGACTTCGGGTAGAGGGTTTCCATTGACTTGACAGGACAAAGTGACGTTGGCATCAGAAGACCGCAGTGTAGTTCTGGTGGAAGGATAGACGATGCTCGGCCTGCAAGCAAAGTCACTGGAATCTAATTCCTTCCACAGTTTGCCGTGAACTTTAGCCGGTTCACTGCAAGCAATTGGGGATGTGTAGAGGTTTTTGCTGATCACCCAATTTCTGAACGGCTGCAAGTAGCAATCACATCTCCATGGGTTATCGTGAACGTCAAGATTAGACAACGAAGTTAGAGCGTTCAGCGTGTCTATTTTGAGGTGCTCTAATTTATTACCGTCAAGTCTTAAAATATTTAGCTTTGGCACGTTCATGAAGGTTTTCACCCCTATTTGTACTATACGGTTGTTGCTCAAATCGACTTTTTGTAAGAACGGCAAATTATTAAACAGGCCGTCCTCCAGTTTTTCTATCTGGTTATCGTTGAGCAGGATCCATCTTATTTTCGCCGTTTCCCTAAAAGTGTCTGCGTGTAGCACTTTAAGGTCGTTTTTCGATAAATCTAGTTCGATCATGATCGCGAGACCGCTAAGTCCGTTTTTATGTATCGTTATGAGCTTGCATTCTCTTAAAATGAGCTTCTTTAGATTGATTAACCGGACGTCTTCGAAAGCGTGTCTCGTTACTTCGTACAGTTCGTTGCCAGTAAGGTCCAGTATTTGTATTTCTGCGCTTAGTGTTTTAGGTATGTCGTGAAGTTCTGAGTGCGAGCAATCCGCTTGTTTGTTTCCACTTGCCCATACACATTTGCATTCTGTGGGACAGTTGGCTGTAAAGTCCGCTGTTACTAGTAGGAGCCTCGTAGTTAAAGCTAATACACACAGCAGCGTCCTGCCACCCATTTTGTGTCGCCTCTGAATCTGCAACAATGGAAAATTTTATTCGTTATTATTTCATGCGATATATTTGTTTAATTACCAGCTTATTAAAGGCTCAATTATTTGTTTTATTACTTTAATGAATCAACGTCGGATACATTTATTTTGCACGACAAACAACAACACACATGAAATATTTCGAGCTCAAAGTCATTCCATATCCTATTTGAATAATTAATGTGAATTAAATTGCAATTATTGTGTTGTGTGGTCGGAAGATAAAAATTTTTTAAACAATAAATTCCATATTTCGCATTTGATTTATGTTATCTTTAACCGTAATTTAAGCACTTTGAAATTTAATATTCTAAAAGGTCAATTTCAATCAAAGTTAAGAGTACCTAATATTTAAACGTATAGGTACTATTTGCATAGGATATATTATCATAGAGCCTATTAGGTATGCCTACAGCGGTGATAGCACATTAGTATCGAATTCGGGGGTCAAGGGTTAAAACTGAACCGATTTCACTGAAATTTGGAAAAGAGATAGTTTATAGGCTGGTATATGCTACTTTTTAGCCTGGAAAATAAATTCTTCTTGCAGGATTGCTAAACCGAATTTTATGCAATCGGAAGTGGACAAAAGCTAGAGAGAGATACTATTCAAGTTTATTGAAGTCACAATTGACGTTCTACCTTGTAATACTAGGGACCATAAAAAATGTTAACACACTTAAGCGAACGTGTTTTTGGGAGCGTTATAACAGCAATAAAACGCGTGCTCGAAATAGAAGGCGTAATAACACACGGTAGTTTTAATGGCCACATTAAGGGGCCGAGGGAATCGCGCTGCACCGTTTACTTTGTAAGTTGTAAATGTTAATACAAATGTAAGGCACTAACAGATGAAACGGGCACAAGATAAACATATCAAGTAACATGGCCGTAAAAAATTAGATATGTTTGGGGGAAAAGGGATGGACGATGTCAAATATTCTGTATCGATAATAAATCACTCGATGTCGATGTACTCTAAACTCTATTTCGTATAGACCTAAGTTCCAAGCACTTAAGAAGAGGTAGTATAAAATATTTGACTAATTTAAATGTGATAACTATTTCACGGCTAAAAACTAAGTTTACGAATGTTCCAACGCGCTCTGTATCGCAAAGAAGCCTGCAAAACAAGACAGCATTGTTTACGTTATTGGTTACGTAACGTCACATAACGTGTCAGGTGTAATTGAAGCATAGCTGTCCAATGAATATGTAATCTTGTATCATGTTAAACCAGTAAACGGAATAACTATAGACTATATCATGTACGGGTACGGTAACAGTGGATGCGTAGCGATAACAATGATGATATTATCATAATTCAACTAATATGAAATCAACAACATAATCATTGACTTAAAAATATTGAGCATTTTAAAATATTCGATATCGTTAACGAATGTAGTCGATATTCCTATTTTCAGTAAGGATCATCCCTATTTTGAACGACTCGCTAACTTATGGGGGATTTTACTGCGTATGGTAAAAGCAGGTTTTCCAATAAATTACAACTGCGTTTGAAAGAATGATAATATATCTCAATCAATTCACAGTTTTGTTTGCTTTCTCCGTTTTCCTTCCGGCATTGCAGATACATCAGTACATTTTTACATCACAAGATACAAGCGTAAGTACATGTATACTGTTTGATACTTGAAAGTATTTTTTTTAAATAAGAATTGGGAACATATTGGGAATTGGGACTCAATTGGGAACATAGCGGTATAAGTCGTTGGATACTTAATTTTCGATTCGAATGTCGATTTCGGGTCTACGATTTACAAGGAGAGTTGACGAATCACGAAACCGAATAACGATATCGAATTCTTCACGTTTGTAAATTGTACTTACTAGTCCTAGAACCTTGAAAGTAAACTTAACATATTTATAACCTTCATATAATGTATTTTATAAAGTGAGTCCGCTACATAAGTAGATACATAGATACAGTCTATCTAAACAAATAAAATGTTAAAAAGACGAGGATGTGTAATTCAATGATTCCCATTACATTATTATAACAGTAAAAGTGGTTATACAGCGACCAGTTAAACCTGAATGGCAAAGTATTCCAAAATCCTCGCAATGAAACCGTGAGCTAAGCGCATTTTTGACATCCGACTTATTGTCCCGCCGAAATTTTTGGGACTCCGGGCATTCGCAGTGACAATCCTGTTTTAATTAAATCGCACGATTTCCAGGGAAATAAGGCGAATACTGCACAATTTTTTACATTTTACGTCGCAACGGGGCAAATCCGCCCCTGAGGTCGTAAACAGAGCTCGCACGACGTGAATGTATTATTCAATTTATTATTTGTTGTACGAAACCTCGCAAGAATCAACAAATTTTAAAATTGCATCCTGGATTAAACACAACTATTATTATTATTTCTATCATATATGACTCTACATTAATTCATAATAATCATAACTATCAGTCACTTACAGTAGTGGCGACGAGTAAAGGACACAAGATAAAGGATTAGATAAACGACGTAAGCCCTTGAGAGTGATACGAATTGCTCCGATTGTACTAGCGTCTATATCTAGCCTAGTATATCTCTACACTTATCAATAATAATTAATCATAGTACTGACAACGAGTAAAGGACAAGCTAAAGGGTAACATAAACGACGAAAATCCTTGGGAGTGATAGCGAATTGCTATGATTTTACTTGCCTTTTTTAACTCTACAATTTACATGACTGCTACCTCACCTGATGGTAAGTAATATAACAGCCAGGATAATATGTTGTACTCATTTATGTGATAAGTTTCTACACAATATCGCGCCAGAACAGAACGCTAGATTGATCGGTAGTGTCTAGTGTGTCTTTGCTGGTATCTGTGAACTAAGTACAATGTCTCCATTCATTCAAAATAACAAATCATTAGTAATTCGTGCATATTTGGATCATGTTGTGGTGTTATTCGGATTCATGTAGTAATATTCTATGCTCCTGGCCATATTTGGTTCGGAAATACTTCTTTAAAACGAAATAATAATCAATTTTGATAAAATTAAGAACTTTGGTCGAATTCCGTAATACCAAAAATTATGAATGAAAACTTGTAACTTTCTTTATTAACTGGTGTTTTTCTTTAGCTGGACAATAAAAACTGTGCTCCTGAACTAATGCGACGTGAGATAGTGTTGTTTTTATTACAAAACAAATAAGTAGAAAACATGTCCTCTTTGACATAAAAATAAGCAAAACTAAATTCGTTTACATTTTCGTTTAACAAAAGTATTTTGGAACCAAATATGGCTAGGAGCATAGATTATTACTATATGAACCCGAATAACACCACAACATGATCGAAAATTGCACGAACTACAAATGATTTTGGTATTACGTTTGTATGGGAGACACCGTGGGTCAGACGACTCTTAAAAGCTTCTTTGGACATGACATAAGTGAAGTGCTACATAGATAAGATAAGTCACACCAAAAATATGACTAAGCATCAGCGGCTTTAATATAATATCTAAATTCTAACAATTACACGGAAATACGAAAATTCCGTATTATTTTTCACATTTTACATCGCACCGGTGTAATCTGCCGCGCAGGTCGTACAACGCTCTCGCACCAGGAATGTATTATTCAATTATATTTGTTGGCAATGTTGCCAGAACAAATGTATGTGTGTATATTTGTTTTCGTACCGCTACGCGATTTCGGTACGATGCTGTATATTGTGTAGCAACCTTAAAGGTGTAATTCTACGAGTATAAAGGTATATAAAGGATATAATCGTACAATTCCGGGATGCAGGCCGCAAACTGCAGCGGCACCACCGGTTTCTATAAATTTGTTTGAAATTGATTCCGAGTGCGGCGACAGTGCGGCTTGAAACCGCGGCGTACAGCGGCCGCAAACTGCAGCACCCAGTGTGACCGTTTGTGGCAGATTTCTGCCTGCATTTAGGCAGATTTGGCTCCAAAATTTCAACACTCGCAGAATTAGTTGACGATTTAAGAAAGTGGCAGAATGTGGCAGATTTCAATAAATTCCTTATTATCCTTGAAATAAAATGAAAAACTCATGATTTTATGTCCATTAACATTGTTTGACCTAGTTACTCAAATAATTGTTATATCATAAGCTGGCAACTTTTGTCTTGTGTGGATGGAACGAGGATGTTTCGACGTCAAAAGTACTAGGCTACAATAACTTTACTTGTACAATACTTTTACAGTTCAGAAATCGAGTTGGCAGATTTTGGCAGATTTTTTGCTAGTGCTTGGCAGATTTGCCAATTTTGAAATGGTCACACTGGCAGCACCAGTATTGTCGCAAAAAGTCTGAAAGTTCACACTTAACAACCCATAACAATGAACTGATAAACTTTTGATGAAGAGAAATTAATTTGATAAATAATCAATAAAAATAAAATGACCACTTTAATTATTTTTAGATGTTTACCTTTTTAGAGCTAATAATAACGAGACAAGTAGTGTCAGAGGCAGTGCGTCCCATGACAAAATATAAGAGATAGATATTTAAAAGAGGGTGTTAGATAACGTTACTTTACGATAATTATTATCATCAGTTCCCTGACAGAGACATTCAAACACAAGTGTGTTCCTCTGTGGATCGCTCCAAGACTATGTGTTGTTTGGTGTAAGTTACAACAGGATACGTTTATGGACGACTGTGTAAAAAATGATGATTTCAGTATTAGTATACTTGTACGTATATTATGAGTAGAAACCTTAGTTTATTTCGGAGATATAGGCAATTTGATGATTTCTACCAGTGAGCATGAAGCCTAAAAGATTGAGACTTCGATACTAACACTTCAACGAAATTTACAACGGCCGTGTCTCCACTGTGCGCCCTCACGTCAGCTTGCTATCCGTCAGACATTATCTCGTGACGGCTGCGATGGACAAACAGCCTAAGACATCACATTTGTTTATCATAACTATGATAAAGACTATGACTTAAAAGTGGTAATCACCTCAAATCACCTTAAAATTAAAGTGTGAACACAACGCTTTTTTCTTACGATTTTATTTTTTGAAGTGGAAGCTTCTTTAAACAATTTTAGCATTCTGAGATGGGAAAACTATTGAACTCGTGACACCGGTAGCGTAGCTGACACCTCACACTGTTACCGTAACCAACACCTCACGTAATTCATCAACTTTTCACTTCTGGAGTGCCACGTAATTTTTCCCAGTCAAATCCCACCCCAACAATTTCGTTCCAAAAAGATTTTGAATCGTAATAGCACGCTTACGCTCATAACTTGTTACGATAAGACGCGTAAACTGGTCTCTTTCTACTCGCTGCGTAATGTTGTAATTTCGCTCGCAATATCGCGATTTTATACGCAGTACCTACCCCTACCTACATCTATAGTCTATACCCGGATCCGTCTAATGCCTTATGTATTGTACACACAATAGTGTCGGAGGCCACCTTGAAAAATAAAAACATTCTGGGAGTGTCAAAAAATAGTGAAAATTCAAAATAAAATGTTTATACATAGGTGTCGGTTACATTAAGGTAATGGAATAATGGTTTTGAGCAATCACAAAAATAACAAGGTTAAATAAAAGAGTATGTGGTAAAGCTGTCGCGAGTTCAATGGCCCAATGATCATTTAGAAGTTTTCATTCAAATATACGAACACAAAAATAAATTATTTACAGAAAAAAGACCTGAGAAACGAGTGAAGCCGGAAAACTACGCAGGTTCTAAACTCCAGTTTGATTTCAGTGCATGCACGTAGGAATAGGTATGAAAAAACGAAAAAAGGGTTCTATACGGTGAATGTAGTCGAATATTCCACGAGTTGCACTAACTGTATTTTATGATTGTTTGTTCTTTATACAAATGACTCGGCAAAATTGATTCATTACAATTTAATTGCACGCTTTATTCTCATGATGTTGCGGTGTCGGAACGAAACGTAACTCGAGAGCAATTTTGGGAAGGTATCAATGGTACTTTGAGCCTTTTTACACGACTGCCCAAAAAAAGGAGTTATGTTTAATTAGGATTCATGTATGTGAGTTTCTTTATTTTTTTATTATTTATTTCATCCATTATTGGACATATGCCTCTTCAGGAGCACGCAAATATTTGCTTTCGCAATTAATAACTTAATTTTTCTCGTCCACGATATCCCAGAGAGTTTTTCATTCATCCTAAAAGAAGAAGTAACCTTCTACTAAATTCGTAAGATTTCATAGAAATTTAAGCTGATTCCCTGTCAACATTTCTTCATTCAAAAAGAAGAAATAACCTACTTCATTCGTAAAATTTCATAGAAATTCAACAGAAGGTACTGTGTAGCAATGATTCAATTATAATCATCAAGGTTCAAATTAACTCATGCCCCAGTAATCAAAAGCTTTGACGCCCGTCTCCCGGTCTACATCCGTGTGTAGAGAATTAATATCAGACAGATATTCGTAGGTAACGCGCGGTAACGAGATTGTTACGGTTTGAGGGGATTGCCGGCAGGATTATACCGGGCGCGTTTAATACGAATTATAATGTAACGGGAACACAAGGTATCCCTATCCTAGATGTCTACCCGCCTGAGACGCCGAGATGAAATCTTAAACACTAATAACAGAGACGGTATTTCTGATATTCTTTTTTAGGGTTCCATACCAAAATGGTAAAAATGGAACCCTTATGCTGAGACTTTCTCCGTCCGTCACACTCGATTATTTAAGTAACTATCGAAGCTATTGACTTGAAATTTGGAATAGTTTTAGGTAATAGAGACTCAACGTCATTTCAATAATAAAATTTTGAAAATCATTTTTATTTTTATTTAAAAGGGGGGGTAAACCGGGTTGTTGAATTTCAAAATGAGATAACAATATTGAGTGGGGTATCATATGAAAGGGCGTTACTTGTGTATTCTAAAACTGATTTTTATTTATTTTTGTGCCCCATAGTTTTGGATTTATTGGGCAAAATGTCGAAAAAAATACCTCCCCCCCCCCTTATCTCCGAAGTTTATAGTTCGAAAAATCTGAAATAATTATGGTCAATAGGAATTAACGTATATTTTACAGGAAAAATAAAATCAACTCTCTAACTATTATACTTTTCTTGATAATAACAATAAACCGTCAAAAACAAAGTAAGGTTTGCGGTTCGCCAACAAAAATACCTACATGTAAATTATACTCGTAAATTCATGAACAAAAGTGATTCTTTCAATGTTTTACTTCTTTTATGGTATGGAACCCTCGGTGCGCGAGTCCGACTCGCACTTGGCCGGTTTTTTATACAAAGTTAGTACTTTACTACATCACTACACATTTAGTTTATCGACAGGCCACGCTCACTCATCACGTGATCAACACCGCTACATCAAGACGGAACGATTCAGACGGCCGTCGCGTGGCGGCTAGGTTGCACGCGTTTGTTCTGTGCGGTCTATTACTTATTTAAAACGTCTTTCTACGATTAAGAGGCAGCCCTGCCCCTATAGTACGTCGAAAGACATAAAGTTACGCGATAGAAAGAGATCACAAATTTAGGTGTGTAGCGGAGGCAAAGATCCATTATAGTAGAAGAAATATTATAGTAGTGTCAGCGTCACTACTATAATATTTCTTCACGTCAGGTCACGTTGGCCAAGCTTAAGAGAAATTCATAAGCCAACTAAGCGGGGGATAATATTATAGTTCTCAAAATATCCTATTTCCAGAATGAGTAGTTCAAATTGTTCTATGGAGCGTAACGTCATTACTAACATCTTTATCTCAAACAATAATTAGAAGTAATATTATGAGGTTCGAATACCTTTCGATTATTATCCAAACAAATGGGAATTACTTAACTGAATGATCGGCGAAAGATCAAACATACGGCCAGCGGCTTAACATGCTTTCCTAGTTCAGTGGGTGAAATCCTGGCCCGAATTGATAATAATTTATGTGCGCCCAATTCAAAATATCCTGCCGTAAAACGATAGACAACTATAAAAAGGACTGTAACCAAAATCTCACTGGAACTATAAAACGAAACTTTGTTAATGCCTAATAAAATTACTGGGTCAAAGGAAACTGGATCACTTTACTCTAGCGTTGTTTTGTGAGCTCACCTATATAATTCGGTAACAGGACACTCTCGTGCAGCGTGTTTGATCTCTTTCTCTCTAAGTATATCGAGTAGTGTCAAAAAGAGACAGACGTATTCGAAACTTAGGCTTTCGAGTTACAAAAACGTTAAGGAATAGCTTGATCTCCTTCTATCAAGGAATAGCTCTCTCGCGATTTGTCTGTACGTTGCAAGTTGTTAGTGGCAACAATTCCAGCTGATTTTAATGGTAATAGCAATGACTCCCGCTTAGAACTATTTTAATTCTAAAAGTTTTTAATATTACATCGTTTATGAAGACCCATACCATTGATCTCTATTCCTACTACATACTCGTAGTACGCTGGATCAAACATTCTCATGTATGTTTGTGAGTTTCATAATGATTTATGAAGCTTCTGTGTCTGCCAGTTGTTGATGCTTGGGCTATAGATATGTATTCCTTGTGTATGTAATAAATCAATTTATCTTGTAATATTGTAATGCTCAAGTGTTGTTGGCGGAACCAATAAAATAAAAATAAAAAATAAGTTTCTTTATTCCACCATAACTTCTGAACGGCTAATAGATTCGGACACATGGGGTATCGTTAGAATCCGTGCATCATTCCGAGTGGCATGGCTATAATATTTTTTTTTTTGAAAGAAGTCGTTAGTTTGTAGTGTTTTTTAATTTTTAAATTATTTACTTGTTCTCATTATAAATACAGTATCATGAGCACAGCCGGCTCGTTTGCAACTCGCAGCTAGCCGCAAAATGCACGTACATAGTCGCAGCGAGAGATAACATCTCGTAACGAGTTCAGAGCGGCACGCGCGGTGCCTTGCTGTTGTTATAACATCTACTGTGCTGCATAATGATAATAAAATTATACCGAGAATTGGGACGAAAAACACCTTGTTTAAGGTAATCTTGTATCGCAAAGAGGAGTCCTACTTATAAAGCACAATGTTTCTCTTAAAAAGGAACAAAAGGGATAAGTAACAATTTCGAAGGATATGTAGAGTGATAAGGAAGGTATTTAATTTTTTTTTTATGAATTTGCATTTATTTATTATAGATAGCCATGCGCTTGACTACAATCATATCTGATGGACAGAAATGATGAGGTCTAGGATGGAGCACGCTTGCCTAGAAAATGCCTATTCACTCTTCTCTTGAAGGCACCCAGGTTGTACTTGGCTGAGAAAACAGAAGCTGGAAGGGTGTTCCACACCTTAGCGGTACGGATCAGAAACGTGGAAGATAATCGTTTCGTTCGAGCTTGCTGGACATCAACCACATAAGGAATGCCACGCAACCAATACTTATAATATAACCATAGGTTGACTTCAGACACTACAATTTTGTACATTGCGATTTCTAGCATTGTAAGTTAGATATTCCACTTTTCCTCAGTGCTTACATTGCTTTCGAGCTTAAAGTTGTTTCTCCGTTTCTCCTATTTCTCTATTTCTCCTGTTTCTCAGCGCTTGTTATCGCATGTTTGTGTTTCGGTCTGGAGCGCCGCGCGTGTGTGTCAATATTGCCATTTGTTCGCGCAAATGGTTGGACAAATGGGGGTGTTTGTACTATTTTATTGCGGTAATAGTACACTTCATCGAGCACATAGTAGGTACTTGTACAATACGAGTATTATCTTTATTTTTATCAAAGAACTGTGATATTAAATTAACAGATTGGCGAAAAAGTTGTATGTATCCATTTATCTTAAAACATATGACGCATTATATATTATCACCATATCGGTTAAAATGACTAAAATAATTGAAAATTAAAAATTAAAGCTTATGGATGTGTATGACTCTATGATCATCCAAAAAATTATTACCTATTGGAATTCACCAAATCACAAAAATAAAATTACAGCCTATTAGATTTAAAAAAGAGATTTTAAATAAGTTGCGTGGAAATTTTTTTAAATCGCAAGATTTAACCCAAGCACACACATGAAGTTAGATAAAAACCTTGAACAAGTAAATAATTATAAAACATGACTGCCCTAATGCAAAACGACTTTTTCCAAAAAAAAATAGCCTATTTTACTCGGAATGGTGTAAAGATTCTAACGATACCCCATAATATGTCCAAATCTATTCAGCCGTTATGATGGAAAAAAGAAACATAAATACATACACACATAAATCAACCCTAAAAACATTACACACCTTGTTTTGGGCAGTCGTGTAAAAATAAAACTCTTTTGTACAAGTTTCTTGCTCCATTGAACGTATGCTCGACAACAATGTGTTTTTAACTTTTTATTGGATCTTCTCGTGCGGGTGAGTTCTGAAGGCACTCTTTAGTTGGGGACTGAGGTTACGCCTTGATTGACCCGCACAGAGTTGGTTAAGCGTTAGAAATGTAGGGATACGAGCGTATAAAACAAATACAAATAAAAAATTTAAACTAATTTGAAAAATATATGAAAATCTATAATACCCATAGTTGATTTTGATGAAACGTGTAGGTACTGTTTCGTAAGTTAATAAGTTTGATTATTATCCAACGCGATGACGCTATATTGGGTACTATATCGATTGATTATCTCGTTACCTTGGCTTCGATAAGGATTTAGTTAAAATTTGTTTTTATGTTTAATTCGTTTTAATTGTACGCCAATTATTAAGAATTATCACAAAAGTCGGCAAAACAATTATAATTCTAAAGTGTGTGAAGCTTCTTAACCCGCAGTTGACCAGAGTAAGCTACATCTGTAGCAAACAGACAAACAATTTCTATCTGTGGCGAAATAAAATCAGAAAACAGGACGGCATCAGTTGCCCGAGAGTCTTGCCGTAAAGTCAGTATGTGACAGAGATCACAACAGGCAGAACTCCATTTTTTTGCCCCACGGGCAGTGATTGCATGACCGTCATATAAGACCAATCTCAACCTCGTTTTTGGATATACTCGGGTGCAGTATAGGAGGCGGTAAAGGATTTAGGGAACACGCAGGCATGTCCACAAATACTTTGGTATGGACCCCCTTTGATTTCTCCATGCATACCGGCTACCAATGAACTCGTAGGTACTTGAACAAGTGAGTTAAATGAATCAGTACTCATTGATGCAACGTTTCACCAATTACTCTCATTAGAACCCTCGGGGCATTGCAACTTCAATTAAACTGCCTGCACTAGTAGTCGCAAGCGTTCATAATACAAGAGTGATGTACGAGTGTGTTAGGGTTTATTTTTAAAACATGAAAATAAAATAAATAACGAGTTGTCATTTAAAAGTATTTTTAAAACAAGCTTTTATACGTTTTCTTCTCAGTACTAGACTCGGATACCATCTAGCACCAAAATAGGTACCTACTCCTAGTTTTATTTCCATATGTATGCCGTATGCGTAAATCGTAATCTAATACGTAATAGGTAATGGGGCTAATGGCTTCATACTAAGTAATAAATTATAAAACTGGTTTAATGATTTTTTTTAAAGGGCAAGTGGCGACTTTCTTGCCAGTTCTTCTCGGTACTAACCTGCTTTTCGAACCTGGCGGTAGAGTTTGGACTTTTCATAAGAACCTATAATTTGGGCCTATGTGAAAAATAAAGATTTTCATTTTCATTAACAGTACCTAGCCATGGCTGAAGCCTCCGACCAGACATAAATTACAAAATTAAAGTGGTCCGTAGAGGGAATCGAACTCCGGATCCGAGCGCGCGCTACTGCGCCAAATTTACTAATTACGATCGAATTCGGATCAATGTGGAGTTACACTTAGTATATGAATAACTTACTCCAAATCAGCAAGCTAGAGATACTCATCAAGGATTCAAGCCCTAAGCTTAGCAGCTTAGCTCATTCTATATTATTAAAATCTGAATTTTGCGAGCACTCTTATAAATAACAAATGTTCACAGTCATAACATATACTCAGCTGAACAAAGGTTGAAACACATAAATTCTAATACACATTAATACACCTCGCGCGTGCTAAATGGAAAGTAATTACAATTTATGTTCTAATCATAATATTTTATTTTGCAACTAATGTAAGTATGGACTTACTTAGTTCCTATTGCTTAGAAAAATATGAGGAAAATTTGCAGATATACTGAAGAAAATGCTTCATGAATATTCTTCACATTACTTACATTAAATTTACACCTTTATATTATTACTAGCTGTTGCCCGCGGCTCCGCCCACGTGAATTACGATTTTTTTACATAATATACCTTCCTACTGGAATTCCTTGATTTTTCGCGGGATTCTGGTGTGATTTTGTACAGAAACCTGTTCTTACTTTGCACGGGTTATCTTGTGGTGATTTTGAAAACTCCTTTTTCTTAATAATAATATTAAGTTTCATTAATACGTAGTTGAAAGATCAAAAGGACGATTTTAACTGTCGATATTTCGACCCAGTGGCACAGGTCGTGGTCACTACGTGACCACGACTTGTACCAATGTATCGAAATATCGACAGTTAAAATCGTCCTTTTCATTGTCATTTTTATTCTGAAATTTGAAAATATGTCAAAAATTATTAAACCATGTGAAAAGTTGTACTGATGGTAGAACTCTTCTTTCAGAGTTCGGCCGGGTAGGTACCACTGGGATAAATTACTCTACTAACAATATTCCCCAGCCCAACATAATATAAGAGTCTTTTAAAAATCTTTGCTTCATCTCAATACAATCCAAAACATCAGAATGGACAATTGCTATATATTTCTTTACGTATAAAAAGACCTTAGATGACAGTCAGTCGGTTAGGATCGATAAGACCTAAGAGTTAAAAATATTTGTGAACCATTATCTTACCCTTTCCATATTGCGGATGATAAAGTTTAAATCTGTTCATGTGTTAACAGTGCCATCTTAATATAAAGTCAGGAAACAGTAAATAACATGACAGTTAATTTTTATTTAAAAAAATTCGGTAGTACCTATCTCAGAGTTTTACATTCAAGTTCCACATAAATTGTAGAGATGGCGCTATATGGTATAACGTAGCGATAACGCCAGTTACATGATTTTTGTTCACCCTAAAAGTGAAAAATTTTAAACCATACAAAATCTCCTGCTCCTATTTATTTACGGCTGTAAGGGTACTCCAGTCTTACTTGAGCCCTAAGTCCTAGCCCTAGGTTCTTTGTGCATTCCGAGTTTCAAGTAACCTACCTACTTGAACTTAAAGGTTCTGATGTCTGTAATTTCTGAACTACAAAAGTGATGATGATAAGATTTGTATGGAATAATCTTTAAAGAACCTCCTTTCTAACAAAAAAAGAATGAATGGAATCGGACAACGCGTTAATGAATTATAACTAAAACAACGTTTGGACTTTGATGCCGTCTTCCAGGGAAACCATGATGAATTTCGGGACAAAAAGTATCCTATGTCCTACCTCGGAGTATGAACTATAATCATGTCAAGTGTCATTTAAATCCATCCAGCGGATTAGCCGTGATGCGCGGTCGTGAAACAGACAGACAGACAGACAGACAGACAGACAGACAGACAGACAGACAAAAATGAAACAAATTGCAGTTTTGGCTTCAGTATCGACTAAATAATGTCCTCCAACAAAAATTTTCAAAATATCTTCAATGTACAGAATTCGACCCTTTACAGTTTTATTATAAGTATAGATATAGATATCAGAAAGTCTTGGTTTTTAATAGAAAGTTAAAAATTAAATAAAAAATAACTACAACTGACATCAGGATGGAAGTAGGATGGACTTTAAAGATTTTTTCATGAGAGTATCCAAAAAATATCCTCTAAAGTCTAAATCGTTTGGCGTAATATTGAGTTAATCATCCATTTTTCACGCATATACCTACTTGTTTAGGTAAGACTCGGCGAGTTGAAAGTTTTCTCATAGAATTGGGCCAAATTGAAATCGGAGTCCAGACGAAAAGCACCAGCTTTCAATTAAAAAAGAATCAACGCAATCGGTTCAGTCAGTCGAAAGTTTACAACAAACGATTGTGAAAAGCTGTTTCATGACAAACAAAAAAATCTAAGCTCTTATCTTAAAAAAGATTTCAGACAACTTAAATGGAAAAATATTGGAAAAAATTCATGGATGGATTTTCAACTAACTTAAATCCGACATGGTTCAAGTAGGTACAAGGCACAAAGTACAATTTAGCACAATCTACCTGTAATTGTTTACGCAGTTTGCGGCGTTCATTAGCTCCATTATGGACCGACTCCATTATGGAATACTAGAACAAAAGCGTGCCGTATTAATTCTAATGTAATTACTATTTATACTGCACCTTTACACTATGCGATATATCTGAACCAATTTACAATTTAGAAAGTACATTCACAATACTCTAAAAGGAAAAGGTGTGAGAATTCTGCTAACCCGTACTTCATCAGCATGTTGGCTGTTTTCGAATAAGGGCCAGTATATTCAACGAAAGGAGACATTTCAAATTGGGCTAGGTCTTACGTACAAGACTACCTAAAAAATTAGGAAAAATCTTTTGTTTTCGGGAAAAATAAAATTATTGAGTTGTCGTATGAGTGAGGCGTCGTACGATTTTACGTATTGTGGTTACAATACAATCTTTCAATAGTTGACATTTCTGTCAAAGTCAAATGACAATTCGCAATGTCAAACATGTTAGCGCCATGATGAATCTTTGTTGGGTGTTGCAATTATGAGCAGAAATACTTACTTATTTTGTACACCCAAAAAGCCATTTTTAAGGAAAATATGTAGGTACAAACTGTTTTATGTGGTTACGTTATCTACCTTCTCTTCAGCTCCCTGGTGTAGTGTCACCACCTCGAAACCCCCTTGACGTAAGCTACTTGAAGTAAACGTCTTGGATTCATACGATCCGATTTCGAGGTCGGATAGTGTGAAGGGAGTTAAACCTGTGGATCCTGCCTTTAATTGCGCAAGTAATACCTGACTTTTAATTATCCCGATTGCTTTGGAGAATGTTGGGGAAACAAACAACTTAAGAGGGCGTGGGCGTCTTCCAGATTTTACAAATTTGGTAGACGACTTCGGTGTAGCTTCTATATTCCGTATTAATAAGAATATTAACACTTCTTTAAAAATGAACCGAAGTTTCAAATGTATTTTTAATTCCGCAAAGATTTTAGTGTGGGTTGTTCATGGCTTATGCCTCATCTAAGTGATTCTAGATTCGAATCCAGGCCTCTTACTTATCAAATCCAATTTACTAAGAAGATCCCTTAATAGAAATTCATTTCGATTCGAAAAAGAGAGCTTAACAAATTATATATAGGGTACTAGCGAACCCGGCGAACTCCGTTTCGCCACCAGATGGCTTCCTTTTATGTAACATTTTTTAATTTTTAATTTTTTTTTTAATTTTTCCTGAATTTTCTTTGCTATATTCCTCACGGAGCCCGAGACTTTTCCAACGAATGCAAAACCGTGGAAATCGGTTCGTGCGTTCTGGAGTTATAGCGTCAGGAATAAGGAAAACCTGACTTATTTTTATATAGTAGATTTTTTTAAATCACTTAAATGAATGTGTACAAACGACCCTCACTTAAAATGAGCATACGTATAACCCGTAAACAGGTATCCAATTTGTGTGCGATCAATCAGCTCGGGTTTACCGCGCTCAATCGGTTGATGCGTCCCGGACCCGGCATACCGCAAAAATCAGGAGCCGCCCGCCCCCGCCCGCCCTAGCACCGCGGTAATAAGTCCGTCATGAAATCCGCCCTATTTTAAGGGATACCTTTTTAGTAGCTATCAAATATCCTCTAAGTACATACATAAATCCAGAATGTGGGTCTGGGATTTTACATTTAAAGAACTCCCACAAAAAACTCGCTGTATTTTTTTTTATCACTATTTCACATTTGATATACAAGTACAGTAATTAATAATTAATCACTCCCAAGGATTTAAGTCATTAAAACTCTACTTTTTACTATAGTATGATTTATTTATTATTTAGCTTACATTAAATAAAACCTTAGCAATTATTGAGAAATACGAGTGGGTTCACTATTTCATTATTGTATATTTTTTTTTTGCATAAAAGATTTATTTATTTTTTCGTCTCCTTTTGTGGTGTAGGCCTGTAGGGTAGAGCGCGTTTGTCTATAGAAAAAAGTTATTCACTGTTATCTTGAACGCACCGACATTGTATTTGGCAATCCATTGTTGTACGTATAATGTATTTTTGGTATAAAAAATGTATTGAAAACTATGCATTTGAATGGTTCTCGAATTAAAAATCATTCAATCAAGATTCGGGGCGCGCTGCCGCCGACACATGGTAATCCATCGCCAATGTTAATTGGACTGAGATTAATCCAATAGGCATATTTTCATTAATATTACTTTTTTCGCATTTCGTCGACAGCGAATGTGGATAATGAATTGTGCATGAGCTTTTGGCCCCTTACGTAATACAAGGTTTATTTTTAACAATAAGCTAAAAAATCATTATCAAAATATTGGGTGCATCTCTCAAGGATGGAATCCGCAACGAGGACATCCGTAGGAGAACCAAAGTAACCGACATAGCGCAACGGATTAGCAAGCAGAAGTGACAGTGGGTGGGCTATACATCTGTCGCTGAACCGACGGCCGTTGGTGCAGATGTGTACTGGTAAGCGCAGCGTAGGAAGACCTCCTGCCCGCTGGACCGACGATCAGGGGCCGTACCCTTATAGCAGTAATGCTGCAGTATTGTTTTGAAATTTCCATACTATGTTTGTATGAAAATGTCAAAACAATACTGCAGCATTACTGCTATAAGGGATGGTGGTAGGGCCCTTGAACAAGATCCGCTGGTAGCGGGTGGAGGAGGAAGGCGGAGGACCGCGTGTGGTGGCGCGCTCTCGGAAAGGCATATGTCCAGCATTGGTCGCCTATAGACTGATTAAGTAAGTAAGTAAGTTTAGTATTGAGTACTCAAAATGTTAATTCTTTTACATAGCCTTACTTCTGGGCACTTATAAAATGTCAGACTCTACCGCCACATTTGTAATGCAATTTTGCAACGAAAATCAGAAAAATTTGCGTATTGTGTATACAGATTTTCCGTCATGGCGTACTATAGCCAAACAACTTTAGACTTTTATTGTTTTTGCTTTATCAAGGATCCGTCTGATTTACCGTTTAACCAAAATTAATAAAATAAACGAAGCCACTGAAGCGACACGTAAATTGGTAATAACAATATATCCTTTCAGTTGACCTAAAATAATAAATATTCGTATCCCGCTCTTTGGTAAACAGTATTCAACATTTATACAAATTAACGCAATGTAGGTAATCAGCGAAAACAGGGCAATTACAGTGGAACGAATTTACGCCTCGCCGTGACCTGCAGGCGCCATAGACAAATAAACAGGACACGGTCAAACGTTACACCGTTTGGAGCCCCTGCATTGGCCACAAAAATGTTTGTGTATTGCCAAAATTAATTTTTTTTTGACACTATACAAGTTAGTACTTGACTGCTATCGTACTAACTTGGAAGAGGTAAGTAAACTCACCCCAACGGTTTCTACACAGCATCGCACCAGAACGCAAAATCGCTTCGCGGTGCGTCTGTGCTGGTGGTAACTAGCCAAGCCTCCCACCAGACAAGAGTTAAATATATACACCCTAGAGTCAACGTCTAACATTGGACAATTTTGACAACTTACTCTGGTTAGCGTGCTAATATACTAACCTAGGCCGACGCAAGTGGGCTTAAATGTCATTAATTTGAAAAAAATATTCGGAGTTGTATTTAAGTAGGTACATAAAAATTATTCTGCTTGGAAAGTCACCTTTTTCATCTTGTTGTTGTCATTTTAAGTTTTAAAAGTGAAATAAGCAGATTAATTGCAGTTTAGTAAAATACGAAACATTTTACTGCATCGAAATAAAATCAGAATTGAACTTACGACCTCTCGCTTAGGTACTACACCACGACACCTGTGCCATAGAGCAGTGGCGGTTTTTCCATACAAGCCCAAAATCCTGGCTTGCCCTATCAAAATATCCTCATAGTAGTAATACAACTTTTAGACATTTTTTCCTTTGTTAGCAGTCAGAAGTATTTTTTTTTTAATTCTATCAAGCAATAACAATAAAAAATGATATTTTAAAATTACGCGCTTTTGGGTTCAGTGACCTCACCGAGCGCAAGCGAATAGCTGTAAGCGTCGGCCGTCGTCCATTTTGGCAACTAGACCAATGAGGAAGACTTAAGACTATGACGTGTTACGTTTCATATCTCGCTCGCACACACTGGCTTTTTTTGGCTTTATATTCTCTTTCTAATTTGTTCGAATGGGCAATCCTGGAAGGCCCATGAACATCGTACAAGTGAAGTAATAAACGCTTTTGCGCAGGCGCGAAATGCAATGAAATTGAATAGGAATTTAGAAAGCGAACTTCAGTTCTTATTAGTTTGTGTTTACCTGTGATTTTGAAAAGTGTACATGTCGAGTTAATTTTGTGTTAATTATTGCCGTAAAATTTTAAATTCACTTAAAATGAGTTTAGGATTAGTCGAAAAAGTTACTTGTGACAAAAATAGGTGCGCCGTGCGTGCTAGTATTAATTGGCGAAGGTAAGTTAGCGCAGTTGTTACAATCCCAGCTACCAGTTGTTCCGCAGAACGTGCATTCTCCTCTCTGAAACGCATTCATACTTATTTGCGAAATACACAAGGACAAGAGCGGCTTTCAGATCTATCCATAATTGCTATAGAAAAACCTTTGTTGAGTAAACTGAAACTTTTACTCGGATGTAATACAATCATTTTTAAAAAAAGATAGAAGGTTCGATTTGCAATATAAATAATTTGTTTATATTTGTTTGTTCCGATCAGCACTTCTCAAAATCACATTTATTCGCACATACGTAATAAAACGGCTTTTTTCAAAGCCACATATATTTCCAATTGATTTCTAAACATCATTGCGGTTATAATGAAGATTGACGTGAAAGAAGACTGAAGAATTAAAAAATATTTTGAAATCCTTAAAAAAGATATCTGGCTTGCCCTAGTCCTAACCTCCAAAACCGCCACTGCCATAGAGGTCTATAATAATTAATTATTAACCTTGTAATGTAATCCATGTTCATGACGGGCTAAAACTAGTGCTCCCCTGGGCTCGTGTTAGAATTAGTTGTAGTTTTAACTGATTAAAACTTTAAATTTGTCCACGAACTTTACTTTGTACGCAAAATGTTGATTACACAGATGTAGTACAGAACTAGCTATTGCTCGCGACTCCGCCCGTCGTATTAGGGAACAATTCGGGAACAGGGGTAATACGAAATCTAGGTTATAATCTATCTCCCTTCCAAGTTTCAGCCGAATCGGTTCAGTAGTTCCAGCGTGAAGGACATCAAACATACAGACAATAACGGGATCGCAGACTTCACAAACCCTTCTTAGCGGATGTTAGTCAATTTTGACGCTATTTGTAGGTATGCCATTCAGTCATATATGTGAAAGGGGCTATTCACGTAACTGTAACTTCATTTCGTGAAGTGAAATGTTTATAAAGGTCATGGCATTAACGTAGGTATATAAGCAGACGATATTGAAATCAAAAAAAAAATTGCGAACATTGAAAAAATAATATATTGAAATAGAGCGTAAAATTGAATGTAGTTCAAAACGAAAATGGTCGACAATCGTAAAATTAAATTTACTTTCCGCGATAAGGTGGAAAGAATGTATTTCCTATGTTGAGAGAAATTCAATTTTACACTCTTAACCAATAGACATATAAAGTTAACTTTTCAGTGTTAATTTTTTTATGTTTCTTGATTCACATCACTCAGTATGTAATAAGGTTACGTGAATACTGAATAGCCTCCCAGTACTGTAACTTTGCGCATATGGAACCGAATCCATTAGCTTCCAATTTAATATTATGATATTGTATTAGTGCTAATAATTACAGGTCGTTTTAATAATTATTATTAGCAGTGTGAACGGTTGGCTGGCCGAGCACAACTTAGAAATAAATTTTCAAAAAACAAAATTGATGCAATTTAGACCATATCAAAAACCACCATTAGAAATAAATTTTTCGTTTCAAAATTGTACGCTGGAATGTGTCGAATCATTGTCTGCTTGGTATTGACATCGACTGCCACTTAAACTGGAAAACACACATTCAAAAAATAAAAACTAAATTATCGCGATTCACTTATGCGTTGAGAGAATTAAAAAAATCCACCGACGCAGAAGCAGCACTGTTAGCCTATTTCGCGTATGCAAATGCTTGGCTGAGTTACGGAGTCATATTGTGGGGTAATAGCACTGATGCACATCAACTTTTCGTGCTACAAAAAAAATGCGTAAGGATTATCTACAATCTAAAAATAGACAAAGTTGCGCACCACACTTCAAAACATCTAAAATCCTAACCCTGCCAAGCATATACATACTAGAATCATGTAAGTTTGTAAGAAAATATCCAGATTTTTTTAAAAAACTCCAGGACATGCCACGACCAATTAAATTACGGTGTGCGCGAAAGCATAATTTAGTTTATCCGAAATCGAATTTAAATATCCACAGCACCGGTCCCAACCCAATGTGTACAAAAATTTACAATCAGCTTCCAAAAGAAATAAAAGCAGAAGAGAATATAAATATATTCATTAACAAGTTAAAAGACTTCCTACAAAAAAAAGCGTATTATCATATTAATGAATTTTTAGATAAAAAATGATTGTTATTTGACACATCGTTGTTTGACACAATAAGTCCGCCTCCCTAGTTACAGCGCCCTTACAGGGTTATTTTAATGTAACTGAATAAATAAATGAAATGAAAATGAAAAAATAATATAATTGCTTGATTATCTCAAGGATGCTCCGGAATTCCCATCGCAGTCAAACGGCGCAATGGAATTCCGCACGGCCTAATAACCGTCATTGTCACGCACCTACTAGTACGAGAGCCCGTGACTAAGAAACGCCAGGAGTTTTTACAAGGTACAAAAAGTCAAATATAAGTCTCTCCCGATTGTATGAAAAAAAATGTAGTTACAGTAATCGGCAGTATGCTGGTTGATTGATTTTACGGTTTACATATTTTAGACTTTTTACTACAAACACGGATTACATAATAGTAAAAAAATTCAAAGTGTTGACTGGGACGATGTGTTTCTTCGTAAGATATATGCTGAGGAGTTAGCGACCTCAATAATAAACATTTTAATAAGTAAAGTTGACATATGTTTTCCATATAAGAAAGTTAAATTAGGTAATCTAAATAAGAACTCGTGGGTTACGAATGAAATTTTAGATCTCAAGGCTTTAATATTCACAGTCAGAGAGCTCACGGATAAATTTCCAATGAACACTGCGTTACAAGAAAAACTTACATCCTTATCTACACTATATGGGACTAGATTGACTCAAGAAAGGTCTCGGTACTATAATGACATGGTTAAAGAAAGTTCGAATACTACTAAAACCATGTGGCGTATAGTAAACCGTGAATCAGGGAAAACGAACAAACCGCGTCAGGACTTTATAGATCTCGTTAAAAAAACTGATGGTTGCGAGTTCGGAAATAAACTTGAACTGGTCAATCATCTGAACACACAGTTCGTCGATGCAGCCTCCGCGTGCGGCGTGCTTTCACCTAACGTCGGTCTTGCCAAAAGGAAGTTAAGTGACGCGCGTCCTAGTGCTGACAGGTCCATACGTTTCCGTTATTTCACGGCTTCAGAAATATTTACAATTATAAATAAAAAAGTTGCTAATAAACCAACAAAAGACATATATGAAGTCTCAACGAACTTACTCATATCTATAGGGTCCATTTTATGCCTCCCGTTGCAGATTTTGTTTAACAAGTGCTTACAGGAGGGCGTATATCCGAGGTCGCTCAAACAGGTCAAAGTTTGTCCTCTGTATAAGGGAAAAGGGAGTAAAACCGATCCTAAGTGCTACCGCCCGATATCAATAATTCCAGCAGTCGCTAAAATATTAGAAAACGGACTGACATCGCGATTAACAGAGTTCTTAATTGCCACTAACGCACTCTCAGAAAGACAATACGCGTATCGTTCGGGGCGCTCCACGCCCGGGATGGTGCGTGACACACTCCAAAAAGTATTAGAGGCTCGCGAGAGGAAACAAGAGGTCGCTATACTTTTTTGTGACCTATCCAAAGCCTTTGACGTTGCTGATCATGACGTATTAAAAATGAAGTTTAAACACTACGGCATAGATGGTCCAGCCTTAGACTTGATCGTGGACTTTATGCACGATAGAAGACAGACTGTTGTAGGCAAGGCGGGATCGGTAAAATCAGACAGTCTTACTTCGCATAATGGTGTTCCACAGGGATCCTCGTTATCGAACCTGGCTTTTATCTTATTACTAAACGATCTCCCTCTTGGCATTGAAAATGTTGACATATTTATGTATGCTGATGATGTAGCGATTGTAATCACAGCATTAACATTAGACCTGTTGGAAAAAGAAATAAATAGAGTAGCTGAATTGACGTTAGAATGGTTTCAGACAAATGGTCTCGCGCTTAATATCTCAAAAACCCAATTCATCAAATTCGATTTGTCGGGTCGGCAGCGTAGACCTCTGCCAACAACAACAAAACAACAAAAAACAAAAAATGTTGCTGTTAAACAACAAAAAATTGAACAGGTCCAGGTCGCTACCTTTTTAGGTTTCCAGGTTGATGATGGCCTAAGGTGGAATGCGCATATCGACAAGCTATGTGGCAAACTAGCAACAGCTTGTTTCGCTCTTAAGCGTGTAGCATCCACGCCAACCACAACAACCAGAAGCAGCTCGAGCTTGCTACTTTGCATCTTTTCAAAGCCTTCTGCAATATGGGATCGAGCTTTGGGGTCATGGGGCAGAGTGGGAACGTGTATTCAGACTACAGAAGCGTGCAGTCAGGATACTCGCCCACATCTCACAGGAAACCTCAGCGCGACCTTACTTTACAGAATTAGGTATTCTAACCCTACCTGCGTTACTAATTTATAGTATCTACTAGCTGTCTACGTGGTACAGAATAGAGATGATTTCTTAAGTAGGGGCACCAGCAAAAGGTACCCGAACAGACTGCTTTCGAAATACCACAGACTCAAGAAAGCTTCGAAAACCGTTGCAGGAATGGGTCCGGAGGTATTTAATAGAATCCCGGAGAATATTAAAAATGCTCCGAGCATTAACTGTTTCAAAAACCAACTTAAGAATTGGCTTGTAGAGAAGTCATTCTACAGTTATAAAGAATTTTTGGAAATTCAAATACTGTAAATACATATTTTAGACATTACAGCATTGTATTATTGTATTTATCGTATACCATTGTATAATTACTTTATTTTGTAATAAAGTATTAACTTTATTTTATAATTTAGGTACATTGACATAATAATTATGTATATTTCTGACATTGTTTAATTGACGTGTAATGAAAATTATTAATAAATGACTTATGACTTATGACTTAGTGCCTAACGGTACAGAAGGCTCACTTCGCAAGATGAGTGAAAAGAAATAGCGACTCCTAGCGCTGACACAAAAAGTGCAATTCAGTTCGCAATAGCGTCTGGCTCCGCCTACTTAAACAACACAAGTCGTGGTCTCTTTCTATCGCGTAACTTTATCTGATTGGACGTACTAAGGTTGCCTCGCGATCGGGCGCACGCAGCGCGTGAAATAGACTACAAGAACTAACGCGAGCAAAGAAGCCGGCGCGCGGCGGCCGTCTGAAATTAAAAGGTACGTCGAGACGGCTACCTGTTCTTCGATCACGTGATAAGTGCACCTGGCCTGCTACAGATTAGAATGGATTGAAGGTGTGGGGCTTTTAAAAAAGTGTTTAACCTCTTAGGCCTTATAATTGTAGTTTTTTTGTAATGTACTACTAATGTTTGCCTATGTTACTAATGCTTCAGAAAATTAGGTTAAACATCATTCCAAAATTACATGTCAGGGATTCTCGTAAAGTCCATATCATCTGCTTCAAACTGAGATTCAACATTTTCACACGTCGATAGCTTTAATAGTTACTGAAATAATCGAGTGTGACAGACGGACGGACGGACGGACGGAGAAAGTCTCACCATAAGGGTTCCATTTTTACCATTTTGGTATGGAACACCAAAAAAAAAGGTGCGTAAACGAGGTAACAAGACTTGCAGATTTTAAATATGAGCTCTTGAACTAAACCAATATAATTACTTCGACACATTAGCCCAAGGCAGTAATTACTTAATTTATTACCTATCGTGTAATTTTGAGGCAGTGTGGCCTAGTAGCGACAGCACAGCATAAATCGACTTCTCTCTCAACCCTTTTTTATGTCCCACTGCTGGGCACGGGTCTCCTCACAGACTGAAAGGGGTTTGGCCATAGACCACCACGCTGGCCAAGTGGGGTTGGCGGGCTTCACACACCTTCGAGAATATTTTTGCGAACTCTCAGGCCATGCAGGTTTCCTCACGATGTTTTCCTTCACCGCTAAGCAAGTGATATTCAGTTTCCTTGAGGCGAACTCAACAGGTCTGCCCGCGAAATTCAAAATTTTCGTGGTTTATTGCAATTTGTACGCTAATTACACATAATAGGCTTATCTGCCATAAGCCTATTATGTGTAATTAGCGTACAATCATTTTGCGAGAACGGCAGTTACTTCTTTACATGTTTATATCAAATTTTTGAATAAAAATGTCTATCCTAGGAAATTAGTCCGAGTAAAGAGTTTTAAGTGAGTAACTCGCAAATCCCGAAAATATCCTTTATTTTCAACTTTGTTAGTATTTTCACTCACAAAGATGAAAATAAAGGATTTCAATATATGAGGAGAGCGAGAGGGAGAGGGAGAGTATTTCAGGATAAATATAAGTCTAAGTTTAAAAACCAGTAAACATTGGTAAGAATTTTGAAGATTGTTGCATTCAGGATGATCTGATAGATGTTGCAAAGCATAGATAATAATTAGTTATGACAATAATTTTTTTATCATCAAATTGTAATTTTGTTTAGTTAAAAAAGAAAAAGGGCTATGAACTCATTTGCGAAAAAAAACCGATATCTGCGTAGAACATAAACGTAAAATTTTACAACCGCCCTATACGAAAGGCGGGATTGAATTCTCATAGGGTTCTGCAGACTTGCGACAGTCGCAAATACGATAGCTCCTCTTGATTAGTGGCGATGACGAGCATAGTCGTCTGTTGTCGCTGGTAAACGCCACAATTATCGTGTCAGAACCCACAGTGGGACAAGGCAATTTTGGCGCGTGGCCAAAGTCTGAACTAACGCCGCTATCTTGTACTACTGTTTGATAGTTCGCTCTGTCAGTATATCACTATTGTATGTTATGTTGTTTTTGCTTACTATTAACTATTTTAAACTAAAATTGAAGTAAAATTGAGGAGATTTAATTTTATGGCTGCCTTTGTTTTGCAACAGCGCTCTCCTGTCAATGTCATTCAAGTGCCAAGAGAGCCTTGTTGGACTGTGCATAATCGTGACGTTGTCGTTGTTTGTCCGCACAGCGCACTCCCTCTGATCCTTGCCCCACAAATCGCGAAGTCCACGATTACCCACGACTACAGTCCGACAAGACTCTCTTGGTACTCGAATGACATTGACAGGAGAGCGTAGTTGTAGAACCAGAACCAAACAACGCAAAATAAAAATACTTGCAACATACCGACCGATATGCCAATACTTAATGACCACGACCACAATAATTGTGACCAACACACAGTCATCAGTACTTCGTCTAATGGGTTAAACCTCAGTCTCTCAAAGAAACTTTTAAAAATCCCTTTTAAAAATTTCTGCGGAAAGTTATGTGTTAATTCAAGTTATAAGCTAACTACGAGTATGTTCCAAACAGCCAAATCGGTTCGGTAGTTGCGAAAGAGTAACAAACATCCAAACTTACAAACTTTTTTATTTACAACAGGTACATTATATTAATATTTCATACACCGTAAATTTCATAACTTTGAGTAAATAAACTCTTCTACGTCGCTGACATTTTTGTCTAACGTCTGCAACAATATCATATGAAGGACAAGAGTATTTGCAGACTAACGTATCAAAGCGAAGCTGGAAAATTTCATCTCAAAAGAATCTTTCGAATGCGAGATGCCGACATGTAATTTTCCATTTTCAAGGGAATTCATATTATTCGGCCACTAAAAGGTAAACATGTAAAAGACAGAATATCCTTGGTACCTACCCCTCCCAGTTACGGATTATTTTCAACTAGATAACTTGCAATCAGAAAGTCGCTAGATAACTAAAGAAACTAAACAGGTTTACTACTAATACTCGGACGTACTTTAAGAGTCCTATGAACTACGATGTCTCCATTCATTCAAAATACCAAATCATTTGTAATTCGTGCATATTTCGATCATGTTGTGGTGTTATTCGGATATAGTACCTAATAATCTATGCTCCAGGCTATATTTGGTTCGGAAACACTTCTTTAAAACTAAATAATAATCAATTTGGACCAACATTTTTATTACTTTGGTCGAGTTCCGTAATACCAAAAATTATTTATGAAAACTTGTAACTTTCTTTATTAACTGGTGTTTTTCTTTAGCTGGACAATAAAAACTGTGCTCCTGAACTAATGCGACGTGAGATAGTGTTGTTTTTATGACAAAACAAATGAGCAGAAAACATGTCCTCTTTGACATAAAAATAAGCAAAACTAAATTCGTTTACACAGCCAATTTCATAACAATCGATCGAGCGGTTTTCGAGGGGTTTGGTAACAAACAATGTGACACGAAAATTTTATATATTAGAAGACTAGTTGACCAGGCTTACGTTGTTTTGCCTTATAGGGGTATGAAACTAGTTTACGATCTCTGCTCAAAATCCTGCCGAATGTAGAAAAAAAATTCAATCGGTCACGTTGAGAATTTTATAATAATAGAATTGGAATACCTTTAAATATCCCACAACTATTTCCAGAGATAAAGCAAATTAATGTTTTCAATCTGCTAGTAATTAAACCCCACATTATTTAACCCTCTAATAAAGTTTAGAGAGATTTATAAACAGCGGTTCCGTAGGAATTAATCAAGGTAATAGCCCAATAAGGCATCGAGTGCTTACACTCGAGAACAAACCATTTAATCCAAAGCTCTACTGCATTATCGAAGGAAATTTATTTTTTGTACGAATTATTGCTTAATAAGATATAAGATAAAATTTGTAGATGTATATACGAGTAAGTACTTACTTTATTTTTAACAGATTTTCAACCGCCTTCAAAAAAGGAGGAGGTTCTCAGTTTGACTATATGTACACCAATTTTAAGTTCGTTCCGATTTTGATGATTGTTATTATTTTTGAAAGCTGATGCTTCAGAAGCAATCAAAAGATTGGAACATTTCAATTTAGTGCAGTTCAGACACTAGCATTCATGAGAAAACCAATCTAATCTAAATCGGTTCGAATTAGGGTTACGTACCCAAAGGTAAAAACGGGTACCTATTACCAAGAGTGTCGCTGTCGCCAAAACACAGTCCTACCTGGTGGTAGGACTGTGTTGTGGTACCTAAGAGTGGTAGTCGAAGAGAAATCTATGCTCAATCAAAGCTCTGTGTTAAAATGAGAAGTCGATATTGAAGATGGCAATCCCATTAAAAACTAATTTTATTAGTTCCTCTTACAAAACTATATTGAAGTTTATAGTTTTTGTAACAGCTTTAAGAATCCCCTGGTCTCAGCGCAATTCGCTTCCAATCTCGCGCAGTCTCGTGGGAAGGTCAATTAATGTAGGTATCTATAGCCTACTACTTACTATAGTAACCAAGTAAGTAAGTACCGAGTTTTACTACAGCGTATGAGCAAAATCCATCCACTTAGTTCTTATTAAGATTTCAATAGATGAATAAGAGCCACTATGAAGTTTTAAGACTTCATATTAATTAAACTGCAAAAACAATTTAAACTGCACTAATATAATTTTAATAAATTTCCTGGTTGAACCGAAATTCGAATTCAAAAACACACAACACAAGAAATATCATACCGATCGAAAGGCATCTGGATTATTTTTTTACATTATTGCCTACAATAGACAAACTGGTAGAAGCGTATAAAAGCAATGGACATGAAATATTTTTATAGTAACAAGAAGTAGAATCCCCTGGTCTCAGCGCAATTCGCTTCCAATCTCGCGCAGTCTCGTGGGAAGGTCAATTAATGTAGGTATCTATAGCCTACTACTTACTATAGTAACCAAGTAAGTAAGTACCGAGTTTTACTACAGCGTATGAGCAAAATCCATCCACTTAGTTCTTATTAAGATTTCAATAGATGAATAAGAGCCACTATGAAGTTTTAAGACTTCATATTAATTAAACTGCAAAAACAATTTAAACTGCACTAATATAATTTTAATAAATTTCCTGGTTGAACCGAAATTCGAATTCAAAAACACACAACACAAGAAATATCATACCGATCGAAAGGCATCTGGATTATTTTTTTACATTATTGCCTACAATAGACAAACTGGTAGAAGCGTATAAAAGCAATGGACATGAAATATTTTTATAGTAACAACGAAGTAAAATTAAAGAATCAATTTTTATTGCAATTTAGTAAAACATGAAATGAAATGATGCGAAGAAGAAAAAATACTAGGTATACCTATACAAATTATTTAATCTGTGCAGAGCAATAATGACATCATAGATATATTTTATATTTAGTTAAGATGTTTTTGATGGACATGACGATTACAAACGAGTAACTATATCGAAAAACCGCGAAATGCTATTTTAATTGAAAATGCGCTCACTATAACATGTATAAAAACTCATAGATTCTTTATCATTTACGTAATTTTACTTCGATCAAGCACAATGAGTTACAAGCTAAGCGTAAGTTTTATTTCATTATTTTATTATAATATTTTTCATTAATTTAAAACAATTATCATTTATTTTGATTTCTTATAATAATTATAACTGTCCATGCCGCCTCCTATTCTAGACTATTTTATCACGCCGAATACCAGATTCGATACGGTAAAAAATATTTTTCACCGTTAAAAGTTGTATGAAACGGTTTTTTAAAGGTATTATTTTAAAGGAAGTAGGTTTATTTATTTTGATACTAGCGGATTCGGTTTTTCACAAATCCCGCGGGAACCCTGGATTGTCCAGGATAAAAGGTGGTCTATATGTTAATCCCGGGTATAATCTATCTCCACCCTTAATTTCAGCCAAATCAGTTCAGTAGTTGCGGCGTGAAGTAGTAACAAACTTACACATTCAATACGTGCCACGAAAGACTTATACCGCACCTCCCGCGCTCCCCGAAATCAGACCATTTCGGGGCGGCGGAATGAGCGCGGGAAGTGCAGTATACACTTCGTTCGCTTTCATTTTTCCGCGCGGCCTGTTGCGGCGTCGGTATTCTCAAAGGACATCAAACGACGGCAACCGTACGCATGTACCTGTAACGACAAATTCTAAGCGAATGGACTATAGAAGTCTCATCTTCCATGGCGCATATATTAATAAAACATATTAAAGGATCAGCACTTACCTACCAACGTCACGCATACAATTTTAGGTTCTGCTCTGAAGCCGGATTTTTAATTTGCCAAATCTGTAAAATCGCGCTAATGTATGCGAGTTGCGACCAACAACAGTAATTATGTGCTGTCAGCGGTACCGAAATGTACGACGCGCGACGCCATATTATTTGAGAAATTTTTGGCTTCAACATACGTCACATCTTAGCGTAGCTTATTTCGTGATTGGGCGCATGCTATACTTTCGTCTCATGTGATACGTGGTTGCTTTCAGTTATCGTTCGTGGTTGCGACTGCGTACTATACTTTCGTCTGATGTGATACGTGGTTGCTTTCAGTTATTGTTCGTGCTTGCGACCGCTTACTATACTTTCGTCTGATGTGATACGTGGTTGCTTTCAGTTATTGTTCGTGGTTGCGACCGCGTACTATACTTTCGTCTGATGTGATACGTGGTTGCTTTCAGTTATTGTTCGTGGTTGCGACCGCGTACTATACTTTCGTCTGATGTGATACGTGGTTGCTTTCAGTTATTGTTCGTGGTTGCGACCGCGTACTATACTTTCGTCTGATGTGATACGTGGTTGCTTTCAGTTATTGTTCGTGCTTGCGACCGCGTACTATACTTTCGTCTGATGTGATACGTGGTTGCTTTCAGTTATTGTTCGTGCTTGCGACCGCGTACTATACTTTCGTCTGATGTGATACGTGGTTGCTATCAGTTATTGTTCGTGCTTGCGACCGCGTACTATACTTTCGTCTGATGTGATACGTGGTTGCTTTCAGTTATTGTTCGTGCTTGCGACCGCGTACTATACTTTCGTCTGATGTGATACGTGGTTGCTTTCAGTTATTGTTCGTGCTTGCGACCGCGTACTATACTTTCGTCTGATGTGATACGTGGTTGCTTTCAGTTATTGTTCGTGCTTGCGACCGCGTACTATACTTTCGTCTGATGTGATACGTGGTTGCTTTCAGTTATTGTTCGTGCTTGCGACCGCGTACTATACTTTCGTCTGATGTGATACGTGGTTGCTTTCAGTTATTGTTCGTGCTTGCGACCGCGTACTATACTTTCGTCTGATGTGATACGTGGTTGCTTTCAGTTATTGTTCGTGCTTGCGACCGCGTACTATACTTTCGTCTGATGTGATACGTGGTTGCTTTAAGTTATTGTTCGTGCTTGCGACCGCGTACTATACTTTCGTCTGATGTGATACGTGGTTGCTTTCAGTTATTGTTCGTGCTTGCGACCGCGTACTATACTTTCGTCTGATGTGATACGTGGTTGCTTTCAGTTATTGTTCGTGCTTGCGACCGCGTACTATACTTTCGTCTGATGTGATACGTGGTTGCTTTCAGTTATTGTTCGTGCTTGCGACCGCGTACTATACTTTCGTCTGATGTGATACGTGGTTGCTTTCAGTTATTGTTCGTGCTTGCGACCGCGTACTATACTTTCGTCTGATGTTATACGTGGTTGCTTTCAGTTATTGTTCGTGCTTGCGACCGCGTACTATACTTTCGTCTGATGTGATACGTGGTTGCTTTCAGTTATTGTTCGTGCTTGCGACCGCGTACTATACTTTCGTCTGATGTGATACGTGGTTGCTTTCAGTTATTGTTCGTGCTTGCGACCGCGTACTATACTTTCGTCTGATGTGATACGTGGTTGCTTTCAGTTATTGTTCGTGCTTGCGACCGCGTACTATACTTTCGTCTGATGTGATACGTGGTTGCTTTCAGTTATTGTTCGTGCTTGCGACCGCTTTCGCGTACGTGGCGGCTTGGGCTGATATGATTCCACACGACAGGGCTGCGCAGTCTGGGATTCGCAAGGCCCGCATGGTGTACGGCGAGATGTCGAGTAGCTCCAGCAATGCGGCCGACGAAGAGTCATACAGAAGCGCCGCTCCTTTGAAAGGCTACGTTTTGCGTAATGCTGCGCCTGCGCCCCTGCGAGACTACATGATGCGCAACGCAGGTATCTCAAGTGTGATAAACAGGAGTCCAATTTACAGAGTCGTCGGGGTTGGTAACACCGGAGTCAAATACGTACAGCGTTCTGCCCCTACCTTTTGGCCAACCAGTTAGATAGCCGCAGCGCATTCCGCAATGATTACAGTTCAGTTACTGTACTATAATAATAATACATGCATTCAGGGAAAATCAATATTCTTTTTCTTTAATATTTGTTTTTGATATAAGCCTGCGGTAATCGTTTTCGAAGGTATATATATTTATATTATAAAAATAAAGAATGTTAAATTAAATTGGTTTTAATTATTAAATGATACGTTTTTGATTTATTTCTCTTTGATGACTTCTTAAGAATGCGCTGAATTACGATTTTTCCATACATTCGTAATACCAAAATCATTTGATAAGTAATAATCTATGCTCCTGGCCATATTTGGTTCGGAAATACTCGTACTTCTCTAAAACTAAATAGGTATAAATGAATTTCGATTTGCTTATTTTTGCGTCAAAAAGGACATGTTTTCTGCTTATTTGTTTTGTAATAAAAATAACACTATCTCACGTCGCATTAGTTCAGGAGCACAGTTTTTATTAACCAGCTAAAGAAAAACACCAGTTAATATAGTTACAAGTTTAAATTCATAATTTTCGGTATTACGGAACTCGTTCGAAGTTATAACAATTTGACATCGTAGTTCACGGGACTCTTAGGCAGTGTGAAAATCTTAATGCGTTTCACAAAATATATTTACTTACCAAGTTTCAATAGTTTCGGGAAAAAGTGGTTGTGACATACGGCCGGACGGATAGACAAACAGACAGACATGACGAATCTATAAGGGTTCCGTTTTTGCCATTTTGCGAAGGAACCCTAAAAACTAAGTAATGCTTGACATCAAAACGTGTCATAGAGTGCAATAAAAATAAAATTTCCCACAAAGCGTAGTCGATATTTCTTACGATCAAAAAAACGTAGCGAAAGTACGATAAAGCAAAAGCGGGACAAAACAATTTATCAGAGTTGCAGATTAAAATCGGATCGTGACTAAGTGATATTTGCACAAAACATCGTCCCGCGAGCGGCGCGGCGGCGGGACGGGAGGGCGGGACAAATTGCGGGACTATCGGGACATCTCCTTTATAGTTATGAGACGTATTGGTGAAAAATGGGATCAACCTAATGTACTTTTTGCACAGATGTTGATCTAATGCGTATGTAGCGTATTTTTAAAGATAAAGAAAGATACTATCATTCCTTTACTTAATGAAAGTTATAACTAATAGCTGCAATATCACCTGATGGTAAGTAAATGTGCAGCCGAAGTTGTTATCGTACGAACCCTGATAACCCATCACACCGGAACGCTAATACGCTTATCGGTCTTCGCCAGTAGGATGATAACCAGCGACTACCGAAGCCTCCCCCATACTAAACCTGACCCTCAATGTAGAAATTATAAAGTGTCAAGTCAAATGGTCAAGAATCAAATGACTTATTTTCATACAGGCTCTGATGAATAGGTAATACTTACCTAATCAGTAAAATATGATTATACTTAGTGATACTTAGTCATATAATTAATTATTTCACGACTTAAGAGTCCTGTGAACTACCATGTCTCCCATACAAACGTAATACCAAAATCATTTGTAATTCGTGTATATTTCGATCATGTTGTGGGGTTATTCGGGTTCGTATAGTAATAATCTATGCTCCTGCCATATCTGGTTCCGAAATACTGTTGTTAAACGAAATTGTAAACGAATTTAGTTTTGCTTATTTTTATGTCAAAGAGGACATGTTTTCTGCTTATTTGTTTTGTAATAAAAACAACACTATCTCACGTTGCATTAGTTAAGGAGCACAGTTTTTATTCTCCAGCTAAAGAAAAACACCAGTTAATAAAGAAAGTTACAAGTTTTCATTCATAATTTTTGGTATTACGGAACTCGACCAAAGTTATAAAAATTTTGAACAAAATTGATAATTATTTTATTTTAAAGAAATATTTCCGAACCAAATATGGCCAGGAGCATAGATTATTACTATATGAATCCGAATAACAACACAACATGATCGAAATATTCACGAATTACAAATGATTTGGTATTTTGCATTAACAGAGACATCGTAGTTCACAGGCCCCTTAACAAAGACATAACATAGAGTATAACCATTCAATCGCTATTTCACGTTATTGAATAATGGGTTAAGTTTAGGGAGGTTTAATGCGCCCTGAACTGAGAAGAAGTCCAAAACATACTCAGCAGGGTCAGTGTAGAAAATCGAACCTGGGATGTTCCGTTTAGCACAGAGTGCGCGCAAATTGCTCACCTCCCCCAGATTAGACCTAAGTCAATTTATTCAACCAAAGTGGACCGCGTTGAGAATCGAACCTACGACCTCCTACTCGAATCTGAGTAAACCCCATTGCGCCATGGGAGAATTGGGCTTAGAAACTTTTGAAATTCTTTATTCGGATCTGCTATTACCAGTTACCACACGGTAGTTGATATTGTGAGGTTCCGAAAGAGATGTTAACATAAAAGGTGGAGTAAATCGTAGCTATTTATTTCCCCATGAAGATGCCCAACATTAACGGACGTTGCATGTTTATTGGTGTGGTTTTCGTTCAGTCAGCGACACCGGTGTATTTCTGTAACTACATCAAACACCGGTTGAAACGCACTGAAATAACTTAACGTCTGAGCATGGACGCCGGTCGCCGACTCGAGTTTATGGTCACTAATGTACTGGGACCAGTATTATTCTCGAAATATAAATTTGTACATCGGCCAACCATCGCCGGCCAATTGGCGCCTTGGCTGCATTATTGATGCAAGGGACAACCAATCAGCTGCAAAGATGTAAACTCGTCGCTGCTATATAAGTATTTTTGCAGAATCAAAGGCCCAGTGTAGATAGATTTTGGTACAGAAAGCCAAGCGGAAAAGGGGAATATTTCCCTTTTTGAAATAAAAATAATTTAATTTTCAATTGTCTTTGGGCCATTAATATAATAACTAATATTCACATGTCGATAGCTTTAATATTTATTGAAGTAATCGAGTGTGACGGACTTATGAAGTCGCATCATAAAAGTTCCTTTTATTTTTATCATTTTTGCAGAGAATCCTAAAAATATTGTTTCATTTTAAATTTTGCGATCAACATTACAGTATCTCATCTCTATTGTTCGGTTTTAATACAATTAAGATTCAATTAAGATAAGGACAAAGTAAATTTGCTTCTTTGCTACTTCGAGGGTTTCCTATTCGCATCTCGTTAGCTGATATTGTTATTAATCGGTCGATTATTATAATATATATCAGTTTTTTGCTTAAACATTTCGATTTTATTATTAAAAAAATGTTCGACTAACAATTGTATATTTTGGATATATTTTAAAAAACAGACATACATACTAGCATAAGAGAAGCTTGCAGTATACTTACTAACCTCTATACTATTAAATATACCTACCTATTATATCCAGCATGAAGTTGTCTTTCTTAGACTGGGAGGAGATCCACGCCCTAGCTGGGGATAAAACCGTATTCATCCGATTTTACCCTCTGACATGGGAGAAAATGACATCCATAGCATGGTCAAAGGGGAAAAAGAGTTTATCCCTATTTCACCTATGACATTTCACGTAAACCCCCAGGACTAATTATAGTATGAAAATCTTTGACATTTTTTTTTACGCTATACAAGTTAGTACTTGACTGCGATCTCACCTGATGGTAAGTGATGATGCAGTCGAAGATGTTAGCGTACTAACTTGGAAGGGGTAAGTTATGTCACCCCAACGGTTTCTACACAGCATCGTACCGGAACGCTAAATCGCTTGGCGGTACGTCTTTGCTGGTAGGGTGGTAACTAGCCACGGCCAAAGCCTCCCACCAGACAAACATTTGTATGTTTAAACTGTGGATGAATTTTATCCCTAACATAACCAAGAGGGTTTTATCACCACCCATGAGCCCACGCTGTGGGAGAGTGACAAAAAAAATGAAGGGGATAAAATTGTGTCCTTCCCCGGGGAGCAAATAGTTGCCTGTCCATACCAGCACTGCTGAAGTGAGTGAAAAAGTGGATGGGATAACGGTGGTATCAACAAGGATTGGGAGTCAGGACTGTATCAATAAATGTATTATCAACTTCTTTTCATATCCCATACACAGGTTTCCTCTCAAAATTAGGGGTTTGGTGATCGCCCACCACGCAGGCCAAGTGCGGGTTGGCAGGCTTCGCACACCTTCGAGATGATTATGGTGAACTCTCAGGCATGCTGCAGCTTAATCCTCAAGATATTTTTCTTCGCCGTTAAACATGTGATATATATTCGTTTCCTCACAATTCCGAAAGTTTAGGTGCAAGCCCGGAATTTGAACCCCCGACTCCCTGATGTAGTGAAGATCTAAACCCTTATGACTTTTAGATTCCTTAATTTGATGCTCTACGATATCCGAAAAAGTGAATTCTAAAGAGCTCAATAAAACCCTCATAAAACCTAATAAAATTCTGCCCTATTCGAAATAGGATCCTGTATCGGTAAACAAATTCCCGTATTTATGTTACAGGCTAGCAGTGAAATATGCTTTTGTATGAAGATTGCGGTGTTCCCGTTTGCAACCTGACACAGCCAACGCGTCAGTGTGAAAAATGTCCGGGATTATTCTTGCCCGGGTCTATTTCCTGTGTCGCAGTAACTAGTAGGAAAATCTATTTGGATTTTAGTTCTCTCACAGTTCTTTAGATTGTATGTTATTTGACTGATTCTGAATGACTGACTGATCACTTCGTATTTCGTAAATCACGTCTGTTGTTGTCTATCTTTATACACGAAAAAATACTCATTTCTCCACTAGCCCTGCTTTTGGAGGAGATAATTTTATCCTCTATCAGAGGACATTCAGGGGTTAGATATTTTTATGCCCTAGTTACGGAGGCTTGCTACATGATGCCCTAGCTAGGGAGGATCCGTGTCGTGGTTATTGATCAAATTAAAACTAAGGTTCAAGAGTGAAATCAATGGGCGATGGAGAGAGCTATGCTCGGAGTATCTTTACTTGATCAAATCAGAAATTTGGAGATCCGTAATTGAACCTTGAGTCACCGACATAGCTAAACGTATTCCGGGGCTAAAGTGGCAATGGGCAGGGAGCCCGTAGGACGGATGTTTGGGGCCCAAAAGGCTGGAATGGCGACCCCGCACGTGATAGTAATGAGCTGGCAGGAGGTTGGCAGATTTTCGACCAGATGGACTGACGACATTAAAAGAGTCGCGGAAAGTCGCTGGACCGTGTAGAATGGAAATTATTTCAGGAGGCTTTTCTCCGGCATTCGACGTACCTATATTGGCTGAAACGAGGGAGGCCAGCACCCTGATTCTACAAAATTACTTACAGAAGAGTACAACACCTATGCAGCAGATTGGTTAATGCTTGCATCGGTAGAGTCACGTAGACACTGATTGGTTACAGTTTGCATCGATTATACAGCCAAGGCGCCAATTGGCTGGAGATGATTGCGTTGCTATAGTTACCGACGAAGATTGGCCGATGTACGATTTCACTTTCGAGAACCGCGCTGGTGTAAATAAAAAAGATTTTGAATTTTAATAGTGTTCACACTTCACATCCCGACGATCATTGCAATATGCAAACTGGGCCGGTTCTGTGCGATCGTGCCACGAGTCAAACGGAATAACATACATCGTACCGAGCGGGTTGATCCCACTGCTGAATGAAACGAGATTCAGAAAAGCGGATTTACATTTCGACCTTTCTAGGTGCCAATATGAGATAAGTCTTTGGAAATGAAGCCATGTACAAAGCGTATAAAAGAATAAACGTACGTAAGTCCTAACATTTAATTGGCAAGTGCAAATCTAAATTTTGGAGAGTTTTATAATCGAAATTAAAATGTTTATCTTTTACATAAGCTCAAGTTACAACACGTATTAAATGTCAGACTCTATCACCATAATTGTAAAGCCGTCTTGCATCTAGAAGAACTGGTAAGAAACTCGGCACTTGCTCTTACTAACTCGCTCATTGCTTGTCCTAGGCGTCTTACGAGTAAAAGAAAGCGCATCCTGGACCTGGACGAGCAAACCCTGGCATCAAATAAGAGTGACGTCTCCTAATAAGGGTCGACCTCTCAAAACATTAACAGCAAACAATAAACTTGGTCACATGAGAAAAAAATCGAGCAAAAAAAATCACGTTTGTTGTATAGGAGCCCCTAAATATTTATTTTATTATACTTTATAGTATTTGTTGTTACAGCGGAAACAGAAATATCATCACCAGTGAAAATTTCAAATCTGTAGCTATCACGGTTCATGAGATACAGCCTGGTGACAGACAGACGGACGGACGGACGGACGGACAGCAAAGCGTCAGTAATAGGGTTCCTTTTTTACCCTTTGGATACGGAACCCTAAAAATTAGGACTTTAAACTAAAAATTTAACTTCGTTGTTTCTGATTTCCTTAACACAAGTGCATTTAAGCTACTTACTAAGGGATCGGAGCAATATACGTGATGTTGTCCACTATTTTATATTTATATTTATAAATTAGATATTTTTTATAACTAACACAAAGTAAAAGTTTAATCCTCTGTCAGGTTTAAATAACGATGTAAACGGAAACAACGACAAGTCACTTAAAACTTACAATTCGTGCAAAACAAGAAACAATGTAAGAGACGAAATAACTGGTAAAACAAACAAGACCAAACAAGTAAGTTATTTAATTTACCTGTTTTTAGCGGCTTCTTTCTACTATCGTCGTAACTAAAGCCCGATTCAGACAAAATAATGGCGACTATAGATTTTCATCAAGTGAAAGTGTCTGGTAATAATTTAATCGTGTACGAGTATATGTATAAGTATTATTATCATTTTTCATGCCAGGGTCCAAAGACTCTTGATTTCGAGCGAAAAAAAATTTTACTAAGCTCATACATTTAAGTAACATTAAAATGAAATAATAGCAATGTTTAGTTACAACCGGGTTTTCAAATAATAAATAATACTTACAACTAATTTCATTTAATTCCATAAATTTATTCGATTTCCATGCAAGTTTGAGTTCGAAAAATCTGTTATGTTTCTAATACCACGAGGTTTAGTTATATGTAACAAGGTTTGTAGTAATAAATGCACGGGTCATATGTTTTTTTGTCAAGTCTGTTTGTGAAAGAAGTTGTAATAAATATCCGGAATTCGCTCGCATGAAATATTCGAAATTACTGTCAAAATAAGTAATAAAACGTTTCAACGACGCACGGTACAAATATTTCAATTAATCGTTTGTCAAATGTGCACGAGAATAATCTTTATTCATGTTCCGTATTTTATTTATACGTGTATCGAACCTACATTATACAATAACTGCAATTTAATTGTAGAGCGAAAATTCATTAAAGTATAGTAATTAATTAATTATTATGTAGTTACTATGACATCAGCTGTACCTACGAGTACATCTAAGATTACGCAACTGGAAATATAGAAATAGTATAGCTTGGAAAGTCGAGACACAATGTTGTTTTTATCATATGCCTCAGCTGAAGTTACACGAGGCTGAGGACCGGACAGTGTGAATGTGCTTTAGGTATTAGCTTATTACAGTAATAAAAAAAAACCGGTCAAGTGCGAGTCGGACTCGCGCACCGAGGGTTCCATACCATAAAAGAAGTAAAACATTCAAAGAATCACTTTTGTTCATAAATTTACGAGTATAATTTACATGTAGGTACTTTTGTTGGCAAACCGCAAACGTAACTTTGTTTTTGGCGGTTTATTGTTATTATCAAAAAAAGTATAATAGTTAGAGAGTTGATTTTATTTTTCCTGTAAAATATACGTTTATTCCTATTGATCATAATGATTTCAGATTTTTTTATTGGTAAACTTCGGAGATAAGGGGGGGGGGAACGGTATTTTTTTCGACAGTTTGCTCAATAACTCAAAAACTATTAGGCATAAAAATAAATAAAAATTGTTTTTAGAATACACAAGTAATGCCCTTTCATATGATACCCCACTCAATATTGTTATCTCATTTTGAAATTTTGACGACCCGGTTTTCCCCCCTTTTTAAATAATAATAAAATAGATTTTCAATTTTTTATGATTGCAATGGCGGCGCGCCGCAATTACCTACAACTATTCCAAATTTCAGTTCGATAGCTCCGATAGTTACTGAAATAATCGAGTGTGACAGACGGACGGACGGACGGACGGACGGACGGAGAAAGTCTCACCATAAGGGTTCCATTTTTACCATTTTGGTATGGAACCCTAAAAACACTGATAGGTAGGTATCTTACCTCAATGTTTTGCCGATGTTCTTTCACTGCAAAGAGTTTTCATCTGAAAAGAATGAAAAAACATGAGTTAGTGTCTTGATCTTCGAATGTTAAGACTGACTGACTGAAGAAATAAGTAAAACATGAAATTTTGAAATTTTATTTCAATGCGATCTTAAGGGGTTTACGAAATTAATTTCTCATTAAAATAAACATTAAAACCAATTAAATTCCTGCAATTTAACAACAATAAGCTATGTCTAATTAGATTGCACAGTTTATAAATCCTTATGTCAATCTATAATTATATATTGTATAGCGGTGTGGGGAGGCGCAGCCACTACTCATATGATTGAGGTAGAAAGAGCACAAAGAGCCGTTTTGAAGGTAATGCTTGGCAAACCGCGTAGATTCTCTACAGAGGAGTTATACCGATGTGCCAAATTGTATACAGTTCGACCACTATATATCGAAAAAGGCGTTCTTCGTTATCATAGCATCCACCATATGCCTGACATCACCCACCGGCGTCGACCACGGATAGATATACCCTGCACTAACAGCTCATTTGCACAGCGTCAATTTAGCTATATGGGACAGTATTTATATAAATACATCAATAAAATAATAAAAACTTCCCATCTAAATAGATATAGACTTAGAAGCAAACTATATGATATATTAAGTACTTTAAATTATGATGCTACTGAAAAATTCATCAGGTAATACAAACTTGCAAACTAGCACATACACTTTTCGCTTTCACGCACGCACGCACACACACACACACACACACACACACACACTCACACACACTCTCTCTCACACACACACACACACACACACACACACTCACACACACACTCACACATACACACACACACACACACACACACACACTAGTACACATACACACACATACGCGTACACATACATATATACTCTTACACGCACACTCAAAAGGTTAATGTTCAATGAATGGTAATAGATGATGTGCTTAAAATATAGGTGTAACTTATAGAAAGATGTCCATCCGTACTGTTAGTTACTACAGTTGTTTGTCTAATTTAGACAAACAACTGTAGTTAGAATTTAGACACACCCGTTTATTTTATTTTAAAAGCTTGACCAGTAAGAACACAGGTGCCTAATAGCAAAAGAAAGCTCTAGCTATATGACATTTTGATTCGATGGAAGTAATGGAAAAGGAATTTCAAAGACATATGAAATTATCGCTAAATTGATTACATGACTTCTGCACATACTCATACATTTTTTGGATTTCGTTTTTCATTCCATCAGTTGAAATACAATATGTCATATGACAAGAGCTTCCGGTGATGGGATTTAAAGATTACGTAATACAAAAAGATCGCGGAGCTACGCAATATTATCTGAGAGCCTATCCACTCGGAAGAATTTATGCGTTCTGTATGATAGTCGTAAAATAAATAAAAGATAAAGGACAGAACAAGGCGTGTACATTTGTACAACACCACACTCTTTGTTCGTTATCGGGTGACGCGGCCTAGAGATTGCGAGTTTAGCAAACTAAGTGTTTTGTTGTTAGTATAAGTTTGTAGTAAGTTGAACTTTGCCCTTTGTGATACACGATGTATTTTTACCGAGTCTTGGAAGAAATAAAAATTTGACAAACTTACCTACATCAACCATAAACGAAAATTATGTATAGATATTTCAATCCACAAAGACGCGCCCCACTCTTTTCAATCAAAACTGTGACCTCTCACTGGGATAAGTTTTATTATAAAACTTTTCAATACATAATGATAAACATAACCCTTCTTGCAGTCGGGTAACAAGAAGATAATAAGATTAACAGCAGTATACAATATATTACAGTACAAATGGATTTAATTTTGAATCAGTCTTAATATAGCCGGACGTTGTGAATCAGAGCTCGACGCCAGGTGTATCCGGTCATACAGAAATCTTTGTTGAACCAAGTTGTGAGTAAGCATTTTGCATATACTACATACATATACACACAGGTAACCATTATGTTATTAGCATCTTATAGGCATTTTAGTTCAGCAAGCATATACACAATTTGTATCCAAATAAGTGAGAACAACTTGTGGGCAAGTTATGAAAGTTAGTTACAGATTACAAGTTCCAACTGGGCACGGCGTCTGTATTTTCGTGTTTTATGCAAATAAATGATATAAATAAATAAATAAATAAATACACACACGCAGTGGCGCGTACTCGGAGTTATTGCGAGGAAAGGATATTTTTTCCGACAGTTTGCCCAAAAAATCATAAAATAAGTAAAAATCTGTTTTAGAATATGCAATTAACGCCCTTTCATATGATATGGGGTACTTATCATATATTGAAATATCGTGTATCTCATTTTAGAATTTCAATATCCTGTTTTTTTCCTTTTTAAATAAAACGGTTTTAATTTTTTTTTTATGATTGCAACGACGTTGAGTCACTATAACCTATAAATATTAAATTAATATAAATGTAATGAAATGAGTGACATTTCATTCATTTGAATTTGCCGCGCTTCGCGTATCAGCTGTCGCGTATCTATGATATTGATCTGTGTCGATGATTTAAAATGGCGAGGGACGCTGAAATTGTTGTGTGCATTTTTGTCGTAATAAAAACTCATAGAAAGAATGTGATTGAGGACTCGAGATATAGTGAACTTTAAATGTCGTTTCTTTGTTATTTCAGGTGAGATAGAAGTGTAATTGTCGTAACTTGATAATAACTAGATAATTGTAAAATAAAACAAAACTTGTAATAAAACAAAACTTTGTTATTTCAGGGAAACAATTTGTGTTTAATTTTGGAGATCCTCAATGTCTTATAAAACGACATTTTTGTGAACTAAAAGAAGATGGACCGGCTTCAATTTGAGTTTACAATAATAGCCTCAAATGATGGCAAATCAAATGTATTAGCTATAACCTCAATATCTACTGAAGAAGGAAAATGTTATGTTTTACCCGAGGAACTGAAGCCGGTGAGTCATCATACATATATTGTTAAAACGAACACTTTCACAAAAGTAAAAAATAGCATTAAAAAAAGACACCAGAGTAGAAAAGTATGGATAAAGTTGGATGAAAATCTAAAGAAGACATATGTAGATGAGGAAGGTAATATGCAATTTTTAGATCAATATTTAGATGAAGTGAGCACAACACAAGCAAAGGACAAAAATGACACTTTGCAACAAATCTTGGAACAATTAATAGAAACTACAACTAAGAAAGAAAGTCAACATAACTGAAAACATATCTCAGAAAAATTTATTATTGAAAAATTCACAAGCAAAAATCCTAATGCGATGCAATGGATAGAAATTTTTGAAAAAGAGTGTGCGCGCTTTAATATAACAAAAGATGAGACAAAAATAGATATTTTGAGGTTATTTTTAGATAAACCTTGTTTGGATTGGTATAGCTCGATGATCATAAAACTAACAATAAATTCTGAATGGAGTGAATGGAAAGACAAGTTTTTAGAAACTTTTAAAAACCAAGGATGGGACATAGTCACATATGCTCTCGCATTTAGGTATAAAGAAGGACAGTTAATTGATTATGCCATAAAAAAAGAACGGCTTTTATTAGATATAAACAAATCTATAGATTCCAAAACAATGATAGATCTTATTGCAACTGGTTTACCTGGATTTATCTTAAATAAGTTAAACAGGGATGAACTCAACAACACTACTGACTTGTTCAACGAGATAAGAAAATATGAAGGCACGATGTATAAGAAAAACTCAACTAACATAAAGAGCAGTACATTTTATAATAAAAATAAAACTTATGAGAAGAAGTCATGTAAGACTTGTGAGTCTTTGGACAAAGGGATTAGATATCATCCGGAGGAGTCATGTTGGTTCAAGAAAAATAAAAATGAACCTGAAAAAGATCTTAAAACTAAAAATGTAAACAATAACTCCATAATTGAAGTAGACATAAATACTGAGAAAAAAACTAGTAAGCACACCATTAATCAAAATCAAGCTTTTATTAGAAAATAAACTAGAAGTGAGTGGTATTTATGATTCAGGCTCACAGATTTCTATAATAAATTCAAGATTAATAAAAGTAAAAGAAAAAAAGATGATGTGAACATAGCATACATGAGAACGGTTAATGGTGTGAAGAAGATGGATGGCTTGATAACAATAAAAATTAAAATATTTGATTTAGAAGAAGAGGTGGATGTATACATAGTAGAAAATGAAGATTTTGATGATTTCATAATCGGATTAGATATGATAAAGAAATTCAGATTAACCCAAAATGAGAACTTGCAGATAGAACAAAAGAAAATAACAAATAAAATAGACAGGATGTCTAAAGATAACAGAAATGAAGATAATAATATAAAAAAATATACAGTAAATTTCAATGAACACATACAAACAGAGGAATTTATAAGTATGACAGACCATTTAGATAATCAAAAGAAAATTGAGATAGAGAAAATTATAAAGGAATATAAAACAATATTTGCTAAGGACAAGTATGATATAGGTTCAGTTAAAGATTATGAAGCTCGCATAGATTTACAAGTAAATAAATATTGTAGTAAAAGACCATACAGATGTACAATACAAGATAGATTAGAAATTGAAGAGCAAATATCGATGTTACTAAAGAACAATTTAATAGAAGAATCATACAGTCCTTTCGCTGCTCCAGTGACATTGGCGTTTAAAAAAGGTGAAAATAGAAAATCCCGTTTATGTGTAGATTTCAGAGAGTTAAACAAAATAGTTATACCACAAGCTCAACCATTTCCTTTGATAGATGATCTAATTATTAAAACTAGAAATTGCAAGTATTTTACTACACTAGATATAAACTCAGCATTTTGGGCAATACCATTACGGGTGGAAGACAGAAGTAAAACAGGATTTGTCACACAAGATGGCCACTTCCAGTGGACCTGCCTCCCTTTTGGCTTGAAAACATCACCAGCAATTTTCCAGAGAATCTTAAGCAATATTCTAAGAAAACACAATCTCACAGGATACTCTGTTAACTATATCGATGATATTTTGATATACTCGTCTACCTTTGAAGAACATATAAGGCACATTAGAAATGTATTAGAGGCAATAATTAAAGAAGGCTTTAGACTGAAGTTTAAGAAATGTACCTTTGCTTCAGACTCAGTAAAATACCTCGGCCATATAATTCAGAACAATTCAGTAAGACCACTAAAAGACAATTTGATTTCAATAAGGAACTTTCCAACTCCTAAGACGCAAAAGAACATCAGACAATTTTTGGGAAAAATAAACTTCTACCATGACTATATACCAAGAAGTGCAATTATTTTAGATCCATTACACAATTTATTACGAAAAAACGAGAAATTTGTATGGTCAGAGAAATGTGAAGAAGCATTCAATCTGATAAAAAGATATTTATGTTCGCAACCGGTCTTGGAAATATTCGACAAAGACTTACCAATCAAAATCTTTACCGATGCATCTTTGGAGGGCATTGGAGCAATATTAAAACAGACACAACTAGATGGTAAAGACAAACCGGTGGCATATTTCTCAAAAAAATTGAATGAACATCAAAAACGGAAAAAGGCTATATATTTAGAATGTCTTGCTATGAAAGAAGCTGTTAAATATTGGCAGCACTGGCTCATCGGAAAACAATTCACCATTTACTCAGATCACAAACCTCTAGAGAACATGAACATTAAATGCAGGACAGATGAAGAATTGGGTGATCTCACATACTACCTATCTCAGTATGACTTTACCGTAAAATATATACCTGGTAAAGAAAATGTAGAAGCAGACTGTTTGAGCCGAAACCCTGTATTAGAACCAGAAGATAACAGAGAGGAAACATTGAGAATAGTTAATTTAATACAAATAAAAGATATAGTTGGAGACCAAGAGAAAAATGAAACAATAAGAGAAAAGAAACAAAATTTAATACAAAAAAATAATATCTATTATAAAAAAATAAAGAAACAGGAAAAGATTATCCTCTCAGAAGAATTTAGTAAAAAACTTATAAAAAAGGTGCATGAAGATTTATGCCATATTGGGATCAGACAACTGCAGAAAAAAATAAGTTCAATATATACGGCTATAAACCTAACAAAAAATATCATAAATATTTGTAAAACATGTGAAATATGCATAAAAAATAAATCAAGATGTCAAAAAAAAATTGGATTAATGTCACAACTGGGACCAGCTACCAAACCATTTGAAATAATGTCAATGGATACTATTGGTGGATTTGGAGGATCTAGGTCTACAAAGAAATATCTACACCTTTTAGTAGATCACTACACAAGATATGCATTTATTGCGACTTCGAAAACCCAGAATGCATGTGACTTTATAAATTTAACAAAGAAAGTACTAGAGACAGATGAGATTGGAATTATCCTGACAGATCAATATCCGGGCATAAATTCAAGAGAATTTAAACAATTTTTGCAGGAAAATAATATTAAACTAATTTTTACAGCCGTGAATACACCATTCTCGAACGGCTTGAATGAAAGATTAAACCAAACAATAGTAAATAAAATAAGGTGTAAAATGAATGAGAAAAATAATAAGAGAACATGGACAACACTGGCAAGAGAATGTATACAAAAATATAATGAAACAGAACACTCCGTTACAGGTTTTGCACCAAAATATTTACTGGATGGTACAAATGTCAGTATTCTACCAAATGAATTCAAAACGATGGAAAAGGAAGACAAGTGGATTGCTGATAGAAGATTGGCATTAGAGAATACAATAAAATCTCATGAGTATAACAAGAAAATATTTGATAGAAATAGAAAAATGCAAGAATTTAATGTAGGAGACAGTGTATATGTAGAAAATGGAAACAGACTGAATAGAAAGAAATTAGACGAATTAAAAATAGGCCCTTTCAAAATAATAGAGAAAATATCGAATTCCATTTATAGGATTGATACAGGCAACAGAAAAACAGAATCAACATTATTTCATATAACAAAATTGCAACCTGTCATAACAGAGGCTGAAGAAGATGAAGGAGATGATAATGAATATGAAGATGACTTATAAGTACATTTTACAGATATATTGCTTAGAATTTTCGCTCTTAGGGGGGAGATGTAATGAAATGAGTGACATTTCATTCATTTGAATTTGCCGCGCTTCGCGTATCAGCTGTCGCGTATCTATGATATTGATCTGTGTCGATGATTTAAAATGGCGAGGGACGCTGAAATTGTTGTGTGCATTTTTGTCGTAATAAAAACTCATAGAAAGAATGTGATTGAGGACTCGAGATATAGTGAACTTTAAATGTCGTTTCTTTGTTATTTCAGGTGAGATAGAAGTGTAATTGTCGTAACTTGATAATAACTAGATAATTGTAAAATAAAACAAAACTTGTAATAAAACAAAACTTTGTTATTTCAGGGAAACAATTTGTGTTTAATTTTGGAGATCCTCAATGTCTTATATAAATATTTTACTATTACCATAAGGGTTCCATTTTTACCAAAATGGTATGGAACCCTAAAAATGGAGAGCATAATTTTAAAACCCGATACCCAAACCCGTCAAACATACAGATTTTATCACCACGTTTTCCTTTAACGCCGAGCAAATACTATACACACAAAGGAATTGCAAGTGCGACAAATTATGCCTCCTGATTAGCTGGACTCATGGTCCACATCATTTTTGAGCCAATCAAGGGACAGACTGCTGCTGTTTACGATTGCAAAGAATATACTTTTTCTCATAAGTACTGATTACGCACCGCGCCTGTGCACGATGAATCAGCGGGCAACTGCCGGGCCCATCAGAGCAGTCCAGCGGATTCTCACAGGCAGCGGCGGTGGCGGGTCGAAAAAGGCCCGCCAAAAAATTTTATTAGGCGTTTTGCACTGGGTTTAATCCCGCGGCACAGAGTGACTTACTACTAGGTACTTACCGGCGCATGGAGACAGCCAGCACGTGGAATCCGGGGAGTGTGTTCGTGTAGGATGAAATGTGGTGTGTGGTGCCTGCTGTGTTAAATGCAAATAGGAACACACTCGCCCTCCTTGAGGGATCTTTCGCGGCGGCGGTACGAATTCGCGGGTAGCGAAGCGAGTCCGCGGCGGCGTGATTTCCAGGTGGCGCGGGAGCACAAAAAACAGTATTCCGGATAGCCAAATGGGCCCGCGGCGTTAGAATGACGCGGCGGACAACACAGCAAACGAAGTAGCACAAGAAATCGGGCTCGTAAGAAGGCGAGATGCGGCGTGGCGGGCGACTTCACGCGGGCGAACGCGGCACCCACAGTCAACCGACTCCGTCGGGATTTAGCACCGAACTGCGCGAGCGAACGCCGCCGGGGCGCGCGCGGGCGCTGCTCGCAAACCGCTCGCGGGAGAGGGGCGTGCAGTGATAGCCGATCGACGCGATACGGTCTAGCATAAACCGGAGAGTGCTAGCGTAAAGCGCAAACACCCCCGCCAGTGGACCCAAGGATTTGGGGTCCACTAACCAATGGGCAAGCGGGATAAGGAAGAGACGGCTCGCTGCAAAACCGAATCTCCGACCATTACCTCGGCAACTCTGGGAACCCCATCGGATCCATATATCAATTTAAGAATGCGTCCACGACGCCAGCACAAAGGCAACAAATTAGACTCCTTAACTAGGACAAGATCACCAACCTTAGGTGGGTCGGTCTTGTCTGACCACTTAACGCGCTGCTGCAAGAGATGCAAATATTCTAAATACCAACGATGCCAGAAATTTTGGGTCATCTGCTGTAGCAATTCGAAGCGAGACAACCGTGAGACCTTCACGTCCCTGAAGGGGTACTCGGGCAGGGCGTTAAGGGGTTCACCAATTAGGAAATGACCGGGGGTTAAAACTTCCAGGTCATTGGGATCGGACGATAAGGGGCAGAGTGGCCGAGAATTGAGGACAGCCTCAATCTTACAAAACACGGTAGCGAGCTCTTCAAAAGTCAAAATGGTTTCACCTATCACGCGTCGGAGATGCGTCTTTGAGACCTTGACGACGGCTTCAAAGATCCCGCCCCAGTGGGGACAAGCTGGCGGGTCAAAGGTCCAAGTTATCCCCATCTTGGACATTGCCGTGCCGAGGCCTATCTTATTTTCATTCAAAAATTGGACGACTTCCTTCAAATGTCTATCGGCACCTTTATAGTTGGTCCCACAATCCGATCGGATCAGGTGCGGATAACCTCGGCGTGAAACGAAGCGGCCTAGCGTGGCTACAAAGGCTTCGGTGCTGAGGGCACTCACCAGTTCTAAGTGTACGGCCTTGGTAGCCAGGCAAACAAAAACGCAAAGGTAGGCCTTGAGGGAACGAGCATTGCGGAGGCTGGAGCTCTTGACGAAGAACGGCCCCGCAAAATCCGTCCCGACCGCCGAAAAAGGGCGCGAGGCCACGACACGGTCGGTGGGGAGGTCCCCCATAATGGGCTGCATGGTGCTGGCCTTCAGGCGGTAGCACGGAATGCACTTAAAAATGACGCTTCGGATGGAGCGTCGTCCCGATAAAATCCAAAATTCGCGCTGCAATATGGCCGAAAGGGCGTTGCAGCCAGCGTGGGCATTTTTGACGTGGTAATGCGTCACCAACAATTTTACAAAAGCGCTATTGTTCGGAAGCAACAAGGGATGACGTGCCCCATAGGGTAAGTCAGAATTCCGGAGGCGTCCACCAACGCGTATCAATCCGGTGTCATCCAGGAAGAGGTTTAAGCGGGCGAGCGAGCCTTTCAAAGGTAAACCTCGCTTCAGTGTCTCAATAGCGGACTCAAAATGCTCCAGTTGAACCAAACGTATCCAAAAGGTCCGGGCCTCCTGTCTCTCCAGGGGCGACAAGACCGGGTTCGACATTTTGTCGCGTGGGTTCCGAGCGTTGTGGGTGAAGCGCTGAATCCAAGCCGTCACCCCAATCAATTTATCAAGGGAACTGTAGCGTTCCTGAAGATAGCTCAGCGAATTGGCTGGCTTATCTTCAACAACTCCGACTCGCAAGCCAGGTAACACATCGGGCTCGGAGAACCTACTCTGAGGCCAGGCGGACTCATTCCGAGTCAGCCAGTCAGGGCCCCACCAAAGAGAGTGGTTGACAAGGTCGGAAGCTTCACATCCGCGGGAAGCACAATCTGCAGGGTTCAGGTCCCCTGGTACATGTCTCCAGGTCAACGGGGTTTCCGAATTCTGGATTTGGGAAACTCGGTTGGCAACAAAGACTTCCAAGTTGTGGGGAGCGGCTCGCAACCAACAAAGGACAATTTCGCTGTCCGACCAGGCGTACACGTCCGTCAGGTCAACGATCGATAGGAGGGACGTACGCACATGGTTGAGAAGGCGCACCAAAAGAGCGGCTCCAGACAACTCCAATTTGGGTATCGTCAAGCGTGACCGAATTGGGGCCACTTTACTTTTCGCCAAGACAAGGTGGGTTGCGACCTCGCCGGTGTCACTGACAGTCCGCAAATAGACCACGGCTGCGTACCCCTTTTCGGACGCATCACAAAAGCCGTGGAGACTGGCGTGGCACCTTCCGGGCGGTAGGAAGCAACGAGGCATCGAAATCCGATTAACATTCGGAAGTGAGGCCACAAGGGAGAGCCACTCCTGTAATAACCTCCCTTGAAGGGGCTCGTCCCAGCTGACTTCAGCCAACCAGAGCTTCTGCAGGAAGCATTTGGCCAAAAATATTACGGGGGTGATCCACCCATTTGGATCAAAGGTACGTGCCACCGTGGACAAGACCGTACGTTTGGTCCAAGTCTTAGGGGGGATCCAGTTTGACCCGGTAAGTAAAAATGTCCTGCACGGGCTGGTATTGTATACCCAATACTGTCAGCAAATTAGGATTTTCGGGATTTTCGAAAATGTGTGGATCCTGCTGATCTTCTCCCGGCAAGTCCCTTAAGACAAGCGGGGAGCTCGAGAGCCATTTACTCAGCTCGTATCCACCCGACTTCAGGATGGCAATCAACTCATCCCGCAAAATCAAGGCTTCCTCAACACTGGAAGCTCCAGTACAAATGTCGTCCATGTAGACTGACGACTCCAAAATGGCTGAGGCGCGAGGATACTTCAGCCGTTCCCGGTCGGCCAACTCCAGTAATGACCGGATGGCAATGTAGGGGCTGGACCGAAGGCCATAGGTGGTCGTATTCAGCTCGAACACTCGTATGGGGTCACTCGGACTCTCGCGCCATAATATCAGCTGGTACCTCCGATCATCACGATGCACCACGGTTTGGCGGAACATCATGCGGATGTCGGCCACAAAGACCACCTGGTGCTGCCGAAACGTCGTGAGGATGTCGGAGATATCCTTGATCAACTTGGGACCGGAGTGTAGGCACTGGTTGAGAGACACTCCGTTGGACGTTGGAACAGAGCCATCAAAAACCACACGGATTTTCCCATTCGGGTTTTTCAAAACGGCGTGGTGGCAAAGGAAGTAATGCTCGTTCGAACGCCAATCAAAGTTGGACGGCGACATGTGACCAAGGTCTTCATATTCCCGCATGAAGGCCACATACTTGCTACGGAAGACCGGGTCCCGTTTCATGCGCCGTTCCATTGATAGGAGCCTCTTCTCAGCGAGGGCCCGCGATTGACCTAGGTGGGGTCGTGCCGCCAGGAGTGGCAAACGGGTTACAAAGCGTCCGTCCGTACGGCGCCCCGTGTTATTCCTGTAAAAGGACTCACACTCCTGTTCAAGGGGGCTAACCCGAGCGGCCTGAGGCGGCTCTTCAACCTCCCAAAATCGCTGGACAACATCGGTCAGCGACAAGCCTGCGACCTGGATGGGGTCAGGCTCCGGGGAGGGGCTAGACCATAAAACCGGACCGAAGAAGCTATTGCCAAATATAGTGGGCAAAGCGCAAAGGCCATTGGTCTGCAGGGCCCTAGCTCCCCCAGTTATGATAAGACCCAGCACGTCGGAACCCAAAAGAAGGTCCATAGGACCGGGTTCGGACCAGTGGGGGTCAGCGGGGGCTAAACCTGACGTACAGCGCACTGCGGCGTCGGTTACCCGAACTTGCGGAAGGGGACCTAAAATGTTATCCATGACGGTCACCATAATCAAAACCCGCAGGTTTCCACTAATAGGACTAAACATTAACTCAGCCTCTCCCTTGTGCGATGCGGGCGTGGCGCCACCGACACCGATGACACGACACTCGCGCGGTCTCCAAGGGAGCCCTAGCCTTCCCACCAAGTAAGACGAAGCTATGGAGCGTTGGCTACCCAGGTCCAAAAGGCAACGAACGGTCATAGATTCACCATTAGGGTTATACACCTTCACTGAGGCCGTCGGCAAAAGTATGGTCTGACATACTGTCTGCTGTAGGTTCAGAGTCTCAGGGGAGGTGGCTACGGTGGGAGCTAGGGTGGCGGATACCTAGCGCGGCGAGGGTTCACCAGCGGGATCCCACTGACGGGGGTGCTCCGGCTGGGGCGGCGCTAGAGAGGTGGAGGGCATTCCGTACGGAGAGGTGACGAACATGCCGTACGGAGACCATGCCCCCATCCGGGGCCGCACCATGCGGCTAGCGTCCGGCACCCGGTAGGGATTGCCTCGACCTATGGTGGGTGGATGGCGCTCCAGTCGCGGCCACTCGTGTAGTGGCGGCGAAAACCGACGCGGGACGACGCTCAATGGGGCAGCCGCGATATCCCCGTCGTAATGACGCGAGGGGGATGTGACCGTGACGCGGGGTGGTGAAGCCCTCCTCCGGGGGGCGGAACCCCTACCTCCACTAGGAGGTTGGTGGTCCACCGGAGAACGCCTAACGGGACTGGCCGGGTGGCCAGGACTAGCGCCCCCGCCCATGGGGGGGTGCGCGATCGAGCGCCCCCGCCCATGGGGGGGTGCGCGACCCAACGTCCCGGCGACCGGAACCACTCCGGTTAGCGCACAAGATGGCCGAATGGGCACCGCCGCAATGTGGGCAGGGCCGCTGGCGCGGGCAGTCTCTTACGAGATGCTGGCCCAGGCACGAGAAGCACCACTGGCGTGTCGACACGTATTCTCTCCGGGCCGCAACCGGTTTGGCCAGGAAGTGCGGACACGAGGAGACCTGGTGGCCGGGGTGCCGACAATAGGCACAGGGGGGAGCTTCGTTGCCACGGCCCCGCTGTACTGCGACACCCGGCGACCTTCTCTGGCGTCGGCTCCACGGCCTCGCCGGTTGGGGCCGGTCCCCGTCGAAGGGCCAGTCCTTGCCCCACCCCCTCGGACATGCTCGGACCTCCCAGGGGCCACTCGAGGGCCGGTAACTCCAGAGTTATCGGCCTGGAGGCACTCCTGCTCCAGAAACTTCAGGAGGTCGGAGAAAGGGGGCAGGTAGGTTGCACCGTCCCCTCCGAAGCGCTGCTCGAAGCGGAGCTTAAGCTCCGACGGCAGGCGGGAGAGCACTATGTGCAACAACAAGAAGGACCACTGGTCGACGGGGAGATCCAATCGACGGAGAGCGTTGGTGGCCACAATGCAGGGGTTTAGCAAGGCCTCTCTGAGGCCGGCCACCCCGGTGACGGCGGGCAAGGCGAGTAGCTGGGCTACATGTGCGTCGGCCAACCGGCGCACATTTTCGTAGCGCCTGGCCAGCAATTCCCGGGCCGTGGTGTAGCTCTCCTCCGAGAGGTCGAGGTGCCGCACCAAATCCAGGGCCTCGCCCTGTAGCGAAGACAGTAAGTATGTCAGCTTCTGGGTGGGGGACAGGTCCTTCCTGGCGTGGACCAGACTGTCAAATAACGCCAGGAAGCCCATCCACTCTTGAAGCTGCCCACCGAATTTGGGCAGCTCGATCGTGGGCAGTTTCCCGAGTAATGCCGGCTGTGTGGGCGGTCGGCTGGGGGAGTCCCTAAAAGCGCCACTTCGACGCCTTTCATCAGCGGCGGTCCGGATCCCATGGGCGGCCTCCACCACCGAGTCCAACAGTTCGAAGAACTGGTCGTAATCGGCCTGAGCCGTCCTCAGTACCTCCTGTTCGGGACCGAGGGTGAGCAGGTCTTGGAAGGCCTGCTCCACAGAGGCCTGCCGAGTCCGCACCTGGTCCGCTCGGTGTAATAGGGCGGCGGATCTATCTTCGCGGCCTATCAAACCCGCGGCGGACGTCGCCCAGCGAAGCTCAGACTGTATCTGTACAGCTAGCTTTTTTATGTTCGCGGACATTCTAACAAATTAAATGTAAACAAAATGTAAAAATAAAGCAACAATAATAAATTGAAAAGGCGGCCGGCAAGTCGGCGGGCGGCGCGAGTGCAAGCACTAATAAAATTAAAGTAATAGTAAACAAGTCGTATCGCGGTCGTACCGTAGTCGCAATGAACAAAGCGGCGCGACCGTAGTAGATACGCGTGTTAAATTACGGCGAGCGGGCGGTACCGGCACGCAAGCAAAACTTAAAATAAAAATTAAACTTATAATTATAATAATCGGAACGCGGCCGAAACGCGGCGTTGACGCGGCGGAACTGGCGGCGATTGCGGAATTTCCGCTAACAGCGCGGCGAACGACGCGGCGCGTGGCGGAAAGCGGGATTTATGCCAGCGGCGCAGAAAATGAACGGCGCGGCGGGCAAAACCAGCGCAAAACGCAAAGCGAGGTGTAGACAAACCACGCTCTGCTACCAATAATGATTACGCACCGCGCCTGTGCACGATGAATCAGCGGGCAACTGCCGGGCCCATCAGAGCAGTCCAGCGGATTCTCACAGGCAGCGGCGGTGGCGGGTCGAAAAAGGCCCGCCAAAAAATTTTATTAGGCGTTTTGCACTGGGTTTAATCCCGCGGCACAGAGTGACTTACTACTAGGTACTTACCGGCGCATGGAGACAGCCAGCACGTGGAATCCGGGGAGTGTGTTCGTGTAGGATGAAATGTGGTGTGTGGTGCCTGCTGTGTTAAATGCAAATAGGAACACACTCGCCCTCCTTGAGGGATCTTTCGCGGCGGCGGTACGAATTCGCGGGTAGCGAAGCGAGTCCGCGGCGGCGTGATTTCCAGGTGGCGCGGGAGCACAAAAAACAGTATTCCGGATAGCCAAATGGGCCCGCGGCGTTAGAATGACGCGGCGGACAACACAGCAAACGAAGTAGCACAAGAAATCGGGCTCGTAAGAAGGCGAGATGCGGCGTGGCGGGCGACTTCACGCGGGCGAACGCGGCACCCACAGTCAACCGACTCCGTCGGGATTTAGCACCGAACTGCGCGAGCGAACGCCGCCGGGGCGCGCGCGGGCGCTGCTCGCAAACCGCTCGCGGGAGAGGGGCGTGCAGTGATAGCCGATCGACGCGATACGGTCTAGCATAAACCGGAGAGTGCTAGCGTAAAGCGCAAACAAGTACAATTCCACACTATTCCAGGCCTGGTATAGCGGATCTTGCGGCAAGTTCCCAGGAATTAGCATTCCTCGCGGCTGCAGCACATTTTGACGATCCAAAAACCGCGAGATACCCCCTTGAATAAAACATGGCTGTGTTAAGCCGCGGATATGTACTCGTACCTCCGCAGAACCGCAACGATATCCGGTTTGCTTAAGAAGCTTTAAGTTAAAGAAACTGTACCTATTCTGTGACTCCTGTTCTTTGGGTTCTGACAGTTCTTTGGGGGAAATTCCCTTAATAAACTTAGTTTATATACGGTCTTTGCAGTCTTTAATGCTGAGTTGAGATCTTAGTAGGTAGGTTCTTATTATTAGTAGGTAGGTAGTTATAAGTTAGTTAAGTATTTATTTGCTATAAGTTTTCTTTATTGGTTATAGTGTTAAATATAAATTGATTGTGAGTTGTGACCAAATAAAAAGCTTTTCTATGTTTCTTTGTTGGATTGTCTTTTGTCACTACTTGTACCTTTTTCCAGACAAAAATTGCCTAACGTATACCATGTGGTCAGGGGTGCGGAGGACACACTGTCGGAAGTACGGGATTCACTCTCATATTCAACACACTCCAGCCAGGTGGGTACACTTGTACTGCCTATTTTTATAAGTGTCATAAATTATTCAAACGCCTGGGCCAAAGGAAGACAGATGAAAGCCGGGGGCCGCTGTATTAAAAACACAATACTCCGATAACAATAAAAGATACCAAAAAAACCACAAAAGAAATAAAAGAGATACCGCCTCAAGCGATACTCTACAACCGTATCAGGTATTGAGATCAAACGTAGCCGTATAAATTACGCAAATGAATTCGTAACATTAATTTGAGCGCGTAAACATTTACGAGGAAAAATTCATCAGTCGCTAAATTGAATTTAATACAATTGTGTATTAAAATAAATAAGATATAAAAAAGATTGAATCAGTAACACCAATTATTATAGTCCTCCTGACCGACATTCGACAGTTGACATGTCGGTCCGATGTGGCGCTGTCTGCGTTTTTAAAGCTATACATGATGGGCCAGCAGCGTATGTCGGTTTTTTGTCACATCAAAGGTCGTGGACTAGTGAGGGCAGTAAGCATCTTCGTGCAGTCCCATTCCACAATGCATGCTCGAACGTAGAGTTTGACCAATGCTTCCACGTCTATCTTCAATAACTAAGACATCACAACTGAATATTGTGTATCAATCTTTTGCGGTCAAGCACTGGGCCATATGTAGAAGGTCTATAAATACTCGGTCGTTCACACGACTTTCGACATCCGACAACCTGAAAAACGCATTGTGTCGGTGTCGCTAGATCGAACCTGTAACGCTATGATGTCAAATTTGCACCCAAATCACAATAGAAACCACGCACGTCAGCATATGCAAAGACTGATATCGTCTCCATTTCTAATTCCAACTCGTAAATCATCATATCGGCGCAATAGAAAACATGCTTCAACCGTACACAAAGACCGATAGTATCATCTTCGACATATCGTCCGATATAAGGGTATGGTGGACAAAGTGCTGACATTGCTAAGCACTTAGCAGTAACCAATAAACAAGTGAATAAGATTTCGGTCACCTGTTTCAGAGGATTTTTTTACATACTTGAAGGTTCGAATTCCTGACGGATCGAGATCGAGGGGAGCGCGTTGAATACGCAAATGCATCCCGCACTCCCGCCAGCGGGTCCATCGAACGAAGAACACAGTCTTTAATAGAGGGGGGTATAAGAATTTTCTGGGTGGACTTTGCGGAAACGTCATAAAGCTTTAAGTATGTGTGATGCCTATTAATTCGAATTTGGCCATTGGCACAATTATTTTACACTGAGAGTTAATACTAATAGTTCCATCAGTCCACGGCTATTAAGAAACAAAGCAACACCACAACACTCTTTTAACAATTTAGTATCATTTTCTATGAACAAACCAGTGAAAGTTGGTTTTGATTTGGTTCGAAAGTTTGAAACGGTTTTCACGGAAAGAGTTTCAATTACATTTTTGGTCTCGTGTTTCATGGTGCCGTGAAATTATATCGGTTAACTGACATTCATTCCAAAATGAAAAACACAATAACAGTTCGCAGTAACCGCAAAGTGGAATGGACAAATTAGGTGTACTAACTACTAACAGTATTTTAAACACCTTCCAAAAACTATCCGCTCAGGCGTACATAATTATATGTAATAGTCAATAGTCAAAGTCTTTATTTCACATAGGCCTAGCATACAGGCACTTGCGAACGTCGGCATGACATTTCTTGCATAATAATGGTGATAACTACAAGTCGACTTAAAACTAAGTTTACGAGGGTTCCAAACGCGCCCTGCCGCTGAGAAGAAGCCCACAACAAACTCAGCCGGGTATTTTTTTTTATGTTATCACCATTTAACAAAATAAGTATAAATACTAAAAATAGGCTAGCAACGACAACAGAGCAATCTACCACTTATCAGTCAATTCCAAGGGTTTGTGTCGCTAATATAGTCCTTAATAATATTGTTCATATTATTTATATTGTTAAGCAGTGATACCTCAGTGGTTCTGACCTCTGCCTCTCATAAAGAGGTCACGGGTTCGAATCCTGGGCACGCACCTATGACTTTTCCGAATTTTTCCGAGTTTTTAGGAAACTAAATATCACTTTTTTAGCGGTGAATGAAAACATCGTGAGGAAACCTGCGTGCCTGACAGTTCACAAAAATGTTCTCGAAGGTGTGTGAAGCCCGCCAACCCGCACTTGGCCAGCGTGGTGGGCTATGGCCAAACCCCTCTCAGTCTGAGAGGAGACCCGTGCCCAGCAGGGGGATATAAAAAGGGGTTGAGATTGTTCATATTAAATAACATTCGTATACTTATATGTTAGTCTATATGAAATCCTATCAAATACGGTTGCCGCTGCTCTGCCGACGTGAATTTCGGGTTTTAACAAATTGCAGGGAAACCAAGGACTTTTTCGAGCGCTATATTTAATCCATGGGCGTCTTTAATGGTGGCGTGGTAGCTAGCCTCGGCCGAAGCCTCCTCCCAGACCAGACCTTATAGCCAATTTAGATTCTAAAGTGGCCCGTGGCGGGAATGGAACCCACGACCTCTCTCTCGAGTTCAGTGCACGCCACTGCGCTATAGAGGTCGTCATTGGTACGAAAATAAAACTGGGAATAAAAATCACAGGAAAGACTCCAATATCTCAAATGAACTAAATCGAACGTTCGCTCATACATTGTATTGTAATATTATAAATACCAATACCCGTGTGAATCAGACATTGATCTCTCTCCAAATTAATACCATCTGAACCTAACACAAAGAATTTCAAACTTTATTAGGAAGCAAATAACGCTTTAAATAGCTTGACGCGATGTTTATATTATTATCTTCGTCTAATTTACTCAGCTTTTGATGAGTGTAAAATAAATTAGTCGGAAGCAAAAAACTTGAATGAGATCTGACGTCATAGGAAACATGATTCGTTCTAATGCATATCTGTTTCAGGGTTATACACTGAACTACCGAAATAATATTACTGGAAGTGAATAAAAGTATTTTATCAGTTCAATTATTTATTAAGATAATATAGCTTCCCAACAGTGAAAGAATTTTTCAATTCGGTCAAGTAGTTTCGGAGCCTATTCAATGCAAACAAACAAACAATCAAATCTTTCCTCTTTATAATATACTCGTATAAGTGTAGATGAAAAGTTGATTATAAGATTTTGGTGTCGGAGGCTTAATTATATTTTTAATACGTCCAAACTTTTGGTATTATTTAAAATTTTAAAGACGGAACGAAGTGAGTCTTCAAGTTCAATTATAGATGAAAATGAATGCACCTACTTCTAGAAATACTAGCTGACCCGGTAACCCGAAATACTATGACACGAGAATTTTATATTTTATTAGAGTTTTTGTGTAAATCAATAGAACAAATAGCCCACGCAGCACGATTACCTATATCGAATAAATACAAAACGACAACCCGACATCAATATTCTGCCTAAGACAAATCAGATAAAATACTCCCCGCGGTTAATAGCCTAGTGAAAAATTATAGCTGATTAGCGCAGAAATGCAGCCAGTATTTTGGCAATATTTCACGCGGGCAAGACTTTACAATTATTAGAATAGCTTTTCAATGCAATCACCAAGCTTTGGGCCGGAAATACTAATACAAATAATTTCTGTTAAAAAAAAAGACAACAGAATTCATACTGCATACCAAAGATTTAAATCGCTAGATGGGCCCTAAGCCTTTTGGCACTGTTTCACGCCTGCAAGACTTTACAATTATTAGAATAGATTTGCAATGCAATCACCAAGCTTTGAGCCGGAAATACTAATACAAATAATTTCTGTTAAAAAAAAAGACAACAGAATTCATACTGCATACCAAAGATTTAAATCGATAGATGGGCCCTAAGCCTACATTGCGCACATCAAAAACGTCCACAAGTATGTTGAGTGAGTGCTCTCAACATGCTATAGTTTCACTTGTGTCAAAGGGAGTGACAACGTGTCACACAAGACAAAAACGTGGACGTTTTTGGAAGTTTAGGGCCCATCTCGCGATTTAAATCTTTGCTGCATACCGTATCTAGAAGCGCTAGGTTGGCGCAAGATTTATTTGTGTGCCGCAGTTCATTGCCTCCACATTAGCCAGTGCATAATCGTGTTTTATTACCGACTTGTTTTAACTCAGGTCCAGACGGCTTCATCCAATACGACGCGGTATTAATATCCAGACCAAAGAATTTAAATGTAAAGATACGGCTATATCCTTATAGATATACCTCCGAATTTGACTACCTCCCTGGCGCAGAGGAGGTCGTGGATTCGATTCCCGCCACGGCCACTTTGGAATATATAATTTCTAAATTGACTCAGGTCTGGTCTGGTGGGAGGCTTCGGCCGTAGCTAGTTACCAACCAACCAGCAAAGACGTACCACCAAGCGATTTAGCGTTTCGGTGCGATGCTGTGTGGAAACCGTTGGGAAGGCTTTACTAACCCCTTCGCAGTTAGTACGTTAACATCTTCGGCTGCGTCATCACTTACCATAAGGTGAGATCGCAGTCAAGTACTAACTTTATAGTGTAAAAAAACTCCGAATTTGAGGCATAAAGCAAGAAAATATTTTTAAAAAGAAGCTTTTATACGTTTTATCCAAATTTTCTTCTCAGCACCAGACCCTGGTTATCATCTAGCACCAAAGTACTCAACAATACGGATCAAACGAGTCCAAACTCGATGAAATTGTGTCGTTTAGCTACGAGTTCCTATGGCCACGTTCCGGTTCCATCATCAGATCGGCTCCATATTAATATAATTTTGCATTATTAACTGGTTCGCACTTGACTAAAAAATTTCAGCTCAACCGGTAACCGGGAAGTGGATCAAAATTAACTTTCAAGGTTTGATTACACACAAACAAGCAAACAGACAAACAAACATCAGGATAATATTATGTTAAATTAAATAAAATTGTAATAAGAGCTTGAATTAAATACAATTTTAATAAGTGACCGGCCCCTTAATTTACACTTCTGTCAACTACATCGTGGAACCAGAGACAATGATTTACCGACGAAGGAGCTAAGACCTGGAAACTGACTTCCATTTTGTGAGATCTCCGCCGGCTCTATGGAATCCAGCTCTATGGTTCAGGCGCGTTGTGTTATTGTTAATGTAAGCATTAATGCTTACTTTAATCGACTCTTACATTATAAATAAGATTTGTTTGATGGACGGGATTACTTCTTTACATTCCTCGGTATGGCTACCTCAGTACCTTGCCATTTTATGGCGGTTTCTAATATTCGATCTATCCATGGCTTACCTTACTAGAGATAATAATTTGACATAACTTGTATGGACCTTATGTCAAATTTATAAAGTAAGGCAAACCATGGATAGATCAAAATATATTGGTAAACTTCATTAGTGTTTTTCTACCAGAGATTTGCCAGTTTCTATGTTTCTCGTACGCTTTGTGTAAATATCAATAGGAATCGCTTGATTTATAATATAATCATTTGATGTCATAGCTTAAGAAAATTAAGAAATTCTATCGGCACATTTGGCTCAAAACGTAGCATAAAGTAAACAAACAAATAACCCTTTATTCAAATCAACAAATACATACTTAAACTTATAATAAAAATGAATTATTCTACTCAAGTATTTGTTTCGTTTTAATGGGTTGAAGATCTGTTTGCCAGTCGGCAAAGGCCTTCTCCCACCTCTTCCATTCATGTCTTCCTTGAGCCACTCTATTCCACATCACCCCTGTTTCTGTCTGATGTCGTTGTCTCATCTTTTCGGCTTTCAATTCTTTCTTTTGCCTGCTCTATAGGGTACCTATTAATATAGTACATATCTAATACACAAGTACCCTTTGGTCCCTGTATGTCATCAATTCTACCTCCTTATTGGTTCCACGAAGTCTGTTGTATTGGTTTTTCTTTTTGTCGTTTTCCCGCTCTTATTTTTCTTACACTTTTTCGTTCCTTAGATGATTATTATTTTTTTTCTTTCAAACTAGCCTGACAGAGAACATTATAACCATGAAGCTGTTGCCTGTGTACTTATTCCTTATGGCTTATACTCGTAAATACACTTTGATACGGCTGGCATATTAAAAAGCGGTTCAAATATTAGCATACAAAAAAAATATTTTATCCAGTCTAATAGTAGGTACTTACCTACAAAAATTTTGCCTAGCCAAAACTCAAATGATTAATTTATTTCATTACTTGTTGGTTCTTATGAATAGTCAAGAATACGTAGTGATAACTATTTTACGGCTTAAAAACTAAGTTTACGAGGGTTCAAGAAAAATCGTAGGTCCGTGGTTGCTTACTTACCAATTTGTGTTGGGTTGTAGGCTATTTAAGGGTCTAACTCGTAACTCAAACGAATGTGTAACCGACATTTACGTCTAGGACTTTTCGTGACCGACTTTCGAGTAAGGACAAAGTCACATAGTACTGTTTGTATCAATAGTATACCACTTTGTAAGTTTTAGTACCTTTTTTATTACGGGTATCTTCATTGAGATTTTTACCCACTAAAACCCCCTCGGACATCCTATCAGCGCTCATGTTAAAAGCCTCTGGGATCTCATACGAACGCACCGGAAGCTCCCTTGCGCAACGCCCATAGGGCTCATTTCTGGCTGACCCTTAAAAAGCCACTATCAGCGAACGTCAGGGTCAGCCGAAAGGTCCCAGGCTATTAAGGGGGTCTGGGATTGCTATCTACGGCGTCTGCGAGAGGGTTCAGATTTCTCTCGATCCCTCTCCGCAGCCTCCTTCTTCGTCAAAAGGTGGATGTTGCTCTCCATGCCTCTTCCCCTGTTAGCATAGCCGATACTACAGGTGGCAAGCTTAAATCAGCACCAATACTGTTAGTCAGTACGAGCCGTTCCTAGTCCCAGGCAGGGCATTCCTCTAACTCCTCTAAGGTATGTTGCGCGGTGTTGCAAAACCCATCAACATTTTGTTATGGCAATTGGAATTTTGTTCACGTCCAATCCGACACAGGTACTCTCCGAAACAACCGTGTCCGGTGACCACCTGTGTCAGTCTGAACGTGATATTACCACTTTTTCTTTTAATCCATTTTGTAAAATTGGGAAGGATTGCACCCAACCAACAGCACGTAGGCGTGCGTTTCGTTCCTCTTGGAGACGCTCTTCCCACATAATTTCGGCCTGTTGGTGCGCTACCCTTCGTAGCTATAAGGGCAATGCTAAAACATGTGTACCAGCTAGCCGATTGTGTAAGAAAAACGTATTCATCGTCATCGCTTTTGTAATCGTAAACAAATTCTGCCACCTGATTGGCTGGCTGGAAAAAATGGAAACAACAGATTCTGCCAATCAGCACCCAAATTTTGATTACGATAGCGATGAATACGTTATTCTCACGCAATTGCCCCCTGGAAAGCTAACAAGGAGCCCGACTACTTCTAATCCCGAGAAAAACGGTTTCAACGTAACTTTAAAAAAAACTCTCGATGAAACAATTTAAGGCTACAATTCAAATAAGTCGTGGGTGTGTACACTCACCCTTACATCGGCAGTTATACAACTTTTGCTTGTTTTGGCAGTAAACGCTCAGGCAGGTTATTTCAGTCGGTTATTTCAATTGTTTTTGGTAGTTAAACAGTTTTTATTCACTATTGTTATTTTTACCGACCGAACTGTGAATTTAACGTGAATGGGGGTTTTCACGTTATTTATGAGACCTAATTTTTAAATTGACTGCTTGGATTGTCGGTAAACTATCTGGTGTTTTTATTTCTATTACATTTTAATATCAGTTCTACTCGAATATGAAGTGATCAGTTCTACTCGAATATGAAGTGACTTTCGATTAGATTGCATCTTTCTTCAGTTTCTTATCATTTAAGGCTTTTCGGTTCAGTTCATCAGTAAGAGCAGCTTGTAGGCTTATGACCAAAGATTGAAATTTTTGCTTATGACAGTAAAATTTCGGGAACGGCAGTGTCAACTGCACATCATTCTGTGTATCGGCCATTATGTTAGTTAATCACGTCAATTTCGATACTAAAACTAATTTCTTTTAATGGACACTTTTGAGTATTTGTAGTTAATATCTGGGTGACCGAGCTTTGCTCGGTATTTTCTCTATTTGCCAATAGATGGCAGCAGGAGACATATTTAATTTTTTGTGAATTCGACATTTTCTTAAAATGAATCCTAGCTACATTGAACATTCGATTTATCGCCCCCAAAACCCCCTGTATACTATATGTCATGGACATCGTTCGAGCCGTTTCCGAGATTCAGATTATATAGAAAATATATATATATATATATATATACAAGAATTGCTCGTTTAAAGGTATAAGATTTACAACACCTGTGTAAATTTCAACTGTCTATCGCGGTTCAAGAGAAGACGGACGGATGGTGAAGTCTTAATAATAGGGTCCTGTTTTACCCTTTGGGTACGGAACCCTAAAAAGTATTATTTAAGCTGAAACTTTGTTCAAAGAATAAAAATGTATCATCACATATGTCACTAACTTGTAAAGTTGTTACTATAATTGGAAAAAAAAACTATTTCGTGTTAGTAAATTAACTCAGTTGTTGAAATTGCTTTTTATCTTGTACTGGATTTTTTCAACGACAATTGACAGCATGACACTTACCTCTTGAAATTATTTATTTTTAATTGGATCGGTTTACATACAAAACATTGTATTTTTAATTGAGGTTTGTGTTGTTAAGTCCATGTTATTATTACCTGAAAACGTCCTGAATTCGAGGCATTAAATAATAGTGCCTAAACGTCTCTGGACCATAGAGTATTTATTTCTTTTTTTTCGATTTTAGATAAGTAAGGCTAACGGCACAGTTTCATGAAAGCCTGGCATAAAATATGATCATAACCGGTTTAGGAACATACAGAAGGCTGTTTAGCAAACAACCAACCAAACATTCAATTTTGTTAGAAAAACAAACATAAAATCATCTCTAAGTATGTTGAAAGAAAAATAAATTACCTAGATTATTATTCAAAAAATATTTTTAATAACAAGCTTTTATACGGCAATTCATTATCCTAACTCTTCTCAACAAAATGACACAGTTCTCATATTCCAGGAGAGCATTAAAAATAACTAGTCCGCCATCTTGAGTCCGCCATGTTGAATTTAGATGTCACGTATTTTGTCATCTAACTTCTAAACTAATCGTGTTAGGTACATACTGTATACAAAAATTTCAGCTTTATCAGTTGAAGATATCTTATCTGCTTCAAAATTTAGTTGCAAGATTCCAATCGACCAAAATATACATTGCAAGTAAAATAAAACTTGTAATAAGTAGGTTCGTTGGACCGTTTACACAAAATTGCCGCGAATTGACATGAATTAGGAAGTAGTAAATTAGAGGTCTATATGCTAAGTGCAAACCGATTAAGGTTGTTTGTCTATCCCGCTAATTGGCTATTTCCGCGCTGATTAGGGCACATCCACTTTACACCACACGATTTCAAATGCCGATCCGATATCTCGTCATGTGAAAACGCGCACCGCTCGTATGAAACCGTGGTGGTCGATATGACTATATGACTTATCGATTCTATTTTTACAATCGCTTTAAGTAGGTAGGTACACTTGTGCAACGAAAACATTTAATAGGAATGCCATGGCATCCTAATCCGATCGACAAATTGACAACGGCTTTCCATCAAGCATTATTGTCGTCAAACGCAGACCTATCTAGTATAACAAAAAATACATTTTAACATCTTAAAAATGTACACCAGCTGCACGCACGAAAAAGGATGACTGTGATGATGATGATGACTGAAAATAGTTAAATAAAAATAAAAACAAAATATTTAGGGGGGGGCCATACGACACACATAAAATTTTTTGCTCGTTTTGAATTTGGTGGGCAATGGTGTTTTGATTGGAATAGCTTGATAGTACGGAACCATTAGTGCGCGAGCCCGATTCGCACTTAGCCGGTTTTTAATTATTATTATTTTTATTTGTCAACACGTGGTAAACTCACATTTATACACATTAGTGAGAGTAGGCCGCGTCTGATTGAGCGGCGTTTGTGCGCCAAATTGCCATTTCCGGTGCTCCCGCCAACATCCGGTACGACGGCGCTAACTATCGACAAACAAAGAGGTCATCTATTTGACGCGTTATTTTTTTTAGGCGCCATTCCAAGACCTTTTGACAGACTTCGAAAAAGGAGGTTATCAATTCCAATTTGTAATATTGTATGTAGGCTATCTATACTAATAGATGTAGAGTTTGTTTGTTTGTTTGTTTATTTATTTGTTTGTTTGTTTGTTTGTTTGTTTGTTTGTTTGTTTGTTTGTTTGTTTGTTTGTTTGTTTGTTTGTTTGTTTGTTTGTTTGTTTGTTTGTTTGTTTGATTGAACGCGCTAATCTCAGGAAGTACTTGGCTGAATTAAAAAATACTTTTGCTTTGGAAAGCCCATTTATCAAGGAGTTAGGGGTGAAACTATAAATTCTTTTCTAAACGGATGCACAAGTCATTAATTTATGACATTGAAAACCACTGTTCCCTGTTGCCTGGAATAACCTCCCAGGCAATGTTATTCCCACCTGGGCGCCTTAAAATCACACTCTTGAATAGGCATTTCCTAGGCAAACGCGCTCCACCTTAGACTGTATCATCACTTTCCATCAGTCATGATCACAGACAAGCGCTAGCCTATATAGTTGAAAAAAAATCTTGAATACGTATAGCTCATGGTTTAGAATCTATTACCTAGGCAGTATTCAAAATTTTAATCTAAACTTTAGATTAGTAACTTAAACCAAACTTATCTTTATAAAACCCTGTTCTATAGCTTAGAGACAAATAAATAATTGGACACTAACCAATATAAATCTATTGAAGCTATTACTAGTAAGCTGTGTTAGTATGCTGAAGTCTGTATCAATGTAAAAAGCTCACAAGTATGAAGTAAGTTACATTCTATTTGCTGCGCCAACATTGGCTCTCTCGATTTGTCCTCGCTTATGTTTATATTTGAACAATACATCATTCTCAAGAAACCACACAAGGCAAAGGCGAAAGCGATTTTAAATAAGCAGAATAACTTACCCTGAAATCTATATATAGAGATATTTCATGCGTGTTTGGAGTAACACTCCACAGCTTCGGTATTAATAGAAAAGGATTGGCTCTCAGAGACACTGCATTATTATTACAAGTTAGTTACCTTGCAATGTATATTTTCGAGCATATTATATCTTTAACCGATTGAGTTGATATATTTTGTATACGTTTAGTTTGTTTGACAATGCATTGTTACAAATAATGTGACGTCATTCTAAATCCAACATGGCAAAATACACAAGATGGCGGAATATTATTTTTATGCATTCGTACAAAATAGGTATTAAATGAAAGGGGTTGCTGAGAAGAATATGGATTTTATGCATAAAACCTAAATTTTTATCATTGTTAAAAATGTTATAATATTAGTTGTACCTATTCATTTTAATATTAATTGGAGGTAGACAAACAATTCAGTCTGCATTAAACGCAAAAGTAATGCGCGCACGCGTTTTATTTTATCTCCATATACGAGTACATATAGCTTTAGCACCTACGTTGAACTAAATATGTAAACTTCTGAAGCAACGTGAGAATAAAGCTTGGGCCACACCAGCGGCAAGCCGGCGGGGTTCGTAATGTCATAGCTCTCGAAACCATTTCCCCGCGCGACGTACTTAATGTCGTGGAAGCGATATTATGACATATTCCACTTATTCACTTAGGCTCTACCTTCTTGGAACTACAAGCCGATATTACATTTATTTCACTTACGCTATACCTTTTTCACTTAAGACAGGCTCGGTTTTCACCAATGCGGAGCGGAACGGAACTGTGTTTGAGTGACCAATCAGATTTCGTCATTTTGACATCTCCGAAACCGAGGGGAGAGATGTCGAAATGACGAAATCTGATTGGTTACTCAAACACAGCTACACTACGCTCCGCTTTGGTGGCAACCGGGCCTTAAGCTTCGCTCGCAAGAAAAACTAAATTTTTAGGCAATATATTATATAGAAAGCGTTATTTTGCGGAAGTCCATTATAAATAACAAAGATTAAATAAGTTAATGGGCTCAAATGTATGGTTCAGTTTATTAGTTAGTTACTCTCACTATTTATACGAGTTATTAATAAAGTAAACGTAAGCTTAATACATAAAACTATTTTTTGTATCCTTTGTGCAAAAGTTAGCAACTGGCATTGTACTTATTTATGTTGACATGATACCATACCAACCTAGGTTGGTAAATTGTGCAAAAGGAATGCAAAAATAGGGCTTTTTCCTCCGTTTTGTTAGTTAACAACCGCCCGCAACAGTGAGGGTTGCTGCACCGCCCTTTTTTGTTTAGTCCTAACACCGGGACATCCTCAGGAGATGTAGAATTCACAATGTGAAATTGGACCATACATATGCTTTTCAGATAGTGGATTGTAGTAAAAACATGATATTTTTTGTCTTATCACTGTGTTGGTACAAGTAAGTCCCGATTGAAAACAGGACTTTAACTAATTGCCTGATTGTACTAGAAACTCTTTCACACAGAAACTAGGTTATCGAGGTCACCTACAAAAACAAGCTAATTTTCAGCACAAACAAACAGAACGACAAAAGCTCTGCCCGCAGGTAGAATAATTAATATTTCGCCCCAGTTTCCTCTCGACTCTAAAACACTAAACACAAAGAAAATTGCTTCTTCAGCATAATAATTAATACTGCAAAGTATAAGGGGGCACAAAAAAGGTGCTTTTAAAACGGCACTAAAAGGCTTCTTTGATACTCCGCGCGATGAAAAATTACCTATTAATCTTCCCAAGGTGCAATAAAATTAGATTGAGCTGTCGGTTTTAAAAGGACCTGTTAATTAACACGATACGAGACACGACACGACATGATTACTTAAATAAATGTTACAACTTTTCACCGGATGAAATTTTAACACAGTCCGTTCAGTTTGATCACATACAGGTTTTGACGACCGTCCTGGCGCTGTGGCAAGCGTCCGGATTCGAGTAGAAGGTGGAGGATTCGATTCCCGCCACGGAGTCCACTGTGTTTTAAAATTCTAATTTGGCTCTGATCTGGGGCCTTATTCTGTATCGTTCACTTAGTTAGTTAGTAACCCTAACTGGGTTATTAACTAAGAAAACGAAGGCAAAAATCCTATTTTTGCACAAATTACCAACCTAGGTCGGTTTGGTATCATATCAGTATACCGTGCTAGTTGCTATCTTGTACAAAAAAAATACAAAAATAGGATTTTTGCCTCCGTTTTCTTAGTTAATAACCCAGTTTGGGTTACTAACTAACTAAGTGAACGATACAGAATGAGCACACAGGTCTGGTGAGAGGCTTCGACCCTCGCCGACGTTCACACCCTACCAGCAAAGATTCATCGAAGGCGATAGAGTTCCGGTGCGATGCTATAGGGTTTTCCACATTCCCACGTGATTCAAATCCAAATCAAATCGCGCGGGAATGAGCCCCCATGGGAAGAAACCATTATGGCCTCTCCACATTCCTTTAAGGTTACTTGCTCCTCCCAAGTTAGTACGATAACATCTCCGAATTAATCGTCACTTACCATCAGGTGAGATCGCAGTCCTAACTTGTAGTGAGCAAAAAAATCCGCGCTATTTAACGTGCGTCCGATTACGAGGTAGCCCTAGTAGGTACGCCAAAAGAGATAAAGTTACACGATAGAAAGAGAGCACAACTTTAGGTGCTTAGCGGAGGCGGTGGCAGGCGCTATTGCGAACGGAATTGCACTTTTTTGTGTCAGCGTTTAGGGTCGCTATTTCTTTAAATCGTGCGGTGTGAACCTTCCGTACAATTAAGTACTATTATTGTATTCCGTGGTACAGAGTAATTAAGAGTCTACTGACCCACGATGTCTCCCATACAAACGTAATACCAAAATCATTTGTAATTCGTGCACATTTCGGTCATGTTGTGGTGTTATTCGGGTTCATATAGTAATAATCTATGCTCCTGGCCATATCTGGTTCCGAAATACTTTTGTTAAACGAAATTGTAAACGAATTTAGTTTTGCTTATTTTTATGTCAAAGAGGACATGTTTTCTGCTTGTTTGTTTTGTAATAAAAACAACACTATCTCACGTCGCATTAGTTCAGGAGCACATAGTTTTTACTGTCCAGCTAAAGCTAAAGAAAAACACCAGTTAATAAAGAAAGTTACAAGTTTTCATTCATAATTTTTGGTATTACGGAACTCGACCAAAGTTATAAAAATTTTGATCAAAATTGATTATTATTTCGTTTTAAAGAAGTATTTCCGAACCAAATATGGCCAGAAGCATAGATTATTACTCTATGAATCCGAATAACACCACAACATAATCGAAATATGCACGAATTACAAATGATTTGGTATTTTGAATGTATGGAGAAAACGTTGGTCAGTGCATTCTTAAGTAGAATTATTTTATTTCAAAAAATAAATTGGCAGCAAAAATCCATGTCGCAGAGTGTAAAAAAACATAAAAATATACTTCTTATTATTTATTTACTCGGTATTGAAACTTGTAAAAGCTTGGGACGAGTTTTGATCTTCTCTCCCAATTACACTAAAATCTTTGAACTCTGACATTTCTCTGCTTTAACGAGAACGACTAGCCATCACAGACGGGGTATAACTGGCTACCACAAGGTACTACAGCTGCTGTATTACAAGTTTTCTATTCAATGCGACGTCAGCTACATTTATGTTCATTTTCTGCAATTTACCAAAGTGGCATCAGTCGCTTCTAAGTATCTACATCCAATTTAGTAGGTACATCGTTTAGACAAATGCGGTGGAATAGGCTAAATAAAATACGCGTTTTCATATTACTTTTTTCCTCTCTTGCGTTGCGTTACAACAATTTATTAAATTCATTCGTTACATGGTTAATAAGTCTCATAATTTAAATGAGAAATTCTTGAACGTAGATATTTTTGTTTTATGAACGGTTTAATCCTAAGAAATATTTTTATTTAGACTAATAAGTAAATAGGAGACTCTACAATAGTGTGTTTTATCATCATTTTCGTCGATAAAATTAACCATGCAATATAAGTTTAATACACATTTTTTTTAATTACAGACAAACAAAAATTACTGCTGATGTCGTTATCTTTGGAATATTATTTTTCCGTCACTCCCGAGCGCTAGATGTTTTTGTATTTCCTAAAAAAGGGTCATGGGCAAAACAAAAGTATTTTCTTTTGTTTCGACAAAATTCCTTCCGCTGTTAATGACGTAACCACTGGCTCAGAAAGTTTGGAATATCAACAAAAAGGTTCGGATACGTAACGTAATAAACGACCTTTCCTTGTAAATGATCAACAGCGAAAATATTTTCAATGTTCGAATATTTTCAGGAAATATACCCGTATCTACATTTCGTCTTCTTTGTTACCTTCAAATCCGTTTGCAATCCGAGATTCAAAGGCGTGTTTAATACTTTTGTGCTCGCGACAATGAAAGAAAAGAAATTGAACCTCGGATCTTTAGATACGGATCTTTGTAACGTTAAATTTATATTTGAATATCGTCTTATTTGATGTGCAAAGCTGTAAAAAACTTCAAACAACGAACAATTGTTTCGTATTGTATTTTCTGGTTTTTGCCCAAAAATTTATACATATTTGCTGGTTTTCACCAACATTTTAAGAGACATCTAAGCCCTTAGGTGACAGTTGTTGTAAGTGAAAACTGTCACCTATCGGCTTAGGCGTTCCTTAGTGTTGGTGAAAACGAGCAATTGTGTTTTTCGTCAATTTTATAGCAACTTAAGTTTCAGTAAGGCTTTGTTTGGCAATTTATACCACTGCTGGGATATAGCGGGTTAGCGGGCTACACATACCTTACAGAACATTATTGTGTACTCTATAGGCATGCAGGTTACCTTGCAATGTTTTCCTATACCGTTAAACAAGCGTTACCTATTTAGTTTCCACTAACGCACCAAAACTCCGAAAATGAATCCGCAAAACCATTAATTCGACTAAACAATATAATATTTAGTATTTATAAATTGGTTCTACACAAAGCTTTCGAAAACATTACATGTTCAAACGCAAGTATACATTAGCACAATAATTCATTAAATAAACCTTCCACGTTGATTCTGCGTATCATTCGTATTATATGTGCGTACATTGTGATATACGAATTCACAATGCATTGTGGGTACAAAATTTGGATCTCTGTAATTTCGAAACAAAATCGTCTGATTGAAATGATTAATATCATATGAGCAGAATATCGCTCACACACCTTTTAAAATGACTGCTTAAACGCGGATTTACCGATTTTCACTGTCAGGTTCGAAAAGTCGTGTATAAACAGTTTTATTTTTAAATGACGTATTCGAAAAACCTAGACTAAAAGCAATAAAGTCGCGGGAAACTGCTAGTATTTATTCAACGATAGTCGCCGCGAGCGATTTAAGCGATAATTTCAGGAAAGCGCTCGTCGGGCCAGCGACGCGAGAATTATGTAAACAATAACTCATTGGGTCACTTTACAAGAAACGACACGACATTATGTAGTTGTGCATTGAAGTCTGGTGCCTTGGCCGCGGTTAAAGCCTTCCGGCAAAGATGATTTAGCGTGTGTGATAAAGGCTATATGCGATTAATTATTATAATAACTTATGAATAATTGCATTTTTGTGACATACAGGTTGATTTTTGAAAAGTCAATTTAAGAAATGAGTGAGAAGCATGCTAAGGTAGTTAGTGTACGCTTCGTACACAAAAACAATAAGGAACTATCACAACAATTCTTACACGAGCTTTATTAAACTAACGTACCTCCATTCGAAATTTTGTTCGTAAACCTATTATATAAGATCATTTTATGTACCTGGTTTTCAGCAGCATTGAAGTCGTCTCGAAATGACATGGAAACAAATTTTTCAATTGATTTGGGCGCGAAACTTGAACTTGAAAAATTAAAGTCCGAGAGTATTTATTCACATTCATACAGACATTCTAACTTACTATATAAATATCTGGGTGACCGAGCTGCGCTCGGTAGTTTAAGGTGTTGCGGCCCTACCAGCCCGCGAAATTCAAATTTTATTTAGTTTTTCGCAAATCTTAGACAAACTACACATTGAAGATTTATGACTATGCATTTTGCGGGCCTACTTTTAATGCATCTACATGTTTTTAAAAGAAACTTTGCTCGAAAGTTCCCACTCATCTCATATTGGTTCCCGAAAGATAATTTTTTGCAGTTTCAAAGATTTCGAGCTATCGGGAACCAATATGAAGTAAATGAGTATTGTTGAGCAGAGTTTTTGTTAAAAACATGTAGATGCATAACCGTTGTGCCCGCAAAACACATTGCCATTAGCCTTGAATGTATAATTAGCCTACTATGAGCGAAAAACTAAATAAAATTTGAATTTTCGCGCCCAGATGGTACCCATCGCCCTTAACTACTGGCTAATAGATGGCAGCTGCAGGAGTGCTTCGCTCGGTAGTTTAACTACTGGCTAATAGATGGCAGCAGAAATCATATTTTATTATTTTTTTGGTAAATTCGCCATTTTATAAAAATGAATCCTAGCTAAAGTCTATTCAATCTCGAGCGATACCAGACGTAAACAAACCGACTGCCAGGTCATTCGCTTAAGCAGGGTTGCGCAACCTTTTTAACGTATACTAATTTTTCAAATTTAAAATAAATTTATGTTTTGACAATAATATCGTATTGTTTGAATTGTTTTAATGATATCTTGAAACTAGATTTAACATAAGTGAAAGTTTCGTGTTACGCGCCACTTCAGTGCCTCACTAGAAGCACGCTGAGTGGCACGTCAGGTCATGCAGCGCCACGCCATCCACGCGAATGGACGCTATTCTATACAATCGCTTCGAATGTTGAGACAAGTGACACGTCAATATCACGCGTCAATTAAAATATTTATTCTAGGTTTATGATTAGGGGAACAAAATAAAATATAAAATATTATCCAAATGTTTACGATAACCCCCATGACATGCTTTGACCTTGAAAGCGAAAGTCGTGAGCGGTGCGGCAGATAGCAAACAAACAAGATAGAAAGAGATAGTCATATTTTGTTTGTTCCGTCGTCGCTACTACTAAATGATCGGCTTTTGTTTACGTCTGGTCTCGCGTTTCGTTGAAAAGACTTTAGATCGGTTTATCGCCCCCAAAACCCCCTGTATACTAAATTTCATGAAAATCGTTGGAGCCGTTGCCGAGATCCAGATTATATAGAAATATATATACAAGAATTGCTCGTTTAAAGGTATAGGATAATATTAAAGCACATCATGTAGAATATGAATTTGTATCAATCGTGTCGTATTGATGTGAATCGGTGGTGTGAATCAATGTGGTGGAAAAATAAATTACAGCGCGTAGTCTAGCTGAAAGTAAGATAGACAAGCTTAGTACCCCTTGTATCAATCAATCAAGAACGGGAATCTAAATATATAAAAGAAAAAAAGGCGTGTGGCACTCGGAGACTGCCGCGGTTAAGCTATTGCATAGAATTTAAAGTTATTTTTAGTTTTGCCATCAATCGAAAAGTAGAACTTTTGGTACCAGTAACCAGGCTAACTTCACACTTTTTATATTTTTCAATATCACGCCGTGATATTTCAAAAAGTCATTAAAAAGTTCTGCTAATTTTTGATAGATGGCAAACTAAAAACTAAAAAGTTGTGGAGTTGCGCTCCTTGCTTTCATGCTAGCCTAGTACCAAAAGCTCTACTTTAGGAGTGCCAGGCTATTTTCGTTACGAAATTTCTGGATTTGGTCTGCACCGTCAAAGCCCGCGATAGAAGCTATGCAATAGCTTAAAAACTGACTGACTGACTGATTTGTGACGGACTGAAATATTACCAACGCACAGCCCAAACCGCTGTGTTTAGAGACTCCGGCACATATGATCCTAATGAGATCTATGGGTGCACGATCTATGGATTTTTCAAAACTCATCCCCTAAGGGGCTGAAACGGTGGTCCAAGTCTGTATGGAGAAATACTCCTTCACCCCCCGCAACTACCAAATCGATTTGGTTGAAATTTGGAATGGAAATAGATTATATCCTTAATTGACACATATGCTCCTTTTAATCCAGGATAAATCGATGGTTTCCGCGGGATTTCTGACAACCGACTGTGAGACCTAAGTGCCTGTATAATTGTGTTGTTTGTGAACACAGTTGCTAAATTACATTCCGAACATTTTAGGTTTTACAACTCGGTTACAATATCTGTGGACCTCGCTGGAATGCGTACCCCCTTCCCGTTCTCCTTTCACCTCCCCGCGCTCGCCCCGGCTTGATTGTTTTGCGCACCATATCAGAGCGCTGACACGACGTGACGTCATCGACGCCAGGTCCACAGATATTGAAACCGGTTTATACTTCTATTGAAAATCATTGGTTTTCAGTTGTCTGATTCAAGATCTAAAGTAATTTGAATTTCCAAATTCCAAGTGAAGCTAATATGACGATTCTTTTGAAGAGAAATGTGATAAAACAAAAGGATTAAACCACAGCGTGGCATGTGTTAAAGTGACTCTTGTATGGAACGAGCTATGCAAATAGCCTGCACAGAGTACCTACCTTCAGAGCTTGTTACTTTATGATCAGCGAACACAAGAGCTGCTCTGTGCTCGCAGCGAAGAATTTAATGCAAGGCTTTAAGAGAACATTCTGTAGCGACTTGCGGTAAGCTATGATTTTTACGTAAGTGAATTTTTAAACTATCTACAAGAATGATCGTAATTGATTTTTGTATAGTTTTAACGTTACTTTGTAATATGTAATTTAATAGGGTCTCGTATTTTGGATGTTTTATTTAAATTCACTTAAAAGCAGAAACACGATTGAATCTAAGAATGTTTTCCTAACAGTAGCATAAATTTTTTTTGAATGTTTACGGAAAGTACAATGGACTTTTATGTTTTTTTTTCTTTTGTGTCGGTATTAACAGTTTCCAAAAACGCTCAGATAAATATTCTTGATAACTGAATCTCACAATTTACTGAATTATCTTCGACTATGAAAGCAATGCAAGCAATACAATTCATATAAAATCCATACAAGAAGTGTTCGAATCTATATTTTATGCAGGAAGTTTTCGCGGAATTTTTAAATAACGGCAGGGGGAAATCCTATATCTGAGATAAGATCTATAAAACCCTAAAACGGTTATTATAACGCCTGTGCTACACGGTTGCCAACAAGCCCGTATGCAGGGGTGACCTGGTTGGAGGGCCGGTTGGTACTGCCGTCGCGCGTTGCGGCTACACGGCTGCAAACTTCAGTGTGTTTACAACTGCGGTAGGAGCACGACGAGTAGATATGGCTCCCGCGTTATCAAAAATTCAAAAATTGGTGTTTCGCTGGCACTCTTGTGTGCTGTAGATAAAGAAAAAAGCCTAAGAGGATTTGAATGAAGCGATGGCTAAAAGAACGACTACTTCTGAGTCACTCAAATTTAATAGGATTATTGGATTTTGATGATTTATATAATTTTTTGACGAGTTGGTGGAAATGGTTCGACCATTCATAGAAATAAAGGATACAAAATATATGAGACCAGCTATGTCTGCCAAAGAATGAATTCTAGTTAGGTACTTTAAGATATCTGGCTACTGGAAGGGAATATAGAGATCTCAGATACAGTTCAATAATATCACATCAATTATTATCAGAAAAGACGTGCTCGCTCATTGCTAGACAGAGCGCGACTGTCTTTGAAGTTGGTTGGAACGCGCGGCTACACGGTTAGCAACCGCGCTCTCCAACCACTGTCGGCAGAGCAAGACTCCTGACCAAGGTTGTTGAATGTCAAATCGGCCAACATTGCAGAAACGCTGGCTACACGGCAGAAATCTGCAATGTCACCCCTGCATACGGGCTTGTTGGCAACCGTGTAGCACAGGCTTAATTAATACAAACAGAGATATTTGTTATTCAGAACACGGCCCCACTCCCCAGCGGTAGTGCACAGCCGCCCAAGACTCCAGTTTATATTAAGGCGCATTTTCACTAGGCGACACGTCGCAGATGTTCGTCGCTCGACATTCACGTAGTTGTCTCTGCAAAAGTTGTGGGACAATGTCCCGCGACATACGACTCGTTTACATTGTCCAGTCGTGTTCAGTATGTCGCCCGAGAAAGTAGTGTTGTTCAGTGCAGCTTACCACACTACGGCAGTAGTTTTCGGAACACAAAGCGGCACACGTTCTCACTATTCCAAGCCATGTCCGGCGATGTAGTGTATTAGTCTTTGATGTTGCAGATTGTCTGTGTTGTCATTTGACAGTTCTCAAGTGACACTTAACAGTAATTGTTATTGTCTATGTATATTGCGGTCCGATGCACGGTCGGGCATTGCTATACAAGTCATCGGTGAGAGCGGAGCTGTTATATTGATAGTATAACCATATAGTGCGAGGTCATAGTAAAGGTGTTTCCACGTAAGTGTACAGTGTGCAGTGTGGGAACATCACAGGCGACTGTCGAGAGACACGAAAGTCGCGCGTGTCGACGCTCGCAGTTCATCGACTTGCGACAAGTTGTGCGACACGTAAATGTCCCGACGGACGTCGGACGATGTCGGGCGACATCGCGCGGGACAAGTGAATTTCGTGTCGAGCAACAGAGTCGCGCATCAAATATGTCGTAGTGAAAATGCGGCTTTATGTACGACAACCCGAAGGATTATTTGTGTTTCAATAATATGCCATTTAGGCATGGTTAGTGAACATTCTCAGATATTTGAATAACTGGCGTTTATAATCGAACTAGATTTTACCCGTGGGTCCACTCGCGTGATATAATTTTTTTACAAATCCCGCGGGCACCATGGCTTTTTCCGGATTAAAGTCCTTTTTACACGACTGCCCAAAAAAGGAGTGTAATGCTCTTAGGGTTCATGTATGTATGTATGTATGTATGTATTTATGTGAATTTCTTTATTCCACCATAACTTCTGAACGGCCACATAGGTTTGGACATATGGGGTATCGTTAGAATCCTTACATCATTCCGTGTAACATTTTAGGCTATATTTTTTTGGAAAAGTTGACAGTTGTGTTTTTTAATTTTTAAATTATTTACTTACTTGTTTTGAATTTCAGCCAAATCGGTTCTGTAGGTGTGGCGTGAAGGAGTAACAATGGCGCCAATACACTCCATAGTCGATACAAATGACATGATTTACCTTCAATTTGTATACTTTTATAAGACGGCAGTAATTTATGTTAGGGTTAACACACGAAATGACTCCTCAACGCATTTTACAAGAGAACAACACTCGACACGAGAAGCTTATTCAAAAATCATAAAAGGCTAAATGTATTAAATTAATAAAAGTTTCGTAATTTACTCACCGGCTTGAGCATGATCGTGTGCCTAGTCGTCAGTATGAAATTAAAAAGTAATCTCATATTTAATTTATACACACTCGCATCGCCGGTAAAGCAAACACGGGCAGGCATTGCGGCCGCTTTTAATCCAGCTCTGAAATTGTTTTTCCCGCAGGAGTTACACGGACGACAGCCCATCGTTTGACAGAAAATTAATGTCAAATTATTAGTTCGCCTTGTTTATCAAAATATTTTTAAATACCTAACTTACCGCTAAGGTGTTGAACGCCCTTCCAGCTTTTGTGTTTCCAGCCAAGTACTATTTGGGTGCCTTCAACAGAAGATCGCATAGGCATTTTCTAGGCAAGCACGCTCCCATCTAGACCTCAACATTGCTTCCTAAGGCATGATTGTCGTCAAGCGCAAGATATCTATATAACAAAATCTGCTCCCTGATTAAACTTCGGTGCGCTACATACTTACATACGTAAATTACGAGTATGTTATTTGGAGATATAACAAGTTGTTTAACACATTACATTCAGCAGAAATTATTATTTAATAATTGAAATACCTAAATATTTTCCAGATATTATAATTTTTATAAAATCGCACATTTGCCAAATTCATAGTTTGACAAACTTCTTTTGTCAAACGATAATGCATTTACACAGGCGGCGTTCGCGTAGTGTTTTAAAACGCTTTATTCCGCCGTATTACCGAGTATATCGTGCGGGGACACGTTGCGTTTTATAAACTCGCATCTGCATAGCAAAACCACATGCATAACTTTACAATTTTACATTGGGATGGTGCGCATTCATGCCAAAGTCCTTTATTCTACCAGGCTTACAACAAACTCGTGGCTAACTAGAAGCGGGTGCCGGTATCCAAACGGCAACGACAAAGGACTAGTTTTTTAGCAGGACATATTAATTTGTTTTGCTATAATCCGCTACTTGAAAACGATCTGTATGGTCCAATATGCAGGAACACCGCCCACGTGAAACACCACACACAATTCTTCCGGCAATTATTTGGATGCACGTTTCGTCCCGACACCGGGATATACTCAGATACTGACTTTACAATGCGAAATCGTAGACTCCATTTTGCATTGTGAAGTCAAACTCTCCTGAGGATGGACTATTTTCTTGTCCCATGGTGTGTACGTTGCGATTCTGGATCTGATTCATGGGGATGTGTGGACACCTATTTGGGTTTCCGTACCCAAAGATTAAAAACGGGGGCCTTGTAACTAAGCCACAGCTCTCCGTCCGCCTGTTTGTCATCGGGCTGTATCTAATGAACCGTAATAAATACGTAGTTTATTTTTTATGGAGTAGGTACATTTCTATTGCCAAGCTGCTATGACAGAAAAAATACCTAAAGAAAACCATAATTATATATTTCGGCTTTTTAGCTCAACGTTAACAATATTTTCGCTTGGTTTCTCTTGTACCAAATACGATCGTACAGAACTCTTCGTGTATGATTGCAATTAACCAAAGCCTCAGCTTTTAATATTGTATCCTTTACATATTTTCTTCCAAAACTTGGAAAATCAACGTAACATTTAAAATACCCTATCAGACAAACTCCACCAAGTCAATACCCTAACGTCTTAAATTGGAGATTAAATAGGTACGTCTGAAATATCGCCCGTATCGCTGAGCAACTTTTATGAGCTCGAATAAGTGGCGTGTTATGTACTAAAGGGTGACACGTGAAATATGATAGTTTTCCTCGACCGACTGTACGATGATTGGTATCGACTAGCTCCTGACTTTTATTAGACGATATTTTACAGAGAGGTATTAGGTGTTACGTATACGAGTACCAAGGTATTAGAGCTTTTTTCTTACGCTACACAAGTTAGTACTTGACTGCGATCTCACCTCATGGTAAGGGATGATTATGAGGTAAGATTTTTCATCATAACGACAATTTCGACGGACGTTTCTTCCCAACACCAGGACATCTTCAGGACATGTTGACTTCACAATGCGAGATTGTACAAGATTGCAGATTTTGTTAGGAATCAAAAGTATAACTAATTTATTCAAAATAACAACTTAAAAATGAAAATAATTAAAATTAAGAATTAATAAAATACTACAAGATTGCAGATTGATATCCCACTAACTTGGAAGGGGAAAATAAGGCCGATCCCTAACGGTTCCTACACAGCATCGCGCCGGAACGCTAAATCGCTTGGCGTTGCGTCTTTGCACAGGCAGGAATATGATAAGTGATAACCTCCCACCTGACCAGACTTGAGCCAATTGAGAAGTAAAAAAATTAAGTAGCGGGAATTGAACCCGCGACTCAATCGAATTCGGCCAGAAGAGTCAAAAAAGCTTGTTCGAAATGCAATTTCCATTATCTAAATACTTGCCATATCTAAATACTAACTAATATCTAAATACTAACTATAGAAACTGCCGTTGCGTTCAGTTTGTCCTTCAAAAATGGCGCCCATGATCTAACTTTACTACTAAGATCTATGATTGGTACGTACTGTATCCAACGTTCGAACCAGGATCAACCAACCAACCGGATAACAGTAAATTTACCTCAGGGTGGAATTTAAGATCTTGTTTAGAAATTATACTTATTAATCATCATCTTTTCTTTCTTTCTTTCTTTCTTTCTAATCACCAAATGCGATAATGATGCAAATCGTTTGTGAAAAGCTAAGTATTTTCCTAACGATGGAAAACCCATTGACAATTGGAAATTTAATGATATTGACCTTATTTACATCAACCATCAACGATTATAATGGCTTAACTCCATGTATAGGTTCCTTGGATATTAACTTCACAATGACATAATTGCGATAGCAGGAAATGTATGAAAAACGCGATTTACTGAATTCTCTATAATGAAGGCGGTTCTGAAGGCTAGAAGGTTCAAAGGTTCCTTTGGTCCATTGAACTTATTCGACCTCAAAAGCCTATGAACTTATGATTAAGGGTGAACTTTGACTTGAATAGTTATTTGTTGAAATATTTTGTGGGTTTACTTTACCGAATTCAAAATGTAACTGGCCAAGCGCGAATAGTATGATAAATTTTATATGTGTTATATATACCCTACTAGCTGACGTGTCAAAGATTGTTTTGCCATATCCCCTTTTTGTTTTCGGCCTATTCTTAGTCCTATACCGATATATGTAGACAACAAATTTCATAAAAAATGGGAAATGCTTTCCAAAAAACCAACTTCAAATGCCACTACAAAGAGTGAAATAATTTTTATTTAAATTTTAGGTACCTACACCAATTCGAAGTCGGGCAATGTTTCATACAATCCCTAATAGTCCTTCTTACTTACTTGATGTGCGAAGAAATGACGAAGTCATAGACAATCGCCCGACTTCGAATTGGTGTAGGTACCTAAAATTTAAATAAAAATTATTTCACTCTTTGTAGTGGCATTTGAAGTTGGTTTTTTGGAAAGCATTTCCCATTTTTATTTTATACTTTTTAGTGCAAAACAATAAAATGCACAAGGCGTTGTAAAATACCCAAATTGCTTGAGGTGTGTTCATAAAATCTGAAGAGATACCTCAAATTCACCAAGATCCCATCATCAGACCCTGACTTGATGACTTTAGTCATCAAATCAGTATCTGCTAGCAAATGCACCAGTAACTATAAAAAATACCCAACTCGCTTCAAGTATACTAGCAAAATTTGAAGAGTTCCCTCGATTTCACCAAGATCTCATGATCAGATCCTGACCTGATGACCATAGGACAACTTGGAAAATATTACTCTTTCTAATAATACTCAAATAGTTTCATGTGTTCATACAAAATTTGAAGAGTTCCCTCGATTTCTCCAGGATCCCATCATCAGATCCTGACCTGATTAAAATGGGACCATCTGAAAACAAAACCCTCTTAAACAAAAAAAGAATTTTTCAAATCGGTCCACGCGTCTTCGAGTAATCGGTGAACATACATAGATAAAAAAAAAAAAAGATTCCGACGAATTGAGAACCTCCTCCTTTTTTTGAAGTCGGTTAAAAAATAGTCAAGCCTTTTTGGAGGAGTTTTTTACAATGAACACGACACGAACACGGGAAAAGATTATAATGAAATAGGTAAAAAAATAATGCTTAGAAGCGATTAATAATATAGGTAGTACAAGAGGCGTTAAAATATTCTTTCTTTCTACAATGTCATCAAGTTCCTAGTCTCTTGAGAGTTGAGTGCCACTCTAGAGCACTTTTTTCGCCTTTCAATCTATTATCGCCATAAGGAGGCGCAGACAAACGGCAGAATTGACCTCCCTAGCGCAGTGGCGAGCGCTCGGATTCGAGTGGGAAAACTTGGGTTCGATTCCCATCATGGCCCTCTTTGGAATTTAAAGTTTCTTAATTGGCTCAGGAGTCATACCACTATCTCTTAAACCGGTAATGCTGCAGTACTATTTAAATATTTATAGGCAGTCAAGAAGGCGCTCCGAGAACACGCCAAGAGCAAGTACCGAACGGGCGCCCTCCCGCGATTCAGTCCCCATAACCGCGAGGTTGATTGGGCCATGGGTGGTGGAGGGTTGTCCCTAGTTCGTCCAAACATTGTATGAAAGTCAAAAAAATACTGCAGCATTACTGTTTTAAGATATGGTAGTACGGCCCCTGGTCTAGTTATCACCCTACTGAAGATGCACCGTCAAGCGATTTACCTTACCGGCGCGATACTGCGTAGAAGCCGTTAGGGGTACCGGGTAAGTTTACTTACCAAAGAGTACCCGCTTACTTACAACTTCCAAGTTAGTACGATAACATCTTCGGCCGCAATATTGTACAATCTCGCATTGTAAAGTCAACATCTCCTGAGGATGTCCCGGTGTCGGGACGAAAGGTGCGAAACTATGCTTGGCTTGTTCCTGCATGTTGGATCATACAGATTCTTTTCAGGTAGCGGATTACCTGTGGCAAAACAAAAATGAATCTTTCCTGCTATAATCTTCGGCTTTATCATCACTTACCATCAGGTAGGTTGCTGTCAAATACTAATTTCGAGAGTGTGAAATAATGAAAGTCTGTAGTCTACAGCGCGCGATCTTTTGTCCGACTACATTTTTCCTTAGCCGTAATAAAATTGCGTCATAGTTGCATTAAATGTGTAAGAATACTCGCTGCAAGCCATTCTTTAACGATGGAGCACTTCTGTAACACCGCTTTAATGGACTCGGGAATGAAATCGATAAAATATGTATTTCCACTTTTATTCAAACTTATTTCAGTACATATCGGGTTTTCTGACGAAAAATTCTCGATATTCCCACAGTATTACCGCTATGCCTCAGTGAATCCGTAAAGCTGTTTCTGCACACGATCTTACTGCGGTGGTGTTTGAGAACTATCCGCGTGTATAAAATGGGAAATAGAGAGTGCACCTCACACGTGCATGTTAGGTACATGCATATTGCACGTGTAACGTTAAATATCGATAGAATCATTGATAAAAAGAATAGTTATACATGATTTATACCTACTCTGTTTTGTCTTTGTTCGTCAACTGCAATTTGACATTCGAAGAAACTTAAAATTTCTCACACAACTGTCCAAAAAACGAGTGTAATGTTTTTAGGGTTCTCATGTAGTATGTATGTATGTAAGTATGTGAGTTTCTTTATAACTTAACGGCTGAATAGATTTGGACATAATATGGGGTATCGTTAGAATCCTTACATCGTTTCGAGAAACATAGGCTATATTTTTTTGGAAAAATTCATTTTACCACAAGGCAGTCGTGTTTTTTAATTTTTTACTTATTCCTAAGATGAGGTGATATGAACCTAAGAATGAGCCCAATCGGAACAGTTTACGTCATCTATCAACTTCTTCATACAAGAGAAAAGTAGCGCCATTTGTCAAAATTTCCGCTAATGCGGCGAAACATGGCAAAAATCGTCCCTGTGGAAACTCGCATGCGGACGAATAACAAGTAGGTATAGTGATATCTGTGGCGTGGACTGCGGTCCATAGATAATACTGCGGTGCGCTTGCTACTGACGCCGCTGGTGTCAAAACAAACATTTTTGACACCATTGAACTGGTGATATTTTTTCGCGCGATCCGCCGGATCTTGTAACTACGTCTAAAGGGTAAGTATATGAGTTGCACCCATCCGTACCTGCCCCTAAATAACCGGCGCGTGGATCTAATTAGAGTGAAAGATTAACCTCGTCGCCTTAAACAGCTGCCTCGGCGTATTATTTATTAACTGTAAGAGGTCTTAATTTGGGGAACGTCTACGGGGCACCTCCGTCTCTCTCGGGCTATTTATATTTTAAGACGACGCGGCACTTTCCAAAAAATTATGAAAGCTATTTCTTAAACCCAACTAATTTCGACTCGTCGCTTTTTATAATAACGTCTTGTGACTTTATTACGGTGTTTTTTGTTTTTTTAGTTGGTCAGAATAAAATAAAGATTAAACAGGGCTCCCATACAACAAACGTGATTATTGTTTTTCAGAACATGATGATCCAGAAAACCCAATATTACTCTACTTATATAGTAGGTATAGTTGTAGGGTATAATTGAAACTTCTGGCTTCTGCATCATCATCTCGCTACGTTACATAGACAATGGTACGGAACCCTTCGGGCGCGTGTCCGACTCGCACTTGGCCGTTTATTATTTTTTTGTAAAAATACTGCGCGTTTTTTTAGTTTAGAGGTTGCGGTTATATCGTGTTCGTATCTATAATTTAAAAAGCTGATTTTGTAAGAAAAACGTATTCATCGTAATCGTAATCGCTAGCGAATGCTGCCCCGCAATTGGTTGACGCAAATCAGAAACCCAATCAGCGGACATAATTAGTAAACGATTACGATAAAGATGAATACGTTTTTCTAAGCCAATCTAGGGAGAGTGTTGTGTCGGTATCGGTAGAGTAGTATATTTAGCCGCGGCAGAAGCCTCCCATAGTCAGGAAGGAATATGTAATAAGATCCTGAAGGATCCCGTACTGGGAATCTACATCGGGATTTTGTATGTATAAAAGCGCACGACATCTTTACAACTGAGATCTTCAGATATAAATAATACTTACCTACTTGATAACTATCATGGAAAGCAACAAGGTGTAGAATCTTAGGTTGGAGAATACCTATTCAATCTACGAGTACAAGCAAACAATAGGTTAAGTGCCCAATATGGCACACAAAGGTAAATCATCACTCCACTTCAACAAGCCCATCTAATCTCCCATCTGGTATTGCCATAACAAATCCCGCCCCCCACCGTGAGAAAGCGAACGTGTTAATGGCAATAAACAAGATGGCGGAGGCCACGCCATTGACGAATAAATAATTAATGCCACGGCATGCGTGCCCCGTGTCATCATGGCACCGAGCCCTTTTCATTATGTCGAAGTGGCGTGACGGGAAGCAACAAAACGAAGCTCGATTTCAATAAACTGTAAGGTATGTGGATCAATTGAGGACTGTGGATTGGTTTAATAGTGAAAATGATGACAGCTTAGCGAGTAAAGGCCAAAACGTAGTGTGCGATACGACGTCGATACGGCATGTTGCGACGTCGGCTCATATATGCGATGTCGTATCGTGGATATTTGAACATGTGTCGAATAATAGATTGCTATTAAATGGCCGCAAACGCAAAGCCGAAAATGGCATGCAAAATTGTACTCTATTACAACTGACAAATTCATAGATGCAGAGATGCACGCTCGTTGCTGTTTTGCAGAATAGCACGGCAGTGTCTGTTCCGATGGCTTCCACCTTTTGGACTGAGAAAATAATAAAACAAGTTTAGCAGGTAAATTTAGAGAAATGTGAAGGTTCGTAGTTACCAGACCCAGACTAGACCCGTGGATTGGTTTAATAGTGATGACAGTTTCACACAGGCCAAAACTTTGATACGACACGTTGTAACGTAGGACCGTCTACAATGCGATGTCGTATCGTGGAAATTTCAACATGATCAGTTGTCAACATTAGATTTCAATTACTCGAGCAAGTGTCTGTTCCGAATTTACGATGGCTTAGAAGGCACTTTTCGTTTTAGATAAATATTCGGAAATAATTATTCAAGAATAATTATTGTAGGCTTTAGTATCGAATAATTCTAAGGAATAGTGAAGGATCATAGACACTAGAGTGACTAGACCCAGTTTAGATTGATAATAAAACCGCCCACGAGTTTCGCAGACAGTAACTTAATGCTTGAAAGTGTTACCTTTAAGCCGATTTGTATTATCGATTGCGTTTCCGATAACTCCACTCCAAAAGCCCCTAGAGCATATTTGTTTTTTTAGTAAAAGCTTTCGTTACCATTGAGAATTACTATTGACGATATTATCAACTGGAATGGATAAAAAATATTAAAGGTTTCTTTTTTTGATAGCAAAGATAGATTTACTCTCCCGCGCGAATTTTGTTTTTTTTTTTTTATAAATCCTATGGGAACCATGAAATTTTGTGGGATATTTTAAATTAGGCACGTGACCTATTGAAGGCAACTGTCAATCTCTTACCTTTTTGAATTTCTTTCCATAATATAGTCACAGTGAGCAATCGATAGTTTTATGGTTCGTAGATCGCATCGACTAATATTATAAAGGCGAACGTATGTATTGTAACGTGTGTGTATCCTTTAAATGGCAACTACTGAACCGATTTTGCTGAAAATTGTAAGGGAGATAGATTATAATTATCTGAATTAATACATAGGCTACTTTTTATACCGGAAAGTTCTATGAAAATTACGGAAATTCCCGCAGGATTTGTGGAAATTCAAAATACATGCAGACGGAGTCGCGGGCGTCTGCTATTAAGTAATATTATATCGAAGGCTGGCTAATTAATATATCTTGTTATCCGTGTGTATACTGGAAACCTTAACGATCTCACCAAACTCTTGTATTCCAAGCCAAACATCTTTTATAGAACCGCAAAAAAACTTATAACGGAACGTGATATTCATTAGCCAACCTCCGACCAAGGAAAAAGATTTTCTATCCTCAAAGAAAAAGGGTCGAAAATATTTTATACCCCCAAAAGACATTCCTTCGCTACCGTAGATTTATTAATGGGATCATGTTCGCCCGTCATATGAGATCATAAGATCGTGTTTCTGGTGTTACACCTCCTTATCTATCTATAGGCGTGGGGTTTGAGAGGAAAAGGATGGAAAATGGATTATGCGGTCACATTAGTGTCGGATTACGGAGCTGATATAAAGTTTATGTATGTCACGGCAATAATAATGTCATCGAGAGAAAATGGCTAAGGTTTGAGTGATACTTTGCTTTGTTGGGTTTTTAAATGGAGGTTAAGTATGATTTCTTGAAGTCTTTTATGAATCCTTATGTAGTTTAATGTTTTCTGTATGCTGGGACCATAACCTGTTGAAAACTTAATTCAATATTGCCAAGAGCTAAATTGTGTAAGACATTTACTTAGTCGGAAATAGCTAATAATCCAAAAAAACAACTAATGACCATAAATATGTCTGATGGAAAGAAATGAACATAAAGAAAAGATATTTCCGTAAGGGTTGCTTGTTTGTCGATATAGTATTGTACAATATACTTCGGAAATCGGAGTGTGTTTATTTGAATTTCCCGTCCCCTTTTTACCATAAAACAGTAAGGCATCATAAAGGCTTACACCCCCACACAGTTCCAAAGTACGAAGTGCCTTGATTCTCCATTCCTGATACGAACCACAAAGGTCTGTAATACCCTCTCTTGGTTGCCTTCAAATAAATAGGCACCTTCCAAGTCTTAGGCAAGCGCCGCCAGAGCTCATTGTAGCTGAAACGCAACACCAGAACGCCATAAACTTGTATCCAACCACGGCCGAAAATTCCACACTGTATCCAGATCAGACCCGAGCTAATATAGAAATTATATAAAATCCCAAACGAAACCCAGAAGCATTAGATACTCCATCAAAAATTATTTCGGATAAGCAACACGATAACCCATTGATTTGGCGAGATATCCAATGGACAAACGAACAGTTACAGAGACAGTTGAGCGGAGCACCGACACAGTTTGCGGTACACAAATTGCTTTGATAAAAGCCGCTTTCATTAAACGGGGCGCCTGATCGAACGACGATAATCCCCGGTAGATCCACGACCGCCTCATAACCGTTTATGTATAGCTGTAGCTACTCGCCGTAGCTTGAAAAATCCCTCTGGAAACGTTTATTTACCAGGCATACAAAAAAAATAAAACATGTTAAGAAAGTTAAGATTCCCACGATGTCCGTTCATACTTCGAATTTGACGACCTCCGTGGTTGAGTGGTTAGCGTGCCGGTTTTCAAGGCGCCGCCATCTCTGAGGTTCCGGGTTCGATCCCCGGCCGGGGCAATGTAGAAAAATAACTTTTCTATATAGTCTCGGGTCTGGGTGTTATGGTACCTTCGTTGTTTCTGATTTCCATAACACAAGTGCATAAGCTACTTACTATGGGATCGGAGCAATGAATGTGATGTTGTCCTCTATATATTTATTTATTCGAATTCAGTTCATTTGTACGTCGTAATTTTTAACTTTTGCCACCTGATTTGCTAACAAAAATGTGGACAGCCTTACCAATCAGGGGTAGAATAACCCACTTAAGTATTCAACAAAACTGATTCTTTGTAAGTGCCTATTGACAATCTAAGACTAGTCGTAGGCATAATAACAGGGCGTTGCCAAAAAAAAATTACCACCGTAGGAATCATGGTCATTGGTCAGTCCTTTGAGAAGAGCCTATATGGAGGAGGATGAAACACCAACACACGTGCTATTAAGGTCTGACCAACGCAAGCCCTAATTCGGACCCTCAGCAATACTCCAAGATATATTTCTGTGCGACTTGAGAGGCCTCTTCGGATTCTGGAGGGACCTCGGTAGGCATGAAGTGATACGGCGACTCTGGGTAAGTCCCAGGAACGGGAATAAGAAGAAGGCCTAACTATCAGACGTAAGTTAGGCCTTGATGTGAAATAAAGAATTAGAGTTCAAGTTTGTATATACTGCAGATTTTATTCCAGCTAGATAGTACTCGTATAACGTTTTATGACCGAGATATACTATGCGTGCCAACTAAGAATAGGACCGCGCTTGCTGCCAACTTCACACGATAACTGTCAAAATAGTACTGCCAGCAAAAAAAGTGCAAAACAGAAATTTCATATATTTTTTATTGTTCATATAGTAGTATAGATTTAATTATTGTATAATCATTATATTCATTTAAAAATACTATTCTTGAATTTTATTAATGGATAATTTTGGATAAATTAATTCTACAGGTATGGAAACACTTTAAAAAATGAACAAATACATAATTAATGTTACTGGTCACCCTAATATGTCGCCATTTTGTGACGCTACTGAGAAGCTACCAGTGTGCCGTTAGCTACGCTTTCGTGTATACGCGCGTGTGTCCTATATCTGTTGCCTACTGGACAATTCCTTGTTATTGTTGGTTTTTTTGTTATTATTGTTGACTTTTATTTTCATATTTGTTAAATTTGTGCTCTTGAGTGGACTTTCAACTCAAAATGAGTTCAAAGAGACGTGCGGTGCTCCATCGTAGAGCACGAGAAATCGTTTTTAATGTGCATAAGTACTTCGAAAATGAAAAAAATCGTGAAAAAATGAAAAAAATTATGTATATTTCATTTCCTACTCATTTAAGTATATTTAATTTGGCGTGAAATGTATTAGAAATACCAAAAAAGCGTACATTAAACATTTAAACGGAATATAATTTGTTTACTGATTTTTTTGCACACCATACACTTTAGTAATGAAGTTTGCGCGTATTTCTGAACAAAATGGCGTCTTGACAGTCCTATTCTCATTTGGCACGCATAGTATATTCAACTTGATCCAAATTCAAAGCAAAGCTGCCGAAGTTAAATAATGCGCAATTTCATCACTCCGCCGGCGTCGAAGCTTCGCATTTTGATAATAGCAGATCTTTATCTCCAAGACAAACTTATTTTCCGCCGTATTATCTCTGCCTAGCTATTCCGTAAAGGCCGTTTTTCACAGGGCCAGATTTTAATAAGTTTCACGTCAGTAGCTCTTAATATTCTACTGTATGAACATGTACTCATTACTGTAATTTTCAAATCCAAATTAACTTACCTTTGCACAGGAAGTCATGGATAAAACATATCGAATAAATCAGGGTATGTATATTTTTTTAAGTCTGCCAGTTCTTGGTGCAAACCTGATTACCGAACTTGGCGGTAGAGTTTTGACTAATATCATAAGAGCTTGTAAATTAGGCCTGAATCTAAAATAAAGATTTTCAAATTTTCAGAAACACAAACGTAAAGGGAAAATTTGCTTAGGTATATATAAATTCAGCTGGCCTATTTGGAAATCGCTGAAACGCTTCAGGGCAGGGGCTGGGAAACCAAAGGTGAATCTGAAGTGAAGTTTATCTCCGAATAGAGATCAGTAGTGAGATACAAGAGATACGGAACTCATGCTTTCGAGGTACTAAAACGTGCTTACGAAATAGCCTTACAACCGTGAGTCGCAATTTAGTACGATTAAAGTCAGCACAATTTGAACTGATTTAGAGCGACATTTTGCCAAGAACAACATTTGGGCTGTCACCAGTAGCTCAACAGTGATGTCGTGGGTTCAAAATCGTTCTTTATTGTCTATTTGAAAGGTAGTTATAATGAATACGCTTTGCTTTGAAGAGAAAATCAATAAGTCATATTATATGGTTTCTAATCACTGATTACTAACCTCAAGATATGGGCATCCAAACGATTTACATAAACCTTTTTCATACAAGAAAACAGTAGCGCCAATTGTCAAAATACTATACTCGTAGGTGGCCGCTGAGCGAACTACCGCGTGGCCTTAAACTGTTGGTACTAATGACACCGATAAACTGGCGACATTTTTTCGCGCGGTGCGCCCTGTCTAGAGTAGATGTGAATTATTCTAATATTGAGAGATTTATACATATAAGTAATACCAAAGTAGAGCTAGCTTTTGAATTTCTTATCATATTGTGATACAGCATTGTTCCGCGATTCTACGTACCTAGTCTAGTAACAAGCTAATTTAGGGTAGATATAAGTTACATAATATATACATTCCAATTTCCAAATATCAGCCAAATCAAAGTCAAAGTCAAGTCAAAATATCTTTATTTCACATAGGCCTAACATACAGGCTCTTGCGAACGTCGGTATGACATATCTTGCATAAGAATGGTGATAACTAAAGTCGACTTAAAACTAAGTTTACGAGGGTTCCAAACGCGCCCTGCCGCTGAGAAGAAGCCCACAACAAACTCAGCCGGGTAAATCGATTCAGTAGTAGGAGCATAAAGGATAATTAATTGGTCAAGTGCGAGTCGAGGTCAACCGCTGAGGGTTCCGTATCAAGACCAATTCCAATTAAAACACATCTCATGCCCACCAGTTTCAATACGAGTCCCTTTTTTGCCTTTTGGGTACGGAACCCTAAAAACACACACACACATCTCAAGTTTCGCCTTTACAATAATAGTGTAATGCAAAAAGTACGAAAGTACGAGAATATATACAAAACTACAGCTTGAATGCCGAATCTCAAAACAATTCGGAGCTAGTAAAAAAAAACTTCATCCCGTACAGATCCGAACGGTCGTTACGCGTCGCATTCGGGGAATTTAAAATCAATTCCGCTCTTTGTACAACTGAACCATATTTTATTTGAGCAAGTTCTATTAATATTTAAACATTGCAATTGCACTCTTGTTGAATATAGAGGTCAGAGTAGCGAAATCGATACATTTATTTACAAAAACTCTATTACAAGTATTACGAAAACACCAAGATTAATCGCTAGATCAGCCCTAAACCGCCAAAAACGTCGAAATCTCAGATCACTCGTGATCTGAGGTCGAAGTTTTTGTCTTGTGTGCAACACGTTATCATCTTAGACACACTTAAACAGACATAGGAAATGGTGATAATATAGCGAGGTCTTATTTACTCTTAAACAAATTTTGCACTTGCGTTCTCTGTCACACAATCGTCAACTACGCGTGCTGAGAGCACTCACTCAGCATGTTTGTGGACGTTTTCGATGTGCGCAATATAGGACTGTAGGGCGCTTAGGGCTCATGTAGCGATTTAAATCTTTACGTATACCAGATTTAGAAATAAAACGGGCAATTACAAAACCCAAATAACAACCAAAAATATTTTCCATTAAAATAATCTAAAGAATAATTAATTTGAAAGGACAACACGACCTATAATAAAGTTAAGTTCAAATATCAGCAAATCCAGATTAACTGAAAAGAGAATTTAAATTTTAATTATTTAGTATAGACTTTGAACCTCTAGATAGACATTTGGAATTTAGGACTTGTTAAACTTGCTAAGTCCGAAGAAAAGTTGATGGTTACAGGCAGCTTTTGTCGAATCGCGAGAACGGAAGTCTGATTGGGTTTTATGACTTTAAGGTGTTGCGGCCCTACCAGCCCGCGAAATTCAAATTTTATTTAGTTTTTCGCAAATATTAGACTAACTACAAATTATAGATTTATGGAAATGCATTTTGCGGGCCTACTTTTTATGCATCTACATGTTTTTAATAGAAACTTTGCTCGAAAGTTCCCACTCATCTCATATTGGTTCCCGAAAGATAATTTTTTGCAGTTTCCCAGATTTCGAGCTATCGGGAACCAATATGAAGTAAATGAGTATTGTTGAGCAGAGTTTTTATGAAAAACATGTAGATGCATAAATTCTGTGCTCGCAAAACACATTGCCATTAACCTTCGATGCATAATTAGCCCACTATGAGCAAAAAACTAAATAAAATTTGAATTTTCGCGCCCGGATGTTACCCATTGCCCTTAACCTCGTTTTAAAGGGCCTTTTGTTTAGACTGAGTTAGTTAGAGCTAAGCTCAAAAAAGGATAATTAAGTACTATGTTTTCTTTTCTTCCCAGATCTACCTTATCAGGCTGGGCATTTTCCAAACCCTTTTTATTTTAGTACCTACTTGAATTTTATGACTGACGCACATTAAATTGCCCAAAACTTAACCCAACTTTGTACCCAGTTAAGTATTTGTTTTATGCTGCTACTCAATAACTGCAGCTGCCGGCTACCATACATCTTTCACTCAACAGTCTGCATCAACACACTTACCCCACAAGCTTACACCACTCACAATTGTACAATCTCACATTAATATCAGTAAACTACGACAGGAATAATAAAAAACGTCGCGTCATGAAAAAGTTTGGCTCGGGACGCCCCGCCGTGCTTCCCAATATCAAAACAGAATCAAACGATCATACTCCACTGAACTATGGCTATTCCATAGCCGAACACACGACTAAAATGTATTTCATTGTTGCTTTTGTACGCTGGAAAATAGCCTTTATAAACACTAGCATAAGCGCAGGAACACAGTAATAACATCATTGTAAAGGTTCTTACATGTATTACGAGTACATTCTCGAAACCATTATGAGTCAACTACGCACCAAATGGTTCGATAGAGGTTATATTGGCGACTTTTATGTCAACATTCCTTTGCGGAATTATTTGTTTGATGTCCTTAGATTAAATAGTTGTGTGAACTATGTTTTTATAAAAGGGTTTTCGTACTCTAAGAGGTAATTGAAATCCTAGAGTTTTTGAAATCTTAGAGAAATTATAGCTTTTTTTTAATTTCACGTAACTATTGCGCATGTTCTTTAGATTAATATACCTAAGCAATGAACAAAAACAATATTTCGATGGTACTCCGCAATACACATAGGACAAAGAACAATAGAAATCTTCAAAAAAAAAATTGTTACCAAAGTTTCGCACTCTATACTGGAGCATCATCACAAGACTCGACAAAGTGATTTTTGAGATCTTTACTTGAATGGAGTTTCACATCCCAATGTACGAATTTAAAGAATAAACTCAATAATTAAAATATATATATATCTTATACCTTTAAACGAGCCATTCTTGTATATTAACCTTTAAACGAGCAATTCTTGTATATATATCTACACTATCTACACTAATATTATAAAGAGGAAAGATTTGATTGTTTGTTTTTTTGTTTGTTTGCATTGAATAGGCTCCGGAACTACTTGACCGATTTGAAAAATTCTTTCACTATTAGGAAGCTATACTATCTCCGGTGAACATAGGCTATATTAAATTTTGAAAAAAGTTAGGGATCCGTACTAAAACTCCAATTATGTAACCCAAGGTATGAAAAAATTACCAGAAAACTTTCTTACATCGCGTGCGCCGCGAAAACTATTGACTCGTTTTTGTAGAACACATAATTATCTACAAAAAATGTCGCGACAGCATATGTCTAACTATTATAGTTATGTCACAATAAGTGTTTTTTCATTTAAAAAAATAGATATAAATGCTACCGCTACAAAAGCTCTTTTATTTACACTTTGGAATTAATCCTTATCAAAATAAATGACTTCATATTTAAGTCTGCTTCAAACCCATTATATAACTTTTTGAATTATTCAATTTGGACATTCCATTCGAAAGATATCACAAGTTTAAAAATTTAAGTTATTTGAAAAATATCGCATGGTCGCCCACCATAATATTAGAATGTAGCCGTCACTGGGGTACGGGACGGGGGTCAATGTCGAGAAATAAAGAAAAATAATAATACAAATAAAAAATCGGCCAAGTGCGAGTCGGACTCGCGCACCGAGGGTTACGTACTATATTAGAAAAAGTTAAACCATAAGGCCCAGTTGTCACCAAAGCGGACCGGAGCTGTGTTTGAGTCAATGACGAAATACACTACGCTAAGAGGACGGGAAAGATGTGACGTAAGTTGAAGTCAAAAATGTCGTAAATATGGCCTCGCGCGTCGTACATTTGGGTACCGCTGACAGCACATACCGCTGTCGGGCGCTTACATTAGCGCCATTTTACACTTTTGACAAATTGAAAATCCGGCTTCTGGGCGGAGCCTAAAAATACATACGTGACGTCACTTAGTGCTGATCCTTTATGTTACGTCCATGGTTTGAGTAACCAATCAGCTTTCGTCCTCCTCCTCTCAGTTTCGGAGATGTCAAAATGGTGAAATCTGATTAGTTACTCAAACACAGCTCCACTCCGTTCTGCTTTGATGGAACCCAGGCCTAAGAATCACGTTTTTACCGAACCGCAAACTTAACTTTGTTTTATGAGGTTAATTGCTATACCAAAAATAGTATAGATACAGAGTTGATATTTATTATCCCGTAAAATATACATTGATCCCTATTAATCATAATTATTTAAGAATTTCCGATTGGTAAACATCGGAGATGAAGGGAAGGGAACGTTATTTTTTTCGACAGTTTGCTCAATAAATCAAAAACAATCGGGCATAACAACAAATAAAAATCGGTTTTAGAATACGCAAGTAACGTCCTTTCATATGATACCCCACTCAATATTGCTATCTCATTTTGAAATCTCGACGACCTGGTTTACCTCCCTTTGTAAATAAAAATAAAAACGATTTTCAATTTTTTCTGATTGCACTGACGGCGGGCCATTCTACCTATTCCAAATGTCATGTCGATATCTTTAATAGTTACTGAAATAAAGCGTCGTGACACACAGACAGACGGACAGACGGACAACAAAGTGATCTTATAAGGGTTCCGTTTTTTTTCTTTGAGGTACGGAACCCTAATAATACGGGCCCTAATAAGCCCTAATAAGCCGGGGCGGGCTGCTAGTTTCTATATAATCTGGATCTCGGGAACGGCTTTAACGATTTTCATGAAATTTAGCATACAGGGGGTTTTGGGGGCGATAAATCGATCTAGCTAGGATTCATTTTTATAAAATGTCGAATTTACCAAAAAAATAATAATATGACTACTGCTGCCATCTATTGGCCACCGAGTGAAACTCGGTCACCCAGATATTGAATTGTAAACAGTAAATTTTCTTCGCGCCATAGGTTAACGTAGGTTCAGAGATTACGCTTCGCTAAAATCTCGCGTCTAATTAACAAGTTCAAGTTGGGTTCAACTTCAAGTATGCGGGTAATAGCTTGTATGTAGCTTAGCGAACGAGCTTTTAGACGGAATCTAACTCCGCTTCTTAATAAGTACTTGTACGAGTAGTTCAAATGTCTTGAAAGTACGAAAGCTTATATAAACCACATTTTAGTATAATATTATAACATTATTTGGTAGGTTACTTGATATAAAACGTAATACCTACCTTCTTTGATGATTCTTTATCTTTACTTTGAATGAACTTATCAAGTACCTATTGTCATTTCATTGGTCGGGGCGAACTATTAAGATCTACCCGCCAAATTCAAAACTATTTGGTTGTAAAATTGCGAAAAACCAAATAGTTGGCATAATATAAGGTTTATGGCACTAAAATTGTGGGAATGTCAGTGTCATCTTACAATATTTACATATAAATCCATAGTTAAAATTGTCCAGTCAAATCCGAGTTACTCAAACTCAAAAGCACTTCAGTCTTAATCTTCAGACTAATTTCTTAAATTGTCAATAACTACAATACTCCTGAATAAATTAGAGTACAAAACACGTGTTTAATATAGTAAATGCAACCAGAATTTTAGAAATAAATTTTCCAAATAACATTGAAAAGATTCAAAAGATCGCACTCCACTCGGCTAAATGATGTTTAAAAGACAACGAACTAACATAACTATAAGGTGGGCAAACGCTTTCAAGCCATTCGTGCCGTTAGAGCGGGAGTCATGTAATAATTTCCCGGCTTCCATTTTAGAAAACGATCACTTTAGCTCGAGTACAGCATCAAATGTTAACAGCTTATTAGAACAGCTTGGAAACGGATTTCGTTGTAAATAGAGCATTTACAACGAAATCCGAACTTTTGATTAGACTGCCACAATGATATTATGAGAGAATATCAAAATTTGAGCACAAAATATCATCACTTTTCAGTGTTCCGTGACAAAATGGTAAAACGGGACCCTATTACCAAGTCTCTGTTGCCGCTATAAGAATAAATACTAAAAATCAAGATAGAATAAAAACGCACGACGCACGCACTTCCCCGTTTTTCAACTCGTAGATAGTTCGTAATGAACTAGATTAATGCTGATCAAATTAAAATATAATTAAACTACTTGCATATAATATATTATGAATTATTAGTATCACAATCATGCGTCATGCGTGTCTTGGCAGTTTCGACAGTCTGGGATAAACATAATAAAATAATTAAAAAGATCAATGGTTCCCATAATTATCATTTTATGGAACATGACGGCTCGTTATGTTGGCGGCTTCTTAGAAACCTTTAAGTTAATAAGTTAAGGTCTTGTTAACAGAAAAATAGGAATAATGATTCTTGAATGCTCGTTATTATATTGTAGAGTAATTTCGGGTTCTAAAGCGCTGACAAAATTGTCACATTTTCCCTGCATTTTCTGGGTTCCTTAATTAAGATGTAATAGCAGAACCTTTTATTGCTGAAGTCTGAAAATATAGTTTTGGAAAAACCGTTAAATTGTTTATGATGGCCTAGAATTTAAACTTAGGCAGGTATAATTTAGCTATAGGCACGTACAAATGTTGTCATTTTTTTTTGATAACTTCAGAAACTTTTGAAGCCTTTGAATTTCAAGTAAATATGCGTTTTCTTCTTCGGTCATACATTATTAACCATTAGGTGAGAATTTTTGTTAAATCAGGTCGGTTTCCACCAGTCTGTCTGCGGCTTTAGGACAGTTATTCGGAATTCTCGTGGACTTTATAAGTTCGTTACATTTTAGCGTCCACTTTAGAAACCAATACTACTTTAGCTTAAAGGCAATATCTGGGTGACCGAGCTTCGCTCGGTAGTTTAACTACTGGCTAATAGATGGCAGCAAAAGTGCTTCGCTCGGTGGTTAACTACTGGCTAATAGATGGCAGCAGAAGTCATATTTTTATTATTATTATTTTGGTAAATTCGACATTTTCTAAAAATGAATCCTAGCTAGATCGATTTATAGCCCCCAAAACCCCCTGTATACTAAATTTCATGAAAATCGTTGCAGCCGTTGCCGAGATCCAGATTATATAGAAATATATATACATACAAGAATTGCTCGTTTAAAGGTATAGGATAAAGGCTGCAGCGTACAGTCGTAGCAGCTTGTTAATGTACTCGTAGCAACAGCTCGCTAAAGGATTTACCTTAAATCGGGAAATCCTTTTGAATCGAGGGAAGGGTTTTGGAGCTTACTGACTTATTTAGCCTAACTGAATGATCCAATGTGAACGTGTATTCTTTATGGATTTATTATTACTTTCTTCAAGTCCACGTGCCAAACAAATGGTTGCTAAACTCACTCACTTCCCTAAAACCAAGTACGAAAGTTAGAGTTGCTGCTTATGTATAGTAAAAAAAAATATGTGGTAAATTAAATTATGAGAAATACGATAAAATGAAAGAACACACAAAGATCAAAAATGTTATTATAACGAAAAACTTAAATGGAAGTGGGCCGGACATAATAATAAGTTGTAATGAATAACATAGGAGGCATTTATAAAGAGGGAGACCATTTGAAAGATGGGTTTTCTTCAGACATGCTATAAAAATCCCTCCCTAAAATTACATCCAAAATGTCAACAATCAATCTAGAGCCTATTCAGATAATGACATATACATAGACAACTGGAAAACCACAAACCTCTTTCCTACGAAGTACGGTAAAATGTCTAGATACCTACTAAGTTCTACGAATCAGGAAACACAGATACAGCCGCAAAACCTCTCAATTCCAACATAGAAGGAATGTGGAAAATGCGAGCGGTGTAAACGTGGTGATTTTGGCAGCTTTCCAGAACACTACCGCAGAGTTCCACGTCCATTCTGTATCCCAGAATAAAGCACCATAGAACCTACAAAGTTCCACCATTAACATTTCACTAACATTTTGTTTTGAGCTTAAGCCAAAATTTTACTTCATATGCTCAAAAATATATATTTTCTAAGGTATTTTTTTAGTGTATATAAGCTTGTGTGATCGAACTTTGCTTTTCTTTTTCACTATGTGTATAGGAGCTTGATCACACCTGAAGGTAAGTGACGGTACACTCTAAGGTGAAGCGCGCTTGCCTAGATTCAAGATTCAAGATTCAAATCATTTATTTCATATAGGCCACTACTTGTTAGCACTTATGAAAGTCAAGTAGGTACATATACTTATTAATAGTGATAACTATTTAACGACTTAAAAGTTAGGAGATGCCTATTCACTCATGATTTGAAAGCGTCCAGGTTGTAGGTGGTGGGAAAGACAAGGGCTGGAAGAATATTCCAGATCCTTGCAGTACGTATCAGGAACGAGGAATCAAACCGCTTCCTTGGAAGCCTTTCAGATGCCTTGCCGTTCTATGGTAAAAAGGTGACGGGGGAACCAAATTAAATAGTCCCTAAGCACACTCGCCGAAATATATTTTATAGAATACTGACAGACAGGCAACCTTACAACGATGTTCGAGGCTTTGAAGCTACACTGCGGCTTAAATAAAGGCCTAGTTTTATTGAACCAATGACAAAGGTCGTCAAGGAACATTAAAGACGTTATCTCAAAATGTTTGGTCCTTTAGCAAAATACCAAAGTTGTGTCCCCACCTGCGGCCAATATTGGCGCAAATATCACGTGCGGCCAATAAAACTACGTTACGGTCGTTTAAGCCAATAATAACTTTGATACTGCGCGCTACTACCGGTACTCGAAAGCGCTTTGGCTGTTAAAATTTTAGCACGGCCATATTCGAATACGCTTCCATATCAACTCGCAACCAGCGCAGCGGTTCATTCAAAATGGAATCACTTAAAAATATGAGCTCTAAAATAGAGATTCATGTTAACGGAAAGTAAAATCCAAGAACGATAAATGAGAAAAGTAGGATATTAGAGGGATGAATACCTACGTGTACCTATATGGAAAATTCACATTTTCATAAATGATATTATTTAATACTAAGGTATTTCTTTAATTTCAACTTCTCTATCTTTTTAATTTTAACAAAAAGTTGAGGTACAGTTTACAAAAGATCGATATGAGAATTCTATGCAAAAGCTAGTGCAGAGCTATTTATTCTCAAAAGATTAGATTTTTCTACGTTTATTAGGCGTGCGGAAAGCATTTCTTTTCCGCCCTAGTGTTTTTTTTCCTGCATTTAACATCCAAATTTGCGAGCATAATATCTTGTGATTACGCATGTAGGTACATTGCCGTAAGCCTATACGATTTACGCTTACCAACTACAATTAACGAAACAGTGAATAAAATACCAATTTTCGCGCCAGGTTTTATAAAAAAAATGTCTTGTGACATTCCTAAAAGTATTTTTCTTTTATCCGGGAATAAAAGCTATTTTTGTTTTACAGAAGAGGTTTCCGGTGGTAGCGGTGGAGTCTCAACTCGGCGCGCTCGCTAATTAGTCGTGGAACTCGGTCCGTCGACGTGGAAGTGTCCCGGGGTGTAATAAGCCGATATCATGTTATAACTTGGGAGCGAATAACGAGCTGCGGTCGTGCTGTGGCGGGGTACTAAATCGCATTAGCTGTACAAAGCTGCAGCGTCCGACGCAATACTTTGATGTAGGAGTATATGTATAACTAGATCTCATCTCTTGACTAATATTGACTAGCTTATGCCTGCTGCTTCATAAACAGTTTTAAAGTGAATTTTATGTCGCATTACAACCGGGCCGTGGACGGGTGTCCGGCAATTGAATGTTCATTTTTGTCTTACAAACTTTTACTGTCACAACTAATCATTTTAATCTTATAGTACTTGTCAACAAGTAATCCTGTTGCGTCAAGAGATGGGCGCTATTATAAGTACCTATTTACTTTCATCTAAGTTTCACTTGCATATTATTCTGAAATAAACCATACTTACAATAATTTTGTTTTATAGGTGTTTTCAATAGATATAACCACGACCACTCACCACTTTGTCTAGAGTGGACGATTAAGAAGAATATTACTATTAGTAATCTTAGTAGTATCATAGTAGGTACTATTATGTATTCCGTGGTAGTATCTAGATACGGGTGATGATGTAAACCAAGCCACATGTAAACAAATATCTCGCTACAATACAGGTAAAATAAATGTCATACAAAATATCTACATCGTATTTCCTCTAATTAGAGAGGTTTCGTGACCTTTGCCCGAAAGTCTATGAACTTCGACCATTAGCCCTTTTAGCTATCGGAAAGGCGAACCTTATTATTAGGATAATTGTCGTACACTAAATCAATGTAGCCTCAGGGGTAGGCTTTTCAATCTGGGATAACTACCTAAGCTAAATATATCTCGATTTTCATTGTTAGTTCGCGTAGTTAATAATATAATTATAGTACTTACGTTTACTTTACAAAGCTCTACATTTTTATCCTCTACAAGTTAGTATTTGACTGCGATCTTACCTGATAGTAAGTGATGAGCCGAAGATGTTATCGTACTAATTTCGCAGGATATACTCACCCCTCACTGTGTCTACTCTGGAACGCTTAATCCATTGGGGTTGCATCTTCAATTTTTTTTATTAAATAAATATATCAAGACATAACGCACATTGCAATGTAGCCTCAAAGTAAGCGATAGCTTGTTTTATGGGTACTATAATTACTGATAAATATACATAATATTATTTAATATACGTATATATACAATATTTTGAATCACCCAGACACTTGAAAACATTCAATGTCATCACACAAACATTTTCCAGTTGTGGGAATCGAAACCACGACCTCTGGCGCAGACATCAGGATTGCAACCTCTACGCCATTCATTCGTATTTGCTGGTAAGTTAGTAAATAACAAAACTAGCCACGGTCTAAGCCTCCCAACAATTTAGAAATTCTAAAATTGTGGCGTGTAACGGGAATCGAACCTGCGACCCAATCGGAGCGTGCGTCTCTGTGTCAGGGAAATCGTCAACAAAACGCTCGTTGCCCTGAGACATCCTTCCTTTTTTATAAGCCTGAAATCTACGCGGAGCAAATCACTGACATAATCTAGCATAAGTAGTAATAAAACTTTCATGAGTTGCTCAACGATAAAAATGATAGAGAAGACGATAAAAACTACACATATTGTGCTATAAATCTCACAGTACTAAACTACTAACAGTGTGCAGTTGGACAGCAATAGTATCGGATCCAATCATTGATCATTCAGAGGTTATTGACCACTGTCAAGTGGCCAATGTAGCTTCGGATGCCAAATTACATGAAGTATCTGCTTTGATATCAGATATAGATATTGGATTTCTTTAGTACGGCTCATTGCTTTTGTGGCTCGATAGATAAATAAGATTTCGGTCGGCTATACCAACTAAAAAAACTACTCGAAATTTCTGCATGCTATATATATGGGTACAATGGGTGAGTTTAAGTGTAAAGACATGAATACTGCGATATTTTTTAACATTTGACTCCACAAAATCGTGAGGCGTTAGGCGAAATAAAATTAAAATAATAAATCCAAATCTCTGCCTTAACGTAGATTGATTAACATTTTGAAATCAAATCCCAAAAAGAAGAAAAATTGCCAGGAATAACATCAAAAAATTCCGAAAACTATAACTAGGTTAAACAAAGTTATAACCAAATCTAACGATCCTAAAACCAAAATCGTAATACGGGCTCGAGCGAGTAGGTTGGCCGCATTCTATACGTCGCATTGGATCCAAGAAGTTTATAGTCTGTTTTGTGAACGAAGCCGCGGGTATCAGCTAGTATGGACTATAGTAGCTTAGGTACAGTCGACAACAACGTTCACTCTCTTCAATTTATTACCCTGTATGGCTAGACATGTTTTAGGACCGATTCTAAGTGCTTCCACACTGGACAATATTGCCTCTACATGAGCAAGATTCGGTTTGTGAGTGTACTTGTTTATACTGGGAAAATCAGTAGTGGGATTTATTAAATCCATAGAGTTAGTTTTTGCATTAATTATGTAGAAAAAAGATTTCTTTATTAACATAATAGTTTCATGTATGTGAACTCGCCATCCTCACATAAACTCCTTGGAGTTTAAGAGGATGGCAAGATGTATATGAGTACCTATTGAAAGTTATGTTTGGTTTAATTTGTGCAATAAAAAAAATTGCCTGTGACTACGATTTTATTTAATTTTATATTTAAGTATATCAAAATTTTATCCAATCTAAAACACGATTGAATAAAATTGCTTCACAGCGATTTTATCCCAAAAAAGACCCAAAATACAGGACGTTTAAACTAGAAAGTACCTAAGGAGTTTTAAACTACAGTTCACTAAAAATCGCCTTGATATTAAAGCATTTATTTGCATTGAAATCTCAGACAGACACTTTAATTTTATTTATTGGTGTAATAGAATTTAATTACTAGCCTAATATAATCTCGTCTGTCTACGTTATTATTAATCTAGAGTCCAGACGTATTATTTCATTCTGTGATAAATAAAGTTTCTTATCTCTTAATCATTATTTTGCTGAGTAAATCTTAATACCTTTGCTGGAGTGCCTTCATTCTATACAATGTATTGCTATGTACCTAGGACTCGCAATGTTTGTATTAGAAAAATAGTACTTAGGTGTATGATATCCTGAAGACTTTTGATAGTGATGATGATGCTATGACTGTCACATAAAATCCCTTAAAACAACCGTTTACGCCGTTAAAGCTATCTTAGCATACAGTGTTTGCTTTACTGATTTTACAATAGTCAATACCTACCTTGTGCTGTGTCCAAGTACCTACATAGATTTAAATGAAGTCGGTTAAATAGGTTGTCGCTCACGCTCCGAGTAGATAGAGCCCTTCCTAACAACGTCAGCTCCACGAGTCCGGCAACTTTTTCTTGTAGTGTGAGTGTGGCAAAATTGTTTGCCCCACTTTTGAAGTAAGGGCGGCCCCTTAGACCTCTATGCACATAGAGTGTCATGAATATTATAGTATATTGTATATTATAGTATGTGAATTAGCTGGTAAATCATAAAAATAAATTATCTGAATTCGGTTTTTACTTAGTGACATAAAACAGCGCAAGGATTTGTCCATTTGGTCTGGTCTGGTGACCCTAAGGCTGAGTAGACGACATATTGCGCTCATGTGGTTTACAGTTATACCTTTGAGATGGTCTGAATTGAGATTAGTTGCTATCACATTGTTCTATCTCCGCCAGAGAGCTCCTAGGAGTTACGGGACAATTTGCAGGCAGCTACGTCATCGTTGCCATTGTTTATGGCAAAGATTTCTAACACTGAAGATTAGTTTCACGTCGTCTCTACCCATTGGGAGTTTGAGGGTTGCCTCTTACCAACGGTGGCATTTAAATTTAAGCTAGAGTTTAGATCGATTTCGAAAATAAATTAGATGGCTATAATATAATAGACTAGCTGACTCGCCCTTTTTTCGCTTGGGTGAGAAATCCATCTTTATCCCTTATCTACATTAATAATGAACCTTTCTGCAAAATGTTAGTTTATTAGGTGCAAGGTTTTTTAGCAGAGGAAGAAGGGATTCAGTGAATTATAGATAGAGTCAGACTTTTTTTATTTCCATAGGTCTTAGGTCTTCACGAATGTAGGGAGTTTAGATATTTTTTTTTGGAAGCTTAATGATGAGATATCAATCGTTACTGTTGGTATTGCGAAAAAATATTTATCAATGTCTTTGCAAGAAAACTGGATAAGTAATTCAATAATATATACTAAATATTCTGAGCATGTCTGCACTGCTCGTAGCTTATTTATTTAATTATCATAAGGATTGAGCCAACGTGTTGCTCGCAACAATAATAATCCGAACTTCGTCTCTGACAAACATTTGTTCACAAAGTCACAAACTCCGAGCTTGTTATGAGACGAACTTGTATACAAACTCTCTTGTGTTGAACTTTGTGTACATTTTGAGTAAATAAGCTTAAGCCGTTTTTAATGTTGTACTACATTTTTCCTTTTTACAAGCTTTTATTTGACTGTTTTTCTCTTTACAAGATTTAATTCAAAACATTTAAATGATTTGTTTCGGTGGAATCTTATAACTCGATTTTGAAGTAGATATCATTATCTTAAATCGATTGATATGAAATTTTGTATATTTACATCTTTGATTTGGATGACAATGCGTGGTTGGCTGTGTGACGTAATTCTAAATCCAACATGGAGGATTAATAAACACAAGATGGCGGATCAATTTTTTAATGCATTCCTACAATATGGGTATCAAAGGAAAGGATTATCTGAGAAGAAAACGGATTAATTAACGTATTTTAATTTTTTTTTTAATGATAACTTATAAACAAGAGAGATTTCCACAAAGACACCCAAGCAAAGCAGATATCTTGCATCAAATGTTCGCTAAGCGACTTATCTATAAAGAGGGCTACGACCAGTCGTTTTCCTCAAGGATAAAACGAAGAACAATCAATAACACATTAGTAAAAAGTGGGCTCAAATTATTATTAACGTTAAGTGGCTACATTAGAGCAGGGCAAGGTTCAAAGCTGTAAAAAGGGCCAGCCATCAACCACTAAACTATATGATTCTGGTAGGTATATAAGTTAAATCTAGACTAATATTATAATAATAATCAATACAAATATAAAGCTGAAGAGTGTGTTTGTTGGTATGAAATCGCAAATAAGCTCAGGAACTACTGGTCCGAATTTAAAAATTATTTTAGTGTTGGATCGTCCATTTATCGAGGAATGCTATAGGCTATAACATCATGGGACCACCAATGACCACGGGACCAATGGCAATGGAGCATTAAGGGCGATGGGTACAATCCGGGCGCGAAAATTCAAATTTTATTTAGATTTTCGCTCATAGTGGACTAATTATACATCGAAGGCTAATGGCTATGAATTTTGCGGGCACAACATTTATGCATCTACATGTTTTTAATATAAACTCTGCTCAGCAATACTCATTTACTTCATATTGGTTCCCGATAGCTTGAAATCTGGGAAACTGCGAAAAAATATCTTTCGGGAACCAATTTGAGATGAGTGGGAACTTTCGAGCAAAGTTTTTATTAAAAACATGTAGATGCATAAAAAGTAGGCCCGCAAAATGCATTGTCATAAATCTAAAATGTGTAGTTCGTCTAATATTTGCATAAAAACTAAATAAAATTTGAATTTCGCGGGCTGGTAGGGCCGCAACACCTTAATGAAAAATGTTGGAAAAACTAGAAAAATTGTTCCGTTTACAGAGCTTCCCTTGCTTGCGTTGCGTAAACGAAGAGTGTTACGTAAGAATCATGTATGAAAGAATTATTCTCTTTTAAAAATTCCTATAAAAATCTATCACATGTCTATCTTCATAGAGGTTCTAAATTCGACTGTATGACGTTACACGTTTTTAAGTAATATCAGGTTTTCATTAGTTGAAACTTGAAACTAATTTACTCTCTGTACCTGTACCTACCTACGACGAATATCGGTTCTGAGAAGATCTCAGAACTAATATTAGTTAAACTAGGTCGAATTACCTAGATGAAACACGGAACGTCAAAATGATTCCCGGAGTAAGTAGGTACTAGTTTTTTTTATTTAAAAAATTTCTAATATACCTAGTACCATAGTCTTAACTAGGGCACATGCGGTTGGATCAGTTACTTCAAGTTACATAGAACTATAGAAAGTTCTAGTTTGATCAAAGTCATCCAGTAAAAAAACTAGTTTGAACTGATGAAAATTAGTTCTTATCAAAAATAGGGGTTTAAAAATCATTACATAACTAGGCAATCACTATCTTAGACTTACCCACTCCTGTTTTACGAATATGTGTAAGAAAACATTTTTATTTTTCCACCACTCGAAGTATTTCTCATCCCGGCTTTATTACCTGAAAAGAAGAAGGATTACTCAGTACACGTCATTTGATTTGACTCATTATAACATCCAACATACATCGTAAAGTCCGACGAAAAAATACATACTTAATAGGTAGGTACAATCTTTTACCCGCGATTTCGCACGCATGAACTTTTAAAACTAGTAAAGGAAATTAGTTCCGTCGTACATGATTTTTGGGTGAACCGTTTACGGAAGCTCTCCAGAAGGACATTTTTTCCCTTTTTTGTAACATTTTTAACTAATGCTCCGCTCCTATTGTTCATAGCGTGATGTTATATACCCTATAGCCTTCCTCAAAAAATGGACCGTCGAACACAAAACTATTTTTTCAAATCGGTCTAGTAGTTTCTGAGATTAACAAGTTCAAACAAACAAACAAACTCTTCAGCAAATATTAGTATAGATTTAAACTATAGCCCGTACGTTTACGGGACTCAAATCCCCGACCCCCTAATGAAAAACAGGGGCTATCCTTGCTCACAACACATTTTGTGTGTTGGTATAAGTTACTCCAAGTTATATACATCATTAAAACTTTCCGCTATGGTATATTACTTACTCGACTTTATCAAGTAGCTATCGGTAACTATCGGTAATAACTTAAACTCAATACATTACGCTAACAAGGTGCCCCAACATTCGATAAGACCGTTGTACGTATTTACATTTAAAGTCCGTGTTTGAGTTATTTGCGACGATAAGCGTTTATCGGTCACACGGAGGGTTTTGTTTGCTCAGCGCCCTTTGTTGGAGTCTACCAAGTGTACCTTATACCTATGTATACTTAGGTCACCACAATATTATTATGTAGTGGCGAGAAATATTGTATTTAATAAAACATATCACACGCGGAGACGGTGTGAGTCTCGTCTCGAGTGTTTTTGATTTGAAAACTTGGGAAACAAACTTATTTGGGCGCATTGGGCATTTTGAGATGGAGAAAAAACCTGAGAAAAAAACCATTGAACTGGCGAAAATGGTTACGTAACCGACACCTCAGTAAATAGTAATGCCACTGTTGATTGCAATATCATCTGTTGGTTTTAAGTGATGTAGGCGAAGATGTTTTCGTACCTACAATCTTGGAAGGGATAAGTAACCCCTAATGGTTGCTACGCGGAATCACAGCGGATCGTTAACTGGCTTCCGTTTTTGATAGGCCGCTAATGACCTTCTCAATGGCAATTCTGATGAAATATCTGGTTCACCAATAGACATAATATACACGGGACCCGGCGGACCGAGCAAAAATTGTCGCCAGTTGTTATAGTGTCAAAAATGCACTTTTTGTGTCAGCGCTAGAGTCGCTATTTCTTTAAATCATCTTGTGGAGTAAGCCCTGTGCCATAATTGTGGCGTATTAGCAGGAGTTTTGAGAGATGACGCTACTTTTTTCTCGTATAAAAGAAGTTTACGTAAAATGGGCTCATCCTCACATTCATATCGATGGGTTCACCAGATTGCGAAAGTCAGACAGTTGAACCATATTGAACGATGGATGAAGGGTAACGTCGTTTCTCATGATCCATCTCCGTCGATTAACAAAGGCTCGGCATTAATAGTTATTAGGCGCATTAATATTTAATAACTTCCAATTTATATTCCCTTCTTGATAGCATATTGCGTGGTTGGAAATATCTCGTCATATCATTTGGTGCTAAGCTTTACTGATATTCTATTATTATTATACTAAATTAGTTTCTGTATCGTTTCGGAGTTCCCGAGGGAACTTTCATCCTTATTCCTTTTTTTACCTTATGAAATGAACCTAATAAAAAAAAAAAAAAAATTAAAAAAAAAAATTAAAATGGGCGTTACTTGTGTATGTATTCTAAAACTGATATAAATCAGCTTAAGAATACACATGTAACGCCCTTTTATTTGATACCCCACTCAATATTGTTATCTAATTTTGAAATTTCGACGCCCCGTTTTTATCCTCTTTTGAAATAAAAATCGAAATTATTTTAATTTTTTTACGATTTCATTGACATCGGGCTATTATTACCTACAACAATTGAAAATTTCATGTCGATATCTTTAATAGTTACTGAAATAATGGGTCGTGAACGACAGACAGACGGACAACAAAGCGATCTTATAAGGGTTCCGTTTTTTTTTCTTTTGAGGTACGGAACCCTAAAAATACTCTGGATACAAGTATCAACAACTTGAGAAAGTTTCCCGGAACCGCTCTTGAATTTGGAAACTCGTTCTGTAACAACATTACATTTAATGTAAGTTGTTCTTCTTACTTCGCTGATCAAGGAAATATAATTTAGCCTTGCGGACAGGATCTTCGGGAATAAAATCTTCATAACGTAAGTTAAACATTTTATTTAAATACTATTAATTATCTAATACTGCAGCCGTAGCCAAATCGAAAGCAATGATGAGGTGGAGCGCGCTTTTTTATAATCATCTCGAGCAATCAAGCGGGTGGGTCATCCGATGGCAAGCGATCACCGCCGCCCATGGACATTTGCAGCACCAGAGGATCTGCAAATGCGTTGCCGACTCTTAAGAATTTTTTTTTATCCGCCACTTCAATAACCCCATGTTATAGTTTTGAGGGAACACTATTGCTGGTAGCTGGTTCCATAGTCTGCATGTGCGTGGAAAGAAAGAACCGGCATACCGGGTGGTCGTGGATTGCCAGCCATCCAAGTGGTATGGATGGAACATGTTTCTACGCCGGAGTGTATGCATAGAGAAAGTGGAAGGAGGAATGACTTCGTTAACAATTGGCTAAGGGTATAGTCGGGTGAGGTGGTTCCGACGTGGCTATAGATACCACCCTGTGAGCAATGATTTGCAACCAAGCGATTTAGCTTTGACAGACCTACAGACACTATAGAAACCTACCATAAATATAGAGATACATATATATTAAAAAGTTGAGAAATTCCAAAAAGCTATAGTCTGCTCATTGCGAGAATAATAGCACATTTGGGCGTTCTTAGACAGAAATGTAATGGACGTTTGTTTTCCAAGTTTGGTGATTGTGATGAAATATGACTTTTTTATTCCAGTTTCATACTTTGTGAATACCTGCTTTTATATAGCAAAGACGACAAATAAATAATTACAATCTAGAATCTAGGTAACAGAACTAAAATTATTTTTGGCCATAGCTCCGAGTGTTTCGTACGAAGCGGCCTTGAGAGAGATATTACCATGAATCGAGATTGAAGATAAACCAAAAAAGACGGTACAAGACATCTAAAAAATGATGTAAGAAGCGAGTTTCACATAACAAATGACCAGATGTCTATGGCGTCACTGTTTCGGAGTTATGGCGTGTAACAAAGCCATCATCGGAGAGACCCACCGCCATTTGTTTACTGCGGGAATGCAAGGGCGCTTTTTTTATGGAGTTCTTGGGCGCAATCTTGAGGGCCCGCTCACACCGTGACGTAACACATTCGTAATCATAATTCAAATTGTGCATAAAAATTTCACATTGAGTACCGTAAAGCAGATAGTTTTTACCCAGGATTAGTAATAATCTTAGACAATAGGAACACCAGAATTCAGTAGTTTTAAATACTTTTGAATACAAAGTGATCGTAATTTTTAGTAAAACAGCCAGGCCACAGAGCTTCGCGTCACTGTCTCTCAAAAGCAACTCAAAAGCTAATACATTGTACAAGCCCACCCAAACAGCGTCGCGTCACCAGATGAGTTGAACTTTGTACAAACTTTGGCCATAATTAGCTCTGTACCAAAAATACCACCTAGTAAATTAGTAATGGACCGGCATTTCATTATTTAAGTAATATTATTCACATTTTATTTAAACAGTTAACAAACATAGATAAATGTCAGTACTTCATTTGGTTAAAAGATTACGATAAGAAGCTTAATTTAAAATCTTTTTCGAGTCTCTTGCAAATTTAACTAAATACAATAATATTCAATATAATAATGTATTAACAGAAACAACAAAGAACTTCTTCTAGTGAAAGGGTTTAAGAGTTCGTAGTAGGTACTCGACGGCGCTGGGATGCGGGCGAGATTTCTTTTACCAGCAAAACAAAATGTTTACGCGAGTAACTCTCTTTTATTATGTACGAGTAGCTGCTCCTTTTTACAATTGCGAAGAAAATAAGAAGTAAGATTTGGGCTTAACTATCGATAACACACTTAATTGGCGTAGTCAAGTCAGTGAAATCTCTCGTAAGTTTTATGGCACGCTTCATTCTTTGCTGCGCCTCAAGAATTTTTTGCCTATCAGTACCAAGCTACATTTAGTTTATTTAATGTTAATGCCTATTCTCGATTATGGTGATGTTTGCTACCCTGACTTGAGTGAGGAGCTTTTAAATAAACTCGAGCGTCTACAGAATGCCTGTATACGATTTGTTTTTAATCTCCGCAAATATGATCACGTCTCGCCGTTTCGCTCCCAGCTGAAATGGCTTCATATTCGGGAGCGCAGACAGCTTAGGACTCTGTGCATCCTATTTTCTATCTTAAATGACCCCCTCACACCTGAGTACCTTAAATCTAAATTCACGCTGAGGTCTGAGGTGTGTATCCCATCCTTGCGTGCCTGTGATAGTCTTATGTTGACTACTCCTGTTCACAAAACTGTTTTTATGACCAACTCCTTTACCATTGAAGCTATTAGGCTGTGGAATAAAGTGCCAGATTCTATACGAAGAGATTCTTCTAAATTTTCCTTTAAAAAGCAAATCAAAGAGTTCCTACTTAAAAAAGTCACATATAGTCTACTTTGTACACCCGAGTCTTTAAATATATACCTTTCTTATATGCCTATATTTAATATGTGAATATATAACTATGTATATTATCTATACTTATAATAAAACTGTAAAGGGTCGAGTTCTGTACATTGAAGATATTTTGAAAATTTTTGTTGGAGGACACTATTTAGTCGATACTGAAGCCAAAACTGTAATTTGTTTAATTTTTGTCTGTCTGTCTGTCTGTCTGTCTGTCTGTCTGTCTGTCTGTCTGTTTCACGACCGGGCATCACGGCTAATCCGCTGGATGGATTTAAATGAAACTTGACATGATTATAGTTCATACCCCGAGGTAGGACATAGGATACTTTTTGTTCCGAAATTCATCATGGTTTCCCTGGAAGACGACATCAAAGTCCAAACGTTTTTTAGTTATAATTCATTAACGCGTTGTCCGATTTCATTCATTCTTTTTTTATTAGAAAGGAGGTTCTTTAAAGATTATTCCATACAAATCTTATCATCATCACTTTTGTAGTTCAGAAATTACAGACATCAGAACCTTTAAGTTCAAGTAGGTAAGTGACTTGAAACTCGGAATGCACAAAGAACCTAGGGCTAGGACGTAGGGCTCAAGTAAGACTGGAGTACCCTTACAGCCGTAAATAAATAGGCTTAGCAGGAGATTTTGTATGGTTTAAAATTTTTCACTTTTAGGGTGAACAAAAATCATTTAACTGGCGTTATCGCTACGTTATACCGTATAGCGCCATCTCTACAATTTATGTGGAACTTGAATGTAAAACTCTGAGATAGGTACTACCGAATTTTTTAAATAAAAATTAACTGTCATGTTATTTACTGTTTCCTGATTTTATATTAAGATGGCACTGTTAACACATGAACAGCACCCGTATTCTGTATCTCGGTGCCTATCAAAAAATTATAGCCACTGGCATTTGTTTTTTATCCATTGAAGGTTCGCTGTGAAATAAGAATAACGTTTTTGAAGCAAACCTTCAGTGGACGAAAAACCTATGGCAGTGGCTATCATTTTTTGATAGGCACCGAGATACAGAATACGGGCCCAGATTTAAACTTTATCATCCGCAATATGGAAAGGGTAAGATAATGGTTCACAAATATTTTTAATTCTTAGGTCTTATCGATCCTAACCGACTGACTGTCATCTAAGGTCTTTTTATACGTAAAGAAATATATAGCCATTGTCCATTCTGATGTTTTGGATTGTATTGAGATGAAGCAAAGATTTTTAAAAGACTCTTATATTATGTTGGGCTGGGGAATATTGTTAGTAGAGTAATTTATCCCAGTGGTACCTACCCGGCCGAACTCTGAAAGAAGAGTTCTACCACCAGTACAACTTTCCACATGGTTTAATAATTTTTGACATATTTCGTGGTTTCAGAATAAAAATCACAATGAAAAGGACGATTTTAACTGTCGATATTTCGATACATTGGTACAAGTCGTGGTCACGTAGTGACCACGACCTGTGCCACTGGGTCGAAATATCGACAGTTAAAATCGTCCTTTTGATCTTTCAACTACGTATTAATGAAACTTTATCTTATTATTAAGAAAAAGGAGTTTTCAAAATCACCACAAGATAACCCGTGCAAAGTAAGAACAGGTTTCTGTACAACATCACACCAGAATCCCGCGAAAAATCAAGGAATTCCAGTAGGAAGGTATATTATGTAAAAAAAAAATCGTAATTCACGCGGGCGGAGCCGCGGGCAACAGCTAGTATATCATATTTATGTAATATGTATGTATTATATTTAAGTGTATATGTGTGTAATTGTATTTTTTGTATATTATATTTTTATTTTTATAATATATAAGTATACCTTTTTTATATTTACAAAAATATATATTATAGTCTTTTGATTTAACTCATCCACCAACGTCTCTCTCGCACGTCCTAAGGTCGACTGGCAGAAAATGCTCGTTTAGCATTAAGTCCACCTTGTTGCATTTTTTTTTTTTGTAAATGGTGCAATAAAGTTTAAAAAAAAGAAGGGTTTAAAAAGTATACTTGGGTGAATGCGGTTTTCTATTAGCTCTGATTTTTTATTTTATTTTATGGTACCACAACTATTATGGTCGGATTTTATGCCGATATTATTTTACTTTACTTCTTCAAACCTTTCCAATACAAACATAATGAAGTTTTCTTTGAAAATTTCATTATGTTTGTATTTCTGTCGGTTTTCTGTTAGCTGTGAAATTGTATTTAACTAAATACCTTGCAATATTTGAACTGAACATGGGAATCGAACCTTGTACCTTCATGATCCTTATGAAAACGATAAACATCTAAACGACAAGAGTTAAAATACCTATATTTATAGCTCTACATATCAATTAACTTGTACTAAATAAACAACACAAATTACTTCAAACACAATGTTATTAATAAAAAGAATACCTTATAAAAGACCTTTACATCTGTCGCACCAGATAAGTTTAAAACATGGCAACAATGAAAAGAACACTTGGTGACACTAATTTAAGGACAGGAAAACGTCTTTACTATTATGGTACTCTCCGAAGTGACATTAATAATGTCCATAATTATGTAACTCAAAATACTCTCACATTAATCTATGCAGCTAAACGCGTTACACGTACAAAATAATGCACCTAGACATTAACGAACTAAAACGTCTCTCCGCTTGACAAACGTTCGCTACGGTGTGATGGATGCCCTATGACAGCTGACGTATAATGCACCGTAAGTCACTTTCAGGTAACTTAACAACTTCATGCTATTATCACACTTGTGACAAAAATAATAAGGATTAATATCGCTTGATGGATTAATAAGTTTTATATGGGGTATTGAACAGGGGTTTAGCTAGGGGATCCCGCGCTAAAATAGAGGGGATTAGGGGTGAATTGCGTTGCCATGGCGACCGCGTGCCCTAGGACGCCGTTGCATTAAAATTGTATTAAGATTCGGCTGCTTAGAATATTTCCGTACTTATTCGTAGGCGTAGTTACTAACGCGTGAAAAGTTTTATTAAATTTTCGAAATGATTATGTTCCAGGGGTGAATAATTTTCAAATGTTTTTATGCAGTTTTTATTTTTTTATCGCCACTTTCTATGATAATAACTAAGAAATATTTAAATATTGTACGTATTATCCCAGCATGACAAATACTTACCTATCTACGAATTATTTTTGTTTGACTTAATAATGGTTTTTAAAGAACGGTTATGCCTAATAAGCTATCCTTAGAAAAGAGAGATAAAATCAACGCGGCCTTTTCCTTGATCTATCCTACCTTTCAATTGCATTGTTTTGCTTATTTTTGTTTGCCTTAATAACGGTTTTTAAAGAACGGTTATGCCTAATAAGCTAATCCTTAGAAAAGATAGATAAAATCATCACGGCCTTTTCCTAGATCTATCCTACCTATCTATCGCCCCATGCATACCTAGTTTTGCTATTATCTCAAAGGCAAGGATCATGCAGCGTTTTTGATGATAGTTCCCAAGCGGCTTGCTTGTACCCGACACTTTTAATTAAAAAAAAAAAAAAAATTACAAAAAATGACGAGACAGCAAGCAAGACGAGAGCAACTCGTCCACCTGATGTTAAGTGATACGCAAGCCCATAATTGTGCATTGCAGTATCGTAGCACACATTGTACTATCAACATTTTTTGGGGTTCCATACCAAAATGGTAAAAATGGAGCCCTTATGGTGAGACTTTCTCCGTCCGTCCGTCCGTCCGTCTGTCTGTCACACTCGATTATTTCAGTAACTATCAAAGCTATCGACTTGAAATTTCAAATAGTTGTAGGTAATTGCAGCGCACCGTCACTACAGTTATAAAAAATTGAAAATCTTTTTTATTTTTATTTAAAAAGGGGGGAAAACCGGGTCGTTGAAATTTCAAAATGAGATAACAATATTGAGTGGGGTATCATAATATGAAAGGGCGTTACTTGTGTATTCTAAAACCAATTTTTATTTATTTTTATGCCTGATAGTTTTAGATTTATTGGGCAAACTGTCGAAAAAATACCGTCCCCCCCCCTTTATCTGCGAAGTTAAAATCTGAAAATCTACCAGTCGAAAAATCTGAAATAATTATGGTCAATAGCAATAAGCGTATATTTTACAGGAAAAATAAAATCAACTCTAACTATTATACTATTTTTTGATAATAACAATAAACCGCCAAAAACAAAGTTAGGTTTGCGGTTTGCCAAGAAAAGTACCTACATGTAAATTATACTCGTAAATTCATGAGACAAAGTTCTTTTAATGTTTTACTTCTTTTATAGTATGGAACCCTCGGTGCGCGAGTCTGACTCGCACTTGGCCAGTTTTTTTTGGCATCATACACATACATCAGTTCTTAGAAGTCTCACTTCGCCCAGTAATCACGCCGGAGTACTGCAGTGCCGTTCAAACCAAAACAAAGTACACGAGTACATTACTGCCGCACGAGAGAATAATTGAATTATTCTACCAATTCACGGAAACCTTAACAAGTTATATATAGGTACCGAAACCTTCTTCACAAGTCGCTCTAGGTCTGTGCTCTAGGTATCTACTTATCAGTAAAACCGCATGAAAATCCATTCGGTACTTTTGAGTTTATCGCGAATAAACGCGGCGGAGTTCTTCATATTACATTTCATATTGTAATGTTTGTAATGACTATAGGTAATTCTATTAACGATAATCTATTTAATTTAGCCAAGAAGTAGTCAAGTCCTTAGTCCAATTAATTTAAGAACGATTATCCATATCCGTACCTAATTGGATGATACACCGTTTCGGTGCTGAAACGAGCCAAGAAAGAAGCCAAGTCACCTTGGCTTGTATAATGTATTTACATTTATTTCGCCATACTGCGGCAAAATTTAAGATATTGTGTAACATGTATCATAATTTATATTAGTGTGTGATAGTATAAAGTTCAGAGTAGAGTAGTATATACTATAGTAGTAGATATTTTTGTTTATCTTTTCATAGACAGTATATTATATAATAATCCTTCTACTAATTTATTAATTATTTAAATAATAATAATTACCTAGTAGAAGGATAATAAGGCTTACTACAATATTAAGGACTACATAATATATTAGCGACACAAGCCCTTGGAATTGATTGATAATGAATTGCTCTGTTGCTACTAGCCTATTTAGTATTTACTATTTATACTACTTATTGTTAAATGTTAAAAAAAATACCCGGCTGAGTTTATTATGAGCTTCTTCTCAGCGGCAGGGCGCGTTTGTGAACCCTCGTTAACTAAGTTTTAAGTCGTGAATGGTTATAATCCATCGTTCTCACGGGATAAGCGAAAAACTGAAATTCATTCGGGCGGAGCCGCGGGCAATTATTTTGATAATTTCAGCTAAAGTAAGGGTTTTTTAATAAGGAGAAGAAGCAATTAACAAGTTACAGACACAAATACCAAAAGGATTGTTATGACTTTAGTGGTATAGCCTCTAACTTTTAGACTACCTGTTGAATCTACCTGTGCTCTTTGAGGTTAAGGAGCACACCACAGGTGTGCCCGCGAAATTCAAATGTTTGTGGTTTTTCGCGATTTTTAAGCTGATAAGACGTAATAGGCTTATGGCAGTCAAATTGCGATAATTCCAAGATCATTTTCACGTATTTATATAAAAATCTCTGCTTGAAAGTGTCGAGTTAAAGAAATTAATCCGAGATTTCCTTTACTCTTTACACGGACAAATTTCCTAGGATAGTCATTTTTATACAAAAATTTTGATATAAACATGTAAAGAAGTAACTGCCATTCTCGCAAAATAACTGCCATAAGCCTATTATGTCTAATTAGCGTACAAATTGCAAAAAACCACGAAAATTTTGAATTTCGCGGGCAGACCTGTTGAGTTCGCCTTAAGTATACCAGTTACTACTTAATTCAAACGATACAATAAGTTATTTATGAAACAGGAAATGAGATCAAAGGAAATATAATGTAAAGTCTAGAAATAATTCAACAAAGCAGAAAGGCCTTGACAAATTAAAATTTTCTTTCAATTATAAAGCGACTTGGAAATTGGAATCTCTAATTAGAAAAAATAAGACGTTATATCAAACCGCCTGATGAATTCTCTTAACTTTGTCCTTGCGAGTTGAGAATTTCATAATTCCCGTCCAATCAGGAAAACTTTTTATTTTATTGTAATGATGCATTTTAATAAGATAAAAGACTGAAAGAAAAGTTACATAACTTACCATGCAATAAGTTGAACTTTTTTCTTTCTGTATTATTTTTTTAAAATCATGGATTCTATCGTTGTATGGTAATGAGACCTAAACTCTCTTCCAAGACTGACTTTTTTTTACCTCTAAGTCTAAGTTTTCTAAATAATAATATATTGACTCTATTTTTTCAGAGTAAGTATTTCTCTTTCAACGCACTTTTTTACGAAATTTTATATTTTTGTATAAAATGTACAGAGTGTTTAATTATACATTATGTATAGATTTGGAATAATTGAAATCATTAGAAAATAAGTAGATGTAAACATTTAAACGCTATTTATTAAGTACATAATAAACATTACAAAAATAAAATGACGAGAATCCAGCAAAAAAAGGCAATCTGGGATGACAAGAAAAAGTAAGCAAACAATCAATTTAAAGTTTCCAAAGAAAAAAGTTTGAATAATACGGTGATCCCGGGGATTCTGTTAATGAGAAAAAAGACATTATGTGCTTTCAACTCCCGTATTTTGCGTTTTCCAATATATTTTATAGAATTCTGATTTCTAGATATATGACTTTATGACGTAACAGGGATTTTTTTCTCTATCATATCCTACTCATATTATAAACGAGAAAGTCGGGATGGATGGATGAATTGATGGATAGATCTCTGTTACTCTTTCACACCTAAACGACTGAACCGATTTGGCTGAAATTCGGAATATAGATAGCTTATTACCCGGACTATCATATAGGCTACTTTTTATCCTGTAAAAATATATCGGTTCCACAGGATTACTGAAAAGCCGCGGGTAAGAGCTAGTCTAACTATATTTTGAAAAATAATGGCTTTCCTAGGTCTCATAAAATAAAAGTTGTATTTTTTGACCCAACAGTACAATTAATTAATTATTTATTATTACTAACCATCTGAAAGCTATTAAGTATACATGATCATAAAATAATTATGACACACTCCATAAATTTTCCCTAGCTACTCCCACATTTATCTGGCCCGAATTAAATTACAGACAGTGAAAACTCAGTTTCCCGGAGATTAAAATAATTCCTCTCCGATCCCAGCAAGTTCTGAAACCGCTAACAACTTATCTCATTACACTAGCCAGTGGTGTTTTTAATAATATCCAATCTTTATTCATTTGTCTTCAAAAGATGTTATATATGCTGAGCGCTTTGACTTAGCTCTTTACCAAGTCAACAGTTTTAAGACCCTTTGTAAATATGGTTAGGGAGTCTACAAAATAGGTAGTCGAAAATGGCTACTGTTCGTAAAAATAAGTAACTTATTATTGTCATGATGTCTATCTTAGAACTAAGACTTCCGTGAGTGGACATTATAAGAGGGAAAAAGTAACCTCCTCCGCGATCTTGACCCAATAGACGTGAGTTTATAGCCGTTACTTTTTCCTTCTTATATGATGTCTATCCCCTGTTTTCTAGAACAAGTATCGTTCACTCAAATTTCGGAGTTATGTGCGTTTGGTATAATTAACCAAATATTAATAACCACTTTTAATGGAAAAGGAAGACATCGTGTCTAGTCGTGCTGGCGTGAAAGTTCTCTACAATATTTTTTAATGTGTGTGCATCTTGCCAACCCGTATTTACGCAACACCCGTGCTAAGTAATGGGAAACTTGGAAGTTAATAAAAAGAGATAAATAAATAAAATAATCATAAATCATAATGTTAATTGTCTGTACCAAACCAAGTATTTTAATTTCTTTGAGACTAAGTTTGAATTAAAATAAAATTAGACACTAGGACATGTCACATGATTTATAATTATTATCATCACACATAAAGCATCTACCATTCAAGTACATCTTGATATTTCAAAATATATACTTACATCAGTTCCTTTCCTATTTAAGTATAAGCTATAAAAAGTTCTTTCATTAAAGTTCCAAGTTAATCTTATAACTTTCGACAGCCAATATCGGAACTGTATCGAACAATATTTTAGTAAACTACCCTCCATATAGTTAAGGCGGGGACACTCAGCTGGCGATGCCATTAACTCAGCGCCCGATACTCGGCTAATGAGCCAAGTTTCGTGCGAACTTCGCCTGATTTGTCCCGCATTATTTTAATCTCGGAAACTTCGTTCTAACTTGAACAATTCGAGTGGTGAGATTTCATCGCACGCCGACTTACGATAACTTACATATACTTAATACTGATGGTGGAACTCGCTGAACTTGCAGATAATGCGTATAAAAACCGCGGTGTCAGTTGTTCAGCCCTAACTAAAGCAGTGTACGTGTAACTGTAGAAGTGTACACACATCAGATACGTAAGTTTAATGGGGTTCTATAGGCAGGAGTACACAGATAATTAGAGCCTGTATATTAGGACTAGGTATGTGAAATAAAGATATTTTGAATTTTGAAAGGAGAATGCCAGAAAATAGGCTATATTTGCGTCACTCTGCGTCTGAAGCACGTATGCATGAAGAATCTTCTTTCAAATTGTAATGTAGCAAATATTTATTTTAGTGAAATGTGAACAGGGGTTTAAAAGTATTATAAAAAAAAAGTAATTTAACGTTTCGTAACATGTGGAACCGCCATGCCACTTATAAAACTTAGAAAATTAATCACTTAGAAAATCACATTATTAGAAATTCCCTGTTAATATCTTACTAATCTTTTTTTACATAATATTGAGAATATATCTAATGTTTTGCCGATGATTTGGTTAAGTCGACGCAAGGTATAGCCCAATTTTCATACAAGAAGCGGCATTAAACTTTGATTTTTTTTTATTTTTTCCAAACACCTCCGATTCAACGTGGTGGTTCAAGATCAGATATACAAATTCATCAGTTTTTAACCGACTTCAAAAAAAGGAGGAGGTTCTCAATTCGTCGGAATCTTTTTTTTTTTTTTTTTATCTATGTATGTTCACCGATTACTCGGAGACGCGTGGACCGATTTGAAAAATTATTTTTTTGTTTAAGAGGGTTTTGTTTCCAGATGGTCCCATTTTAATCAGGTCAGGATCTGATGATGGGATCCTGGAGAAATCGAGGGAACTCTTCAAATTTTATATGGACACATGAAACTATTTGAGTATTATTAGAAAGAGTAATATTTTCCAAGTTGTTCTATGGTCATCAGGTCAGGATCTGATCATGGGATCTTGGTGAAATCGAGAGAACTCTTCAAATTTTGCTAGTATACTTAAAGCGAGTTGGGTATTTTTTATAGTTACTGGTGCATATGCTAGCAGATACGGATTTGATGACTAAAGTCATGAAGTCAGGGTCTGATGATGGGATCTTGGTGAAATCGAGGGAACTCTTTAAATTTTGCTAGTATACTTGAAGCGAGTTGGGTATTTTTTATAGTTTCTGGTGCATTTGCTAGCAGATACTGATTTGATGACTAAAGTCATCAAGTCAGGGTCTGATGATGGGATCTTGGTGAATTTGAGGTATCTCTTCAGATTTTATCAACACACCTCAAGCAATTTGGATATTTTACAACGCCTTGTGCATTTTATTGTTTTCCACTAAAAAGTATAAAATAAAAATGGGAAATGCTTTCCAAAAAACCAACTTCAAATGCCACTACAAAGAGTGAAATAATTTTTATTTAAATTTTAGGTACCTACACCAATTCGAAGTCGGGCGATTGTCTATGACTTTGTCATTTCTTCGCACATCAATTAAGTAAGAAGGACTATTAGGGATTGTATGAAACATTGCCCGACTTCGAATTGGTGTGGGTACCTAAAATTTAAATAAAAATTATTTCACTCTTTGTAGTGGCATTTGAAGTTGGTTTTTTGGAAATGTGGTATAGGTAGTAGGTACATAGTAGTAGGTAGATAAATATTACTCATATTTCAAACGGACCACCCACGACTATTGTTGATAAAATTCCATTCCTTATATAGAATCATGTTATTTGACGCCGTAACCGGACCGCGACATACGAGCTCTCCACGTGTGGCCTATGATGTCATAAAGTATGTACCTACCGCGCCCCTCACTCCATTGTACCACTATATATATACAGCTACCCATAATAAAGAGTTCAGTTCAGATTTAGAGACCAATCAAGAGTGTTTTACTTATCAACCCTCGACCCTCATTACATGGCGACCCTGCCAGTGCGGGTCTAAAAAAGGGGTCCGCACTCTGCCAGCCGGCGCGCACCTCTAAAATAGCGTGCCGGCTGGACAGCAAAAAGAAGAAATGAAGAAATAAAAGAAAAGAGAAAAATAAATAAGTGAAGAAATTATAAGAAGATTGACAAGAATTTATTTAGAAGAAAATTATAATGAAAATTATCATGAAGGAAATATAAAGAAGATTATTTTAGAAGAATATTATGAAGATTTAAAGAAAAGAATTTTAAAAGAAGAAAAGCGAAGAGAAGATTTAAATTAAAAGAAAACTATAAGAAGAATAACTGGCAGCAATAAGTACACAGCAAGAAGAGACAGCAGCAATATTGTCATGAAAACAACATGCGACAACAACAACAGTTCCAGAGGTGTCCAGGGTATTCCCGGCCCAGTTCCAGAGGAGTCCAGGATCCCCGTCCCGGGGCCCAGTTCCAGAAACATCAAGAAAGAATACATCATATTAAGAAGATCAAGATCGACGGTCAACTATGAGTCACCAGAAACAACTTCGAACCAGCGCGCACATCGCATCGTGACCGCATCGCATCGTGAGCGCATCGCATCGTGACCACATCGCATCGTGACCGCATCGCATCGTGACCTCATCGCATCGTGAAATATGTAAGTGCGAAGCATAGTTAATTTACATTGCCACAAAATCTTCATAATATTACCTAAAAATTATATAGTCTGCGTTTCCATTTAAGTATATTAAATAATATATATAAAAATATGTAACGTAAGGGTCCTTTTTTACCACAAAATATTTTTTGGGGATGCTTCCAATACAAAAAGCGTTTATAAACTAAATTAAACAAACAAATAAATGAACATTATTGATTTGAGTACGAATAGATATTTTAAAATAAATTGACTATTTTAGGTACTTAAATAGCAACAAAACAAAACAAAATATATATAAATTTAAACGGATACGAGCTTAAATACTTAAAAAATTACAAACATATAACTTATTAATTGCTACTTTTAGTATTAAATAATAAGGTGAGACAACTTGTTTATTCAAAGTAATTGAGTAAATGATTTTATGTATAGAAACCTCGATCATTATCTACTCGAGAAGTGATAGTGAGAGAAATAGCATTAAATCAGTATTCAAGTGTCGAACTTTATTTTTAAATTAATTAAACGTGAACAAAACTTAAACAGTACGATAAAAAATTATAAAAGTCTAATCATAAATAACGCGAAAAGTATAACTTCTAAGATGCATTCTATCTATCAAGGACATTAGGAAACGGAGAGCCGACCGACCGCCGAACGCCTCCATATACGGCGCATGTTATTACAGATCAAATAACCGAGATGGAATGCACTCGCCTCCATAAAAGGCACGACCTATAAAAGGTGACAAGTATCAATATCAATCTAAGATCGGGATTAAGAACCAATATACTCTAATACGCGCTCGTGACAACACGACACAAACTACTTAATAATTTCAAAATAACACTACAATGATTAACCAAGAACATTTTCAGTTAATAATGGATAACATACTGGAATTTATACGGAACACCCCAATGCAACTGCAATACATACTTACCAACAGAATAAATGGAAGAGAAATGGTGGAAGCAAACATTGTAGGCCCACCAGGCCATTACCTCCAACCACCATCCACCTCAACATTAGAGATCAACATGTTAAGACAACTGGATACCAATTTACCGGACGGGACCACAGCATTCGCGAGCATAATCATTAGCGGAAATTGGCCACACAGATTTTGGATGTACAAGATCAAGTGGGAGAGAGACACCACATTTACGGAATGGTAAAACACTATCTTTCTCGGCCAACTTTGATCAGTATACAAGAAAATCATTACAATGGGTACCAAAAATTCAAAAGAAGATAAGCAAACCAAAGAAGAGGTGATTATTACACAAAATGGTCAAAATAATTACGCACCAAATAGTACCAGCCAAGGCGAATTAGCCGAAAAAATCATTTATACTGCTCGTCACATTAATGATCATATGTGTTATTGTGCTGAGTTACATCGCGTATAAGAAGATAAACCAGTGTCTAACAAGGAAAATCGAGAAGCAAGCTACGAAGATCGTCTTGAACACACGCCGTGTTTCCGTATAAATTAACATTAGCATCAGTGATTAAGTGAAAAGTGGACAAAACAAAACATGTAAGTGAACTCTTAAGAACTATATTTTTTCTTTAACTTTGTAAATTGATAATTTTGTATTAAGATTCTTTTTATTATAAATAATTATGAATTATTGATATAACTGAACATGATTGCCATATTACTTAAATATTATGACGATTTATTGGAAATAAGGAAATACTTAATAAAAACTGGACAACAACGGTTCACTAGTAAAGCTGCTCAAGAAAAATTCGAGTTAGCGCATAAAATATATAAAAATTATAACAAAGATTATAAATTACATGTACAAAAAGAAAGCGTAACTAGCGAAATCTTAGAAATAGCAACAGCTATAAATTCACTTTATATTGAGATAAGTAATTGTATGAAACAAACAATCATGACGTCTAAATCAAATTTTGATTTAAAAATCGCAGTCACACTATTACCTCAGATGGATGGCTCTGAGAAAGTGACATTACAATTAATTGACGCAATTGAATTATATGCAAACATGATATCAAAAGAAAGTACTCCACTTCTTATACAATTCATATTGAAAACAAGACTCTCACAAAATGCGAAACTTAAATTAACTGATAATTACGCGTCGGCACAGGATCTTATTAGGGACATGAAGAAACATCTATTAACTACAAAATCAAGTACAGCATTACACAAAAAGTTACAAACATGTTACCAAGGCAGCCGAAACATAGATCAGTTCGGTGCAGAATTAGAAAAATTGTTTGTGGACCTTACCATCTCCCAAGCAAAAGATAATGAGGACGCACACAACATACTTAAGCCAATAAATGAACAACAAGCAATTCATAGATTTGCGGACGGCCTGCGTAACGACAGGTTAAGAACGATTATAGCCTCGCGTAACTTTAACTCCTTAAAAGACGTGATTCAAGGAGCAAAGAATGAGGAGGTAACAATGACCCCCTCGCCATCAGGCCAAAATTTTTCGGCCAGAGGCAAAGGATATATTAGATCAGGATTTAGAAATAACAACTTTCGAGGTAGGCCATATTTCACTCGTAATAACTCAAATAAAGTCTACCAAACCAACAAACCATTGGCTATTACTTACCCAAACAACTATGCAAATAATAAATACAATTATTCAACAAACAGATATAACACTAATTTAACGAGAGGAAGAGGAAAACCTAACGGATTAAACAAAACAATCTACTCACATATAAATCAAAATCAACAAGTACATATGACTACCAACTTACCAAGAGTTGAAGAACCACCAGAAAGGACAGAAAAATTTTTTTTCGTGAAAACTGAACACTTATTTCACTATAATAACGTAAACTCAATACAATTTACAGTAGATAATCAACTTTTAACATTTTTAATCGATACGAATGCAACATTATCAGCAATTAAATAAGAAACTATTAAACATAAAAGTAAACATATTTATCCTAAAACAACTTATATAAAAGGCATCGGTGGACAAATTATTTCAGAAGGATGCATAGACTTAATATTGAAATATAACAATGTATCGTTTAAACAAAATTTCCATATTTTTGAATATTTACCATCACACATTAATGATATATTAGGACAAGACTTAAAACACTATCAAATGATGCAGCTGCAGACAAACATCAATATATAGATAGTGGAAAACATAATAAAGACGCAAAAACGCGCATGATAAAACGACGAATAATAAACACCCGGATTATACTAAAGATATTTCTTCAGACAATTGGACTGGCCCCCCAAGAGTCGCTGAAATTCTTACAAAACACAGGACTTGACATTTAATTGGCTAATATGCCATAAATATATACACACCTTATAATTATAGTTACTATCCCAATGTTCAGATCATGATCGAAACGAGCTTTCATCGTGATGAAATTGGTACAAAATGGTAACAGTTAAGTAAATAAAATATAAAAGTGCACTAAAATATAAAAATATAAGCGCGTAAGTTACAGTACATGCCAAATATCCAGATCATGATTGAAACGAGCTTTCATTGTGTTGGAATTGGCAAAATGTCGTAACAAAGGTAAAAAAAATATATATATAAATGTTATGCATAACACACGAAATAAAAATAAATGCGCGCTAAAGGTGTGGGATCCAATAGTAAAAGGATCAAATATTTTGAATCCATAAATAAATGGATCAATACAGTATGTACAATTAATTAAAATTGTACGATCTCTTAGTAAATAGATCAATGTGGTCTCACCACATAAAAATAATGGTCAAAATTGTATTCCCATAAATGATTATGACATAAATTCCACAAGGAAAATGTGGTAAATCCGTAAATAAACGGATAAAAGGGTATATACATATAAGAACAGTAGTAAATAGATATATCAATTGGATAAGTGGAAAATCCACAAATAAAAAAAAAAAAAAAAAAAGAGAGTGGCAAATAAATAAATAAATAAATAACTAAAAATAACTTATTAAATTATTAACAGACATTTTTTTTTTAAATAAGTAAATGTACCCCCTAATAATATATTATTTGTATAAGAGATATTTTATTATAATATGGAAGCATACCCAATACCCATTACCCAAGACCCGATACCCAAAACCTAGTTACCAATTACATTTTTTTTATATAAATATCAATGATTATTTTTTGAATAAAACTATTAAAATATTAAGGATAGTAAAAAACTAAAATAAAAAAGGACGCCTTACATAACACTACAAAAAGAATTATGCTATAAATATAAATTTTAAACATATTGTCAAATAAAAATTGAAATAATTTTGAAAGAAATAAGAATTAAGAAAAAGAAAATAACGTTGTTAAAGAGTTATTGTTTTACAGAAAAAAGAAATGTTATAATCAAAAATTAGAATATTTCATTTCAATTGAATATAATGTATCATTATTATTGTTTGTAATCGAACTATATAATCAATGTAATACATAAGAATAGAACAGTACCGAATTATATTTAATAATAAAAATTAAAATTAATGTACTTTACTAACGATACTAACAATAAAAAGTATATAACCACATAGTTTTGTAATAATAGAATAAATATATCATGTAATCATAGAATAAGAAGGTTATCATACCAATATAATCATAGAATAAGTTTTGTAATCATAGAGTTAAGACAGATAAAATTATAAGGAAACTATAACAAGGTAATAGATAAAAAAAAAAAAAAAATTGTAATCAACCTGTATTAACATTCATTACTAAACAAAATTAAATGACGGTTAACATTGTATTCAAAAAAAAAAATGTATTTCATATTTTTTTTTTAAAAAAAAGGGGTGAAGATGTGGTATAGGTAGTAGGTACATAGTAGTAGGTAGATAAATATTACTCATATTTCAAACGGACCACCCACGACTATTGTTGATAAAATTCCATTCCTTATATAGAATCATGTTATTTGACGCCGTAACCGGACCGCGACATACGAGCTCTCCACGTGTGGCCTATGATGTCATAAAGTATGTACCTACCGCGCCCCTCACTCCATTGTACCACTATATATATACAGCTACCCATAATAAAGGTGCAGTTCAGATTTAGAGACCAATCAAGAGTGTTTTACTTATCAACCCTCGACCCTCATTACAGAAAGCATTTCCCATTTTTATTTTATACTTTTTAGTGGAAAACAATAAAATGCACAAGGCGTTGTAAAATATCCAAATTGCTTGAGGTGTGTTGATAAAATCTGAAGAGATACCTCAAATTCACCAAGATCCCATCATCAGACCCTGACTTGTTATTGGATCGTTTACCTGTAAAATATTTAGTTTTTAGTTCTTCATAGTGGTCAATGTCGAAATCCAAGGCATTAGAATATAATTACCTTACCAAAGTTAGAGGCATAATCTGCCCTTGACCCGCATTACTTAATTGGAAACTAAGTTACGAGCTCACAGTTAACTACACCGTAACAACTTGAACTAAGTACAAGTTACAAGTAATCCTATTACCGAAGCGACACGGCTGCAGTTAATTGAAGAGCGTGCAATTAAAAACTTATTACTGCACTTGTGTAACTAGCTGGATGGCTGTTATAGGCGACGGGGAGTGATGTGATTGATTAGGGGATGCTTCACTATACCTTGTCTCCGCAGCCGTGCTATTCTACAAAACAGCGACGAGCGTACATCTATGCATCTATGAATTTGTCAGTTGTAATAGAGTACAATTTTGCATGCCATATTCGGGTTGGCAGCTGTCTGGCAGCTATTTCATTTTGTAGAATAGCACAGCAGAACCCTTCGTGTGAGTTTTACTTCATTGGATTAATCTTCTAACATACTCGTTAATTTATTGTGTCACAGTTAGTAACTTTTCTTTGAAACCGCTTGACAGATTTTTACGAAGATTTTATGCATAGGTATTCGATGAATAGACTAACTATCCACATTTTTAACCCTGAGTGAGAAATAATTTATATGGCAAAACAACGTTCGCCGGGCCATTTAATTATAATTTCATTAGGTAGGTTAACAAAAATTCTGCAATTCAATTAACCACGTGAAAAAATATATTTGAGGCTACTTCCATAGAATAGACTGAGGGTTAGATACAAAAACGCCCACGACGATAATCCATGGCACATAATAATTCATGTAGGGCGTAGGACTTAGACCTACAATATAGTGGGCGGCGTTGCGAGGGTTTTCTAATATTCTATTTTAATTGGCTAGGATACTTAGAAAATGTGAAGAGAGATTTTTATGAACTTCGTTTTGAGTCGGGTTTGCGCACTGAGAGTTCCGTACTATCAAGACCAATCCTATCCTATCCTATCCCACTCGTACTAATATATAAACGCAAAAGTTTGTAGGTATGGATGGATATATCTTGGTACTCTTTCACGCTGCAAGTACTGAACAGATTTGGCTGGAAACATAGATAGCGCATAACCCGAATTAACACATAGGCTACTTTATGTTCATTGTCTCTATGGGATTAGCGAAAAACTATAATTCACGCGGGCGGAGCCGCGGGCAATTACAGCTAAGTAGTTCTGAATAAAATATTTGATTTTCCTACACCTATTTTGGTTTTGGTATTGAGAAAACTTAATACCACCTTTGGTCATTCCCTTTGTACAAAAATCTGTAGTCAGTTGTCACTCTAGCAGCAACTTATACTTTAATAAAAAAAAAACATAATCCAACGCGACCTTGGTAGCAGCACCATGCAGCAAGGTATAATTATTTCATGTCGTATCACCGTCGTCACGCGACCCGCCCGATGCCACGATAACACGCGTCCTTGCTTTTGATTGCCTGTTAAAATTCCATTTGCCACTGTCGGCCAATCGAAACGATGTACTACGACCGGCGATGTACTTTGTCCAATGGCCACTGTTCAAATGAAATTACCCTTTAAGCCGCTCGCAATAAGAGCATCGGAACACGAACGCTTTTTAGGGTTCCATACCCAGAGGGTCTCACAACCCAAAATATCGTAAATAAAGTCAAAAATATAAGGCCTCCATCCTATATATTATTACATGTGAAAGTTTGCAATCCCTGAAACATTATGTACACACATAAGTTCACTACTTTAACTACTTATAGCTAGAGCACTAAGTAGATTGGTCCAGTTAACTTACTTGAAACTACTTAGATAAATAAAGGATGGAAAACGGAGACGACAAATCGATGATGCACTCGGGAACTAAAAAGAATCGAAATTCGAGCGGCAGGAGTCGCAGGCTATCCTAATATTATTATAGTAAACTCGAAGGTATAGGGAACACATTGTATGCGAGTGACTTACTCGCACATGGCCAGTTTATAGGATCGTATACTTTTCGAAAGCTTTTAGTGCTGTACTGTGACATTAAAAAATCAATCCGGAATTCCGTATCCATTTGGGATCAAATAATCCTATTTTATTTATTTATTTAACTTTATTCAATTTGGGCTTACCGTATAAATTGCAGTATCTTTTAACCAACTCTTTTTAACTCTACAATTTGCCTAGTAGTTAGATAAAGTCTATTCGCTTAGAATTTGTCGCTACAAATGCATGGGCACGGTCGGCGTCCTTTGATGTCGTCGGTATTCTCAAAGGACATCAAACGATGTCGACCGTACGCATGTACTTGTAACGACAAACTCTAAGCGAATAGACTATACTGTAATGTTCTTATGGGTTCTTCTTTAAGACTTTTAAATTAAACACGTAATGCGACGCCATGATGATTTATTGCAAAAGTGTATCAACGAGAACGACCTGGGATGCCATAGTAAAATATTGATTACAGTGTTGCCAAAGACTAGCATAATAAATATTAGATGCATAGACTAATGATAGCACTACTTCTAACATCTCCTTTTTTCTATTTTTTTTTTTTTTTTAATGATATTAAGACTTACGACAATGACAAATTATTTTTAATTAATGATTTACAAAAACTTGATACTAATTCATTGACTTTAAATTTAGTATAGAAAATCTGAACAAATTAAAAATATAATAAACAAGTAAAGCAACTAATTTTACATAACATCTGCAAATCTAACTGGAGGTTTGACCTGTCTACCACTCACTGTTCTCTTTATACCATCATCAAAATTTTCTTTCATTTTAATATTTTCTTCCATTCTCATTTCCTTCTTTGGACTGTCACTTTTGTTAATTATTGGACTTTCTCCTTTTTCCGGCATAATCCTTTCCTTCACTGGCGATAACAAGTGCTGGCGATTTCTTCTATATGTAGAACCATCTGGAGCTTCAACAATAAATGATCGAGGCTGTTCACATTCTTTAACAATTTTTCCTGGCTGCCATCTTGAATCTGGTGTCTTCTTAAACATAACTTTATCTCCTTTTTTCACTTTAGGTAATGTTTTTGCTTTTTTATCATAATAAAATTTTTGTTTATCATTATTCTGTTGTTTTATTTCCTTGTAACTTTTATGACTCATAACTTTAGGTTGAAGATGTTTCATGACAGTAGGTAAAAGTGTTCTAAGACGTCGAGACATAAGCAACTCAGCAGGAGACGGTAAGTTGTTCCTCGGTGTTGTCCTGTATTGTAATAATGCAAGATATGGATCTTCTCCTGACTCTTCACATTTTGTAAGTATGCGTTTTACTATTTTCACTCCTGACTCAACTAATCCATTAGAACGAGACAGGTATGGACTAGAAGTTGTATGTGTGATGTTCCACGACTCTAGGAACTGCTTAAATTCTTCTGAGTTCATCGGTGGACCATTATCTGAGTTTAAAATTAGAGGTATCCCGTGGCGACTAAATATAGGTTTGAGCGCATTTATTAATGCTTTAGCCCCTGTTGAACTTACATTTGCAATTTCTATATAATTGGAGTAATAATCTTCGACAACTAGTATAATTTGATTTTTGAATTTTAAATAATCTATCCCGACCTTTTCCCATGGAAAAGAACAAATTTTGTGTGACATCAGTGGTTCTGGTTGATTACCACTCCTGTGTGACAAGCAAATTTCACAATTTTCCACAGTCTGCTGTATATCATCAATCATGTGACATTAATGGCCAATACACAACTCCTCTTGCAAAATTTTTAGATTTTTCTATGCCTTGATGCCCACTGTGTATTATTTTCAAAATTTCTGACCTTAATTTTTTAGGAATAATAAGACTGTTTCCTTTCAACAATAAATTTCCGACAGAATGAATTTCATGACGACAGTTCCAATAAGGTAAGACTAATTTGTTGACTTCTGACCTTCTTTCAGGCCATCCTTCTTGATAATATTTCTTAAGTAGCTGTAAGGACTCATCATTGACTGTGCCTTCGGTAAGCCATTGAAGACGTTCTTCTGATATAGGTAAGTTTTTTAATAGCATGTTGACATGAACCATAACATCTTCATCCAGCTCATCTTCACTGGTCTCCGGTAAAGCTGCACGTGATAATGTATCCGCAATGTACATTTTAGTACCAGGTTTGTATTCAACATTTAGATCATATGCCTGTATTCTAAGCATTAGCCTCTGGAGACGTGATGGGACTTCTGCTAATGGCTTTTTAAATAATGTAATTAAAGGACGATGATCAGTTTCAACGGTGACTGTTTTGCCATAAATATATTGATGAAACCGAATACAACCAAAGACAATAGCATATAGCTCTTTTTCTATTTGTGCCATCCGGGTTTGACTAGATGTCAATGTTTTAGATGCATAACAAATTGGATGTGACTCTTGAAGTAAAACTGAACCAACGGCTGACTGACTTGAATCGACTGACAACGTGACTTCTTTGTTGACATTATAGTGTGATAAGACTGGTGCTTGACAAATAATATTTTTTAGCCGTTGAAAAGTAGCTTCATAACTATCATTCCATGACCATTCACTTGACTTTTTTAATAATAGACGGAGAGGCTCAGTTTCCTCTGCTAGATTCTTTATAAATCCTCCCAAATAATTTAAAATACCAAGAAATCTTTGTAGATCCTTGAGACAGGTAGGAGACGGCATATCTTTGATAGCTCTGACTTTTTCTGGGTCTGGTGACACTCCATTTTCTGAAAATATGTGACCTAAATACTTAACTTTTGTGCAACCGAATTTGCATTTACTTTTATTAAACTTCAAGTTAACTTCGACAGCTTTCTTAAAAACTCTTTCCAAATTCTTATCATGTTCCTTTTGATCCTTGCCATATACTAACAGATCATCCGCATAGACTATAACTCCGGGTAATACACCAAATATTTCTGTCATAATTCTATGAAATATCTCAGGAGCACAATTAATACCAAATGGAAGCCTTTTAAATCTGTAGCGGCCAAATGGCGTGTTGAATGTACATAACTTTGAGCTCTCAGTATCCAGACGTATAACCCAAAATCCACTACTTGCATCAAGAGTAGGAAAACATGACGCTCCATGTAGCTTTGACCTTACGAAGTCAATGGTAGGTATTGGATAATGTGATCGACATATTGCTTTGTTTAAGTTTCTTGGGTCCAGACAGACTCGAAGTTTGGCATTTTTCTTTTCAACTAATATAAGGGAACTTACCCATGATGTAGGCTCGGTTACTTTGGTGATGACATCCATACTTTCCATATTGTCCAATTCCTTCTTCAGTTTATCATGTAATGAGAATGGAATTTTCCGCGGTGGATCAATTTTAGGACGAACATCCGTGTTGACAGTGATGTGACACTCACCAGGTAGACAGCCCAATCCATCAAATACAGATTTATAGTTTGACAATAGACTCTGTAAAGTATTATTTTTATTAACATAGTATGACTGTAAATATGACTGTTCATTATTACATGACTGTGACTGATTATATGACTGTGACTGATTGCATGACTGTGATTGATTATTCAATTCTGAAACATTAAAAACTCTTTTGACAAGACCTAATTCTGAACAAGTATTTTTACCTATGACAGTTGGAGAAGACACATTTGCAATAATAAAATTAATCATTTTTGACTGGGGTTGACTATTTATATAATAGATACATTCAAGTCTTTGTTGACCTAGTATAGGTATCCTATTACCACAGTAAGATGTTACTTTGGCATGACATGGTGACAACTTTTCTATGACATTTAAGGACTGAAATACATGATATGACATGACATTTGAATCACTTCCTGTGTCCAAGATACAAAATACTGTTTTGTTATTAATAGTAAGGTTAAGACTCCATTCAGAATTTGATGATTTTGAATTTAAATGTCCGACAAAGAAATAATTTGACTTATTACCTTGATCCAAGTCTGAATCCTGTACATCAACTAATCTTACTCTATTTGACCTACAGAAAGCCTCATAATGTCCTCTAACATGGCACTTTCTGCACTTCGCATTTGTAGCGGGACACTTGTACTTGTGGACCTGGCCACAACGGGTACACTTTGTTTGTTCTTGACTTACTGGCCTTGACTGATACCTTGACCTGGACAGAGACCTTGTTCTGGACTGTGATCTGGCTCTGGACCTCCCTCTCGCTGAAGACTGAGACGATGACTGTTGGTAAAAAACTGAAGATCCTTTGAATTCAGCTGCTTGTGACCTCGCCGACACAATACTTTTAGATAACGTTCTTGCCCTGTCTAACGTTAAATCCTCTTCGAGTAAAAGTTTCTCTCGGACGTGTTGATAGTTTTCATGCATGTTAGTTATATAGATGTCCTTGATCATTCTATCCTGTAAATCACCGAACTCACAAGATTTGCTTTTGTTTATAAGCGAAGTCAGGAAATCTTCCAGACTTTCATCAGACTTCTGACGTGTTGTGAAAAATTGATAGCACTCATATGTAATATTTTTCTTCGGTACAAAATATTGCTCAAATTTGGTAACGAGCTCTTTGTAGGTGATTTTTTCTATATCGAAGTTGAAAGTATTGAATATTTCTATGCATTCTGTTCCAATAAAATGTAGTAATACCGCGACTTTTCTGGAATCATTTTCGTCATAGATACCACTTGCTTTGAGAAAGATGGTGAACGATTGAAACCATTTCTTCCAATTGTGAGATAAATTGCCATCTAAGCTCATTGGCTTTATGTTTCCGACAATATTTAATCTTTTATGCGACACATTTTCTTCTTCTGTGGTAGCAGAACGCGGTGGCGGTGCCTTTTTTGACTCTGATTTTTCCGCCATGACTCACGTGTATGTTCGTGTTTTTCGACTGACGACTTGTTCTTTGAAGACTTTTCACTTTTTGAATCTGAAGAACACACCTGACACCATGTAATGTTCTTATGGGTTCTTCTTTAAGACTTTTAAATTAAACACGTAATGCGACGCCATGATGATTTATTGCAAAAGTGTATCAACGAGAACGACCTGGGATGCCATAGTAAAATATTGATTACAGTGTTGCCAAAGACTAGCATAATAAATATTAGATCCATAGACTAATGATAGCACTACTTCACTGCGATCTCACCTGATGCTAAGTGACGATGCAGCCGATGTTATCGTACTAACTTGGAAGGGGTAAGTAACCCGCAACAATAGATAAAAATAGTAAAGATAGGCCGATCCGAACATTTTACGTAAACCTTCTTCATACAAGCAAATAGTAGCGTTATCTGTCAAAATACCCGCCGCCGCCGCTGCCCGAACTACCACGTGGCCTTATACTGTTGGTACTAATGACTCCCATAAACTGGCGACATTTTTTCGCTCTGTTTGCCCTGTCTTTAGTATATAAGTCTGTGCCCGCAACAGTTTCTATACACAGCGCAAAATGTTCCGAAACAGATATCGGATTCGTAATTCGTATTAAACGCAATGTAAGTGAGCTGTGAAGCCTTAATTCGGCCCAAGTTTTCTCGATCAATACTTACTCGGTTGAATAGGTACCGGATCGGGATATTTCTGATATTAGTGCTGTGACGTTATAAGCTTATGAGTACCTAATCTTCTTATAAAAATAAATAAATAAATAAGCCTTTTATTACTGAACACCTTCGTTTACAATTCAATAAACAAAAATAGGTACAGTACTTATTACTATAACATACAGATAGGTATCTTTCATAAGGAACATGCCTACCAATTATTATTATCATACAACTTTTACTTATTAATAACTATTACCTACAGTCTTCTCAATTTTCTTATGCTTATATAAAATACCCGTGCCAATTTTTGTTACCAAACCGAAACGGCTCGATTGCTATGAAATTTTCTGTTTAAATTCGGTAGGTTTGAGAGTAGGTAGTAAACTATTTTTTTTACATCCCTAATGGCAAAACAAAGTTTGCCGGGTCACCTACTCATTATAGTACAACTTTCCTTACATAAACATAAAAGTTTATTGTCATGATGACATTATCTCGTAAGGAGACGGAAGCATTATATCCCTCTTATTCTAAGAATCCTTATACAGTTAAGAAATTCTTCAATAATAACTGATTTATGATTGTTATAGTATAAGAAAGCTGCATATTATATTTATTACGTTTCATTTAAACATTTTTATTTCAAAACTAGTGTGTTTCTCTGAGTGGACTTTTATTCGTTTTATGAAACCGGAATTACGTAATACAACTTCAAACCGAGTGCGACATCTGTTGCTCATATTATGACGGTAGATGAGTCTCAGAGCGTTGTGGTTATTTCAAGGAAATGGTCTTTTGGACGCGTCTTCCCACGGACAGCTTTATACGTGACACGTGATGCAAAGCGTTTTATATGCTAATACAGCAGGGAAACCAGGGCTACATAGTAGCTAGATATAATACATGTACATAAGGGAAGGATGTATTCATAGATAAGACCTTCGCGGTAGTAATGGCTCATACCTCTTTCTTTAGAATGTTTTTGAATTAAGAATTTTATTAATTCGTACTCAACTTTAAATTGGGACTTCAATAAAATATGAACATGAAGATCAAAATGTTATATTATTTTATTTAAAACCCTGATTATATATTAGCTTCGCCCGCGGCTCAGACCCTGATTTCGGTCCGTTGCAATTGGTAGCACTAGCGCCCTCAGATTTGAGCGGGAGGTCCAGGGTGCGATTTCTGACAGAAGGAACTTTGAAATAGTTTAATATCTAAATTAGATCTGGTTCGGTCTGGCAGGAGGTTTCGGTTGGTTACTACCCTGTACCGGCAAAGATGCACTGCCAAGCGAATTTGCGTTCCGGTGCGAAATTGTGTAGTAACTCCAACGGATTTACCCACCCCTTCCAAGCTAGTACGGAAACACAAAATTATACCTTTAAGGCACCTGAGAAATGTATGTAAAAGAATTGTCACAATACAAAACAGATTTTTCATCTCCAAAAAATCAGCTTACATTTTAACATTATATCGTATGTACGAAGAGCGGCCAGACATAAATAGCCACGTGTCTCTCCGGAACTGCATTCCAGACGGATCGGAAGTGGGCGACAGGAGGGGTGTCTCTGCAATATATTACTCTGTGCTGACGAGGGGCTCATGCAAATTGTAGTGTTACTTTCAAACGTGCTAGCTAGCAGCTACTCGTTGTTGGTGAAGAAAACGGTCGTATCATGCGACAAAAAGACCTATACAACGTATTTAAAAGGTTCCTCCTAAAAAGTTTAATGTTAGTTTGGGATTGAAATGTTATGCACCCCTGTTTATAAAAGAACAGACAGAATATACTAATGATTAGGATTACCATGAACATTCACCTCGACAAAGTAAGTACGTTTGCACACAAAATACTACAGGTTAGATCACACACTGCAATCTCACCAAATATTTTAATTTTTAAGTGACAAGGGGTTGGTAAGAATAACCCATAATTTTGCTACAAAGAATCGCACCAGACCACTAAATCACTTGCTGAGGCGTCTTTGCCTATAGGTTGGTAATCGGCCGCGGCTAAAGGCTCAGGTCTAGTCTGAACCCGAGTCAATTTAGAAATTATGAAATTTTAGCACTAAGGAAGGGATTTTTTAAAACTCACCCACCCACCACTAAGAGGGGAAACGGAGGTCCAAAATTGTATGGAGAAATGCTCGTTCACGCCGCTTTGTGTCCCAAAAAAAATTCAAAATCCATGGAATCAAAAGATTATAGTAAAAACCCGAAATTGATGTTACGAGTTACGTTGCGAGTGGAGTTACGGGCAAAAGCTGTTAAATAAAATTCTTCTATTTATCTCCTCTAATTACAGCGACTGCGTGATTATCGCGAACAGTTAGAAATAGCCACGTTTCTTCAGTCCGGAACTACATTCCGCAGACGAACGGAAGCCAGCGAAGGGAGGGGAGTCTCTGCGATGTATTACTCTGTGCTGACAAGGGGCCCCATGTAAACTGTACGTTGTTAATGACTTTAGAAAATGGTGGTCTTTAAATAAAATAGTCGTATCCATACAATTCGTCTAAGTGTACACATAATTTTCAAAAATATCCTTTTTATACCTATGTTTACATTTTTTGAAGTCAAAACTTTATTAGGCGCAAGGAGTTTTTGAAAAGGGAAAACACCATTACCAACCACATTAGTAACCGACTCTTTAGAAATGGCAAAACAACGTTTACTGGATCAGTTAGTAATTAATAAAATGACAACATCAGTTCGAGTATCCAATAATTTATTACAAAATATACACAAAATATTTGATTTTTTACCCAATTCTGTAACATTAGGTGTAGTTTTCTTTGGGTTTTCTCAGCTCATGACATGTCATATTATACCCTAGCCATTTTTCACGGCTATTCGCTGACGTGGCGAATGCAAATCGTCTCTAGAGTAACGACCTTAGAGCTTAGAGTTATGAAAAAAAGGTAATATGACGGACCCTCCAGTTCTAGGTCATTTATTATCTAGAATATGGGATATTTCATATTACCTGTGAAGATGCCGCGGGGTTTCGGGAAATTATTGCAAAAGTTTTTGTGGTAGAATGAGGAAGGAAAATGTGGATAGCAAACATAAATTGTACATTACTACAGCATCGGCCAGCAAAAGAGGCATTGATGGACGAACGTGTAACGCCGAGGCGAAACCGAGGAACACATATGGGAGTCCATCAATGCCTAGTTGTGGCCTAGTACTGCGGTGGTATAGTACTTTTCTCAAACGATACGCGAAAATTAAAACTAAATAGTACATAGGCAGAAATTTTCAAAACCAATCACGAACAACAAACAACAATAATTTCTTCCCTGTCAAAGTGTTTCATTTTTTTTCAAAAAACAGCTTTTTATTTGCAAGCTAATTCGAAATTAAAAAAAAAGTTTCATAAGTTATCTCCTTGGTTGTCATACTCTCTGAGAGAAAGACGTGACATTCAAATCACACGACAAACATGAGTTTAGAATATAATTTATTTGGCCGCTAAACCGCTGCTTGGCCGGTACAGTAATTTCGATTTATCCCGAATCTAAGGTTTGCGAAAACTATTATTATACCCCTCAAAGATTTAACTCTAGATACGCCCTAAGCCTACATTGCGCACTCGGAAAACGTCCACAAACATGCTGAGTGAGTGGAGTGCTCTCTGCATGCTCATGCTGCCTGTAGTTTGCGATTGTGTGACAGAGAACGCAAGTGCAAATTTCGTTTAAGAGTAAATGAGACCTCGCTATATCACCATTTCTTATGTCGCTGTGTGTGTAAGATGACAACGTGTCACACACAAGACAAAAACGTGGACGTTTTTGGAGGTTTAGGGCTCATCTAGCGATTTAAATCTTTAATACCCTTTATGTAATTGAACAGGAAGACCCACAACGATAGGTACAATAGACTCACGTCGCCCAATTTCCAAAAACTGTAACACAGGTCAGTTAATAAGGGTTGAGTTCGACATGTGGTCGTCTGGGGTGGAACAGACCCCAAGAGATCGCGTGTCCATTCGTCTTCCGCAGCTGCCGTGTAGGGTTACGAGGGTTCGATTGTTATGCAGGTTTCGGCATTTGGGACTGTATTATATGTCTATTAGTTGCGTCCCAGGGTTGAATCGTTTTTGGTAAGTGAGAATAAAATTACATCGATTAATATAGTTTATTTAAAAAAAATAACAGACAGAGAGACTCAAAAGGTTAATGTTCGATCAATGCTAATAGATGATGTGCTTAAAATATAGGTGTAACTTATAGAAAGATGTCCATCCGTACTGTTACTACAGTTGTTTGTCTAATTTTTACCGTGACCCCTAAGACACGGGTTTACTAGTTTAGGGGTCTATGCTAGATAAGACAAGTGTATTTTTAATTTGTAGAAATAAACGTTATTATTATTATTTTTATTATTATTTAACCGTTGATAATGCACATTTAAATAAATTAAAAAAAAATGTGGTGTATAGTTTAACTGACATGATGTTATAATTATAACATCTTGCCATCTAAAAATGTATATCCTAAGTAGGATATACAAATCCTATCCTAGATCCAAGGTAGGACTCTTCTGGTAGGAGTCTCCTGGTACTGGTAGGAGTCATTCTTAATGACGAAGTACGCTCCGCAAAGAGGACGAGAAATACGTGACGTATGTTGAAGCCAAAATTTTCCCAAATATTATGGCGTCGTAACCGCCCGCAACATTACGGTACCGCTGACAGCACATTAACATAATGTGCTGTCGCTTACATTAGCGCCATTTTACAGGTTTGGCAAATTAAAAAGGATGCTTCAGGGCGGAGCCTAAAACATATGCGTGACGTCACTAAGTGCTAATCCTTTATACGAGTATGGTTAATCAATGATTGTTCTACGTTGAAGCAGGATATTTCTGTGTTTCACTTTAAAAGGCACTGTAAGCCGACGTGATTCTGACTAAGAAATGTAGTCTTGATCAGAAAAGATTCCCATCCTGCCCGGCAAACGATTGCACGGTGCATAACGGGCAGGATGGGAAATTTTTGTGCCATCCTGCCCGGTACCGGCCAGAGGCACCGGGCGAGATAGGACCAACCCAAGATGATGGGTTATGACTATAGTGGAGTGCGTCGTATGATATGGAACCCTCGTAAACTTAGTTTTAAGTCGACTTGGAGTTATCGCCATACAAATGTGACAAATATTATATTGACCTTTTACAAGAGCCTGTATATTAGGCCTATGTGAAATAAAGATATTGTACTAAACTTTGTGGAAAGCACTGTAATTAACATGGGTAGCGAATCACATAACATTAGATGAAATTTTGGCTCATTTTTGTTATGCTATACAAAATCTTTCGGCCTTTTTGCACGTTTTACAGATAAAGAAGACTTCGTCCAAGATGTTGTAGTAGTAAAGTAAAGTAAAGGCGGAGATAAGCCGACCCGCCCTTTATAAATCAGCCTAAATCCATTTGCCGGTGTCTCGTCGTTTCTGTAGAACGGTTTTATTGAAAAACACTATCTTGGAAACTACCGCTGGCACCTTCTTATGAAACTGAACTTTATTCCACTAAAGATAGGGTAAATTTCGTGAATGTGACGAAGGTTGTTTTTCACTGTTGACAGGGTTTCCTCGGAAAGAATTCGGTGTGTTCCCATTAAACAGTGCATCGGAGGTAATGGCAGTGCAATGGAGGATAAACAGGAGGGTTCCGTGAGGAAATTGGAAAGGTGACTTCGACAGCTGCACGGTGTCTAACTACGTTAAGGCGAATTTAACGTAGTTTATTTCGTTTTCTTATTAAATAGCAGTTGATTCGCGTTTCTGAAGTTAATAATTCAGTCTGCTTAAATTTTAGACTGATTGAGCTATGCTTGGAGTATCTCTACGTGATGAAATGAGGAGATCCGTAGACGAACTAAAGTCACGGACATAGCTCAACGTATCGCGAAGCTGAAGTGGCCATAGGCACACATAGGTCATAGAACCGACGGAACTTGGGGACCCAAAGTGCTGGAATGGCGACCGGGAAAGCGCAGTTTTGGCAGACGTCCGACCAGATGGACTGACGACATTATAAGAGGGAAGTCGCTGGATACAAGTAGCGCAGAACCGTGTCGGTTCGAAATCATTGCAGGAGACCCAGCAATGGACGTCCGTCAGATGAACGAACGAGTTTGTGAGATTTATTGACATCGCAAATACTGAACCGATTTGGCTGAAATTTCAATAGAAATAGATTTATACCCTAGCTCGATTTTTAATCGGAAAATACCATGATTCCCACGAGGTTGAATTAAGACCGTATTTCAATTGAACGGAGACGCGGAAATACTGAAATTTAAATTCAATTATACAATTTACAAGTCATCCTCCCTACCGCACGGGTCTAGTCTCTTATATAAGAGCAAATAATTTTGTCACTCATTTACACATCGCCTTTATGAGATTAAGAGAGGTTAGGCCATTGACTACGCTAATCAAATCAGGCTTCACACACCGTTGACAATATGGACTTTTGAACATGAGTTCTGATATAAACACTTTTAATGCAACCCCTCAAAACTTTGCCAAGTTTCTCACATGTTTATAACACGAGTAAGTAAAACTTTACCACAAAAGTATAGAAGACTCTACCAAGAAGGTACAATAATATGTGCCTCGCTCGTTATAGTCAACTTTGCACATTATAGTTCCACGATCCCAAAAGTTTCAGCGAAGATCAGAAGTTTCTGCGAAGATCATATTTACGTTTAACGTACGGGTTTGCATTCTTACGTGGTATTTTGTATGTCAATGTGCTACATTTTGTGCACAGTATGTCAAACTGGATAACACTAAACTGCTCCCTTTAAGGATGATTAACCAGTCCAATTTTTATTGACCCGAAGCCCCTAAAGACTTTCAAATTTAAAAATCATGTATAAAAGTCTATAGAATAGCAACATGATTGGGGAAAAATTCTCGATTGAAAGTTTTCCCAATAATATATTTTATTATTATATTAGCTAACTCAGCAAACGTTGTTTTGTCCTATATTTTTTTCTTCATTTAAAGGTATGGAATATTGTTTTTTATGACCTTTTCTCAGATCTTCGATATGTAGACAAAGTATTCAATAAAACTAATATAATGCGTTAAATGTCGTGAGGTTTTTCACGTCGGTGAATACCTAATACCTAATGCTTTATTGCTTGAAACTGGACACATTCACTCTTCGAATATAATAATAGGAGTATATTGTTTCGACAAAGCAATGTCCATGTATTTCCACAGAGAGACCTATTCGTATTATGAAATGTGATCCTTCGACACAAAGTTAATGGATGCATTCAACTGAAGGAACTGTTTCATAAGACCTGCCTGCCACAGACAATAGCATCGTATGGCGATCGGGTTATTCAATACTTTATATTTCCAGCCAATATTTGATGAACATATTTAACGTCCAATGTTTGGGCCAATATCAGATACCTACAAGACAAATGTGAAATACTTTTGGCAACATTTGGTCCAGTTTTGAAAAAAGCTGATAAAATTGCACAAAAGCGTATCAAGACATGTCTTCAATTGTCTCGTTAGTTTGTTTGTTTGAGACACATAGATTAGAGTATAAGCATAAACTCATACTAGATCAAGGCAAGGCTTATGCTGAGTGAAGGCCCATTTGGGCTTGCACAGTGTTCTTCTTGTTCTTTCTTTCTCTCCTGTTCATAAGTACCTAATGTGCATTACCAATGAACTTTTTTTCATTTCATTTTATTTTCATTTCATCACGTGTCAGAATTCAGAAAGCCAATGTGTAATATTATTTGAGACAAAAAATTTAATGCGTATCATGTCTGCACTTTTGTCGGCCTATAGCTTGACCGCTATAAACTTGGCCCTCCCATGGTCTGCGGGACGCGGGGCGGGTGTGCGATTGGCTATACACGATACGATGTAATGACTCGCATCTTGAGAATTCGCCTATGGTATTTTCTTGAGTATGTATCATTATCCACGTCGCAAGATTAATATTATCGGGTGTAGCGTAATTCACGTCAGTCTGACAGCTGATTAGTAGAGTGCACTGTTCCCTATTCTATGGATCCACAGTGAACCTAGCCTGAATTGTATAGAATGTTTAATCCATAGAATAGAGATCAGTGGTTGAGTAGCTCCCGCCCCGCGTCCCGCAGACCATGGGAAGTTTATAGCGGTCTATAGCTACAGTGACCAATAATATCAGATACTTTTGCCAATATTGGGGCCAATATTGGGTCCAACATTTGATGCACTTATTATGAACGATCTAATCGCATGCATCGCACTGGTGAAGGAAGCGCATACGGAGGCGTTACACAAGAGCCGCGTCCACAAACAATAGCATTGTATTCAATGACCGGGTTAGCTTGCGTTTTGTACGGGAGCGATCCGTGACGCGGAGGTACAATCGGGGACGTAATGGCTAATGAGCTTATTCAGTGATACCGCCATTGTACACGGATATCGCACGAACATGGATAAAATACCTTTTGAAGGAGATATAAAAAATTGGCCAAGTGCGAATCGAACTTGCGCACCGAGGGTTCCGTACTGCTATAGAAAAAGTAATCCATAAGAATCACTTTTCTTACCCAACTGTAAACTTAACTTTGTATTTCGAGGTTAATTTTTAATACCAAGAAAACTACTCACTATAGATCTCGTTCAAACCAATTTTCGGTGGAAGTTTGCATGGTTATATACGTACATGATATATTTTTTTTTAGTTTTACCATTCTCTTATTTTAGAAGGGACGAGGACACACATTTTACCACTTTGGAAGTGTCTCTCGCGCAAACATTTTCGAAGAATTTTTGAAGACCTATCGATGGATAACCCCACACGTGGGTACAGTGGCGGCATAAGCTATAGTTTACGATAATTTAAAACAATCACACGAATTCGTACATGTTTTCCGGACGTTTCTATCACAGATCAGAGAATGAGTTTTTTTCTATGGTCAACGCAATGTCGTCGCACGGGTGGCAAAATGGGAAAATAAAACTTCTGTTGCGCTTTGTCGCACTTCAGAATTTTTTTGGCACTGTTTAACTATTTTATTGCCTCGCGCGCAGCAAGACACTTCTGCTACTTTAGAACACTCGAGATTAATATCATAAAAAGACCTCTCGATCGAGCCTTAGGAAAAAACTTTTGAATTAAAACTTACCTTTGATAAGGCTCAGTGTAATAAACGTGTGTAGGTACAGTGCATTACCTGTAATAAATAAAAGTTACATTAAAACAAGTACAACACATAAATTAAATTTCATTAAAAAAAAAACGACATTCCTCATTTACATTCATTATGACATATGGACGGACGAACAGACACACGAATCTATAATGGTTCCGTTTTATTTTTTGCCATTTGGCTACGGTACCCTAAAAAGATGTCATCCATTGCATAAACAATAATGTACTAAAAATACTTATCTATGCTATTGCTTACTCTATCACAAGAGCGAACCTTATTCGCATATAGGAAATCTCACAACAGTTCCAAGTAGGGGTTTATGGAGCTAAAATATTCACCTTATGATGCATTGACCTGCGTTACTGAGTGTACCAAGGCACGGCGTATCTCGAACATATCTCGAACCGATCTAGAACTCGTTATGGTGATGTCGAGCCGTCATAATGTGCAGGAAGCGACGCGTACACATGAGTAAAATGCGCCTAAACTAAGGATAGATACAGTGAGATTTTAGAAAGGTTCAATGTACTAAAGACTAATTTTTAGTGAAACTTTTATTACCTACATCGTCTCTAAAATTTTCGTCTGTGTGATGCATGTCGCGTGACGGTCGGCCGCGGAGTAGGGATAAAGTAAACGGCGCTCGTCAGAGCAGCCAAGGCCACGAAAGTTTCAGTTTTACCGTGGTTTCATAAAACCACACAATCGTTTTTAGGGTTCCATACCAAAATGGTAAAAATGGAACGTCCTCTACTTCGGCCGAGACACCTTAAACTCGTAACTTTCGATTGGATTGACTCGTAAATATTAATTATCGGGCCTTGTAAAATTACTTGTAAGTATTAAATATTCATTAGATCAATAATAATAACATAGAGCACATGCAAGGAAGTGTTATAGCGATAGCGATACTGGCGCCTCGATGTTGCTATTTGTGTCACGAACTGCAGTCATTTGTCAGATATCACGTGCCTATTTTGATGCACACGTGGAACATTGTTTCTAATGTATTCATTAGAGGTTTGCTATGAGAAGTTACTTTTATAGTTCTTAGAAAAACAACAATGTACACTAAGCAGTGCAATGTGAACTACCTACATTGTCGTTGATAGAGTCAAGTACCTATAAAAGTTGTAGAATGTACAACACATACATACTTAATTTACATAAATAATTTAAAAATTAAAAAACATTGTCCTGTAGTGAAACTATTTTTTCTAAAAAAATATAGCCTTTGTAACTCGGAATGATGTAAGGATTCTAACGATACACCATATAATATCCAAATCTATTCAGCCGTTCATGGAATAAGGAAAGTCACATACATACATACATACATACATGAACCCTAAAACATTACAATCCTTTTTTTGAGCAGTCGTGTAAAAAAAAAATAATGCTTGCAAACTGTTAGAATATCGATAAATAAATAATGCCTATTTTATTTATCGACCAACATTTGTACTTCCACAAGTGAATTATTTGCAAACAATCCGTGTTTTACAATGAGCCAACAAACAAATATTAGTCATTAGGTACTTGAAAACTAGCAAATTACACGCTTTCATTACTTCATGTACATTGTACACAAACATTACGCGTAAATACTAAATACTCTATTAATCTATATATATAAAAGAAGAAACTGACTGACTGACTGACTGACTGACTGACTGACTGAGTGAGTCATCACTGACATATCAACGCACAGCCCAAACCGCTGGGTCTAGAGACTCCAAATTTGGCACACATGTTCCTTGTGAGGTCTAGGGGTGCACTAAGAAAGGATTTTTCAAAATTCGCCCTCTAAGGGGGTGAAACGGGGGTCCGAAGTTTGGATTTTATCAAGTTAAAATACGTCTTCACGCCGCAACTACTGTACCGATTTGGCTAAAATTTGGAATGGAGGTATATTATATCTTGCATTACCATATAGGCTATATTTCATCCCGAAAAAATTCATGGTTCCCGTGGGATAAGTTAAAAACCGAAATTCACGCGGAAAAAAAATCTCACGCCGCAAGTACACAACCGATTTGGATGAAATTTGGAATTGATATAGATTATATCCTGGGTTAGTAAATAGGGTACTTTTCATCCAGGAAAAATCCATGGGTTTTGCAGGAGAAGGGAAAAACCGATATTCACGCGGGAAAAATACTACTTCCCGCCGTAATTACTGAACTGATATGGCTGAAATTTGAAAAAGAGATAGACTATATCCTGGATTAATACGAAGGCTACTTTTCGTCCCGAAAAAAATCATGGTTCCCGTGGGATTAGTAAAAAACCGAAATTCACGCGGAAAAAAATCTTCATGCCGCAAGTGCACAACCGATTTGGCTGGAATTTGGAATGGAGATAGATTATATGCTGAGTTAATAAATAGGGTACTTTTTATCCCAGAAGAATCCATGGTTTTTGCAGGAAAAGTGAAAAACCGATATTGTCGCGAGAAAAATACTTCTTCACGCCGTAATTACTAAACTGATATGGCTGAAATTTGGAACAAACAAACTATATCTTGAATTAATACGGAGGCTACTTTACGTCCCGAAAAAATTCATAGTTCCCGTGGGATTAGTAAAAAAACCGAAATTCACGCGGAAAAAAAATCTTCATGCCGCAAGTGCACAGACGATTTGGCTGTAATTTGGAATGAAGATAGATTATATCCTGGGTTAATAAATAGGCTACTTTTTATCCCGGAAAAATCCATGGTTTTTGCAGGAAAAAAGGAAAAACAGATATTCATACGCGAAAAATACTACTTCACGCCGTATTTACTGAACTGATATGGCTGAAATTCGCAATAAAGATAGATTATATCCTGGATTAATACGAAGCCATTTTCTTTACAAGACATCGAAATCCTCCATTAAGAACTCTCAACATTGCTGGACATAACGTCAAATGGAATCGTTCTGTCCGCTATCTCGGCGTTACTTTAGATACTAAATTAAACTGGTCCAAACATACCTCTGACCTACGCATCAAGGGCGCACAAGTACTTGGCGGACTTAATCCAATCCTAAATCGTAAGAGCAGGCTAAGCTCTCAAACTAAACTCCGATTGTATAGCGCACTTGTAAGGCCAGCCCTTACCTATGCTTGTCCCATCTGGAGCAATACTTGCATTACTAACCATAAACTTCTCCAAGTAATACAGAATAAGGCACTAAAAATTGCTTATAATACTCCTTTCAAGACTAACTTAAAACAATTGCATAGACGAATAAAATTTCCGGAGTTACTTGAATTTATTCTCAAACTCACACGAAAATTCTATACTAAGAATAAGCTGCACCTAATCCTCTTGTTGCAAACATTTGCACCACCAAGATCACTGATCTACCGTATATCGACAGATACGGAACGTATAGACTACCACATCACTACCTATTGTTCCCGCGGGTCGATGAGAGTGTGTGCACCTAACGCCGAGCGGCACACGAGCGATCATGATTTTGCAAACTACCCGCTCGCACGTCGTTTGCGCGCGGTAGACGGGCCACCGGGCGTATTGTTCATACTTTATCGTATAGCAAGGCGCTCGAACGTTATGAATTTTATATGTTTGTCCTCTTATGTTGTAAAGCGATAATATCAACAAATATGTCGCAATCATATTGTATTATTAAAATTTAGCTATATAATATAACCGTTACGTATTGTACATTAATAATATAAATATTATGTAGAAAATTTTAAGAGGCTTTCAGCCTGAAAATATGTGAAATCCATGTTTCTAATAGTTATTTTTTGTTATTGTAGCTATTATGTTAATTATTTATGATAATAAAGACTTTAAAAAAAAAAAAAAAAAAAAAAAAAAAAAAAAAAAAACGAAGGCTACTTTTCATCCCAGAAAAATCCATGGTTTCCGCGGGAAAACTGAAAAATTGATGTTCACGCGCGAAAAGTATTACTTTACGCTGTAATTACTGAACTGAAATTACTAAAATTCGGTAAGGAGATAGATTTTATCCCGGATTATTACATAGGCTACCATTCATCCCGGAAAATTCCATGGTTGATATAATACGAGTGAAAAGCTGATATTCACGAGGCAAAAATATTCCTTCATGCCATAATTACTGAATTAATTTAGCTGAAATTTGGAAGAGATATAGATTATATCCTGGATTAATACATTTACTACTTTTTATCCCGGGAAAATCCATGGTTTCTTTGATAATAGTGAAAAATAGATATCCACGCGGGAAAACATTCCTTCACGCCGTAATTACTGAACAGATTTGCCTGAAATTTGAAATGGAGATAGATTATATCCTAGATTAATAGATATGGTACTGGGAATCCACAATTACTGCGGAAATAGTGAAAACAAATATTTATGCGGGAGATATACCTACTCCTTTACGGCGCAACTGCTGAATTTTTTTGGCTGAAAATTGGAATGAAGACAGATTTCGTCCCAAATTAGCACAAAGGCTACTTTTTATTCCGGAAAATAGATGGTTCCCGTGTGTAGGGAAAACTAAAATTTGCGCGGGCGAAGCTGCGGGTTTCTGCTAGTATGTTATAATAACGAGTCCCACCTCCCAATTAAAATTGGTTTTATGTAATCAAAATACGTGGTCGTACGTAAGGACTTTGAAGTGAGAACTGCTTTAGACGTAGCGTTGGGCTTTCTTGAGATGGTAAAAAACATTGAACTCGCGCCTCTGTTACGTCTGTAAGTAACTTATGCACTTGAGTTAAGGAAATCAGAAACAACGAAGGTACCACAACACCCAAACCCGAGACAATGTAGAAAACTTATTTTTCTACATTGCCACGACCGGGGATCGAACCCGGAACCTCGGAGATGGCGGCGCCTTGAAAACCGGCACGCTAACCAGTCAACCACAGAGGTCGTCAAGTGCTGTGGTCCTTGCTAGTTCTTCTCGGTGCAAAACTGATTACCGAACGTAACGCGCGGAATAGGGTATTTGACTCCAATTTTTTTATTACTTATCATAAAGTAGAATTAAAATAATGACGTGCACTGAAAGAACTAATTAAATCGATCAAATAACAAAAAAGTTATAAGCATTTAAAGATTTGTGATTAGACAGAGATAGCAACAGAGACATTGTGACGTCACAACGTACCAATGCCATAGTAGCTTCGTGCGGCTTCATACAAATTTTCGTTTTGCGAGAAAGGGATAGAAGATCCCCCCACTCCAAAGTTTAAACGCCTGTAACTTTGTAAATCTTCGTTGGATTTTAATATTTCTTTCACTGCACGTTATTATTTTTATCCTAGTTTATAATAAAGTAATATTTTTTATCAAATTCAAAAGTAGTGTAAGACCCGATTGCGACTACGAAACTGTGACTTTCCAAAAGAGCCTTCAAGTAAGACTTCACGATGAAAATTAACTTTGCCCGATATTCTATACGTATGAACATTAGTGGACTAGAATCCATGCCTAACACATCCTTGAAATGAGTAGATACCAGACCAAAATGTCTACACAAATAGATATGACCTTGGAGGGGACATACATTACAGTCATATTTTCGACAGGACTTAAAAATGGGTTCCTACTTCCTACAGGAGTAATACAAGATGGGTCGTTAGAACTTGAGTCAAAATTCCCGAAGTACATCTGCCAAAATCCAATATTATATGAGATGCAATTTGGACAAGTAGAAACACGTGTTACACTACTTACCTCCCCCCCTTTGATGGCAGATCCCAGTTTCTAAGCAAACAAGCAAACTTAATAACCCACGCACGTACCATCTCCAGACGTCTTAGGAGACAATTTAAAAATATCTCCAGAACAAAATGCTGTGCAACACCCGGACTCTTATTGCCTAGTGTTTAAGGGTTGAATTTGAAGAGTCGGCACATTAAATAGGGTTGGTACCCTCGCGGAACCCTCTCGTAAGTCGTACATAATTAAGTAGGACAAATGCACCATGGCATCGTTCTAAACACAGGGGATGGCAGCCCTTGGATTTCACGCGGATATATTTGTTCGTATGGTTCTTAGGGTATATTAGATTCTTCAGTTTTAACGGCTTCAGTTCCTTGGAGTCTTTAAGAAATGAGGCAAGAACTTTGCGGCTTTTCGGATACTCACCAAACCTTTATGGTTAGCAGAGAAAGATGATAATAATGATGATCTAAAATATATAATGTCCATAGCAAATTCAAGGCCATGCATTCTAATTTTCTGTCAGGTCAAAAAGTTTGCAAGATTGTACCGAAAAAATAATTTGTTAGGAAATTGGGCAAGCCCCACCTCCATACCACTTTATACCGTAGATTTCGGTAATGACTTTTGACAATATTGTTAATTTTATTCAGTTACCTAACACTTTTGTCAGAAAAAGAGTCGATTTAAATTTTCATAAGAATAAGAAAATCATAAGAATAAGAAAATAATCTCTTATTACAATAACAGACAAAACCACTTTCACGAGGTTTACCCACCAAACTCCGGGGATGTTGTTTTTAAAAACAAAGTCAAAATTAATCCAAAGTGAAAACTCAATGCCGGCGAGACGATTGTCTTAATGGCGATGAAATATTATAAAAAAGAACGTAAAAAACAAACTCCCGCAGGAAGAGATAATACGCGTTTTTCTTAAGGCGCTATTCAATTGCGTCTCAAGGAGAGGTCTCACAAATACATAACAAGCATTACAAAACTTTTCTCGTTTGATAAAATTGACAATTCGACCGAATTTCAGCCAAGGCGGATCTATAAAAATAAAAAGATATCCCATCTGCATTGGATATAATGTTAGGTTTAGTGCACATTTGCGCCAATGTATGTGCAAGCATACTTCCACTATTTATCACACTAGCCTAGATTGACGGGACGAAAATGTCCCGATACGACAAATAAAAAATTATCCATTAACTAGGGATCCATTCCAAAATAGTAAAAATGGAACTCTTATTTTTTATTGGCTTCCCTGGGAATCGAATACAAGACTTTGGTGCCATTCTATTGCAATTTTATAACCTTTTGTAGTAGTTATAATTAGGCAACATAGTACGAGTATTTTTATTTTCAAGAGCTTAGTTCACAACTGTTTGAAAGTAAGCTTTTTGATAGGAGCGAAAAATTTCGCCGCTAATATTATTCAGGTATCTACCTATTTTTAAATAAATTAACATAGCTATAGAACTTTACAGATCGAATAGTAGGTACTATAGTAGCGTGTCAAGAACTCCTGCCCAGCATTGGAGCAGCGGCTTAATCCGAAAATTTTCTGCGGATTAAGGGAAAACACGAAAATAGAAGTAAGTAATTAAGTGACCCGAAAATGTTTTCAGACTATTCATCCAAATTTCAGGTGAGGCCGGGAGAGTTTTTTATCCCGTCTCCTTTAGATTTAACGGGGCACAGCTGGGTTATGTTTTTGCTCCCAACCGAAAATTGGTTTTAATTCGTCCTTTGATCATATTACGAGTGCTTTGCGGCAATTTTTTTTTATCTGCTCCTTTAACGTTATAAAAAAAATCTAGTATATTCTCGAATACAAAATGCTTATAATTATGTAGACCTGACGTGACTGTTACGGTGTAAAGGCGCAGCGGCAACTCTCCCGCCCCCTGCGTCGAAAGTCGTGGGTTCGATTCCCACAACTGGACTAAAAAAATTTTTATGAGCATAAATGTTTTCCAGTGTTTGGGTGTATTTTTATAGCCTCTTTGGTATTTTTTACATGACCCTGTCATATAAAAATACCAAATCGCTCTCGGCGTGTAGTTGCTTACATTAAAACTAACAACTTTTGTTCTAAAACTAAAAACTTGCAATTCAGCACTAAGCTCTTTGTATGTAATAACGCTGTGTGAAGCTTTCCAAACCGCATTTGACTAATGTGTTACTTATTAGGGGTTACTAAGACTAACCCCTCTAAAGTTAGTGATAGCATTTCAGCTGCCAAGTCATTTACCAACAGGTGAAAATTGAAATAACAATTTATGTAAGTTTTAGTGTCTAAATAAAGCTATATGAAACCTACCAAAACCGGCCAAGTGCGAGTCGGACTCGCGCACCGAGGGTTCTTCCATACCATAAAAGAAGTACTTAAAACATTGAAAGAATCACTTTTTTTCATGAATTTACGAGTATAATTTACTTGTAGGTACTTTTGTTGGCGGACCGCAAACCTAACTTTGTTTTTGCCGGTTTGTTGTTATCTCAGATCATTTTGAATGATCTGAGGTTGTTATTATCAAAAAAAGTATAACAGTTAGAGAGTTGATTTTATTTTTCCTGTAAAATACCACACTCAATATTGTTATCTCATTTTGAAATTTCAACAACCCGGTTTACCCCCTCTTTTAAATAAAAATTATTTTCAAAATTTTATGATTGCATTGACTTCGGGTCACTATTACCTAAAACTATTCCAAATTTCAAGTCGATAGCTTCGATAGTTACTGAAATAATCGAGTGTGACAGACGGACGGACGGACGGACGAACGGACGGAGAAAGTCTCACCATAAGGGTTCCATTTTTACCATTTTGGTATGGAACCCTAAAAATCGGACTTGAGGAACATAATATTATGTTAGTAGACAAATCGCGAAATGAATTTAAATAAAAAATGTGTTCAATGAAAAAAAAATGTTTCCTCAGCCGCGTACAAACTCAGTGCTCATTAAATTCCAACTAGCCCAGATTTCGCGGAGACCTTTTAGAACAGAGATTAGCAGGTTTTTACACAAAGCCGCGTGTTACCTCAGCCGCTCATTACGCATGACCTACTGACACGATACATTAATTACCTGCGACCTCTCCGGCCCTAACTATAGGTACATACATTTAATAAACCTCCGACGCAAAAAAAATGGGGTGTTATAAATAAGTTTGACGTCTGTGCGTTCATCTGTGGCATCGTAGCTCTTCGTAGTTTTTTTTTTTCATTTACATTTAAATCACCATTTATTTCACCATTGTGAATTAGTGGGAATCCGGGAGAGTTTTCATGACTATGTTTGATGAAAATCAGCCCGTTGTCACCGCCAAAAAATGGCGCATTACATTTGTAAAGAATGAAAATAGCTGCCTGTACCCTCAATATGGCCGACATCCAAATTCAAGATGGCCGACGATTTAAAAGTTTTATTGGTTCAGGTTGTTATTAATTTCCCAAGTTAAAGTTTTTAAATTGTGGTTTATTTTGTGTGGTAACTTTGAATAACTAAGTTTAATTGCGTTACTAGATACCAATAGGATATCTGGGTTCATTTTAAAGAATATTTAAATTAAGCTGGAAAGATTAATTGGCACCTCAAACTTTGTAATAACTTTCCAGACAGGCTAGTTTGATATGGGCATTTCAAATGGATATAGATATTATTGATGATAATGATTTATACCGAACTAAATTAGTACTTATACCTATATTGATCTATGAAACTGATCACTTCAACTGTCTCGTTAAAACCGCGGCTGATTACTATCATAATATAACAAAGACAAGTACCAAGCGTTTTTTGTTCCGGTGCAACACTGCGTAGCAACCATTATGAATTACCTTTGCACCGGTTTAAAGATACTGTCAAAAAACATCTAATAAATCAGGGTTACTACACCATTGAAGAATTTTTAAAAAACAAAGATTCTTGGAACGATAATGATATGCTTCCATCTCCTCACGAGATATCTTAAAAATATTGTTTCATACTAAGTAGGTACTAAAAATTGTATATTGAGACATTTTTTTGAAAAGAGCAAGTACCGAGTTTCTTGCCAGTTCTTCTCGGTGCAAACCTGCTTTCCGAACCTGGCGGTAGAGTCTCGACATTTTATGAGAGCTTATATCTAAGCCTATGTGAAATAAAGAATTTCATTTCATTTCATTTCATTTCATTTCATTTCATTACTCATTCCTTCCAAGTTAATACGTTAAAATCTTTGGCTGCATCGTCACTCAACATGTGATTTTGCAGTTATTTGCAGCTTGTAGTGCGTAAAAGTGGACTGAAAAAAACAGAATTCAGAGCAGAAATAGGCGCCATTATGAAAACGTTAACGCTGCCACGAACCTTTTAATCCACATTAAAAATATCTCAGGATAAGGAAACAACAGCCCTAAACACGAATTCCCCGTAATAATGTCAAAGATCCTTTCAAATTGTTATTGCGAGCTAAGACTTCAGGAGCCATAAAGATAACCCCCTCTGTATAGGGTATTTAACACCCATTTTGCCCGTAAGATAGGGGGTGAGAAATGAAATTCCTCAGACTTCAAGGTGCAAGTTGCGCTGTACAGTGAACTAAGGCGACATCTGACGAGATTACCGCCTCAGCTTAGAACGGAGAACTTAGTGAAGTTATTGCAGATAGAAATAAGGTAGAGGAAACTCGAGCTTGAATTAAATTTGTGGTCGCCTTGATAGAATTGGAAGATGGCACTCTTAGGCAAGATCTTAAAAGCGGTGCGCTGCAGAATGTCGTGTCCTAATGTCGTGATTTTACCGGGACCACGGAATACATAATAGTAACTAACGGTACAGAAAGCTCACTCCACAAGATGATTTAAAGAAATAGCGACTCTAGCGCTGACACAAAAAGTGCAATTCAGTTCGCAAAAGCGCCTGGCTCCGCCTCCGCAAACACAACGCAACAAAGGCGAAGTTGTAGTCTCTTTCTATCGCGTAACTTTATCTCATTCGACGTACTAAGCTTGCCTCGAAATCGGGCTCACGCAGCGCGTGAAATAGACCGTGCAAGAACTAACGCCAGCAAAGTAGCCGGCGTACGGCGGCCGTCTGCAATTAGTACGTTGAGACGGCTACCTGTAGTATGTACGGCTGTAAAAAGAAAAACCTCTTAAATAGGCAGAAGAACGGACGGACGCACAAGACGTAAATGTAGCCAAATTTAAGCTTTCTGTTGTTGGCCTGAATGTGGAATACATTCGGGGAATTTGTTTTGCTCCACCTCATAAAATATTCATAGAAAATTTTAATAGAGGCCGAGCAAAATTATGCAGTATGTAATCTTTTCAAGGAACCTTCTGGACATAACGGGTAGGTATAAGCATACAAGCATTTATTGATTGAAAAGACTTCCTAAAGACATCCGCTTCACTGTCCATCATTCTTTAATTAACGGCATTATAATACCGAATGGTATTTTAACTTTCCCATTCGCTTTTCATATCATGACTCGTCGCAAAAGGCGAAAGAATCTGTGTCAGCCGAGAGCGCCCATTCTTCTTCACGCCACATCGGATCCGATGTTTTCCTCGAGATGAAAGTACTTATGAATGAATATATGAGAATTATTCCGGGGGAGCTATTCGGTATTTATGCCTCCCTGGTACAGGCTTTTCTGGTTTCATTCAAAAGTGGATGGGAATCACACATTTATATGGAGTGTTCTTCCACTATTTGATTTCATCCATTCTCTAAATGCAGGTTCTTTTATTCGTACGATATAGAAGGAAAAGGTGACAGGCTGCTTGGATCAGGATGAAACTGGAGGGATCAGTACCAGCCCACCATATATATAATAACTATCCATATAAAGAACATAAACATCCGCTCAAGAAAATTCACCGGACGTCATGCGAGCGAAGCTAGTTTCTAAGTAATTGGACAAAAAACGTTAATATATTAACCGGAACAAATTGAACCCGTTGACATACAAAACAAAGCAAAAGACAATTTAAAGAAATAAAACGTCACAAATCGTATTTCACGAACCAAGTCAACAATGCTTTCTACCTTGATACAAAAATGTAACAAAAAGTATCCAGAACAAAAACGTCTATTGTTCCTATGTAGCCCTGAAAAATAACTTTGTTTTTACTTCTAGTTCGTGAAGCTAAATTTGGTCAAAAATTAAACAATAATTTGTGAAAAACCGTCAACGTTAAAATAGCTTAAAAATACAATGTTACGACTTACTCGAACTAGTAAATCGTAACATAAAATACAATCAAACGAGTATCCTAGTAGTAGCACTTTTCTTGCAGAATTCGCCTGGATAAGTACAAATCTGCATTGCAATTAGTACGAACCAACCAACAAACTAAACAAAGTTCCGGTACGATGCTGTGTAGAAACCGTTGGGGTGACATAACTTACCCCTTCCAAGTTAGTACGCTAACATCTTCGGCTGCATCATCACTTACCATCAGGTGAGATCGCAATCAAGTACTAACTTGTATAGCGTAAAAAGAATAACCAATTTTCAAGTAAAACGGTACCGCGGTTTCTAATCGCCGACTACAGTGACCAAAAAAGCAAGGTTTAGTGAGACTTGGGAACTGACGCATCAGAATGATATTGATATACAAATTGCAAAAAAAGCAACACTACCCATCTTGGTGATAAGCACAGGACCAAAAATGTTTAAGCTTCATTACAAAGGAGTAGTGTTTATAAAATAAACAAGAAAGAAATAGCACTAAACAACATTATGGTTAAGCGAGGAGGTACTAAATTTTATACATTTTCATTTAGCCAGCGGAATAAAGATTATGAATCAAGTAGAACTCGGCTCTAACAAAGGCGTAAACAAAATCTGGTTTAATGTTTTTTATGAGGCACCATTTCTTATTCAGCTCTAAGCCTTCATACCTATTTGAGCACTGAGTTTCACGTTTAGGAGAAGGCACATAATTCTAACATTTTTAATCTAGAGATGAAAAATATTTTAAAAAGTAACCTTGCTTGCTTGCTTGCTAAAAAGCCAAAAAAAGTTGAGTAAAAATTGTTTCTTATTCAAAAAATGTTTCATATGATCTGACAGGCTTACGTCTGTCTGACAAAATAAGTAGGTAAGGCAACAAAACAAAATACCAAAAGTTATATGCATCCTTACGCAGAAGAAAGGATTGTATTCCGACAGCCACGTTCTTTATACTTATGACCATACAAAGATTAATTTATAAAGAAGTTGGACACATGCTAAATAAGATAATATCAGCGTAATACAATTTTTGTTATAATACAAATAATTTTTAATTTGCTAAATTACGGGTACGCAACAAGATGAAAATAATGAAACTATTACGCCAACATAGTCATCATCTTACGTAGTCGTCACAGTCATAATTTTTTTTGGTTTAAATATTAAATACCCTGGTCTAATAACAATAGCAGCGAAACACCTATTTTGAGATATGGCTCAACTGGGCCGGAACTTTGGCAGAGGCAGACGTCTTGTCAAACATACCCCTCGAGGAAAGAAAGGGACGTTGCTCTTAGCAGGTTAGGCTACATTTTTAATACTCTTTGTCCATTTTTCGGTCCGTGCTGAGAGTTTCGCGAGTGGTAAGTGGTAAGTGGGTTGTTTCTTAAATATTGATCGTAAGAACAAAGATGGCGAAGCTTTGAGCAAACTATTGCGGAAGGGTTCATAACAGGGCATGTTGAAGCCCTCGTCAATTTTAATTAATATTTAGATATTTTAGCAACCGCCATTTAAATCTCAAAAAAGTCAGGTATAATAGGTATTAACAATATTGAATCTTAAAAAAATTGCTAACATTATGATGCGAAGTTTTTTTGTCTCATCCACATTTTATTTGGCAGGGTTCAGTCAGACTGCACACATTTTTAAGATTATCACTATGAAGAATTGTTTCCTCAAGTGTTACAATTGGATATAAGTTTACTGTTTTATGGCTAAAACCCTATACTTATCCAAGAATATGACGTAACAGTCTTAACACCTAAAAGTTATTAGTTACCACTACTTGAAACTATTTTTATAAATATTTCCAAATCGTAAGAACGAAAATTACCGCTATGCTAAGGCAAACTTATCAACTAGTCTAAGTGGGCACTTATTTTTGTACCGAATAGGCAATCAGTGTCAATCTAGGTGCACTAGCTAATCAACATAAGACTAGGTCCCATAAACGGCTTGGCTACTGGCTGACTTTATTTGGCGATGTTTAGTGCTTAGGTAATAGTGCATAGTCCTATACCTATATATAGTGATCGATGGAATATTTATTGATCTTTAAAGAGGTCATATAGCCACAGGTTTACGCACGTGAAAGCGACATCTCCAGCGAATGTAGCGGACTCTAGTAGTTCAGGATTATTTAATTTTACACAGTTCTGATACTAGTATTGGATTTCTTGTATCTGTAAGATTCAATAGATCTTAAGGGAGGTTTCGCTACTCTTCTCTACTGGCTCTACTGCCACAGCTCGCAGTTAAAAAAAAAAGGCGTGTGGCACTCGGAGACCTCCGCGGTAAAGCTATTGCATAGAATTTAAAGTTATTTTTAGTTTTGCCATCAATCGAAAAGTAGAACTTTTGGTACCAGGCTAACTTCACACGCCGCCGTGATATTTCAAAAAGTCATTAAAAAGTTCTGCTATTTTTCGATAGATGGCAAACTAAAAACTAAAAAGTTGTGGAGTTGCGCTCCTTGCTTTCATGCTAGCCTAGTACCAAAAGCTCTACTTTAGGAGTGCCAGGCTATTTTCGTTACGTTCGATTCGGTCTGCACCATCAAAGCCCGCGATAGAAGCTATGCAATAGCTTAAAAACATTCTGCCACGTCGACAGAATTTCATTCAGGAGGGTGCATAGTTGTATCTACTCATAATACTTAAATAAAATAAAATTAAAGTCTTTATTGCTGATTTTTGCGGTAAATGACAAAACAAATAAAATTATAATTACTCTTATTTTGGACTTTGGTTTCCAATAGACCCTAAAAATAAGGCCTTATTTTTTCTGTCTATCCTTTCCTGCCACTTGCCAGGGAGGTCCAAGTGCATCCTGATGCCAGCGCATATGCTGCCATATTTATTCCATCCACAGCAGATATTTATATGGGTACCTAAACCATGTGAATATCGGCTGTGGTACATACCTATGATTAAAATGAAATAAAGATGAAGTTAAAACGAAAAATTAAAATTAGAAAGTCAAACAATGAAACGTTTAACGTTTTGTACTTACAATAGTGTTTAGAATGTTCGCAAAACTAAAATGGTTGGAAAACGATGCACCAGAGGTAATTTGAGCGTGTATCGAGTGTAACAATAATCCTTTTAAATTATTCCCACGTGTTCAGATCTGCGAGCAGAGGACGGTGTGCAGATAAAATCAGCATACCTGATCGTACGCGATGCTCGGTGCATACCAAACTGGACTTTACGGAAAATACCGAGAGACTGTCAAAGAATTAAAGCGTAGATGTGCCAAATATTTAGGTACCTACGACATGACTCGCTTAGTAGGACTGGTAGGACTGAGGCCGTAAGGGTTCGGCCTTTACCAAAGATTTAAATCGCTAGATGAGCCCTAAGCACATTGAAAACGTCCACAAATATGCTGAGGGTGTACTCTCAGCACGCTGTAGTTGACGAGTGCGCAAGTTGTGGGACAGAGTACGCAAACTGTGCAAATTTCGTTTAGGAGTAAATGAGACCTCGCTATATCACCATGTCGCGCTCACAAGACATAAACGTGGACGTTTTTGGAGGTTTAGGGCTCATCTAGCGATTTAAATCTTTGGCCTCTACGTCGCCGTAAGGTCCGTCAGTGTGACAGAGAGCGCAACAGCTTTATCCCAATTTTATTGCACCGCAGGCAGCTACTGCTTAGCATTAGTATAGTGTAAAAAAAACAAAGAACTCAAGCAAGATTAAAAATTTAATTACTCATTCATATAAATAACAAAAGTTGACGTCTTGAAATTAAAATTTTGTTACAGTATCTTGGCGTATCTAACACTTCGAATCTTTGAAACTTTTAGTACTGGGTACTCGTATTGCAGTTGGATCGAAACGGTACATATGCAATTACGAACATGTTGGCGTGAATAACCGATTCGCAGGTCACGTGTAAGGCCACTTCTTAAACGCCTCTAGCTGTTAGTGTTGGAGTGACTGTCATGATGATTTAGCATATTACATATTCGTTGATTTAGGGAAGGAAAATCTGTAATCATTTGACAAGGTTTCATTGACAAACAAATCCAGTTGATACTTATAAAATGTATGCAGAAAAACATTTCGTAACTTAATTTGCCCAACTTCTTCAAAAAAGGAGGAGGTTCTCAATTCGTTGAAATATTTTTTTATTTATTTATTTTTTATTATGTATGAAGATGTCTGGACCGATTTGGAAAATGCTTTATTGTTTGAAAGGGATCCCAGATAGTCCCAAGCTTCACGGTATAGAATTGACACTGCGGACCTATAATCGGACGAACTCCGCAAGAAAAGTCAACAGCCAAAACGAAGCTTGAGTAGATTAAGTATAAATAAAAACAGTCAATACTAAAAAGCATGTATTTTCATGTACGCAGCGACACATCAAGGGATCATTGCCTGTGACAGATAGGCACTACTATCAGATGCATAATAAAGCTATCACCACAAGTAGTGTGGCGTGGACGACCGCAAATATGTACTGTAGCGATCAACTGTATACAAAACTGGTGCTATCAGTGTCACAGTATGCTAAACTCTTTTATAAGGCTTCGCCACACAGCGGGCGGGTCGGCGGCAGGATGCGAACTCATTTTTGAGTACAGTCAAAACTGGTTAAGTGAGAGCTTAAGGCTTAATATATCTCTTTTTCTCTTATAGTGGTTTCTCCAGAATTAGAAGGGCAAAATGACGGGACCAGGCAAATAAGAACTCTCGCTTACCCAGTTTACAGTTACTCAGGTTCGACAGTATATGGAAGACTTCACAGTGCACCGTACCAAAAACCAACCCAACCAACCAACCCAACAGCGCGATGCGGACAGCACTATCGGAGCAAGATACGAAACCATTAGACGAATACTCAAAACACAAGTTTTGGTCACACAGAGCAGGACGCTGTACGTCACGCGACGGGACGTCTGTGTTGTAATTTATTATGAAAATAGATAAAGAAACAGTTGTAAACCCTTTGATTTAAAGCCCTAGGTTCGGAACGCTTATTTGTTGCCAGCTCCGTAGACCTCTGCCCGCTGCCACGTCGCGTCCGCTGTGTGACTCAACCTTTAATGAGTTAGATTTACTATCTTAAATTGAGACTTCTGGAAATTAAATTGAAAGAAAAGAAATTCATTGTACAAAAATACGTAGACACTGCCTGCCAATTTCGCATTGCAGATATCAGTATTTTCTCCAATTTACCGTAGAACGAATTGTGTGAACTTTTTGTATCAGACTATAATCCTGCTAGTAATGAAATCACTCCAGCGTTATTTACGAGTTACGATATTACGGAGCGCGGTGTAATCCCTCTCGGTCTATGTATTCCTAGTACCCTGTATGTCGTACCCCATGGTGTAGTCTGCAGGACGCCCCCACAGATTCGAATCAAGGGGGATTTCATGGCGCTTTGTCCGATAAAATTCCAACAGGAGCGCGCCTTTATTGATGGATGAGTTAGAAAAGAGTCACACTAGAGACAATTTCTTGAGATAAAATGTAGTATCCCCCATCGTACACACATAAATAAAAAATATTGTCTTTATTGCATTAATTAATAAAAAAAGTTCACTGACTGCCAATGTAAAGAGCACAATAAGATACAGAATATTGCCTGGTTGCTGGTACAAAGAGGTAAGTTGATATCAGTAATTACTATCATAATATTCTCCTAGGTACATAATATATTGTTGTGGTTTAAATTTTAAACATAGTTGAATTATAGTTGAACAGATAATCATTCAAAATCAAATAGTTGAAATTACAGAAACTCATATTTTGTAGAAAATAACTTTCTTTAGCAGACCAAGACACAAGGACGAGATGATTCAGTTTTTATAATATTGATTTTATATTGTCCGGATTGGTCACATCTTTTATTTATGGGATGATCAGCGCTCAGCCCAATTAGGGTAGCTTGGCTATTTTAATTCACTGCTAGTTTGAAAGTACCAATTCGATACTAAAAGTGTAAGGAAAAACGTAAGCTATATGGGTATTATCTCTTCAAACGTAATGTCGTCAGTATGCTCAAAGCCTTACGTTGAATGCGTTAGGGCTGCAGCACAAAACGTGAGAAGGGGAATAGTTCCAATCAACGTGTTTCCACTCCTTCTTCACAGCACTTCAATTAAAATTTTCTGATTTGTTTGAAATATCACGAATTTCCTTTTGAAAGCGTCATGTTTTTTGATTCGACGCTTCATTGTAGTCGGGGCGGCGAATAATGAGATTCGGCACAATACCGGGGCTTTCGAATCTCCGGGAGATTGTGGAGATTGCAATGGAGAATATGATTCCTGGTAATGCGAAGTGTGGACCGTCATCGCAAAGATTGTACCCTATAGATATAATAGATACAAATGGAAGAAGTAAGTTTAGCTACCTACAAAGTTTTTGATTCAAAACTTCTTTAGGTTTTTTGAGATTGGAAAAACGTTGAACTCGTGTCCCACAGACACCTCTGTATGTACGTGTCTGTAGTGCACAAGTTTTTTTGACATATTGTAGTGGTTCAGACGTTGGGGGGCGTCGGCAACAAATATACATTCAGTTGCCGGCAAATAACTTGGCAAGATTCGTTAGATACGTAGAAGATGCTCTCTCCTTCTCTATAGACAGGATCAAAGCGCTCTATTGGTTGGTCGTTGACTGTTGTTTCTCTCGCACTCGTTGCACGAAGAGCACAAATTTTCCCCCACCACGCCAAAACCTTGCCAAATTACTTTCGAGCATCTATGCTTGAGTTGTTCATAATGTCCTTAACGGACAACGGTGTGTGATGCCTGCCAGCCATGCGCTAAGTCTGACGTGGTGGGCTTTAGTCAAACAAACAACCAGTTTGGAAATTAACGGTATTATGCACATACAGCATACTTGTACATTGATCATGTTTAACTCGCCGTTGTTAAATCTTTGTAGAGATTGACCGCCGTATACCCGAAATGCAGATGGAAGGACTTTATTGAATGTGGGATTACATGAGTTTCCCAGAATAATAAATCAAAGAATCCAAAGAATTATGTGGCGCTGATTTTTTACGCAAACATAACATAAAAGTACTCGTAGAGTCAGCCCTTATATTACTTTCCTCCAGGGCAAATAGGGTATTTAATAAATGTAGTTTTATGATGATTACTTTCTTAGGAGTTAATACTGAAAGACTGAAGACTTAAGAATACAAAAACAAGACCGGTATGCACTGTTTTGTAAAACATTCAAGGTATTCATTACGGAGACTCAGCTTGGCTCACTACATTTTAATTTGAATAAAACTATTTACAGATGTTCCAAGTTGGAAGTTCCAACTTATCGGATGAAAAGTTGAAATCACTTGCCTCTGCTTTTGTGCAATGAATGTGCAAAAGTTAAGCAACGCAACAGTATGCTGCATTTTCAATTAAAAATGTTAGATCGCTAAGTAAACAAACTGATTTCGTACGTGAAGTTTGCAGATCTTGGCGTTAAATAGCCAGGCTTCCGTTCCGCGCAATATGAGCTTTGAGTGTCACAGAAACAGTTAAATTATTGTTTTAAAGTATCCGTCAGCGGCTTATTTAAAACAACAAGCTGATAGTGAATCGACAAGTAGATTGCTTCTGTAGCTAAGCTGATAGTTAGCTTTGTTTTTTTTTATAACTTTAAAATATAATATCAAATTCCATTCGGAGTTTTAACTCCTATAAAATAAAATGCATCTACTGGCTACTGGCTACTACATAGCTACAAAAGTATAAGAATTTTCATAATTGATAGATACTTGAGAAGTTTAGTCTTTCATAGTCTCGGATTATGAGTGACTAGTTGTCGCATCTGTAGACGCTTTACAACGGGTGAATGGAAGCATTAAGCAGACGTTGCATTCCCAAAATGAAGCAACGGCAACTGTACCTGTTAAAAGCTGTATTAATAAAACATTAGATGTTGCAATGCACTTACACCAATCTAGCTTCAAAGGGTATGATTCAGGACAGATGTTCCAACTTTAAACTCAAGTTTACAGGCGAGTTTTAAACTCTGTCTTTTGCTTGTTACTTCATGCGCGTTCATTTCTTTAAGTTTTCCAGAATACCCGCGAGAAACGCGAATCGCAGCGTCAAAAGTATAGCCTATGTGTTAATCCAGAACAAAAGATTATTACCTATCTCTCTTCTAAGTGCCAGCCAAACTTGTTTACTAATCGTGAAAACATACGCAAACATAAACTTTCGGCTTTAAAATATTAGGCATGATAGCAAACCATTGTTTGGCCCGACTCTAAATATTTTTGGCCCATCTTGATATGAAGAATATTAATATCAAGGGACAAACTAATCTTTATTTCGACATACATAGCCTATGAAGGTACAAGGCAGGGTATAATCAAGGGTGGGGGACCGCACTCCCTTCATCTTTGTTTAGGACTTGACTTATTGTTCGAGGGCTGTGGAGTGCGCTGTACGAGCGAACATGAGGGTAGGTACGAATTTATCGGCCGCGCGTGCGTATTTATGAAGCACTTAGATACGAGATCGCTACAAGAGGAGACGCAATGAGATCTGATGGAATGATAATGTTTCCTTATTGCTACTCTTTGCAACGATGGTAGTAGGTACCTAGTACCTACCTACACTTAGGTAGAGACTTCGAAGTCCTAAAAACGAATTTGTGGGACAGTCAACCGCTTGACTCGTGACGTGTGCTTTTTTTTGAAGTAAAAACTTCTTTTGGCATGATTTTTGGATGGGAAAAAAACATTGAACTCGTGAGAGTTATACGCTTACCGACACGTCAGTAAATATTTAAAGTATCTGTAGTGGATAAGTTTTCACTTCGTCCTGGCGTGTCACTTTTTTTTAATTTTGTACAGGGAACTACTAATCTATGTAGTGGACATCTCGTAGAACGTGAGGGTAGGTACGAATTTATCGGAATAATATTTGCAATCAAAAAAACTTTTTCTTAGGCAGGCACTACTATCAAGGCATACAGCGCGACAAGGCTATTTTGGCGCGTGGCGAAAGTCTGAACTAACGCCGCTATCTTGTGTTACTGTTTGATAGTTCGCTCTGTCAGTATATCACTATTGTATGTTATGTTGTTTTTGCTTACTATTAACTATTTTAAACTAAAATTAAGTAAAATTGAGGAGATTTTATTTTATGGCTGCCTTTGTTTTGCAACAGCGCCCTCCTTCAAGTGCCAAGACAGCCTTGTCGGACTCTACTTGAATGGACATTTGAATGTATATTGAAAATTTTCTGACAGAAGAAGAAAAAAACCATTTAGTAGGTACTGATCTGTTGTACATATGTTAATCAGGAATGGTAACAGGTAACCATTATTCCAACGAAATGATCCATAGCAACGATGGCCCATTAATGTTTAGATCTCTAACTTTTCGGAATCTTACCTGTTTAGTTCGTTCGCTTTCATTTTGTCGCGGCGTCGATATTCTCGAAGAACATCAAACAACGGCGACCGTGCGTATGTGTATGTAACGACAAATTCTAAGCAAATAGACTACCAATATGTGCGTTTTATACAATATCGAAATACGCTACGCTAAGAGTACGGGAAAGATGTGTCGCGCGTCGTACATTTCGGTGCCGCTGTAGGTCGCACACATTAGCGCCATTTTACAGTTTTGGCAAATTAAAAATCCGGCTGGCGGAGCCTAAAAATGTACGCGTGACGTCAATAAGTGCTGATCCTTAAATATGTTTAATCAATGAATGAATTGACAAACGGTGAAGGAAACAATTCGAGGAAATCTGCATGCTGAGAGTTCGCTACAATTATCTCAACAGTGTGCGAAAACCCGCAAGTAGCCAGCGTGATGGGCTACGGCCAAACCACTCTCATTTTATAGCCAAGGGAGTTAAGACGGCAAAATATTTACAATTTAAGAGCTAAATAAGAGCCGTTATATTTTGTCGCCGCGATAAGTGTATGTATGTTGGAGCCAAATTGTCGGATCATGTCCGACTTGAGTAGGGTTGTGTACAGTATCGATTCCTTTCAGAAACCGCTTGTCCCTTTTCATCGACTGCGTACCCGCTAGACCAGTCTTTCCCAAAGTGGGCGATAACGCTACCTTGTGGGCGCTGCAGGTCTCAAGGGGGGCGGTAAGAGACCCAGAAAGAAAATGGGGGCGTTGTGTCGAGGCGGGGGGGTGATTTGTAATTTTATTTAGCTAGTAGGCCTCTTAAACAACCTCTTAACTGCAAGAGCTCTCGACTCTCAACAACAACTTGTGAACATCAACTAATATGAATTAAAAGATTGCTCAAACTCGATTCTATATTTCTCTCCGCGTAGTTCATATATCTGTCATATTTTATTGAATATAGAAAAAATGAATCATCATGTCAATCGGTCGCTCCGTTTCGTAATGAAAGTAGACACAAATAAAAAGGCAACAGACACACTTTCGCATTTTAATAGTTATTAGTACTCGTAGATATCTATCATGTTTTAACAAGTTTTTGTTAAATAACCCGAATCGTGCATTCCTGTAGCAGTCGGATGATTCATTGAATACTTGTTCGGACTTGTTGAGTACGATTGAGCGTCGAATGAGATTAACGAGTTTATGCATGTTTGTTTTATTCCTGTCGGTGCGTGCTGCTTAAGCATTTCTATATAAACAATGTAATATTTATTTTATTTTCATTTGTGGTCTCGCGCGTAATAGATGAGCACTACTTACACCTCCTCTACACTACTCGCGAAGTTGAACGTATTTCTCATTGCAAAACTCGCGAAGTTGAACGTATTTCTCATTGCAAAACAATGTCGGAAGTAAAAAAGAAGAGACGGCAATACTGTGCGGAATATATTAAATTCGGATTTATTGAAAATCCCACAAACCCATCGTCGCCTTTGTGTCTTCTATGTCTAAAAACATTTTCGAATGAAGCAATGAAGCCTTCAAGGCTGCAAGATCATTTGAATAAAATGCATCCAGATAAGAAAGACAAGAATGTAGCATATTTTCAAGACCTAGAGAAGAAGCATAATACACAGCCAAGTGTAGCAAAACTATTTTCGGCGGCTGCTAAGCAAGATGACGACGGACTTCGAGCTTCGTACAATATCTCTTTGTTAATTGCTCAAAAAGGCAAACCACATAACATCGGAGAAGAGTTAATATTGCCAGCAATAAATGAAGTAATAACTACTGTGCTTCATAAACCGGCCGCAGATATTATCCGAAAAATTCCTTTGAGTAATAATTCTGTGCAAAGACGAATTGATGAAATGGCTGAAAACATTGAAGAATCATTGTGCGATCACCTGAGGACAAGTCAATTCTCAATTCAGCTCGATGAGTCCACTTTACCAACTAATGAAGCATTGTTGTTGTCTTACGTGAGGTTTATTAAAGATGAGAAAATATGTGAAGAACTATTATTTGCTAGAAATTTAGAGACCGATACAAAAGGTGAAACCATATTCAATACATTGGAAAAGTTTTGCGATGAGAAAGAGATTCCTTTGAAAAATATTATTTCAGTTGCTACGGATGGCGCTCCGGCTATGACAGGGTGCCATAAAGGCTTCATAGCGTACTTAAAAAATAAAATTCCAGATGTCCTTGGTGTACATTGCGTTATTCATAGACAACATTTAGTTGCTAGAAACTTAAGTGAAAAACTATTTCAATCACTGCAATATGTCATCAAAGCAGTCAATAAAATCCGCAACAGCTCTTTGAATGATAGATTATTTCATCAGCTTTGTGTTACTAATGACGAGGATTTCAACCGTTTGTTGTATCATACTGAAGTTCGTTGGCTATCAAGAGGCAATTGTCTGACTCGATTTTACAACCTGTTTGACTCTGTTATAGAGTTCTTGGAAACTAAAGATACAGAATTGCACGACAAGCTCATAACATCAAAAAATGATATAGCTTACATGACAGACCTGTATAAATTATTCAACGACATGAATCTCCAAATGCAAGGCGATAAACTAAATTTAATTAAAACAAAAAACGTCGTTGCTGCTTTCGCAGCCAAACTGCTTCTACACAAAAAGAATCTGGGCAGACGTGAGTTTCACAATTTTCCAAATTTATCTGTATCATGCAGTAACGACGAATTGTTTGCCTACTGCCAACATTTGGAAAACCTCCACATTGACTTCACCGAACGATACCAGGACATTTTGAACTTGGAAATACCAGACTGGGTGTTGGATCCGTTTTCAAATGTCAACACAGCAATGTCACCTCAGCTGGAAGAAGAACTTATAGAATTGACAACAAACGAGGAAATAAAAATCAAGTTCAAAAAATGGTTACCAAGAATTTTGGCTACAAAAACCGATCCCGCAATTGTACCCTGGATTGTGGTCAATCGTTCAACGATTCTTGATAGCATTCCCATCGTCATATTTGTGTGAACGTGGATTTAGTGCTGTGACAACATTGCTTACTAAAAAGCGAAATCGTTTGCTTGTTACCGAACGTGGCGACTTGCGACTGTTCTTGAGTAAATTGGAACCTGATATCAACAAACTTATTAAACAGCATCAGATTCATCCTTCACATTAGTTTTTATATAAGGATTGATTATTTTAGTTATATTTTTAATAAAAGATACTCTGTTTTAATACTATAAAGTTGCGTTTCAATAATCATTCTTATTGGCAGGTGGAGCCCGTAAGAGTTAACTTGAGACCTTAAGCGCCGTTGTATGTTACCTACTGCGCTCAGGTTTCAAGTTGCGGGTTATAGTAAAAGTTTCGTTTAGAATTCTCCGTTAATATACATATATAGGTCACAATAATTAATTAATTCAATTTGAAGTTATAGTGGTTTTTAAATAGGTGAAAAAATGGGGGCGCTAAAAAAATATTTATTCTCAAAGTGGGCAGTAGACAAAATAAGTTTGGGAACCACTGCGCTAGACGCTTACCCTCTTATAAATAAACGACGAATAGAGATGGAATATTTATACTCTGTTCTGTTGATGACTTTTTCCTTCAAATTAAAATTATTGATCACAGAAAAGGACAAAACAGAGAATAACTATTCGACCGCTATTCCATTATTTGCTAGGCCGTTAACGTAATGTGTTGAACGAAGCGGACTCTGATAAAAATGGAAGCGAAATTCTCACAATAAGTAGAACCCTGAACCACCAACACATATCTAATATGACTACCTAAATAGTAGGTAATACAACTTAACACTCTCGACGCGCTCTGCCATGCTATTGATGGCGAGATCATGTGACCAATGACGTTGATGTAGCCAATCGCGTACTCATTGCGGTTGCTAATTTTTTTTCCCTAAGTTAGAATTCCCTTTTATTCCGAGTTTGTTAATTGAGTCACCAGTCTAAATATTATTGGCTTAAAACGATCTTGAAAGACCACAAAAATCATGTCACAATATAAAATTTCTGGAAACAAATTTTCACTTTTTTATCTTACACAATGCTGTACCTATTGCTTTTTTGATCACTGGAGTTTAAAAAAAGATTTCCTGGGCTTTTTTCCTGAATCGATTTAAAAAAGGGATATATTTATCAAAGGCCGAAACTAACTCAAAGTACACTTTAACTCTTCTTGCTCTATAATTATTGTCTACTGGGTATACGGTCAACGTCCCATTCAAAGGAATAGGGTCGTTCGTAGGTCGTATTACGTGAATTATTTTTTTGAATACCCACCTACACTTGCTTTTGAGATATATGAGGGTGAAGGATAATTTTCTGCGGAAGATATATTTGTGGGTGGTTTATTTTTTGTATCAGGATCAGAAAAATTAATGTCGCGAAAAACCGAATTCCCCTATCCAGGCCACTATATGGCTTACAGGTAGGTACTTAAGTTATGACTTGGGTGAAATTTCTAAGTATTACGGTTTAAAAAAAAATACAAATAATTAAATATAAAGTTATTCCTTGGTCTGTGTTAATCTCCGTGTTAATTTCTACTTCAAAAATTCCGAATAAAGAAGTATGAGCCATAATAACCAGGTGACATAAGTTATTTCTGAACTTCCATAATTCCCTTACAGTACACAGTATTCTTATTCAATTCTAAATAATACACATTTAGCTACTCATAGTAAAAAAAAACATTTGTTTTATTATTATTATGAATGGAAGTAATATAAAGGTATAGTGAAAACGAGTATCACGACACAACACAATAAAATATACATACAATAATATTAAAATACGTATCAATGAAATGATATAACACGCGCTCACGTTTTGTCGGTCACGGCCGGAGGTTGGCGCTAGTACGTGAAGCTTATGAATATTAAAAAGCTTTATAAAACCAATACCAGTCAATGCTATAGGAACTCTTATTCAAAGCAATAGACGTATACACAGGACCTGGCGTTTACTGGTGTCAAAAATGTTTGTTTTGACACCAACGGCGACAGTAGTAAGCTGACTGCAGTATGGTCTATGCAGTATAGGATGGTTATGGACCGCGTTCCACAACACAGATCCATTATACTTGTTGCTAGTCCGCACACAGGGATAGTTATACGATATACAGTGTGTCCGGGATCGAACTAGAGACATAATGTTACTGTTGTTGTATTGCTTAACTCAAAAGCTATCAATTTAATACAAAAAAATTGGCCTCACCGACCTCGTTTTTTTGCAAATATTACCAATAACTTAAGTAAATTTTTTTTGGGTAATTTTTTCGAATTCGAAGCATTTTAATGCATACGTGGCATATTCGCAAAGAATTTGACAGATGACGGCGGCGCGGCGCTACTTTTTTTCTTGTGTAAAGGAGATCTACTTACCTAAACTGTTCCGATGGCCTCATCCTTAGGTTCATATCGGTGTTCTAAGCCCATATTTGACGTGTTAAGATTTCACGCCGATTACTATCTGACCTCGATAAGAATGTTGTTCGCACCATGTGCGCCAATCAGGGTTCCGTACCAAAATGGTAAAATAGAACCCTCATGCGACTTCATCGGTCCCTCGGTCTGTCAGTCTGTCACAGGCAATTAGTTGTATTCGTAACTATTAAAGTTATCGACATGAAATTTTAAATAGTTGAAAATAATAGTGGCATTCATAACAATTGAAATTTAAAAAAAAAAACAATATTTAAAAAGAGGGGTAAAATCTGGGGTTGACAGTTGACTTGTCTAGCAATATGTTGCAAAAACTATATTTCATCACAAAAAGAACCCTATGCAAAATACTCTTACTAAAACAATAATTAAATATTTAAATTAACAAGGTTTTTAAACCTTGTTAATTTAAATATTGCCTGTCAAGAAAATAGCTCTTCACTTGCTATCTTAATCGGACTTACAATTTTCTAGTTAAGTATATTTTAGACAAGTAAGCTAGACTTAAATATCTAGTCTAGACTCTACAAAGTAGGTACATAAGAATATACTGTAGTTAATTATAAAATATCGATTAAATTATCAACCTTCTTTTCTATGACCTTCCAGGCGCTGTAATGGTACGAGGCTTAGGTTCGGTACTATAATAATTTAAAAAAAAAAATCTTTAAATATCACAAGCAAGTATAAAATAAAAATAAGTAATAAAAAAATAAAAAAACTGCCCTGTTATAAAACGTAGAACTAAAAAGTAAGGAACAAGTTATTTTAGTCCAACAGATAAATATATTTGGCAGTCGGGGGGCTGTTCTGAGGAACACCTATTCTAAGAGGTCCCCGACAGCCATACGAATGTATCTGTTCAACTAATATAACTTGTTCTTACCTCTGAGTGAGAAATTATTTATATAGCAAAACAACGCTTACCGGATCGGATAGTAAGGTATAGTTTAGTAAGGTGGAACTGGAGACAAACAGAACGAATACCCGGCTTAGTTTCTTGTGCAGGTATGCAAATAATTGCAGCAAAATTAATTAGTTAAGCTGAGTCCAAGCTGTTTGCGACGATATTCAAGTTAGCTTACAGGATGGTGCTATTTAACTTAATGGTATTCATTGCATTCAGACATTGCATTGTAATTTTAAACCATGTTTATCATTAAGGAGCATGCCAAGGGTGTACCTACGAAATTCATATAATTTGTGATTTTTCGCGATTTTTAAGCTAATATGATAGGCTTATGGCAGTCAAATTGCGGGAAATCTAGCATCATCTTCACACGTTTAGATATATAAAAATCTCTGCTTGAAAGTGTCGAGTAAAAGAAATTAGTCCGAGATTTGCGTATTACTTACTCACTTAAAACTCTATACTCTATGCATATTTAAATAATAAATCTATACGGAATATCATAAAGCTGCTGATTTATAAATAGTATGTTTGAACCCGCTAATCTCTGAAACGACTGGACCCAATTGAAAAAATATTTTTGTGTAAACTAGTCCATTTATCTTGTCCTCGTAATCTTAGTTTTAAGTCGTGCAATATATATTTATCAGCATTATAGTGACATTATAAAATGAAATGACTTGTCATAAGAGCCTCTGTACGCTGCCTACATGAAATAAACTAGGTATTTTCTATTCCATTCTATCGCGAACGTGTATTGGTTGTACATCACGCTATAGCCAATAGGAGCAGAGCATCAATGAAAGATGTTGCAGAAACTGGAAAAATTGTTCCTTTTGGAGACCTTCCATTGCGAAATTATGAAAGACGGAATTGTTATATTCACATCGTTCCGAAGTGCAAAAATTTGCTTGTAGTTGAATTTCGAAAACAGTTTTATGACCTGGCAGACCAGGGTTAATCGCTAGACTCATAAGTATCGCTGATAGCAGTTTTTGCTTGGAATTTCACTACTGGCGAAAACCGCATCGAAATAGGTGCTTTTTCAGTCATGAGAAAACCTCAAAAAACATGAGTCTGTCGACAAGTAAGCAAGCAAGCAGGCAAGTTAGTCGGAGCGATAACTCAACTTGCAAACAACCTATCGAATTCGGGTTTTTTTTCTATCGATTGTTAGTACTAACCCGAAGAGCTGTATAGTTTTTGGTGAAATTTGGATGGTCAGTGACCGAGGTATGGGCAAAAAACCGTGCGAAGTGTACTTCTATCGTAGTAAACTTTTGTGAACGGTGTAAATAAGCCCGCGATGACTTCTGTCATCGATAATAGTTTTAAGCTCGGAGTTTTAAGCTATTGCATAGCTTGTATCGCGGGTTTTGACGGTGCAGACCGAATCCAGAAATTCCGTAACGAAAATAACCTGGCACTCCTAAAGTAGAGCTTTTGGTACCAGGCTGCCATGAAAGCAGGGAGTGCAACTTCATAAACTTTTTAGTTTTTAGTTTGCCATAAAAATATTTCGAAAAATAGCAGAACTTTTTAATGACTTTTTGAAATATCACGCACGTGCTTGTGAAGTTGCACTCCCTGCTTTCATGGCAGCCTGGTACCAAAAGTTCTACTTTTCGATTGATGGCAAAACTAAAAATAACTTTAAATTCTATGCAATAGCTTTACCGCGGCAGTCTCCGAGTGCCATACGCCTTTTTTTCTTTAAAAGTTAAAGTTGTCAAGATGTACGGTCAGCTTTAGGTAACTACAGTGTTGTCAAAGCACGTTGGTACACAGAGATCCGGCTAGATAATAATTAACTGTACACTACATTAGCATCCCGGTTAAAGGGAATAATGTAACGAACTAACATCGCTCTCGATTATAACAAGACCTGAATTATTAATGAGCTCGGCTCACGGGGACTATATACCAGGCTGACTTAATTTAGGGAAATTATTGTCTGAATTACAAATTCTCTAAGTGTTACTTAACGGTTGTATAATGTTTCTGAGTATAAAGTATGCGCTAAAATCTTTGACTAAGTTATAAGAAGTAGACTAGCTTGCGTGCCGAGTCTCAGCTTTGTAGAGCTTCTATAATCTGGATGTATCTATGATGGTTTTGATACTTGTATGTAAATAAACAAAGCTATTCACAAAACGTAAACTGTAAAGATACAATATAAGTAGTAAGCATAATATTATGTTTAATGTATGTAATGGCTCAAACTTAATTAGAGCATATTTTGGGCTCTCTTCTATTATCCGGACCAAAGATATGAGGTTTTGAAAATGCTGCGAAACGGTTTAAAACAGGTACGGCTATTGACTTATATGGCACGTTTTGACTCAGATATAAAAAAGAAGAAATACTTTATTGAACAAACAGAATAAAAAAAAACAGAATACTTCTCGGATTACGTGGAGTTGCTTGAACTTGCGATAAAAATATTCTAAGGTAACTCACGAATGTTTACTTAATTCGATCTGCATCAGTTAATTATTTACCTGCAACAAATAAATTCGATTAATCTCAAAAACTAACATAAAAGTACTAATTGCAAAGTACAGTAAGGGAACGAAAAAGTTCGTCAATTTTTAAACAAATTCTTTTGCACTAGTCGATTGTTTTGGTATGTTGACATTATAGAAACTTGCAGCACTATAGTGCAAGCGAAAATAGACACTAAGATGACGAACCTTTTCATTCCGCGACTATACATAAAATGGCTACCTGTCTTGCAAAACTTGCGTCATCATTTTTAACTTGGCCTAATCTTACCATAAGCAATTACTTTTTTGCTTAGTGAACTCAAGCAAACTAGCAGATGGGTCATATTAAGCGATCACCGCCGCCCATGGACATTTGCAGCACCAGAGGAACTGCAAATGCGTTGCCGCAATATTTTGCAGTTGTGAGGGAAAATTGTTGCTGGTATCATAGTTTGCAAGTGCGTTCCATGATTTGCACATAGTAATTGTAGGGATAGACACAACAATTGAATAAATATTCTAAGATTTCCTTATAAAGTAAGTAGAAATCGGCCTTGCTCCACAACAGAGTCTATAAAGCAATTGTTTTTGTTCCCCATCTCCCATGGGGTTTGGCGGGACCATATCAGATGCGAGCGGAATATTAATATTCAGTAAAGTACTTATAAATATTATTCTTTCGCTTGGTTGTGGACTTGAGGTTTGTGGGTCAGTGAAACAACTGAGTCATGATTGACCGTCGGTTAACTTATTCATCTACTGTTTATTCATCTCTGAAAAGATAATTTTTTAAGTATTTATACCGTATTACATTTATAACGTTTACGTTATACGTAAAGTATTATTTGGGATTGCACATTGTCCTTCCTATATTCTTGTTCACTGTTTATACATATCTAATGTGCATTAACTAATAAAACTTTTTGATTTTGCTTTTCATTTCTTTTTCATTTTAAATATGGCAATTTTTAAAGCGAACTTAACGGGTTTTGGTTTGTTAAATTCAAATTTTTGGTTATTCAGATTTCAGAATTAATACAAACATATTTAATAGGTGGTAAAATCGTAGTAACGGGAGTAGGTAAGTTTATTTTTTGCACGTTTAAAAAAAATATATTTGATTAGAAATTCCCAGTTTACTACAACTTTGTGAATATATTATGCCAAACTCGAGATTCAGGCTAATTTCTTAAAAAGATTTTTAGCCATAAGCCAAAGTTTTCAATTAGGTACCTACCAGGCACAGATTTTAGTACCAGGTTTGAAATTGTGTAAAAACTTATTTTTTTACATTTTCAAAAAAACGTGAGAACTAATTGAGTAGTTGTATTTAATGGACGTTACTCACATCAAATTGTGAAATTATACCCTTCAAACAGCCCATTAAACGTATGATACACTAACTACCCAATACGGCTGTGTCCTCGTTTTCTTGTGTATTATTAGTTATTAGTATTACATATTTACGAGCTATTACCCACATTGATAATTATTACAGGAGTATATTACAATGCCGCTAATTACGTGTAATCGTGCTAAATGTGTTGATTCAATGTGAAATTATATTAGTGTATAGTGTTATATACTCTAGTTAGTAACTTTGAATCTGTAACTAAAGAATTTAAGAACAAGTAGTCGTAGAAATTCAAACATTATGCATTAGTTTTGGCTTTCTGTACACCTTCATTATATAGGTAAGCCAAGTCTAAACTTCTGACTATTCGCATGGAGTAAGTACAAAATATTCCCTTTTTTCCCAAAAAACATTATCCATCCATATGTTTTTTTGGGAAAAAAGAGAAAAAAAAACATGGCTCTTCGGGAAATTCGTTAACGCCGAGAGAAGTGGAAACTAAGATATTTACGTGAGGTGTCGTTTACCGTAACAGCTTGAGGTGTCGTTTATGGTAACAGCTTGAAGTGTCGGTTACGGCAACAGTGTCACGAGTTCAATAGTATTTCCTATCTCAAAAAATATGTATTCACTCCAAGAATTAATAAACTTTTTGTCACATTCCTTAATTATTTTTGCCATCAAAAGTTTTATCGTTCAATACATCAAGAAACTAAACACTTGGTACTCCTCTTCAAGATACAAAGTAACATAAAATCTAAAGAATCGCCTGCCCAACACAAAAAATGGGAAGTCAACAATAATAGAATATAGAGCAATTCAGTTTTCATCGTACTTTGCTGTCTCTACTCTGTACTGCACAGAGCATTCGCGCACGGAGCAGCTTTTCAGCGGAGTTTTATCTCCCTTTGTGCCGTCTTCACCCGCCTGAATCCGCGATTCGTATAAGCAAAATCTACTAACGGACTTATGAACAATTATAGAATGCGGCATAGAGGTCCAAGAGGCCGCCCTCGACTTCAAAAGTGCGGCAAAAACTACTCTGGCTAAGTTGACAAACCCAAGCCGTCGCTACACAATTTTTCACGCATATACTAGCATCCGCGCACCATACAAATTTCAAATTGACACACTCACATTACAAAAAAGTTGCCGCACTCACGGAGCTGTCGTTGTTAGGTAGGGCTCTGACTAGTCGTAGCGCGAGCGACGACCTATTGTAATTCTATGAAATGCGTTTAGTATTGCGATGTATCTATGTGCGAAAAGAAACATCAAGATGTCAGTTATTCAAGTGGTTTTACGAAAATCAGTAAATAATAACCTTGTCAGCACAATATAAAAAAAACCCGCAAAGTGCGAGTCGGACTCGCGCACCGAGGGTTCCATACCATAAAAGAAGTAAAACATTGAAAGAATCACTTTTGTTCATGAATTTACGAGTATAATTTACATGTAGATACTTTTATTGGCAAACCGCAAACGTAACTTTGTTTTTGGCGGATTATTGATATTATCAGAAAAAGTATATTAGTCAGCGAGTTGATTTTATTTTTCCAAATTTTTACGATTGTTATGACGTCGGGTCACTATTGCCCATATCTATTCTAAATTTCCAGTCGATAGCTTCGATAGTTATTGAAATAATCGAGTGTGACAGACGGACGGACGGACGGACGGACGGAGAAAGTCTCACCATAAGGGTTCCATTTTTACCAAATTGGTATGGAACCCTAAAAATCAAATAGTCTACGAGTATTCGCGTATCCATGGCAAGTTTTTAGCAGGATTTATCTCAGTTTTTCCCGTCTCCACCTTCATGTACCTATCCGTCCTCGCCACATGCTATCTAGACTAGTAATTTGTAAAGTTCAGTCTCTGTGCAGTCTCCGGTTCGATTCCAACTCGGGTGAGTATAGAATTTCTGGTTAGAATTTTTTTTGATGGGGAGCTTCAACCAAGGTTAATTAAATCGTACGTATATGGCGCTGTTGCGAAATCAATTGCACTTTATGATGTCAGTCTAAATCATTTACCTATCTTCTGTATTTATAAGGTACTATTAATTATGGTATTTTGAGACATAAACTCAAAAAGTTTGAGTATTTTTTTATGAATAAAAATGTTCAACGACCTTATTTGTGATGGTGGATTCTTGATGCTTGGCGCTCAGGGTTGATGAACACCATAAAGATGATGATGATGCTCATATTTTGCTTAAACGCCGCCGCGCTGTTGCTTCTTTGTGCACGCCCTCTCCCGTCTCCCCGTCAACTCGCAGCCTTTGACTCCACTAATCTTGGTAAAGTTAAACCAACTATAGTCAATGCGGAGTTGAAAAGACCATAATATGACCTGGTTACTTTTATGAAAAACTTAGAGGAAAATACTCGCAAAGTAAGAAAATACTTAAGAGTCCTGTGAACTACGATGTCTCCATTCATTCAAAATACCAAATCATTTGTAATTTGTGCATATTTCGATAATGTTGTGGTGTTATTCGGATTCATATAGTAATAATCTATGCTCCTGGTCATATTTGGTTCGGAAATACTTCTTTAAAACGAAATAATAATAATCAATTTTGATCAAAATTTTTATAACTTTGGTCGAGTTCCGTGATACCAAAAATTATGAATGAAAACTTGTAACTTTCTTTATTAACTGGTGTTTTACTTTAGCTGGACAACTGTGCTCCTGAACTAATGCGACGTGAGATAGTGTTGTTTTTATTACAAACAAATAAGCAAAAAACATGTCCCTTTTGACACAAAAATAAGCAAATCGAAATTCATTTATATTTCGTTTTAGAGAAGTATTTCCGAACCAAATATGGCCAGGAGCATAGATTATTAGGTAGTATGTTAACCCGAATAACATCAAAACGTGATCGAAATATGCACGAATTACAAATTATTTTGGCATTACGAATGTATGGAGAAATCGATTTCTTCATACATTAAGTATGTTGAAGGTAGCCATGAGAATATTTTTATGGCTATAGGACTATAGGTACTTATTTGAAGTTTTCTTCTTTAGATCGAGTCGGGTAGAAACAGTCAAGTTTACTGAAATGAAAAACCTCGTAAAAGGCTTCGCGGGAAGCGCTTTATGAATAGTTAAAATCCATTTTTCCGCGAGTTAAACACTTACTGCCCATTCCGGGGCTAGTTAGCCGTTTGCTTTTTAATAAGCGGGGAACTAGTAAACCCCTTTTTTATCAGTTTAACGAGATCAAGTAAAAAGCACCATCAGGAATTTTCATTTTTAATTGCGTTGTTTTGCTCTTACCGATATATTTTTTTAATACTACGAATTACGGGTACAGTTGCCATTTTTACAGTTGAATTTTAACATTTTTGAATTGGCTCAGGTCTAGTCTACCAGCAAAGACACACCGACAAGCGATTTAGCGTTCGTTGCGATGCTGTGTAGAAACTGTCAGGGGTTACTTAACCCATTCCAGTTATGTACTTACACGAAAATATAAACATAGAAGCAATGATTAATTTTTAACCTAGCTTTTGTGTCATTTTATACGAAATTAGAAATAATTGGAATAATTTGCACAGATTCATACCCGAGAAAATAATTTCCAAGTAGATACAGCATAAACGCTCTCCTGACAAATTGTAGTTATATCCCTGGATCATAAATTACGACAAGCCAAATAGATGGAACGCTGTACTCAATAAATCTTGTAGTGTGTCTGTGCAACCTATATTATGTTGACAGTAGATAAGTATGTACATGTATTACATTATGTACAGATCTCAGAACCTCATAAATACGTGGAATATATTGCACGTCACTACATAATTGAACTAACGCATATTTTACTAGTATGAAGGAAATCTTGGCGAGGGTTTTCAGATTTTCATATGTAAATGGATTTTTGAAAATCTAGCAACTTGGAGGAATGAAATAGAAGAAGGGGAAGCGAAGAAGAAGGAAGAAAGAAGAAATGAGAACAAAGTAATACATTTTTAATTTCATATAAGTATATATTATTAAGTATTCCACACATTACAAAAACAGTTATATATACACATTTATGTACCTACTGAATCGATGCCCGAAGCTCCACTCATCTAGACTTAAAAGACCAACACTGTTAGGTACCTAAGCAACTGAAGCACTAGACACCGCTTAACATGGTAGAACAGCAGCTAGAAATGGGTTAACCGCGGGGAAAGCTCTCGAAGGCATTTTTGGCACTATGACTCCATGGAGTCGTAGTGCCACGGCACTCCAGGGTGCAGGGTCTCCACGGCAAACGGAACAAATATAACTACTCTCTAATAGAGAGGCATATTTGCGACGCTTACCGGATTCAGCAGTTTCAGCTGCGGCTCCCGGCTTTGATTCTGTCTCCCTGATATGAATCGAAGCCAATGTGTCAACGCAAAAAAACTTCTCAACTTAATAACATCTATGTAGTAAACTTATTCCGAAAATTGAAACTGCAACATACGAAAGCTGGCAGACATTTCCGCCGGCTTTGTACCTACCTACCCAGTCAGCTAGCGTGCTACGAGAAATTATGATCGGCGCAATAACGAAATACGCTACGCTAAGAGGACGGGAAAGATATGACGTATTTTGACGCCGAAAAGATCTCAAATATGGCATCGCGCTTCATACATTTCGGTACCGCTGACGCACACATACCGCTGTCGGTTGCATACATTAGCGCCATTTTTCAGTTTTGACAACTTAAGAATCCGGCTTCAGGGCGGAGCCTAAAAATGCATGCGTGACATCATTAAGTGCTAATCCTTTAGTATTTTAATCAATGGATCGGCGTGATTAACACACGCTGTCAAACATCAATAACACCGACTGGCGTGGTGTTTGACAACCGACGTCACTTCCCGCGTAAGACCCGATTTCCACCAAAGGGGAGAGGAGCGGAGCTGTGTTTGAGTAACCTTGATCAGATTTCGTCATTTTGACATCTCCGAAACTGTGGGAAGAGGAGATGTCGAAATGACGAAATCTGATTCGAAACCGGGCCTTAGAGGGATGGGTATACAGAAAAAAACTGACCACTGACTGACATATCAACGCACAGCCGTAACTTCTGAACCAATTTGGCTGAAATTTGGAATGGAGATAGATTACAAGTATAACCTGAATTAAGACATAGGCTATTTTTTATCACGAGCAAATTTATTGTTCCCACGGGATTTGTGAAAACCCGAAATTCATGAGGGCGGAGTCGCGGGCGTCCGCTATAGTTATACTCGTGTACCATATAAATGAAAGCTACAGTAAACAGAAGGGCATATAGATCGTAAATAACTCAGTCGGCCGTGGAGCTTACGTCGAAAGCTGGCTGTGACGTGACGTCTCTCTCTTGAGACGATTGTTTTAATCCGTATTGGGGACGATGAATTCATTGAAAACTTGGTATTTAATGCGAGTTTCATAAGCGAAGTTCAATTTGTATATCTAAAGACTAGCAGTGCCCACGGACTCCGTTCCGCGTTAGAAATATTTTTGTCCTGGCCCGTTTGTCCCGCGTAAAGCTCGGTTTCCACAAAAGCGAAAGTGTTTGAATAACCAACCAGATTTCATCATTTCGACATCTCTCCCATCACTTTCGGAGATGTCAAAATTACAAATCTGAATGGTTATTCAAATACAACTCCGCTCCGCTTCGCTTTGGTGGAAACCGGGCCCTATAACCACAGCCCACAGGACGCGAGGCATTTGGATGGATATCATACTGCCTGTATAGGCAGTATGTTAAATACTTACCTATCGCCACGCAACGGCCGCGGCCGGCGGCGCGCAACACGTTTTTATTTTGCTAATATCTTCGAAGATATTTGTTCAAACTGTATAAAGTAAAGGGCACAAATATTCTACATTAAATTTCCGTTCTAAAAAACATATTTACAAAGATATAAATGCATATCATATGGGCTAAATAAGCTTCAAAAAATTATTTATTTTTAACCACAATTTTAACACTAAAAGCAGTTATTGTGAATTACCCGTAGGAGATAGGCATATGCTATCGCGGACTTTTTTACAGATTTTGATACGTTCTTTAATATTGTAGAACATTGTTTTGTTATACTCAATAGTTTCCGCAGCGCACGCGATGAAACCACTTTTGCTTACGACTTGGATTACATTATTCAAGTTTAAGTAAAGATGCGTAATTAATTTTAAAAATTATTATAGTCTATGACACTCCACAATAACGTAGCTTTCTATTGGTGAAAGAATTTTGAAAATCGGTTCAGTAGATCCAGAGATTACCCCTTACAACGTCACAAACTCACAAACTCACAAACATCGTTACGCTACCTCTTTATAATATATATCTAAATATCTAAAGATAGCTGGTTTTGTGATTGAACATGGATTTCCAAATTTATTTTTAAATCCACGCGTGCCTTTTTCTTTCTGTTTTAAAAATACTAAGTAGGTACTTATTTCCTTTGGTAATGAATAATGATTGACAAAACATTTTGATGGATTTATTTTTAGACGAAGGTTACGCCTACTAGTATGAAATCAATTCTTACTAAATTTTTCTAAGAGCCTTTAATTCACAAATGAACAGTTTTGATCGTTTGTGAATTAGCTAAAAGGCTCCTAAATCACTAAAATAAAGAACCACCAAAAGCTATAGTTTATTTACATAGTTCACAAATCACCAAAGTATCGCCGTCGTAGTGGGCTATAAATCTACTGATTGTTATGTTAAGACATACAAACGATTAACTCTTCAAAGTTAAAGCTGAACGAAAAGTGTTCAGTAAACGTTTATAGTTCGAGTAACTATTGATTTACTGACGTCTTATATACAAATCTACTTCTTAACGTTTAATGCACACGTTTTTTGTTCAAGGCACCATAGAGTTGATGTACCTATGAGAATTATTGTTGTTGATGCAAGCATATAAAATGGTAGAATCTGCCGTATTATAACTGACTCATTCATTCAGTGACTCATTGATTCATTCATAGCTTAGCACAAACACTTAAGACCTAGGAAACAGATTAATTTTTACATACATAGAAGCATACTTTATAGTAGACAAGGGATAAGGAAGGATTTTTGTGATATTTCCAGTTTCCACAGGTTCACACACGAATGAAGATTCGTTGACTAAATCATCATAGCTCAGCCCAAACACTTAAGACCTAGAAAACAGATTAATTTGCACAGAAGCATACTTTTTAGTAGACAAGCTATAAGAAAGGATTTTTGTGATATTTCCACAGATTCACTCACAAATGAAGAATCATTCATTGACTAAATCATCATAGCTCAGCCCAAACACTTAAGAGCTAGAAAACAGATTAATTTGCAGAGAAGCATACTTTTTAGTAGACAAGGGATAAGAAAGGATTTTTGTGATATTTCCACAGGTTCACACGAATGAAGAATTACTCATTGACTAAATCGTCATAGCTCAGCCCAAACACTTGGACCTAGAAAACAAACTTACTTAGCCGCTAGAGTATATGCGAGAAAATTGACCCCATCTACAAAATATAAAACCACTTATATCTTTGCAAAGGCGTATAACTTGTGAATCCTTCCTACCCGCGATTGCCCAATGCAATGTATTGTTACGCTACAGCCAAAACCCTTATTTTTTTAAGAGCAAGCTCGTAGCCAAACGAGGAGTTGAGGCGTTTTAATCAGACCCATCTCAAAACGCCGGGCACACACTTGTGTCCGAATCCTCTTGTAAATACGTACCTATGAGTAAACAGCCAAAAAACCTTTTAGTCCACCGCAAATACCATAATTGCGGTTTAGCCCGGACGCGAAACGTTTGTCGGCTTGAATTGAGTCGAACATTCCTGCGGGTCGAGTCGAGTCGAACATTTGTCTGCTAGTAGACTTGGGTTTTTTCAGCTTCGTCGCCATTTGATGTAATATAAAGCCTATTAAAAGGGTTTGAACTTTTCATTGTTATTTGTTTTTTGGTGTCGAGTGTTGGCTTTTTTGTCTTCTTTAGGGTTCCTTACATCGTCATCGCCTAGTGGGATATGAAACACATAAAGTTAAGTTAGATAAGAAAAATTCTTATCAAATCTCAGGCAATATGAAAATGTATGTTTCTTAAATTTATAGTTCTTAAATACAACCCGGGTACCCATTAGGAAAAGAATAGATCTTCTATAGGTGAGCGCTCTCCATCTTCCACCACATCATCACTTTCCAACAGTTGGAATTATACTCAAGCGTAAGCCTATATCCCTATCCCTACTACTTAATATTAACTCTGTCTGTCTGTCTGTTCCGCTTTCACACCTAAACCAGTGAACCAATCTTGATGAAATTTGGAACATAGAGAGAATAAAGCTTGAGAAAGAACATAGGCTTCTTTGTATCCCGAAAATTACCAGTGTTCCCGTGGGATTACGAAAAATCCAAAACTCGCTATAGCAATATATAGATAGGTTATTATAGCTCTTTGAAAGTAGGTATGACGGTAAGAAAAGGGAGCGGGAACGGGAATGGGAACACTATTAATCCCGGGGAAATCCACAATTCCACGGGATTTGTAAAAACCAAAATTCACGCGGGCGGAGCCGCGGGCAAGTCTTACTCGTATATAAAAGAAAAGATTTGGAACTCCCACCTCTGACGGGAGCCTACATAAATGTATCAGGTATCTTTGCCTTCGTATCAGATATTTTCAGGAGGTCGATTTGTATATAGAAAGCGCCGAGATATCTAAGATAAAGGAAATCCCCACAAAGCCCTTGCGGTATCCCGTCAAGTATCATTAGCAAACAAAACCTTTATCGATATTCGACTGATTTCCGCCCTCAAAACAATGGCCCTTCCATTGCCACTCCATAATCCTTAATGCTTAAGGGATGAAACACAATAGCTCTGGATCTCACCCCCGATCTCGGTTATGAAGGAAATTGAAGATGGGTAAGGTGATTTATGGTGTAAAAATTTCCCCATCCCTTGTAAGAGGCGGAGAACAAGCTATGGGGTCATTAACTAATTAGGCTGACCCAATTTAAGGTTACGCTCTTTATGAATAAGTAATCAGTGACATTTGAATAAACTCTAATAACCCTTTATAAAATTTTAATGATGTCAAATGGTTTTGTAATACAGATTCAATTTTATGGTGAGGTTTGGATATAGCGGTGTTCTTTGGGTTTGTTAGTGGAAGGTTCCATGCTGCGTTAATTTGGAAAGTCCATCTGTTTTTGAACTTATATGGAATTGAATAGACATGACATTTGAATAGGCCTTTACTGTAAATGGAAGGTCACATGTTGTGATGAGGGATTGAGGAATAAGAATGGCTTAAGAACTACTTGAAAGGCTTTGATGAAAACAGCAATGTCTACGCCGTGTGCTAGGAAAAGTTTCGGTACTTTTAAGTTCTAGAGTCCAGATTATGAAGACTTCGATTTAACTAATTAAAAAAAGCTGCAGAACCTGGATTCTGCCATCTTACTTTATTATCTTTCTTTGCCATCGTTCTGGAACTGATTCTGATTTTCTTTAACTTTAATATGCTAAAAAATGCAATTTTTTCAAACAATAATTTTTTTTCGTCTTGTCCAGAGTTCCGCTACCTAAGCTAAAAAAATAGTACCTAAATAGATGAATTAGGTAGTATTATGTAATGTTATGTTTGTTGTTTATTTGTCTTTGATGCAATAAAGAATCTATTTATCTATCCAATGTTTTAGTGGCCAAAACCATCATCTATATTCGGCTTAGTTTGTTGTGGATTCCTGCTTAGTGCATGATGCTATTTAAATTGGAACCCTCGTAGTTTTTAGTCGCTTGGCTGCTTCCAAACGATTAGGCATCTACGAAAAGGGAAATTGAGGTTTGTACCCAAGCAGGACGGAAACAAAACGTTTTTAAAACGCAAATAAGTTCTTTAGTGGAATTTGCTTCCATTTCATTCTTTGCACAGTGTCCTGACTTTGTTCTTTGTATTTATCTCTTTGAATGGGTTGCCTCGTGGAGCGTGGAGTGGCTCTTTTCCTCTTTGCGTGTTTTGATCCTTTATCTACCAACGGTGACTTTTTTCTGTTTACTCTTTAAAAAGTTTCAAGCGCTCTCGTCCTATGGCCGCGAGTTTGAGTGACTTTTATTATTAAAAAAATCGGTAAAGTGCGATTAGGGTTTAACTTTGATCTCTGAGAGGGTTCAGTACATCAGAAAGAAAGAAAGAAAGAAAGAAAGAAAGAAAAATATGTTTATTTCCAAACATTATGCCACACATAAAACAAAGTACACACGTATGTACTAAAGCGTTGCCTGAAGCTTCCAATAGGGTATTCACTCCAATTTTTTTATTACTTTATTATAAAGTAGAATTAAAATAATGACGTGCACTGAAAGAACTAATTAAATCGATCAAATAACAAAAAAGTTATAAGCATTTAAAGATTTGTGATTAGACAGAGATAGCAACATGACATTGTGACGTCACACCGTACCAATGCCATAGTAGCTTCGTGCGGCTTCATACAAATTTTCGTTTCGCGAGAAAGGGATAGAAGATCCCCCCACTCCAAAGTTTAAACGCCTGTAACTTTGTAAATCTTCGTTGGATTTTAATATTTCTTTCACTGCACGTTATTATTTTTATCCTAGTTTATAATAAAGTAATATTTTTTATCAAATTCAAAAGTAGTGTAAGACCCCATTATATGGTTCTTAAAAAATAATCTTTTATTTTCCTAGAATATTTTGGTTTCGATTCATAAGAAAAGTTGATAGTACCTTGAGTCATTCTTCTTTGATAAAATAAGTAAGATAAATATTGAAGTAAAATACTTCTCTTTAAGACTCGTCCCTAAAAATCCTCTTTTCTAAATCCTTACGAATCGCAAGTAACAAGCGATTGTGTAAGAGTGGGGCGCGTCTTCCTGGATTGAACTACCTATACCTGAGTAAATGAAAACTAAATATATACATATAACTTCAATTTGAAGGAAAATATAGTGAACGCCAAACGGCTAAACCCCTCTCATTGTAAGAGGACACCCGTGCCCAGTAGGTGGACTTAAAAAGGGGGTTAAAGATATTGAACCTCCGTGGCGCAGGGGACGCACGCTCGGATTCGAGTGGGCGGTCGCGGGTTCGATTCCCGCCACGGGCCACTTTGGAATTTTATAATTTCTAAATTGGCTCAGGGTCTGGTCTGGTGGGAGGCTTTGGCCGTGGCTAGTTACCACCCTACCAGCAAAGACGTACCGCCAAGCGATTTAGCGTTCCGGTACGATGCTGTGTAGAAACCGTTGGGGTGAGTTCACTTACCCCTTCCAAGTGAGTACGCTAACATCTTCGACTGCATCATCACTTACAATCAGGTGAGATCGCAGTCAAGTACTAACTTGTATAGCGTAAAAAAAAAAACTGTATAAAAGTATGTAAGTAGGTAATAATGATTGTTTGAAAAGTTTTTTAAACGTTCCTCCTTTGTACAATTGCGATTTTTGGCGTATTGTTGTACCCGGAAGTATTGATCAAAACAGCCACCAGACCCGATAAGTGACACTTTGATCATGTTTTTACTGAAAGAGCGAAAATCAGGACGACATCCGCCGACCTAAATGGAAAATGAAGAAAAATATACTTTATTTTATCCAAGCTTCGAAGGCAGGCCGTATAAGGTAAACATCTTGGTCCTATCGTCATCATTAAAAAAAACTGTAAGGGCTGTTAAAAGGCCAAGAATTACTGAATGGAAGCAGGCGTTATACTGTAGAAATCACACACACACAATTCTTCTAACATTTTCTACGACGCACATTTCGTCCTGACTCCAGGACATCTTCAGTAGATGTTGATTTCACAACACGAAATCGTAGATCGTAAGAATTTGTCACAACTGATAATCATGCCTAATTAATGTAAATCATTGATTATAGGTCGAGAAAATCTCCAAGAAAATCCCAATGGTATTTTCTTGGATCTTTGAAAATCTTTCATTCCCCGAGAAAGAAAAAGCGAGCGTGAGCGAAACACCGGGCTTCCGCTAGTCAATAATAAAAACCGACATGATTGATTAGTGTAGTGAAGGCCACAGTGTAAATAAGTCTAGTGAGGTACTTCCATTGAGCGTGCCCAGTGAGTCGGCACTTTACTAGGTACCCACTACCCACTACCTAGGAAAATAGTGTTAATTACTTTTTGCCGAACAAGTCTATTAACTGGGGTAATTTCGCTAATAACATGTGAAGCGTTTTTGTATCATTTGCGAGCGACCGACCCACTGGATGTTATATATGATCAACATACTTATATAGTAAGTGGCTAAACTAAGTGACCTCATTTTATGTAGGGCTGGCTCATTTTTTGCACACCGAATGAGCCTAGCTGTTCAGCGACGAAATGTAGCCAGAATTCTTTGCACCATTTAACACGGAAGATTTGTAGATTAATAAGAATAAATATCTGGGTGTGGTTTAACTACTGGCTAATAGATGGCAGCAGGAGTCATATTTTTTTTGGTAAATTCGATATTTTATAAAAATGAATCCTAGCTAGATAGATTTATCGCCCCCAAAACCCCCTGTATACTAAATATCATGAAAATCGTTCGAGCCGTTTCCAGATCCAGATTATATAGAAATATAGGTATCTATATATATAAGAATTGCTCGTTTAATTTTATAGTATACTCATTTGGAAGGGGTAAGTAACTCACCCCTTAACAGTTTCTTCACAAATCGCACAAACCTTTGCTGGTAGGTTGGGAACCACTAACTACAACTAGCCACGGCCGACGGCTCCTACCAGACCAGCCCCTAGACTGTGTAAGAAAAAACGTAAATATTCATCGTTATCGTAATCGTTACAAATCCTGCCCGCGGATTGGTTCCCTGATTTACGTCATCCAATCGGGGGTCACAATTTGCTGTCGATTACGATAACGATGAATACGTTTTTCTTACGCAATAAGACCCCAGACCCGTAACCAATTCAAAAATTACAAAAATCTGGTGGGAATCGAACCAGTGACCTCCCACTCGAATCTACGCCATGGATGTCACCAAACAATAATAAAATGAAAAAAAAAAATACCAACTTCTTTCATTTCAATTCCTATAATAAACTCTAATAGCAGAGTTGTATTCTGTAAGGGAAGGAAACACCGGTATCGCACGTGGCCAGTAATTATAGAGTAAGTACAGACTACAGAGTGTACAGTACCACTGCAGTATACAATATACATTATACAGAGCAGTCATTAGAAAAAGTCGCGTGTACTTTCTGCAGTCATGCAGGCTTTTAAGTAAGGGTTACCAACTATTCCTTTACAAATAATATTAAAAAAATACGAGTAAGTTTGTTTGTACGTCTAGTAAGCTTTCATTAGGTACCTTATCGTATTTAATACACCAGTATCGGCTTAAGATATCCTAAAATTGGCAAGTTTTATAGAATTTTTCGCAATCAGAAATTTTATTACATTGTAGGTTCATAGTGCAATGTTAACTGTTTATTTTTTATAAAAACTATGCTCAAAAATCCTCATTTAACTCATATTAATTCCCAATGCTTTCTGTAGCGAATTTCGTAAAATAAACGTATTCATTGCTATCGTAATCGTAAACAAATTCTACCCTCTGATTAGCAGAATTTGTTATGATTACTATCACGACTCATCAAGATCGTTTTTCTTTTACAATCGCCTATCTGGTAACCTGGCGATCTGGGTAACCGACAACCGTATACAGAACCATACTGTCAGAAAAGTACTAAGATTTGAGTATATAAAGGTACGAGTACAACTCAATGACGAAACACGCTACGCTGTAAGAGGACGGGAACTATGTGACGTATGTTGAAGCCAAAAAATTCTCAAATATGGCATCGCGCGTCATACATTTCGGCACCGCTGACAGCACATACCGCTGTCGGTCGCATTTTACAGTTTTGACAAATTAAAAATCCGGCTTTAGGGCTGAGCCTAAAAATGTATGCGTGACGTCATTAAGTGCTGAACCTTTAACATGTTTAATCAATGGTACAACTTCAGCAAAGCTATCCACGTAACATGTATAATATTTTCACACGTGAGATTCGCGTGAAACTGCGCCGCATTCAGCTCTTCTTTTTGTCTTTTTCAGCTTTTTGGGTTCAATGAAGTGAATTCCACATCCCTGCGCTAACTCTATTCAACAATGCAATGCAGGAGCGTCAAATTAACATCAATTAAAGCCATCTGCCTGTCGGTATTTATTGCGCAAGTGCGGTGCTCCGCTGAGCACGTGAGTACGCTGACTCAATGCCGGCTGATTGCTTTCATTGGACTTCCGTTTTTTCCCGTTTGTATTTGTCTACGCTTAGAATGTTGGCTTTACGGTACTCAATTATGAGGTTTTCCTGCAATACGTGTCTATTCAAAAATCTTAGACTCTAACCAGCTTACTAATTAATGTGGAATAGAGATGGATTTAGGTGGGTGTACGCTAGGCGAATCGAGCATGAACCAAGCACGACCCGAACACAATTCGTGTAGTGTGGACCGACTTAAAAGCCTCGAACGAGCGCGCTGCGAGCATTTCGTTCGTGCTCGGCTGCGTTCCGCCTGTTGTCGGTTTTTGTCGAACACAAAGGGATTGGAGGACAGTGATCGTTGTAGGTTCGTTGTACGTCCACACTTGACGCCGCGAACGACGAAGCGAAATGGTCCTGCTCGTGCTCGGTTCGTGCTCGATTCGCCTAGCGTATAGAGTATAGACCCACCTTAAGGAGCACACCACGGGTGTGCCCGCGAAATTCAAATTTTTTGTGGTTTTTCGCGATTTTTAAGCTGATAAGTCGTAATAGGCTTATGACAGTCAAATTGCGATAATCCCAAGATCATCTTCACGTATTTATATAAAAATCTCTGCTTGAAAGTGTCGAGTTAGAGAAATTAATCCGAGATTTGCGAGTTGCTGCTCACTTAAAACTCTTTACTCGAACTAATTTCCTAGGATAGACATTTTTATGCAAAAATTTTGATATAAACATGTAAAGAAGTAACTGCCATTCTCGCAAAATGACTGCCATAAGTCTATTATGTGTAATTAGCGTACAAATTGCAAAAAACCACGAAAATTTTGAATTTCGCGGGCATACCTGTTGAGTTCGCCTTAATACTGCGTTTTATCTGACTTATCTATGTCGTCAAAGATTTGATATTCGAAGGAAAAAAACAAAACTGAGTAGGTATAACAACTATTTCATCTCTATTCGGAATAATTTGTCAGGGGATAAATTAAAATAATCTTTTATCAGAGGGCTTAGAATTTTGGGGACAAAAGGTGCTGAATTGACCACGGTCCGACTCGCACTTGGCCGTTTTTATTTTTAAATACCGGCCGACCTACAAAGTTTTTGGCAAAATAGAAACCATATCAATGCCACGGAAAAGCTTTTCCAAAAAGCGCCAACTGGTGGATTGCTTTTTCCCAAAAATTTTCAAGCAAAATACCCTCGAAGAAGCGTTCTAAAATTGAAATGGCGGGCTCATAGCTCCAAGTCGTAACTCCGGATATCATAAAACTAAGTGAAGTTCAGCATTTCGCGTTTTAGCTGAAATTAATAAAACTACGAGTATGTTTTATCACCTAACTGGTTCAACCTTAAATACTTAACGTTCTAATATTTTACACTCTAAACTCACGGATATTTTAACCTCAATTTTGTTTACGACCGCGTATTTAACTGTGGTTTTAGTACGGCATTTCCCCCCGAAATGCGAATGAACCCTTTGGATAAAGATTTATGTCAACTAACCTTTTGATAGTTTCTGCGCTTCGGTACTCCTATTGGCGCCACCCATAACCAATCCATACGTATGATGATGATACTTCATCAATTCCATGAGGACTATGAATTATCATAGTCATAACGATGTCACTTAAACTTATTTCGGGTATGATGACCAATCTCTATAGACATAAGCCGAACTACAGGTTGACGGTTGTTAAATTTATGCAAAACAAAAATCATGTATGACGGATTGTTCTGCTTTAAAAGTTCTATAAACAGTTAGTTACATCATATTATTATGACTATGTTTAATGTTGACTCACTGTAACCTTATTACGGGTTTTTTTTTAAATAAATAACGTGTTTTTTTTTTCAAACTACTTTTTATCCCAAAAAAATCAATGATTCCCACGCCATTGGTGAAAATTTAATTTACGCGGAAAGAAAAGTAAGTATAATTTAATAAAATAATAAGTATACGTTATTGAAGGTACAATACTATAATAATAATATAAGTTTTTTTATGTGAGGACATAATTTGCACACACATCGCAATCTAGCCCAAAAGTAGCGATAGCTTGCGTTACGGGTACAGGGTACTAGATAACTAAAAAAATATACTTAATATTTTCTAAAAGTACCTAAATAGGTATAGTAATATGTATATTGCAAAATACGATAGAAAACATTTTCCAGTAGTGGAAATCGAACCCACAACCTCCGACGCAGATGGCGGGATCGCTATTCGCTACCCGCTACGGATTCGGTCGTCATCTTTATGTTCTGGTTCATGGAGCAGGGGTCTGATTGCGTAAGATAAACATATTCATCGTTATCGTAATCGCTAGCGAATTCTGCCCCGCGATTGGCTGACGCAAATCAGGAACCCAATCAGCGGGCAGAATTAGTAAATGATTACGATAACGATGAATACCTACGTTTTTCTTAGACAATCTAGGGGCGTGTCCTTGATAAGACAATTTAGGCAGCTCAAAATTTTTAAAATACGCAGTAACAAAGTATAGGTAATTTTAAAATATGAAAAAACAAAGCCCAAGTTTTCGAGAGCTTGAACCGTTCGCGTTAATAGTTCGAGTTCTGGGGATCGCTTATTACTAAGTTTATGGCATCCATTACCACTAGAGAGCACAATGGGCCGGGCACATTGAGTATTCATCCAACAAGAGGGGAACGATATATTCCTTGCAAAAAATCGGTGTAAGTATGATGTGTCATGGACATGGATAATTGGATGGGTTCTACGTGTAAAAGTTTAATGGAGCACTTCAAACTCAAATGATTTATTTAATATAGGCCTAACTTACAGGCTCTTGTGAATATTCAGTAGGAAAATATGATTATACTTATTTATTTAAATATTTAAGTGATAACTATTTTACGACTTCGAGGATTCTATGCCGCGCGCAGCTGGTATAACAAAATCAGCCCGGAATTGTTTATTTTTTTTTTGTTTTATTAATATTTGATTCTTTAGCTGTCGTGATGATATTAATGAGTCTGCCTGTAGTCGATAGTTATGTTGCGGCAACACCAAACAATACCTACCGATTTTTTTTTAAATGTATGTACGAGTACGTCAAACCTTTGCCTTTTCTGCAGCTACGAGTACCTATAAGTTGTTTTGACTTTCGTCTGGCATTCTTATTTATTCAGCAGAAGCATAGTCGTCTTTTCCACTACAGTGGGCTAAGTACTCAATGGCGAAGTGCTTGGGCCGCGGGAAAAAAATGGATTTTAACTACTTGGTATTCATGAAATATTTCCCGGGAGGCTTAACGAGTGACGGTTTTTTCATTAATTTGCTTCTGTCGTTATGCTTGTTAATTGTTAAGGCTTTAGAGGAATTGACAAGCGACAATATAAACTTTGGGGATATTCATCATCTAGATTACTTAAAAAAAACTCTACATTAAAATTACTTACAGTTAGTTGAAGAGTTTGTTTGTTTGGTTAAACACACTTATCTCACTCAGACACTTTATTCTTTCTTTTTTGGATAATAATAATTTATCGAGGCAGGGTAGGAATATTATTTAACATCAAGCCACGACCAATAAGTAGCGGTCAGGGGAGAATTAATGAAAATATTATTATGTTGCAAAAACTTATATGCGATTTATTAAGGGCGATGGGTACCATCCAGGCGCGAAAATTCAAATTTTATTTAGTTTTTCGCTCATAGTGGGTTAATTATACATCGAAGGCTAATGGAAATGAGTTTTGCGAGCACAACATTTATGCATCTACATGTTTTTGATAAAAACTCTGCTCAACAATACTCATTTACTTCATATTGGTACCCGATAGCTCGAAATCTGGGAAACTGCAAAAATTATCTTTCGGGAACCAATATGAGATGAGTGGGAACTTTCGAGCAAAATTTCTATTAAAAACATGTATAGGCCCGCAAAATGCATTGCCATAAATCTGCAATGTGTAGTAAATCTAATATTTGCGAAAAACTAAATAAAATTTGAATTTCGCGGGCTGGTAGGGCTGCAACACCTTAATGTGCTTTCGTTTACGAGCTTCATCAAAAGGATATTTTTTTTGCTGAATAACAATGGATCAGAAATATGGTGCTCTGTAGTGTGGGTAGTTAAATAATGTTATATTTTGTACTGAGTGTATAAGGCCTAAGGTATATTGAATGAGAAAGGTAAACAGTGCCAGGTGCGAGCACGAGATGAGTCGGTACATCTGTCCGGGCCCCCGGGGCGAGTGACAGTATAATCGCTACTGTCAAAATGACACTTGAAATATACCGTAATCTACAGTGCGACAAGGCTATTTTGGCGCGTGGCCAAAGTCTGAACTAACGCCGCTATCTTGTGCTACTGTGTGATACACTCGGCGTCAAAAAAATCGCACCTTTCAAAAAATCTACTTCAAACAACTTTAGACCTTATTTGACATCAATAATGAGGGTCATGTTGCATATCATTTGAAAGGTGATGAAATGGAGTGTACAAAAACAATTCAATTGATTATTTTTCTTTTACTGGAAGAGCACAAAAAAAGAAGAAGAAAACACTTACAATTTTGCTCCTTAAACAGCCGCTAGTTGCGCTACAATATGACCGTCATTATTGATGTCAAATAAGGTTTAAAGTTGTTTGAAGTAGATTTATTGCAAGGTGCGATTTTTTTGACGCCGAGTGTAGTTCGCTCTGTCAGTATATCACTATTGTATGTTATGTTGTTTTTGCTTACTATTTACTATTTTAAACAAATTGAAGTAATTGAGGAGATTTTATTTTGTGGCTGCCTTTGTTTTGCAACAGCGCCCTCCTTCAAGTGCCAAGAGAGCCTTGTCGGACTGTAGATATATTTTGTACCTACGTAAGTTTGGATGTTTCTGGTGTACGAAGGTTAGACTTTCTGTGATCTGTCTAGATATCGATTTTTTTTATACAATGTTTGAAAGTTGAAACACAGTTTTGATAATGAAAGTTTCTCATAGTTAACAGAATAGGCACGCGTGTAATCACGTTTATTATACGAACTCGTTAGCGCGAGCTAACTGAAGACAGCGCCATCTATCGAGAAATATGTGAAATCATACATGAAAATACAAAATGGAGTTTTGTTTTATGTGTCATTCCACACTTTCTTTCCGAGTGTTCCAAGACGCGTCCTTTCATCATTTACAACGTAAACTTAGTCTTTACTTGCTTGCAAATACAGTCTCATCTGATGATAAGCAACCCCTAAAGGTTTTTACACAGCATCGCACCGGAACGCTGAATCGCTTGACGGTGCGTCTTAGCTAGTAGCTGCAGAATGTATCGTGCACCTTAATTTCTGTGTGATAAAGCGAACTAATGACCTATTAACATGTTTGTTTTACAGCAACTTTATCGAGGTTTATTAATTATTGTTTTATTTACTGCAGATGACATAACAAACATGGACGAACGCGTTTTAATTGTCTACCAATCAGCAGTTAACCTGGTCCCGTTTGATTGTCCTGGCCTCTTATATTGGTCATCAAAGAAATAAGGTCAATAGTGTTTTGGACTTATTCCAACAAGCTTGGTACATCTTAGGTTGTACTTTAATGACTCAAACTTAACTAACTAACAAAAAAAAGATTCCGACGAATTGAGAACCTCCTCCTTTTTTTGAAGTCGGTTAAAAATAGTTTTCATGCATACTTACTTTTCGTCTGGTGGGAAGCTTTGGTCGTGGCTAGTTACAAGTACTTACTTACCACGCAAAAGTCGCACCGCCAAGCGATTTAGCGTTCCGGCGCGATGTTGTGTAGAAACCGTTAGTTTACTTACCCCTTTTAAGTAAGTACGGTAACATCATCATGCTGCATCATCACTTAATATCAGGTGACATCTCAGTCAAGTACTAAGGCCCGGTTTCCACAGAGTAGAGACGAGAAGGGACAAGCGGAGATCTGATAGACTACGAAGCTGTCTGATTATTTCCACCTATGCGAAGATGTGATCTGTACGTAGCGGAGACCTGAGCAGTGCGAGGCGCCGAGGACAGAAGGAAGGCAGCGGGAAACAAGCCGCGCGAGGGCCAGCGGCGCTTCTCGAACGCCCGATTACATCTCACCAACGGGCCTCCAGCCAAGAAGCGAGGCCTTAGCCCCTTGCCGGGGCTAAAAGAGCAACCCCGGGGGAGCAAGGCTCCTCTGCGACACATCGTCCGGGTAAGGAGGCATGCCCGTACCCCCATGGAGACTTGTCCCCATGGAGAAGACCACGCGACTGCGCGCGCCGCTAACTCATCCACTAACTCAGCCGCTAACTCACGACCCATTTCCAATGAAAATAAGCGGAGAGGAGATGTGGAAATGACATTTCTGATTGGCAATTCTAAAAAACACATCTCGTCTTCTGCCCGCTTTGATGGAAACCGGGCCTAACTGTAGGGTATCAAAAAAAGGTATAAGAGTGATAATTGGCCACGGCCGAAACCTCTACGAGCACAACTGAACTTACTCTAAAGAGGTAAAGTGGACTCCTTGGCGGGAATCGAAGTCACCGTCTATTGAATCCGAGCAAAAAAAATTGATGATGCATTAAATCCGGGATACAGTCTCCGGAGTACCGTATTTAATACTCCGAGAACCCTTCCGACTTATAATCTTGTTGCCTAACGGGATCGCTTATTAGATATACTATGTATTATGCATGTGAGGAGCTGGCTGCTTAGTCCGCTGGGGCAATTCCGGATGCGAGCGGAATATATTTATTTATTTAATACCGAAATTATTGTGTCATGAAATTTGTTTTACTATGGTTCCCTCGAAACTTTATTGAACCAAGTATAGCCAGGCCAGGTCCACTTATCGAGTGATCGAGAAAATACAGGTAGGCGTCTCGACGTACTAATTTCAGATGGCCGCCACGCGCCGAATACTTTGCTCGCGTTACTTCGGGTACGGTCTATCTCACGCGCTGCGTGCGCCCGATGACGAGGTAGCTCTAGTACGTCGAATGCGATAAAGATACGCGACAAAAAGAGAAGTTCTTTTTGGAGGCGTGGCCAGGCGCTATTGCGAACAGAATTACACTTTTTCGTCTCTATTTCGCGTCGCGTTAAGGTCCCTATTTTTTAAATCAACTTGCTGAGTGAGCCTTTTGTATTATATTGTATTATTATGTATTCCGTGATATAGCTAAGGTTACTTAAAATGGTTCACCGTTTGACGGTAGAGGTTCGCGAAAAGGTTTACGAAATGGCGGCTACTGGCTAGGATTTGTGGGTAAAAGTGTGAAACGACCTATTCCAAATATACTCGTAGGTACCAAAATACACTAAATAAAAACTAAATAAAAACTAAATATAAATAGAACTAATTTAAATTTTTTTCAAATTTTTTGTTTCTCTGTTTGTCTGTTTGTCTGTCTGTTTGTACGGGCTAATCTTTGGAACGGCTGGACCGATTCCAATGAAATTTTGTGTGGTGGTAGCTTATGTCCCTGGTCAACATATAGGATACTTTTCATCCCGGTAAAATAAAGAGTTCCCGTGGGATAGTTAAAAAACTGCAATTAATTTAACAGCTTTGTGAACAACAACTAATGAACTTAATTTAGTAAAATTTGTTACGCTGATACCTTATGTTGCCTCTTTAACAAAATCTATATATATAGTAAAACTTATTAATCCAATCGAGTTCCCGCGGGAAAGAAAACATTACAAAAACAGGCAAAGGCGTCTTTCAAGTAACGGATTTAAATGAAATTTTATGATCCTACTTTATATATATGCCCGGTCAACATTTAAGATACTTTTCATCCTGAAAAATTTGAGAGCACCCGTGGGATGTTTAAAAAAACCTATAGCTACTTATCTACGTAGCACAATCAAAACGGGCTTGAAATATCGACAGTTTAAATCGTCCTTTTGATCGTGCAACTAGGTATAACTATACAAGATAACCCGTACGTAGCAGGAACGGGTTGCTACGTACACAGCAGCGCATCAGAATGCTTAATTACAATATCTGGGCGTTGGTATCATCTCAGAATAAGATAAGTTTGGTTAGTATAGATATTACAATCCACTATGACACGCCTCACTGTCTTACTTCATGCGAATTGAGTAACATAAGCGATTTCGACAGAGTGTATAAGTAGAGGAAAACCAAAGAAGATATAGGTAAATTGTGTGAAAGAAGATAGGTAGCACGTTGACAGGAGAGATTGGAAGAAGACTCCTTTACGGGTCCATCGAACCCAGGGACCACTCATTTATCTTGGGAAAAATTAAGAAATTCCACGGGAAACATTTTTGTCAAAAAAAACGAACTGCACGCGGGCGGAGCCGCGGGCAACAGCTAGTATTGTAATATTATTTAGCACTTTAGCACATAGGACTTTAAATAATAAATGCGGTTGTAAATTCGATTTATATTATTACACTAACTGTAGGTATCTTAATAGTAAGTACTTACTAAGTACAGTAGGCGCCGCTTACTAGGCGGCGTATAAGTTGAACCACGCGTAGAACACAATTTTCGAACGTCAAATGCAAAGTGCAGTATAGAATACGACGAGAGGCAATGTGTATAGGAGCACGAGAATAGATAGATGTATGTTCCCGTGCAGGCGACCATTTTGGGTCAACTTAATTTCCGCGTAATAATATAGGTATTTAAATTAAGGAAAAATAAGTTACCGAGTTCATAGGTACGTGGAAGTAAATTAAACGCTAAGAAGCATAACATTGTGATGAAAAATGTTTGAGGAAACTTTTCTCTGTCGGCAATTCAATTTACACTTGTAATCCACTTTGCCATGCGCGTTTGTTAACTTTGCCGAAGCTTTGCCGGCCGGGTTTTAAGCCTAACGGTGTTTGTACGACTTACAAGTTGCTCTCTACAAAGAACTCTCAACGAAAGCCCCTTGTAAAAGTAACAAGGTACCTCGTGGATTTAAATAACATAATGATTTCAAAATAATAGCTACATTTCGATAAGTGTGCGGAAAGTATATCATTTCTTCACGAGTCTCGGTTACTTGACCCATGCCGAAAGCGCTGGAGTGTCAATGACAATTTTACACGTGCGTCAAACAACACGTTTTGATGAGTACATTTGCAAAAAGAATATTAATCCAATTGCAAAAAAAATTACGAACGAAAGCAAATCACTCATTCATCTATAGCTAGTTTACGCTGCTAAATACTCATTTTATGCTAAAAGTTTGTTAGTATTATTTTTTATTTAAAACCCTTCTTCATGCATTTGGATGTTTTAGTATGTAGACGGAGAACGAAAAGCACTTGTGCGGAAAAAGTAACTTTCCGCACGCCAAACACACACATGGATACATGAGTAAGTCTACTTTCGGGACAAATAAATTTAAGATTAATATATTAGGAAATTATTAATCATTACACCTCTTCCACCTCCATTTTTTTCTCACTTTTTGATCTGTTAATTATAGGTAGGTAATTAACCATTACTAAAAATTAATTTCTTACCTGTGGTACGTATGTCCATATCGAGCCACTGAGATCAAATAAAACAATTCAGTAGGTGATTTACCTGAAAACAAAAAGAAAACATTTAATAAGTAAATGAAATGTGGAATTTATCCTCAAAGTAAAATTTATTGAAATTTTCCTAAATATTATTAGGCCCATTTCCATCAAAACCGGTGTTGACACGCAAACCTAGGTTTAAATTGACGAAAACGTCCACATATGTCCTGGTTTAAAATTTTAAATATTTAACCCGCTGTTTATTTGTTTATCCCGGCGTTAATAATCTTCTAAGTGGGGTGGCTACCAAATTATCATATAAGTATTACATTATATATAGGCCGCAAATCGTTTTTCAGATAAAAGTTTACAAAAATTCAAAAACGTAAAGTAGGTACTAAGATAAGAACTACTTATAAATAAAGACAACACAATATTACAGCCTAGGTACTCAGATTGTGGAATGACTGTATAAATCAGACATGATATTCACAGTTACACCAGATAAGGTGCTCGTATCAAAAGGCGAAATGCAATAAATATGAAACAAAACTAAATGTACAAAAGCATGAGCTCGCTTTAATTCTAGTCGCAACAGTATGAGATACCGGGATATAGCCCGCAGGCAATCAGCTTCCCACTGTACTTAGGGTTGCCACCTTAACTCCTAAGTTAATGCAAGGAATCCGAATATATCAGTACGTAAATTTAAGGTCAGCGTGTTTGCTATATTATCTTAATTATTTCTTTAAGCGCGTCGGGATATTTTTGATTTGGGCAAAAACCATTGAACTCGCGACACTGTTACCGTAACCGACACCGTACGTCCCTAATTGTTTTCACTTCTATCGGCACTCCACGACTTTTTTTTTATCATGTAGTCTAGTTACTTACAGATCACCGTAAAACTTCTCTCAATCGCTAAAACACATTAATTTTTGTAGGCATCCTGTAACACCTTACCTTTTTTGTACGAATGTAAATACATGATATTGCTCTTCCCATTCCCGAGGAAAAGGGTCGTAAGTGGAGAACAGATTTATAGGAAGACAACAAAATGATCCTATTAATTTAAAATTAGGTACGGATAACGGGACCCAAAATTAATGATTTTAAGAATTTCGAATATCCTAAGTAAATTAATACATTTAACAGTAGTAGCTCGCAGGACATAGTAGACAAGTTCAGTAAAGTGCGCGTACAGTACGCGCGGCGAGAGTTTGGCTTTGACCTTCGGGTGGAGGGGATTACTGCGCATGGGTACTGTCACGCGCGTGCCATCAGCCAATCAGATCACCGCGTCAATCAATCAGCGCCAATCAGAGCACCGCGTGCGCCTACACACCCCGCTAATTGCCCGTTGATACCCAATTTCTGATTTCTGCGCAATAACGGTCAAAGCCAAACTTTCGCCGCGCGTACTGTAAGTAAGGTATAGGTACCTACACATAAAATGCCTTACAAAGACGAGGCGCAAAAACCGATTAACGGTCAAAAATTTGGTCGAAACAGACGTCTCACAAACCCCACCGCATCAGCGACAACCCTAACCGTACTCCACTCAGCCCACTTTGTAGGAAAATGTACCTTAAATCACCTGACAATAAAAACCAGATAACTACCAACTCAAGCGACATGCTCGCCCGTGGATTTTTGAATTCTACCCCCAAGTCATAAAGTCTATTTTCGGTTGTGGTAACACAGAACTTGTGCCGTTTTGCGATGGTGGTGTAGAACCGGTACAACCAGGGTCTGGGCCGGCCTCTTTGGCTGTGCATAGCAAAAAATAACCACGGAACGATTTTGAACTTATCACGGAGAGAGGTTACGGCTCTCGAATCACAAATCCCGCAATTCACGTCCACTCCGCTGTAACTAGCCCAGAATATGCCAATTTGCTTTTGATATTCTGAAAGGAGACCGGCGAACTCCCATACATTTCCTGGCCCAGACTAAAATCTAATCCACGTTCAGTTATGAAACTTCTGATACTTGTAGTTGTACTTCTCAACCTGACTTACAAAACGGTCATACAAAGTCAATCAAATAAAGTAGGGAGAAAGAAGATATTCACATTATTGTTAAAAGTGAGGTTAGGTTTAGGTATATTTTATTGTTCCCAAGTGAATAATTTTACTGCAGATTATCTGAAAAAGCCAGAAAAGTCGGTGATAAGTTGACTTTTTGTTGCCATATTTAAATAAATATTGCCATTCGACCGGTTTTTTAATTGTATTTTATTTTTGATTCTCTACTTCTAAAAATATGGTGTTTACACAAAAAAAATCTATGAAAAATAGCAATCCAAAATAAATCATTCCAGAATCTGAACGGTCTCTGGGTTATTTTTTAGAGCTGGGCCAATTTTCGCCATTCTCCTTTGAATGCACCAACTATAAAAGACACTGCAAAATGGATAACTGATGTTTCTTGTTATTCTCCGTAATATTAGTTGAAACTTGAATCTGTATTTTCATAAAATATGAAATTATGATTCGCAATGTCGGTTTTTTCATACAATATAACAATAAAAAAAAAGCCTTTATTGCTACTACCACGTTACAAATTACATTTGATTAATTATTATTTATTAACAGTCAGTTCCTTTTACAGTTATTTGTACGTTTATAAAATGGAAGTGGGCAGGACACTTATGTAGGATGAAAGACACACGATGGGCTAAACGTCTAACAGAATGGACCCCAATACACGCAAAAAGGAAGAAAGGATGACAAAAAAGAAGGTAGAGAGATGTCTTTCATACAATATTATGCATCTAATCAGTCGTGCATCTAATCTACAGTCGCCTGTACAATATTATTTTTGACGTGAAAATTTCTTTAGACACGTTGGACATTTTGGCAAAAACCAATTAAGTAACAGCTGATATTCCTTGATATTCTGATCTGCAATATCGGTTAAATTTTCATACAATGTTATGCATCTAATCTCCGGTCGCCTCTAAAATATTATATTTGACGTGAAACTTCTTAAGACCCGTCAATAATTTTTTGAGACGGTAAAAACCAATTAACAGCTGATATTCCTTGGTATGATCAGCAAAATCGGTTCAATTTGTATTTTCATACATCATGCATAGTCTAATCTCCGGTTTTTAAATGAAAACTTCTTTAGAGCCGTTAGCCATTTTTTAAACGGGAAGACCATTGAACTCACGACAGCGTTAGCACTGTCACCCTAACCAAACTCTCAATAGATGGCGTTAGTGTCACATGATTATCGATTGACGTACGACCAAAGACTTTTAATATTGTCATTTTGGAATACTTGTAAGGCCAAAGATTTGAGGTGTCCCAGATTACAAACAACATCAAAATGATTGAAGATATTTTGAAACACTGGTTTAATATCAAAAACACTTTGTCAAGTCAAAATTTAGAGGGGATGCTCCTGTATCGGAGCGAAACTACCACTAACAAACGAAAACAGTCCTCTTATAATATTAACATAACAACAGCGTCGCATCAACAATATGAAAGCACTTTGATATTTGGAATGCACGCTCGCGATTTAAATATTTATGTGGTTGAAGTGCACGTTTTGGAGCAGTGTTTAGAAAGTAAGATGGCTGATAAACTGTTTGTTGAACCCTGCTGAGTACCTAGCTATAGTCCCACGACTTCATCCGAGTTCAGTTTTCAAATGCCACTGGATGAAAATGTCATGATTTTATTAAATCTATGGTAAGGTTGACTTCCATTTTTGAGACCACAGAAAACTGACCAATCATAGCATTTCACACCATTGACTTGTTTTCCCGCTAAAACGAATAAAAAAAAGACAGGTTGGAAAAAAGAGAGATGATTGACAGAGGCTGAAGTAGAGCGAATAATAATTGAGATATTATTTAATTTGAAAGTAAAGCTATATTCTATTGAATTGCAATACTAGAATTTAACAAATGAATGTCAAAGTTAAGTGTATAAGCAAATAAGCTGCTTATTTATAAAACGAGATATTGTTACATGAAATAAAGTGTACTCAAGTGAACAATGGGATTTAATTAATCACAAAAAGTAGCCTATGTTGTTAATCCAGGTACCTAGAAGTTACAATTATCTATATAACAAAGAAATTATGCCACACATTACAAATGAATCACCTACGAGTATGTTAACCAAACATAGCTAAGAATCACCGCAAGGAAACTGGCTTACGAATGAAAAACCCGCATCGCATCGGTCTATCCGTTTGAGAGCTACGATGCCATAGGCAGACAGACACACAGACATACATAACATCGACATCATACTTATAACACCCCTCGTTTTTACGTCACTTTATGTACTAAAACTAAGCCTGAAGCTTCTACAACATGGGCAATAAAGACCAATCATTGCTTACAAAGACGAAAGCGCCAGATTTGTACATAATTTCAACTTGATACAAGTACCATCTGTCCATAAGAAACACAGGTATTGCCGGACAAAAAAATCATTTCTAAAAATTAAATCCGCATATTAGCCAAAGAAAAAAAACAAATTTACTAAAAATAAAACTACAAACTAAAATCATGCAAAGAAAAGATTTTTTTTTTTTTATAATGGAGGAGGAAAATCCTCATGGATACTAGCTACTTCCTGCCTTCCTGCCATTAGCTAGCATGCCCGACTTCACTCCTGCTGGTTGCGCAGTGACCTCACGGACTAAAAACCTCCTCCCGCTCACCGCTCTAGGTCTTCCCGGAACCGCCGGTAGCATTACATCAGGAAGGCCGCTGTTTATTTCAGGCAATTATTAATTGTCTGGCTGTCCCATTTGTCTTTTTCTCTTGTCTGTATTATATGTCTTAACAGGTTGGCATATCTATCCCATTTTTCTTGGTTTTCCAGCATTCTTGATATCATATTTTTTGGGTTCAGTCTTTCCTCACCACCATCGGCTCGCTGTCTCTCGTGTTCAAAAACGCGACATTCAAATATTGCATGCTGAGGGGTATCATATTCCCCGCAGTATGAGCATTCGTCGCTTATAGCTTTACTTATGGAGTATAAGTATGAGTTAAAGACACCATGTCCTGTCAACGCTTGTGTAATCCAACTGTCTACCTCTCCGTGCTTGCGCTCTATCCAGGTTTTCAGATTAGGTATTAATTCTTTTGTCCATGTTCCTTTTCCCTCCTTCCTCCATTCGATTTCCCACTCCCTCGCAAAGACTCGCAAAGAAAAGATTAAGAAATATGTGTGTGTAAGAATGTATGAATGCGTAGTGTATGAAAGTGTAAGTGTATGTGTGTATGTTGTATGGACTTATTTCACAAACAAAGATTCTACATCTTGATATAAGAACGAAAGCTAATAATAATTAGCTAAAGTGAAGCAAGAGATATTTTTTTTAATTAACGAGTCAATTAACTATTCTAAATACTCGTATTTCATTTAAAAACCAGGAGATAATTACAGAGGTCCTCGTTAAGCTGCTAACTGAAAACACGAGATAACTTGCGAAGTTTTCCGGATAGATTACTGAATGCATTTGCATTCATTGAATAAGAATTGGAGGATCTACGTGACTTAGAAATAATTAGCACTCTGGCCATTCACTGAGAAACGCAGACTGCCTCATCGACTTTGGATTGTGACCCAACCGTTTACGGTTATTGCTGAAGGACACCAACCGTTATTCCACGTCGTCTGAAGTCAACAAATATACAGGAGCACTGTTTATATCGTTGCTTTACCTCATGAGAGAAAAAGAGGGATGGCTCCCACACAGATTCCGATAATGGTTACTTATGTTAGATATAAAACTTAAAAAAAAAAATATCAAAGTTTATATTTTTTGCAATTATTAATCAATGAAACATACGTATTGCATCGATATAAAAATAATATGGTACGAATGAAAATAAAATTCTCTACTCACACAAATCGCAGCCAAATATGCTTTTAACATATTATATACAACAATAAATTAATTGCATCTCATTGTTGTAAAAGTATAATTTATTTGTAAAATAAACAAATGATGTTAAGCAGTACTTAAAACTGTAGAGTAGATGGAATTAGATGAACATCTTTAACAAAACATTGTGGACCCAGTGGTCCGGCTTTTTTTCGAAGATCGGTATTTATTGCCGTCTCCTCTACGCTTTGTAGTTTTTGTGGCCACTCCGAGCGGGATCAATTGTAGGAGTATGTAATAATTCTCTCTAATTAAAATGTTCAAAGTCTGACGCTGTTAAAAGTTTTAGTGGGAGTCTCATGAATATTGAAACAGGTGTAGAGTTTAAAATCTAATTAAGTGATATAATATATCTGGCACACATTTTTAAATGAGAGGTCCTGTGTTCTATTCCTAGCGTAGGCCAATATTGACAAAGTTCAAGTCTTAAAATTTCAAGTATCTGACTATCACTTTGCAAGATATACAAGCTTTTGTTTTTCTGTAGGAGGTAAATCTCATGGGTGTCATTTGACAGCCCAACTTCACTGGGAGAGTTGGTATACCCAGCGACCTACGGACTAAAAACCTCCTACGCTCTCTGGTCGTCCTTCCCGGAACCGCACAAAGCATTACTTCAGAAAGGGGACTGACTGGCAATACTACTCTTTGTTTGCTCTTTGCCTATCCAGTTGTCCATTACTCTTTTTCCCATCATTGTCAGTAGCATGTTTGTTCCTGTGCCCCAGCCATTTTTGCTGCTGAGCATTAGTGGCACCAAGTTTTCCTTCGTGATAGGTTCTCCAATCTCCACAGCCTAGTGTTTTTTTCTGCACGTTTACGAATTTTTTACATTTGAAGATTACTTCTTCACCACAGTACGAGCAGTTTTCATTTTCTACCCTGCCAATTCCGCGCAAGAGATACAACCTAGTGACAGACGGACAGACGAACAGAACAGAGCCTTAGTAATAGGGGTCCCATTTTTATGCCTTTGTGCGCGGAACCCTAAAAATGATTATTAATCAATCCACTTCTTCCCTAATCGAACGAATATTGTTGTATATCTACGGGGCTCTTAGAAACATAATATTTTTCCAGCGTGTAAAAACACCACCCCTTGTCGGCAGGTAGGCAAGATAAATGGTTACGCCGCAGCAAAGAAATTAACGCTACATATACATATATCTATGTACCTATAAAGCTGCACCTACGTTTTATTTGATTTTTTTATACTAAAGTACATTATTAAAGTATAGTTAGAAATAATGGTACCACATATTATAAATACCTATTAGGGGGAAAATTTGTATTAGGTAGGTATATCTTGTCGAATAAACGAGTATATAAAATTCTCACGTCACAGTCTTTGTAACCAAACTTCTCCGAAAAGGCCGATTTTTATGAAACTTTTCGTCTACATTCGGTATAGGTCTGAGAATAGGTCTTTAGCTATTTTTATACCCCTATATATACCAAAAATGGGAAATGCTTTCCAAAAAACCAACTTCAAATGCCACTACAAAGAGTGAAATAATTTTTATTTAAATTTTAGGTACCTACACCAATTCGAAGTCGGGCGATGTTTCATACAATCCCTAATAGTCCTTCTTACTTACTTGATGTGCGAAGAAATGACGAAGTCATAGACAATCGAACCTAAAATTTAAATAAAAATTATTTCACTCTTTGTAGTGGTATTTGAAGTTGGTTTTTTGGAAAGCATTTCCCATTTTTATTTTTTACTTTTTAGTGGAAAACAATAAAATGCACAAGGCGTTGTAAAAATACCCAAATCGCTTGAGGTGTGTTCATAAAATCTGAAGAGATCCCTCAATTTCACCAAGATCCCATCATCAGACCCTGACTTGATGACTTTAGTCATCAAATCAGTATCTGCTAGCAAATGCACCAGTAACCATTGATATCGATGCCAGTAACTATAAAAAATACCCAACTCGCTTCAAGTATACCTACTAGCAAAATTTGAAGAGTTCCCTCGATTTCACCAAGATCCCATCATCAGACCCTGACTTGATGACTTTAGTCATCAAATCAGTATCTGCTAGCATATGCACCAGTAACTATAAAAAATACCCAACTCGCTTCAAGTATACTAGCAAAATTTGAAGAGTTCCCTCAATTTCACCAAGATCCCATGATCAGATCCTGACCTCATGACCATAGGACAACTTGGAAAATATTACTCTTTCAAATAATACCCAAATAGTTCCATGTGTCCATATAAAATTTGAAGAGTTCCCTCGATTTCTCCAGGATCCCATCATCAGATCCTGACCTGATTAAAATGGGACCATCTGGAAACAAAACCCTTCTAAACAAAAAAAGAATTGTTCACGGTCGGTCCACGCGTCTTCGAGTAATCGGTGAACATACAAAGATAAAAAAAAAAAAAGATTCCGACGAATTTAGAACCTCCTCCTTTTTTTGAAGTCGGTTAAAAACAAGGTTTGACGGATCAGCTAGTATGCTATAATATGCTAAATGCTAATGCATAGATTAATAAAAGTCGTCGCTGGCGCTCCTGTGTTTGTCCTTCTGTAAGTCACAACGACAGAACAGATTTGACTGAAAAATACATATATTACATACTTACCCAGGCTGATTTTTGTCCCGAAAAAATCTAGGTCTAATATGGAATTTTACAAAAAAAAAACAATCTACACGCGAGGGAAGGCATAAGCGAAAACTAAATCAGATACTTACTAAAATAATTGAGATAAAAGACAAAAGCTTTCTAAATATTAATTATTTAGGATTATGTATATTTGCTCGTATTATTTATCTCTTAATATAAACAAACATTACCATATTCAAAATAAATCAGAAGCAGAATAATAAATGAGGTCGAACTAAGATAATTTCCTTAAGTTACTACAGATATACTTAAACCAAGATATATTCAACAATCGCCTTGAAACGTAAAACGCCAACACATAACGGCGCTCCTTTGCTTGCCAATTCTTTCTCTGAGAGAGTTAATTAAGTTTCCAAAAAAATAAAAAATCCACTATACGTTAAAAACTGTAATGCTTGAAGTCGTCCTTTCAGTCGTCTATTTTTGTAATTCGAAATTTAAAACGTTGCCTTTTTTATCTTTAAATTCTTACGTAATAAAATGGAAAATTCTTTTCAAAAAAACCGACTTCAAATGCCACTACAAAGAGTGAAATAATTTTACGATGTAGGTACACCAATTCGAAGTCGGGCGATTAATACGAAGACTATGATTGTACGAATTGCCCGACTTCGAATTGGTGTACCTACATTGTAAAATTATTTCACTCTTTGTAGTGGCATTTGAAGTCGGTTTTTTTGAAAAGAATTTTCCATTTTATTTTTTTCTTTTTAGTGGAAAACAACAAATGCACAGGGCATTGAAAATAATGCCCAAATCGCTTGAAGTGTGCTTATAAAATCTGAAGAGTTCCCTCAATTTTTCCGAGATCCTATCATCAGAACCTGACTTGATGACTGTAGTCATTAAGTCAGCATCTGCAAGGAAATGCACTAGTAACTATTAAAAATACCCAATTTACTTCAAGTAAATTAGCAACATTTGAAGAGTTCCCTCGATTTTACCAAGATCCCATGATCAGATCCTGACCTGATGACCATAGGAAAACCTGGAAAATATTACTCTTTCAAACAGTACCCAAATTGTTTCAAGTATCCATATAAAATTTGAAGAGTTCCCTCGACTTCTCCAGGATCCCATCATCAGATCCTGACCAAAAAAATGGGACCATCTGGGAAGTATACCTTTTCAAACAAAAAAAGAATTTTCCAAATCGGTTTACGCGTCTTCGGGTAATCGGTGAACATACATTAAAAAAAAAAAGATTCCGACGAATTGAGAACCTCCTCCTTTTTTTGAAGTCGGTTAAAAAGGTGTTTTTTGGCGGTTGATTTTGTACAGGCTATCATCCTATGACATTACATAATTTATAGAGAAAGCCTAAGCTTCATTAGGTGACCTATTATTTATTGGCTTCCCCAAACTAATTTGAGACTTAAAAACGTAATAATCGGGGCAAGATTTACGAATCAAGTCTTTATTTTGGGATTCTCGACGACCTCCGTGGTTGAGTGGTTAGCGTGCCGGTTTTCAAGGCGCCGCCATCTCTGAGGTTCCGGGTTCGATCCCCGGTCGGGGCAATGTAGAAAAATAAGTTTTCTACATTGTCTCGGGTCTGGGTGTTGTGGTACCTTCGTTGTTTCTGATTTCCTTAGCACAAGTGCATAAGCTACTTACTAAGGGATCGGAGCAATGTATGTGATGTTGTCCACTATTTATTTATTTATTTATTTATTTATTCTACATTTGAAGAACAGTTTAGTGTAATGATAAAAAATCAGGCATTATTATATCAATGGCGTCTACATAACATTGATACATATAACTCCGTACATAATATTATATTCATAAAAGGCGGAATTCATTCCATATTCCTCAAACATCTTTATGTGTAAGAAACAATGGGGAATTTGGGACTCGCGCTTCGTGAAAACCGGATTTATGGACCCCCATATAGAAGGTTCAAACCATTGTCAGAGTTGGCAAACAGGCGCGCTGGCGACGCCAAGAAACTTAGTCATGTTCGCAATTAACTTGTCTAAACTTTACCATAACCATTACATCCCGGTCACAGAAAAAAGGCGAATGGAATAGCGGACTAAGGATAGTCAGATGTCAGAACTGCGTACGATATTTTGTTATTTTACAAATAAGCGTTCACTTTAAAAAAATAAACGTGACCTATTAAAGAAATTAAAAAAATTGATTGCCCTGTGGTTAAACGATTCTTTCCAAAAAAGTATAGTCTACGAGTACCTACGTTACTTGGAATGATGTAAGGATTCGAACGATACCCTATTATAATATGTTCAATAAAGAAACATACATACTCGTACATATATGAACCTTTAAATTAAAGAGTAGTGACACACAGACAGACAGACAGACAGACAGACAGACAGACAGACAGACAGACAGACAGACAGACAGACAGACAGACAGACAGACAGACAGACAGACAGACAGACAGACAGACAGACAGACAGACAGACAGACAGACAGACAGACAGACAGACAGACAGACAGACAGACAGACAGACAGACAGACAGACAGACAGACAGACAGACAGACAGACAGACAGACAGACAGACAGACAGACAGAAAGACAGACAGACAGACAGATGAACAACAAAGTGATCTTATAAGGGTTCCGTTTTTTTTCTTTGAGGTACGGAACCCTAAAACATCCTCCTTTTTTGGACAGTCGTGTAATAAACGCCCCACCGCTACATTTTTCATTCAACGTGTGAGCGTAAACACGTGGAGGGCCGTTCATAGATTAGACTAGATTAGATTAGACAAGATTAGACGATCTATATTAGACGATCTATATATAATTTGTTTTTTTCATTACCTATTAATTTCGGACGCATTTAAATATATTCTGAGGGGCAAAGGGAAACGGTGTCAAAGTATAGTCATTGATAGTGATATCGTGGGAATTTCGAAAAATCCTTCCTTTTCTATTCATCATCATCAACCCTTTATTATTTATTTTATTTTATTTTATTTATTTGAATGTAATCAACAGCGTTACAAAATATAAAAATACAGTTTTAGTTAAAGCTAGAAATAAGGCCAAATATGATTACAATTATATAGTACCTGCATAAGTTACAAGGATATAAATACAAAGTTTCAATAATGAACGAAGAACAAGAATTATACAATAGATTGTGCGAAAGCTCTTTCAATAGGAGTAGTAGTCAAAAAATTTCAATCACAGCAACAAGTGAATGGGTGTGATTGTGTGTGCGGGTGTTTGTATGTACGAGTGTGTGTGTGTGTGTGATATGTGTATGTGTGTGTGGGGGTGTATGCGTGTAATTCCGACAGAAATCTCAATTATTTCGGTGCAGTGTCACAAGTTCTTTTTTAAGTTGCATTTTAGTTAAGGAACAAGTCGAGGTTATAATAGAATTAATAGTACGTCCTAGCCAAGCTAGCTATAGCTATTATGACAAGTTAATCAACTATACATGATGCAGCCGAATGCTTGGAACGGGCATTATCCCTTTCCCTGACGTTAGTAAAGCCACCGACCGGACGGGACCTTTCTAAATGAAGAAATTATAAAATTCCGGTGTGGGCTAGTCCGATCGATCATCGTTTGAAATATTTGTTTTATTCTATTTTTTAAGTATTTGTTGTTATAGCGGCAACAGAAATACATCATCTGTCAAAATTTGGAGTCTGTAACTATCACGGTTCATGAGATACAGCCTGGTGACAGACAGACTCGGACGGACGGACGGACAGCGAAGTCTTAGTAATAGAGTCCCGTTTTTCCCTTGGTTACGGAACCCTAAAATAGTTGGCCGACGGACGGACAGCGACGTCTTAGTAATAAGGTCTCTTTTTTACCTTTTACTATAAAAACCAACCATAAAGAACCATAAAAAAGTCTGCAAAGTATTTGGTAAAATTAACAAGGGTAATGCAAACTTCTCGTTTCAAAAGCCCTTATTGTAGAGGAAGCGATCAAAAAATACAGCAATAGAGTGTAACAAGAAAATCCTACAAATAAAATAGGTAGGAAAGTACATAGTAATTTCCTTTAACATGACCAGCTGAATCATTTCAGACGGTGCGCAAAAAACGCCAGACGTTATAAAAATCAGAGACGGTTGATGTCAAAAACGTGATTTTCTCTCGATTTTTCCGTCCCAGCCCAGGCGGATCAAATCTCGTTAGTTAGAGAAAATGTGGAATAGTGATCGCTAGGTAGCGTCAGCGGTTGGCAATCTTACAGATTGGTAAATGGTTAAAATATCCTGCCAGATGTAAACTCAAAAATAAGGAAGATCCAATTTCGTTACTGTGGGAAAATGTAGAATGGAACGCTAGGTGGTTGGTAATCTTACAGATTGGTTACACTTTAGAGAATCACGAAGGAATCGATAAGAGAATACGTCATACCACCAAACTGCTTTAGAAATAACTACTAGTTGCAGGTCGTACCGTTTGTGGCCATAGGTTTCGCACAGATAATGGTTGAAATATGTATTTAACTGCCAATTTTGATTAGAAAGGCCTATTTGGTTCACATTTAACGTCATATTATATAAATTACTAGCGGACGCCCGCGGCTTCGCTCGCGTTTAACCTCTGCTTTACATGCTCAGGCATTTAATTACTAAAATTCCTGTCTTAACTGCCATTTATTTTGATAATATTAAGACGACAAATTCTTCCTTTGTGCTTGCTGCTATAGTCACTTATCGGTTTTGAAAATATGAGGTTGTTACAAAAAGTTTAATATACTCGTAGTTCAATTAAGGTACCGTACCTATAGGGAAAAAGGCGGGAACCCTATTACTGAGACTACACTGTCTGCCCGACTGTCCATAATAAATGGCGGCCACTTTTTTTAATTCTGACGATAAATTCGTTCTCTATTCTTGCTGCGATACTCAAATATCGATTTTCAAAGCAATTGGCCCAGTAACAAAAAAGTTCAAAATGGCGGCCACTTTTTTAAATTTTGACCACAAATTCCTTCTCCATGCTTGTTGCGATACTCAAATACCGATTTTCAGAGCAATCGGCCCAGAAACAAAAAAGTTCAAAATGGCGGCCACTTTATTTAATTCTGACCATAATTTCGTTCTCTATGCTTGCTGTGATACTCATATATCGATTTTCAAAGCAATCGGCCCAGTAACAAAAAAGTTCAAAATGGCGGCCACTTTTCTAAATTTTACCCACAAATTCGTTCTCTATGCTTGTTGCGATACTCAAATATCGATTTTCAAAGCAATCTACCCAGTAACAAAAAAGTTCAAAATGGTGGCAACTTTATTTAATTCTGACCATACATTTGTTCTCTATGCTTGCTGCGATACTCAAATATCGATTTTCAGACCAATCGGCCCAGTAACAAAAAAGTTCAAAATGGCGGCCACTTTTTTTAAAATTTGACCACAAATTCCTTCTCCATGCTTGTTGCGGTACTCAAATATCGATTTTCAGAGCAATCGGCCCAGTAACAAAAAAGTTCAAAATGGCGGCCACTTTTTTAATTCTGACCATATATTCGTTCTCTATGCTTGCTGCGATACTCATATATCGATTATCAAAGCAATCGGCCCAGTAAGAAAAAAGTTCAAAATGGCGGCCGCTTTTTTTTTAATTTTGACCACAAATTCCTTCTCCATGCTTGTCGCGATACTCAGATATCGATTTTCAGAGCAATCGGCCCAGTAACAAAAAAGTTCAAAATGGCGGCCATTTTTTTAAATTCTGACCATAAATTCTTTCTCTATGCTTGCTGCGATACTCAAATATCGATTTTCAAAGCAATCGGCCCAGTAACAAAAAAGTTCAAAATGGCGGCCGCTTTTTTTAAATTTTGACCACAAATTCCTTTTCCATGCTTGTTGCGATACTCAAATATCGATTTTCAGAGCAATCGGCCCAGTAACAAAAAAGTTCAAAAAGGCGGCCACTTTATTTAATTCTGACCATATATTCGTTCTCGATGCTTGCTGCGATACTCATATATCGATTTTCAAAGCAATCGGCCCTGTAACAAAAAAGTTCAAAATGGCGGCCACTTTTTTAAAATTTCGACCACAAATTCCTTCTCCATGCTTGTTGCGATACTCAAACATCGATTTTCAGAGCAATCGGCCCAGTAACAAAAAAGTTCAAAATGGCGGCCACTTTTTTTAAATTTTGACCACAAATAATAATTCTGACAATAAATTCTTTCTGTATGCTTGTTGCGATACTCAAATATCGATTTTTAAAGTAATCGGCCCAGTAACAAAAAGTTTAAAATGGCGGCCACTTTTTTTAATTCTGACCATATATTCGTTCTCTATGCTTGCTGCGATACTCATATATCGATTATCAAAGCAATCGGCCCAGTAACAAAAAAGTTCAAAATGGCGGCCGCTTTTTTTTTATTTTGACCACAAATTCCTTCTCCATACTTGTCGCGATACTCAGATATCGATTTTCAGAGCAATCGCCCCAGTAACAAAAAAGTTCAAAATGGCGGCAATTTTATAAATTCTGACCATAAATTCCTTCTCCATGCTTGTTGCGGTACTCAAATATCGATTTTCAGAGCAATCGGCCCAGTAACAAAAAAGTTCAAAATGGCGGCCACTTTATTTAATTCTGACCATATATTTGTTCTCTATGCTTGCTGCGATACTCAAATATCGATTTTCAGAGCAATCGGCCCAGTAACAAAAAAGTTCAAAATGGCGGCCACTTTTTTTAAAATTTGACCACAAATTCCTTCTCCATGCTTGTTGCGGTACTCAAATATCGATTTTCAGAGCAATCGGCCCAGTAACAAAAAAGTTCAAAATGGCGGCCACTTTTTTTAATTCTGACCATAAATTCGTTCTCTATGTTAGCTGCGATACTCAAATACCGATTTTCAAAGCAATCGGCCCAGTAACAAAAAAGTTCAAAATGGCGGCCACTTCAAAATTTGGATTTCAAGAATCCCCGAAAAAACTGAGTACGAATTGATTTTATAACCTGATAAAAACCTAGGTACCAATTTTCAGATCTGAACTACTTTTAGTTCTTCGGGAATTCCTGGAACAACGAAAAAAAAATCACTTTTGTATGGGAAAATCCCTTTAATGTACGATTTTTACCCCTTACAATTTGAATTTCTGGAATCCCCGTCTTAGTACGAATTCATGACCTAATATCTACCTAGGCACTAAATTTCAGAGCTCGACGACTTTTAGTTTTTCGGGAATTCCTGGAACAACGAAAAAAAATCACTTTTGTATGGGAAAATCCCTTTAATGTACGATTTTTACCCCTTACAATTTGAATTTCTGGAATCCCCGTCTTAGTACGAATTCATGACCTAATATCTACCTAGGCACTAAATTTCAGAGCTCGACGACTTTTAGTTTTTCGGGAATTCCTGGAACAACGAAAAAAAATCACTTTTGTATGGGAAAATCCCTTTGATGTACGATTTTTACACCTTACAATTTGAATTTCTGGAATCCCCGTCTTAGTACGAATTCATGACCTAATATCTACCTAGGCACCAAATTTCAGATCTCTACGACCTTGTAGTTTAGGCGGAATCCGTGGAACAAACCAAAATGCCTCATTCTTTTATATATATAGATTGACAAAATCATACTCGTGTCGCCGTTTAAAAGCAATTTTAACCATTTTTGATGCTAATGGCACATTTGTTTTTACAGGAGAGTATTCCAAACGCTTGCAGTGCGTATTAGGATACAGGAACGAGGAATCAAACCGCTTCTTTAACTCTGTAGGAGTGTAAATCTTTACTCGAGTGCAAATCTTTACTTAGTCGATATTCCACTGATTCTTGGGAGTGTTTCCTAACTGTAAGGCTACCTAAGCCATATAAACTTTGTCATAGAACGTAGAACGGCTCAGGGGAGGGTGCGGGTGCCTTGTTAACATTTTTTAGGTCCACACGAGTGATGCAGCACTATTTTTCACCCCTCTCGCTGTGACCCTAATAAGTGTCACGGTAAATTGTTAGGCCCACCTACGTCCTTAATAATAAATATTCCTTTTGTTAAAGTTGGATCAATATCTACTCAGTTACACCTTGTACTATTATTTTAGCACATGAATCTTCATATTAGAGGTAAAGCCTCTACCTCGGATAAAGTAAGGTAAAGTAATATCTCTGATAATAATAATATTTGGGAGACCTTATAGTATAGGTATTTCTGCAGCGTAAATGCATTTCCCAGCGGGTTACGACAAAACTTCGATTGAAAGCTTTTATTTCTAACAACGTTTTTATTTCTAACAAGGTTTATACGCGTATTTTACTTCACTCTGAATATAATTTCTTCAAATACCTACTACCTCTATGTATTGAAATATCAAATGAAATATTCATAAGTTTCTCAATATACTGAGTGTGTTGTGACTTGTGTGTTTCCTAATGAGACCATATTGAAATATTCGTGAATAAATTGAAATAAGAATAATTTCTTCGAAGTCCGCCGCTGCTTTAATGTTGGGACACATCTTTCGTTTCAAAATTATTGAACAGTCGCATGACAGAAGATTCGGCGCTTCACCGAACGGTGACGTATAAGTTTCGGCAATTGCGACACAGCCCACAGGTTACCTGAAAATCTACTGAATTTATTAAAAAAATAATAAATGTAGGAGGTAATGTGGAGACCGTATTTTAAAAAATAATAATTTTGAATTTGATTCAGCCCAGTACCCGATTGCATATATTTTATATCTTTTCGGTGACGTAAATTACGCAGGTGCGTCTCGACACTTAACTAGCAAAGGGTAGTCAAGACTTGACTGCTGTCTAGCCTTGCGAACAACTTTAGTGTGTAAATAGCTCTATCAAACTTAAACTAAAGGAGATTTCTTCACGATATTTTCATTGAGGTACCAAACAAGTGATATTGTTTCTTAACACACAGAATAAACCCTAAAAAAGTCAGAGATGCAAGATCGGAATTCGAACTCACGATCCCCTAATGAGAAGCAGAGGTCTGAACTCTTAACCAATGGTCATCGGTGCTTTTCCAAAATACAAAGGAATAATGTATAAACTTGGAAAAATAACGTTTAATGGATCACAAAACCCTGGAGTGTATGTTACAAAAGTAACTTAATTTTGCGTTGTTGCCAGATTTTTAAACAGAGCCTTTTGTCATTTCAACATTGCGCATTACAGAAGTCCTGCGACATACTTTACCAATGTAGTGTAGGAGACGGCGGCAGAAAACTAGATAGAGTCAGAGCACAGTAATTTTTACGTCACCGAGGCATAACTAACGTTTAACGTGTTATAACTTGGAAATGATAGGACGATATGGCAGAGTGGATTAAACTGATTGCTGGCAATAGCTACATATGGTCTGGTTTTTCTATATTATGCTACGTCTGATTAACAATCAGGGCTACTAAGTGCTCCGTAATCTAAAAAAGTGATAAAAATTAAATAATTACTGTTTGGTTGTCAAATTTTACTTCAACTACATTGCAACTGAATCCTTCAGCAATGCAACTCTAAGCAATACTTATGTTTACCGCCAATTCCAATTTAAAGATGGCATCATGATGATAATGAAGATGGCATGGTATTATGTATTTTAGGTTGAAAGGTGTCGACTGTCGAAGTTTCTCCTGGATCTCCTCGGATTCAGTTCCCTTCCCTTATAATTTTACCCATCGCTGGCATGTGAGCACAAAAAGAGAGAAACTAGACTAATTGATGACTGATCAATACTAAAAATATATTGTGGTAATCACGGGAGGCCGGCCAAACTTGATATCAATATTAACAAGGATATATGTAAATAACTTGCAATGAATGTTAGCGTCTCATCAAAAATTAAAGATCTTCAATGAATAATTATACCTTAATTTTAGATGTGTCGACCTCCTGGGCTATTTACATTTTTTCTAGTGTCGCCTGGCCATTTATTACCCATTGTACGGAAGGCTTTACAATTCTGTCATTGTGTACGTTCTCTTTTGTACACATATTGGGCCAATAACTTACTCTGCAATTTGTTTGCTGGACAGACAAAAACGCATGGCTTGCTTGCTGTGGCCATCAGAGAAAAATGTGTTTTGTACACTAGAGCCACAGTGTTAAAAGATCCTACTACGGATATCTTTAAACTGTGCTAGTGCTTACTTTCATTGGACGATATTTTGATCGTATTGTGTTAGTTTTAGTTATCTGCATTTCTTCTCCATAAGGTATTTAGTTACCATTAAATGCACATAATATTATAACTTCGAAAAATCAGAGGTACGTACCTAAAGGTAGATACTAGGCTAGAACTTACCTGAACGTAAGGCCCGGTTTCCACCAAAGCGCAGCGGAGCGGAGCGGAGCTGTGCTTGAAAAACCAATCAGAATTTGACACCTCCGAAACTGAGAGGAGAGGAGATGTCGAAATGACATCTCCCCCTTAGTTTAGGAGGACTCAAACACAGCTCCGCTCCGCTCCGCTTTGGTGGAAACCAGGCCTAAGTGAGTGTAAAGAAACATCTACGTAATTTCAGCTGAGCTTTTGATCAGTTTTGCCAAATTCATTGAAAACGCGGGTATAAAACGTGATGTACCTAGTTTCAGCTTGCACAATACAGAATAATAAAAATGAAAAATTCTTTTCAAAAAACCGACTTCAAATGCCACTACAAAGAGTGAAATAATTTTTCAATGTAGGTACACCAATTCGAAGTCGGGCGATTAATACGAAGGACTATGATTACTACGTATTGCCCGACTTCGAATTGGTGTACCTACATTGAAAAATTATTTCACTCTTTGCCACTACATTTGAAGTCGGTTTTTTTGAAAAGAATTTTCCATTTTATTTTTTACTTTTTAGTGGAAAACAACAAATGCATAGGGCATAGAAAAAATGCCCAAATCGCTTGAAGTGTGCTTATAAAATCTGAAGAGTTCCCTCAATTTTTCCAAGATCCTATCATCAGAACCTGACTTGATGACTATAGTCATTAAGTCAGCATCTGTAAGCAAATGCACTAGTAACTATATAAGACATTGAGGATCTCCAAAATAAAACACAAATTGTTTCCCTGAAATAACAAAGTTTTGTTTTATTTAACAAGTCTACAATTATCAAGTTATTATCAAGTTACGACAATTACACTTCTATCTCACCTGAAATAACAAAGAAACGACATTTAAAGTTCACTATATCTCGAGTCCTCAATCACATTCTTTCTATTAGTTTTTATAACAATAAAATGCACAAAACAATCTGCGCGTCCTACGCCATTTTAAATCATCGACACAGATCAATATCATAGATACGCGACAGCTGATACGCGAAGCGCGGCAAATTCAAATGAATGAAATGTCACTCATTTCATTACATCTCCCCCCCTAAGAGCGAAAATTCTAAGCAATATATCTGTAAAATGTACTTATAAGTCATCTTCATATTCATTATCATCTCCTTCATCTTCTTCAGCCTCTGTTATGACAGGTTGCAATTTTGTTATATGAAATAATGTTGATTCTGTTTTTCTGTTGCCTGTATCAATCCTATAAATGGAATTCGATATTTTCTCTATTATTTTGAAAGGGCCTATTTTTAATTCGTCTAATTTCTTTCTATTCAGTCTATTTCCATTTTCTACATATACACTGTCTCCTACATTAAATTCTTGCATTTTTCTATTTCTATCAAATATTTTCTTGTTATACTCATGAGATTTTATTGTATTCTCTAATGCCAATCTTCTATCAGCAATCCACTTGTCTTCCTTTTCCATCGTTTTGAATTCATTTGGTAGAATACTGACATTTGTACCATCCAGTAAATATTTTGGTGCAAAACCTGTAACGGAGTGTTCTGTTTCATTATATTTTTGTATACATTCTCTTGCCAGTGTTGTCCATGTTCTCTTATTATTTTTCTCATTCATTTTACACCTTATTTTATTTACTATTGTTTGGTTTAATCTTTCATTCAAGCCGTTCGAGAATGGTGTATTCACGGCTGTAAAAATTAGTTTAATATTATTTTCCTGCAAAAATTGTTTAAATTCTCTTGAATTTATGCCCGGATATTGATCTGTCAGGATAATTCCAATCTCATCTGTCTCTAGTACTTTCTTTGTTAAATTTATAAAGTCACATGCATTCTGGGTTTTCGAAGTCGCAATAAATGCATATCTTGTGTAGTGATCTACTAAAAGGTGTAGATATTTCTTTGTAGACCTAGATCCTCCAAATCCACCAATAGTATCCATTGACATTATTTCAAATGGTTTGGTAGCTGGTCCCAGTTGTGACATTAATCCAATTTTTTTTTGACATCTTGATTTATTTTTTATGCATATTTCACATGTTTTACAAATATTTATGATATTTTTTGTTAGGTTTATAGCCGTATATATTGAACTTATTTTTTTCTGCAGTTGTCTGATCCCAATATGGCATAAATCTTCATGCACCTTTTTTATAAGTTTTTTACTAAATTCTTCTGAGAGGATAATCTTTTCCTGTTTCTTTATTTTTTTATAATAGATATTATTTTTTAGTATTAAATTTTGTTTCTTTTCTCTTATTGTTTCATTTTTCTCTTGGTCTCCAACTATATCTTTTATTTGTATTAAATTAACTATTCTCAATGTTTCCTCTCTGTTATCTTCTGGTTCTAATACAGGGTTTCGGCTCAAACAGTCTGCTTCTACATTTTCTTTACCAGGTATATATTTTACGGTAAAGTCATACTGAGATAGGTAGTATGTGAGATCACCCAATTCTTCATCTGTCCTGCATTTAATGTTCATGTTCTCTAGAGGTTTGTGATCTGAGTAAATGGTGAATTGTTTTCCGATGAGCCAGTGCTGCCAATATTTAACAGCTTCTTTCATAGCAAGACATTCTAAATATATAGCCTTTTTCCGTTTTTGATGTTCATTCAATTTTTTTGAGAAATATGCCACCGGTTTGTCTTTACCATCTAGTTGTGTCTGTTTTAATATTGCTCCAATGCCCTCCAAAGATGCATCGGTAAAGATTTTGATTGGTAAGTCTTTGTCGAATATTTCCAAGACCGGTTGCGAACATAAATATCTTTTTATCAGATTGAATGCTTCTTCACATTTCTCTGACCATACAAATTTCTCGTTTTTTCGTAATAAATTGTGTAATGGATCTAAAATAATTGCACTTCTTGGTATATAGTCATGGTAGAAGTTTATTTTTCCCAAAAATTGTCTGATGTTCTTTTGCGTCTTAGGAGTTGGAAAGTTCCTTATTGAAATCAAATTGTCTTTTAGTGGTCTTACTGAATTGTTCTGAATTATATGGCCGAGGTATTTTACTGAGTCTGAAGCAAAGGTACATTTCTTAAACTTCAGTCTAAAGCCTTCTTTAATTATTGCCTCTAATACATTTCTAATGTGCCTTATATGTTCTTCAAAGGTAGACGAGTATATCAAAATATCATCGATATAGTTAACAGAGTATCCTGTGAGATTGTGTTTTCTTAGAATATTGCTTAAGATTCTCTGGAAAATTGCTGGTGATGTTTTCAAGCCAAAAGGGAGGCAGGTCCACTGGAAGTGGCCATCTTGTGTGACAAATCCTGTTTTACTTCTGTCTTCCACCCGTAATGGTATTGCCCAAAATGCTGAGTTTATATCTAGTGTAGTAAAATACTTGCAATTTCTAGTTTTAATAATTAGATCATCTATCAAAGGAAATGGTTGAGCTTGTGGTATAACTATTTTGTTTAACTCTCTGAAATCTACACATAAACGGGATTTTCTATTTTCACCTTTTTTAAACGCCAATGTCACTGGAGCAGCGAAAGGACTGTATGATTCTTCTATTAAATTGTTCTTTAGTAACATCGATATTTGCTCTTCAATTTCTAATCTATCTTGTATTGTACATCTGTATGGTCTTTTACTACAATATTTATTTACTTGTAAATCTATGCGAGCTTCATAATCTTTAACTGAACCTATATCATACTTGTCCTTAGCAAATATTGTTTTATATTCCTTTATAATTTTCTCTATCTCAATTTTCTTTTGATTATCTAAATGGTCATACTTATAAATTCCTCTGTTTCTATGTGTTCATTGAAATTTACTGTATATTTTTTTATATTATTATCTTCATTTCTGTTATCTTTAGACATCCTGTCTATTTTATTTGTTATTTTCTTTTGTTCTATCTGCAAGTTCTCATTTTGGGTTAATCTGAATTTCTTTATCATATCTAATCCGATTATGAAATCATCAAAATCTTCATTTTCTACTATGTATACATCCACCTCTTCTTCTAAATCAAATATTTTAATTTTTATTGTTATCAAGCCATCCATCTTCTTCACACCATTAACCGTTTTCATGTATGCTATGTTCACATCATCTTTTTTTTCTTTTACTTTTATTAATCTTGAATTTATTATAGAAATCTGTGAGCCTGAATCATAAATACCACTCACTTCTAGTTTATTTTCTAATAAAAGCTTGATTTTGATTAATGGTGTGCTTACTAGTTTTTTTCTCAGTATTTATGTCTACTTCAATTATGGAGTTATTGTTTACATTTTTAGTTTTAAGAACTTTTTCAGGTTCATTTTTATTTTTCTTGAACCAACATGACTCCTCTGGATGATATCTAATTCCTTTGTCCAAAGACTCACAAGTCTTACATGACTTCTTCTCATAAGTTTTATTTTTATTATAAAATGTACTGCTCTTTATGTTAGTTGAGTTTTTCTTATACATCGTGCCTTCATATTTTCTTATCTCGTTGAACAAGTCAGTAGTGTTGTTGAGTTCATCCCTGTTTAACTTATTTAAGATAAATCCAGGTAAACCAGTTGCAATAAGATCTATCATTGTTTTGGAATCTATAGATTTGTTTATATCTAATAAAAGCCGTTCTTTTTTTATGGCATAATCAATTAACTGTCCTTCTTTATACCTAAATGCGAGAGCATATGTGACTATGTCCCATCCTTGGTTTTTAAAAGTTTCTAAAAACTTGTCTTTCCATTCACTCCATTCAGAATTTATTGTTAGTTTTATGATCATCGAGCTATACCAATCCAAACAAGGTTTATCTAAAAATAACCTCTAAATATCTATTTTTGTCTCATCTTTTGTTATATTAAAGCGCGCACACTCTTTTTCAAAAATTTCTATCCATTGCATCGCATTAGGATTTTTGCTTGTGAATTTTTCAATAATAAATTTTTCTGAGATATGTTTTAAGTTATGTTGACTTTCTTTCTTAGTTGTAGTTTCTATTAATTGTTCCAAGATTTGTTGCAAAGTGTCATTTTTGTCCTTTGCTTGTGTTGTGCTCACTTCATCTAAATATTGATCTAAAAATTGCATATTACCTTCCTCATCTACATATGTCTTCTTTAGATTTTCATCCAACTTTATCCATACTTTTCTACTCTGGTGTCTTTTTTTAATGCTATTTTTTACTTTTGTGAAAGTGTTCGTTTTAACAATATATGTATGATGACTCACCGGCTTCAGTTCCTCGGGTAAAACATAACATTTTCCTTCTTCAGTAGATATTGAGGTTATAGCTAATACATTTGATTTGCCATCATTTGAGGCTATCATCGTAAACTCAAACTGAAGCCGGTCCATATTCTCTTAGTTCACAAAAATGTCGTTTTATAAGACATTGAGGATCTCCAAAAACAAACAACAAATTGTTTCTCTGAAATAACAAAGATTTGTTTTATTTAACAAATATTTACAATTATCAAGTTATTATCAAGTTACGACAATTACACTTCTATCTCACCTGAAATAACAAAGAAACGACATTTAAAGTTCACTATATCTCGAGTCCTCAATCACATTCTTTCTATTAGTTTTTATAACAATAAAATGCACAAAACAATCTGCGCGTCCTACGCCATTTTAAATCATCGACACAGATCAATATCATAGATACGCGACAGCTGATACGCGAAGCGCGGCAAATTCAAATGAATGAAATGTCACTCATTTCATTACAACTATAAAAAAATACCCAAATCGCTTCAAGTATATTAGCAAAATTTGAAGAGTTCCCTCGATTTTACCAAGATCCCATGATCAGATCCTGACCTGATGACCATAGGAAAACCTGGAAAATATTACTCTTTCAAACAGTACCCAAATTGTTTCAAGTATCCATATAAAATTTCAAGAGTTCCCTCGACTTCTCCAGGATCCCATCATCAGATCCTGACCAAAAAAAATGGGACCATCTGGGAAGTATACCCTTGCAAACAAAAAAAGAATTTTTCAAATCGGTTTACGCGTCTTCGAGTAATCGGTGAACATACATAAAAAAAAAATAAAAATAAAAAAAGATTCCGACGAATTGAGAACCTCCTCCTTTTTTTGAAGTCGGTTAAAAATTATTGAAAAACCTTGCGAGCGTACTGACCCAAACTTCCGGCGACGCGACGTGTGTTAACTACGCAGGTAGGTCCCAACATTATAAACGCGATCTTGACATAGATATTTAGCGGTGCAGAGGGCAATAGGGAAATTTCCCTCCAGGCAGGTGTTGTGCCTGGGGACCGCTTGTGATCCATGCGTGTGACGTCAGAAGTTGTATTTATAGAACGTTCGTCGAATGCTCTGTCAGCGTGTGCTATTGCGCAGGTGACGCCATCTATCGTCAGCTATCGAAGACCGCTACAGATATATCACTGATTTTACCGATAAGTAAGTTACTAAAATACTTTCAGCTTCGTACGACCAGAAAATTTTAAAACACACCGAGTTTAGGGTTAGGTAGTGAGATACGTAGTGAAACTTTACCGGCGGAACACCGCTCGATAAATCACGCGGAGTTGTTCGCGGACGGTTATTGATGCGGCGCTCGCAGCGAGTTTTATTAATACCCTCGTTAAAGTGCGCCGCTCCATAAAAGGGACACCCCTTTTATACGGAATTCAAAATAACAAAGCGTTGGTTGATATTGGCCTGGTAGAGATCCCTGTGTAGCGAGGTCACTTGCCATCATGTGTGATCACTGATCACAGTCAAACGCTAGGCTTTTACTTACTCATACTATACTTAGTTAAAAATAAAAACGATTTTAATTTTTTTTAATGATTACAATCACATTGCAGTTGGACTACTATTACTTAGGTACATTACAAGTATCCCCAACTGCAGGTCGATAGTTTTAATAGTTATTACGTATTACCTATAAGGGTTCCCTTTTTTCCTTTTGAGGTAGGTATGGAACCCTACAGAAAGGCGTCCAAAGGATCAGATATGCATTCCTATAAATTTTTTGAGTTTAAGTAGTCTCGTAATAATTTTTTCAGTACAATTTTAGTTTATGTAAATTAAAAAAAATTAGAATACTCGAGCAAGTTTTCAGGTCGATTTGGACTCAAATAAATATTTCTTAAAAATTCAAACGTACGAGCGTAGTTCTTCATTGTTCAACATTTCTAAAATATATGAAAATCCGACTACAATTACACGTAGGAAAACGTTATCGCTTTTTATATGAAAACTTACAGCTAGACGATCCTCTTAATTCATCGCCCTTCCAGCCCTTAGGACTGCGTACCTTGTTCTTGTAATTACAATGTTAGGTACCGCTCCAAGCGTTGGCAGTACTTATCGTTTTACGTACATGTGCGGCCACTAATCTTGCCCCGGGCCCTTATTAAGGCCCTTTTCACAGGTTCCAGGGAGAATAGGATTTAGTGATTACGTTATTACGCGGTTGACTTTCGTGTAACGGAATTAGTGCGTAGGACTAGGTACAGTAAACTTCAAAAATCCATATCTAGCTTAAAGTTTTTTTTTTTATCCACAGGAACCCCTCCGTCAGGGGAAACGGAGGGGTTATGTGGGGCTTGCACCCACTAAAACCTGTGCTTTGCCACGACGGACCACGTTGGCGGGAGTACGGGATTCACTTGCGTATTCACCGCGCTCCCGCCAGGCCTCGACCCGCCACCAGAGCGGCAGGTCCCGTCGCTGCTGCCGCCAGCCTGGCCGCTGCCGACCCTCCTGGGAGGCGCGTCCCGGACAGGTCGCGCCACCTCCTCGGCCTGTTTGTGGAATTTGGGTGACGGACGCCAGAACCCCTTACATCCGTCACCCGCAGGCCGGCACCGGTTGCCGGAAGGTGTTCACACTTCAGCAACCGGTGCGACTCCTGCGAGAGGGATGTGCCTCCGTAATTTTCCCTCTCGACGGGCGTTCCCGCCCACTTCGGTGATTTTTTTACGAGGTTGTCCTCCTCGTAGTGCCCCGAAGGGACTTGTGGGCGTTTCCGCCCCCGCCTGTAATTTTTTAATGAGGTTTTCTTCCTCCTCCGGTGTAGGTGTTGGCGTCTCGACACTGTGCCCTCTGCTGGGACTCGGAGGGACACGCGAAGAAACGCCACCTATCCACCGGGCCAAGCTATTAGCCGTCGGTTATTAACCGACGTTACCAGGGAGCACCGGCCCGTGCGCTACAGATGGGGCACCGTAGCACTCGGGCACACGTGGAGGTTGCTTGGCCAGCCCCCCTAGCTTAAAGGTTAAAACTGTGTGCAAGTATCTACAAATTCCCATAAACTGTTAACAATATCAACCATGACTACAGCATGAGGTTTAAAATATTTCTTTTATAATATGTAGGTAACTAACGTCAGATGTTTCTTTGTTAGAAAAAAAAATAGGCGTTAAAAGCTTTAATATAACCGAATATACTTACTTAAGACTATCGGAGCTATGGCATACAAAGTGCATCTTAAATACTATAAGTTATAACGCTTAAGGGCGATGGGTACCGTCCGGGCGCGAAAATTCAAATTTTATTTAGTTTTTCGCTCAAAGTGGGCTAATTATACATCGAAAGCTAATGGCAATGTGTTTTGCGGGCACAACGTTTATGCATCTACATGTTTTTAACAAAAACTCTGCTCAACAATACTCATTTACTTCATATTGGTTCCCGATAGCTCGAAATCTGGGAAACTGCAAAAAATTATCTTTCGGGAACCAATATGAGATGAGTGGGAACTTTCGAGCTAAGTTTCTATTAAAAACGTGTAGATGCATACAAAGTAGGCCCGCAAAATGCATTGCCATAAATCTACAATGTGTAGTTAGTCTAATATTTGCGAAAAACTAAATAAAATTTGAATTTCGCGGGCTGGTAGGGCCGCAACACCTTAAAACGCTTAATTAGTTTTAAGTACCTATGTTTTCCCCTTTATTGAAGTTCTATGAACAAAAGCATAATTTATACTCGGAACTGTTGGCTCGGCGCTATAATTTACCGCACCAGAATACCTAATAATAATCAGTACTTCTCCCGAACAACTTTGAATGGAGGAAAATAATTTAATAGAGCACACATTTAAGGACCGCTGTACAGAAGTGGCCGTCCAATTTGTCGACAGTCCTGCTTAGACATATACACAAGACCCAGCGGACCAGCGCAAAAATGTCGCCAGTATACTGGTGTCAATAATGTTTTTTTTAATCCAACAGCGTCAGTTGTAAGCCGTAGTATTGTCTATGCCACAGATCACTATATGCCTATACTTGTGATTAGTCCGCACAAGTTTCCGCAGGGACGATTTTCGCCATGTTGCGACGTATTAGCGGACATTTTGACAATTAATGGCGCTACTTGTATAAACACACATTATTATTGTTATTAGTTTTGTGAATGATATCGCAGCTTCATAGTATACACTTTATTTCATATGTCGATATCTCGTATTACAAATAATAGCTTAATTCTTTAAGTATAACATAACTTTGACATTTATTTGTTAATTTCTAGTATTACAATGCAATGGCGTAGGTATATATTTACATAATTCGCTCCCCTCAAGCATCTTTCAATAGGTACCTACCTCATCTTTTTTTCGACTGCTTTATTTTTTTTTATTCGTTTAGCGGGAGACGTTATGATTGCCCAGTATTCTGTGGTCTCAAAAATGGAAGTCAATATTACTACAGACTATAAGGTATAAAGAAATAAACTTGTAGCAGTACCACAGATTAAAATTGAATCATGACATTAGTAATAGGTCGTCGCTCGTTCTCCGACTACCTTACTAACAATAACAGCTGACAGCTCCGTGAGTGTGGCAACTTTTTCTTGTAAGTAGTGTGTGTGTTAATTTTGAAACTATGGTGTGCGGATGCTAGTGTGCGTGAAAAATTGTGTAGAGAGTAGAGACGTCTCGGGTTTGTCAAATTAGACAAAGTAATTATTGCCGCACTTTCGCAGTCACCGGCAGCTTCTTTCTATGTGTATAAAGAAGGTTGACGTAAATTGTTGGCTCTACGATAGCTCCTGAGGATTTGTCATTGTCGGGACGAAACGTGCGTCAAAGAATGTTGGAAGAATTCAGAAGCAATTCTTTCATGTGGTTTTCCTGCATATTATACCATGAAGATTCTTTTCAAGTAGCGGATAATACAAAACAAAGTAACCTGTCCTGGTAAAATGTTCTAGTGGGCTCATCCTCAGGTTCACATCGGTGTAGGCCCGCAGGAATTGCGCAAAGCGACAGAACCTGCCCTGACCTAACTATGCAGCCTCCCCGAAGACTTGCGGTTCCAATCTACGACACAATAGATTTATTGCTTATTTGTACACGCCCTGACCTCGTGGTGTTGCCACAATTTCAATTACGCCGTTCAAATAAGGAAATTGTACAGATTAAAATATATGAATGGACAAAATATTGAAAGAAATAAAGAAATACTTTTTATTTGGTCACAACTACCAATGCACATACAGGTTCAATACTTATGACTATAAAAAAAAACTTAAATAACTAATTAACACAAATACTCAGGTATCGTGTAAAGGGCGTGACCAAACATAGGTCTCCACTCAGCATTAAGCTCAGCATTATTGTACGCGTTTTTTTGTTTACAATAGTTTGCGTGAACTTTTTTTTGTCACTTATTCGGAGAATATAATTATTATTAAGTACTGATTACTTAATTCTCACCAGAAACAATCATGAATGTAGCGATAGCTTGCGATTTGGGATACCAAAAACAATTATTATCAATTTAGCGATTTAGATACGAGTACCTACTGAATAAAATTATCTCAGCAGGACAGATTAATTTCTTTCGCTATAATCCGCTACTTGAAAAGATTCTGTATGGTACAATATGCAGGAACACTACCCACATGAAACACCACACACAATTTTCCAACACTTTCTTTGACGCACGTTTCGCGTCCCGACACCAGGACATCCTCAGGAGATGTTGACTTCACAATACGAAATCGTAGTCTCTACGAGAGGACTCTACGATTTCGCATTTCGCCTTCAAGTAGCGGATTATGGCAAAACAAATTAATCTCTCCTGCTAATTATGGATTTCCGCAAAATAACACCTGCTTCCATTCAATAAAATTACTTATCTTTTTTTGGTCGCAAGTTGCCTGGATTATTATCGATCTTTGATAGTGAGAGCACTAGATAGATAATGGCAACCAACGCAACCTTATGCCTAAGGGGAGGATAAAAGCTAAACTAACCTAACTTACGCAAGGAGACACTTCTAATTTTTCAGGGAAAACTTTTTTAGGCACAGGCATTATTTGAGATGGAACAAACCCAGTGAACTCGCGACGTTGTTACTGTTATCGACAACACTGTATATCAAAAGGTACAGTGCGACAAGGATATCTTGGCGCGTGGCCAAAATCGGTACTAACGCTGCTGTCTTGTGATGCTGTTTGATATTTCACTCTGTCGGTATATGGCAATTGTATGTTGTGTTGTTTTTTGCTTACTATTAACTATTGTAAACTAAAAATGAAGTAAAATTGAGGAGATTTTATTTTCTGGATGTTCCATAACTAAGCCCTCCTGTCAATGTCATTCATGTGCCAAGAGAGCCTTGTCGGACTGTATCTGTTGATATTCATATTACTTACCAGGTTACGGTTTTGTATTCAGTCCCGGAGTTCCACTACGTTTTTGATGAATGTTTTTTGTGTGAAATGAAATAAAATTAAATGAAATGTAGTTTATTCATGAAAATGTACGTAAAATGTGATGTTTACAATATTTGGTTAGGCCGATTACATTTTACCATTAACTGGTGTATGAATATTAAAATCGTAATTCTGAAATTAGGTATTTATTCAGTAGAGTATACGAATTAAGTCATAATATTAATACAGATAAATTAAATAGATATTTATAATTATTATTATTACAAATTATAACAGAGACATAATACTTTATATCAAAATATTATTTATTCAGGAATTTTATTTTTAGTTAATTTGCTTAACGATGAAGAAAAAATCTCGATAAAGGAATTTTCTGTTGCGTAGATATAAAACGCTGAAATTAGGAGCACGACGTCTACTTAGCATTTGGATCGGGCAATATCCCAAAAGCGCCAAAGAGGTCGCCCAAATCGTAAGTTACGACAAATTTAGCAGAACAGAGAAATGGCGAAACATCCAGTATTATGTTAATAACACACATCCATAGTTTACTGTTTGTCCTTTGAATACGCGGATAGAATACTGATAACTCTTCGACTTATGCTCCCCAAATATTTTTACTGATACACGATTCTTTTGTTATTCTTTTGTGGTTTTCTTTATTATTCACGTCTCATTGGCTTACTCTGTAAATAGACGGACAAAAGAATTTTCTAACTAGAGCGATTCGTTAGATAGTTTGTACAAAAAATATAAAATACTAGCCTGCCTACCTAGACATAAGATACGATTAAGTATTTTGTGAGGAGTCTACCCAAAATTTTTCCTTGCGAGTTGGGATTTTTATCCCCTGTTTAAATCCTTAAGCGAAGAATTTTCGAAAATTCTCTAGTATGAATTCATCTTCACAAACGTAAAGTGAGAATACATTTACAAAATCCCATCATGAATCTTTCATTTATTATGACTCAAAGATTGACATCGCAAACCAGAATCTTACCTGATGATGCATAATGCAATAGAAAGTCATACTTATATACTGCGATGTGCCCGTTATATTGATACAGTTTTTAATCCGTATAGCTAATGTTCATTGCGTGCCTATTCAATGCAAAACAAAGTGCTTCGCAATTTTGCTCTATGGCATCATCAGACAAACAGTATAACATTATTTCCCTCGACCCGGGAATAGAACCAAAGACCTCTTGAAGTCTCAGTAATAGTGTCCCGTTTTTACCCTTAGGGCACGGAACCCAGAAAAGGAAAACATAAAAATTATTATAGCTTTATCCCTCCAAGTAGGCAGGTACACAACATGAATCTGTAAAATCTAATTTTCATAATTCGGCACTGAACAGTTAATTCGATTCAAAGTCCGCGCTCTACAAAAGGAATCTTCTCGAACGGATAAGTAAGTACTGACGACTGGGTACTGAGGATTTATTGGATTCGCGTAATCTAATCCGAGGTTTCCCCTCAATTGGATAGGAAGCTGTCCGTGGAATTCTATTTCACTGTTACATCAAGCTGATTACATGATTCGAAACTTGCGAGACTAATCTCGAGGACTACTAAAAATTTTAAGGGTTCATGCAGGGCTTGCACCCACTAAAAACCGTCTGTTTCCTGGCGGGAGTACGGGATTCACCGTCATATCTTTTTTAAGTACCTGGGTAACGATTCTTATTGGATTCGGCAGATTCACTGTTTCGGAATCCATTAAAAAAATATCGTTTGAAGCACGTCGTCCATTTTATAAAGGCAATGTGGTTTCAAGATGAATTTTCTCAACGCGATTTCACTTAAAATTTACTTATGTATAAGCACATAATGTACTGGTATTCATATGTAATAATATAGATTGATAAAACAATAAATCATTGCAATAATAATAAAGACGCAAATATTTGGGTGAATGGGTCGAGTTAATAAAGTTATAAGACTGGGAACTGATAACAAGGCAACAGTTTAAAACAACATTATATTGGCTTGTTTAATTGATTTCGTAATTAAAAGTTATCTGGCACGGCAGTCGTTATGCTGCCCTTTCCGATAAGTAGTGACGATGCAAACAGGGATAGCACAAAATCAATTAATGTTGTTTGGTGTAAACTAAGGCAAGCGAATTTCTTATAAACAATAGAATGTTTAAGTTGTCGTGTAAAAGCCACCTTTATATTAGGTAAAAGAAAATAATACATTTTTATAAGCTCGTCACTCGACCGTCTACGCGAATAGATTTATATCAAAACGTCGATACATTTTATCGTGACTTGTCGATAAACTGATAAAAGCCACGATAAAACCCTTCCCAACTACAATACCTCGTCAGCACTGATAATATTTATCAAAACCTTTGCAGCTAAAAACGTGTTTATGGCAAAGGAATATGAGTGAAAATTGCGTGGAGTATTTTCTTCGTTTACGTCTCAATATAGACACGTTTAGATAAGTTATTTGCTCAGGTTTGATAGACGGTGCAAGGGGAGTGCTTATCAGTATCGTTTTATTGCAAAACTCACTACAGGGCATATTTTACTGTAACATACCTACGGCGGTACGTTTTTGAGGTAGAGTGGTAACCCCAGATCACTCAAAGTGGTAACCAGCCGCCGCCGAAGCCTCCTAAGTCCTATACCGCAAAAGACCTTAGCTAATAGGGTATTTGACTCCAATTTTTTTATTACTTTATTATAAAGTAGAATTAAAATAATGACGTGCACTGAAAGAACTAATTAAATCGATCAAATAACAAAAAAGTTATAAGCATTTAAAGATTTGTGATTAGACAGAGATAGCAACATGAAATTTTGACGTCACACCTTACCAATGCCATAGTAGCTTCATGCGGCTTCATACAAATTTTCGTTTTGCGAGAAAGGGATAGAAGATCCCCCCACTCCAAAGTTTAAACGCCTGTAACTTTGTAAATCTTCGTTGGATTTTAATATTTCTTTCACTGCACGTTATTATTTTTATCCTAGTTTATAATAAAGTACTTAATATTTTTTATCAAATTCAAAAGTAGTGTAAGACCCAATTTACTTTTATGATATCGAAATTAGAGAATTCCAAAATCGACCGTACCGGGCACCGAACCCGGTGCCTACTTCTCAAGCCAAACGCCACTGCGTCAGAGTCATCAAAGGTTTCTCGTAGCTACAAATAGAAAAGAGGGATGATTTGAATTGGATGTGTGTCAAACTCACAAAGCATTTCTTACGTGATTCAAAAACGTTCCAAAAACTTCAAAGTTTTTAATATATTTAAGTAAAACAACAATTAACTATTAGGTTTTAACACGTAATTCGTCATTGGGTTTTTAAGAAAATAATTCAACATCCAACCTCGTCCATGTTAAATTTGATAGTGCAATCTGACATAATATTGAATAAGGACTTAATTTTATTAATACTTCTTATTTTAGGTATACTATGTACCTTTTCACCACAGAGTTGTTAATTGCCTCTGAACGATCTCATAATTTCCTTACATAATTGCTAAACTTCTAAGAATATAAACGACATCATCTTAGCGCCCCGTCTCGCATAGTTTCATTATAATCAAGAGGAAATTAATTTTTCTTCACGCTCTTAATAGCTTCCATTGACTCACGAAAACGAGGTTTTACTCTATTTTGTACTTTTTACTTCTTCATATTTTACAGTTTTGATAAAAAAAAATCCTGACATTCATTATTAAGCAATTTTATGTGACGAATCGTAGTATTTTTATCTTGTTTTTCTTTATTTTTTATTTTATCAATATTTACTGAATTGTGACATCTTTTGATAATGAACATAATTTATAAAACTTCAAATGTACCTAGCTCACCTTGTACTTTTGCACGCCATTTTGGCAGGATAGTCGAACTTGTACTATATTTTAAGACCTCAATTATTAATGTACTTACCATATTCAAGCCAAAATAAATGATTGATTGATTGATTGATTAATATCGCAACGTGAATTTGGACTCGGGCGGGTCTACTTTTTTAGCGAATGTTTGTGGCATGGATTTATAAACGTCGTCGCTGACGGACCTCTATGGTTTTTTTGGTACCTTGTCGCGAAACATCGTGAAGCTGATTGGTGATTGATTTGCGACACTTTACCTCCAGATCGCTGACATTCGGCTGTCAATAGATGGCGCTGGCTGTAAATGTATGGAGGAATTCGATTCGTTTGTGCGATTCGAGTCGACTCGAAATTCATACAAAAACCTGTACTAACCCTACAAAATTGCAATGAGCTGTATTGCTGGCCCCAATACATTGTGATTGGACGAACTACTCGGCTTCATTTGCCATATTCTCTGATAAATAATTTATTAATAAGATATTTGATTAATAAAAATCTGTGGTGTTAGTTTTACACCTACTTATTATTTTCTGTTTCTGTTGGGCCGAAATAATAAATTATGACCCAAATTATGAGCGGCAGGAAAATTTTCCCGTAATATCCTTCCAAGATTAATCTTATCTTAAGCAAGCCTAGGCACTGAATACTAATATAACCCGACACGTAGGCTTAGGTAGCCTACCTATCTCAAGAAACGTCTTAACTCAATGGAAAGTTTTAGTGTAAGTATTGTATCAAAACCATAATAACTTCTACAGTAAGAATTACGTTACAAAAATAAATAACGCCTCAATATAAGGATTCTAATATTAAAAACAACGAGGCCATACGAGAAAAAAAAAGAAAATATATACAAATATCTCGTGATTGCTCTCATGGTATGAAAGCCGGGGTTGCGAAAATATTTGTAACACACAATACGTTCGCATGTAGTTTATACATATTATATGTGTGTTATATAGTGTATAGCACCAGTTTCATAGTGGACTGTTTTATTTATTTTCTCTCTCTAAAAGGGGATTTGTGATACAAACTCGGATGGTTTCAGTTTTTTCAGCTAGCTATCCACAACAATAAATTTTGATATTTTATCGTTTTAAAATGAGACTTAACTCATTTGGTTATTTTAAAGTTCAAATTCTTATGATAATACCTAATAGGACCTTAATCAGAGTCAGTAATGGACCAGTGGTTCATAGGTCTATCTTATTGATTTGTCTGGGGTTTGAATACCAGGCACGCAGTTAACACGACTGCTTGTACTGACTGTATACGAGTAAGACCTAGGTAAATACTGTTAGTATACATAAGCACACCCATATAAGTTAAGAAACCGGTATGCCTGAGCGTCAAAGGTGTGTGAAACCTGCCAATCCGTATTACCTGTGAGATAAACTGAGAGGAAACCCAATACCGAACCCAAAGCTCAAATAGATAGTCGATCGAGCAGACCTTAGGTACCAGGCAATCATAAACTTAAAAGAGATACCTGTTGTTTGATAGATACAAAAGAACCAATATACAGTGTGTCCGGGATCGAACTAGTGATAATTTAAGGGAGTGTTCTATGGTTCATTACAAGCAAAAAAATCCTATAAAGGGGGGGGGGGGGCGCCCCCTCACCTCCACCCCGTGAGAGCCATTTCAATTTTGGTTCCGTTTTTTTGGGTATGTGTACACAAAATCAGTAATAACTTGAAAGTCTGTTGCTTCACATGTTCTCAAATGGTCTCATTCGACTGGGTACAATATTTTCCATCGCTGGATACCAAATAATAATGTAAAATGTTAAACTAAGTCAACCAAATATGGTAAATTTTACATCTAAGGTATAGCAAAGTAACTATAGCCAAATATTTCTCTATTATATTTACTATCGTAATATTACATCAAAAGATTAGTATCCTGTAATCTCATTTAGAGGCCATCGCATCGAAGCCCGGGGCCTTTTATAATTACTTCCCTCGGGGCACATATAAGTTGTCGGTGCCAAAATAATTAATACTGATTTATGTACCCAGTCAATTATAGAACAATCCACTTGGATTACTTAATAATAATTGTGTAATTCATATTTCATATTATAACATAATTATGATTTAGTTGTTTCAGCTGATTGACGACATTTGGAATTCAAATCCTCTTGAAATTGTATACTATAACAAAGACTAATGCAAACTATCCCCCGATTTTATCCTGTGATAGAGGATATACTTAATTACTTTCTCCACCGCCTAAAGTATGACAAAAAGGGTAAATGATTACCTGCGCGCGCGTCATCAAAGATGAATAAAACTTGTACCAGTCCAAGATAAAAAAATTATCCTTCCTCCATGAGGAACTCTGGTCTCGAACTACTCCTAGTTTTCTGACGTGGTACTTATCTATTTGAATCAGTGTAATTGTAAGGATGAAACTTAACCCCGCATCAGGCCAGGTTCACCTATGACGTGATCGAAGAAACTACAGGTAGCCGTCTCGACGTACTAATTTCAGATGGTCAATTTCACGCGCTGCTTGCGCCCGATTACGAGGCAACCTTAGTTCGTCGAATTAGTACGTGATAGAAAGACACACAACTTTGCGTTTGTTGCGTGTTGTTTGCGGAGGCGGAGCCAGACGCTATTGCGAACTAAATAGCACTTATTGTGTCAGCGCTATAGTCGCTATTTCTTTAAATCATCTTGCGAAGTGAGCCTTCTGTACCGTTAGGTACTATTATGTATTATGTGCCCACACGGCACAAAAACTAAATTATATACTAAAACATATGATCATCATGGTATTTATACGGTGCAGTAAACAATGAAGCCAGCGAGATCCGGCGCATGACATGTCGACTTCCCGTTGGACCATTTCGCCCAACAATGCCAGTTTGTTTCCAACTATAACCTACAAATATACCTGGCACCTGTGAAGCTTTGAACAACTGTAGTGCTTCATAACACAGTTAGACTGTGTATTGTATATTAGTAGGTATAGACTAGAAGCGCGAAAATGAAGACTAGAAAAGCGGATGGGTCAATTTAGGCCAATTAATTTTACTCGGAAGACTTGAAAATATGTACATGTATAATTTGCTGTTATTTGCGACCGGATACTTACTTATTTTCGTGAAAAAACAATTCAAGGACTCTTTATTAATTTAAGCCAGAATTTACCTGCGTCTACGGAATAACTTCAATGAAGTTAAATTCAAAGTAGCAAACTATCGGTTTTATTTCAAAAAGTTACAAGAAGTTAGTACAGAAAATATTTTCCGAGCTGCGGTGCGGTTCAAAAATATGCGTTGGGATCATATTGGAGAAACTTAAAGTGGGTGAAACATTCTTTGGACTCTCCACTCTGCCTCTTCCAAACAGAGAAACTATATCTTATTATGATAAGGTAACCTAGGTTTAAATATCGGTAGCGTAATGAAGGCGTCTGAAGGAACAAGATGTGTCTCCTTTCAAGATGAGAGCAAGACGCAAAAAGGTAACAAACTAACTAGGTATATCATTTGTACTTTACATTCCCAGTACAAATGCAGAAAAGTGTTTTCCTTATTTTATTGCAAATTTGAAATTTTCATCTTGAAAGTGCAGTCTCAGATGTCCCCCACGCAACTCAGTCCTGTACCGATAATGTCCCCGGGGCATATACGACACATGGACGTAACTTGGAAGCAAGATTTACCTATACATTTACTGTTTTACAGCGTCGTAAATTCTGAAACTCGTCGAGCGTAAATTTTGAATTCAATTTCCATGTTAGAAAGGAAAAATAGGTTTTTTTTTTGGAGAGACAAAGTAGGACGATAAACAGTATTGCAATATCTTGGAAAAATTAAAACAAATACTTTATAATGTTTTAGGTAATCATTCAGGAAAGGCTTTCCCACAAGTATTTATATTTGAAAATTGACGCGAAAGTGTTCTCTTGTCTCAGATGTGTCCTACGCAACTAGTTCCTGTACCAGATAATGTCCCCAGGGTACATACGACACTCGGACATAACTTGCGAGCAAGATTTACCTACGTTTCGCATACTAACTTTGTACTGTTTTACAGCGTCGTAAATTCTGAAAATTCAATTTCCAAGTGAATAGTTATTAGTATTTTGGGAAGTCTTGGAAAACAAAGATAATAACGATGTAAATTTCAAAGAAAATTCAAAAACGATTTCACATTGCACTTGAATGATTTTTGATCATTGGCTAAAGGTAATATTTCGACCTAAGAACAATAGACCGGCTGCGTGCAAAACTAAACTATATACTAGTAAGTAAAGTATTTGACTCAGTATGCTAAGAGTATCAATAAAGTTAAAATAAAATGAAACAAATCTTTAAAGGTTTACACAAAATCTCTAGTATGAGTTAGTAAGATGCTCTAAATGTCCTAAATTCTGGTACAACATTTTAAAATTCATCCTGCTAGTGCACTCCCAGATGTCCCTAAACGCTAGTCCTTACTGTCCCAATAATGACCCCTGCCTTTCGGGGGTAAAACCGGGGCAAAATATTCCCCTGACATCAACTTTACTGCTTTGAATTGAGACGGGGCCATCTTGCTCTTGGTACTATAGTGTCTGCCTTTTACTGCTTACAGCGTACGAAATTTTGAAAAATTACTCAAAGCATATTTTTTGTATGCAATTTAGCTTAAGTGTTTCATAAAGTCTTAAAGCTTCGCCGTAGTGGAATATTTTTCATTATTTTGATATATTACATATGATGTCGATCGTGATTTGGTCCTTAAAAATTTTAAGGATGCTTTCAAGATTCTTAAGTAAGGGTGAAATTAACAAATGGGAGGTCGCCGGCTCGGTCCTCGTCACTCTATTTCACAATTAGATTCTATAATTTCTTTATTGGTTCTGGTCTGGTGTAATGGGAGGCTTCGGCCGTGGCACCAAAAGGTGATGTATTGTTCCAGCGCGATTCTGTGTAGACACCGTTACCGGCGAATTTACTTACACCATCTAAGTTAGTATAACATTTTCGGTTGCATCATCCCTTTTATCATCAGGTGTCATCGCTGTAAAAAAAAACTTCAGCGTTTTGACGCTTTGTGTTTCGAGAAATTATGAAGAATCAAGCTAAAACAGCCACCGCATCATTACTCAACCGCTACGTTATTGGCAGAATGGGAAAGTTTTTTAATAATTTTGTTCCGAGGAAACCAAACCTGAAATCTCTCACGAGGTTATTCCTCACGGATAGCAATCCCCAAAATTTATCACGAAATATTTTTCCTACCAAATTAGGTTCATAATATAGGAAGCGTGCCAACCCCTACGGGTAATAGGCATTAGGCCACCCGGTCGGCAGTTTCTTATCGCCAAATCCTCAAGGGCCACTTTCGGGAAGACGTGCTCGAGGGTCGATAGCGCCGCCTGCGATACCTCCGCTCTTATGGCCACTTCAATCATCGCGCGGCCCACTTGACTTAATTCTGTATAGCAAAACCTGAGGACGACAAAACTAGAGGTGTGTTCCTACCTAGCTTGTTAATTCTAATGATTGGCTTTACAAGTTGAATATGTTTGTTGTTTACTATGAAGAATTAATATAAAGTATACGTACGCTACGTAGCGCTGATTTTTCACTAGCTTATTTTTAGGGTTTATATGATGGAAACTCTCACAAACTAAATTGATTTAAGAAATTAATCGGTTCTATTGATTTATAATCTGTTGCCGCTATAGCAACAAATACTGAAAAAAAAGAATGAAATAAATATTTAAGCGAACTCCCATACAACTGCGCTAGTCCAACTCGTACTTGGCCGGTTTTTTCTTAAAGCAAAATTAAATGGTGGTAACAAAAAGTATGCGGACTGAGTTTTTGTGGGTAGGTATCTTATCAGTGATAGGAATAGGACGCGTTGAAACGTGGAACCCTCGTAAACTTGAGTACTTATATGTAGTTTTAAGTCGTGAAATAATTGTCGCCATTATATTATGTGACAGCTTTAGCCCGCGTCTATTAGGCGTCTATCAATGACACAAAAAATGTTCTATTAATTTGATAATTGATAAACAAGGTAACTTTGTTTCAGTAGACATTAGACATTTATACGGCAACAATTGTTGTTGGGTTATACGTAAATGCATTCGCTCGGACGGTTTTTCTCGTTCTTCGGATTAGCAAACAGCAATTAGATATCTGCACTTTTAGCGAAACTAAATGGTGCTAAAATTAAAATAAGAAAATTAGTAAAATATCGTTAGTAAAAGTTTAGTCACACAGTTACAGCAGTTAGCGCAGAATGGCCGCGATGCGCTGGCACTCTTCTGAGTGCTCGTCGCATGCGGGCGTGACCTTTACCCGAAGTTTTAATGGCTCTGCAGCTCTGCGTATCATATTAGAAGTTAGAGCTCGGAGTTTTGAGCTTAGCTCGCTAATTGGAATAATTTCAAAACATAATACGTGCATATTATAAGTCAACTAAGTAAAACGCTTAACGATATAGAAAATTTTCCAGCTTTTTTAGGATTCTTTACTCAAAGGAAAACAGGACTCTAATCCCTGTTACGAAGACTTTGCTGTCTGTCTGTCAGTCTGTATCTCATGAACCGTGAAGACAGTTAAAATTTTCACAGATCGTGAATTTCTGTTGCCGCTACTCCAACAAACATTAAAATACGGAACTTACTGAAAGCATTAAAATGGCCGACGACATTTCCCAAAGATCTATGACTAATATAATAATAACTGTGGCATACGACAATGAAGCAAAGGAAATTATCGCAGATACTAAGGATACTATAAGAAGATGTTTTAGCTGACTGATTGGAAAATGGTCCTCAGTTTACTTTAAATATTGCATAGATGCAACACAGGAAGCAATCGGAAATTACTTTAACAAATACCTTCTCTAAAACCACTTAGATGCGGAATCCATTAGTCCAGTAATCTAATTTCACGCAACTGCAAAGCTTTTATTTCAACTAAGAACTAACCGCCTGGGCTTTGCGGGGCCAAATATAACTGCCCCATACTGCAGTTACATTGCTGTTTATATAGGCGATTACTGTGGCAATGTTCCCAAGTTGGCGCGTGTGCGAACTGTGACAATAAAAAGCTACTTGAAAATTCAATGCAAAACTAACTAAGAGAACACCATCTATGTTATACGGGGTGTTTGTTATTCAGTTTAATAATACTTTAACTGCGTCGTATTCTTGGATTGTGGCTTTAAAAAGAATATTAAAAGAATTGTTTATGCTTACGTTAACTGGTCCTCATTAAAAAAAAATATCATACAGAATAACTTTTGGCATGGCTTGGGAAATGTTTTGATGTTTCATAGGGATATACCTAAGGCATGGTTTTGGTTCCATTGTTTTGTTCAGGTACCTACGGACATTTTTTCCGCTCCACACGCCATTATTGACAATTCGACGCCACAGCTCGAGGCATGCCAGTTCCCAATCAAGCTCAAGCAGCCCCTTGATAGAAAAACGTAAATAACGTAATCGTTTAGAAACTCTGCCCGCTGACTGGTTCCCTGATATACGTCAGCCAATAGGGGTGCAGAATTTGCTAACAGTTACGATAACGATGAATACGTTTTTATTAGGCAATCAGACCCTAGTTCCTCAGAGCACTAAACCCATTGAACAACCAATAGAACTCACATCCAACCGACCCAACATATAGATATAATGTCTCTGTGGTTTTTTTAAATAATATAGGCTAGCGCTTGACTGTGATCATACCCGATGGAAATTGGTGATACAGTCTTCTAAGGTGAAGCTGCCTAGTAGATGCCTATTCACACTTGATTTAAAGGCGCCCAGGTTGTTGGGATAGACAGTGCCTGGTATCGCATTCCAGACCTTTGCAGTGCGTATCAGAAACGAGGAATCAACCCACTTCGTACGTGTCTTTGGAACGTTTTCTATTTAGGGGTGAAAGGCTTTCCCGAAAGTGTTTCGAGCACGGCATTAAGATTATGGACACGGTTCATACCACTAGTTTCGGCGACCTCCCTGGCGCAGGGGACGCGCGTTCAGATTCGAGTGAGAGGTCGCGGGTTCGATTCCCGCCACGGGTCACTTTGGAATTTTATAATTTACAAATTGGCTCAGTTCTGGACTGGTGGGAGGCTTCGGCCGTGGCTAGTTACCACCCTACCAGCAAAGACGCACCGCCAAACGATTTAGCGTTCCGGTGCGATGTTGTGTAGAAACCGTTGGGGTGACTTTACCCCTTTCAAGTTAGTACGTTAACATCTTCGGCTGCATCATCACTTACCATCAGGTGAGATCGCAGTCAAGTACTAACTTGTAAAGTGTAAAAAGAAAACTTCGCAACCGTCTTCTGTGTGCTGATTCTGTACCGTTCACTTGTTAGTTAGTAACCCAAACTGGGTTATTAACTAAGAAAACGGAGGCAAAAATCCTATTTTTGTATTCTTTTTGTACAAGATAGCAACTAGCATGGTATACTGATATGATACCATACCGACCTAGGTTGGTAATTTGTGCAAAAATAGGATTTTTGCCTTCGTTTTCTTAGTTAACTAAGTGAACGATACAGAATCAGCCCACAGATCGTAGTGTCGTGACGTCAGTAGCGGACAAACGTCCCAGCAACCTAAGCAATCAATGTCGGTAATTCCCCCACACATTTACTCAGTAAGGGTCAATTTATACTAGCGCAGAGTCGAAGCGCATCGAAGCGTCTACCCAAAACTGAACATAACAAATTCAACCTTAACTCCACAGCGTAACGCTCACATTACTTCTGAGATTTTAAAAAGACGCGCGCATTCTTCGGAATTCGCGCGTCTGCGCGTGACCAACGCTGATTGGTGCGCGCGCATTCTCGCGTATTCGTGCGCCCACTAGCGAACCTACGCGACATCTCAGTCGGAAATTAGCCTGCGTCGGTGTTAATTTTTCGTCTGAGTCCATCGTGATGTCGATCACGATGGACTCAGACGAAAAATTAATTTACCTGGTGCAAAAATATGAATGCCTATTTAATCCAAAAGCCAAAAATTATAGTGACAAACATTCCAAAAATAATGCTTGGGAAAAAGTTAAAAGCGAATTCTGGCGAATACGCGCGCATTCGTGCGGCTTCGCTTTAGTTATAAAGAATTTGACGCTTCGATGCGCTTCGACTCTGCGCTAGTATAAATTGACCCTAAGTCCGCCAACCTCACTCGCCGGCGAGTGGCAACCGCAGCCCATTAACGGCCGGCCGGGGCAAATCCTTCGATTGTTTCACTCGAGCAAATACGTTTCACCCGGTGTTTAAGTAATTTGTGCTATCACGTATTCTAGTGGTCCGTAATAACTCTGTGTCTTGCGTTACTCTTCGAAAATACATGTTGGATCTTAAACTTTGAAATAATGACCCAAACCTAGCATGGTAGTTATTATGCTATCGAGATATTTTTATCCAATCGTGTTTCTGCTTCACTGCAGCGATGTATTAATTTGAGTAACAATTTGAAAGGTCACAAAAAAACGCTTATAAATCGCCATCTACGCCTTTAGATATCTGAACGCGCTGATGATATGAATTTTAGGGGGTCTAAGGTCTATCCCCACCTCTCTTTTTTGGAGGGCCCAATTATTGTCAATTACCATATCACAGTAAATACGTTTGTTACTTCTGCACGCCTTAGTTACTTAACTGAAATTTGAGATGAACATAGTTTATACACTGGATTAACACGTATATAGGCTACTTTTATCCCGAAAAAATTTATGATTCCCGAAGGATTGTTGAATAACTGAGTCGAGTAAGTAATAAATTTATGTACAAGTTTTGAGGTTGTTCAAAGGACACATAAAGTCACTTTCACTTACAACGGCAGACAAACACAAAACAAAAACCATCTTTTAATTAATTAATGAATACCAACAATTAGATTAGTTCAGTAGTCAACTAACTACCTAAGTTCAGACAGTTACAATGAAAGACTAGAAAGTTGTCTAAATGAATTGCCCTCTAGGCACATAAATCGATGCGTTTGTTGAGGGCCCAAGTTGTTCTTGTAAGTTACAAGAACTTGTAGGTAACAAGTTTGTTACCACAACAATGTCTGTGTTGCCTACTTGTTACCACGAGGGAACATATCGTACTTTTAGTTTTGAACCCAAATTGTACGTATCTAAGATGGACTAGAATATTTTTATAAAGATTGAAATGTAACGAAAGCACATTAATAAAGCTTACCTACTATACTTTTGACAATTATTTAAAATACGAATCAAATCCTTGGGAGTGATAGTGAACTAGTCGGCACGTCCTTACGAATAGCGTGGTGCCTAGCTGAAGCCGACACTTCCCACCAGACCTCAGCGAGGCTAGGTTCACTTATCACGTGATCAAAGAAACTACAGGTAGCCGTCTCGACGTACTAAATTCAGACGGCCGCCGCGCGCCGGCTACTTTGCTCGCGTTAGTTCTTGTACGGTCTATTTCACGCGCCGCGTACGCCCGATCGCGAGGCAACCTTAGTACGTCGAATGAGATAAAGTTACGCGATAGAAAGATACCATAACTTTGCGTTTGTTGCGTGTTGTTTGCGGAGGCGGTGGCAGGCGCTATTGCGAGCTGAATTGCACTTTTTGTGTCAGCGCTACAAACGCTGTTTCTTTTAATCATCTTGCGGAGTGAGCCTTCTGTACATCGTTTGTGCCTCAGCCAAATTAGAAAATTTTCTAGGTTTCGTCGGGAATCGAACGCGGGACCTTCCGCGAGTCATCCGCTCCCAGGAGGTCTTATAATTGTGTCAGTATGTTATTACGTTACATATTTCACAAAAAGACGTCCGTAATCATCATTACGAGGAAACGGAGTTGCTGAGCCAAGCAAAAACATGTGATATCTTTACATTAAATACACAGCCACTGGAGTGTAATTTCAATGCAAAACAAATCAGGGCAATTGTGAATAAGGCAGTGTTTTCACACACATTTGATTGTTTAGGCTCTGTCGAGTAGAGAAATTAAATTTAATCTTATTTGGCTGATTTTTTGAATATGTTATCATAAATAATTATGTTATGAAGAGAAAAATACGTAGTTACTTACCAATTTACAGTTTTATGGTGCGAAAGATTGACGTCTTTCTCATATCCTGTTGGCATTGTCCAGTTGGCATAGCACTTTCCACTCCTACTGTCCAAGTACTTAATGTCATACTTGAAGTAACGAGCAGCTATTTGTTACGGGGATTATAGCGAACACGCGAACGAACACAGCGCTGAGCTCACGTGAAATTATTACATACATACTCCTAGTAGGTCTCTCGAGGATTTGCAGTGAATGTTTGTATGTTCCTTGTTAACGCTTCTTAATTCTAATAGCGTTTATACTGTGTTTGTACACACCAGAATGTCTTTGAATAATCTTAAAATAATTTGCATAGAAGCTAAATCTATTATTCATCTAAAGCTAAAGCGATTAAAAAATATATGTACATAGTTACTATCACAATAAAATTATTATGTCGGCAAAAGTTCGTATTCTTTGTACCTGTGTGTGTGTACATAATTATTAATATCTGGTTGACCGAGCTTCGCTCGGTAGTTTAACTACTGGATAATAGATGGCAGCAGAAGTCATATTTTTATAATTTTTTTTTGGTAAATTCGACATTTTCTAAAAATGAATCCGATCGATCGATTTATCGCCCCCAAAACCCCCTGTATACTAAATTTCATGAAAATCGTTGAAGCCGTTGGCGAGATCCAGATTATATAGAAATATATATATATACAAGAATTGCTCGTTTAAAGGTATAGGATTAATTTATATACCTTTATATTTAGACTCTAACTAGCAAACCCGGCGAACTCCGTTTCGCCACCAGATGGCTTCGTTTTATGCAACATTTTTTAATTTTTCCTGAATTTTCTTTGCTATAAACCTCACGGAGCCCGAGACCTTTTCAACGATTGCAAAACCGTGGAAATCGGTTCGTGCGTTCTGGAGTTATAGCGTCAGGAAGGAAAACCCGACTTATTTTTATATAGTAGATAACTTCTAACATGAGCAATATTTTTTAAAAAGTAAAACGTATGAGCACAGTACTTCATTGTATCTACAACATTTCTAAAATGTATGCAATTCGGACTACAATTATAGGGGAAGGAAAACGTTCTCACTTTATGTACGAAAGCTTACAGCTAGACGATCCTCTTAAGAACTCTTAAAAAAGGACTAAACTCGTAGTAAAAGGTCAAAAGTATTTATTCAGTAAATATAAATAGTTAGTTAGGTATGTTTTTTCTCGTTAATTTTCTACTCCAGCGATTCTGTATTGTAACTCTGACCCCTATTTCGCGTGAGTACAGAATAGTAACCGTGGTACGGTCTGCAAAAATACCTAATAGATACTTAATGCATATAAATTAGCTTTTTATGCTAGCGCTACCACTTCTAATTAAGATAAAAAATATGAGACGAAAATTATAAAAAGAAAAGGAGATAACTATGCTAGGACTAAATTTTGCCATCAGTTTCGTCCATCGATTTTCTATTTCTTCTATTAATCCCGGGAAAATCTTGGACTTCCTGATAGATAGATAGAATTTGTCTTTATTTCCATTAAATACAGTTATTACCTACATCCAACTTTATCTGACGTACTTTACCCTCTTAAAAAGTTCAATACAATAATTTTACAGTTTTTTTTTCTAAAATCCAATTTATCAAAAAAAAAAAAAATGCTGCTGCCATCTATTGGTGAGTAGGTAGTAATACAACCGAACAAAGCTCGGTCACCCAGATATTTAAATAAAAACACAATACAAATAAAAACATTTCTTTTGAAAAAGATTTTTTTTGAACTTTGTCTTTCTTTTCTATGTAGGATATAAGGAATTATTTGACTGATTAAATCATAACTCGGGGGCCGTTTTACCTACTCTAAACTAACTTCGTCGGTACCTAGTTACCGGGCTGAAACTTCGACGGGTAAAGTCACGGTATTAAGGCAAGTTTAATAACCTGTGCCGAATAATGAGATTGTTGGAGGTGAAAGTGGTTTCAATGGCTCGTTGAAAGGGCATTGAACCGCTGATCGGCAGTTTTCAGCCGTTTTGTTGTGCCTATACATTTGTATGAATAAATGTAAATTCAAACTTGTATGGCAGTTTTAAGGCTACAGAATCTAAATTAAAAAAAATAAGGCCTGCAAGTGCATCTACTCGTACATTGAGTCTTTCAACTTTCAAGCTAACGTTGTGTAGCTTTTTAGGATTCCGTATCCAAAGGGTAAAACGGGACCCTATAACTAACTGTCCGTCCATCTGTCTGTCTGAACTAAACGCGATACAGTTGAAATTTTTGCAGTTGATGAGTTTCTGTTTCCGCTATACAAACAAATACCAAAAAATCTAGGAATAAAATATTTTTTACAAGGGAGCTTCCATACAACCAAACAACAAACGTGATTTTTTTTGTTCCATTTTTAATTTAGCTATCAGAGTGTTTAGTTTTATACTATTGCGAAATTGTCTTGATAGTATATATGTTACGGCTAAAACCCGAAGCGCGGCTGCACCTAGTTTTATCCGGTTAGAACTAGGTGTAGCCACTTACTATTGGATAAACCTAGTACGAGCCGATTATTTTTGGGTAAAACTAGGTCTAGCCTTCATCATGCCGGCTACAACTAGGTCCAGCCATTCCCTGTTGGATAAAACTAGATCTATCCAATATCATTCCGGGTAAAACTAGGTCTAGCCTTCATCATGCCGGCTACAACTAGGTCCAGCCCGTTATGACGTTGTACAAAACAGACGTACTTCCTTGTTTTCGCGCACACATACGTTCGAATTCAGAATGGCTGTAAATGAAGACCTACAGACTATGAAGTCAAGTTTTTTGGAACAGTTTCAGTGTTTATTAGCCACAAAACATGGTGAAAATCATAGTTAAATTAATGATGTGCAGTATTCCAAGTTTATAGAAGACGTATATATAGAAGAAAGCAGCCAAAATATCCACGAAACGTGATACTTGAACGAAATATAATTATAGAAATGTGATTTATAAGAATAAAAAACTCTCTACGTTTCTCATTAAAGCTCTCAAAAAAGCTCTGCCGATAGCATGCCGGCTACACTATGTACAGCCAATCCCTGTTGGATAAAAGTAAGACACACGCTGCTGCTGCAGACGCTGCGAGTCACACTCGCTAGTAGACCTGCAGTAGATCAGCAGCACCTGGCGCTCACAACCTGCAGAGGCGCGTGCCTCGCCACGCCCTCCACCCCGCGCCGCTAATGCCGATGCTGTGAGTCATGAGTGTGACGCGGGGCGGAAGGCATGGCGGGGAACGCATCTAAGTTTTATCCAACAGGGATTGTCTGGACCTAGTTCTAGCCGGAATGATATCGGATAGACTTAGTTTCATCCAACAGGGAATGGATGGACCTAGTTGTAGTCGGCATGATGAAGGCTAGACCTAGTTTTACCCGAAAACAATCGGTTCGTACTAGGTTAAACCAAGAGTAAGTGGCTACACCTAGTTCAAACCGGCTAAAACTAGGTGCAGCCGCGCTTCGTGTTTTAGCCGTAACATATATAACTAGTAATAGTTACTCAATGTATGGAACCCTCAGTGCGCGAGCCTAAATCGCACTTGAAAAATTTTTTGAAACTCGCCTTAAATAGATCAATGACTTTTTTTTAAAATATACATCCAACAACATCATCATGATTTCCAACAACAATGCATAGTTTTAATTCTATTATCTTTTTAATAAACAAATCTATGAATAAGATATACCTAATAGAATGTATTATTTAAGAACTTAACTAACTAGTTTATCAGACGTAACATCGATTAACTCCAATTAAATCTTAATAAATTGTGCAATAGAAACATTGACCCACTTACTTCAATTCAAATTGACTAAAGTTGAATAATATTACAATACAAGTTAAGTAGTTAGTTACCTATCGCTTGTTTTCTACAATTTGCATTAATATTTTTGCATAATCATCGTGTGCTTAGAGTTTAATAACGTTGAAACTGTGATCAGTAAAGGAGAATGCCGATTCTTGTATAAAAATTGGGCTATGTAACCTTGCATCTTAACGAAATCCTCGGTAAAACATTAGAAATATTCTTAATATTATGTAAAAGAAAAGATTAGTAAGATATTAACAGGGAAATTATAATAATCTGATTTTCTAAGTGGTTAAGTTTACTTTTATAAGTGGCATGACGGTTCCACATGTTTCGAAACGTTTAATTACTTTTTTTAACCGACTTCAAAAAAAAGAGGAGGTTCTCAATTCTTCGAAATCTTTATTTTTTTTTATAATACTTTTGAACCCCTTTTCACATTTCACTAACATAAATATATGCAATATTAAAATTTGAAAGAAGATTCTTCATGCATACGTGCTTGAGACGCAGAGTGACGCAAATCTAGCCCATTTTCTGGCACTCTCCTTTGGCAAACTGTGTTTGTATAGCATCGTTTTATGTAAAATCCTTTTCACTGTTAAAATATGTGGATACAATTGAAAGTATTTCTGACATGGTGGGCGGAGGCTAATGCCGAAACACGATTTCGCAAATTTCGCTCGATAGAAAAAAATGCCGAAGTTGCCTCTGCAAATACATAAATCTACATTTTCTCAGAAATGTGTTAGGTACATTATTTTTTGTAAAATTAAATAAGATTGTGTGTTTTATTATGACAGAGATAATGGCCGTTTTAGATTTTTTATAATATTATAGGTATGTCTGCTTTTTTTTCGTCTTTAATTTCACATATTCTTGTTTTTCGCCCAAAAACTGCCGTGCGACATCCTTGTCTCTCGTATTAAAATAGACAGTGACAGAAAATTCACTGTTCACCGCGCCTTAACTAACTTAACGACTGGACCAATCAGAAGAGAGAAAGCGCAAACTCCCTTAAGGGCGATGGGTACCATCCGGGCGCGAAAATTCAAATTTTATTTAGTTTTTCGCTCATAGTGGGCTAATTGTACATCGAAGGCTAATGGCAATGTGTTTTGCGGGCACAGCGTTTATGCATCTACATGTTTTTAACAAAAACTCTGCTCAACAATACTCATTTACTTCATATTGGTTCCCGATAGCTCGAAATCTGGGAAACAGCAAAAAATTATCTTTCGGGAACCAATATGAGATGATTGGGAACTTTCGAGTAAAGTTTCTATTAAAAACGTGTAGATGCATAAAAAGTAGGCCCGCAAAATGCATTGCCATAAATCTACAATGAGTAGTTAGTCTAATACTTGCGAAAAACTAAATAAAATTTGAATTTCGCGAGCTGGTAGGGCCGCAACACCTTAAGAATAAAATCGAATTTTGATTTCGATAGATTCAATTTTCGTTTTTCAAATAGGTACCCACGATTATTAAACTCGCCTTTGAATGATCATCATCCATCATCATTGCACCACAGATGCCTTCTTTCTGTGATAATCTTAATTCATGGAAACTTCTTATCTCTCTGTAGGTTTAAGTTTTACTAAGCCATAAAAATAAAACGTGATGAAAGTATTGATATTTTCTAGTTACAATTACCTATGCAAGTATGCATGTATTATCAAAGAACTGATAAGAGTTCTACGTAACAAAGACCTGCATATTTCTGCTAAGCGGTTGAGCATAATAATTGTTTGCTTTTTTGTAGAACAAAGAATGATAAGAATAGCAAGAAAGATGCAGTGCGTCCCATAATTTTGCATTGCAATTTTAGATAAATTGAGATTTAAACTATCCTATCTCTCAAGTTGGATCGAACTGCACATGGTGTGCGAATTTTATTATAATCGGTTAAGTGGTTTAGGAGTCCATTGAGGACAAACATTGTGACACGAGATTTATATATATTAAGATATATATCAAACTGCAATGCGCTCTTTTCGGAGACATCAGTTCTTGATCTCATTTTTGCTTTTACACAGTAATGACGTCGGCGGAGAGAGAGAAAGAGAAAGAGAGAGAGAAAGAGACAGAGACAGTCCAAGAAAAAGAGAGCCCTACCACCATGCTTTATGTATTGCGTTTATAATTTTTGTAAGACAGAAATGTACCTAATTGACATGGTTTCACTCAAGCAGTTACAACTATTAGGTATTAAGTTTCAATAAGTTATGATGATAAACGCTTCTCTATTACTCCATAAAACATGCATATTTCCTGAACCTTTTTTGAGTTATTAAACTTTATTGACATTTGATGCATGATTGCGATTTCATTTGACGTGATATCCAGGTAGGTATCTATCTATTCATGCATGTGTACGTACCTTATCCTTATGAATGCATTTTTATTAATCTCTTCATCTTGTTAAAAGTCTTGGCGTATGTTATGTACCGTGGACCGAGCCCCGGACTTATCCACGGGTGTGCCCGCGATATTAATTTTTTTGTGGATTTTCGCGATTTTTAAGCTAATAAGACATAATAGGCTTACAGCAGTCAAATTGTGGAAACCCCAATATCATCTTCATGTGTTTGTATAAATATCTATGCTTGAAAGTGTCGAGTTAAAGAATTTAGTCCGAGATTTGCGAGTTACTCATATAAAACTCGATAGGTACCTACCTACTCGGACTAATTTCCTAGGATACAAATTTTTATGCAAAGATTTTAATATTTAAATCATGTAAAGATGACATTTCCGTATTTGCCATTCCCGCAAATTGACTGCCATAAATCTCTGATGTGTAATTAGCGTACAAATCGCAAAAAACCATGAAAATTTAGAAATTCGCAGGCAGAGTTGTTCATTTCGCCTTAAATAAGAACTGTACCAGGGGTTCATAGACCTTATTTAGCTGATATAAGCAAGATGGTCGCAAAACATTAATTTTTTTAAATTAAAAATCACAGACAAAGAAATGGCACAGGTGCTCAGAAGTGCCGGAGCCCTCCCTCAGATATTGTTTAAAAAATAACCAGTTTTACTGGTCTCATTTAAGGCTCCCACAGACTACGCGATTCCAAGCCCGGATGCTATTGAAATCTGATTGTTGGTTTCGCGAGTTTCTCCACAACAAAGAAAGACTGAAATATCGAATAATGTGACTATTATGTATGTGTGTGAATATTCAATCGAATAGTGTGTTATTAGGCTTTAGAATTAGGGTGTATGTAATTATGTAAGTACCATTTAACTGGAAAAACAGCTATTCAGCCTACTCTCTGTATCATCACTAAATTCGATGGATTACCATGTAAATTCCACCTATAACTGTCAAGAATAATAATAGCACCCTTAGTGATAGAGGCAAAATTTTTTAAAGCCAATATAGGTAGGTAGCAACTTCTTAACAGGTAGATAGGTATTATTGTATACCTGAAAACGCACGCATTTCACTCGTACCTTTATGAAGGGACAGCAAATAGGTGCAAGCTCTCGGTAGAGCTGATTAGTTTTAAGTTAATAGACGGGAAAAAGTTGGAAAACGAAATATTGGCACATCTGCAGATGGCTTATCATACCAGTCCCTTTGGAGACAGAACGGAATGAAATGGCGCCTCATTACTTTCTTGCGATTTATAATCTATATATATAATATAAATTCCTTACATTACTAAATCGGATAATCCACAGAATTTAATTATAATAAAAATAAATTAATTATTGTGAATTTAGGGCAGAATAGTGTTCAACCAAGACGTTCTATCAAAACGAAATTAAGATTAGCGCACATTGCTTCGGCCGTAGCTAAGTACAACAGTTTTATATTATTTTCTAACGTATAATTTGTTTTCTTATTAAAGACGAGTAGTGTACCTAAATTATTTAAGTACTTATTTAAACAGTTGTAATTTTTCACGGATGATTGTATGGAATAATTACTAAGTACTTTACCTTAAAACAACGGCTGAATAGGCGTGCCAGTGAAGTCAAAAAATCACGACAAAACTCATTCCTTGCAAGATACACATAAACTTATGGGCAATACATGTATATCTATGACACAAACAGCATTTCTTGTTCACAAGATGAATCACCGAAGAATGCAACGTGATACACTCACGAACACACTATCAAACTTAAATGGCACCCACTTAAACACTTCTCCTTACTAACCGTTCGATTTAAAAGTCGTTTTAACTATATTTTACATAGTATTTCGATGAGACAAAAGTTTTATCTCCGCAAAACGACGACACGATAACCCCGCTTCACATCCAGCGCAAGACTAACTCGGCCCTGTCAAAAGTATACTGTATAACCCTGGCAAAATGAAAGAACCCACGCGACTAGCGATTGCTTATGAAAAGGAATCACTTTTCGATTTCATCGGGTTATAGCCGAAGAAACTATAAACAAAACTCGAGAAAACTTTTGCTTTGAGTTATTTAAACCTTCCATTTACAGTTAAAACACTTCTCTGAAACTGAGAAATTGTAAATAATGGACTATGCGTGCTGTTTTAACATTAATATCAGGTTAAATCACATTTTGTTTACTGTTACGGCACGATCTGGGCAATGGGCATGTGAGTAGTACCTAAGTAATATGAAGTGTGTGCAAAACAACGCTTTGCTGTGGGGTTCGTTAAATGCAGCTAACTTCGTGAGTAACTAACGGAGATTTGATTAGGTATCTACCTGCTGGGGTTTTTGTTATTGTATCCAACTTTTTTAACCTAAGTGCAGGTACGTGACTGTACAATTATAATAACATGTACCTAATCACTAATTATTTTGTACTTGATAAGTTGGTTCTAATAAGGAGTTTGCTCTATTTGTATCATACAATTTTTTTTTTTACACTATACAAGTATCTAAATACTTGACTGCCATCTCACCTGATGGTAACTGGTAACTTAGAAGGGGTAGAGTAAACTCACTCCAACTGTTCACAACACTACACAGCATCGCACTGGAACGCTAAATCGCTTGGCGGTGCGTCTTTGTTGATACGATCGTAACTAGCCACGGCCAAAGCCTCTCACCAGACCAGACCTGGCCAATTCAAACATTATAAAATTCCATAGAGTATACCTAAAATAGACACCGCAGATATTTAAGTACCGTCAAGTCCCCTGACTTCGCCTGGTAAACCATACTTCGCCTAATTCCAGAAAAATTGAATAATCTGCTAAATTTGTGAGTCAAACATCTAAAAACCTACCAAATATAATAGTATTATTATTCATGACAGTACTATTTTTAACCACTTGCGGCTAACTTCACGACAAAAGCGGCACGTGCTATTTTTCTACTGAGAGAAGTGACATGTTTTTTCGTTCCGGTCAAAAACTTTGTGTGCCGCCACGAATCTACGACAGGTATGGCTATCCTTTATTGTAAAATAACATAACTTATTTATCGTCTTTCGTATCAAACAATTATTTTCAAGATATCTTGTAAACTTAATGAGCTACAGCACAATTTGTCAAAAAGGTAATCGCGTTCGCCATGTTGGTGCCATACTTCGCCTACACCTAGGGTTGTCACTTAATCTTCATATCTAAACTTTCGTGTACGGTAATAAAAAAAAAACAAATATGGAATTATTGCAGGTCTTCACAATGGGTAGAAGAAAAATTAATCCTCCAAAAATAAGAGAAGCTATACCTACAAGTAACCATGATACGTCGATGATTGAAGTAGCATTGGAGCTAATGCAAAAAACAGTTGCAAGTTGAAAACGTGTAAAATTTTATCTGGGAAAAGTTACAGAGATGCTCAGCCCAGTTAGTTTCCGCGTAAAATGTATGGGACACAAAGGAAAAGGCATTTTTAATTGGCCAGTGGTTGACGATATTTCTGTAGGTAGTGTCAATATTATTTTTTGTCGAAATTTAAAAAAAAGTTCTTTATGTGTTAAATAATAACATTATTAATATTATTATTATTGTTAGATACCTCAACATTGTTTTGTGGGCTTCTGTACTAAAAAAACAGGTTGGCATTAAGTACTATTACTGCTAGGTACTGGTTTTCGTGTAGGTATATATATTTTTTAATTTTGGAATATTGCATTAAAAAATTGAAACAATTTATAATGGATTTTTTTACTATTTTTTTAAGATCCAACGTTATGCGAAACCAATTTTTTATTCAATATTAATGATTTCTTCTTTTGACAACCCTTAGCAAAATAGAACAAATCGTCGGTTTACGGGTAAAACATAATAAATGCAGTTTACATCATTTCGAGTAAATCGCATTTTAAAGTTTGAGGTAAGATTTGGGATACTTAAAACTTAATAAGCTAGAAATAAGTAAGTTCAAATGATGCAATAAGTATCCATCTTATTGATATATATTGATATTGTTTTATATTGATAAAGAAATACTTTAAAACCTTCATTATAATTCAGAGGGTCATGCATTTATTTGGTTTTACCTGTAACTTGCAAATGTACCCCATCTTCTGTTTAACCTACCCTAGAATGCTAATTGTAGTACCCAGGTAATTTTTTTCTGTATGTTTGTATTGTTTTATGTTTTTTGTGTTAACGTTAATCTCAGAAATTGTATTTTTTTAGAAATTGACTTCAAGAACCTCTGTTTTGTTTTATTTATCTGGTTTTAACTGAAGGCTTTTTAAAAAATTAAAGACATTTATTACAATAACTACAATACAAAATTATGCATGAATTAAAATAAAGTTAAATTTGGGTGTAATCTATTTAACTGTTAGTTAATAATACGAATTACGAGTTATTGGGTATAAAGGAATTTATTTAAGTGCATTAAGCTTTATTTAGTATGACTTTTAAGAAAGAATGAAAAAAAAAATAGTAGGTGAAAGAACTTTATCTTGAAGGTCTTCAGCTTATGACTGTTTGTCTACGCTAGGGCTGGATAACCAATCGGCTCCAGAACTAGTTGGCCGATACGAGTACCAGCCATGGTATTCTTTAGGAATCATTTTTTGTTACATAAACTGAGAAGATCCTGTTTTGATTTCATTGATGGGCAAAGGTTTATTATAAAGTCGTTTCCATTGTAAAATAGGGCTTGACTGAGGTACCTCAACCTCTTGAGGGTCTTCGAGGTTTTACGTTGTCCGACATGTCATAATTGAAATTCTTTGAACGTTCTTTTGACTCAAGAAAGTTGTGTTAGATTTTTATAAAGTGAGCAATGTTATGAACTGGAAACAGTAATAATGCAGTCACATATTGATTTTTTCTGCACGTATCTGAATACAGAGAAACTTTCGTCATGTGGTAAGGCTCATACGTGGATAGAAAGTGAAACAGAATGCTTCCGATTTCAGAACTGCCTCTTTTCCATTCCTTATAATAAACTATCAGCCATCAGAGAAGAGTTTTAATAAAGATGTAACAAATTAATTATTCCTGAAGAAATACCATGGCTGCTACTCGTCTCTGCCAACTCATTTTGAAGCCGATCGGTTAAACAGCCCTAGCTTAGATCTTAATCTAAGCTAGGGCTGGTCATCAGGTAAATACGTTCAAGTTTTAGGTTTTGTCATCAACTATTTTGTTTACTAACCTTTTTAAAAGTCATACTAAATAAAGTTTCATGCACTATAATAAATCCCTTAATTGTAAATTACTCGTGATTGATAAATTTTTTACGCGATCGCACTGCCGTTCAAATCGCTTGAATGCATTTATTACGTTTTTGCTGTACAATTTTAGAATTTAAAATAACATCACAAGTAACAATACAAGGAGTAAAATAAGATGAATGCCTTTACAATGTTTTAACTGTACAAGTGAGAATTCGGAATTTGGATTTATGCTTTTAAATGCGTTTAATACTTTATATCTGACGATTATTCCATTGCTTTCTAAGAGACTTATTACATGTAAAAAGGCATAATCATATTTATACTATTTTACTCGAATAATCTTGATTGGGTTAATGCATTAAAGATGATTATGCTCAATTACTAGTATAGATTTAATTTTTTTAGGGCATTTGTAACTTATTCAAACTGGCTATCTCCGAAACTATCGGTCGTAGCATTTATTCGGTTTTACCTATCGATAGAGCGGAAAAAAATAAGTATAACTGCATTTTTAAGTCAATTCAGCCAAAAAGTGCATTTATAATGTTTTACCCGTAAACCGACGAAATGTATGGAAACAACTACAGTCTGTTTCCTTACTTCGCCTACCAATATTTTTTTTAAAACGAACCATATTGTCCAGGAAATACGGTTCACAATGATTTTGCGACATAATTTATAGGTCGTTTGCTTTTCAGAGACAGTTAATAATACTATAGTAATCATAAGGACCCACCCAGGCGAAGTAAGGAATTTTTCTCTTACTTCGCCTAGGTAAATCAAAAAAGTTTTTAAGGCATTCTAAAAACTGCATTACTTTCTTAATAATCTAGATTAGTAGTCATGTATAAAATCCAGCATATATTAAACACCAGACTTGAAATAATAAGTACTTTCGAGGCGGGAAGCCAAAAACTGTCAAAAACCAGGCGAAGTAATGGAACTTGACCTTTCTAGATTGTTATACCAGCATAATAATGTACACTTGGATGACCCAACAACTTTATTTTTCAATGCAAAGATTAATTAGTATCTGTTTGTTTTTGTGTAATTTACTTGAATTGGTACCTCCTAATTGTTTGTTTACTCCATTAACACTATCGGTCATTAACAAGGATCATGATTCAACTACGCAAACTGTCTAAGCATTGCGTTTATCTAACAAAATGTCGTTTTAATGATGTATTGGCGCCTTCAAAATTTAAATGGAAATACTCGTTAGTGTCCACTAACTCTTTTTTCAAAAAAACAATATTTTTTAATAAATCAATGTTCAAGAAGTATACTTCTAAAAAGGTTTTAAGGAGCTAAAGCGATACCAGTAAAAAAACTCTGCCTATTTACTACAAATGAAATGAAATTGTTTAGAACTTTTCAAAATAATATATAATCCTATTTGTAATAAGATTAAAACAATGCAATCGCCGCAACTTGAACCCCTGCCGAAATATGGAATTGTTAAAATAATGTGCGCTTAGGTGGCGCTTAGCTTAATTTTAAGGGTTAACCACTCTGAAATAAGACAACGGGATCATTAATAATTTACTTTATAGTGATTATTGCATATTGCTGTAATTAAAATAACTGTGGCAAATATAGAGCCTATTTAAAAAACGGCAAAAAGATCATGTTGGAGCCACTTAAAATAATATCTATTTTATTCAATTTTGTTTTGCATTTGTCGTTATAGCGGCAACAGAAACAGTTCAAGAGATACAGCCTGGTGAGTGGTGACAGACGCACAGACGGAAGCCGGAGTCTCAGTAACGAATATATCTTTTATACTGTGGTACAATGCTAATAGGGTCCCGTTTAACCCTTTTGGTACGGAACCCTAAAGATGAATACTGAATTTCACAAAATGTTTTTAAATCAACCAAAATATGATAACAAGCTATCATCCGATCCGTGTAACAGATATGAACGAAAAACACATAAAACACCTGCCATTACCCTACCCCCTTCTCCCCACACCTCCCTCCATTGAAGCAGGTTTCAAAAGGCACCCGAACGGTATCCGCGCGTACGATAAATCACGTGACTCGTTCATTTAACCGCAAAATGGCGGGGAGGTGCGAAATGCGAATATTGTTTCATTTCATATTGGGGCACCTAAATATCGTCGAAAATGGCAGGACCAAAATCGAAATTCAAAACGTCTGACAACGCAACCGTACTAAACATTTGTGGCATACGGATGATCCAATGTTGATATAGTTTTGTGACTCTTTTGAGATTGACTACCGTGACAAGAATCAGTCTGGGTATTTAATTTTGTAGTTAACCAAATGCCTCGCGCTGTTCAATATCAATACAGTGCTTAATCGAGTTTGCTATAACAATTCTGTCAGGAGTTTTTTTTTTGATTCATATAGTTCTTACAGCGTCTCTCTCACTACTCTTCACAACAGTGAAGGAAAGGGACAGTCTTCTGTTGGAATGGGAGTGGTACAGCCATAGTTATTCATGCTGGTAAAGTCACACCTCTGAGCCCATTACTGTGGCAACCTTTGATTAGTCGTGCAATAACCATGTGTTCCTTTACTTGTGATTTTTTGTAGTAAATGTAATATTGTATCGCCTGTTGGTTGTCCGTAATAAATAAATAAATAAATTACTGAAACCTCATTCACCCCTTGTCAGCTTCCGTGTTTCCAGTCAAGTAATAATCAAGGTGCCTTCAAGAGAAGCGTGAATTGGCTTTTTCTAGGCACGCTCTTCATTCTAGACTTAGCATTGCTTCCTATCGGGCATGATTGTAGCAAGCCTATCAATTATTTAAAAAAAACTTTCATCTGTATCAGTAGGTACCTACGACGCTAATTTGATGCAAAGACAGCCTACATTCAATTCTTTGATCCTCAAAACCAAATCCAAATCATCCAAAGACGTTTCTCATCCAACAAATAGGCGTATAAAATGTTCTCGCGTAGCTGATTTTGATAAGGGTACACTTATTGCTTTGTCAAACGACGCCGGCGGCCACTCCCGCCCCTTGTCACGTTGGATGCGAATTGTTAACACCAAAGGATAATTTGTTAAGCTGCAATTACTTATACCTAATTTGGTAAACCTGTCACTAGGTTGAACGCGCAATGTTATAGCAGAAACGAAGAAGAAAATATCGATTCGTGCGAGTTTTTTGGATGCCCATTGTCAACCACTAGGAACAAAAGTTCGTGGCCTCTAGGCCACGTTACTTGTGTATTCTGAAACTAATTCTTATTTATTTTTATGCCTGATAGTTTTTGATTTATTGGGCAAACTGTCGAAAAAAAATACCTCCCCCCCCTTATCTCCGAAGTTTACCAATAACTCCTCAAAAAGTGAGGTTTTGAATTCCTATTCAAAACCTCACTTTTTGAGGAGTCCGTCCAGGTCAATGACGGAGTACACTACGGCAAGAGTACGAGAAATATGGAACGTATACGACGCCATATTTGAGAAATTTTTGGTTTCAACAACCAAAAATTTTTCAAGGCGTCGTTACCGCCCACAACAGTACGTTAACGCTGATATTATATAATTTGTCGTTTACATTAGCGCCATTTTACAGTTTTGACAAATAAAAAACCGGCAAAGTGCGAGTCGGACTCGCGCACCGAGGGTTCCATACCATAAAAGAAGTAAAACATTGAAAGAATCACTTTTGTTCATGAATATACGAGTATAATTTACATGTAGGTACTTTTGTTGGCAAACCGCAAACGTAACTTTGTTTTTGGCGGATTATTGTTACTATCAAAAAAAGTATATTAGTCAGCGAGTTGATTTTATTTTTCCTGTAAAATATACGTTAACTTCTATTGATCATAATTATTTCAGATTTTTTTATTGGTAAACTTCGGAGATAAGGGGGAGGGACGGTATATTTTTTCGACAGTTTGCCCAATAAATCAAAAACTATCAGGCATAAAAATAAATAAGAATTAGTTTCAGAATACACAAGTAACGCCCTTTCATATGATACCCCACTCAATATTGTTATCTCATTTTGAAATTTTGTTGACCCGGTTTTCCCCCCTTTTTAAATAAAAATAAAAACAATTTCCAAATTTTTACGATTGTTATGACGTCGCGTCACTATTACCTATATCTATTCTAAATTTCAAGTCGATAGCTTGAATAGTTACTGAAATAATCGAGTGTGACAGACGGACAGACGGACGGAGAAAGTCTCACCATAAGGGTTCCATTTTTACCAAATTGGTATGGAACCCTAAAAAGGATGCTGCAGGGCTGAGCCTAAATAAATATATGTGTGATCTCAGTAAGTGCTGATCCTTTATATTATGTTTAATCAATGGTCCAGAATCCATGATTCCACAGGAGTGACAGATTACCGAGCAAAGAGATCTCTCAGGGTTATAAGCGCAATGCAGCGTGACGTAATTTTTACGCTACTTATACAAGTTATAGTACTTGACTGCGATCTCACCTGATGGTAAGTGATGATGCAGTCAAAGATGTTAACGTACTAACTTGGAAGGGGTACGTAAACTCACCCCTACGGTTTCTACAAGGCATCGCACTCTAACGCTTGACGGTGCGTCTTTTGCTAGTAGGGTGGTAACTAGCCACGGCCGAAGCCTTCCACCAGACAAATGATATTACGCCACAAAGCTGTGTGACGCACTGAACCGACATGAGCAGGCGTATCACTTGTCATCAGGTGAACGTCTTGTTTGCCACATTGACATAAACCAATCGACAAGATCGATGCAAATTAAACCAAACGGTTACATAATATAAAATATCACAATTTATTAATGTACATTTTGTTCTTTTATGGTTCATCTAACAGCCACTGCATATCGCAGCCGGGATATCACAGCTCTGTCCTAATGCCGCATATGCTGTAGAACTCCCTTTCTGGCAGCAGGAATTCCTTGGTGGACTCCTTGAAGCGCGCCAGGTCGCAGTGGTTGCTGGTCTCGCAGCCGGTGAAGTGGAGGTCCTGGACGGTGGACTCGCCAGCTTTGGGTAGGTAGATCGGCTGAAAGGAAAAAAAGTGGGATATCTCAATAGATAAAAATAGTCAAGATAGGCCCATCCGAACATTTTACGTAAACGTTCTTCATACAAGAAAATGTAGCGCCATCTGTCAAAACTCCTACGAAATACATGTTTTTTTTAATCTATGTGTCTGTGTTCACCTTGCCTTGCTTGCATTATTATTAATTCAAAAAAAAAAAGAAATAGGTCTTTACCTATCTACCTATACTGACTACTGACGGGGGAGGGTGCAAAATAGTCATTCTTGCTCCCTTAAACTGCAGGCGACATTTTTTCGCGCTGTTCGCCCTGTCTTTAGTTTACAAGTCTGTGGATATATTTTATCAGTCTAAAAAAACCTGTGGAGAAAATCGACCCTGCCTCATGCCTGCCTAAAATTCGGGTTTGACTGGGTGATTCAATTTTGATGATTCTTTTTTAGGGTTCCATACCAAAATGGTAAAAATGGAACCCTTATGGTGAGACTTTCTCCGTCCGTCCGTCCGTCCGTCTGTCCGTCCGTCCGTCCGTCCGTCACACGTGATTATTTCAGTAACTATTCAAGCTATCAACTTGAAATTTAGAACAAATATGGGTAATATAGTGACCCGACGTCATAACAATCGTAATAATTTGAAAATTGTTTTTATTTTTATTTAAAAAGGGGGGGAAAGCGGGTCGACAAATTTTCAAAATGAGATAATAATATTGAGTGGGGTATCATATGAAAGGGCGTTACTTGTGTATACTAAAACTAATTTTTATTTATTTTTATGCCTGATAGTTTTTGATTAATTGGGCAAATTGTCGAAAAAAATACCGTTCCCACCCCCTTATCTCCGAAGTTTACCAATCGAAAAATCTGTAATAATTATGATCAATAGAAGTTAATGTATATTTTACAGGAAAAATAAAATCAACTCGCTGACTAATATACTTTTTTTGATAATAACAATAATCCGCCAAAAACAAAGTTACGTTTGCGGTTTGGCAACAAAAGTACCTACATGTAATTTATACTCGTAAATTCATGAACAAAAGTGATTATTTCAATGTTTTACTTCTTTTATGGTATGGAACCCTCGGTGCGCGAGTCCGACTCGCACTTGGCCGGTTTTTTTATCTATGTGTCTGTGGTCACCTTGCCTCGCTTGCATTATTATTAATTAAAAAAAAAGAAATAGGTCTTTACCTATCTACCTATACTGACTACTGACGGGGGAGGGTGCAAAATAGTCATTCTTGCTTCCAAACTGGCGACATTTTTTCGCGCTGTTCGCCCTGTCTTTAGTATACAAGTCTGTGGATATCTTTTATCAGTCTAAAAAAACCTGAGGAGAAAATCGACCCTGCCTCATGCCTGCCCAAAATTCTGGTTTGACTTTGTGATTTGGTTTTGATGATTCTTTTTTTATTGGAAAGCTGACGCTTTCCGTGCGTCCCCATTTCAACTTAGTCCAGTTCTGATAATGGTATCCATGAGAAAACCATACAAGTCTTAAATTATTAATTGGTAAGGACAACAGTAGTTTGATGAGACGTAAGAGTTGAAGTCGGTTTTTTGTTAGTTAATTAATCCTATACCTTTAAACGAGCAATTCTTATATACTCGTATTAATTTAATATATATATATTTCTATATAGTCTTGATCTCGGAAACGGCTCGAAAGATTTTCATGAAATTTAGTAAATTGGGGATTTTGGGGGCGATAAATCGATCTAGCGATAATCGATCTAGGATTCATTTTTAGAAAATTTCGAATTTACCAAAAAAATATATATGACTCCTGCTGCCATCTATTGGCCAGTAGTTAAATGATATTGTATATTATTCGTTTAAAATAAACATACCATAACAGTAAACTGCCTCGCACTCTTCGACCAGTACATCTCCAGGCCAAACAGAGCCCCGTACTCGGGGAGGGTCTGCTCATGCCGGAGCACCTTGGTGACCTCCATTAGGGCTCCGATGTTGAAGTCGTGAGCCGAATACATGCGGAACCGCTTCTTGACTACCTTCCCTGATGCGATGTCATCTGCTGCTTTGATGAAGTCATTCAGCATAACTCCTGGAAGGAAGAAGGGATTTATGTTTAACTTTCTGTAACAATTTAACACTCTAAAGCTAAACCAATAGACGTAAATCCTATAAATTTGAATACGAATCAAATTCAATCGCAGCGGGATTTGAACCCGCGTCTCCCAGCTCTCGCGGCTGGGTGCTGTAACCGCTAAGCTATACGAGCATATCCCTCGGCGATAAAATTAAGATTCTTCGAAGAAGGGATATGCTCGTATAGCTTCGTTGCTTGTGTATTAACCGATTTTTATTTATTTTCATGCCTGATAGTTTTCGATTTATTGGGCAAACTGTCGAAAGACATACCGTTCCCCCCCTTATCTCCGAAGTTTAAAATAATTATGATGAATAGAAGTAAACGTATATTTTTACAGGAAAAATAAAATCACTCTCTAACTATTATAATTTTTTTGATATAAACAATAAACCACCAAAAACAAAGTTATGTTTGCGGTTTGCCAACAAAAGTACCTACATGTAAATTATACTCGTAAATTCATGAACCAAAGTGATTCTTTTAATGCTTAACTTCTTTTATGGTATGGAACCCTCGGTGCGCGTGTTTGACTCGCACTTGGCCTTTTTTTATTTTATTTCTTGATTCACATCACTTAGTACTTATGTGAAAACGTTACGTAAATCGTCCCCCCAATATACAAACTAAATTGCAATGAATCCACGTATACTGCTTGTAATATCTGGGTGACCGAGCTTTGCTCAGTTATATTTCTATCTACTCACCAATAGATGGCAGCAGGTGTTATATTTTTTTTGGTAAATTCGACATTTTCTAAAAATGAATCCTAGGTAGATCAATTTATCGCCTCCAAAACCACCTGTATACTAAATTTCATGAAACTCGGTCGAGCCGTTTTCGAGATTCAGATTACATATAACATATATATATATACAAGAATTGCTCGTTTTAAGGTATTGCATTGGATTAATGGGAGTATATAACAATAATTTAAACGCGTAGAAATATTAAGCAACCTACGAAAAGGGTTGGAACGGGTTAATCGCCTCAACCTTCATTATAACATCAAGGTCGTGGATTTTATTATGAGGGTTCCGTGTCCATGTACCAAAAACCCACCAAGTACTTGCCCTTTAATTTATACCTGTTGATTTGTTTTTATACTTATCATATTGTATTCTTTGCAGTATAATATACAGTGTGTCCGAGATCGAACTAGCGATAATTTAAGGGAGTGTTCTATAGCTCATTACAAGCAAAAAAAAAATCCCCTATTAATAGGGGGCGCCCCCCTCATCCCCTCCCCGGGAGAGCCATTTCAATTTTGGTTGCGTGTTTTTGGGACACAAAACCAGTAATAACTTTTAAGTTTGTTGCTTCACATATTCTTAAATGGTCTCATACGACTGAGGACAATATTCTCCAACTGTGACGTGACCCTCTGAAGTGTGACTCATTTTGGCCTCATTGTATAAAATTTTCCGTTACCTACGCTTGTACCTTACATTAGCGGAAAAAAAATATTGTCTGTAAGCCAAGTAATTTTTAGACTTATTATTTGAAAAACTATAAAATCCTTTCAATAAAGCTGGTTAAACAAAGATCGTTCTGATGTAAGAAAATTTTACTGTTGTCTAGCATAAATATTTCGAATATTAAAAACATTTCGCCGAACGTAAGCAAATCCAATTTAATAAGTTGTAAATGAGAGCAATATCCTATTCTTTGAACGCTCAATAAATCATTAATAGTCACAGAGGTAACCGCATCACAAAATTTATGGCATAAATTAATTTAATATTCATGTTAGGATACCTAGGTCCCAAATTATATGCCTACTGACCCAATATGAAATCTTCCTTGATGATATCTAATGTAGCAGAGTTAATATTTCTTCCGATTATTCGATACACTTGATAGGATATCTAACCTTTTTAAATTAACGACTATAGTTCAACTTCAACCTAGACGACGAGATATTTATCAACAAGATTTCGAACTCTACGATTTCGCATTGTGAAGTCAACATCTCCTGAGGATGTCCCGGTGTCGGGACGAAACGTGAGTCGAAGAAAGTGATAGAAAATTGTGTGTGGTGCTTCATGTGGATGGTGTTCCTGCATATTGCACCATACAGAATCCTTTCAAGTAGCGGATAATAGCAAAACAAATTAATCAGTCCTGCTAGATTTTGAACTGGCAAGGATCAAAGGCAGTATAACGTTATCACTTTTAGATCATCAGTAGAGGGCGCTTGCTTGGCTCACGTGACCTCTATTATACTTCCTTAAGGTTTGAATTTTTAAAAATCCTTATTAGTAGGTGCCTACGCGATAAATGCTGCCTGAGTACTACACACTAAATTTACAAAAATTGTACTTACGTCGATCTGTCCAGTGATTTGAGGTTTGTGTTAATAGATCAGTTAGTCATTCATCTTGTCTTTTCCTTTTATGTAGATGTTTAAACTACAGATAGAGATTTTTTTCTGTTTTTGGTTACGTGGAAATACCTCGTATAACAAAATATTGAAAGCCTCCGAGCCATTGTGAGGCTTATTATAGGTAAGCATTCCTGCTAAAATTTATAGATTCCGGTTATGTACTTTGTCGTGAATTTTTTTGAACACGTTGCAAATATAAAATGCTGGCTCTTAGATTATCTAGTTTCGCTCGAATTGTTTGTTTGTTTGTTGAATTGAGTAGGTACTTGTGAAAGCTATCGTGGAGAGAATTGTTCCAAACAAAATCGTCTATTGCTGAATGCTGTGGAACATTGGGTCAAGTTTAGAACTCTCCAGTTCCACTAACTTTGTTTTGTATCGAATGCTAGAGTAAGTATATTTTTATTTGTTGGTGTTCCTTTTTATTATTTGTTTCTTGCATGAATACATAGTCATACCACTTAAACTGTGGTCACACTATACCTAATGACAAAATCTAAAAAAAATTATCATTAATTTATGATTAGGCATTAAACTTAGGTAATTACGAGTATTATGCAATGCTAAGATTCCTGGGTTTGACTCCCGGAACACATCGAAAATAGTAGTTATATTTTGTATTGTAAGCCTGAAATTATCAACTCTAGTACTGCAGGGCGATCACTTAAAAAAGTACCTATCAATCATTAAAGTAGCGTAAACGTGATTTTCAAGTGTTGCGATTGGTCAAAACCCATGTTTTGACATTGATACAGTTCTTAAATGATTGATATTTTTTTTGCCGATTGCCCTGCAGGTTAGTACAGGTTTTTCTACGTCAACTCGCTTCGAATAAACGGAACGAGTCTTTCTTCATACATCTACACTCTACAGCCAACGCCCGAAGCGGATAACTAGACCGAAAGCTTAGTTCACAATGTGTCTATTTGGGGCGCTACTTTAGATCTATGGCCGTTTATTATAAGCGAGTTGTCAGTTGACTAACTAAACCACCATGCACCATGGAACACAATAATAGTACCTAAAGGTAGGGAAGGTTCACTCCGCAAGATGATTTAAAGAAATAGCGACCCTAGCGATGACACAAAAAAGTGCAATTCAGTTCGCAATAGCGCCTGGCACCGCCACCGCCCCCGCCTCCGCGCGAGTTGTGTTCTCTTTCTATCGAGTAGCTTTATCTCTTTCGATGTAGGACTTCCTCGTCATCGGGCGCACGCAGGGCGTGAAATAGACCGTACAAGAACTAATGCGTGCAACGCAGCCGGCGTGCAGCAGCCGTCTGAATTCTTAACGGCTACCTGTAGCGGTCCGGTTTCTAGCCCAGTTTATTAGGTATCAGGATCTCATGGGTTTGGCGGCTAACTTCGGAAAGCTACGGGAGTTCGCGCACGCATGGCATAAGAGGCGGAGCGGCTTGGAGTGACACAGATTTCTTTGTATCGTCCTGCCCCAGAATGGGGAGAGTGCGCACATAGGGACAAGGAGCGAGATGAAACAACTTGTAGGGAGTCAAGAAGGCGCCCCGGGAAGGGAACACGCCAAGAGCAAGTACCGAACGGGCGCCCTCCCGCGATTCGGCCCCCATAACCGCGAGGTTGATTGGGCCATGGGTGGTGGAGGGTTGTCCCTACCTGTAGCGGTCTTGATCGCGTGATAAGTGAACATGGCCTGCCTGCACTGACCCTACTGCGGTGGGTATATTAAGTAGCCAAGTTACCTCCGCCAATTTTCTTCATCTCGTCGTAACGGTAATACAGCTTGTAGGCGAGTTTCGCAGCTTCCCCGAGCTTAGGCAAGAGAGGGGTTGCCCATTTCGGGACATCCAGACCGAGGCTCACCTGAAATTAGGACAATGACGCTATTTTAACAACAGATCTTGTCTTATGTTTGTAATCCATCAACAATTTGCAGTGATTTTAAAATGTACGTAGGTATAACGTAGGTATACGTTTAAGATCTTAACATAAAAACCGTTAGGCAAGAAAATAATTGTACAGGGGCCAATTATATCAGAACCGACTCGCAGATCACATAAATAATAGGCAATCATACAGTTTGGGAAAAGGCAGCCTCTGGTTCTGTAGATAAACGCATAGTGTCTCAGATCTAATGGATCTATCCCATTGTTTCTTCAGCCAATAGGAAACTCCGTCAAATCGGTAGATGGAGCGTCTCAATCATTGGTAGCGATTCTGTTTTAGAATATCTTAATTTAACGTGTCTAAGAATCTACTATCCCTTTTAACAAGATTAATGATAGCACTATTCCTAAAAACTAGTATTATGACCATATGAGTTATCCTTTTCCAAACGTATAGTAGTAGAAGAGATAGTCAAATTTAAGGCTTTATTTAAAAACTAAAGCAGAACCGCCATCAATTTATTTTAGTTTAAAAGTTAAGAGCCTATTACAATGAAGTCAAAGAAACCTAATCCGAATCGTCAATATAAACTGGAACTCAATCCAAATTAGCATTTAAAACGACTCGCCTGCTCCTCAGGCCGTCTCGAGGGCAACAAAGAGTATATAATCACTACGTTTAATTGTTTTATAACTCCGCCCGTCGCCTCACGCCATTATAATACCGAATTATCATTAAAACTTAATTGAAATTCGGTAATCAAGTTTTAATTGAATTTATGGTACGTAGTTTTTGTGTATTCGCTAAATGGGACCTTAAGGACGTTTACTATTCCAATTTCCTTTCCGTAACCTCCAAGAAAATAAATGCATTGTAAAAGTTTCCAGTTGATATTGACAACCTGATTATTACAATAAGGTTCTACGTGCTAAAAGTTTAAAAAAACTAATCAAAAGTTACGGCCATAACTTTTGTAAGTAAGTAGTAAGTAAGTAAGTAATTCTTTATTTGCTCAAAAACATGGTCAAAATAGGTGGAAGAGTACACAATTGGAAACCGAATGTTTTTTACCCACATACGGGTATGCAAATGTTACAATTTTTTTTTTTTTTTTTTTGGCATGCACTATAAAAATTACTAACAAACCAGACAATCAACATAGAATAATCCTCATGCAATGACATTTTATTGGTCATATCAAAATTTCCAATGACGCCTTTTCGTCATAGAAATAATCGAATATTAATACTAATAATCATTATCATTGAATTATGTCCCGAATAATTATAAAATAAATGTCAATACTTATAATATAATCAATACCCATAGCATGTCAAAGTAAATATTAGTTTTTAATTTTGTCATTAAAATATTCATTTAAGGAGTAATATATTTTATTAATAAGGAATGTCTTAAGGGATTTTTTAAAACTCATTATATTTTTAATCTCCTTTATATTATTTGGCAAATGATTATAAATTATAATTGACAGACAAATCACGCTTTTCTGCATCTTTGCAGTTTTGGATGGTCTGACTTGCAATCTCAGTGGATACCTCTTATTATTTAAATTATTAAATAAAGATAGGTTACTATGTACAAACACGGCAGTTTCATATATGTAGAGAGAAGGAAAAGTAAGAATATTTAGTTCTTTAAAATGGGGCTTGCAAGTATCTGTCCACTGAAGGTTTCGTATAGCTCTGATGCATCTTTTTTGAGCCTTAAAAACTTTTTCTCTCTCTACCGAATTACCCCAAAACATTACACCATATCGAAGAGTTGCTTCGACATACCCAAAGTACGCTATGCGTAATGTTTGTTCATTTACTCTTCTGTTTAATTTATAGAGAGCATACGAAAATTTATATAATTTATGGCACACATTATCTACTTGAGTCCTCCAGTTTAAGTCATTATCTACAATAATACCTAAGAATGTTGTTTCATCAGTTTGTTTTACTTTTACACCCATATAATTAATATCATAATTCGGCAAGTTAAAATTATTCCAATTAAAATTCATTAATTTTGTTTTTTCTAAATTTATCATTAAGTTATTATTTTCTAGCCATTTGACAATTTTCCCCAATGAATCATTAATCTCGGTTTCATAATTATTGATATTTCTCCCTTCATATATCACTGTACAGTCGTCCGCAAAAAGAACCATGGATTGTGTTGTCACATTTGGAAGGTCATTTATATATAACAGAAACAAAAGTGGCCCGAGGACACTTCCCTGAGGGACACCATATCGAACACTTCTTGCTGTTGATCGGTGAATTGTTTCTGTATGATTTTTGGGGCATATTTTGCTTATTTCTGTAACCTGTATCCTATCTGTAAGGTATGACTCAATAAGATTTAATGCCGTCCCTCGTATTCCGTATTGATTTAGTTTACTAAGAAGAATTTTATGATCTACAAAATCAAATGCTTTAGTCATGTCCATGTACAATGCTGCTACCGGTATTTTCTTATCTATGCAAGTAATAATTTTATTTATAAGGTCGTAAATTGCCATATTTATTGATTTATTTTTCCTAAAGCCTTTTTGCTCTTTTACTAATATGGATTTGTCCTCAAGATAATTATTTAAACGCTTATATATGACCTTTTCAAATACTTTAGCAAATATTGTCACTAAAGCAACAGGACGGTAGCATGCAATATCACATCTATCATTTCTTTTGAATAATGGTTTAACTATTGATTTTTTTAAAGCTTCAGGAAATGTGCCATTCTCTATACATAAATTTACTAAATGACATAAAATCCCAGAAATGGACAAAGACGTGGCTTTCACTATTTTAGTGCAGAGAGTTCACTATTTTTTTTTTTGCGTGAGATTACAATAAAAAGTCAGCAGAAATGTATACGTCATGTGGTTCTTGCATGCACCTATTATTATAGGTATACGCTTTGGGTATACGTCCTATTTTTGCGTTGAAGACGCGCCCCACTTCTCCCTAATTCGTTACGAATCGCATGAAAGTTATGTGATTGTAAAGGAGTGGGGCGCATCCTCGTGGATTTACGCTACAATATCGCAGCCACTCGCCTCGCCTCGGCCAACGTTTATAGTGCATAAAACAAATTATTTATTGGGACGAAATTTCCTTGTCGGACGGTACAGCCCAGGGGGCTCAGCGAAAGGAAAGACTTTTCTTCCATTACGAAATCACGTCACGTTATCAAAAATTACAACTCTCATGAACAGTTTGTTGTATCAACGTACAAAAAATTGCCATTAACTTATTACAAGTTTGCCATTAACAATGTCAAAATATTTTGGCTATAACGCGCCATCTATCGGACGGTAGATGAATTATCTTTCTAGCCGAGTTTGGAGGAGTTTGTCCGCACCCTTGCGCGGAGTCTGTTCGCGCGCGCGGATCACGGGCCATACGAGCACCTCCACGGCATCGCACCACATGAAGACCGACCACCAACGGGGCGTCCGCTGAGCGCTTGCGCGCGGGCGATGACGGAGACGAAAGCGATGACGCGGGGTTTGTACAAATGGACCCCACCATCCCCGCGCAGGGCGGCGATTAAATCGCTGACCGCGCGGGGCATACCGGACCTTCAGCATCAACGGGCCTCCAGCCAAGAGGCGAGGCCTTAGCCCCTTACCGGGGCTAAAAGAGCAACACCGGGGGAGCAAGGCTCCCCTGCGACACATCGCCCGGGTAAGGAGGCATGCCTCGAGACCCGTACCCCCATGGGGACTAGTCCCCAAGGAGAAGACCACGCGACGGATTCCACGACACTCACGCATTTTTTAAGGTACGCTGTTTTCTCTTACCTGACTCCTAAACAGATCGAACAAAACTTGGAAAAGAAGAGGATCCTCAGTGAAGTTCCTTCCCGTTTCCCTTTTCACGATGGTGACCAGGTCTCTGAACGGCGCAAATTCCTGGTGGACGGACTCTTCTTTAGCCTTCTCCATCAGCTCCTTGAAATACCTGCAGTTTGAGTAATAGCGCAGCTGAAAAAAACAATAAGCCTTTTATAGATAAATCAGACAATACTTAGATACGCGAGAAGATTTATCTGTTTTCGTCATTCTTTGCTATAAAATACCGGTCAAATGCGATTCGGACTCGCGCACTACTACAGAAAAAAATAAAACTATAATGCGAGTGAAAGTCAGAGGTTAGTAAGTACTAATATCTCACTCGCAGCCTCTCGCCTCGCCTCGCCTCGGCCAACGTGTAGAGCTACAATAAGAAATTTTTCTTATCAAACTAAAAACTAACAGCTGAGAGTTATTGAGAGTTATTGTTTACTAGCTGATGCTTGCGGCTCCGCCCACGTGAATTTTGGGTTCCCACAAATCCCGTAGACACCACGGGTTTTTCCGGGATAAGAGCCGGGGGGAGCCTATTTTATTAACTCAGTGTATAATCTATCTCCATTACAAATTTCAGCCTAATCGTTTTAAAAATAGTACCTAACAAAATATCTCTAGTCTCTACACAGGTATAGATATTTACACACATACAAACTTTCGCCTATATAAGTGTGGGTATTAGTCTGTAGATACGGAACCCAAATAAAGATATAGGTTTTCCTTATGATCCTTTTGATTTTTTTAGCTAACAAAAGTTGGCTTGATAGATCAACAACAAAAAATAAACGTAAACATAATAATAGACAGATGATACCATTAAGTACTGTATCCTATCTATATCTCGCAGGAGTCTACCAGTCAGTAAGGTCAATCACGGCTCCAATCAGTGAACTATAATCATGTACTATTATTATTATTGCTTGTATTTTAATTGCGAACGAGATATGTTAATCATTATTTTTGTTATGTAATAAGTATTTTTTTTCTCAAATAAGTATACGGTTGTAATATTGGACCTATTGAAATAGTCCAAATCACGTTGACGTTGAGATCAAGCTGATATCTGGATAGTTTATAGTGGACACGACCAGCGAAAAAATGACAGTAAGTATTACCACCGAAAATATGCATAATATTACTCAAATAACCGTATTTCCAACATTGAACCGATACAACAAATATTGTTATAATTACTCGCTATAGGTAAAGCCAATAAACACTGAAAGTGATAGATAAACTCGTATTAGAGTTAGCTGAAAAAAAAATCAAAATGGCGGATTCAAGATGGCCGCCATACATCGGAGTCTATCTCGGAAAGTTTAAAAGATGAAAGAACAGGAGTGCTATTCTACAAAATGTCCATCTCTAAAACAGCTGCCAAGCCGAAGATGGCATGCAAAATTGTACTCTATTACAAGTGACAAATTCATAGATGCATAGATGTACCTACGCTCGTCGCTGCTTTAAGTATTTTTGCAGAATAGCACGGCTGTTTCTTGACAAGAGGTGATTAGAACCCGAAGGTCTACTCGATGAATGGAAAAAAAGTTCAAAATGGCGAAATTTATTTTTTCATAGAAAATGTATGACGAATGTTTAAGAGGCTAAAAGTTTTAAGGCAAATAGGGAAGAAGACAGCCCGCGGGCCACATGTGGCCCGGGCCCCACGCGCCCTTATAGTTTATTAATATACTTACATAGTCTTCAGTCAATGGCACAGCAGTGTAAGGTACCGGCTGCCACACCTTGCCCAGCCCTTCGTCCCACTGCTGCTGGACTTCTGGAGGATATAGCGCAGCCATCGCCATCTGGGCAGTCATCTTGGTGCGTTCCTTATCCGTACTCCTTAACGCTATCTCATCTTGAAGGTAGATTTTGGACAGAAGGCCAAACCCTTCGTGTCCATACCTCTGTTTGATGAATTTTCCGAGTTGGTAAGCTCTCCTTTTTCCATTCTGTAAAAAGGAAATTGACGAGATTATAATACGTCCACATTTGATGACATTCGTGGCACACGGGCTGCATTAAGGATTTTATAATTTCCAAATTAGCTTAGGTTTCGACTGGCTGAAGATTTCGTCCTACCGGCAAAGACGTATAGCCAAGCGATCTGCATCATCACACTCAGATATGATTGCAGTCAAGTTTAACTAACTTGTAATGAATAAAAAAATGATTGAGTCTAATTCTAGTGGTTAGAATTTAATTGATATTCGACTAAGCATATGGCATCGCAAATGTTCTTTCACCAAGTATTAATTTAAATATCTGGGTGACCGAGCTTCGCTCGGTAGTTTAAGGTGTTGCGGCCCTACCAGCCCGCGAAATTCAAATTTTATTTAGTATTTCGCAAATCTCAGACAAACTACACATTGAAGATTTATGACTATGCATTTTGCGGGCCTACTTTTAATGCATCTACATGATTTTAATAGAAACTTTGCTCGAAAGTTCCCACTCATCTCATATTGGTTCCCGAAAGATAATTTTTTGCAGTTTCAAAGATTTCGAGCTATCGGGAACCAATATGAAGTAAATGAGTATTGTTGAGCAGAGTTTTTGTTAAAAACATGTAGATGCATAAACGTTGTGCCCGCAAAACACATTGCCATTAGCCTTGAATTAGCCCACTATGAGCGAAAAACTAAATAAAATTTGAATTTTCGCGCCCAGATGGTACCCATCGCCCTTAACTACTGGCTAATAGATGGCAGCTGCAGGAGTGCTTCGCTCGGTAGTTTAACTACTGGCTAATAGATGGCAGCTGCAGGAGTGCTTCGCTCGGTAGTGTAACTACTGGCTAATAGATGGCAGCAGAAATAATATTTTATTATTTTTTGGTAAATTCGACATTTTATAAAAATGAATCCTAGCTAGATCGATTTATCGCCCCCAAAACCCCCTGTATACTAAATTTCATGAAAATCGTTGAAGCCGTTGCCGAGATCCAGATTATATAGAAATATATATATATACAAGAATTGCTCGTTTAAAGGTATTTGCTTGTATTTTAATTGCGAACGAGATATGTTAATCATTATTTTTGTTATGTAATAAGTATTTTTTTTCTCAAATAAGTATACGGTTGTAATATTGGACCTATTGAAATAGTCCAAATCACGTTGACGTTGAGATCAAGCTGATATCTGGATAGTTTATAGTGGACACGACCAGCGAAAAAATGACAGTAAGTATTACCACCGAAAATATGCATAATATTACTCAAATAACCGTATTTCCAACATTGAACCGATACAACAAATATTGTTATAATTACTCGCTATAGGTAAAGCCAATAAACACTGAAAGTGATAGATAAACTCGTATTAGAGTTAGCTGAAAAAAAAATCAAAATGGCGGATTCAAGATGGCCGCCATACATCGGAGTCTATCTCGGAAAGTTTAAAAGATGAAAGAACAGGAGTGCTATTCTACAAAATGTCCATCTCTAAAACAGCTGCCAAGCCGAAGATGGCATGCAAAATTGTACTCTATTACAAGTGACAAATTCATAGATGCATAGATGTACCTACGCTCGTCGCTGCTTTAAGTATTTTTGCAGAATAGCACGGCTGTTTCTTGACAAGAGGTGATTAGAACCCGAAGGTCTACTCGATGAATGGAAAAAAAGTTCAAAATGGCGAAATTTATTTTTTCATAGAAAATGTATGACGAATGTTTAAGAGGCTAAAAGTTTTAAGGCAAATAGGGAAGAAGACAGCCCGCGGGCCACATGTGGCCCGGGCCCCACGCGCCCTTATAGTTTATTAATATACTTACATAGTCTTCAGTCAATGGCACAGCAGTGTAAGGTACCGGCTGCCACACCTTGCCCAGCCCTTCGTCCCACTGCTGCTGGACTTCTGGAGGATATAGCGCAGCCATCGCCATCTGGGCAGTCATCTTGGTGCGTTCCTTATCCGTACTCCTTAACGCTATCTCATCTTGAAGGTAGATTTTGGACAGAAGGCCAAACCCTTCGTGTCCATACCTCTGTTTGATGAATTTTCCGAGTTGGTAAGCTCTCCTTTTTCCATTCTGTAAAAAGGAAATTGACGAGATTATAATACGTCCACATTTGATGACATTCGTGGCACACGGGCTGCATTAAGGATTTTATAATTTCCAAATTAGCTTAGGTTTCGACTGGCTGAAGATTTCGTCCTACCGGCAAAGACGTATAGCCAAGCGATCTGCATCATCACACTCAGATATGATTGCAGTCAAGTTTAACTAACTTGTAATGAATAAAAAAATGATTGAGTCTAATTCTAGTGGTTAGAATTTAATTGATATTCGACTAAGCATATGGCATCGCAAATGTTCTTTCACCAAGTATTAATTTAAATATCTGGGTGACCGAGCTTCGCTCGGTAGTTTAAGGTGTTGCGGCCCTACCAGCCCGCGAAATTCAAATTTTATTTAGTATTTCGCAAATCTCAGACAAACTACACATTGAAGATTTATGACTATGCATTTTGCGGGCCTACTTTTAATGCATCTACATGATTTTAATAGAAACTTTGCTCGAAAGTTCCCACTCATCTCATATTGGTTCCCGAAAGATAATTTTTTGCAGTTTCAAAGATTTCGAGCTATCGGGAACCAATATGAAGTAAATGAGTATTGTTGAGCAGAGTTTTTGTTAAAAACATGTAGATGCATAAACGTTGTGCCCGCAAAACACATTGCCATTAGCCTTGAATTAGCCCACTATGAGCGAAAAACTAAATAAAATTTGAATTTTCGCGCCCAGATGGTACCCATCGCCCTTAACTACTGGCTAATAGATGGCAGCTGCAGGAGTGCTTCGCTCGGTAGTTTAACTACTGGCTAATAGATGGCAGCTGCAGGAGTGCTTCGCTCGGTAGTGTAACTACTGGCTAATAGATGGCAGCAGAAATAATATTTTATTATTTTTTGGTAAATTCGACATTTTATAAAAATGAATCCTAGCTAGATCGATTTATCGCCCCCAAAACCCCCTGTATACTAAATTTCATGAAAATCGTTGAAGCCGTTGCCGAGATCCAGATTATATAGAAATATATATATATACAAGAATTGCTCGTTTAAAGGTATAGGATAGGATTTTTATAGTAGATAGGCTTGCACAAGATAAATCATGCCTGATGGAACGCTATGATGTCTATGGCTGATCGCATTTGCCTAAAAATACATATTCCCTCTTCTCTTCAAGTCATCCAGATTTTGGCTTGAATTTGCTTGGCCAGGAATATGGCAGTAGGAAGGACGTTGTTTTTTTTGATAATACCAGCCGACCTTTAATAGTTAGCTGACAAGAAGCTGGGTCGATTCCCAGGGGAACAGATCTTTCTAGTAACGGGATTTTTACTGGAATTCCTCGAGATATTTTCCTCGAAAGTGTAACTCAATAAGTTTGCACTGGAACCCAATTTTGTTGCCTAATATTTGGTTAGGTCCTTGCTTTGTTTAAACGAGCTGGCGAGATATATTTTATTGAAGCCAGCTCTTTAAGAAATATACAGGTAATTTTAAGCATGCCGATGTAGAAAGTCATAGGTAATAAGTAACCAAAGTTGTTGAAATATATTATCAACAATATATTATGCTTTATCTACTCGGATGAAGCTGTATAGTGCCTTCGCTATAGTATAATATTCTTATCATTATTATATCTTCTTTAGTCTTGAATGAATACTGAATTTCAGCCCGATCCATTTATTGCTTTGAGATTTACATTGTCAGTCAGTCACAGATTATAAATATTATTTTCATTATTATTAATTTATCTAACGACCGAATGGCGTAGCGGTAGCGATCCTACCGTCTGCGTCAAAGGTCGTGGGTTCGATTTCTACAGCTGGAAAATGTTTGTGAGATGAGCATGAATGTTTTCAAGTGTCTTGGTGTTTTTTAATATCTATCAGTTATTTAGTATGCATAACACAAGCTTTCGCTTATTTTTTGGCTAGAACGCGATGTTGTTATGTCCTGATTAATAAAAAAACATTAAAAAAAATTACCTATCAAAAAAATATGGAAAGTTCATCAGTATCATTTAATTTGTTTTCGATTTCTTTTGCTAAAGCCATTTGTGCTAATGTTATATTGAGTGGGACTGACGAACAAGATAATATTTTGATAGCTCTTTTATTAACCTGTTAAATAATAATACTTTATTGAGGTCGCAACAACCTTTTTATTATTAAGATCCTAATGGATTTTAGAGTGTCATTTTGGTAGAATTATTATTTTTAACTTTAATGTTTTTCGGTTTGATTGTTTTTTGTTAGGTAGGACCTTATTAATAATAAGGAATCTAGCATTGTTTTTGCTTTTGTGGAAAAATATATTCTGGCTTTGATTGCCTTTATTTTATGTTTTGATCATCATTCGAGTCTGTTGCTGGCGTCAGTATCTATTATTATTCTTCTAAAATCTAAGTCATTATAGCATTGTGTTTAAGACTTAGGCATGATATTTTAGGTCTAACCTAGGCCTGCCATTCTTCTTAAGGTCTGTGTACTTATGTGTGCTTATGGGCTAGCCTCCTCGTATAAGTTCGTAATACATTGCTGTTTTAGTGATGGAAACAAACTTGAGATTTCATAGGTAACACTCAATGCACACGAGATATTCAAATTAGCTCTGAATTACAGCAAATGGGTTATGTATTTGGGACTAAGCTTATATGGTTTTTCACAATAATTATGCTAATAGCCCTAGAACTAACGATTTGGTATCTAATCTTTGAGTCCAACCTCGCTACTTGTTTGTGACCGCGTTACGCTTACTATAACTAATAGAAGTAATAGTTAAGATTATACTGAGGTCATATATGTCACATCTGTATTAAAGCGTGTCTCTATTATCTAAACTTCCGCATACTTTGTTATAATTATTGTCTACAATTATGCGTACAATCATGCCTGATGAAAAGCAAGGATGAGGTCTAGATTGGAACACGTTCATCTAGAAAATGTCTATTGACTCTTGAAATCACCCGGATTGCACTTGGCGGGAAATACGTAGGCTGGAAGAACAGTCCACTTCTTAGCGGTTCTTATCAAAAACTTATAAGAATAACCTGATTTAATCGCTTTGCTTCTATTAGACTTAGAGCCTCGGGGACTTGAATCTCTCATTTTTCGGAGCTATTTGCGTTTTAGGAAATTAAATATCACGTGCCTATCAGAAAAGGAAAACGTGGGAAACCTTATAATAATCACGAGGTGTGTGAAGCACGTTATACCGTGACAATATTTTATTCTATCAGCCAATCGGCATGATGCTGCAGTCCGTCAATATCGTGCATTTGTCAATATGTGCAGACGTCGTCATTGTCGTGCAGTTGATTCTGCAATTCGTTCATATAGACGACACACGACTGAAAACTGATCGGCAGTTTCATGTCTAGATACAATGCATGGTCTATGGCTGGCTTAAGGTTATGAGCAAAATCTCAGTTTCAGTTTCTTTATTTGCCATTTCACATATAGTCATGATATCACAAGTACAATTATATACAATATACTTTATATTATAATCATGTGAAGTCAATTTATTATGTGATATGGACGTAGCAATCTTATTGTTTACTGGGGGGTTATACTCGTAGGGGGACCGATTTTATTGGTTTCTTCTTTGAAATAGTCATCAATTCAATGTTATAATACGCTTTTAAAATAAGGTAATCCTTTAGTAATTTATTAAATTTCACTTCTTTCTCTTCATTTCGTATGTAATTGGGAAGGTGGTTATAAATTTTTATTGACGCAGCGTAAGGACTAGCTCTGTGTAACCTCTCTCATTCTGAGAGGAGCCCTGTGCCCAGCAGTGGGAGATAAAAGTGGAGACATGATATACACATACATACACATAGTGCATAGAAGCAGTGATAGCTTAGTGGTTCTGACCTCTGCCTCTCATAAAGAGGTCGCGGGTTCGAATCCTGGGCACGCACTTCTGACTTTTCCAAGTTATATGCGTTTTTAGGAAACTAAATATCACTTGCTTAACGGCGAAGGAAAACATCGTGAGGAAACCTGCATGCCTGAGAGTTCACAAAAATGTTCTCGAAGGTGTGTGAAGCCCGGCAACCCGCACTTGGCCAGCATGGTGGGCTATGGCCAAACCCCTCTCAGTCTGAGAGGAGACCCGTGCCCAGCAGTGGGACATAAAAAGGGGTTGAGATGATACACATAGTGGGACATAAAGTTGGTACATACGTTGGTGAGCCCCTCCAGACCCTCGATGTAAGTCAAGTTGATCAGCTTCTCCTGCTGGTCCGACAGAGACAGTTCGTCAGCATCTGGCGTTCTCTCTCCGTGCCTGTTCACCTGGAAACAATAAGTTACAGTTGTGAATTACAAACAGACATAATTATATTCAGCGGGGCAATTTACGTAACGTTTTCACACAGTGATGTGAATCAAGAACTAAAATAAAAAAATAATATTGGAAAATTGGTCAAGTGCGAGTCAGTCTCGCGCACTGAGGGTTCCGTACCATCACGAGTATATTCGCTTTCTCTATAGTATTTAAGTAAACTAAACACCCCTGCCCACTAAATCAAAAGCTGTGCATATAAATCACGTTTATTGTATGGAGCCCCTCTTTATTTTTTATTTTATTTTAATTTAACCATTTATTTCTATAGTAAGTATGTAATGAAATGAGTGACATTTCATTCATTTGAATTTGCCGCGCTTCGCGTATCAGCTGTCTGTCGCGTCACATTCTTTCTATAAGTTTTTATAACGATAAAATGCACAAAACATTCTGAGCGTCACACGCCATTTTTAAATCATAGACACAGATCAATATCATAATGTACGCGACAGACAGCTGATACGCGAAGCGCGGCAAATTCAAATGAATGAAATGTCACTCATTTCATTACAAGTATATAACTAAATATTCTGTGAAAATTTGAAGCGTTTGCCTGTCACCGTTATCGAGCAAAAACAAGCAAAAAAACACGTTTGTTGTAGCTTCCTTAAATATTTATTTTATTATATTTTTTTGTATTTTTTGTTATAGCGGCAACATAAATAAATCATCTGTGAAAATTTCAAGTCTGTAGCTATCACCCTCCGGTCACGGTTCCGGAGATACGGCCTGGTGACAGACGGACGGACGGACAAACAGACGGACAGCGAAGTCTCGCTAATAGGGTTCCTTTTTTAAAACTTCGAGTACAGAACCCTAAAAATTAACTTTACGTCTATTACTTTAGTTAGAGTGTAAAATGGAATGTATTTCGGCATAGAAATACAGTCTTTCCAACATATCGCGCAAAGTAAATTTGATTTCACGATTCTCGACCATGTTGCGTTTTGAACAGAAGTTAATTTTACGCTGTACGTCAATAGTCGTAAAATTATTTTTTCAGTGTTTGCAAAAAATGTTTTGGTTTTAATACCGTGTGCTTATAAACGTACTCGTAAACCTTTTTAAACATTTCACTTCACGAAATTGTAGCCGACGCGTTATGTGAATCGCCTACCAGGACTCACTCAACAGAATGCTCGTTTTCATTTTTACCAACCTTTCAAGAGACATCTAAGCCCTTAGGTGACAGTTGTTGTAAGTGAAAACTGTCACCTATCGGCGTAGGCGTTCCTTAAGAGTCCCATGAACTACAATGTCTCCATACACAAATACCAAATCATTTGTAATTTGTGCATATTTCGATCATGTTGTGGTGTTATTCGGATTCATATAGTCTATGCTCCTGGCCATATTTGGTTCGGAAATACTTCTTTAAAACGAAATAATAATCAATTTTGATCAAAATTTTTATAACTTTGAGTCGAGTTCCGTAATACCAAAAATTATGAATGAAAACTTGTAACTTTCTTTATTGTATTTTCTTTAGCTGGACAATAAAAACTGTGCTCCTGAACTAATGCGACGTGAGATAGTGTTGTTTTTTTTGCAGAACAAATAAGCAGAAAACATGTCCTCTTTGACATAAAAAATTCGACAATTTCGTTTAACAAAAGTATTTCGAAACCAGATATGGCCAGCAGCATTTGTACTATATTCGAGCCCGAATAACACCACAACATGATCGAAATTTTCACGAATTACAAATGATTTTGGTACCTATTACGAATGTATGGGAGACATCGTGGGTAAGCGGACTCTTAAGTGTTGGTGAAAACGAGCATAAATGTCGTTAGTTGTGCCAGTCCTATTGTTTAGGGCCTATACGCGTCTCAGCTGAAGGTTACCTCATCAAGCAGTACAAACACAGATCACGTAGTTAGTAGGAATTTCAGGAAGCAATTTAGGAAGATAAGACTTACCACAAACGCTAGCACCAGCTCTTTGTCATCAGGAGGATTACTCTCAATGATAGCGTATCCACTCATCAGGTGGAATTGGAGCCCGACCAAGAAGATGTACCCCAGCATGGTTTACTGTGGACAAAAAGAAGTACCTTAGGGTTCCATACCCAAACGGTAAAATGGAATATGCAAGGTGTAAGGTAAGGTACCTTTTAACTTGATCCTAGAAAAACATTAACATGATAAGAAGTCACAATTATTTTGTTCTATTTTCAATACAAAAAATATTATTTTATTGAGAAAAACAAAATTTAGTTATATCGAGAAACCTCAATTATCATTTTCAGTATTCCCAGTTCAATGATATTGAACCAGCTATCTTTAGGGATGTCACTTATATGGTACATTTTTGAACTCTCTGAGAGAACTAACCCTCAGGATAATATGAGCTACACTTCTTGTGATATTTTATGCATCTATACATGTATAGTGTAGTAACGAAATATAAATCAATTTTAATCAAAATTGTTATAACTTCGGTCGAGTTCCGTAATACCAAAAATAACGAATGTTTTTATTGCAAAACAAATAGGTAGAAAACGTCCTTTTTGATGCAAAAATAAGCAAATATAAATTCATTTCTATTTCGTTTTAAAGAAGTATTTCCGAACTAAAATATGGCCAGGAGCATAGATTATTACTATATATGAACCCGAATAACACCGCAACTTGATCAAAATATGCACGAATTACAGATGACTTTGGCATTATTATCTGGTATTTCATTTCATTACGAATGTTTAGAGACATCGTAGGTAACCGCATTCTTAATTTAAGGAACCTTTAGTACATACGCGAGTCTGACTTGTAATTGGGCGGTTTTTACTTTACCTCGCTAAACTATGCTCAAATAAATTTTCATATTCATTTTCCTTAATATACGGTGATTTTATCGCACACTGGCGCGGGCGCTTACCAATATCAGATCCAGTCGTCCACCCTCGAAAACAATCTGTGTAGACTAGCTAAGTACTTAAATGACCGCGAATTAAATATCCTCTTTTTCGAATATTAGATGCTTGACCTATAGGGTAAAGTGGTCATAGAAGCTCGTATAACAGGTATCGTTATCACATTATTATAAAATGTAAAAACAATACGTGCTGGACTAGGCTGATTGACATGTGGACGAACGACATCAAGACTTCAAAAGATACGGGGAGTCGCTGGCTTGTGGCGACACGAAGATACAGTTTTTGGCAATCATTTCAGTAGACATTTGTCCAACTGTGGGAAATTGAGATTTTTGGCGATCATATTCATACAGCTGTGCTATTCTACAAAATGTCCATCTCTGATAGAGCTGCCAGACAGCTGCCAACCCAAATATGGCATGCAAAATTGTACTCTATTACAACTGACAAATTCATAGATGCATCGATGTACGCTCGTCGCTGTTTTGCAGAATAGCACGGCTGTGTTTGTCGGCTTGTATGTTGGTTACGATATATCTCAATTATAACAATATCTATTCTTTCGGCTCTACCAGACTGCGAAAAACAAATTTTATTTAGTTTCTCGCACGTATTAGACTAACTACATTTTCTAGGTTTATGGCAGTGAATTTTGCGGCCATTATATTTATGCACTTAAATAAAAATTAAATAATATTAAGGAATAATATAAGGCTTAAATAAAATAGAATAAATATTTATGCATCTACATGGTTTTAATAGAAACTTCGAAAGTTCTTATTCACCTCATATTGGTTCCCGAAAGATAATAATTTGTATGAAGTAAATGAGTATTGTTGTGCAAATTTTTATTAAAACATGTAGATGCATAAATGTTAACCCACTTTTAGCGAACAACTAAATAAAATTTATTTTACCCATCCCCCTTCAGGTGTTAAAAAAAGTAATTATAAACCAATAAGGTAAATAATATTTTGTTTAGCTTTTGTGTAACATGCGCTTTATAGTAGGAACTAATATTACTATTCTTGTTGCTTATATAATGCGGTCAAACGCGTGTATATGAATTCTGTTAAGTAGATATTATCTCAAACACAATTAATTTTATATTATCACAATTTTAGCAGAAGCAACAAGCTCGCTGATAAAACGAGCAAAGTTCAATCAATATCGATACAGGCAGGTCAGGCGTAATCAGTGGCACGTGAGGAAAGACGGATTCAGATTTGTTTTTGTTCTTAGGGTTTTGTTCCATTATTACCATTTTGGTAACAATGGAACAATTTATGATGAGACTTTCTCCGTCCGTCCGTCTGTCTGTCACACTCGATTATTTTAGTAACTATTAAAGTAATCGTTTTATTTAACAATACTCTTCTCCTATTGGTCATAGTGTAATGTTATATATGTATATCCACAGACCAGGGAATAACTGTATATATAGCCTTCCTCGATAAGTGACCTATCCAAGATAAACAGGGATTTTCATTACGGACCAGTAGTTCCAGAGATTAGCGGATTCAAACAAACAAACAAACTATTCAGATTTATAATATTAGTATACTTTTATATTTAAGGTCGGTTAGATTAGTCCGTTCATACAAATAACGCTGAAATAATACAACCTTTCAAAGGTAATATTGCTTCTAGGAAATTGATACCTACATGAAAGCAAGGTCAGCTTAGTGTATTGGTATATTCATATTCAATATAGTCACGAAATGTTGATATTCCAATGACGAAATACGCTACGCAAAGAGTACGGGAAAGATGTGACGTATGCTGAAGCCATAAATTTTTCAAATATGGCGTCGCGCGTCGTACATTTCGGTACCGCTCATATCGCTGTCGTTCGCATACATTAGCGCCATTTTACAGTTTTGACAAATTAAAAATCCGGCTTCAGGATGGAGCCCAAAAACGTAACTATTCTTGACGTTAATAAGTGTTAATCCTTTAATATGTTTATTCAATGCGATTTTCGCATATCCAGTTACCATTGTGTGAGCAAAGAGATATTTCCATTCCGTGGCTGAGTTTCGACCTTATGGATAACATCTGCATCCAAATTGAATGCATCTTTTCTTGCATTAAATACACTATGAAATCTGAACCTAGATTTCTTTTGACACTCTACTATGCAATTTTGCATTGAAAAATCAACAGGTCCTGAAGATGGTCCAGTGTCAGGGCGAAACGTGTGTAGTGTAGTGTAAAAGTTTTGTGTGAATTGCAATCTTAACCCAGATTGTTTTATTCATATTGTGTATAATGCAATTGTGAATTGTAAAACCAAGGTGTGAGGATGCTCTAGTGTCGGGTAGAAATTAAGACAAGTGTTGTGTAGACTGTAGAGCCTGTAAGTTGCGAAAAAATAAATTTGAGTCTGACATTTCATCAAGTTTACAAGTTAGGCTTATGTGAATCAAAAACATTTTGATTTCATTTGCTTGTATAAGGCCCATGTGAAAGAATAAACGATTTGATTCGCTTGTATATACCGTCGCATGTTGTTTATATTTTGACGGTATAATAGCAAAATCATCATTTTTATCTTATCTTGGTTTTCATTTAGTTTTATCACCTATCGTTTAAAAAAGAATAGAGTTATCTAGGCCAGCTAACTTAGGTATTTATCAAAACTGGAATTTGATCAAATGACTAAGGCAATCAAATCATGGGAGATGTTAAAATGATACATTAATTACAAATAAACAAAATTGAAGTGATTTTGAACAAAATGCATAGTGATTATTTGGACCACAAAATGACCATACTTCTTTTTTATAATTTTCATCAGTCTGTATTTTATACGGTATACCTTATCACTGGCTGTATCGGTTTTGAAGTAACTTTTACTAGTAAAATGAGGAAATTGTTATACATTTTCTCTTTAACGTTTAGGGTTCACGCACTAAATAAAAAAACCTGATCTTGGAAACAGCTTTTAGAGTCAAAAATGTTAAGAGTTCCGTGGGAATTTAAAACAACTGTATTCTCGAAGACTATAGAGTTTTACATAGAGGTCCTAGCGACGACGTTTATAAATCTATGGAGATTTAATACGAAAAAGTAAAACAAATAAAATAAATATCTAATCGTTAAACAATAAATATAATTTGCTGATTTGCTTTTGAATTGCTGAAACACAGATTTGTGTGTAATGCCTCAGTTGCACACAAATATTGCAAAACAACTTATTCTTTATGAACATTTCTCACCCACACCAGAGTATCACAAAGAGAAGTTGACTTGACAAAGTTGAGAGGCTACTACGTCATAACCTTTATATGTTTGCGGAAACAAAACAACACCGGTTTCAATACAGTAACAATCTTACATAAATAAATAAAATCCAAAACAAATAAGTGAGATGATATCGTGGATTTGCTGACGGTCCAATGAAAGTTGTTTTTAATACGAGTACGATTCTTAAGGATTAAGTTTTTAGTATGGTTTCTTTGTGACCAGAATTGCACTGTATAACACTTTACTTTGACAGAAATCCTGGCCTCTGCTTTGCAAAAATTATAAGGATCGTCATATAATGGATAGATAGGACCAGGATATTCGGAACAATTCCCTCCGACAGGAGCCTACTGAGTTTTAGAATAGTTTAATTCGTTTTGTATATACTCAATTTATAGCTAGTTTTTATTTATAGTTAATTATCTTAAACCAGTAGGTAACTGCCTTCATTAATAAAAATTATATTCAATGTCAATAAAGTAATTATGAACATTATTGTGTTTAAAAATTACTAACAAACTGAATACAGACTAATTATACTAATAATTGCCAAAACTGAAGATAAATCGAACAAAGAATACTCACGGCTATTATTATGTACTTAAAACACTATAAATTATAAACTTAAACACGGAATTAATGAACTTAATGATAATAAAATAAATAAGAAAAAAACATATAAAAAAAAATAAAAATTAAAACGTGTAAACTAAGCGCGAACCGCGCTCTTACTGAATATTATTATAGACTTGCGCAAACGCAGCGCAATTATTAGTGACCTTTTCGCGAGTCGTAGTCTTTAAGTAAAGCCAAAGAGCACTTCTTTCTCTCGAATTTCAGGTCTTACACAAGCAAGCTCTGCCTTACTTAAGCAGTTTTTTTATATAATTGATAGGCTTGCCCTGGACTACAATCATGTCTGATAAACAGCAATGATGAGGTCTAGGATGGAGCGCGCTTGCCTATAGAAAATGCCTATTCACTCTTCTATTGAAGGCACCCAGGTTATACTTGGCTGCGAACACGGAAGCTGGACGGGTGTTCCACAGCTTGTTAGCGGTTGGTATCAGACACGTGGAAGAAAAACGGTTCGTTCGAGTACGCTGGACATCAACCACATAAGGTTGCCACTTCTATCGGCGTCTTGTAGTTCTGTCCTAGAAAGGTGAAGGAGGTACAAGGTTGTGCAGTTCCTGAGCACGCTCTCCACAATGTATCCTGCAAAAAAAGGCGCTAAACAAGCGACAGGTCGGTGCTCTAAACTGAGCAATTTTGCCCGTGTTAACGATCCCTTGCCGATTATTCTGCGTGCGCGGCGATCAACTGAGTCCAATGCATCGAGCTGATATTTAGCAGATCCATCCCAGAGGTAATTGCAGTACTCCATGCTATTGCATGTTTTGTACATAGAATTTTAATTGGTTAAACTTACACGTTTTTTTTTAAGATTCTAAGAGCTGCACTTATAAATGCTAATTATAATAAAAACCATCTAATTTCTTTACTGTTGTATTCTGTACTTAGGTATTACTCCCACTAATCAGACTCACTTACCTACCCCACACGTGGACGATGTCGCGGGTACTAGCTAGTTTGTTATAAAGATTTTTATCTAGTCCACAGACAACATTTAGTTGGTAGTCATGGGATGGGCGATGATCGACCATAGACAACAATTAATTCACGGAAACAATAATTTTTCCCTGTCTATATAATAGTAGTTCAAAGTTAAGTAAGTAAGTTAGTAGGATGAGGGCGCTGCAGCGCAACTGCACGGAACTTGCTCCGTAGTTTTATTGTTTAATAATTTATAAACAAGCAAATTAGTATACAACTATCATAAAATACGGAAGATTAATATATGATTATCACGTGTAAACGTTATTCAAGCGCAAAGTAGTGTAATAATACGTTAAAAGCGAAAAAGTTTAATGTCGTCATAGTGCAGTGATTAAGTACCTATGAAAAAAGTGATAACTAAAAGGCACTTTGTGTTTGTGCAGTGTGGAAAATTATACACATAACAAGTGGAACGTTTAACTTGAATAGTGCATTCAAAATCTAAAGAAAAATCAAGAAAAGAGAAAGTAATTAAATATTAACGTTGAATACAAGTAAGTAAGCGAAGAAATATTTTGCCTACCTACAATCTACATACCTACACAAGCGAAGTGGCCTACGACCCTGCGCCAGGTTATTACGAGTGCGTAAAACTATTGTCCCTAAAGTCGGATTCTTAATTAGACGAAGTCAACTGACAGAAGCTAATGTCACTTTGTCAAATAATGTTGCCATACTTAAAGTAATATATTGATGCGTTCAGTTCTCGTTCAATCAGATGAATGAACAATGAGTGTGAATAGTGAATCATTTCAAACTATAAAAGAATATTATTTCTATTTTATAATAAAAGTGTATAAAAGTGTTCTGATATAAGTTACTAGTAGTAACTACAATCAGTTTTTATTTACGGCTTATTACAAAGCTCGGCGCGGCGACTAGTGGCAACACCGATCAACGCCGCGCGCGTCGGTCGCCATTTTGTTTGTTATTCGGCTTCTAACCTCTGGTCTGATTGCACGAATGTTTTTTCTGCGCTCACGCTGTTTAATTATTGTTATTGTTAAGTTTTTCGTTACGTTGTGTTTGTGGTATTTGTTGTGTTTATTTGTTATTATATTGTTTCGTTTCGATATGGATCCTCAACCAAGCACGTCAAGCCAAAGCTTGTCTCCAAGAAAGAAGAGACCACGGATCGCTTTAAGCGTTACCGAAAAACTTATGATACAAAACGTCTACAAACATGTATTTGAGGAGAAAGCTGCTTCACTACTACCTATTGAGGCTCCCGAAAAAAATGAATGTGTTTCAAAAACAGCCGACATTTTGGGAATTGGTGTGACCTCAGTTTACAGTGTATTAAAAGAATACAAAGAAAATGAAAAATTTAAGTCTCCCGAGAAACGTGGACCGAAACACAGTTTCAAAGATAAATTCGATGATTTTACTTTTGCCGCTATAAGGCGAAAAGTACATCAATTTTTTTATGCAAATGAGCCACCCACCATTAAAAAGGTAACTTAAACTTTATTCCTTCTACTGCATTATATTCTGTTCACTCATAATTTATTTGTAAAACCTTTGCGTATACGATTGTCTAGACTTTCTTACTCAAAAATTGATTTTTATTACTTTACAGATTCTTATGGCTGTCAATGAAGACCCAGACTTACCCAATTTTTCTTGGAGTACATTAAGAAAAGTTTTGAAACATTTAAATTTCAAATATATCACCAAATCAAGACAAAGCATTTTAATTGACAGACAGGACATTATTTTATGGCGCCAGCGATACCTTCAAAAAATTAAAGAGTACCGAAGGGAAGGAAGGTATATTTATTACCAAGATGAAACCTGGATCAACGAAGGTAACTATAATCTTCTGTTTTCTTTACATTAAATTATACTTTCAAAAAAAATAATTAATTGATATTTTTCACTTTCTTAAAGGTCATACATCGAAGAAGGCATGGAATGACCAGACAGTGTTATCGTCCCGCCAGGCCTTCCTAGATGGCTTGACCACTGGCTTAAAACAGCCTTCAGGAAAAGGCAAACGATTTATTATCGGCCATATAGGCGGGGAAGAAGGATTCGTAGAAGACAGCTTATTAATATTTGAAGCCAAAAAAAATAAAGAAGATTATCATCAAGAGATGAATGCCGATTCCTTTGAGAAGTGGTTTAGGGGGGTCTTGCCAAAATTAAACCAAATTCCATAGTAGTGATGGATAATGCCCCTTACCACTCCAGGAAATTAGAATCGCTGCCTAAAATGTCTTGGACTAAACCTAGAATACAAGAATGGCTAACGAGCAAAAATATTTCATTCGAAGCTACAATGGTTAAAGCTACTCTTATAGACATTGTACAGCAGCATAAATACGAACATTCCGATAAGTATGTTGTGGACGAGATCAGAGATGGGATAATTGTTTTACGTCTGCCTCCATACCACTGTGAGCTCAATCCCATTGAGTTGGTATGGGCGCAGGCTAAAGGATATGTTGCAAGAAATAACAAAACATTCAAAATGACAGAAGTAAAAAAACTTTTTGAAGAAGGACTTCAACGTATCACACCTGAAAAATGGAGTAGCTGCGTGTCTCACATAGTTAAAGAAGAAGACAAAATGTATGGTCTCGACCACATGATCGACAATGTTTCAGACAGATTTATGATTAATGTCACCGAAAGCGATAGTGATGATTTTTTATCTGATGATGAATAAAAACAAATTATGTAATAAGCGATGTTTTTTTTTATTTTCATTACCAATCTATAATTATTATATTATAAACTTCAATGGTTTCAACTAGATGATGTACTGAAAATAGAACAGTTTAAGAAGTTTCCTCGCTATGTTTTCCTTAATGTTTAAAACGTATTCAGTATAGATATATATTATAATATAGGAACATAGTCGTCGAAAACTCGTTGGTATGTACAAAGCACGACTAAAATTCGAATACCGTACCCAATATCTGCAGTTCGGCACAAAAACTATTCACTAGACTTTTTTGGTGAAATTGTATTAACCTCATAATGTTTACCTCTGTATTATAGTTTTCCATAAGTATCCTTAGAGTATTTAAGAAAATTGTAAAACTTATATTTTGGAGAAATAAATAAAATAAAAATAAATAAAAAAAATAAAAGACTATCGAGGCAATTTCATTCATTCAGGAGTTTTTTAAGCATTCACTTTGTCACAACACTATTTTTATTTCATCAAAAGCTGACAACACAGTAAACGTCAGTTGACTTCGTCTAATTAAGAATCCGACTGTACATTGTGTTGAACCGATAGCGGATTAAAAATACTCAGATAGTATTAACCTATTACCTCGATTACCGAGGTACTTCTCGCTTTTTTGCGCAATTTGCCTATTTTGCCTATTTACTAACAAGTTTATAAAATGGAAGATATTTCGCAGTTATTCATTCAGATTAAAGAGCTGTTTGAAAAGCAAAATCAGGATTTCGTGCGTATGGAAGAGAAAATTACAAATAATATCATTGAACATCTTGATAAAAAGTGCATAGGCATCTTAGAGAAAAGTGCCGAATTAGAAGAAAAACTATACATACAACAGCAGTCTATTAGAAGCATGGATAAATACATTCGGAGGAAAAATATACTTTTTTTCGGCGTTGAAGCCAAAGAACGCTCTTATCACGACCTAGAACATAAAATACTGGATATAATTACCAACAAAATGAATTTAAGCTTGGACAAAAATAGCCTTGAATACGTGGGGAGAATCGGAAAAGATAATGGTAAATTGAGACCGGTCATAGTGACTGTTACAACTGTTGGAAAAAAGATAGAACTATTAAAAAGAAAAAAAAGCCTCAAAGACACAAATTATTATATAATGGAAGATTTCCCAAAAGAAGTATTAGAAAAACGAAGAGAATTGAGAAAACAACTTGAAGATGAAAGAAAATTGGGGAAAAATGCAATTTTGAAGTACGACAAAATTATAATATTGAATACTCAAACAGATGCAAGTAATAATAATAAAGAAATAGATTCGAGTAACCAAATTATGCCATCATATTCAGAGATACAACATCAAATTATAAAGACAGGAAAGAAGAAAAATAAACAAAATAATAGAAAACATTAATAATAATATACTAATAATCACAAATATAACTAATACAAAACAAAAGTTATAATAATAACATAACAAAGAATAAAGACAAGAAGAACGTCAGCGTCCCTCTCCGCCTCTCAAGCTGGGTGGTCGCCATGAGAGGCTAGACCGCGACCTTCTAGTCTTTGGATATTGAAAAAGCTTCTTGGATATTGAAAAACTGTATTATAATAATGTATCGGTGACTAGAAGAGGCCTTCGCCTAATAAGGCGTCCTGAAAAGATAGTTAGATAGCTGTACATAGTATAGAATATAATAAATATATGTATAGTAAAAATAGACATAAAATGTAAGAAAAACAAACGTTACACAAATAAAACTACTAACATTTTCCTAATATTATGTAAACCTTTTGTAAGATATTTATATTAAGATTATAGTTATTATTAAAAAAAATAAAAGATAATCAATAGGTATTGCATAAAAAAATTTGCGAGTATGTATATGTAGTAATATCAGTTTTAAACAATTTCAATATTTTATGATTATTGCAACTTTAAGGTACTTATAGAAATAATAATAAGTCGATTCATTAGACTATTGCTGTAACAGATATCAAGCTACATGGTATTCTCTATTGGCTTCAAAATAATTTTTAATTTCGCAAACTTCATTGCTTATTGCAAATTAATTCATAGTAAAAATATCTGTAAATAGTAAATACTTATTACAGATATTTCATATAATTTTTAAAAATATAATGTACTAATTCGCTATGTAACAATTCTCTATAAAAGTTTTTAACAAAAATTGCTTTAGAACAATTTATACGCTAATAAAAAAAAAGCGTTATGGTATGTAATAGTTTAATACATAATATATTTACTTTAAACATACTAAAATGACAGTAAATATAATAGTTCAAGAAAAGAAAAGAAATTGTAAAAATCAGACTAAAAACTTATTTGTATTCATCTAAAACTACCTCGTGTAATATATTATAATCATTATATTATTGTAATTTATACAAACAACAATCACAACAACATCAATGAACAAATAATGTTTCAAAAGTCTTTACTTAAAAAAAAAAAAAGAAAAGATACTTTAAATGATCTTGGCGAATATAACGAGTATAACTTAAGCTAAGGTTAAGTAATAAGTTTATAGCAAATAAAAAATAAATGAAGAATGTAGCTAATTAATATTATATAAGAAGCTATGTACACCTACAATAATGTATAACACAAAGTCAGTTTGTATAACTTTTCAGTGAAATAAAGGCTATTTTATTTATTTATTTTATTTATATAATAGTAGTTACATAATAGTAGTTTATGAAACTGATGCATAATGGGGGGTATTAAAACATGAGTGTGAGTTTAAAAACGAGCCGTAGGCGAGTTTTTTAATAGTATCACACGAGTGTTTTAATACCTAATTATGTAGAGTTTCATACACTACTTTATCTACGCTCAAATTATCATAAATCCAAACCATAAAATCTTGCTAACGTTTGTCGTAAATCCTTCCCTTTGTTGGTAAAAGATTGTGGGTCATTTTTGTTGCAATTACTAAAATGTCAGGTGGAGTTAAATTTTCTTTAGTAGGTTTCACTGCTAGACATTTTTTCGCAATAAGTTTTGACTAAGTAGGTTAACAAAAAAATAACACATTGAAATGTTAAAAGTTAGGTATGGCGCCAAAATTCAGTTGTAAACTGCGTATAGTCTGTTAAAAAAGTCATGAATCAAAAAAGAGTAGAAAAATATTTATACAAGTCAGTTAAAGTATATTTTTAGTGGATAATTAAATAATCAAAAATTATACATAATTCTTTTCAATATTCTGTATGAACACACTTTTTAATCAGTCATTTATGGCAGAAAAATTATTGTTTCCGTGAATTAATTGTTGTCTATGGTCGATCATGGCCCATCCCATGACTACCAACTAAATGTTGTCTGTGGACTCCATATATAAAAAAACAAAATTGAGGATTGGCTCTACACTCTCTTTTGGCTATGACGACCACAGAGAAAAGAAAGTTATATCATGACGACACATAAAAATACAGGAACCCAGAGCCGAGTATCGTAATGGAAATTATTCAACTATCTTGAGATATTTCCATAGTACAGCGATGTTATAATGAATAACTTTTTAATAATTATAGAAGTCTGTGAATAAAGTAGGTCAATATGTGACACATTTTGATTTCATAATTCGAACTTTAAGCAATGAGCGTAGATAATAGTAGTTTATGAAACGGATGCATAATAGGCGGTATTAAAACATGAGTGTGAGTTTAAAAAACGAGCCGCAGGCGAGTTTTTTAATAGTATCACACGAGTGTTTTAATACCTAATTATGTAGAGTTTCATACACTACTTTATCTACGCCCAAATTATCATAAATCCAAACCATAAAATCTTGCTAACGTTTGTCGTAAATCCTTCACTTTGTCGGTAAAAGATTGTGGGTCTTTTTTGTTGCAATTACTAAAATGTCAGGTGGACTTGAATTTTCTTTAGTAGGTTTCACTGCTAGACATTTTTCCGCGCTAAGTTTTGACTAAGTAACAGAAATAACACATTGAAATTTTAAAAGTTAGGTATGGCGCCAATATTCAGTTGTAAACTGTCAACTGTGTATAGTCTGTTAAAAAATTCATGAAACAAAAAAGAGTAGAAAAATATTTATACAAGTCAGATAGAGTATATTTTTAGTGGATAATTAAATAATCAAAAATTATATGTACATAATTCTACACAGTATATAAGGCAGGGAAAAATTATTGTTTCCGTGAATTAATTGTTGTCTATGGTCGATCGTGGCCCATCCCAGGTACCAATTAAATGTTGTCTGTGGACTCCATATATAAAAAAACAAAATTGAGGATTGGCTCTACACTCTCTTTTGGCTATGACAACCACAGAGAAAAGAAAGTTATTCCCTGGTCTGTGATGACGACACATAAAAATACAGGAACCCAGAGCCGAGTATCGTAATAGAAATTATTCAACTTTCTAGAGATATTTCCATAGTACAGCGATGTTATAATGAATAACTTTTTAATAATTATAGAAGTCTGTGAATAAAGTAGGTCAATATGTGACACATTTTGATTTCATAATTCGAACTTTAAGCAATGAGCGTAGATAAACTACTATTATAATACTTCAATGAAAGTACACTCACTATTTTCATTGATATTGTAAACTGTAGAAATGTGACAAATATGATAAAGCACTCGTTCGTTATAATATTTTGTTTAATAAAATAAGTTGATTGTTTATTGGAAAAAATAACAGCTGAAAAAATATATATTCAGCAGAAATTCAGAACAGATCACGTTTCGTTTTATCGTTAAAAGTTATGAATGTTTGTTTTTAAATTGTTTACTTATCTGAATTTCATATCAGTGCCTGAAAGTTAATTTTAATACTGAAATTACTTTAATGAGCAGGGACATTAATTATTATAATGGTAATTTTCTTTTTATTTTCCCTTCCAGTATTTCTTGTTGTCCAAAAAAGTAGGGGGTTTACCGTTTGAAACCATTTTCCCTCCTTTCTTTATCGATTACTGGTCCAATATCATATAAACGTTTAGTTACTCGTACCAAAGATTATATTGATACCTACTATAGTTACTTACTCTATGCTAGTACCTACTTTTTAAAGCGGCGAAATCTATTTTTTTTTATTTATAATTATTTATATCGATATTAAATATTTCCCAGGTCTGTGTTTAAAAGTAGAGGGGTCTATAATTTATATTTATTGCGTATAGAAATTACTACCAAATGGTTAGTTTCGAAGTCTTCTTAGGCGGTAGGTTTCAGTTTATACAAGGCAGACTAATGTTTGCACCGTCAGCAAGCCGTTTTCATAACAGTTCAAATGTGTATCAAGAGATGGCGGCACTCAATATTACGAATACATTTTTATTAAATTAAGCAGGCATTGTACATAAATAATTTCTGGTTACTGAAAATAACTGAAATTACTTAAATTACTGGGTTATTGAATAAAGCTTTACGTTAAGAAAAAATTACTAAGTTAGTGGTGACCTCTGTCTTTTATTGTATTAACTAAAAGGAATAACACAAAGCCAAGGTGGTGAGGCCTTAGCCCCTTGCCAGGTTAGCGTATCGACCCGAAGAGAGCGCTGGACCCTCGCACCAAATTGGTAAGGACGCAAGCCTCAAGCAATGGCCTCAAGGCCCATTGCTCCGAAGGGATGACATGTTTTGAAGGAGGAGACCGCAGCTTCGAATAAAACCGGCCAAGTGCAAATCGGACTCGCGCACCGAGGGTTCCGTACTACTATAGAAAAAGTAATCCATAAGAATCACTTTTCTTACCTAACCGCAAACTTAACTTTGTTTTTTGAGGTAAATTGTTAATAAGTACCAAAAAAAGTACTTACTTATTTTCGTTGTGCATGGTAATGTACAACATTTTATTTTTTTATTTTTGTATTCTCTTATTTTAGAAGATACAGAATTAATTTTTGACCAACGAGGTACGAAAGGAGAATGCCAGAAAATGGGCTAGATTTGCGTCACTCTGCGTCTCAAGCACGTATGCATGAAGAATCTTCTTTCAAATTTTAATATTGCATACTTAAATATATTTTAGTGAAATGAGAAAAGGGGTTCAAAAGTATTTAAACGTTTCGAAACATGTGGAACCGACATGCGACTTATAAAACTTAGAAAATTAACCACTTAGAAAATCAGATTATTACAATTTCCTTGTCTTACTTATCTTTTTAGGGTTCCATACAAAAATGGTAAAAATGGAACCCTTATGGTGAGACTTTCTCCGTCCGTCCGTGCGTCTGTCCGTCCGTCCGTCTGTCACACTCGATTATTTCAGTAACTATCGAAGCTATCGACTTGAAATTTGGAATAGTTTTAGGTAATAGTGACCCAACGTCGTTGCAATCATAAAATTTTGAAAATCATTTTTATTTTATTTAAAAGGGGGGGTAAACCTGGTTGTTGAAATTTCAAGACGAGATAACAATATTGAATGGGGTATCATATGAAAGGGCATTACTCGTGTACTCTAAAACTCATTTTTATTTATTTTTGTGCCCGATAGTTTTAGATTTATTGGGCAAACTGTCGAAAAAAATACCGTTCCCCCCCTTATCTCCGAAGTTTATGGTTCAAAATATCTGAAATAATTATGGTCAATAGGAATTAACGTATACTTTACAGGAAAAAAAAAATCGACTCTCTAACTATTTTACTTTTCTTGATAATAACAATAAACCGCCAAAAACAAAGTTATGTTTGCGGTTCGCCAACAAAAGTACCTACATGTAAATTATACTCGTAAATTCATGAACAAAAGTGATTCTTTCAACGTTTTACTTTTTTTATGGTATGGAACCCTCGGTACGCGAGTCCGACTCGCACTTGGCCGGTTTTTTTTACATAATATCGAGAATATTTGTAATGTTTTACCGATGGTTTCGTTAAGACGCAAGGTATAGCCCAATTTTCATACAAAATCGGCATTCTCCTTTATTCCCAAATTAATAATGTCCTTTAAATATCATAATTAATATCAATTATACGGGTTTTAATACCTACCTGCTACTTATTGTAATATTTCATACTCTCTTATCAGTTTGGTATTACATAAAAATACTTAATATGGTTTTGCTTTTCTCGTAGAGATTTCCACACTTCTTTAGAGAGTCATAAGCTAGTATTTACCTGCTACTTACTCTCATTATTACTTACTTGTTTTTTTAACCTAAGCACTTTAGTAAGTACTTCGAGAAGTTAACTTAAGAGCGGCCATCCCGGTAGATTTTCCATACAAACGCTCGTACGCGATTATGGCGTTTTAGCAAAATTTTCTTGAAATATTTTTAATAAGAAGTTACCTTGCACACTATATCTAGGTTTGTATAGAAACAAAAATTGAAATTTATTTGCAACGAATTCAGTACAAGCCTCCAAAAATCTGTATTCTTGCAGAAATTTTACATAAACTGGTCGTTTCGTTTAGCTCATATATTGCAAAATTAAAAAAAATACAACTCCATAGAAACCTCGTGCAACTAATGGAGATTTGAAATAACAAACATTATTTACACATACTTGTAAGGCTTTTTCAAAATCGCGTATTTCCTGGAACACGTTTCATTAAATTTTTTCACTGTTTTCTTTTTCCCGAACGCCCGACCGACGACGCGGGCGTTATATAATTTTTTCCACAGTATATCTTTTACTAGGATTGCGTTAGACTAAACAGCAAGACCACGCATTCGTTGAACTTGGATCGTCCGGGAAGGGGCCACTTAACACGAAAACAAAATCGATCTAAGTACTTACACAGTTGTACCACCTACTCTTCTAAAAGTAATTTAGAACGTACCATAACAGAAACAAAAACTGTTCCAACAGGCGTAGCCAGGGGAAAGTAATCAAAGTTTTGCTGGCAACTGGTGATTCGTCGGCGGTTAGAAATAATTTAGTCTTCAATGACTATTGCTATTCGCGTGAAGAGCTATGCTGAATCGTATTCAATCGACCTTTAATATCATTGATCTATAATATTTAAATATTGACATAATACTCGTTTTATGCCAACTCAAACGACAAACGAGTTGTAAGAGATATCTAATAAACGTACTGGTTTTTATATTATAACGTTTTTTCTCTTAGATATCCCATCTTACCCCAGTCTCCCCTACCTACCTAGTATAGATATTTCAATCCACGATGACTCTGTCAAAATTCATACGAATCGAATGAAACATACAAATTTCTTAAGCGATTTTTACAGAGTGGGGCGCGTCTTCGAGGATTGGAATATCTTTACTTACTTCCTTCGTATCGAAGCCTCGTCGTTTATTCCGTGAAAAAAATTAGCCCCTGTATTATTTTCATTGTTTTCTGCAAAAAAATAAGCACCGGCAGTTTTAAGACATTACAGAATTCCAGTGAAAGATACCTGGCTAAACCTATATTTTGCTTCAATATACCTTACCCTGCATTACCTTCGCTTGCTTTCGTTCCCTTATGCTTTAGTGATGAGAAAATAAAACATTTTCAAACATCGATAAAGCTTTACCAATTTTTTGCTCAAGCACTCTTCGTAATCGAGGCGGTTATTATCACTAGAAAGAGCTAATTAATTATTATTATCCTCCTTCTTTATTAGCTAAAGAAGGAGAATAAGGAGGAGCTCCTCTCTTTTCAATGTAGAATTTTGAATCATTCTCTGTCCATTTTCTTTTTAACCGACTTCAAAAAAAGGAGGAGGTTCTCAATTCGTCGGAATCTGTTTTTTTTATCTATGCATGTTCACCGATTACTCGATGACGCGTGGACCGATTTGAAAAATTCTTTTTTTGTTTAAGAGGGTTTTGTTTCCAGGTGGTCCCATTTTAATCAGGTCAGGATCTGATGATGGGATCGTGGAGAAATTGAGGGAACTCTTCAAATTTTATATGGACACATGAAACTATTTGAGTATTATTAGAAAGAGTAATATTTTCCAAGTTGTCCTATGGTCATCAGGTCAGGATCTGATCATGGGATCATGGTGAAATTGAGGGAACTCTTCAAATTTTGCTAGTATACTTAAAGCGAGTTGGGTATTTTTTATAGTTACTGGTGCATTTGCTAGCAGATACTGATTTGATGACTAAAGTCATCAAGTCAGGGTCTGATGATGGGATCTTGGTGAATTTTAGGTTCAGACTGTTCATAAACTCTTCAGAGTTTATGAACACACCTCATGCGGTTTGGGTATTTTTACAACGCCTTGTGCATTTTTGCACAAGCATTTTTGGGCGATTGCCTATGACTTCGTCATTTCTTCGCACATCAAGTAAGTTAGGGATTGTATGAAACATTGCCCGACTTCGAATTGGTGTAGGTACCTAAAAATTAAATAAATATTATTTCACTCTTTGTAGTGGCATTTGAAGTTGGTTTTTTGGAAAGCATTTCCCATTTTTATCTCCTCTGTATGTAACTTACACAATTTTGCTCGTATGCGGGAAAGTAAACAAATTACAAAACTTACACGAAGTATAATTTGTTGCGGAAGGTAGATAAGTTGTCGATTGTCGTGTCACATCATTACCGCACTACCCGGGCAATCTCCCTATTTACGAGCATGCAGCGGTGCAGAATCTATTAAACCCGGGAGTCGAAGCCCGGAATTAATATCGATTATCGCACAACACTAGTTACGCTATGCCATTATCCGACGAACGCGTCTAATTAAGTGTTGAACACTTCCAATAATTTAGGTCTGAGATTTAAATAAACAAGCTCTTGTATTAGAATTATATTTAACTCTTACTAAGTACTGATCTAAATAAAAGAAAGTTTTTTACGAACAAAAATCTATGTTTGTACGTAAGTATGCGTTTATTTAAAAGATTGAAGAAGCATTGAGTGATGTATACCTAATAGGTACTATCGTTAGCGATAAAAATTCAAATGTTTATCGTATGAAGTAGTATAAATAATGTAACAATATTTAGCACTTTTGAACCGACTGCACAATTCACCGAGTAAAGTGGTTAGTGGCCTACTTGGTACATAATATTTGATATTATTAGTTTCTATGTGGAGTTTTATGGTCCAAACGAGTGGACAATTTTGATGATTCTTACGCTACTAAAGACATCACATTAATTAAAAATCACCAATGACCACTTCTAGAAATCATACTTATTGTGAAAATGAATGAAATATAAATCGACCAACTACTCGTACATACATAATTATGTCAAGAAGGGTACCTATCGTAAACTAGGTAACAGTGGTAGATTTCGTTCATATTTTCTTATTACTTTCAATAAAACAAAACAATTAAGACAAACAATAACAGCGTTTATTATTATGTTTACACCTTTCAGTGAACAAACAACTGATCTAACTAAATTAATTAAATACTCAAAACACAGTTAGGTATCGCGCAAAAGCGTTTAATCGTTTTGTAATTAACAAAATTTACGTAATTGTCATTAATACATTAAATGTCATTATGTCACGCTCATTATCGCTTCGCTTCCCGGTGATATTGTTTTAAACGTTTATTTAACTGACGCGCTATCGAAATTATTTTATTAGGTACCTAAAGGTTATTGCGTTAGTTATCGCAATGACCTTTTAATTGCAATATTATTCCATACTTTACTGAACTTATTCATAAAAATGATTATTGTCTCCCAAACCAATCTTAGCTACGGTAGCCAATCTCTACAGAGATCAGTCTTTTAATTACGCAACTTATTTTATTTATAACGTGACAGGGGAAATTTCAAAGTATTTCGAATCGCATAGTATGGAGATTTTCTTTTTGTCAATAAAAATGGTCTATATGTTGGGAATATTGTGTAAATTCCAAAAAATATATGCCTAATATTATTTTTGCATCTATTCTACAATAAATAAATAGAAAATTAGAGATTAAAAAATCATAAGCTATTCTTATTTCCTACAACTCGCTTAATTTTTATTTTATAATGCCGTATAAGTATGTAGATAAATTAATGTGAAAATTCACATTTTATCCCCTCGATCATTAATTTCCTTCATTAGGAACAAACTTTTCCCCTTAGCAACGATTTATGACTACTGACTCCGAATTTTGAAAACTTTTCCAAATAATAATTAGTTGGACAAATATTTTATTTTACAGCTTACTAAGTATTGGCTAAATCGTAGAGACTACGATTACGCAAACAGAATCGACGGAATCAAAAACAGGTCCAGCTCAAAACCATAAACGTCAACTGCATGAGAAAAGTTGAACAACTGTCTGCAACTCTAACAAAAAACAATAATCCTCGACATTCTTCAACTCTGCAACACATAGGACAAATCTCCTAATATGATCACTTCATATTTTTCATAACCTATCAGCTAAGTCCTGGATAATCTAGTTGCAGGAGATCCAAGTCAAGTCTTTCTCTGCGAATCCGGTATCAATCCCCAAAAGCACAAACACTGTATTTTGACTAAAGGAAATTACGCCAGCAGAGTGTCTGCCAAATACATTGATTAAACATATAAAGGATCAGCACTTAGTGACGTCACCCATGTATTTTTAGGCCCCGCCCTGAAGCCGGATTTTTAATTTGTCAAAACTGTGCAATGGCGCTAATGTAAGCGACCGACAGCGGTATGTGCGTACAGCGTACGCGCGGCGCCATATTTGAGTAATTTTTGGCTTCAACATACGTCACACCTTTCCCGTCCTCTTAGCGTAGAGTATTTCGTTATTGGCCAAATACTACCAAATGAGCATCGACACCAGTCCTGTAATCGAAATCGGATATCGAAATACCATTTTCGATGTCAACGACAGCTGGTATTTGAAGAAAATATGCACCATCTTCAGCGATAACCCCTGTAGGAGTTGTAGCAAACCGTTCTCTTGCAATAATGATACCTACCTCAAAAGAAAAAAAATTTTTGTCCGTCACCGTTTAAGCGAAGCAGGCGTTGGACGAAAAACCCTTTGTTTTTTCAACACAGGTAAGTAAGACGAGGAATTCAAGAAATACGACGCTTGCTTAAGGAAAGAACACACAAAATGCTGTATAATTTTTTCATCCAATGCCTCTTTATGTTTTACATAGTTGGGCTACGGTGCATAAATTGTTGAGCATAAAATCAATCAAAAAGACATACCTTCTTCTTCATACGTCTTTTTAATTGATTATACTCCCCATACCTTGTAATCGTGTATGCCGTAAGAACAATAACAATTGTTATCGACCTCTCTGATTATTATGTGGCCCCTTACAGTGTCCCATTGCATATGTTACTGGACGTTTGTAAGTGATAGAGATTAATTGTTTCGTTGCCGCGACTAGAAATAGAGACTATAAAGTATGAAAGTAATCATCAGAGCAAACCGTGTCTTATAACGGGAAGAAGTGTAAATGCAAAGTATTGTCGTCCTGTATGGCTACGTGACACCATGGCGTGTTTCCTAGCACCTACTGGACGTTTAGTAGTGATGAGGATTTGTTAACGTCGACTGCACTCTCCACTGGAAGTAGATTTAAATCTAAAGCTATTCTGTTGGCTGTTTGTAACTCGAAAGTAGTACCTGAACTGTTTTAAAAACACGTTGTATTGATACCATCAGTATTCAGTATTGGCTAGGATTCGAAATACTCTCTTGAGATTTGTGTTTCCAGACAATTATAACCCTGGTAATTTTAAAAAAAGAGTGAATAGACATCTGCGTAATTTTAAGAAAAGAGTCAATCGACATCTTCTAATAAGTAAGCGCGTTCTTCGACTCTATCGTCATAGGTACTTTACACGGGTTAGATTGTAATGAAGCGTAAGATAGATATTGATATAAAAAAACTCTCAAAACATAGGTCGCTTTGCAAAGAGTTAACGAGTTTTTGTTCTGTCATATAGGTAAGATTCACTGATATATCAATCAGAAAAAGCACGTAGATAATATAGTGTAAAATATACAGATTTTTAAACTGGCTATTTTTTAAATTGTTTTTAAGGACTCTTATGGTGAGTTTTGGATAATTTATCTCGTGGGAACTGTGGCAACCATAACCTAATCTATCTCCTCATGTAAAGTGTTAATCCAATGTGATATTAGTTTAAGAACGAAAATTGGCAATTTCGAAGATTATTCTAAAATACGAAACGGATAGATATTTAGCCATGTTTAAACCATTGTTACGAGTATAATGTTCTTCCATCGACAGTGGTTGACCTTTAACCACAGAATAACAAAGTTTTAATAAAGACCATTGTAATTTTATTAAGAACCCAACCGACAGAACCATTGTGGGTGTACTGTGGGTGGCATTGACTCATAGAAGTCCAAAAGGCCGCCCGCGACTTTAAAAGGGCGGCAATAAATATTCTGTCTAAGTCAGCTTATAAATCTATGGACGACGGGTGTAATACAAAATTCACGTAAAAAGTGTCCTTAGAAAACCTATATAAACGCGGGTACATGAGTATTTTTATAAACAAACTAAAACATTGTAATTTAGGTTCTAAACCATTACTATACAGCCTAATTTTCAAACACGAGACTGAAGTGCGATTGTATGTCTTTTCGCGTTTTGTATGTCATTCGGTTCGGAAACTTTTTAGCGCTGACCCCAAATCTTTAGTTTATAAATCAATGGTCTAAGTAAACAAATTCGAGCCGTCGCTACACAATTTTCACGCACAATAGCATCAGCGCACCATACAAAGGAGAATGCCAGAAAATGGGCTAGATTTGCGTCACTCTGCCTCTCAAGCACGTATGCATGAAGAATCTTCTTTCAAATTTTAATATTGCATATATTTATGTTAGTGAAATGGAGTTCAAAAGTATTATAAAAAAGTAATTAAACGTTTCGAAACATGTGGAACTGTTATATATTCAATCTTGCAGTTTAGTGACACACATGTACAAGGTTGCTGATCCACCAATTTTAAGTAGAGCATTCGTGCTTTGACGTCGAATATCGACCACAATTTAAGATTTCCTATAAAACACTGAATTTTATAATTTCACTTCAGATCTAGACATCGACGTGGGTGCTCGCCCTAAGCTGGCCCTCTCCAGGGGCCCAGCCTCTCTGTATCTCTGTATACCAGTTCTCAATAAAATTATTCTCCTATAACTTGTCTATCCTGTATATTCCCTGAAACTCACGTGTATAACAGCTTGCCACAACGCCATGCCACTTATAAAACTTAGAAAATTAACCACTTAGAAAATCAGATTATTGCAATTTCCCTCATCTTACTAATCTTTTTTTACATAATATTGAGAATATTTCTAATATTTTACCAATGATTTGGTTAAGAAGCAAGGTATAGCCCAATTTTCATACAAGAATTGGCATTCATCTTTCACATTCACACACTCACACTACTATAAAAAGTTGCCGCACTCACGGAGCTGTCGTTGTTAGGCAGGGCTCTATCAAGTCGGAGCGCGAGCAACCTATGGTGGGTAGGTAGCTTTGGGGGGTTAAAATTGACCTAAGTAAGTAGTCACTCCGGTGCCAGATCTTTTGTGCGAAATCTTGACTGTAAATCGATTTATCTATAAAATCTTGAATATTAAAAATATGTCAATTCTAAAAACAGTGTATCCTTTTCCATTTTCCAGAAGCACTTTAAAGGGTTAGCACATTTTTAGCCGCTTCAAATAAGCTTAGTTTAGAGATTTTGCATATGAGAATCGGCACCATTAACTGTACAAAAAAAACATACGAATATAATATTTTTAAATACGCTTCGAGTCCCCGAATAACTTCACAAAACTTTTAGTTCCGACATGATTTTCTGGCGCATTATTAAAAAAAGAGGGAGAAAATCGCAAAGTTTCCGCCTCGGTGACAATTTTCAAATTGGAAATTGATCCGGCAATGTCCCTCGTGTAATGTAGGTATCGGGGAAATCACATTGAGTATTCAGCCAACAAGACTCCACAGTGCCAGATATAGATATTTCAGTCCACGAGGACGCGCCTCAATATGTCAAAATCGCTTATGTCTTATTCGATTCGTAGAGTTTGACAAAATGGGGAGCGGCATCGTGGATTGAAATATTTATCTATTTATATTTTGCCGTGAAGCAATACTGAAAGGCAAGTCTATAAGGGAGAGAGAGAGAGAGAGAACTTTATTTCCGTTTTGTGCCACAATAACTAACTAAAATTACTACAAACACATACATTAAGTAACTAAAACTAAAGACGGGAGCTGAAACTTCCATCGCTTGGGCAACCAAGACAAAAAATTGCCCAAACGATGGAAGCCGCAAGCACCGCTTGTTGCACGTGGCACAACATCCTGCATCCTGATGTCCCTTCCTTATGTTTTGCTGCTGAATAAACTGCAAATCTTATATAATTTGATATATAATAGTATCTATAGAAATGATAAACACTGTCCTGGTTTACTGAATAATAGTCAACAGAGGTGATGCATGACGAGGCAACTAAGTAATAAAATAGCAGATTAAACCATTAGCGTTAACAAACAACTTCTTCTTCTTCTTCGTCGTAAAGTAAGCTTGAAGAAGACAATTTGTTTTGTCCTCACTCCATTCGAGACTCTATCACACCGAACTGTAATAATTTTATTATTGAATCGAAAACAAAGGAAAATTGTTGAAGTCAAAGATGCCAGAATCCCGCTACGAAGTTTCACCAACAGGTGGACTGAAGACATTATTAGTCTCGTGAGGAGCCACTAGTTCCAGAAGGTGAAAAATCGAGAAAGACTGCTTTCTTCCATAAACCTACTAGTATGTCTGTGTAGACGTCCATTGACTGAAACTATAATAATATAAGAATACTGAATGTGTCAATGTTCGCTCACACACTTACGTCTTGTTATCTACACTAATATTGTAAAAAGGGAAGGTTTGTATTTTTGTGTGTATGTATGTTTGTAATGAATAAACTAAAAAAAAACCCTGTACCTCAAATTAAGTCACAAGTTAAATGATTCTAGTCTATTTTTAAAATGATTTATTAAATATAATCTACTGGCAAAAATGGAACTTGTGACCTTTCCTTCTCCCTTTGGGTTATTGGGCTTGAGTATTATTATTTAAGTTACATTACGGTGTAACAGGGAGCCGATATTATTCCCAACTTGCTCCCCACTTCCATACTTTAAACGACATCACATTCACATTTTAATTTATGATCAAAGTTGCAATAGTTAAGGCGGCGATATACGAGTAAGGGAAAACTGCTTTCATTGTTTAAGTTTTTGTAATTTGCCACTTTTGAGATAAATGGATCTTTGCAAATTATTACACTATCAAAAAAGTATTTTTATTGCTGATACATCAAACTTTTCAGAATCTTGTAAGCAGGCGGAATGTACGCTTTCAAGGGTGATTGCCATTTAAAAATAATTTATTGTGTCTTATAAATAATAAAGTCATAATTATCATAAAGGCGAAAGGACCACGTACTATGTGTACGTTTGTTACTCCTTCACGCCAAAACTGCTGACCCGATTTGGCTGAAATTTGAAATGGAGATTATTGAGATTTTACGCATTTTATGCCCGAAAATGATTGATATGATACCCTCGGGATAGGTAAAACACCGAATTTCACACGGGCATGTGTAAAATCATTTGCGATATTATTTATCAGATAATTATAACTGACCTTATGATAACCAGAGTCCTTGGAAAATAGCATATTTGTGCCGTGGTATTTAAAAATTCTATGTGATTAGTTAATACTACGCATAAGATAAGATGGACTAAATAGATATAAATTGTTTATTTTTTAATTCCTATCGAGTAGCCTTTTGGTATAGTCATGAGTCTTGTTGTAACTTTTATGTTGAGTTTAATTGTTTTAGTTTACGGTAAACATGAAATGTACGAAGGGTAAGGAATTTAACATAATAAAAAATTATACAAAACAAAACATAATTATATAAAACCTATAAAGTCTATCATGACTTCATGGTAAAGATCAATTATCATGGATAGGTATTAGGCACCCCCAAAATATTTGCTTTAATTCTTTTTATGCAATGATCAAAGAAAATAATATATAGTTTTATGTCTTGCCACGCTTCCGCGTGTCTAGATAAGCCAAAATATTTATGATTCTCCGATGGCAAGGCGAAAGGTATGTACAGTATATAGAGCAAAAGCTTTTCAAATAGTTGCATACGGTGGTTGCATAGTACTCGTATTCTGTAACCAAGTATATATGTATTATCTATGTCTGTAACTCTGAGGTGTCTTACAGATTCATTCGATAGAAGAGATTGTTTGTTTCATTCATTTGTTTCATTTGTACCTAATATTATAAGTATGTCATTATCATTTAGCATTAGGTGAATCTTTAGTTCGTGTTTTCTTTTTTCATTATAAAATATGACTTAGTGAAATATTTTTTGATTTTTGTTTAAAAATTTAATTTTAGGCATGCCCTATTTGAAGTTAAAATACACGATGGAAACCATATGAAACTTCTAAGGAGTTTGGAAGTACCTTTAGAACTAGACGTTTGGACGTACATGGAAGTGGAAAACAGTGCAGTTGTTCTCGTTCCCAAGAAGAACATAGAACAATTCCAAGAACAGCTTCGTATCAATGGAGTACAGTTCAGATTGGACGTAGAGAATATAAAGAGGTAAGAGATACAGAGAGCAGTAGAGGGTAGTTATCACGATTCAAGAGATACAGCCTGGTGACAGACGGACGGGCGGCCAAGTCTCAATAATAGTGTCCCGTTTTTTACCCTTTAGGTACGGAACTCTAAAAATGACGGGAGGAGTACTCTTTTAATAAATGGGCTTTATTATATTTTATAAAAAGTGGTTAGGTATTTCTTGACTGCAATTACATTAAATGGTAAGTACTAATACAATAAAAGATTGAAGTGCCGGTAACTCTAAATTGGTAGATATAGATATAAATAGATCTCGTGTTTATACCAGTAAACTAAAATTAAGTATTTCTAAAAAAAATTAAATGCAAAAAGCGCTTATTTTTAAAAAAGTAAATTTGTTTCAAAAGAAACACTTTCCGGTATTAATTCAGTTTTCAGCAGTTCGTGAAATATAAACATTTTTATATTTACATTCAAAGAGAGAAAATATGTCAACCACGGTACTAATTAAATTTTAAGAGTTCCGACGATAGTCGTTATTAATATTGACTTTGCAGCGTGGAATTTTATTTCATTTAAGGATCCGTAGTTAAAGAGAAACTTTAGTTTCTTTATGTCAATCTGTCTTTGTAACCTTGAGTTTTTTGTATAATGTCTAAAACCTACATCTTCTCTTACCCCGCAAATGTAGCAACTATGAATAAAATCAGTATGAATCATTAACTGTGATGCATGAAAAATAAAATTGTTATGTTCGTGAGACTTCTGAAAGTGAAGCAATTTCGAATTTTTCGGTTATCAGTGAATATTTCCAGATTCTTGTTTACATTGTAGTTGATTTATTTACGTTTTATACTTGATAGCTATGCTAAAAACTATCACAATTTTGTTCTAAGACGATTTTCGGTAAATACAATTTTGGCTAATATGAAACATGAAACAAGTCACATCATCTAATGATCTATTCGTTTTAGAAAAGGACCTGCATGACAACCTGCACGGCCCTGTGCTGTTTGTATTCCTCTGCTTTCTACGACTCTGTTAATGTCGTCAGTCCACCTGGCCGTCTGCCAAGTGCCAAGTGCCAAGCCAACCTTCCAGCATTTAGGGTCCCCAATGGCCGACAGTTCTATAAGCTATGTGTCCGCCCATTGCTATTTCAATTTCGGTCCAGTTCGTCTATGGTTGTCTTCATTTCTTATTTGACCACGTAAGGATACTCCGAGCATAGGTCTTTTCATCGCCCACTGTGTTAATCTGAGACTTATGAGACCCATATTCCTAGCCAGAAATGTATGTTGAATATGTTAATGATTTCAGGTTGCTTGATGAAGAAGACAGACTCATCGAGGAAGCTAAACAAAGAAATCCTAGATCTAAATCATCAAGAATTGGTTTTGATAGAGTCTATAACCTTGCAGAGGTATAACTTTGGGTAAAATAATAGGTAAACATTTTCCAGCGCATTTGGTCCGACAGAACTACTCGTACATATTCGTACATTTCAAAAACTGAATCGAATCGATAGTGAATTTTTTTATGTAAAAGTATGTGAAACTTTTTGGCACCTGTTGTGTCCATTGCAGGTTTACGATTATCTTGAAGAAGTAGCAGCTACTTATCCTGATTTAGTATCATTAGTAAATGGAGGAAAATCCTTCGAAGGCAGGGTCGTCAAGTATCTCAAAATTTCTACTACCAACTTTCAGGTAAGAGTCATTTGTTATTTTTGTTGATAAGGGCGTGCTCCCACTATGTCGTAACGATTAATAATTTATTGTTAGACGACAGTCGTCTCTAGCTGTTCCCAGTAATACGATAGTTTGTCGTCAATTTTTTTATCGTATAGCGACTATCGTATCTAGCTGTTCCCATTGGATCGCGACGACATTTTATCGTTAAAGTAAGTATTGGGTACGATAGATTTGCGGTCACGATTTCCGTTCTGTCGTGATTGCCGTTCCCAATGTCATGACAATCTGTTGTCACTACAAAAAATGTAGACAGCAGTAAGTCGTGTCATCCTACATGTGAACACCCCCATTTAAACATTTATGCCACGAAACTTAAAACTACACGATTATCTGTTGTCACGACAAAGTGGGAACGCGCCCTTACAGTATAGCGGCACTAGATAACTTTGAATTGTGGTGAATTACTTATTTTTAAAGTACGTATGATGTTTATCAGGATACTAGCAAGCCTATAATCTTCGTGGAATCACTGCTCCATGCTCGTGAATGGGTGACTCTGCCGCCGACCCTGTACGCGATAGACAAACTAGTAACTGGAAACCTCACGGACAGTAGCGTTTTGGATGCTGTGGACTGGATCATACTGCCTATTGCCAATCCTGATGGCTATGAATTCAGCCACGTTCAGGTAAAAAAAAAAAACAAAGCTAGAGCTAGAATTAGCTCAGTGTTCGTCGAGGTACCACACACGACCGTAAAGCAGTATAATGTATGACTACTATGTTTTGGTTTGTTGCACTGTTAAGAATTGAAGAAGAAAAAATCTAAGACGTGGAAGCAATCGCGTTAAAATTTTAACAGATAAAGAAAAACTACAATGGTTTGTTAACTAGGTATAGATAGACTAGCGCTTGACCGTGATCACAATTCACACCTGATGGAATGTTATGGTACAGTCTGATGTGCTTATAAATGCCTATTCACTCTTGATTTGAACGCAAGTTGTAGGTGGTGGGAAATTCCAGACCTTTACAACGCGTATCAGGAACGAGGAATCAAACCGCTTTTAATTGCTTTCTCTAGGAACTGCAACTGGTTGCGTCCCAAAATGTAAAGCCTTTTTTGAATTCCAGGATCGTTTTTGGCGTAAGAATCGTGCCACAGGGTACTCAGTTAACGATGTTTGCGTGGGGGTCGATTTGAACAGAAACTTTGACATCGGTTTTGGAGACTTTTCCAGCAGCAATGCTTGCTCACAAACCTTCCACGGAAGAAGTGCCTTCTCTGAACCTGAAGCTAGAGTCATAAGAGACATATTGAGAGAATACAGCAATCGGATTGCCATGTTCATGGATATACACAGCACGGGTGAGAAAGATTCTCATTTTTTTATCAAACTGTTCTATAATCGGAGTCCTTTTTTAAAGGAAATTTCTTTTTTTTAATTTAATATGGCATCACTCAGTCAACAAAGATGCCTCAATCTCACCTGATAGAAAATGACGATGTGTAGTCGGAAATAGAGTGCACTTACCTAGAAGATGCCTATCACTCTTTTATAAAGGTTGTAGGATACGGGGAAATTTCGGGAGAGCATTCCATATTCCAAATCATCCTTCGTGTAGCTCGATTTGAGTCCAAAACTAGACGGGTAATCTGATTATATGTGATACGATTTGGATGAACTACTCAGTGATGTCTCAATATCTCAGGCAATATGATCCTGTATGGTTGGGGCGATGGAGATCTGGTGTCTAACGCAATAATGGTTCACTCTGCTGGTATCCGAATGGCCACAGCCATTGATGCTGTCAAAATGTACTGGAATCCAGGTAAAACCAGAGATATATTCCGTGCGGAGAAGGTTTGCCAATAATTTCTACTCCCTTTTCATTTATACAACGGAGACTAGCGCCGGTCGCGATCATCTGAATTGAGAGGGGAAGTCATCGGCAAACCTTCTGCTCATGGGTAATATACCTACCATTTCTTATTTTCGATTATTTGATGCGAGATTCGATTGAGTGGTATCGATTTCGATTCCTGCTTTAGAATTATACAATTCCTAAATTGGCTCTGTCTCTGTCACTCTATTGGTAGGGAACACCGCCAAGCGACAAAGCGTTCCAATAAGATCTGTGTAGCATCTGTAATCAGTGACTTAAAATTCAAGATCCCTATACAGCATCGTACTGGAACGCTGACATTGCTGGTAGGTTGGTAATTAGCCACAGCCAAAGCCTCCCACAAGAAAAATAATGACATAAATCTCTTGTAGACTACGTCGTGGGCAACTCAGCATTAGTTCTTTACAAAGCGTCTGGTCTCGCGATGGACTACGGAACAGTGACAGGAGTTCCCTACTCTTACGTGTACGAGCTACCACGACACAGGAACTCGACAGGAGTCGATAGGTTCCTAGTGGACCCGGCGTTCGTGCAACAAGCAGCCATGGAGACCTGGGAAGGGATCAGAGCTGGAGCGAAGTTTGTACGCGATAGATATACGAGGGAAATTTCTTGAATACACTACTTAAATCCTAATCTTTTAATTTTTTTTCTTAACTCAAAACTTAATTGACATTTTTCTGGGTGCGTCGGGTATTTTTTAAATGGAAAAAACCATTAAACTCGCGACACCGATACCGTGACCGACATCTCTGTAACTAACTGTTTTTTTTTTCAAACAAACAAATTAATTAAATTATATTACTAACTGTTTTCACTTTAATTAGCGCTACCACTGAGTATTGAATAGGTGGTTTAGTAATTAGTGGCATTTAGATCAAAATATATTTTTAGTAATAAAAAAACATCTCAAAGTGCGAAATAACACATATAAAGAAACATACAAAATATTCGTTTTTATTGATAGTATTTGCATGTAAAATTTTGATTTTAAATAAAATTTTGATTAGTAGGTTACAGTAGGTAGGTTACTGGTTCTAATGAATCACCTTGGTCCACTCTACGTTGTTCATTTTATTATAGTGGGGTTTAATTCTGCTTTCAATTTTTTTTCATCGCAATTCCGTCATAGTCACTATCCAACTTGCAGTCCAACTTCTCATTTAAATATTCTTAACATTCTTTTCTTGTCGCCCGTTGGACTGTTGCAAATGTGAAACAGGAGAAAATTTATGCGAAACTATATTCATATTTATTATTCAGAAAGCTCAGCGACCATTGCTAATGGAAGAGAGAAATAGGAAAAGGAAAAAATAGGAAAGGCGACTTTTGTCCGGTGTTGCTCGGTCACGGCCCACGATCGGGAATTCATCGCGTCCCTCCAACTGTACAATTGAATTCAAGCTCAAATTATTACTCTTTATTCAAATAGACTTTTGCAAGATCTTTCGCTCTTTTGTAACGTCAAACCTTGCTGAGCATAAATTGTGTAGATTAAGATGTGCAAAAGCTTCGGGAAGGATTCTTCAACTTATTTTAACAAACTTTAATGTTAAGCAGGTTAGAATAAAATGCCGTAGAAAAGGTCATGTTTGATGGTTACGAATTTACAAGTTAAATAAACCTAGCCTGAACCAGGCTTTTACTGCATTATGAAATGAAATGAAATGAAATGAAATGAAATGAAATGAAATGAAATATCTTTATTTCACATAGGCCTAAAATATAGGCGCTTGTAAATGGTCCTTATGATATTTGTCACATTTGTATGGCGATAACTCCAAGTCGACTTAAAACTAAGTTTACGAGGGTTCCAACGCGCCCTGCACTGAGAAGAAGCCCACAACAAACTCAGCCGGGTTTTGTTTTCTGTTATCACCACTTCACAAAAGCTTTTAAAACTAATTGAGCTAGTATAATTACAGCAGTTCATTCATCCCCAAGGATTTGATTCATGTAAGTAATCCTTAATACTATAGTAAGCTTTATTAATGAGCTTTCGTTTTACAGCGACTTTGAACTTATTGAGGGATAAGTTTAATATTTCATTAGGGAGTTTGTTATAAAAGCGTATCCCATTGCCTTTAAATGATTTATTTATTTTCTCTAGTCTTGTTTTATGAACTATAAGTTTATTTTTACTTCTAAGGTTGATAGCATGGAGATCGCTTTTCTTAACAAAGTTATTAATATTTTTATGCACATATATCAAGTTATCGAATATATACTGTGCATGTACCGTCATTATATTAAATTCTTTGAATTTTTCTCTTAAAGACTCTCTTGGGCCCATTTTATAAATGGCACGAACAGCCTTCTTCTGCAGCACGAAAATAGTATCAATGTTAGCAGCATTACCCCATAGCAAAAGACCATAGGACATAATGCTGTGAAAATAACTAAAATATACCAGTCGAGCAGTCTGGACGTCTGTCAGCTGCCTAATTTTTTTTACCGCGTACGCAGCAGAACTAAGCCTGTTCGATAAATTATTTATATGAGGGTCCCACTGCAGTTTAGCATCTAACGTTATTCCTAGAAATACAGTTGTGTCTACAAGATCCAATTCCTCTACACCTAGTTTTACATTCGTTTGAATTTGCCTAACATTAGGTAAGGTGAATTTAATACATTTTGTTTTTTTGCTATTGAGAAGCAAATTATTAGCTTCAAACCAATGTACTACTTCTTTGAGACAACTGTTTACATCGTCAAAATTTTTTTTCTGTCGATTAATTTTAAACAAAAGTGATGTATCATCAGCAAACAGTACTATCTCATGCTTGTCCTTAGTAAGGTAAGGAAGGTCATTGATGTAAATAAGGAACAGGAATGGACCCAAAATAGACCCTTGAGGAACTCCCATCTTCACAGTCGACCCAGAAGATCGTTTCCCATTGACATCTACTTTTTGAATGCGACTGCTCAGATAGGAGCTCATCAAATCAAGAGCTGCACCTTTAATTCCGTAGTGGTGTAACTTCCTGACCAATGTTTCATGCTCAACACAATCAAACGCCTTGGATAAGTCACAGAAAATGCCCAGCGCATCACGTGATTCCTCCCAGGCTTCAAATATATGTTGTATTAGCTCGACACCAGCATCGGTAGTCGAGCGACCCCGCGTAAATCCGAATTGTTTATTATGTAATAATTCATTTTTTTGAAAGTAAGTAAGCAATTGAATCAGTATAAGTTTTTCAAAAATTTTACTGAAAGTAGGCAGTACAGATATTGGTCTAAAGTTAGTGGGGTCATTGGTACTACCTGATTTAAACAGTGGAATTATTTTACTATGTTTCATTAAGTCAGGAAAAACACCACAATCTACACAATTATTAAATATTACTGCCAAATCTGGTGCAACAATATCAAGCAAAGATTTCACAACATTGACAGAAATGCCCCATAAGTCATTGGTTTTTTTTATATTTATTAATTTAAATGCTTTAATAACATCAGAGCTAGTAACATGGCTGAAGGTAAAGATGCTATTACATTCAGGCACATTATCTTCTAAAAGTGAGAGGGCGATAGCTGGTGAAGAGTTCAGTGATTTTGTTGTGGAAACTGGAATGTCCGTAAAGAACCCTTCAAAAGCAGTAGCAACCTCAAGGTCTGACGTGATAGATTTATTGCCAATGTCAAGTTTAATGGTACTAGTACGCTGTTTAGCTCTTCCAGTTTCCTGGTTTATTATATTCCAGGTCGTTTTTGAGACATTGGCGCTATTTTTAATTTTATTTTGTATATACTTTGACTTTGATGATATACAATCATTTTTAAACTTTTTTGACATCAATTTAACGCGCTCTCAAATATATATAATTAGCAGGCGTTATCTGTCAAAACTTGTTATTGTTCAACTGTAATGTCTAAGGTAAGGTGTAACAATGCTGAGATTATCTAGAAAAACTGAAAATTACCAAGCATGATAGTTATGACATGATTTACAGTTTGTAACCAAATACTATGGTTGGTGGTGGTTCCATGGTGGTTCTGAGAAAACGACGAGTTGTGACAGAAATAACAAAATAAAACTGTTTCAACAACTCATATAAGCTTCTATTTATTCTATTTGCAATCATAAAGGATCAGCACTTGCTGACGTCACGCATATATATATTTTCAGCCCTGGAGGCCGGATTTTTAATTTGTCAAAACTGTTAAAGTACCAGCTAATGTATGTGCTGTCAGCGGCACTAAAATGTTTGAAGCGCGACGCTATATTTGAGAAATTTTTGGCTTCAACATACGTCAAATATTTCCCGTCCTCTGAGCGTAGCGTAAGCAATAACAACCACAACAACAGAATATTATGTGAACTACCTATAGGAACTATCACATCAGTGGATGACTCATTTTTTGGGTCACGAAAAGGCCTGACTGTTTGTCGCAGAAATGCAGCACTATACAATACGGATAGGACTTGTTAATAAATATAACTCAACAATTTTTACTTTAAAATAATTTATTAATAAATAAGATTTTTACTTTATAATAATTTATTTATAAATAACAAATCAGTATCTACAAATGTGAAGTCAAAACATTATGACTATAAATTACAGCATTCCAGATCGAAAGTCAATAAATGTATTTACCAGCCCCTATTCCTTACAACAAATCGCGCAGCAACCTTTATACCCTCCCAAGTCTCGAAACCAGCTTGTCTGATGAAGCCTGGTTCAACGAGGAACCCGTTTATGGTGCCCCCTCGACCTCTGTACGCTGGCAGCTCATAAGCATAAGACAATCTACCCCTGAGGAGTGCCTGGGCCCAATCAGTGCCTCCACCAGACGCAACACCCAGAATTGCTGCAATGTTACCAACTCTATAGTTAGGATGCTGGCGCCATCTTACAGCGTCAATAGCCCGAGCCTGTTGAGTCCCCACTTGACTCAACGTGGCATGATTTGGAGCCAGATTTCCTCGATTGGGAGCAGCGAATCCAAACAGAATCATGCTACCAAAACTGTGGATGTCAAGGTACAAACTCATTCTGCTTCTGTATGTGTTAATGATGTTTGCGATGACCCAGGACTCTGGTTCCGAGAAGGCTCGAGGCCCATGGAAGGTGTCACTGCAAGGATCCCTGCTGGAAGCCGTTCCAAAGTGGAAGTTGTAGTTTCTGTTGGGGTCTACGCCCACGCAAGATGCGTGGTGGCCTCGACGACGGTTCTTTCTCCAAAAACGTGCCTGGAAACAGATCATCATCCAAATTTAACAGTCTACACAGCTAAGACCTTTTCCTTAGGTCCCTTCCTTAGTCAGGGAAGTGGAATTTTAAACCTGTTATAAATATAATACATACGTTGGTATGAGACCACTCATAGCCATCAGGGTTGGCAATGGGAAGAATGATCCAGTCGATGTTCTGGATGAGGTCCCGGTCTCGGTTGTTGATGACCAGTTCCTGGATGGCCCACAGGCACACGGGGAGGACGACCCACTCACGAGCGTGGAGGAGACAGTTGATGAAGACAATAGGTTTGGTTCTACTCTGAAATTATTAATACAAATTTAAGCTATATTTTTCGCCCTGCTTGAGTAGTTTATAAGGATTATATTGTGTATTATTGCAGGAATAACACCAAGTTCCTTATTTCACGTTAGTGCTATTAATATTTTACAAAAATAGCATGCAATGGGAATATACTCGTACTTACGTTAAAGTTATCTGATGATATTTTTAAGTATTTAATGTCGCGGTTTTCAACACTCCTTCCGCCTGAGACGACGCGAGCAACTCTTGGGAACCTGTTGGCTACGTCCACCAGATATCTGTCAACCTGAAACATAAATTAGTGACCTGCTTTAACAAAATATATATTATTTTAGTTACAACGTTCAAAGTAGTAAAGTTTTATTTATTTATTTCCTTGCATACATGACCAAATAGTTACAGTCATATTGCCCTGTTAGGGCGTAGCAGGTTATCCTTAATCTAAAACATTTTTCTCGTATAGGTTTACTACTCTCATTTATTTTTATTACAATTCAATAATATTCTTAACAATGTTTCTAGAAAAAAAAAACAAAAAAAAAACACGGTAAACACAAGGCCATACTGAAGAGCAAGTTCTTGATGGATGATCTTGGCTACTTGATTGTGTCTGTGCAAGTACTCGCCGTTACCAAGATGGGGACAACCGGAAACAATATGCCTGAGAGACTGGCCGATGCAACGCTCAACATATGTTGTAAAGTTTGTAGTAGTTTAGTGTAAGTATTATTTATCGGAATTACCGATTCAATTAAAACTGAAGCTCTTTTTGTTTCGTGAACTAATTGAATCCTTTAGACTTGTGTATTTCTATTTAGACCTAGCACAATCATTACTCTTTGCTGGCATTTGAATAGACTGGAATCCACTATTTAAACATAACCGTGGCTATGTTTATTTAAATAAGTGGCAGAGCGGCAAACATTTCAGAATATTTACGAAAATCTTTGATCGTTTATGTAATCAATGTAAATCTTACCACTGCAAAACGATGGGTGACGTCGAACGATAGTCCAAATCTTTCTTGCCTTGTCAAATTACTTTTAATCCTAGCTTCTTCCATTAAGGTGTCCTCCAAATCCAATTGCCTATAAAGCAAGTAATCTTTAAAATTATTAATGAAAATAACTGGCAATTAATTGAGAATTGTTAACATGAGTATCGAATAGTAAGCTTAAATGAGTTAAATCTTCAGATTCCAACTCCTACCATGATTTAATAGGAAAAGATTTCTAAGGCCTTCTTAGAAATTGGTACATTGATGGAAATTACCACATAACAGACATATTTTCTACATCACACCATAAGATACTCGTAAGGATGACGTATTCAATTCGGTGATTTCTAAGAAGACTTAGGAATGATTTCCCACTAACAGCTTCAACTACGCTTTCCACACTATACCATTTTTCTCATTTCCCCCAATCCTCTCCAGCTTGCCAAAGTAAAGTTCTACTTACTCTTTAATATTCCCTGTCTCAATCCTGTACGTGGCATTAAGAGCTATGATGCCATCTTCAAACGCTAGTTTATTTTCTGGAGCCACGAGAATAAAACCTTCATTTTCTGGGCTGGGGTAGTTCCATAAATCTAGATACAGACGTTCCACTAACTCTACCACTAGTCTAGCCTGGTCATAGGTGTTCACTTGGACTCCATATAACGAATGTCTGGAAAGACAATAATAAATTAAAATATTTTTGTGAGCTTAAATTAACGAACACGTTTTTGTGTATTTGGTTTATATGTGTGTGTTATATTGTGGTGTGTATGTGGTTATGTGTTTGCCGTCCACAAGTTTTCTATGTGTAGAGGCTCAAAAATCTTCTACTATATGAAAATAAGTAGGTTTTCCTTCCTGACGCTATAACTCCAGAGCGCACGAACCGATTTCCACGGTTTTGCATTCGTTGGAAAGGTCTCGAACTCTGTGAGGTTTATAGCAAAGAAAATTCAGGAAATATAAAAAAAAATGTATTAAATGTTACATAAAATGAAGCCATTTGCTGGCGAAACGGAGTTCGCCGGGTTTGCTAGTTGTGTATAAAATTAATTTATTTAAATATTAATTGTGTATTAAATATCTCACCCGATATATTGCTCATGTTTGGCTTGGACCAAACATGTTGACACTACAACAAAATAAATAAATTTTAACATTTTGGCCACACTTTAAGTGACCAATTTTTTAAAAACAGGTGCTGTTTCTATTTGGATTAGGCTTTTATTTTAGTTGTGATGTTAGCATTTATGTAATCTTTTGACGTTATAACGATATCAGGATATTATTTTGACAGTAAGGCGACGTTAGTAATGATAAATCTCGTTAATTAAGATATCAATATTGCAACAATCTTAAAAAATTGACATTTCGAAGTGGATTAGCTGTATTTAAAATTCCTATTCATAATATTATTTTGTAAATGTACAATTGCGTCGGTCTGTTATATTGTATTAGTTGTCTACTTACTGTTGCCTGCGACTTCAACTACGTAAATCTAAAATATTTAAACTCCTAAAATTTTACAGTCTGGTATGAATAAGGTAGGTATTTTCCATTTTAAGCCTAAATACGAATTCTGCCGTGCTATTCTGCAAAACAGCGACGAGCGTACATCTATGCATCTATAAATTTGTCAGTTGTAATAGAGTACAATTTTGCATGTCATATTCGGGTTGGCAGCTGTCTGGCAGCTATTTCATTTTGTAGAAAAGCACAGCTGTTTATCTACCGAAAAATGACGAACGTTAATTTCGCATTCAACACGAATTTCGATTGATTTATGTGAAGCGCTGAGAACAATGATTGAAATCCTTTCATGGATTCATTATCTTCTATAAGCCATAAATGTATAAATAATTTTTCCCTAATGTATTTATTACAAACGTCGATCAATGCACATGACGTGGAATACTTATTTCCACTCGTCCTTATTATTGACCCGCGCCTTCAGCTTGTGTCAACAACCGTATTACATAAATTCACGTTACTTGAATTCTAAGGTGATGGACTACTACTAACATAGGTGTATCTTAGTAATATTGTTAATTAGTTTATATTTTTTTTGCATTATTTTTATGTTTTTTGTAATATTATCTGCATTCTTTATTATTTTATGCCGAGAACATACTAAGCTTTAAAAAAAACCGGCCAAGTGCGAGTCGGACTCGCGCACCGAGGGTTCCATACCATAAAAGAAGTAAAACATTGAAAGAATCACTTTTGTTCATGAATTTACGAGTATAATTTACATGTAGGTACTCAGTTTTAGGTAATCAGTTTTAGAATACACATGTAACGCCCTTTCATATGATACCACCCACTTAATATTGTTATATCATTTTGAAATTTTAACAACCCGGTTTACCCCCCCTTTTAAATAAAAATTAAAATGATTTTCAAAATTTTATGATTGCAATGACGTTGGGTCACTATCTAAAACTATTACAAATTTCAAGTCGATAGCTTCGATAGTTACTTAAATAATCGAGTGTGACAGACGGACAGACGGACGGACGGACGGAGAAAGTCTCACCTTGAGGGTTCCATTTTTACGATTTTGGTATGGAACCCTAAAAATTAGGTACTTTCCACCTTATTCATTAGAGGTGATTAGTTTTTAGATGCTGTAAATATTTGCATCTGACATTGCAGCCACTGTAGTACTATACATTATGTATTCGTTTATTCAGACATTTGCTTCAATGTCTATTATTTGCTATCAACTACACTAGATACAAGATGTGAATATAATTTGCGAAACAACGGAACACTGTAAGGGGGGGGGTGGTAAGAGGGGGAGGAGGATTAAAAAGTCATCAATGTGGTAGTAAGCTTTTTTTTTTGCAGGAAGTTTTTTAGTTGTTAATAAATATGCGATAGAAAATCGGATTAAACGAACCAACTTTTGGAAATGACAACATTTTATTGGTTTTATTTTAGCATAGATTCAGAAAATAATTATAGTATTTAAAAATAGACCTGAAAAATGACAATACATCATTTAGTAATAATAAACCTTAAAATTTCACCAGCCTCTATTCCTCACAACGAAACGCGCAGCAACCTTAATACCTTCCCAAGTCTCGAAACCAGCTTGTCTTATAAATTCTGGCTCAACGAGGAATCCATTTATGGTCATTCCTCGTCCTCTGTACGCGGGTAGTTCAAAATCATAAGCTAATCTACCCCTGAGGAGTGCCTGCGCCCAATCACTGCCACCACCAGACATTACACCAAGGATCTGTGCAACGTTACCAACTCTATAGTTCGGATGTTGGCGCCATTTGACGGCATCTATAGCTCGGGCCATTTGAGTTCCAACTTGATTCAAAATAACATGGTTTGGTGGCAAATTTCCTCGCCTGGGAGCAGCGTGTGCATACAAAACCATGCTTCCAAAGCTGTGGATGTCCAGGTATAAACTCATTCTGCTTCTGTATGTATTGATTATGTTTGCGGTAATCCAAGTCTCTGGTTCTGAGAAAGCCCTGGGACCGTGGAAGGTGTCGCTGCAAGGGTCTCGGCTTGAGGAGGTTCCCCAGTAGAAGTCGTAATTCCGGTTTGTGTCGACTCCGATACAAGTTGCGTGGTGGCCTCGACGACGATTCTTTCTCCAGAAACGAGCCTGGAAATAGTGCAGAATTTCAAGTGCTTATAAAAATATTTGATAAATAGAACTCCTATGCCAGAAGATGACCGAGTCCTGATGATGTAGGACTCATAATTGCTACTGTACCCATCGTTTTTGGGCTCATAGTGATTCTTTTGACGTCTTATACTCATATTTATTGATTCCATAGTAGGTGAAAATTCTAATGCGAGAGGACAAAAATAGCTTTTTCAAAGATTGTTTGAAGTAAAATATAAATATATGGCACTAATTTTGTCAAGCCCTAGTTTCTTATTAACATTTGAAAGGATTGTATTAGTAGTAATACGAGTACAATATAGAAAATTAGTAACCCGATCCAACTAGTAAGAAATGAGACACTTACGTTGGTGTGAGTCCATTCGAAACCATCAGGGTTGGCGATAGGCAGAACAATCCAGTCGATGTTCTGGATGAGGTCCCGCTCTCTATTGTTGATAACCAGTTCCTGGATGGCCCACAGGCAGGCGGGGAGCGTCACCCACTCGCGAGCATGGAGGAGGCAGTTGAGGTAGATGATTGGTTTGGTTCTGCTCTATAAATAAATAAAGTAAATAAAGATAACTTCCATGTATCATTAAGTTAAAGATTGACATTCATATTCCCAATATGCAAAATACAACAGGACTAATTAATCCCTTTCAATGGTTAATAAATAAGTGCTTCTATAGCCTAAATGAATTTTTCAACACAAAATGACTTATTATTAGGAACTAGTCTATTTTGATAATGATATATTATGTTAATTATATAATTTTGTGACATTAATTTTGTTGACATTATACATGGGTACTAAATGAATTATTAAATTACTTACATCTTATATTTTAATATCATGATGGTATTGTGAAATCAGGCATGTCTCAGTATGACTGTAATGTGCAGGTACTTTGAGCATAGTTTAATATACCTAATTATCGAAATTGTGCAAAAAGGGAATGATCACTTAGACAATTCATAACACACATATTTTGCATGTCAATTGACGAAACATACTGGAAATTATTAATTATATGTGAACATCTTATGTACAATGTTTCTTGCAAATAAAATTCATTTCATTTCATTTCATTTCATTTTCATTTCATTTCTTAGATTTAATTTTAGTAGTCATAAGCAAGCAAAGTAACATTTTGTTGCTGATGATACATACCGTAAAGTTATCGGAGGAAATCTTCAAGTACTTAATGTCGCGGTTCTCGACGCTCCTTCCGCCTGAGACGACGCGAGCAACTCTTGGGAATCTGTTGGCTACGTCCACCAGATATCTGTCAACCTGAAAACAAAATATATTTAATTTGAACGTATGTTTTAAATTTATATTCAGTTTTATTGAAAACAGGCAATCAAAAAAAACAAAAACTAATTTTATAATTCTCGTATAGTCATCGAAACTATAGTTAAATTTTCCCTGGACTTGTTTTGTAAATACATGGCGTATACATTAAGTGAGGTTTATCTTACCACTGCATAACGGTGTATGACGTTAAACGATAGCCCAAATCTTGTTTGTCTTGTTGAATTGTTTTTAATTGTAGCTTCTTCCAATAATCTATCTTCCAAATCCAAATTCCTGTAAGTTTAAAATTAATAGATTTAAAAATTCAAGAAACACATGTTATATTACATTATTCATTGATTGCTTAATCGATCAGATGTTGAAATTGAATTGTGTGAATTTCGTCGACTAAGTTTTCTCTACAGGTCACATCAATCTCTTTCTTCATTGTCTCTGGGACAAGATATTCTACTTACTCTTTAATATTCTCGGTCTCAACCCTATAAGTTGCATTAAGAGCTATGATGCTATCTTCAAACGCTGGTTTCTTCTCTGGACCCACAAGAATATAACCTTCAGTTTCAGGGCTAGGGTATGTCCATATATCTAGATACAGACGTTCCACTAACTCTATCACCAGTCTGGCCTGGTCATAAGTATAGACCTGGACCCCGTATAACGAATGCCTGGAAAATATTCAAAATATTCAAAAACCAATATTTGCAATAAATCATTTGTTTAAGTAGAATCAGTTAATAATATAATCGATTTATTTCATCTTATATTAATACCATACCAATAGGACCCCATTACCTAAAATTACTACGGTATAATAAGCTTACCCATTATATTGCTCATGTTTAGCTTGAGTCAAAGAAATTGACGCCAAAATAAAAAAAATATGTCTCAACATTTTCGGTCACGCTGCAAAGTGGCCGAAATGTTGAAAACCAGATCAATTCAGAATGTCTGGGTTTTATAATAATTAGGACTGTATAGAAAAATATTATCTATTGAGATTTACGTCATAGGATATTATTATTTTGACATTAAGACGACGTGAGTATGATTAAGATTTTATTAATTATATTAACAATCGTAAGCGAATTTAAAAATTGGATTTACTTTCAGCGATGACTGAGCAAAACGAGTCCTAAAAACTTAATATGTCATAGGATGATGAGCGCAGTGTAGGGTTTCCATAAAGCATGCCACGTGATTGTCGTCAATAATGTGAAATAATCCGAAAGTTTGTGTTAGGTAAGGAGCATGGTGGAGCAGAGCTATGACATTAGGTAAGAGACAAAAGTTACGGACATTTTAAACAAAATTGACTCTTAAAAATGGAGATGGGCTGGACATTCTCTGAGGGACATACAAGCAAATTGGAGCACAATTGTGACAAACTGGTACCTGCGGGATGCCAACAGAAACAGAGGCAGACCATTCAGGAGATGGGAAGATGAGATAAAACAGACTGCGGGACCAAATTGGCGCAGGGTTGTACATGAAAGGACACAGTGGAAACAGCTAGAGGAGGTCTTTTCCTATAGGCAATTCGAAACTCGAGACATTGTATCATTATATATTTAATCTATTAAAACATTGTACCTATTTCTAATCTATGGATCATTTTAAGTTGTAATTCTATGACTTTCTTGTACTTTATAGACATTATGCAATGAATATAATGTAACAAAATTTGTGACATGTTTCAATACTTTCGAAATAAGGACTATTTTCATTTAGTAATAGATAGTAATTTTATCAATATCGAGAAAAAACTAGCAAAAAATCACGTTTGTTGTGTGGGAGTCCCCTTAAATATCAATTTTATTCTATATTTCAGTATTTGTTGTTATAGCGGCAACAGAAATACATCATCTGCGAAAATTTCAAGTCTGTTGCTATCACGGTTCACGATATACAGCCTGGCGAGTGGCGACAGACGGACGGACAGCGAAGTCTTAGTAATAGGGTCCCGGTTTTACCCTTTGGCTACGGAACCCTTATGATGTTATTAGTAATTTCACTACAAAACTGCATTGCAGGTTAGAACTTCTTAGGCTTTCGATTCTCATCTACTTTTTATATATTTCCATCAATCTCCAAAAAAAATGGCGTAACATTCAGAGAGATAGATACGATGATAATGAAGGTTTTAATACTGTCTGCCACTTGGCTACGGAATCCTTTTTTTTTTTTTTTTATCGTGGGGAATCCTCATGGATACCCAGTCGCCCGGGGGAGCGGCTGGGTTATGCCGGACTCTTACCGGCTAAACCCCACGGTGTTTCCTCCTCGCACCATATGACGGGAACACGGGAACGCTTGCGCAAACCTCCGCGAACCCGCCGGTGCTCGGCCGCTTGCGCAGCCCCTCCACGAGGTGGAGCATGGAGCTCCCCTCCAACAGCAAGGCCCGCCAGAAACACCTAAGCGGGCCTTACCTCCTCGGCGCCCATCCGTAAGGCGACGGACCCCCCCGGGACCGCCACCCAGGGGCCGTGGGCACGGGTAAGCTGATACCTGCGAAGCTTGCTCCTGCCTTCGCAGGCATCGACCTCCCATACCCCGCGGCGGATCTGATCTTTGGCTCCGCCGCAAACCACCAGACGGCCGCAGAGGACAGGGAGAACGGCAACGACACACCGACACTCCTCTTCCCCTGCGGCCCCGCCGCCGACGCATCTAACGGTGCGCCACCGTTTGGTCGCGGGAGATAGGGCGAGCGGCAACGACACACCGACACGCCTCTCCTGCCGCGACCCCTCCTGGCTGCAGGAGGAAGAAAACTCTGTCCCCCGCACCCCTCTTGGACGCATCCAGAGCGGGCCCATCTCCAGGCCCACTCCGAGCGTCCCCTCCTGGATTCCTTTTGGCTTCACCGTGGGGCCCAACCACGGCTACTGAGCCCCCCCATCGCGACAAGATTGGAATCCATCGGGGGGGTGGCTACGGAATCCTAATAAGTCTTCGCCTCAGTTGAGATTATCAATTTTGGTTTGAGTGGATTAATTTTATTATTACCTATATAGATATTATTAAAATTAAATCTCAACTAATTTAAAAAAGAAGTGAAAAAAAATAACAATAATTAATTTTAATTTTAATTTAGATAGATTTAATTTTAATAAAATTAGTTTAGATTTAATTTTAGGTATAATATTATGTCATGAAATAAATAAATAAATTTACTTAAAATAGGTATAAAAAAAATATAGATATTTAGAACATAGAATCGAGAGTCCTGTGAACTACGATGTCTCCATTCATTCAAAATACGAAATCATTTGTAATTCGTGCATATTTCGATCTTGTTGTGGTGTTATTCGGATTCATATAGTAATAATCTATGCTCCTGGCCATATTTGGTTCGGAAATACTTCTTTAAAACGAAATTATAACCAATTTTGATCAAAATTTTTATAACTTTGGTCGAGTTCCAAAAATTATGAATGAAAACTTGTAACTTTCTTTATTAACTGGTGTTTTATTTAGCTGGACTATAAAACTGTGCTCCTTAATTAATGCGACGTGAGATAGTGTTGTTTTTATTACAAAAAAAAGAAATAAGCAAAAAACATGCCCTCTTTGACATAAAAATGAGCAAAATTAAATTCGTTTTCAATTTCGTTTAACAATAGTATTTCGGAACCAAATATGGCCAGGAGCATCGATTATTACTATATGAACCCGAATAAAACCACAACATGATCGAAATATGCACGAATTACAAATGATTTTGGTATTACGAATGTATGGGAGACATCTTGGGTAAGCGGACTCTTAAGGGATTTGGACAGAGTGGGGCGCGTGTTCGTTGAAATATCTATACTAATGGAACAATAAACGACAGTAGAAAAAACAAGGAATAAATAATGCAGAAGTTTAATACAAGAAACAAATAAATTATTACACTATCGTAAATACTGTTAAGATCCAATGAATATCGTGGGTTTTGTAAGAGTCCATGGTATCAGATTATATCCGATTTCGAACAACATATCGTGCTCCCGCCTTGATACCTTCCCAAGTCTCGAATCCAGCTTGCCGTATAAACGCAGGGTCTACCAAAAATCCGTTAAGATTGTTCTGATTTCTATGTGCGGGTAGCTCGTAAGTGTAAGACAGTCTGTTCCCGATACGATGTTGAGCGTAGTCAGCGCAAACACCTGATGCTCTATAAAGGATCTGGGCGCTATTCCCAACTCTGTAATCTCGGTTCTGAGGCCATTTGACAGCGTCAATCCTCTGCGCCATTTCCACTCCAACTCTGTTCAAGACCAAGGAGTTCTGAGGTAGCTGTCTGTTCGCAAAACCGAAGAGAATCAAGCTTCCGAAACTGTGGACATCGAGGAACATGGCAATCCTCGTTCTGAATTCGCTGATGATGTTCCTGGTGACAACAGTCTCTGGTTCGGAGAAGGCTCGTGGGCCGTGGAAAGTGTCGCTGCATGGGTTGTTACTGGAAGCGGTTCCCCAGATGAAGTCATAGTTTCTGTTGAGGTCAACGCCGATGCAAACGCCGCTGCCGCGACGATTTTTCCTCCACATACGAGTCTGAAATTCAAGAAACAATTTTACTCACTTGCTATAACGATATTTTAGGCACACTTGGATAGAAGGAGGTTCTTGAGTTGATTTGCGACACGAACATTCTTTTATTTTTTAATTCTGCTAAATAATTTATGGATACTTTCAATTACTTTATTGGCTCAAGAATGGTTTGTAACTGAAATAATGGCTTAGACTTACAGTCACAAGCGTCAATTTAAATCCTCCGGTAGAATGTGAGATATATTGGCATATTTCAGCAAAACTGGGTATCCATGCGGCCAAGTTTATGGATGCGTTCGAGGGAAGAGTCAAAACGCTACAGGTTACCCTCAGAAACCCGTCAATCATGAAACATCTCCAGGAATCGTAGGGAAACCTAGGTCCGAGACTTTTCATTCGAGAGGTGTATGAAGTTTGATACCTTGGACTCAGTGGTGGACTGTGACAATACCTTTATCGTTCTTAAATCATTCTTAAAAGAAGATTTAGTACTGGAACGTAAAATGGGGTTGCGCTAAATATCATATAATATATAGTTTAATATTGAACAAGGTCAAAACTACAAGAACAGGAGAGTGGTTGCAGGACTTAACTTTTATTACTTACACGAGAATGCGTAAATTCATAGCCATCTGGGTTAGCGATGGGGAGGATGATCCAGTCAACGTCTCTGAGGAGGTCCGGATCGCTGTTGTTGATCACCAATTCCTGGATCGCCCACAGAGCTACGGGGAGCGTGACCCATTCCCGACCATGCAACAAGCATTGGATGACGATAACTGGCTTACTGGCGGTCTAAAAACGAGGAAAAATATTTGAATTGTTTATTTATGGAATGGTATATTGAATAAGCAATACGACAATCCCTCCTTTTTTGCTTCATGAAACTTGTTTGCCTGAGGATACCTAGCTACTCCAATTTTGAGCGAAACGTGCGTAAGGGAATTTTTGGAAGATTAATGGTGTGGGATACAGTGTTAGTGCTAAAATTTGATCTGGTTTTAAGGAGCGTTGTGTTTTAGATGCAGCCTGCTAAAGAGATAATGTATGATGAAAATAATATACATACCGCGAAATTGTTTGAGGAGATCCTCAAGTATCTGATGGCACGGCCTTCCACACTTCTCCCCGCGTTAACAACGCGAGCACGATTTGGGAACCTGGCGGCTACGTCTTGCAGGTATCTGTCCACCTGTAAGAATATTATCACAGTTTCAGAACAGTAGATAACGTCATCGTCTTAGTTGATGGACAATGGATATTCATTGTTGCACATAGGTTTCCTGGAACAATCGCGATAATTGCCACTTCTACTTTGCATAATTGAGCTTCGTCATTATAGCCCACATTTAGCCAGCGACCATGATTTGGATGATGAATGATCATTTCATAATTCATATGTCATCACTGGCAACACGCGCTATTCGGAGAGTTTAGTTTACAGACATTGGACGAGTAGAAATGTATCTAAAAAAAGTAAAGTTTGAAACGACAGATGTAAAGTTTTTTTTTATTATTTGAGCAAATTGAATTAATTCGCTTCGTATAAAAGTAAAGTGGTTTTTTTTAATTGATAAGCGTACCACAGCGTAGCGGTGTATGACGTCAAACGAAAGCCCAAATCTGGAAGACCTGGTAGAATTAGCTTTCAGCTCGGCTTCAGCCATCAAAAGGTCCTCCAAGTCTAATTTCCTGGAAAAATATATTTTCATAAAAATAGGTTGCATTTCAATACAAGATTGTAATTAACATACTCGTACATCAAAAAGGGCAAGGCAAAGCTAAAAGACCAGCAATAAGTTTAAGAGTTTGGATTTGCACTTACTCTTTGATGTTATACGAGTCGATCCTGTAAGTAACACCAATATTGGAGATCTCTTCTTCAAAAACCGGTCTCATTTCTGGTGGCACAAGTATCAGGCCCTCATTCTCAGTGCTGGCGTAAGTCCAGACGTCCAAATTGTACCGCTCCACTATATCCATGAGCTGGTCATTTTGAATCGGGTCCGATACGGTCACCTCGTATAAAGTATATCTGTGGAGTACGTGTTTTCGTTAGTAGAGGACATTTAAAGAAAGGTGGGCTATTATCGAAAGTTTTCTGTAAAAAGTTTTTAACAAAAGTTTTTTAAGTCAAAGGAGCCTGAAAGTTTTCTGCTGTATTCCAGCTGCTGTATTCCAAATATTAGTGAACAATCTTAATTATTATTTAAAGTTCATATTAAAAATTTTATTTAGCAAAAATTTATAGGTACATCACTTATTATAAAATCGTGGTTAAATGCCTCACCCTTCGTATTCTTCATGTTTGGCCTGAACCAAATAAATGGAAACAAATAAAAAGAACAGGACTTTAAACATTTTGACCGTGCTAAGGGCCAAAATAGATAAAGCAATTACAACCAAGCTTATCCATTTTAATGAATTTTAATCAGTGTTAAAAATCTGTATCTTGTAATTGTGGTTTGATCAATTATATTTGGACGTTAAGTCGATAATTCGTGATAAGTGAGATTTAATTACTAAAAGTAATTATACAGGATAGAGGACAAATCAGGACTTCTGCCGTTGATGATGATAATAACGTAGATTGACTTAGCCAAGATTTCAATCAAGGGTATTATGTGTACAAGAAAAGCCCTTCTAAGGGAACAAAGGCATTGACAAAAAGGGCACAATGTCCAAATGAAAGGTAAAATCCGATTTTAAGTTGGTAAAATTCGATTTCCATGATTCATATGTTTATATGTATATATTTAGGGTTTTGTGTGTTTTTAGTGAGGCGTACAAATTGAAGTACAACTATAATGTCACGTTATTAGATAATAATAAGTCTGTTATTTACAACTTGACGATTATAACATACGATAGCGCAGTGGTGAGGATTACTAGATTAGATTTGAAGAGTTAAGATACGATTACTGTATTAAAATTAGTATTAAGTATGCTCGCAAAAATGAAAGTTTGGTTCATTTGGATTTTTGTCGTAGCGGTTAATGCAAAATACGAGGAATACGAAGGGTAAGTCATTTTATAGGGCATCGGCTAACCATCGACAGTAACCATAGGAACGCAGCCTTCAGCAGCCAATTGTCGCCTAGGCGTAACTGAAGCAAACATTAACCAATCAGAGCATAGCTCGACGCTGCTATAAGTATTTTTGCAGAATTATCGGGCAGTATTCTAAGAATACTGCCCGATAATTCTGCAAAAATTCTGCAAAAACTTCAGCATTCCACGAGGGTAGGACTCCAGTTATCGGTAAAAGTAAGCTTGATTTTTTACTTACGCTAAAAAAATATTATGTAGATGGAGCTCATACTACGTGGCTCCATACGACTTCGACCAGCTGGAAGCCTTCAACTTCGTGGTGCAAAAGTATGACCTGGATGTGTACGGTCATCCGGCCATCAAGAGGGAAGGTCTGGTGATTGTTGATCCAGCCAACCAGAGGAACTTCACTGACGCCATGGAAGAACTGGGAATCAAGTACAGGATACATGTGAGAAATATGAAGACGTAAGTACTTATATACAATTGTCCACTTTTTTTTTTTTTTTTTTTTTTTTTAATTTATTTAATGTTACAAAGCATACATATAGGTACAAAAATATATCTGCACTAACAAACCACTAGAGTTTACAGTAAGTGCACATAATCTGTCATCTGTTATTACAGTTTTTTATAAAAAAGTCTTTAAGTTTTTTACTAATGTTTTTTGGAGTTAATCCATTCTTAAATTTGTAATCTAAATTATTTATTAAGCGAGGAACCATGTAGGCAGTGGTGCGCATTCCATATTTATTTTTGGCAGGTATGGTCACTAGTAAACTTTGTGCTGCTCTCCGAGTAAATCTTTCATATTTAAGTGTCTTTTGAATATCTAAGTTAAAAAATTGCTCTTTTAATAGTTGGTAATTAACCTTATCATATATGTTTATTACTTTACAGTGTTTAAATAAAATATTTTCATCCTCTTTCGCTTTTAATTTAATATTTAAGGGAACAATAGCTTTAAGAATCCTTACTTGTAACTGATAAATGTAATGAAGATAAGTTTTATCGGTTCTTCCATAGCTGCTCACACCATAACTTATGATTGAATCAGCCAGGGCATTATACAGTATCAACCTAACTTTATAATTTATTTTTTTCTTGATTATGTAAATATTTGCCAAAAAAGCTCTAAGTTTGTCGCATACATGATTTATATGATCATGCCAGTTAAAACGGTGATCAATTATCAACCCTAGATATTTAATAGAAGTTGGCGCTTTTTGTGAATTTGAGGGTCAGAGATCTTGGATGGATTAAAGAAACTGACTAGTTGAACTTATTGTGTTATTCTTCGAGAAGTTCAAGTCTGCCAGGTAAAGGTTTTGGTTTTGGCAAACCAATTCAGTGTTTCAGTGAATTGCGTAGACTTAGAGTATCCTAAAGGATAAATCTATAGAGTGTCCTAATAGGACTGATACAGTATCTCACAGCTATCTTTGATATCGGTACTCCATCGTAAGATCCCATTGGTCATCTACTTACTTACTTAGTACTTAGGTAATTATTATTTTTGAGTCACTCTTGCAGGCACTTTGACCTTGAAGACGAGATGTTTACGGATAAAGTTACGCCAAATTCAGGCAGGATTGGTGGAAGGTTACCATACAATGATTATCAAACCGTCGAAGCGGTATGTATAAATAATTTTTTATTTCGGAATTTATTTAAAAAATACCCTGAATTATGTCCATCAAGATCTTAATGTTATGTTTTACAAATAATAAATAGGTAATCATGATTCATGATACTAAAATACTTACGAACCGTTTTATCAAACCTTGGATGGAATTGATGAAATAGGCACTTATAATTCTTAACTATTACAGATCTACAGATACATGGATGAAATTGCAGCATCGCATCGAAACGTAGCCAGAGTCGTCACTGCTGGAACCACCTTCCTCGGCCAACCCATCAGATACATGAGGATCTCTACCACCAACTTCCAAGATGCCCGCAAACCCATCATCTTTTTGGACGGAGGCATGCACGGAAGGGAGTGGCTGTCGATACCTCCTGTTACATATGCGATCAACCAGTTGGTGGAAAATGTGACAGATCCTGATCTATTGAACAGATTTGATTGGATCCTATTGCCGGTTGTGAACCCTGATGGATACAGAATATCGCGTCAAGGTGTAAGTATCAAAAAGAAGGATCATAATTCTACAAACTGACGAAATCCATCGTTCGTCGTTAATTTTAGACGATGGACGTGTTTTGTTTTGAATGTCCATTCTCCAACTACGGTTTTGCCCCGCTTGCTGTAGCAAAAGCGCTAGATCCAAGGCTGTCTTTGACTCTTTTAATATCAAGCAATCTATTGTGAGGTCTGATAACTCTGGATATTCTGATGTAGATCTTAAAATTAATAAAAGCATTGAATTGCAATAAATAATTCCCCATTTTTCTGTATTATTTCATTAAAATATTTGGTTTTCAGAGTCCCACATGGAGGAAAACTCGGTCCATTATCCCTGACAACCAATGGAGTCGCATGTGTCCTGGAGTTGATGTAGACAGAAACTTCGACTTCGTCTGGAACACCATTGGCACTAGTGACAACCACTGCTCCTACGTCTTCCCTGGACTTAATCCATTCTCCGAAATAGAAGCCAGAGTTATCAGGGACATCCTGCACGAAAACAGGAGGATCCTGATGTATATTTCCTTCAGCAGTTTCGGAAGCTTCATCATGTATCCGTGGGCGTTTGATGGTTCGTTATCCGAGCATGCGTTTAGACAGCATTCCGTTGCTATAAGTATGGCGGACGCGATAAATGCGAGGAAGCTCGCAAATTTCACTGCATACAGAGTTGGTAACGCCGGTTTGGTCCGTGGATCTGGAATGGCGGGAACATCTATAGATTACGCTCATAGTGTTGGAGTACCTCTGTCTTTTACCATCGATTTGCCAGGTCTTTTTGGCGGTTACTGGAAGAACCCTATATGGATTGAACAAATAGTTCTTGAAACCTGGGAAGGCGTTAGAGCGGGAGTTCGAAGAGCTTTGGCGACTAATTGAGCATCGCGACGATAAAAACTTAAGTGACATTAAGGCATTATTATTATTTTTGGAGCTCTATTTGGAAATAAAAATTACGTGAATTCATTTTAATTACTTTTTCTTGATAATATAATATTGGATTTAAAATGATGATTTATCAATTTTTCAGTGCAACATTGCACAATAAATTTTACATACAATCATACTATCAATTGTTATTAAGTATTGTATTATTAACTCACAATCAATCAAATGATATATTGAATGCAATGATGTTAATGCCCGGTGGCTTGGCTTTCTTATCCAAGGTTCAAGGTTCGACCGTCAGGAACTCAGCTGTCTTTTTGAAGTTATTTGTAGCTGATGTTTGGGTTTGTATAAACTAAATATATCATTTCCTTGACGCGAAAAGATAGCATTTCCATATAATATACTATACTATTTTTTAATTTTTACACACATCGCAGTTTGCAATCTAGCCCCAAAGTAAACGATAGTTTGTGTTATGGGTATTTGTTAACTGATAAATATACATAAAATTTAACATTTATTATAAATAAATGCAATATAATTATTGAAAAACACCTAGACACTGGAAAACATTCATGATCATCACACAAACACAGAACCCACTACCTCCGACACAGACGGCAGGTTCTTTACCACTACGCCAGTCGGTCGTCACTTGTTTAATAGGTATCAAAATTATCGCCCCCGAAAGGATTTGAACCCTCGATCCCCAGCTATCGCGACTGGGTTTTTGCCACTGAGCTACTGGAGAAACTGCCGTGGAGATGATAATTTCGATACGCATTCTATTCAGTCCTAGGCGACAGTTACGTATTAAATAATTTAGGAATAAAATAGTGTGCAAACACAGACTTGTATACTAAAGACAGGGCGAACAGCGTGAAAAAATATCGCTAGTTTAAGGGTGTCATAAGTACCAACAGTATAAGGCCACGGGGTAGTTCGGTCAGCGGCGACGGCGGGTGTTTTGACAGATGACGCTACTGTTTGCTTGTATGAAGAAGGTTTACGAAAAATGTTCGGATCGGCCTATCTTTGCTATTTTTATCTATTTGTGCAAATCACTAACAAAATTATAAACTACCGTTTTGATTTTTTTAATGATTTACGAAAAAATAATACATTGTTCTTCGGAGCGAGGTATTTGAGGTAGGGATGTTCATTAAGTAACCGAGCCTAAAGGTCTAGTTTAATTTACAAGTTTCTGAACCATACCCACTGCAGGTGCTGTTGTGAGGTTGTATGTTTATATTAAACTAGTTTGAACGAGTACGTGATGAAGTCTTGAGTACGTAACAATTACATTTAGTTTCTCTAACTACAAGTGTGTTAGGACCAGAGCACACTGAGGATTTGTTGCATGGCAAAATTTCTGAAAGCGTCGGCGAAATCCTATGGTCTTTACCAAAATGATGAAAATTGTATAGAGCTACTTTTGTACATCTATCTGTCTATCACAACTCTTTACTTATTGATATTTGGTTCAGCTCAAGTAATAACTTGTGATCGACAAATTTATGAAGCTAAAGTACCTTGAAGCACACACAATTAATTATTGCTTATCTAGAAAATTACAGATTTTGATTTTCATACTAGGCATAACCTTAAGTTGAGGGCTATGAAATTAAATAAAGGAAAGGTATTCGATTTCTAGTTTCTGAGCATTAAAAACTAAAACATGTACGAACATACACACGACAAAGTTTAAATAACTTATTTAAAAATCCTCAATATGGAGAAAATTTATGAGACCGAATCCAGAAATTTCGTTACGGAATTTCTAGATTTGGTCTCCATGCTCAAGGCCCACGATAGAGCCGGAGTAGGGAATGTTAGGTTATTTTCGTTATGGAATTTCTGAATACGGTCTCCACGCTCAAGGCCCGCGATAGAAGCAATAGCTTATTATTTATTTAATTATTTGTTTCGATTTAGGCTCTTTCGTGAGCACTTACGAACGTCAATTTACAAATTGACGTTCATAATTTTATATGGCAAAACGACGTCAGCCGAATCAACTTATTATGCAATTAAATTGCTTAATTAATTTATAAGGCTATCTCAAATAAAATTAGACAATATTGCATAACAAAGTCGCAAGTCTGCTCCAAGTTAAAGTTTAGTTCTCAAGTTACGCTTAACTTGGATACACCCGCGTTGAACCGTGAACTTACGAACTTCGGCATGATACGGGTAACTTGTGTACATATGGATTATTTATTATATTTAGCTACCCTCCATTTGAGATACGACTTTTAACCGACTTAAAAACAGGAGGAATGTTTTTTTTACACACCTGATGGTAAGTGACGATGCAGCCAAAACCTATCGATTTCACTTGAAAAGAGGAAGTAATGTCTAAAGGTTTCTACACAGCATCGTGCCGGAACGCTAAATCGTAGTGGTGTGTCTTTGCTGGTAGGGTGGTACCTAGCCACGGCCAAAGCCACCAGACCATACTTGACCCATATTTTGTAAAATTGGCACTTGCAGTGATGATTACTGTTGTCTATGGTTTGTTATACATTGCTGCTTTATTAAGTGAAACGAAAGTAAGATTTATGGCGAACCTTCAAGGGATCAAAACTTCATGTCAAATGAGCTCGAGTGATCACTGTGTGATCATCACTGAGATGCAAAATAAGGACCCCGAGCCAAATTAGAAACGTAATCCGCGGTGGGAATCGAACCCGCTACCTCTCTTTCGAATTTGTATTATTATTACAAATCCGATGACATATTCATCAATGTTGTGATTTAAACTTGTAGGTTAGCCCTTCTAGCTGCAAAACAAGCTTATTGCTTGAGATATTACTCTTGGTTTCTTGACAATTACTACAGCTGCCGGGGTAGAAGCCGTATATTTAACCGATCTTTGGTGAAGTTTTGTTTAAAAATAAAAACTATAAAGGCAATTACTTTTAAATTTAAAAATCATGTATTTTGGGTCGTTCATCTAAAATCGTTGAGAAGCAAAAACACGATTGGATAAAATTTTCTCGATAGAAAGTTCCCCAAAAGTTGCTCCAAAATCTGTTTTTCTCATTTTTATCGGAAACTACAATGGATGTAATTGTAATTTTTGTTTTAATGTGCCGGTAATAGTAATATCTACAAAGTTGAGAAACAAATTTTTGATAACTGGCTTAGGTAAAAGTTTAATTAGGTAAAAGGTCGTTTTGCTGTTATATTCTTCCGCGACGCTGCATGTCGCACCCATCAAAGTATCCGTGAGAGTGACAAAGACAAAAATAAATTCAATAATAAGAAAGAATAGACCCCATTGGGTTATCGCATAGCATCGTAATGGTATGCTAAATCTCTAAGAGCTTGGTTTCGCTTAGCGATGGGTAAGTTACTTAAGAGTTACTTAAGGAATTCTCAGCATACATTTAAAATATTAACAAAACTTTAAACATTATACTTGCACGAGCATACTTAAACACTCACAAGTATTTTAATCTCTCGCAAACTTCAGCGAAATTGCACTAACTATGAGCTAAATGCCTACATTACAACAAGTTAAGTTTAGTAATTTAGTTCTATTATTTCTCTATGTGTAGGAGGTAATACCTATGTAAAGTAATGCCTATGGTGGATGAAATAGTCAAGATAGGCCCATCCGAACATTTTACGTAAACGTTTATTCAATACGCTAGCCCGCCCAGAATATTGGCCCGATTTCAATAAAACTTTAAGTCAACTCCAACTATAAGAAACTGTATGCAGGGCCATTCATAGCTACGTTTTATTTGAAACGATTTAAAAGTTCTTTTTATTAAAGAAGACTTGGTTACTTCATTTGTTTGTTGGTTATTTTTCGAACAGTTTATTAGTTTTCTTTATTTCTTTGCAGTAGTGAAATACGGATAAAATAATCATTGCTGTATGAAAATAATATAGATATTCCTTTACAATTATAGCGACTAAATTTGAAAATGTTTGTTTCTTCTTTTACGCTACAAGTACCTTTTGTGTGTCTGCATTTTAATAAAGTTCGACAGAAATCACCATTCAGAGGACACATACATATTACCTATCCTAAACATATAATACCTTTAAACGAGCAATTCTTGTATATATGTAATGAAATGAGTGACATTTCATTCATTTGAATTTGCCGCGCTTCGCGTATCTGTTGATCGTATTCTATTGATCTGTGTCTATGATTTAAAATGGCGTGGGACGCGCAGATTGTTTTGTGCATTTTATTGTTATAAAAACTAATAGAAAGAATGTGATTGAGGACTCGAGATATAGTGAACTTTAAATGTCGTTTCTTTGTTATTTCAGGTGAGATAGAAGTGTAATTGTCGTAACTTGATAATAACTTGATAATTGTAGACTTGTTAGGTAAATAAAACAAAACTTTGTTATTTCAGAGAAACAATTTGTGTTTTATTTTGGAGATCCTCAATGTCTTATAAAACGACATTTTTGTGAACTAAAAGAAGATGGACCGGCTTCAATTTGAGTTTACAATAATAGCCTCAAATGATGGCAAATCAAATGTATTAGCTATAACCTCAATATCTACTGAAGAAGGAAAATGTTATGTTTTACCCGAGGAACTGAAGCCGGTGAGTCATCATACATATATTGTTAAAACGAACACTTTCACAAAAGTAAAAAATAGCATTAAAAAAAGACACCAGAGTAGAAAAGTATGGATAAAGTTGGATGAAAATCTAAAGAAGACATATGTAGATGAGGAAGGTAATATGCAATTTTTAGATCAATATTTAGATGAAGTGAGCACAACACAAGCAAAGGACAAAAATGACACTTTGCAACAAATCTTGGAACAATTAATAGAAACTACAACTAAGAAAGAAAGTCAACATAACTTAAAACATATCTCAGAAAAATTTATTATTGAAAAATTCACAAGCAAAAATCCTAATGCGATGCAATGGATAGAAATTTTTGAAAAAGAGTGTGCGCGCTTTAATATAACAAAAGATGAGACAAAAATAGATATTTTGAGGTTATTTTTAGATAAACCTTGTTTGGATTGGTATAGCTCGATGATCATAAAACTAACAATAAATTCTGAATGGAGTGAATGGAAAGACAAGTTTTTAGAAACTTTTAAAAACCAAGGATGGGACATAGTCACATATGCTCTCGCATTTAGGTATAAAGAAGGACAGTTAATTGATTATGCCATAAAAAAAGAACGGCTTTTATTAGATATAAACAAATCTATAGATTCCAAAACAATGATAGATCTTATTGCAACTGGTTTACCTGGATTTATCTTAAATAAGTTAAACAGGGATGAACTCAACAACACTACTGACTTGTTCAACGAGATAAGAAAATATGAAGGCACGATGTATAAGAAAAACTCAACTAACATAAAGAGCAGTACATTTTATAATAAAAATAAAACTTATGAGAAGAAGTCATGTAAGACTTGTGAGTCTTTGGACAAAGGAATTAGATATCATCCGGAGGAGTCATGTTGGTTCAAGAAAAATAAAAATGAACCTGAAAAAGTTCTTAAAACTAAAAATGTAAACAATAACTCCATAATTGAAGTAGACATAAATACTGAGAAAAAAACTAGTAAGCACACCATTAATCAAAATCAAGCTTTTATTAGAAAATAAACTAGAAGTGAGTGGTATTTATGATTCAGGCTCACAGATTTCTATAATAAATTCAAGATTAATAAAAGTAAAAGAAAAAAAAGATGATGTGAACATAGCATACATGAGAACGGTTAATGGTGTGAAGAAGATGGATGGCTTGATAACAATAAAAATTAAAATATTTGATTTAGAAGAAGAGGTGGATGTATACATAGTAGAAAATGAAGATTTTGATGATTTCATAATCGGATTAGATATGATAAAGAAATTCAGATTAACCCAAAATGAGAACTTGCAGATAGAACAAAAGAAAATAACAAATAAAATAGACAGGATGTCTAAAGATAACAGAAATGAAGATAATAATATAAAAAAATATACAGTAAATTTCAATGAACACATAGAAACAGAGGAATTTATAAGTATGACAGACCATTTAGATAATCAAAAGAAAATTGAGATAGAGAAAATTATAAAGGAATAAAAAACAATATTTGCTAAGGACAAGTATGATATAGGTTCAGTTAAAGATTATGAAGCTCGCATAGATTTACAAGTAAATAAATATTGTAGTAAAAGACCATACAGATGTACAATACAAGATAGATTAGAAATTGAAGAGCAAATATCGATGTTACTAAAGAACAATTTAATAGAAGAATCATACAGTCCTTTCGCTGCTCCAGTGACATTGGCGTTTAAAAAAGGTGAAAATAGAAAATCCCGTTTATGTGTAGATTTCAGAGAGTTAAACAAAATAGTTATACCACAAGCTCAACCATTTCCTTTGATAGATGATCTAATTATTAAAACTAGAAATTGCAAGTATTTTACTACACTAGATATAAACTCAGCATTTTGGGCAATACCATTACGGGTGGAAGACAGAAGTAAAACAGGATTTGTCACACAAGATGGCCACTTCCAGTGGACCTGCCTCCCTTTTGGCTTGAAAACATCACCAGCAATTTTCCAGAGAATCTTAAGCAATATTCTAAGAAAACACAATCTCACAGGATACTCTGTTAACTATATCGATGATATTTTGATATACTCGTCTACCTTTGAAGAACATATAAGGCACATTAGAAATGTATTAGAGGCAATAATTAAAGAAGGCTTTAGACTGAAGTTTAAGAAATGTACCTTTGCTTCAGACTCGGTAAAATACCTCGGCCATATAATTCAGAACAATTCACCATTTACTCAGATCACAAACCTCTAGAGAACATGAACATTAAATGCAGGACAGATGAAGAATTGGGTGATCTCACATACTACCTATCTCAGTATGACTTTACCGTAAAATATATACCTGGTAAAGAAAATGTAGAAGCAGACTGTTTGAGCCGAAACCCTGTATTAGAACCAGAAGATAACAGAGAGGAAACATTGAGAATAGTTAATTTAATACAAATAAAAGATATAGTTGGAGACCAAGAGAAAAATGAAACAATAAGAGAAAAGAAACAAAATTTAATACTAAAAAATAATATCTATTATAAAAAAATAAAGAAACAGGAAAAGATTATCCTCTCAGAAGAATTTAGTAAAAAACTTATAAAAAAGGTGCATGAAGATTTATGCCATATTGGGATCAGACAACTGCAGAAAAAAATAAGTTCAATATATACGGCTATAAACCTAACAAAAAATATCATAAATATTTGTAAAACATGTGAAATATGCATAAAAAATAAATCAAGATGTCAAAAAAAAATTGGATTAATGTCACAACTGGGACCAGCTACCAAACCATTTGAAATAATGTCAATGGATACTATTGGTGGATTTGGAGGATCTAGGTCTACAAAGAAATATCTACACCTTTTAGTAGATCACTACACAAGATATGCATTTATTGCGACTTCGAAAACCCAGAATGCATGTGACTTTATAAATTTAACAAAGAAAGTACTAGAGACAGATGAGATTGGAATTATCCTGACAGATCAATATCCGGGCATAAATTCAAGAGAATTTAAACAATTTTTGCAGGAAAATAATATTAAACTAATTTTTACAGCCGTGAATACACCATTCTCGAACGGCTTGAATGAAAGATTAAACCAAACAATAGTAAATAAAATAAGGTGTAAAATGAATGAGAAAAATAATAAGAGAACATGGACAACACTGGCAAGAGAATGTATACAAAAATATAATGAAACAGAACACTCCGTTACAGGTTTTGCACCAAAATATTTACTGGATGGTACAAATGTCAGTATTCTACCAAATGAATTCAAAACGATGGAAAAGGAAGACAAGTGGATTGCTGATAGAAGATTGGCATTAGAGAATACAATAAAATCTCATGAGTATAACAAGAAAATATTTGATAGAAATAGAAAAATGCAAGAATTTAATGTAGGAGACAGTGTATATGTAGAAAATGGAAATAGACTGAATAGAAAGAAATTAGACGAATTAAAAATAGGCCCTTTCAAAATAATAGAGAAAATATCGAATTCCATTTATAGGATTGATACAGGCAACAGAAAAACAGAATCAACATTATTTCATATAACAAAATTGCAACCTGTCATAACAGAGGCTGAAGAAGATGAAGGAGATGATAATGAATATGAAGATGACTTATAAGTACATTTTACAGATATATTGCTTAGAATTTTCGCTCTTAGGGGGGGAGATGTAATGAAATGAGTGACATTTCATTCATTTGAATTTGCCGCGCTTCGCGTATCTGTTGATCGTATTCTATTGATCTGTGTCTATGATTTAAAATGGCGTGGGACGCGCAGATTGTTTTGTGCATTTTATTGTTATAAAAACTAATAGAAAGAATGTGATTGAGGACTCGAGATATAGTGAACTTTAAATGTCGTTTCTTTGTTATTTCAGGTGAGATAGAAGTGTAATTGTCGTAACTTGATAATAACTTGATAATTGTAGACTTGTTAGGTAAATAAAACAAAACTTTGTTATTTCAGAGAAACAATTTGTGTTTTATTTTGGAGATCCTCAATGTCTTATATATATATATATATATATATTTCTATATAATCCGAATCTCGGAAACGGCTTGAACGATTTTCATGAAATTCAGTATACATGGGGTTTTGGGGGCGATAAATCGATCTAGCTAGGATTGATTTTTAGAAAATGTCGAATTTACCAAAAAAAATATAACCCTTGCTGCCATCTATTGGTGGGTAGATATACTACCGAGCAATGCTCGGTCACCCAGATATTATCAATTAAACTAGAAATTTAACAAATTCAGTGTTTTGATTGCAATATTGAGTGAATATTTCTACAAAAATCTATGGACTTATACAACGTGTTCAGGACGAATACGAACAACTTCGAGGTATTGAACAGACCACTTATAGGAATCGAACCACATAAGAAATAATTTTTAAATAAAATAAAAAAATAAAATTCAGTTTTCATACAAAGTAATTCAACTATTTCCAACTATCCATGTTACACACACCTTTATGCAAAAACTGACATCGTCGCATTTTAAAACATAACTTATGAATGGTCTTAATTTTACTAAACAATGAACACTGTTTATGCCACAAGCGAGGGTTGTCACAATAAGGATTAATTGAAAAATTAAAAAAAAAATTATTTGTCAGAATTTTATCAACGATTCGTATCGTTTTAAAGAATGGGTTAAGTAAAGTGCCTTAAACAGTCATCTATGTGTGAATTTAAAAAATATGAATGTGGAAGAAAGGAAATTCAGGATCAATAGTAGCAATCTGCTGAACACGAGTTCGAGCTTCCCCTCGATTCTCGAAGAGATAGGCCAACAGTCCATCACGCTGGCCTCATGCAGATTGGCAAATATGGATTGGCATATTACACATACCTAAATCGATAGAAAATTCCCTATGATTACTCGTATTTGAAAATCATCGTAGGGAATTTACTGAAATTTTCGCTTATAACATTGCTTAGCTCGATGTTTAATAATTTTATTAATACCTGTACCTAATTAATAACATAATATCATATTATGCATGTAAATTGTAAATAAAAAAAAGTCAATTTCACATTGTACCTTAAAGCTACAACCCTAATAATATCGGCTGGACCGTCGCACACTCAAGGGGGCTTCAACAATAAAGATAAGGAAACAATTAGTATTTCGATCGCAGTTTAACTAAGGGATACGTATACCTGAGAGAAAGAGAGACCCGAAGTTCTACAAAAAACTTCAGGAGCTTATGAACTTGCTGCGCGCTCTTGTTATAATTTTTAACAATATCGACAATCGATACTGAGAATCTTACTGATGAACTTAATTGTTTACCTAACTATTCAGTTATGAACTTATACGAGCTTGCTGACCTACGTTTACGCAGACAAAAGTATGTTTGTATTTTTGAGTATGGTAAATGTAATGTACACAGTATGTTAGCTTGAGTGAATTTAAATAGATTCAGCTTACTTCGGTATTCTACCTTTTACGAATACCTACTAACAGTGTAAATAAAGTCTTTTTATTGGCAGGAAGTAGGTAAGTACATAATGACTTCGGTTACAATCATAAAGTTTAAAATTAATTATTTTCAATATTGCCAAAATGTAAGAGATTGAAATCTAAGGAAAATTTATATTCTATCGTTCGCGAAAAGACTTTATCGATGCCGACAAGATAGCTTCTACTGGCACATCACTACTCAGACCGTAGTTGTAGTATTTTTGAATGATTTAAGTTTGGCAACGTCGCAAAAATAAGAGTGCGGCATATGGGACACATTTTAGGATCTATTTACAAAAGAAAAATTATTATCTCCGAAAATATCCATTTTAGAACATATGTTCCTTAGCCATTTTTGATTACTTTTCGATAAGGAACCTAACCCTAGAGTTGTTCGTATTCGTCCTGAACACGTTGTATTTCACCTCGATACCGGAATATCGTCAAGAAAATTAATTCAACAAACTGTGAGAATTTAAAATCTTTATCTTTATAACTTGCATTACTGAAATAAAGGCTAGAAAATACAAAGAAAGTAACGTGAAAATATTAAAACTAATTTCTTTAAATAATAAACGATGATAATATTATTAAACGTAAATCTTTCAACGTCTTTTAATATTCTATAATATTCATTAAAATTCCCCGCTAGTTAATTACCTGCTAACACGTTATATCGACTAAGAATTAGGATTCATCTAGATGAGGCATTGGTTAATAATTTTATTATTAATCTTTTTAAAATAATTGTAAGACTCTTTGTTAAATTAAAGAAAAGGAATAATTCTAGAAGTATAGAAAATAGTGAAATAACATAATATGCCGATCGCCCTGGCGCTGGTTCGAGAGGCCGTGGATTCGAGTCCCGCCTAGGAACTTTAGTCCAATTTGGAACTTCGTGATATGGAGATCTTATTTATTTATTAACTTATTCATTGTTTACGCTTCCCTCTGTAGATGTTATCAAGTTCGTTACACCCAAAATCTGTACGCGATTTCTTTTACCAGTTAACAGAATGGGCATACATGCGTATGCCCATTCTGTTAACTGGTAAAAAAAATGTTTTATTTTCATTCATAGATTTTCGAGCATTTTCTTTGTTGTGGACTTTTATTTCCCTTTTCCTTTTTTTAATCGCCTAACTCCATGCGCGATTACCCTCGTAAAATAAACTTTGATTTAAAAAATAATGGGTATTGGACCTTTCCAGTAAACCTTAGCTAAGTCATTGATCAGGAGAAGAGAGAATTCATTAAAATTTCTCATCTAGAATCCAAAGGCACAGATGCAGTGGCCATCGTCCGCGCTCATTGATATAAAAATAAATAAATAAAATAAAAAATAAAAATAGCTTTATTTTCCTTCTACACACAAAGTGAAATACATCGTTTTTGCATAATCTAGGTTAGTAGTTTGGTTAGTTTTACATTTTAATTGACTTTGTTTAGTGTTAGTATTGTTAGTGTTGCCTACTTGGTACTTCTAGCATTTAGTGTCTATTATACTAATTATATATGTATATATTTTTGTATATATTTTTATAAAGTAGAAGGACCGCTGTCTGCGGTGAAAGCCTCCTCTAATTTCAGCCATTTAGCTCTATTTAAGGCGACTCTACTCCACGTTTTTCCTGCTATCTTTAGGATGTCGTCACTCCAGCGCAAGGGAGGTCGGCCGGGTCGTCGCTTTTTATCGATGGGGTACCAGTTGGTCGTTATTTTAGACCATCGATCGTCTGTTGTCCGTTGGATGTGCCCAGCCCATCTCCATTTGAGGCGACAGACTTTCGTTGCAACCTCTCTTGCTCCTGTTGTTTTTCTAATTGTTTTGTTTTTTATTTTGTCCTTAAGTTTGAGCCCTAAGAAGCTTCTTTCTATGCCTCTTTGGCAGATCTTGATTTTATTGATATTTATTTTGCTTAGTGGCCATGTCTGACATGCGTAAGTAAGGCATGGAAGTAAGCATACTTCCATGGCTTTAGTCTTAAGTTTGACAGGTAGCTTGCTTTTAAATATCTCTTTCATTGCCCAGTATTTATTCCAGGTGTTTTTTATTCGTCGTTCTACTTCGCTATCAGTGCAGGCTTTAAATTTGATGAGGTGTCCTAAGTAGATGTATTCTTCTACGTATTCCAAACTGGTCGATGAAAGAGTTATTGGTACTTTTTGTCTGTTTGTCATTATTTTTGTTTTTTCTTGGTTTACTTCGAGTCCTATCTTTTTGCTCTCCTTACATAGTGATTCCACCATATATTGCATCTCTTCTGGATCTTCTGAAAGCAAGACGATATCATCGGCAAATCTTAGGTGGGACAGAAGCTTTCCGTGTAGGTTTAAGCCTCTATGTTCCCAGTCAAGCTTCCTGAAAATTTGCTCGAGTACGGCGATAAAAATCTTAGGAGAGAGCGGATCTCCCTGTTTTGTGCCTCTTCGTATTTTGAAGCTAGGTCCAGGTTTTTCCAAAATTATCCTCGCAGTACTGTTTTGATATATTGCTTTAATCAGGTCTATGTATTGATATATTTAATACTAAGGATTTCGGGTCAGCGCTAAAAAGTGTCCGAACCTAAAGAAATCCAAAACGCGAAAAGAGTTCTAAAATTAGGCTGTATAATAATGGTTTAAGGTGTTGCGGCCCTACCAGCCCGCGAAATTCAAATTCTATTTAGTTTTTCGCAAATATTAGACTAACTACACTTTGTAGATTTATGGCAGTGCATTTTGCGGGCCTACTTTTTGTGCATCTACATGTTTTTAACAGAAACTTTGTTCGAAAGTTCCCACTCATCTCATATTGGTTCCCGAAAGATATTTTTTTGCAGTTTCCCAGATTTCGAGCTATCGGGAACCAATATGAAGTAAATGAGTATTGTTGAGCAGAGTTTTTATTGAAAACATGTGGGTGCATCAATGTTGTGCTCGCAAAACTCATTGCCATTAGCCTTCGATGTGTAATTAGCCCACTATGAGCGAAAAACTAAATAAAATTTGAATTTTCGCGCCCGGATGGTACCCATCGCCCTTAAGACATAAATTACAATGTTTTAGTTTGTTTATAAAACACACACATGTACCCTCGTTTATATAGGTTTTCTCCGGACACTTTTTTTCGTGAATTTTGTATTACACCCGGGGTCCATAGATTTATATGCCAATGTCCGCGCTCCACGAGCTGCGTTTTCATTTGCAAACTTTACTGCACTTCAAACTCTGACCTTCTATTCATTATAATAATATAACTTAGGGTACTTTTTAACCGATTTAAAAAAAGGAGATTCTGGTTATTACACGCTTTTATTTAACTTGCAATGTAGGTAAGCACATTTATTCGGGTGCAATCTTGTAAATCAATTTTAAATGATTATGATATTTTCAAATGATTGATCTGAAATTTGGTATACAGGCAGGTCAAGTCCACTTATCACGTGATCAAGGTCTACAGGTAGGCGTTTCGGTGTACTAATTTCAGAGGGCCGCCACGCGCCGGATACTTTGCTCGCGTAAGTTCGAATACGGTCTACCTATTTCACGTACGTTCTAGGGCTACCTCGTCATCGGGCTTGTTCTTTCCGGAGGCGTCGCCAGGTGCTATTGCGAACTGAATTGCACTTTTTGTGTCAGCGAATTATGGAGGAATAAAGAAACATCACATACCTACATACATAAATACATACATACATACATTCATACATACATACATGAACCCTAAAAACATTACACTCCTTTTTTTAGGCAGTCGTGTAAAAATAGCACCTTTAAAAAAATAGTTGCTATTTTTTTAAATCATCTTTCCGAGTGAGCCTTCTGTACCATTACCTAGGTACTATTAGGTATTCCGTGTGTTAACAAATGAATTTCAATGAGTTAGAATATTTTGAACTTTTCTATTAAAAATACATATTTTTTCTCAAAATACGAGGATAAATTGGCCACTTCTCTAATCTAACCCTAATTTTCCTCACAGGCAAAAGTTTGTACACGTATTTGTAGCTTGCAGTATATACGCTTCCGATCCAAGTACAAATCAAGATGCGAGCAGTAACATGATCTCAATAAAACTTTGTATTCCTCACTACGTATACCTGACTGATACATTCCCATTTCCCACCTCGCGGGAAAATGTGGGCCGTAAAAGCACATAATAACCCCCCCCCCCTCCCCCCTTCCTCTCCCCTCGTTATCAATGTTCGGCGAGAATTGCGGAGTATCGCAAGTACGAGGTATCGATATACTATGAAGGAAATATCGGAGTTTACCATCTCGGTATCTAAAGGTACTTTTCTACATGTGGAATAGATTGACTACTTGCTCTGAATTCAAAGAAGAAAATTATTTCATTCAAAATAAAAAAGAATTTATTTTTCACTAAGTACAGGCTTTTATAAAATGTCAAACTCTATCGCCACGTCCGGAAAGCTATCTTTTACACCGAGAAGAACGGGCAAGAATTTCGGCACTTGCTGTTTTTTCATTGAAATGAAATGAAATGAAATGAAATTCGTTATTTCACATAGGCTTAGATATAAGCTCTCATGAAATGTCGAGACTCTACCGCCAGGTTCGGAAAGCAGGTTTGCACCGAGAAGAACTGGCAAGAAACACGGTGCATTCTGAAGTGCATTCCAGAGTACTGGGCATAACAGGAATAAAACGGCCAAAAAATCATGAAAAAACTTCATCAATGTCAAAACATGGTTTTCATTGGTTTTGATTGGTCAAAAGCAAAACCCGTGTTTTCACAATTATACAGTTCTTAAAAGATGGATATATTTTTACGGGATCATGGGGCTGATATCTCAGGAAGAATATCGTGGTAAAGTGGTACCTTAGTTGCTACCAGGCATAATTATTATTATGATCCTCTGTTTATGTCCCACTTCTGGGCACGAGGCTCCTTGAGAATATTGCGGTGAATTACCGCATGGCGATCGCTTAAAAATATATTGATCGTTAAAGGACTTTTTTAAAGACAAAATATGGGTTCCGACCAATTAAAACACTTGAAAATTACATTTTGACAGTGGTGTTCGAAAATAAACCTTGCGGTGTTCGAAAAATATACGCGTTGGATACAATAGCTTAATACGAAAATACGCATCAAATTATTCTTCTCCACTTGCACCACCGAAAGAGTGTAAACGCTCCCTAAGATGGAGAATGGCACAGTGGTTTTTGTTAGGCCGTGCGATATTTTCGATACATTTTATCATGAAATACTATGAAATATTACCATATTTTATCAATATCGCGTTAAAAAAGTTCGTCTGTGCCGGTTTAAAATATAACGAAAAAATTATGTATTGGTCTGGTGATATTTTTCGTGCTGATGTTTTGATTTGATTTGAAAATAACGCAACATTCGCGTATCGAAATAGGATACCGTTTATTTCCGATTTAGATTTTTTTTTGATGATTCTGAAAATATAAACGATATTTATTATTTTTCAAACAAACAAAGTTAAATATATAGATTTAACAAAAATATAAATATCGAAAGGTAAGATAACAGGCTCTCATAACAATGTCGATACTTAAGGGCAATGGGTACCATCCGGGCGCGAAAATTCAAATATTATTTAGTTTTTCGCTCATATTGGGCTAATCGAAGGCTAATGGCAATGAGTTTTGCGGGCACAACATTTATGCATCTACATGTTTTTAATAAAAACTCTGTTCAACAATCCTCATTTACTTCATATTGGTTCCCGATAGCTCGAAATCTGGGAAACTGCGAAAAGTTATCTTTCGGGAACCAATATGAGATGAGTGGGAACTTTCGAGCAAAGTTTCTACTAAAAACATGTAGATGCATAAAATGTAGGCCCGCAAAATGCATTGCCAAAAATCTATAATGTTAAGTTAGTCTTATATTTGCGAAAAACTAAATAAAAATTGAATTTCGCGGGCTGGTAGGGCCGCAACACCTTAAAGGTAAAAAGGAAAAACCATAGTGAAAACCTATTATGATTGAAAGAACATAAGTGCGGTTACAAACACACAGATATCTGATATTGCAAATATGATCCTTAACTGTAACGTAATAAGGTGTAAAACTGCTTGGCGTAAAATTCGGTTGACAAGAATATTATGTCACGTATTTTCCTCAATTTTCCTTAGAACTCTGAAGTCACCGGAGACTCAGCTAAGGTGACCATTGCTTTTATCATAATCAGCTATGCGATACACGTACGAAATCATGAAATAAAATGAAAAATTGACACAGAAAAATTACTTACACGGAATCAATAAAAAATATCTTAAAAATCTAGTTTACAGTCAGAGGGAATTGGTCAGCGTATTTGGATTTTCATGAAATTGATGTATGGGTTTTGGGACGATAAATCGATCTCGCTAGGATTCATTTTTAGAAAATGTCGAATTAACAAAAAAAAATATGACTCCTGCTGCCATCTATTGGTGAGTATTAATACTACCGAGCAAAGCTCGGTCACCCAGATATTACTTTTTAATTATCCATGCCAAATTAACTACTTTGTGTGCTCTCCATGGCACAAGAGCAGACCATGTTCACTTGTCACGGGATCGAGGAAGCTACAGGTAGCCGTCACGACGGACTGATTTCAGACGGCCGCCGCGCGCTGGCTAGGTTGCACGCGTTAGTTCTTATACGATCTATTTCACGCGCTGCATGCGTCCGATTACGAGGCAAACTTAATACGTCGAAAGAGATAAAGTTACGCGATAGACGGAGAGCACAACTGTAGATGCATAGCGGAGGCGGAGCCAGGCGCTATTGTGAATTGAATTGCACTTTTTTGTGTCAACGCTAGGGTCGCTATTTCTTTAAATCATCTTGCGGAGTGAGCTTTCTGTACCGTTAGGTACTATTATGTATTCCGTGACAAGGGTAAACACCCTGTATTTCCTAATTCCGGAAATCTGGAGCAACATAAATCATAAACATCCTGGACGAATGCTAAACAAAATAGTCACCCTACCCGGCGTAAGTCGACTCTCCATTTTGTAAGTGTGGAGTGAAACGACTTGTAAAATTGTCGCCATGTTTGTTTCAGTGGACAACACTAATATTTGTCATGCATGAAATCACCCTCACTTTAGTCGCTCTTCCTGTAACGAGGATATATGGGAAAAATCTGGATGAAGTAGTGCAGAAAGTTAGAACCTTTACCTACCTGCCCAGTACCAGTTTAGCGGTCGTCCCATCGGATTATGAGAGAGAGGAAATAAAGAGTGCACCTGTGTTTGCGCACATACCAATATGCTCTGCAATATCTCCCGCGAAGACTTTATCTTGACAAAGTCAAAGTCAAAGTCAAAATATCTTTATTTCACATAGGACACAAGTAAAAAGTCGGTATGATATTTGTTGCATAAGAATGGAGATAACTACAAGTCGACTTAAAACTAAGTTAACGAGCTGTCTAGACAGACAGACAGACAGATGAAACGAGGCCGAAACGGAGAGGAGATGTCGAAATGACGATTGGTTACTCAAACACAGCTCCAAACACCTGACCAATTATTTATGTTATTATCATTTAACAAATTAAGTATAAATACTAAATAGACTAGTAACAACAACAGAGCAATTTATTATTTATCAGTCTATCAGTCAATTCCAAGAGTTTGTATCGTTAATATAGGTAGTCCTTAATATTGTATGCCTTTTGAATGAGTTTAGGCTTGACAAACCCTTTGAATTTACTAAGTGACATTTCAGATACATGATGTGGTAACTTATTATAAAATCTTATACAGTTGCATGTAAAGGATTACATACTTGGATTTACGTATTTGGATTTCGGAGTCCAGGATTCAAACCTCAAGTACATACAAGTTGAACCGAAGATATGACGATAGTAAAATACAAATTATAAAACTTTTTCATTTGTCAACATAGAAATGACTCAACTCAAAACCTTGAAAAACTTTTCTTTTATATCTACCGGCTACCATGAGACCGATTGGCCTATATTATTGAGTATCCGAGCATTCAAGAGCGGAAAAGACTAAGTTTCCTGTTTGATTTATGGATAAGTCTAACAATCTCTGTCACGTATGAAACTTTGTACTATGCGCTCACTTCAATCATCTTATCCTCCTAAATCTGGACTTGTGCTTTGAAAACAAACAAATTATGTCTTACATCTCCTGTTGCCTGAGTACCTAATGACAGAGTTTCTATTACGCAGTATTACTTCATGTCCATATAAAAATCATGTTCACGACACCGAACCCTAATTTTATAAACTTGTAGGCTCTACTCGAAATGACCCAACTCAAAAATATTATTTTTTCCGTATTGTGTATTTGTGTGCATGTATGTTTTTGACTGTTCTGCCATCTGCCTGGATTGTTCTTGGATTTGATAGCTTTCAGTTATTGGCTGATATGTGTCAAGAAATTTGTAGTCCTAGTTAGATAGTTAGCAAGTTAGCGAGTTTGGAGGAAGGCTTTTTCAGACAGCAACAAGACAAAACTGTAGCTATGTAAAACCCTTGCTGGGATATTTATGGCATGAGATTAAAAACGATTTAAAACAATTATAAATGAATATGTATTTGGAAAAACGTCGCAATTTAGCACCAAAATAAACGAAAGCTTGTCTTATGAGTCTAGTACCATTGATTAAACACATAAAGGATCAGCACTCAGTGACGTCACGCATGTGTTTTTAAGCTTCACCCTGAAGCCGGATTATTAATTTATCAAAACTCTAAAATGGCGCTTATGTAAAGCGGTACCAAAATGAACGACGCGCGACGCCATATTTGAGAATTTTTTGGCTTCAACATAATTCACATCTTTCCCGTCCTCTTAACGTAGCGTATTTCGTGATAGTCTAATACTTACACATGACTGATAATAAATGTGTATGATGTATGTGATAAAATATGAAGTAAATGAGTATTGTTGCCCACAAAACTCATTGCTATAAATGAAATTAAATAAAATTTGAATTTTCGCGCTTGATGGTACCCATCCCACTTAAAATGCGCTGATCCACGATTTCTCCATACATTCGTAATACCAAAATCATTTGTAATTCTTTAGAGTTAATACAGTAATAATCTATGCTTCTGGCCATATTTGGTTTGGAAATACTTCTCTAAAACGAAATATATGAACCCGAATAACACCACAACATGATCAAAATATGCATTTTTTTTTTACGATATACAAGTTAGTACTTGACTGCGATCTCACCTGATGGTAAGTGATGCAGCCGAAGATGTTAGCGTACTTACTTGGAAGGGGTAAGTTATGTCACCCCAACGGTTTCTACACAGCATCGTACCGTAACGCTAAATCGCTTGGCGGTAGATACGTCTTTGCTGGTAGGGTGGTAACTACCCACGGCCAAAGCCTCCCACCAGACCAGACCTAAGCCAATTTAGAAATTATATAATTCCAAAGTGGCCCGTGGCGGGAATCGAACCCGCGACCTCCCACTCGAATCCGAGCGTGCGTCCCCTGCGCCACGGAGGTCGTCAATTGATTTGGTATTTCGAATGTATGGAGACAATCAACATTGTAGTTCATGGGACTCTTTAAGTTATACTCTCTTAGTAAGTTGGCTATAGGTGGGATGACAGATAAATCGCAAAAATTACATTTCTCGACTTACTACACTTTGGGCACTTGGTATTGTTTTACGAGGACACGGTTCATTTCTCCCGGGATGTTGAACCCTGATTTTCGAGCGGAAAATCAGGGTTATATGTTTTGGGATACAAACACGGGTGTGTTTATGAAAAATTACGATTTTAAGGGGTTCCGTACCTATCTCAAAATAAAAATAAAACGGGACACTTATAGAATCGCATTATTAACATCGTGCAAGTACTATATTTATGTTATTATACTACCATTCTTTATTTTTCATAAAAGCTAGGCAGTCAGTCTTGTAACTATACTATAAGCTAGCGCTCGACTGTTGTCACATCTGATGGAAAGTGATGATACAAACAAACTAATATCGTTTGGTTACTAAGGAACTTAATACGCAAGTTAACTCGCAATGCGGCGATCTTGTTTTTTTATTACTTTTTTGTTTATCCTTCGTGCGAAAGTGATTTTTTGAGGCGGTAGAATCCAACGTTTTGCAAGTGCCTGTAAGTTAGGCCTATGTGAAAAAATAAAAATTTTGAATTTTTCTTTGAATATAATTTACTTCGTATTTAAAATTTCAATAGGTACATTCGGATTCTACTCTACTTGCAAAATAGATATAACCAGCAGTGAGACGTTAATGTGCTAATGTTGATGATGATGAGGCTTTAACACCCTTTCCAAATACAGAACAGAAGGAATGATTCTATGACGGGTTATCACTAGCCGCCCAGTAGACCGCATCGCGTTAAATATCCTACTATTCAGTGCATTTGCTCTAATATCTATCGCTAGGTATACTACATTCGCTAAATGGAAGTGCGTATAGTGCCTTCCTTGCATACTTAAAATGTAAAGATATCCGAGTTTACTGCCGTGCTATACTGCAAAAATACTTAAAGCAGCGACGAGCGTACATCTGCATCATGCATCTATGAATTCGCTAGTTGTAATAGAGTACAATTTTGCATGGCATCTTCGGCTTGGCAGCTGTCTGGCAGCTGTTTCAGAGATGGAAATTTTGTAGAATAGCACTGATGGTACTAATATTATATTGAGAACAAAGTAATTTTAAGATGCCGATGTGACAACAAACTACTCTGTGGTACTCCGCAATCATTACTGATAATATAACATCGTTTTTTTTTAAATCATAATAAAGCTAGTCATATATCTGGTTAAGCTGTATGGCGGTTAAATATGTATGAAATAAAATTAAGATAAGTAAGTAAGTATAACTTACTACCTAAAACTTTAGTATATATTGTTACTGTATTTTTTTTTAATTTGTAAGAGAAGACACTGTGTATTGGGTCGTATGGAATGTAGGGTATTCTACGAATGAAGATTTAGGTGACAAATGACTTTAACGGCAAAAATTACAGTCCCCGACACATCATTTTGCACACGCGGTCAGTTATTTTATAAGTACACGGTTAATTTCTCCCAGATTGTTGGATACTGTACTGCGAGCATTATCTATATTACAATCGTTGTAAGAGAGTGCAATGTGTTCAGTCGTATCGATAGTAGTGTATACCTTGCTCACATAATCCCTGTGAAGAGGATTCTGTCACTAGAGGCAGATTGTGGAATTATAACCACTGAGCCTCTCTAGTCTCTTTGTTATACATTTAGGTATATTACTACGTTAGTGTGTTCAGACCAGGTCCACTTATCACGTGATGGAGAAAGTACAGGTAGGCGTCTCGACGTACTTATTTCAGACGGCCGCCACGCGCCGGATACTTTGCTCGCGTTAGTACTGGTACGGTCTATTTCACGCGCTGCGTGCTCCGCGATGACGAGGTAGCCCTAGTATGTCGAATGCGATGAAGTGACCACAACCTTGCGTTTGTTGCGTGTTCTTTCCGGAGGCGTGCCCAGACGCTATTGCGAACTGATTTGCACTTTTTGTGTCAGCGCTAGAGTCGCTATTATTTAAATACCGTTCTTCCTTCTGTACCGTTAGGTACTATTAGGTATTCCGTGGTGTGGGGACATACCTGCGTAACTTTTGGTCGCTGAAATTTTGACAGCTGAATTACCAATTTTATTCGATTATTTATCATTGCTCCCTATTCCTAGTCTGGTTTAGAATAAAGACTCCATAATCCACTGGGATAATTTAAAAATCTACAAGTGGTCGCAAAGGAGTTTGCCCATGTGTCCTGCAAGGACTATAATGCAACAAATTATAAACTACTACTCTATCTTTAATTTCATGGTTCTCTAATTTTACTTTGCAATTCGTCAACTGTGTAAAAAAAAATGCAGTTTCACAATAATAGTATTTCACAAAGTTTTGAAATGTGACTATCTGGCCTTTGCCAGAATTTCAGAATATCATGCAATCGAAATAACACAACTTCAAAATTTTATTTTACACAACCCTAATTTAATCAAACCAGTGTTTTTTTTAATTAATTTTCAGCTAGACATTGCCATGTTAATAGGTTTGTATTTTCAAATCGTGTTTTAAAGCTAATAATGTATATGCAATCTTTCCGACTCGGCTCGTGGCCCGTCATTTCATAATTTCACGCAATTCAAAATTATAACATAAAAAAATTATAGTACCCAACGTGATGCAATATGAAAAATAGTTTTTAACTTGACAGGGCGCGTTTGGAACCCTCGTAAACTTAGTTTTAAGTCGACTTGTAGTTATCACCATTATTATGCAAGAAATGTCATGCCGACGTTCGCAAGAGCCTGTATGTTAGGCCTATGTGCATAAAGATATTTTGATTGATTGATTGACAAATAAATTAAACAAATTGACGTAATTATTGAAATAGAACACAAACAAAGAAGAAAGAAAGAAAGAAACACGTTTACTTAGTAGAAAACACACAGCTGAGGGTCAAATTTTCTAATAAAACAATGAATGGAAAATGGGATAATCTAGTCTTGTGAGCGATCAGCCTAAAGGGATAAAAGGAAGCCGTTTCAAAATATTGTGAAATCTATATATTTGAACCCTTTCATAATATTATAACACAATTTAAATTGATACTTACAACTTAAGAATTTGATTTTGCATAACATGACGCAATACCTTATTAATTTCATAAAAACAATGCTTTATTAACTTGATTAATTAATTGGACTATTTCCATTACCTTTTCTAAAAAATACAGCTGAGATTCAAATCTGCATATCTCCGTTATAATGCCAATAAAATGATATTGTTACGTGTCAGGGATGGAGGTCCGATTAAAAATGCCAGATCCGCAGAAGAACGTTTATTCGCTGACTTTACTATTCACAATCGCAAGATATCGCCTTAGAAATCGCCTAGATCGCCTTGTTTACTTCGCTGTTGATCTTCACCGTGATCGCTCTGAGAATGAACTGCTCCCGCCGCCGTGCGCCGTCCTTATATATGGGTGGTCATCCCGAAGCCCAGAATAATCTACCCGTTCTACTCACAAAAGAAACATCTTCACGAAATTTCTGTCGGACAAACAATCCTTTGTTCTCGGAGACAATAGGAATTCATAACAATAGAGTAGGTACTCCTGCGCCGACGCGACGTAAACAACAAAGAAAACAGTAGATGTACCCTTTTTTTTGTGACACCATCCCCTCCTTAATTATGCTCGTCCCGAGCATCATTGGTCCCTCGATATGGTGCCAAGCGATCAACATGTACAATCTTTGGTCGTTTCCTATCGCCTTGTTTAATGCGATAGGTAACGTCATTAATCCTGGTTACTACTTTGTACGGTCCTTCCCATCGGGGTTGTAACTTTGGAGACTTGCCCTTCCTCCTTAAAGGGTTATGCAACCACACATAATCGCCCTCCTTGAAACCATGTGTATTTGCATTCCGATCATATCGCGTTTTCATTCTTTCGCCGGCTTGTAAACTTTGTTCTCGAACATGTTCGTGTATCTCGTCCATTTGTTGTTGTAGGTCTGCGATATAATCGACGGCCGGTTTTGGAGAACCAGGGGGTGTTCCAGTTAGTAAGTCAACTGGTAGACGTATTTCTCTTCCAAAGTTAATCTTAGCCGGGGTAAATCCAGTGGTTTCATGTACTGCTGAGCGATAAGCCATCAAAAACAGCGGGATGTACTGATCCCAATCTCGTTGGTGTTCTTCCACAACTTTGGCCAAGTGATTTTCTAAGGTTTGGTTGAATCTCTCAACCATGCCATCCGACTGTGGATGTGCTGGTGTAGTCCGTGTCTTATGTATCCCGAGCAGTTGACACATTTCCTGGAATAGAGCTGACTCAAAATTTCTTCCTTGGTCACTGTGCAATTCCAGTGGTACTCCAAATCGGCAAACCACTTCTTGAATCAGCTTCTTAGCCACGGTTTTAGCCTCCTGGTTTGGAACTGCAAACACTTCTGGCCATTTGCTGAAGTAATCTTGAACCACCACAATGTATCGATTTCCGTCCTCAGTTTGTGGAAACGGCCCTGCAACATCGATGGCGATTCTCTCCCAAGGAGTTCCCACATTATACAGCTGGAGTTTTCCTTGTAGCCGAGTTCGAGGTCCTTTCACCGAGGCACACGCTGAACATTTTCTGCACCAATTCTCAACGTCTTCTCGGCAGCGCACCCAGTAGAAGCGTTCTCGTACCTTCACTAAGGTCTTCTTAACGCCGAGGTGTCCTCCAGAGGTACCATCGTGTAACTGCCTCAATAGTGAAGCTATCTTACTTCTAGGAACTACAATCTGCCGAGTCTGTTCTTTGCCGTTCGGTGATTCCCATTTTCTGTACAGGACTTCATCTTCTAAAATAAGGCTGTCCCACTGAGCCCAGTAAGCCTTAGTTGTTGGGCTTGTAGCTGACACGTCACTCCATCGTGGTCTTTGTCCTCGCATTTTTCCTTCCACGATGAGCTTCAAGTCCTTGTCTTCTTTTTGCGCTTTGCTTATCTCTTCCTTATTCCATGACTCGTCCAATCCCTGAGTTCTTAGCAACTTCACTTCTTCCTTCGACTCCTGTTTCAAACAGTGTCGGCAGTCTGGCACGCATGGTCTTCTTGAAAGGGCATCTGCATTGGAGTGGGATTTTCCCTTGCGGTGTTCAATTACAAAGTTAAACTCTTGAAGTTGTTCGATCCATCTTGCTACTTGACCTTCGGGGTTCTTAAATTGTAGAAGCCATGTGAGAGCTGCGTGGTCAGTCCGTACAGTAAATTCTCTTCCCAAGAGATACTTTTTAAAGTGTTGCAATGTCTTTACCACGGCTAGCAGTTCACGTCGAGTCACACAATAATTTCTTTCTGGTTTCGATAATGACTTGCTAAAATAAGCAATAACTACGTGTTGCCCTTCTTGCTCCTGCGATAAAACTCCTCCAATTCCTGTATCGCTCGCGTCGGTGTCTACCAGGAATCTTCCTTCCCTGCGCGGATATCCCAGTATTGGAGTTGAGCAGAGGAGTCGCTTAAGCTGTATAAATGATTGTTCACAATCCTGATCCCAAATAAATTTTCTTTTATCTTCTGTGAGCCGATATAAAGGCTTTGCTATTTCAGAAAAACTCTTCACGAATCGCCGGTAGTATGCGCATAGGCCGAGAAAAGCTCTCACATCGGTCTTGTTCTGTGGTACAGGCCATTCTTGTACTGCTTCGATTTTATTCGGGTCAGTTTGAATTCCTTTTTCCGATATGATGTGTCCTAAAAATGAAACTTCTTTCCTGAAAAAGTCACACTTCTTCGGATTTAGTTTCAAATTAGATTCTCGAAACCGTTTAAAAATCTTCTCTAAATTCTGCAGATGTTCCTTGAAGTTGCGACCCATGACAATAACGTCGTCGAGGTATACTAGACACGCATCTCCCAGAAGCCCTACTAATACTCTCTCCATAAGACGCTCGAAGGTAGCTGGTGCATTACATAACCCAAAAGGCATCACTCGGAACTGCCAGAGGCCATTTCCAGTACCAGTAGTGAAAGCAGTTTTCTCCTTATCTTCCGGGTGTAGTTCAACTTGCCAGTAGCCACTCTTCAAGTCTACAGTAGAGAACCATTTCATGCCTCCAAGCATGTCTAAGGTGTCATCAATCCGGGGCAAAGGATAGCTGTCTTTTTTTGTCACATTATTTAACATCCTATAGTCTACGCAAAACCTGGTACTACCGTCCTTCTTCTTCACAAGCACAACAGGTGAAGACCAAGGGCTGCTTGACGGTTCTATAACATTATTCCGCACCATCTCCTGAATCATATCTGACACTTCTTTTTCTTTCGCCAAAGGTACACGTCTAGGTCTCTGCTTGATGGGTTGAATGAAACCAGTGTCTATCCGATGTTTCACAAGACCGGTTCTTCCAAGGTCGTTATCACCTCTAGTAAAAAGGTCGCAGTAATTCTTCAGCAATTCTTCCGCTTCTTTTAACTCTTTTCCTTTCAAATTTTCTTTCAACGCCCCCAGTAGAGAGTTCAAATGATCTGTTGACTGTGGTCCACTGTCGCATCCTTGTGTCTTCCTGAGGTAGTCAACAGCTTCAGAATGTCCAATTACACAGTTCTTCTTCAGGTGTACCTCCGAGTCACTAAGATTTAGGACTTTCACCCATACATCACGTTGCGGCATTATCAATGTCCTTGCCGTGATCCAATCTGGATGGTTTCCGCAATCTTCTATTATAACGCATCTATTCTTGGCCACATTTGAAGGAAACTTTACTTTAATCAGGGTTTCAGATCTTGGGGCCAACGTCACGTTTTTAATGTTGTGCACCGCTGCTGAAGAAGCACCTTCTAGAAATACCTCTTGATCTGGAAAACTTAAAACTCCTTTAGACAGGTCTACCACGCACCGTTGTGATCGTAGGAAGTCCAATCCGATGATGCAGTCATCTGTTATGTTGGCCACTAAAACATGGTGTCGGTATATTTTCTCACCCAGTGTAATCGTCACTTCCGTGTCTCCGAGGACGGTCACTGGCTGGCCCGTAGCTGTTTGCAAATTGCAAGGTGGTCGCGGACTTTTCCACATTATAGTTCGTTTCAAAAGTTCCGGTCGTACAATGGATTTAGATGCACCGGTATCAATCGTCAGGTGACAAGATTTTCCATTTATCTCTCCTGTAGTTACGAGACTGTTTCCATCGCTTGCCTGTAGTACATAGATAATCGGGGCTCTGTGAGGTCCAGCCAGCGCCCGCCCCACGGCTCTGGCTCGTCTTAGTTTAACTGGTCTGCGGCGTCAATCTGGGTACCTGTTGTTACTGTACCCTGTCTTACTCGGGTCCTCGTTTGACTAGGGCAGTTCAGTCTAATATGCCCTTGTTCACCACAACCGTAGCACGTTGGTGCTCTTCGAGGTCTAACGTCAGCTACTACTTCACGAATCTTATAATTCTGATAGTCTTGACTTGCGGCTTCTACCTCGAGTGCATGGGCAAGAGCAGCATCTAAAGAGGCGTGATGAGCTAATCTAACGGTCTTTCTTACTTCGTAGTCCTTTATCCCATCTACAAAAGCCTGCACAATCGTTTTTTCAGCTAGCAAGGGGTCAGAGGCATAAGCACGACGTACCAGGCGTTCAATTTCTGAAGCCCATTGCTGCAGGCTTTCACTCGATCTCTGTCTGCGGTCTTTCAGCTGCGCTCTATAAACATGCTCTAGATGTTTATCGCCGTAGCGAGCTTCCAGGGCCTTGAGAAGAGCGTCGAGAGACCGTCGATCGGCTGGGATGTTCCCAGAATCAGTAGTGCGTCCCCACGAAGTGCAAGTGTAAGAGCCGTGAGAGACTGGTCATCTTCCCATCCATTGCCTTTTGCGACCGTTTCAAACTGATGTTTGAAAGCTGACCACGAAGTAGATCCGTCGAAATTAGGGACTTTTAGTTTGGGAATTCCAGCAGGTGCAGCTGCAAATCCTTGCGCTCGAACCTTCTGCAACTCCTTGTCCAGCTCTTCCAGCCGTTTTAGGTAATCGTTCAATTGCAGGTCATGTTTCTCCACTTTATGCTGGACCTGTTGAACATCACCACTTAGCTGTTTCAGCAAACCACTAAAATTTTCGCTAATTTTGCTCTCCAGATTATTGATGGCTTCCTGTTGAGTCTTGGCAGCTTCTTGTTGGCTTTTTTGGAGGTTTTGTATAGCGCCAAGTAATGCCGCTACGTCAAAACCACCTGCCACAGGCGTTGGGATCGTGTTGGGTGCCTGAGAAGCAGTAGTGTCTCGCGCAGCTCCGGCAGGATCCAACGGGTCACGTGATGAGTCCAACGCCATCTGCCGTCGCGTTCGTACACCTTCTTCCTGTTGCGGTGTGGCTGGCATCGCACTTCTGTCACCAGTTGTTACGTGTCAGGGATGGAGGTCCGATTAAAAATGCCAGATCCGCAGAAGAACGTTTATTCGCTGACTTTACTATTCACAATCGCAAGATATCGCCTTAGAAATCGCCTAGATCGCCTTGTTTACTTCGCTGTTGATCTTCACCGTGATCGCTCTGAGAATGAACTGCTCCCGCCGCCGTGCGCCGTCCTTATATATGGGTGGTCATCCCGAAGCCCAGAACAATCTACCCGTTCTACTCACAAAAGAAACATCTTCACGAAATTTCTGTCGGACAAACAATCCTTTGTTCTCGGAGACAATAGGAATTCATAACAATAGAGTAGGTACTCCTGCGCCGACGCGACGTAAACAACAAAAAAAACAGTAGATGTACCCTTTTTTTTGTGACAATATACTACCCTCTAGACATGTGAGCCATCAGCCTAAACGGATTATTACAGGAAGCCATTTCAAAATATTGCGAAATCCACTGCCTTTATAAACCATACCAAGGCCGAGCACTAAGCACTCTACGAGTTCATTTGTACCTAACCGCACGTGTTGAACCTAAGCCTAGAAAATCTAGAACTAGATAAAACCTCAAGTGCTTACAAACAAGTGATCAAGTATCAAGAAATTTATAAAAATGCGTGACCATTGGCTACACGATAAAATCTTCGGTTTTCGCTGCCGTGGCCATCATCACGGCCATCACGGACATGGCCACCACCACGGGCATCACGGGCATGGCCCACATGGACATGGCCCACACAGACATGGCCCATTCAAACATGGACCGCACAGACGCTTTGGATGCCACGGACCTAGAGAGTTTCGTTTCTTCGGCCCACGAGATTTCAACCCATGGGAAAGATTCAGGCATTTCGATGGACCTGCAAGACCAGGTTGTGACAAACCTGGAAGACCAAGTTGTGACGGGCCTGGAAGATCAAGTTGTGACGGGCCTGGAAGACCAGGCTGTGACGGGACTGGAAGACCAGGGTTTGATGGACCCAGTTTCTTTGGAAGAGGCGGTTCTTGCGATCATCGCCGTCAATGCAGAAGAAAGGGATCATGGAAAAGGGATCATGGAAAAGGGAAGAATCCTGAGGAGCAAACGTTTTTGTTTCGAGGAGTTGTGATCGAACAGGATAAGCGACCGAACTCTGTGTAGGATCATCGCGGATTCCACAGCTGATATGATTCTAGTGTTATATAGAAATTGTTATTGGAGTATTTATTGGTAAACTGCTGTGCTATTCTACAAAATGAAATAGCTGCCAGACAGCTGCCAACCTGAATATGGCATGCAAGATTGTACTCTATTACAACTGACAAATTCATAGATGCAGAACAGCAGAACAGCGACGAGCGTACATCACGCTCGTCGCTGTTTTGCAGAATAGCACGGCTGTAAGTAAATTTAAAAATAAACTGTAAACAGATAAATTATTCGGTGAACATCGATCGTCACCCATCTCTGAAGGATATGAATATCTTCACTACGATTTGAGACCAGCTAAACGCTTTCAAGAATAAAAAAAACATCGAAGCACTAATCACATTGAAGTAAGGGTCGGCGCAGACGGGCCACAAACCCCGCCACGAGTGACCTCAAAGGTAGATGAAGCACACGACCACTTGTGGCCGGTGGTTGACACTTGCTATCGATGGCTGCTACTTCTTTAACCCATGCGCGCTGTATCCTAATGGACTAAGTAAATTTAAAAATAAACTGTAAACAGATAAATTATTCGGTGAACATCAATCGTCACCCATCTCCAAAGGATATGAATATCTTCACTACGATTTGAGACCAGCTAAACGCTTTCAAGAATAAAAAAAACATCGAAGCACTAATCACATCGAAGTAAGGGTCGCCGCAGACGGGCCACAAACCTCGCCGCGAGTGACCTCAAAGGTAGATGAAGCACACGACCGCTTGTGGCCGGTGGTTGACACTTGCTGTCGATGGCTGCTACTTCTTTCCTGTACGAGTATGTGTAAATCCTAATGGACTGGTGGTATCCTAATGGTGTGGCACCAGCGTCACCGTGTGCGGCGAGTCTATATAAAATGTATGAAAACTATAGCAAATATGCCAGTGACAGAGTTTTGTGGTCGTGGCCACTGGCCAGTGGCTCTGGACACTAAAGAATTGACGAAAAAATGGCTGAAATATGTAGAGAATTAAAAACATTGGGAGAAATGACTGTTTAAAACTTCTTTTTATGAAAGTTGCTTAAAAACTAACTATTATATTTTATAAGAAACTATAAACTATTGTTAGACTTATATTAAAACAGTATAACAGTGTATCTATCAGTGATATTTAGGAATGTAAGAACAAAAGAAAAATGTAATAACAATAAAAGTATTTAAGGATATAAATATAATGTTGTTTTTCTTCTTAATATTCGCAAAGAGAGCCCACTAGGTATTTGATCAAGAAATTCCATAATATTATTAAATTGTAATTGTACTGAACTCAATTTGATTATTTGGCAACTGACCTCTCTGGCTCAGTTTAAGTCGTTAGATTTAATCCCGGGTTCAATTCCCGACACGTACCTATTTTGTTTTTAATGCTAAAAATGACATATTTTTTTACTCGCTTCAAGTGTTAACGTACTTACTCCTTGAAAATGATAAATTAGTGTTTTTAACAGCTGCTACACGGCATCGCACCGAAAAGTTAACAAGTCTGCCGGTAGAGTGGCAGCTACCCGCGGCCGTAGCCTCCCACTAGGCCGAAACAATAACAATTTGACACTATTACAGTGTATAGCAGTATAATTTTATTAGCTGTTACATTACGGCAGGGTAACTAACGTAGCGCGTGTTACAAACAGATAGCGAGTGTAAACATACTGCTAACATATACACACAGCTGGACATTTCATCGAACCAAAGGACCAAGATTAATCACTTAAAACAATCAGCTTTTAAATTTTTATTTTTTCATAATTTGTAAATGTAAACTAATAACACATTGCAGTCTTATGACAGTAAAATTGCAGGAATCATCTTGCTGGCGATATCATATTCACATGATTATATAAAAATCTTTGCTTTGTAGGCTCAAGAATCGAATATGTGTGATATACTGGGGCTAATTGACTAAAATTGACCTTAGTTTTAATACGTCGTTATATAGAGTTCAGGTTACAATCACTGATAATTTTTTCATGGCTGAGTATTTGATACAGTTATGAAAACACTCCCAATTTTAAAAATATAAGATCGATCATACCTTATAATATTAGCTAGCCGGTTTTCCAACTTTTTCATCGACGCTCTACTCTTATTGGTCATAGCGTGATATTATATTATAACCTATAGCTTTGCTCGATAGCTTATCCAACACAAAAATAATTTTTCAATTCGAACCAGTATTTCCCGAGACCAACAAACAAACCCTCCAAACTAGTTCAAAAAACAAACCCTTGAGCTTAATAAAATAAGTATATTATAGATTCGGCCGTGTGGAAATCCGTAATCACCTTGGCCTAGTGGCATGCATCTGAAATAGGTGGGATTTCAAGCAAGTTCCCAATATTAAAATCAAAAAGCTCGTCTTCCTAAACGGCAGTGTGTCACGCGTGTAAGCAGGCCGTGCAGTAATTCATTAGCATAATAAATTGCTAACAAGACCTGCATAATTACTTGAAATATTTAACAGAGCTTTAAAATATACTTACAATGAATTTAAATTATGATGTTCCCACGTTGATATACCTCTATAAGGAATCATATTTTTATTAAAGTGATGAAAATTTTTTGTCGCGTTGGCCATTTTTTGAAGAGGGCAAAAATCATTGAATTCGTGACTCCGTTATCGTAACTGTCGTCGAGGGTGTATATGAAATTTTTGTAAAATATTTGAATGTACGAGTTAGTTTTTATACTTATTTTTAAGCTATTGCATAGCTTCTATCGCGGGCCTTGAGCGTGGAGACCGAAATCAGAAATTCTGTAACGAAAATAACCTAACACCACCCACTTCGACCGGCTGCTCTATCGCGGGCCTTGAGCGTGGAGACCGAATCCAGAAATTCCATAACGAAAATAACCTAACTAACACCCCCACTCCGACCGACCCGCTCTATCGCGGGCTTTGAGCGTGGAGACCGTATCCAGAAATTCCGTAACGAAAATAACCTAACAACGGGTGTTAGAAATTATAATAAGCTCACTAAACATAAATAAAGCAGAAAGAAGTAGCAAAACCTCCGATATACGTCGGGGCACACTAGCGTCTCCAAGACATAGGAGATTTTAAAAAAAAAAAAAAAAAACGGGTGTTAGAAGTTGATAAAAATAAGTTGATGAAAAATGCTATGCAATAGCTTTATCGCGGCTGTCTCCGAGTGCCACACGCATAGGTATATAAATCTATGGATGAGGGGTGTAATACAAAATTCACGAAAAAAGTGTCCCGAGAAAACCTATATAAACGAGGGTACATGAGTATTTTTATAAACAAACTAAAACATTGTAATTTATGTCTTAAACCATTACTACACGGCCTAATTTTCAAACACGAGACTGAAGTGCGATTGTATGTCTTTTAAAATTGTATGTCATTCACTTCGGACACTTTTTAGCGCTGACCCTAACTCCTTAGTTTATAACTCAATGGCCACACGTCTTTTTTTTTAAGTGATTGAAAATTTTCTTTGCAGTAAGATATTGTCAACATTAAACGTAGTTAACCTCAATTTTCTATTATTATATTTTCTGTCTTATGCAGTATACAGGATTTACGACGACATCTTCAATTGCATCATGGCTTACCTTCAAGTATAATTGCAGCCAAGTACTGACTTGTAATCGATTTACAAATACATCATCATTGTTTTTTTATAGCAAGGAATTACAAAACAAAACCTTATGAAGGGATGACTTTATTCTATGTAATTCGCTTTACCAAAGTCCCTCGAACGAATTTCGCATACACATGCGAAAATAAGATCTAAAAACTCTTAGAAACGGATTTTTGATAACTGGCTTACAGCCGTTTTCACTAAACCTAGGAAATGCCTAAATTGAATGCTTAATAAGCCTATCCGATAGGTGACTCTTCTCAAATGTGGTGAAAACGAGCATTAGTGTTTTTGTAATTAGGTAAAAGGTCGTTTTTCTGTTATGTCCTTCCGATATAACGTTATTCCTTGGTCTGGTGATGCGGTGGTATCCAGTCGGATGAACTCTGCCAAAAGCCCTTCTATTCTTAACACACTAATATGATACAGGTGTGATAAGGATAGCAGGACAGTTTTTGTGTTAGTGCGTGTGTGAGTATATTTGTTACTTTTTCACGCCGAAAACACTGTACTGATATGGTTCAAATTACGAATGAAGATAGATTAAACCATGGATTAACACAGACACAGAAAAATCCTCGGTTCCCGCATGATTTGGGAAAAAACCAAAAATCACGCGGGTTTCACGAATTTACCAACACACAATTCACGAAATTATACGGGCGTCCACAAGCCTGGATTAATACCTTGTTTAACAAAATTGGAGAAATGTTTAGGTATCTTATCTATGCCAGTAAATACAACCTCGAAATGACCGCAGGCGCGAGGCTTAACAGCTCGTTATAGTCACACCGTCAATGGCTCTGGAGTCTGGAGTGCTCCGTAAATTGGACAACTAATCTGTATTCAATCGATGTGGCTACCGTGTGAGACACGGCCTGAAGCGTACAGTTTTTTCTTCTTTATCATCACAATTTAAATTAATTTGTTAATTTTACTATAAGCTTAAATACGTATCAAATTTCACTCGCGATGGGATTTGAAATCAAGTCCCCCAGCTAACGCGGGTGGGTGCTCTTTGCCAACTGAAATACGCGGGTTGTATGCCACCACGTCGAAATTCAGACACGTATTGCTTTATTTTTTCTTTTTTTAATTTATAGTAATAATACCCTAAGTGTGTCAAACACTGTAATAAAAATAAAATTTGTTGGTTTTACATTATTCCCACGGGAAACATTTGTGTTCATTTAAGGCTGATCTACGAGTATATCACCTAGGATACTTCTTATATTATACTCCATTCTAAATTTCATCGATATTGGTTCAGAAATTGGCGAGTGCGTGAAGGAGCTTTTTTGTTTTTAACAGAAACTGCCGAACACATGGATTTTTTTAGGAAAAAGTAGTCAATGTATTCCAGCATATTTTAATCTATCTCTATTCAAAATTTAGGCCAAATCGGTTCGGTAGTTGCGAAATGAAACTTTTCCACGTGAATATATTCTGTTTTTGACTATTATCACAGAAACCATGAACTTTCGCGGCATAAAAAGTAGCAGATGTATTTATTACTCCTAACAAATTCTCCAACATTGGACGTCCATATTCTGAAAACAATTCCTAGTGACTTAGACCACACGAAGGCGAATTTAGACTCAGTATTCGAATTTAACCCTAAGGGAATGAAATTTAGAGCAGGGGATCGGTACTGCAATATTTATTTAAGGAGGAATTCATATTTGGAATTGCTTTAGCATTTTCCTTAAAGACTTTATGCTGAATATGTTTCAAATATAGCTTTACATTACGTTTGAGAATACTCTTTGGTATTTAAGATACAGGTATTCTCGATTTGGTGAAGATTTATTTTTGGTTTTCCGTCTAGGATGATTGTCTTTCTCTTTGTTACATCCTTACTAATATTATAAATGGGAAAGTGAGTTTGTTTGTTTGTTCCGCTTTCACGCCGTAACTACTGAACCGATTTAGCTGAAATTTGGAACATAGGTAGCTTATAACCCGGATTAAAAAATAGGCTACTTTTTATTCCGGAAAAATCCGTAGTTCCCGTGGGATACTCAAAATACCAAATTTTCTAGAGCAATCTATAGCTACATCTATAGATACATTGTTCAAGCGAACTTGCTTGAAAGCATGTTTAAAGGTTGGAATAGGGAACGATAACGGGAAAATGACGTTTCCCTTAGGATTCATGAAAAAGCGAATTTGACGCGGGCGAAGCCGCGGGCAAAAGCTAGTTATTAATAAAAAAAGGCGTGTGGCCCTCGGAGACTGCCGCGGTAAAGCTATTGCATATATTTTAAAGTTATTTTTAGTTTTGCCATAAATCGAAAAGTAGAACTTTTGGTACCAGCTAGGCTGCCATGGAAAGCAGGGAGTGCAACTTCACAAACTTTTTAGTTTTTAGTTTGCCATCTATCGAAAAATAGCAGAACTTTTTAATGACTTTTTGAAATATCACGTGCGTGATATTTCAAAAAGACATTAAAAAGTTCTCCAACCATGCTCAAGAACGGGTTAGCAGTCCTCTAACACGTTTGATAATTATAAGATGAAGAATTTTTAAACACGCAGGTTTTTCGTGATATGTTCCTTCACCATAGCAAGCAATCTTAGTAGCCACACCTTAAACAGCTTTAGTTAACTCCGTTAACATAATAAGAGAGGAATTTTTTTCATGAATTAATAAATTTAACACGTTTAATTAACGAGCGCTGTTGTCTGTTAATCAGGTTAAGTGGTTAATCTCGCAAATTTTAAGCTCGGTTAGTTACAAAAAGGGCGCTATTTTCGACGTTTCTTTTGTTGCATTCAACGAGTGTTTTATAAAAGGCGTACATAATTTTTTTGTAAGAAGAGTAACATTTTCTCGTGTGAAACTTCAAATACATATAAAGCCTTTTTCGAGGAGGTGATTTTTGTGTTAATTTAGAATCAAAATCAAATTATTTATTTCATATGGGTCTAACATTACAGGCCATGAATAGTCAGTAACACTAACTTATTGATACCTTACTATTTCACAACTTAAAAACTAAATTCATAATAACAAGAATAAAGCATCTTCGAGTGGTGAGTTCAACCACGCCATATAACCGCAAACTCCCGCCCATCTTTCTCCCGATCTCTCCCCGTTTCCCCATTTGCCCATTTCCCCATTTCCTCTCTGGAATGAGATCATTTATCCGCAACAGTCGCGGCAACTTTCGAGATCTCTGCATGAGTAATAGACGCCTTTATCTAATGAGTTTCGGGGTAATTAGATCTGGGGTAACGATGCCGCTATAATTTCACTCATCAGTTTAGAACGATATGGACTTTGAAGATCTGCAACCGTATATATGACGTCTTTAGGATCGTCGCAGAGAACTAAGTATAGATCGTTCGAATGGAACTAAGTTCAAAGAATGTTTGAGAATGACTGAATGAATCTTGCGGAAGTCACATGATCGTTCGTTCGTTTCAGCCGACAGACATCCACTGCTGGACAAAGGCCTCTTGCAATCATATCCAGCCTGCGCCACCCAGCGCCTTCCCGCGACTCTTTTAATGTCATCAGTCCATCTGGTCAGAGGTCCAACACTGCGCTTTCCCGTGCGGGGTCACCATTCTAGCACTTTGAGCCCCCAACGTCCGTTGGTCCGACGAGCTATTTAGGACCATCGGCACTTCAGCTTCGCGATACGTTGAGCTATGTCGGTGACTCTGGTTCGTCTACGGATCTCCTCATTCTGATTTGATCAATCATGGGATAAAACGGGGAAGAGATTTTCCTTTCCCCTTTTGCTGTATTTTAGTCGATGAAGAAATAATTTTACCCCTTGCCATAGTAGTATAATCGGTGGATAAAATCTGACTGCAATATCCTCATGTTTCATAATATTACCATGGGAATCAGATAAATAAAGTGAAAAGCGATAAATATTAGCACGGTGATTCGCAGATAGCTTCACAGCGCTCATTAGGTCTAGTTCAGCAATATCGTCGCGAACTATCTCGAACGGGCGTAAACGAGGCAAATCTATTACGCCGAGAGCCCACGGTCACTTTTCATATACCTTGAAATTAGATGATAAAATTACACAACACATAGGTACTATAAAGTAACTTTTTCATAGATATGCTCAAAAAGTAGACGTTTCAATGTGTGTTTTGCGTGAGGAAAGTTATATCAAGCACAAAAGTAATCATTTATTTACTTTAAATAAGAGCTTTTGTGCGTGACTCCGCTTACGTGAATTATCAGTTTCTAACAAATCCCGTGCGAATCATTAATTTCTCCGGGATAAAAAGTAGTCTATGTTACTCTTGTTTTAAATCATGTCTGTGCAAGGCACCGTGTTGATTCGTTGCTTACATTTAAACCACCGAAAGTCGCTAGTTTACTGATGACAAACATGTTTGTTTTGACACCAACGCCATCAGTACTCAGTCAGTATCAAGCTGACAGCTATGGGTCCGCGATCCTCGCCACATACCACTATACTTGTTATTAGTCCGCACGAGCGTATCCAGACGGTTTTCGCCATATTAGGGGAAAATTTTAGATACTTTTTTCTTGTAAGAAGGTTTACGGAAAATGTTCAGATTTGAAAATATTCAAAAACATCAGGTTCATATCGGTGACTTTGTTGTCGAAATGTTGCTCTACCTCGGTGGGCTCTCAGCACGATATCTGGTATCGAGAATCGAACTCCGCGGCGCGCGCGGATTTCTAACAAAGCGGAGAGGAGGAAATGTGCAACGAAGCTGTCTGGTTATTTCTACCAATGAAGAGAGCTGATGCATAGCGGAGTGGAGCCGCTTTGCTTCGGTGGGCTCTCAGCACGATATCTGGTATCAAGAATCGAACTCCGCGGTGCTCGGCGCCCGGCAGACACAGATAAGCGTATCGCCGCCATTCGCCGTATAGCTGATAATTTCCGCTGCAAGATGACGTCGTTTACGCGACGGTGACGCTGTGGCCACAGTGATGGCGGATGTCAAGTTTGTTCTAGTCTCAAAATACTGTATTAGATCCGATTTCTACTACAGCGAAGAAGAGGAGATTGCAACGGTTATTTCTACCAATGCAGAGAGCTGATGCGTAGCGGAGTGGTGATGTGAGCTGTAGCAAACAAATAATCTGGATTTTGGGCTCAACGCCGCTTCGCCTCGGTGGTATCTCAGCACGATATCTGGTATCAAGAATCGAACTCCGCGGTGCTCGGCGCTCGGCAGGCACAGATAAGCGTATCGCCGCCATTCGCCGTATAGCTGATAATTTCCGCTGCAAGATGACGTCGTTTACGCGACGGTGACGCTGTGGCCACAGTGATGGCGGGTGTCAAGTTTGTTCTAGTCTCAAAATACTGTATTAGATCCGATTTCTACTACAGCGGAGAATAGGAGATTGCAACGGTTATTTCTACCAATGCGGAGAGCTGATGCGTAGCGGAGTGGTGATCTGAGCTGTACGCAAACAAATAATCCGGATTTTTGGCTCAATGCCGTTTTGCCTCGGTGGGCTCTTAGCACGATATCTGGTATCAAGAATCGAACTCCGCGGTGCTCGGCGCTCGGCAGACACAGATAAGCGTATCGCCGCCATTCGCCGTATAGCTGATAATTTCCGCTGCAAGATGACGTCGTTTACGCGACGGTGACGCTGTGGCCACAGTGATGGCGGGTGTCAAGTTTGTTCTAATCTCAAAATATTGTATTAAGGCGAACTCAACAGGTCTGCCCGCGAAATTCAAAGTTTTCGTGTTTTTTTTGCAATTTGTACGCTAATTACACATAATAGGCTTATGGCAGTCATTTTGCGAAAATGGCAGTTACTTCTTTACATGTTTATATCAAAATTTTTGCATAAAAATGTCTATCCTAGGAAATTAGTCCGAGTAAAGAGTTTCAAGTGAGCAACTCGCAAATCTCGGATTAATTTCTTTAACTCGCCACTTACAAGCACAGATTTTTATATAAATACGTGAAGATGATCTTGGGATTATCGCAATTTGACTGCCAAAAGGCTATTACGTCTTATCAGCTTAAAAATCGCGAAAAACCACAAAAAAATTGAATTTCGCGGGCACACCCGTGGATTGCTCTTTAAGAACGGTTTCTACCAAAGTGGAGAAGGGAAGAGACGAGAGGAGATGCGCTACGAAGCTGTCTGGTTATTTATACCAATGCGGACAGAAGATGCATAGCGAAGAGGAGATGTGAGCTGTGCGTAGCGTCAATCGAATGGCGCTACGTACATGTACTCGTAGCTTTTCTACCTACAGTGTGAATCCCACCTGGCAGATACTGCCCTCATCTGGTATCATCAGCTGTCCAGTGTCCAAATAGCTGGAAGTCTGCTAATACTGCGTTATTCAATTATATTTCCGAACAAGGTATTTGTATTGAAATGTTACAATGAATTTATCGCTAGCTTATTCTAATTATCATTACTATACAAGACATGCCGCGTTGAGTGGTGCAGTTGGTACCTATTCTTACTGGATGCATTTTCGCGTTCAATAGGCTGATTCGTTGCACAAAAATAAGCCAGCCCTTCTGTCACCAATCAGGCTATTAAAATTAAGGAATTTTCTTGAAAAGTAAAAACAGTAAATGATTTATTTACCTAAATAGACATTAACAACTCTCCTTCTATATTTTATTTACTTACTTTCTATCTTTTAATGTGTTCTAAGAGCTCATCTTTGCTTTCAAACAGGAATGGCTGTCGTCAACTGTAAACCTACCAATATATTACATGTGAAAAGAAAATAACTCAAGAAAACGCTATAACTGGAGCCACAGTTTAACCTTGATTCACGGTTAAGACATCACCGTGCTTATCAATTTTGAGCTCTATCCCTCTCACAATAAGGCACCATTGAATTTTGCACCTCCAAACGTTAACAGATTTCGACTGTCTCCTCTATACGGGCTTGAAATGTAGATGTCATTTGCAAGAGCTTTTGATTAAGTCGTGTGCAGAGCTGAAGTTTTCAGGTAACCTTTCTATAAGAGCCCACTTATCTCAATGAAAAGTTTCCGTTGTTGGTTGAAATATTATTATTTTTGACTTTAATGTTACTTTTAGGATTCCGTACCCAAAGGATAAACCCTATAGAACCATTAGAATTTAAAGTTAACCCTATTTTTATTTATCTTTCTCACCTGATAATTAAGTGATAAGTTATAGTGTATATAGGTTATACATACCTATAAATACTACATACGCATCACATTTTGTTCTTGAGATAATAGGTTATGTCTGAGGGCTCCGGACTCTCATTATATTATACCTTGATTATAATTTCTTGCGCGCTCGGATTCGAGTGGGAGGTCGCGGGTTCAATTCCCGCCACGGGCTAATTTGTAATTTTATAATTTCTAAATTGACTCAGGTCTGGTCTGGTGGGAGGCTTCGGTCGTGTCATGGCTAGTTACCACCCTACGAGCAAAGACGTACCAAGCGATTTAGCGTTCCAGTGCGATGCTGTGTAGAAACCGTTGTGGTGACTTTACTTACCCCTTCTAAGTTAGTACGTTAACATCTTCGGCTACATCATCACTTACCATCAGGTGAGATCGCAGTCAAGTACTAACTTGTATCGTGTAAAAAATACCTATCCTAACGTAAAAATATCCTTTTAATCAGGCTTTTGCATTATAATATTACTAGCTGACCTGGCAAACGTTGTTTTGCCCTTAAGGATATAAAAAAATAGATAAATTGAGATTTAAGCTATCCTATCTTTTAAGTTAGAGCAAACTGCACCCTGTGTGCAATTTTTTTTTTTAATCGGTTCAGTAGTTTAGGAGTCCATCGCGGACAAACATTGTGACACGAGATTTATATATATTAAGATTAAGATGTCGCCCTTGGAAATGGACACTCATGCAGTGAGGTAAGGGTCAATGTGGATAAATGTAAACAGAGGTAAATGTAAACGCACGTACTTTTTAACCGACTTCAAAAAAAGGAGGAGGTTCTCAATTCGTCGGAATCTTTTTTTTTTTTTTTTTTTTTTTTTTCTATGTATGTTCACCGATTACTCGAAGACGCGTGGACCGATTTGAAAAATTCTTTTTTTGTTTAAGAGGGTTTTGTTTCCAGGTGGTCCCATTTTAATCAGGTCAGGATCTGATGATGGGATCCTGGAGAAATCGAGGGAACTCCTCAAATTTTATATGGACACATGAAACTATTTGAGTATTATTAGAAAGAGTAATATTTTCCAAGTTGTCCTATGGTCATCAGGTCAGGATCTGATCATGGGATCATGGTGAAATCGAGGGAACTCTTCAAACTTTGCTAGTATGCTTAAAGCGAGTTGGGTATTTTTTATTGTTACTGGTGCATATGCTAGCAGATACTGATTTGATGACTAAAGTCTTTAAGTCAGGGTCTGATGATGGGATCTTGGTGAAATCGAGGGAACTCTTCAAATTTTGCTAGTATACTTAAAGCGAGTTGGGTATTTTTTATAGTTACTGGTGCATATGCTAGCAGATACTGATTTGATGACTAAAGTCATCAAGTCAGGGTCTGATGATGGGATCTTGGTGAAATCGAGGGAACTCTTCAAATTTTGCTAGTATACTTGAAGCGAGTTGGGTATTTTTTATAGTTAATGGTGCATTTGCTAGCAGATACTGATTTGATGGCTAAAGTCATCAAGTCAGGGTCTGATGATGTGATCTTGGTGAATTTTAGGTATCTCTTCAGAGTTTATGAACACTTCTCAAGCGATTTGGGTATTTTTACAACGCCTTGTGCATTTTATTGTTTTCCACTAAAAAGTATAAAATAAAAATGGGAAATGCTTTCCAAAAAACCAACTTCAAATGCCACTACAAAGAGTGAAATAATTTTTATTTAAATTTTAGGTACCTACACCAATTCGAAGTCGGGCGATTGTCTATGACTTCGTCATTTCTTCGCACATCAAGTTAGTTAGGGATTTTATGAAACATTGCCCGACTTCGAATTGGTGTAGGTACCTAAAATTTAAATAAAAATTATTTCACTCTTTGTAGTGGCATTTGAAGTTGGTTTTTTGGAAAGCATTTCCCATTTTTATAAGTTTCAGAGTGTAACGAAATGCATCTATAGATAGTCTATACTCTATTCAGACATCTTCAGACAATAGTCTATAGATGTGTTTCGTGATACTTTGAAACTGATAATAATTAAAACTACGAAATTATTGAATGCGTTTCCATTTACCCTTGTTTACATTCACCCAAATTGATTATAAATACGTTATCGAGTATTGATAGTATTTATTTACATGCACGTAAGCAAACTACAATTTTTAATCTCCCGCATAATTTGTTCGCGAGATTACTTTTAAAACCCACATTGGGAATCATATTGATTTTGGCTTTACTTCGAAACATTTATAAATACTCAACAAAATTGGTATTTATAAAAGCAAAGGCAGACTGAGTGGGTAATCTTTCAACACACAGACAGCTATTTGATAGATTGGGCGAAAAGGCACAAAGATATTCTTTCTATTAATACCAAACCTAATTGATTTATCTTTTACTTTATGTCCAAAAACATTTACCATATTAATATTTACAAGTATAATTTATAAAAAAAAACTACTCTAAAGGCATATAGAAGCCGAGGCAGCGAGGCATAGTACCGAAGATGCTGGCAGCGTTACCCATTTAGTATGGCGAAACTTGTCTTTTGGCCAATGTAGCTGCCAGCTCTTGGGTCCCCGGTAGACTCAATTACCCTTTTCGAAATGTCATTAAAAAATCCCCTCCCCCCCTTCAAACAACTGAGATAGACCATGGTAATCGTAAATGTCTAATTAATACAGGCTGTAAAAAGATGGCTCCCGGAAACAGAATGTTATGGTTGTTTAAGCCAGGCAGATGTTGTTCAGCCCCTGTGATTAGTTTATGAATCTAGCCTCCATACCACGACCGATATTCGTGAGTGCATTATTAATTTGCCAGTATAAATCTGACCGGGCCATTATTTGAATGCCCACTATATCAAGTGGGGCTCGTCAGTTCTGGAATTAATGTTGCCATGTCTGTGACGTGTCGCACAAAATGCACGCGCTGCAAACGTTTATAGATGCACACTAAACAGTCTTGATACTTGATGATGTTAGGAAACTATATAACTATAACAAGAGAAAAAAGAGGTAGATCGGGTATACGCGGACCGAAAGTGAAGCTTTAAAACTAAGACAATTGTTCAATACGAGCTCAGTTACACCTTCAGGCTTCAGCGTGTTCTAGGGCAGAGTGAACTATTCGCTTTTTACGCTTTGCGTATTTCTGTGGCACATTCTTAATAATATTCTATGTTAAGAAATGAGAGGCTACATTCCCGAACACTAAATTGCATAAATTTATTACAGTAGATAATGATGAGATTTCGTAAATATATGTCAACTTCTTGAATGTAAAATTTTTCATTGTAAAGTCAACAGCTACTGAGGATGCTTTGGTGCTGGGGCGAAACGTGCAAATGTGCATGGTAGTGGTCAAGGCATTGCTGACTTGCGGAGTACCCTTTTTGTTTATGTAAGAAAAGTTAAGCAAGGATTGCTTAATACGATACCAGTATTTATTTTTGATTTGGCGGTAAATAATTTTAAAGATTTTCTTTGCTTGTTTGAGAATTCAACCTTAGTTATCTACACATTAAAATTGATAGAATATTATATTATTCTACATGCTGGATATGATGTTTTATTTTTAAGTAATATCCATAACATTAAATAAGCAACCTGAAGTTTTGTCGCAGGATTCGATATCCAAGAACAAAGAAAATAAAATGCTCTCAATTCAATTCTAGTTTGCAACTTTACTCCAAGAAACTTTATTACTAAAATCGTGAGTAGAATTAGCAAATAGCAAGCAGTGTTATCCTCAGTACCTATTTCATTTGGCAAATATTATCACCATTATTTTAGCTTAAATTCCGTTTCTAGGAACAAAAAGATATCCTAGGAGATTGGCTATCAATAAGGTCAATGATTGGCTATCTACAAGGTCAACTGAAGAGTATTTATGGGTGCCCTAAAAAGAAATCTTGTTTAATGCCGATTTCAAAGAGATTTTTAGGGTATCTTTTTAGCCATATGATTTACCTATTCTACATTCTATTCTATTCTAAATAAATCATAGAGCTAGAATAGATGGATCAAATGGCTAAGGCTGCAGTTCATCTTCTTGCCTTGAAAGTTAAATTGTGGGCATATTTTCAATAGGTACATGGCTATTAAAAATATGACTGATTTCATTAGTTCAGTAATTTAAGAGGTTAACCTATAACACACACAAACAAACACCCTCACGTTCTAAACATCAAAATGTGTTGACCGCGCTACACAACCGCAGGCATCATGAAATGTAATATCCCGAACGGTAATCGCTTCATTTGGCCGTGAAGTTATGATTTACGCGCCCAAATGACGGCCATGATGATAGTTGATACTAATCTATTCTATCTGCTCTATGAACCGAGTTGGTCGAGACGTGTGGTGGTCTAAGAGACTCTAGGCCTCGGTTTCGCTGAAACACAGTGGTACCCTTTCGCACATGGCTCGTAAGCGTAAGCGTAGCGTAATCCTCGCGTACTACGAGAGCAGTGCGAACAAAAACATTTTCTAATATGTTCGCAGACGAAGCTATGTTGTAGCGAATCGTAGGTGGCATGATTGTCATACTGATATGCGTAGCGACGTAACGATACGTTTACTCTACGCTTACGCTTACGACCCGTGTACGAAGGGCCTTAGAGATAAATGGCCCACACATTGCGCCTGGCTGTCGCCGCTATTGCCGCTATTCGTGAGTGCATATTAATGTAAACTCTCAAACTTCCAAAAGCTGTCTTCTACTGTGAACTTAAGGGCGATGGGTAGCATCCGGGCGCGAAAATTCAAATTTTATTTAGTTTTTCGCTCATAGTGGGCTACTTATACATCGAAGGCTAATGGCAATGTGTTTTGCGGGCACAACGTTTATGCATCTACATGTTTTTAACAAAAACTCTGCTCAACAATACTCATTTACTTCATATTGGTTCCCGATAGCTGAAATTTGGGAAACTGCAAAAAATTATCCTCGGGAACCAATATGAGATGAGTGGGAACTTTCGAGCAAAGTTTCTATTAAAAACGTGTAGATGCATAAAAAGTAGACCCGCAAAATGCATTGCCATTAATTTACAATGTGAAGTTAGTCTAATATTTGCGAAAAACTAAATAAAATTTGAATTTCGCGGGCTGGTAGGGCCGCAACACCTTAATGGTGTAGACGGCGTATTTAAGCGATTTTTAGTGACCTGCAGTTTAAAGGTTATGAAGATAATTATTATTTTCAATTTTAAACGTTTTAAAATTTTCTGTACTATGTTCGATATGTATGTGAGAGTAAATTTATTTTTCACACCCCTAAGTGAGAAATAATTTATATGGAAAAACCACGTTTGCCGGGTTCGGTAGTTAAAATATAAAAGCAGTAGCCAGTAGGTTCAATTATAAATTAATTCAATTTCTTAGGTCGAGGCAAGGCGCAGCCTGCGAGGGATGTGCAGCCTCGTCTTAATTTATTACTCGCTATTAATTAATACGTCAGACCTGCATTCTGGCTTATTGTGCACTAAATCTTGATGCCTCACGCAGATGCTTCTAGAAATATTGTATTATATTCTGCATGTAAATCAAATTATAATCACGACTTCCCTGGCGCAGTTGGGGTACGCTGGAATTCGAATGGGAGATCGCGGGTACCTCCCAACTGCCAAGCCACAGACCACTTCGGAATTTTAAAATTTCTAAAATGGCTCAAGGCCAGTCAGGAGGCTTCGACACGCAGATGCTTCTAGAAATATTGTATTATATTCTGCATGTAAATCAAAATATAATCACGACTTCCCTGGCGCAGTTGGGGTACGCTGGAATTCGAATGGGAGATCGCGGGTACCTCCCAACTCCCAAGTCACAGACCTCTTTGGAATTTTAAAATTTCTAAAATGGCTCAAAGCCAGTCAGGAGGCTTCGACACGCAGATGCTTCTAGAAATATTGTATTATATTCTGCATTTAAATCAAAATATAATCACGACTTCTCTGGCGCAGTTGGGGTACGCTGGAATTCGAATGGGAGATCGCGGGTACCTCCCAACTGCCAAGCCACAGACCACTTCGGAATTTAAAATTTTCTAAAATAGCTCAAGGCCAGTCAGGAGACTTCGACCATATGTGCCTCGACGCTGCCTCAATCCACGTTTTTCTGAACGTGCAATTTACACGTTAATCCATCAATGCTTCTTTTGCTGGCCGCTGCATGCAATGTATTATTGTATCGTAACCATAGTAAAATAATTGTTTTAACGTTTAAATTGTCACAACTCACAAGGTTTGTCTACGTTCGCCTTTCCATAATATTAAGGCCTCTCTGTGCACATCTCGCGTTTCCTCTGTTATTTTAGGATTCTCGAGAGCCTTGTTTCTACCATTAGTCAGTTTGCTTAGGACACTAATTTATTAAGGGGCTAGATAGGTACTCCCTTTAGTGGGCTGTTGGGTAAAGTACTTACCTTTCCTTTCCTTATTACGATGACATTTAACGTAAAGTAAATTAGTTATGATGTTTCCTGTTTAAGGATTTAAACATCTGTATGGACGCGTTGGAACACTTTTAAACTAAATAATATCTATCTATCTAATATTATATTATTGAAACAAAGTTTCTTTACGGACGGTAGCGTGCAGAGGAAAGGCAATGGATTTTCTCGTCACGAAAATCCTGTCACTTAGAAAATTTTCTTAATTTTTTTTCTGCGAAACCGGTACATTCTATTTACTAATACAGCATTAATTGATCATTTCTGAATGATTAAAATTTTTGCTCTGCGGTGGGGTTTGAACCTTTGACTTTAAAGATTTTTTTTTGCTATAGGCTTGCGGTTGACTACAATCATGTCTGATTGACAAAAATGATGAGGTCTAGGATGGAGCGCGCTGATCTAGAAATTGCCTATTCACCCAGGTTGTACTTGGCTAGGAACACGTAATCTGAAAGGGTGTTCCACACCTTAGCGGTACGTATCAGAAACGTGGAAGAAAAACGTTGCGTTCGAGTTCGCTGGACATCAACCACATAAGGATGCCACTTCTCTCGGCATCTTTTTACCTGGTGCCAAACCGCTACGCCACGTTGTGTACAGAATAGCTACGAATTTCTCAATTTCAATTTCTCTCAATTTTTTTAAAAACTGATTATTCGCCATTAAGGATTTAAAAAACTACTATTACCTACTTTTAGGCCTACTTAACATACTTTGTGTATATTCATTATTTATTTCATAGAAATCACCTGCGTTCAATCGATAGTGCAAGATACAGTGCGACAAGGCTATCTTGGCGCGTGGCCAAAATTGGAACTAACGCCGCTATCTTGTTATACTGTTAGGATAGTTCGCTCTGTCGATATATCGCTATTGTACGTTATGTTGTTTTTGCTTAACCTTTAAGTATGGACGTGGAGTCTCACAGGCTACTCGATGTTTTCGGTTTCCTAGTTTAACCTAGTTCCCCCCACTCCCCGCGATTGAGCGGCTCAGTAGCTTTTGTTTTAGTTGTAAAACTACCAACCAGGGAGGAGGTTGCGTCTTCCGATGAATATCACGTGAGTAATGACCATCAAAATATTGACCGGAGCCTGTCAGGCTACACGTCCATTGTTGCCCTGTAATATATTTTATAAGAGCGATTATGTTTGTTTCAGATTTTGTAGTACAAAATGTCAAATAACAATAAAGCCGGTAGTTCTAAATTAAAACGACCATCTACGAGTTCTGTTCAGTGCCCTGCGAGGAATACTTGGCGTGTAGGAGATCCATCTTTCGAACAAAAAGTTAGTGAGTTGTTGTTAGCTTCGGATCAGTCTGACAATGAAGAGAATATTGAAGATTTTTTTATATTGGAGTCCGAACTGATACAAAATCATCAAAGTGACGATGATGAAGATCAGGACCAAGATCAGAACCAGGACCAGGACCAGGATCAGGACCTAGGAGAAGAATCGGGTAGGGATAGGTCGGACAATATTCCACTATCGGAGTTAGTGAGAACTACTCGTATCTATTACTACGGCAAAAATAGGTATAAATGGGCCAAGACACCGGAACTATCTTCACGGAAGCTGACGTATGTAGGAACTCTGAAGAAGAACAAGAGGGAAATCCCGATTGAATTTCAGCCAAAGAAGGATCGAGAAGTAAACTCTACTTTATTTGGATTTACGAGCACAAAAACGCTATGCTCATACGTGCCAAAGACGAATAGAGCTGTGATACTTGTATCTTCCATGCATCATGGTGACCAGGTAGATGAGAATACTAAAAAACCTGAAATTATTATGTATTATAACACAACTAAAGGTGGCGTCGATGAGGCTGACAAGAAATGCTCGATTTACTCCAGTAGCCGTCGAACAAGGAGATGGACTATGGTGTTGCTATATCGTATCCTAGACTTGAGTGCCATGAATGCGTACATTTTATATAACATGCACCAATCAAAAGCTACGGAGAGAGGAGATTTCCTAAAAAAATTAGCACGTGTGCTTGTGGTGCCTCATGTGCAAAGACGTGTTGTAAATACAAGATTGCCAAGAGAGTTGAGGTTGACCATGACTCGAGTTTTAGGAAATGATATGGTTACAGAAGATGTCCAGGACCAAGAAACCAGTCAGGGAACCAGAAGAGCAAGCAGAATCTGTCCCGCTAAAAAACATAGGATGACTACCCATGTTTGTGTTGGGTGTAACAAACCTGTATGTCTCCAATGTTCTAGACCTTTGTGCACTGACTGCCAATAAATTTACGTTATTAGACTGTTGTCAAAATTTTTTATATTTGTTACCTGAAGTAGGTGTTTTGTGTTTTTGGTTTCTTATATATTATATTTTGAGAAAAAAAGACTCATTTTGTTATAGAAATAGGTTTGGCTGTTTTTAATACCTATAAATGTAACCTAAGTGGATTAAGACTGAAAAGTGCCATAATTTTTGATTTTTGAAATTTCTATATTTTTTTAAATAAAAGTTGATTATATAAGCACGTTATTTTATTGCTAAATCCCGTAACTTTATTATTCAATCAGTTTTAAAGCGATCTTATATCAAATTCCCCAAAAAAATGTGTTTGCATATAGGAGCCTGTGAGACTCCACGTCCACAGTAGTGTTACGAAAAAATCACGTCCATACTTAAAGGTTAATATTGACTAATAAAACCTGAAATAGAAGTAAAATTAAGGAGTTTTTATTTTCTGGCTGCCTTTGTTCTATAACAACGCCCTCTTGACAATGTCATTCAAGTGCCAGAGAGCCTTGTGGGACTGTAGTTGTTTGCATGTTGGTTGTTTGCAATTTGCATACATACTGTATCGGGTATGCAAAGAACGTGAGATCTGAGTGATTGGCTGGCTCTGCGTTATACACAGCCGGATCACGGAACTAGAATTAGGAACTCAATCCGAAGAAAAGTGTGGTGGGTATACGACAGAAATACTAACGATATATATATGCCCTTTCAGTCTCATTAGATTCAATTGTACGTATATAATGACATTTTTAGAAAGAGCAAGTGCCGAATTTATTATCAGTTCTTCTCGGTGTAGACCTGGTTTCCGAACTTGTTGGTGGAGATTTGACTTTAAATTAGACCCTTTAAATTGGGCCTACGTGAAAATAGAGATTATTGTTTTATTTTGTTTTCAAACATAGCTTATTATCAGCCCAGCCTCTGGATTTACTAAGCTGAAAAGTCAAAGGTGCATGCCGGGGAATCGAACCCATGACGCCCTAGAGAAAGGCAGAGGTATGAATCAATGAGCTATAATGACTTGTTCACCATTTAAAAATCTAAACCAAAGTCTTACATGTACAGAATTCATACTGACTAGCGGAACATTAATGAAATCGGCACATTATTTTTGAGTATTTTCATTACAAACATACACACACACACACAAACAAACACTCATACAAAAATATATAACTTTGGCTAATAATATTGCAGGTGACTAATAACTTAAAAGGCGACTAACTGTTTGCAACTAAAAAAATAACTTGGCAGCGATTAAATATTTTCGTGACTGTTATATTATTAAATGAGATGCAAAACTAAAATTTTCACATGCCCGATCATTCAGTGATCTGAATGATCGGGCGCGTCATTACCCCAAATCAAATTACCCCAAAAGCTCATGGGATGAAGATGTCAATTACCCGGCGGGAAAACTCGAAAGTTAGTGGGGAAGTTCCTCCTCATTGTGAGGGATAAACGATCCCATTCCGGGATGGGAATGACGAGTGATCGGGGAAACGATCGCGAATAAAATAAGTATTTGCGGCCAAAAAGGTTCAGGTCGGATGAGAGACTTTTCGTTTTAGAAATAATAGACATCTAACCCTGAACAGGGCGAAAAAAATGTCGCCAATTCACCGGTGCCAGTTTTGGCACCGGCAGTAAGGTCACGATGTAGTTCGCACAGCAGTCACCTACAGTATTTTGACAGATGGCGCTACTGGCGTACGTTCGTGTCATAAATCAGCCGTTGCTATTCTGCAAAAATACTTAAAACAGCGACGAGCGTGCATCTCTGCATCTATGAATTTGTCAGTTGTAATAGAGTACAATTTTGCATGCCATCTTTGGCTTGGCAGCTGTCTGGCAGCTGTTTCAGAGATGGACATTTTGTAGAATAGCACAACAGGTTTTATTATCGGTCGTTTTAGATCATGCTCATGCAGGCGTTATTCGCTCACATTAGATAAATAAAACGTGTAATACGAACTCGTATATCACGTTTTATTTATGTCGTAATAGTAAACAGTAATAAGTAATAAACTAGTAATAGTTTTCTAATATAGATTTCCCACCAGTTCCCACCGCTATCTTCACAGATAGCGGTGGGAACCCGGGTGCCATCGGTATATGTTGAAGAGCGAAGATGGTGTTTCTCAAAGCTCAGTCTGATGTAGAACGTCAGTGTTCTTGAGTTTTATATTCTCTGATACGAACACGGCAACTAGAAAATAATAATAAAGAAAATTAAAAGTGAACATATTTATTTACCAAAAAACAACGCGATATGTCTGATGGCACCCACACTAGGTGCATGTCTTCATCTTCTTCGTCTTACATCATCAAAAATTTTCAGAAAATGTGCAAACTAGGGAGCTTCGTATTATAATTTCCATAAGTATGGTAAGGTTTTGGGACGTAAACTTGACACACAAAGAAATTGAAGATTGCTGAAAGGCAACTTTTTGTCTTGCGTCAAGTCGCTAGTTCGTTCGGCCGCTGAGTGGGTAGCCGAGATTTCTTAAAGATATTCGGAACTGCCATTGAGGTTTTGTTCGGATAGAGTTCGCAATCAGCCTCCACAATGCAAGTTAGACAAAGCCGCGCGTTTTAATACTATTTTCTTTTCATTTTCTTCAACTAGGAATTTTGAGAAAGCTTTCATTTAATTTTCTTTGCGTCAAAAGCTAGTGAGTTAAAGTTGTGGCCTTGATTTCTTGGTTTATATAAGACGAAATTTTACCCATTAGGGCCTTAGGTATGTCACTACTGTTAGGTAAACTTACTCAGGTTTATATACAATTAGTAGGCCGCGTGTGTGCGCGGGCCACATGTGGCCCGCGTGCAGTCTTCCCGCCCATAAAGGTATCGCCGTCATCTCCATCGTCCATTGGAATCCGATTGGCAGTGAGCTGAATAAATTACCAAGGAGCATTGTCATGGTTTTAAAGATAGTTACGGACAGTTCGAAGAAAAAAATACGCTGAACCTCATCGGATGAGGTTCAGCGTATTTTTTGTTCGAACAGCCCTTAACTATCTTTAAAACCATGACAGTGCTCCTCAATCATCATCCAAATCCTAGATCATTGTCTCTTTTCATAGTATGTACATTTTCCATGGAAAGATTAATTTCCACCACAGTGAATTATCTTCCATGCATCCCGTAGAACTTGAGATCCTGATCACCTCTTGCTAAGAAACCACTCTCTTATCTTTTATACTTTCCGAGATAGAACAACACGAAATTTGTATGGCGGCCATCTTGTATCCGCCATTTTGTTTTTTTTCAGCTCACTGCCAATTGCCTGAAGTTCCGAGTATTTTTTGTTTCAGCAACTAACCTAACTATAATACCTTGCCCATGCTCCTTGACTGTCTTTAAAATCCTCAATCATCACCTCAATTCATATTTTTCTCTGGTAGTCTTCCATAAAACCGCATCAAAGCACTTCATGTTTTACAACTCGTGGTCTCTTCAATATTCCCCATACATTTTCTATGGAAAACTAAATTCCGCCATTTTGATTTTTTTTTCTATCCATCGAATATCCTTCGGGTCCTGATCATTTCTTTCCAAGAAACCACTCTTCCAACTTTTATACTTTTCGAAATGAACGCCGATGATTCGAGTGACATTTGGTCGAGCACCCCCCACCTATCTCCAATACCCTGGCTGTGCTCTTGATCCGTCTTCGAAATCCTCAATCATCAGCTCTCTCCGTATTTTTCCTCCGAATGAATTTTGCTCTTTTCTACGAAATGGTAATTGAAAAAAATTTTTTTCATACAAAATTGTTCAGGAGAGGTGATCAATCAGTGAGTCAGTCAGTCAGTGAATCAGCACGAGTAGCTATATATATATTAATAAAAAATGTCTTATAATTTTCTGTTGATACCTACGAACAAAAAAGCAAGGACCCATAGTCCTAGACAGCTGAAATTTTGCATAGAAATCATTGATAGAAATCAACTAAAGACTTTGTATTCCTCTAGGAATACATAGGCGAAGCAGAGGTGCGTAAACTAGTTTTTCACTTCAAGGTTTCTTAGTCAGTTTTTAAGAAAAAGCTAAATAATAATAAACTTTACGAGCTCATAAAACGTAGGCGTACAGACTAGAGATTATTTTTCATAGCCTCACTCTAATCGTATCTTACAGACCTTTTAATAGTATAGACTTTATCTCTAATATATCCAAAATTTTTGGATTTCTTTTGTCTACAATCGGTAGATTTGAGAATAAGGTCGTAATCTACTTTTCATACCCGTAAATGGTAGAACAACGTTGACCCGGGCAGCTTGTATTCTAATAACATTGAATTCACATGCGGTGTATTTTTGTGATGAGTCAATTGACGTCTACTCTAGACAGGGCGAACCGCGCGAAAAAATGTCGCCAATTTATCGGTGTCATTAGTACCAACCTGTGGTACCAACAGCTGTATAAGGCCACGCGGTTTGACAGTTGGCGCTACTGTTTGCTTGTATGAAAACGGTTTACGTAAATCGTTTGGATGCTCATATCTTGAGGTTAGTAATCTGTGGATGAGTCCCATAAGTTCCATAATTTTCCGCGCATCTGTGCAAGGGACGAGGATTCGAGTCTCGTCTGTGACTATAATTTTCATTTGTAGAAATACAATATTTTGTATCACCTGATGTGAAGTGACGTCACATGCAGCGTGTCCCAGTATTAATTGTCATTCAACGCACTGGCTTTGTGCTCGTCATACTTAGTGGCAGAATACGTGTGTGGTGTTCCCCATTCGGATGTACTCTGCAAATAAAAGGACTTACTATGTTCAAATCATAGTAGGTCCTTATCACTTTCCTAGAGATAAAGGAAAACTTAGCCTGTATAAAGTATTAAAAAGTGCATGAAGTTTACCAACCCGTATTTAGCCATGTCAATTTTGACAGGCAATTATGGCTAAGAAGTGATTTTTAAAAAGGCATTGAGACACACTACAAAAATAATGATGAACAATAAAAAGTTTTCTGCTTCAAATCTCGCAAAATTTCATCTTTCATTCATCAAAATTGAGTGCTACTTTCGAATATTTTACACAGACCATTGAAGGATAGCAATTACTAAATTGGTTCAGCAAACGATTGCCCGGACGCAACCCGGGATATTTATCAAAGCTTTTAAAAGATACGGCGCCGACTTGATGGCTGGCCAAATAGTGGAAAAACACGTTTGCAGTTGCCTAAAACGATTTGTAACTTTTCTAGCATTTTAACCAAAAATGATAAGTTACAAACATTGAAATAATCTATACTATTTCATAAGACTTAGCTAGTAAAGTAATGTATAAACCTATATTTAATGGCTATTTTATACAACTAAACAATATTTAGTCGAAACCAATCTTTACACAAAATATTATTTTAACGTAATTAGTCTTTTAATAATTATTTAACTTACTTTGAAATATCTAAATATAACATGCTGTTATCATTACTCCTATTGAAACAATAAATTATAACTATTGAATTTGTACATCACAACCACATCACAGCTATCTATGATTGATTATTACAGATTCTGATGACGATGCATAGTGCGCAATGCACATAGTGCATTCTCAAAGAGTGTAGCTCAGTTTAATAGAACTAGAATATAGACCCAGAGGCAGTCAGTACGCATTGTTGGCGACCCCAGTCTCAGTATCAAGCTGAAACCTTTAGAACACCGTAGAGACGTCAGCTCTCTATGTGTGTTCTATCGGTTGTTCAATGGGGAGTGCTCTGAAGAGCTGTTTGAAGTGATTCGTCCTTCCACTTTCTACTAGCAACAGTGTTCCCTAAAAACTATAACATGGTTTATTCAAGGGGCGAATAAAAAAAATTCTTAGGAGCCGGCAACGCATTTGCAGTTCCTATGGTGCTCCAAATATTTATGGGCGGCGGTGATCGCTTACTATCAGGCGACCCGCCTGTTCGTTTGCTTACATTGATTATTAAAAAAAAATTGGCCAATATCCCTTCGTATTTATAAAATAAAAACGCCATCAGTCCATAGTAATCCGATAAAGAGTTGAAAAATTAAACTGTTATTCTTTTGTCGTATACGACATCTGTAAACGAGTCCCAAGCCAATACAATGTTAATAGATTCCGGTATCGAGGAAGGCAAGCAGTTCAGCAAACGAGGTGGACGGTGTTGCACGTTTTAAATTCCATCAGCGTTGAAAACAACCACGTTTTTCTACCTCTTGTAACTAATTGAATAAATTGGAATGCAGCACAAGCTTTATATTAGCTTCTAATAGATGTTGGTAATCTATCGATGCTAGAAAACAGAGATACTGTAAGTAGCCAAAACCCAATTTATCAGAAAATCCATTTTTTTAAAACTTATTTTATACGTAACTTCTAGTTTAATATAGAGACTAGAAAAGACGTGTGAGTCGTGGGACACTCGGTAGAAACAAAATTTTACCCATCGCTCGATAGATGGCGTTTCTTTCAGTTGGCTGGTGCTAACGAGTGTAACACCGATTTTATATAGGTGATTGCATGCGTGTCCACTCTGACTAGTAAAATTAACTTTCATTATAGTTTTATGAAGATTATAGTAGATTTTCTTCTTGACGGAATTTTCTCTAGCCTCCTGCGCGGTAGCCTCCGAAAAGAAACTGAACTTGTTTCTATAAATGCTTATTTTTCTACGCGTTTTGTTACGATAATTTTCACCAACTATGAAGGAGAAATTGTAGTCGGTATTTACTTCCAAAGCTGGAAAAATGCACCTATGCATACAAACGCTTAATAATTGTAATACCAGGAAGTATTTAAAAAGACTATTCAACCGAAGTATGTCACTGGCTGCCAAAAAAAAAATACGCTGGACAGTACATTTACAGAATATTCGGTAATCTCTCCGCATCCCATTTTGATATTTAAAAATCTCTTTTTCGTCGCAGTTTAATATTTACGTGGAGCTTCATCCAAATCGAGTATATTTCGGCTTATAAATGGGGCCGTGGCTCCGTTGGGATAAAATAGCCTATATTGTGTTAATCGTAGATAATGTAATCTATATGCGATCAACATTTCAGCTTAGATGGATATAAGCTTTTGCATTTGAGTTTACTTAAATACCTATATGTAGCTATGAAAAAGCATCACCATATTTAAATACATAAACTGAATCAAAATCAATTCATTCGATTAGGAGGCTATGCTGCAACGGACGATTTGTACACACTTACACGTAAAACCAACAAACCATCTTTTAACATCAGGGACAACATTTTTTCGTAATGTTTTTTGTTTTTTATTGAGTAAACAAAACATTTTTCATACAAAAGTAAATGGGGGCTATCACGGCATTTTTATCAATAAAAGAACAATATAAACGATCAAATGCTGCATTGGTATTCTCTGAGGTATGCAAATACCTACTCAGGATTTCCGCCAAGGGATTAGATTTTGACATTTTGCAGATAAGATCTACTTTTATCTAGTTTATTTTATCTAGGTCTCGGGGAAATCTTTTAATATCGCCTGGGAATTAGTTTTAGTGAGAGCCGTCAGAGATTTATGATCCTTGTAAAGAAGGACAGGATTCTTTAACTGATAGTGAAAATGTATATACACTACTGAACGTACAGTAACAGCCTGATTCCTAAAGATTAATGATCATTAAATCGCATCATTACATTAATATTTCACACAGTAAAAGTTGATTGATTAATTACATCCTGTCGGGTCAAATTTAATACTCAACCGCATCTCAGACAATTAATATCGTATTCGCGCCAGAAGTGTTAGAGATTAATAGTTAATAGATAAAAAAAAATACAATTAAGACAAGTGAGACCAGTACAGAAAATGTCATAGACCACAGAACACTCTACACAATAACATAGATAGTTCACAGCGTCTGTCGCAGACAGTCAGTGGTTAATGTATAGACACAGCGACTGATATAACTGCACTTTAACGCGTCATTAATTATCCAATCATTACCATCCGACGCTGCGTGCGTCGCGATTAATGCCGCTTCGTGATGCTTAATGACGAGTGCACAGTTTTAATGACGTATGATCAGTATTACGGTATGTGAAACTTTGGCATGCCAATACGTAATTTCTTTGTGGTGTGTTTTTACAAGTATCTACGTATTTGTATTTCTCACTTATTACGTTATTGCGTTTCTCCCTGCAATCTTAGCTGATGGTAAGTGAAGATGTAGGTAGTCGAAGATATTATTATCGTAGTAACTTGGTAAGTGCAATCAAAGTCTTCGTTTGCTACGCAGCATCGTATCGCAACGCTAAGCTGCTTGCCGGTATCTCTTTGCCGGTAGGGTGGTTATTAGCTGTGGCCGAAACGTTACACCGGTCTATACTCAAGCTAAATTAGAAATTAAAAAAATGTAAACTGGCTTGTGCCATAAACGAACACTGGACCCTTTAAAAAAATTGGTAGGTGTCCATTTCTATCTATTGAATAATATCACCTTCGAGTACAAAAATAAAAATCAATGGATAAAGGCAACGTTAGATATTTTAAAATACCGTAGTGTAGTCTTGAATAATAGATAGTCCGCTGCTTCTGTCCCAGGCGCGCAAAGATTAATGTACCAACAGACAACACAGCGACTGACATTATTGCATTATTGCACTTTAACGCATCATTAATTACCCACTCATCCATCCGACTATTGCGAGCCCAACCACTTCACATGACATTAATTAATGATGAGTGAACAGTTTTTTCAAAAAATGGGGATAATTATTTAAACTTGTTCTCGTAATTTTGTCTTCGTCAAACCTGAGTAATTATACTTATTAATTATACTTATTAACCTGATTAATTATACTTATTAATTGTTTTTATTATTAGTTGACCATTTTAATTATTAAGTTAAACACCTTAAATATATTGCAATCCTAAAATAATTTTATATGCAGAGGGATGAAGTGCAAAGAGTTTTTTGGATTTTAAAGTATTAAAGATTAATTAACATAATACACAATATTTCACTGCGTCTGTTGCAGATGATTAATTAAACGTAATAAAATATACATTTTAACGCGTCATTAAGTATCCACTCATTACCGATTTGGCACTGGCCGCCTGTCGCGAGCAATGTCACTTGATGACAGTTAATGACGTGTGCACAGTTTTTAAGAGCACTCTGCTATGACATAACATACTGAAGAGGTTAATTTATTGTTATAACAATCGAATAAAAAACCGCGTTGGAATAGATATTGTTTTTTCTATTGTATTTATGTAGTATAATTTAATTACATTTTCTAGTGTCATTAGGGACATGGTTTGGTTATATAAGAAGGTTTTACAGGCCGACTTGTGGTGGGACTTCGATTCCCCGCAAGGACTTTTTAGAATTTTATTATTTCTTAACATACTTAATCCAATTTTTATACTTATACAAGTATCTAGGCTACCTAGCCAAGCCTAACGTTGTTCTGCCCTTTCTAGTAGAATGGTCCATAACAACTCGAAAGCGTCCCCACGGGAATATCTTTTTTTACACTATACAAGTTAGTACTTGACTACATCTCACCTAATGGTAAGTGATGATGCAGCCGAAGATGTTAACGTCCTAACTTGCAAGGGGTAAGTAAAGTCACCCCTTTCTACACAGCATCGCAGCGGAACGCTAAATAGCTTGGCGTACGTCTTTGCTGGTAGAATGGTAACGAACCACGGTCGAATCAAAAACATATATCGCCAATTCAAAAACATTTCTGTATAAAAGAAGTGTAATATTCATAGACTTATTAATCTATGGACGACTGGTGTAATACAAAATTCATGAAAAAACTGTCACGAGAACCTTTATAAACGAGGGTACATGTATTTTTATAAACAAACTAAAATATTGTAATTTATGTCTTAAACCATTATTAGCCTAGCCTTAGCCTAATTTTCAAACACGAGACTGAGTACGATTGTATGTCTTTTAGCGTTTTGTATGTCATTCGGTTCGGACACTTTTTAGCGCTGACCCACAATCCTTAGTTTGTAAATCAATGGGAATATTTTAAAAATTTTGCATATTTTACTCTAAATTCTCGGACAAGCACTTCAATTATATTTAAAGCTTTAGATTCGCAAAGCTTTTGCAACATTCCGCCACGCTTCCGTTCCGCATGTATAAATTGAACCAATCAGATGGACAGGTCAAGGAAACCGTTTGAATTGAACTTTGAATTGCTGGAATTTTTTTAACTTTTAATATAGACGGTATTCAGTCCATGTTTACGGTTTATGTCGATAGCGTAATACTTTAGTATTTTAATTAATTTTCGTCTGACTCTGTAAACCTACATATTTCCACCCGTTTTCTTCGTCGGTATAATATATTTTTATTATTTACTTATGATTGTACCGATCAGTACCAGAAGTTTTGCTTGACTAACTGAAACCTTTTCGGGTAGAACGCCTGAAAGCGTGTGCTTAATTTTTTTACCATCCACTTTTTTATATCCGTTTTATATACGTTATATACTGTTGGCGGAATTTTGAAAGTAAAAAAATCTTGGTACTTGGTTATTATTTTTGAAATTTTAAATCTTTTGAGTTACGGAATCACTCAAGAAATTACCTCGTGAGTTTGAAAATTCAGTTTTTCTGTAAGCGCGTAAATGTACGTTTTGCATATTATTAGATTTGGGTTAGAAGAAGTTAATATACATAATACAAAAGTAGTAAGGCTGGGTAAAGCTAGGATATCAGTGACTAAATGCCGTACTTAAAAAAGTTTTCTACGTACGTAGACAAGTTTTGGCCAATTTCAATAGAGATTTTTTGGACAATTTGTGTGCTTTAATCTTTCATTCGATTCACCCATTGACGTATACTCTAGACGGGGTGGACCGCGCGAAAAAACGCCAGTTTATGGGAGCAAAACCCCCTCCGACGTCAATAGTAAGCTGTCAGCCTACGTAGTATTTCACAGGAGTTTCGACAGATGGCGCTACATTTTCTTGTATGAAGAAGGTTTACGTAAAATGTTCGGAAGGGCCTATCTTGACTATTATTATCAAATGATTCACCTGATATAACAGAGTGTAACAAAATAATTTAGCAGTTCGTTAGGTAGGTCGTAATTCAAAGCCTTCCTAATCACAGCTAAGCTGTAAAGGGGAGAGTTAGGAGCGTGATAACTGAACAAATAATCCTTATTACCACTCATCAGCCCGGGTGGGCACTAAAAAGTTATGAATCACTAAACGGCATTTTCTTAACTTAACTGAAGCCTTACACACTTACGACTAACACAGGAGTTTACACTTACACCATTGATTTATAAACTAATTATTGTGGGTCGGCGCTAAAAAGTGTCCGAACTGAATGACATACAAAACGCGAAAAGACATACAATCACACTTCAGTGTCGTGTTTGAAAATTAAGCTGTATGGTAATGGTTTAAGACATAAATAACCATGTTTTAGTTTGTTCATAAAAATACTCATGTACCCTCGTTTATAAAGGTTTTCCAGGGACACTTTTTTCGTGAATTTTGTATTACACCCGTCGTCCATAGATTAATAAGAGTATGAATTACACCAATAATTTAAATCCCAGTTAAACTAAATGCCCAGTGAACTCGGTTCCATAAATAAGTTATTTTTAACTAACTTTCGTGAATAAAATAATAAAATTAACTCAAATAGAAAATTTAAAATTTCATTCATTTAATATTTCTTTGTCATTCGAAATTGCTCTATCCGTTTGAGAGCTACAATGCCACACACACACGGACAGTCAGACATCGAAGTCAAACTTTTAACACCCCTCCTTTTGCGTCTGGGCTTTAAAACTGAAAGCCAGACGGGCAAAGTCGCGGGCGTTCGCTAGTTCCATATAAGCACCTTTTTTATCTTAGTTCGATTTTTTACACTATACAAGTTCTCTTGACTGCGATCTCACTTGATGGTAAGTGATAATGCAGCTGAAGATGTCAACTTACTAACTTTGAAGGGGTAAGTAAAGTCACCCCCCAACGGTTTCTACACAGCATCGCACCGGAACGCTAAATCGCTTGGCGGTGCGTCTTTTCTGGTAGGGCGTTCACTAGCCACGGCCGAAGCCTTCCACCAGACCAGACCTGAACCATTTTAGAAATTATAGCATAGAATAGAAATAGAATAGAAAAATTCTTTATTTCATATAGGCCTAGCATACAACGGCTCTTATGATACGTCGTTTTGTTTTACATGGTAACTTTAATGGTGATAACCATTCACGACTTATAACTAAGTTTACGAGGGTTCACAAATGCACCCTGCCGCTGAGAAGAAGCGCACAACAAACTCAGCCGGGTATTATTTTTTTATGTTACAAGTAGTATAGATAATAAATACTAAATAGGCTAGGTAACAATAGAGCAACTCATTATCGATCAATTCCAAGGGCTTGTGTCGCTAATATAGTCCTTAATATTGTAGTAAGCTTTATTAATGAGTTTAGGCTTTTTTATTAGGTACCTATAAAATTCCAAAGTGGCCCGTGGATCAAACCCGCGATCTCCCACTCGAATCCAGCGCGCGTCCCCTGCCAGAGAGTTCGTCGATGACGCAAGTGTAAAGACAGCCTTATTCAGCCAAACGCAGGGTGGTCTTAAAGCTTATCGGCGGCTTTAAGCAGCTCATAGAGTTCACAGAGAGCCCTTGATTGTAAATAGGTATAAATATTAATATTGTGAAGCCGACTGCCCGCGTTAACGGCGCGATATCTACCTACTTTCCTCCCTTTCGTTATCATAATGAGAGGGATGATTCGGAGGGGTTTGTTTTGATAAATAAGGGTTCGATCCTTGGTAGCGCAGACGTAGTCATCGGTTTTGTACCAGCGACAAGCTATGATGGGCTTTTTTAGGGTTCCGCAGCGAAACACACGAAGCCTTTATAGTTTTTTCTGTTCTGACTCTGCTTGCCTGCCGCTAAACTCTTTGATAAAAAGCTGTAATTTTATATGACACCTATACTTAATGGTGTGTTTTAAAATAATATTATGACCAAAGTAGCTGACCTAGCACACGTTTTATTGCCATATAGGGGTACGAAAAAGAGCTTGCAGTTACGACCTATTCTCAGACCAAACCTAATGTAGAGTGTAGACAAAAACATCACAAAAATCGACCAAGCCGTTTTGGAGGTGTTTGATTACAAACACTGTGACACAAGAATTTTATATATTACACTAAATGACTCGGTAAACGTTGTGTGGCCATGTAAATTATTTCTCACGTAGGGGTATACAAAACAGTTTACGTCCTATTCGCAGACCACCGTTTTTACCGTTTTGTCACATCACAGGGACAGGAGAATTTAATATATTATACTAACTAATCCAAAATATGCAAAATAGTTAACGCCCTTTTCTCAGAGTTACCGAATATACACACAAAATCAATAAAATATGTCAAGATAAAATCTGTTTCAGACTTTGGTTACAAACACATGAACGAGACACTTACTTACTTTGACACGAGAATATATTATATTATTAGAAAATATTAGATAGTTCACAAACGAATAATTTTTCCAAATTTTATTTAGTTTTTCGCTAATAGTGGGCTAATTATACATCTAGGCTTATGGCAATGAGTTTTGCGAGCACAAAATTTTACACATTTAGGTCATTGATTTATAAAGTAAGGATTCGGGGTCAGGTCAGCGCTAAAAAGTGTCCGAACCGAATGACATACAAAACGCGAAAAGACATACAATCGCACTTCAGTCTCGTGTTTTAAAATGAAGCTGTTTAGCAATGGTTTAAGACATAAATTACAATGTTTTAGTTTGTTTATAAAAATACTCATGTACCCTCGTTTGTATAGGTTTTCTCGGGACTCTTTTTTCGTGTTTTTTTTGTATTACACCCGTCGTCCATATATTTATAAGCCTAGGCACATGTTTTTAATAAAAACTCTGCTCAATAATACCTACTCATGTACTCGAAATCTGGGAAACTGCAAATAATTATCTTTCGGGAACCAATATGAAGTGATTTCCCACTCACATTTTTGAGCATCTATTAACAAAATTCATAGATATTATTATTATGCCCGCAAAATTGCCATAAACCTACAATGGCCGAAACACAACGCTATACGAGTATATAGAGGTCAGTATTGGGGATGAAATATTTTATTTCGCATCCAATATTGTCGCCACGTCCCATATTCTATTGTAAATGTCAAATACCTAAATCTGGGGCTCACGAGATCGTACTCCGTCGAATAATATGTCATAAATCTATTTGCCCGGAAAATAGTAAAGGGATCGGCTTTGAGATATTATTACGAGTATATTGTATGTTTGAAGATCCTTCATAAGCTTTGCGTTACGCATTTATTCATTAGTTTGGTAATTTGGTACCTGAGTTCGTATCCTAGCTGTATGTTACTACCTACCAGTAAGGAGTTCGAAGAGTGTTTCATCTTCGTGCCTTAGAGAACACGTTAATCTGTCTATCTTTGTAATTATCTCTCACAAAAATTATTATTATCTCCTTTCATTATGCTCCTGTGTTGGCGTGAAACGCACGTTTTTTTATATTTATTTAGTAGAGGGGGCCGATTCACGTAACCTTGACACACACTGAGTCAAGGAAATCAAGTAATAAAATTAAAAATTAACACTGGAAAATTAACTTTTCAACACACTTGCTCATAAAGTGGCTCTAATTTCACCGCAATTAGGCACATAATGATACCTATAATCGCAAACTGTGACTTTTTCATTACTATTATTCACTAGTGAGTCAGACAGTGTTTTTTTTTTTTAATTTCATCTACTAAATAAAATTATTTTTAGTATTATTTTATTCACAAGTGTGTTGAAAAACGTCATATGATACACGTGAATATTGATGATTACCGTCCTCGGCTATCTTAAGACCCTCACCTAACGGCTCGGGTCTCAATGGCGCCTAAGCGGTAATCACCAACTTTACTCACTTGTACCATAAACTACTATTACGTCTATTTAACTGGGTGGATCGAATTTGATGATTATTTTTTTATTAGAAAGCTGATGCGTGTCCCGTGTGGTCCCATTTCAATTTAGTCCAGTTCTTCATATCCATCCATCCATGGGTATCCATGAGAAAACCATATCTCTAAACTTTTGATTGGAAAGGATGTCAACAGTAGTTTGACGAGAGCTGAAGTCGGTTTTTTGGTAAATCGATTTTGTGATTAAAACCTGCATGAGGGTTATCTATTGCAGATCGCAAGATTAAATAAAAGAGTCTGCTTGGTAAATTTTAAACCTTGCGTAGATACCTGGCGTCCCTTATTAAACGATAAGGGCTCAATGATGTTTGTTATTAATGCGAACAGTTATTTGAACCGTTCCAAATAAAGGGCGGGAAGATATCATAAAACATTTTTATCAACAGAAGGAACTCCCATAGAACAATAAAAGACATCAAAAGGGTGTCGAGGGACAAAGATATGCAAATAGTTTCCGCCCGGATATCCGGGTAGGGATTACAAAGAGACATCTTTACAGCGCCCGGGGAATCTGGATTTTGCCGTTTTATTACATTATTGTGTATAAGTTTCAATTTGTACAAAAGATTAGCTTGAAAATGCAAGTGCATAGCTTTTGCATGAATTCTAGGGATATCTTTTAATAGAGAGTTCGTTGTAGCTAAGTTGTGAGTAATCTTAAACAGTTTAAAAAAAAAAAAAAAAAAACTTTAAATGTTCATGTCATTATTTTAAAGAATTTGCAAACAAGATCCCTTGCATGCATTAAAATAACGTTGATTTAATTTTCATTTATTTTTATTAAAATTCGATAATATTTATAAGACATTGAGGATCTCCAAAATGAAACCACAAGTTGTTTCTCTGAAATAACAAAGTTTTGTTTTATTACAAGTTTTGTTTTATTTTACAATTATCTAGTTATTATCAAGTTACGACAATTACACTTCTATCTCACCTGAAATAACAAAGAAACGACATTTAAAGTTCACTATATCTCGAGTCCTCAATCACATTCTTTCTATGAGTTTTTATTACGACAAAAATGCACACAACAATTTCAGCGTCCCTCGCCATTTTAAATCATCGACACAGATCACTAATCATAGGTACCTACGCGACAGACAGCTGATACGCGAAGCGCGGCAAATTTAAATGAATGAAATGTCACTCATTTCATTACATCTCCCCCCCTAAGAGCGAAAATTCTAAGCAATATATCTGTAAAATGTACTTATAAGTCATCTTTATATTCATTATCATCTCCTTCATCTTCTTCAGCCTCTGTTATGACAGGTTGCAATTTTGTTATATGAAATAATGTTGATTCTGTTTTTCTGTTGCCTGTATCAATCCTATAAATGGAATTCGATATTTTCTCTATTATCTTGAAAGGGCCTATTTTTAATTCGTCTAATTTCTTTCTATTCAGTCTATTTCCATTTTCTACATATACACTGTCTCCTACATTAAATTCTTGCATTTTTCTATTTCTATCAAATATTTTCTTGTTATACTCATGAGATTTTATTGTATTCTCTAATGCCAATCTTCTATCAGCAATCCACTTGTCTTCCTTTTCCATCGTTTTGAATTCATTTGGTAGAATACTGACATTTGTACCATCCAGTAAATATTTTGGTGCAAAACCTGTAACGGAGTGTTCTGTTTCATTATATTTTTGTATACATTCTCTTGCCAGTGTTGTCCATGTTCTCTTATTATTTTTCTCATTCATTTTACACCTTATTTTATTTACTATTGTTTGGTTTAATCTTTCATTCAAGCCGTTCGAGAATGGTGTATTCACGGCTGTAAAAATTAGTTTAATATTATTTTCCTGCAAAAATTGTTTAAATTCTCTTGAATTTATGCCCGGATATTGATCTGTCAGGATAATTCCAATCTCATCTGTCTCTAGTACTTTCTTTGTTAAATTTATAAAGTCACATGCATTCTGGGTTTTCGAAGTCGCAATAAATGCATATCTTGTGTAGTGATCTACTAAAAGGTGTAGATATTTCTTTGTAGACCTAGATCCTCCAAATCCACCAATAGTATCCATTGACATTATTTCAAATGGTTTGGTGGCTGGTCCCAGTTGTGACAGTAATCCAATTTTTTTTTGACATCTTGATTTATTTTTTATGCATATTTCACATGTTTTACAAATATTTATGATATTTTTTGTTAGGTTTATAGCCGTATATATTGAACTTATTTTTTTCTGCAGTTGTCTGATCCCAATATGGCATAAATCTTCATGCACCTTTTTTATAAGTTTTTTACTAAATTCTTCTGAGAGGATAATCTTTTCCTGTTTCTTTATTTTTTTATAATAGATATTATTTTTTAGTATTAAATTTTGTTTCTTTTCTCTTATTGTTTCATTTTTCTCTTGGTCTCCAACTATATCTTTTATTTGTATTAAATTAACTATTCTCAATGTTTCCTCTCTGTTATCTTCTGGTTCTAATACAGGGTTTCGGCTCAAACAGTCTGCTTCTACATTTTCTTTACCAGGTATATATTTTACGGTAAAGTCATACTGATATAGGTAGTATGTGAGATCACCCAATTCTTCATCTGTCCTGCATTTAATGTTCATGTTCTCTAGAGGTTTGTGATCTGAGTAAATGGTGAATTGTTTTCCGATGAGCCAGTGCTGCCAATATTTAACAGCTTCTTTCATAGCAAGACATTCTAAATATATAGCCTTTTTCCGTTTTTGATGTTCATTCAATTTTTTTGAGAAATATGCCACCGGTTTGTCTTTACCATCTAGTTGTGTCTGTTTTAATATTGCTCCAATGCCCTCCAAAGATGCATCGGTAAAGATTTTGATTGGTAAGTCTTTGTCGAATATTTCCAAGACCGGTTGCGAACATAAATATCTTTTTATCAGATTGAATGCTTCTTCACATTTCTCTGACCATACAAATTTCTCGTTAAATGTAATGGATCTAAGATAATTGCACTTCTTGGTATATAGTCATGGCAGAAGTTTATTTTTCCCAAAAATTGTCTAATGTTCTTTTGCGTCTTAGGAGTTGGAAAGTTCCTTATTGAAATCAAATTGTCTTTTAGTGGTCTTACTGAATTGTTCTGAATTATATGGCCGAGGTATTTTACCGAGTCTGAAGCAAAGGTACATTTCTTAAACTTCAGTCTAAAGCCTTCTTTAATTATTGCCTCTAATACATTTCTAATGTGCCTTATATGTTCTTCAAAGGTAGACGAGTATATCAAAATATCATCAATATAGTTAACAGAGTATCCTGTGAGATTGTGTTTTCTTAGAATATTGCTTAAGATTCTCTGGAAAATTGCTGGTGATGTTTTCAAGCCAAAAGGGAGGCAGGTCCACTGGAAGTGGCCATCTTGTGTGACAAATCCTGTTTTACTTCTGTCTTCCACCCGTAATGGTATTGCCCAAAATGCTGAGTTTATATCTAGTGTAGTAAAATACTTGCAATTTCTAGTTTTAATAATTAGATCATCTATCAAAGGAAATGGTTGAGCTTGTGGTATAACTATTTTGTTTAACTCTCTGAAATCTACACATAAACGGGATTTTCTATTTTCACCTTTTTTAAACGCCAATGTCACTGGAGCAGCGAAAGGACTGTATGATTCTTCTATTGAATTGTTCTTTAGTAACATCGATATTTGCTCTTCAATTTCTAATCTATCTTGTATTGTACATCTGTATGGTCTTTTACTACAATATTTATTTACTTGTAAATCTATGCGAGCTTCATAATCTTTAACTGAACCTATATCATACTTGTCCTTAGCAAATATTGTTTTATATTCCTTTATAATTTTCTCTATCTCAATTTTCTTTTGATTATCTAAATGGTCTGTCATACTTATAAATTCCTCTGTTTCTATGTGTTCATTGAAATTTACTGTATATTTTTTTATATTATTATCTTCATTTCTGTTATCTTTAGACATCCTGTCTATTTTATTTGTTATTTTCTTTAGTGCTATCTGCAAGTTCTCATTTTGGGTTAATCTGAATTTCTTTATCATATCTAATCCGATTATGAAATCATCAAAATCTTCATTTTCTACTATGTATACATCCACCTCTTCTTCTAAATCAAATATTTTAATTTTTATTGTTATCAAGCCATCCATCTTCTTCACACCATTAACCGTTTTCATGTATGCTATGTTCACATCATCTTTTTTTTCTTTTACTTTTATTAATCTTGAATTTATTATAGAAATCTGTGAGCCTGAATCATAAATACCACTCACTTCTAGTTTATTTTCTAATAAAAGCTTGATTTTGATTAATGGTGTGCTTACTAAATTTTTTTTTCAGTATTTATGTCTACTTCAATTATGGAGTTATTGTTTACATTTTTAGTTTTAAGAACTTTTTCAGGTTCATTTTTATTTTTCTTGAACCAACATGACTCCTCCGGATGATATCTAATTCCTTTGTCCAAAGACTCACAAGTCTTACATGACTTCTTCTCATAAGTTTTATTTTTATTATAAAATGTACTGCTCTTTATGTTAGTTGAGTTTTTCTTATATATCGTGCCTTCATATTTTCTTATCTCGTTGAACAAGTCAGTAGTGTTGTTGAGTTCATCCCTGTTTAACTTATTTAAGATAAATCCAGGTAAACCAGTTGCAATAAGATCTATCATTGTTTTGGAATCTATAGATTTGTTTATATCTAATAAAAGCCGTTCTTTTTTTATGGCATAATCAATTAACTGTCCTTCTTTATACCTAAATGCGAGAGCATATGTGACTATGTCCCATCCTTGGTTTTTAAAAGTTTCTAAAAACTTGTCTTTCCATTCACTCCATTCAGAATTTATTGTTAGTTTTATGATCATCGAGCTATACCAATCCAAACAAGGTTTATCTAAAAATAACCTCAAAATATCTATTTTTGTCTCATCTTTTGTTATATTAAAGCGCGCACACTCTTTTTCAAAAATTTCTATCCATTGCATCGCATTAGGATTTTTGCTTGTGAATTTTTCAATAATAAAATTTTCTGAGATATGTTTTAAGTTATGTTGATTTTCTTTCTTAGTTGTAGTTTCTATTAATTGTTCCAAGATTTGTTGCAAAGTGTCATTTTTGTCCTTTGCTTGTGTTGTGCTCACTTCATCTAAATATTGATCTAAAAATTGCATATTACCTTCCTCATCTACAAATGTCTTCTTTAGATTTTCATCCAACTTTATCCATACTTTTCTACTCTGGTGTCTTTTTTTAATGCTATTTTTTACTTTTGCGAAAGTGTTCGTTTTAACAATATATGTATGATGACTCACCGGCTTCAGTTCCTCGGGTAAAACATAACATTTTCCTTCTTCAGTACATATTGAAGTTATGGCTAATACATTTGATTTGCCATCATTTGAGGCTATCATCGTAAACTCAAACTGAAGCCGGTCCATATTCTCTTAGTTCACAAAAATGTCGTTTTATAAGACATTGAGGATCTCCAAAATGAAACCACAAGTTGTTTCTCTGAAATAACAAAGTTTTGTTTTATTACAAGTTTTGTTTTATTTTACAATTATCTAGTTATTATCAAGTTACGACAATTACACTTCTATCTCACCTGAAATAACAAAGAAACGACATTTAAAGTTCACTATATCTCGAGTCCTCAATCACATTCTTTCTATGAGTTTTTATTACGACAAAAATGCACACAACAATTTCAGCGTCCCTCGCCATTTTAAATCATCGACACAGATCACTAATCATAGGTACCTACGCGACAGACAGCTGATACGCGAAGCGCGGCAAATTCAAATGAATGAAATGTCACTCATTTCATTACATATTTTTAACAATATTCCTAAAAAAATTAGAATAACAAGTGTGTTAAAACAAGCAAAATCTTCAGCTTTCCTAAGTACAAAAGTATTATTAGTAGATAGACCATATATTATTAATTATTAAGTACAAAAATATAATCTTACAACGTTTGTACAATGTGCACGTACAAGTTAGAGTATCTTACGATGTCGCTACAGAAGACATCAGTCTTTTTACATCCGGAATTTAAATCCGGATAATAATTCTGAACGCTTTTCATTACCGGCAACAATTCGCGCTACCGTGTCCGGGTGAATGTTCCAATTCTACGAGAAATGCAAATGGCTATTTTTTTTTTTATTTACGGTTATTAAATGTTTCAGCGAAACAGGTCACCTGGACGGGTACAGCGGACTTCAAAGTTGTTGAAAAGCCTTATCTTAAATTTCTGTTCTGTAAGTTTAAATAAATATTTTTATCAAAATTAAAGTTATCGAAACAAAGTTTTTGAAACATAGTTTCCTTTTCGGAAAGTATCGCGCAATGTAGCATAATGTTAAATTAAAAGAAAATGTTTTTTTGTGACGTCAATCTTCGAAAACATAGAATAAAAGTTTTTCTTATTTTTCAACAAAATAGGCATGTCATGTGGACAGACACTGACATGCAGCTATCAATAGATGGCGCTGGCTGTAAATGTATGGAGGCATTCGATTCGTTTGTGCGATGCGAGTCGACTCGAAATTGTTAAATCTGTACTAAGACTAACGCCTCTGAATCCATCATCTCTACATATCCCATTTCGATGCTCTCGCAAACAATCGTGGATAAGGTTCGTCACCGTTACGAAACTTTCGTCACCGTCTGGCTCGTGGTTTCGAACATGGGACATAACGACATAAAGAGCGCTCATGCCGACATTTTCTTCATACAATCTCAGAAGTGTAATTGCTACATTATTCGACGTGGTAGGTTCAAAATAAAGTATCATATCGATTTAATTCATCATTATCTAAGTTGAAAAAAATTTCAAAAATTTGAAAATATTTATATATTTATTAGTCACGAGCCTCGAAAGATTCACACTTTGACACTAAATATATGGTAAATTTGAGCGTAATTAGATAAGTTTAGGAGTATAAATACTCTAATGAAAAATATCAATTAACATAGTTTACACATTCAATACTTCAAATAAGTTTACTTTGCAACCATACTCGTACATTTAGTAGTTTTTTTTTTTCTGAAAATCACTTTAGCCAAACGACTGTTCAACGCGTTCGCGAGCTTGATTTCGGTGCAAATTCGTGCCCTCTGACTCAAAACGAAGCGGGAGCGGGACAGTTACACGAAATTATGCGCATATGCACTCACTACACTAAGTATATCCCTTTCCCATGCAAGTTACGCAAAGACACCTATACTATAGACCCGGCGGACCGCGCGAAAAAATGTGGACAAACGGTCAAGGGACGGGGTATTCGTAGCGACAATTTGGCGAATTTATTTAAAGCCGGTGCCGCCTTTTATAATTGAATTTACGCGGCGTCAAGTCTCCCGGAAGGAATTGTCGTCTATTCTCGCTTCTTGATTTTGTCGGGCTCGGTGCAAAAAGGATATTTCGTATTTCGGGAACAAATGTTAGTATAGACATACAATTTAGAAATTCTAAAATTCTATAGTAGCCCGTGGTGAGCATCGAACCTGCGACTGCGTCGATACTGAAGCCAAAACTGTAATTTGTTTAATTTTTGTCTGTCTGTCTGTCTGTCTGTCTGTCTGTCTGTCTGTTTCACGACCGGGCATCACGGCTAATCCGCTGGATGGATTTAAATGAATGATTATAGTTCATACCCCGAGGTAGGACATAGGATACTTTTTGTCCCGAAATTCATCATGGTTTCCCTGGAAGACGGCATCAAAGTCCAAACGTTTTTTAGTTATAATTCATTAACGCGTTGTCCGATTCCATTCATTCTTTTTTTGTTAGAAAGGAGGTTCTTTAAAGATTATTCCATGCAAATCTTATCATCATCACTTTTGTAGTTCAGAAATTACAGACACCAGAACCTTTAGCGCTAAGTTCAAGTAGGTAGGTGACTTGAAACTCGGAATGCACAAAGAACCTAGGGCTAGGACGTAGGGCTCAAGTAAGACTGGAGTACCCTTACAGCCGTAAATACATAGGCTTAGCAGGAGATTTTGTATGGTTTCAAATTTTTCACTTTTAGGGTGAACAAAAATCATGTAACTGGCGTTATCGCTACGTTATACCGTATAGCGCCATCTCTACAATTTATGTGGAAATTGAATGTAAAACTCTGAGATAGGTACTACCGAATTTTTTAAATAAAAATTAACTGTCATGTTATTTAATGTTTCTTGACTTTATATTAAGATGGCACTGTTGAGACAAGTTTTCACTTCTGTCGAAGTTCGAGTGCCGCGTCTTTATCATCCGCAATATGGAAAGGGTAAGATAATCGTTCACAAATATTTTAACTCTTAGGTCTTATCGATCCTAACCGACTGACTGTCATCTAAGGTCTTCTTATACGTAAAGAAATATATAGCCATTGCCCATTCTGATATTTTGGATTGTATTGAGATGAAGCAGAGACTTTTAAAAGACTTATATTATGTTGGGCTGGGGAATATTGTTAGTAGAGTATTTTATCCCAGTGGTACCTACCCGGCCGAACTCTGAAAGAAGAGTTCTACCACCAGTACAACTTTTCACATGGTTTAATGATTTTTGACATATTTCGTGGTTTCAGAATAAAAATCACAATGAATTGGAAAAGGACGATTTTAACTGTCGATATTTCGATACATTGGTACAAGTCCTGTGCCACTGGGTTGAAATATCGACAGTTAAAATCGTCCTTTTGATCTTTCAACTACGTATTAATGAAACTTTATATTATTAGTAAGAAAAAGGAGTTTTCAAAATCACCACAAGATAACCCGTGTAAAGTAAGAACAGGTTTCTGTACAACATCACACCAGAATCCCGCGAAAAATCAAAGAATTCAAGTAGGAAGGTATATTATGTAAAAAAAACCGTAATTCACGCGGGCGGAGCCGCGGGCAACAGCTAGTATTAAATATTACTAATTTATTTTATTAGTGTTCGGCAACGAATAATAATTTTTCCAATCTAAGGATTGAAATTAAATACTTATTAAAATCGTTTCTGAAATCGGCAATTAAATATTAATGAAAGAGAGACAATAATATATGTTACAGTAGTAGTTTGAAATATGACTATACATTTTTTATCCAGAAATTACGCATACATCTGGGCTACCTGCGCGTTCTTCATATTGGATAAACTTCTGATCCAATCAGCATGGAATACGATCATGCCATTTTATGATTTTACCTACAATTCTACAGTTTTCTATTGAAAGATAATGCTACGATTCACAATCGACATTTCACATACTTGTTTCTCGCGATATCCATACCCAAAATTGTGTAAGTATGTACGTATTTTTTTCAAGTTGGTTTGGTTGTTTGTTTGTCCTTCAATCACGCTACACTGAAGCAACGGATGAACATGATTAAAGCGCGGATAGTGACATAGTATGCTACTTTTTATTCCGGGAATATCAATGATTACTTTCACGGGATCGGTGAATAAAATTTTTGTGAGCAATGAAATTCACGCGGGTGAAACCGCGGTCAATACCTAGCAGATTATGTATATTATAATGTATCGATTTTTACAAACTTGGGATTATAATTCATCAGAACGTCATAAAGTAAATTTTAAACCATGAATTCATTTTCACGACAAGCATATTTTACAGATGAATTCATTTGTATCTTCATATCTTAGAGCGATGTAAACACAAAAGCTATTTAAACTTTAATAATGTATGGACTCACGTACAGAATTCACGTTGTAATTAGTGCTACGGATATAATACAAATCTGTACCTAATAATAATTATTACCTCCCAACACTGAATATAAGGTCTACTGAGTACTTAACTTGTTATATCGCGGATTATGTCGACATTGCATGGACAAATGTCATGTCTACTACTAGACTCGTCCCTGAGATTATTATGGAGAGACGAAAATTGAACTATATTATAGTCATAAAAAATCATATAACTTATAACAGGGCATCTTGTAGAAATGTTCTTATGTAGGTACGTCCGTCGGTTTGTGTTCATTTCTATATCTGAGTACCTACAGAATAAATAAATATTATTATTAATTTAACTATGCCTAGTTTTTTGCGAACAAAATGGTTTTAATACGAAACCTCTTCTCAACAGGTGTAAAGTCATCATTAATTTGTCTATGCTCAAGCGGCTTAATCTGCCGGCCATCCGCGAGATGATGTTCTATGGTAGACCTACAGTTAATGTATACACAATATCTTTAACGCTCCCATTATATTATGAGGCCTCCGGAGATTTCGCGAAACGTCAGAACGTATCACACTAACCGTAACTCTATACTGAGCCGGGTAATTATTCAATTAGCCGAGACAGCCAATTTTAGAGCATCTGCCGTGAAGATTTATATTGTTGAAAATTGAATTTATTACGAATTGGATCGCTGTGACATGTACCTTACTAATGTAACTGCATTGTACCTCGCTGTACTATGTCCATTGATTAAACATATTAAAGGATCAGCACTTTCTGACGTCACGCATATATTTTTAGACCCCGCCCTGAAGCCGGATTTTTAATTTGTCAAAACTGTGAAATGGCGCTAATGTATTCGACCGACAGCGGTATATGCGGTACCGAAATGTACGACACGCGACGCTATATTTTTGGCTTCAACATACGTCACATATTTCCCGTCCTCTTAGCGTAGCGTATTTCGTCATGGACTATATCATACAGACTTAGCTTATGTTCCTAACTTATGTAACTGACTGTACATGGTTAAACAAAATAAATTGTTTATTGTAGCAACAAGTTTAAGCTAAAGCTATATATAGCCTTATGCTGATATAATGTAGAATTTAATAGATTTAAAAGACACTAAGCTATTTCTTTCAAAGCCCTAAGCTTTTACTTAACTGCAGTATATAATATGTAACCGACTTTGCTGACTCATTCTATCTTATTGCAAGTTAGCGGACGTTATGCAAATATATTTGTTACACTAAAACTTGGATAAACTGACTGGCTAACTTTGAAATATTTGTATAATCTTATTTCAAAAACTTTGTTAATATGTCATTCATAACTTGTCTATAAAGTAGGCTAACGTGAATTAAGCAAATTTTTTTTTGTCTATGAACTGAAAAAAAATTGTAAACATTTCATTAAAAAATTAAAACTTTACTACTTCTTTATTAGCGACACTTGAAAATAATTGATAATAATAAATTATTACTTTGTTGTTACTAGCCTATATTTAGTATTTATACTTATTGTTGTTAAATAGTGATAACATAAAAATACCCGGTTGTTGTGGGCTCCTTCTCAGCGGCAAGGCGCGTTTGTGAACCCTCGTAAACTCAGTTTTAAGTCGTGAAATGGTTATCGCCATTATAGAGACCGTGTATAATGAAATGACTTGTCATAAAACAGCATCTGTATGCTAAGAATGTATGGAATATATAGAATTTTCGGTTAGTTCCAAACATAGCTACACAAACCGCTCCAAGAAAACTGGCTTTCGAATGAAAAAATCCCATCGAAAATATCCATCCGTTTGAGAGTTACAATGCCACAAGTAGACACATACACATACATCTACGTCAAACTTATAACACCCTTCTTTTTGCATCGGGGGTTCAAAATAGGGTAAAACGTAAGCAAAGCGGGGGCGTGCCTAAATTAATTAATATCAGGATAATGAAGTCGTAATCAAAGCCGGCTAGACTAGTCTTTTTTGTTTCATTTAAACTAAGAAGAAATAAGTTTCAAATATTAATATTATTAATTGCTCTGCATATTTCATTAAACTTGTTTGCTTAACGTTTTATATTGTAATTTTTTTTTTTAGTTTTTTATTTTTTTTTTAAATTCTGGTGCTACCACCAGAATCTCTCTTCTTATAGGATATTACACCTATCCCAAGTTCTAGCTATAATGCTATATTGCGTTGCGGTCTGATAAAAAAATGTAACGAATAAAAAAAAAACCGGCCAAGTGCGAGTCGGACTCGCGCACCGAGGGTTCCATACCATGAAAGAAGTAAAACAATGAAAGAATCACTTTTGTTCATGAATTTACGAGTATAATTTACATGTAGGTACTTTTGTTGGCAAACCGCAAACGTAACTATGTTTTTGGCGGATTATTGTTATTATCAAAAAAAGTCAGCGAGTTGATTTTATTTTTCCTGTAAAATATACGTTAACTTCTATTGATCATAATTATTTCAGATTTTTCGATTGGTAAACTTCGGAGATAAGGGGGGGGGGGAACGGTATTTTTTTCGACAGTTTGCCCAATAAATAAAAAACTATCAGGCTTAAAAATAAATAAAAATTAGTTTAAGAATACACAAGTAACGCCATTTCATATGATACCCCACTCAATATTGTTATCTCATTTTGAAATTTTATCGACCCGGTTTTCCCCCCTTTTTAAATAAAAATAAAAACAATTTTCAAATTTTTACGATTGTTATGACGTCGGGTCACTATTACCAATAATTCTTCTAAATTTCAAGTCGATAGCTTGAATAGTTACTGAAATAATCGAGTGTGACAGACGGACGGACGGACGGAGAAAGTCTCACTATAAGGGTTCCATTTTTACCATTTTGGTATGGAACCCTAAAAACTGTAAAAATGCGTCACGTGGTCAATCTAGCGATTATTTTCTACGTTGTATAGCTTAGCTACAGCAGCAAATCTTTATACAGCTCACATTTTTAAAGGCGATTTTTATAGCACCTCATAATAATCTAGTCTTCTTATATGAACAGGAGCCTGATTGCGTAAGAAGAGACGACATAATCGTTTGTGAACACGGGCCTGATTGCGTAAGAAGAGACGACATAATCGTTTGTAAATTCTGCCCCCTGATTGGCTGACGGAAATCAGGAACACCAATCAGCGTGCAAATTTTATAAACGATTACGATAATATGAATACGTTTGGGCTGCATAGTTCATCATCATTCACCGAATCCGCTAAACAGATGGCAACAAAATGTGTGAATTCACAGACATAATTAAAATCAGGACGCGGTGGACTGCGCGAAAAAAATATGTCGCCAGTTTACTGGTGTCAAAAAAGTTTGCTTTGACACCAACGACGTCAATAGAAGCCGACCACAGATACAATCCACACCACAGCTTATAGCTTCATTATGTTGTTAATCCGTACGCGGGTTTCCACAGGGACGGTTTTATCCATTTTGTGGCGTATTAACGAGAATTGTATGAGATAGCGCGACTTTTTTCTAGTATAAAGAAGGTTTATATTATCGTAAAACTAGCTATTGCCCGCGCCTCCACCCGCGTGAATCGCTAATCCCATAGGAATGATGAGTTTTTCTGGGATCAAAAGTAGTATATGTATTAATCCGGGTCATAAGCTATCTATGTCTCAAATTTCAGCCAAATCAGTTCAGTAGTTGCAGCTTGAACGGGTAACAAAGATCCATCCATCCATTAATACTTACAAAGGAGAATGTCAGAAAATGGGCTAGATTTCCGTCACTCTGCGTCTCAAGCACGTATGCATGAATAATCTTCTTTCAAATTTTAATATTGCATATATTTATGTTAGTGAAATGTGAAAAGGGGTTCAAAAGTATTATAAAAAAAGTAATTAAACGTTTCGAAACATGTGGAACCGCCATGTCACTTAGAAAATGAACGACTTAGAAAATCAGATTATTACAACTACCCTGTTAATATCATACTAATCTTTTTTTTTTACATAATATTGAGAATATTTCTAATGTTTTACCGATGGTTTGGTTAAGACGCAAGGTATAGCCAAATTTTCATACAAAAATCGCCATTCTCCTTTTGCGTTTATATTTTGGTAGGAGTTCAGATGGGCTTATCCTTAGGTTCATATCGGTGGTGCATTCACAGCCGACACGGCTCAAGCTCAAGCACAGCTGAACAAATATTGTGTGATTTAACTGAGTTCGTCGCGGCGGCAGCGTGTTTGTCTCATGACGTTCTCAAATAACGTCACTGTGTGCAAAGTGATATTTTGTTTAGATCTTATGTAACTCGAACAATAATTTGTATTATTCTAATATGTGCCTAACTAATAAGTCATTTTATACAAATCCAGAAAGTTCTTTACACTAAAGATACTTTGATAGATCCATACACAACTGTGAAATGTGATATACAAGGATGCGTCGATGGATCGTACACAAAGATGCTTCGATAGATCATACAAGGATGCGTTGATGGATCGTACACAAAGATGCTTCGATAGATCATACAAGGATGCGTTGATGGATCGTACACAAAGATGCTTCGATAGATCATACAAGGATGCGTTGATGGATCGTACACAAAGATGCTTCGATAGATCATACAAGGATGCGTTGATGTATCGTACACAAAGATGCTTCGATACATCATACAAGGATGCGTCGATGGATCGTACACAAAGATGCTTCGATACATCATACAAGGATGCGTCGATGGATCGTACACAAAGTTGCTTCGATACATTATACACAAGGATTAGTCGATAGATCTAACACAAAGATGCTTCGATAGATCATACAAGGATGCGTCGATGGATCGTACAAAGTTGCTTCGATACATCATACACAAGGATGCGTCGATGGATCGTACAAAGTTGCTTCGATACATCATACACAAGGATGCGTCGATAGATCGTACACAAAGATGCTTCGATACATCATACACAAGGATGCGTCGATAGATCGAACACAAAGATGCTTCGAGACATCATACACAAGGATGCGTCGATAGATCGAACACAAAGATGCTTCGATACATCATACACAAGGATGCGTCGATAGATCGAACACAAAGATGCTTCGATACATCATACACAAGAATGCGTGGATAGATCGAACACAAAGATGCTTCGATAGATCCTTCACAAGGATGCGTCGATAGATCGTACACAAAGCTGCTTCGATACATTATACAAAAGGATGCATTGATAGATCGAACACAAAGATGCTTCGATAGACACACAAGGATGGGTCAATGCAATGAAATGAAATGCGATCGCTAATGTCTTTATAAATTGGTTTCTATGACTAAAAATTAAGTGGGAGATGATAATTTTTTTCCATACAAGAAAAAAAAGTAAATAAAATGTTTATCTTCCCAGTGTTTGGACTGAAAATTACAACGTTAATAATTCACCGGCCACACCCAACTTTGCCACAAAATTATAAAGTCCAACCCCTATTCCAGGAAGTCATGAATTCTGAGGGCGAGATTATAACGAATCGTCCCTCCTTGGAGACATGCTAAGGGTTGCATTAGACATATCCCCAAATAACACATCGCATTGTTTACGATTTCAATTATTTTTTGTCTCTTCACAGTTTTCTTTTACAGTACGTACTCGTATGGTTGCTGACAGATAATATCTCTTTATATTACTTTTTATTATTATTAACACTCGTACTGCCACAAACCACAGATTTCTGTGGTTAATCTTACCTCTGTACAACTGGTAGAGATCAAACTTATCTTTAGATATTCTATTCGCTCCTTTACTTTTGAATATTTGACGATAATAATTAGCCAATGAAGACGGTGATGACAAAAGTGACATTATTAATCATAACTAGTCAATATAACCTCGCGACGACAAAAAATAGGTCTCCATAAAAATCTTAGAAGCAAGCTGTATCGATCGTTGTGACATGTGACATCTGTAGGCCGAATTCGTATGACACTGGATATGTGTAAATGAACCAAAAGTTGTATAAGTAATTAAATTTTGGAAACTACAAACATTCTGGGGTATCGCTTAAAATCAGAATTAATTGCAATCTGGCAAGTAATGTTTGGACTTTATACGATAAGTGGTTAAATTTAAAATTTTTAGTATCGCACTTTTAAAGGCGAAAGTTTGCATCTAAGTGTGTGTTTGTTCATAGTTACCCTACATCTACCGAACCGTTTGGATTGGAGATAGATTTTACCCAATTGAAATTTAATATTAAAGGACTCGCTTACTGACGTCAGGCATACTTTTTAGGCTCGGTCCTGAAGCCGGATTTTTAATTTTTCAAAACTGTAAAATGGCGCTAATCATAATGTAAGCGATCGACAGCGGTACCGAAACGTATGAAGTGCGACGCCATGATTGAGAAATTTTTGGCTTCAACATACGTCACACCATTCCCGTCCTAGCGTCATTGTTTTTAAATGTCTAAAAGTTATAGAGTTCCTTGAACAAAATAAGCACTAAATTACTAACGATATTGTATCGCAGTAATACATTTTCTCTAAGAATTTTTCAGAAATTTATTATTTGGCACCAAGGTACTTTGGCAGGCGTCCACGACAGCTTTTTCGAAAACAGCCACATACGGCTGACATTTTTCAGCCACGCACGAGTAAGACATGGTTACGCCACTTATCCTGTTGGGGAAGTGCCAATGTTGCTAGTGGTATGAATTTTTTAAATGCGTTTGTGTCATCAAAACTTTTTAAAAATTGAATGGACGAACGAGGATCAAATTCATTCATTCGATGGACGACTTTATGATGGATGAAGTGTTTTTGTATGTAATATTTTGTAATTATTTAACCGAATGTTTGGTATTCGGTGCTGACAGTAGATCTTAGTATTTCTTATGTATTCGTTAATATGTTCACTGCTATACGGGTTCAAAATAACCCCCTACGAGACTTACACTTTTACAGAGTGCTTGCGCCAAAATTGCTGATTTAATAGTTCGGGGAAGAAGTCTTTCGCCGTCTATGGAATTAGATAAAGAAAAAGACAGTTTCAAATATATTTCTCCTTCGTCAAATATAGTAATGATCCTTACCTAACTCCATCTGTGGCTATTTTTACCACGTTCCGCACCAGAGACAAAAAATCTCTTAGTCCTTAAAGTGTCTTACGGGGCAAAAAATTGGTTGCCTGTAAAGTCGGTATACGGGCGAAAGTTTTACGTGACAACGTATGTCTGTCTCTCTCGCTCTTAGGCGGGCTAACCATGCCCGAGTGGAAGGGACGCGTGCCTCCCACTCGCTCTCATTGTGAGCGCATAACGTGAGCGGAGCGTAACGCAGTTTCTTGAAGTGTCACCCGGCAAACCAATTTATAAGACGTTGTCACGTCAAGAGATATTACCGGCTCATAATAGCCTCAAGGCGATTCAAAAAAATCTTAGCCGCAACGCACGTTAATTGATGCGTAGTTACCCCCTTGCTGAAAATTTTTTTTTCTTGAGATATGGACAAAGAGATTCTATAAATAAGAGATCCGTTTGTCCTTTTGAGGTACGAAAATCTCAAACAGTTCATAGTAATGATCACAGAATGTCTAGGTACCCATATTCCACTGAGCTTGTCTATGTGAATAGCTCAAGGATTGCTTCGCAAATATGCTGACCGAAGCGTTGTGTACTTATGAGCGTTCTTACAGGGGCACGAAGCTTTACGCTGCAACCACAGATATTAGCTGCAACGCTTCTGTGCTTAAACAACTTGGGTGCATGGGCAAGAGTACCGATGTATTCAAAAATCAAAACAATACCGAGAATCGTTAAGTTTCGACTACAAGTTTAGTTATGTGTGTGTGTTTGAAATAACCGAAATCATATTTTAATCCAAGCTCAAGTTTTCGATTAAATTAGCTTGAATACTCAGGACTGATCTTATTACCTATATTGTAAGAAGATTTGTAACCTAGGATAAGACTCTCTTGGGAGCAGCCTGAGCCTGGGACTTAGCAACGATCGTCAAGTCAAAGGAATTGGATTTAAACTCTAAATCTATTATCCTTTTTTTGGTATTAGCAATTAACCTCAAAAAACAAAGTTGGGTTTGCGGTTCGGTAAAAAAAGTGATTCTTATGGTTTTATTTTTTTCTGTAGTAGTACGGAACCCTCGATGCGTGAGTCCAACTCGCACTTGGCCGGTTTTATTATAGTGTAAATTCAATACCACGGAATACATAATAGTACCTTACGGTTCAGAAGGTTCACTCAGCAGGATGATTAAATAAAATAGCGACTCAAGCGCTGACAAGAAAAGTGAAATACAGTTCAGAATAGCGCCTGGCCACGCCTCCGGAAAGAACACGCAACAAACGCAAAGATTTCTTGTGGTGTGTCTCTTGTGGTTTCTTTCTATCGCGCAACTTTCTCGCATTCGACGTACTGAGGCTACCTCGTCATCGGGCGCACGCAACGCGTGAAATAGACCGTACAAGAACTAACGCGAGCATAATGTCGGGCGCGTGGCGGCCGTCTGAAATTAGTACGTCGTTACGCCTACCTGTAGTTTCTCGATCACGTGATAAGTGGACCTGACCTTTCAATACGTAGAAATGTTTCTTATGTCCTCCCCGTAGTTTCTGCAGTCCTAGTACAATCAATCGTAGAGACATCCCGCACACTCAACCGCGCGACTAATGGTGTGTGCCCGACCTCGCGTGCCCCGCATAATGGCTGCACATTTCAGGGGTAGACATCCGTGAAGCGGACTATAGTTTAAATAAGGCCCGGATTTCACCAAAGCGGAGCTGTGTTTGAGTAATGAGTCAGATTTCGTCATTTTGACATCTCCGAAACTAAGGGGAGAGCAGATGTCGAAATGATGCAATCTGGATTGGTCCTGGATCCCTTGATATATTTACATTATTACCTAAGGAAGGCTGTTTAGTATTTTTTTTTAAAAGAATAATACCTAGTCACATAAGTTTCCTGCCAGTTCTTCTCGGTGTAAACTTGCTTTCCGAAATTGGTGGTGTTTTGACTTTTTATAAAATCAGTAAATTAGGCCTATATGAAAATTAAAGATTTTCATTTCCATCGGAATACAAATGTCTAATTCAATATGCCACGATGACTTTATACCAGTATAGGTACCTACGTCAAAACAATGTCTAATAATATATTCTGACAGGTGGACACTAATCCTATTCTCCATGCAGGACGGATTACACCCAAATCATAATCGTAAATGGAATTGGATTTTAGTAGGTTTGCAATATCTAAATAAGAATACCTAGCGGTTGAACCCGCAGGAAACATTTGGGATAAAGGTAGTCTAAGTATGTGTGATTCCTGATGGATATACTCGTAAGTTATCTTTATTCCAATTTACAGCCAAATCGGTTCAGTAGTTTTGGTTGCGTGGAGGCCGTTTCTATATAAACTAAATATAAATAAAAATCTCATAGGTGATGTCAATTTATCAAAATATTTATTCTTTCACATAGGCCTAACTTACAAACACTAATTACGAAAATGACAGAGTGTACCGCCGCGATAGAGAAACTGTTTTGCAAGAAACTTCTTTTAAAATAAATCGCGTTTACATTTTTTTTTAAATAAATAATGGGGAATTCATAGAATTTTGTGAGCAGATACATAGTCGTATTATAAATACTTTCAAGGACAATAAATTAATTACCTTTCTCCAATTAGCTACAGAAACCTTATAAATGTTGAACAACCTTTGTTCTACTATAGGAACGCAACTACCTTTGCCACAAGAAAGCAAAAATAAAAGAGGGAAGAAAAAAGGGGATTCGCCGAGGTGTTATTTTTAAATAAATCTTCATTGCCTCATAGGCTAAGAGATGGTTACAACTTTAAATTGCAGAAAAATGCTGAACGAAATGAACTCGTCTATCAGCTTATTATTTAGTAGGATTTATTTTCACAATTCTAGGTCTATGTGAGAAGTTTGAAGCAAGATTTTGATAGGTGAGTTTGTGTCCCACTTTCTATTTAACGGTGTGAATAAAACTTTCAAATCCTTAGAAATAACTTTTAAAAAGTTGGCGTGAACTGAATTTCAAAACTCAAAACTCAAAATGTTATATGATTATTCTGAGTCTTTATCGCCTAACAAGTATTAGAAATGCAGAAGACTTACTCGCAGAAAATTTAGTCAGCTATCAACAGGAACCTATACCGTAACACAGTATCATTATAGTCTTCCGTAAATACAGGAGCTTAAAAATTAAGAGATTTTGACTCCAAAAACGTATCATTATCTCAAATTAACTGCCTTGCGAAAGTTTTTGTGGATTTTGCATTATTAATTTGAACCCTCGCTTTAAAGTTTATACATAGATGTCTTTGTTTATAAACTATAATAATATTAAACTTGTAGCTGAAAATTAACACTGGCTCCTAGACTACACCACAAATCTCCATATAGAGCAGCCCATTCATTTGACACGGTGTTTTATAGGTTCCCCAGTCTAGTTCACAGCTTTATTTATTAGTTAAGTGAATCATGGTTAACTTAACTGCGAAGTTATGCTTTTTGTTGCTTATAGTGTTATATTATCATCTCTGTAGTAACTAAATAACACTTGCTTGACAATAGAGCGAACATGAGTGTTCTCTATTAGACCATAAAAACGTCGTTTTGCTCTAATTAAAAACTAAATTTAATCTAAATTTAAAACAAATCCTTAAATACCTACTAACAAAAAAAAAACCCTTGTTACCCCTGGGCCAAAGGTACTTCCTACTACCTAAGGTACTAAGGTAAAGGTACTGGGCCCATCAAACTTGCAGCATTGTTCTAATATGTTATGTTGTTTTAGGGTATGAAAAATAGCTTACGACATATTCTCAGACCTACCCAATGTAGGGCAAATTATTGCTACAATCCACTATTTGAAAGTATTCTGTATGGTCCAATATGCAGGAACACCACTTTTCTTCCAACACTTTCTTTAACGCACATTCCGTCCCGACACCGGGACATCCTCAGGAGAAGTTGACTTTTCAAAGCGAGGTCGTAGAGATGTTGACTCTAGGATCGCGCATTGTCCCGTCAACCTGCTAATTATGGATATCCGCAAAATGACGCCTGCTTCCATTCAATACCATCGAATAAAGACAAAAAATTTCATAAAAATCAGTCAAGCCATTTCGGTTTTGTAACACTGAACCACGAGAATTTTATATTTACAGTTAGTCTGCTTGAAGACGCGAATGCGGCGGCTTTTTAGGGTTTCCTACCCAAAAGGTAAAAACGGGAACTATTACTAATAGCCTGGGATCCCGCTATACAACGACCTTCACCGAGCTGCTTATTGGATGAAAACTATTTTATATCCAATTAAATATGTCAATAAATATATCGCAAGTGGGTTGCCTAAAAAATTTCAGTCCAGGGTATGATTAATTAAGAATTTAAAAAAAAACCATTGTAACACGGACTCCTATTTGTTACAGTTTAGTATTGACATCGTAGTTCAAATTAGATTGGATGTTATAAATAGTGCTTTTTGCCAGAAATACTTTCCTGGCTGAGGAAAGTATTTCTGTTCTATATTTTTTTGCAAAAGAAAGTTAACGGATAATAAAATCGTAGGTTTTATGCACAATTATGCACAATTGCAATTTGCGACCTGAATCGCTCATAAATCTAATTTGAACTAAGATGTCAACGGAACTCTAACAAATAGGAGTTCATGTTACAATGGATTTTTTTTAATTCTTAATTAATCATATCCTGGACTGAATTTTTTTAGGCAACCCACTTGCGATATATTTATTGACATATTTAATTGGATATAAAATAGTTTTCATCCAATAAGCAGCTCGGTGAAGGTCGTTGTATAGCGGGATCCTAGACCATAAAACTTCGCCGTCCGTCTATCCGTCTGTTACCATGATAGTTAGACACTTGAAAATTTCATAGAGATAGATGATGTATCTCTGTTGCCGCAAAAAATATAGAGTAAATAAATCATCCCATTCAACAAACGTTGTCAATATCGAGCATAAAATATGCAAGCATATCGCTTGCTTGTTTTTGCTCGATAACAGGTAGACGCTTAATTAATATTCACAGAATATTAAGTCATATATTCAGTTTAAAAATGAATAGTTAAATTGAAACAAAAAAATATGGGGTGAGGCTCCCATACAACAAACGTGTTATTTTGCTCGTTTTTGGATTTAGTTTTGGTTGGAACTGGTCTTGAATGGTTTTGGTACGGAACCCGCAGTGCGCGAGCCCGACTCGCACTTGCCCAATTTTAGCGCGTTACGTAAATTGCTGGGCTGTTACAATATTGCATTAGTTTTTATTCGTGAACAATAAAATAATTACTTCGGAAACACACAATGAAAACAGAATAACGACCCACGTTTTTTGCCAAATAAAACAGTGAAAATCCGTAATAATAATATTGCTGAAAATATGCAAATTGCACGAGTGTCCACTCTGGCCGCAACAAATCTTCTGCAGCGACATCTGCCGGCAACATTGAGCGTTTCGCAGTTCGCTCATTCAGCGTTTTATATCAAGTGGTGTTGCCGCTTTATGTTGTTTATTTACCGTGAAAATTAATAACATCCGACCGAATTTAAATTTAAATATATGTACATTTAAACAAGGTGTAGGTTAATTCGTATAGTATGCCCGCAGCTAACTTTTTTATTTGATCCCAGAAAGACATTAATTGAGATAATAAGTCCCAATTATTTAATTTTAATTTCAATACAACACTTACTATTTAATTTGAAAAAACCTTTTTAGCAACCCTAACTGTGATGTCAACAAACCGCATATGGATTGGCTATCGTAATACAATTTTCATTATTCCTAGCACATTGTAATTGAATCTGATGTTTTCAGGGATGCCACTTAAAATTTATGGTACATTTTTTGAACTCCCTATACTTAAAGACGATTATTTCCAAATTGTAATGCAGTCATTCATCTAGCTGTGAAGCAGAATTTTCTCGATAGAAAGTTCTTCCTAAAGTTGATTTCATCCCATCGGAATATCGGTCAGCTGCCGTATCTTTTCAACCGCGTATGCAGCAGAAGTTCTGTTCGACAAATGAATTATATGAGGGTCCTATTGAAGTTTGGCATCCAAAGTTATTCCTTAGAATACGGTTGCATCAATAACAAAATACGTTACGCTAAGAGGACGGGCAAAATGTGACGTTTGTTGAAGCCAAAAATTTCTCAAATTTGGCGTCGCCTGTCGTACATTTCAGTACCTACCACTGAAAGCTCATATCGCGGTCGGTCGCATACATTAGCGACATTTTACAGTTTTGAAAAATTAATAATCCAGCTTCAGGGCGGAGCCTAAAAATGTATGCGTGACGTCAGTAAGTGCTAATCCCTTAATATGTTTAATCAATGGGTTGCATCTACTAGATCCAATTCCTCATTGTTACGTAGTACAGTCGTTTTCGCCTGCTTAACATTAGGTTCTATAGGGTGGTAGCTACCGCGGCCGAAGCCTCCCACTAGACCAAACCACGCTATTTTGAAAACAAACCCTCAGAATGGGCTTTTCCCTCTTTAATTCAAGACCCGTTTAAACCTCATATTAAATGCATAGACACTCTCCTCAAAAATTCATCTGCCTTATCTAATACAAACAAAGCGATGAAACTTGAAAGGAATGTTCTATTAAAAACGAACTTCAGGTAGGCTTTGATGGATGCTTCAATTATGTTTGAGGTGACTATAAAGGCCGTGAAATAAAAACGCTAAATGTTTTGCCGCGGTGTTAATGTAAGATGGCATTGAGTTTTTAGATAGCTTTGAAAGTAATTTTTCGTGTCAAGTTTTTAAGGCGACGTCTTCGAGTACTTCCACCGACGTATATTGTACCTAAGCTACGGTACATAGGTACAATATTATGTCGGTGAGTATTTCTGTGATTTTTAGGGTTCAATACCAAAATGGTATTTATAATTAATATGCGGTATATGTGGAGAGCAGTGTTATGGAGGAGTATATAATATCATCCGAGGAGAATTCTAGAAAAAAAGTCTTACCGCCCAATATATTGAAACTGCAAATACATAAACTTTTTAAAGACAAAATACAATACAACTTATTGCATTTACGTGTGATATTGCCTGCTTATCCTCTAATTTCATGGTTCTGGCGAACCTGGTAAGTATCCACAGGTTTTGACTTTGTTAGTCCCAAAATTAGTGACATATATGGCATATGTAATACTTTGAATTGGATTGAAGGCTTAATTATTTTACACCTTCGAAAAACCAAAGACAGATAATTTATATTAATTTCAACTTGATACTTTCGCCAGTTCCTGAGAAAATTTCGTCACAAATGGTAAACATTTGAAAAAAAACAGAAGATATTAATTTGTTTAATATTTCTTGCTAATTATGGATTTCTGTAAAATAACGCTTGCTTCCATTCTTTTTGGTTGGTTACGAACCCCAAAATGGTCACACTCTCCCTTCAAAAACAGCAGTGACTATAATGTGTAGTTAAAATTACTCACTTTGAAGCATTGTTTGATATAATAATATGTGAAAGCACTTCATAGTGAAGTTTAGTGCGCTCCGCGTACTAATGTGTACACACTTGACACTAAAGCGTTATACACTACCGGGAAATATTAGCACCTATTAGCTAATTTTATGAAACCCCGTTTCAGACCTTCACTTAGATAGGTAGAGTATATACTATTGCACTACTGACGACCCTCCCTGACGACCTGGCGCAGGGAAAACGCGCTCGGATTCGAGTGGAAGGTCGCGGGTTAGATTCTCGCCACGGGCCACTTTGGAATTTTATAATTTCTAAATAGGCTCAGGTCTGGTCTGGTGGGAGGCATCAGCCGTGGCTAAATACCACCCTACCAGCAAAGACGTGCCGCCAAACGATTTAGCGTTCCGGTGCAATGCTGTGTAGAACCCGTTGGGGTGACTTTACTTGCCCCTTCCCATATCTTTTCCCCTCAGTTTCAGAGATGTCAAAATGACGAATCCTGATTGGTTACTCAAACAAAGCTCCGCTTTGGTGGAAACCGGGCCTAAAGTTTACGATCGCGGGTAACCTAAAATACCTATGGGATATTTTAGGGATTTAAAACCCTTAATAATTGATATTATTTTCTTGTAATCACCCACAATCTAAAAAATAAAAAAAGAAAGACAAAAAACTAAAATTCTGGTAATATCAAAATTATGAAATCGCTTCGTACGTGCGTGCGTATAACGCTCCTTTTGATGCTTGCAGATACCTAACACACAATAAATCTCGAGGAGGCTGCCTTGAATTGCGATACAAAATTTAATTTAAAAAAATATTTGAGGTGTACTTATAATCGTCTAAGCTTGTTCTACAGTGTTGTCAGTAACAATTTATGACCATTACGTGGTTATTCCTGAAAGATTAGGTTCCAAAACTAGATTAAAAACTAATCTCTCTACAGCCTACGCGGTAAACAAAATACTTTAGCACGGCACAGTAGAATTAGTGCTCCGAAAATTGGTTCATAAATAAAACATAAATTCAACTAGAATCACTAACTACTGAACGCTTTAGGCGTTGATACTTCTCTGACAGTTTGGAGAAGTTTCCCTTTATTATTTTAGGGACGCTGTTGCCTAGAGAGAAAATTAATGAGAAATATTTCAACAGATTCCATAAAAGAGAATATTCTCAATTTTATTCAAACTTCTTTATGAATGAAACATTACAAGATCAAAACCGATTTTCGTGATTATTTTTTGAAATATTAATCAAGGATCCAAAGACAAAATGTTTACTTAAGGGAATAAAGGGCAGAATTTAAGCCATCTGATTTATCTACAAACGTCGTAGAAATCTGCCGATCGCTCATTCCGTAACTATACGGAACGAAATTTATAAGAATGTATGGGAATGACATGTCCGATCGAGGCAATAATCACGTGGCTTATCAAAGATAACTGTCGTTCTTGTTCATTTTTAGGGTTCCGTACCCAAGGGTAAAACGGGAACCTAGTACTAAGTCTCTTCCGTCCATCTATTCTGTCTGTCCGTCTGTCACCAGACTCATGAATCTTGATAGCTACACACTTGAAATTTTCACAGATTATGTATTTCTGTTGCGGTTATTAGAACAAATACTAAAGATTTTTTGGTTGTTTTTGAATTTGGCGGGCAGAGGTGTTTGTAGACTGTTGATAGTGCGAACCCCAGTGAGTTTAGTTCAATTTAGATATGGAATGAGCGATTGACATATTTCTACAACGATTATAGAAAAGTCATGTGTCTAAAAGTCCCTGGGCTATTAACGCTTCATTTTAAGCATTTTCTCTATCTGATAATGGTTTCAATTTAGGGCGTTTCGCGTCTGACTGGGGCGGTCGCTCTTCCGAGGAAACGAAGTTATCGAATAATAATATTATATTATCGGCGTCGCTGCTGATGAGATTTATTTTCGATTTCCGCTCTGCCGCGATCCTATTTGTGCTTGGAGAAGTTTATTTTATTTAAGTGATCTGACTCGGGCGAGCTTCCTCGGAACCTAATAAAACTATTCTGTGTAACGTAGAAGTCGACGACTTTCTTTCGTAAACGATTTTCGAATTACGCTTTTAAACTTATACGTACTGTGAGACGTATTTAATTTTGTAAAATCAGGTCGTTGTAGTCCTCCTTGAAAACTTGCGCTTGCCAATAAAAATATATTTCAACCACCGATGATAATATTGGTCATCAGAAATTTTTCGGACACCTTCTTCATATCAGAAAAAAGTCATCTGTCGGAAACCGTCTAAAAAAAAACGTGCGTGCAAACTATTGGCAAGTTAGACAGCTGTGGCGAGGACTGCGGTCTAAAGACAATACTGCTGTAGAACTACAACTGATGCTGTCGGTGTCAAAACAAATATCTTTGGCACCACCGGTAAACTGGTGACACTTTTTGTCGCGGTCTGCCGCTTCCAGGGTATGCTAAGGTCTATTGTTTGAAATCTATTTGAAGGCAACAGAATTATACTTAAGTACTTATTCGTATGAAATGTCCCAATATATTTATTTATTATTTATTATTATGTTCTTATTCTCTATGTTTAGTTACTATTAGGCACAAAGCTAAGCCTTTGAACATAGTTAAGGCACTGGAGTGCATAAATTCTCATACGAAGACACTAAGGCAGCATGGCTCTACGTTGCATTGTTGTGATACTATACATCACGTACTTATAGCGCCACAGTGTACCCGCTTTATTATATAGGTCATAAACGTGCGGCTATTCAATATATTTCACCCCGAGCTCTGTTTATATCTGCTCTGTATAGGGGTAATGGCTTGGAACTGCACAAATTCACTTCAGTGTATAAATACTCGGAGTGCCTACTCTCTACGCTATCGGATCAGAAATGCAGAGATTCGGTGTAATCGACAAAGCTCAAAGGAAAGGTACGATTTTGCTTTATGCTAATGAGATAATGGAAGAGGTACATAGCTCTTGGATTCGACGGACGTTTGCGAGTTAAGCTACATAGGGGAAATTGAAAACCTTTATTTTTCATATACTTGCTTTATCAGCCTATAGACGTCCACTGCTGGACATAGGCCTTTCCGAGAGCGCGCCACCACACACGGTCCTCCGCCATCCTCATCTACCCCCTACCAGTGAACTTTTTCAGGTCGTCGGTCCAGCGGGCAGGAGGTCGTCCTACGCTGCGCTTACCGACCGTCGGTTCTGCGACAGATATGGACCGCCCACGGCCACTTCAGCTTGCTAATCCGTCTTAAGTCATCAACTCGACGCCTAAAAACAAAATTCTTCAACGCCTGCGTCTTACCGGTCATGACATACGGAGCAGAAACGTGGACACTCACAGTAGGCCTTGTCCACAAGTTTAATGTCGCTCAGCGTGCTATAGAGAGGGCTATGCTGGGTGTTTCTCTGAGGGATAGAATCCGCAACGAAGACATCCGTAGGAGAACCCAAGTAAGCGACATAGCTCGACGGATTAGCGGATTTTTGGTACCATTGAATTAAATTCGATGTTTCTACATTACCCTGTGATCTTATCTTACCACTAATGATTAGACCAACGAGGTAGGAACGGACTCCACCTTTAGTAATGATAATGAGGGCGGTCGTGGTTTCCGACCGCCCTTTTCCCTTTAATCTGTCTCCGCAATAAAGGGACAAATTCAAAGCAATGCGGAACAATAGCTAGGTAATTATCCCTCACAAGGCGAGCCGAGCTGTCGCGTGATTAGGGGATTCCTGGTATCCCCATTGACACGATAGGTATTTTCATACTAATGAAATTCCTTCGCTCTTTATCCAAAAATACTAAGGTACTTACTCGTATGAAAGAGATCATCATTATCGCGTACATCGGTTGTCTCTTTTTTGTGCAGGAGAGATTGTCTATGTGAAAAAACTTACAAACTACAAATTACTTACAAATTGAAAATCTCCTTTTTAATGTTTCTAAGCTAGTAAGAATAGTCCTTCCCGGGTGCACCTAGAAAGATAAACTTATACGTAGTAGAGTTTTTATTCAAAAAAACTTCAAAACCACAATTACTTTCTGAAAAATTCACATTTCATTATAAGTACCTAAGTTGTCTAGAACCTAAGCACTGAGTCCTTGTGCGTATGAATTATCTCATTAAAACTGTGATTAATGTAGGATTTGATTATGTAATTCAAAGGAGTGATTGACAATAGACAATTAGAGCGCAGGACGCCTGGTTGAGCCGCGCAATTTCAAAATGGCGGATTAATTATTTTTCTAACTCCAGACACATTTTAATTAGTCAAACACTTAAAGTAGATACAATAAAGAAATCAATAGAGCCGAGATTTTAATAGGTATTTATTTTATAAGGATATGTGAATTACAATAATTTACATACGAGTAAGATTTTGTAGGCATACGCATAATAACTTAAAAAAAAAAACCCAATCGTTCAACTATGCACTCGACTCGCAATGAAAGTCGTTTCGGCAGTTGGAAGGTATCTACTTGCCTATTTCAGGACCTATAAGCCTTTGACTTGAGCGACATTGACTTTGAAAGGCTGACTGGAAATCTGAACATCCTCGTGACCAAGCTTATTGAAATTATTTAGCCAAGTGCGAGGTTACTGCTTGTGGACTGAAGTTTCCGTATAAATTGTATCATGTACCACAATCACAACGAGATAGATTTTTAGGGAGCCAGCGGAGATCTCTAAATTGAGTATTGCCACGACTAAATGTACTGATAGTAGATGCAACGGATACCCGGTTTCTATCCAGTATCCGGCCTATCCGGCCATTATTTTACTATCCTGCCGAATACCGGATAGTTGCGCACTATCCGGCATAACGAATAGTGATTCTGTTTGGTATTTAACTTTGAAAAATGGCTAGTATACACGAAAACAACACCAAATTATCAATCATTAGTGCTCGTACACTGGTCACTGACCTAATAAAACTCGTTTCTTGCACAGAAAACGGTCCGCGCGAACTTCAATACGTAACAGTTTGAAACCTGAACGACGCGGCCACCGCCAAACTAAAAAGTAGGTATCGTTTGGCCAGCCGAATATTCGGCGGCCGGATTCCGGATATTCCGGATATATTTGGTTTTGCTATAATCCCCTACTTAAAATTATTCTGTACCTATGGTACAACATGCAGGAACACTGCCCACATAAAACACCACACACAATTTTTCAACACTTTCTTCGACGCACGTTTTTCGTAGAGGTTACAAAATCGTAGTCTCTACAATTTCACATTGTAAAGTCAACATCTATGTCCGAACGATCGGCGTTGGGACGAAAACGTCTGACGTCAAATAAATCTGTCCGACTGATTATGGATTTCCGCAAAATAACGCAAAATAAATTCAATACTTAAAATTTTCACAGAATATTTAGTTATATATTTAATGTAGAAATAAATAGTTAAACTAAAATAAAATAAAAAATTAAGAGGGCTCCTATACAACAAACGTGATTTATTTGCTAGTTTCAGAATTTGGTGGGAAGGAGTATTTAGTTTAGGTACTTTGATACTATTGAGATTGGGTCTTGATAGTACCCTCAGTGCAGGAGCCCGACTCGTACTTGACCAATTTTTTTTTTTGGTTATTGAGATAATAGCTTGATAACCAAGCGTGCACAGTGCGGCTGATTCGCTATGCAGTGACGACTAACAAGATTTCCCTGTAGCCAGTTACTTCAGAATGCAGATTACATTAAAGCGGTCTGAAGGCTTTTGTTCTCCGCCGACTACTTTGTCTGCGATGTCACGAGCCTTTGCTATTAGCCGTTACACACGGTACCTACCAATTTCCCGATCCCACTTACGCTCTAAATTGGTCCCGACTTTTTTTATTAAAAAGGCAATTTGCTTCTTTAGTGTACAACTGTACAAGTCCCTACATGAAGAGCCAGATCGTGATAGGAATTGCTGAAAATCAAATAAGGTTCCACATTTCAAATATCGGTAAATACAGTACAAATTAAAATCATTATAGGAATTACTTATTAAGTATTCTATTATAACCTGATTCCAATGCTTTGCTTTTATTTATGCCGGTATAGGTACAAATTCAAGCCAATCTTGGGTACTTACCTATACATTTCAGCTTATTCAAACTTTTTTTAATTTAACTTTAGTGAGTGTATACTTAGCCATATCGCCCATAATATGTGATGTGTACCTGGATCGATCGTTATCCTTATGGAAGAAAAGATTTATTTCAGCCTTGGTTGGGTATTGTAGTTTCAAATATACGGTATGTATTTATACGGTCGGACTCTAGTCTAGAATAGTTTGAATTGTAAGTTGGTAATATCTATAGCGGCATTATTTAATTTTTCCGTTATTAAACGTAGCTCATAATGGAGCGTTTCTTAGTTTTTATTATTTTGTTGAGTTAAAAGCAAGAGTTTATTATACTCGCAAAGGCAGTCTCCAGTTCTTTGTAAAGAACTTAATAATAATTCCGTCTTTCTGTATCCAAGTAAATTTAGATTGTGCAATACGAACTTTTTCAGGAAATCATGTTTAATTGATTAATTAAGAATTGTAATACATAATGTTATAATCACCTTAATTTAAACATTAAATACAAAATTTATAAACTAAAATAGTGGATCCACATCGACACCTGATGGGAGTGTACCCAAAAGACTGGCAGCATTGCCTCGCTAAATCGCAATGCTTATTTTTTGAGCAAAGTATGTGCCAGACTTTGGGTCCGCGGGTCGTATCAAAAAATACGAACTATTCTAGGTTTAATCTATGTTTATGCTTAATTGATGTTAAATATACTTTTTCGCTATTTGTTTATTAAAAACACGAAGCATAATATTATAGTAGTTTACTAAAATTACTATGATATTGGTTAATTGGTAAATCTGAAAAGAATAGAAACAGTATAATTTTATACTCAACTTTATAGATTTTCTTTTAGTGTCATAAATAATAAATAATAATAATACAATACCGGTACGTTTCTCTCCATTTAGAGTTATATTTTAAAAACTATTGCAAGTATAAAGTATAACATCTATTTATTATTGCGCGGGGACAGGAAATGCTCGCACTGGCCATTTTATAACGTTATATATATATTTTTTATTGTTCTTTTAATTTAATATCTTACGAAGAAGAAAACTTGAGAAAGTACCTATAAAAGCACATTGTGGTTATACTTCCTAAAGTTTTTTTTTTAATTTACAGAATTATGTTTAATTTTCATTCCTTCCTTCGTATCATAATATTATGTCATATATGGCTAGAGCTGGACATCTTTATTAAATAGCTTTACGGTTTAGTTTTTTGAATTTACGCAGGTATCAGTTAACCTCAGGTGAAGATCTAGTTTATATCGTCGTTTTTTTATTCACTCTTCAAGCACCTGATGCTAAGTAATTATGCAGTTAACGATATATTAACGTCCTAACTTGAAAGGAGTAAGTAAGCTCACCCATAAGAGTAAATTTACGCCGCGACAGAATGGAATGGAAGCGACTTTTTTACAAAGCATAGGAGTAAATTTACGCCGCGGCGGAATGGAATGGAAGCGACTTTTTTTACATAGCATAAGGGTCAATTTACGCCGCGGCGGAATGGTATGGAAGCGAATTCTCTTATTTTCTTAATTAGCTGATGAGGGGGACCTTTGACGTGTGAAAAGCCGAAGCCCTCATACGTTAAACGGGAAAGGCAATAAAGCCTCTCCACACAGATGGACGAGAAATAAAAAGGGAGTGAGACGTTGCAATAAATTCTCTTACGACGACTCTCATAACGTCGCGACGACGATAAAAGGGCCTCTACACGTGTCTCGGGTGAGGGCTGTCACGAGAACCGATTACCGACATCCGACAGACGACATGTCGGTTCCATATGACGCCTCATGCATTTAAACAGTTGTCTGTCCACACGACGTCAAACAACCGATCGTTAAATCAGTCAGTCACCGATAATTTGGTGTGTCGGTGTTTCGCCAAATCGGAGCAATAATGTCGATACGATTTACTTGAGTTACGAGTGAGTTTTCGTACTTACAAAGATTTTTTGAGCAACTTGGATTTGGGAATACTTTGTATAGTAGAAAATATCTTCCAAACGTGTTTCTAATTCTGAGCGAATTTCGATTAAAGACCCAAAATACATGACATTTAAATTTTTTAAAGGTCACTAAAAATCGCTTAAACAACCGTTTAGCCCATTAAAATTCCTACATTTTTGAAAAGTTTTAAGTTGTAAGTTACAATTAAAATAAACTCAAAACACCAGCTCTCCGTTTTAATTGAAAAATGATCGTAAAGTTTCGTTCAACCCTGATGTAAAACAATTTATAAGGGCGCAATCACACTGACGTTATTGCGGGTCGTGAAACGTTATTGTTGTTACAATCCAAGGTGTACGACGCTGAACTTTGATACTTTACTTTCAATACCTCACAGACTCACATAATTATTATGAATAATAATGATGTGATTAACTAAAAGTTGAAAATAAAGCCGAGGCTGAGAATAATGCTCGTTTTTACCAACATTTTAAGCGACACCTAAGCCTAATGACAGTTCTTGTAAGTGGAAACTGTCACCTATCGGCTTAGGCGTTTCTTAAACTGTTGGTGAAAACGAGCGTAAGTGAGTGACATACAAGCCAAATTGAGAACCTCTTTTGCTTTTCGAAATCCGTTAAAAAGCAGGACCCGATGTCATTAATTTTTATTTAGGGCCGTTTTACTCCAATTGGTTTATTTGTCCCAATCGCATGCTAGTTCTGACGTCTGAGCATTTTGGTTTTCAATTTAATAAAATCGTCTTGTTAAATAAAAAAGTAGCAAAGGCCAATCTGTAATGTCACAGCTTAGCGATCATACAGTAAAGTATGCTAGAGTTATTCAGTGCAACTGGTGGACATTAAATCAAAAGATAGCACTTTGGTCTTTTAGAATCTTACTCCTAGCTACTTAGTTGCAGAGTAATCGAGGAATGTTGTTCATGACAAATGCCAAGGCATTTTTTTAATTAATTGAATAACCTGTTTTGTGGAGCTTACGTCGTGTGGGAATTCATGAAAATGCCTATATTCACTCTTTAATTAAAATGACGATGTTTTAAGACCATCAGTTTGGCGTTTCTCATATGTAAAAAAACTACTAACACCAGCTAAACATCAATGGCAAAAAAAAGTGGCAAAAAAAGACGTGTGGCACTCGGAGACTGCCGCGGTCAAGCTATTGCATAGCATTTTTTATCAACTTATAACTCCCCCCACTCCATGGGGTCGTTTTATCTTTTGAATATGTACCAACGTACGTGCCGTTATGTCTAATCGATGTAATCACGATCGATGTAAATAAAACGATCAAGAGAATTTAGATGTTGTTACCTTTGTATAGGGCACAGGATGCAAATCCTTGCGATGCTTTGGGGCTATTTGCTAGAACTGTATAATTACTAGTCTGTGGTACCTCCTAAAATAGTATCCAAAACATTTTTCCTATGCGTGCGACACGACACGCAGAACAAAATGGGTCATGATTATACATTATGGCAAGTTTTTTTCTTTTATTGTTGTTTCTTTGAGAAATAATACCGTGATCAACGGTTCAAGGCAGCGGGTGTCCTCGCGGTAATTTCCTTTACGTGGTATTTAGTAAGATTAGGACCGTTTGTCCACTGCACCCGGGTACACGTCAGCGAGATTATTTTTGTACGAGATCTAGATGACGTGACGGCCACTGTAAGCTCTTTTAATAGTTCATTGCACAACATATATTATTAGATATGATATACAGACAATCACGTCTTATACACTCATTCCCAAAACACACACATACACACACGCACACACACACACACACACACACACACACACACACACACACACACACACACACACACACTCACCATAAAATCACTATCTTTAACCTTCCTGTAAATTAATTTAATGTTATGACTTCCGTCTCAATCTTGTATTATTAGGAATATTATAAGGAAAATCTGTCATTGGCCATATTAGGTTTAAGCTTGAATGTATACGTTATTAATGTTTGTAACGCTGTTGATTTTCTGTAAAATAAATAAATAGAAATAAATAAAATAAATTATGGACACGTTCACACTTCACTGTTTGATATATTATTGGGTTACTATATTAGATTCTTATTTGCTATACTATATTTATTTGCTTATTATTTTATCACAATAGTAAAGCGTAAAAAGAGCTTCAATGTAAGTATATTTTGACGACCTCCCTGGCGCAGTGATGCGCGCTCGGATTCGAGTAGGTGGTCGCGGTTTGATTCCCGCCACGGGCATCTTTAGAATTTTATAATTTCTAAATTGGGTCAGTTGTGGTCTGATAGGAGGCTTTGGCCGTGGCTAGTTACCAGCCTACTAGTATAGACGCACCGCCAAGCGATTAAGCGTTCCGGCGCGATGCTGTGTAGAAACTAAGAGAGTGTTCTAAGTTAATACAATAAAATCTTCGACTGCACCATCACTTACCCTCAGCTCAGATCGCAGTCAAGTACTAACTTGTACTAACTTGTAAAGTATAAATAAAAGTGTCCTTAAAAAATGGCACGCATGCAATCACATATACAGGTTTGGTGTGACGCACTTGTTAGCGCGAGCTAACTGAAGGCAGCGCTATTTATCGAGCGGGTGAAAATATCACACATGAATTTTGGATAAGTAGTGAAATAAAGACGTGAGTGTGAAACTCTCGTCTTTATTTCACTACTACTTAGCTATTGCCCGCGGCTCTGCACGTGTGAATTTCGGTTTTTCGCTAATACCGTAGGAACGATGGATTTTTGAGGGATAAAAAGTGCCTATGTGTTAATCCGGGTTGTAAGCTATCTATGTTCCAAATTTCAGCCAAATCTGTTCAGTAGTTGCGCCGTGAAGAGGAACAAAGATCCATCCATCCATACTTACACACTTTCGCTTTTATAATATGCTTTCGAAGTCTAAAGGTTTGAGCAAGGCGATTATGAGATATCCAATAAGGACATCTCTTTTTCACGTTTCGCTTAGATTAGACTTTTCAGATAGACAAGACACACCTTGCTATGGGTTTGAGTATGACGATATAGACTGTAATATAGATGTAGAACCTAGTCAAAGTAAAACTGTATGTAGTGGTATGAATAACCTTAAAATTACTCGTTCTGGCAGGGTGGTGAGGACTCCGGATAGATATGGGTTGACATAAGTAAAGCCCAGTGAGAAGATTGTAAGTTATCAGGATGATGTTTAAAATAATAGGGTATTTGACTCCAATTTTTTTATTACTTTATTATAAAGTAGAATTAAAATAATGACGTGCACTGAAAGAACTAATTAAATCGATCAAATAACAAAAAAGTTATAAGCATTTAAAGATTTGTGATTAGACAGAGATAGCAACAGAGACATTGTGACGTCACAACGTACCAATGCCATAGTAGCTTCGTGCGGCTTCATACAAATTTTCGTTTTGCGAGAAAGGGATAGAAGATCCTCCCACTCCTAAGTTTAAACGCCTGTAACTTTGTAAATCTTCGTTGGATTTTAATATTTCTTTCACTGCACGTTATTATTTTTATCCTAGTTTATAATAAAGTAATATTTTTTATCAAATTCAAAATTAGTGTAAGACCCCATTGAAATATGAGTTTTACAAGGTACCTAACACTTATGTTAAATTAAATAGTAGGATGTTATGTGATAATCTGGATAATAAAATGATAGTATTATTAGATTAATGCTGAAGTAATTATGTAATGAATGTAATAAAATTATTAATAGTGATTGGAATGTAGAATTTTGTTTAATGTTGATAAAGTTGGATTTTTTTTTAATAATGTAATATTTTTTTTTGTTTGTATATTAATTATATAATGATTTTTTTTTTTTGGTTTGTCAAAGGAAGGTGTATAAGAGATTTTTATTTTTTTTCTGAGGGGAAAGATGTGAGGTATATTGTTATGTAGGTAGTTAAATAATAAGAGAGGGAGAGATGTCGAAGGTGTAACGAATAAACGTCAGTGCATGCCCGACCACCGGAGTTTCATTAACCTTTACAGAAACCAGGTTGGTACCGCGAAGTACCGGCGAAGAACTCTGTAAAAAGTCAATATTAAAAATTTTCTACATCATTATTAAGTCAACTTGTGAATGAAAAACAAGCTTACTTAACCCGTAAGTTTGAAGTAAAAGTTGTCTCTTACTTAGCTCGTTAAGTCTTGATTGCAAAAAGCAACACCTGGTACTTGTAAGAACTAAGTCTTCTTAAGGAGTTGTTCGACTCTTCTCAAGGCGAACGCGATCAAGCAGAAAATAGTTGTTGAAATTATTAATTCGCTTTCTACAATACATTGTTATGATTATTATATAAATACAAGCAGCTGGCGATAGTTATATCCCATACATGCGTTTTTTTCATTTCTTTTGGATCGTTTTTGAACGAAATTAAAAAAAAACCGGCCAAGTGCGAGTCGGACTCGCGCACCGAGGGTTCCATACCATAAATTAAAGAAGTAAAACATTGAAAGAATCACTTTTGATATATATGTTATATTATACTTAGTGAATATTGTTATCTCATTTTAAAATTTTATCGACCTAGGTTTTCCCACCTTTTTAAATAAAAATAAAAACAATTTTCAAATCTTTACGTTTGTTATGACGTCGGGTCACTATTACCTATAACAGTTTTAAATTTCAAGTCGATAGCTTGAATAGTTACTGAAATAATCGAGTGTGACAGACGGACGGACGGACGGACGGACGGACGGACGGACGGACGGTTGGTCGGACGGACGGAGAAAGTCTCACCATAAGGGTTCCATTTTTACCATTTTAGTATGGAACCCTAAAAATGTAAAAGAATGCGCGGAGTCACGCGAACATTTTTTTTTTACACAATACAAGTTAGTACTTGACCGCGATCACACCTGATGGTAATGATGATGATAATGCAGATGTTAACGTACTAACTTGGATGGGGTTAGTGAAGTCACCCCAACGGTTTCTACACAGCATCGAAAACCATTTTCATACATTTTTGAATGGTCAAAATGCAAAATCGCTAAAGGTATAGGGTTGTTTGCCATATATTATGTGTACGAGTATGTGTTAAAATATATTGTCTGTCCATTTTTTTGTCTGTAGACCAATTTGTCTGTCACAAGTCTCATACATAGACGGTACATCCCGAAAATAGTTGTCGTGTGATACACATGAGGAATGAGGATACATATTAATATTTTCCTGTATTATTGAATGGATTGTTTATTAGACTCTACGATTTCGCATTGTGAAGTCAAAATCTCCTGAGGATGTCCCGGTGTCGGGACGAAAGTGTTGAAAATGTGCGTCGAAGAAAGTGTTGAAAATTGTGTGTGGTGTTTCATGTGGGTAGTGTTCCTGCATATTGTACTATACAGAATCAAAAAAAAATCATAGAGGCACTTGCAGGAAAAAAATCTAGGCACTCATTAAAAGATATTCGACGTACATTACAATAATTTAAAATAAGGCGTATGAGATTTCAACGCACTGGGCACTTAGAATAAATTATTGAGTTAAATGCATAGCATTATCTGACCGTACAAGCAGTCCGCACCTGCGGTTAGGATTTCCGTAATACGACGGTGCCAAAATCCGCTTTCGGCACATCACGGTCCATGGGAATTCACATTATAGCATTGTAAGTATCATCGCTTTAATTACGATTTGCATATTCGTTGTATTTATACGGGTTTACTGTCAACACTCATTATTATATGGATATATTCAGTCGGTGGTGAATTCCGGAAATCGATTTGCGAAGGCATTCGCGCCTTAATGAAATATGGGGACGCGTTCACACCGAACAGTAACACTTGTTAACATTTGAAGTTACGCATTTTATTTCAAACAATCCCGAAAATATAAGCATACAAATAGCAAAAATGTTAAAATAAAAACAAGTATCCAGACAAAATAAAGCATAATCTTGTCTGCTTAATTTTTTTTATAAAATAAAAATATTTATTTATTTATTTATTTATTTAAAAGCTCAAAATACAATTTTTAACAAAGTGCTAAACTTATATGTACTACAATATATGATAAGGTAAGATAATATTGCGGGCTATCCTTTTCCGAGCATTGGGAAAAAATGTTCTTATATGACGGGAAAGGTATACCTGCGTATACCTACTTGAACTATAATGCCTATATAATTAATTTTTGTAAAGTGAATACTCCGTCTCCTCACAAGATCCTATTATAATGTGATGAATTGTTTAAAACACAATATTATAAACACAATTATTTTTTAAAAAGAGCAAGTGCCAAGTAGCTGCTGCAATACTGCTTTTCGAACGTGGCGGTAGAGTTTCACGTTGCACAAGTTCCTAGACCCGCATGAAAGAATAAATAGCTTAGTTCTTTTTTGAACGGATTTCATTAATCAAGCTTACGGTGTAAAAGCGTCCATCTTTTAATGCCTTCGGGGTTACGAACGTGGATTCATTTCAATATTTTATTAAAATTTTAAGTGCCAAGTTTTTCTATCATGAATATTCATGGTTTCTTCACATTTTGAAAAGCAATCGCTGGGTTCTTATTTTGATAAGAATTTTATGAAAATATGGAGGAGTTACTTAAAAAAAATGCTAGTTTATAGAATTCGATTTCTGTTCAGATTTGAATGCTCGAAGTTGTGGCTTTGGCTTTGTAGAGTACTTTACAATCGGTTACTACATAGTACATACCACCGTATTTGACCGTTTGCCTACAGTAACCCACAAAAGATACTCCGATTGTCGGTATGTGAAGGCAGCAAAAGTCTAGCGTACCGATAACGGTCAATAAGTTTACGAATAGCGGAGTAAAGTCTATATCGGTCATTGTTAATACGTTCATACGCGTTTTATATTGTTAGCAAATCCGACGGACAACATTGTTGGTTGAATCTAGCAATACCACCTCTAAAATATGACGTCACGATTTTATCGTTTCTGATCTGTCGGATGGTGATGTGGTAAGGACTCCCATCGGAATTACGACGTGTCGGTTGTCGGTATTCTATAAGTTGTACAAATCTTCGACTATTTATAACCGAAGCCTATATCACTTGGCCTTATACTTTTGCCGAAAAGGGTAAACTATTATATAGCTATTAGCTACGTCTACCTACCAGACTGGTATGACTTTCCTATGTCATCAAAGAAACCTGTTATCAAGAGGGCTAATTAAATGTCGTTTACAAAGTCAGAACGACAGTTGTCTTCGAAAAGTCATGTTATCATTTAGTTCTATTGGATATGTCACTTCCATATATTTTTTGTATTATTTAATTTCATGCCATATAGAATGAGACATCTAAAGGTTTCAATGAATCGTCGAAATGTCATACTTTGTTTAAGAACGCAGGCCTATCCCAAACTGGGAAATACTTAGTTTACTAATGAAAAAAGAAACTTCCCTATAAAAACTTGGTAGTTAGGCATTTGATAAAGGTAGCTCTCCAAAAGGGAGGAAATTGAGAGGAAACGTATTTGTAACGTTTATTGGCGCAATTTATCTTCGTTCTCACGTACGAGCGGGTATTCGATAGAAGTCATTAATATAATTATGCAGAACAGAGTAAAGATGGAAGTAAGAAACCACATTATAAAACTTTGCGTACATCTTTTAACTACTTTTTTGCAACTAAAATTTAGGGTTTTTTTTTCTATATGTCACGCATGTCCAATCTGGTGGTCCCTCTAGGCTTTCCTTCATCATGAGACCATAAAAACCATTACATCTAGAAGCTAAGTATGAGTTCTAAGATTGAAAAAAATTAAAAAATTTCGTAGAGGACTCGGTAGAAACAAAGTTTGGAATAATACCTAAAATATAATAGCATTAATTTATGTTTTCATGTGTGATTACACCCATTGCTCGATAGATGACGCTGTGTTCAGTTAGCTCGTGCTAACGAGTTTACCTACTTGAGTAATTACGTGATTGCAGGCGTGCCCATTCAGTTGTCTTGTAAGAACTTTCATTTTAGATTTTCGTAGATTTTCTTCGTGACGGGGTGTTTGTCACGCAAAAAAAAAAACATTTTCTTTCGCCTTACGATACCGTTCAAGAAGAAACTTTGTGTCAAAAAATAGTGGATTCAATATGAAAACTAGTATAAACCAACTAAATCAGCTCGGTCGTCGCATAAACCCTAGAATCAAAAACAAATTGAATAAATTGATCCGCCCCGATGGAAATTACATCGGATTTCTACTGAAATGCGCGGATAATGTCGCGATGCCGCTGTGATTGCATTTATATACCCGCATAAAAGCAGCTTTGGAATGCCTGGCTTTTTGAAAACCTAGCCAATTTTTTTTTTAAATTATCTGTGGTTTTTTTTTGACAAAAAAATTTAGGATATGGGCATCCGAACGATTTACATAAACCTTTTTCGTATGTACAAGCAAACAGTAGCGCCATCTATAAAAATCTATAGGTGGCTGCTAAGCGAATTACAGCGCGACCTTATTGTTGGTGGCAAAACAAAAAATTTTGGCACCGATAAACTTGCGAGATTTTTCGCGTCGAGTCGTCCGCCCTGTCCAGGGTGTCTATTGCGGTTTTAAAGTTCTGCAGTCGTATCCATATGACTTATCTACGTTATTTTGACGATTCCTTTTAAATACGCTTGCGGAATGAAATTCAAGAAATTTATGGGATAAGATAGACATTAGACAGGTGTAATCCATAAGTCACATTAATAGGTTATACTGAAATGCGCACGGTTAGTTTTAGTTCGGCACTGCCATTTAAAAAGTGCTTCCCAAAAAACCAACTTTAAATGCCACTACAAAGAGTGAAATAATTTTTATTTAAATTTTTGGCACCAATTCGAAGTCGGGCGATTGTCTATGACTTCGTCATTTCTTCGCACATCAAGTACCTAAGTAAGAAGGACTATTAGGGATTGTATGAAACATTGCCCGACTTCGAATTGGTGTATGTACCTAAAATTTAAATAAAAATTATTTCACTCTTTGTAGTGGCATTTGAAGTTGGTTTTTTGGAAAGCATTTCCAATTTTTTGTATTACTTCATCTATTTTTTTCTGATGGGAGTCTTCGGCCGTGGCTAGTTGTAGTTACCATCCTACCAGCAAAGACATAAATAATTTATCGTTCGGGCGTGACGCTCTTTAGAAACCGTTAGGTGTGTGTGTTACTTACCCCTTACAAGTTAGTATGATACCATTTTGGACTGCATCACTTACCATCAGGTAAGTATTAAGATCGAGCAGGTACTTACTTGTATACCTCACAAATCTCGGAAATAAGTATGGATATGCCCCGCCTACAAAATTAGCTATATTTTTAATCTGTCTAGTGGCTCCTTTGAAAACTGTACCGAGAAGGAGATACATCGACGAATATCCATTGCTTGGAAGAAGTTTTGGAGTTATAAAGAAATTTTGAAAAACAGAGAAATAAAAATACATATAAAAAAGAAACTCTTTGAGGTCGCGATTTTGCCGTGTTTGACATATGGGTGTCAAACGTGGGCTCTACGGCAGACAGATGAAGATAAACTAGCAATTTGTCAAAGAAAGATGGAGAGGAGTATGTTGGGACTAAAGGTTAAGGATAGAATAAGTAACAAAACGATTAGAATGAAGACGAAACTGACAGATATAAGGAAAATTATTATAAAATTAAAATTCAATTGGGCTGGACATGTATGTAGGCTTGATAACAGAAGATGGACGAAAAAAGTGACGGAATGGGTTCCAAGAAATAAAAAAAAGGAAAAGAGGACGGCAAAGGAAAAGATGGCGAGATGTTGTCACCCAGTATGTGGGACCGGACTGGATGCGTAGAGCTCGAGACAGAGAGCTCTGGAAAAAGTTGGGGGAGGCCTATACGCCGCTGAGGCGACTAATGCTACGAACTATTCAAAATGACATTATAATGCAATTAATTTATGACATTAGAAAATTATTTGTAAGTTTTGACTTTATACTTGATTTTCAATTTATATTTTTTATATTTTGAATTAAATGAATAAAATTAACATGACTGTAAACATGACCGTTAACAAATCTTAATATATATAAATCTCGTGTCACAATGTTTGTCCTCGATGGACTCCTAAACTACTGAACCGATTTAGTTCAAACTTCGTGAATATCTGTCATTTGGTCCAACTTAAAAGATAGAATAGTTTTTATCTCACGTGGACGAAGTCGCGGGCATCAGCTAGTGTATTATAAATATTAAGCAATGTATTTGAAACATAAGCGCATTAGATAAATAAAGGCTTTTTATTTTATTTTATTTTATTTTATAGTGGCTCATAAGATGGCGTCACCTAGGGTACATCCATGGTACATCACTCAGTTCATGAACATTTGACAACAACACTTGACGCTCATCATGGCGCCCCATGTCACGCAAGGCTAGGGTAGAATCGTAGAGAATTAATGAATGAGGCCTAGTTTTGTTCTATGTATGGTATGCGTATGTAAAAAATCTACGTTTGCTTTAAAATTGAGTTGCAACGATCTACCTCAACAAACATACTTTGCAAGCTGAATAAAAGCTTGCAAAATATTCTTTTTCATTCCTGCTCACTATTTTGTAGTCAATGCTGGGTCCAGACTTCCTTCATAATTTAATTGACATTCTTATCGTACAAAAAAAGTTAAAAGCGCCCATTTCCATTCAAATGAAACTGTCTCGTACGAAAAGTTCATGAATAATAATTTGTATTCACTAGTTTTACATTGAAACTCGTTTTCGCCCATCAAATGAGCTTTTGTTTAAGTGTTTCTGTCTAGAAATAAATTGTCGGCCATCGTCATTTCAGACGTCTTAAAACAACAACAAAAATACTTCTTTTCAAATAAAAGTGACACTTTATTAAGTACTTTTTCAGGCACTTGGAATAAATGTACCTATGTTCTTTTTGTAAACAAATCTTTTCTTAAAATATTGTCCATGGGGTGTTGGGAGTTTTTGAGGTATTATTTATAAACACTTGTTATTGCCGGAAATGTGTGAAAACCAGGAATTGCATACAATTCCTGGGAAATGTGTACAATTTCTCAACGGTGTTAGGAAATGTGTAAAAGATGAGAGTATGAGAGTGGAGTGTCCAAATCAGATCTACGACAGCTCTAAAATAGCAAAAAATTCGGATCTGTGACGTCTTTGCAGGAAGTGCAGCCCATTCGCTCTATGTAGCAAAGATTGTACCCAGGCTAGCCGAAGTAGGCAAGGCTTTTCGCCGAAGACTACCAGCATGTCGAGGCTGCGGAGGTGAGAAAGCAGCTCTAAAATACCGACCATTTCGAATCTGTGACGTCTCCGGCGCTGCGGGAAGTGCAGCCCATACGCTCTATGTAGCAAAGATTGTACCCAGGCTAGCCGAAGTAGGCAAGGCTTTTTGCCGAAGTCTACCAGCATATCGAGGCTGCGGAGGTGAGAAAGCAACTCTCAAATACCGACCATTTCGGATCTGTGACGTCTCCGGCGCTGCGGGAAGTGCAGCCCATTCGCTGTATGTAGCAAAGATTGTACCCAGGCTAGCCGAAGTAGGCAAGGCTTTTCGCCGAAGACTACCAGCATGTCGAGGCTGCGGAGGTGAGACAGCTCTAAAATACCGATCATTTCGAATCTGTGACGTCTCCGGCGCTGCGGGAAGTGCAGCCCATACGCTCTATGTAGCAAAGATTGTACTCAGGCTAGCCGAAGTAGGCAAGGCTTTTTGCCGAAGTCTACCAGCATATCGAGGCTGCGGAGGTGAGAAAGCAGCTCTCAAATACCAACCATTTCGGATCTGTGACGTCTCCGGCGTCCCTTCGCTGTTGCTTAGCAAACCACAGGCACATACGGTTACCTCCGCAGCCTCGGCATGCTGGCCGCCTTCTGCGGCGGTCTCGGCCGCTCCGTCTCACCCGGGTACCTGTGCTTTACTACAGCGGGCGGGGGTTACACTCCCTCCACACCTCCAGCTAAAATAACACTCTAGGGGTAAGACAAACAAGACTAAATGGTGTACCGCCGTAAGAATCCCGCTTTTTCAGTCAAAAGTTCCAAAATCATGACTTCACGAAAAAAACTGGCAACGCTTTTTAAGATCCTCATACTTTCCCAAATAAAGATAACTGTATAGTTTTGAATAAAACCCCAAAATATATACAGACGAATTTACAAGAAACTGCTGGTCAAAAATAAATTAGGGCAGCTCGCTCGACTGAGGTCTCTCAGGAATGTGTACGGGTGTATCAAAATACGTTCTGACTCGTCCCTTGAGGCCTCGTTAAGAGGTGTTCTATTTCGGGACTTCAACTGGAATAAGATGGATTTACCGAGTCGTTAGTCTATTAGCTAGACTGGAATAAGTTAACATTCAAAAAATATTTTCATTTTCAAAACAAGCTTTTATAAGTCATTTACCAATATTGTAGGAGAGTATTAAAAGTAACTTATTATGATTTCTGACTTAAGTTATTTTATTTAGGAATTTCATTTCGTGTATACTGTTCATCCAAAAATAGATTGTCAATGTTTCCATGAACACGAAATGAACTCCAAAACTCAAAACTGACTCAAAATTGTTGAAACGATTTTAATTAATTACTTGTATATCGTTTATTATAAACGAGTTATAAACGATGTGTCGATTTGATGATCAATATTGCCATTTTACAATTAATTACGATGTAATTAGTCACCAATATCGCCCGTTCTTGTCAATGTAACATCTGGAACAGTAAAATTCAGGTATAATTTATTATTATAATACGGGTATTATTATTTTTAGTACTACTGGTCCCCTATTTCCGCATTTAATTCTTATTAGGTGCGTATTTAATTTTTACACGGCAAGTCGTATACTTGATTGTGATCTTACCTAATGGTAAGTGACGATGCACTGAAGATGTTATCGTTCTAACGTAGGAAGGAGAAAGTAAATTTCTACACAGCATCGCGCCGCCGTCGAGGCAGGGCGATCGTAGAGTTTAAGTAAGCACAAAAAGTGCAATTCAGTTCGCAATAGCGACTGACCCCGCCTCCGTAAACAACACGCAACAATCGCAAAGTTGTGGTCTCTTTCTATCGCGTAACTTTATCTCATACGACGTTTTTACGTTGCTTCGCGATCGAGCGCACGCAGCGCGTGAAATAGACCGTATAAAAACTAACAAAGCGAGCAAAGTAGCCGGCGCGCGGCGGCCGTCTGAAATTAGTACTTCGAGACGCCTACCTGTAGTTTCTTCGCTCACGTGATAAGTGAGCCTGGCCTGGTAATGTCGCAGGCACGGCGGCCTTCAAATCCAAGCATAGTAATGCTTCACGGCAGAATATCTGGCACCAATGTCACATCGTGGATTGGTTGATACTTGTATCGGTTGAGCCGCGTAGGCGCTGATTGGTTAAAATTTGCATCGGCTGTGCAGCTAAGCCACCGATTGGCTGTTGATGGTTGCGTTGCCATGGTTACCGGCTATTTATGGACTATCTACACAGACTTGTATACAAAAGACAGGGCGAACAGCGCGAAAAAATGTCGCCAGTTTAAGGGAGCAAGAATGACTATTTTGCACCCCCCCGGCAGTAGTCAGTATAGGTAGATAGGTAAGGTAGACCTATTTATTTATTTTTTGAAATTATAATAATACTAGCTGATGCCCGCGACTTCGTCCACGTGGGATAAAAACTATTCTATCTTTTAAGTTGGACCGAATGACAGATATTCACGAAGTTTGAACTAAATCGGTTCAGTAGTTTAGGAGTCCATCGCGGACAAACATTGTGACACGACATTAAGAAGATTGCAGGCAATTTGACCACAGACACATAGATAAAAAAATATAAAAAATAAACATGTATTTCGCTGGAGTTTAGACAGATGTCGCTATATTTTCTTGTATGAAGAACGTTTACTTAAAATGTTCGGATGGGCCTATCCCGACTATTTTTATCTATTGCTATATATAATTTTATCTACGCAAATCACACTGAAGTTCTACCAACCATTCTCTGATTTAGAACAACGGAATTCGAATAAAAAGTTTGAAATGCTTTGTCACATCTCACTAGAGAACCAATACTATACAGAGTGCACTGATATATAAACCCCTGCGTTCCCTAAGGATCTTGTTACACGTTATACCATTAAGTATTAATCCAACTGGAGTAGAAATACGACTCATGGTGGTCTCTATACTTAGCAACCGGGAGGCAATTGTGAAAAAAGAATCATTCAAGAATCATTCAAGTAGTTAACGATTCTGTCTTCTGATTGGCTGTAAAAATCTACACAACAAATTCTGCTAATCAGCATGTAGCTGCTGGTGAAATATGGCTGATTTACTCATTTCCTCTGTCGGAAGGGTATGCGTTAGGCATTTTCTGTCACAGGCACCGTACTGTTTCTCCATTTTATACCTCGGTGGGCAGCGAAATACTTATTGCGCTGACTATAATAGTTACGTGTAAGATTGAGTCTTAATATTAAGGTAATACTTACCTAATACCTAGGAACCTTATATTATCTATGTTCTCGTAAATGATGAAGCAATCTAAAACGAGTCTTGTACGTCTTTAAAATTTACTTCCAGGTTCTTCCTACTCGTAAGAGTCCCCGGTCGATTCCCGTTAATGTGAGCGGAGTACTTAATGCATTATAGTTGTTGCAGGGCAGATAGATTGTTGGTACAAAAAGAATTATTGAGATACTATTGTGCACGAAAATTGGAGCATTCCTCTAAAGAATGGCTGTGGGCTGTACAAGCAATTTATATAGTAACATAGTTACTAGCTGACCCAGCAAACTGTTTTGCCAGATAATTTATTTTTTATTACCTAATGAATAGAAGAACACAAAATATTTCATTAAAAGCGGTCTAGCTGTTTCGGAGGAGATTATTACCTATGAACACTGAGACGTGAATGTCTTCTATAAGATTCTCAGATAAAAAAAGACCTGTTTCACAACCACTAGATAAACTTTATCTAGCGAATAAACTTGACATTTCGACAGATTCCCAATACGAAAATGGTCACAACTCTGCTTCTGTGCCTTTTATAATGTATATGAAAGCATGATACAAGGCACAGAAGCAGAGTTTCAATGCTACGAGCCAAATTCAAATTGCATTTGGTTTTTCGTGATTTGCAAGCTTAGGATAAGCTCTTATGGCAGTAGAATTGTAAGTATTGCTGTATGGTCTTAACATGTTTAATATTAAATATTATAATATTAAAAAAATAGCTTGAAAGAGTCCAGCTAAGAATAAATTAATTTAATTAAGTCTTCGTGTCGTTGTCGTCGTCGTTTCAGCCAATGGGCGTCTACTGCTGGTCGCCAGTTTATCGGTGCCAATAATGCTCATTTTAACACCAACACGCCACGCTGTAGTTGGCTCAGCAGCGACATATAGAATTTTGAAAAATTTATTGTTTTCATGTACGAAAAAGGTTTACGTAAATCCCATAGAGAGCCCATATTATGAGTTTTCTTACCAGAGGCGGAGGGTCTTATAATTATTATGAAAGGTACCAAACTTGGCTTTTAGAAGCTTTTAAAAATCCTCCCTCCCCCCACCCCCCACTACACTAACGCGGCTGTCAAAACACAAAAGATGGGAACTTTCGCGACTAAGAACAAAGTTTGCATGCATCGCTCCCCGTCAACTTGTGGAGTCGAGCATTGCTTCCCAAACTGCTATAACTGTTTGTGTCACAAACTGGATTATAGCCATCGTAAAGGTATACAACACCACTACATAGTTAACGTACCAAGAACACGTACGAAGCTGTTTGATTCCTCTTTCCTATGGAACGGGTACAGGTTTTTGAGTCGACTCGCCTGGATGTCAGCATGTCAGCGGCTATAACCCTCCCAAGCACTGTCTTTCCCACAACCTACAACTTGGGTACATTCAAATCCAGAGTGACATGACATTTCCTAAGTAATCGCGCTCCACCTAAGGCTGTATTACCGCTTTCCATCACTAAGTGTGCCAGCCTATTTAATTAAAAAAATCGAAAATATAATTCACTAGGACAACAGCCGTAGCCATGTGCTTTATCTGTTCTGTTTCTACATACTAAAAATATAAGAGAATGACAAATCCGTTCTACAAATCGATCACGCGACTTATCGATAACAAATGTCATTCTCAAACATTTTCAAAGTGAAAACTTCTTAAGGGCGCAATGGGCATTTTTTGGAAATGAGAAAAAACCATTGAACTCGCGGCACCCTTGCTGACACTTCAGTTAAACTTCTGTCGGCACTCCCAGAGTGTCATTTTTATTTATTTCCAGTTTAAATCCAAAAGCAAGTTGCAGTATCGACGATAGGTGCCTGATAAAAAATAGTAAGTAAATTAAAACTCCTAAACCAATGCTTCCAAACTCCAACCTCTAAAACCGCAAGCGTGGAATACGAACTTTCGAACCACTGAATAGGTGACGAAAGTTTTAACCAATAAGCTATAACTGCTTTTGAGGGGTCTTAAAGTTGCCGCTAAGTTCGGAACAAGGTTTAGAAACCACTGGTTTAGAATACGAACAAGTTCTAGTACTGAGAGCCCACGAGAATGGAGATATTTGAAGATTGAAGAATAGTTTCATAAATAATAATGCGCTTTAGAGAACCACCTAGTTCTACAAGGTTTGGGTTAATTCGTATAATGTGCCCGCAGCTGACCTTTTAACTTGATCTTAAAAACACATTAACGTGATAGGAAGTCCCAATTATTTTATTTTATTTTCAATACAAAAAAATATTATTTCATTTAACACAATCAAATGTAGCAACCCTAACTGTGACATCAATAAACCTCATATCGTTTTCATTATTCCCAGTTCATTGATACTGAATCAGCTGTTTTAGGGATGTCATTTTATGATACACTAGCTGTTGCCCGCGGCTCCGCCCGCGTGAATTACGATTTTTTTACATATACCGTGGAATTCCTTGATTTTTCGCGGAATTCTGGTGTGATGTTGTACAGAAGCCTTTTTTTACTTCGCACGGGTTATCTTGTGGTGATTTTGAAAACTACTTTTTCTCAATAATAATATAAAGTTTCATAAATACATAGTCGAAAAATCAAAAGTACGATTTTAACTGTCGATATTTCGACAGTTAAAATCGTACGTACGTACGTACTGGAAAGTGGACGGCCTTTCTGAAATGGTCGTGGCCATTTCAGAAAGGCCGTCTGAAATTAGTACGTCGAGACGACTACCTGTAGCTTCTTCAATCATGTGATAAGTTAACCTGGCAAGCAGAGACACTGTGTAGACTTTATGGCACTCGTGTAATAATGAATTTAAATTACCCCCTACATTTTTTTTATAGCGAAGTAAAAGAGGTTACTTCTGGTCACTAAGTGACCACGACCTGTGCCTGGAAAGTGGACGGCCTCTCTGAAATGGTCGTGGCCATTTCAGAAAGGCCGTCTGAAATTAGTACGTCGAGACGACTACCTGTAGCTTCTTCAATCATGTGATAAGTTAACCTGGCAAGCAGAGACACTGTGTAGACTTTATGGCACTCGTGTAATAATGAATTAAAATTACCCCCTACATTTTTTTTATAGCGAAGTAAAAGAGGTTACTTCTGGTCACTAAGTGACCACGACCTGTGCCTGGAAAGTGGACGGCCTCTCTGAAATGGTCGTGGCCATTTCAGAAAGGCCGTCTGAAATTAGTACGTCGAGACGACTACCTGTAGCTTCTTCAATCATGTGATAAGTTAACCTGGCAAGCAGAGACACTGTGTAGACTTTATGGCACTCGTGTAATAATGAATTAAAATTACCCCCTACATTTTTTTTATAGCGAAGTAAAAGAGGTTACTTCTGGTCACTAAGTGACCACGACCTGTGCCTGGAAAGTGGACGGCCTCTTTGAAATGGTCGTGGCCATTTCAGAAAGGCCGTCTGAAATTAGTACGTCGAGACGACTACCTGTAGCTTCTTCAATCATGTGATAAGTTAACCTGGCAAGCAGAGACACTGTGTAGACTTTATGGCACTCGTGTAGTAATGAATTAAAATTACCCCCTACATTTTTTTTATAGCGAAGTAAAAGAGGTTACTTCTGGTCACTAAGTGACCACGACCTGTGCCTGGAAAGTGGACGGCCTCTCTGAAATGGTCGTGGCCATTTCAGAAAGGCCGTCTGAAATTAGTACGTCGAGACGACTACCTGTAGCTTCTTCATTCATGTGATAAGTTAACCTGGCAAGCAGAGACACTGTGTAGACTTTATGGCACTCGTGTAATAATGAATTAAAATTACCCCCTACATTTTTTTTATAGCGAAGTAAAAGAGGTTACTTCTGGTCACTAAGTGACCACGACCTGTGCCTGGAAAGTGGACGGCCTCTCTGAAATGGTCGTGGCCATTTCAGAAAGGCCGTCTGAAATTAGTACGTCGAGACGACTACCTGTAGCTTCTTCAATCATGTGATAAGTTAACCTGGCAAGCAGAGACACTGTGTAGACTTTATGGCACTCGTGTAATAATGAATTAAAATTACCCCCTACATTTTTTTTATAGCGAAGTAAAAGAGGTTACTTCTGGTCACTAAGTGACCACGACCTGTGCCTGGAAAGTGGACGGCCTCTCTGAAATGGTCGTGGCCATTTCAGAAAGGCCGTCTGAAATTAGTACGTCGAGACGACTACCTGTAGCTTCTTCAATCATGTGATAAGTTAACCTGGCAAGCACAGACACTGTGTAGACTTTATGGCACTCGTGTAATAATGAATTAAAATTACCCCCTACATTTTTTTTATAGCGAAGTAAAAGAGGTTACTTCACGTTGCGATAGGGAAACTTTAGCCACATTACGGGCAATGTATTGAAATAAAGAAGGGATATCAAAGACGTAAGTTTATATAGTTTTCACCGATATTTCACAGTTGCCTGTCCGCAGTTGTTGTACGCCCGAGTTATCGCGGAACTTTGCATCAACACTCAACTATTTTCCGGAGTTGCGAGTTTCCAAGTATCAACAAAGTTTTATTTTACAAAACAGAAGATTTCTAAAGAAAATATTTTTGTAGGGTTCAGCATCTAATGAGTAACAAAACCCTTATTTTTGAAGTGAAAACTGCTTTAGGCGCGTTGACTTTTTTTTACACTATACAAGTTAGGGACCTACTTTACTGCGATCTCACCTGATGGTAAGTGATGATACAGCCGGAGTTGAGTTATCGTACTAACTGGTAAGGGGTAAGTAAACTGACCCCTAACGGTTTATACAAAGAATCGCGGCGGAACGCTAAATCGCTTGACAGTACGTGTTTGCTGGTAGGAAGATTTTTGAGATAGGAAAAAAATAATTGAACTCGCGACAATGTTACCGTTTCCGACACCAAACTATTAAGGCAAGTTGGGATGGGCTCTTTTGAGATGGGAAACAACCATTGAACTCCTCGCTCTTTAAAAGTTTTTCTTATTGTTATTTGTTATTCCTCTGTTTATAAGTATATGTTGTATAGTCCCTTGATATTCACATAAGTATTGCCAGTTTTTAAATAATATGTTGGCTCTGCGAGAGTGCTACTTTTTTATGGATACGAGGCTGAGTACGCTTCTGCTTTACATTAAAAGGCCTGATGGAAAGCAATGATGAATTCTATAGGTAAGAGCGCGCTTGTCGAGAAAATATCTCTTGTTTTGAAGACATCAAGAATATATTTGGCTGGAAAGTTAAATGGAAGAACGTTTTATACCTTTTTTTTCCTATCAGAAATGTGGAAGAAATGTGCCCCTCATTGGGACACAAAAAAGTGTTGAGACGACATTGGAAAAAGAAAATAAAACACTTGGCACTACAAGAGGGTCAACAGAAGTCAAAATTAAAACAATTAAAATCAATCAAAATTAGAATGATAATTCTTTCACATAGGCCTATCTTACACGCGCTATCGAAATCTCAAACTCTACCGCCACGTCCAGAAAGCAGTATTGCAACGAGAAGAACGGGCAAGAAACTTGGCACTTACTCTTTTTAAATAACAGTCGTTTACAATTTTGTTTTCAACAATATAATATATCTCATAATAATAAGCATTTTGTGAGCTGACGGAATATACACTTACTTCCAAGAATCTTTATCATTCATGTGTGTAGTATACGGAATACATAATAGTACCTACTAAAGGTACAGAAGGCTCACTCGGCAAGATGATAAATTAATAGCGACCTTAGCGCTGATACGAAAAAGTGCAATTCAGTTCGCAATAGCCCCAAAAAAGAACTTCTCTTTCTATCGCGTAACTTTATCGCATTCGACGTACTAGGGCTCCTTCGTCATCGGGCGCACGCAGCGTGTGAAATAGGCCGTACCCGAACTAACACGAGGAATGTATTCGGCGCGTGGTGGCCATCTGGAATTAGTACCATAGATTATACACTTATATTAGTACGTCGAGACGCCTACTTGTATTTTCTAGATCACGTGATAAGTGGACCTGGCCTGGTTACTTAATATCCAAAAAATATGCAGAAGAGTCGGTAATACAGTCGTTACTACATCTCAAAAAGGTTTTCAATTTAAAAACTAAAAAAAAACAGGTAGTTGCGCCAACCGCTAAGCGAATCTTAACCATTAACTCAACAAACACATTTCCTTTTAATGTACGTTACACCTTTTAATTTGATGTAGTGTTACACTTAAGAGGAAAACGGCTTCCTCGGTTATTGCCGTTCGCACTTTTACGACATAAATAATAAAACGGGGTAATGTAAGGCTAAAAGATGTTCTACAACCAGAGAAATACTAAAAGGTTTTGATTTACACCCTTTTTTTATTTGATACAGTAATACGATTGTTATTAAAAATACTGGTCCTGTTATTTTCAATATTACACATTAGTCAATTGTGTTTGTTTTTGTCACTTTTCAAAATCAAAATGTTTATTCTTTTACATAGGCCTGTCTTACATGCGAAATGTCACACTCTAACGCTGCGTTCGGAAAGCAGTATTGCACCGAAAAGAACGGGCAAGAAACTCAGCACTTGCTCTTTTTAAAAAACAATTGTTTACGATTTTTTTTAAATTTTATTACAATATTATTAGTACTTAATATCCAAAAAATATGCAGAAGAGTCGGTAATACAGTCGTTACTACATCTCAAAAAGGTTTTCAATTTAAAAACTAAAAAAAAACAGGTAGTTACGCCAACCGCTAAGCGAATCTTAACCATTAACTCAACAAACACATTTCCTTTTAATGTACGTTACACCTTTTAATTTGATGTAGTGTTACACTTAAGAGGAAAACGGCTTCCTCGGTTATTGCCGTTCGCACTTTTACGACATAAATAATAAAACGGGGTAATGTAAGGGTAAAAGATGTTCTCCAACCAGAGAAATACTAAAAGGTTTTGATTTACACTCTTTTTATTTGATACAGTAATACGATTGTTATTAAAAATACTGGTCCTGTTATTTTCGATATTATACGTGAGTCAATTGTGTATAAATTTTCTTTCAGTTTATTTGCATAAAAAAAAAGATTCCGTCGAATTGAGAACCTCCTCTTTTTTTGAAGTCGGTTAAAATATGTCAAATGCAGATTTTATTATAATTACAAACCTTTATGAGGCGTGCAAAAGTTACAAGAGATCCTTATAAAGTAATTTTATAAATAGAATTAATTTACCAATAATAAAATAAGTAATCCATAGAAAAATATCATATAATTTTTAATCTCAATTGGCCTTACTCATAGATTTAAGTTATTTGTTAATAATTTTTCGTAACGCTGTTGATTGCATAAAATAAAATAAAAATAAAATAAAATAAAATATGAGGAGAAACTAAATTCTTTAGGTGACTGAGAAATTCGAATAGTTAAAATTTGAACCTTTAAGTTGACAATCATCGGGATATATACATAATTTATTATAATTATTGGGTATTGAGTATATATTATATTAGTTTTTTATAATATTTATTTTATTATTTTTATTTGTGTAATCTAGTGTATGTAGTAGTATGTACTTATTTGAATTGAAGTATATTTGTTATAGTATTGCACCACCTGCAGTCCGTGGTTCCTCTGTATTTTCCTTATCTGTAGGTTGCCTGGAAGAGATCGCTATTTAGCGATAAGGCCGCCTTTTGTACTAGTTAATTTTTACTTCTTAGTTGTAAAATTATTTTGTGGTGTACAAATAAAGTGTTAAATAAATAAATAATAAATCAAAAATAAAACCGGCCAAGAACGAGGCGAACTCGAGCACCGAGGGTTCCTTGCTACTACAGATTAATTAAAACCAGAATAACTACTTTTCTTACTGAACTGCAAACTGTATTTTGTTTTTTCAGAGTTAATTGTTAATCCAAAAAAATATTGATAGTATTTACTAATCCCTATTAACAATATTATTTAAGATTTTTTGAAATAAGGGGAATGCTATTTTTTCGTACATTTTGCTTAATAAATCAAAAACTATCAGGCATAAAAATAAATAAAATTATTTTTAGAATTTACAAGTAACGCCCTTTCATGTTATCTCATTTTAAAATTTAAAGATCCTGATTTCCCCCCTTTTTAAATCAAAATAAAAACCATTTTAAATTTTTTGTGATGTTAATGACGCCGGGCTATTATTACCTACAACTTTCATGCCGATATCTCCAATAGTTACAGAAATAATGGGTCGTGATAGACAGACAGACGGGCAACAAAATGATCTCATTTTAATATTTTTGTCGTTTGAGGTACGGAACCCTAAATAGACCTTTTATCTAAAAACTTTTATACAGAAATAAAAATAGCAGGTTACAGACGAAAAGTGTCAGGAAGCGATTATTTTTGAATTTATCATTCATAATGGATAATGAAATAATGGTACATACTACATTGTACAGCTGGTGTTGAAATTACTATAATTATTGAAGGTACGGTATGAATTAGTTTAACCAATACTGAAAGTTTTTCTAACTACTTAAAATGCGTCCATAATTTGTATAGTTTTCTAGAATTTTTGATCGGTTTATTTACGTCGTGAGTGCATTAAATCTATCCGTTGATATATATCTATTGATGTCGTAACTCATATCTAAGTATCTACCACAATGGGGCAAGGGATATTCCCCTTAAAATTTGTAATATTTAAAATACAAAAATAAATAGGAAAAGAGTTGAAAACCATCACGAGCGTTTGAAACAAAATCTCTCTTCATATTTTAATTAAAAAAAAATTCTTTTATAATTTTTTTTTGACATTTAGTTCTATGTTAACCCTGAGCTTCTTTTAGCGTTTTCGTCGTAAAGGCGTGAGTTATATCTAAACCAATAACGTCGGAGCCATTTAGCTATTAGGCACGGGTGTCACTTCATCAAACGGTAAGAGGCTAAATCGATAGGAAACGTATTTATGGAATTGACAGTCCTGCAATATCGATATCTTTACGGGATAGTATTTCTCCTTTAAAACAATATTTGCTGTTGTTATAAACCCTTACATAGTAGAAGTAGGACCACAGACACCAGGTAGGTATTTGATTCTTCCTTCCTATCGCACTGTAAAGGTCTGGAATACCCTTCCAGCTTTCGCTGCCCCACCACCTAATTTTGACGACCTCCCTGGCGCAGGGGACGCTCAGATTCGAGTGGGAGGTCGCGGGTTCGATTCCCGCCAAGGGCCACTTTGGACTTTTATAATTTCTAAATTGGCTTAGGTCTGGTCTGGTGGGAGGCTTTGGCCGTGGCTAGTTACTACCCTACCAGCAAAGACGTACCGCCAAGCGATTTAGCGTTCCGGTACGATGCTGTGAAAAAAACCGTTGGGGTGACATAACTTACCCCTTCCAAGTTAGTACGCCAACAGCTACGGCTGCATCAGGTGAGATCGCAGTCAAGTACTAACTTGTACAGCGTAAAAAAAAACCTACAACTTGGGTACATTCAAATTAGGAGTGAATAAGCATTTAGTTTCAAACGAAGAAAATAAGCAGATAATTACTATCTATATAAACGGGGTATTTAACAAAGGTAAGAATGATTGAACCTACCGTTAAAGTTTACCCGCTCTTTGTAAGACTTTGTCAAGTTTAACCATCAGGAAGTTTGCCGCATTGTCTGTAATCATAAATCCTATCTCAAACATATTGTGTTGAACTTTGTGAATGCAAACAAGGGGAATGTGGCCAGGCGTAATCTATGACGAACTTGGTTTTGTATTACTTACGGAAAACCTTTGATAATATTATTACACTCAGGTGGGATCCCGTAAAATATTATCCCTAAGAGTTTTTTTTCCACCAAAAGGACTTCAAAAAAGGAGGAGGTTCTCAATTCGACTGCATGTTTTTTTTAACGTTTGTAACTATAACTTTTGATTGGGTAAATCGATTTTGATGATTCTTTTTTATTAGAAAGCTGACGCTTCCCGTGTGGGTCCCATTTCAATTTAGTCCACTTCTGATAATGGTATCCATGAGAAAACCATACAAGTCTAAAATTTTTAATTGGAAAGGATGTATTCAACAGTAGTTTGATAAGAATGAATTAACGTTTAAAATAAAGCTTCAATACAAAATGGTAAAATAGTAACTCTCATGGTGTAACTTTGTCCATCTGTCTATCTGTCACAACTGATTATTTCAGTAACGTATATGTTTTTATTATTTTACTTACACTAAAAATTGGGGGAAAAAGAATGCGTTGAAATTTTAAAGCGAGAAAACACTTAACTTGGATAGGCAAAAAATAACCCCTTAAGTTTGCTACACAGCATCGAATCAAGTGGCAAACATACAGATCAAACTCCAACTTAAATCTGAACTAAAACTGACCCAAATATAAACTTAACTTAACCAGACTTAGATATCTATTTAAAACGAAACTAAACCTGATTTAAAACTTACCTTAATCAGAGAGATTGTTTTAATAAAGGTACAAAACAAGCAAAACTATGCTATCAAGAGCGAAAAAAGGTATAAAATGAACAGATGGCAACTACATAAATTGCAACTAAGTAAGTAAGTGTATAAGTTGAGAGAAAAATGTAAGCGTTTAAGAGCGTCTTTAATCTTCAATTCCAGTTAAAAGGTTAAAATAAAAAGCTTGCATATAAACCCTTAGTGAAGCAACGACCTCTACCCCGGTACAGGCCCTGGCGGCATTTTTACAAAATCCAACCAATTATTTCTTCATTGTAAATTTTTTGTGCTAGGTGTGGAACGCCCATCTAGCTTCCGTGTTTCCAGCCAAGTATAACCTGGCCTCCAGAATAGTGAAAACGCATTAAAAAAAGTTTTGTTTGACTCCCATACTGGACACAATTTCCTTCCACATACAAATACAGGTCTTGAGACTTAAATTTAGGTCTTTGCGTTGCGTTCTTTTTTTATATTGTAACTCAGTTAAGAATAATAAATAAATTTTCATTTTTATTTTCATTTCCATTTCATTTCTGAGAATATGAAATGTTTGACTTTACATAGATTACCACGATAGCCAATTGCGGGTTGGCACGGTTAACACACCTGTAGAAACCTAATGGAAAATTACCAATGCAGGTTTTCTCACGATATTTTTCTTCACCGCACCGTATTTACTAGCCACTCGTCGGGAACTCGATCAAGGAAAAGTCAGAGGTGTATTTCTGAGATTTCAACCTCGGTCTCAATTAGGACTCAATATAGTCTAATCTACTGCGTTATACTGCTTTTGCTAAAGGTGAGACTGGAGTGAATATTTTTTCTTTTTTAAGAACCTTTATGATAAAAGATTTGATTTATGATAGAAAGGCTCGTTAAGTGCTCGTAAGTTTCGAGCCGTATAATAAATATTTATAACCAAATAAAATAGTATCATCCAAATATCTTACTGACTTATTTAAGTGTCTTTAAGTACGACTTATTTTTATGCGATGTAAAGAAATATGAATCTTTAAAGTTTTGAAACGTGTGCAGTTTTTGAGCATGACTCTATTTTGGTGGGTTTTGCTTATATGCATCCGTTACAGACCCGAGCTGTTAACCGGAACGAGCTTATTTTAACCGCAATTTGTCAAAGTCAAGCCGGGTCTTACAAGATCGCGAAATGAAAAATATTTTACACAGGGATTTCAATTCACTTTTGAAAGTGTTATAGAATTTATTTGTACAGCTTCTGTAAATGTTATTTTATACAACGACTTTTACTTGGTACTTATATAATTAATATTAACATTTAGGAAAAAAAGTTTGAGAGAAATTTTACTTAAATCAAAATATTGATTTATTTAACTCATTTTTGCAGCAAGATTCAATAATAAATAAAATTTGAAAAAAAAAAACAATCGAAATTGAGGAAATAACAAAAAAGTTATAAACAATTTAATAATCCTAAATAGACCGAAAAAAATACAGTCGAATTGAGAACCTCCTCCTTATTTGAAGTCAGTTAAAAATTATAATCGATTTCAGGACGCAACTTACTTCACAGACTAAAAACTAGATAAGTTAGTTTTGAAGCCGTTTTATGAATATTCAATTAATATTGATCGTGCTCATGTAACAGGTGTTAGTAGCTAAGTGCGTAATTTGAATATTCATGTTGTAAGCTAATTGGTTATCCTGATTCAGTGTAATGTAATGTTTTGTTCTATTGTCGTGTAAATCAATATTTGTTGAATGTTACACGCGCTTTGTATTTACGAATGACATGTTCGTTTCATTTGTTTTAAATACATGTTTATTGTATTTAGATTGTTAACAGTTTTTTAAGCGAAACTTTTATTGTTGCGTCCCAAGCATGTAAAATTTCAATGTCGTATTAATACCGGACCGGCATCGGGTTTTAATACAATTATTGTTTTATGGGTACAAAAAATATTGCGTATTGTTATTTGGGACAAACAAAATATTTATTTGATTAAGGGCTGATTTTTCAATTGCCAGATAAACTATCCGAGGAATAATAAATTTGAAACATATGCCATACAAAATCTATCAAAACGTCATATTAATTCCTTAGTTAACGTTTATCTGGATATTAGAAAATCGGCCCTTACAAAAATACGCTACATTTTTTTTTCATTAGTTTGACAGGGTACATTGTAATAATATCAGCTTCCAACTTTGAGAGCGTAGTACAAGAGCCTCCGTGGCGCAATGGTTATCGCGTTCGGCTGTTAACCGAAAGGTTGGTGGTTCGAGCCCACCCGGGGGCGGGTCACGTTTTGTACTATTTAATGTAGTACAATGTAATATCACTTTTATCTTAGACAGTATAATGCAAGAGCCTCCGTGGCGCAATGGTTAGCGCGTTCGGCTGTTAACCGAAAGGTTGGTGGTTCGAGCCCACCCGAGGGCGGGTCACGTTTTGTACTATTTAATATAGTACAATGTAATATCACTTTTATCTTTGACAGTATAATGCAAGAGCTTTCGTGGCGCAATGGTTAGCGCGTTCGGCTGTTAACCGAAAGGTTGGAGGTTCGAGCCCACCCGAGGGCGGGTCACGTTTTGTACTATTTAATATAGTACAATGTAATATCACTTTTATCTTTGACAGTATAATGCAAGAGCCTCCGTGGCGCAATGGCTAGCGCGTTCGGCTGTTAACCGAAAGGTTGGTGGTTCGAGCCCACCCGGGGGCGGGTCACGTTTTGTACTATTTAATATAGTACAATGTAATATCACTTTTATCTTAGACAGTATAATGCAAGAGCCTCTGTGGCGCAATGGCTAGCGCGTTCGGCTGTTAACCGAAAGGTTGGTGGTTCGAGCCCACCCGGGGGCGGGTCACATTTTGTACTATTTAATATAGTACAATGTAATATCACTTTTATCTTAGACAGTATAATGCAAGAGCCTCCGTGGCGCAATGGTTAGCGCGTTCGGCTGTTAACCGAAAGGTTGGTGGTTCGAGCCCACTCGGGGGCGGGTCACGTTTTGTACTATTCTATTTAATATAGTACAATGTAATATCACTTTTATCTTAGACAGTATAATGCAAGAGCCTCCGTGGCGCAATGGTTAGCGCGTTCGGCTGTTAACCGAAAGGTTGGTGGTTCGAGCCCACGGGTGGGTCGTTTTGTACTATTTAATATAGTACAATGTAATATCATTTTTATCTTTGACAGTATAATGCAAGAGCCTCCGTGGCGCAATGGTTAGCGCGTTCGGCTGTTAACCGAAAGGTTGGTGGTTCGAGCCCACCCGGGGGCGGGTCACGTTTTGTACTATTTTAATATAGTACAATGTAATATCACTTTTATCTTAGACAGTATAATGCAAGAGCCTCCGTGGCGCAATGGTTAGCGCGTTCGGCTGTTAACCGAAAGGTTGGTGGTTCGAGCCCACCCGGGGGCGGTTCACGTTTTGCACTATTTAATATAGTACAGTATAATATCACTTCCGACTTGGTTAGTATAGACTTTAGTGGCTATACTTTATAATATAAGCAACTATAAAATAAACACCTAAGGCTCGGTTGCTTGACTTGACTTTAACCGAAACGTTATAGTTAAATATGGCGGCCTGACTCTTATTTCGAAAGACATAAGAGTCAGACCGCCATATTTAACTATAACGTTTCGGTTAAAGTCAAGTCAAGCAACCGAGCCTTAAAGGTAGGCCCCATTAAAATAGTCGCGGGAATGCGCTGTATACAGGTAGCGCAGGACCGTGTGGGCTGGAAATCATTGCAGGAGGCTTTTGTCCAGCAGTGGACGGCCGTCGGCTGAAACGAACGAACCCTTTCCCAGTTAAACGATAGCCTCGTCACTAACCATTAGGTGGGAATGTAGGAAAGTACAGTGTATTTATATGCCATGAATAAAAAGTTGTGTATTTAAATGTTTGTTGTGGACTCAATTTTTGTACTTGGTAATAGTTATATCTACACGTTATGAAATAATCATCTTTCCAATCTTTGAGGCACACAAAGATAGCACTGGAGGTGTAATAAAGGGGCGGATATAATTGTGTAGGTGTTATAAATGGTGCAGGGTGATGATTTTTTTTAAGATGATTTTTATCTCGACTCAACTTGCAAGCAACCTATCAAATTCTATTTTCTATCGATTGGTAGTACTAACCCGAGAAGCTGTATAGTTTTTGGTGAAATTTGGATGGTCAGTGGCCGAGATAGGGGCACAAAACCGTGCGAAGTGTACTTCTATCGTAGTAAACTTTTGTGAACGGTGTGAATACGTAATAAATAAGCCCGCGATGACTTCTGTCATCAATACTAGTTGTACTTGGTAGTAGTTATACATCATTTATACATAGGTACACATTATGAAATAATCATCTTTCCAATCTTTGAGGCAAGAAGATAGCAATGAAGGTGTAATAAAGGGGTGGGAATAATAGTGTAGGTGTTATAAAGGGTGCAGGTGGGTGCAAACATACGATATAATCATAATCGCCGTGTACGATATCGTGCATCCATCACAGTCTCTACACGACGGTGTTTGCTCGCATTAGCTCTGATGGCTCGATAATGAATGACCATCATTAGAAACGTATGTTAGTATTTAGTGTACTTCAATGATATAATATTAAACAGAGGCAGATATGGGACAAGTGCGCGCACTGTGAAGACTCAAAAAAGTTCTGATTGTCACTTTCGTGATTAGTCACACTAACTTTTACTGAAAACAATTGCAATTTGCGACCTGAATCGCTCATCCAATCTAATTTGAACTACGATATCAACTAAACTGTAACAAGTAGGAGTCCATGTTACAATGGTTTTTTTTATTAAATTCTTAATTAATACCCTGGACTGAAAGTTTTTAGGCAACCCTATATTACTTATACTACTTATTTTAGGCAACCCACTTGCGACATATTTATTGACATATTTAATTGGATATAAAATAGTTTTCATCCAATAAACAGTTCGGTGAAGGTCGTTGTATAGCGGGATCCTAGAATATAAAAGTTAAATATGGTCGAAAAACATTGATATATTAAACACGATCCTAGACTATAAAAGTTAAATATGGTCCACAAATGATCACACCGCCATATTTAACTATTACTTTTCAGTAAAAGTCAGTTGAAGAAACCGGGAGTTAGACTGCGTCGAGCGCAAGCACGAGCATATCGCACCGTTGGTTCAAACGTTATCAAAATAAGTCAAAATGCCATCGTGTGTGTTTCGGAAGTGCACCAATTTTATCACTCGAAGGTCAACCAATCCCACGGAATCACATACCACGCGTGATTACATTATACGCTCGGCAGTCCAGCACAGATTTTAAACGCAACTTACTATGAACGTAACGTATCTTGGTAATCTATGGTGTACTTAATTTATATAGTTAAAACTTACTTAGTTTTACTTAAGGTAAAAGTGCATAGTTTGGAATTTAACAAACGACGTTTGACAAATTACTATTAATTTAATTTACTAGCTGACCCGGCAAACGTTGTTTTGCCTTTCAGAGGATTGAAAAATAAAATAGCTAACAACCTACTCTCAGACTTACCGAACTATAATAGAACTCTTTAATTAAGGGCGATGGGTACCTACCACCCGGGCGCGAAAATTCAAATTTTATTTAGATTTTCGCTCATAGTGGGCTAATTATACATCGAAGACTAGTGGCAGTGAGTTTTGCGGGCACAACGTTTATGCATCTACATGTTTTTAACAAAAACTCTGCTCAACAATACTCATTTACTTCATATTGGTTCCCGATAGCTCGAAATCTGGAAAACAGCAAAAAATTATCTTTCGGGAACCAATATGAGATGAGTGGGAACTTTCGAGCAAATTTTCTATTAAAAACGTGTAGATGCATAAAAAGTAGGCCCGCAAAATGCATTGCCATAAATCTACAATTTGAAGTTAGTCTAATATTTGCGAAAAACTAAATAAAATTTGAATTTCGCGGGCTGGTAGGGCCGCAACATGAACGTAACGTATCTTGGTGATCTATGGTGCACTTAATTTATATAGTTAAAACTTCTAAGCTTGTGCATAGTTTGGAATTTAACAAACGACGTTTGACAAATAACTATTAATTTAATTTACTAGCTGATCCGGCACACGTTGTTTTGCCATTCAGAGGATTGAAAAATAAAATAGCTAACAACCTACTCTCAGACTTACCGAACTATAATACTCTTTAATTACTTACAATTTGTAACAATTTCAACTTGTTGATATTAGTTTTACCATTTCCTGAGAAAGAGGGTTTTCAGTGACGACTACACAAACATACCAAACAGAGAATGGGGTCTTACACTACTTTTGAATTTGATAAAAAATATTACTTTATTATAAACTAGGATAAAAATAATAACGTGCAGTGAAAGATATATTAAAATCCAACGAAGATTTACAAAGTTACAGGCGTTTAAACTTTGGAGTGGGGGGATCTTCTATCCCTTTCTCGCAAAACGAAAATTTGTATGAAGCCGCACGAAGCTACTATGGCATTGGTACGGTGTGACGTCACAATTTCATGTTGCTATCTCTGTCTAATCACAAATCTTTAAATGCTTATAACTTTTTTGTTATTTGTTCGATTTAATTAGTTCTTTCAGTGCACGTCATTATTTTAATTCTACTTTATAATAAAGTAATAAAAAAATTGGAGTCAAATACCCTATTCTGTAGGGGGTTTTGAATTTTTAGAGGTAAGGAATCCAGAAAAGGGTAATAAATAATAATAATCAATAACTAGAGACAGTCAATACTTCAGATTGACTTAATTCATCCAGTCGAGGCTTTGTACACAGCTACTCATTGTATTTTTACTGAAAGACATTTTTCACAAATGGCCATAAATATTACCTTTATTTCTTGGAAGTAAATAAGAGTCTCTGCGAACCGGATTTTCCTCTTCCGGTGGAAAATATAACGACATCACAAAGACAATACTATCGAACGTAAGTATTTTTTAAGATACGAGTAAACTTATGTATGTACTACATAAAACACTGACTATGAAAACAAAAACAACATATTATTCTAATTAACAGTGAGGTCCCTTATGCGTCCTACAGAACCGTCCATCCGTCCGTCTGTCACCAGGCTGTATCTCTTGAACCGTGATAGCAACACTCTTGAAATTTCCACATATGATGTATATCTGTTTGAGTATAGTACAATATGCAGGAACACTACCCACATGAAACACCACACACAATTTTCTAACACTTTCTTCGACGTACGTTTCGTCCCGACACCGGGACATCCTCAGGAGATGTTGACTTCACAATGCGAAATCGTAAAGAAAATTGAAAAAATTCATTGTCGAGTATTAAACCTTTTTTATACAACGCGCCAACTATACTGTAGAGGTGTGTACCGAGAGGTATTTCAAAAACCATTTTAGAGTAGCATGCGTACAACGGTTGGGCCATATGTAGCCCTACAGTAAAGCAAAATTAAGTCTATCCTTAGAACAATCTTAGGTGCGGGTCGGGTGAGGCTCTGAGAGGCAATCTCTGTGAATGATGGAACCCATTCATCAAATTCAACCGTCTCACTACGCTCCCGTCCAATTTATCCTTCAATGTATCATTTATCTTTTACCAACGTGAGCTGAAATTTTAACCTCCATATTTAATACTAGCTTATGTGCGAACGGAAATAGAGGTGTTTTAAAAATAAATCTTGAAACAAATTCTTTGAAGATAAATCTTGGATGGGGTTTTCGTAGGCTTTCTCTCAGTGCACCTACGTAACCTGAGTTTTAAGCCGGAAAGGCTAAAGGTAGTGGAGAGTTGTCCCTACTCAGGATATGAACAACCTTAATAAAATTGAAAAATATTGAACGGGAGCAGGCGTTATTTTGCGGAAATCCATAATTAGCTGGACAGATTAATTTGTTTTGCTATTATCCGCTACTTAGAGAGAGAATCGTAGACTCTACGATTTCGCATTGTAAAGTCAACATCTCCTGAGGATGTCCCGGTGTCGGGACGAAACGTGCGTCGAAGAAAGAGATAGAAAATTGTGTGTGGTGTTTCATGTGGTGTGTTCCTGCATATTGCACCACACAGAATACTTTCAAGTAGCGGATAGTAGCAAAACGAATTAATCTGTCCTGTTGTTTAGGATTGTTTATGTATTACTATACATAAACAATCCTAAACAACAGGACTACTAGGATAGTTACTTGAATGTATGTTTTATTTAATTTCACACCACCTGCAGTCTTGTGTTTCCTCTGTTTTCCTGATCTCAAGGTTCCCCGGTAGAGATCGCTGCTTAGCGATAAGACCACCTTTTGGACCAAAACCTACTTTAATATGTGTTTCTGTTATTTTTTATGTTTCTTGTGTGGTGCAAATAAAGAGTTTTAATAATAATATTTATTATCTTCTACTATATAAAAAAAATCGGATTTTCCTTCCTGACGCTATAACTCCAGAACGCACGAACCGATTTCCACGGTTTTGCATTCGTTGGAAAGGTCTCGGGCTCCGTGAGGTTTATAGCAAAGAAAATTCAAGAAAATTTAAAAAAATATATTATTTTTTTTTACATAAAACGAAGCCATCTGGTGGCGAAACGGAGTTCGCCGGGTTTGCTAGTTATACATATATTAGTATATAATCAGTATGTTTTAATCTATTATACGTATTGGTGTAAACCAGGGCCCCATTTTCTGCCCGCGGCACAGCGATCCCAGACTCTCTCCATATTATTTTGCATAATTTTTGGTAGAGAAGTTTCGCCGCATTTAAAATTCAAATATCCAAATATCGGCGGTCGCGGCTTCGAATATAATTAATGCAATGCCTGCGAAAAGTTTAATATCTGCTGTTAATTGATTCTACGAAACTTCGGAATCTCGCTTATAAATGTGTTCACTCGAATAAATCACTTTCAGTACTTTTGATGACAAGTCTGAGGTTTATTTTATTCAATAACAATTTAGCTGTGTAAGTTGATCATTAAGGAGCACACCACGGGTGTGCCCGCGAAATTCAAATTTTTCGTGGTTTTTCGCGATTTTTAAGCTAATAAGACATAATAGGCTTATGGCCGTCAAATTTCGATAATCCCAATATCTTCTTCACGTGTTTATATAAAAATCTCTGCTCGAAAGTGTCGAGTTAAAGAAATTAGTCCAAGATTTACGAGTTACTCACATAAAACTCGATACTCGGACTAATTTCCTAGGATACACATTTTTATGCAAAGATTTTGATATAATCATGTAAAGATGATACTGTCATTCTCGCAAATTGATTGCCATAAGCCTATCATGTCTAATTAGCGTACAAATTGCAAAAAACCACGAAAATTTTGAATTTCGCGGGCAGACCGGTTGATTTCACGTTAACGAAATAACTTAACTTGGAATTATAAAAAAATGTTCATATTTTATTGAAATTCCCGCAGAAAAGCCAAAATATACTTCTTCTTTTCTAATATATACAACTCTCGTGGATACAAATTCACAGTGGTTGAAACCAAACTTCTCTAAAACGGGTTGATCGATTTTTATGAATTTTTTGTATAACTTCTCTCAATCTCGAACTAAAGTGTATATTGTCAGTTCTTATTTTAAAGAATATTTATTCTAAAGGACCCAGAAGAAGTTATTTTCATCATATTATAATTTAAATGTACCTATGTATTCTTATCATTGCATACACTCCTTTACACTACTAATTCATAACTAAAGTTTGTAGGTAATAAGTAGATACCTAGGTAATCTCAGTTGTACCTATCCATTTATTTAAATTATCTTTGGTTCCAACCTTAGATACAAGCGTTCTAACTTGGAAAGTGTTAAAAGTTTCTACACCGCATCGCACCAGAACCGGTCCTGGATACATTTACTTGTACAACAAGAACGCGTCTGTGTTTGTTTAAATATGGTAAAGTGTGTTAGGGGTACTTAAATATATATAATTTTAGTTCTGTCAAATAGCGTAGCGGGTATGAGCTCTTATATTTCTGCTAAGAGAGAAAGAGTCTGACCTAATACTGGGATGTTAAGAGTCTGCTGACCCACGGTGTCTCCCATACATACCAAAATCATTTGTAATTCGTGCAAAATTTTAAAGAAGTATTTCCGAACCAAATAAGGCCAGGAGCATAGATTATTACTATATGATGTATTTTGTATGAATGGAGACTTCGTGGGTCAGCAGACTCTTAACTGGCTGAAGTAGACGTCTGTCATTAAACATAGGCCTTCTTAAACTTTCAATAATTAATACCACGATTTCACGCCGTCTGTGTGAATTTACAGCGTATTAAAGCCTAAAGTCATTGAGCTCCCAGAGGTCGCCGGTGACTTCTAAAGTGCGGCAATAAATACTCTGTCGAAGTTGGCATACTCGTGTCGCTACACAATTTTTTAAGCACGCTAGCATTCGCGCACCATACAAATTTCAAATTTACACACTCACACTACAAGAAAAAGTTGCCGCACTCACTTGTTGTTAAGTAGGGGTCTATCTAGTCGGAGCGCGAGCAACGCCCTATTATTAATCTATGACTAAAGTAATAGAATGACTTTTGAGTTTTACGAATTCAGTGTGATCATAACCTAACCCCGGAGGTTCGAAAAGTAAATAAATCTCTGAATATTACTTCTCTTGCCGAGTTTTTACGGCTGTCTGCGCAAAAAGTTGGCATTTCGAGGATTTGTTTAAAGAAATATCTAAAGTGGGTAGGTAGTGAGGAAATATTAAATTTCTCTGAATGAAAATTCCGCGCGGAAGTTTTTGAATTAAGAATCTGAAGTTTCTATAGCTCAAGTATTTAAAAGCGTACCGAATTCCATACGGTTGTAGCTTTGTGGTTGTTCCCACGTATAACAATTATGTTATACGGCAAGAAGTAACAAGCAGCATACCAGCATACCAGGAAAACTGTCACGTCGTCTACAAGTAGGTAGTGTTGACCAAAATCAGTCTTGGTCTTGCAGTCTTGGTCTTGTTCTTGCATTTTTGCAAGACCAAGACCAAGACCAAGACCGACTAATTTTAGCAAGACCAAGAACAAGACTGGCAGTGCAAGATTTGAGCAAGAACAAGACTAAGCCCGCGAGACTCTTGTGTCTTGCAGTTAACGTGAAATCGCACCCTCTGCCCGCGAAATTCAAATTTTATTTTCTTTTTCGCAATTATTTAACTAATCCAACGAAGTAGGAATTTTTTTTTCAAGGATGCTGTCGTATAAAGGGGAAAAATTCATTCAGAGGAAAAATACGGAGAGAGCTGATGATTTAGGATTTTGGAGACGGGTGAAGAGCACGAGGAGGGTATTGAAGATAGGTGGGGGGCGCTCGACCAAATATCATTTGAAACGTCATGCAAGTGAGCCGAAAAAAGTTAAAATGGCGGATTCAAAATGGCCGCCATTCTAATTTCGTCGATATCTTGGAAAGTATAAAAGGTGGATCAACGGTTTCTTGATAAGAAGTGATCAGGACAAAAAGGTCTATTTTGTTGATATAAAATAATCCAATATGGCGGAATTTTTTTTTTTCCACAGCAAGTGTATGGGGAATTTTGAAGGGATTTTTTATAGGCGGGAAGACAGCACGCGGGCCACACGGGGCCCACGCCTCCACGCGCCTGTGAAAATGATATTGCTATTTTCGCAAAATGAATGCCATGAGCCTAATTTATTGTACTAGTTAGATGTTTGCGAAAAACAATAAAATTTGAATTGCGCGGGCCGACCTCCGTTTTATTTACGCACTACAAGTTAGTACTTGACTGTGATCCCACCTGATGGTAAGTGACGATGCAGCCGAAAATGTTATCGTACTACCTTGGAAGAGGTAAGTAACCCCTAACGGTTTCTACACAGCATCACACCGGAACGCTAAATCGCTTGGTGGTGCGTCTTTGCTGGTAGGGTGGTGACTAGCCACAGCGGAAGCTTCCCACCAGACCAGACCTGAGCCAAATAAGAAATTACTTATAAGTATAATAGGTAATTGCGAGACTTGCGAGACTCTTGCTGCAAGGCCAAGACCAAGACCAAGACTGGGAGTGCAAGACCAAGACCAAGACCAAGACCAGATGTACTGGCGCAAGACCAAGACCAAGACTGGCTGAGTCTCGTCTTGTTCTTGCATTTGGGCAACACTACAAGTAGGTGGTCCGAAAGACCAGTATTTCCCTCACCTCCGCACAATTACACATCCAGTTTTTTTTGTATTTTTATATAAAAAACTTTTATCTTTATGATATTAATATTAGATGTACATTATATATTTCAACGCGGCGTCTATTTAGTAACAAAAACCAGCCAAGTGCGAGTCGGACTCGCGCACCGAGGGTTCCATACCATAAAATAAGTAAAACATTGAAATAATCACTTTTGTTCATGAATTTACGAGTTATTATAATTTACATGTAGGTACTTTTGTTGGCGAACCGCAAACGTAACTTTGTTTTTGGCGGTTTATTGTAATTATCAAAAAAAGTATAATAGTTAGGGAGTTAATTTTATTTTTCCTGTAAAATATACGTCAATGTCTATTGATTATAATTATTTCAGATTTTTTGATTGATAAACTTCGGAGATAAGGGGGGGGGGAACGGTATTTTTTTCGACAGTTTGTTCAATAAATCCAAAACTATCAGGCATAAAAATAAATAAAAATCGGTTTTAGAATACACAAGTAACGCCCTTTCATATGACACCCCACTCAATATTTTTATTTCATTTTGAAAATTCGAAGCCGCGGTTTTCCCCCCTTTTTAAATAAAAATAAAAACAATTTTCAATGTTTTATGATTGCAATGGTGTTGGGTCACTATTACCTAAAACTATTCTAAATTTCAAGTCGATAGCTTTGATAGTTACTAAAATAATCGAGTGTGACAGACGGACGGACGGACGGACGGACGGACGGACGGAGAAAGTCTCACCATAAGGGTTCCATTTTTACTAAATTGGTATGGAACCCTAAAAATATTTCCCGTTATTAATCAATCTATATCGAAGTCACTGACGTCATCAAACTTCCAAAGTTAGAGCGATCAGAATGACGTCACCATTCTAACCCTTGAGGAGATGCCTGGGTAGGTCTATCATACCCATCTTGGTGGAAAAACAATTTTATTCTTTAGTGTTCGGAAATGCATGTATCTCATCTAACATTTATAACTTATAACTTAGAAGCAATAACATTTTCACTTTTCTAATTCAAAACCATTAAAACAGTTATTCTAGATTTCATTCCATTCAGTGAATATTTGGGCTCAAACAATAACATTTAATTTTGGTTTAAGCGTGGAAAATATTTAAAACTAATGTTGCGTACCTTATGTAACAAGTCAATGTTAAATTGAGAAAAATACTTACTTAGATTTTTAACCACACGTGTAATTAACAGTCCTCTATAAAATAATTCCACTTGTATGATAGAGGTTAAATATGCGGGTATTATAGACCCACCATACCGCGTGCGGACCTAACTTTGCCACAAGGCCTGCCGGCGGTTAAAGTTGGAAACTTTGTATATGTAAGGCTTTTGTGCCGGGATCAATTTTATAAAACGCTCAAATTATATTTTAATGACTGTTGAACACTTTCTGTGACCTAGCGGTTCACAAAGTTGTAGTGATTACCTCGTACAGTGTGGCTGTTTAGAATTTTCCGACTACGAAAGCAAAATGTTGTTATGACTGCTTTTGGCAGTTTTTTAATGTTATATTTTAGGGGTAATGTTACTCAAATAGGTTGAAAAGTTTTAAATTTGACGTATTTCTAGCCTTAATTTATAAGATATCATATATTTGAAATGCTATATTATTAATAATATGCAAAATTCGTTTATTAAATAATAGCCGATGAAGTGTACATACTTAATTATTTTTTTTTGTTGTGGATATTTGCGTTAGACGACAGCCATGCCTGGTGGAAAGCACTGATGACATCTAGGAAATCTAGAAAATGCCTATTCAATTTTCTTTTAATTGTCACTTATTATGACGTTAATATAATTCAAAATTCCAGTACTAATTTTTTGACGATTCTAATAAAACTATACACATAGCGTACCTCTTAGTTACGTAAAATTGAACAAGTTTACAGGCATCTTTATTAGTATTACAGCTGTAATTAGCGGCACAGTCGTATTACATAATTACTAGACTGTGGTATTACATGTAATTATAGTGTAGCCTTGTATTTTTTGTTGCGTGACTATTTTATATCCTCGATGTTTTCATCGAAAATGATTCCATTTTGTGAACATTTTTTGTGAGTAGAATTGATTTGATCGTATATAATTTTCTTTGATCAATAGAGAAAGTAGAGAGCCTTTTGAATTTTGATAGGCAATGGAAAGAGATTTTGAGGTCAATAATTATATTATACTAGCGGACCCGACAGACTTCGTCCTATTAAAAAGATTTATCTTGTGGCAGTTTTTTGCTCCTACCTATTTTATAGTCCGGGTGAAAAATTCTCCTGAACAGAACTAGCAAATGACGGTTCTGTTTAGGAGAATTTTTCGCCACCTTAGACAACAGAGAGTGCTTGTAATAGTGCTTTAATATGAACTTTATGAAATAGCAATGAAGCTCAAATTGACTCTACTCTTCAGTTAGAAAACGTTTGTATGGGAAAAGAAAAGGGCTGTTTTTAGGGATTTCCGCCAATTATACGAATTTTTCTCGCCGTAAAAACCATCCTTGAACTTCAACGAATATTAAAAAAAAAGATTTGTCCAAATCGGTCCAGGGGTTGTTGAGTTATGTGCTTACCAACACATTTTGCGATTTATTTTTATATTATAGATTCAATCAACCAGATGAAAGTCAGGAATAAGAACATTAAGAGAAGAACTACAGGGGAGGTATTTAAGGGGGAGATCCCGGATTTGATTCCTGTCATGGGCCTGTTTGTAACATTTAACTTATGAATAAGCTCTAGTGGAAGGCTTCAGTCGCAGCTTACCTTGTTACCTCCCTACCCGTAAAGATTTCGATACTAACCTTATATCAATCTATTCTTCCGGAGTGATGTTGTGTATCATTGATTGAGGTTTAGTGCCTTATTTTTATTTACAGAGTATCCCTGCGTCAAGCTTGTTTAAAGTAATTTTCAATAAAAAATCACGGTTTTTGTTAAGGGTAAGGTAATAAAATTCCATAATTTATATTTAAAATTGTATTTTCATCAATATTTCATCGGTAACGTGTCATTCCATACAATTGGTCCGTCCAACATACCATACACACCGTAATTATTATAATTTACAATTGCCATTTACTTAGCTTGGATGAAAACATAATATTTCATAAGAGTTGGTTAAAACATTAATTTTTAAGGTACTTAACAAAAATTAATTTTGAGGATCTTCTTGAAGTAAAATTAAAATTAATTATATTATGAGGATTTATTATTCGGTTCCCAAAACATTCTATCTCATAATTTATTTTATACTAAACAATAAAATTTTAGATTGTTATTGTAATAATAGTGTTATTTTAATAATAATAATGGATCATTTAACTAACATTTTATTTACATTTTTACAACGAACATACACAGGATAAAATCTTCATCTAGTTAAAATATTTATAGCGATTGTTTGAAGCATGCTTATATTTGACAACATTTTCTCATGCAGGGTTAAGGTTCAATGGCTCATGTTCAGCTCACGAAATCCATATTATACGTAATATTTTTGGAGTTATTTGTAAAATGAAAGCTAATTCCACATTATAAAGATAATTCGGGCAGTAAAATTTCATAAAAGAATGAAGACACAATGAAGAAGAGAAAGAGAGATAAAAAAAAAGAAGAATTGGCATTATGATCTTTAAAAAAAAATTATTTATTTACATATTATTTAAACATTTCAATATTAAAGATTTTTTTACACTAGTTAGTACTTGACTGCGATCTCGCCTGATGGTAAGTGATGATGCAACGGAAGGTGTACTACCTTGAAAGGGATAAGTAAGCTCACCCGGCACCCCTAATGGTTTCTATACAGCATCACGCCGGAACGCTCAAGGAGCACACAACGGTTGTGCCCGCGAAATTCAAATTTTTGTGATTTTTCGCGATTTTTAAGCTATTAAGACATAATAGGCTTATGGCAGTCAAGTTGCGGGAATCCCAATATCATCTTCACGTGTTTATATAAAAATCGCTGCTTGAAAGTATCGAGTTAAAGAAATTAGTCCGAGATTTGCGAGTTACTAAATTAAACTCGATACTCGGACTAATTTCCAAGGATACACATTTTTATGCAAAGATTTTGATATAATCATCTAAAGATGATACTGCTACAATCGCAAATTGACTGTCATAAACCTCTGATGTGTAATTAGCGTACTAATTGCAAAAAACCATGAAAATTTTGAATTTTGCTGATAGGGTTGGTACTAGCCACGGCCGAAGCCTCCCGCAATTTTACTGCCACAAATCTACTATAGTTCGCCTTAAAAATAATACGTTATACAAAGGATTTATTGTTCTCTTAACATTATTAAAGTATTCTATAAGAACATTTCATTTTTTATTTTTAACTGTATATGGCTCTGGACAAACAGAATTCTGAGAGAAAAAATTACACGTTACATTACGATATTGTTTAACACAATTTTTGTATGTACGAATATTTTTTAACACAATTTTTTATACTCTGTAAAATTTTAACAATTCGCAGGAATCAAATTATTATTAAAACCGCGTTCGTTAGATATTAATAAAGTATGTATTTCTTTTGCATTCCGTTTGGCGGTACGGGGATTATTAAACAGGGCTTGGAATTATTAATAATGCAATTCATTATTATTTTCATAAGCACCAATATTGGAATCATAGTAATAATATATTTATGTCTTTAATATTTCCGATAATTTTATTATATGTATTTAACTTTTACATAACTACAAAATTTACATAATATACAATCTAACAATTAAAATGATTTTTATAAGGCTAAGGCCACACTATCGTAACTTTATTCTGATTTTTGTCCCTCTGTGGTAATATTACTGTTATCTGGGATACTAAATTAAAGTCAAATTGTTTCAGTTGTTTTATAAATAGTTAGTATTCAGTCAAAGTTTCATAGTATGGACTTACCTTAATTATAGTTTTATTCAAAAAACAGTTTCTTTTTTTTTATAATTTATTTAAGTCAAAAAATACAAGCATAAATTACATTTACAAAATCTCAATAATCAATGATATATATACAAAATTTCAATAATTTATGATATATATATCTAAGTAGTAGAAAAAGTTTAAACTAATTTCTATATAACAGTGTTTCGTAAAATTGCCTAAACATAATTTTATATGTACTTATAAATTTTAATATAATATTGTTATAATTGTATTATTATTTTTTTAAGTCCTTAAATATGTCAAATTAACTTATATTAGTTTCATGCATGGATGTGCTTATAAAGTTGATCGCATATTAGAGACAGGTATTCTTTATTTTCTTCTGGGTGTTTAATTCAAATATTTTTTTAAATAGGATCAAACGAACGACTGATGAAAACGTGAACCGTTGAGCGAGATAGATAATCCGTAAAAGTTTGAAGTACCTACTTCTACTTAATTTTTGGGGTCAATTGACTTGACTTATATCAAAACATTTATTTTGTCGATTATTTTTGAAAATAGAATTACTAACAAATAAAATGGTAAAACAATTGAATTGATCGATCGACAAATAACTTGTGAGCGTTTCAATGTATCTGATTAGACAGAGACAGCATATTTGTAATCAACTATGTCAAAGTATGGTCATGCCATAGTTACTCTATACAAATTTTCTTTGCGCGAAAAAGGGACAGAAGATTTATACGATAAGTCACAAAAAATTTGTAAGCTTATCGAAAAGCTTACAATTTTTTGTTATACACTTTTATTATATTGGTTCTGTTTTAGCAGCATTTAGGATGCATTATTGATTAGGTACAAAAACCGAATACAATCTGTAATATGCGATCACCATTACATTTCTACCATCGCCCACACAAAATTTAACGCTTCGCAAATATTCCTTTTAAATATAATATCTTTCACACCTACACCTGAATTTACACTTGAGTTGCGTTCTCTATCGTATTCAGAAATGTTTCCTTTATGGGGATATCTGCAGAAATTCGCTTCCTCGGTTTGGGGACAGGATTCGAGCGGATTTTTGTACTCGTGTGTACTCTTAAATCCCTGACGGAATTTTTCAAAAGACTTTCGTTCTCTAGAGTGACTTTCAAAGGCCTTTGATCGGCAGACGTTCTGCCTGACATGGCTTGGAGCATCAGTAACTGATTGTGGATATTGGGGGAACTCAAGCTGTTCCTTGGAATTGTGGCGTGAGGAGTTCCAGGCGCGGGAGACGGTGCTGGCTCAATATCATCAGAAATATCCATATATCTACTGTTAACTGGACCTAAATCCATTTCGCTTTTGTTAAGACTATAGTAATTATTATGCCCGAATAATTTCATGTTGAAATTATCGTAGTATGGTATGACACCGTTTAAAGTTGAAAACACTTGTGGTCTTTGATTAGTGTCTGCGTAACTTAACTTTGGTCTTCTGGGTAATGTGGCGTAACCTTTTGTGTTGTATGGCAGTTCTTGATAGGAGTTCTGGAGGCGGCTGTACAAGGCTGAGTTTATCGGAGTTATGCCGTAGGTGGGTGACTTGGGACTGTCTAGTTTACTTGAGGCTTGGGGTAAGTCTACTCCCCCAGCGGGGGATATCTGAGTTGTTGGTCGGAGGGGGAATGACAGCAGATCTGGGGGATACGCATGTGAGTCTTCCGGCAATCGATCCAGGAGTGTCTCTTTGGTCATTTTCGGCAGTTCTTTATCCGGGCGGTTTTGGTCTTCTGTTGATGCTGTAACAAAAGAAACGTTTGTTACTCATAAATTATTAATTTTTTGCTACTTGTAACACAAATAAAAACCAAGAATTTTTTTTTTTTATAATATTATTTACTGTTTTTTTATGATTATAGTGTAATACCAATTAATATGTTTAAGATAAGTTGTTAATATTTATTGTAATATCTACAATTTTTAATAGTTTTAATAATCCACTTTAAATTTAATTATATCAAAACTGTTAACGTTAATTTATTACTTTCTTTGTAATTCATTTCAGGTTCTGTGAAACTTTGTCGTTGTAAATGAACTTCTAAAGATACTTTCAGAACAAGACGCAGAAACAACAATTTGCATTTAAAACAGAGTAACTAAAACAATTATTGTCGGGACCTAAAATTCTTCAAGCGTGGATTGAGCAAAAATTCGCAGAACAGTATAGATCAACACGTCTAAGATGAGATAAAAAAGTATCTAAATTATAAAGCGTAGCGCTAATTTAAAGTAATTGTCGAGATTACTAAATCTTATCTGGATTTATTGTATAAATTCTGTTTTGCAGCTTGTAACATTCACTACTTATAACATTTTGCTACTTTAACATTACCATTAGTTTTCAAGATCTTTCATATCCATCTCTACCGTAAAACCTAGACGAATACCAAGAGGCGGTGCGGTGCATTAATAAGATTATACGAGTGTTTGGTACCCAAAAACTGCAGAACATATTACTCAAAAAACAGAGAGCGTTCAGCATGGGGTCGGAATCCTACAACTTAACCAATATATCACGGCTAAGAACTTATGTTTTGAAGTCATAAATGACATGTGAATTTTTTTAATGTAATGTTTCTGGTTTTAAAGTACTTTTTTTACTTTTTTCACGAGGTTAAAAGACTGAGCTGAGATGTTGCTTCTTAAATTGTTCTTTTTTATTGAGAAGAACGAAACCTATTTTTCAAACGACCGTTTGGTCCAGTTATTTGGTAAATGGCAAAATCGAGTTTCACAAATTTAATAATAGTGAGTAGTCGTTAATTTTTCGTGCAGATGAAACAAAATTTACGAACCCGTTTGATATTTTGCAAAATTTTGGCACGGGTTCTCTGTAACTTCAATCGGCCCTGGCACAAAGGAGCGTAACCTCGTTAACTTTTTATGGTCCAAGGCACGGCAGCGACAAAAGAATGTTTTCATGAAAATAGTCGGCTGTCGACTGAAGTAATTTATGTAGAGAGATATCACGCTTCGGATACACTACAGTTACCGGCTACCGTGACTTTAGCAAGACTGTTAGACGCTTGCGGTTATGCGTGCCTTTTGTAGAGTGAGGCATTTTCAGTGTTGCTTTAGTATACCGTTAGTCTAGTGAAAGAAAAAAGACTTATGCTTGTATAAAGTTTGCTGGTGAACCAAATCCAAAATATTCTAGGAAAATAAAATGGTGCTTTTTAAAAAATCACTCCCACTATATTTGTCTTTCACATCCTTAATGTTGCCGGTGTCTTGAGTACTCGACTCACAGGAGGCGAAACGAACTATTGGTGTTGGACGTGTCCGAGGGCTGATTGAAGCAGAGGCCATACGGTTTGCAAGCCCTGTACACACACATACAGACACGTTACACTTTCTCGTCACTGACTTTCCACATCAACTACATCGGGCTGAAGACTGAGTGTCGTCGCATATGTCAACCAGGTTAGTGATTAGCCGAAGTAGTGTGATTAGCCGGAAGTAGTGTAATTAGCCGGTGTAAGTGTGATTAGCCGGTTTTACTGTAGTACCCGAGTTTGATGGCCGCCGTAGCCGTCTAGTAATACTCTCGGTAAAGTAAATCTCGGTTTCCACAAAAGCGGAGCTGTTTGAATAACCAACCAGATTTCGATATATCCTCTCCCCTCAGTTTCGGACTTCGGAGATGTCAAAATGACAAATTTGAATGGTTACTCAAATAAAACTTCGCTCCGCTTCGTTTTGGTGGAAACCGAGCCTTATACCCACAGCCCACCGGACGCAAGGCATTTGGATAAATATCATACTGCTTATACTTACCTATCGCCACGCAACGGCCGCGGCGGCGCGCAAAACTTTTTTGTTTTGCTTATATCTTTGAAGATATTTTGTTTAAACTGTATAGAGTAATGGGCACAAATATTCTACATTAAATTTCCGTTCTAAAAAAACATATTTACAAAGATATAAATTAATACCATATGGGCTAAATAAGCTTCACAAAATTTATTTATTTTTAATCCACAATTGTAACAGTAAAAGCAGTTATTGTGAGTTACCCGTAGGAGATAGGCATATGCTATCGCGGACTGTTTTGCAGATTTTGATACGTTCTTTAATATTGTAGATTGTAGAACATTGTTTTGTTCTATCTTCAATAGTTTCCGCAGCGCACGTGATGAAAGCAATTTTTTTACGACTTGGATTACATTATTTAAGTTTAAGTAAAGATGCGTAATTAATTTTGGAAATTATTATAGCCTATGACACTCCACAATAACGTAGCTTTCTATTGGTGAAAGAGTTTTGAAAATCGGTTTGGTGGATCCAGAGATTACCCCCTTACAACGTCACAAACTCACAAACTCACAAACATCGTTACGCTTCCTCTTTATAATATTAGTATAGATAAAAATAGTAAAGATAGGCCGATCCGAACATTTAAGGTAAACCTTTATCATTCAAGCAAACAATAACGCCAACTTTCAAAATATCGCTGCCGCCGCTGACCTAACTACCGCGTGGCCTTCCACTGTTGGTACTAATGACACTGGCGACATTTTTTCGCGTAGGTCGCCCTGTCTAGAGTAAATGTCAATTACTTTACAACAATAATAATAATTGTGATTCAAACTTTGTATCAAAAGTTATTTAATTTATTTACAGGTTGTCTGGAGCCCTGTGCCAGGCAATTACGCGTACAATGCGACCCTCTGTGGAAGTTCGTAATCAAATCGAGCCGACTTCGCGGGACTATCACAAGTATCCGCGAGTTCAAATGTTGATAAATTTCCTCTGGTAGGCGAATCGAGTTAGTGAGGGGGCGAAAAATTCAATTACTTGTTTGATAACGATGACGAAATATATAATGATTTGATAATAAAAATAAGCTTAACATTAATGTAGTCAAATAAAAATTCTAATAGGTCACAGTGTTTATAATAAAACTCACCAGAAACTATGGCCGATTTTTCTGAAATTATTTTCTAAATAGTTCAAAAATTAGGTATAATGCGAATAGTCTAAGTGAGAAATTCATATGGAAAAATAAAGTTTGCCGTGTAAGCTAATAACGTACATAAATGAATTGCTGTTCGTTAGTCCCGCTGAAACTCAGAAACGGCTCGACTGATTCTGATGAGATTTTTAGTGTGTGTTTGGATCAGCTATTTATTGATATTTTTCTGAAGTGAACTGACTGCAACAAGAGTGAAATTGAAAAGTATGTAAATAAATAAAATATGCTTAAAGCATTTTTCTGATAAGTTGGAAATAGATAGTAATGGCCCGTATGAAAAACAGGGTGGTTATTATAATTGATATAATTACAGATTCTTTAATGTTATCTTATGTTTTCATCACAACCAAAGTTATATTAGACGAAATATATAAAATAACAAAAATAATAACACCATCATTGACGTATACCTACTCTAGACGGGGCGGACCGCGCGAAAAAATGTCGCCAGTTTATGGGAGCAAAATCCCCTCCGGCGTCAGTAGTAAGCTGTAAGCCTACGCAGTATTTCGCAGGAGTTTCGACAGATGGCGCTACATTTTCTTGTATGAAGAAGGTTTACGTAAAAAGTTCGGATGGGCCTATCTTGACTATTATTATCAATGAACACCATGAACTAGATACACCGTGTATATTATTTTCCTAGTAATAAAACAAATAAAAATCTATACATATATAACTCGCGCCCTTAAAGAAAATACCCCTTACAAAAAATCTAAAAGAAAACGCTGAAAGTTGTTTGTAGCCCGCTCCACCCGCACCGATGTAATCTAAGTAAGCCAATAACTTGTGTTAGTTTTGCCGCTCACAAGAACTAGTTAACTCTAATGGACGTCGATTCCTTCTGTTTTATGTAGAGATTGCCTTTTAAATTATTTACAACGTTATTTAACTGCTGACTTATCTAAAGTTACTTTTAACTTATTTAAGAATGGTAATTTGATTTTTTTAGATTACTCTTATTCAAGATGACGATGAAAGAGAATAAATGAAAGTATTATTATAAAACAAATTTTTTAAAAATGCAAATTTTGTACCCAAGTTTCTAATACTTGAAGATCTCCCTCATGTAGTGACATCTTTAACGGCACAACATCATGTCTGTGATAAAATAAAAGTTTCGTGAAGCATGTCTCAGCTCTCATAAAGACTAAATTAAAATAGACATGACAAAGGGCTTGATACAACCCGTAAATATATATATTTTTATATACAAAAGAATGACGAAACGAGCAAGATGTACACCTCATGTAAAGTGATACTCTTGTCCATGTAAGATGCAGTGCCCGCGGCTTTGCTTTGTCAATAATACGATTCATCATCTTGAGACGATAATTCCCATTTTGTCTTGAGACGATAATTCCCATTTTGTCTTGAGACGATAATTCCCATTTTGTCTTGAGACGATAATTCCCATTTTGTCTTGAGACGATAATTCCCATTTTGTCTTGAGACGATAATTCCCATTTTGTCTTGAGACGATAATTCTCATTTTGTCTTAAGACGATAATTCCCATTTTGTCTTGAGACGATAATTCTCATTTTGTCTTGAGACGATAATTCCCATTTTGTCTTGAGACGATAATTCCCATTTTGTCTTGAGACGATAATTCCCATTTTGTCTTGAGACGATAATTCCCATTTTGTCTTGAGACGATAATTCCCATTTTGCCCAGTAATGACGTCGGCATACAGTGCCCTTCAAACTGAAACACAGTAATACAATTCTGTTTCACGGTAGAATAACTGATGCTATATCTATGATGCTATGATGTAAAAACTATATTATTAAACTACGTAAGACTAGATTTGCATGTATTTCAGCCAGATCAATACGTTTAGTAGTTGAAATGTAACACACATATACACATACATACTTATGCTAATAATGACGTTTATTAGCTTTATGTTAATTATTAACTAGGTAAGCAAAGATTTTGTATAGAATTGAAGTCGCAAATAAATTATTATTTTAGCAAATACCTAAATGGGGTAATATAATTCAAATACCTACGCTTTGATATCCTAATATCCTATAAGAGCTTATTCGTTTTGAGCGGAAAATAAGGTTTATTGCGAAATGAAGTGTTTATTGTTTAATTATGATTTAGACGGAGACTTTGGATTTTAATTTTTAATTTTACTTAGCTACACAATGCCTTTGCACGTAACGACTCTAGCACTAGCAATTATTGTAGAATATGATAAAGTCAAGTCTAAATCTATGCTGATTTCTATAGTTCTATCGATTTTAATATTGAATATAGCGTTTAATGGCAAAGGATAGTTATATTCTCTTTTCTCTGTTATTTCAAAATTTCGTGCTCGCCAACAAAAATACTATTTGAATGTAAATGCAATGAATTTTTTTTTTTAAAGTGTTAACAATGCGTTAAAAAGATAAATTATTATTAATGAGTCTTCTATGAGTACGTCTTCATAAACCAGATGCATCCAAAGATAAAGAGAACAACAAAGAAGTTAGAAATTCTTAAATTGGCTCGTGTTGCGGATCGAACCCTGTGTCTAAATTTAAATCTGAACTGCGTCATTCTTCGTTAAGGCAAATGCTGTTTTGACGTAGATAAAATTATAGATACCTTGTAAAATGCGTGTTAAATTATCGATCTGTGCAAAGACTTAAAAATTAAAAAGTGTAGAACAACTCACCTAAAACTGAGTCGTTATCCAGCAAAGTCTTGTTAAGCTCCGACATTTCAGTACCAGCGGAGAGGGTCGGCGCTTCGTACTTCCTAGGAGGCTTAGTGACGGGATTAACATCCATCTTGCAGCCCTTCTCAGCTTCCGAAGCTACTGAGCCTTCTATTAACGCTTCTCCATTAGACGATCTGGTGTCTGTCTTGATCAATCGCTTCAATTCCGAATTCTGTGTTGTGAAGTAACAAACGGCGAACACAGCACCGATGATAATAACAATCGATGTCAAACATCCTACAAGAATCGCAAAGGAATCCGCGTCCATACCAGCTATCGTGTTCCCGCCGTATTTCGACAAGACAAGCGTCAACGTTTTCTCATCCCTACCGCCTGGATTCTCAGCGACACAAGTATAATTCCCTCGATCGCTATACCTCGTGTGCAGAATCGTCAAGTTCACGAATCGAATCAAATCCATCGTATTCTCGGAAACTGTATACCTTATTTCCCCGAACGATCTCAACTCGATTGTTTTCCCGTTAAACCTCCAAACGACTTCGGGAGTGGGGTTTCCGACTACTTTACAAATTAGAGTCACGTTTTCCTCATAACTTTTGATAGTTGAGTCTGGAAGGGGCTCGAGTATAGTAGGCCGGCAGGCGAAGTTTGAGTCTAATTCGTTCCAAAGTTTGGAGCGAATCGACGGGGGCTCGTCGCAGGCAGTGGGTGGAGTGTACAAGTTATGGCTGATCACCCAATCTCTGAACGTCTGTAAGTTGCAATCGCATCTCCACGGGTTGTTGTGCAGATCCAAACCTGATAAGTTTCTGAGCGCCATCAACGTTTCTGGCTTCATGTGACTCAAATTGTTTCCATCGATTCTCAATATCTTTAACTGGGGCAAGTTTACGAATGCCTTCGTTGCTATTCTAACTATTCTGTTATTGCTCAACTCGACTTTCTGTAGGTATTTCAAGTTGCGAAATAATCCGTCTTCTAACTTATCTATTAAATTGTTACTTAGGTTTATAAGCCTAAGTTTTTCTGTTCCCTTAAAAGTTTCCGGGTGGATATGTTTTATTCTGTTTTTGGAAAGATCCAATTCTATCATGATTGCTAGGGTTATGAATGCCGCTTTGTGGACAACTTCAATGTTACAATCTCTTAAGAAAAGCTTCTTGAGATTACTTAGGCCTACTTTTTTGAATGCTTCTTGGTGTAGTTGGAGTAAATTATTGTTTGATAGATCGAGTATTTGTATGTCGCTGCTGAGGTTGCCCGGTATGACTTTCAGGCTGGAGTTGGCACAGATGGCAGCCTTGTTCCCCGACTGCCACCTGCAGTCACAGGGCCGCTGGCATTCCGTGGTGAAGTCAGCCGCAGCGGTGGTGACTAGGACGATTATATTCAGCCATGTCTGCCAACATTTGTGAGCCATTTTGCTATGGTATTGGTCATTTCTTCGTCTGGTTGCATTCCTGGCTGGTGATCTTCACTGGACGCATATGGGTTCTGAAACAATTGAGAAATAATATACTTCTTTTAAAAATTACAAGAACAATCTTCTTTTTTTAATATTTATAAGAGGTCGGGTTTATCATTTAGAACTAAGAACATAATGAAAGCTGAAAAGGATAAAAGTTACTGCATTGTGTTGTAAAAAAGGGGCTGAATGGTTTAGCTGTAAAGGTAGTAATTAATTTCAATTTTAACCTTTTATTATATTATCTACCTTAACTACGATGATATTATTTCAAAATATGTTACAACATACGTCTTTTATGAGGCCAAAAAGCATTTTCGAATTTTCAAAAATCGAATTCTGCCTTATTTAATTTAGAAGCGTATATTTATAGTAGAGCATCTAAAAAAATGTTTACTAGAAAACATTGCAGATATAGTACAAAATTTTTAAATGACATTGATACATTAGGTACTTTACAAGATGATGCATCAAGGTATGATAAGATATTTTCGAATTTCTGTTTTAAAATAAGAATGTCTCGGAGGAAATCCAGCGTAAGAGCATAAATAGCTATAACGTTATATTTATACCAGCATACTTGCAAAATGCTTGGACCAATACATATTTCTCTTGTAAAATTGAGAATTTTATTTAACAGAATTGAAATTGGACGGAGTTGTGTCTTAAGTAGGTATTGGCATTTTAATAGGCCGATCATGGTGATAGTAAAGGTAAACTAATTATTATAGGTTAATACAATACTTTGATTCAAGCTACAACTTAACTTCAATTCGCTGTTTAAATCAAACTACAGTGTATTGTAAATTGTAGTAGTAAACAATTTCTGGCCTCAGACTACATTTTTCTGGCCGCTAATTGGCCGTATTCGCTGCTTGCTTTCTTCGTTCTTTTGGTTCAGCCCACTGTTAGAAATAGGCTTCCGATAGGCTTCTCCAATCTGCAGAGTGCTAACGTGACCATTTTGTTTTCGTGGCAAAGCAGGACGGTTTCGGATTTTTTTTTTGATAAAATTTATTTTTATAATAAAATAAATTAATAATTTCTGGACAAAGTATTTCTTAACAATTCAAATATTATATTAAATTCTTGTGCCACAAGTGTTTGTTACCAAACTCCTTCGAAATGGCTAGAGAAATCTTCTGCGTATTCGATGTGGCTGAGAAAAGGTCTTATTTTTTTATATTTCTGATAGAAAAACAATATGCGCCTGGTCAGCAAGTAATAGACAAGTTTATGAAAAAGAAGGCACTAATTAACTTATGAAAAGACGATCTTATCCTTTCCTTAAAATAAGACAAGTAGGTATATAAAGGTTCAAGTTTGATAAAGAGGGATTTTTTGCTCTTGCTAGGGACGGGACAGCTGGACAGACAGTCTGAAAGCGGGATAATACCGCCCAAAGCAGGACATATGGTCAAGTTAGATATTGCTCTGGTTGTTGGTCGCCATTCAAGCACTTTGAACTCGGATGAGTTTTATAATGTCGATAAAATTGAATATCCGTTAAATTATTGCTTTAGGTCAATACGAAATATAATAACTAAGACAAAAGCAGATAAAAAAAGTCTTCAGCTAGTATAACTTCTTTTAAGTCGAAATGCTCGCTCAGCCGTGGATAAGCGCTTAAGAAAATTTACTTTTGTAAGCGATCGCTCAACTAAGCGCCTTGAGCGGAGTTTAAGGCGAATTTTTAGTAATATCTTCTTGAAACTTGGTAAAAGTAAAACATTTTCATCCGAAATTGGTGCTCGAATGATACGAATTGTTGGAAAAGTTTTAAGGATCTATGGAATGGAAGCCCTGTAGAACACTTCGAAAGATTTTCGTTTTATTTTATAGCCTAGGGGGCGCCCTCGACGGTGAGTATGAAAAAACTTTAAATACAAACAAAATTCGTAGCTGTGGCTAGCTCCAAAGTGCGTTCCGACTTCCGAGGAAAGATAGTTATTTCTGTTGCCAATTTCACTGAGGTTTTTTTTCTTTAAGAGTGTTATTTTGAATCCGAGCGAAGCAAAGGATTCACAAGTTGAATCCTGAGAGTAGCAATATACGACACCCTCAAGCCAATTTTCGTTTTTCAAATAGATATAGTTAATAAAAAATAACAACTTAAAATAATTTAATATTCAGTATTTCAAAATGAGTACAAAGGTAAGTAATTATGATGCAGTTATGTTTGTGATAGTAGAGTTGATATTAGCAGACATTTTCAACGTTTTCTATGCTTAAGTTGCCAAAACGTTTCAAAAACCACAGAATGAAGAATAACTCTCTATTTTGTGCCAAACGGCGTATTACAAAACCTTTCCACATCACCGTATTCGCGACGAGAATATAATATACAACGAAACATCAAAGGCGGCCGTTTTTGGCGGTGAAAGTAATCCATTCGTAAGAATCCCTTTCAATGAGATGACAAATCAGTGGTGCTGCGATAAAAACCACATTACCCTTCCCGCAGTCATCTTCTAAGGGCTCGCAAGGGTGACCATGATTATAATCATTTATTTCAGGACTGTCTTTTACACATCCACATGAATTGATTACTCTTAAACTTGAATGAAACTCAAATTTATTTCATATATGCCTCACTTATTGAATATGACTATTAAATAATAATATGATTATGCTTATTATTAGTGAAAAATATTTAACGGCTTAACAAAAACGTTGTGATTATTTATACAGAACGCTATATTTAACGATAAAACCATTCCGTTAAAGTTAATTCAAGTAAGGCCTTGAAACACTAGAAAATTACCAAATACGCTCAAACCTGACACCTGATATTTCATACTTTAGTCATCAAAAAGAAAAAGGGTTTCCGCGAGTATTTATTCTATGAAGGCGAAGCCGCAGGCAACGTCTAGTACGATAAATACAGACTGGGGCGTCTTAAAAATGGCGGTCTTTTAGTATATGTTGTTAAAAAACTAATAAAAGTGAAATTAACATCATTCCGCATCGCAAGTGTGATCGGCGCCTTAGTTAATTTTAAACAAATTCCTTCCCTGAGGTTGTTCTAATTAAATCCACGAATCGAAACCATTGAGGCGTGCTCGCTGAATAGATAAAGAGTAGATTGATCGCAAAGGTCAGAGCAGCGACGTTGAAGTTTACAAAATACACCACAATTTATCACGGCCTCTTTGGCAAACAATTGGTTTGATTTTCGGCAAATTGTCTGCGATGAGTCATCAATCACCTTTGCAAACAGAAGCCTTCTCTTGGAGGGCTGCGGTTTATTCTGAATATCGTTTCTTGAATATTTCATATTAATTGAAAAGGAGTTTGAATATTTTTGTATTAAAATGTGTTACAAGTATAAAATAATAGCTGTTTCCCGCTGCTCAGCCCGCGTGAATTTCGGTTCACCTCCTTTTTTCAAACTTTTATATAACTTGAAATGTATATTTGTTCGTGTAAAATCTTGAACTCAGTTTTAAAACAGATATCTATTACACGGTAGGTGAGTCGTGATTTTAAATCCAACATGGTGTTAACCCAAGATGGCGGACTAGTTATTTTTAAATCACCCCTACAATTTGAAAGATATTCTAAATCTTATCAGAAACACCTTTTTGTTTGATACGTAAAATAAATAATAATTGACTTTAAATTTGATCATAAAAATATTTTTTGAATGATTGTTGAAACCAACTTATTTGCGATTTAGATGGCCACCCTACACATTCGTATGGTATGAGCGTGTCCCTTAAAAAAATCATTTCAGCGTAGGAAACCGTGTAATGTTTCCCGCCAGGTTTCCCCGCATTCCGTGAAAGTGTTTTTGAGTGAGCGTAATAATTTTATTTTCAATATTTCTCTGCGCTCTCGAGGGTCCTCTCTAGGAAGCTCTTCTAGAAACTTCGCTTTTATATATTATTTCTTCAGTAGAATTCACGTTTTGTGTGAAGTATTAGAGATATGTTATTGCTACCAAAATTTCTATTTTGACTTCATTTGTACCTCGAACAATATTAATTATACTTGTTTTTTTGTTGCACCTTGTTTCGTTTTGAAAGTTAAAACTTTCGTTTTGAACAGAGTTAGGCAGCAAATAGTTTCATAATGTGACATACTTGTAATAAACAGGAATATACTCGCCGTTGACCAAAATGAGAATGGGAAAGATATAAAGGTCTGGTCAAACAGCGGGCGCGCCACGCATTAGGCTGTTCAATACGCGTTCCGCTCACGTCGCGCTCCGTCCGCTATTTGACAAAAAAAAATTAAAAAAATTCTCTCCGCTTTCACGAGATTTTAATCGTTCGAAATTATGAAATAAATAGGATGGCACGCTCTAAATACCTCCTCTTGAAGAGAATAAGAAAATAATACGTGTAGTTGTCGGACTTAATTAATGATGACAGGAACTTATTAAGGCAACAACAAGCTTTACCGTAGGCTATACAAACCGCTAACAATCCTAGAAATCCGAGTCGTAATTTGAAGCTGAAGTGTTCATTAAGTAAATGAAAACCGCTAGACAGGGTTAGATAATAGATATCGGTTAATAGGCGAGACAACGCCCTTGCTTTGTTTTGTAACGCAAGACAAACAATGTTTGACAAACTATCTATTTGACAAAATATAAATTGATAGCAATTAATCAAGTATCATTTTAACTAATATCTTTTCTCTAATATTATACCTTCTTTTTACAAAATCACTGCTTTTTGCAAGCTTGGTAAATGTTTTTTAATGTAAAATAATAATGCATATCTCTTTACTTTCTTCGAACAATAAGTGGGTTGAACCCGGATAAATGTTAAAGAAAAACAATAAAACTTTTAAATAACTAACCACGAAAAAGACTAGGTTAGTCTGTTTGGTGGTAAGTTTTTTAAATGTTTTAATTATCTAGCCGTTCAAGAAATTTGATATGAAGGTTTAAGAAAAACTGAATTGGCGAAGTAATTTATATTACATCAAACTTTTTCGATTGCGGTGTTACTTATAAAGGTGTCCAATAAAAATCGAATCAAATCAAATCAAAGTAGCTTGAACGCTGTTTGTCAAATGATAATATTGACGACTGTTTTTTGTCAAATGGCAGGATATTCTCCTGCTCTTACGTCACGTATTCGGAACGGGCGATAAAATGGAGGCAATTCCGCAAAACAGCGCGCTAATCCATTCATTGCGGTAAAAGATGATATAAGGGATAAGGATGAGGACATGGACATAAGCAACGGCGATTAATAAGAGCCATGACGGTTTTTATTTTTGTCCTCTTCACTCTTTAGCCACACATTATGTGATAGACGAGAAAAAATAAATTCTTCACCATTTTACATGTACCCTAAAAAATATTTTTTACAAATTTTGTTTCACCGCTTTGTTGGCACTATTAATATTTACATCAAAGTCAAATTATAGATTTCTAGTACTACTAATTGTACTGATAGTCTAATACTACTAAAATAGTGTCTGAGTTAAACCACGAAGGGATGAACAGACGGACAGATAGACAGACGTATATGGCAAAACTATAGGTACTACGGAAACTATAGGTTCTTCAGGTACTACGGAAGCCTAAAAAGGTATATGTAACCTCTTTATATCTAAAAAGGGCCCTGTAGATAAAGGCTACCATAGCTATATGTAGCCTTTACTTACAGGATTCGATTGTAGTGGTCTTCAATAGCTGACGATAGATGGCGTAACCAGCGCAATAGGACACGCTGACAGAGCATTCGACGAGCGTTCTCTAAATACAAATTCTGACGTCACACGCTCGGATCAAAAGCGATCCCGTCCCCAGGCATAACACAGGTGCCTGAAGGAAAATTTCCCTATTGCCCTCTGAACCGTCAAACAATGATCAAAATAAAATTAGTTTTACGTCGTAAGGTGAGAAAAATAATCGCTCCTCTTAGCACTGTGAACCGTTTAACCTAATAGCGCTTAATTTATTGGCGTAAGCCTCGAATATAGCGTCTTTTTTCGTCGCATGTTAATCTTTGGTATGGCAACGGATATATATCTTGCTTTATTCTACGGATATGGCTCTGTTCTCGTTCTTTGCCGTATTTTACGCTTGATAGCATAATTTTGTTTATTATGTTTATGAGAATATAACATTACACAGAGCATCCTTTTACTTCTGAGCCCAAATGTAAGACCGCTGTATAATTCACAGACGCCAAAAGAATAATGATATTAGTAACCACTATATGGTGAGTTGGTATATGTATATATCAAGTGAAGATAGAAAATGCATTTTATTTTTTATTTTATTTATTTTATTAGTAACTAGATAATTATTTATTGTAGTCTCCATACTACATCAAAAGTTTTCATCAAAACTAGGTATATTAAAACAAATTTAGCATAGAGCTATTCAACCTAGAGTTACTCTGTTTCTAGGCTAGGTCTTTTTTATGTCAAGATATAATAAAGTGCAGTCGCATATGAAGTTTTTTCACGATGTATAAGAAAAAAATTTCTCCGGTAAAAGCCAATATATCATCCGGGAGTGTCGGCCGCAAAGAAATATGTTTCCTCATGTATGGTGCTGCGTTTAAAATAACTTAATGGACTTTTAATGGCTGTTTTGTTTAAGCGATAAATTTCTTTTTTTTTTCATAACGCCTAGCATGATATTGTGGGTAGAATGAAAAATGTTTTCTCAGCTTTAAGGTCTCGCCACACAGGACATCGGTGTTGTGATGTTCCCACACTGCACACTGTACACTTACGTGGAAACACCTTTACTGTTACCTCGCACTATATGGTTATACTATCAATATAACAGCTCCGCTCTCACCTATGACTCGTATAGCAATGCCCGACCGTCCATCGGACCGCCATATATATAGACAATAACAATCACTGTTAAGTGTCACTTGAGAACTGTCAAATGACAACACAGACAATCTGCAACATCAAAGACCAATACACTACAGGTGTGATGTCAACGGGACAGTTACTGCCCTGCCACCGTCCTGCCCGGCAGTACCCGACGCGCTTGTGTGGCGTCTTCGCTATAAACTATCGTGCATTACTTCATATGCAGTCTTGTTGACAGGTGCATGATGCACATCCCATGCCGGCAGTTTGGCCAGAGCTTTAGCTGGAAAGTTATAAGTAGGTATGACGTTCGCAGATCCGCACAATTCATCTTTTCTTTGACACCTACTATCCATAGGCTTATTAATTTATGGACGACGGGTGTAATACAAAATTCACGAAAAAAGTGTCCAGAGAAAACCTTTATAAACGAAGGTACATGAGTATTTTATAAACAAACTAAAACATTGTAATTTATGTCTTAAACCGACACTTAACACGAGACTGAAGTGAGATTGTATGTCTTTTCCCGTTTTTTATGTCATTCGGTTCGGACACTTTTTAGCGCCGACCCACAATTCTTAGTTTATAAATCAATGCTACTATCTCTCTGAATGAACACTCGCAATGATATTCCGTTGCCTTTTATTCCGAATAAAGTAAGTTCATACTTTCCAAAGTAATTTAGTAATTTCTCTCTATATACCCATACAGAGGGAATTGCAAGTCCAGAGGCCTACATTTTGTTCTTCAAATATTGCTTCGGGTGATAACGTTTTTAACTAAATAGGATAATTTAAGTCTCATTAGATTGAGTACATCTTAATCTAGTCACGTATATGTTTCATTTTTAGTACTTATTCTAGTTTAGTTAAAATTTTAGGTCAAAATATAAATTTTCAGACGCTAATAACATTTAACATGAGCATAATATTAATTAAAAATTTAAAAATACGAGCATAATTACTCTTTGTATCTGCGACATTTCTTAAAATTATATAAATTAGACTACGTATATAGGTAGGAAAACGTTATCGCTTTTTGTATGAAAGCTAGACTCTCCTCTTAAAAGCTTCCATTACCAATTGATTGTATGGGAAAGCGTAAACCGCAAAACGATCGCGGCACCTACATAAATTACGGCCCAGCCACGGTCCCAACCCGGGGTCGAACCGGGCCGTAAATACATCAAGTGACTATACTTATTACTGACTTCACTAAAACCAATACCACTAAAATATCTTTTGTTATTTTTAAGCAAAGAATTCTATGTTAAATGTACCTATACTAGTATTTGAAAAGTAAGTACTAAGTCGCTAAATAAAACGAAAATAACTTGAATTAACTTAGCATTTACAACAAAATATGCAAAGGTAAATACTAAATATGCAGAGCTTGCAATATAAATTTCAAGCTTAACTTCAGTTATAAAGTTCAAAGCGAAACACTGGAAATGGAAATGGAAAAATGGTAATGGAAATGGAAGTTTAAAAAATCGAATGTGACTGATGGACGGACGGGCGGAGTAAGTCTGACTATAAGGATTCCATTTTTACCATTTTGGTTTGGAACCCTAATTAAAATTAAAACGACAATGGAAATATTTATTTTTCAAATAGGCATTATTTGGAGCTAATGAAAAGCCACTCTACCGCCAAGTTTTGAATTTAGTTTGCACCGAGAAGAACTAGCAAGTAACTCGGCACATGCTCTTTCCTACCACCAGTCTCACTCGATATCACGTGTAGGACCGTAAGCTAGCTAACAAACATCATCGTATTAATTTCTCCTCGATAAGCTCTAATTAAAGGTCAAAACTCTACCACCAAGTTTGGAAAGCAGGTTTGCACCGAGAATAACAAGGAACTAACTCGATACTTGCTCTTTAATTACCATCAGTTTCACTCGATATCGCGTGTAGGACCGTAAGCCAGCTCGATAAGCTCCTAATGCCGCGCTAGTGATCACTAATCACGGAATGCGTTTGCCCGCATCGCATCCACATCAATTTGACTGTCAACATGTATTACTGTGGCAGATTAATTACATAATTACTAGTATTAAACACCGCTTTGAAAGGTGTTCTATACGTACAAGTAGGCACAGTGATAGATGGCGCTTTATTACTGATATACAGGGCGTCCCACGGCGATGTTACATAGAGGGCAAGTACATTAAATACAGATAGATACAGGTAGATAGAGCATTTCACTAAAAGAAAACCTGAAAAATTTAAACTGCATTCATAGATTTTTAAATAATTGCTTGGTTAAACCGGGACTCAAACCAGATTCGTGTTTATAGTGAAACAGAAACAAACAATTAAGTTGCATACAAAAAAACGCCAGTTCCATTGATGAATGCGAATGGACGAAAAAAGACATATTTTTACTGCTGATCTTTGCAGTGCTAAAATATAAAATACCACAAAAGCTAAGAAGATTTTATTTTCATACACAGACTTTATAAATTGGCAAATTGATATCACGTAAATCAATTGCAGGATTGCAATAAAGGAATCCCATCCAATAAGCATCCCATCAAATAAGAATTCCATAAAATTATTTTGGCGTTTGTAACATAAAAAACCGGCCAAGTGCGAGTCGGACTCGCGCACCGAGGGTTCCATACCATAAAAGAAGTAAAACATTGAAAGAATCACTTTTGTTCATGAATTTACGAGTAAAATTTACATGTAGTTACTTTTGTTGGCAAACCGCAAACGTAACTTTGTTTTTGGTGGTTTATTGTTATTATCAAAAAAAGTATGATAGTTGGGGAGTTGATTTTATTTTTCCTGTAAAATATACGTTAACTTCTATTGATCATATTTATTTCAGATTTTTCGAATTGTAAACTTCGGAGATAAGGGGGGGGGAACGGTATTTTTTTCGACAGTTTGCCCAATAAATCAAAAACTGTCAGGTATAAAAATAAATAAAAATTGGTTTTAGAATATACATGTAACGCCCTTTCATATGATACCCCACTCAATATTGTTTTCTCATTTTGAAATTTCGGCGACCCGGTTTCCCCCCTTTTTAAATAAAAATAAAAAGAATTTTCAAATTTTTACGATTGCTATGACGTCGCGTCACTATTATCTATAACTATTCTAAATTTCAGGTCGATAGCTTGAATAGTTACTGAAATAATCGAGTGTGACAGACGGACGGACGGACGGACGGACGGACGGAGATCACCATAAGGGTTCCATTTTTACCAAATTGGTATGGAACCCTAAAAACATCAAACATGCAGAGAGAGTTGCTATACTAATAACGTACACGATTCCTTTTTGATGTCAGTATATTTGACGAGGCAAATTGTTAGGAATTTTGTTTTATGAAATAACTAATTTTTTATCCCGGCTTCATTCTGTTTTCTTGGTCAGATCCTAGGAATTGAGGAAATGTTATCAGGATAAAATTTAGTTGTTTCTTAATTAGGGTTCAGTACCCAAAGGGTAAAAAACGGGATCCTATTACCACAGTTTAAAGATTTTCTTTCCTAGATCCAGAATTTTTAACACTGTGCTATCACTGAGACTGCCGTCCGCCTGTCTTTCACCAGGCTGTATCGCTGGAGCTATGATAGAGCTGATGATGTATTGCCGTTGCCGCTACAACAACAAATAAGAAATGCTCGTTTTCGGTCGCTGATCCAGTAGCCCAAACCAATATTACTCTACTTGTCTATCACGCTACGTTATATAGATAATGGTACGGAACCTGTACGACTCCGACTTGCACTTGGCCGGTTATTTTTTAACATTTCCAAGTAAATAACTTACTGCAATGTCACTTGATGGTAAGTGATGATGCAGACGAAGATATTATCGTAGAAAGGGGTAAGTAACACACTCCTTACTGAAATGAAAATGAAATGAAATGAAAAAGTTTATTGGTAATGCACATTAGGTACATATTAACAAGAGAGAGAAAAAAATAAATAACAGGAAGAACAATGTGCACTCCCAAATGGGCCTCCACTCAGCATGAGCCTTGCTTTTTATGGCAAAGCGCTGGTCTTCCGTGAAGCCCACCTGAGACGTGGACGGCGACATGAAGATTACACAGAAAGAACATAACATAGCAAAAAAAAAAGAAACAACACAAACAGAACTAAACAATTATTATCATATTAAACTACTAATAAATTAATATATATTTATACATATAATAATATTATATAGGTATTTTGATTTTATATTAAATAGTAAAACATTATATACTTACATAAACACATACATATAGTATATTAGTTAAAACCAGCCCTGTAAAGTCCTTGAAATAATAATCGACTATGCGGTATTTATTTGTTTTAATAACAGATACTTTTTGAGATTTTTCTTAAAAGTGATTTTGGATTTCCTAATGTCACGCAGCGGCGGGGGTAAATCGTTCCAACATTTACTAGCCGCGAACTTAAAACTGCCGCGAAAAGCAGCTCTAAAGTGACGCGGCATCTGGAGAGTCCATACTCGATTCGACCTAGTATCAGTAACTTTGCACCATGACAATTTTTCGTAGAGATAGGCAGGTTGCTGAGACTTTAATACTCCGAAAAGTAATGACGCCAGATGTAAGTTTCGTCTAACTTTCATATTCAGCAAATTGGCTTCGTTAATACACGGAGAAACATGTGTCCTGGGTGGAATGTAAAAACAAAAGCGTGCACATGCATTCTGAATGCGCTGTACCAGTCGCTGTGTACGGACAAGTAACCGCGGACCATATAGGGCATCAGCATAAGTTAGCTTAGAAAGTATCAAAGTCTCACACACCTTGACACGCACATCTACACTTAAATACTTTCGTATTCTATATAAGATTTTTAATCGATAAAAACAGCTTCGCGCAGTTTCTAAAATATGGTTTTCAAAACGCAATTCACTATCCACAAGTACTCCTAAATTTCTAGCCTCCTTAGTGCATTGCAATACCTCATTCTTTATGCACACTGGATGATCGTCTTGGGATACTTTAGCCAGTGCGCGAGGATAACCAAGTAACATATATTTAGATTTGCCTGGGTTAAGCACTAATTGGTTATCTCTCGCCCAGTTCGCTATACTATCAAGATCTTCATTCAATTTATAGACTGCTTCGCTGTGATTATCTGGATTAAAAGATATATATAATTGAATGTCGTCCGCATACATGTGGTAATTACAGTGCCGAATACTACTCACAATATCAGCGGTATATATAATAAAAAGAATGGGACCCAAAATAGAACCTTGTGGAACTCCTCTGGCTAGCAATCTAGGCGCGGAAGCAGCAGACCACCCTGTAGAATCACGGAGTTCAACATACTGAGTACGGTCACTGAGGTAACTTGCGAACCAATTAAGGGATTCTGCGGAAAAACCAAAATATTCCAGCTTTGCAATCAATAGAGGGAGATTAATGGTATCAAAAGCACGCGAAAAGTCGAGCAAGGTCAGCATAGACACATTTCCAGCGTCCTGCGATGATAAAACATTGTCCACTACATCAATAAGAGCAGTGGTAGTGCTACGAAATTTTCTGAAACCAGACTGCTTATTAGGCAAAATATTATTAACTTCAAGATACTGTGAGAGTTGGGTACATACAATCTTTTCAAGAATCTTCGATAGACACGGAAGAATGCTGATTGGCCGCAGATCTTTTAAATCCTGTACATTTGATTTTTTCGGAATAGGCTTGACAACTGCAGACTTCCATATACTAGGGAATGTGCTTGTCTTAATAGAGCAATTTATGATTTCTGTTATTAAACCTAAAGTTGCCGGCAACGTGAGTAGCACCATGTCTAAAGATATTCCATCAACACCCACAGCTTTGCTTTTTATCGACCTTATAGTTTTCGCTACTTCAAGTTCAGTGACAGGCCTAAGCTCAAACTTAGTCTGAGAACAGTGATTCTTATAGAAAGAGAACAGAGAATCAGGCACCTCATTACTTGCTGGAATGTCAAGAAAATGGTCGTTAATTAAATTAGGGTCTCTAAAAATCGCAGCTACCTCAAAATCTTTGCTATCACTGTCCGGAATTACATACTTTTTCACATTTTTCCACAATGTTTTTGAGTTACGAACATTCATATACTGTTAACACAGCATGGCGCCGGAACGCTAAATTCCATAGCTTGGCTGGTTGAATGGTAACTAGCCACGGCTAAAGCCACACCAAACCAGACCCAATTAAAAAATCATAACATTCCCAAGTTGCCCGTGGCGGGAATTGAACCCGTGATCGGCCACTCGAATCCAAACACGCCACTAAGCCAATTACGAAGCTCAAAAATATATGACCATGACAGTTGCCATCGATAAGTCACATGATCAGCTTATCGAACCAGGGTTCTGATTGCGTTAGAAAAACGTATTCATCGTTATCTTAAACGCTAGCGATTTCTGCGCCGCGATTGGCTGACGCAAATCAGGAGCCCAATCAGCGGCCAGAGCTAGTAAACGGTTACGATAACGATGAATACGTTTTTCTTAGACAATCTAGGGGCTGGTAAACCATCTGCAATCCATTTGAACAATGGGGAAGTCAAATAAACATGTAAGCAAGTGGTTCAAAAGTTCGCGACGCGGGACTCTGAGCCTCATAAATCAGTAGAAGTCGAGACTGGTCGTAAATACCTCACCTGACAATTACTGGACTCGGCAAAACAAATCCTTTACTTTCCATCCCACATTCGAGGTGGTATTTGAAAAACCGTAAATTCATCGCCAGGGAAATTTATTAGGCCCCCTCTGTCTACCCTCTCTGCATTGTATGTTGAGTTTTTGAAATTTCTCGCTGGTTTCAAAGTCAAACTCAAACTGTAATCATTTATTTCATATAGGCCTTATTTGTAGTCAGTAAAAGTATACTTATAATAGTAGTGATAACTATTTTACGACTTAAAAACTAAGTTTACGAGGGTTCAAAATATGCGTTCTGAACTGAGAATTTTAGAGGTGAACATGTTCAATTGCAGATCACAAGGTTCTGAGTACGAACTTCGGGTTGGGCCAATCAAAGCAAAATCGAAATCAAAATTAAACAATTTGATTTTGATTTAAATATGTTACTGAAAATCTGTGAAAACAAGGAATTGTATACAATGCATACAGTTTCTAGGAAATCTATAGAATTCTTGGCTTATTTAGGAAATGTGAAACGGCTTAACGTGCTCTTCAATTTCCTAACTTCGTGCTGATACTAAGAATTTCAAGAAGAGAAGAAAGACAAGAGATAAGTGTTTATTGTAAAAATTAATAGTACATGATTACTTATGGGCTGATTAAGTTATCAACCTAGGTTAGAATGGTATTATGTCAACATGACGTCATGCTTTTTTATTATAGATAGGCTTGCGCTTGACTACAATCATTTCTGATGGACAGAAATGATGAGGTCTAGGATGGACCGCGCTTGCCTAGAAAATGCCTATTGACTCTTCTCTTGAAGTTAGCTAGTTGCTCACTTGTGCAAAAGGTATACAAAAATAGGATTTTTCCTCCATTTTCTTAGTTCATAACGCAGTGAGTGGTACTAACTAACGATTAATAATCAGCCCCCTGAGCGAATAGTAACATATTATTTCAATCAAGTTTCTAATACTCGTACGTTCGCTCCAGGTAGTTTATCATTAAACCTCCTATTGGGAAGGGTACAACAGTGTCTGTTGAGACAATAAGTAATTAGTATAATCAACAATCGCTATGTTATCGCAAAACGCATACCAGCATTGATCCGGCATCAATTCAATTGTCAACCTAATAACGCATTAATTGCCAAGACAGATATTGTTTCAATATGTTTGTATGTAGCAGGACAGACGTAGAGGTCCAGCGATTACTTATTTATAATCTATGAAGACAAATTAATTTGTTTTGCTATAATCCGCTACTTGAAAAGAATCTGTATGGTCCATTCTCTACGATCTCGCGCTGTAAAGGCAACATTTCCCGCAAAATAACGCCTGCTTCCATTCAATAGTGCTTATGTTTGTAATTTGTAGAATCTAGACCGCTTTCGGAAAGCAAGCTTCTCCCCTCCCCCCTTCCTCGTTCCTGATGCGCACCATAAAGTCCTGGAATACCGTTGGTCTCTATGTGTGTTTTATCGGTTGTTAAATGGGGAGTGCTATGAAGAGCTGTTTGAAGTGATTTCTCCTTCCACTTTCTCTGTGCATACACTCCGGCGTAGAAACATGTTCCATCTATACCACCTGGATGCCTGGCAATCCATGACCACCCGGTATGCCAATCTTTTTTACCACGCACATGCAAACTATGGAACCAGCTACCAGCAACAGTGTTCCCTCAAAAATCAAAATTTATAACATGGGGTTACTAAAGGGGCGGATAAAAAAAAATCTCAAGAGCCGGAAACGCAATTGCAGTTCCTCTGGTGCTGTAAATGTCCATGGGCGGCGGTGATGACTTACCATCAGGTGACCCGCCCGCTCGTTTGCTCGCGATGACTATAAAAAAATCCTCCCGGTCTGCCCCTCCACCTCAACTTATCTTACTTCACCTTCAAATCAAGAGTGACTGGGTATTTCACCAGACTGTATCATCATTTTTAAGGCGACTCAAAATAGTGCTCATATTCTTGTCAATAAATGACCTTTGTCTCTTAATAATTAAAACATAGATATTAGTAAGAGGTATACACTGTCAGTTTGTTCGTAACACACAAATGTCCGCACAAATCCGCTGTAGCAAATTCAAAATGCATTCAACAAAGCAGATTGCGACCACCTGACACTTCTCTCGCGAAATACAGAATTATTGTCTTTCGAATTGCCCCGTGTAACGGGTGACATTTTAGGGACTTCACATACTTTCACGCATCTGATTTTCGATATTTCTAATTATTTTTTCATTGTTGTTAAGCCGATTAAATGACTTTATTATTCTTTTAGTGTTCTCCTCGTGATTGAGGATCCATTTTTGATTTCAAATTTTTATTCAAATCTTAAATCGAACTAGATCGGTGCTGGACTGATATTAGAGCCACCAGATTTGCGATGAGGTAGAAGTAGTAAAAGACGTATTTTTATGAAAACGTATACAAATATTTCCTTTGGTGTCGCCTAAAATACAGCTATTAAAGTTGATTACAGCGATTAAAATAATTGCCCTCTTTTTATGTGGACAAAAAACGTGAAGTTTGACGATAAAAATGATATAAACATCTGATTTCACGAGTAAAATTGTATTATCAGTTTTCTAGTGCTAATAAAATTCAAAAAAAATTCAAAATTCAAAAATTTTATTCTTTCACATAGGCCTAACTTAGAGGCTCTTGCGAAACGTTAAGACTCTACCGCCTCGTTCGGAAAGTAGCACTGCACCGAGAAGAACGGGCAAGAAACTCGGCACTTGCTTTTTTTAAAAATAATATTTTTTACAATTTTGTTTTAAACAATAATCACATTATAATAAGCCTCTTGTGAGCAGACGGAATATACACTTAGATCCAAGGGTCCTTGTCATTTAAAAATTCATTTATTGTATAGTAACCCTTACTTAGAAGATGATTTTTGACAGTTTGTTTGAACCTATGTATAGGTAGGTCCAAAACTGCCTTCGGGATCACGTTATAAAAGCGTATACTCAACCCCACAAAGGATTTTTGTACTCTGCGCAAGCGGTGTGATAATTCAACCAGTTTATGCCCTCCGTGTCTGATTGGTCTATGACTTATGTCAATTCTTCGCTTATAAGTATTAATATTTTGATGAACAAATATAACATTACTGTATATGTACTGTGAAGCTACTGTAAGGATACCAATCTCCTTAAATTTGTCACGGAGAGATTCTCTAGACTTTAGTTTGTATATAGCCCTGACAGCCCTTTTCTGCAAAACGAAGATCGATTGAATGTCAGCAGCATTTCCCCATAGTAAGATCCCATAGGACATGATACTGTGGAAATAAGCGAAATAAACAAGCCTATAATAATAAATTTCATAAATTAGGCTTCGAGCGAATAAGTGTGGAGATACCCTTTCCTCCATTACGCTGTCACGCTTTGAGCAGTCAACGTCACTTTCAGTCGAGTAAATCCCGCCACAGTTTGGGCTGAGCTTAGCATCGTGTTGTAGACGCACCGTATGGATAGGTATACCAGTTAATCTACACTATCTGGGTGACTGAGCTTCGCTCGGTAGTATAACTACTGGCCAATAGATGGCAGCAGCAGTCATATTTTTTTGGTAAATTTGACATTTTCTAAAAATGAATCCTAACTAGATTGATTTATCGCCCCCAAAACCCCCTGTATACTAAATTTCATGAAAATCGTTCGAGCCGTTTCCGAGATTCAGATTATATAGAAATATATATATGTATATATAAATATATATATATACAAGAATTGCTCGTTTAAAGGTATAGGATAATATTATGTTGTATCTACCAAATTAACCTTTAAATATCTAAGATATAAAATTTTCGTGTCACAGTATTTGTAAGTCAAACGTAAGCTTATGTGAAAAAAAATGGTCTAGTGCGCATCGGGCTTACTCACAAAGGGTTCCATTCTATCAAGCCAATTCTCAATGGTATTAAGGAAAACTAAAGACCTCGGCCCGATAAATTCAAAAACGAGTAAAAGAATCACGTTTGTTATATGAAAGCCCCCTTAAATATTTATTATATTTTTAGTATTTGTTGTTTTAGTGGCAGCAGAAATACATCATTTTTGAAAATTTCAAATGCCAAACTATCATCTTTTAAGAGATACAACCTGGTGATAAACATACACACGGACAGATGACCAGCGGAGTTATAGTAATAGTTACGAGTGTCACAGATTTTACCGAGTGTGGTCATATTATGGTAGACTTGGTTGAGTGTAATCAGTCTCAGTTTAGATATTAATTATTAGTTTAGCTTAGTTTCGGATCAGATAATGCTCAATTCAATCTTAGTTTAATCGTAATTGATTTACTACGGCGGTCGCCATTTGACTGCGTCATTGATCTTATGGTTAGAAAGTTTGACTGCTGATCGCTGAGTTACTGGGTTCGATAAATGAGAAATATATTTTCTTAAAATAAAAGCCTTATTATTTTGAAAATTCGGGGGTTTTGGGGTTTCATGTTTAATGGCTTTGGTTATTACTATTTTATCATTTCACACACACACATTATTGGTGTTCACAAGCATCAAACACAAACACCAAATAAAAGTACAGCTAACCCCAAACCCAAAATACAGCTTTATTAACTCTATAGTTCCCATAACCCATAATAATCACTTGCTGTAATGGTTGAACCTAAATAAAAAACGCCGTATAATGTCGACTCATCATTGACGAGTGTATGAACTCCCTCGGAACGTTTTTGAATGGATTTTGTTGTATGGAAACAACGCGTCACTTCCAGCGGAGTCGATTCCGTGGTACGTTCACAATACGCATTGTGTGGACTGAAGCGTGGGCCGAAGTGTTGTATTGTTGAATTTGTTGCCACTCGAATATAAATTACAGAATACAAGTATAACGCTAAAGCAAACCCGCGGATTTACTTGCATGAAATGCATGGATTTATTTTAACTCCCTTAGAAATTGAGTTTTGGACTTACCTTTGCACAGTTTTTAAAGTAATTGCCAAAAAACATTAGGGTTATTATACCATTAAAGAATTTGCTTGCAACAAAATGCTCCTAAATATTTTAATAGCAATGACTTTTTTATGAAATAATTGTTGTTCAAAATGTTTACTAGCATTTTCTAAGCTTTTTAATATGAAAAAATAATGAGTTTATAACCAATACGCATCATTCATTAATAAAAAATCATTGCTATTAAAAATAGTTAGGCGCATTTTGTTGAAAGTTGTTATGCTGATATTATGTCTCTCGCATGTTTTCAGATCATAAAAATTAAACGATTGTAAAGACATAAATATAAGCTTTAATATGACGTACTGTTTGTCGATGGCCATGAATTTTTTTTCCAGGGCACAGCTCCATACAAGTTTCGGCCATGTCCTTTATGAAAAAAGCAAAGGCCACCTTTTTGCCAGATCTTCTCAGTGAAAACCTGCTTGTTGAACTTGGTAGTTGAGTTTCGACTTTCGGCGTTCATAGGAGCCTGTAAATTAGGCTTAGGTATGTGAAAAACAAAGATTTTTCTTTACTTTGAATACCCCTTCAGACCATTAGAACATTGGACAGAAGGGAGATAGACGCCTTAAGCGGCCTGGTGTTGGAGAAAGATGCTTCGAACACCATGATCCGCCAAGAGAACGAATATCTCGGTCCAGAAGGAGCGTCTCATCAAAACTAGGCTCTTTATACGTTGTTGCCTAAGGATCCTGAGTTATTTTCAATATAACTCTTGGCCATCTTGGTTAGGTCTGATAATCTCATCGTTATGGACATATATGCAAGTGAAGAAAAAAAGATGATCGCTTTACACAATAGGGAAGCTTTTACAATGACCATTAGAACATTAGAAAAAGAACTGCATAGAGGAAAGACATTAAGAACCAATTCACTTCAGAGCTGATACAACTTTCAGGACAAATGAGAAATTTCCAAAAAAAAATATTTCTTATCGGTTGCCCACGTCATAACAACTTGATCTGCGGTTTTAGGCTGTTTGTTGATAATATTTGAGTATCAGTCATTTTAAACATACAGATTTATATATTTGACACCACATTCCTATCCAAAGCAATCATCCTTAGTAAATGCACCAGTAAAACTGAACTTCAATCACGCATATTAATTTTTGTTCGCCCCAAAACTAATCAACGTCATCGTAATTTTATGCATTGTTGCTTAACAATGCTATGACGTGGCATTTGTAAAAAATGATTGAAAAAATAACAAATCAAATGTATCGCGTCATTTCAAACAAAACCTGTCAATATCTCATTCAGTTTATTTACCTTCCAGTTACTGAAAGAGTGTTTAGTTAATTGAAATAAACTCAAGGCGTCGATTAAGTAAAATATATACCTAGTATTTGACGAACTCAAATAGCTTTTGCTTTTCCTTCATTCATCTCAATAACCCGTTTTTTTACCACAGGACTTCTTCCAGAAAGTAAAATGTTGGCCACTATTAACTACGCCGAATTTGAGAGGATCTCACAATGTTTTTTCACTCCACAAAAAATTTTCCACAATTCCAGCTAAGTAAAAATTGCTTGCGTTCAAGAGAAGGGTGAATAGGCATTTTAAAGGGAAGCACTCTCTTAGACTTCTTCATTGCTTTTCTTCTGTCATGATTCTCGTCAAACACAAGTCTATACAATAAAAAATCGCTAGTAACTTCGATAATTATAGATAAATCAGCGTTTTAGAAACCGATGGTTAATTCCGCACCAAGTCACAATACGCTTTGTCGAGTCACACAAAGTAACAAAGCATTCTATTGTTGAATATTTCACCAACAACACAACTCAGCCTTTTTACTTTTACTTCAGAAATTAAGGTTTCAAGAATAATTATTTTTACATCCAAAATTTTTTTATTTTTGTACCACTTTGAGGTGTAGTGCTTCATGCTTCATTCCCACTTAAGAATGCACTGACCTACGTTTTCTCCATACATTCAAAATACCAAATCATTTTTAATTCGTGCATATTTCGATCATGTTGTGGTATTATTCGGATTTATATAATAACTAGTAGGTCGCGTGAGGGCGCGGGCCACATGTGGCCCGCGTGCCGTCTTCCCCCTACTTGCCTTCCAACTTTTAGTCCCTTATCAACATTCCCCATACATTTTCTATGGTTTTTTTTTTCCGCCATTTTGGATTTTTTTTCTAGCCATCAAATAGAGCTTTTTTTCCTGATCAACTCTTGTCAAGAAACCGTTCTTCCATCTTTTATACTTTCCGAGATATCGACGAAATTCGAATGGCGGCCATTTTGAATCCGCCATTTTGAATTTTTTTTCAGCTCACTGCCAATTGGATGACATTTCAAATGACATTTGGTCGAGCACCCCCCACCTATCTTTAATACCCTTGGCTGTGCTCTTCATCTGTCTTCGATATCCTCAATCATCAGCTCTCTCCGTATTTTTCCTCCGAATGAATTTTTTTCTTCTATACGACCCCATCCATGAAAAAAAAAATTTTCATACAAAATTGTTCAGGAGAGGTGATCAATGAGTGAATGAATGAATCAGCACAAGCAGCTATATATATAGTAACTAGTAGGGCGCGTGGGGGCGCGGGCCACATGTGGCCCGCGTGCTGTCTTCCCGCCTATAAAGGTATCGGCGTCATCTTCATCGCCAATTGGAATCCGATTGGCAGTGTGCTTAAAATTGACCAAGGAGCACTGTCATGGTTTTAAAGATAGTTAAAAGCTCTTTGAACAAAATTCAAATTTGTATTTTTGTTCGAAGAGCCCTTAACTATCTTTAAAACCATGACAGTGCTCCTCAATCATCATCCAAATCCTAGATCATTGTCTCTTCTCATAGTATGTACATTTTCTGATCACCTCTTGCTAAGAAACCACTCTCTTATCTTTTATACTTTCCGAGATAGAACAACACGAAATTTTCGGCCATCTTGAATTCGCATTTTGAATTTTTTTTCAGCTATCTGCCAATTGGATGACGTTTCGAGTTACATTTTGTCGAGCACCCCCCCCCCCCCTATCTTCGATACCCTGGCTGTGCTCTTCACCCGTCTCCGAAATCCTCAATCATGAGCTCTCTCCATATTTTTCTCTAGTAACTCTCCGAAAAACCGCATCTTGCATAATTACCAACTTTTAGTCTCTTCAACATTCCGCATACATTTTCTATGAAAAAATAAATTCCGCCATTTTGATTTTTTTTTCTATCCATCAAATAGACCTTCGGGCCCTGATCACTTCTTATCAAGAAACCATTCTTCCATCTTTTATACTTTCCGAGATATCGACGAAATTCGAATGGCGGCCATTTTGATTCCGCCATTTTGAAAATTTTTTCTGCTCACTGCCAATTGCATGACGTTTCGAATGACATTTGTTCGAGCACCCCCCACCTATCTCCAATACCCTGGCTGTGCTCTTCAACTGTCTCCGAAATCCTCAATCATCAGTTCTCTCCGTATTTTTCCTCCTCATGAATTTTTTCCCTCTATACGACAACATCCTTGAAAAAAAATTTTTTCATACAAAATTGTTCAGGAGAGGTGATCAATGAGTCAGTCAGTGGCCAATCAGCACGAACAGCTATATATATATTAATAATCTATACTCCTGGCCATATTTGGTTCGGAAATACTTCTTAAAAACGAAATAATAATCAATTTTGATCAAATTTTTTATAACTTTGGTCGAGTTCCGTAATACCAAAAATTATGAATGAAAACTTGTAACTTTCTTTATTAACTGGTGTTTTTCTTTATTTGGACAATAAAAACCATGCTCCTGAACTAATGCGACGTGAGAAAGTGTTGTTTTTATTACAAAACAAATAAGCAGAAAACATGTCGTCTTTGACATAAAAATAAGCAAAACTAAATTCGTTTACAATTTCGTTTAACAAAAGTATTTCGGATGGCCAGGAGCATAAATTATTACAATATGAACCCGAATTATACAACAACATGATCGAAATAATAATATAATAATAAATTCTTTATTTCAGACAACAATGGCCCAATTTTTTGTTAGTAAAATTTTCTTTAAGAACTATGTTAGTAATACAAGTAATCTTTATTTTTGCTAATGTTGCTAAAATTAAAATTAACTTCTAAAGGTTCTCATAAGATGAACATTTTAAAAATGTTCATCTAATGAGAACCTTACGACTATGTTCGAGGAACGGCGAGTCCAATTTTGCAGCAAACATTTTCAGGATGCTATTGGAGCTCGAACGCAGTCTTGCCAGAAGGGATGAGGTCTTCTTTCTTATCATGGCATAAAAGTCGTCAGTTTGCTCCTGTGCAAACATGCCAGATGCTGAACAAAACCGCGGCAAGCCCAACAGCATCCTGAAACCATTATTATACTGGACCCTCAGCGTGTCCATGGCCCTTTGGGTGTAGTTGGTCCACAGGCTGCCCGTGTAGAAGGTCTGACAAAAAGCTTTGAATAGCGTTATTTTTGCCTCCTTGCTACAGCGGGCGAACCTGCGAACCAACATGTTACACCTCACTGCTAAAGCTCTCCGCTCCCGTTCAATATCTGCCTGATCTTTAAGGTCCTCCGTAACGTAGTGACCTAGATATTTAAATAGTGTTACTCGTTTGAGCAAAGAGCCATTGAGTGCAATAATGGGCTCGTATTCAACTTGCTTACGGGGAACCTTAAAGATCAGGTATTCACTTTTGGTCTCGTTATATACTAACCCATGTCTTACAGCATATTCTTCACAAGTTTTAAGCAGCTCCCTGATAGATCCAGCCGTGGGACCCAGCAAAACCATATTGTCAGCGTAACTCAAATTATTTACACACACACCGTCGATCCAGCATCCGACTGGCTTGTTGCTGAGTTCCACGATCAGATCATTTACGTACAGGTTGAAGAGCTTCGGCGAGGTCAGTCCTCCCTGTCTCACCCCGCACTCCAACCTGTACGGTTCAGAGAGCTCCTTACCCCACCTAACATAATTCAACTGATTTGCATACCAGAAACGCATTATACTAAGCAACTCCGGTTGCACGCCTGCTCTCCCCACCTTTTCCCAAAGCACATCGTACGACACTAAATCGAAAGCTTTGGAAAGATCGAGAAAACAGGCGTACACTGGCGTTTTCCGCCTTGTATAGTATTGGACAGTCTGCTTCAGACCTAAAATTGCAGTTTCTGTCGAAAGTCCGGGGCGAAACCCAAACTGTGCGTCATGAAACTGAAACACCTCTCCAAGTTTTCTGTCAAGCAGACTGTCCAACACCTTAGCAATTATGGTAGCCAAGGATATGGGCCTGTAATTAGATCGATCAGAGATGTCACCAGTTTTATTTTTGACAATAGGGACCACAATAGTTCTCATCATGTCGATTGGGATATACGAATGACTTACGCAGAGTGAGTAGAACATTGATAACACCCTAGGCAAGTGAAAACCGGCGTATTTCAGATGTTCGACGCTAAGACTGTCATGCCCAGGCGACTTGCCTCTAGTCATATTCTTTATTACTTCTGCTACTTGCTTTGTTGAGAACCTGAGAAGCTCTTGATCACAACAAATCTCGGCATCGCTCCCCCCCGATGACGGCCCCAAGGGTGACGAGACTCTAAAATGATCCCTAAACATATTGGCTATATCATTTTGCGTGGTACAACCGGAGACACTCACTGGTAGGCTCGGCCGAACATTCAAATTATTGGTAGCTTTCCAAAATTTCGAAAAATTGTTTTCTGATCTGTGAGAAGCGATTATGTCCATTTTTATCTCATCTTGGTGGTTTTGACACCACTTTAAGCGACTTTTAAAAATTTTTCGGCTCTCACACATATCTTCCCAAATTCTTCCAGACCTTGGCTTATTATATAGCAGCCAAGTTTGAAACCTCGACCGAGCCGCACAGTGCGCATCCCGAACGTACTTGTTCCAACCGACTACTACACGATCCTTTTTACGCCCATTACGGCCCCCATATGTCATAATTGAAGCTCGGGAAAGGATTCCAATAATGTTATTGTACATATTTTCTAGTTCCTGCTTGTGACTCTGAACGGAGCATACTTTTCCACCACACGATATGATTTTGGTATTACGTTTGTATGGGAGACATCGTGGTTTAGTGGACTCTTAACGAGCTAAAACGGTTACTTAAGCGATTTTTAGTGACCTTAGGTCAATGATATGTATCTCTGGATTCATGATTCCATACGTGAGTTCTGTGCCGGTTTGAAGCGCCTCCCCCGAGCGTCCATGATACTAAATGGTCATTTCTTGGAAGTGGACCGTCGTTTTGAATGTCATTTGATTTTAGTTCCATAGACGCTCACGCCAGGTTACGCAACAATCAGCGCCAAAATGGCGAAAATCAAGTGACTTCATTTTTACTTTGACAGTCCGCTATCCAGAGTATATTCTATGTAATGAAATGAGTGACATTTCATTCATTTGAATTTGCCGCGCTTCGCGTATCAGCTGTCGCGTATCTATGATATTGATCTGTGTCGATGATTTAAAATGGCGAGGGACGCTGAAATTGTTGTGTGCATTTTTGTCGTAATAAAAACTCATAGAAAGAATGTGATTGAGGACTCGAGATATAGTGAACTTTAAATGTCGTTTCTTTGTTATTTCAGGTGAGATAGAAGTGTAATTGTCGTAACTTGATAATAACTAGATAATTGTAAAATAAAACAAAACTTGTAATAAAACAAAACTTTGTTATTTCAGGGAAACAATTTGTGTTTAATTTTGGAGATCCTCAATGTCTTATAAAACGACATTTTTGTGAACTAAAAGAAGATGGACCGGCTTCAATTTGAGTTTACAATAATAGCCTCAAATGATGGCAAATCAAATGTATTAGCTATAACCTCAATATCTACTGAAGAAGGAAAATGTTATGTTTTACCCGAGGAACTGAAGCCGGTGAGTCATCATACATATATTGTTAAAACGAACACTTTCACAAAAGTAAAAAATAGCATTAAAAAAAGACACCAGAGTAGAAAAGTATGGATAAAGTTGGATGAAAATCTAAAGAAGACATATGTAGATGAGGAAGGTAATATGCAATTTTTAGATCAATATTTAGATGAAGTGAGCACAACACAAGCAAAGGACAAAAATGACACTTTGCAACAAATCTTGGAACAATTAATAGAAACTACAACTAAGAAAGAAAGTCAACATAACTTAAAACATATCTCAGAAAAATTTATTATTGAAAAATTCACAAGCAAAAATCCTAATGCGATGCAATGGATAGAAATTTTTGAAAAAGAGTGTGCGCGCTTTAATATAACAAAAGATGAGACAAAAATAGATATTTTGAGGTTATTTTTAGATAAACCTTGTTTGGATTGGTATAGCTCGATGATCATAAAACTAACAATAAATTCTGAATGGAGTGAATGGAAAGACAAGTTTTTAGAAACTTTTAAAAACCAAGGATGGGACATAGTCACATATGCTCTCGCATTTAGGTATAAAGAAGGACAGTTAATTGATTATGCCATAAAAAAAGAACGGCTTTTATTAGATATAAACAAATCTATAGATTCCAAAACAATGATAGATCTTATTGCAACTGGTTTACCTGGATTTATCTTAAATAAGTTAAACAGGGATGAACTCAACAACACTACTGACTTGTTCAACGAGATAAGAAAATATGAAGGCACGATGTATAAGAAAAACTCAACTAACATAAAGAGCAGTACATTTTATAATAAAAATAAAACTTATGAGAAGAAGTCATGTAAGACTTGTGAGTCTTTGGACAAAGGGATTAGATATCATCCGGAGGAGTCATGTTGGTTCAAGAAAAATAAAAATGAACCTGAAAAAGATCTTAAAACTAAAAATGTAAACAATAACTCCATAATTGAAGTAGACATAAATACTGAGAAAAAAACTAGTAAGCACACCATTAATCAAAATCAAGCTTTTATTAGAAAATAAACTAGAAGTGAGTGGTATTTATGATTCAGGCTCACAGATTTCTATAATAAATTCAAGATTAATAAAAGTAAAAGAAAAAAAAGATGATGTGAACATAGCATACATGAGAACGGTTAATGGTGTGAAGAAGATGGATGGCTTGATAACAATAAAAATTAAAATATTTGATTTAGAAGAAGAGGTGGATGTATACATAGTAGAAAATGAAGATTTTGATGATTTCATAATCGGATTAGATATGATAAAGAAATTCAGATTAACCCAAAATGAGAACTTGCAGATAGAACAAAAGAAAATAACAAATAAAATAGACAGGATGTCTAAAGATAACAGAAATGAAGATAATAATATAAAAAAATATACAGTAAATTTCAATGAACACATACAAACAGAGGAATTTATAAGTATGACAGACCATTTAGATAATCAAAAGAAAATTGAGATAGAGAAAATTATAAACGAATATAAAACAATATTTGCTAAGGACAAGTATGATATAGGTTCAGTTAAAGATTATGAAGCTCGCATAGATTTACAAGTAAATAAATATTGTAGTAAAAGACCATACAGATGTACAATACAAGATAGATTAGAAATTGAAGAGCAAATATCGATGTTACTAAAGAACAATTTAATAGAAGAATCATACAGTCCTTTCGCTGCTCCAGTGACATTGGCGTTTAAAAAAGGTGAAAATAGAAAATCCCGTTTATGTGTAGATTTCAGAGAGTTAAACAAAATAGTTATACCACAAGCTCAACCATTTCCTTTGATAGATGATCTAATTATTAAAACTAGAAATTGCAAGTATTTTACTACACTAGATATAAACTCAGCATTTTGGGCAATACCATTACGGGTGGAAGACAGAAGTAAAACAGGATTTGTCACACAAGATGGCCACTTCCAGTGGACCTGCCTCCCTTTTGGCTTGAAAACATCACCAGCAATTTTCCAGAGAATCTTAAGCAATATTCTAAGAAAACACAATCTCACAGGATACTCTGTTAACTATATCGATGATATTTTGATATACTCGTCTACCTTTGAAGAACATATAAGGCACATTAGAAATGTATTAGAGGCAATAATTAAAGAAGGCTTTAGACTGAAGTTTAAGAAATGTACCTTTGCTTCAGACTCAGTAAAATACCTCGGCCATATAATTCAGAACAATTCAGTAAGACCACTAAAAGACAATTTGATTTCAATAAGGAACTTTCCAACTCCTAAGACGCAAAAGAACATCAGACAATTTTTGGGAAAAATAAACTTCTACCATGACTATATACCAAGAAGTGCAATTATTTTAGATCCATTACACAATTTATTACGAAAAAACGAGAAATTTGTATGGTCAGAGAAATGTGAAGAAGCATTCAATCTGATAAAAAGATATTTATGTTCGCAACCGGTCTTGGAAATATTCGACAAAGACTTACCAATCAAAATCTTTACCGATGCATCTTTGGAGGGCATTGGAGCAATATTAAAACAGACACAACTAGATGGTAAAGACAAACCGGTGGCATATTTCTCAAAAAAATTGAATGAACATCAAAAACGGAAAAAGGCTATATATTTAGAATGTCTTGCTATGAAAGAAGCTGTTAAATATTGGCAGCACTGGCTCATCGGAAAACAATTCACCATTTACTCAGATCACAAACCTCTAGAGAACATGAACATTAAATGCAGGACAGATGAAGAATTGGGTGATCTCACATACTACCTATCTCAGTATGACTTTACCGTAAAATATATACCTGGTAAAGAAAATGTAGAAGCAGACTGTTTGAGCCGAAACCCTGTATTAGAACCAGAAGATAACAGAGAGGAAACATTGAGAATAGTTAATTTAATACAAATAAAAGATATAGTTGGAGACCAAGAGAAAAATGAAACAATAAGAGAAAAGAAACAAAATTTAATACTAAAAAATAATATCTATTATAAAAAAATAAAGAAACAGGAAAAGATTATCCTCTCAGAAGAATTTAGTAAAAAACTTATAAAAAAGGTGCATGAAGATTTATGCCATATTGGGATCAGACAACTGCAGAAAAAAATAAGTTCAATATATACGGCTATAAACCTAACAAAAAATATCATAAATATTTGTAAAACATGTGAAATATGCATAAAAAATAAATCAAGATGTCAAAAAAAAATTGGATTAATGTCACAACTGGGACCAGCTACCAAACCATTTGAAATAATGTCAATGGATACTATTGGTGGATTTGGAGGATCTAGGTCTACAAAGAAATATCTACACCTTTTAGTAGATCACTACACAAGATATGCATTTATTGCGACTTCGAAAACCCAGAATGCATGTGACTTTATAAATTTAACAAAGAAAGTACTAGAGACAGATGAGATTGGAATTATCCTGACAGATCAATATCCGGGCATAAATTCAAGAGAATTTAAACAATTTTTGCAGGAAAATAATATTAAACTAATTTTTACAGCCGTGAATACACCATTCTCGAACGGCTTGAATGAAAGATTAAACCAAACAATAGTAAATAAAATAAGGTGTAAAATGAATGAGAAAAATAATAAGAGAACATGGACAACACTGGCAAGAGAATGTATACAAAAATATAATGAAACAGAACACTCCGTTACAGGTTTTGCACCAAAATATTTACTGGATGGTACAAATGTCAGTATTCTACCAAATGAATTCAAAACGATGGAAAAGGAAGACAAGTGGATTGCTGATAGAAGATTGGCATTAGAGAATACAATAAAATCTCATGAGTATAACAAGAAAATATTTGATAGAAATAGAAAAATGCAAGAATTTAATGTAGGAGACAGTGTATATGTAGAAAATGGAAATAGACTGAATAGAAAGAAATAAGACGAATTAAAAATAGGCCCTTTCAAAATAATAGAGAAAATATCGAATTCCATTTATAGGATTGATACAGGCAACAGAAAAACAGAATCAACATTATTTCATATAACAAAATTGCAACCTGTCATAACAGAGGCTGAAGAAGATGAAGGAGATGATAATGAATATGAAGATGACTTATAAGTACATTTTACAGATATATTGCTTAGAATTTTCGCTCTTAGGGGGGAGATGTAATGAAATGAGTGACATTTCATTCATTTGAATTTGCCGCGCTTCGCGTATCAGCTGTCGCGTATCTATGATATTGATCTGTGTCGATGATTTAAAATGGCGAGGGACGCTGAAATTGTTGTGTGCATTTTTGTCGTAATAAAAACTCATAGAAAGAATGTGATTGAGGACTCGAGATATAGTGAACTTTAAATGTCGTTTCTTTGTTATTTCAGGTGAGATAGAAGTGTAATTGTCGTAACTTGATAATAACTAGATAATTGTAAAATAAAACAAAACTTGTAATAAAACAAAACTTTGTTATTTCAGGGAAACAATTTGTGTTTAATTTTGGAGATCCTCAATGTCTTATATCTATATACTCTGTGGAGTTCAGTGCCTTAGGTTAAAAACTATAAAGACTAACAATTTGAAATTTAAATGTCATGTATTTTGGGTCTTTAATCTAAATTCACTCAGAAGCGGATACATGATTGGAAGAAATTTTCTCGATAGAAATTTTCCCAAAAGTTGCTCCAAAACCTCAATTTTTCTAGTTTTTATCGGAAACTGTATTTGTTGTAATTGTAATTTTTGTTTTAACGGTAAGAATAACATCCAATAAACTAAAATTATGGATTAGGCTTCGAAATCAGTCAAGCTCACTTGTTAACTTGTATATGGTATTTTCTATTTAGGTACATACTTACTTCGCAATTTTTTACGAAGTATGTACCTAAATAGAAACTTAAAAAGGTCGGTTCGTCTACTAATAATCATGTATTAAGATCTCATTCACGTTTATAGTGTTTAGTACAGTTTTTGGCTATATATACTGACTGTAGAAGAAACTTTACTACCGTACTAAAGTCTTTTCAACGAAACGCGAGACCAGACGTAAACAAAAGCCGATCATTTAGTAGTAGCGACGACGGAACAAACAAAATATGACTATCTCTTTCTATCTTGTTTGTTTGCTATCTGCCGCACCGCTCACGACTTTCGCTTTTAAGGTCAAAGCATGTTATGGGGGTTATCGTAAACATTTGGATAATATTTTATATTTTATTTTGTTCCCCTAATCATAAACCTAGAATAAATATTTTAATTGACGCGTGATATTGACGTGTCACTTGTCTCAACATTCGAAGCGATTGTATAGAATAGCGTCCATTCGCGTGGATGGCGTGGCGCTGCATGACCTGACGTGCCACTCAGCGTGCTTCTAGTGAGGCACTGAAGTGGCGCGTAACACGAAACTTTCACTTATGTTAAATCTAGTTTCAAGATATCATTAAAAAATTCAAACAATACGATATTATTGTCAAAACATAAATTTATTTTAAATTTGAAAAATTAGTATACGTTAAAAAGGTTGCGCAACCCTGCTTAAGCGAATGACCTGGCAGTCGGTTTGTTTACGTCTGGTATCGCTCGAGATTGAATAGACTTTAGGTATTTGTCCAAAACCACTTCAAACGCGATCAACTCCGGAATAACGTACAAATATGGGCGACGGCAAGAACTTTTGGGTACATACTAAGCTTTGAAGGCAAGTGTACGCAAAAGAGAGAGGATATTACCGGTCTACTACTTCAAAGCACTATTTCAAGAACAAGTAAATAATTTAAAAATTAAAAAAAAACACGAATGCCCTGTGCTAATACGACTTTTTAAAAAAAAAAATATAGTCTATGTTACTCGGAATGACGTTCATTCGTTCAAAAGTTATGGTGGAATAAAGAAACTCACATACATACATACATATATGATCCCTAAAACATTACACTCCTTTTTTTGGGCAGTCGTGTAATAAAATTTAGGCCTAGCTCTGGACTTGCAACTCTCTCTGTAGATAGATAGCATTTTTGAAAACACCTATTCGCGTCGCCATAATGAGAACATAGAGAGATTTACAAGTTTGCATTCATAATTTTTGGTATTACGGAACTCGACCAAAGTTATAAAAATTTTGATCAAAATTTATTATTATTTCGTTTTAAAGAAGTATTTCGGAACCAGATATGGCTAGAAGCATAGATTAGCATATTATTATTATTATTATATGAACCCGAATAACACCACAACATGATCGAAATTTGCACGAATTACAAATGATTTTGGTGTTACGAATGTATGGGAGACATCGTGGGTAAGCGGACTCTTAAATAGCTTATTCTCGACGTAACGCTGAAGTATTTTTACTTTTTGGCTGCTTTAATAAATTTTTCATCGATTTGACAGATCAAGAATCCTTAACAAATGGTTCCCAATCTCGCCAGGTATTTGTTCCCAGGGCGTGTCAAATGAGGGCACTATTATTTATCCGGGATAGCGCAGGGACACGGGGCGCCTGACCCGGGATTTGTCGGTGAATCTGCGTGATAAATGATGTTAAGGTAAACGCACATTATGTACGCAATGCACGTTGTGCAAACAATGTCAACCCACAGATCCTCAAATGGGTATACTTCTGGGGTCTAGCAATAAATAAAAATAGTAAAGATAGGCCGATCCGAACATTTTACGTAAATCTTCTTCATACAAGCAAACAGTAGCGTCATCTCATCATCTGTCAAAATACCCGCCGCCGCCGCTGCCCGAACTACCGCGTGGCCTTATACTGTTGATAGTTTTATACTAATGACTCCCATAAACTGGCGACATTTTTTCGCGCGGTCCGTCGGGTCTATAGTATGGGTGTCAATGAGTCTAGCTTACCTGGTGTTGAGGTTGACTTTAGTTGTTATTTTGCTGTAGTTCATCGTCATCGATGTTTCAACACATTTTTATATTCTACTAGCGGACCCGACAGACTTCGTCCTGTCAAAAAATTTTTTATTGTGGCAGAGTGCAAATGGACTCTGTAACGTTAGGAACTTAGGAGTTTTTGAGTTATTGGGCAAACTGTCGAAAAAAATACCGTTCCCCCCCTTATCTCCGAAGTGTACCAATCGAAAAATCTTAAATAATTATGATCAATAGGAATAAACGTATATTTTACAGGAAAAATAAAATCAACTCTCTTACTATTATACTTTTTTTGATAATAACAACAAACCGGCAAAAACAAAGTTATGTTTGCGGTTCGCCAACAAAAGTACCTACATGTAAATTATACTCGTAAATTCATGAACAAAAGTGATTATTTTAATGTTTTACTTCTTTTATAATATGGAACCCTCGGTGCGCGAGTCTGACTCGCACTTGGCCGTTTTTTTTTGTAAACTAGGTAACCAATGCAAATACATCCAAGTTAAATCTAAGACTATGTGTTTCGTAGCTGATAATGGTGCGTACCTAATGTGCTACAGCCTTTGGAATGGGCATAAATCCACACCTGGACTCTGCCTATCGGGCAATTTGTTATGCAAAAGCATTGATAAAATATGTTACACCTCATTGTGCAAAAGGAAAACTTCAGTGATATAAGACTTAGGAGTATTTAGGTAGGTTAGCTTCTTTTTCGGAGAGACTGTCCAGACGGTACAGCAATTTTTAATTTTGATGGCTAAAATCTTTTGAGATTGGCTGCAATAGCTAATCGAAATGATATGATTCATGTTTCATTATTATAAAAGTTACTAAGTACTTACTACAAGATGGAACCGCGTATCCAATTTCAAATATTCCTTCACATTATTGGTTGCCTGGTAGAAATCGCTATGTAGCGATAAGGCCGCCAAATTGTACTCCTAAGTTTGTTTGTATTTAACTTATTTCTTTCTTTTTTATATTTTTATTCTGTGGTGTGCAATAAAGAGTTTATCTATCTATCTATCAACAAGATGAAGTGATAAAATGAAAATCTTTATTTTTCACATAGGCCTAAATAATAGGCTCTTATGAAATGGTAAAACTCTACCGCCAATTTCGGAAAGCAGATTTGCGCCCAGAAGAACTGGCAAGAAACTCGATACTTGCTCACATCAAAACCAATTTTTTTTTACAAAGCATGAAAAATTACATATTTTTAAGATATCGCGTGAGGAGACGGAAGCATATCCCTATATTATCATTCCAAGAGTTCTTGTCATTTCAAAATACTTCATAGTTATATAATAGCAATCCTGAATTACTAGATGTTTTTTGACAGTGACTTTAAACCTGTGCAAAGGTAAGTCCGAGACAGACTTCGGGATCATATTGTTGCAGCGTACACTCAACCCCACATGGACATCTGTATTCTGTACCTTATAAAAACGGTGTGGCACTATAATAAACAACTTACTTTGTTGTAGGTACTTACGTTAGTTTCTACTTAGGTATTATAGGAGCGTGCGTTAGTGCGTAAACAAAAGTATCGTGTTTCATAATATTGTGTTACACAGAAGTCTTACAATGACCTTGCCATGGCGAGTAACTTGGCTGAATAATATAGTTTACCTTAATGCCTTAGGTACCTCTTTTACAGCAAAAAGACGAAGTTTCGTGGGACACTCGGTAGAAACAACTTTGGAATAACACCGAAAACAAAGCTACATTTTATATTTTCATGAGTGATTTCACCCATCGCTCGATAGATGGTACTTTCTCTAGTTAGCCCGCGCTAACAAGTTCAATACAAAATATCTATATGTGATTGCATGCCTGCCCATTCTGTTGACTATAAAATGTTCATTCTGATATTTCGCTTCGCCCTTTTTCTTTCGCTTAGCCCCTTGCATGATACACTTCAAAAAATATTGATTCAAAAATTCGTGGGCACAAATATTTAAAGAAAAATGCATCTCTGTTGTGAAGCCTTAATAGGTTTTATTGTTATCGCGCGCATCTATTCTCTTCACAAAGGGTTTAAAAATGGTCTATAATCGTGAAGGATCTTGGAGTTCCTTTGTCGAGCTAATCCGGATTCAGCTTCCGCTCTCAAAGGCTTTGACTAAATAAAATGGCGCTTAAAAAACATATGCATACGGAAACTGGAATGAGAGGCACTCACAAAACAACGCACACGCTTTTAGGAAGAGACGATAAATTAATATTCGTCAGCGATATTCCTCCCTGCAAAAAATACTAGACCATTGGGTCATAAATTTACTTATCGTACACTTTACAGGTACTTGCAAAGTTCCACGGAAATATGGTCACGGAAATTTGCTCGTTACTAGCGGCTGAGTTGCTACTATTCTCAGTTGGATAGATAGATAATATTATAATAATAAAAGTAGTATCCAATAAAATAGATCTTGGCCAGATTATGTACAATTAGTAATTTCCTTTTAGTTTTTTTTTCATTAAATATAAAATATCATCAAATCAAAATATACCTTTTCAAGAATATACTTATTCCGTATACTTGTGATTTAAGAACGTTAAATATTTGTGTTCCATTAAATATTACATGATGATAATGATCAAATTTAAATAAACCTTTTTTTTTTATCGTGGGGATTCCTCATGGATACCCAGTCGCCCGGGGAGCGGCTGGGTTATGCCGGACTCTTACCGGCTAAACCCCACGGTGTTTCCTCCTCGCACCGTATGACGGGAACACGGGAACGCTTGCGCAAACCTCCGCGAACCCGCCGGTGCCCGGCCGCTTGTGCAGCCCCTCCACGAGGTGGAGCATGGAGCTCCCCTCCAACAGCAAGGCCCGCCAGAAACACCTAAGCCGGCCTTACCTCCTCGGCGCCCATCCGTAAGGCGACGGACCCCCCCGGGACCGCCACCCAGGGGCCGTGGGCACGGGTAAGCCGATACCTGCGAAGCTTGCTCCTGCACTTCGCAGGCATCGACCTCCCATACTCCGCGGCGGATCTGATCTTTGGCTCCGCCGCAAACCACCAAACGGCCGCAGAGGACAGGGAGAACGGCAACGACACACCGACACTCCTCTTCCCCTGCGGCCCCGCCGCCGACGCATCTAACGGTGCGCCACCGTTTGGTCGCGGGAGATAGGGCGAGCGGCAACGACACACCGACACGCCTCTCCTCCCGCGACCCCTCCTGGTTGCAGGAGACAGAAAACTCTGTCCCCCGCACCCCTCTTGGACGCATCCAGAGCGGGCCCATCTCTAGGCCCACTCCGAGCGTCCCCTCCTGGATTCCTTTTGGCTTCACCGTGGGGCCCAACCACGGCTACTGAGCCCCCCATCGCGACAAGATTGGAATCCATCGGGGGGAAATTTAAATAAACCTACGAATTTCAACATTTTCTACACACAACCATTATTGAAAATATTTACACCATATAGTCTACACCACTTTTGGTCTATTATCCGCAAAGTAAAAGTGTTTACTTAGAATTATTACTCTAGCGAACTCAATGAGACAGAATTCTATATACTAGGAGAAGAGACTATCTTCTCTAGTTCGTGTAACTCAATACGCTCCCGTCACCCGAAAATCTGTTATGCAAACCTCGTTTCGGCAGAAATTCTGTATGCCCAAGCTTTAACTGCAGCGTCGCGTGAAATATGTCGGACGGCTGACTTTGCATCATCAGCGCGATCCCTAATGGAAACATGCGGACTTTTGGGAGTGAACAGGACTGTATGTCACTTGCCAGGAATTTTAATTGCTGGATATGCGTAAGCTGGCAATCATTTCGTTGCTCTGTTTTGTTGTTGTATACAGCGTGGAGGTTATTTACCTTAATTAGCCGAAAGCCTTAAGAGTCCTGTGAACTACCATGTCTCCCATACAAACGTAATACCAAAATCATTTGTAATTCGTGTATATTTCGATCATGTTGTGGTGTTATTCGGGTTCGTATAGTAATAATCTATGCTCCTGGCCATATTTGGTTCCGAAATACTGTTGTTAAACGAAACTGTAAACTAATTTAGTTTTGCTTATTTTTATGTCAAAAAGGACATGTTTTCTGCTTATTTGATTTGTAATAAAAACAATACTATCTCACGTCGCATTAGTTCAGGAGCACAGTTTTTATTGTCCAGCTAAAGAAAACACCAGTTAATAAAGAAAGTTACAAGTTTTCATTCATAAGTTTTGGTATTACGGAACTCGACCAAATTTATAAAAATTTTGATCAAAATTGGTTTATATTTCGTTTTAGAGAAGTATTTCCGAACCAAATATGGCCACGAGCATAGAATATTAACTATATGAACCCGAATAACACCACAACATGATCGAAATATTCACGAATTACAAATGATTTGGTATTTTGCATTAACGGAGACATCGTAGTTCACAGGCCCCTTAAGAAGGGGACGATGTATAGATGCATGAAAAAATATCACAAGAAGTAGCTCATATCTTGATGGATCTATAGGTAGTTTAAAAATGAACCATGAATTTTAAGTGACATCCCTGAAAACAGCTGATTCAATTTGAATGAACTGGGAATAATGGAAATTGTATTACGATAGCCAATCATTATGAGGTTTGGTGATATCACAGTTAAGGTCGCTAAAAATAATTTTTCTATATTAAATAATAAGTTTTGTATTGAAAATAAAATAAAATTATAATTGGGACTTTAGGATCGAGTAAAAACGTTAGCTGCGGGCACACTATGCGAATTAACTAACACCTTGTATATACATATTTTGGTATAAATCAAAAGACTAAAATGATTTTGCTATGATCCGTACAGAAACATGTGATCTTATTTATTTATAATATCTAAGAAGAGACCTATACTCAGCAAAGATTTGAAACTAAAAAAACAAAGCAAGCAAAGGCAATAATAAATAAATACTTAGCTCAAAATATTAAACATTGTCTCCGCAATTCAGTTCAAAACTAAAAGTCCTTACTACGAAATACCTAGTACGACTTAAGGGGATGTCTTTCCAAAACGCCAGCAACAGGCGAACACTCGCTAAAACTACAAAACTGTTAGAAGTTGAACCGTTTATGAATGTAAGTAGTTTCTCCGAATGCCGCGACTTAAACACTTTGATCGTGTGAACTCGAAACTTTACATCTCTGTACGGTATAATAATAACACGATGGGATGGATGCAGGGACCGATAGAGGAATCTTTTTGAGCAGCCCAGGTCCTCACAGGATTGTAGTGCCGAGGATGACGACAATAATCTAGTATGTACTAATATTATAAAGCTAAAGAGTTTGTTTGTTTGAACGCGTTAAGGTGTTGCGGCCCTACCAGCCCGCGAAATTCAAATTTTATTTCGTTTTTCGCAAATATTAGACTAAGTACACGTTGTAGATTTATGGCAATGCATTTTGCGGGCCTACTTTTTATGCATCTACATGTTTTTAATGGAAACTTGGCTCGAAAGTTCCCACTCGTCTCATATTGGTTCTCGAAAGATAATTTTTTGTAGGTTCCCAGATTTCGAGCTATCGGGAACCAATATGAAGTAAATGAGTATTGTTGAGCAGAGTTTTTATTAAAAACATGTAGATGCATAAATGTTGTGCCCGCAAAACTCATTGCCATTAGCCTTCGATGTATAATTAGCCCACTATGAGCGAAAAACTAAATAAAATTTGAATTTATATGATGATACCCATCGCCCTTAATCTCAGGAACTACTGGTCCGAATTGAAAATATATTTGAATTTGGTGTTGGATATTACACTTATTGAGAAAGGCTAGATCAAGGGGCTGCCCTCGACTTCAAAAGTGCGGCAAAAATACTTTGCCTAAACTGACAAACCCGAGCCAAATTGACACACTCAGACCACAAAAAAAGTTGCCGCACTTACGGAGCTGTTATTGTTAGGTAGTACCTAAGTATCTAGTCGGAGCGTGAGCGACGACCTATTATAAATCAAATCTATGACTATAAGCTATAAAATATCAACGTTTGCCTGGTTAATTGTGTATACAATATAACAAGACTTTTAGTTTTTGAAGTGGTTTAAAATCTAGCCAGATTAAGACACTATACTTTGGAAGATGAATCTTGATAAAGGATAATATCCAAAGTAAATAAAGGCGGTGAAGATAGCAATCCCGTAAAGCAGCTCTTACAAATATTTATTTAACATCGTAATCGTAAAAGTGTATTTAATCCTGATTGAAGCTTCAAAAAGGAATAAAAACCTCCCGTTATTTTTTTTATAACTAATCAGTGTTTTATGACAGGATTTTTACGATTCAGCTAAGATTTCGCGTTCAAGGTTTGAGGAGATGATTTTAATAACACTCTTTGTTTTCGTAAATGGAATTCCGTTTTAAAGGTTTTTGTGGGTGTTATTTTTGGAAACTATTTAAGATTTTAACAACTTCTATCTTGGCATAAAAATAAATGAAAATCTGTTTCAGAATGTACAAGTAAACACCCTTTTATATGGTAATCAATTCGGCATAGTTAAAAACTTAGAGTTAGAAAATTCTAAAGTAGCGCTAAGCGGGAATCGAACCCGGGACCTCCTACTCTATAATCCAAACGCGCACTACTACACCTGAAAGTTTTTGGTCAAGTTTACCCCCTTTTAAAAAATAAGAATAATTAAAAAAAGTTGCAAAATGCTGGGCCATTATTCTGTACAACACTTCCCATGTCTCATAGATTTATAATAGGTCGTCCCTCGTCCTCCGACTAGAATAAATATAGCCCTACCTAACAACGACAGCTCCGTGAGTGCAGCGGCAACTTTTTCTTGTAGTGTGAGTGGTGGAATGGAATGATGTGCGAATGCTAGTGTGCGTATATTGTGTAGCGACGGCTCGGGTTTGTCAACTTAGAAGTTAAGGGCGGTCTCGTAGACCTCTATGCCATGTTTATAGCCATAATAGCTAAATAGTTACTGACATAATCGACAGTGACAGACACGGGGTGGACGAAGTCTCACCTGGGTCTTATGTTTGGTACGAAGCTTTAAAAAAGTAGTCATACTGTCCGTAAAACTCCTACGTCGGTATTCAACAAAGATTAGACCATCTTCCTTGAAAGATAACCGGTTGGAAAGAGGTCAAAGAAGACCCTACACTATGTTATTCCCTGTATTGTAGCCCCGCTATTAATACGACACGCACGGCCTCTTGACCCGGTCTACGGGGCCCTAACAACTTCGCCCCAGTCCCCACCTGAGGACCCTACTGTAAACTTTTTTAATTAACTCTCAGTATTTATTGCTTTTCTCAAGAAAACTTGTGAAGGAGGAGGAAAAATTACCATGTCTATTTTTAACTAGATATTGCTTTAATGCCTTCGTATCTACCTTCGTATCGGAAGTATCTAAATTGTTTCTTTATGTTGGTGTGTTTTTTGTCTATGGAGGGAAATAAGATTCATACTCGTATAATTATTCAAAAGTGGGGCTAAAATAAATTATGTCAATGTTTTATCTCAAAAAAACGTCCGCGTAAATTTGGGTTTTACACAAATCCCGCAGGAACCATAATTTTATTCAGGATAAAAATTAGCTTATGATTAACCTATGGGATAAAATCTACTCGTATATCCGTCACGAACTCCGAATCACAGCTAAATCGGTTCAATAGTAGCCCCATGAAGGAGTATTTTTCCATAGGAACTTTGGCCCACACATCACCCCCTTAGAGTCACTCCCTTAAAGTTTCGAAAAAACGTTTCTTAGTCCACCCTTACACCAAAATAAGGAATCTAATTTGTGTAGTTTTTCCTCCTTGGTCATTTCGTTACAGGAGCCATTTTCTGAATTGCCTTTTACTATGGAAGAAAAAGAAATCTATGCTAGAGTCACTAGCAAAGAATAATTAAAAACTTTTAATTATTAATTCTTTCTAACATTTTTCAAAGATCTTTGGTTAAACTATCTATACCTAAGCTCATTCCTCATTGAGAAGTTTTATATTAAATCTTTAGATTTTCGCATTTTAAAATTATATCCTGAACACTGCGCGAAGGAAATTCTGAAAATATAATTAATATCTTTCCTAATTATAAATTTCGTGCGGTTTCAAATTAACCGACCCTAAGTCGTTTAATTAAGACAAATTAACGCCAATAATGCAAGAATTCAGGCGGTTTTTCTGGTTTTAACGAGGTTTGTTAGCGGGATGGATTAAAAGGGTGATTATTAAAGCCCTTTTGTTTTCTCGTAATTCAAACTAGTCACCGAGTTTTCTAAGTAAAAATTATATTTTAGCATTTTTCTTACGTTTTTCGAAAAATTAATGCGTAAAAGCCATGCGTTAGTTTTATACTAAAAAGCTAATAAGTATGCCTCAATTGATTTTAAATAGAATTTTCTGATATGAAAGTAAAAAAATATGTTATTAAACTAGCGGCACGCTATGATGGCCGGTTTGACACATTACAAAACATTACATTTTGAGTCCTTAACCTAAAACTACATTCGATAAAATTTATGAATCTCTGCACATCACTATCGTCAATAAAGTAATACAATTATTTCCTTCAAAGTCGTTATCAATTAATACGGAACTTCATGAGCGGACAAACGTCAAACCGGCCATCATAGCGTGCCGCTAGTGTAATGCTCGTAATGCTATCGTAACGATAACTATGATCAGTGTGACCATATAGCTATCGAATCAGTAACCAGTGAGGTAGGCAAATAAATATTCTGTTCTTGGTGCGTAGTTTCATTTCTCTCTAATGTTCTTCAATAAAATGTTCTGGTGTTGTTTTTTCTTTGTTCCTTCCTATTCCTGTGTCCATGATCAGGTAATGTTTGGTACATGGTGGTAAGGTTTATTCTACTACGGTAAGGTAATACACTCGACGACGGCTGGCCGGAGCGATGGTGACGTAGCTCGTAAGTATCTCGTAAGTATTTTCTATTTTATATTATTGTGGTGTCACTACGCCATAATATGTATTAGAAGTTAGTACGTAAATGCGGTCTTTTAGAAAAATGAAGGGCTGTATGTAAGTATCGCTTGCTACACATTGAAAGTAATCGCCTATATTATAGTTTTTAACCTACTGCAGGTAACTAAAGATTGTTTAATTAATCGTTTTAGTTTAACTCGTTAAGGTGTTTCGGCGAAATTCAAATTATATTTAGTCTTTGGCACTACTGCTATATACTACACATTATAGGTTTATTGCAAAGTTTTGGGAGCATATTATTTATGCATTTACATGTTCTTAATGAAAACTGTGCTCGAAAATTCTCATTCTGCACCCATATTGGTTCCCGAAAGATCATTTTTTGCAATTTCCCAGATTTAGAGCTATCGGGAATCAATATGAAGTAAATGCGTATATTTGAGCAAAGATCTTATTCAAAAAATGTAGATGCATAAATGTAATGTTCGCAAAACTCATTGCCCTAAAAAGCCTTCAATGTATGTATATAATTAGTCCAATATTAGCGAAAAACTAAATAAAATTTGAATTTTCCCACCCAGATGGTACTCATCTCCCTTAAGTGGGAGTAGGAAGCACAAGTTTTTTTTTACGTCATACAAGTTAGTACTTGACTGCGATCTCACCTGATGGTAAGTGATGATGCAGCCGAAGAAGTTAGCGTACAAACTTGGAAGGGGGTAAGTTATGTCACCCCAACGGTTTCTACACAGCATCGTACCGGAACGCTAAATCGCTTGGCGGTACGTCTTTGCTGGTAGGGTGGTAACTAGCCACGGCCAAAGCCTCCCACCAGACCAGACCTGAGCCAATTTAGACATTATAAAATTCCAAAGTGGCCCGTGGCGGCAATCGAACCCGCGACCTCCCACTCGAATCCGAGCGTGCGTCCCCTGCGCCACGGAGGTCGTCGAACTTCACCTTAGTAGTGGTAAAAAATGAAAAAATTTTGGCTGTAAGAATTAATTAATATGGTCATTATAAATCGCTTAAATAACCATTTACGCCGTTAAATATATAACGCGGAAAGCTAAACACGAAATGTGATTCGATATCTTTATTGGAAGCACCTGTCAGCAGCAACTGTCTCCATTCAACTGTATAATGTACGTCGCCGGCAGGGGGGTATTATCAGCTCATGCAATATGCAATTGTTATAATGTATGCCATAGTATTATTAGGTTGGCGCCTCGTTTACATAACGATCGACACCGAGTGGATACAACGTAATCATTTGAAACACGGACTCGATAATTCCACCTTTTATTCATAAATAGCGCACCCATAATTTTATTTACAGAAGAATTCGTTATTTTAATTATTTATTTTATAGCGGCAACAGAAAAACATCATCTGTAAAAATATCAATTCTGCAGCTATCACGGTTCCAGAGATACAGCCTGACAGACGGACGGACGGACGGACGGACGGCCGGGACGGATGGACGGCCGGGACGGATGGACGGCCGGGACGGACGGACAGAGAAGTCTCAGTAAGAGGGTTCCTTTTTTACCCTTCGGGTATGGAACCCTAAAAAAATAAAGACATACTTATTAATAATTTTTTTGTTCCAATGACGTTGGGCAACTAATATACACCACTATTCCAAATTTCATGTCGATAGCTTTTATAGTTACTGAAATAATCGAGAATAAACAAATGAGCGACAGACGGAGAAGGTCTCACCTCAGGGTTCCATTTTTACCATTTTAGCCTAAAAAGACGTCTTTTCAGGAATGCTGACAGAAGTGAAAGCATGAACGTGAGGTGTCGGTTACGGTAACAGTGTGAGCTTAGGGTATCGAGTTCAATGGTTTCTACCAATTTCAAAACTGCCCAACGTGTAAAAGATTAGAAAAGCGTAGAGCGAGTTTTCTCTACATTTATTCGAGACTGTACTGTCGATCATAATCAACTTACTTAAAGAGGAAAGTAAAGTAGGTAAATGGGTACCGTCCCAAGAGAACAGTGTTTTTGTATTTTAAAGTGAGAAATTGTGTTGGCTCTAAAACATTTAATGTAGTTTTGAGTTGCTCTAAAGAAAATTGTTTTAGAAGTCGGGGCGCTCGCTTTTTAATCATTTAATGATAATGATAATTCTTATTTTGGAAAAGTTCAGACTTTTGATAGTGTTATTATTACCTAATACATTTTATATCATATGAAATCAAAGATGCCCTATAAAAAAAGGTAAGTAAAAACTAAAAGAGGTTGTACCTATTGTATGCAGAAAATGTGATTTATAAAATTAACAAATAAGTATGTTCTCATAAACTTATTATTATAACCAAAAAAAAAAATTAAAGAAATAAGTATGAATAAAGTATAATAAATAAAAGTAAAACTATAATAAACCTTTACGAAAATATACGTAGAAAAATCTGAAGAAAGAGTATAGAGAATAAAAAAATATAGTGGTTTGAGTCAATGTTTAACTTTTTAATTACTCGAATAATTCATTCGATGGCGGCTTTTTGTATAGATTGATCCTATACTTGCTTTTGCCCGCGGCTCCGCCCGCATAAAATTCGGCCTTTCACAAATTGTACCTATATAATTATATCAAGGTTTCAAGGTTTGCTAAACCAGTCTACTTAATTATATCTGTCGCTATAGTTTACTGAAGAAAATTTGTTTTTTTTTTAAATATCAAGGGGAACTTTGGATTTTCCTGAATATAAAGTAGCCCATGTCCTTTCCCAAGCTCCAGTCTATCTCCGTGCCAAATTTTATCACAATTTGTTCAGTGAAAGAGTAACAAACAAACCTACATTCACATTAATTATAAAATTAAAAAAAAATAAGTAGGATTAGGGATAGTAGGGATTAAACAGGACTTATCGAACGTGCCATGTACAAAGGGATTCGTTTTTATTATGTCGCGGCGAGTAATGCGATTTTTCACCCGAAATCCCGGGCATTATCCCGTGAATCCGGGACAAAGTATTATTATAGCAATAAGCAAACGGGACGCGATGCTAAGCTGTTTTTAATGAAATTTCACTTTACATGGCCACGTTGAAAGATAATATCTAACGAGCGACGTGAAAAAGGGCCGGACCTCTATCAACAGGACCTAAATTCTACGTTATTATTATTTTTATAGGCTAAAAAATGTATGGCCGTGTGTTTAAGCGTGAACAATGTTATAGTTTATTTTATAGCCTGAATAAATTAAAAATTTAAAAACACCCCGGCTACCACAATTCGCCATTTTCTGGTGGTGTCCATCTTGGATTTGAAATTTATCATAGTGTTCTACTCGTCAAGCCCTTTCATTTGATACCCATATTGACGGAGATATGAAAAAAAATCATTAATTTAGTGGCAGCGGCCATCTTGGAAAGATCATAATGAAATAGCTAAAAACACTTGCATATAATTCACCTTTCGGATGTTTTTGACAGGTAATTTGAACCTAGTGATTAGTTTTGAGTGTATTAGATGCTACGATAATAATTGTTGATGAGTATAATAATGTCTTATATGGGAAGAACACAAGAACGCCTGTCGAACCGCACAATAGTACTTTAGAGTACCGTTCTGTAATATAAGCGTGTATTGCAGACGTATCCCCGTTTATTTGATCCGTAAACTACGAAGCCACTAGATAAGCGTTATTTCCTATCGTTAAAAATGTGTGTTTAAAATCTCAAATATTTTTGTCGTTGCTTTGACTATTTTAACTATAAATCATCCAACTATAGTCTATACCCTGGAAAACAGTTAGTTTGAAGCTACCGGGGTAGATGAGATTATTTTCCCATCTACCCCGGTAACCGGGTAAGACACCGGGGAGGATGAAAAAAAACCATCATTAAATCATGCAGAAATGAAACAACGGCTTAATGCGATTGCGATCCGTATCGTCTGGATGTAAAGTATATTTTATTTTGATTACGAATATATTATCTACTAAAAAACATCTACTTTTTGTTTCTTAAAATGAAAGATACCTTTTAGGTAAAAAAAAGTGCTTAACAATTATAATTACCACCCACTAATATTTTGGCTCACGACTCGTATATAGCTTTTTAGGAGAACAGCTGCAAGAGTTGGGTAAAGGCTCATAGTTATAAAGCACGATTAGTGCACCGCAGTTTATTAGAATTGGACTTAATATTAAAATAAGTACTCGCTGTTTTCGTAGCCTCACACTCATATGGGTTTTCAGGCCAGCAGCTGCAATGAGCCGCGTCTTACTGCAACCCGTATAGTCAAATGGCACTATAAGTGCAAAGCAGTTTATTATTTCACTTTCGTGTAATGTACCAGTATTTTAATTAGTATCCGTTGTTTTCGTGGCCCCAAAAGCTGCCTTAAGTTTTAAAGACTCATAATTATAAAGCACGATTAGTGCACCGCAGTTTATTACAATTGGCCATAATATATGATTATATTTTCACGAAGAAAATCTACCAAAATCTTCGAAAATCTAGAATGAAAATTTCTCTGTCTACAGAAATCGCACGCATGCAATCGCGTATTGTATTTGGCGTTATGAATGAACTCATTATCGCGAACTAACTGAAAACAGTGCCACCTATCGACCGATGGGTGAAGTCACACATAAAAATGGAGTTTTGTTTTAGTCGTCTTTCCAAACTTTGTACACAACACTCGAGTCTTTTTCTTGAGACACGATTTAACAGACATTCTGTGTATTCAAGGGTTCCTTTCAACCGATTCAATACCTTTATTTGTGTGACAGAGGACAGAGCGTTGCTTGACTCGCTGCGTTGGCTTTCTATTTCCACACCAATAACTGTGATGGGCTCGTTGAGTCAGAACTGCGTTATGAGTGTGCCTTTTACTATTTAATTTTATTGTATTGTTCCCTATGACAGCTTGAAATGTATTAACTTAAATAATTTGTAGCTAAACCCTTTTCATTTGGCTTCTCACTGAGACACGTCATGTCAAAGAATATGAAGTTTTTTTTATTTTCCGAGTTCGACGAGTTCCATTTTCACGCCACTAGCTGCGACGGCTCGTCTGGTCGAAATAGCAGTTGAGAGTGCAATTGCTGTTATTGCCTTTTATAATTAGGTATTTAATATCCATTTGATGCATTGGGTACGTTTGAATATCATCAAATCCTTCGCACTTCGAAAGGACTGCGCTAGAGTAGAAGATGTAATCACAATTGAAAAGCAACGTATAGCATAGGTATTTATTATTTATCTTTCGGTTTTGCTCTGGTATTTACCATCCCACGGAATTCACTTGTGGATTATAATTATATTTGCGTAATTGGTTGTTTTCTTTAAGCTCGGTCTAAGGATCAATTTTATTATTTCTCACCGCAGCGGGTTCCGTGGCCGCACGCCATATCGGTTTTCCATTTCCACGCCACTAGCTGCGACGGCTCGTCTGGTCGGAATTGCAGTCGACGGCGCTAAGAGTGCAATTGCTGTGCCTTTTATTATTTAATATCCACTCGATACGTCCGAAGTCTGAGTCGCACGCTTTATTTAGTGTTATAATGCCTTCTATCACCGGCTCCTATTGGAAATGATGGATGAGTTTCAGAGTCAGTTCTTATTAATAAAGTGATATGTCTTTTGAGTCACTAGAACCTTATCAAATCGTTCAATTGTTTTTAATTATCAACCAGTTGTGCTCACTATCATCATCACTACAGTTTTTAATCTATTGATTATTATTACAAGTTTATTCTTTCACATAGGCCTAACTTGCATACTTATAAATTGACAAACTCTATCGCCACGTCCGGAAAGCAGTTTTGCATTAAAAATGGGCAAGAAACGAGCACTTATTTTACGATTTTCTTTAAATAAATATGTAATACAAAAAATTATAATAGCATCTTGTAAGCAGACTGTTTTGAATTGGAGGTCACAATTTCGATTCCCGCGACAGGTATTTTATGATTTATAATAAAAATTGGTTCAGCTCTATTTGAAGGCTAGTGGGAGATTTTGGCTTTGGCTAGTTACTACCCTAACAGCAAAGACGAACCGCCAAGTTCCAGCGCGATACTGAGTAGAAACCACAGGTAGAAACCATTAGAGGTAAATTTACCCCTTCCAAGTCAGTTTGATATCTTCGTCTGCATCATCACTTACCATCAGGTGAGATCTTAGTACTAACTTGTAGAGTGTAAAAGAATCCAATTTAGGTTAAAAGTCGTTTGCAAAAAGATTGCCTCTGTCAGGTAGGGGCTTGACAGAGCCACGTCTCTTGCGGACAATGAATTAAAGACGGCCCACTCTCGGGATGGTAATAAAATTTCCTCCCGTTTATATTTTTAAAATATTTCGGTAAGTAAGCGGAAAATTTATTTCATTTCATTTCATTTCATTTATTGTCAGCTTTCATGCACAAAATATTATTCTTAATACATGAGACCCTGTTAGGGCGTTGCTGTTTTTTAATGAATGGTCGGGGGACCGATTTTGCTTTCTTTCATATATTCATCAATCGAATAGTAACATTTTTTTATTAGATAATCCTTTAGCAAATTTATAAATATTTTTTCTGTATTTTCGTTCCTGATATAGTTAGGGAGGTGGTTGAATATTTTAATTGACATAACATATGGGCTTGAAGAATGGAGTGTTAATTTCGACTGCGGCAATTGTAGTTTGTTGTTTGAGTTTTCGGGGTATCGACGCGGTTTGTCCAAATATTTTATGTAGCATTTGATATTCCTCCGTACAAATTTGCATATTTCGAATATGTAAATTGATTTATTAATACAATTTCATGTTATACCTATTTCAGTTGAAACACTTAAAGAAATTGTGGTTCTGGCGTGATTTCAATGAGCTTGGTTTTATAAATTATTAAATATTAAATCTAAAACTAAATAATATTTATTTAATATTAAATGTCTGAAGAGTTTGTTTGTCGGTTTTAACACGCTAATCTTAAGAACTACTGGTGAAAAAATGTATTTTTGTGTTGGATAGTGCCTTTATCTAGGCAGACTATAAAGCTATTAAGTAAATTGCGGTACAGCCAATAAGAGCGGAGCATCACCAAAAATTTCTGCAAAAAAAAACTGGAAAATTTTTTCATTTTGAGAGCTTCCGTGTCGTGCGCTGCTGCATAAAGTTAGCAAAAATGATGTATGATGTAATTGTTCACTTTTAACAATTCTAAATAAAAGTCTGTTACAGCATAGATTCAAAGATTCAAATCATTTGTTTCATATAGGCCACTACTTGTTAGCACTTATGAAAGGTCAAGTAGGTACATATACTAATTAATTGATAACTATTTAACGACTTAAAAACTAAGTTTACTAGGTTTCCAACGCGCCCCGAACTGAGAAGAAGCCCACAACAAACTCAGCCGGATATATTTTTTTTTGTTATCAGTAAATCTAACTTTTAATCTTGACTCACTAGTGTTTATTATGGAAACACAGAAGGTTACTCGGACAGGCTTTTTAACTAGGTACTTGTCCGTGTGATCTACGCTTTTTTTGTAGATCTTAAATGCCTTACGCATACTCCTCCGTCAGGTAAAACGAAAGGGTTATGCGGGGCTTCCACCCGCTAAAAATTGTCTGTTTCTACGGCAGGCCTGCTGACGGGAATACGGGATTCACTGTCGTATTGACCGCTCTCCCGCCAGGTGAGTGACAAACGCTAGTTTTTACCCCGATAATTAATGATAACCATAGGAATTGTGACGGTAACCTTAGATTTTTTTCGAGATAAAAATAGATTATATTTTGATCCTGCGTATCAACTGTCAAACATATAAACTTCCACATTTATAATATCAAAAGGATAAAAATAAAAATTCTTCATCAAGGTAGGTTAAAGCTGGTAAAACTTTAAAACGTTTTCTGCTTAATAAAAATAATTAACATCCCGCAAGAGCCAGCAAAATGTCGGCGCAGCTTGAAACACTGTACATTTCAGTTAATTACTAGTACAAGAGATTAAAATTTTCTCTTAATTACCTACCTCGCTTGTTATAAGTCGTCTGGTGCATTGCGATTTATTTGGTGAAATTAAAAAAAAAATGCACCTTTTATTGTAACCTATTAATTTATTAAGGGCGATGGGTACAATCCGGGCGCGAAAATTCAATTTTTATTAAGTTTTTTGCTCATAGTGGACTAATTATACATCGAAAGCTTAATGGCAATGAGTTTTGCGGGCACAACATGGAAACTATACCCTTTTAAACAAAAATAGTATGTTTCATTACAAGTGCGGAAAGGCTGTTATTGCAAAGAGTTCCGACAAATGTCTACCCGAGCCGAGGCGCAGCCGAAAGCGAGGGTTGACAGTCGGAACAAGTTGCAATGACGGTTCCGCACGTGTACTGAACGATTATTTTTAATACAGTTGCGAAAACATGAAGCAATTTAATAAAATAATAAAAAAACACAATAAACTCAACTAACTTAACATTTTCTGAAAAAATATTTGCTTTTTTCTCTTCTCTCCACGCAATAAATTCGTCGTATGTAGATATGTAGTGACTTTTTTGACTTTTCCGGTAAAATGTTCTCCGAAGCATTTTGTGCAATTATACTGAGTTCCGGTGGTGTTAATTCAAAAAAACTAGGGTCGAAATTACTCATTTTGTGCAACAAACAACTAAACTCGCAAAGAAAATTTCTGAAAAATGGCGCCAACCGTAGAATATAAGCAGCTTTTTTTCATCACCCATTCTGGTGATTTAAAAAAAAATTGGTCATAGACTAAATAATATTCTGGTACACAAAGGGAACTATGCCCATACAGCCAAGTCTTCAGTAGAATTTTTTTTATTTATATGAAATGAAAATGAAATTTAATGAGATGAAATGAAACCTAACCAAACTCATTCAATCAAATCTGATATTGAAACAAATTAGTAGCTTCTTTTTAGAAATATACGTATTTGCATGAATCATAAAAACTTCTATGAATTTTTTAGGAAAAACTTCATGGTTGGTTTTTCTTTTTAATAGACATTATTTTGACAGTTGGGAAAGATAACGCACGAGTTCGGGAAAGGTAAAAAAAAAAGCACGAGTATGTAATAGCCCACATCCCGAACGCTATACGTCCCTGCAATACGCCACTTTTTGAGCAACTGTATTAAAATAGTACATTGTGATACAAGGGTGGAAAGTAGGTTTTTGCAAACGAGCAGTCATTAACAAGCCCGAGCCGAAGGCGAGGGTTTTTAATGTCACGAGTTTGCAAAAACCTATTCAACCGTGTATCACACGACGTTTTTCAATACAGTTGTGAGAATAAGTAAAAAAAAAAATCAAAGAGATAATAATAATAATATGTTTGCTCAAGATTTTGGGGGCCAATTTCCATCTTGTTCCAAAATATCGAAGATCGAAATCGAAGGCGACTTCGAATTCGCAATCGAAAAGATAAAAGATAAAAAATAAAAAGATAAAAGATAAAAGATAAAAGATAAAAGATAAAAGACAAAAGATAAAAGACAAAAGACAAAAGACAAAAGATAAAAGATAAAAGATAAAAGATAAAAGATAAAAGATAAAAGATAAAAGATAAAAGATAAAAGATAAAAGATAAAAGATAAAAGATAAAAGATAAAAGATAAAAGATAAAAGATAAAAGATAAAAGATAAAAGATAAAAGATAAAAGATAAAAGATAAAAGATAAAAGATAAAAGATAAAAGATAAAAGATAAAAGATAAAAGATAAAAGATAAAAGATAAAAGATAAAAGATAAAAGATAAAAGATAAAAGATAAAAGATAAAAGATAAAAGATAAAAGATAAAAGATAAAAGATAAAAGATAAAAGATAAAAGATAAAAGATAAAAGATAAAAGATAAAAGATAAAAGATAAAAGATAAAAGATAAAAGATAAAAGATAAAAGATAAAAGATAAAAGATAAAAGATAAAAGATAAAAGATAAAAGATAAAAGATAAAAGATAAAAGATAAAAGATAAAAGATAAAAGATAAAAGATAAAAGATAAAAGATAAAAGATAAAAGATAAAAGATAAAAGATAAAAGATAAAAGATAAAAGATAAAAGATAAAAGATAAAAGATAAAAGATAAAAGATAAAAGATAAAAGATAAAAGATAAAAGATAAAAGATAAAAGATAAAAGATAAAAGATAAAAGATAAAAGGTAAAAGGTAAAAGGTAAAAGGTAAAAGGTACAAGGTAAAAGGTAAAAGGTAAAAGGTAAAAGGTAAAAGGTAAAAGGTAAAAGGTAAAATGTAAAAGGTAAAAGGTAAAAGGTAAAAGGTAAAAGATAAAAGATAAAAGGTAAAAGATAAAAAATAAAAGATAAAAAGATAAAAGATGAATTCGCAATCGAAAAGATAAAAGATAAAAATAAAAAGATAAAAAGATAAAAGATAAAAAGATAAAAAGATAAAAAGATAAAAAGATAAAAGATAAAAGGTAAAAGATAAAAGAAAACGAAAAAAAATTCCTTCTGTGTCCATCCCATCCCAATGTCCATCCCATTTTATTGTACAATGAAAACTCCTTGGTATCAAACGTTTTGCAAAAGTAATGATCGAGCTTGTAAAAGTAAGTTACGACCACGAAAAAGAAAGATGCCTGTGCGTAAGATTTAACTTTCGAATACTAATGACAGCCTCTGAAAGTGCGCCATACCATACAACTGTATTGAAAAAGAATTTTTCAAATCGGTCCACGCGTCTTCGCGTAATCGGTGAACATACATAGATAAAAAAAAAGATTCCGACGAATTGAGAACCTCCTCCTTTTTTTGAAGTCGGTTAATAAACTAAATTAGTTTATAAACGTTGAAGTAATAGGAGCGTAGAATCCCACCTTTTTAAAAAGATATTCCTACTCGTAATAGAGTTAGGAGAATAAAAAATCTTAATTATATAGAAGCGTGAGCGAAGCGAGTACATAATTTTTTACAATAATTTTTTTCTTTGTCGGATACTCCCTACAGCTACCTGAAAGTTTCCTCCACAATATGAAATTCTTGAAATAAAATGAAATTCTTTATTTTTTTTTACATAGGCTTGGATATAAGCTCTCATGTCAAGACTCTACCGCCAGAAGAATATTTCCAAAAGTATGTGATACCTGCCAAGCCAGCTTGCAGCGTGGTGAAAGTTAAATATAGTATATAAATATATTTCATTCAAAGGACTGATTGCGTAAGAAAAATGTATTCATCTTTAGTAAATACTGCTCCCCGATTGGCTGGCGTAAATCGGGGAACCAATCAGCAGGCAGAATATGTAAACCATTACGATAACGCTGACATTTCTTAGACAATCTAGGGGCTGATCAGGGTTCCGTATCCAGTGTGGTTAAAGATTGTCTGAGACCTAACCATAGCTAGTAATTTGGTACAGAATAAATTACCACAGCCTTAACATAGATTCAGTTGCAAACGGACTGTGGCGAGGTAGCTGGCCTCAATGCGGTTATAGCTACCAGCCATAGAGACAGGAGTTCCAAACTATCTCGCGCCTAGTGTTAGGTATATAGAGTAGGTACTAAATAGCACATACTTTGTGAGTTTGTAGGTTTTTTATTTTAAGACATTACACACATCGCAAAAGAAGCGATAGCTTGTGTTATGGGTACTGGTTAACACTGATAAATATTAAATATACTCGGACAGTGCGACAAGGTTCTCTTGAATGCCAGAAAAACACATTGTCAGGAGGCCGTTGTTATAGTACAAAGGCAGCCAGTTTCCTCCTCAATTGTAGGTTTATTTTAGTTAATATTAAGTAAAAATAAAACAACACAACACAGTATCACAAGATAGCGGTGTTAGTTGCGATTTTGGCCACACACTGTACATAAGGAATAGAAAGAGGCACTTGATTATTATACAGACATGTGAACATTCTCAAGTTGATCAAAGATAAAATATGGTCTAGGATCCCGATATACAACGACCTTCACCGAGCTGTTTATTGGATGAAAACTAAATATTTTATATCCAATTTAATATGTCAATAAATATATCGCAAGTGGGTTGCCTAAAAAATTTCAGTCCAGGGTATGATTAATTAAGAATTAAAAAAAACCATTGTAACATGGACTCCTCTTTGTTACAGTTTAGTTGACATCGTAGTTCAAATTAGATTGGATGTTATAAATAGTGTTTTTTGCCAGAAATACTTTTCTGGCTGAGGAAAGTATTTCTGCTCTATATTTTTTGGCAAAAGAAAGTTAACGGATAATAAAATCGTAGGTAAATAAGCACAATTGCAATTTGCGACCTGAATCGCTCATCCGATCTAATTTGAACTAAGATGTCAACGGAACTCTAACAAATAGGAGTTCATGTTACACTGGATTTTTTAAAATTCTTAATTAATCATATCCTGGACTGAATTTTTTTAGGCAACCCACTTGCGATATATTTATTGACTTATTTAATTGCATATAAAATAGTTTTCATCCAATAACAGCTCGGTGAAGGTCAATCTTACTTGGGATCCCCTATTAATAGTTCCTTGGTTCCTTATAATTCGTGTTTAGTTTTGTTTGTATACATATTTCAATCCACGACGATGCGTCCCACTCCGTAAAAATCGCTTATGTTACATTCGATTCGTATGAAGTTTGATAGAGGCGCGTCAACGTGGATTGAAATATCTATACTAAACGAAGTATATGAACATTTATTCCATAACCATTAAATCAAAACATTGTCAATTTTGAGCGAATAGACACGTTGGGTTTGACATCGGGGTAAATAAATCTAGATGTAACAGATTTATTAGTACAGCGACAGGAGTATCAGCCGGCGTTGTAGCTTGTGATTTATATGTAGTGAAAATTTATGCGTGTATGACAAAAGCTTTATCAGCTTTCGAAAGTTAGTGTTCACTGCTGTCGAGTCTGCAAAAGAGGGAAAATTCTACTAGTCACTACTCTAGATACTTGAAGATCTCACTGGAACAGTGGCGCGCGCTCGGATTTGAGTGGGAGGTCGCGAGTTCGATTCCCGCCAAGGGCCACTTTAGGATTTTATAATTTCTAAATTGGCTTCGGCCGTGACTAGTTACCACCCTACGCACCGCCAATCGATTTAGCGGTACGCCGCGATGCTGTGTAGAAACCGTTAGGGGTGAGTTTACTTACCCCTTCAAAGACTTCAAAGAAGATAACATTTTCGGCTGCATCATCACTTATCATCAGATGAGATCGCAGTCAAGTACTAACTTGTATAGTGTAAAAAAAGAAACTTCTATTTATTTAACCTTTGTTCTATGGAACATGAAGGCATCTCTTTTACAAGCTTTTATTTTACTTGCAAAGTTTGGTCGAAATCTGATGAGATGAAATTTTGTATGCACGTTTAGTTTGAATGTCTATATATAGTTGGTATTTATGTAGATGTGTGATGTTATTCTAAATCCAACATGGCGGAACCCCCAAGATGGTGGACTACATATTTTAAATGCATACCTACAACAAATGTATCAAATGAAAGGGTTTTCTGAGAAGAATAGACATAAATTAATATTGAAGATATAATATGACGATGGAGAAATATTGCTGTGACGTTTGGTCACTGTTACCTATAACAGTTTCAAATTTCAGTTCGATAGCTTTAATAGTTACTGAAATAATCGAGTGTGACAGACGGACGGACGGATGGAGAAGGTCTCACCATAAAGGTTAAATTTTTAGCATTTTGGTATGGAACCTTAAAAAAACTTCCAAAGCGCTCATATTTTTAATATTTAATATGAAAATAAGGCCCTAGGGAAACGAGGCTTGATAACGATGTAAACGAGAACAATATTTACCCGCTTGTAACGGTTAAAGATAATGTAAGAGGGTAACCAGCGCTGTCAGAGAGGTGTAAAGCTCTGGTTACACGATGATAGTAACTGGAATTAGTGACTCTTGAGTTTAGTTAGGCTGTTGTTATTAGGTGGAAGTTTGGCGGGATCGAATAATTTAATTTGCTGCCTTGTTTTAGGTGATTTGAGCGATATGCTCGCTGGAAACTACTGTTCTTGGAATATAATAATGTCCGCCGATAAGCTAATTCATTTGCAAGAGTAAAATATTTTGAGGCAAGACTCCAACCTAGGTAGGTACCTAGGTAGGTAGGTACCTACTGAATATGAAACATATAATTGTTTATACACGAATTACCAATCTTATTATTTTGAATAAAAATACTAGCCTTTTCTATGCCGGTTTTGCCTTGATACTGATACTTGAATAATTGAATAATTTGGTGATTGCAAATACACTTTCGCGAGTCACTATTTCTTCAGGATCTTGTATAATAAATATAAACGTTTGCCTTTATAAATATACAACAAGGCAAAATATGCGAAAGAAATGCTAAAATATTAAGTTGCCTAAGAATCATCTGGATAAAACAGTGGCGGGAAAGCTAGTGAGAAAAAAAAAACATTGCCACGCAAGATATTTTTTGTTCATAGTGCGCAACGTTCCTGCAGTCGTGTAAATCAGTCTTAAAAGTTGCTCAAACACATTATGACTTATTACTTTGTAAAGTCGACAAGATAAATCTACGTGCACAGAAGCTTAGGACATAATATTTTTCGCAAAATGTTTTAGCGTAACATGAAATTTGTTGAGGTATCTCCATTTTGTGGTTGGAAACGGACGCAAAAGAAATATGAGCGTTTTAGATTGTGGAATATTATACTGCAGCATACTTGGAATATCATGATATAAAGTTTTTAGGTATAGCACTGATTTTAATTAAATTATAACTTACATAAGTAGAGTAATTTACTTATATATTTTTAATTTACGCAACACTTGATTACGTTTGTGCTTCAAGAAACCTAGAAACATTTCTTCAGTCTTCGTTCGTTACTCGCCACTTGTATCCAGCGACTTCCCGCGACTCTCTTAATGTCGTTAGGCCATCCAACTGATTTCCCATGCAATTTCGCCATTCCAGCAACATCCAACATCCGTCAGTTCTACGAACTACGTGTCTCGCCCATTGCCCATTCAGCTAAGTGAAATATAGGTATTTTGAGTTTGAGTTTTGAGTTTGAGTAGAAGGGGCCGCGCCCCATTCATTAATTCTAGCGTAGCTATGCGTGACCTACCGCGCATGTTGAGCGCCAAGATTTGCTGTCAAATGTCCGTTTACTGTGTTTACTTTCCTAGGTGATGCCATCTTATTCGCCACTTTACAGATTAAAAATAGTCACGCTTATTTTGTAGAAGAGGCCGCGCCCCATTCATTCATTCATTCTAGCGTAGCTTTGCGTGATCTTCGGCGCCATGTTGAGAGCCAAGATTTGCTGGCAAAATGTCCGTTTACTGTGTTTACTTCCCAAGGTGACGCCATCTTATGCGCCACTTTACAGATTAAAAATAGTCACGCTTATTTTGTAGAAGGGCCCATCCATATTGTTTCCTAGATCTGTGAGTTATCTAAACTCGTGGATGCAAACGGTGCAGAGGATTATGCATGGCGCGACGCCGCGTATTACTTCATACTTGTTAGTTTATCAACAATTTAATTAACGCTCGGCGAAACTTAGTGCAGGCACGTATTTTGGCTAGTATGAAAATGATATTCTTGGCAGAGATAACAATTTTGTCATCTTTACAAATTATCAACTTTGGCAAATTTTAAGACTGAAATTAACAATTTACATGTAAGGTTATTTTGAAGTACAGAACCTTAGAGTATACAGAACTTCAGTTACAGGAATTACAATTTTACCTTTTTCGGGTTTTCGTACCCAAAGGGAAAAACGGGATCCTATTCCTAAGACTTCGCTGTCCGTCCGTCCATTTGTCACTAAGTAGGATGTACCTCATGACAGACAGTTGGAATTTTTAGAGATGATGTATTTATGCACATAATAAATAGACAAAACAGAATAAAATAATTATTTAAGCGACGGGTGCAACAGTACTTTAATACTATTAATAATAATGTGACTTAAAAGTAGCGGAACTCACAATGCGAAAATCCTACTTGACCTTTATTTTTATTTTCATCACATTCCAATGGTAGACCGTACATTTCTTTGCTGACCCTATATAATTTGTGTAATCTGTGAATGCAACGTAAGTTTTAGCTAAAATAAGGACAATTTCTCTACGACAAAGGAAAATGTTCTCTTATTTGCCGTCTCTAAAATCCATCCTTTATTAGAGTTTAAACTAAAACGAGTCTAAAACCGATTTTCGTATGCAAAAGTATGTAACAACAAATCCGATTTAAAATCTACCATTGACAACAGAAAAGTGGGTAATAAGAATGGTTGAATCTCAAAATCAACAACAAATCAAATTCGCCGACACAAAAGAGCCACGGTCCTTTGATAACGCCGCCGAAGGGGGTAGGGGGGGTTTCTAGAAAATCAATTTGGCTGGAAATCGAAAATTTACAGCGACAACATCGCAAAACGAGTTTCGCGAACTCTAGACTTTTGTGTGCCGACTGACGTATTTTATCTTTGTATCTTTTTGTAAGTATTTCTCTTATTGCTGTCTAAAAACGTCGAGAGAAATGTTTGCTCGGTTTGATGGTTGTGGTATCTATTCGATTTTTGCTTTAATAATAACAGACATAAACCCTGGACAGGGCGGACGACGCGACAAGTGTCGGCAGTTTTTCGGTGCAAAAGATACTTGTATTATCACCAAACAGTAAGGCCACGCTGTAGTTTGCTCAGCAGTCTATAGAATTGTGACGGAATTTTGACGTGTACGAAAAATCTTTACGTAAGTCGTTCGTTTGGTTTTCACCAACACTTTAAGAAACACCTAAGCCGATAGGTGACAGTTTTCTGTTACAACAAATGTCACCTAAGGGCTCAGGTGTCTCTTAAAATGTTGGTGAAAACGAGCATAAGCGTCTGCTGAATTTATTTAAAGCATAAATTGAAATACCATCTTTTTCACTAAGTTTAGTACTATCACTTAGCTTAGTCTTTTTGTGAATAGATTACTAAAAATGAACTTGCGAAATTGAATCATTTATTTTACTTATAAGTACCATTTATGTTTATAACATATTTTTTAGTTAACGTAGGCCGATTGTGATTGCTATCGGTACCATTTTAATTAATTTAATGTTTTCGCAAAAGCCACCGTCACAATTTATAAGTTATCATTTTTCTTCATAAAGTAAAGTGACTCTACGTAAATTAAAAATGTAGGTAATTACAAAATGGCGTTTCTGTTTTATGAATAGGACATTAAATCCTATGTGTATTGTTAGAAATACTTATAATAATAATTTTACTCACAAATCGATACTTAACTCTTTAAGCATAAGGACGATTTTTTGGTGTATTCTAAACATTGATTTATAAACTGTTGAATTTGATTTAACCTGTGGAGTTAAACCTTCACGAAGGCGCGCGGGGTTGAACCGACCGCACTTACCTTATATTATTTTCGTTAATAACATCAGGTTTTTTAATGCCTTATTTCATTCACCCTCGTAAACTTTTAAGTCGTCTAATATTTATCGCTACAAAACAAATATAAGTATTTCCCGACTATTCATAAGTACCTGTAATATGCCTATATGAAGTAAACCATTTGAATCTTAGAATTAATGTGCAATTAGTGTTTTTATAGGGAATACCTGTTATTATTATGTTCAAAGATGTAAGGTATTTTTTGATATACGAATACATATAAGGTTCTATTATTTAATTTCTTAATATTAACTAATTATTTAATATTTAAAACCATATTCAATTATCCTTTAATATAACAATCCTTTCAAAACTCAAAACAATGCATATTGAATTAATCCACTGTTAGCAACGGAACCGACAAGACTTAAAAGATTCATAGATTACCAAGTTTCATACTTCGCTAAGCTATTTTGCAAAGTTGTTTTTAAAGTATAACATTGTAAAGATCTTCTTTTCAGATCCACCAAAGCTGCAAGCTGCACTACTACTACTACTAGTAATTAAAATCTAAACTATCTTCATAAATAAATTATGCTTTAAAACGTTAGTTTTAAGCCAGGTCCGCTGCACAGATTCGACGAAGATTCTTTGTTCGAGAAAGACAAAACATTATTACGGAAATTTACAATTCTCGTTACTAGGTATTAAAATAAGCGAAAATGAAACGCTTGCGTACATTACCCGCCCACGAAAGAAGAAAAAAGAGGGTTATACTTTCTGAGAGTTTATTTTGAGGGAAGGTTTTTTTTTACACTATACAAGTTAGTACTTGACTGTGATCTCATCTGATGGTAAGTGATAATGCAGATGTTAACGTACTAACTTGGAAGGGGTAAGTAAAGCCACCCCAACGGTTTCTACACAGCATTGCACCAGAACGCTTGGTGGTACTTCTTTGCTGGTATGGTGGTAACTAGCCACAGTCGAAGCATCTCACCAGATCAGAACTAAGCCAATTTAGAAATTATAAAATTCCAAAGTGGCCTGTGGCGGGAATCGAACCCACTCGAATCTGAGCGCGAGTCTCCTGCGCCAGGGAGATCGTCAAAAAAGAGGAAGGTTGCACAATGTTCACTCAACTGTAAATACAAAACATGTATAATAATTAGGAAAATACTAACTGGAGCTACACATACTCAAATAACATTTAAAATCAAATCATACTTAAATAGTAGAAGCAAATATAAACTTCAAATACCGTTACGAAGAACGAATTACGGAACTAAAACCATACAAGTTGAGGGGAGCACTGTTATATTATAGCTTACCAAAGGATGTAATATGTGACAAGTCATTTGTATCTTAAAAAAAAAAAACTAAAAAAAACATTGTTTTGATATTTAATCATGCATGCCACTTTGTTTTTCAATGTGTTCACACATATATTTAAGAGTTTACCTTATGTATTCATTGTTGATTTCTCATCAAGTGAAATTATTGTATTTCTTTTGAGAATAAACGTCTTTAAACCTAATGTTAGACATTGTAATTGTTGTTTTTTCAGCAAGGACTCCGTAGGTCTCGTGTCAATTATTCTACCATAAAGCAGTGCCAGGTTTACCGGTATACAAGGGCTACTTAAGCAATTTCTAATGATCTGCAGGTTGAAAACTATTAAAACAATTACTTAAAAAGGTCAATGAACATGGATATTGGATGTATGGAATGCGGGATCAGGCAGAATCAAATCGAAACTTTATGGTTCTACAGACTACAACTCATACAATTATAATTTTTTACTTTGTATAATGTAAAGTACAAGATAAGTTATTGTAAAAATTTGATGGTGAAAAATAAAACATTTATTTATTTATTTACATTGGCTGTATCACCTAACATCAGATGAAAGTCTTTCGTTTTTTAAAAAAAACCTTTCATTTTATATTGCAACATCTCAACCCACGGTAGCAGCAGATTCTCTGAGTTTTATAGCATCGTTAGGTATCCCTGTGGTTGAAACACTAAGCCATATAGTAACAACTCGGGACGCCTGTACATATAGGTATTTCCCGGGGGAATACGAGGTAGAACTATTCCTATGTAGCAATATGTAGGTATATATACATGCACAGGAAATGGTATTGGCAGTCGTAAATATTGAGAACGGGTAGGCAATGTGAATCAACGTTTGTTGATATAGGATATCTCACGTTTAGCGATTTATACAAGATTAAAATATAGAAACGATATTCAATTTTTGTAACATAGATTCTTTTTGGACAGAATCGCGCAGGGATTAGGCCAAAGAAAATGGATTTTTTGCATGGCAAAAATCCCGCCACGAAGAAAATCTACAAAAATCTTCGAAAATCTAGGGTAGAAATTTGTCTTACTAGTCAACAGAATGGGTTGAGTTGATGAAAATAAATCGCATTATTAAAAAATGTATGGAATATTACGTACAAATTACTAGATTGACTTCCTTGGCTCATTTAAGGTACGTATTATGTCTATAAAAACAATTTACAACAAAAAGTACAATTTTTCTTTAATTTTAAACTTGTAATCGGTAATTGCTACAAGTACGATTACTTCACTAATTGATTTTAGAAGCAACAGTTTTATTTTTTGATAAAAAGAAAATTTATTAGCTCTTAAGACCTATGTTGTTTTACACTATACATTTTGTCTCAAAATTCATGGGATGGCACATCACTTCTACGAATTTCTGACAAAATGTGTGGAGCAAACAAACATTTGACGAAATTTAATTTATTCTAGGGAAGTAAATTAAAGAGAATGTCTCTGAATAAATGGCGGACTATTTCAGGAGTTGTGTAAGAGAGAAGCGTGGAATGGATTCTAAGAAAACATTCAAACGGGAAAAGCCGCTCAAACAATTTGTGCATCCTCATTCTCTAGATGTGAATTAGGGTTGGCAGTAATCGAAAATTAAGTATTTCAAGTATTTAAGTCCAAACTGATATTTCAAGAACGATTTGTTTGATTGTTGGTATTAAAATAAACTCTAAAACGTTTACACAAGTTAAAAAATACTTACATTTTAAATTGGCAAAATAAACAGCAATTGGCCGCGAAACAATTCGTCAGCTATAGTTAGACTTTACAATTGATTTTTTTTAATGATTGAGGGATTTTCTAGTAAACCTCAAAAAAACATTAAAAAACAAGTAGGTACATATAAAACTAACTGTGATTCCAAATAAACGTTTTTTCTTTCTTATATAAACTCGGAAACTTACTTATCTGATCTGTGCTTCTAAGTTCTAACCTTATTAAGTGATTCTGTGTTTGATTTCCAGAACAATCCAGTGTTTTTATTAAAAAATACATAGGTTATATCGTTTCTGGTTAGAGTAAGCCCCGATTGACCAAGGAACAGACAAAAACTGACTGCGATTTGGTCCTATACGGTGATGTACTAATATGGGTTATCATATTTTTGAATTAAAATCAAAAAGTAGTCTGTTACTCATGGTCAATAAATACAGGTAGACGCAATCAAGTGTCACTGATTAAACGAGTATATAAGTACTTACTACGTTTATGTTTTCACATTATAGTCGTTCCACTGAAATCGAAATAGCTGTGAATTAATAAAAATAAAGGTAGTTCCAGTGGCAACCCTACAATGGACAGTTCACAATACCGACTTAATCTGTGCCCTAATCGGCCAGGGGCTTTTAGCGATCGGCTATTTTTGGCCGATTGATTCGGATTCGGTGATTGCGATGCGTCCATCGTAATCACCTCTCAAGTGCTTTTAGTGACGGATTTTGTATGGCTTAGCTTCTATTGAGACCGGGGCTTTATGGACAGATAGAATCCGATAAAATCTTTAGCTTTTGGAGGCCACAATTGGCCTGATAATTAAACATAGAACCGATTCTCTTTCACGTTTCTGATACGAACCGTTTGCGCGCTCTCCCCAGACTTCATAGATCATTAGGGTTCCATACCAATTTGGTAAAAATGGAACCCTTATGGGTGAGACTTTCTCCGTCCGTCCGTCCGTCCGTCTGTCACACTCGATTATTTCAGTAACTATTCAAGCTATCGACTTGAAATTTAGAATAGTTATAGGTAATAGTGACCCGACGTCACAACAATCGTAAAAATTTGAAAATTGTTTTTATTTTTATTTAAAAAGGGCGAAAACCAGGTCGATAAAATTTCAAAATGAGATAACAATATTTAATGGGGTATCATATGAAAGGGCGTTACTTGTGTATTCTAAAACTAATTTTTATTTATTTTTATGCCTAATAGTTTTTGATTTATTGGGCAAACTGTCGAAAAAAATACCGTTCCCCCCCCTTATCTCCGAAGTTTACCAATCGAAATATCTGAAATAATTATGATCAATAGAAGTTAACGTATATTTTACAGTAAAAATAAAATCAACTCGCTGACTAATATACTTTTTTTGATATTAACAATAATCCGCCAAAAACAAAGTTACGTTTGGGGTTTGCCAACAAAAGTATCTACATGTAAATTATACTCGTAAATTCATGAACAAAAGTGATTTTTTCAATGTTTTACTTCTTTTATGGTATGGAACCCTCGGTGCGCGAGTCTGACTCGCACTTGGCCGGTTTTTTTATTCGTATCATTGTTGTTCATAATTAAGGTCAAGCATAAGCCTATTCACTTAAAAAAAATAGTAGGGCTTTGGTAAAAAATGTCACAATAGACTATTAAAATTTTCTTAACATGTAACGTTTAGGACCTGAACATTGAACACATCCCATTCCCGCCAAGAGCCATAAGAATTTCAGAGTTTTGAAACGGTCTGGTCTGGAGGCAGGCTTCGGCCGCCGCTAGTTACCACTATACCAGCAAAGACGCACCTCCAAGCGATATAACAATAAAACATTAATTGCACTCCGGTGTCAGTAACAGTGTCGCGTGTTCAATGGTTTTTTCCATCGCAAAAAATGCCCAACACGCCACCAAGTTTTACTTCAGAAATCGTCAAACATTAGGGATGGTTTTCGGAATCAAAATTTTTCGGAAATCAAAAAGTTTTGTTAAAGAAGGTATCTAGCTAGATCTTGGTAGGCAGTCGGCACGTCTCAGCAGATATTGGGGCATAAATTCCGCCTGAATACATTATTAGTGTTACACAGGCAATGCGCGCCGGGTTCTATCATTGGGAGGGATTCCTGTGTAATGGAGGGGTTAGTTGGAATTGATGTATGTTTATGTGTAATTTTATTTACCTAGTATATCCTTTATTTATTTAGGTGTAGACTGTAAAATAATGCAACTTTTAGGTTGATGAGCAAGGTATAGAAGCGTCCGGCATCATATCGTAGGAATAGGCTGAATGTAGAGTACAGAACTTATTTCTGGAGAATTTGAGTGTATGCTTTTACAATAATATGATCTCGAACTATGTTTTGGACATAACCTTTGCACAGATAAAAAAGTAACTGTCAAATTATAATTCTAGTTAGTCATACAGTCATAAGATACAGTATATCTTTAATTAACCGACTTCAAAAAAAGGAGGAGGTTCTCAATTCGTCGGAATCTTTTTTTTTCTGTGCAGACATTCGAAGAAACTAAATGATAAGCATTACTTGTGAGAGAATACTTAGATTTGCTTCATTCGGCTGACGCGAGAAATTGTAAACTATATATGAAAAATTGTTTATAAAACACCAATACCGAGGTCCCTGCCAGTTCTTCTCCGTGCAAACGTGCTTTCCAAACATGGGAGTAGATTTAGGCCTTTTCATAAAAGCCTATAAGTAGAGAAAGCCTTTGTTTGTAAATTTTATTTGTAATATCTGCCTATGAGCTCACCCGTCTCTGCTTCTCTTGGATGAACCCGTGGTAATTTTAAAAACGTTCCTTCCTTATCCCTTTTCTACACCAAAACTGAAACCTGTGTTGATAGCTTTCAAGGACTAAAGCTCAGGTTTAAATTCACTTGTTTAGTAGTGAAGGAAAACATCACGAGATAATCTACAAGCATGAGAGTGCATAAAGTTCATGATAAGTGTGTGAAACCCAACAACCTAAAAAAGCTCACCTACGCGGGCTATGGAAAAATCCCTCTCGGTTTAAGAGGGGGCCCGTGTTAAAAGGATGTTAAAATGAATAGGTTTTAATTGAAGTTTCGTAACTTAGTACCTTTTAGTTTTCAACTAGAGTATTTATTCTACATTTGAAGTTTTCATTCAAGGCTTAAATATCTCAAGGAAGAGCGGAAGGTGTCTGTATGATAGAAAATTTATAAAGCAACAAATAAGATTTGTTCGCCAACTCGCGTAGCTCAGTAAATCTTGTTGGGAAATTCAGTGAGAGAGGATTGTTCTAAGATTTGTATTCTATGAATTCCTTAGGAAAATTATAACTTACTTACTCAGTTATTTTGCTGGCTTGAGTGAGTCAAAGAAGCTTATAGCATAGCTTCTTACAATAAAAGATTCCTTACAGTTGACGTGGTACTGGGCTCGATGCTAAATTAGTTAGTTTTATATTTTATGTTCGTGTAAATATTTAATGTTCGGTTGCGCCTGGTTAGTATTTCCAAACGATGATTTTCTAGTAGAAACTCATATTATGAAGAGACGCGGTTTTTGTGCATAAGTATTGATATCATATTATATCCATGTGTTCATTAAAAATAACACATAGAGAGACAAATTAGAGTACATTCCATTAAAAGATGTTATGTGTCTTCTGTGTGATTTTGGACTCTCATATTTTATGTGGGTTTTTTTTTTATTTAATAATATAATTATGTTATGAATTTTAGTGATACATATATTAAATATTAAATTATATAATTATTAACAAATTGCCGGATATAAAACATTTTAAATTGTTTTGTATTAATATATCCAATAACTAGCTTGACTAATATTGACTAATACTGACAACAAAAATTAAAAACTAATATTTGCATGCCTATAAATCGGCAAATCACTGAGACCAAAAATAAATGTAAGAAGAATGTACGTGTTTTAAGCAAATAAATGATTTATTTATTTATTCCATCACAACAAAAAAAACAGATTTTAGACTCAAGAATCAAGATAGCGTTTCCTATAACGATCAAAACACTAATAAAGGTATGTGTAGCATTTCAAGAACTATACCAGACATAAACTATTAAATCCTATACCTTTAAACGAGCAATTCTTGTATATATATTTCTATATAATCTGGATCTCGAAAACGGCTCTAACGATTTTCATGAAATTTAGTATACAGGGGGTTTTGGGGGCGATAAATCGATCTAGCTAGGATTCATTTTAAAAATCCAAAAAAAAAATAAAAATATGACTACTGGTGCCATCTATTTGCCACCGAGCGAAGCTCGGTCACCCAGATATTTAATAATTAATAGAAACATTTCCTGGTATACCAAACGTATATAGTTGAACTAGTATTTTATAAATGATACAGCCTACAATTCAAAGCAATTCCGTTTGACCTGACCTAACTAAAGCTGCGGTAGAAGTGGTCGGGTGAATTTTTAACGTGATTCAATGTAGTACTAGTGTAAATGGATTTAACTGATTCTTTGTTCTAGTTTGAACTGGTTTAAAACCAATTGTTCCGTTAAATTCTAAAGGTGTTAATCCCTAATACAGTTTAAAAGTGTTTTAAATGTGCAAATTAATTTCTAATGATTAACTAAACGTTAGTTTCATTTTTCGTTTTCTGTAAAATAAATAAAATTATCGAGCTAATTTTGCCAATATATTTTAACGAAATATCGAAAATAAAGTTTGTTTTTTAAAAAATGTCGTTTTTAGCCATACTTTAAGTCTAAATCAAGAAATTTTTGCTTGTCCCCGAATATTGAATTTGGAAACAAAGAGGTTTAAAAATCTCTATCGTAGGTACAATAGATTCTGATTTGGGGACGAACACAAACCGAATTCTTAATTCTGCCGCCGAGCAACTTTAAAACAGTGCAGGGATTACTAAGATATAAATACGATAAAAAAGTTACGTTTGTGGATAAAAAAAATATCACGAGCGAGCAAGCGCTGGCTTTGGTTTATGGTAGCCCTCTTTTTAGGGGTCTGTACCCAAAGGATAAAACGAGACCCTATTATTGAGACCTCACTGTCTGTCTGTGTGTCTATTAACAAGCTGTATCTCGTCAACCGTAAAGGTTAGATAGCTGGAATTTTCACAGAGGATGTATTTTTGTTTCTGCTATAATACTTAACCAAAAATACTGGAAAACAGAATACAAAAATACTTAAGGGGGAAGAATGGTGATCTTTTCACACTAGAAAGGTGCTTTTTTTTGTTGGTATTGTTTAGTTTATACGTTAATACTTTATAGTTGTTACCTTGGAGTGTACACCAAGTGGACCAGAAATCGTAGCGTCAAGATGACGTCACAGGGCACGTAGTAATCAATCAATGGCGAAAGCAATGCGGTCGTGGAACCATGAATCATTCCGCGCGGGAGGTGTCGCCGTCAACAATAACAGATGGCGCTCTCAATTAGCGAATAGTGACGCGGTAATGCTTAATCAATGCCGATAACTTGTAGGCAGGTATGCATTGCGCTTGCATTAATCTATATCTGTCACTAGCTTTTGTTATAGAAATCCCGCGGGAAACGTGGGCTCCTTCAGGATGAAAAGTAGGCTGTATATTTATTCAGTTTATAAGGTTTATTTGGTAATTCTTCTTTGGAATTATCAAAATTCCAAAGAAGAATGACCAAAGGTGGTATCCAAGTACTAACTGCGGCAGAGAGCTCGTCAATACTTTTCTACTTGTACCTCAGAGTTTACACCAAGTGGATCAGAAATCGTAGCATCAAGATGACGTCACAGCACGCAGCAATCAATCAATGGCGAAAGCAATGCGGTCGTGGAACCATGAATCATTTCGCGCGGGAGGTGTCGCCGTCAACAATAACAGATGGCGCTCTCAATTAGCGAATAGTGACGCAGTAATGCTTAATCAATGCCGATAACTTGTAGGCAGGTATGCATTGCGCTTGTATTAATCTATATCTGTCACTCGCTTTTGTTATAGAAATCCTGCGGGAAACGTGGGGTCTTCCGGGATGAAGAGTAATCTGTGTATTTATTTAGATCTATGATAGCTCTAAAATAGGACCAATTCAGACCTGTGACGTCTCCGCCGCTGCGGGAAGTGCAGTCCCCTCTTACGTAGCAAAGATTGCACTAGGACAAGCCGGAGCGGTCAAGACTATTGTAGCCGAAAGCGACTTGCATGCCGAGGCTGATATATATTATAGATTTCCTAAGAATTGCATAGAATTCCCGAATCATTTCATAAATTTCCTGTAACATACTATAATATACTAGATAACTGATAAATATACCATTTAATTTACCTACAAAAAGAAACACCATGTGCGATAGATATTTCAGGGATAAATAGAAGTCTAGTAATACTAGGGACACAACAGTTTAGAAGTTCTAATGAACAGAAGTAATAAACGTAAACAAAGTTATAATAATTTATGTGATTGCACTTGCTTACTAATTTTACTTCACCCTGCATTCATATTTCATATCATAAAAAGTTAGATTTTCTTTGAGCCGCGCCTGTTTACTTAAGGGGAGAGATTTGCCTCGAGCAGTATGTTTGCCCTCAATCTTTCAAGCTCCGTACAACTTTAAGATCGATTCACACATGTCAAGGTCACAGTGCTCTGACCCCTTACTGCGAAACTCTTCATTTTTTCAGTTAAAAAGTCATGAATGTAAGGTATAATCAAATTTGTTCAAGTATTATCAGAACTCAATTGATCACCCTGATTTTGACTTTAATTAAGATTATTTGTTTTATTTTTAGTGTATTTATGTACGAAACTCTACAGTTTATAGGTAAGTAATAAAATAAAGAAATAGTGATTTGCGAACTGTATGATATTTGAAACTTAGTATCTGAATAGTGAATTTGTTATAGCGTGTTTTAAAAAAAATCGGGTATGTGTAGAGTGACAATGTTAAAAATATTTTTTCTATGTAACCCATTGCAAACGTAAAAAGAAACTCTGTCCCCGATATGTCTAGAAAGACCATAACACTTGCAGTGGGTATACATCTGAAATGAAATGCTAACATTCATTACAGCACTTTGCGCCAAAGACGGAGAATAGGTGTTTAAATCAGATGTCTTGAATTAGCTTTGAATGGAGATTTGACAAACGGAAATAGAGAATTCTCTTATCTCGAAATCAACTTTTGAAAGTAGCTGAAAGATTTTTCACAAACTTGATATGAAAATTAGAAATAGTATCTAATACAGGTACAGATGAGATTTAATTATACTTGCATTTGCATATCACCTACCTGTATAATAGTTAATATAAATTATAAGATGTTAAATTAACTTAAATTAAAAATTAAAACTAGGTATAAAATTAAACTACATATATCTAAATTAAAAACTACGAATAAAACTAAATATATACAATTTAAAAACTAAAAAATATTATAAAAGGAAGTCCCTAGATACTGGCAGCGTTCCCTCTTTAAATAGCTAAGCTAATTCTTTGTCCGAGGTAGCTGCCAGCTCTTCGGTCTCCTGTGATGTCGACTAACCTTTTTATTTATTCCTGTATAATGTATATGGGCTAAAAAAACGGTTCCTATATTATACTGTTCCATAAGATTTTTTTAAACTATACTTATGTACCTGTGTTATGTACTTTGCCAATTGTAAGCAAGGAATAAAAGGTTTTTTTTATTATTGTTCTGTTCCATCTATTATAACCATATTTTTAAGCAAATGTTTATTTGCTTAAAAATATGGTGTTATATGCTTACAACTTACTTACTGTGCCTCTGGAGTTCGAATCCAGGGTTTGTGATGTAGCCACCGATAAAAATCTCAGAATGTTATGTCTTAATAAATAATAGAAGAATGGCAAAAGTATAGAAAAGAAATCTCAGAAAGACTTTTCCGGATCAAATCGAGGAAGTCCTAAAAAGTTGGGCCAAAAATGAAAAGAATAAGAGAGAGTGTATGAAAAGGTTGATAAACGTAAGAGAAGCAAGAGAAGTGTCTCTGCTTACTATTGTTGCGTTAAAATCTCACCTATTTGTAAGTGTCAATTTACTTGTAAATATAACTGTACCAACTAATTTTGAAGGGATATACTATGACATGACTGCCATACAAACATATTATACTGCCATACAAAACCTGAGCTAATTAAGAATTAATCATAAAAACTTGAACTGTCCTGCTTAGGGAATTCATCCCGGAATCTTGTTTATTAAAAATTTCTGCCCTTAATTTGGTAATACTTCCTAGTCCTGTGCCATTCAATCAATCAATAGAAAAGATAACTTTGACGGGTATCTATAAATCATGTCAGCGCGAAATATGTACTCGCTGGTGTGAAACGAACGACCCCGGATGTAATCAGTGACGCAGGGGTTATCTTAAATGAACTGAGCAATGTGTTGGCTTATCTTAAATTGATTGAGGATTCTATAGAATCTCTATAGGAATAGGATCAGGTGAAATGATGGAGTTGGTAAAGCGATTACGAAGCGAGTCACAGGATTTTGGGTTGAAGTCCCGAATATGGTCAAAAACTAATTTAAATAAATAAATAAATAAGTAATTTCTTTATTCATGGCAACAGAGGCCCAATTGGTTAGTAACAAATTAACTTAAAAACTATGTTAGTAAGATACACATGGATTATTTTATTTCATTATTTGAAAATATATATATGTCGGGACAGGATGGCCTCAGTATAATATCATTCGCCATGATCTTTGTCATCCATGCCACCATTACAAATTACAATATATCTTCACTATTGCGAATCAATGAAACTAGACTGGTATGTTATTACAAAATTGTTCTTTTATTGAGATAAAGTTAACTCAAACACCACAAATAGCATAAATTACACAAATTAAGGATAATCGGCTTTCATTGGAAGTTTCGCCTTTTCCACGGTACCAGATCCAATGACAAGTCCTTTTTCTGTCAAAGATCCTGCAACCATAGAGTCGGCAACTCTCCCGAAGCCTATATTCTTGTCTTTGGTCACCACGCGCCATAGACTCGACCTTCAAATTCAAGACACCATGACTAAACATAGACAATAATTAAATGAATATCCTTGGTTCAATATAATGAGCCGACACGGCCAATCCTGACATTTCGACCGTCCACGGGCGAATCTCGCTAATCGCTTATCGTAATCATATCTCGCCAACATTGATCTGTAACAAGGCAAAGTCAAATTTACTAGTTATCTGTGGACCGCTCGTCCAACCTGACGTACACACATAAAACATTACTCAACAACATCAGAGTGAACATCTCAACAACCTGATCTGGACGAGTCACACGTGTGTCCCTGCGACCAACCCTTCACAAGCGGCATGGACCGGACGACACGGACCCTCCAATCAGTTGTACAACATGCCAGCGCGAATCAGACAAGTGCGTCCCTTCGACCAACCCTCCTCAGAGCGGCATGGACCGGACAACACTCCATCTGACCACTTGCATAACTCACTATTGCAAATATGGACCGGACGAGTGACAGTGTGCCTTAACCAACCCTCTCCGAGCGGCATGATCAGGCTACACCGGCCCTCCGACCACATACTCACTACAACATAAACAAATATGTACGGGACGAGTGACAAGTGTGTCTTAACCAGACCTCTACGAGTGACATGATCAGACTCCACTGGCTCTCCCGTCCACTTACTCACACCAACATGTAGAGATACAGGTGTACATGCAGTTGTACCAAATTATACCACTCGCAGACGCGAGCTGTACACGCCGACACACAGATAACCCCGCAGAGAAGTGTGCTGTACACGCCAACACACAGATAGCCACACGTAGAAGCGTGCTGTACACGCTGACACTCAGGAAGCCTCGCAGATACGGATAGACCACACGCAGAAGTGGGCTGTACAATGTACACACAGCATAGCAACTGTGAACATAAAAATAACACCAATTATAATTGTGCCTTTACAGGTTGGTAGCTCTGTTTGTCAAGCCTCAACATATGCTCAGGCCTATTCCGAAGGAAACTATGAATGGATGTTGACAACAGACTTTTTTTAAATTAGGATCTAACTTTAGATTATGTCATATCAATTCTCTGCACAATTTTATGCAACAGAAGTTCTTGAAATCCCTATTCATCTCCGACTGCTATATCTTTTTCACAATGTAACCGGCCGGCCATCACTGACCTGCGCACGCCCTCGTGCGATAGTCAACTCTTAACTTTAACTTCTTTAAACTTATCCATCAGCATCACAAACTAAAAATAAATCTACTCTTTGCTTCTTCAGTAAATACACCAAGTTAAAATTATTTGAAGCACGCCGAAGATCTTTCAGTCCATACACCATTGAGCATCATTAACAGAATGGCATAAAACCAATTGCCAAAAAAAAAAAAAAAAAAAAAAATTTAAGCAAGCACCAGGTATCACATTCACTCATTTCATACTCCCTCGGGAGGTCAGAGTCAACCATTAAGAGGATATCATACCTACTGAATTTATTATTGTCCTTCTCACTCTTACAAACACATTAGTGTGTGCAACACGCAGCGTCGTTAAGAATGTAACAGAAAAACAATGTTTCACTCAATTACCATAAAACCAAGCCAGTTATCAAAAATCCGTTTCTGAGTGCACCAAACAAAAACTACAATTACATCCATTGTAATTTCCAATTAAATTAGAAAATCAAATTCCAATTGAAACCTCCATCAAGTAAATCCCATCCAACCACGCTTCTGCTTCACAACAACCTTACACCAATGAACTAAAACACACGATGTTCAAATTAGAAAGTCTTTATAGCACTTACACCGCTTAAAAATCGCTCAAATACACTGCCTACGCTGTTAACTCCTTCGTCCTGCTGTACCACCCAGAATTACCTAACACCCACAAACTACTCACAGAGGAGACACCGATTTCCAGCAGGCTATGGTAACAGCTAACTAGATTTTTGTACATATCATCTCAACAGGCACTCAAGCTTCTTCCTATTTTCAATTAAACTGTATTAACTGACTCATCTAATTGGCAATTTGTCATCAGTTTAACTCTACGATTTTGCATTGTAAAGTCCAACATCTCCTGAGGATGTCCCGCTGTTGGGACGAAACGTGCGTCGAAGAAAGTGTTAGAAAATTATTTGTGGTGTTTCATGTGGGTAGTGTTTCTGCATATTGTACCATACAGAAACTTTTCAAGTAGCGAATTAATTATAGCAAAACAAATTCATCTGTCCTGCTAATTATGGATTTCAGCAAAATAACGCCTGCTTCCATTCAATATTTAAAATAATCTTTCGATTTTCAAAATGCCTCGGCTTACCTGACAGTACTAATTCAAAACTAATCATACAATGCTTTTATCTTCGTAGATAATTATTTAGATTTTGTCTCAGTTAAATCACAAAGTAAGTAATTTCCAAATTTATAATATTGACCACAATTGTATCTCAAAACTGAAACTTAAATTCAAACTCAACTCAATACTAAAACTTTAAATTTAAAACCCAAATAAAACAGTAAAACTTGAAACTCAAAGTAACTATTTACCAGAGATTGCTTTTATTTGCCGTCTAGGAACTCCTACGTTAATCATTAGTATTTGCTTTCTGCACTCCTTAACTTCATTAACTGTGCCTCATAAAGCCTTTCATTATTGGCAGATTTACTCATGATTTTTAGTATGCAAATTTAGCTCTAACTTAAGTTAAAAATCAATCTTACAATAATTATTACTCAAAGTAAAAACTCCAAAGTGAGATAACACACTCGACAGAAACTCAGGCCAACTCATCAAACTATACCTACTTAAAGTTTGTTTGACAACAGCTCACATCAAACATTGAAATTCAAAATGCTTTGTTAAGCTCACTCTAGCCTCTAGCACAACCACCTTACTATGAATAATAATAGTTGCATATCCTTAAATAGGCAAAATAAAATTTTTCATTTTTCACTTAAACCAAACTATGAGTACCAACATTATAAGAGTTGCAATACCGAACCTTCTTTCCTCTGCTCTAAATCTAATACCGGTGTCCTCAATAATTCAGGATGCAATAGAACCCTCGTGAACCCAATCTTTAAGTTGCAAAAGAGAAGCTACTCGTATCATAAAGTACAGTCATATTTTTACTGACTTTTCATAAGAGCCGGTACACTAGGCCTATATGAAATAAATCATTTATCATTATTTTGATTCTCTATGATTCTTATCCTGTGCATGTTTTACACAAATAAATGATGATTACTTTTATTGATTAACTGTCATAAAATGCTGATGATCTCATGTTATAACAACTAGCCCCAGTCGCTGTAGTAAGTCACTAAAAATCGTGCTGAACTTCAGTTGTGAGAATTTGATATCCATGCACAATGTATCATCGGTTTCCATTGTGATAATTTACCTTGATTGAATTTTTAGTCAAACTTTACATGTTTCCTAATTATTTTCAAAAATTTAACAATCAACATTCAAGTTTTAAGTACTGATTGATGACTCTCTTTGCATGATATATTGCAGAAACTGCAATTATCATCTATTTTTTTTTTTTGACTAGCTTCTTTATTGTGAAAACTATAAAAGATAAATGTACTCCACGTCTACCATTATCAAGCAAAACTTTTGATAACTATTGGTTGTTAAACACTGTACAACACTACGCATGTACCTTCAGAAATAACCTATCAGGCTAAGTGAAAACTTATCTGATCACACAATATCATTATTTGATATTTCAATAATACTTGAAAACAACTTTTAACTAAATTCAGTGCCTGACGCTTTAGCCTGTACCTACACAATATTTTATTTTCCACTTTCTGAACGAAGAACAAATACCTACATCTCACCAGGACTCCATTTTATTGGTGACATCATACATACAACAACATATGACATCAAGTACCGCCCTGATGATGAGCACTGCATGCTCGATCCACGGAAGGTAGCGTGCAGACACATGTACAGCATGGCGTTGCATGCTTAACAACCAGCAACACGCAGACCCACGGCCACATGACACAGTTGCATATGAAACATAACACAAAGACACATTTTAGTGGAAGTAATCTCCAATTCTTGTACTATGGAACGATCATACATTACCAAAAGCTTCTTGTCTTGTCTTGTCTGTTGTAGAAATACTATTTGTGACAGCCACACTGAAGCCTTTCCTAATTCCTTTAGGTGCATACTTCATAACCCAAAGCCATGATAAGGGAACCTCCAGTGTCCTCACAAATTTGGATTTGTGTTACATGATACAAATATCGTATCTCATAGGCAAGCATCCACGTTGTTTTTTATCCGATTTAAACTCAAACTTCAACTCATCTTTGTTGCTATGTGGCTTTTATCAATTCAATCAAAGTCGCAAAGTTAAGTTTGCTACTAGGCTATGAGTAAGCGCCATCTTGTATTTTTACAGAAATAATCGTACAGATTGGTAGGTACCTACTTCCCCTCTTGGTTTCATCACTTGACTCTTCATTCTTATTTCTTAACTCAATGCTCCATTCGAACTCGAAGTGGGCTGGATTTTTTAATCCCACGCGCTGATGTCGGGACAGGATGGCCTCAGTATAATATCATTCGCCATGATCTTTGTCATCCATGCCACCATTACAAATTACAATATATCTTCACTATTGCGAATCAATGAAACTAGACTGGTATGTTATTACAAAATTGTTCTTTTATTGAGATAAAGTTAACTCAAACACCACAAATAGCATAAATTACACAAATTAAGGATAATCGGCTTTCATTGGAAGTTTCGCCTTTTCCACGGTACCAGATCCAATGACAAGTCCTTTTTCTGTCAAAGATCCTGCAACCATAGAGTCGGCAACTCTCCCGAAGCCTATATTCTTGTCTTTGGTCACCACGCGCCATAGACTCGACCTTCAAATTCAAGACACCATGACTAAACATAGACAATAATTAAATGAATATCCTTGGTTCAATATAATGAGCCGACATATATTAGTAATATTTCATTTAACGAGAACCTTCACGGTATGAGCTACGAACTTCATCGCTAACATTTTCAGGATACTATTGGAGCTCGAACGCAGTCTTGCCAGGATGCATGAGATCTTAAGTATTTAAGCTTTCTCCTATAGCTGTTGCCCGCGGCTTCGCCCACATGAATTTTGGTTTTAACATATCTCGAGAGAAGCATGGATATTTATGGGAAGGAAAGTGCCTAAGTGTTAAATCAAGAAAAAAAACTGAGTTTGTAACGTTATGTCATTGAAAAGAGCATTTGCATGCTATGCAGTATACAACATTGTGTTCAATCGTTTGACAATATCTGCTTCAAAATAGAGTTGCAAGAATCCATCGGAACAAATCTAAATTGCAAGTAAAATAAAAACATTGGAATGACGTCATTTATAGCTAATCATGAGTTGTCATCAAAACTACTACTATCACGTTTAAATACAAAATTTCAGCTCAATCCGTTGAAGTCATTGACTAACCATATTAGCGAATTTAGTCATTGGTTGAAGGTAATAATATCTTCTGCAAAATTGAATTGCAAGATTCCTCCCGAACATTATATACATTGCAAGTTAAATAAAATATTGTAAAAGAGTCTTATCAAATGGAAAATTATTTTCCGATTAAGTACAAAATCATACAACAAGGTAGCACTTCCTGTGTTTACTTAGGTTATATTAAACATGGCCGCCGGTGTATCCTCAGAGGGAACGAGAATACCATTGTTTACATCATTACGATGTAGCTTGTTTGGGTTCAATCTACAACGTAATTGGTTTCAGGGTCCAGAGTAACAAATAAATATGAAGAGTCGCTCATGAATCACGATTAACCCATATCACCTTACACACGGAACACCTTACATTTTTATTCACAGTATTACTATTGGTTAGAATTTAGTGTTATTTTGCGGTATCCTAAAAGTCTGTCTAAATAAATGCAAGAAGTCTGTTCACCACTTCAAATTACCTAAATGTCGGGTGTCGAATCCCTTTAAAATTGCATACTTATTTACCTTATCAGCCTATAGAAGACGAATCTTCCTAAACTCCATATATTTCTATAAAATATTTTTTGTTTATTTACCAAATGACAGTTAAACTTAAAAACGTCATTTTAATGCATCGAGTTAAAATTCTGAGTATTGATACTATAGGTGACCGAACAAAAGTTTTTCCATTTAGGGTATGAAAAATAGCTAACAAGTTTACAACCAATTCCGGATGTAGACAAACAATTTTATAGAAATTGGTCGAGCAGTTCTTGAGGCATTTGGTTACAAACACCGCGGCGCGAGAATTTAATAAATTAGAAAAATACTAAAGACTTATTACAAAGATAGAACTTAGAAATGTAAAAAATTCAAGCCCCCAATATCAACCAAAACAAAAAAAGGCCATTTATTTCTGGCTCTACCCTACTGTATCTGCCCCATAGTAGAGCCACCAAAACAGTCTCAACTACTTTGAATTAATTTTTAATTTATTCCACCTCAACCACTCCAACCAAAAATAACTTAGTTACGATCGACAGACCGACATGTCAATTCCAGCCATACAAATCACTGTTGTTTCGCTTAAAACCTTTTTGTGTATTAACTGTTCAATCATTCAGGGCTTTGTACTGTATACTGTAGCAGGAATGTTGGAAGGTTTGTAATGGATTTTAATTGATGTTTTTGTATAATTATTGCACGTTTATTTATTACCGAGCCTAAACATACTTCTGTGATTCTTTTAATAATTTTACATTGAAGTACTTGATTAATAAGGCCCTAAGCGTACATTGCGCACATGAAACACGTCCACAAACATGCTATAGTAGCACTTGTAACAGAGAGAGAGACAATAATATGTCGCACATAAGACGATAAAAAACCGGCCAAGTGCGAGTCGGACTCGCGCACCGAGGGTTCCTTACCATAAAAGAAGTTAAACATTAAAAGAATTACTTTGGTTCATCAATTTACGAGTATAAATTACATGTAGGTACTTTTGTTGGCAAACCGCAAACATAACTTTGTTTTTGCCGGTATATTGTTATTATCAAAAAAGTATAATAGTTAAAGCCATAAGGGTTCCATTTTTAACAATTTGGTATGGAACCCTAAAAACGTGAACCTTTTTGGACATTAAGGGCTCATCTAGCGATTTAGATCTCTGATTATATTTCATACATTTTATTCTTCATATAATAAACACAATTAGGTATACTTTCATTTTACTGGCAATTTCGCACTTTTATTTATTTTGTTTTTTAAAACTGACCACCCTGATGGACACGCGGTCCCCAGCCTACCTCCGCGTCAAGCTTCATTCTTTTATTGTGCGCGGCAATGAGCACTCGACTACAAAAACACGTCTCGTTTTTGTTAATTTAGGTTCAAAGTAAAAAAAAAATTAAGTGTTCAGTGTTAAAACTTGCTTAATTTTCTATACTGATAATGCTTAGACGCTAGTAAAATTTATTATTATAACAAAAATAAAATCAAATCAAATCATATAATTGTGCATTCATCTTCGTCAGACTCCGAGGAAAGAGGGTAAGTGAAAATTAACCTTTTTTCCCAGATATCACATCAACTCAAATATCAATGCTGACGAAAGTGTGTCCAAAAATTGAAATCCTAAGGCATCTCTAAGCTAACTTGGAGGGTATCACATTGAGGTTATCACGAAAGTATAGCATGATGCGCGAAATAGTCCAGGCATCTCTAAGCTAGCTTGGAGGGTATCACGTTGAGGATACCACGAAAGCATAGCATGATGCGTCAATGCTCCTGGAGGTTGACTGCGGGTCAACACGAAGGATTTTAAAAAAACCTCAAAGGACTTTGCGGATACCAACGGGGGACGATGTCGGTGTGGCGCTGTTCTCGGCTTCACTACAAGTGGCTCCGCATGACCTCCCGGACTTTGATCCCGAATTGCTATCGGCGCTCAGTCACAAGAACTATATTAATGGTTAGTCCCGACAGTTATAAAATTCTAGCCGACCTTCATTGCAAAGAATCAAATAGTTTATTTGATATACTTGCCTGGCTTATGAATAGCCAGTTAAATGTTATAGCCTTTTATCAGTGATAACTATTTCACGACTTAAAAACTAATCCCACGAGGGTACCAACGCGTCGAACTTTTCTAACTATGTACCTACAACAATAATGTTTAGATTTTGTGGTGGAAAATAATTTTACTTACTTTCGAAAATTAATGTTCAGATTGTGTAATGGGATGATAATTTAACTGTTAGCTCAACAATATTATGTATAATGTACCATTAGTCTGAAAGTTTCATTGAAGTGAATTGTTAAATTCTTTCTGAAACTAATAAAAATCTTAAACCACAACGCGTCCTGAACTGAGAAGAAGCTTAAGTATTGACAAATGACATTTTGTTTCGACAAATGACAAGTAATTAAAGTTCACGAACGGGACCAGATGTTTTTTCGGAGAAATAGTTTCGGGCATTATACTAGTTTCAATGGTTACTGATCGTCAGGTGTTGTAAATAAAGAAACCAGCAGGGCGCGGCGGGCGACTTTGCTATCGACACCCACCGCTGGGACAGCGCAATCTCGTTTCTCGAGAAACTAGCTGGCCCCCTCTCGTTACGGCTCGGCCAGCAGGGGGGGGGCGTGACACACTTGAGTATTGGCGATCAGCCGCGAGGAAGATGCGACGTGACAACAAGTTTCCAGCATCAGCCACAACAAGGACCAGGTTCATCGACGACGCTAGACATTAAGGTACCTATATGCCAGTTGTCTTCAACATTTTGAAGTTTATTGGTTACATATCACTGACAAGGAATCCGTCACGATCTATAACATGATCTAGAATTTCGGGAGTTATAATAAGTGAAGACTATTTTTTGACTTTCACTAGGTGTACAAATGTACGTACATTCAATAAAATATTTTAATGAATTGAACAAATTAAGGAACTAGCTCCAAAAAATTATTATTACATAATACCATTTTTAAAATCGTACACTAACACAGTGTACCGCCTTACACGTTCACAACAAAGAAAAAGCGACAAATGTCTTTGACAATCGACATTTCTTTTTTGGGTGAGATAATGTGGGAGTGAGTCACTGCATGTTCGATTATAGTTAAGATGTGTCTAACCTCAAAATCTTACGTGGTAAAAGATACATTCTAAATTTAAAGGCGTTGAATGAATTTGTAGTTCAAAATCTTTTGAAATTGATAGTTCATAGAACAGCTTACAAGCGAATACCTAAAAAGGGTTTTATGCCTATGAACTGAAGAATCTTATTTTAAAGTACCGATTCATCCTTGGTAAAATACATAAAGAAGTTGTGACTCATCTCAGATACTTACCGCGGTTTTTTTCATGAAGATTTGTTAGGTGTTAGAGTGTTAAAGTTATTTACTACCCTCAAAACATGCTCAGTTTCCTGGTTTTATTTTAATTTCTGACGATATGGCAGTATCGTTACCCAACCGCAAACTATGACGTGAATTATGTAACAATTCAAATTCTGTAAAGAATTTTATACGCTTAAATCGTTGTATCATCTAAGAGTTAAGCTTAATTCCGATTAAAAGTCCTAAAGTCCACTTCTCCAGCTATTAGGTATGGATGGGGTTACACAGAACGTCTGTAGAAACAAAAAATGTAGTCCGTAAGAAAAATTAGACTTTAGACGCAGCTGTTCGTCCATCATCGGTTATCCTATCAGATGGCCAGTGGTTACAAAACATTTTTTAAGTCATCTAACTCCCTTAAACCTAAAAGGTTGAACTAGTGATTCACACGATTTCCCGGTCTAGATGAAGACTAATTCTTTTCATTAGAGGGATTTTTGTTTTTGTAATAATTAACGTCAAGATGAATCGAAATACCTCTTTACAGAGTTGATGGCCATATTTTTCGATACATCTATTTTGATACACATGATTTACATCAGTTGCATAGAGGATATCAAATATCCTCATTTAAACGATTGGGTTAATTGTTTCTTATATGGAAATTAAAGATAATCAAAAGCTGACCAAGAGTTACATCCAGTTAATGGGATTAAGCTATCGCGGTAAAATTATATACTTCAAAGTTATTCAAAGAGTTCAATCCAGTTATTGAATTTATCGCTTCTTGCAATAATGCGAAATGTAATCAATACGAACCCAGACGTCTTAGAAACAGACGCATTCTGAACATTTTGGAACACCAAGTTTACCTTTGCTCTTCTATACATTCTTCTAGAGGAAGAATGCTTAAAAATACTATTATAGACAATGCTTTAGACATACATCGTCTAAGGACCTTTACAACTTTGGATTTTCTTCTTTTACATAAGGTGTCAAAAGACTTACTTCTTATAGTACATTTATTGATGATAAATAAATAAATATGGTCTTTCCCTAGAGAACCACAATTCATAGGAATTACTGGAGGAAGTTCTCTGAAGGCATTAAAAAAAAAAAAATATATATATATATATATATATATATATAATAAAAAAAGGACATTTTGTTGGAATTTTTAATAATTTATATGTTTCAAAAATTTTGTGTTATTTACAAAGTTTTGTGGCAATACTGCTTTAATAACGACTGAGATCCGTACAATCCGTACCTACATTATAAGTCAACCTCGTAATTTCCAACAGAACAACTTGTTAACGACGTAGCATATGGTACGATTACTTGTTATCATTCGGCATTGAGTTTAATTTCTGCTGATGATTTTGGGTCAAATAAAAAAAAAAATATATATATATATTATATTGCGAAAATGAATAGATAAATTAACATCAAACACCACATAGTAGCACACAATATAGTATGCTAACACATTGCTCAATGGGCCTTAATAAGAGTTTATTCATTCCGTAACTTTGCTTTGCTGATCTTGTAACTTTTTTAGCTCTAGGCAGTAGACACAGCACAGAATGAGAACATTAGCATTAGTTAAAGTTAGTATTATTGTTTTTATATAATTCAAGGGAATTATTGAGTTTATACAACGCCAGCTACTACTCAGGGCGAACCAGTTTTAATTATACCATAATTAAAACTGAAGAGAAAGTATAAAAATTTGCCACAGCTTTGAAAAACAAATCGATATGTCGTTTACAAAATCTAAGACCAAGATATATAATAGACAACCTCCTGATAATGTTGAAGCGACCTCATAAGGTCGCCTGCAGGCAGACCACCGTGAGAACGTGTCTGCCGAGGAATATAATCTCTCACGAGAGAGGTCTGCGTTTCAGTGCACTCAGCAACACTTCCTCGGCGAGCACGTAGTTTGTTGCTTGACCTCATCAGAAAAGCAGTCTGCTGGTAACAACCATTACGGACGTTACCTAAGTTTTATAACCTCTTATTGAGCGATGATGCTTCTGTCGCAATAGCTCTTTTGCTCTCTAATCATTAATCATTATAATCTATCTAAATATAAATTAAACCTATTTATAATGTGACTGGGTTATTGATCCAGGAATTGAACGAAAAGATTGTGTTAATTAAATACTTCTGTGGTATAAAGAGGACCTATTTCCTATTATAATAGGAAACAATTTACTATCTGTTAATGTCCATAATTTAACAAAAATTTTCATCTCTAAACATCTACCTAATTGTGTTTATTATATGAAGAATAAAATGTATGAAATATAATTGATGATTAAACGAACTTACCTGTAAGTGAAGTTCTATCACAATTATGTGAATACATTTTATTCGAATATAATAATATAAGGTCCCGCCCATACCCAAAACCCATGAGTATAATACGAAAATTTTGTTAAATATTCTCTAAAGAATGAAGCTTGACGCGGAGGTAGGCTGGGGACCGCGTGTCCATCAGGGTGGTCAGTTTTAAAAAACAAAATAAATAAAAGTGCGAAATTGCCAGTAAAATGAAAGTATACCTAATTGTGTTTATTATATTCGAATAAAATGTATTCACATAATTGTGATAGAACTTCACTTACAGGTAAGTTCGTTTAATCATCAATAATTAAATATTCTGAGAACATTTGAAGCGTCTACCTTTTAAAGTTGATATCGAGCAAAAACAAGCAAAAAAATCATGTTTGTAGTATGCCTAAAATATTTATTTTATTATATTTTTCAGTATTTGTTGTTATAACGGCAAAAGAAATACATCATCTTACATCATTTTACAAAGGGGGGAAAATTTTAATGGATTAACCATGTTTCTTATTTCTTGCAGACTTCATGGTACCTAAATAAGTCAGACATTTTAAATACTATCCTACATACTCACATTAACATACCAGGTGAAAGAAACCTGGTATTAAATTTAGCCAACATTTTAAATACGATTTTAATTTTTAAATTCACCGGCGATCCGCATAACATGCCGCATAATGGTAGTGTTCCGTATACCCAGAACGAGAACATTTCCGAAAATATTTGTGCAAATGAAGTTGGGCAAAAAAAACTACATTTTCGCCTGCAGTGGGAATATCTGAAGAGCGTAAATTAAGGTAAACCAGAGCAATTGTCTGGCTGTTGTAGGCAAATTAAACGTTAAGTCGATGTGGTATGGTTTATTTTTGTATACAGCTAATGAATTCAAGAGTGCGAACGATACGTAATCCAATCAAGCAAGACAGTTGGCTATTGAGTTTTATTTTTAAAACATAAAATTTCCTGTAACGATATGGCTAAAACTTCTAATGGAAATAGCTTTTACTGAGAAGTAACACATTGAGTTTTAGGGACACACACACGCGATAAAACGCACGCGGAATTTTATAAAACTGAAATAGAAAATTTCAAAAATATAAAATAAAGTGCTACTCCAAAAGTGCCAATAGCATTGAAAACTGACAATTACGATTTTCAACAGACTACACTCCAGATATGGATTTATATACGGAGGTATCGGTAACGGTAACACTCAGCGTCGCGAGTTCAATAGTTTTTTCATCTCAAAAATGCCCAACACTCCTAAATAAATTTTCACTTCAAACTTTTTAACAAAATAATATTTAACAACAAATTATGCTTAAAGAAATTTGGTGTCGGAAACTGTAACATTCAGCGACGCGAGTTCAATAGTTTGTCCATCTCAAAAATGCCGATCGCGCCTAAGTAAGGCATCGCTTCAAAAATTGAATCCAAATAAAATTTTTCGTGAGCATATAAAATACGAGAAAAAACAGATTTATTCGTATATTTTTCGAGTAAAGTGCCTTCCATTAAAACTGATTGAATTGTCAACACGCGAGACAAATTGTGTTAGAAAAGTGGGTATATATTTATTTATTTATACGGCACGTACACTTAACAGTATACGTAAATATAGAAAGGACATGTACCTACCAGAATCTAATGTATTTGATATCTTAAGACAATAAAAAAGGTGAATTTCTTCCAGGCATCTTAGGTGTGGGAACGAATTAGAAACTCTACGAGTACGATAACTAGTAAGTGAAAATCTAAAAATATATATTACAAAGCGGTTTTTTTTCCTGATACACACCCCATGTTCCCAACGACCTATTACTTCAAATCAAAAGTGTCTTCTACTGACATCTATCATCACTTACCATCAGGTGTGTTAACATTCTAGCTAGACTATATAGTTAAAAAAACATTGATATAAATTTAACTCAATGTAAAAAAAATATATAGTTTCACAAGGTTAGCGTTATAAATTCACCCCAATCATGTTAATTATATATATCATAGAGAACAAAATAAATGCTTTTCATTTAAGTGTTTTCACAACACCTGTTTAGAATATTAAAGAAATATAACCTTCAAGCAATAAAATTTTTTTAAATTAGGTTAACACTAAAGAAAGTAACGCTTAACTTTCATCTTCTATATTAACTTTCATCATCTTCAAAAAAAAAAGGAAGTGAATTTTCAAGTTCGCATCCATCTCATTAATTTTTTTTTCCATTGACAGTGAGCCGAAAAGCCGAAAAATATACCAAACATGCGAACCAAGATGGCGGCCATACAAAAAAAACATCTACCATCAATTTTAAAATCATAGGCGAAATATTATTAATGTTTCCGAAGATTGTAATACGACTTACGAGTAGGTATTATATTTTAATACGAATTAATCTATTTTTCGCTTATCAAGCTGAACAAAATCCGAGATTTAATGAAATTACTGCTTGATTGACGCAAGCACGGCAGCCAGAGTAAATTAGAGCTCGGTTCGTGAGCGCGAGGCGTTTAAATCCATTTCGTGTATTGGTACAACTCAACGTTTTATGTATTAACTGCTCAATTATTCAGAAAAATCCAGAAAACATATTATCGACAATGTAATGTTTAAAAAAGGAATCTCTCTATTGGAATATAAATTAAACCTAGAATGACTAGTAAAAGATACAAAAATGATCGATAGAGTGACCGACTTTGGAAAACTATATCCGCATATAGACTGCATGGTCAAAACGAATCTAGAATTCGAATTTCAAATCCAAAACCCAACAACTTATTTACTGTTTAGGGGCCATTAACCGAAAGACCAAAATTAAGGTCCTGCTTTCGATTAAGTATCTTGTGACGTCATTATTCTAAATCCAATATGGCGGAACACACAAAATGTACTTTTCGGCAATATCGGTATCAAATGAAAGGATTAGTTGAGAAGAATACGGATAAATTAAAATATAGCTATTGAAAGCTAAAATATAGCTATTGAAATCTTGTTTTTGAATAATTATATTTTATTATTATTTTAGAAGCTGGACCTACTAGCTATATTGGTTATTCTTATTAATAATAATTTCATCAATTGTTTGTTCTAATCAATTATCCTGTGTTCCATTTATGACTGTGGTATTCCATTCGTCTGTGACTGCTGTATATCATACTTGAACCGTGATAGTTGGATAGTTGAAGTTTTCAAACTCGTATTTCTGTTGCTGCTATAAAAAAATATTAAAAAACAGAAAAAAAATTGGGGGCTCCTATAAAACAAACGTAATTTTATTGCTTGTTCTTGCTCGATATTGACAATAGCAACAGGTCGACGCTTGAAATATTCACAGAATATACATATTTATACTCATTTTAATTTTTTTTTCATCTCACCCGCTCGGAAAAGCGAACTTTAATGCCCGAAATGCGGGCGGGAAATGCTATTATATTCCCTAGGCTGCCAAAGCATTTTCATTTTTCCCAAGGGAGACAAAGTAGTATGAAAATCCCTTCCGGCCCTAGGCTCGAAAGCATTTCCAAAGTTAAATTTGTTTGAGTTATCTGTGGTCAAACTCGTATAACGTGTCATGTCAATATCAAATGTCAAAGCTGAAGACTTCTTTTTTTAATAACACATACGATCAATAACGAAGTTCGTTCGTTAAAGTTTGTATAGGTAAATTAGTTTTTTTAATTTTACTTTTTCTTATAATATCGATTAAAATAATAACTCTTATTTAGTTTTATTAATTATAAAAGAAATCTAATTAAATCCTTCATTTTTCCTCATTGTTTATGTATTTATTGTTAATATATTTATAAAATTTTATATTATCTATGGTTCTTAAAAATTGTTATTTCAGAACGCATTCAAAATAAAAGTACAGAAAAAAAGTTTCTCAATTTTTTTTTTCTGATCTAGTGTTAGTTGTCTATGTTTTCAATCGAGATTAAATAATAATAGGTACCTTATACTTTTTTTTGGCTTTATTCATTATTTTTTGTTTTAACTTTAAAATAATGATGATGATTGAAGGTGGTTTCAGTAAGTGAAATTATTCAGAGTTACTAAAAACAACATTTAAAATAACTCGCAATGTCGATCTAAAGTGTTCTTCTGGTGATTTTCCTCGCTGTGGTGAGATGAAAAATTTTGTGTTACGTACGGGCGCAAATTTTTTTGGGTCTCGTGTCTTCGAATGCCTCGCTATGCTCAGGATTCTATTCTTTGAACCCCTCGCTGCGCTCAGGGTTCAACCCTAGAATCCTTCGCCGCTCGGCATTCAAATTTGACACTCGGCCCAAAAATCCACTTTGCGCCCTTGCATAACAAATAACTATTTTAATAAAACAAATATTTAACACTTTTTTTTGTTTAGCCCCCCTAAACAAAAAAAAAGTGTTTGCTTTTTTTGCCGGTTTTATATACGACGGCACGGAACCCTTCGTCGTGCGAGTCCGACTGGCACTTGGCCGTTTTTTTACAAAGGTAATTTCGAGTCCGATCGACTGAGGCGTGGCAGTTAAACAAATCGCAATCCATTCTGTATTGAGTTAAGAGCTATTAACGAATGAACCACTCAATTATTCAGCACTGAATCGGTCTGCCGTAATGGAGAGCTAACAGTATTGCTTTTTGAAATCGAAAATCCATTGCAGTTTTGATATTGGTGCTTTTCTGTTGCCGCTATAACGACAAGTCGTGCAAAAATACTTAAAGCAGCGACGAGCGTACATCTATGCATCTATGAATTTGTCAGTTGTAATAGAGTACAATTTTGCATGCCATCTTCGGCTTGGCAGCTGTCTGGCAGCTGTTTCAGAGATGGACATTTTGTAGAATAGCACTGAAGTACTAAGAAGTCGGTTTAAAAGAGAATAAAATAAATATTTAACGAGGTTCCCATACAGCAAACGTGATTTTTTGCTCGCTTTGCTAATTTGAGTTGTTTTGGTTGAATTAGTCTTGATGGTATGAAATCCTAAGTGTTACCTTTGATCAATCCTTCACCAATTATTAAACTGCCGGAATTGACATCTACTCTAGACAGGGCGAACCGCGAGAAAAACTGTCGCAAGTTTATGGGTGTCATTAGTACCAACAGTATATAAGGCCATGCGGTAGTTCGCTCAGCGACGAGCGGCGGTGGCGGCGGTTTTTGACAGTTGGCGCCACTGTTTGCTTGTATGAAAAAGGTTTACGTAAATGGTTCGGATGCCCATATCTTGAGTTTAGTAATCAGTGACTCACTAAGACAGTCACTAAATATCGCTCAAAATGACCATTTACGCCGTTAAAAGCCGGCAACGCATTCGCAGTTAACCCGATGCTGCAAATGTCCATTACACGGCGGTGATTGCTTAACATCGGATTTTTTTTTAACTAGAGAAAATAATATGAATACAAAGGTAGTCAGTGTGTTCAATAATATTTTAATACGTCTATAGCATTACAAGAATAAAATTTTAATTATTTTTTGCCAGGGAGATCTTTACATGTACGAAAACCCTGCAATACCTGAAAGTCGTAATTTAAGGTGACTCGTTCAATTTCAGCCAATCCCTCACAAACAAATCGAGGCAGTAAGTCAAAGGTGTAAGATACATTTTCGTTTGAACGTGGAATATTACACTTTGCATGTTATCCAATTGGGTACGGAGAAAAGGTGGCAGCCAAATTATTGTAAAACACTGGGAAGCAGAACAATGTGGAGCTTTTCCTTTGGGAGTAATTATGGAATTTAAAATTCTCTAACTCACCAAAAGATTTTAACCGTACTGAGTTAAAACTTAATTGCGAAATAAAAGAATTACGAAAAACTACGTAAAATTTTAATTCACTGGCACTCCCGTCGCATGCTCCTTAAGAAAAATCTCATCTTTTATATCGCAATTGTAAACAAATTCGGCCCGCTGATTGGCTGAATCGACTGTTTACATTTTTTCCAGTCAATCGGCGAGCAGAATTTGTTTACACACAGTGACCTAGCAGGTCATCAGTTGAGTCGTATCAATGATCGTTCGTTCAGGCTGACGAATGTCCACAACAGGGCAAAGGCCTCCTGCAATGATTTCCAACCGACACAGTTCTGCGTTATTTGTATCCAGCAACTTCCCGTGATGCCCTCTTATGCGAGGCCACGCTCACTTATCACGTGATCGAGCAAGCAGACGGCTGCCGCGCGCCGGCTAGGTTGCACGCGTTAATGCATAAACGGTCTATTTCACACGCTGCGTGCGCCCGATTACAAGGCAGCCTTAGTACGTCGAAAGAGAGTACAACTTTAGGTGCTTAGCGGAGGCGGAGTCAGGCGCTTTGAATTGCACTTTTTGTGTCAGCGCCTAGGGTCCCCGTTTATTTAAATTATTTATCTTCCAGAGTAAACCTTCCGTACTGTTAGGTATAATTATTGTATTCCGTGACGTTGGCCGAGGCGAGACCCGCACTCTCAGCCACTCGCCTCGCCTCGGCCAACGTGTAGAGTTAGAGTAAGGTACTGTAGAGAACACACATAAGTCCTACTGCAGTCGCAGTTTCTACAATCTACGTGTATCTATGACCGAACATATTGTGCAAACGTGAGTTGTTAAGCCGTCGTGTAAACTGACAAATGCCGCCGCATACGGGTCTGTTTGCGATAGCGCCGCCCGCTCTGTTGAAGTAAAGCTTATAGATGTTAGGCGGAACTAAGTCTCTAATATTGTTATATAAAATTCTGGTGTCACAGTGTTTGTATTTAACACAACTCCGAAACGGCTCAACCGATTTTTATGAAATTTTTTGTCTACATTCAGCAGGTCTGACTGTAGACAGGTCGTAAGGTATTTTTCATGCCCCTAAATGGCAAAACAACATTTGCCCGGTCAGCTTGAAAGTGTATTATTATAATTCTCTGATTACAAGCTTTCCAAAAGAAACATTTTCAACTATTTTCATTGATGCTCCGGCTCTGCTCTATTGGTATCGCATACCTTTAGTTAGTAATATTATATATTCGTTGCCTAAACAAACAAACAAACAAACAAACAAACAAACAAACAAACAAACAAACAAACAAACAAACAAACAAACAAACAAACAAACAAACAAACAAACAAACAAACAAACAAACAAACAAACAAACAAACAAACAAACAAACAAACAAACAAACAAACAAACAAACAAACAAACAAACAAACAAACAAACAAACAAACAAACAAACAAACAAACAAACAAACAAACAAACAAACAAACAAACAAACAAACAAACAAACAAACAAACAAACAAACAAACAAACAAACAAACAAACAAACAAACAAACAAACAAACAAACAAACAAACAAACAAACACTTCAGCTTTATAATAAGGTATAGTATAAATAGATGGTTAAATAGAACAACTCAAAAAGCAAACTTAATAACCTACTATCGTGAAGTAAATTTCGTCTACGATTTTACCGCGTTGAACATACGTACGGTATTCGTATTTTCAAACAAAATTGGAGGTGGCAACAAATCAAAAGTTGCAGACACACCGGCGCGAAGCGGCGTGCGGATAGCACTGAGTTATGGCCCAGTGGGCGCTGTGCTTATGAATGTTTAAGAGTTTTGGGTTAGGCGCGTAAATAATGTGCTCGGACGGGTCTATAATTTTGGGAGATGTACACGTTTTATTTTAAACCAGAAAACTATGTATGATGCGGGACTTCTCAGTTCGTATGAAACGTATGAAACTTTTAATGGACGTACTATATAAATTGTTAGTACGGTTCAATTAGACTTAATTTTTGTTTGCAATTTAACGTAGATTACTTTTGTCCTTGACACTTTTGCGCTAAATTGCATAGTTTTTAAAATATTTAAGAAAAACTGAAAAAAAAAACAAAACTTCCCGACGCCGTAAGGGGTGTAACTTTTTACCGAACAATACGTGGGACTGCATAGAACAATCTGGCATTATAATAATGCTTTCACTTTGAGTGTCCGGGTTCGGTCGTTTTTTGAGCTAATTGCGCCGTACTAGGCAGGATTTCTTGCGGAGTTTGTCTGAATAGGTACAACTGCAATGTCAGTTATTCTACCGTAAAGCAATAATGTTTCCTGCTGTGGTGCAACCGTATGCTACAGTATGTTTGTTTGCTACATTCCGCAAAGATATACCTGCTTCAATAAACACTAGAAATGAAAGGACTAGCTGTAAACTATAGAAAAGACTACTCGTGGTCATAAATAATATATACAATAAGTAATAACATATACAATAAAAAACACGATTTGTAATCAAAACATTATTAAACTCCCGGAAACGGAATGAGTACAACCACAATTATAGAACCCCAGTTATGAAATGTGAGAACTAACCCATGATGTACAAATAAACTGGAAAGAACCTTGTTGCATGCAAAAAGTCCTTATATTCTAGTCTCTTATCAATTTTATCGATTGGTTGATGTAGTTTTAACCATCTAATTTTTTACCTCTCTTTTTTCAAGATAAATTTTTAGTACCTTTTGACTCCACGAGTGGTGTAATAACGTATTGGCTGGTAACCTCATGCAGTCGAAACCGATCGTCAGGACATTAAGGGTCAAATTTCACCGCGGCGGAATGGAATGGAACCAACTTTGCAACGAAATTGTACATAGCATAATGAACTTTATGTCAATTAAACTTAAATTATTATTAAATGTCTTATTTAATCAGTTATAAACAAATTAAAAAAGAGCAAAAAATTCGAAATCCTCCCGAATTATCGAGAATTCCCCTAGCTACTGTAGGCACCATCTGAGGAATCCGCGGGAAGTGCGAGCGGGGAGTCGGTTGGGTCGATCACAGCAGAGCAGTGCCAAGCTTTTACCAAACAATTCGCTGGAATACTCGAGCATTCCAGCGAAATCGCGCGCCTTCTCGCGTTACGAGGAGAAATTGACGCTTTCATTCCATTCCATTCCGCTGCGGTGTAAATTGACTTTAAGTGAGGTGACTGCTGAGTTAAATCAGATTATAAATGAGCTCATCCATCAAATGTCACATCCAGAGAGATTCTATGGGTGTCCTAAAAACCCTGTTTATATTTCCAGTGCAGTGCTTTATCGAGGTTCGCTCATGCCTTATTTTTTCCAGTTTTCACCCGTTGTTGGTAACTGCGAGAGGTTTTAATGGATCCACGTACAATGCACCCGAGTTCTTGCACTTTAATCCCTTTGTAACTCGTATTAATATGATGATAAGAGCGAGAATCGATTGTGGATTCTGGTGATCCGATTATTTCGCTTGTTGTAAAAAGGTACTTATGAGCACCGGCTTATTTGCGTTATGAAGTTCGTTTAAGGATTTGTTGGATATTGGCGTTAGTTTACTACTTATTTTTGTGTTCTAGAAGTTTACATTGTTATACATACAGAATGTATTTTTTTTTTTGTTAAAACGTTCAATTAAAAAAACATCATATAAACCAAACCAAACAATTATATCTACACAATTTTGCTGTAACATTTATATTTTTTTGAAAATATAATTTTCGATACATATTTAGGGTTCAATACCAAAATGATAATAATGGAACCCTCGTGAGAGTTTCTTCGCCCGTCTGTCACACTCGATGATTTCAGTAAAACTATAAAGAAGTTTGAAATAGTAGTTTGAATTTGAATATTTGTTATTGGCCCAATATCATTGAAATAAAAAGATATTGAAAATTATTTATATTTATTTAAGAAAGGCACTAAAATCGGGAGATTAAATTTTCAAAGTGAGATCACTAAAATGTGTGGGATATCTTTAAAAGGGCTTTACTTTTATTTTTATTTACCATTATGCCTGATAATTTCTGACGTATTGCACAAAAATTCGATAAGCAGGCAGCAATAGATAAAGTAACAAACACTTGTAAAGTAATACGAGTACCAAAATAAATACTTTACCAACTCATTTAAAGTACTTACCATAATATATCTGTAAATTGTTTGAGCGTATACCTAATTTCCCCCAACCTCGCACCTACGTACCTACTCAATGAAAATCCCATCCGATCCGAAAATGCAAATCCGCTAACATGTTGGCAAACTTACCGGGCGTCTATTAAATATTAATTATTCAAATTATTTCATGATGGGATGGGAGGGATCTTACGAATAAATTTGCGATCCCGGAGTCGGTATGGAGTCACGAATTCGCTATTCGCTCAATCGTTTTAAGGCAGCCTAAAACACGAATTCGGTTCGACGGGATTCGGTGAATAAATAAAATAGTTGTGTAGTTGCGATGCTATAGTGTTTTAGCGTGGACATTTTAGTTATACCTTTAAGATAAAGACACACTAGGTCACACGTATGCAACGTGAGGTTGGAGCCTACTTGTCCTATGTATGCAACGTAAATGCAGATTGTATCTGACAATAAGACGCTGTTGTAATTTCTAAGAGTTAGTCTGCGTCTGCGACTTAGGGTGGGTCTGCAAGTCATGTTTTCTGATTCTGTTTGACTTTGAGGATGATTTATTGAGTTTGCCATGTTTATATGAATTAAAATTGCACCAAAAAATAAAAGTTAAGAAATGAAAGATACTGTTTAGGTTTATGAGATAAATAAATAAAGGGTCATACTACACGTAATTTCAAGAAACACACTGGTCACACGCGTGGGATAGTGTAAGATCCCTTTTACCTCTCTATACCGACTCCCCTAGATTCCCTGTCTATCCCCTAGAACCCTATCGTGCGGACACTGACGCGACTACGCGACGTTGTTCATAATGAGAATACATACCTACTATATGGTTGTACACAGTGTAATGCCACTTTACAGAAATAACATGAGTTATTATTTTTTTGAATGAAATAAATTAATACTGTATTTTGAAAAATCGTAGAACAAAAGTTGTTAGTGTCAATGTAAACAAGTACAGGCCGAGAGCGATTTGATATTTTTAAAATAACCCTGTATAGTATATACCGTATGAATGTTGTCACTGGTTATTTTTCTATTGTACTTATGTATAAGTATTAGATATTACGAAGAAACCGTTATGAGTTATCCCAGTACAATAAAATCTTCGGCTGCATCATCACTTACCATCAGGTGAGATCGCAGTCAAGTACTAACTTGTATAGTGTAAAAAAAATTAGAACTCGAGACTTCAACATCATTTTCACCATTTCAACCCCTTTTTATATCCCACGGCTGGGCACAGGTCGCCTCTCAGACTGAGAGGGGTTCGGCCATAGCCCACCACGCTGGCCAAGTGCGGGTTGGCTGGCTTCACACACCTTCGAGAACATTTTTGTGAACTATCAGGCTTGCAGGTTTCTTCACGTTGTTTTCCTTCACCGATAAGCAAGTGATATTTAGTTTCCTAAAAACGCATACAACTCAGAAAAGTCAGAGGTGCACTGAGCTATAACTGCATTTTTGCACTAAACTTGAGACTTATCGATGACAAATATTATCGATTGGCTTATGACAGGAGTCGGACCTCTCGCTTCCCGCCAACAATGCGCCAAGCGGAGAGTTTGTACAAGTTGTAGCACTAAAACAAATTGCACAGCAACAATGGAACTACGGTCGAGTGCAGGAATGCATCAGAACTATGTTTGACTACAACGGAGGTATATCGAGATTGCAGTTTGAATTAATTTGTATTGTTCTCACAGTGGCTGTTCCGGACAAACTATTGGATACTTCCTTTAAAAACAGGTAGGATGATGCAGCCGAGGATACCTCCGTAGATACCTGAAGGATGTTATCGTACTAACTTAGTACGAAAGGGTAAGTAAACTCACCTCCAACGGTTTCTACACAGCATCGCACCGGAACGCTGAATCGCTTGGCGGTGCGTCTTTGCTGGTAGGGTGGTAACTAGCCACGGCCGACGCCTCCCACCAGACCACACCTGAGCCAATTTAGGAATTATAAAATTCCAAAGTGGCCCGTGGCGGGAATCGAATCCGCGACCTCGTCAAATTGTCGATCGGCCATGTCATGCCCATACATTTTTGGAACACACACACACACACATACACACACGAACAGAGAGACACACACACGCACGCACACACACACACACATACAGAGACACACACACGCACGCACACACACGCGCGCGCACACACACACACACACACACACACACAGACACACACACACACACACATACTGTAGGCTTTGTAAACTTAAGTAACTTTGTTTTGAAATAAATAAATGAATTAATTAATGAAATTAAATTAATTAATAGACATATACCCTGGACGGGGCGGATCGTGAACGTGTAACACTACCGAATTCTTAGCATTATCTGGTACAGAGAGTTCTCAAAAGGCGTACACAAACAAAACTAACCACTAACAATGGAGTGCCTGAGACGTTTCCCGTCTATTTCACGAAAGTTTCGAGCTTTTAGGGTCGCCAAACACGGGCCACAAGCGACAACCACAAAAACCGTCTCGAGAAGCCAGAAGCGTTCACAAAGGTAGCTGAAGCGCGTGACAGCCACTTGTGTGGTTCTTGTGGCGCGCAATATCACAATGAACTGACTCGAACTAAATTTTTCGATTCAACTGAAATTCTCGCAATTAAACCTGAAAGAAAGTGTTGGCGTTTAGTGGGCGGTGTGAACCAAAAGATCTGAGCAGTGACGATTTGCAGCGTGTGGCGGCCACCGGCGTCATCGTGTGCGAATCCATATAGGGCTCCGTTATCCGTATCATTATATCCATAATATAACGTAGCAAGGTGATGATGCAGAAGACTCAATTATACCCTACTATTTATACTGTGTAAGGTTAGCGTGGTATGGGCATACGGAGGGATGAAAACCATGTTACTAAAAGAACGATGAATATGCTTGTGCAGGGGCGAAAAAGTAAAGGAAGACCGAAAAATAGGTGGATGGATTGCGTGAAAGAAGAATAGGTGGATGGCGTGCGTGTGAAAGGAGTGGATTGCGAGTTGACGGCTGACAGGAGCGAATGGAAGAAGACATGTTGTGCCGACCCCACATAATGTGGGAAAAGGGCAGGAAGAAGAAGAAGATTTATACTGTGTAAGAAGAGTAGTAATGGGTGTTCTGGATCATCGACCAAAAACGAGCAAAAATCACTTTTGATATATGGGAGCCCTCTTTAATCTATTTTAAGAATTTGTTGTTATAGCGGCAACGGAAGTACATCATCTGTGAAAATATCAAGTGTGGTAACTATCTCGGTTCAAGAGATACAGCCTGGTGACAGACGTACGGACGGCGAAGTCTCAGTAGTAGGGTCCCGTTTACCCTTTGGATAGGAACCTTAAAAATGTATGAAAACTACAGTGAAGACATTTTGTTGTTTGTGGCTAGTGACCCGTGTGCGGCGACACTTAGACTTTCCGCATACATGTTGACGCTGTTCGCCCCTCCAATTTTTACGCTGCGGCTAAAATTCCGAATACAAAATTGTGACGTCCGAAGCGTACGAATGCAAGTGGATTGGACTTTGATACGTCGTTCGTATTGCGTTTTCATTTGTCAGGAACGTCTTTTACTGGATTTGGAATGCCATTGTGTAGAGGCATCAGATTTAGGATGCTGATACACTAGAGATGTGCTCTCCTGCTATGTTTCGTGCCAAACCAATAGAAAAGGTTCATTGTGTTTTGATTCCATAGTTTAAATAATCAAATGTTTTTGGAAAATCAAAGTGGCGCGAAGTAACGCAAAAATATTCAGACTCAAAAATCAAATACTTACGCTAAAGGAAACATTGGTGTAAACTCACCTTTTTATTTTTCATTGGAGACTAATAACTTCATAGTTCCTGTAACAAAAAGAATCTAAAATGAAACATGTGATTGCTAACATCGTAATAATCTTATTTCCTATTAAATGATATTTGATATTTGAGTATCGCAACAAGCAAGGAGTAGGAATTTATGGTCAAAATTTAGAAAAGTGGCCGCCATTTTGAACTTTTTTGTTACTGGGCCGATTACTCTGTAAATCGATATTTGAGTATCGCAACAAGCATAGAGAACGAATTTATGGTCAGAATTAAAAAAAGTGGCCGCCATTTTGAACTTTTTTGTTACTGGGCCGATTGCTCTGAAAATCGATATTTGAGTATCGCAACAAGCATGGAGTAGGAATTTGTGGTCAAAATTTAGAAAAGTGGCCGTATAAAAATATGTTATGCTTTATACCTACTCGTACTAAATGAATAAAAATGAATAATGAAAATTCAGGCAAAGAAACTAGTTTTACAATTTTTTCTACTAGTAATAAGATCCCATTTTTTACGCTATGGGTACGGAACACTAAAAAGGAGTTGAAATAATATAATTATTATTTCACATCGATACCAGGAGTCCAGGAAACGAAAGTAGGTCGCTGCCCGCTCTCCGGCTTGCCCAGTGTATCGCATTTAATTTATTATGTGGCGAAAGTGTCCCGTCACGCCGGCTAATAGCCTGTTCGGAATTAAGTCCGTTACACGCCGAAAGAAATACAGCCAATTTTCGCCGAAAATATCTAAGCAATTTTCCCGAGCAAATGTTAGTTTACTGGCATTCGAAAGTGGTTAACGTTTTTGTTACAGGCCCAGATCTGTTTAAAAAGTTATTTATATTTTAACAAATAAACCTTTCATTTTGATTGCGCCATTTTTCTTATATTCTATTTTCAATACAATAATATCAATAATAATTAAATCTAAAATGTACAACTAAACTCTTAAGTGAAAAATATTTACAAAAAAAAATGTATACACCGTCCAAATGCTCGCTGCTCAAAACACTGGCGCTATTGCCTCGCTCGCTCGGCTTAGCCGTTGGTTTCTTTTAATTCTTCTAAGAATAACATTTTTAGTTCAGTAACATAAGTAATCACATTTCATTGTAAGATTGACTAAGTTAAGAATTTTATTAGACTGAATTTTATTGCTTCTTGGATCGGGACACGGCGAAATAGCATAGAAGCCGCAAAACTTACAAAAAATAAAAACTAGCCATAACTCAAACAGTTACTAACTTTAGTAGACCAAGCAATTTAATTTTTTTTAATGTTTTACACCTACCGGTGTAAATTAGGACGTAGTTAAATTTATTATTATTTTTATAACCTTTAGGTAATAAGGGAGAAATCATTTACGTAGCAAAACGACGTTTGCCGGGCCAGCTGGTACTATTATACTATAATAGTTACGAATTAACTTTAGCTTCAATATAGTTTTATTTATAAACATATTAACAACCTACTTAGTTTGCTTTATTCAGTTGAGAGAGGAAATTGGGAGCGCGCCGATTCCGTCCGGTCTATTTCCCGGCCTATTTTGTTCCTGTCAATCCGTTCACAGAAATAGATGGGAATGGAAACGATAAACAGACAGTCTGAGTCTTAGTTACAAAAAAAAGTCTAAGTCTTAGTTGGTTTTTCATGTTATTTCTAGGGTTCCGTACCTGAAAAAGGAATAGGTTAATTAATTAAAAAAAAAACACTTCAAAATTAACAGTTTATATGATTTAAGTATATGGTTTTCTCAGGGATACTTTTATCAGAACTGTACTAAATTGAACGGTCGTTACACCCAGTCAAAAGTAATGAGGTAACAAACATAAAAAAAAATAAAGTCAAATTGAGAACCTCCTCCTTTTTTGAAAAACAGAACCTTCATAGGGATCACTTTGTTGTCCTTCTGTCTGTCTGTTTCTTATGACCCTTTATTTTATTAACTTTTAAAGGTATCGACATGAAATGTAAATGTTTGTAGGAAAAAAAATGCTCACCGTCATTACAATCAAAAAAATTGAAAAAAGATTTACTTTGGAAAATCGGGGCTTTTAAATTTCAAAATGAGATAAAAGAAAAAATATTGAGTGGGTTATCTGAAAGAGTATTTGTTATGGTTGATAGCATTTGATTTATTAAACGAATGGCTAAGATTAGCCATGTCCATTGCAAATGTTATGGTAGAACACCACAAAGATTTATCCTCAGATTCTAAACCACGTATCTAACAGTCCTGATGCCTACCATGTCAGTATAAGCCGACACGCGTTACAATGTAAGCTCCCGTATTGCAGACTCGGTAAACACACACTGCATGGCTTAGGCTTTAGTACTCCCAGCTTACGAACAGATTAGGCACTGGTCTTACCACCGTCAGGCCAGGCGCACTGAAGTGTGAAGCTATAAGTAGCAAATAAATACGTAGCGCGCCCCGTCGATGAGTTACCCTGATGTAGCCAGCAATGTGTCGATGGTCGGAAGAGATAGAGTTACACGATGTAAATAGCGTCAAGGCACAGTGTTACACGATTCTGTGGTCAAAGTTAGGTTAATGTAAGTGTAGTAACAAGCGCTGTTGCGACCTACAGCCATATAGCCATATTTCTTTGTAGGTATATGACGTAATAATATTTCGATTCGATTCGTGGAATGGTACAAACGAAAATGTATTAGAATGACAGTTGTCTACACAAAAGTCAAGTGACAAGTTCGCAATTTTTAGGGTTCCATACCAATTGGTAAAAATGGAACCCTTATGGTGAGACTTTCTCCGTCCGTCCGTCCGTCTGTCACACTCGATTATTTCAGTAAGTATTCAAGCTATCGACTTGAAATTTAGAATAGTTATAGGCAATAGTGACGCGACGTCATAACAATCGTAAAAATTTGAAAATTGTTTTTATTTCTATTTAAAAAGGGGGGAAAACCGGGTCGACAAATTTTCAAAATGAGATAACAATATTGAGTGGGGTATCATATGAAAGGGCGTAACTTGTGTATACTAAAACAAATTTTTATTTATTTTTATGCCTGATAGTTTTTGATTTATTGGGCAAACTGTCGAAAAAAATACCGTTCCCCCCCCCCCCCTTATCTCCGAAGTTTACCAATCGAAAAATCTGAAATAATTATGATCAATAGAAGTAAACGTATATTTTACAGGAAAAATAAAATCAACTCGCTAACTAATATACTTTTTTTGATAATAACAATAATTCGCCAAAAACAAAGTTACGTTTGCGGTTCGCCAACAAAAGTGCCGATATGTAAATTCATGAACAAAAGTGATTCTTTCAATGTTTTACTTCTTTTATGGTATGGAACCCTCGGTGCGCGAGTCCGACTCGCACTTGGCCGGTTTTTTTTTTTTAATTTAGTTCTATCTTATTGTTGGTACTGGCTTTTTAAAAAGTTTATAGTTTTAAATTGGCTCAGGTTTGATCTGGTATACTTCGGCCGTTCACCCGCAGCTGATTACCATTTGGAGGTATCTTTAAAGGTGTGGTGATTGTATGTCCAAACAATCGGTGCAGGCAATAGCCCTCTTACGGCCGAAATTAAAACTACTACCAGGAGATAAAAGTTTGGTAGAGTTCATGTAAATTTTTCGTGTTGGATAGAGAAAGTGTGACTAAAATAGGTTATTAATATTAGTGAGAAAGCTACAATACAATTTCTGTTTTTTAAAGCTTAAGTTCTCTCTCGCTTATCATCAGTGGTGTGACGAATGCTTACATAGAATCGTTTTGAGCGTTTGGCGTTGTTCGTAATTCAATCGAATCGGTGCGGAACCGCAGTCGATGTGCTGATGAGTAGTCGATTGATTTTTGAACAAACAACATTGATTGATTGATATTACAAATCCCATTATCATCATCCTTCGTGCCACGTAGAGCACGTAAAATAATAAACCTGACGATAACTTTGGTCTTTTTCTAAGCTCTTATACCATGTTTTATTTGGTGCGATTGAATGACACTTTGACGACCTCAGATATGCGCAGAACGACTACGATTTCGCATTGTGATGTCAACATCTCCTGACGATGTCCCGCGTTGTCGGGACGAAACGTGCGACGAAGAAAGTGTTAGAAAATTGTGTGTGGTGTTTCATGTGGGTAGTGTTTCTTGTACCATACAGAATCTTTTCAAGTAGCGGATTATAGCAAAACAAATTAATCTGCCCTGCTAATAAATAAATGACTCTATATCATCGGTTGCGTCGTCACTTAAACATCAAGTGACATTACAGTCACGAGTATTAACTTCTAGTGCGTAATAACAAAACTAACCTGACATTTTTACATTTTTTTTCACAAAAGCGAAAACCCTCTATATCTACGCCTTCTAAATATAGTGTTCCACCTTCTTCCACACGTGTGTTAGAAATGTTCTACAAATCCTATCGCCGTACTCATAAACCTAAATCGTATTATTATAACTAATAGATAAAAATAGTCAAGATATCCGAACATTTTACGTAAACGTTCTTCATACAAGAAAATGTAGCGCTATCTGTCGAAACTCCTGCGAAATACATATTTATTTTTTTATATATTTTTTTTATCTATGTGTCTGTGGTCACCTTGCCTGCAATATTATTATTAATTAAAAAAAAATAGGTCTTTGCCTATCTACCTATGCTGACTTCTGACGGGGGAGGGTGCAAGATAGTCATTCTTGCTCCCATAAACTGGCGACATTTTTTCGCGCTGTTCGCCCTGTCTTTATTGTAGTATACAAGTCTGTACTTATATTTTATATTATAGTGTTTTCACACACTTAGGAAATTATTCCTATAAATATATTATAAGCATATTTAAATTTATAGGAATAATTTCCTAAGTGTGTGAAAACACTATAATATAAAATATAAGTAGTAAGTAACGGCAAGGCGTCATTACTCGTTCGAAGTTAGCTCCATTGGTATTAATGGGACTTCGGCATATTTGAATAACTGTAATGTTTTCAGATAGATGGCGTTAGTTCTGCCTAAGAACGAAAAACAATATGCATCCGAATTTCGTCGTGGTGAGACAGTCTCGCGTAGCTCAGAGGAAGAGCACCTAGCCGCGATAGCTAGGGGACGTGGGTTCGAGTCCCACGGCGAGTGAAATTTTGATGCATATTTAAATTTATAGGTATACAAGTCTGTGTTTTAACTATTATTTCGCAAGAATTCTTTGAAAGCTGTTTAGTTTATGAGGAAAGTTGGTGCGTTGTAATTAAAACGCACAGCTCTCAGCCTCAAACAGCGTTGGAGCGGCGTGTATGGAGCGGATAAAGAAATGGCGGTCCAGTTATTTTTTTAATTAAAAACTACCTTTGGTTATAACATGGGAAATTGCCATGGCAGGTTAGCGAAGCGTTTTATCAAGGACTAGCAAACGCCCGCGATTCCGCTCATAGGTATATTTTAGTTCCGTACCCAAAGGGTAAAAATGTACCCTACGGGATTAAGACTTCGCTGTCCGTCCGTCCATCAGTCACTAGTCTGTATCTCTTGAACCGTGATACTTGAACCACAGACTTGAAATTTTCACAGGTGATACGTATTGTTTGTTACAAAAATTGATGTAACCATATCTGAGAAAAATGAGATTATGTATTTGCAGAGGCAACTTTGGTATTTTTTTTCTATCGAGTGATGATTGCAAAATTGTTTCGGCATTAGCCACCATATCAGATATACTTTTAATTATTGTATCCACGTATTTTTTAACAGATATAAGATGTATGGATTTTACATAAAACGATGCTATACAAACGCAATTTGCCAAAGTTATCTGATCGCAGCGCCTTAATAAAGCAATATTCACCAGGTAAATTCACCCGTCCGTCATTTCAACTAAGGCTTTAGCAGGGTTTACGTGAAAATACGCCGAGTCGAATGGCCTGATAGCCGGGCTATTGGCGGTGCGCCCTGATTAGTCCGACTGAACCTTTCATCTGAATTGAAAGATAACACGACACCGCGTCATGCTGGATGTTTGAACCTTAGATGTCATTCACAGGGTGCCTGGTCTTTGTTGAACAGTATCTATACAAATTTACTAATTTTTTTTTAGTTACTCATTTGTTTGTTTGATAAATAATTTCTCTTTGCAATTTCTCCCTATTTTATACAGCCTTCCTCAATGAATAAAATGGATGGAACTTAAAAAGAATTTTTCAATTCGGACCAGTAGTTTCTAAGATTACCGCATTCAAACAAACAAAAAAAAACAAACAGTCTTCAGCTTTATAATATTAGTATATAGATTCCCAAATTAGCTCAGATCTGGTCTGTAGAGCAAGGCAACTGCGCTGCATCTTCACTTACCATCAGGTGATAATAGCAGTCAAGTTTTTGACGACCTCCGTGGCGCAGGGGACGCACGCTCGGATTCGAGTGGGAGGTCGCGGGTTCGATTCCCGCCACGAGCCACTTTGGAATTTTTGTAATTTCTAAATTGGCTTAGGTCTGGTCTGGTGGGAGGCTTTGGCCGTGGCTAGTTACCACCCTACCAGCAAAAACGTACCGCCAAGCGATTTAGCGTTCCGGTATGATGCTGTGTAGAAACAGTTGGGGCGACATAACTTACTTACCCCTTCCAAATTAGTACGCTAATATCTTCGGCTGCATCATCACTTACCATCAGGTGAGATCGCAGTCAAGTACTAACTTGTATAGCGTAAAAAAAAAGTATTAACATGTAGAGTGTAAAAAAATGTGATAATGATGATCTTATTTGTGTTTATGAGGTATCAAACGTATTGCAGAGTATAGCACAATAATTTAGTGGTTCATAAATGCGTGACATTTTCAAATGATAATAAAATGTATGGCGTGATCCCGAAATACAATTAATTAAGTTCACAACATGAATGCCTCACTCCACAGCCCCGAATGTGTACAAATAGTTGGGCCTATTCATGACAACTAATGCTTTTATTGTATGAGCCCTTTTATAGTCCAGTGAACTATAATCGTGATAAAAACCCTACTTTGCGAAGCTCAATTGAGTGTGTAAAACATCACAGTGAGTAAAAAGGGTAATCGCCAGAAATAAATATGGTAGAGGAACTTTTCTTTAGTTCATGCTATGAGGTTAAGAATTATGATTATTTTTAGGGTTCCGTACCCAAATGGTAAAAAACAGGACCCTATTACTAAGACTTCGCTGTCCGTCCGTAAGTCTGTCACCAGGCTCTCTTGAACCGTGATAGTAAGACACTTGAAATTTTTACAAGATATGATGTATTTCCGTTGCCGCTGCAACAAAAAATACTAAAAATATAATAAAATAAAGATTAAAAGGGGTCCCCATTATACATGATTTTTTTGCTCGTTTTTGGTCGATGATCAAGAACACCCAATATTACTCTACTTTTATAGTAGTAGTAGTAGAAGGGTGTAATTGAGAGTTCTGGTTTCAGCATAGCATTAGCAGTATGAAATTTTTCACATTTGTATGGAGTTATCGCCATACAAATGTGACACAAGAGCCTGTATATTAGGCCTATGTGAAATAAAAGATTTTGATTTTTTTTTTAATTTTGAAGCATCGTCATAGTTATATATATATGTACGAATCGCACTTGGCCGGGTTTTTTTCCCCTTACTACATACATAATATTACATACTTCTTATATGTACTAGAGCGATATCTAAAGCTTCCCTTTGGGCAATTAAAACCAATTATTGCCCAAACAGCTCCAAAAGCAAAGCCGAAGCCTCGCCAATGAAAATGACTGCCAATTATTAACAATAGAAAATAAAGAAAACTTCAAAAAAATTACTACCCAACTGAAATTATACCTTACATTACAGCTATACTAAAACAATGCCCTCGTTGTTTTCTATAACAAAAAAACGCGATTCCGTGACGACTGGACACTCTGGACACATTTCACCCGACCATTCACAGTTCAGTGAACCCAAATATTGATAGCAGTCGTTCCACTAAAATACCTTAGCAATTGACGTATACACAGGAACCGGCGGACCACGCGAAAAACGTCGCCAGTTTGGTGTCAAAAATGTTTGTTTTGACACCAACAGCGTCATTTGTAAGCCAACTGTCTATAAACCGCGGTCTACATCACAGATCACTATACTTGTTATACTTAGTCCACACGCGAGTTTCCACAATGAAGATTTTCACGATGTTTCGGCATATTAGTGACAATTGGCGCTACTTTTTTCTTGTACGAAAAAGGTTGACGTTATTGACATCTACTCTATAGACAGGGCGAACCGCGCGAAAAAATATCGCCAGTTTATCGGTGTCATTAGTACCAACAGTATGCCACGCGGTAGTTCGATCAGCGGCCACCTATATTATTTTGACAGTTGGCGCTACTGTTTTCTTGTATGAAAAAGGTTTACGTAAATCGTTCGGATGGGCTCATCCTCTGGTTCATGTCGGTGACCTTAGCGTAGTCTTGCGTACCTTTAGTTCGTGTGGCTAAAGCACTTGAAGTCAATGAGGCGAAAAGGGACTGCGGTCGGACCACGTTCGTATCTTAGGGTTTGCTAATAAAACCTTTCTACACCTACACTGAAATTGCGTGGGCTGGGCTTTGTTCACAACTTAGCTTAAATTTCTCGTTTTTTAAATGTCCAACAGTAAATGTTGACTACAATCATGTCTGATGAACAGCAATGATGGGGTCTAGAATGAAGCGCGCTTGCCTAGAATGCCTATTCACTCTTCTCTTTAAGTCACTCAGATTATACTTGGCTGGGAACACGGAAGTTGGAAGGGGGGAAGGGAAGTTGTCATCACATCTTAGAGGCTTAGAGGTTCGTATCAGAAACGTGGAAGAAAAACGTTTCGTTCGAGTACGCTGGGACAACAACTGCACATAAGGACGCCACTTCTCACGGATTGAATTTGGAAGTGTGGGTTATTTTGCAATGGTTACTAAAAATGAAGGTAAATAAATATCCTCAGGTTTATTATCGGCGCCTTTGCGACAATCTAGAATAAAGATTAATCTGTATTCATATGGTGGAAACTTAGGTCATCGTTTTAGTGCATAACTGTATTTTTATTATTTATCTAAAGATAAATAATAAAATCATACATACAACATACTTATCTTGCAACCTGAATTATAAATATTTCATACCATCACGTGCTCGTACGTACCACCAGAAAATATACATTATTATTTATATCTACCTATATATAAGGGAAGTACCACGCACTCTCACAGATGTTCTGCATTATTTCTGTTAATAATACAAGTTTTATTGTTTTGTAAAACTTGCACTATTTTAAATATAAATGCGGAAGAATTATATCCGAGCGAAATATTTCTCATTTTTCGTGAGCACATTTCGCTTCATTGTATGCCACGGCCACCATTGTTGGATAGACGCGGCTTTGGACATGTCCCAAAAAATCACTAAAAGCATTCCCTTATATTGTCTTTATACGAGTATACCAGTACGTGGATATGACGGGCTCCAAATGATTTACTAGAGAAGAACAAGGGAAAATAGACTGCAGTGTTATGATACAGCTTGTTATTTAGGCTTTCTAATTTAAATCTACTCGTAAAAAGACTATGTTTCAATTAAAATGACTGTGATGATCTAAAAAAAGCTTTTAAAAATCGGCTAAGTGCGAGTAAAGTCGCGCATCGAGGGTTCCAAACTACAACACACAGACTTGTCAATGTACCAGTACTTTTGATAACGAAACGTAAACCTAACTTTGTATGTATGCTTGCATGCTTATAATTTTATATTGTATACTAACCCCGAGTACAACATAACTGTTCCAAATGACATGGCCGGATTCTGCCCTCAAAAAAAAAATATTCATGGCTATTGACAAACAGTACGTCATATTAAAGCTTATAATTATGCCTTTACAATCGTTTAGTTTTTATGATCAGAAGACTTGCGAGAGACATAATATCAGCATAACAACTTCCAACAAAATGTGCCTATATATTTATAATAGCAATAATTTTTTATTAAAAAATTGTTCTTCAAAATGTTTACTCGCATTTTCTAAGCTTTGTAATATGAAAAATTTGTAAGTTCATAACCAATACGCATCATTTTTTAATAAAAAATCATTGCTACTAAAATATATAGGCGAATTTTGTTGCAAGTTGTTATGCTGATATTATGTCTCTCGCAAGTTTTCTGATCATAAGAACTAAACGATTGTAAAGACATAATTGCACTTTGTATATTTAATTCTCAATATAAGTATAACACACTTGTAGTACTTTCATTGTATACAGCAACTTCGCACTTTCAGATATTCAGTTTATTATCTATTTTTAAAACTTACCGCCCGACACACCCACGTTGGAACATGTCGTCCGAGCGAGCCTCATTCTTTTATTGTGCGCGGCAACGAGCACTCGACTACAAAAACACGTCTCGTTTTTGTTAATTTAGGTTCAAAGTGAAAAAAAATTAAGTGTTCAGTGTTAAAACTTGCTTAATTTTCTATACTGATAATGCTTAGACGCTAGTAAAAATTATTATTATAACAAAAATAAAATAAAATCAAATCATATAATTGTGCATTCATCTTCGTCAGACTCCGAGGAAAGAGGGTAAGTGAAAATTAACCTTTTTTCCCAGATATCACATCAACTCAAATATCAATGCTGACGAAAGTGTGTCCAAAAATTGAAATCCTAAGGCATCTCTAAGCTAACTTGGAGGGTATCACATTGAGGTTATCACGAAAGTATAGCATGATGCGCGAAATAGTCCAGGCATCTCTAAGCTAGCTTGGAGGGTATCACGTTGAGGGTACCACGAAAGCATAGCATGATGCGTCAATGCTCCTGGAGGTTGACTGCGGGTCAACACGAAGGATTTAAAAAAAAAACTCAAAGGACTTTGCGGATACCAACGGGGGACGATGTCGGTGTGGCGCTGTTCTCGGCTTCACTACAAGTGGCTCCGCATGACCTCCAGGACTTTGATCCCGAATTGCTATCGGCGCTCAGTCACAAGAACTATATTAATGGTTAGTCCCGACAGTTGTAAAATTCTAGCCGACCTTCATTGCAAAGAATCAAATAGTTTATTTGATATACTTGCCTGGCTTATGAATAGCCAGTTAAATGTTATAGCCTTTTATCAGTGATAACTATTTCACGACTTAAAAACTAATTCCACGAGGGTACCAACGCGTCGAACTTTTGTAACTATGTACCTACAACAATAATGTTTAGATTTTGTGGTGGAAAATAATTTTACTTACTTTCGAAAATTAATGTTCAGATTGTGTAATGGGATGATAATTTAACTGTTAGCTCAAAACTCAATAAGTTAACAATATTATGTATAATGTACCATTAGTCTGAAAGTTTCATTGAAGTGAATTGTTAAATTCTTTCTGAAACTAATAAAAATCTTAAACCACAACGCGTCCTGAACTGAGAAGAAGCTTAAGTATTGACAAATGACATTTTGTTTCGACAAATGATAAGTAATTAAAGTTCACGAACGGGACCAGATGTTTTTTCGGAGAAATAGTTTCGGGCATTATACTAGTTTCAATGGTTACTGATCGTCAGGTGTTGTAAATAAAGAAACCAGCAGGGCGCGGCGGGCGACTTTGCTATCGACACCCACCGCTGGGACAGCGCAATCTCGTTTCTCGAGAAACTAGCTGGCCCCCTCTCGTTACGACTCGGCCAGCAGGGGGGGGGGGGGCGTGACACACTTGAGTATTGGCGATCAGTCGCGAGGAAGATGCGACGTGACAGCGAGTTTCCAGCATCAGCCACAACAACGACCAGGTTCATCGACGACGCTAGACATTAAGGTACCTATATGCCAGTTGTCTTCAACATTTTGAAGTTTATTGGTTACATATCACTGACAAGGAATCCGTCACGATCTATAATCTAGAATTTCGGGAGCTATAATAAGTGAAGACTATTTTTTGACTTTCACTAGGTGTACAAATGTACGTACATTCAATAAAATATTTTAATGAATTGAACAAATTAAGGAACTAGCTCCAAAAAATTATTAATACATAATACCATTTTAAAAAATCGTACACTAACACAGTGTACCGCCTTTACACGTTCACAGCAAAGGAAAAGCGACAAATGTCTTTGACAATCGACATTTCATTTTTGGGTGAGATAATGTGAGAGTGAGTCACTGCATGTTCGATTATAGTTAAGATGTGTCTAACCTCAAAATCTTACGTAGTAAAAGATACATTCTAAATTTAAAGGCGTTGAATGAATTTGTAGTTCAAAATCTTTTGAAATTGATAGTTCATAGAACAGCTTACAAGCGAATACCTAAAAAGGGTTTTATGCCTATGAACTGAAGAATCTTATTTTAAAGTACCGATTCATCCTTGGCAAAATACACAAAGAAGTTGTGACTCATCTCAGATACTTACCGCGGTTTTTTCATGAAGATTTGTTAGGTGTTAGAGTGTTAAAGTTATTTACTACCCTCAAAACAAGCTCAGTTTCCTGGTTTTATTTTAATTTCTGACGATATGGCAGTATCGTTACCGCAAACTATGACGTGAATGATGTAACAATTCAAATTCTGTAAAGAATTTTATACGCTTAACGCGTTGTATCACCTAAGAGTTAAGCTTAATTCCGATTAAAAGTCCTAGTCCGTATGAAAAATTAGACTTTAGACGCAGCTGTTAGTCCATCATCGGTTATTCTATCAGATGGCCAGTGGTTACAAAACATTTTTTTTTAAGTCATCTAACTCCCTTAAACCTAAAAGGTTGAATTAGTGATTCACACGATTTCCCGGTCTAGATGAAAAGTAATTCTTTTAATTAGAGAGATTTTTGTTTTTGTAATAATTAACGTTAAGATGAATCGAAATACCTCTTTACAGAGTTGATGGCCATATTTTTCGATACATTTATTTTGATACACATGATTTACATCAGTTGCTTAGGGGATATCAAATATCCTCATTTAAACGATTGGGTTAATTGTTTCTTATATTGAAATTAAAGATAATCAAAAAGCTGACGAAGAGTTACAACCAGTTAATGGGATTAAGCTATCGCTGTAAAATTATATACTTCAAAGTTATTCAAAGAATTTATTCCAATTCACTTTAAAGTTATTCAAAGAGTTCAATCCAGTTATTGAATTTATCGCTTCTTGCAAAAATGCGAAATGTTATCAATACGAATGATGTCTGAACCCAGACGTCTTAGAAACAAACGCATTCTGAACATTTTGGAACACCAAGTTTACCTTTGCTTTTCTATCCATTCTTCTAGAGTTAGAATGCTTAAAGATACTATTATAGACAATGCTTAAGGCATACATCGTCTAAGGGCCTTTACAACTTAGGGTCTTCTCCTTTTACATAAAGTGTCAAAAGATTTACTTCTTATAGTATATTTATTGATAATAAATAAATAAATATGGTCTTTTCGTAGAGAACCACAATTCATAGGAATTACTGTGGGAAGTTCTCTGAAGGCATTAAAGAAAAAAGAAGGACATTTTGTTGGAATTTTTAATAATTTATATGTTTCAAAACTTTTGTGTGATTTACAAAGTTTTGTGGCAATACTGCTTTAATAACGACAGAGACCCGTACAATCCGTAAATTATAAGTCAACCTCGTAATTTCCAACAGAACAACTTGTTAACGACGTAGCATTGTGACGTCGGCATTGAGTTTAATTTTTTGCTGATGATTTTGGGTCAAATTAACAAATTAAAACAATGCTAAAAGGAATAAATAAATTAACGTCAAATACTACATAGGATCCTAAGATCGTATGCTAACACATTGCTCAATGGGTCTTAATAAGAGTTAATTGATCCTGTAACTTTATTAGCCTTAGGCAGTATGCACATCACATATAATGAAAACATTAATATCAGTAAAAGTTAGCATTATTGTATAAATCAAGAAAATTATTGAATTTATACAACGTCGGCTACCACTCGTGGCCAACCAGTTTTACTCATACCATAAATAAATAATACAAAAAGCCTTTTTTTATTATTTGATTAAATTTCTTAATATTAATTAAAAGCAAGATGAACAATAACCTATGCAATCAATAATATAAAACGTAACTAAATTAATATTTTTTTTAATTATAAATTTAGTGTAAATCATAACATACTTTAACGAAATTATAAAAATATGCTACAGCTTTGAAAAACAAATCGATATGTTGGTTATAAAATCTTAGACTAAAACATACGATAGACAACCTCCTGATAACGTTTAAGCGACGTCATAAGGTCGCCTGCAAACAGACCACCACGGAACAGATGCTGGCGGCGGTCAGTATAAGAACGTGTCTGCCGAGGAATATGCTCTCTCACGAGAGGGGTCTGCGTTTCAGTTCACTCAGAACCAGGTACGCAACACTTTCGAGGTGAGCACGTAGTTTGTTGCTTGACCTCATCAGAAAGACAGTCGGTAGGTCACAATTATTGCAGACTTTTGCTAAGTTTTATAACCGCCCAGTGAGCGATGATGCTTCATTCACAAAAGCTATTTTGCTTTCTAATCATTAATCATTAACATTATTTAAATAATGTGACTGTTTTATTAATCCAGTGAATTAAACGTAAAGATTGGTTAATTAAATTCTTCTGTGGTATAAAGAGGACATATTATAATAGAAAACAATTTACAATCTAAACTCGCCGGCATATTTAGCGGAACATAAAAAAAAGGTTTGATATCAGTATCATATAAAGTTGCTGGCTGGTTTATACGTTATTTAATTTAAAAAGAAATATTTTCAAATTAAGTAAACAACTGAACATCACATTTTATGCAATTGTTTTAATTTTATTCAAATACACCTTATCTGGAGCGAACTTCGAGTATTTCTTCCTTCTGAGTTTGATTTAAAATTTCATTGAAATACTGTTTTTTGTTAGTTTTTTTTAATCGCGTATCTTTCTGGAGTTGATGACTGAATTATGCCTGACTTAGCCCCAACGGAGATTGCCAGGGCACTCGAAATGCGAAGAAATGGTCTAACCTACAGAGTGATATCCAGAGATCTTCGTCGACGAGTTTCAACGATCCATCGCAGTATCCAACGGTTCAGGGAGACCGGTACTTATGTGAGAAGAGCAGGACAAGGCAGAAAAAGACGCACTTCGAGTAAGGATGATCGTTTCATTCGGCTTCGTGTACGTAGGAACCCCCGTTTGACGGCCGTCCAAGCCCAACATGAGTTAGAAGCAGTGCGGGGTGTAACCGTAAGTGAGCGTACGGTACGAAGAAGGCTCGAAGAAGCTGGTTTGGGTTCATTTGTGCCCGCCAAGGCTCCAAGGCTCGAGGTAAATCATCGTAGAAACAGGTTAACTTTTGCTCAGGAACATCGACTTTGGAACGCGGACCAATGGAGTAAGGTATTGTTTAGTGATGAGTGCAGAATTCTCTTAAATCAAATTGACGGCAGGCAAAGAATATACAGACGCAAAGGAGAACGATATATTCAGACAAATTTTGAAACTACAGTTGCATACGGTGGTGGATCAATAATGGTTTGGGCGGGCATTTGTTTGGGAGCTCGCACAGACTTGGTAGTGATTGACAGAGGGAGTCTGACTGCAGACCACTATATCAGAGAAGTTTTAGAAGAAAATGTCGTACCGTTTGCCCCATATATCGGTGACGATTTTGTTTTTATGCAGGATAATGCTCTGCCGCATACCGCTCGGGTAACTCAAGCTTATCTGAATGATATGAATATCACTGTTATGGAGTGGCCGGCGAGATCACCGGATATGAACCCAATAGAGCACGTTTGGGACTTGCTGAAAAGAAAAGTTAAGTCCAGAATTCCAGCTCCTGCCAACGTGGGAGAACTGCGAATCGCCGTAGTTGAGGAATGGCGGAGACTATCCCAGGAGACCATCGATTACATCATTCTCAGTATGCCTAGACGGGTAGAAACTTTAATAAGAGCACGTGGAGGAAATACGCGATATTAATCACCATTTTTCTAATTTAATTAATTGTAATTTTAATATTAAATTTCACTTTTCCAGGTTACATGAATAGTTCAAAAATGTACCATTTTTCACAAATAGCCTTTACTCGCAAAATCTGTTCTTAATGTGATCTCATTTTAAGTAAAAACAAATGAAACTTTAAATAACAAAAGAAGTGTAGTAAGTAGATTTTAAAATAAAACCATATTTTTTTAATTATGGACCTTTTTTTATGTTCCGCTAAATATGCCGGCGAGTTTATTTATGTACACAATTTAACAAAAATTTTCATCTCTAAACATCTACAAGTGTGTTATACTTATATTGAGAATTAAATATACAAAGTGCAATTGATGATTAAACGAACTTACCTGTAAGTGAAGTTCTATCACAATTGTATGAGTATATTTAATTCGAAGATATAAGGTCCCTCCCATACCCAAAGCCCATAAGTATTACGAAAATTTTGTTAAATGTACTCTAAAGAATGAGGCTCGCTCGGACGACATGTTCCAACGTGGGTGTGTCGGGCGGTAAGTTTTAAAAATAGATAATAAACTGAATATCTGAAAGTGCGAAGTTGCTGTATACAATGAAAGTACTACAAGTGTGTTATACTTATATCTTCGAATTAAATATACTCATACAATTGTGATAGAACTTCACTTACAGGTAAGTTCGTTTAATCATCAATTATAAGCTTTAATATTACGTACCGTTTGTCGATGGCCATGAATATTTTTTTCCAGGGCACAGCTCCATACAGGTTTCGGCCATGTCCTTTCAGTCAAATTGGTTAAGTAGTTGCGGCATGAAGGAGTTACAAACATACACACATACACACACATTTACACACATACCTAGGTACAAGCTTTCGCTTAAGTATAATATTAGTGTGACATCTTCTTAATATATATAAATCTCGTGTCACAATGTTTGTCCTCAATGGACTCCTAAACTACTGAACCGAATTAGTTCAAACTTCGTGAATATCTGTCATTTGGTCCAACTTAAAAGATAGAATAGTTTTTATCCCACGTGGACGAAGTCGCGGGCATCAGCTAGTATATTATATTTCACGCTAAATAAGCGTGACGTACGTACAGTATGTAACACGTTGCTTACAGCTAGACGATACTATTATAATATAGATCAATTCGTGGCTCCCACGAGTGGAGTTGCAGGAATCAGCCGATTGTAGTATCGAAATCCACTCAACTATTGAAATAAAATCAATTTCAAAATCCAATTGTGTAACAATCTAAATCCTTCAAGACGTTTCCTATTCAGTCATTTTGCGATTTTGCCAATTTCAACAACAGCTTCTAAACCTTTAGCTTTACATTGCACACAATTTGGCGCTACAATACAAAATCCATTGAAATGCCAACAATTTCAATGGATATCGAAATTTTAAATTAGTCCTCTTGAAATTGTAATAATTTAAGTAATATCATTTAATTTTAGATTAAAATAACTAAGTATATTATGTAATGCGTTGTTTTACTAGTAATTAATTAATTAAATTCATGAACCGGTAGTTAAATGATAGTTTATTAAAATGATTTATTAGTAGTACAAATAACCTCGGATTATAATACGCTCATAATTATATCAAATGAATTTGTATGTTTGTTTGTTTTTTGTTGTTTGCCGAAATGTGTTTGTATGAGAAAACAATACATTGTTCATCAAAAGATAACACTAGAAGGCGAAAATTGTATGTTCATTTTACAGGAAATGGTATGAAATCATGAATTCTTTACAATTCCTAGGCAACTTTAATACACCCTAAAATCGAAATAACATCGATTGGTCGAATCGGGTATAGGATGTACTTAGGTCGAAATAATCATAGAAACGAACTGCCTGCTATTTCTTATATTTGACGTCGATTGACGACCTCCGTGGTTGAGTGGTTAGCGTGCCGGTTTTCAAGGCGCCGCCATCTCTGAGGTTCCGGGTTCGATCCCCGGTCGGGGCAATGTAGAAAAATAACTTTTCTACATTGTCTCGGGTCTGCGTGTTGTGGTACCTTCGTTGTTTCTGATTTCCATAACACAAGTGCATAAGCTACTTACTATGGGATCGGAGCAATGTATCTCTATATATTTATATCCCTAATGCTAAAACGATGTTTACCGAGTAAGCTAGTATCAATATATACACATATATATACGACAAGTACAATATCAAATCCATTAGTCGACCACAATGAATTTCATATCAGCCATCTTATCAGATCAGCGGCGCAATTATCCCCGCCCGAGAGCCGCGCAAATTAATCCGAAACACAATTCGGTTTGCGTACTCCCCAAAGTGCACTTTTGGGTTAACCTCAATGGCCTTACGCCTGGACCTTGACACAAGCGAAGCGATAGCGGGAGCGGGAGCGGTTAACATTATCACAGGTTATGGCAATACACATACAAACCAGAAATGAGGAATTGAAACGTGCCTAAGAACGGCCGTACCATACTTTACGCTTACTTTCAAATTGCACTTTTGGATTAAACTCACTGGCCTTACTTCTTCAACTTTCAATTTTATTACTTACTGGTTATGGCAATGAACTTACCAAGGCAATGGGAATTCAGCAACATATTTTTTTTTTACGCTATACAAGTTAGTACTTGACTGCGATCTCACCTGATGGTAAGTGATGATGCAGTCAAAGATGTTAGCGTACTAACTTGGGAGGGGTAAGTTATGTCACCCCAATGGTTTCTACACAGCATCGTACCGGAACGCTAAATCGCTTGGCGGTACGTCTTTGCTGGTAGGGTGGCCTATAGATATATTACGTACGAAATCTGCCTATATATTACGTACCACAACCGTACCATACCATTTTTGCATACTGGAGCAGAAGCGGGAGTGGTTTATTTTGACACATGGTGAGAAAATACCCTCACCAGTTAAGCTAAGATAATTAAACAAAGATGGCTGTACATATCTTTTTGTTATTGTATCCAAAGGGCCCTGTGCACGAAGTGTCTGCTAGTAATGAGCATGCTCTAATAGCATACTTTTTATGAGCATGTTTTGTACCTTAATGGTCAGAACGATCCATCAATGACAATCAATGTCAACCATTGGTAATTTGTGAGTTTTTCTAATTAATATCATATAGTTTAATGCGGTGTTAAGCTCACAAGTTGCATGATTAGAGTCGTCCACTCAATATTTTAATACCCTACTGTTATTATTTATATGCACCATCCGCTTTTCTTATTACTATAGTCTCACCCTAAGAGTCGTATTGTACGCTGACCATTCTTATTTACAAGAATAATTGGATGTTATAAAATGTCTATAAATGTTTGTTTTTTAGCACCAGCATAAAAGGGATTGTCCTTTTATACCGTCGAGGTATTTGGATATGGATATAAATGCTGATAATCATGTCTTTTTCATTATATTCATTAAGTTAACAGAACATCTCCACAAAACGTTCTGTTGAAGATTGTCGATAGCGGAAATAACTACGTAATCGTATTTTTAGTTAATTCAATAATTGTTTGCTATCGATTTTATGTAACGTTGATTAGTTATAATTTACCTATGTTTTATATAAGAATATGTTATATGTGAGTCAAATAAATCTTATAAACACCGTGTTTTTATTACCTATAGTTAAGATATACAGTAAATTAATATTTCTAACGTTATTAGATGTATATTTTAGGCTATAGCATTTATCTTTGGTAAAATTATTACCCTAAACTATGTAAATAACTACTGATTTCATACATGAACATAGGCAGCGATAACTCATACATAATAATTGTATACCTGTATTAAAATTACTTGTATTAATCATTTAATTAAAAGATATACCAATACTCATAGTAAATCAGCACAAAAACCATGTACATTGAAGTATTGCCTATTGCGGGTATACAACCCCTCTCGCTTTAACACATAAGTGCGTCCTTGTCAAACTAGCTTATAATCCGTTTCACTCTAATTGTATACCTGTCTCTTACTATTTATACCCACACTTGTTGTCTTTGTCTAATACATAAGCGCGCCTATTGTTATCTTTGTTACTCACTGATTTTATCTACTCAATAAAGAATGCGAGTCTGCGACTACTCAGGTAGCCCATAAATACCCATAAAATTCAGCCAGCAGGCACACTTCACATCGAGGCTCCTCAGAGGTCGCATCTCTGCGGTATAATAAGACCCTGTGTTTTATTTTTACCGTCTACAACCTGCGTGCTCTCCCTGCACGTTCCTCTCTGTGGCGGCCTTACCAAAATCCGCCACAGTGTTTGGTCCATCGAGCGAGATTTCTACGAGCCGGCAACCCTGCTCTCCATCATCAACATCAAGCTCGACCGAAGAAGAGCCGCCGAAGATCGTCTGCAAATAGCAAGATTGAAGAATCAAGCCCATCGCCGCGGAACGGATTCCGCTGGCGGGAAGAAGCTTCAAGTCCGGCTGCAGATCTGAAGTCGTCAACGAAGCCTGCCTAGCAAGATTGAAGACTACCTTTTGCCACGGGTGCATTGAAGCGAAGCTCAGTAGTAGCTGCCGAAGACCGTGAAGCCAGGGGAAGAGCACTCATCGCGCTACAGGCCACATCTACGTCGCTTGAAAAGGCGTCAACTCATCGCTGCGGGTGCATTGAGGCGAAGCTCAGTAGTAGCTGCTGAAGACCGCGAGGCTGTTGGGAAGACCGTTTCAACGCGCCGAAGACCACAAGATCGTCAAAGAAACGCTGTCGAAAAGGCGTCGACTCGTCGCTGCGGGTGCATTGAGGCGAAGCTCCAAGTAGCTGCTGAAGACCGCGAGGCTGTCGAGAAGACCGTTTCGTCGCGCTGAAGAAGACGTTCCCAATCCCGAAGAGGAATCCACCATCGCTGCGGGTGCATTGAGGCGAAGCTCCGAGTAGCTGCTGAAGACCGCGAGGCAGTTGGGAAGATCCTTTCACCGGGTGGAAGACTCACACTAAGCGGTTTAACCGCTCTCGGCTGTTCACCACCTAACGGTGCCAAACGGTGGACAGTTCGGGCCAACGCCTAACGGCGGGAGTAGTATACCAGACGATACTACCAGCTTGCCTTAACCGGCTATAAGTCTGTACAGTCTGATCGCGCCGTTACGGTTTACGAGAGAAAGGGGCGTCCTCCTGGAAGGCACTGCCGACGACATCGAGCGTTCCTCTCGATGCACGTGCACCCTGGACTCACGTAAACCCTCTGTCGGGCGATTCCCACCTTACCCAACCCTTTTTTCCATCCCTGCGAGAGCGTGTTCTTCGGGACCACTCTAACAGGATTGTTAGGGACGATAGGGCAGTAGGGAAAGTAGGGAAAATAGGGATAGTAGGGAAAAACAAGAAGAAAAACTCAAGATGAGTACTATCGAGACCCGAAGCAAGAAGTCTCAACCAAAAGGAAAAGAACAAACCAGTGAAGAGTCAGCCAGTTCATCAGGGCTATATACTAGCACAGAACAATCAACCAGTACGGAACAAACCAGCAGTACAGAAAGAACTGTCACAAGAACAGAACGACCGGGCAGTATAACGAAGGAAGACGTTTCAAGAGAAAAATCAGAATCGAATGCTCTACAAAATAAGCGCGCTCAGATAAGAGCCCGCATGGAGCTACTTAGAAGAAAAAAGGAACAAGCGGACGCCGCAGCAGAACTAGCTCAAACCCAACTCGAGATGCTTCAGCTCGACGAACACTCCGTACAAGAAGAGGATATCGAAAGAGTCGATTTAATCAATGAATGGATGGACAAAACCCCGATTCAACCTACACAAGAGACCGAAGTAACCCGAGGCGTCAACATAATCTCGGATTTACTATCAAAAGCAATAAAGAAATCCAACTTAGAAGAAGCTCCAAGAAAAGCACCGGCTTATATGAGCGAACTATGCGCATTCGACGGAGATCCAATAAATTGGATACCTTTCATCAGTCACTACACCGACACATCGTCATACTTCAGCCACGTCGAGAACATTGCAAGAATACGAAAATCTTTAAGAGGCCAAGCAAGAGAAGCCGTCAAATCGTTGCTCTACACATGTTCATCGCCCGACGTCATACTAAGAGAATTGAAAAGAAAATTTGGACAACCGGCATACATAGTAAAGAGCGAAATAGCGGAGCTAGATAAATTACCACGCATGCCAGAGGATGTGCAAAGCATCGGAACGTTTGCCAGCGCCGTCTTCAACACAGTAAACACGATCAAGCAACTAAATCGTGTTGAATATTTATACTCCACCGACATAGCCGACCGAATCGTTGCAAAGATGAACTTAATGATACGATTTAAGTGGCAAGAATACAAGGCGACAAAACCAAACGAGCCCGTGTTAAATCTACTATCTGAGTTTCTATCTACCATCGCCGATCAATTCGACGAACCGAACCTCCGACTAAAACCGAAAGTCAAATCGGAAACCAGATCGCATCGTTCGCATCCGCTAAGAAAACAAGTAAACGTAACAAATGAAACTCGCGAAGAGAGTGACTCCGATTCCGAATACGACAGCGAGTTCGAAGAAGAAATGAGAATAGTCCTCGCCGCAACTACACCGGAAGAAGAAAAATGCCCATTATGCGAGAGAACACATAATATAATTAAATGCGATCGTTTCATTGGTCAAACTACCAAAGAACGCTGGGAAACTGTAAAGAAATTAAAAATGTGTTTTCGGTGCCTCAAGACAAATCACCGTCACCTCAACTGCAAAGCAAAGCCCTGCAACAAAGAGGGTTGTACGCGCAAACACCACGAGCTTCTGCACCAAGAGAGACAGAAACCAGAACCAAGCAAAATAGTTTCAGTCAACCACATAGGCACAACAAGATCGTACCTCAAGATTGTGCCTGTAGAATTATTGGGACCTCAAGGCAAAGAAACAGTTTTGGCTCTACTCGACGAAGGCTCTACCGTGACATTATTAGTCGACAAAGTCGCCGAAAATATCGGAGCTGCTGGACCACAACGAAGCCTGGTCATCGAAGGCATCAGCGGCCACCAAATGACTCAAGAATCAAAAACAGTCAAAATCAAAATAAAAGGATTATACTCCCGAGAATATCTGGACTTGAAAGCTCACACAATCGAGCAACTCAACTTAAGACCACAAGCCATAACCAAAGAAGACCTCGAAGATTGCTCTCACCTCAACGATATATCTGATCAACTGATGTATGAAGGCCGACCTCCAGCTCTATTAATCGGCCAAGACAATTGGCATCTCATAGTGACGAGAGAAATCAAATCGGGTAACCCTAACAGACCCGTTGCCTCCCTTACCCGCCTGGGATGGATATTACATGGTTGTCAAACGGAATCTCCGAAACCCGTACAATTCATCAATCATGCTCGAGAAAGCAAAACCGAAGACATCGATGAATTAATCAAGAACCACTTTAGCTTGGACACACTGGGAATATCCAAGAGAAAGCCAACAAACGATCCAGAGGAAAGAGCGATGACCATCCTACAAAAAACAGCTCGCCGATTACCAGAAGGCAGATTCGAGTGCGGCATGTTGTGGCGATCCGACAACGAAACAATGCCTATGAACAAAAACAATGCTCTACGTCGCTTGGAAAGCATAGAACGAAAATTCAAGAAAAACGAAGAATTTAAAATTAAATACAGCGAACAAATAAAAAATCTGCTGAGCAGTGGATACGCGGAATTAGCTACAAACGAACCCACCTCACCAAGAACGTGGTACCTACCTCATTTTGCCGTAGTGCACCCACAGAAGGGGAAGCTCAGAGTCGTTTTCGACGCCGCAGAGCGAACCAACGGAAAAAGCCTGAACGACGCCTTATTATCGGGACCCGACCTACTGCAGTCACTTTTCGGTGTCCTCGTCAGATTCCGACAGGGACCCGTGGCAGTAGCAGCCGACATAAAGGAAATGTTCCTAAGGATCCTTATACGTGAAGAAGACAGAGACAGCCTACGTTTCCTATGGCGAGAAAACGAGATGGACACAGATCCGAAAGAGTACCGAATGAAATCTCTCATATTCGGAGCAACATCGTCACCGTGCACTGCCATCTTCATAAAGAATCGCAACGCCCAAGACTTCAAAGAAAAATACCCGGAAGCGGTAAATGCCATCGAAAGATGTCACTATATGGATGATTACTTACAAAGTTTCGCGACAGCCGAAGAAGCCAACAAAATAAGTCACGAAGTTGACTTCATCCACAAAAGCGGTGGTTTCGAGCTGAGAGGATGGACTTCCAACGACCCCTCCGCTATAAAAGAGCTTAAATCAGAACACCCTGATCACATTGACCTCGGAGATCACGATATCTATGGCAAGACCTTAGGAATGACATGGCACATAAACAACGACGCTTTCCGTTTCGCGCTAAATCTTCGAAACACACCAGAAGAAGTTCTAGAAGAACAAAGGCCACCGACTAAGAGAGAGGTCTCGAGCGCCGTGATGTCAGTGTTCGATCCGTTAGGACTAGCCACCCCAGTCCTAATTCAAGGAAAGACACTCATACAACAACTTTGGAGAACAGGAATAAACTGGGATGATCATATACCTGAAACGCTTCTAGAACCGTGGTCAAATTGGCTACACAGCTTAGAATGCCTACAAGACCTCAACATACCACGATGCACGAATTCACAAGAAGAAGGAGAACTCCATACGTTCGTGGACGCTAGCGAAAACGTTTACGCCGCCGCAACATATTGGAGAACAACCAAGAACGATCGAGTCGAAGTAAAACTAATAGCAGCAAAAGCTAAAGTGGCTCCATTGAAACCCACTTCGATACCACGACTCGAACTACAAGCCGCACTATTAGGTTGCCGCCTAGCCGCCAACGTCGAAAAGGAAATGGACACAGCCATAAAACGCAAATACTATTGGAGCGATTCAAGAACTGTTTTGGCCTGGATTAAATCTGACCCACGCACCTTTAAAACCTTCGTGGCCCACAGATTGGCTGAAATAGAAGAGCTGACAAAAACCTCAGAATGGCGTTATGTACCATCGAAACATAACGTCGCAGACGATGCAACAAAAGCACCCCCACGAAACTTCGACAGTAATCATCGATGGTTCCACGGACCCGAATTTCTGACGCACGATCCAAACGAGTGGCCGAAAGACTGTAGCGAACGCCCGCAGCCAACCACAGGAGAAGAAAGAACCAGGACCATCGCCTCGACTCGTGACACAGAAATCCAAACACCTATGCCAGACGCCAAACGGTTTTCGTCGTGGACCCGATATCTTCGAGCCACAGCACGTTTTCTTCAGAGCGTGGACTGCTTCAAAAGCTTACTGAGAAAGCCCGAAAACGTAACAGCAACCAAACGCATAGTAAAAGACAAAACCTGGAAGCCATTTAACAAGAAAGTAGTACAACAACCCATCAGACAACCGCAGCAAGCAATTGAGAGTAAACCAAAAGCCATACCTCTGCAAAAACAATATCTGAGAAAAGCTGAGAAATTAATAGCCATGAAGATACAAAACGACAGCTTCAAAGAGGAGATTCATAACCTGAAGGAAAACAAACCATTAAGCAAATCATCCCGCTTAAAAAGGCTCACCGTCGTCATGCTAAATAACGTCATGCACCTAGAAACTCGTTTGACGACCGCTAAAGACATAGCTATCTCCTACAAGAAACCGATCGTGCTGGACGGAAGACATGAGCTCACCCGCTTGCTCATACACCACTACCACAAAGAGTACAATCATGCAAACCACAACACGATAATGAACGAGCTACGCCAGAAATACTACATAACGGCTCTTCGAAGCACTGTAAAATTGATATCAAGAAACTGCCAATGGTGCAAAATCCACAAAGCAATTCCGATGACAACACCATTGGGAGACTTACCAGCTGAACGACTACAGCAAAGAAGACATCCGTTCACCTGCACAGCCGTAGATTACTTTGGTCCCATTACCATAGTGACCGGGAGAAGAACGGAGAAACGTTGGGTAGCGCTGTACACCTGCTTGACAACACGCGCCGTGCACTTAGAAATCGCCACCTCATTATCAGCCGACAGCATGATACTTACGCTAAAGAGGATGATAGCACGCAGAGGAACTCCTGAAGTCATCTACAGCGACAACGGAACGAATTTTGTAGGAGCTAATAAAGAACTACAAAAGGAATTTGAAAAAATGGCCGCAAAATTCGAAGCAAAGGGAATCACTTGGAAATTTATACCCCCTGGTGCTCCACACATGGGAGGTTCTTGGGAAAGACTTGTGCGATCCGTCAAAACAGCGCTAAGTTCTACCATCAACACTAGTCATCTCCGAGAAGATGTACTGCACACGCTGCTACTAGAAGCCGAACATCTCATCAACTCGAGACCTTTAACTGACGTCTCACTCGACCCAGACGATCAAGAAGGCCTCACACCGAACCACTTCTTAATCGGAAGATCAAGCGGTGTCTACCGTATGGGAGATTTCGACGACGACGAGCTCATTGGACGTCCAACCTGGAAAACTGTGCAACGCCTCGCAGACCACTTCTGGAAACGTTGGTTGGTAGAATATCTGCCTACCATAACACCAAGATATAATACCAACCACAAAGATTTCATCAACCCATCCATCGGCGACATCGTCATAATAATAGACAACTCGCTGCCGCGAGGCACTTGGCCAAGAGGCGAAATAGTCAAAACCTACCCTGGCCCAGATGGAAGAATCCGCATAGTCGACGTTCGCACCACGGCCGGCACTCTGAAGAGACCTGTTTCCCGCCTAATCAAGATCGACCAATCTTCCACCTGCGCAATAGTGCTGCCGATTGCTTCATCTTCGCACGAGGGGGAGACTGTTGAAGATTGTCGATAGCGGAAATAACTACGTAATCGTATTTTTAGTTAATTCAATAATTGTTTGCTATCGATTTTATGTAACGTTGATTAGTTATAATTTACCTATGTTTTATATAAGAATATGTTATATGTGAGTCAAATAAATCTTATAAACACCGTGTTTTTATTACCTATAGTTAAGATATACAGTAAATTAATATTTCTAACGTTATTAGATGTATATTTTAGGCTATAGCATTTATCTTTGGTAAAATTATTACCCTAAACTATGTAAATAACTACTGATTTCATACATGAACATAGGCAGCGATAACTCATACATAATAATTGTATACCTGTATTAAAATTACTTGTATTAATCATTTAATTAAAAGATATACCAATACTCATAGTAAATCAGCACAAAAACCATGTACATTGAAGTATTGCCTATTGCGGGTATACAACCCCTCTCGCTTTAACACATAAGTGCGTCCTTGTCAAACTAGCTTATAATCCGTTTCACTCTAATTGTATACCTGTCTCTTACTATTTATACCCACACTTGTTGTCTTTGTCTAATACATAAGCGCGCCTATTGTTATCTTTGTTACTCACTGATTTTATCTACTCAATAAAGAATGCGAGTCTGCGACTACTCAGGTAGCCCATAAATACCCATAAAATTCAGCCAGCAGGCACACTTCACATCGAGGCTCCTCAGAGGTCGCATCTCTGCGGTATAATAAGACCCTGTGTTTTATTTTTACCGTCTACAACCTGCGTGCTCTCCCTGCACGTTCCTCTCTGTGGCGGCCTTACCAAAATCCGCCACACGTTCACTGAAAGCGACGACGGCAAAATTGCTGTCGACTCATTAATAAACCCATTCACGTGTGACTTTTACTGCTTTCCGAACATCTTTAATGTCTGTGCGGAAAGATTAGGTTTTCTAAGGAAATACAATGAGCAATTGACATGCATTACATTGACAGTGATGTAATATGGGTTTTAATTGCTTGAAATACATAAATGAATTATTATTATTGTAGTGAGTCTTGCGCTGCTGACGTCATTAATTGCATTTTCAATGGGTAGGTACTCAAAGTACGTGCTCTTTTATGACGCAATTTTTTCGGTTCATAAGCTCATATTGAAATTATCTTCAGAAAAAACTTTAAACTTAAAAAGCATAAATTTTGCGAGGCCGTTTTTTGCTAGTACTTCTCGGCGCTTCTTATTTACAAACTTGTCGGGTAGAGTTTAGAATTTTCATTAGTAAAAATAAAGTTTTTCATTTTCATAAAAGCTTTTGCTTCTTACTAGTTAAGTACCTGTAATTAATTTTTTTTTCGCCTCCTATACAGCTTGATCTATTTACGTTACCAATTTACAAAAAGTTAATCAATCCCCACTTATCCAAACAATCTCGCAAAAGCAAATCCAGTCACACGTCCGGCCTAATGAAAAGCACAATTAAGGCTTTTCGGACGGAAATCCATTTTGTCGGGTCAATTACTACCTGTCGACTTTTATCGGCTTTTCAGAGTTACTCACATAACACTTCGGCTACATTTTGTGAAGTGAAATCTTCAAAAAGGTGATAAGCATTTACTTTTATATATATAAGCCAATATAAGCTGACGATATTGAAATCAAAACATTTTTTGCGATTCCTGAAAAATTAATTTTACAATTATTGACATAGAGCGTTAAGGCGAAATCAACGACTTTGCCCGCGAAATTCAAAATTTTCATGGTTTTTTGCAATTTGTTCGCTAATTACACATCAAGAGGTTTATGGCAGTCAATTTGCGAGAATCGCAGTATCATCTTTACATGATTATATCAAAATCTTTGCATAAAAATGTGTATCCTAGGAAATTAGTCCGAGTATCGAGTTTTATGTAGTTTTATGAGTAACACGCAAAACTCGGACTAATTTTTTAACTCGACTCGACAACAGCCGTACTGCAAAACAGCGATGAGCGTGCATCTCTGCATCTATGAATTTGTCAGTTGTAATAGAGTACAATTTTGCATGCGATTTTCGGCTTGGCAGCTGTCTGGTAGCTGTTACAGAGATGGACATTTTGTAGAATAGCACGGCAGCAGAGATTTTTATATAAACACGTGAAGATATTGGGATTATCGCAATTTGACTGCCATAAGCCTATTATGTCTTATTAGCTTAAAAATGCAACATTGTCGACAATTGTGTAATTGTACGTTGCACGATATTTCAATTTTACACTGTAACCCCATAAACGTAAAGCAATTTTTTTGATTTATATCTTGTTTCACATCACTGAGTGTGTGAAAACGTGACGTGAATAGCCCTCCAGGGGTGAAATACTTATTTCCCTTTTTATTCCCGCCACTCTACATGTCACTTAAGCTTAATGAATATCTTTGGAATTGAGTATAACATTACTTGGACCACCTTTAGGTAGATAATTGTCTAGGACAGAGTTTATTTACCTATTCATAGGTATCGTAATTGAGTATTTGACTCCAATTTTTTATAACCTTATTATAAAATTATAAACTAGGATAAAAATAATGGCGTAGGTACACTGAAACTAATTAAATCGATCAAATAACAAAAAAGTTATTAACATTGAATTGTGACGTCACATGTTCCTAATGCCATAGTTAGTTTCTTGCAGTTACATAAAATTTTTATTTGGCGAGAAAGCCATAGAAAACTTCCACTTCAAAATTAAATTGCCCGTAACTTTCTAAATTTTCGTTGGATTTTTTTTTTCAGCGTACATACGTCATTATTTATTTTTGAATTTTATCAAATTCAAAAGTAGTGTAATAACCAATTGTAAACAAATTATACGTTGGGGTCCCAAGGTGCATGGAATGGCGGCCACGCAACGGGAAGCGTAGTGTCGGCAGACGCCCCATCAGGTGGACGGACGTCACAAAATTGTCGCGGGGAGTCGCTGCCGCCAGGTGGCGCAAGATCGTCGTGTTTGGCGGTCATTTCAGGATGTCCATCGGCTAAACCAGACGACGAAACAAATTCTTCCTATAAAATATGTAAACACCGTATACAGCCAATCACCATTAATTTCTTTACTACGATGAATTTTATTACCTTTTTAGGGTTCCATACCAAAATGGTACTCGTAAAAATGGAACCCTTATGGTGAGACTTTCTCCGTCCATCCGTCCGTCTCACACTCGATTATTCTTTTTTAGTTTCTGCTAATCGCCAGTTGCATATCCAATCAATTACAATATCGGCTTTACCCACAATCTACCTAAACATCCCTGCATAGCAAATAATACGGTCTGGTCTAATGAAATGCGCAATTAAAGCTTTTATCGCCACGACTGTTGTGTTGACTGTCGAGTCAATTACTAGCTATCGACGGTCGAGAGGTTAAATACCTGTTTCCCCTTTTTATTTATGCTACTGCAGATTATGGGTACCGTTTGAAAATAAAAACGCGCCCTCGGATTCAAGTGGGAGGTCGCGAGTTCGATTCCCGCCACGGGCCTCTTTGGAATTTTATAATTTCTAAATTGGCTCAGGTCTGGTCTGGTGGGAGGCTTCGACCGTGGCTAGTTAGCACCCTACCAGCAAATACGTACCGCCAAGCTATTTAGCATTCCGTTGCGATGCTGTGTAGAAACCGCTGTGGTGACTTTACTTACCCCTTCCAAGTTTGTTCGTTAACATCTTCGGCTGCATCATAACTTACCATCAGGTGAGATCGCAGTCAAGTACTAACTTGTATACCTAATGTAAAAAAAATATTCTATGTCCATCGTCCATCAAGCCTTCGTCCTTTACCGTTTCAGCCACAGCTCCTTGGCGAGTGTCCAAATTTTCAATATTGTCATGCATATTAAATTTTGCCCGTAGATAACGGATTATTAAATAGCCCGTAACAACCGTGGAAAATTTCAGAATAAAAAGTACCTATCTTTTTTGCTATCGTTTATTATGTCATACAGTTTAAGATGTTTTAAATTTTATTCAGTAACTTTCAATATACGAAATTCTCGTCTAAAATTTTTGTAACAAAACTCCTTAGAAACAGCTTAACCTTTTCTAACTATATTAAATAAATATAAATAAATAAATAGTGGACAACATCACATACATTGCTCCGATCCCTTAATAAGTACCTTATGCACTTATGTTAAGGAAATCAGAAACAATGAAGGTACCACAACACCCATACCCGAGACAATGTAGAAAACTTATTTTTCTACATTGCCCCGACCGGGGATCGAACCCTGTACCTCAGAGATGGCGTCGCCTTGAAAACCGGCACGCTAACCACTCAACCACGGAGGTCGTCGTTTGTGTAGGTATATTCGGTAAGTCTGAGAAAAGGACGCTAACCATTTTATAACGCCTATAAGTGAAAATAATTTATAGGGCAAAACAACGTCTGCCGGGTCATCTGGTATAATCCTAAAATTGTTAACGTAATGTGAATCAAAACAAACAAAAATTGAACGCCATTTCTATTGTCTAGTCTAGTTTAATAAAGTCTGGTCTGATAAACAGAAAAACCATTAAAAATCCAATTTCAAGGGGCACATCGCGTGCTGTACCGACAGCAAAAACGCAAACAATCCCGCAAAGCTAATACAATGAAATGTACAATTACGGTCTATTATCGGGTCCACACATTGTTCCGAGACGATTACCTGCGATCGACCGTCGCGGGGTGAACCTATTGCGCCCTTACACGCGACTTTACTGAAAGGTACCGTTGGAAAAAAAATGATAAAAACCAAGGTCAAAATAATACAAAGGGATAACGTATTCAACATTCTGCCAAAGTATTTTTTTTAAATTGAAACTTATTTATTTTTGATTTCATATTTTATTGCACACATAACTTATGGTACAAAAGCAATGTTTAATCCCTGAGGGATTTTCTTCCAGCGTCGCTTCACTAATTGTGGATAGGGACTTTTATTATATTGTCTCTAACTTTTTCGTCTGTGTGTTGCATGTCGCGTGACGGTCGGCCGCGGAGTAGGGATAAAGTGAAAGGCGCTCGTCAGAGCAGCCAAGGCCACAAAAGTTTCACTTTTACACAAAACTACACAATCCTTTTTTTATTTATTTGTATACGATTGAATTTTTAATAGTTTTACAAATAAATTACCTACACTTGTGTCATATAATTTATAATTTGAGTGTCTCCAAAAAACAGCAACACCAAGCCAATAAACTGGATCATTATCCAGTTGCTGTTTTTTAAACTCATTCGTTTATAGACATAGCTTTTTAAAGCCAAGTATAAATAAAATAAAAAAAACATGAAAAAATTGAACATTACACTAAAATACACTTTACATTTACCTACACCGAGTATTGTTCCAAAAAAGTTTATTATATTAACAAAAATATTTTTATAATAGTTTTACCGGCGGTTTTACTCGAGTTTATTTCGGTTGTTTTACGAATCCATCGGGATACGTTGAACGTGGTCCAGGGGGAAAACACGTATTGTATCCCCCCTATAAATAAACGTGAAATAAAGGTGGAATTATAGGATAGACAATGACAAAATAGGGTATAACTATTGCACGTTTATTTGTTATGGGATTAATGTGCATGAACAACCTATCTCCATCCCGTATTTCAAACTTTGTTTGCTGACCGTACTCTCTTGCGGTTAAAACTGCTGGTTCCGCTTGCTCAGAGCATTGTTAATTCCTAGATTCTATTGCGAGAAGCCACAGTTTAAAGAACAAACTTCGTTGAATATTAAAACAGGGAAATTCATAGGAAGCACTTAATGTTCACGGTTCACGGCAGCTGGATTTTTAGAAATAGAAAAAGGATTTTGATATTAAAAAGTCCAAAACATTGTTTTATTATCACAATATAACATATTTATAAGAGTGGACAACAACACAAATAAATTCAGTGTATCCTCTTAATGAAAGCTTGTTAAAAGTAAAGTGCTTTTTAACGAATTTCTATTGACCTTAAAAAGCAATTAAATTCCCCAATCATTATTATTTTGATAGACCCAAATTACAAAACGAATCGGAATAAATAAATCTGTAGCCAATTACCGATCCATTTGTATAAAGCAAATATTTCGAAACCACAACCAACGTTCGAAATAATTACATGAAATCAATTTAGGAGTTCATTAAACTGGACACTGTGGTGAGATTCCAGCGAAAGAACTTTTGTAGCGCGATCAAAGCCGATTCGATTTAGTGCCTAAAAGCGAGCCTAAAATATTTATCAACTCCAGCATAAAAAAGTTCCAATTTCAAGTTTGACAGCTGAATAGAAATGATTCCTATTTCAGTTTTGCTTTTCATTTCGTATGGGAGCTGCATCTTTATAGAATAGATGTATTACCTAAAGTTAACAGGACAGTTTGGTGTCGTTCATATAAATGTATCAAAATTGGCACCCAAGTCCCAATTATGGTTGGTACTGCCATTCTTTATTAACATCGAACCTAAAAAAATATAAAAAATGATAATAAAATTTTTATCCTCTAGTTGAATGAATTTAATGCTCACATTATTGCAGACAATCATATGGCAGATTTTACTAACGATCCCCCCCGATGGATTCCAATCTTGTCGCGATGAGGGGGCTCAGTAGCCGTGGTTGGGCCCCACGGTGAAGCCAAAAGGAATCCAGGAGGGGACGCTCGAAGTGGGCCTGGAGATGGGTCCGCTCTGGATGCGTCCAAGAGGGGTGCGGACAGAGTATCCATGAGGATTCCCCACGATGAAAAAAAAAAGATTTTACTAACGTTTACGAGCAATACGTCTTTTTACGCAGTTAGTAGGCGGCATATAAGTTGAACCCTACGCAGGACACATATTTGGATGTCAACGGAGGTGCGGCATGAAGACACCGAGAAGGTATGAAGATGTATCAATGCAGACGGCGATCATTTTGGGTCAACTTAATTGCGTCTGTATACTTACAACATGCATATCATTCTTAAGATATTTCCGATCAAAATTCAAAACCTATTCAAGGTTCCTGAAATAATATCGTCTTCGAGTCGAATTTCTTTCCGAACCATTAAATTAGGCTAACGACCAATTCCCGCGCCGAAAGATGATTACCATACATTTACTGAGCCAGAAATGCATTATGTATTTCCCATGGGAAAATTTACAGGATGTTCTCTCACTAGAATGCAAAACGGGGTATTCAGGAATATTATTTTAGTACGCAAAGGTCTAAAGTGTAGGTAGGTTGCATACGAGTTTAGAGTAAGTAGGTAGAATACAACGGTCTCCCCCGAAAGTCGAATTTCATCTTGTTGTTTTTTTGTAAGCGAATAATATGTAGTATCTAACAGTGCCTTCTCAAAAGAATACAAATAATAATAGCAATAAGTACACAAATTAGAGTGAGGTTCTACACAATTTACTGAGCCAGAAATGCATTATGTATTTCCCATGGGAAAATTTACATTATGTTCTCTCACTAAAATGCAAAACGGGGTATTCAGGAATATTATTTTAGTACGCAAAGGTCTAAAGCGTATAGGTAGGTTGCATTCGAGTTTAGAGTAGGTAGGTAGAATACCAAGGTCTGCCCGCGAATGTCAAATTTCATCTTGTTGTTTTAAATTTGTAATCGAATATGTAGTATCTAACAATGCCATCTCAAAAGAATACAAATAATAATAGCAAAAAGTACAAGTATGTACTACACAAATAAACATTCTAAGTACATCAGAAATTTTAGAAACAGCGTATTACGATGTGTTCATAATCCTGAGAAATTAATTCTCAGCTTTCATTTTGCCGGCTATTTTGCAGTAATTTCGTTGGCTACACACATGCTTGACGGTAAAATAAGGGTACACACAGCAGAATGGAATGGAAGCAACTTTTTTTAAATACCATAACGAATTTTACATCAATTACTGGGTAAAATACAAAAAAAAATTTTGGGAATGCGCGAGGATTCTCCGGAAGACGCACATCTTTTTTGGCAACTATTTAGTTTGTGTCTTATACAAATGACATAAAATCCATTATGCTATATAAAAAAAATCGCTTCCATTCCATTCCGCTGGGTAAATTGTCCCTTACTGACCACCCCCATCCCATTGATACCCCAGAAGAGACACCCCAAGAAGACCAACAGTGAAACGTGACCATAGATAGCATATTTCAGAAACACTGAAGGGGCAGTACAACATCCTCGGCGCATGTACACAGATTAAACCGTAGTAATTCCATTGAGCAGGAAACCGTGCCAAGTTTAACCGGGTGTTAAAATCGCCTTTGACTCTGAGCACTTTGAGACGGCTCTACCGGATATGCATTGCTTAGTGGAATAAGTTGGCGTATCTAATAGTCTAAATTGGGCAATTTCGCAAATAAAACTTATTTGCAACCGATATGTCGGTACACCTACCGAAATTAATCGATTGAACTTTCGGTCGCATAATAAGTGAGATGAATATGTGTGTGGGTTTTTTTTATTAAAAAGATGACCTGTTCTCTACCTAGGTTACTTGCAGTGTGTTCCAAGAATTTGTATCGTAATATCAAGTGGCACGCTGCACAGCGCTAATCGGCTAATTTAAATAGAAGAGAATTTAACTGTAAGAGACATAGGACCGACATATCGGTTGAGAATATCGGACAAACGAACTAGGTAACTTGAAAAAAATTGCTAACTTACTAAGCCAAATTGTTTAGTAGACAAATGTTTTTCAACTAATTTTGTTACCTAATGTAGACGACCGACTGGCGTAGCGGTAGTGTTCCGACCTTGTAAAATGTATGTGTGATAAAAATGGATATTTTCCAGTTTCTGAGTGTTTTTCTGTATATTGTATTTTTGTAAATTAAAAATTATTTTTATTTATCAGTCATCTAGTAGGTGGGTACCTACTAGATGACTGATAAATAAAAATAATTTAGCCATAGGGCTTACTTTCGGGCTGGATTGCGCTGAACTGAGTGAAATGTCCTGATAAATTTAAATAAATAAATAGAGGACAACATTACATTGCTCCGATCCCTTAGTAAGTACTGTTAAGGAAATCAGAAACAACGAAGGTACCACAACACCCAGACCTGAGACAATGTAGAAAACTTATTTTCTACGTTGCCCCGACCGGGGATCGAACCCGGAACCTCAGAGATGGCGGCGCCTTGAAAACCGGCACGCTAACCACTCAACCACGGAGGTCGTCAAATTGAGGTCAACCTATTATTATGTCGGCACAATTTTTGATTTAGTAAAAAATATGTTTGTTAGTATTGCTAATTTTGTGCCCCTTCCAGCGACACGCCTTTAAAGTAGAAATTCTAAGAAAAACTCCATCAAAAAGAAAACTCGGAACTTATTCTAAGGACGTTTGAGATGACGTTTTCCCATTAAACATTCCGTTTGCGGATCGCTCTAACTTAGATACAGGGTAGATAGCAGATACAAGTCCATTGAGTACATGCTAACAGGAATGAAAATATATGCGAAACCCTCTACCAAATAAATTTGACACAATCATACCGTTTACTGGGCAAACCGCTAGCAAGAATCGGATGCTGCAAAAAAGTTTACATTATTGAGTAGTGGACTTTTTTGTTATTTTGTCGACTAATTCGGTATTTTGAACATTTTATATATTAATAACTCTAGTATCAAACATAAATGAAAAAAAAAAACAATATATTTATTTCAGTCTACTATCCAATTCAACTCATGTTGACAAAAAACTTAATGATGTAAGTACATCTCTGTGTGTAATGAAGAAAATCGAAGTCAAAATGAAAAAGGCGAAATTCAGACGATGGCTGTCAATATGTCCCCTTAAGAGTTACGTACCATCGAAAAAACAAAACTTGATTGTGTGGAGGAACCCTTTCATGCATTTGGGTACCTTTGGGTACATATACAGTAGTGCTATTCTACAAAATGTCCATCTCTGAAACAGCTGCCAGACAGCTGCTAAGCCGAAGATGGCATGCAAAATTGTACTCTATTACAAGTGACCAATTCATAGATGCAGAGATGTACGTTCGTCGCTGTTTTATGAAGTTTTGCAGAATAGCACGGCTGATTTGTGAAATAAATAGCTAATCAATACGTATTAACTTTTAAACCGCATTCGAACCCTTCTAGAATGTCAAATGCCATCGTAAAGGGATACCGGGGGTCTGATATATCGCTAATGGCTTTCCCGTGGTATCCGATCAGTATCTGAAATCGAATCCGAAAATAATTGCATACATTACAGAAATACCAAGTAGCTATGTATTGGTATCCTATCTTACTAATACTACTAATATCAACTTAATACTACTCGTATAACTGCGAAAGTTTGTAAGTATAGTAGGAATGGATGGATGGATATTTTTTACTCTCTCATGGCACAAATACTGAACCGTATGGGCTGGAATTTGGAACATAGAATGCTTATAACCAGAATTAAGACATAGGCTACTTTTTATCCCGGAAAAATCCATCGTTCCCACGGGATTAGCGAAAACCCGAAATTCAACACATTGTGATGAACAGTGAAATCTTAGTAATAGTGTCCCGTTTTACCCTTAGGATACGGAACCCTACAAATTTAACCCCTCAGTTGCGACTTCATCCGTCCATCCGTTTGTCACACTCGATTAATAAATAAATCTTCGACTGCATCATCACTTACCATCAGGTGAGATCGCAGTCAAGTACTAACTTGTATAGCGTAAAAAAAAAAAAATAGCAACTCAGACCTCAATAATAATTCTATCATGAGTAATTTTAATTCGAAGGCAAAAGACAAAACAGATTTAAATGTATTATTTTCGTCATTTACTTGTACATCTTTTGAAATAAGAATATCAACCAAGCGACCAACGTCGAAGCGATGACCCCCAAAGATTTCTTAATAAAATAAAGAATTTTCGTCTAAAATCACCGAAAATTGTTGCAAGATATTGTGATGGGAACCTCAAGACAGCTGTAGCAAATGATAATTGGGTTGCAGAGTCGGGCCACACTGGCTTCAGGCAGACTAGACAAATTAAGAATGAAAAAATACTGCAAAAATTAAATAGTTTCAGTTGCATTTCAGTATGGGTGTCTGCTAGATTTTTATCAATTTACTTATTTATAATTAGAGAAATAAAAATTCAAAATTTGTTTATTTCACATAGGCCTAACGTACAGGCAGGTAAAACGTCAATATGATATTTTTCGCCTATGGTGATAACTACAAGTCGACTTAAACTAAAATAAGTTTACGAGGCTTCCAACGCGCCTCCACTGAGAAGAAGCCCACAACAAACTCGGCAGGGTTCGGTTTTCTGTTATCACCACTTCATAATGGTTCTTAGAAACTAATTGAGCTAGTATAATTGCAGCAGTTCATTCATTCCCAAGGATTTAATTCATGTAAATAATAATCCATAATACTTATAAATGAGCTTTATAAGTAGGTTTTGTCTTTCCCGCCTAGATATTGGCCACAGATTCGTCCGCATAGATTTTGTATTTTAGTAATCCTGCATTATAAGTTTCAATCGAATAGGTTCCGTACTTTTATTTACTGATCGGACATTATTGGAAGAGGTGACACAGAAAGGCTTAGGTTTATACAAATCACAACACAAAAATGTGATAAATAAATTGAAGACCAGCATTTAGTAGAAAACAATACTTCCGAGCAAAATAGTTTGCGGTTTAGTTTTCAGACAGACAATAGACGCCATTTTTTTTTCTGTTTATTTGAGATAGTGCCACAAAAGATTGCAGAGAGCTTATTGTTTGAAATGTCTTCAGTGTATGAGAAAAATGTAGACTAAGATTCCAAATAGCCATTTATAACTCAATATAACATAACATATTTTAAGGATTCCGTATCCAAAGGGTAAAAACGGGGCTCTATTACTAAGACTTCGCTGTCCGTCCGTCATCCGTCTGTCTCCAGGCTGTACCTCTTGAACCATTATAATTTAATTTGGTGGCTAGAGGTGTTTTTCTTGGAATTGGTCTTGATAGTACGGAACCCTCAGAACCCGAGCCTGACTTGTACTTGACCAATTATTTACATTCAAATTTTTAGTCGATTGCAGTGATCTCACGGTCTCACCTAAAGGTAAGACTGATGATGTAGTCGAAGATATTATCGTACTGACTTGGACAGGGTAAACACGGTTACTTCCTACCTTTTCTACGCAGCATCGCACCGTAAATTGAAATGCTAAATCGCATGGTAGTACGGCATTCTCTCGCCAGACCAGACCAAAGTCAATTTAGAAATAATAAAATACTAAAACAGGCCCGTGGCGGGAATCGAACCTGCAATCTCCCACTTGAATCTAAGCTCGCGACACTGCGCTAATAAGGAGGTCGTCAAAGGTGTTGAGATGAATTCACTTAGGAGCATTAAGAATGTTTACATTATAAGAAAATAGTATGAAAACCCGTTTCAAGATCAGAGAAACGAAAGTTTACTTTGATATTATTCAGCGAAAAGAAAACTAGAAATTTGTAATGTAATATTATTTTTGCACTTGGCTAAAAATACAAGAGATAGGTATTTGGTAAGTATTTGGAGTAGGTAAAATGACTTAGGCTTTTAGAAATAATAGTCTTGCCGTTTCAACTGAATAGTTGTGAAAAATACTTACTTTGTTCCATCCATTCCATCTGGATGGCTGGAAATCTACAACCACCCGATATGCCAGATCCTTCTTTCCACGCACATGTAAACTATGGAATCAGCTAGCAGCAACAGTATTCCTTCAAGAACTATAACATGGGGTTATTCAAGGGCCGGGAAAACCAATTTCTTAAGAGCATTTGCCGTTCCTCTGGTGCTGCAAATGTCCATGGGCGGCGGTGATCGCTTACCATCAGGTGACCCGCCTGATCGTTTGGATGTGTTGTCTATAAAAAAAAATTACTGCAAACTGGAACATTAAAAGGTTGCAGCTCTCTGGTCATTTGATCCCACGGTGTTACTGCAAAAGGCATAACTTAACTCCCAACTTTCAACTAGGTAACATTAATAGTGGAACTTTAACAATTAGGTCCCGCTCTGGAGTTCGAATAAGGTGAAGTTGTCACCGAACTAGATCGCAGACAGTTTCACAATTCATGGCGCCTCGCCTGCCAAGAGTTGCCTTCTTGAATTAATCTCTGCTGATTTAAAATTAGTCTCTGTTACTACTACTCGTGATAAAAGAAAATTTAATTTACTTTTAACGGATGAAATTAAATTCAAAGGTGCTTTATTCAAATAAGTACATACACGGTATTTGAATTAAATCAATGTATCGATTTCTTATTCTTGAAACTAGATTAAAAATGAAACGATGAAAAAATACTAAATCAAGTAACAAAGAAGTTTTGATAAAATGGGTCATTATATTGATTAACTTTAATTAAGTATTATGAATAGCGTCGAGTTACAAGCAATATCGATATAGAGCCATTTCTATACTGTTGCTAATTTGCTAGTTGGAAGTTTTTGATACAAAAATCGATAAATATTAGGTATATTGTATTGCTTACTAATAATTTGTTTCACTCTTCGACAAAGAAGTTTAAAATATGTTTGTCGATTTTAAACTAAGAACACCAACTAGTTCATATTTTACGTTAAACTTTGTAACTCGAATAAGAACCACTTTCTTTTGAACTTGGAACATCAATATTAGTAGTTTTCATACGTTTCTTTATAATTATGACATGCATCTATTACTCTCAATAGAATAAAGCATTTTATTTTTACATAACATAGTTAGCAAGTAGATCTAGCGTGATAAAATCTTTGCTTTTATGTTTACGATAATATAAAAAGAAAATATATTTCAAGGCTATGTACCGTACCTAACTCGTAAACTAGACGGACATTTGCTATAAAAATGATTAAATAGCTGTATCATGTACCATATTTAAATATCGCGTTGCATATAATAATACGAATATGTAAATGAAGACACACGAAAACAGGGTTTATAAATGAAATTCAAATGTATTCCATTACAGTACTGCAATGTTATATGTCATAACTTGTTTAATGGTTGTATTAGTTTAATTTACATATTACCAACTTGCCAAAAGTTTGTGATGCAAACTAGTTTCGGAGATGGTATGAATAATGGAATCTGACGCCATGAGGGTTTTAACTTTTAATGTAAAATATAAGCTTGCATGCGCAGAACTGATAAAGTTTTAAATAAATACGAGTAAAATGGAAATGCAACAAATCTGATAACTTTTTTTTTATTAATAAGTACTTGTAAAGTTTCTTCGTTTATTTAAATAGAGACAAGCAGACTTATCTACGATTGTCATAGAATTTTGTCGATCGCTCGTTTCATAACTGTAAAGGCCTTTTATTGTCTTTGATAAGTTCCGTGATTAATTTGATGATCGGTCTTTTTAGGGTTCGGTACCTACCTAAAAAGAAAAAAAAACGGCAATTGCATTTATTTATATATGCCTGATAGTTTTTGATTTATTAGGCAAACTGTCGAAAAAATATCTTCCTCCTCTTAGGGCTGATTTTTCAATCGCCAGATAAACTATCTGAGGAATATTTTGAAACACGTGCCATACAAAGTCTGCCAAAACGTCATATTTATTCCTTAGTTAACGATTATATGGCAATTGAAAAATCAGCCCTTAGACAACTCATTTTTAAGACTACATTATTTTGTTTGTTCATTATTATAGATGGAATAAGCAAAGGGTGAAAAGAAGGTACAGCCTCTGTGCTATAATTAGTGCCAATTAAGATTTTTCCTTTCCAGATTTTTTACAAGTTAGTTACAACTTACAGGCGAAGGTAATAAAAGGGTGTTAAAAATCGATAGTGTAGTCGTGTCGCGTCAAAGTGTCGCCTGTCACACGAAGGTCACAGGTTCGAATTGTTACGAGCCAAGTTTGTGATGTCTCATGCCGTGACACTTCGTACCATAACGCTGCCAGTCTGCGGGTGAACACCATAAACTTTATTGTACTTCTGCATTATAAATATTGGTATATCGAAGTGGTACAAAACACCTGCCGAATTTCTGAGCTGAGTTTTCATACGTTGCATGCCTTGCAAAATGCATCACGTATAGATATTTCATTGCACGATGACGCGTCCCACTCTAGCAATCTCCATACGAATCGAATGAAAGATAAGGGATTTTGAGAGAGTGGGGCGCGTCTACGTGGATTGAAATATCTATAAATTCTCGAGCTACACCAAAGGGGACATAGTTCCAGCTGATATGAAAAGGTGTTTAACGACCTAGCCATATGACATATAGCGATACTGTATATGGAATGGAAAAGAAATAATATTCAAAAAACGTGATCAATTTAGCGAACACTCGTACTTTTTTTGAGTTTTATCCACAGACTTGTATACTAAAGACAGGGCGAACAGCGCGAAAAAATGTCGCCAGTTTATGGGAGTCATTAGTACCAACAGTATAACGCCACGCGGTAGTTCGGGCAGCGGCGGCGGCGGGTATTTTGACAGATGACGCTACTGTTTGCTTGTATGAAGAAGGTTTTCGTAAAATGATCGGATCGGCCTATCTTTACTATTTTTATCTATTGTTTCATCCTATTTCCATTCTATTTTCGTATCGCATTATGCCATATGTCATAATTATGAGGCCACATATAGACCAGACTTGAGCCAATTTAGGTAATTATAAAATCCTAAATTTTTGTCATTCTGAAAAATAAACCTGGGATTTTCAAACCGCAGCACCTGTGCCAGAGACGTTTAAGTATAGCTGATATTTTCACAACAAAGCTTTACACTGCCTGCTTCATATAAATATTATGTAATGTCTATTACTAGCTGTATACGAAACAATGAAGAGGATGTATCATATCGTTATAAACTATGCCCTAGAATCTAGACTCTCTAGGCAAGGCTAAATTACAGCATTCTACCCCAATGTTATGCCTTTATTACTACTATTATTAGCATTTTCTCGGCATACCTATTATAAACTTGGGATACTTATTATTGACAGCCTTGATTTGCCGCGATAAATAATTATAACGGAATAAAAAGGATAATTCTAATATATAAAATTCTTGTGCCAATTTTTGTTACCAAACTCGTCCGAAACGGCTGGACTGATTGTTATGAAATTTTCTCTATATGTTCGGAAGGTCTGAGTGTTGGTCGTAAGAATTATCGTAACCTAGTGTTCTTTTAAAAAAGGAATAACGTAAAAATATATATTTCGTACATTAATCCGTAGTGTAAATTTTAATGCGTCTCTAGTTTATGTAATTTTCCTCAGAATAATATTATATACTCGTAAGTCGTAAGGCCTTGTTGTATTAATGCAATTTTTATATGTGTGTGCAGTGTCTAAATAATATAATTTTTTCTTTGTGTGTAAAGCAGTGTTTTGTTCACGGTAGGTAATTGTACAATGTTTGTGGGTCCGTATTTTGATAATGTAATATTTTGGTAACTGAGATATAAATGAATTTTGTCCATTTAATGTTTGCTTTGTAATCTAACATCTTTAAGTATCATACAGTAATGGTAAACCCCTAATGATGTTAGGTATACTATAATCTTTGAATCCCGTACTCCCGCCAACGTGTCCGTCGTGGAAATAAACACTTTTTGAAGGATACTAGCGCCTAACCCCTGCGCTTCCTCTGACAAAGTTCTGTCTATGAAAACAAAAGGTGGTATAATCTTTTATCACGAAGTGTACTATCTTTTATCACGAAGTGTACTCTGTAGTACTGTAACACGTCACGAAGAATAAAAGTAAGTATTATAAATAATGGCTATATAAGTCGTGTTTTCACTCCCACACAGCCGATTCATCATAGTGAGCTTCCCGCGGGATGGCGTTTGTGTAATGTTTTCCAACATTTTTCACTTCAGCGCACTAGCTGTGTTTTAAAATGGATTGATGTATAGCCCCTTTCACACTATTCCAGTCAATTCTATAATAATCTATAAACTTGACTCTATAGGCAAGTTGTAGAGTATATCATATTACGTTAGGTTGATAAAATATGTTTAGTGGCCATAATTTGGCTTTCGTACCTCAAAAGGTAAAAATGGAACTCATTTAGGATCACTTGTTGTTTGTCTGTCCCTCTGTCAAGACCCTTTGTCTCGGGAACGAAATGAGGTAATGAGTTAAAAATAGGTAAGTACTTAATTCTGCAGCCACATAAAGGTGTGAAAAGTCAAAGTAATATAATTAGTAACCGCAAAAAGAAGCATGTTTCGATACAATTGTAATTTGTATATTATGTTTGTGGGAGGTTAATTTCAAACAGCCAAATCGATTTTAATTTAATAATATAATTAGTTTTGAAGATTTTGTGTGGAAGATGATGCTGTCTAAAGATTGTGAACCGTAACATAAGTATTGCTAACAATTTAGTCAATAATTATTATGTCAGTAATATGATTAATTTTATCTTATTATTAATTTGTATCAATGTGAAATCCTGTAATTGTAGCATTATTCTACTAAACGCTTATTGGTTGGATGTCGTGGGTGTAATACAAAATCAACCGATATAGCAAAATTATTTTGCGGTTCATTGTTCTAAGGACCTCCTTGCAAAATAACAGCTGCTTCAATCCAATAACAATACATCACTGTAATAGATCACTGGACTGGGAAGTAACTGGAATCAAGTTAACAGGGCTTAACCTGTGGGTTATAAATTTTAGCCTTTAAGTTGTCGTTAAATCTAGGTTAATTGACCGGTGAAAGATCGATGTTAGTGGGCGTCGTGACATCCAGTGTGTTCATACCATTTAAACAAAAGAATCAGGGCGTGGGTTGTATCGTGGTGATACTATACGATAATGTTTTAATTGTTTTAATTATTGGGTTATGTTGTACTTAATATACTCTATTGAGTACAACTGTATTGAGTACAGTAATCTATAAAGATAGTTCACCAAATATTTCCATTCCCTCAAGTTAACTGATACAAATCTTCTACGAGTTATAAGCTTAAAATTGCGAAAAACCAAATAAACTTTGAACCAAGCGGACAAAAATAAATTCAGGATAACTGTCAAGCGGACATGACAAAATTGTAAGGGGTCTTATTTACTATTTCACCCCGGAACCCTGAAAATGAATTACGATAACCTTTATTCCCACATTAAATCTAGGATCGGGAAATTCACTCTTGAAAATACGAGCATAGAACCCCTTCACGACGACATTTGATACGTACCATTGATATTTGATAGGTACATTTGCCGTAAGGTGCCTGTTACCCCATATTTTTATGGGGCACATATAAAATTCGGAGTGTTTTCCCACGCACATAATGTGTCTAGTACGCGTGTGTGTTTTGACATTAACTTTGCATTTTATGGTGCCATGAAATTGTACAGTTGATTGCACACTGCCGTAGGATTCATAAAAGGGTAATTTTTCAGTTCCTCGAAATACGGATTGTGTCGCACACTCCTGCAAGATACGAGTAATAAGTACAAAACATATCTGTATAGCCCCTAAGAAATTTAGAAAATTGAAAAAATCCAAGTAATTTATCTACGCAGAGCCACAGATAAAAATAACCTTAGAAAAATCACCATTTTCAGTTAAGTTTGCCTCTGCTCTTTATTAATCGTAAACTTTGCTACTTTTCCGAGCAAAGTATGTGCTAATCCAGGGATCAAAATCCTTTTCCAGCCAAATGGATCAGTAGTTGTGGCGTAAACCACTTACGAAATTACATGCACTGTCTTATACATACAACAAACTTTCGTATTTATACACATCGAATGAATTGACTATTTTAGCACTTACTCTATTAAAAAAGAGGCTTAAACTGTAGCTTAGCTGTAGTAGCAGGATTTCCACGAAATGTGCGCAGCCTGCCGCCATACCCGCTATACTCCTTAAACTTCGTTTTGACCGCGTGCGTGGATACTTATCATTGCGGCACGGACGGCAGTGTACGACGAACTTGCCGGTGCGTGCGATCTCCCTCTTGGCAGCGTGGATTTATTATGCAGGTAAAGGAAGCCCGTCACGATAGGGCTGTTATTTATATTATTTGTTAGGGCTCCATTACAGCGGGACATAAAGTCGGTACGACACGTCGGTACTTGCTGCGGAAAAAAGCATGAATGATTTTTTTTTATACGAATGAATGATGGGATGAGCGTTCAGGCTAATAAGGGTATTTATTTGGGTACGTTTGTTAGTAACAAATAAAAAAGTTATGCACTGACTTTATTAATCGTCTCGAGCCGAAATGCTGACATCAGGCCTTGCATTAGGTATCCATTAGTACTACTGTATATGTGTGTCTCTACAATTGACATCTATTCTAGACGGGGCGAACCGCGCGATAAAATGTCGCCAGTTTACCGGTGTCATTAGTACCAACTATCAACAGTATAAGGCCACGCGGTAATTCGCTTAGCGGCGGCGGCGGTATTTTGACAGTTGGCGCTACTGTTTGCTTGTATAAAAACGGTTTACGTAAATCGTTTGGATGCCCATATCTTGAGGTTAGTAATCAGTGGTCTCTACAAACATTTGTACTTAGTTCACCTTCTTTGACAAATTGATCACGCCACTTATCATGACAACTGTCATTCTTATACATTAACGTGAAATCAACGGGTCTGCCCGCGAAATTCAAAATTTTCGTGGTTTTTTGCAATTTGTACGCTAATTAGACATGATAGGCTTATGGCAATCAATTTGCGAGAATGGCAGTATCATCTTTACATGCTTATATCAAAATATTTGCATAAAAATGTGTATCCTAGGAAATTAGTCCGAGTATTAAGTTTTATGTGAGTAACTCGCAAATCTCGGACTAATTTCTTTAACTCGACACTTTCAAGCAGAGATTTTTATATAAACACGTGAAGAAGATATTGAGATTATCGCAATTTTACGGCCATAAGCCTATTATGTCTTATTAGCTTAAAAATCGCGAAAAACCACGAAAATTTTGAATTTCGCGGGCACACCCGTCGTGTGTTCCTTAAAGTGTTCCTTACCCAAAGGGGTTACTAACACACCGTCTGTTTTTCCGTCCATTACCAGGCTGATCTTTTGAACCGTGATAAAAATTGAGACAGTTGAAAATTTAACAGATGATGTATTTCAGTTGCCGCTATAACAAGATACAACAAACTGTGATTTTTTTGTATTTAAATTGACGGGGAAAGTGGTTAAGTTTACTTTAAAACTATAAGTATTGAGCTTTGCTCTTGATAGTAAGGAACCCTCGGTATGCGAGCCCACCGCTCACGCTTGACTAGTTTTTTTAATTCCTTTCAGTTGGCGTACCGTAAGCAATCGTAGAAATAGATCAGTATCATAAGTCATATATTGCTATGACTTCAGTTTCTTTTACAATATTTTATAGTTGTAACATTGATATAATTAAACTAATTTTATTACATCAATGTTACAACTATAATATATTTTAATTTACCAAGCTACATTTCTGTTTCAGCACCGCGTAATATATTTCCCCAAACACACAGTAACTGTAGAAACGTGCTCCGGGAGAAGTCGGATAGTACCCGGATATTATTCGTTCATATCACTTACCCTCAGAGCGTTCATGAAAGTCAATCTCGCTTGTGCACTGTGCAATGCCGCGCGGAATGTGATGCTTTACAAACACTGCTGGTTCACGTGAAATGGTCCAAAACATGAGCGATAAGCGAGTATGAAATCGAAAAGATCATTTTTTTTAACACTCAACAAAACAACTTTGTATCTCACAGACTGCAATCTCACCTGATGAAGTCTGTTATCGAAGTGACTTGGATGTAAAGTCACCACTAACGGTGTCTACACAGCATCGCGCCGGTGCGCTAAATTGCAGTACAAAAGTTCGTTCATATCACTTACCCTCAGAGCGTTCATGAAAGTCAATCTCGCTTGTGCACTGTGCAATGCCGCGCGGAATGTGATGCTTTACAAACACTGCTGGTTCACGTGAAATGGTCTAAAACATGAGCGACAAGCGAGTATGATATCGATAAGATCAAACATTTTTTTTTCACTCTACAAGTTCGTAATACTTTGTATTTTTTACACTCAACTAATTTATAACATTGTATTTGATTGCGATCATACCTGATGATAAGCGATTAAATTAATTATTAATCAATAAGAAATTATTCTTTTTATGAAGTCGGTTAAAAACTCTCCGGCAAGCTTCGATCTCTTATAAAAATGATAACATTATTATCATGTAAAATATTGGTGCGTGAGATTTAATATTCGCTCATATAATAATAATATCTTCAAATATTGACGTCACATTGTTTGCAGCACACAATAATTTATATTTCATTTCACTGCAAACGTACGTACGGATCACATATTTTTCATTCGCATTGCGACAGCGATGGTGCTTACAAAAGTTACATTTCGATTGATATTTGCAGTGCGCCATCTTAAGATATAAGCGGATAGCGTTTTGGGAAAATTGATAAATATGAGTATTTATATGAGCAGTTCAAAATAAACATGTGACAATTTTTCTCTTTGATGCATTGCAACCAAGGAAGTAACTAACCAAAGGTTTTACTTTGAACTGGCTTGCAGCCATTAGAAAGTTGTCAATAAAAAAAAATTAATACTTTCACTCGAAAAAAAAATACTGTTGTTCCTGGTTGATTTTGTAAATTTCCTATTTAGTACTTTGTTTGAGTTTTTGCGCATTGTTTGAAAAAAGTCCTATACAAGCCTTGGCCATAACTAGGCATCAATGTACTCATGTATGTCATGTGTTTACACTTTTTCCATCAACGCCTCTTTTGCTGGCCGCTGCAGTAATCCAAACACAGGTTACAAAATCCCACGTTTTCGTACAGGCGATCCATAACTGAATAGAATTTCGAACGAAATATACAGCCGGTGATATATTTTACATATGTTAGCAAAACCACACAAGCCTGCCAACATGAGTCAACTGAGCTTAGGAATGTCCTCATGCAAATGCATGTAGCTTGGACCACACGGGCTTCATGAATATTACAGGATGCTTCTACAAGCCTTTCAATAACCTATCACAGAGAGACAATATGACAAAGCAGAATTTTTAAAACGAAACATTTTTACTAGAATGATTTTAACTCCCGACGCAAAAAGACGGGTGTTATAAGTTTCACATCGATATCTGTCTGTGTGTATCTCGATACCTCTCAAACAGATGGACCTATTTTGATGAGGTTTGTCAAAATGAGAGTCCATTTTTGGCGTATGATTACTCGATTCAATGCTTTGCGCATGCCTCAACGTAGAGTTATTTTAAATTTAATATTATACTTACTTATAAAAGTTCTGTGTGATCTAGTGAATTTTAAAAGATGGTTAGTGTCTGTATTTGGCCCTCGGTATGGAAAAAGAGGAGTATAAAATTAAGTGTTAAATGACCTTATTAAGGGACCTTATAGGCGGTACTTTGACGGCATACCTCATAACGTTACTAAAAAGCCTGGCATTTTATGAGGCTTAAATGTTTTTCAGATTAATCGTTTGCTGACAAAAAAAAAAACATCTAGAATACAATTTGTCGTAAATAAAACTTAAAGCACATTATGACAGCCAAAAAATAAAGTAGATCTCTTTTTTACATACTACAAATAAATAGATTGCAATCTCAATTAATGTTATTTTTGAAGGTTTTTTTGTTAATGTTACCTCGTTTAACCTTGGACATAGCTCAAATCCGACCACTTACAAAACTCTCCATTATTCTCCCATGGACTGTTTCCCTAAAGCGATCAAGAGCCTATTCACACACGACCACACCTGCTCTCTGTTTTAATTGGCTTTAGAGGTCGCTCTAATTAGAACAAAACGCCCATGCGCCGGCACGATAGCCCAACAGACGTTTACGCTGTACGATACGACTGTACGACATATCCCTCGGTTTGGACGCACGATAACGCGCTGAAACAGCTAGGTGATTTAAAGCCAGCGTCAAATATATACAGGCACAGCCTCTTCGTAGACTTCATACAACTCGGTGGATACGACTTTTCCGTGAATGTCATAAACCTCTGATGGTATATTGCTATAGACATCAATACGTCTTTCTTTCTTCCTTCATAGGAGCCAATACAGAGCCCCCGGTAAATAATCACTAACTCCTGTAAAACTACGAGTATTATTACAAACGATAAATTGTGTGAACTTTTTGGGAAATAAATGTGATCACATTTGCTACAAATTGCAATCCCGCTTATTAGAAATCACTAATACAAATAAATAAAATCACCGTAACATCTAGGTATCTACGAACGATTGGCAACTAATCATTAATATTTCTCAGAAAACCTTATCTAAATCGCTCAAATCTTTTCGGGAATAAATGGAAACGTGGAATTATTTCCCACAGACAAACTACCAATCTCAACCTAAATGAACGTCCTTTTACGTATTATTATAATGATGTAACGACATTTTATCGCATGGTTTAAAAGCATTAAAGTGAAATGTTACCTTCCAGGCCATAATTTTTGAGGCCACTAATAATTAAGGCTGTAACAATTTTATAGAAAGAACCCGGGTTAATTAATTGCCTTTTTTTACTACTTTTACTGACTTTAATTACTGCTTCTGTATCAATCTGAAAATTACAGTCAACATAATAAATGTGTAGAATTCTTTTCATTAAAAACTCTAACTTTGAAATGTGACAAAATACATGAAATTTTTGAGGAAACGTTTTTGCAATTCCTCAAAAATGTACGCTTTAATACTGGACACTGGCCAGTGCCAATTCTGTTAAGGGGGATGGTACCATTCGGGCGCAAAAGTTCTAATTTTATTTAGTTTTTCGCAAATAGTGGGCTAATTATACATATGGCAATGATTTTTGCGGGCACAACATTTATGCATCTGCGTATTTTAAAATAAAACTCTGCTCAACAATACTCATTCACTTCATATTGGTTCTCGATAGCATGAAATCTGAAAAACTTCAAAAAATTATCTTTTGGGAACCAATATGAGGTGGATGGGAGTTTTCGAGCAAAATTTCTATTCAAAACATGTAAATGCATAAATATTGTCGTAAAATTCATTGCCATATACCTACAATGTGTAGTTAGTCTAATATTTGCGAAAAACTAAATGAAATTTGAATTTTGCTGGCTGGTAGGGCCGTAACACCTTAATTATATAATCTCTAAGCTAAACCAATTTCACGCGTCTAAAAATAGTGCTAACCCTTTTTATGGGGGGGAGCATTTTGAAAACAATATTTTTAGATGCGTTTTATAGTTTAGAGATTAGAGAGAAAAGAGAGAGAAAAATATACTCCTCAACTATGAACACATTGTAAAAAATAAACAAGTCTTATAAACACAACATATTCTAAAAAAATATTACGCTTTTCAAAAAACTATACCGAAATGGTTTAGTTTTTTTTATAGTGTAATATTATGCAATAACAACACGTGAACAGTTGTTTTTATTAAAATAGCTGCGTACAATGCTCGCTCTACCGTGCACTCTAATAGTAAATGTCAGTTAAAAACACAATGGATATTGCAGCAATTTTAGAACATTTTTGGTGATGCTTTTTAGAAATAGGTTTTAGAATTGGCAGGACAGATTCAATTGTTTAAAAAAAACTGTTTTTATCATACTATTATCGCTATTTTAGAGCATTTAAAAAAATAATTGGCTCCATGTCCTAATCTCAGACCTACCAAATATTCTCAAACATTTAATAAAACAGTCAAGCCAGTTTAAGAGCAGTTTTGATACAAAACTATTTGAGAAGATAAAGCTAAAGCTGCTCTTTACCAATGAAACCAACGAACCAACAACGGGAGGACTCAGCAAAGGAGTGGTACCACATGATGAAAGGAATACCTATTAGAAGTCGAGCGGATTTGTAGTCGTTGAATGCTATAGGTGAGTACGGTACATGAAACGAGTTGTTATGGTTAGCCAGTTAGGTCGGTTCGCCCGAAATTAATTTACGGAATTGCGTTTTAACCGCTATAAAATAGCGGCATCAAATTTTCGTGAGCGGTAAAAAATGTAACGCCGGCACAAAAACGCAAATTCATTAATACGTAACAAGGCAGTTGATCCAGCTATTTTTTGTTCGGTATACAAAAGTTTGGTAAAGTCCGTTTTCATAAATATATTTGTATCGTTTCAGCAATTTGCGTAAAAAAATAGTCTTTACAGACAACGAACCTTTACCTCTGAGATTTTGATATAAACATGTAAAGATGATACTGTTTATTCCCGGAAATTGTCTGACATAAGCCTATTATGACTAATTAGCGTACAAATTGCAAAAAACATCGAAAATTTGCTCTTCGTGACGGGATTTTCGTCACGCAAAAAATCAATTTTATTCCGCTTAGCCCCTTGTATTTTGCAAAAATCATGAAAACCATAAATTTTTCCGGGGTAACAAGTAATCCATGATAATTTATCTCTTTTGCAAATTTGTGAAAAATTGAACGTCTAGACTCTGAGATGCAAATTCTGAAAAAGGAGGTTTTGTTCCCGTTGTAGAATTTTAAAAGGATTTTAATGATAGTGGTGGCGAATAAACATTTCGATATAGGTACGTTTGGCTTTAATTACCTAATCAACGATAGTAATTATAAATTTAAATTAGTCCATGATTAAGAATTCCATTTACAGTATTAGGAATTCAGTATAAAGGTAATCATCATTTATGTAACTAGATTGAAACTGGAATTCCTGAACTACAGTCTTTATTTACAACGATTTGGACTGAAATACATTTTTTTAATTAATGTCCTTCAACAACTTTTTTTCTACGACTTTTTTTACTCGATATTTTGAGAAATATCAAATATTCAATATTTTACAGAGATACTCTAGTTGTTCCTACTTACTGTATTGTAATCTGTTGTAATGGAGCATCGGAACTCGCGACACGAAACCACAGCAGTGTAATGTCACTTTACAGAAATAACATTTTTTGTATGAAATAAATTAATACTTACTGAATTTTGAAAAGTCGTAACATAATTTCTTAGTTTTAGCAATGTTAGTTTGAACAAGTACAGGCCGAAAGCGATTTCGTATTTTTTATATAAACCCTGTATTTAACTAGCCAAAGCCAGCTACCAGATCGGAATTCTAGAGGCCTCTAGCGGCAATTGAACTTGAAACCTTCCATTTCAATTCGAGCGCACATTAGCTGGACGAACTAAATTTACGTGGCTAAAATTTTAAGTAGTTTCCACGATATTCAACCGTGATAAACTTATTAAAATTCCATAATAAACAAGAGAGGAAGATAAATTCTGGTAATAAAGCAACCCCATGAATAACAAAACCGTGCTCCCTAGCGACACTTTTCTCTTATAAATGTCTGAAAACCTCGTTACACAGAAACCCTTTCAAAATTAAGTAGTTATATAAATAAAGGGTTGAGTTTTAACCTGCACTTAACAGTCAACAGAGTCGTTAGTACAGTTTTTTGTATGAATTTCGAGTCGTCTCGCACGAACGAATCGAATTCCTCCATACATTTACAGCCAGCGCCATCTATGGACAGTCACTGACATGCAGCTGTCAATAGATGGCGCTGGCTGTAAATGTATGAAGGAATTCGATGCGAGTCGCCTCGTATCGAAGTCGTACAAAAACGTGTACTAACCCTACAGGTCTTTTTATCTCAACAGACCAACTCCTTAAAAGCCTTTGATAAATTCATGTAATTGAAGTTTGCTTAGAGTTCACCCGAAAACTTTCCGCCGCAAATTCAAATGTTATTTCACTTGAAAATACTTTGAAGACAAACAGAAACTAATCAGGAAAAATCTGTGTTCATACTTGATTTTCTCTGTTATTTCAGGCCATTTTCTGTCGTATCTGAAGTGCGTAGTTCTGAGTTTTAGACTAATAATAATAATAATAATCAACTTGAACTTCTATTGAAACTTGAAGTCTAACCCCATTACAAATAAACATGAAATAGAGGTGGAATACGAGTTTTTATGTACTGTGCTTTATCCTTCTCTGTCATCAATCATTTGATATTCGAAGGAAAAAGAAAAAACAGTATTGTGTTTTGTAGATTGTGTTAATGTAGATTCTAAAGTCTCTATTTCAATTCCTAATTTCAGTCTAATTGGTTCAATAGTTGCGGTGTGAAGGAGTTTTAAACATATACATACAAACTTTCGCCTTTATTATATTAATATGATGTGATGTGACAAAAAAATTTACGTTTAAAAGTCCCAGGAACCTCATAAAAATTTGTATCGATTTGACCAAAAATGTTAAACACGCCGCACCTAGCCAATTATTTGCGATCGACTAGACACAGACGGTATGGCCGTCGTCACGTCAGCGGTAATATCATTTTGTTGACAGGTTTTTTATTACACGACGCAATTTTTAAAAGATTATGTTTAACGATTGGGTTTTTAGGGCAATAATAATATTTGGGAAAGCTTATTAATTAATTGAACATTTTTGAAATAACCATGCAGTTAAATTCGAAAATATTTTCGACTTTCTTCAGTCGGATTATGAACACATAATTATGAAATGAAGTCTGATCACTCACACGTTGCTATATCGATCGATTTTTTATTTAATTTCAAATTAGTGTTCAAATATTATTTTATCATGGCAGAAGGTGATTTCATTGATGATATTATAATCGCAATAATCTAGATTAGACGGAGTTAACCTTAATCATAGTAGGTATACCAGAACAGTGTCACGCCTTTATCTCGCCTCGCTTTACGGAAACCCCGCTCTAGATCAGACTTTAACCAATTTAGATGTTACAAAAAATAAGAGGTTCCTGTAGTTCCACGTACGCGTCATTTATTTTAACCGGCTTAAGGGTTGAATTTTCAAAAATCTTTTCTTAGCGGATGCCTATGTTCATGTATGCCAAATTCAGCCGGATCCGAAATGTGGTTTAACATGTCACCTTTTCCTTTTACAAATTATACAGATTGCAGTACAACTTGGATTTGCGAGTTGCCATACTACGGTGTGAAGCAATATGACTCACGCGAGCGTGAGTTATCAAATTTTAAAATGTAGTTGACGTTTATATGAAACGCGCAGCGAGTGGAGCATCCGTGATAGTCCGTTAAAAATTCACCAAGTTTTTTCCGCACGGTTCAGCCATTGTTGGGAACACAATCTCGCTGCTCCATTTTTCCGCAAAATCCGCCACAGTGTTTATTTATTTCGCGATAAAAATGTAAATCGGGACGGCTCGTAATTATACTTAGTGTCACGTCCCTGAGATGCGGTGGCGATTGTTGTCACTTTTAGATTTCAGGTAATTTTACGTGGATTTTTACTCTACTTCTTATTAAATTATAATACTATTTTATTCGTTAACAATCAGTTAGTACGTGAGTTGTGTCTTACTTGATGGTCCGGCCGTAAATTATTACGGCTTATTACTTGTTAAAAATTATGTTAACAGATTCCGTAGGAGTGGTGAAATTTAGAACTTAGAATTCAGCAAACTTTAACCGTCCTAGGTACTTTCCAAATTACTGGTATAAAACACCGCCGATTGCCTAAAACCAGTTTAGTATTGTATTAATAGAAAATAAAAGCGTATCAATTGTCGGTCTAACTCTGAAATGCATGTCACTTGAGTGAATTTTTATATCGAACATGCCTACATTTAGAACAGCCGTCATAGCATTGCAAAGTCAAAACAACAATCGCGTCACTCATAATTTCTGGCATAATTCACGTCGGTGTTTATTTATTTCGCGATAAAAATGTAAAACAGCCCGCGCTTCGTAATTAGCGCTGTCACGCTGAATAGATAGCGGCCGCCGGTGACACGTCGACGGTAATACCTGTACAACTTTGTTGACAACTTTATTACACAGGCTGTAATTTACAATAAAATATTACAGGGATTTTTTGACACTAATATAATAACAGCAGACGCCCTTGTGTCTCAGAATATAAATATAGAGGTCATAACCCACCACGCTGTCCATGTACAGGTTGACGGGTTTCTCACACCTACGAGAACATTATGGTGACTCTTAGGTTTTCTCGATGTCACGTTGACTTGAAAGAAGACGCCTGTGACCCTATTTTAACCCTTAGCTGTTGAATCACAAAACTTTCAACAAATAGTTGCATTATAACATTCAAAGCTGTCTGAATGCAATTCAGCCCCATTCGTAATAGTCTGAGTAGTGCAATAATAAATTCGCCAGTTACTTTATTTATGATTTATAAGTTCTCCCAATAAATATTATAAGGTGAAGTCTCCATGTATGTATGTGTGTTTATTACTCCTTCAAGCCGTCATGCTATAACCACTGAACCGATTTAGCTGAAATTGTGAATTGATATAGATTATACCCTGGAATAAACATAACTACCTCCCACTTTGAGAATAATTTGAAAATAAATATTTATTTTGTAATATTATGTTCCACACCAAAATGGTAAAAATGACATCTTTATGAGACTCTCAGTCCGTCACTCTTGATTATTTTTAATCTAAACAAACTGTGGTATAAATAAAAATTAGTCAAGTGCGAGTCGGGCTCGCGCACTAAGGGTTCCGTACTATCAAACCCCATTCTCAATAGTATTAAAGTAAACTATACATCCTCATCTTCTGTAAAAATTTCAAGTCTGTACCTATCACGGTTCAAGAGATGACGACGCGCCAAGGAGGCGCAGGGGACGCGCACTCGCATTCGAGTGGGAGGTCGCGGGTTCAATTCCCGCCACGGGCCACTTTGGAATTTTATAATTTCTAAATTGGCCCAGGTGTGGTCTGGTGGGAGGCTTCGGCCGTGGCTAGTTACCACCCTACCAGCAAAGATGTGCCGCCAAGCGATTTAGCGTTCCGGTGCGATGGTGTGTAGAAACCGTTGAGGTGACTCTGCATACCCTTTCCAAGTAATTACGTTAACATCTTCGGCTGCATCATCACTTACCATCAGGTGAGATCGCAGTGAAGTACTAACTTGTATAGTGTAAAAAAAAGATACAGCCTGGTGACAGACGGACGGACGGACAGCGAAGTCTCCGTAATAGGGTTCCTTTTTTACCCTTTGGGTACGGAACCCTAAAAAGCATAAGGTGACGAAACGCTGTAAGCCGCCATGTTACGAGTGAAGACGAAATTCCAGTTAACACAAACCTCTTTGACGCGGCGCAGAATGAGGCGGCATTTGAATTTCAGCTCTTTGATGTACACATTGTTTCTCTGTGCTACAAATCGAGTACCGTGTATTCGTGTAATTCACGTAATCCCGTTGAAACTGGGAAGTGTACTTCAGATTTCTTTGACTCATCGATTTTCAGGTCAAAAGCGCACGTTGAAGTAGATGTTTTACCTTGCGACCCATTGATTTATAAACTAAGGATTTGGAGGCAGCGCTAAAAAGTGTCCGAACAAAAGGACATACAAAACGCGAAAAGACATACAATCGCACTTCAGTCTCGTGTTTGAAAATTAGGCTGTTTAGTAATGGTTTAATACATAAATTACAATGTTTTAGTTTGTTCATAAAAATACTCATGTGCCCTCGTTTATACATATAGATTTTCTCAGGACACTTTTTTTTCGTGAATTTTGTATTACACCCGTCGTCCATAGATTTATAAGCCTATGTTTCGACCTTATATTTTTATTAAGAGTACAGCGGCCAATTGCCATACCTATCTATATTTATATCGTATCTGTGAGGTATACTAAACTTTAACAATTGTAATTGATTTACTTCATAAATGTTTTGCTATAATCTTCGTATCTTATCACACGGATGTGCCCGCGAAATTAAATTTTTTTTTGGTTTTTCGCGATTTTTAAGCTAATAAGACATAATAGGCTTACGGCAGTCAATTTGCGAGAATCCCAATATCATCTTCACGTGTTTATATAAAAATGTCTGCGTGAAAGTGTCGAGTTAAAGAAATTAGTCCGAGATTTGCGTGTTACTTACATACAACTCGATACTCGGACAAATTTTCTAGGATACACATTTTTATGCAAAGATTTTAAGATGATACTGCCATGCCCGCAAATTGACTGCCATAAACCTCTGATATGTAATTAGCGTACAAATTGCACAAAAACATGAAAATTTTAATTACGCGCGCAGAGTCGTTGATTTCGCCTTAAGATCTTATTGTGATGTACATTTTCATGAATAAATTATCATTCATTCATTCATTCATTCAGAAAAATGCACTTTTTATACTTACATCTCTCACTTAATATATAAAATTCTCGTCTCTCGTGTTTGTTACCAAACTACTCCAAAACGGCTCGACTGATTTTCATGAAATTTTCTGTGTTGGGATGTTCGGTAGGTCTGAGAGTAGGTCATAAGTTATTTTCTTATATCCATATCCGGGTCAGTTATTAAATAAAAAATAACTAAAAGGACGCTAATAGAAACTTCTTCGATTCTTGAACTATATTCACTTTTATTTCGTAAATCAAAAATCGCATACCGGTGATTTTTGCTTTCAAAGTAGTCTTTTCAAGTTCTCATCTCATTTGCTGTACATACCTAGTAAAAACAAGCGATATTCTTCTATATGCATCACATTTGGCTGTTTTTTTTAGATAAATATAAAATCTAACTAAGTTCGAGAAATTTCCCAGCAATTTACGTATTAGATATAGTTTGGCAACGTCTAATCCTAGCCTGTTTACAAGGCGGCTTAATTTATAGAGGAAAGGAAATAAGCCCCTAATGTCACTTAGTCGGAAGCAGACGTCGCATTGGGTTAGATTTACTAGGCGTTATTCCTGCTCTGACAACTTCGTGCGGGCCCAAGGGAATGCCTTGCTAGACTGATGTCTAGACACCGAAAGATTCAATAATAAACATGCAATTAACTTGTTGTCAGTTACATTACATTTTTTTATAAACAACGAGCACGCCCGATGTTAAGTGACCATCGCTGCTTTTGGCTATTTGCTGTATCAAGGAAATTGGCTATTTCTGAAGTTAGCCCGCTAGAATTCATACAAATTCATAGTAAAATAAAATTAAAAATCTAAATCAGAACAGCAAATAAACGTTTTACTAAATTTGTAAAAAATTAAGGGAAAAAAGAAAAGAATATTTACATCATATTAATATTTAACGCGCCAAATTAATTTTTAATTGAATTTGATCTTTTAACTTTCATAGTAACATTTCTTTAAAAAAAAAGTAGAAAAAAAACTTAATCTCCACGTTTCTTAATAAGGGGGTTATTGTTTCTTTCAGTTTCGTTCCAACTTACAAAAGGGCCTTTTATTAGGGTTCCATACCAAAATGGTAAAAAATAAACCCCTATGGTGAGACTTTCTCCATCCGTCCGTCTGTCTGTCGGTCCATCCATTCGTCTGCCACATTCGATTTTATGTCAAGTTTAATATGATAGTGAAATCTGTCAAATTATGTTTTTTTCTTTGTAGGGAGTGTGGCAGGTTATTTATAATCTTAGCTAAGAAGTATTTTCCATTTCATTCTTCATGTTATTAGTTTTAAAACTTACTGTAGCTACATAAACCTTTTTCTTGTTATAATATACCTATCTCACTAATACGCGTAACTAATTCAGAACTAGCAGTCAAACGACAGAGAGTTCATCGTGTGGTTTAAAGTTATGCAATTTTCGTTCTCTAATTACCCGTGTAGTGCGAACACGGGTAATTAGAGATACACGCGATAGCTCATTAAGAGTTCCCTTCAGTTGCTGAACGTTTTCTAAGCCCCGTTCTGAGCCCCGACGCGTTGGTACGCGCAGAATGGACGCCTTTATTCGCGGATCATGCAGGCAGAGCCTTTTTGAAACGATAAGTGTTCAGACGACACAAATGAGACCATTTCCATATTTGCTAGTGGTGTGACGTGTGATTTTGGTCGACTAGTGTTTAGTATAGTCGATAAAGTAGTGACTGTTCGTGTAACTATTAAAAGATGCGACGTCGTTGTTTGTAATAATAAAAAGTAGTTCCATTTTAGTCTAAAATTGGCTTATTATCACAAAAAATTTTAAGCCTGTAACTGTTCAAAAGATACAACAGGTTTTTCTTGTATAAAAAATCTTATTGCATTATGGCATTACTTATTACACTTACACTTATACATTAACACTTGTTCGGGAAATCATTCGGGACGTAAGACAGGAGCTGTCAACCACTTGTTTCACGATAATTTATCACCCTTGAGAGTCGACTCTACACAAAGGCTACCGGTCTTCGTTACCGGTCTCGCTGCTAACTATTAATATTACCTATAAGGAAAACATTGCTTTTTATACGCATTTTGTTGGCAATGTATTTTAAAATAAAATTATAGCAATATCAAAATGCACCTAAAAATAGACTCGACTTCTAGAATCGAACCCGTCAGAAATCCCACTCGAATCCAAGCGCGCACTTTGGAAGGTTAGATGTTGGTTACTCAAAGTATTGATTTGGATCTATCTGAAATTTTGAATGTACCTTTTGTATATAACGTTAAATAAGCTTGTTTTCATTCTGAAAATTCCACAGTTCCAGCAAAGCTAAATAAGAATGTTTGTATTAAACTGATTTTTTTAAATGTAGTCGGGAAAATAATTCGATTACTCGATTTCAACTCGAACTCGAAAATCACATCAATGGCTAGAAACTGGTGTCCTCATTACATGCATTACGCCAAGATTGTACTGGGCCTACGTTTGTATAAATCACATTCTTTTCAATGGATTTTCTTTATCTGTAAAAACTTTGAAAAAACCTGTCGCTGGAATAGGAAATTCATTTTTTAGGCAAAAATGAACCCTTTTGATTTTATCACGTTAAGGATATTTATGCGAGACGCACAAATATCCTGAAAAATAAATACGTGAAAGCTATGTCTCTTAAAATATCGTAATTGAATAATACTTTTAATGGTTATATTTAATTATGCTAAATCAGTTTTTGCTCAAGGTTCCGCGTTTTTACACGACTGCCCAAAAAAGGAATGTAATGTTTTTAGGGTTCATGTACGTATGTAAGTATGTATGTGAGTTTCTTTATTCCACCATAACTTCTGAAAAACTAAATAGAATTGGACATTTTGGGTATTGTTAGAATCCTTACATCTTTCCGAGTAAAAAAGGCAATTTTTTTTTTGGAAAAGTCGTTTTGCCACAGGGCAGTCGTGTTTTTGATTTTTAAATTATTTACCTACTTGTTCGCCTTTGTTATTGAGTAAGGAAAAGAGTGCCACTTGTTCAAAGAACCATATACGGGGCGCAAGACAGACATTGTCAAACTGGAGCTTTTTAAAAGATGAACAAACTAAATTTCAAAGGTTTTGAAAGTACAATAGTCGTTGGAACGACGTATCCGTCAGTGACACACACTCGGTATAGTTCAACCTCGCGGCGCATCCTCAAACAAATACGAGATCAAAGGGCCGCATGAAAGTCAAACAGGGCGTAGCGCCGCAGAGATCTGACTTGCAGTGCGAAACTCCATAATGCATTTTTTTTAACTAGGTTATAGGGTACCTACCGCTTAGCTGTTATCACACTGGAAAGTGGTTATATAGTGTGAAAATAAGCCTATTTTCTTTTGAAAATGAAAATCTTTATTTTTGTCGCGTGAGAGATGTGAATTAAGAAATAAAATAAAAATTAACACTTTATGTTTATTGGTTTAGAGTTCTTGAATGTTTCATTGATATCGTTTGCGTATTGATACGTAAATACCATGACCTTGTAAAACACTTCACTTAGCCGACGAGTTACCTGAATAGCGTACCTACCTGTGTTTGTAGGAGTAACAGACATACACACATGCACACTTACACATATACTAACTTTCTCCTTTATAATATCTGTGCGATAGTGGGATAGCATAGCGTCCTGTTAGATCCGCCGACGGACGTCCATTGCTGGACAAAGGCCTCTAGCAATGATTTCCGCAGCCTACACGGTCCTCGCTACCTGTATCCATATTTAATGACCACCTGGTCGGAGGTCTGCCAACACTGCGCTTGCCCGTGCGGGGTCGCCAACCCAGCACTTTGGGTCCCCAAAGTCCGTCGGTTCTACGAGCTACGTGCCCCGCCCATTGCCACTTCAGCTTCGCGATACGTTGAGCTATGTCGGTAACTCTAGTTCGTCTACGAACCTCCTCATTTCTGATTTGATCCCGCAGATAAACTCTGAGCATAGCTCTCTCCATCGCCCGCTGAGTGACTCTGAGCCTTCTTATGAGGCTCATAGTTTACTATAGGATCTAATAATAACAGAAAAATAAACTGTAATACAAAGAGATCCCCAACGACGACGTTTATAAATAATATTAGATACGAAAGTAAACAAAAACTGTGCTACACAAAGTGAAACAAACAAATGAAATTAGCTTATCTTGTCAAACTGTCAATAAAATCTCCCGTGACTCACAAAAAGTGTCGTAAATGGTAATCTCGCGAAATCCCTCGCACGAGGCCGTATTTGGCAGATTTTGGCAGATTTCGACTAAGCTCGGCTTAACACGCCGAGTGTTCCGACCAAATAAAATGTTTATTTTTGTCGAAAAACATAATATTTTTCGATGTAAAACCACACGCACACACCGCACTCATATTAGTTCTCGGATTTTCTGATTTGATTCCTGTGTATAGGTTTTCATAATTTCTAGGTTGACTCACTTCTGAGCTGGCTGGACTAAATAACATCAATGAGTTGACGTACCTCCAAGATACACAAAAAATGTATTTCTACCACCAAATATATAATTCTACGCTTCTTTAAAAACGATTTCAGTATATATACTTACCTATTTTTAGTATTATAATATGTTAAGTTATTTAATGTGATATTTTTTCTAGTTTTGTGTAACAGTATTTTGTACTTACTCAATAAAACTGCTTTGATGTAGGTACAAACAATTTCGTGCTATCAAACATCCAATCTGCAACAAAGAGAAATCATTGATTTAACTTTCAATGTGAAACTATTTATGTTTCTTTGTTATAATATTGACTTACAGAATTTTAGAATAGTTAAATTTAGCTAAATTGCGTATCCGAGATTTGAACCAGCGACCCCTGACGGTCTGAGGAGGTCTGAACCTATGGGTCTACTGCAATAAACAACTAATTGATGATTAAACGAACTTACCTGTAAGTGAAGTTCTATCACAATTATGTGAATACATTTTATTCGAAAATAATAATAAACACAATCAGGGTACACTTTCATTGTACTGGCAATTTCGCACTTTTATCTATTTTGTTTTTTAAAACTGACCACCCTGATGGACACGCTGTCCCAGCCTACGTCCGTGCCAAGCTTCATTCTTTAGAGAATATTTAACAAAATTTTCGTATTATACTCATGGGTTTTGGGTATGGGAGGGACCTTATATTATTATTTTCGAATAAAATGTATTCACATAATTGTGATAGAACTTCACTTACAGGTAAGTTCGTTTAATCATCAATTATATTTCATACATTTTATTCTTCAATAATAATAAACACAATCAGGGTAGATGTTTAGAGATGAAAATTTTTGTTAAATTATGGACATTAACAGATAGTAAATTGTTTCCTATTATAATAGGAAATAGGTCCTCTTTATACCACAGAAGTATTTAATTAACACAATCTTTTCGTTCAATTCCTGGATCAATAAACCAGTCACATTACAAATAGGTTTAATTTATATTTAGATAGATTATAATGATTAATGATTAGAGAGCAAAAGAGCTATTGCGACAGAAGCATCATCGCTCAATAAGAGGTTATAAAACTTAGGTAACGTCCGTAATGGTTGTTACCAGCAGACTGCTTTTCTGATGAGGTCAAGCAACAAACTACGTGCTCGCCGAGGAAGTGTTGCGTACTTGGTGCTGAGTACACTGAAACGCAGACCTCTCTCGTGAGAGATTATATTCCTCGGCAGACACGTTCTCACGGTGGTCTGCCTGCAGGCGACCTTATGAGGTCGCTTCAACATTATCAGGAGGTTGTCTATTATATATCTTGGTCTAAGATTTTGTAAACGACATATCGATTTGTTTTTCAAAGCTGTGGCAAATTTTTATACTTTCTCTTCAGTTTTGATTATGGTATAATTAAAACTGGTTCGCCCTGAGTAGTAGCTGGCGTTGTATAAACTCAATAATTCCCTTGAATTATATAAAAACAATAATACTAACTTTAACTAATGCTAATGTTTTCATTCTGTGCTGTGTCTACTGCCTAAAGCTAAAAAAGTTACAAGATCAGCAAAGCAAAGTTACGGAATGAATAAACTCTTATTAAGGCCCATTGAGCAATGTGTTAGCATACTATATTGTGTGTTACTATGTGGTGTTTGATGTTAATTTATCTATTCATTTTCGCAATATAATATATATATATATATATATATATTTTTTTTTTTTTTTTGACCCAAAATCATCAGCAGAAATTAAACTCAATGCCGAATGATAACAAGTAATCGTACCATATGCTACGTCGTTAACAAGTTGTTCTGTTGGAAATTACGAGGTTGACTTATAATGTACGGATTGTACGGATCTCAGTCGTTATTAAAGCAGTATTGCCACAAAACTTTGTAAATAACACAAAATTTTTGAAACATATAGATTATTAAAAATTCCAACAAAATGTCCTTTTTTTTTTTTTTTTTTTTTTTTTTTTTTTTTTTTTTTTTTTAATGCCTTCAGAGAACTTCCTCCAGTAATTCCTATGAATTGTGGTTCTCTAGGGAAAGACCATATTTATTTATTTATCATCAATAAATGTACTATAAGAAGTAAGTCTTTTGACACCTTATGTAAAAGAAGAAAATCCAAAGTTGTAAAGGTCCTTAGACGATGTATGTCTAAAGCATTGTCTATAATAGTATTTTTAAGCATTCTACCTCTAGAAGAATGTATAGAAGAGCAAAGGTAAACTTGGTGTTCCAAAATGTTCAGAATGCGTCTGTTTCTAAGACGTCTGGGTTCATATTGATTACATTTCGCATTATTGCAAGAAGCGATAAATTCAATAACTGGATTGAACTCTTTGAATAACTTTGGAGTATATAATTTTACAGCGGTAGCTTAATCCCACTAACTGGATGTAACTCTTGGTCAGCTTTTGATTATCTTTAATTTCCATATAAGAAACAATTAACCCAATCGTTTAAATGAGGATATTTGATATCCTCTATGCAACTGATGTAAATCATGTGTATCAAAATAGATGTATCGAAAAATATGGCCATCAACTCTGTAAAGAGGTATTTCGATTCATCTTAACGTTAATTATTACAAAAACAAAAATCCCTCTAATGAAAAGAATTAGTCTTCATCTAGACCGGGAAATCGTGTGAATCACTAGTTCAACCTTTTAGGTTTAAGGGAGTTAGATGACTTAAAAAATGTTTTGTAACCACTGGCCATCTGATAGGATAACCGATGATGGACGAACAGCTGCGTCTAAAGTCTAATTTTTCTTACGGGCTACATTTTTTGTTTCTACAGACGTTCTGTGTAACCCCATCCATACCTAATAGCTGGAGAAGTGGACTTTAGGACTTTTAATCGGAATTAAGCTTAACTCTTAGATGATACAACGAGTTAAGCGTATAAATTTTTTTACAGAATTTGAATTGTTACATAATTCACGTCATAGTTTGCGGTTGGGTAACGATACTGCCATATCGTCAGAAATTAAAATAAAACCAGGAAACTGAGCATGTTTTGAGGGTAGTAAATAACTTTAACACTCTAACACCTAACAAATCTTCATGAAAAAACCGCGGTAAGTATCTGAGATGAGTCACAACTTCTTTATGTATTTTACCAAGGATGAATCGGTACTTTAAAATAAGATTCTTCAGTTCATAGGCATAAAACCCTTTTTAAGTATTCGCTTGTAAGCTGTTCTATGAACTATCAATTTCAAAGGATTTTGAACTACAAGTTCATTCAACGCCTTTAAATTTAGAATGTATCTTTTACCACGTAAGATTTTGAGGTTAGACACATCTTAACTATAATCGAACATGCAGTGACTCACTCCCACATTATCTCACCCAAAAAAGAAATGTCGATTGTCAAAGACATTTGTCGCTTTTTCTTTGTTGTGAACGTGTAAGACGGTACACTGTGTTAGTGTACGATTTTTAAAATGGTATTATGTAATAATAATTTTTTGGAGCTAGTTCCTTAATTTGTTCAATTCATTAAAATATTTTATTGAATGTACGTACATTTGTACACCTAGTGAAAGTAAAAAAATAGTCTTCACTTATTATAACTCCCGAAATTCTAGATCATGTTATAGATCGTGACGGATTCCTTGTCAGTGATATGTAACCAATAAACTTCAAAATGTTGAAGACAACTGGCATATAGGTACCTTAATGTCTAGCGTCGTCGATGAACCTGGTGGAGACTCGCTGCCACGTCGCATCTTCCTCGCGGCTGATCGCCAATACTCAAGTGTGTCACGCCCCCCCTGCTGGCCGAGCCGTAACGAGAGGGGGCCAGCTAGTTTCTCGAGAAACGAGATTGCGCTGTCCCAGCGGTGGGTGTCGATAGCAAAGTCGCCCGCCGCGCCCTGCTGGTTTCTTTATTTACAACACCTGACGATCAGTAACCATTGAAACTAGTATAATGCCCGAAACTATTTCTCCGAAAAAACATCTGGTCCCGTTCGTGAACTTTAATTACTTGTCATTTGTCGAAACAAAATGTCATGTCAATACTTAAGCTTCTTCTCAGTTCAGGACGCGTTGTGGTTTAAGATTTTTATTAGTTTTAGAAAGAATTTAACAATTCACTTCAATGAAACTTTCAGACTAATGGTACATTATACATAATATTGTTAACTTATTGAGTTTTGAGCTAATAGTTAAATTATCATCCCATTACACAATCTGAACATTAATTTTCGAAAGTAAGTAAAATTATTTTCCACCACAAAATCTAAACATTATTGTTGTAGGTACATAGTTAGAAAAGTTCGACGCGTTGGTACCCTCGTGGAATTAGTTTTTAAGTCGTGAAATAGTTATCACTGATAAAAGGCTATAACGTTTAACTGGCTATTCATAAGCCAGGCAAGTATATCAAATAAACTATTTGATTCTTTGCAATGAAGGTCGGCTAGAATTTTACAACTGTCGGGACTAACCATTAATATAGTTCTTGTGACTGAGCGCCGATAGCAATTCGGGATCAAAGTCCGGGAGGTCATGCGGAGCCACTTGTAGTGAAGCCGAGAACAGCGCCACACCGACATCGTCCCCCGTTGGTATCCGCAAAGTCCTTTGAGGTATTTTTAAAATCCTTCGTGTTGACCCGCAGTCAACCTCCAGGAGCATTGACGCATCATGCTATGCTTTCGTGGTATCCTCAACGTGATACCCTCCAAGCTAGCTTAGAGATGCCTGGACTATTTCGCGCATCATGCTATACTTTCGTGATAACCTCAATGTGATACCCTCCAAGTTAGCTTAGAGATGCCTTAGGATTTCAATTTTTGGACACACTTTCGTCGGCATTGATATTTGAGTTGATGTGATATCTGGGAAAAAAGGTTAATTTTCACTTACCCTCTTTCCTCGGAGTCTGACGAAGATGAATGCACAATTATATGTTTTGATTTGATTTTATTTTTGTTATAATAATAAATTTTACTAGCGTCTAAGCATTATCAGTATAGAAAATTAAGCAAGTTTTAACACTGAACACTTATTTTTTTTTACTTTGAACCTAAATTAACAAAAACGAGACGTGTTTTTGTAGTCGAGTGCTCATTGCCGCGCACAATAAAAGAATGAAGCTTGGCACGGACGTAGGCTGGGACAGCGTGTCCATCAGGGTGGTCAGTTTTAAAAAACAAAATAGATAAAAGTGCGAAATTGCCAGTACAATGAAAGTGTACCCTGATTGTGTTTATTATTATTGAAGAATAAAATGTATGAAATATAACTTATAATTTAATAAAAAAAAACTCCATAAAAAGTAAGATAACAAAATTGATATACGCAAACTTATCGTAGAAATACCGTTCCCGGAAAATAATATCACGCATAAGTTTTCCATCAAACTTCAGAGATCCGTAACCGTGGATGGAATAACAAGCCACTGTTTTCATTGTACGAATGTTCCGTGAGCCAGCCCATGTGACTAATAGAGGCATTTGGACCGGGAATTGAATTCCCTACCCTCGACCGTCCCTTAGGATGATAACGTTACCTTGGATTTGCATAGCTATTCGTGGGAAAATGCAAACGAAGTCTTCTTGCATGTATAGTTAACTAAGGCTCTTGATTCATGCTATATCAAATATAAATTAAATAAAAATAAAAGCACGCGTCTTACTAAAATAACTAGATCGTTTTTATGCAATTGCATTAGATTTTATAATAAACTGCCATCCAGTGTATTTGACATGTCGCTCAATAAGTTCAAAGGTTTTGTCAAGCCGAAACTTATAAATAAGGCATATTATAGTATAAAAGATTACTTAAATGAAAACAATCCATGGGAGTAAATTGCTCTATAGCTAGTTCTAATTTATATTATATTGTGAAATAGTGATAACAAAAAAAAAAAACCCGGCTGAGTTTGTTGTGGGCTTCTCCTCAGTTCAGGGCGCGTTGGAACCCTCGTAAACTTAGTTTTTAAGTCGTAAAATAGTTATCACTATTAATAAGTATATGTACCTACTTGAGCTTTCATAAGTGCTAACAAGTAGTGGCCTATATGAAATAAATGATTTGAATCTTTGAATCTTTTTGAAATATATTATTTTGTTTTTAGGGTAAAAAAGAACCCTATTCCGGAGTCTTCGCTGTCCGTCCGTCCGTTTGTCTGTCACCAGGCTGTATCTCTAGAACCGTGATAGCTCCAGACTTGAAATTTTCACAGAATATGACATGTACTTATTTCTGTTTCCGTTACAACAAAAAATACTAATAATCTATTTTATTCTAATAGACATTTAAGGGGGCTCCCATACAACAAACGTCATTTTTGCTTGTTTTTGCTATGTATTGATAACGGTAACAGGTAGGTAGATGGTTAAAATTTTCACAGAATATTCAATTAAATATATTAGCTATAGAAATAAATAGTGAAATAAAAATAAAGTACAAAATTAAAGGGGGCTCCCATACAACAATCCCGTTGGCTCAAATGAGTGAGGGAATAGAGAGTGCACTTATGCCTACGCACTAAATTATGTCCCGCGCTGATGAGTATTCTCGTTAGAAATTGCAAGTTAAGACTGTACAGATTACAAATGCAGCCCACAATCGCGTAAAAATGTATCAATCATTAAAGAACTGTATCAATTATTTTTGACCAATAAAAACACTTGAAATAGACGTTTAGACATTGATGCAGTTCTTTATATACAAAACTAGCTTTTGCCCGCGGCTCCGCCCGCGTTCAATTCGATTTTTCACAATCTAGAGGAAAACTTGAATTCCTTTAATGACCTTTACACCTACTTCCAAGAAAGTTTGTCAACTTTATCTACCTATAGCTGTAGATTGCTGTAGAAAATGTGGGTCTTTTCATATGTGTGAAGGAGTATTTCCCCGCGTGAAATTTGGCTTTTCACAAATCCCGAGGTGAGCATAAATTTTTCGATACGAAAAGCCTATCTGTTTATGCAGGATATAAGCTATTTTCATTCCAAATATCAACCAAACCGGTTCTGTATTTGAAGAATGAAGGATAATTTCTCCCGTGTAACTTTTGTTTTTCACAAATCCTGCAGAAACCATGCCATTCCCGGGATAAAAGTAGCCTATTATGTTAATGCAGGTTACAATCTATAGGCATTCCAAATTTCAGGCAAATCGGTTCAGTAATTGCGGCGTGAACGATTTTATCATGGCCCGCTTTGAAACGGATCCATAATAAGAACTACAAGGTATCATGTTGCAAAAAAAAAGAAAAATAGGTACGCCTAAAACGGTGTACTGGAACTGTATCCATATATCCGAAATTGAAAAAGAAAACTATTTCGTTGGAGTCACACCTGAAATGGCAGCGCGGACGGATTTCACGCCAGTTTTTGCGAACAAAGAATCGAAATCTAAAATAGAATCGAGCTCCATTTAAATGTAACCACTGAGGGGTTAGCACAGGTTTCTGTACGAATTTCGAGTCGACTCGCTTCAAATTCGCACAAACGAATCGAATTCCTCCGTACATTTACAGCCAGCGCCATCTATTAGTCACTGGCATGCAGCTGTCAATAGATGGCGCTGGCTGGTAAATGTATTCGTTTGTGCGATGCGAGTCGACTCGAAATTCGTAATAAAACCGGTACTAATCCTGCTGTTCACAAGAATACCCACGTTAAAGTTTTGGCTTGCGGTATTATATTAAAGCGCATGGTTGCTTTACGTTGCTCTAGGTTAGGTACAATAGGTACAAATTTTATTCTCTATTCCGAATCGCAGAAACGAATCAAATTCCTCCGTACATTTACAGCCAGCGCCATCTATTAGTCGCTGGCATGCAGTTGTCAATAGATGGCGCTGGCTGGTAAATGTATTAAGGAATTCGATTCGTTTGTGCGATGCGAGTCGACGCGAAATTCGTACAAAAACCGGTACTAATCCTGCTGTTCACAAGAATACCCACGTTAAAGTTTTGGCTTGCGGTATTATATTAAAGCGCTTGAGTTGCTCTACGTTGTTCTAGGTTATGTACAGATTTTATTCTCTATTCCAAAATAGTTTGGCGTTACCGAATATTACACTTTGGGTTACGTTACTGAAGTTTTAGAAATGATTAATGCCTACGTTACTCATCTAGCTTTCTAACGGTGAAAATTTTTTAAAATCGGCACAGTAGTTTTTGAGTTTATTCAAACACACACACACATACACACAAAGATAAAAATATTTCCTCTTTATAATATTAGTGTAGATGTACAATCATAGATAACTATCTCATATCGAGTCACGAGTTTAAACAAAGTTTACGTGGGTTCCAACGCGCCCTCCACTGAGAATCTCAGGATATCAATATAACTAGGAGATTATAATATTGGTACAGAATTTGCCGTTAGTCCGGACTCAGACGGACGTAGTTACCACGGAGTTAATAGCTTTTGGCTCTGACGGACTATGTGGCCGGAATATTAATCAAGTCTCAACTTGTATTCATCATGGCCACGAACTCCGACGTGCAAAATTTTCAGTGGCAGCGCCGAGCATATAATTCATTAGCCGACTGGGCTAATTAACTATTTGTCGGTAACTGAAATTAATGTAACGATTTTGTAAGCTTCTATGTCACAATTGTGAAAATGCGGATTGAATACAATGTAGCAATTTTGATGGACCGTTGGAGTCATGTCGTTTCGAAAGTCGCACCTACTCCAAGTGCACTTTTTAACCGACTTCAAAAAAAGGAGGAGGTTCTCAATTCGTCGGAATCTTTTTTTTTTTTTTATCTATGTATGTTCACCGATTACTCGAAGACGCGTGGACCGATTTGAAAAATTATTTTTTTGTTTAAGAGGGTTTTGTTTCCAGGTGGTCCCATTTTAATCAGGTCAGGATCTGATGATGGAATCCTGGAGAAATCGAGGGAACTCTTCAAATTTTATATGGACACATAAAACTATTTGAGTATTATTAGAAAGAGTAATATTTTCCAAGTTGTCCTATGGTCATCAGGTCAGGATCTGATCATGGGATCATGGTGAAATTGAGGGAACTCTTCAAATTTTGCTAGTATACTTAAAGCGAGTTGGGTATTTTTTATAGTTACTGGTGCATATGCTAGCAGATACTGATTTGATGACTAAAGTCATCAAGTCAGGGTCTGATGATGGGATCTTAGTGAAATCGAGGGAACTCTTCAAATTTTGCTAGTATACTTGAAGCGAGTTGGGTATTTTTTATAGTTACTGGTGCATTTGCTAGCAGATACTGATTTGTTGACTAAAGTCATCAAGTCAGGCCCGGTCTGATGATGGGATCTTGGTGAATTTTAGGTATCTCTTCAGAGTTTATGAACACACCTCAAGCGATTTGGGTATTTTTACAACGCCTTGTGCATTTTATTGTTTTCCACTAAAAAGTATAAAATAAAAATGGGAAATGCTTTCCAAAAAACCAACTTCAAATGCCACTATACAAAGAGTGAAATAATTTTTATTTAAATTTTAGGTACCTACACCAATTCGAAGTCGGGCGATTGCCTACGACTTCGTCATTTCTTCGCACATCAAGTAAGTTAGGGATTGTATGAAACATTGCCCGACTTCGAATTGATGTAGGTACCTAAAATTTAAATAAAAATTATTTCACTCTTTGTATAGTGGCATTTGAAGTTGGTTTTTTGGAAAGCATTTCCCATTTTTATTAAGCAACATGCAATATAATAACAACCACCGACCGATTTCCGCCATTTTGGTTAATCTTCACGGATATTTTTCTCACTCACTCTCACTCACTTACAGCCCAGGTGCCTACACCATATTGAATGATGTGTACAAAATTTTTCAAGGTAGTATTTTCCCTGTTTAGGCTAATTCGTAATCAATCCATAGATGAGAATAAGAATCACTCGGATTTTCCCAGGATAAAAAGTATGCTATGTCACTAACCAATAACCGCGCTTTCGACTATGTCTGAGCAAAAGATCAAGTTAATCCATTGCTCTTTTGTAGTGCGATTGACAGACAAACAAACCAACAAACTAACATTCACATTTATAGATGAGTGAGGATGAGGATTCGGTGCTTACTTTTCAAAACAGGTAAAAGTGTAGTTTAAATTGATATGAAGAAAATTAACAAACAACTTTCATGTATATTTACTTTCTAGTGTGGCTAAAGGCTGGATTATGGAATCACAGCAAAATAGACCTAGGTCCTTGACTATTTAAAAACTCTGGAAGAAATAGGGTGGTTGTTGGAATTCGTTCAAAACGTTTCGTGGCCAACAGATAAAAGCAAGGCCTTGTGTCTTACGTTACAACTGCAAGCTGAGAAGATTATATACCGAGCTAAAAGCGTGACGCAGGGGAGAAGATTTTTGTAGGAAATGATGTTCACATTAGGAATATAACCGCAGTACGAAAATTGGGTATGAAAAACAATCGAGCCTCAACAAAACGTCGACATTTTCATAGGTTTTCTTATCATCTTTCTTTTATTGGTTTAAATCTATTCTAATTGGGTTAAATCTAATTAAATTTAATTAGTTGAAATTTGGTATCGCATTTTTTTGTAATAATTACGCTTAGCAAAGCTGCCAGCTTCATTTCATTGGCAACACTAATAGTTTTGGTATTTCGAAATTCGAATTAGTAATCCGAAAGTGATCTTGAATTAAAAGGAACTAAGTCCATTTATGGTTTAATAGACAAAGGATCTCACAAATTACTACCGTAGGTATATTCATCTTTTCTCCAAAAACACAACATCGCATAAATTATACACATTATTCAATGATACCGTTCATTTTCTTTCATATTGTTAACTTGTGGTCTTCTACTTTGCTAGAGACACTCGTAACCTATGTCTTCTCTCCCTCTTCAAGGGTGTAGCCGTGTTTATTTTTATGTTAGAGCGCAAAAAGGCTTGTACTGTATGTAAGACAATGTAAAAGGAAAGAATTAAAGCAGCGGGAAACACACACGAAACAAGTCTAAAGAGAACAGTTCCACTGCGTGGAATAAAGGAAAACTTGGAGCTTGGTCATTATACTAAAATAACAATGGAAAAGATACTTGAAAGATCTAAAATGGCATTTCTGAGAGTTACTTTAATGTCAATACATGTGTGATAACTGCAGGGCGATCGGCTAAAATGTATCAATCATTAAATAACAGTATCAACGTCAAAACACGAGTGTTGACCAATCACAACGCTTGAAAATCACGTTTTGACGTTGATACAGTTCTTTAAAGATTGATACATTTTTAGCCGATCGCCCTGCTGGTACCCCATTAACAACGTTGCCGGACGTCCCGATTTAGGCAAGACGTCCCGATTTTTAAATTAAAATAAAATGGCCATCGCCATTAAAATACATTTTTGGCATTTTTTGCTATTTTTATTTAATCTGGCAACGCTGCCAATTACCGTTACATAAAATCTGTGCCGTAACATTAAAACAGCATGATAAAATACCTCTCTATTATGTTATTATGTAGTAGTTGTGGGGTACCGAAGTATATTTTTAAGGGGCCTGTGAACTACAATGTCTCCATTCGTTCAAAATACCAAATCATTAGTAATTCGTGCATATTTGGATCATGTTGTGGTCTTATTCGGATTCATATAGTAATGCTCTTGGCCATATTTGGTTTGGAAATACTTCTTTAAAACGAAATAATAATCAATTTTGATCAAAATTTTTATAACTTTGGTTGAGTTCCTTAATACCAAAAATTATGAATGAAAACCTGAAACTTTCTTTATTAACTGGTGTTTTTCTTTATCTAGACAATAAAAACTGTGCTCCTGAACTAATGCGACGTGAGATAGTGTCGTTTTTATTACAAATCAAATAAGCAGAAAACATGTCCTATTTGACATAAAAATAAGCAAAACTAAATAAGTTTACAATATCGTATAACAAAAGTATTTCGTAACCAGATATGGCCAGGAGCATAGATTATTACTATATGAACCCGAGTAACACCACAACATGATCGAAATAAGCACGAATTACAAATGATTTTGATATTACGTTTGTATGGTAAACATCGCGGGTCAGTAGACTCTTAAGAAATTTATTCACGTTGACCACGTGACCAACATGCTGCATGCGCTCAAAGGTTTTAGTTTTGACATTCAACGAGGCAAAGGGGCCAGTATTACGCTCTTGTAATATTATGTATTCAGCGATTCAGATAAGCATTTCCTCAGACAGCGGTGAATAATTTTTAATATCTTTTAAACTACTTGTACTTTTTCTTTACCTTTTTTTTTTTTTATCGTGGGGAATCCTCATGGATACCCAGTCGCCCGGGGGAGCGGCTGGGTTATGCCGGACTCTTACCGGCTAAACCCCACGGTGTTTCCTCCTCGCACCATATGACGGGAACACGGGAACGCTTGCGCAAACCTCCGCGAACCCGCCGGTGCCCGGCCGCTTGCGCAGCCCCTCCACGAGGTGGAGCATGGAGCTCCCCTCCAACAGCAAGGCCCGCCAGAAACACCTAAGCGGGCCTTACCTTCTCGGCGCCCATCCGTAAGGCGACGGACCCCCCCGGGACCGCCACCCAGGGGCCGTGGGCACGGGTAAGCCGATACCTGCGAAGCTTGCTCCTGCACTTCGCAGGCATCGACCTCCCATACCCCGCGGCGGATCTGATCTTTGGCTCCGCCGCAAACCACCAAACGGCCGCAGAGGACAGGGAGAACGGCAACGACACACCGACACTCCTCTTCCCCTGCGGCCCCGCCGCCGACGCATCTAACGGTGCGCCACCGTCTGGTCGCGGGAGATAGGGCGAGCGGCAACGACACACCGACACGCCTCTCCTCCCGCGACCCCTCCTGGCTGCAGGAGACAGAAAACTCTGTCCCCCGCACCCCCCTTGGACGCATCCAGAGCGGGCCCATCTCCAGGCCCACTCCGAGCGTCCCCTCCTGGATTCCTTTTGGCTTCACCGTGGGGCCCAACCACGGCTACTGAGCCCCTCCATCGCGACAAGATTGGAATCCATCGGGGGGGACTTTTTCTTTACCTTGACTTTTCCAGTATGTATCTAGATTTATAAATGCCATAGGAATTGTGATTTTTTCAGAATAAGCAGTAGACTATGTAATTCACTCCATTCGAAATTTAATTTCAAATTAACATTTTAAATTTTAACCATGTCGATTATTTATCAGTAGCTAATAGTCTAAGGTGAAGCGTGCTTGCCTATTCACTTCTGATTTTAAGGCCCCCAGAAGGAGGGAAATACCGGTACTTAGGGTATTCCAGACCTTTGCAGTGGGTATCAGGAACAAGGAGTCAAACCGCTTTGTACGTGTTCTTGGTATGTCTACTATGTAGGGTTAAAAGCTTTTTCGATGCCTTGCAGTTCTATGGTAAAAAGGTGAAGGCTGCCCGGGGGAACCAAATTAAATAGTTCTTGAGCACACTTCCCAAAATATATATTCTATTCTATATCTATTCCTAAATACTTTTACACGTTTATATTTAGTGAGTTTGTCTCTGCTCTTGTTATACAACACAGTAAAATGGTTAAAATAGCCCGTAAAAAGAAACTACAACGGCCGATACTATCGACATTCGGACCTTTTCAAGTTCGAGCCGGCACTCCGTTATTTATGCAAGGGCGTGTCAATTACTAGATTTGTTCAGCCTATTTTGGGATTGAAACGTCAAGCTGTCGGTTTTTAGGGTTCCATAGTAGATACCACCTTACCAGCAAAGATATGTACCGCCAAGCGATTAAGTGTAGAAACCGTTAGGGGTTGCTTAATCCTTTCAAGTTAATACCATAACATCTTCGGCTGCATTGTCGTTTATCATCAGGGTGAGATTGCAGCCAAGTACAAACTTGTGTGTACAAAACACAGGTACAAAAACACGGTTTGTAACCAAACTCCTCTAACGCGGCTTGACCGATTTTCATGAATTTTTTGTCTACATTATAGGCAAGTCTGAGAATAGTTTGTAAGCTAATTTTCATACCCTTAAATGGCAAAACAATATTTGCCCGCACTCATTTAGTTGTTATATAATATCGGACAAAAATATTAAACAAAAATATAAAAAAAAATTCGCCGCCAATCATCATAAAATATCATTTCCCAAAGAATTAAAACAATCAAAAGAAACAGCGTAACAGATAAAAAACATCCGTACCGTTTTCACGCTAATTTTTCTTCGGGGAATACAAATCTGAGGCTCCGGGAGTCTGATTAAAAATGTAATTGTTTTATTATTCCGACGGATCTCGTAGGCTAAGATTTTATTTGAAGGCTTGGGTGTTCTTATTTTTTCGTTACGAAAAATTTAAATTTAGCATATTATCCTCTCCAATCCTCGACAATATTTAGAGATCTACCCAGATTAGGAGAAGAGTACTCCATCCATTATAACTTAGGCCTCACCGATAAGGAATCTAAGGATATGGTCATCAGAACGTTTTACGCAAACCTTCTTCGTAGAAGAAAATAGTAGAGTCAAAATTCAATTTCTGATTTGTGGTGGGAACAATACTGCTGTCGGCTTACTACTGACGCTGTCGGTGTCAAAACCAACATCTTTGGCACCGATAAACTGGCGACACTTTTTCTCGCAGTCCGCCGTGTCCATGGTATACTACATGTTTAGGTTCACTACCAGAATGATAAAAATGGAACCTTTCTGGTGAGACTTTCTCCATCCGTCTGTCTGTCTGTCTCACTCAATTATTTCAGTAACTATAGAAGCTAGGGAATCGGTGGTGTAAAATTTCGTACCGAGATAACTATATCATGTGTGTTATCATTGGAAAGAGATTTATTTATAGACTTTTATAAACCACAGACCGTGGTCGTCGCCACAGAACATATTGTTAGTCCTCAGTCCGAGTTTCTACAGGGACGATTTCCGCCATGTTGCGGCGTATTAGCGGAAATTTTGACAAATGGTGCTACTTTTTTCTTGTTCGAAGAAGGTTGACGTAAAATGGTCCGATGGGCATATCCTCAGGTTCATATTGGTGTTTACGAATTTGAACACTGAAATGAAATGAACTTTGCACTCGTTAAGTTGAAGACTCGTTAAGGTTGTTAGTTTTGGCAGCGGTCTGAGAAACTTATACTTACTGTCAGTAATACCGCTGACCAAAAGTTAGTTGCAAAATTAGTTCCACAACTATGATTCTGAGGTTCCATTATTGTTTGTCTTTTGCTAAGTTACTTTAGTGAGGTCAGTGACCTTAGTAAACTTAGCACACTTTAAAGACTTCAACTAAAATAACTTAGTTCTTGCTAGATATTACATTTGGCAACTATTTTATAGAAAGCACAACTTTTAATTACGACGACCGTATGAAATTACAAATTATCTTATTCGAAATTACAGACAGCAAAAAGCTAGCAAGATTTTGTTAAAATAAAATCATTTATAGTCAAGTAGCCCTGACTTAAAAAATACACTTTATTTTTTAGAGATTGTTTGAAATTATTCAAAAGTATATAATATACTGCAATTCTAGCTATGTTACTTATTGCTATCCGATAGATTGAATAAAAATGGAACATAATTTAATATTGCATAAATTTTTTGAAATTTCATTCCATTTCATTGATAGTGATGATACAGGCTAAGTTGGAACGCGCTTGTCTAGGAGATGCCTATCGACTCTTGATTTAAAGGTTTTAAGTGGCGAGAAAGTCAGAGCCTGGGAGAGCATTCCATGCCTTCGCAGTGCGTTTCAGGAACGAGGAATCAAACCGCTTCGTACATCGACTATGCATGGCTGGAAGCCTTTTCGATGCCTTGCCATTCTATGTTAAAAAGATGACAGGGGAATCAAATTAAATAGTTCCTGAGCACACTTTCCGAAATATGTTTCATAGAATACAGGCAATCTTACGACGATAAAGACAGGAAATCTTACGACGATAAAGACAGGCAATCTTACGACGATAAAGACAGGCAATCTTACGACGATAAAGACAGGCAATCTTACGACGATAAAGACAGGCAATCTTACGACAGTAAAGACAGGCAATCTTACGACGATATTCGACAATGTCAGTTAGCTAGAGTTAGCAGACAGGCTAGAGTTCTTGGACTTATCCAGAAGTTAATATCCTCAAAGTAACTTCGGTAAGGCGTAAGGTAAGTGCGAGAACTGAGAATCTACTTGAATGACGAATGTTTGCGGAGTCCTCTCTAAAATTAAAGCAAGCTCAGCATAACTTCATGATAACTGAGGAGCCAACTAAAAGTTTTCCCGCCACGTCTGCAATACGTGATTAAATCGCAAAGTTCTGAATTCAGTATTACCCAGGTTTGTGAGGTTTTATTTGGAAAATCCGTGAATGCAGTTTTATATGGTACGCTTGAAAGTTTATTGGCCTTTACAATAGCCTTATTTAAAATGGCCTTTACCTGTATTAATGAGTTTTCTAAACGGATACTATTTGACTAAATTTAGAAAATTATTATAAAGTATTTATTAATTATTGAGCACATTATATTAATAATATCTGGTTGACCGAGCAGCAGAAATGCTTCGCTCGGTAGTTTAACTACTGGCTAATAGATGGCAGCAGAAGTCATATTTTTATTATTATTTTTTTTGGTAAATTCGACATTTTCTAAAAATGAATCCTAGCTAGATCGATTTATCGCCCCCAAAACCCCCTGTATACTAAATTTCATGAAAATCGTTGAAGCCGTTGCCGAGATCCAGATTATATAGAAATATATATACAAGAATTGCTCGTTTAAAGGCAAATTTAAAGGTATAGGATTTCGGGAAAATTTACTCTATTTCCCATTAAAAACGCTTTTAAAATTAAAAAACAAAAACGCCAATTTTGTAATAGCGCTTATCACAGACTCGATAAATCGATTAGAATCTCTATTCGATGTCGCAATACAATCTATATGCGGGGATTATCCGAAACGTCTAACGATATCGAATTCTTAGCATTTGTGTCTCATACTAGCCCCGCTGTTTCATAAGTCGCTATTAAATTCGAGCACGAACGCAATCAGGACAACATTTTATACATCTTGAAAGGGGAATTAAAAGCGTATCGCAGATTTGGAGGATTTAAAAAGAGATAAAATGACGAAAAAAGCTTTTATTTTTCGTTCTCTAAGCCCGTCAGCTCTTGTTTTCTGCTGTTTGCGCACTGCGGCAAAAAACCGCAGCGGTTATTTATTGCGATTTTACATATAACAAACGAGTTTACAGAGTTGGTGAGACGAACTCGCTAGCGTGAGCTAACTAAAGGTTCCATCTATCTACGAATATATATGAAAATATAAAGTGTAGTTTGGCTGGGTATGGTGATTTTTTTCCAAACATTGTTTCAATAGAATCTTAATAGAATCTTAGAAATTTCACGACACTCATGTCTTTTTTACACGACTAGCCAGAAAAAGAAGTGTAATGTTTTTAGGGTTCATCTATGTATGTATGTGTATGAGTTTCTTTATTCCACGATAAGTTCTGAACGACTGAAGAGATTTGGACTATATCGTTAGAATCCTTACATTATTCCGAGTAACATACGCTATATTTTTTTTAGAAAAAGTTGTATTACCACCGGACACTCGTGATTTTTTATTTTTATTTTTTACTTGTCAAATGCATAAGGCATTTTGGCTGTCAGGAGTGAAAAGGGCCTTAAATAAGTACTCGCTTTACAGGATGCGTTTAAAAACCGCGCGCTTTTTTCCCGCCGCGTTTTCGCCGCGCGGTGGGCGCAGAAACCCGCTTATATCTTTGAATGTCGGATTATTTCGCGGTCACTTGATCTACATTATTAAGGCGCCGTCAGCAAGCCGTATTTATTCCCTTTTTTCAACTCCAATGAATAATACCCCGAGAGGGATAAGGGCCAGCTTTGAGATTTGGTACACAGCTTTCTTTTTGTTAGATTTCACCGGAATCCAAAGGTGTGTAACAAATAACAACCATGTTTCAGGGATTTAACATTTCTTTTGTATTTTGAAAGGATTAAGAATTATCTACTTTATTTGTCATCCTGTAAACCTACAAAAAAAACATGAATTACCACTTTAATTCAGTAATAATTTGTACTTGAATAAAAATAGAAATATAAAAGTCTCTATGCAGCAATTAAATTTAAATTAAATATTTTTTGCTTGATAAAGATATCGTTTTTCTTTTAATAAAATAATCTCCTTTGAAGCATTATTTTTCTTTATAATAGTATGTAGCTGGGTTATGACACTACAATATATTTTTCGTATAAAGCAAATCGCGTGTAGGCATCAGTGAAAGCTACGCCTTAACTTTCAGTAGGACGTCATAAACTTTAACCCTTAATATGGCTGATGGCTAATAGTTGCATGGTATGCCAAATGGGTCGGTGAGACCCAGATCTTTAAAATGCAGTTCTAAATCGGTTTCGTTATAAAAAACTTTAAAAACAAATCATTGGGTATCTCTAAAAATTTTATCGCCTCAATAAAAATTTTGGTGAAGTAGGTAACTAAACCCGGATAAGTGTCGGATAGCTTATTCACAAGTTTTGTCTTACGTATAAACCATAGAATAATAATTAGGTCTTAATTAGCTTGGTTTAAACTATACAACACAAACACAAATGTTGCATTTTTTCCTTTTGTTATAATTAATTTAGTTTTCTTGTGTATTATGTAATTATTATTTAAGAATAGTTTCCATCCAATTTTTCATCCAATTTTCCATCAAAATTTCCAATAGTTACTTTGCGTCGACTTGAACTACTATTATGCATGTTGTAGCTACTTATAAATGGAATCATATGTTTATCTAGCACCTAAGACTATTTTCATTTATTAATGTATCACATGTGAGTCTGTAAGTGGTGCCTTGAATAAATAAATAAATAAACACCTATCAGAAGGAGGTGAAACAGGTTTTTAGAGTGAAAAAAAATATTATTTCTTTCAGTCGGGATGGGTCTGACAGACCCAAGTATGCCGAGGGTTGAAAGCAGATATTAATACCTCAAAGTTTATCTACTCACGTGTTCAAATAAAGGGAGTTTTTATATAAGTTCCCGAACTGGGCCAGCGCTACAAAATGGCTGGGTGTGGGCTGAAATGTAGGTATTCCAGTAGGTGTAAGCTCGAAATGATTACGTACCTCAACTATAATACGTAGCATACATTGCGCTGCGAAATGAAAATGATATTAAAATTGTATCAACCTTTTACGTAATGGGTGTTTAAATTCCTTTTTTATTCGTGCATGAATGCATGTATGTATTACATAATCATGTACACATGTATTATTTATGACATAACTATTAATTTTAAGAATTACAAAAAGAAATTAATACGAAACTAAATATTATAATAATGATATACTCGCAAAATAATACTCAGAATTACAAAATAGCCTGGGAGATCGTTTTACATAATATTTCATTATTTATTTTTACCCATCTTTTATAACTCAAAACAAACTATAATAATCACTAATAAGACGAATAGAAATAATAAAAAAATACAAATAATAACTTAGAGTTATTTCTCATAACTATTTATTACTTTCGCGAACTTGGGCTACGATTATTATAACAAAATAACATGGGCGTGCTCCGAAAAGAATATTATTATTTTCCATCAAATAACCTTAACAAAAGGAAATTTAAACCGCGAAATAATACGCCACAAGAAATTCGACTCAAAAAGAATTGTTTACCAAACAATTTCGCGAACGATTTTTCGCTAAGTTACTCTGTTGTTATTCGTCCAATGGCCAAGCAACACCAATGTGAGCCAACTCCCAACGTCCAAGGTCCAAGTATCGAAGTATTGAACAACAGGGATCACCTTTATGATCCGAACACTTAGAGATAATCCGACAATCAACGAGACGATATTATTATCTTCTTCTCGAGATGTAGAGACTTATTGGAGTATTGGGGTGAAGTTTCCTCGAGTAAAAGCGTTTGTGCACTAATTCGGTTTCGAAAAAAAAGGTTGTTTAACTCAAAAAACTGGAACAGCGAGTATAGCAAGTTTTATTTGAAGATTTTCACGAAGGCTCTGGAATTAAATGGTACAATATTGAAAACCTGTGTGAGAGTGATTTATCCAATCGACAAATTGAACGTAACTTGCCGGTAACAACTGTCATTTATAGTAATACGAAGAAATACAATTATTGTTAAGTCATATTATATTACAGACTGCTGGTCTAACGGGAGTCTTTGGAACTGGTTGGTTGCCACTCATAGCGACAAAGCCATTCCCTCCTAGATGTCTAGCTTTCCGATGCGATGCTGTTTAGGTAGGTACTGTTTTTGGAGTGAAATCTTGTTCAGGTGCGTTGGTAATTTTTGAGATTGGCACAACCGTTGAACTCGCGACACCATTACTGTAACCAACAACTCACGCTGTAACCGTAACTGACACCTCAACAAGTTCAAGTTTTCACTTTTGTCGGAAATAAAGGGCCGTGATAGACAGACGGACAAAAAGTGACCTTATAAGGGTTTCGTTCTTTTTCTTTTGAGATACGGAACCTTAAAAAAATTAGTTCCTTGAAAATCTACGAAAACCTTTTGGTATAAAGCGAGCCTGTTTACAAATAAATAAAAACGCCATCACAAAACATGTCCTACAACACTCAGGGGCGGAGAAATGTTTCCTCCAATATTTCCTGTCACTCGAACGGGAAAAACAAGACGTCTATAATAATCCCGCAATCAACACGACCTACAATATCGTACAATACATAACATTCTTACGATATCCGTACATAATATGCCTACTTTACTCCGCGGATGTATTGCGGGATATCGGAGACGGACGGCGTTTCATATCTAGAGGATAAATTTCTATGCTATTAGGGTTACATAAAAACGCGGAGTATGACAAGCCAAATAGAAAGTTATTTTCTGTATTTAGAAAACGACGTAGAAAAAAGTAGAAAAAAATTCTCGTTTGTTGTATGGGAGCAACCTTAAATATTTTATTCTACTTTTTAGTATTTTTTGTTATAGCGGCAACAGAAATGCATCCTCTGTGAAAATTTCAAGTCTGTAGCTATCGCGGTTCAAGTGATACAGCCTGGTGACTGACGGACGGATGGACGGACAACAACTTTATACAAAGTTGTTGTCCACGTGTGTGTGTTGTGACAGTGTTGCGTCGTTTTTTTTTTTAAATAATGAGAAATACAGCAGTTAGTGTTTTGATAGTACGTGAGAAATTTTAAGTATGCGTAAAATATTTGAACTATGCACCTATAGTTATCCTAGTTATAGAATATCTTTTGAACCCCATATCTCGAAAATCAGAATGCATATTATTATGCATAGCGTGAAATGACAATTACATAAATTACAAAGTACACACACGGTTTGTAAAATTATGACACAATACGTAAAATAAAATAAAATAAGTCACAGTATTTTACGGTTTCGGACGTGTTGCGAATTATTTTCGTAATAAGCTCATTATCCTGGGCGGCACTGTGTCGCGCATAAAGATCGTTGTTATGAGAAAAAAGTTTTGCACAGAGAACCTTTTTGCGGAGCCTCATTTGTTTTTCTTTTGCCAAGTTTTACTCCAGGCGGACGGGGATAATTTTCTGGGTGCGTTAGATAATCACAAAGAATAACTATTTAAAGGGCCTGTGGATAGTGACAAAACAAAGCCACTTACAAACCCATCACATATAGAGTAACAGAACAACATATTTAAATTGCTTAACGAAGTGAGTTGCTTAAGGAAATGCCAGCTGCAATGATGTTTTACTTTTTATAATGACACTATCCTGTCCAATGTTAACAAAATGTCATTGTGTTTTTATCTCTCTTACACTCATACGTGTGTGAGCGAGAAACGAATAGAATGACAGTCCTATTCTTACTAGCATTTGAAACGAGTTATAATTAGTCTTTTAATGAAGAAAACGTGAGGGAGAGCACACAGAGGTTGCTAAAACACCCCCTAAAAGCTACAAACACGCTCTTAGACTATTTCCATATAAAACAAGTGCGAGGAAGCTCGTGAAATTTTCCGCCCAGTTTCAACTATTTTAGAACACAACAACGTGACGCGTTTGAGAATTTTCACACTCTATAAATTCTGTGTTATCTCCAAAATTCAGAAGAAGTAGTAAATAACAAAATGAGTTGTATTTTACATTTTCGTTTTAAATTTTGAGAGTGAGTAAAGCTTGTTAACTAACAATTAACCAGAATGGTGGAGTATGTCCAACCTTCTCCGTGCCTTCTCTTATAACAGTTCCGTTTTTTTTTCTTTTGAGGTACGGAACCCTAAAAATGAGACAATCCTTTCCTCTCCGCTTGATCTATTACCACCAATTAGCTACGCGGAGAGGAGATGCGTAATCTGCTTTGACTGAGGTTCGCGATGGGCCAATGAGCTATCGCGATATCCTCAGATAGATGGTTCAGATCTCCCTATTCCTGCTTTTAAGGGCTTAAAGTATACGTATAGGTACATACATATAATAAATACCAACTCGCAGAATAAACGACAAACATAAGCTTTTCGGGATTGGTGTTGCAAAAAGGAAAATTAAACATAAAACAACCCTCATGATTATTCCAGCATTTCCCGTCTTATACTCGTAATTAGACGTGACAGTCCCCTGCCTAACAAGTAAAGTAAAATAATCCAACTGTCCTGTATAAAGGGCAGCATTCTTTAAGGTGAAAAGGGTCCTCGAGAGCTCAAAAATGAACGCATTTTCTACACAATAGAGAGGTTTTTACCTGGAGTGTTTCCTTATTTATGAATTCAAAGGGTTGTATCCCAGCAGGACCGCGGTCTAAAGGCTCGCTTCTTTGTAAATTATATCTGAATAAATTTCTAAATTAATGTTGTCTTTTGAAAAATATAATTGTGTTAGGTAAATTAATTAAACTATTTAACTACTTGTAGCAAACAGTCACTGCCTGTGCAGTAATAAATCCGACACCTTTAAACGAGCAATTTTTGTATATATATATTTCTATATAATCTGGATCTCGGAAACGGCTCGAACGATTTTCATGAAATTTAGTATACATGAGGTTTTGGGGGCGATAAATCGATCTAGCTAGGAATAATCTTTAGAAAATAAAAAATAAATATGACTCCTGCTGCCATCTATTGGCCAGTAGTTAAACTACCGAGCGAAGCTCGGTCACCCAGATATTAAAGAATTATGTGTGGTGTTTCATGTGGACGGTGTTTCTTCATATTGGACTATACAGATTATTTTTAAGTAGCGCATTATAACAAAGCACATTAATATGTCCTGCTAATTATTGATTTCCGCAAAATAACGCCTGCTTCCATAAGTAGTCTCGCGACTCGGCTCTTATAGGCTCTTTTTCTCGTCGTAGCGGACGAAGATGCGGGCAAAAGCTAGTTTCCACATAAAATAGTGGCTTTATTGATGGGATATGCAAAGTAACCCAAACTGTCTTATCCTTGAGCTATAATAATCCAGGGTTTGGGCCGCGAATACATTTACTATTGAGAACACAGTGATTTAGTGGCCGCGGCTAAACCTGGTGGATTTAGTTAATTCCTGAACGGGCCCTTTCGCTTCTACCATGGTGTAAAGGAGAAGCGATTATTTTTAGGATTCCATACCAAAATGGTAAAAATGGAACCCTTATACTGAGACTTTCACCGTTCGTCTATCCGGACTTCCGAGGCACTAGGTCGTGGAATTCCTAAACGTAAAGTATATCCTGTGAAAACAGCTAAACAGGCAATATTGCGTCGGTGTTGTACACTGAGCAATTTTTTCCCGTCAGCGACTCCTTGCCAATTGAAACAGTAGCTAGTTTTGTAGAGTTAGGGAGTGTAGAGTTGGAAGTCTTGTTTTACATGACATCTGATCCATTTTCTCTCGTCGTGGCAACATTTTACATGAAAATGTTTTGGTGGGACTCATTATTCTCATCAAGTTGATACTTGGCAGAGAAAAGATGACTACAGACTACAGTACTCCATGCCAGATCAAAATTGGGATTCATACATAGTCATGAGCTGTTCAGGCGTGAACACAGACCATTGGCGTAAAGTATCGCTTAACTTTTATTGTTACCTGTTGAACTTCTAAGCTATACTATCTACATCATATTCTTCTTAGCTACAAAATTCTTGCCAAAGTAACCTAATCAATAGAAGAAAGTGCTAGATTGCCCAAAAAGTAACACAATAAAATTCTCCCTTCTAACTTCAGTTAATTCAGGATCATGATATTAGGAAATAGTTTTCGAGCGGGAAGTTCCGGATTCGATATTCGGTGTGGTTGACATTCTGGAACGATGCTGTGTAGCCACCAATGTGTAGCTATCCCCCAAACAACCCACTCAAATTAGTAGTATATAATATTTATCACCTTCACTTATGTACCTTTAGTGCCTATTCCGAGTTTTTTACTCACTTGTTCGAAAGTGGAGGAAGTAAACGCGTAGATCCATACGCAGGTGAGACCCATAGATTGTTTATTACTAAAGAACAGTTGAAGAAATACCCCCACTTATGTACTATTCAGTGTAACCTGCAGCCAAGAAGATTCATGGAATTAAATCAAAGGTCCCCCAAGTGAAATATGGCTGAACTGAACTACGTACAAACTCGAAATAATACCTAATGATAATCTTGAGAAGTTTAAATCCACTTCGAACTGAGATATGAACTTCGAAATCCTTTGTACATATCACTGTGCATATAGTAAAGCCGTATAAGATGTATGGACAGTTAACTATTGACATTCCCTTTGAAGTTTCATACGAAGCAGTTTGTGTATACTCACTTCAATAAACACGAATAGGTTAGCAAAAACGTTTTGAAATTGAACTAGCTTTTGGGTATTTCTATATGAGCTGATTTTCGATAGGAGTTCAACTAATGAAGCTTATTTTGTACAAATATATTGATTGAAAATCGACGGTTCATAAGTAGCGTCCAATTTTTAAAATGAAACTTTTATTGTATCATCCCTATCATGTCGAATGTCGCATTACAGCCGGACCGAGGCTGGGTGTTATGTCAATTGAGTAGTAATTCTATAGCGCTCTTTTCAAGTAGTGGATTCTAGCAAAACAAATGAATCTATCCTATACTAATTCATAATATAAATTAAGGATTTCCACAAAATAACGCCCTTTTCCATTTAAAATTCCATTTCTCTCAAAATCCTGTGGGAACTACATATTTTTTCGAGATAAAAAGCAGCCTATATGTTAATCCAAGTATTAGCTATCGACAGTCCAAGGCAAATCCGTTCAGTTTTTGCGACGTGATTGAGCCTATGTCCATTGTCCAGCGTTCTAAAAACGGCTGCAATGAACGACCTGATGCCGAAAACTTATGTTCAAATCTTTTTGTTTTGAATAGAGCCCGCAACAAACTAAGCCGAGGATCCTTTTCATTGCATAAGGCCCATGTTGCGACCAAGTGAATTTTCTTATCAAAACCCCAATAACTTTCTTACTTGACCCAGGACAATATAATGGAGATCTAAAAGCATTGCAAAATGACACGAATTCCGCCCTCGAAATGAAATATTTCTTGTCCGATATAACAGTCCTTAAAAGGCCCGTTTGACCTTTTGACCCCTTCAAAACGTTTCTTGCATGTTGGTACGGAATTCGTTATATAGGTACTTTTTTATTGAAAATGTCACAATAAAACTTATAGCCAACGTTTTCTAATCACATCTTTTCCGCGTGGAATGACGCCAAGGATACTGGCTATATTTCTGCTCTGAACAGCTAGGCTGATTCGTTGCGCATAAAATGAGCCAGCGTGCACCTGCAGATTTAAGAGAAAAAAATCTTCGACAGATCGTAATGATTCTTAAAAAAAACTTCTTTAACTTCTTTAAAAAAAAATTTATAAAGGTACTTTTACAGTTGCAGTTTACTACATTAGATACCTCATGTAAAGTCTCTCTCTCAACCCCTTTTTACGTCCCACTGCTGGGCACGGGTCTCCTCTCAGACTGAGAGGGGTTTGGCCATAAGCTCACCACGCTGGCCAAGTGCGGGTTGGCGGGCTTCACACACCTTCGAGAACATTTTTGTGAACTCTCAAGCAGGCAGGTTAACATAAATTAACTCGGAAAAGTCAGAGGTGCGTGCCCAGGATTCGAACCCGCGACTTCCTTATAAGAGGTAGAGGTCAGAACCACTGAGCTATCACTGCTTGTAAAGTCACAAATAATTAAATATACTGTAAACATTAAAAGTATCTACCTTTTAACGTTATTAATATTGAGCAAAAACAAGCAAAAATATCACGTATGTTGTATCGGAGCCCCTTTAAGTATTTATTTTACTCTAGTCTTTAGTTTAATTCTTATAGCAACATCAGCTGTAAAATTCAAGTCTGTAGCTATCACGGTTTAAGCAGACGGACGGACGGACGGACAGCGAAGTCTTAGTAATAGGGTACCGTTTTTAGCCGTTGGGTACGGAACCCGAAAAAACTACTGTAGAGTACGTCAGTACATAGTATCTCTATAACTGTAAGACTCTCAGACACGCCGATTTCCTCATGTTTTGCTTCACAAGAGTGCTAGAAGTAGTCATCGAATCCGGATCCCCCTAATATGAGGCCGAATACTTAACCAATACGCTTTATTATTACATAATATAAGTACCTTAATACAATATCTTTTACGTAGAACTTTACTTTGATCTATGATTCATATAATAGAAAATCCAGAGCGAAATTACATTTCAAACGAAATACAATATAATGTTTGTGAACATTACAATAGATTCGGCCAAATCATTCGCGAAGCTCATTATTAGGATCCCTTTATGTGGGAAATTGGGTTCCTGAGCGAACTTTCCTAAGTCTGCTCACACATTAAATTTATCCCCAATGATATATTATAATAAGTATATAAAAAGGAGCAGATATTATGTGCGTGTTGTGAAGACTCAAAAATCCTACAATTGTAAGTTTCATAGTTAGTCTGCGTCAAGCGCATGCATTATTGTTGTCTCTTTCGTTTGCGTGCTGTTTCGTATCTTTTGTTCTATTTATCAGTTCGGCACAGATTTAAAACGTAATTTACTATGAACGTAACATATCTTGGTGATCTATGCTTATCCCCAAATAAGTTCAATTTTTTTAACTATAGTTATTAAAAACTGCTAGACTAGATTTAGTTAGGCTAGCGCTTGACTGTGATCACACCTGAAGGAAAGTGATGATACAATATAAGGTGAGGCACGCTTGCCTAGGAGATGCCTATTCACTCTTGATTTGAAGACCCCCAAGTAGTAGGTGGTAAGAATGACAGTGCCTGGTAGGTTATTCCAGACCTTTGCAGTGTGTTATCAAACCGAGGAATCAAACCGCAACATGGTTGTGATTCGAGTACTATCATGTACATGAAACAAAATATACTTGGGAGCGACAGTGAACTGCTGTAATAATAGCTCAATTAGTTTTTAAGAGCTTTCGTAAGATGGTGATAACCAAAAACGGAACTCGGTTGAGTTTGTTGTGGGCGTGTTCATAAACTTAGTTTTTAGTCGTCTAATAATATTATCACTATACACATAATAAAAATCACAAATATTGTATTGACCTCAGACTACATTAGTATTGACCTTTCATGAGTACCTGTAAGCTAGGCCTATATCAAATAACTATAATATATTTTTCTGTAACTTGTAATATAAAATTAATATCGTTTCTTATTGCGAATTGAGACTTTAATATAATCCATGTGAAAAATGTACGCTCAGCTTTAGTTCAGACCCTTTGAAGGCGTAAATAAGGAAAATCAACAGCTCTCAACTAAGGCAGTCGATTTAATGTTGAATATTTTCCGTCCTTTCCACTACAATTTATTTTGTGCAAGTAAGTACTCGTGTTTGTACATTAAACACATTTATTTTCGGTTTACTTGGTGGAATTATTATTCAATATTAAAACGCCAACAATATTTTTCTACTAACCCTTTAGTTTTATTAAATATATTTTGTGAAACACATTATAAAATAGGTACCAACGCGATTTAAATCTTTGGTACCAACCGAACTATTCAAATATAAGTTTTTTTATACTAAGCCAAGAATGTTCACCTGAAAAATTAAGCCATATTTGCTATTTATTTTTTATTTATTATATAACTTTATTGCACACACACAGAGAAACACAAATAGAGAGACAAAATACAACGGAACACAGTGAGCGCAAAGGCGGCCTTATTGCTAGTGCAATCTCTACCAGGCAACCTATCTGTGCCGTTTGTAAAAAAAAGGCTTAGCAGCACATGTCTGGTGGACAAGGACAAGAAATCGGTTTCAATGGAAAAGACGCTTAAACAAAGCAGTAAATTGAATAAACGTAGGATGACTATAGTAGAAAAAAAAATAGGTTAGTGAACAGTTAGGTAACCATTGTATGATTCAAAACCGTGTCTTGGCGTCGTAAGGTTTCGACACGGAAGCCCTATATACGCTGCCGCTAATATCTTAAGAAGCTAAGTGTTAGAGCAATATTCCTAAGCGGTTTGCATTCATGTCACACTTATTAGGAACAATTTGTAGGTTATGGGTCAAGACCTTATGATAATCTACATTTTTAATAACAGAAATTGCACTTTGATTATCAATATTTAAATAGACAGATTCCTGATTAAATATACCTAAATCTAATAACAGTCTTTTTATCCACAATGCTTCTTTTGTAGCAGCACATGCAGCCATAAACTCAGCCTCTGTGGTAGACAAGGCAATACTTTGCTGTCGCTGACTCGCCCAGGTGATAGCTGCACCGTTTTTAATGAAGACATATCCAGTCATGGATTTTCTGGTTTCAGTGTCTTTCGCATAATCAGCATCACTGTATCCCTGAACAATGTTTTGACTTGCTGTTGAATAACAGAGACCATAGTCTTGAGTTTCCTTTAGATATTTAAGTATCTTCTTGACAGCATTCCAATGAGTATTGTCGAAGCTATCCAAGTACCGACTCACTAAGCTGACAGCATACATAATATCAGGTCTACTCACTATAGCCAGATGCATGAGAGACCCTACTGCTTCTCTGTATGGTATTCTGCGGGCAGGTTCTAGCTTGCTCTTCTTCCACTGAAGTAGTACAAAAATATATTGAAAAGCTGCTATTGAAATTCAACATGAGCAATGCAAATAGCAGTAGCATTCCCGTTGATCCTCATACTACACTTAGTATGAGGATCAACGGGAATGCTACTGCTATTTGCATTGCTAGTATGAGGATCAACGGGAATGCTACTGCTATTTGCATTGCTCATGTTGAATTTCAATAGCAGCTTTTCAATATATTTTTGTTGATGAATAGATATATGATCATCATATCTTTCTATTTGCAAACCTACAAAATTTACTGGTTTGCAGGTTTTTATTTGAAAATTTTGTTTAAGATCCTGTATTATCTTTTCCAAAATAGATTCCTCCTTTGAAATAAGTAATCCATCATCAACATACAGAAGTAAGTATACTTTAGTGTTATTAAATTGACCTGTATAAACACACTTATCAGAGTGACTATTTTCTAAGCCAAATTTCTTTAATACAAAGTCAAATTTCTGGTTCCAACATCGTGGCGCCTGTTTCAAACCATATAGGGACCTATTTAATTTACATACATAGTTTTCTGGTGCTTCTAGTCCTTCTGGAGGTGTCATATAAATATTCTCCGATATATCTCCATAGAGAAATGCAGTTTTCACATCAAATTGTATCATCTTTAGATTTTGTTGACATACTTCAGAGAGTAATATTCGAACTGAATCATATCTCACAGTCGGTGAAAATGTCTCATTGTAATCAATTTGATAACTTTGTGAACAACCCTTAGCACATAACCTAGACTTGAAAAGAGGACCCGATGGCTCGTCTTTAATACGGAAGACCCACTTACAGCCAATTATCTTCTTTCCTGGTGGTTTCTCCACTAACTGCCAAGTCTGGTTTTGTTCATGTGCTTTCAATTCTTCTCGAATCGACTGTTCCCATTTCTCTTTGTCTGCAGAGGAGATTGCTTCATCATAGGTTTGCGGCAGGGCCAGATGTTCCAGATCTCCACCTTGACAAAGGTATGTATTAGTGTTTTGTTTTATATTATTTTTATTTCTAGGTCTTAAGGTAACATTTTTATAACTTAATGATGTTTCAACTTCTTTTTCAGGAATATACACAGACCCTTCATCATCGGAATAGAAAGATTCATCAGTTGAGGTAGCCGTAGCGTCTAATTGTTTAGGAGATTGATGACTCTCTGTCTGTGAGCTAGTATTTACTGACTGCTCATTGCTACTTTCCGTCAAGGGTACCATCACACAACTTCTTTTCATCGAATTTTCAAGAAAAACAACATCTCTACTGATTACTATTTTCTTAGTTTTAGGATCAATCAGTCTATATCCTTTTGTAGTATCACAGTATCCAATAAAAATCATTTTACTTGCCTTAGGATCCAGTTTCTGATGTTTCTGCTTGGGTGTGTGAACCATAGCTTCACAACCAAAAATTTTAAGATGGCTTAAATTAGGCTTCTTCCCGGACCATAGCTCCTCAGGTGTTGCATATGACAGTGCACGTGTGGGACATCTATTTGTTATATAGGCTGCTGTAGCTACTGCCTCAGCCCAATACTGCTTCTGTAAGTTAGAATTGATTAGCATACAGCGAGCTCTCTCCATTAGTGTGCGATTCATACGCTCAGCCAACCCGTTCTGTTGTGGAGTATATGGATTAGAAGTTTGATGAATAATTCCTGCATTTTTCAAATAAATTGAGAACTCATTACTCAAATATTCCTTTGCATTATTTGTGCGGATGCATTTTATTTTTGAATTAAGTTGATTCTCAACCAATGCCTTAAACTCTTTAAATTTAATAAAAACATCTGACTTATTAGTTAAAAAATAAACAAATACTTTCCTTGTATAATCATCTGTGAAAGTGAGGAAATAGCGACTTCCTGCCAATGATTTCATCTCCAGGGGTCCACAGATGTCAGAATGTATGACTTGCAGGGGTTGTTTCGCTCTAGAGCCTTCAGTAGGAAACGGCAGCCGGGACTGTTTTCCTTTCTGACAGCATTCACAGATAATACTGTCTTTATTCTTAAAAGCCTTCACACCTTCAGCGCAGTCTGTTAGTTTATTTAAATCTCCAAAATTTAAATGTGCCATTCTTTGATGCCATAGATAACGATCAGACTCAGTAGACTTACAGATGTATGCTGGAACACTGTGTGTATTCAGCCGGTACATGTTCTGAATGAGTTTTGCAGCTGCAACTTCCGTTTTGTCCTTGCTGAATATTTTGCAGCCGCTTTCGTTAAATTTTACGGAGCATCCATTTTTTATCATTTCACTAACAGAGAGCAGGTTTGTTGCTAGTTCTGGTACATATAAAACATTTTTAACCAAAATTGTTTGTACTTTTCCATATTTGTCAAGAACATTCAAATTAATTTTTCCAGAACTTTTCACTTCAAGCATTTTATCATTAGCAATTCTGATACTTGAGATCGGAGGTGCTGTTATGTCATAGAGCCAGTCATCTCTCATAGTTAAATGTGATGATGCGCCAGAGTCTATATACCACCCACCATCGTTGCTTGTGCTTGCAGAAAATACAGCTACATAGCCAGACTCTTTATTCTGATTCTGTTCCTTCTTCTTTAATTTACAGAATTTGCTAATGTGCCCATACCGATTACAAGAGAAACAACGTGGACCTCTTTGGCTTTTATTACTCTTCTCAGGCTGTTTAGACTTTATGTTTCTGTTCACATACAAAGCTGTAGACTCGGAGCTCTTAACTTCTTGTAATAGCTTAGTCTTAACGGAGTCAGCAGTAACAGGCACACCGGAACTTTCCATAGCCATAATCATTGGCTTGTACATTTCAGGCAATCCGGCCAAGAGTAAAGTACCTAGCCATTCATCATTTTTTTCAAACGAAATGTTTCTCAGTTTGTGTGCAGCTGACATAACTTTATTCACGTATTCCTCGATATTTTGACAACCTTCTAACGTCGTAGTGATCAGCTCTTTTAATAACCCAACTCGGCGTGATAATCCCTTGTCGTCAAAAGCCTTAGCGAGATTTAACCATACTTCTTTAGCAGTTTTGGCTTCTTGTATGTGCACATAGTTAATGGGATCTACTAATAATATGATTTTCGACTTAGCTTTGATGTCAAGTTTCGGTTTCACGGGGTCATCGTCCTCACGCTCAATGCAACTCCACAAGTCTTCGTGTTGAAGATATGTTTGCACTGCAAATCTCCAAGTGCTGTAGTTGTCACGTCCACTGAGTTTTTCTATAAGCGTCATTGCGTTATTTGAAGACATTTTTCGTAACTTTAACGTTCAAACCGGAGCAGAGTCCAAAGTTCACGGAAACGATTTTGCGTTTGTAAAAGCAGTTTTCTTCAGATATCTGTACTTAATTCAATCAGATATATGGTCTGGGCCATAACCTAATAAATTAAACTGCTTTTAATTTGAACTTTGGTTTTATTTAAAGAAAAACTTATATACGAGGAACACATTCCGAACAGAGAAAGCGCGGTAAAAAAGCATTGACATTGACACATTATGTTTGACGTTTTGTTTTAACCACAGACAATAAATTATTTCTATTACAATAAGACCAATGACGAAATACGCTACGCTAAGAGGACCGGAAAGATGTGACGTATGGTGAAGCCAAAAATTTCTCAAATAACGCGTCTCGCGTCGTACATTTCGGTACCGCTGACAGCAATTTATACCGCTGTCGGTCGCATACATTAGCGCTATTTTATAGTTTTGACAAATTGAAAATCCGGCTTCAGGGTGGAGCCTAAAAATGTATTCATGACGTCAGTAAGCGCTTTAGTCAATGGTCCAGACAAACATAGTGTCAAAATAATGCCCAAAGCACTGTGGGATTCTCGATTAGGGGAAGCTGGCTTGCAATTTTACGCACAAATGTATTCCTCTATTTGCTTCTTAAAAAATGCCTCTAGATCAATTTATTTTTAAGGTTCCGTACACAAAGGATAAAAACGGGACTCTATTACAAAGACTTCGCTGACCGTCCGTGTGTCACCAGGCTGTATCTCTTGAAACGTGATGGTTAAAAACTTGAATTTTTCACAGGTGATGTATTTCTGTTGCCGCCATAACAACATAATTTAAAAATAGAATCAAGTAGGTAAACATTACAGTGGGGCTCAAATACAATAAACGTGGTTTTTTGCTAGTTTTTTGGACGATGGTCCAAAACTACCAATATACTAACTACTTGTATTGTAGTAAGTAGTAGGACATTATTGTGAGTTCTGGCTTCTGTATCATCATCTGACTAAGTTATATAAATACGGAACCCTTAGTGCGCGAGTCCGACTCGCACTTGGCCGATTTATTTACCACCTACAAAACAAAATTTATTTAAATTATGAAAGTTTTTAACAAGCCTTTCAAAAAATCTATTTACAAAGGTTACCTATTTGTTGGCAACGGATGAGAATTGATTTTCCTATATTCTCACGGGTTTACACGAGCGAAGTTGGGACGGGTCAGCCAGAAGTAAATAATTGGCAGATTAATAACAACACTCAATGATAATAACCGCTAACAATGTACCCTTTAGTGTTCTGAAAGGTTTTGAAGGTTCATTTTTTGTCGTTGCAAACAAAAAGACAAAGGTATTTTTTTCTGCAGAAGAATTTAATTGCAAAGGGAACAATAGTACTGAATCTCTTTATAAATATTTTTGTGTATTTCCAAATACGTTGAGCAAAAAAGAAATCGTCACCTTTTTGTTCATGATCCCGTTTCAAAGGTGAAATGAAATGTTTAAGGTTGAGAAAGATTTATTGAATTGTAATTTTAATCGCCGACCACGATATAAGATCTTCGCAAAGAATTAATCTTAGCATGTCTGTAGAATTCATCTAAAAATAGTTGAAATTTTACAAAGTTATTTATTTCATCATGTAGACTTGAAGCATTGATATAATGACTTGAAGGGAACAAGAAAAGATTTTTCGAAATTTCAACGGGAGCAATTCATTCATAGGCGAATTTTTATCTCGGAAAAATCCATGGTTACTACGGGAATACTGAAAATAGCTATTCTCGCAGAAGAAATAGTCCTCCATACCCAACCATAACTACTGAGCCGATATGGCTGAAATTTCAAATTGAGATAGATTAAATCCTTGAATACTACTTTCTATCGGTTACTTTTTATCAAGATAAAATCGATGGTTTCTGTAGGAATAGTGACAAACTAAAATTTACGCGAGTGAAGCCGTGGGTATCTGCTAGTTATATTATTATCCCAAAATCCACCATAGATATGATACACAAAGAGCATACCAAGACCATTTATTTTGTATAACTTTGTATTCTTAGCGGAATTTGACCTAATACTCTGTCAACTTGTCGCTTGGGCCCCGTAGGCCTACAGAGCGTATCGAAGGCACATGTTCAGTTTTTACGGCACTTACTCGTATGTAGATGTCCTCATTCCGAAGCGAGTTTTGCCAAGGTTTTACCCTCCCGTTTTTATTTCCATACATTAAGGTGGATTTTAATGCTTTTTTAAACGTCTGGGTCGAAATTGAGGTGGAAATGACACTTGGGATTTTTTTTTTAACTACGGACCAGTAATTTCGAGTACTCAACACTATATACTTGATATATTTGCTCTAATTGTTATGCAAATTCTCTTCAGATCGAAGGTCTATGATTCCTGACATTTACCGAGTTAAAAATGATTGGGGTCAAACCAATGACGAAATACGCTACACTAAGAGGACGGGAAAGATGTGACGTATGTTGAAGCCAAAAATTTCTCAAATATGGCGTCGCGCGTCGTACATTTCGGTACCGCTGTCGGTCCCATCCATTAGCGCCATTTTACAGATTTGACAACTTAAAAATCCGGCTTCAGGGCGGAGAATAAAATATATGCGTGACGTCACTAAGGGCTCATCCTTTATGTCACATCCATGGGTGAAACACACAACAAATGTTATTGATACGTCAACACAACGTAGAAAATCTTGAGTGTCGTGGAACACTCAATTAGAACGAAGTTCTTTTCGTCTCTTGAAAAGTCGTTCATTAGATACAGATTGCTAAATTCGTATTTCATTGGTACAAATCGTTGACATCTTAGTTCAAATCTTAATGCGGAATAACATAATTTTTTTTTAAATTGACAAAGAAATGTGATTCAATAATGTAGTTGCACAGAAAATAATAAAATGTATGAATTACTTTTATATAATCGCCTAACCTATCTATCGCCTAACCTCCTTCGCCGTCCGAAAAGGAACTTGTTTCATGAAACCAAAAATCCTTTACTTTATTCAATAAAAAAATCTAAGCAAGATCCTTCATTACTATGCAAGTAAGTTTTGAGAGTTTAGTTTCCAAAGTAAACCAAAAACTAGTGATTTACTTATTTGTATTGCCGATTCATCATTCCTTTAACGAGTATTCAGGAGCTAAATAGCTACAAGATTTTCCTCCATTTTTTTCGGTGCCGTATTTAAGTTAATACCTATTCTTAAATGTCTTCTGAATGTTACTGAGCGTATAAATGGGATATCGATTGAAAAGAAAAACATTATTATTTATTATTTTATTTATTGGTATGGAATTAACTTCACCTGTTTTACAACCTGTAAGTTTATGGTTGTTTTTGAATCTCACTTTGGTTTTGCCATGCAATTTAGGAGTATAACCGATGACTATAGCGATGGGGATATGGAACTTTTACCATTATTGTATCTTGTACTGGCCCTGCAGTAAATTTCGGATAGCTTAAATGTCAGTTTTGTCAGTTACGCTGTAACTGTAACAAAGACATGTGGATTAAGTATCCGACACTTATCAAAAACGGGAATAATATCTCGCAAATTGACCTGATTTACCACAAAAGCTAGAATATTGCCGTAAGGTTGCCTGACCACTTATTGATATTATGTAGAATATATTTCCGAGACTACTCACATCTACTCAAAACTATTTAATATGGTTCCCCCATCACCTTATGCAATAAAACTGCATGGCATTAAGTTAACGTATACGAAAGACACGTACGAAGCGGTTCTATTGAATCCGCGTTCCTGATACGCACTGCTGGAATCTGGAATACCCCTGGTCTGGAAGTCTGGAATACCCTCCCGGCCTTCGTCTTTCACACCACTTGCAATTGGGTACTTTCAAATCAAGAGTAAATAGTAATTTCCTATAGGCAAACGCGCTCTTCTCAAAATCTTTGTAACATCACCTTCGACCATGTATCTGATAACAATCTAGCTCTAAAAAAACCCGCCTTTATTGTATCTTATACCTACTATCAATGTTCCTAGACATAATAATGCTCCCTATTAAAAACATTTACTAACCATTAAGTACCATTATTATTATTATTATTGTACCATTTATATCATATCTCGCAACGCATACTTTGCAATCAAAATAGGAACTTTGAGAACGGATCATTTACACAAAATTAAAGCGCGTTCTACCGAATTAATTCGCGAACGAATGGAAAATATTACAGAAACTTTTCCTATTACGACGCGTGAGTGAAATTGGCACATGTTTGTTTGTGTATTTTACACATGTTCCGACATGTTACAAAGTAGCAACTTCGTGGGAGTAAGCTTTCTTTTATGGGTGTCTTGTTTACGGCGTTTTCATGGTAAGTGTTTGATGCGGCATTGGGTTGTATAAAGCGTATAAAACGGTCGACTAGCATCTCGGCTGATGGTGAATGATGTATTGGATTGAAGCAGGTGTGACTTTGCGAAAATATATGATAATATTTAATGAACCACATAACTGTTAATCGACGACCTCTTTGACGCAGTGAAATATACATTTCACTATAAAACATACACATTATATTATAGGTATATACAGGACAGGACGGACAGAACGAAAATATGTCGCTAGTTTACCGGTGCCAAAAACACTTGTTTTGTCACCAGGAGTAAGGCCACGCTGAAGTTCTCTAAGCAGCCAGTGACGTCATTCTAAATCCAACATGGCGTAACACACAAGATGGCGGACTAATTATTTTGGTGCACAAATTAATTGAATTTAAAATCCTTTTTATGATACCCCATAAAACACATCTCCTCGATACATCACACTTCGAACTTTAAAAGCCTGGAGGTAAAATAGTTATCTAACTACGAGTGGGTTATAAGTCACTAGTGAGGTAAGAAATGTCGCCTAAATAGCCATTCTAATATTCGTATGGCACGCGGACAAAAGGCTTTGAAGTCCCGTGAATAGGACCATTTGCGCGCTTCCGCGAGAGGGCGCTGCGGGGAGCTGCTGTCGTGAAAAAGTTTTACGCACACCGGAAACCGCAGTGTTCCGCAGGGTAACGCATACAACAGATTGTACAAATAGCTTTTTTTGGGTTCCGTAGGGAGAGAAAAAATGACTGTGGATATTACACACAACATATTTCAGATAGTATGCTTAGGAACTACTAAATTTGGTTCCCCCGTCACCTTTTTACCATAGAACTGCAAGACATCAAGAAGGCTTAAAAAAAAGGTAAAAAACACGTACGAAGCGGTTTGATTTCTCGTTCCTGGTGGGCTGCATTACAAAGGTCTAGACCGTCTGGAATACCCTCCCAGGCACTGTCTTTCCCACTAGCAACAACTTGGGTGCCTTCAAATCAAGATTGAATACGTATAATTTCAAAGATTTTCGTAGATTTTCTTCGCCTAGCCCCTTGTGCGTTACACTCCGAATAGAAACTTTGTTTCATAAATTACCTTCTTATGCCACTTTTTCGATTATTATTTATCCATTATCACTATCCCACAACGTCACATAATCAATTGAATAAAGGGAAGATTGCGGTAACCGGAGGTGACCTAATATTATTTGCTTGGAGGTGCCGAAGCATGAAAGAGGCAATCTGCAACTTTTGACATAACGCTCACTTTATACTTACTGCTAGCTAGTCCTCATCATATAGCCATACTTATATGATTACACTCCTTAAAATATGGGTGCGTTACTCAGCGCCTTTCAACATTAGGGATAAAATTTTAAGAGGGATAAATTAATGTTTAACTTAGAATGTCGCAGACTTTTCTACTTCGGGCTACTTTCACGTATAATTTTAAAATTTCAAACTTAACTCAGGCAAAGTCCCACCACCAAACGATTTAGCGTTCCGGTGCGATGCTCTGTAGAAATCTTTAGGTGGTTTCTTACCTCCTTCCAAGTAACTATTACTAAATGTAGATAATTTGGGTGGTTACGTTATAAGTAAGGTTTTGGATTCGATTCTCTGGACGGGACAAATTGAGATTGCATGAATTGAATCTTTGAATCTATTTATAAAATCTTCCGGATTTTGTCAAATGTGCCAAACTGCGCCAGGGATGGGTATTTCGGATTTCCGAAGATGCCGAGTTTCTTACGCATTCTTCTAGCTGCAAAACAGAGCCCCTTTTCGTACGTGATGGTAGAGTCTAACATTTCGTAAATGCTAAGTTTAAGTTAGGCTAAAAATGTGACAGAATTAACATTTTGATTTTGATATTTAGTTCTTTGCGGTTAACGAATAAAATGTTAATACATAAACATCATTATCATAATCTTAATATATATAAATCTCGTGTCACAATGTTTGTCCGCGATGGACTCCTAAACTACTGAACCGATTTAGTTCAAACTTCGTGAATATCTGTCATTTGGTCAAACTTAAAAGATAGAATAGTTTTTATCCCACGTGGACGAAGTCGCGGGCATCAGCTAGTATAAATATAAAAATTACATAAATATTTGCAAATTAGATCCCCCGTACTCTATAATTTAATGGGAAACCATCAAAGTTTCAGTATAATGTGTTCCCAAAGTATACCTTTCACGAGGTGAAACGCGCCTAAAATAATAAGGGGTGAGATTCTGGGAGCGGCCGGTGGAGCGGAAATTTGGTAAGAAAATATTAGTAACATCCATGATTATGGAGAAAATACATAAAAAAATAATATTTTTAGTTTCCTATCTCTCTAGATTACTTTCAGTTGGGTTTTTAATAGAATACATTTTGTACACATCATACAATATGGTGTAGGCACCTGGGCTGTAAGTGAGTGAGAGTGAGTGAGACAAATCTCCGTGAAGATTAACCAATATGGCGGGAATCGGTCAGGGGTTGTTATTATATTGCATGTTGCATAATGCATAAAAATAAATGAAAATCGGTTTCACAATACAATACTAAAAAACTAATACCCTTTCATAATATTATATTCCACTCAATATTGCTATCCCATTTTGAAATTTTGACGCCCCGGTTTTCCCCGTTTTTATAAAGTAAAAACGAAAACGATTAAATTTTTTTATGATTGCAATGTCGTCGGGTCATTATTACCTACAACCATATCAAATTGTATGTCGATATTTTTAATATTTACTAAAATAAAGTGTCGTGAGAGACAGACGGATAACAAAGTGATCTTATAAGGGTTACTTCTTTTTATTTTGCGTTACGGAACCCTAAAACTCCGCCGGCACGGGCTAGATTTATAGTAGAATTATAATAATAATTGTTCCCGCTTTCAACTCACTGACCGCTTCAAAATAACACCCCGAGCAGAGCCTCCGTAATTATTGTTTATAGGAAAAATATTCAAACTCGGCCGTCGACCGTGACCGAGCTTAGGGACGGACAGAAAACTTTGGAGTAAATCATCCGAATATTCGAGATTGTTCAAATTTAAGTTTGGTTTCTTGAAACTATAATATTATGTAAATAACATTTGCATTATAAACAATAAATTATGAACTATTAATTAACACTAAATTATGAACCATTTAATATTAACGTTTTTATAAACATTTTGTTTCACGTGTCCCGATGTTTGTTTGTCTGCAATCAAATCTTGCAAGTTAAATATGATTGAGTTGAAATTTGCATGTATGTTCAAACTGCATTAAAATACAGAATTATTATGACATGGAGCTTATCTGATGATGGAGCCGGAAAGTTGCTGGCACTCGGTAGCTAAACAACACGAGTTTCGACTACTTTGATCCATCTTGACGAGTAATTTGGTTCTAGATGGTAGGTAGGATGGTACCTCGGTTGCTTCGGAGAGTACCTGTGTCGGATTGGACGTGAACAAAATTCCAATTGCCATCATTGTGATGGGTTGTGCGATACCGCGCAGCATACCTTAGAGGAATGTCCTGCCTGGGACCAGGAACGGCTCGTTCTGACTATCAGTATTGGTGCTGATTTAAGCTTGCCAGCTGTAGTATCGGCTATGCTAACAGGGGAAGTGGCATGGAGAGCAACATCCACCTTTTGCGAGGTTGTTGTGACGAAGAAGGAGGCTGCGGAAAGGGATCGAGAGAAATCCGATCCCTCTCGCAGACGCCGTAGATAAGAATCCCAGACCCCTTAATAGCCTGGGACCTTGGGGCTGACCCTGACCTTCGCTGATAGTGGCTAATGTTAAGGGTCAGCCAGAGATGAGCCCTATGGGCGTTGCGCAAGGGAGCTTCCGGTGCGTTCGAAAGAGATCCCGGAGGCTTCCAAGGCGTTGAGGATGTCCGAGGTGGTTTTAGTGGGTAAAAATCCCACATAATCCAATCTACTTTCAGATTGGATATCTCAATGGAGATTTCCCCCCCGTAATAGTAGGATGGTAGGGTAGGACCAGGGTCTGATAACGGAGCTTGAAGATGCAAGTCAGTAATTAAACATTATAAGAATAAGCAATAAAAATCATAGGTGCCTGGGATTTTACCCTTAGATATTTCCAAATAGGATAATAATCAATATAAACCTCTTTGCTATCAATTCTTTAAAAAAAATAGTCTTCACAAATATATTTCAGACTTTAGTAAAGTCCCTATACAAAGACGGTTGCAACACAATAGGCATCAAAATACTTCACTAGTACATTATTCTCTAACCATACAACCATTCTCCCTTTTTTGAATGTGTCTGGAAAGGGTCTCGAGAGGTCTCAAGGGAACTATAGTAGTATTCAATGGACGTTTTATTTCCAAGCGAACGTGAACTTTTATCCCTCGTGTTATGGTTGAATTTGTGATGAGTTTTTATAAATTTATAATATTGAATTATACACGCAGTTAGGCCTTTGTAAATTCTTTGATATTGTAAGTAAGGTGAAATGTTGTGTAGTGAAAATTGATGGAAGTTTTTCTCTACAATGCCCAATAAAGTAGCGATATGTTTTGTTGAAACTTTTTCGAAAAAATATTTCTACGAAAAAAATATAAAGTAATTGTATAAGTAGTGAAAGAGAAACTTGTAGGTTCTTTATAAAAGGAATCTTTCTTTCTAACATTGACGCGCTGCGCGAAATACGTCTGCGTAAATAAATATGATAAAAGAAGGAAGTTCTTTAATCATCGTGCGATAAATTAACTATTCAGAGCTGCAAATCAAAAGAACAATGGTGCGGGCCCATACATCGCTTTCGCTCACGTTACGCTATTGCAACTATAAATGAAAAAATATTTTTTTGGTTGGGCCTGCAAGCCTGAACTCAATGCTAAAAGATTTTTCTTACAAAAAAGTGGAGAAAAATTAATATTTATTTTCAAAATATTGTATCTTAGTATTATAACAACTGCGACCTCCGCCATGAAGCATCTGAGAGCATAGACAATACACTATATACTCTTTGATAAATACTTGTCACTTGTCCCAGAATTTGTCACTGTCGACAGTTGAGACCATGTAGCTATCATGTAGCTGTCGGACAATGTTGCGAGATGCCGGAATTAAAAAACTCCAATCGACTGAAAGAAAAATCTAATTGAGTTAATAAATTAATATTGAATTACAAAATCACAAATATTCAAACAGTTTATTTAAGTGAGACTGGCTCACACTGAAAAATAATATTCAGTTTTACTCCAACGCAATGGAAACCCCTAAACTAATTTAATATTTTTATGTAAATATATTCGAGTAAAATAAAATGCAAAAAAAGAACGATTGAAATCGACATTTATATTTATTATTTTAAAAAAAAAAGCAAGTGCCGAGTTTCTTGCCCGTTCTTCTCGGTGCAGTGCTACTTTCCGAACGAGGCGGTAGAGTCTTAACGTTTAGCAAGAGCCTGTAAGTTAGGTCTATGTGAAAGAATACAATTTTTGAATTTTGAATTTGAATTTTGACACAGTTATTATTGTCTTGTATTCTACAGTCTGATCTAAGAATTAACGTAGTACTTGAAAATAGGTTTTTCTTTAGTATAGTCTGTTACATGTTGTTCTCGTATAAAAGTTGACCGATCGTCAAAAAGATGGAGCATAAAAGTGAAAAAGTTTGGCATCCGGCAACACTAGCAGTCAGGAATGTGGAAACGGAACCTATCAGTATCAATTGAATTTCTTTAAATATTTTATTTTTTGACCCGTCCTTTACAATAACCGGTGATACCTTGAAAAAATTCTGTTATTTATTAGAATCGTCTTGTAATAAATATTACATCTAGACGCTAAACTTTATTTGTGTACATTTCTGCCCATGTTCTTTGGTGGACACTCAACGCTTGCCAACCCTTGCCTTTGATCTTTTTGTAAAAGGGTTAATAGTTATTTTTGGATATAATTATTATTTACTAGTCTTTGGTTGAACATAAACTTACTACTTGGGAGTGATAGTGAACTGCTGTAACTATATTAGCTCAATTAGTTTTGAAGAGTTATTGTAAAATGTTGATACCAAATATTATATAACCCGGATTAACTTGCACATAGGCTGCTCTTTATCCCAGAAAAACCCATTTTTCCCACGGGATTATCAAAAAACCGAAATTCACAGCACAGGCGGACACACGCCGTGGGAACGGCTCGGAGCGGGAAGTGATCAGGCATCAAAGGCCTCCACAGGCGTGGCATGATCCGGCCTGGCCTGTGATAACACAGGCTGTGGGACCTCGGCTTAATAGGTACATATATCTATGTACTCTGATGAAACTCATTCTACATGCTTTTCACACAGATAAAATAATAATGGACCTGAATGGATTGTTATGAATTTTAATATAAAAAAATTTTATACAATACTAATCATAACAATACAAGAAGGTCACAGCACTTCATGTATGAAATTACGTGCATACATTTTCTTAGAGTAATGTAGAGACTTCAGCGCTCACATAACTTGTGTCTTTTCTTGTATAAAGGATAAGATGCAGAAAATAAGAATGCATGGGCGATGCGCGTGAAATAGTCTCCAAGATTGCAGTTTTATTATTATTTTGAACAATGGAATACAGAGAATATAATGTTTTTGATGATCTCTTTTGCGATATTAGTATTTAAGTTCTTATTTAACTCATCTAATCAGCCTATAACTGTCCACTGCTGGGCATAGGCCTTTCCGAGTCACACACACGGTCCTCCGCCATACCCTGTGTGCTATTTGTCACAGTTTTAACCTCAGATCACTCAAACACAGGAGATATCGTACATGCTATATTTTGTTCGAGACCAACTGTCTCCTTGTCCCTTCCACTATTTTTACTACGACATAGACAAAAACAATTAGTATAGCACACATACACATTTTTTCACGCCTACGAGAATAAAGTTTTCAAACACCAATGCAACAAACATAGCACACATTTAAAAAAGAGGCGTGGTCTCATCCTGTATCTACAGAGGCATAATACACACACATTGACAACTAGAGATGTAAAGTGGAGTTGTCGATAAATTGACTCGAAAATTTTATCACAGGATAACTAGCTGTCAACAACAAAAACAATAATATTCTGCACGAAATTTTAACGTCGGAATTGACCATTCGAAAAACAGTCTTGTATTGTTGAAAACACTTAAGCTCAAAGTGAGATGAGCAGATCGTGCTATTTTTGTCGGAAACAAGTCTAGACCTCTTCCAGTAGCATTTATCCGTTTCTTTATATTTTAGGATCCTTCGGATACATGAATTTTAATAGGTTTTAGTACAACAAGTTTTAGTGTAAAACACCCAAGAAGCCAGCGCCAGCGCTAGCACAACTTATGCAGAGACGAAGCCAGTAATGCTGGCGCAAGTCCTGCAGACAAGCCAGCGTTGGCCTGGTCCCTGTTTTCTAGACGAGGCCATTCATTCACGAATTTTCCTTCGGGTGTGCACACGTTTGAAGTTAAAAAAATGGTTTGTTGAAAAAGAAATGTTTAATAAGGAACATCTATAAACATCTCTTAAGAGAAGAGTTGATTGATATATTAGAAAAAAGAAAGCGAAACGACTTTGGATAGTAAAATGGTTAAGCGATAGACCTATAACTTGAGCTTCTGCCTTGTTTCTGTAATAACTAAGATTAAATTCCAATTCCAAACAAGAAAAACAAAGATACACACACCGTACGGACGTTTGACAGTGATTGGCGAGATGCGTCTACACGTATCCGCAGCGCTGGCGCGGAAGTCGAGGGGTATGCGGGTGGAGGTCACTGAGGAGGAGCTAGAAAAATAGGAGGGCTAGAAAAATAGACGGGCGCTCTATTCTCGCCAGCGTTGGCAGCCAGCTCTGGCTTGGCTTGAAAAACTATTTATACTAGACAAATACCAAGCCAGTGTTGTCTGCCAGTCTTATTGGCAGCCAGTATTATCTTCGTGTTAACTATGCATTAGCGCGGACAAGAAATTCGACGTTGAGCCATTTTATCTTGTATTTTTAAAAACCTGAACCAACTTATATGGGAAATACTTTGTTCCATAATGTAAACTAAGGATACTAATAGACTAATAAACAAATTTGAAAATAGTCACAATCCGAATAATAACTAGTTCCTATTAATAAAAATAAATTTTGTACCCTATTCTACTTATATAATAAGATATACTTTATAATAATTAAATATAATATCTTAATTTTTAATAGGTGTACAAGTGCATTACTATATTTTTATGTCGCGTCGGATAGTCTACTATCGACAACATGCATGGCGAAACCTTATGTGCAGCTCATTTGTAGCCTAGTGCGTTCGCACCGGCCACGCCTCCTTGCGATATCTCCTGTGTTTGAGTGATCTGAGGTTTTAACCAACTTCAAATAAAGTAGAAGGTTCTCAATTCGTCGGAATCTTTTTTTATATGGTCGGTTTAAAGGGCAGAAGGTTGTCCTATGCTGAACTTACTGTAGAGACGAATGCATAAAGTCAAATGGATTATGTCCCTTCTAACAAAGATTTAAATCGTTTTAAGTTAGTATGATGACATTTTAGCCATTCTCCTTTAGCGTCATGCCATTTTTCAGATGGATTGCATTCAAGTAAGAGCTTCCTTGTAATTTGCAATAATAATTGTTTAATTTCATTAACTTTAATGATATACCCCCTCATATAATTAAAATTGAACTTCACTTTGCAAGTCCGTTTGGTCATTAATTAATAATTCGAATATTTCTTTACATTTACTAATAGATAAAAATAGTCAAGATAGGCCCATCCGAACATTTTACGTAAACGTTCTTCATACAAGAAAATGTAGCGTCATCTGTCGAAACTCCTGCGAAATACATGATTATTTTTTATATATTTTTTATCTATGTGTCTGTGGTCACCTTGCCTGCAATATTATTATTAATTCAAAAAAAGAAATAGGTCTTTACCTATCTACCTAAGTATACTGACTACTGACGGGGGAGGGTGCAAAACAGTCATTCTTGCTCCCATAAACTGGCGACATTTTTTCGCGCTGTTCGCCCTGTCCTGAGTATAAAAGTCTGTGCATTTACTAAATACACTAAGTAAAGCTTGCTCAATTCCAGTATAATTATTCGTAATGAATCAAAGGGATGCAACACAAAAAGGCACACAACAAAATAGTTAAATGGACGTTCAAAGCTGAGCTTATTAATTGCAGCGGAGTTGCAAACTCGTTCAGCGTCAAAACTACTGATGAATTACAGTTTAAATACTATTCTGTGTTTCAATATTTGCTCATGATCCTTTATTACTGGCATCCGACAAAAGCGATTGCGAAATTCGTATTTGTAAAAAATATAAATATAATCTAAAGCATTAACTTTTTCGATTATAAACATTAGTAGTAAACTAAACACCCCTGCCCAGTTAATTTTAAAACGAGCAAAAAATCACGTGTGTTGTATGGGAGCCCCCCTTAATTTTTATTTAACTATTTGTTTTTAAAGTGAACATACTTATATCTAAATATACTACTGTGAATATTTTAAGCGTCTACCTATTGCCGTTATCAATATCAAGCAAAGCATGTTTGTTGTATGGGAGCCCCATTAAATATTTATATTATTCTATTTTTAGTATATTTTGTAGTTATAGCAAGAGAAATATTATCAATCATCTTTGAATATTTCCCTGTGCCTAACTATCACGGTTCAAAAGATACAGTCTGGTGACAGAAGGATAGACGGACGAGGAAGTCTTAGTAATAAGGTCTCGTTTTTACGGTTTTAGTAGGGAACCCTAAAAACTAGATTTATATATGAAACACCTTTGGATGTCCCAAAATGACGAATAAAATTGACGTTATTTGAGGACACAGACGGCTAAAATTTAAAATCCAAATGTATGTCTACTTAAAAAAATTCCTAAACAGCTTACTGCACTACTATTTATTCACACGGAAAATCGGTACAAATCTAGCAGCCATTTCCTCGCACAGATTTAACTGAACATTTAACAGTTTATTTCTAAAACCTTCCGCCGGAGCTTTTAAGAGATTTGTTTTACTTTCCTAATGAGCATTTCGGATGCTTCGGAATAAAGGCGATGAGTTTTCTGTTTTATTGCTGTTTAGTGTGCATCTGCTTCGTTTGATTTTTAAGACCAGCTGGTCCGGCAAACTTTATTTTGTCCTTTATTAAATTTGGTTTGTTTATATTTCGATCGGTGTCTTATCTTTCGAAATCTTACAAATTTTGAATTAAGACAGGCGTTATTTTATTAGTAGAACAGATTAATTTGTTTTGCTAGAATCCGACACTTGAAAATATTCTGTAGGTATGGTGCATTATACAGAAACACTGCCCACATGAAACACCACACACACTTTTCCAACACTTTGACGCCATATTTGAGAATTTTTTGGCTTCAACATACGTCACATCTTAGCCGTCCTCTTAGCGTAACGTATTTATATATTATGATACCCATCTGGGCGGATTCTGCAAAAAGGTCCTCTATTCTTAATAAGTACTTCTACGTCACAAAATAGGTTTTTCACCTTTAATTTTCACATTTCAAAGAAACATGTAAAAGCACTTAGAAAAGCACTTAATCAAGTTTTCTTAGTGCGTAAGTATCGTAAAAACTTAAAAAGTATCGTGAAAGTTTGTGCGTTGGTTCACGCCACAACTACAGAACCGTTTGGATTTGGAATGGGGATATATTTACATTTTACATATTTTATGCCCTGGTTTAACACGTTAGGTAATAATATATTTATATAATATATTGCATGTTACTTACTACGGTGTAAAAACTGGGAAATGTAAATTTACACGACATTAAAAACTAATTATGCACCTATTTACATGTTAGTGTGGAAGTTCACAATAATTTCTATGCAACCATCGATATAATATGCAACCATATATTAATCATTTTATTTTTATAACGTGGTTAAATAAGAAATCGCTTCAAAATCTCTAATAAACTTCTCCGAAACGGCTGGACCGATTGTTATAAAATTTTTTGCTACATTCCGCGGTAAGACACAATTCTTTCCAAACTCCTCTGAAACAGCTGGACCGATTGTTAAGAAATTTCTTGCTACATTCCGCGGTAAGTCACAATTCTTTCCAAAATCCTCCGAAACGGCTGGACCGATTGTTATGCTTCTGTGGATGTTCGGTAGGTCTGAGAGTAAGTAAGTAGGTCGTAAGCTGTTTTTTTATCCCTAATGGCAAAACAATGTGTGCCGGCGCAGCTAGTTCTAATATATAAAATAATCGTGTCACAGCGTTTGTAAACCGAACTCCTCTGAAACGGCATGACCGATTTTTATGAAACTTTGTGCTACACTCGGTAAGTCCGAGAATGGGGCGTAAACCATTTTGTACACTCCTAAGTGAAAAATATTTTATTTATGGCAAAAAAACGTTTGCCGGGTCAATTAATATAAAATTCTAACGGGATAATTCCAAAATTTCATTCACCACTCTCCAGATCCATCTACAGTCCGACAAGGCTCTTGGCACTTGAATGACATTGTCAGGAGGGCGTTGTTATAGAAGAAAAGCAGCCAGAAAATAAAATCTCCTCAATTTTACTTCAATTTTAGTTTTATTTTAGTTAATATTAAGCAAACACAACACGACATCCAATAGCGATTTACCGACAGAGCGAACTATCAAACAGTATCACAAGATACTGGCGTTAGTTCTGATTTTGGCCACATGCCAAGATATCCTTGTCGCATTGTAGTCAAATACGTATTTGAGGAGTACGAGTAATTGAGGAGATTTTATTTTCTGGATGCCTTTGTTTTATAACAGCGCCCTCCTGTCAATGTCATACAATGCCAAGAGAGCCTTTTCGGACTAGTCGAGATTTTAAATGCAAATTAAAGCTGTCTGGTTCCAAATGTCGCCAAGTTTACCAATTACTCGCCAAAGACAAGGGTTCGGGTCACTATAGCTATAGTCGTCTCTGTGTAATTTGTGGTCGCCTACTTAAGTAAATGGTACCCAATGAACTAACTGGGCTGGTCACTAATTTATAACTGGTGCTTGGGTTTTGGTTCTGGCCATATGCCTTGTCTACAATTGTCATAGAAACCTGTCGATATAAGCCTGACGATACACTTTCATTTTTTTTTATGATTGCAATAACATTGGGTCACTATTACCTATAACTATTCCAGGTCGATAAATAATCGAGTGTGACCATTGATTCAACAGCATTGATTCATTCTTAGCGTAGCGTATTTCGTCATTGAGTATGACAGACAGATGGACGGAGAAAGACTCACCATAAGGTTTACGTATAAATCTGATCGACAAATTAATCACGAATTGTCTTACTCAAGACGATTACTGTCTGAGTTTCTTGCTGATATTTTGAAAGCCAAAGTTAAGCGGCATCGAACAACTTGATGACAAAATTGAAGGTTTCATTTAGTCGGGTCTGTTTCCTAAAATATTAAAATTAAGGAGCACATCACGGGTGTGCCCGCGAAATTCAATTTTTTGTGGTTTGTCGCGATTTTTAAGCTAATAAGACATAATAGGCTTATGGAAGTCAAATTGCGATAATCCCAATATCTTCTTCACGTGTTTATATAAAAATCTCTGCTCGAAAGTGTCGAGTTAAAGAAATTAGTCCGAGATTTGCGAGTTACTCACATAAAACTCGATACTCGGACTAATTTCCTAGGATACACATTTTTATACAAAGATTTTGATATAATCATGTAAAGATGATACTGCGATTCTCGCAAATTGACTGCCATAAACTTCTTATGTGTAATTAGCGAACCAATTGCAAAAAACCATGAAAATTTTGAATTTCGCAGGCAGAGTCGTTGATTTCGCCTTAGTATCAGAGCTACCAACAATAAAATAATACAACATATTAATTATTGTTAACCTTGACGTAAAGTTTAATCAACATCAGAGTTCCGCACATATATCCGTCTAAGCTCACGCATTATTTATTAAAACCTCTCATAAGGGAAAGCTAGTTTTGTAGTAAATTACCCAACGTGTTGAGATTCCCTCTCACAATCTCGAGTCTATTTCCCTCGGGAGTTGTAGTAACGCACATCATTTACACATGCCACCGTACGCAACTTGTTCTATGGAACCCATTTAGTACTAGCACTACGGGAGTTGAACCGAAAAACTAGTCTTTTCTGCAAGAAATCATATTTGAAGCGTAGAGTTAATGAGTAACTTGGTGACATGTTCATTATAATGTAGCTTTTAAATAATTTAAGACAACAAATTCGTGAGAGTTTGAGTTAAAAAAACGTTACGTAAATATTTATGTCGCAACGTTGCTTACTTCGTAGCAATATTAGTTGCGACTTTTTGTTGCCTAGGTACATGTTGCTGAAAAATGATCTAAACTGGGATAGTAATAAATAATCGATAACAATCATCATATCATAGGTTTAATAAAGTACTTGGTGTTTGATTTCAATGCCTTTCCGATTATAATTGTAAATTTTTTTTTAGTCAATATTATTGACTTATTCATGTATGCCAATTACTACTACTTTTAGGGCGTTACTTCCCTTGATGAAACTTATTGCTGCGTGTACCGCGATGATGACCAAGTAGAAACAAAACACTGGCAAGTTTTTTCTCGCTCTCCTGTAACCGGAGTGCTCAAGACTTATTTCATGTTACCTTGAAAGCTTTGCTAGGTAAAAACATTCTTTGACGCATTGATATAATATGTTACACTTTGACGTTAGTATAAAACAAATAATAGAGCCTATGAAAATACCTTGGGAACGCCAGCTGTCTATACAATTTGGAAACAATTCTAGAGCAATATTGGTTTATAAAATTATGTATCTTGTATAACCTATCCATTAAAGTGGCCTTGCCCTAAGGCATGTTTAATTAATCTAAACTAATTACTCAGCGGTGTGTCTATGCCGTTAGGAGGGTTACTAGGAGCGGCCGAAGCCTCCCATAGAATAAACTTCGCAGACATTTGTCTCACTCTCGACACTTAATTGTCAATTAAATTAATTAAAATTATTTGTCACTAAAATTAATAGTCAAAATAATTATTAAGGAGCACACCTCGGGTGTGCCCGCGAAATTAAAATTTTTTGTGGTTTTTCGCGATTTTAAGCTAATAAGATATAATAGGCTTTATGGCAGTCAAATTGCGATAATCCCAATATCTTCTTCACGTGTTTATATAAAAATCTCTGCTCGAAAGTGTCGAATTAAATAAATTCTCATACACATTTTTATGCAAAGATTTTGATATAATCATGTAAAGATGATACTGCCATTCTCGCAAATTGACTGCCATAAACGTGTGATGTGTAATTAGCGAACAAATTGCAAAAAATCATGAAAATTTTGAATTTCGCGGGCAGAGTCGTTGATTTCGCCTTAATGAATCGCCTTATGCTCGTTTTCACCAACATTTTAAGAAACGCCTAAGCCGATAGGTGACAGTTTTCACTTACAACAACTGTCACCTAAGGGCTTAGGCGTTTCTTAAAGTGTTGGTGAAAACGAGCATTAGAGTGCCTACCAACATAACTAATGGGAATTTATGAATCAGTAACGAATAAAAGTTTTTTTTACTCGATCAAGGGCTGATTTATCAATCGCCAGTAAACGTTAACTAAGAAATAAATATGACGTTTTGACAGACTGTATGGCATATCAATTTTATTCCTCCGATAGTATACTTATATTGTGACGGTTGAAAAATCGAACCTTAGTGAATTTTAAGTCGGATAATAGTTATCACCACCGATGTATTGTATTGGATGTTGTCGCCCATGACTAGCGGGCTTTGTTTACGGTTGCGCAGATGGCAGCATTGGGCCGGAAGCGCCACTTACGCGCGCGGCGGCGCCACTTACGCGCTCGGTGCCGCCACTGTCGCGCGCAGTGGCGCCACTTCCGTTTATTTACTTGTACGCGCGTTAAGTAAAAGTGCAAAGTGAGAAGTCAACGTAGTATCACGGTAATAGTATATTGTGTTGTCACTGATAAATAAGTATAATTATAATTAAGTAGTAAGTATTTTTACCTTACCTTCGCGATCCCCGATAGCTGTCCTCGATAAAAAAATAAACTTAGACATTACTAACAGTTCAAACACCGTTAAACATATTGACTTCTGAAAGTTTTCGTTTAACGGTTTGTTGGATACGATTTAATTGTATGAACGTAAAAAGTTTTGATAGTCTGCAACAACTAGGGATATACACGAAATCTTACAATTTACGTTTAAAAATGTTACCGAACAAAAGCGATTTTCTTTAATTACATGAAACATATTAGGTATGAGTTTAGTATGTAATTTATTTGGCTGCTAAAGCACGAAAGATATGGATTGTCATACAACTTTTGCCGGCCGCTGCTTTGACAGTACAGCAATTTCAATTTACCTTGAGGAAGGATCATATTAATGCTCAAATTTCCAAGCATTTTTGAAAAAAAAAAATATTTATTTATTATATTCTGATTTAATATTTTCCTCACAATCCGTATGAAAACTTTTCCACCCTCAAACTAGCATGCACGAGCGCAGACAGAAGCGAGAGCGTTTCGCGGGTAGAAATGGAGTGCTTTGCACCTTGTTTAACAATTTAGGTACTACTAATATTAATTGATAATGTAAAGTTAATGTAAAGTTAAGTTTTCTAATTATTTCTCAATCCGAAAGTATTTCCAGAACTTACTTAAACTATTCTTACTTCCTATTGAAAATACTCGGAATTTTCAGTTCGGACTCACTTCAGATGTTCATTGAATAAAATATAAATGGGAGTAGTTTAAACATTGTTAAAGCGATTGACTTTTGAAAGTTCTCGTTAAAAGTTATCGTCGATTCGATTTCCGGACGAAAAACGAAAGGGTCGATGTACATTCGAAGAAGTTTTGAGTAAAACTATAATATCCATTCTATTTTAGAGAAAACTTCGTAACTTAGCATAAGGTTATATAATTATATTAAATATGAATGTTTGTTTATTTGTTTCTAGAATTCATTGTTGACGTCTATGACTATAATAGACCAAAAGATATCGTATAATAATAGAGACGGACAGAGCATAGTTAAAACAAAGTTATTTTTCTAACGGTATCGCGAAAATTTCGAAAGTCTAGAATGAAAGTTTCTCTTCGTAGTCAACAGAATTGGCACGCATGCAATCACGTATACTGATTTGGTGTTGAACTCGTTAGAGCAAGCTAGCTGAAAACAGCGCATATTTCGTGAGCGATGGGTGAAATCACACATGAAAATGTAAAATGGAGTTTATTTTTATTTTTATTTATAATATACTTGGTTATTGATAATATAATGTATAGAAGTAACACTACACCGTGGTAAAGAGACCCATTTTCCATGCGAAAGCCTCCCAGGATTAAATCACGGCGGTTTATATTAAAAATGTAAAATATTCTCGACCAGCAGCGCTGACTCTTGACCGGATTTTGAAACTTGTAGGCCAAGAGACGGTGGACAGCATGAAGGTATATATCCAATGGTCTATGAATTCAAGTGTACATTACTTTGGGTTACTTACCATTTTGGTAAAATGGAACTCTTATGGCGAGACTTCTCCATCCGTCCATCCGTCCGTCCGTCTGTCACACTCGATTATTTCGGTAACTATTAAGAGTCCCGTGAACTACGATGTCTCCATTCATTCGTAATACCAAATCATTTGTAATTCGTGCATAATTTCGATCATGTTGTGGTGTTATTCAGGTTCATATAGTAATAACCTATGCTGCTGGCCATATTTAGTTCGGAAACAAACGAAATATAAATTAATTTTGAGCAAAATTGTTATAACTTTGGTCGAGTTCCGTAATACCAAAAATTATGAATCAAACGAAGAAACTTGTAACTTTCTTTATTTTCTTTAGCTGGATAATAAAAACTGTAATGTGACGTGAGACAGTGTGGTTTTTTTTACAAAACAAATAAGCAGAAAACATGTCCTTTTTTGACGCAAATATAAGCAAATTGAAATTAATCTGTATAGTGTAAAAAAACTATTGAGTTATTAAGACTACTGGCTCTTAGGCTACGGTCGATCGTTTGCATTGACCCGCATCTTTAGTATAGGTGGTAACTTCGTATTTCACACTTTATACAGGCTCCGGACAAACTTACTATTTATAATCTACATTGTAAATTTGCTCCGGTTCGCAAGGAAACTCTATTTTCTCTATTCTTACTCGTACATTCACTGAGGTTAGTATAAGTTGATCTAACGACTCGAATCTAGATTCAGTTTCGCCATGCAATCCATAAGACGGGTTTTGCTAAAAACGTATCTCTTCTTCGTCGTGGCCTCATGACTGAGGGTCGTGACCTTCTATGAGACCATCTTATTGATTAAGGCCCGCCAGGTGGTGCGGTCTTGAGCCTTGTGGAGGGAACCCTGGACGTTCATGCCGGTGGCCTTGCAGATGCTGTCTATCCACCGGGTAGGTGCTCTGCCTCTGCTTCGCTTGCCCTCCATGCGACCAGACATAATAAGCCGCTCGATGCAGTCGGGCTTTTTCCTGGCCAGGTGGCCGAAGAAAGACAGCTGCTTGCGGGCGCAGATGGTAGATAGACGGGTCTGTATTTTCAGCTCTTCCAATATCGACGCGTTTGTGCGATGCGCAGTCCATGGAATACCTAACATTTTTTCGCCAGCACCACATTTCGAACGCGTCAATCCTGGAGAGGATCCGGGACTTGAGGGTCCAAGTTTCAGCAGCATATAGGAATATGGAGAAAATTAGTGTTCGCATTAGTTTCACCTTGGTAGTGCGATAGATGTTGCGATTCTTCCATACTTTCTCAAGTCGTTTGACTGCTACTTTGGCCATTTGTGCCCTCCTTACAACTTCCTTCTCGCAATCGCCGGATGCAGTTATAAGTGACCCCAAGTAGACAAATTCGTTAACCGTGGTCAAGTCGCACAATTTGTTTGATCTTTGAATTGTGTCTGCTCTGTCGATAAACATGAGGTTGGTTTTGCTGCGATTGATGACCAAACCATAGAGGGTGCTCACCTTTCTACTCTTACCAAAAGGTCGCTAATTGTTCCTCATTTGCACCTATTATGGTAGTGTCATCCGCAAAACGGAGATTGCTAATACGCTGACCACCTACTTTGATGCCTCCTCCCCAGTTCTCCAGTACGCTGCGCATGATATGCTTCCCAATGAGGTTAAAAATTTGTGGGGAGAGTATGCAGCCCTGTCTCACACCACGCTCTGCTTTAAATGGCTGTGAGAGGTTATCATCTAGCCGAACTCTAGAGATGCCATCCAAGTAAAGATTTTGGACGAGAAACATGAGGTGATCAGGGACGCCCATCCCCGCCATGACTTCAAACATCTTGGACCAGTCGACACAGTCGAATGCTTTGGCATAGTCGATAAAACAGAGGGCCATAGGTACATTGTACTCTCTACACTTCTCTATCAGTTGCCTTAGATTCAAAATTTGCTCACGGGTACCCTTACCCTTAACAAATCCGGCCTGTTCTTCAGCTATTTGGACACGGATGTAGTTTTCCAAACGCGTATTCAGTATGTGTAGAAGCACTTTGCTAGCGTGTGAAATGAGTGATATAGTCCGGTAGTTCTCGCACTTTAAGGTGGACCCTTTTTTATGAAGTGGGATGACCACTGATTCTGTCCAGTCAGACGGCCATTGACCAGTTCGCCACACTTTCAAGCAAATCGAGTGCATGATTTTAGTGCCTTCTTTGCCCATATTTTTGAGCATTTGCGCAGATACTCCATCTCCACCGACGGCTTTAGTTTTTAATCTAGAGATAGCCATTTCTACTTCTCGGATGAGAATATCCGGCTCACATGTTTTGTAGTCCAGTCTTGTTTCTATGTGCTCACCACCACTTCTATATAGGTTTTCACAATAACACCTCCATCTATCTAGTACTAGATCTTTTTCTATAATTCGTTTCCCATTTTCATCTTCTATGGACCAGCTTTTTGGCTTGAAATCCAAAAACGTATAACGGTATCGAATTCTTAGTATTATTGAATCGTATACAAACCCCTCTGTTAATTGATGAAAAAAAAAATTAAATAAACTGTACGTATAACCTTATTATATTTTTTTTTGATTCGAGTGACTTTTTCTTGTGAAATTCGGTTTTTCACCAATCCTGTATGAATCATGGATTTTTTTCTGGGCCAAAAAATAGCCTATTACTAATCTAGTGCATAATCCATTGCAGGTTTTAGTCAAATCTTTTCAGTAAATGCGGCTTAACAAATACACACACGTACAACTTGTATTGGTTGCGATATCTCGCTGCACATGGGGCAATAAAATAGAAAAAGACCGCCTATAGCCATCTCCGTCGCACTTAAGGTCTTTGCGGTATAGGCTTGTTAAATGACAGGTACCTTCCTGTTTACCCATTTTATTTCACCGTGGGTAGCGAGATATTGCGAATACAGTGTAATTTAGGTTCCCCGGTTCATCCATTACAGCATTGATTAGCAAAACTAGCTTTAAGGTACATATTCACATGCTGCACACAAAGGCATGCTAGTTTCGAGCATTTGCTATACTAACTAGCATAATATGAACGAAGTGTCTGCTAGAAAAAGCATGCTTGTTCCACAAACAATTTATTTTGAGCATGCTCTAAATGCATGCTTTTTATAAGCGTGTCTATCTGTACCTTTATTTGGAGTGCGGAAGGAACTAAAAGTCACATTCAACACGGCTTTAAAAAAAGGTGAGAACATTCTATAGAATGCCCACTAATAAAAGTGTGACCAGTAACTAGACGATCTAGGTCGCCTGAACTTTGACCTCATTAAAGAAAACCTCACACCATTCCGACCATTGGAAAGCTATAATGAACCTGAGCACTGGATTTCTGCTCTAAAAGATTCTCATTAGAAGTACTTCAAGGTTAGGTATTGTTGCTAAAACCATAATGAAACGATAACAAGCCTTCCGACAAATTAACTAATCCCTATGCATTGATAAGTAACCTCAAGTATGGGCATCCGAACAAATTACGTAAACCTTTTTAATGCAAGCAAACAGTAGCGCCGTCTGGTGGCCGTTGAGCGAACTGACAGGCACCGATTAACTGGCGACATTTTTTCGTGAGGTCCGCCCTCTCTAATGGTAAAAGGATAGAATTGATGTCAATTTCCCTATGGGAATTTTATCATCGTTTCGAGGCACAGAAATTAAAGAATTTTAAAACGAATTGTGTTCGACAATCGAAAGCGCTCAGCATGTTGGTTAGAACCTGGTTCTGCACTAAAGCAATGCCCTAAACCAAAAATAACCCCTAAAAAAGCTGTGATTCACCACAGCTCTTTACGGAACGGCATGACCATTACTGCAGATGTGTACTGTGAAGAACTGGAGAGAATAATGGAGAAGCTTGCACATCTGCAACCAGCTTTGGAAGAACAATAAACATCGAATATTCTAAAACACGATAGCCCTAATGATCGAGCATTAAGGCAGATTTACATTGGGACAGCTAGAGCTGCCTCAGACAATAGACATATACCCTGGACAGGGCGGACGGCGTGAAAAAATGTCGCCAGTTTATCGATGCTAAAAATGTTTGTTTTGCCACCAACAGTACAGGCCACGCTATAGCTCGCTTAGCAGCCACTGTACTGTACTGTAACTGTTTTACTGTTGGCTGGATGGCGCTACTTTTTGCTTGTATGTAAATGTTTACATAAATTGTTCAGATGCCCCTATCCTGAGGTTTCTTATCAGTACCTCACACAGTTAATGTGGAGGCAGTAAGTATAGTCTTGGTTATTTATTTATGGTGTATACACGTTTTTCAAGTCAGTGGGGAAAAATAATTATTCGAAAACGGTAGAATTTGATACGATTGAATTGTTCGTTGAGAAAATTTATATAAAGATAAAACGTACGAGCCTAGATTTAGGTGTACTGAATCTATTGAAACCAAAATTGTCTAATTTAGTTAACGTTTGGGGGGCGGCTACCATTATCACCCGAAGCAATATTTCAAGAATGAAATGAAGGACTAGCTCAGGATTTGCAAGCCTCTCTATTTTGGCAAAGATATAAGAATTGACACGATAAGAGCACGGAGTGAATTTGACGTTAGTAACTATCCCAATGTAAATCTGGTTTTAATAGCGGCCCTCAGAGCGCGGTTTCTGCTCTAAAAAGAGTGATCATTAGAGCAAGTGGGCCCCTCTCTAATAGCCCTCTTCTCTTGCCGAGCAAGCTTTGACAGTCACATTTTCTGTTTATGTTATACAAGCATTCTCTGAAACTCTTGTAAAAGGCAAAAGAGGATTGGTCACGTTTGTAAGAGACCTATGTCCCTACATATGTCCCTTAAGAAGTCGAGTAGTAATAAAATGGATGGTACATGCAGCGGCCAGCAAAAAAGGCATTGATGGAAGAACATGTAAATGTGGGCCGAGTTTAATTTTGGAAAAAAAATCGTTCCATTTTTAAATAACACGGCAACTATGAGTTCAGTATGTATCAGACATGGATTTTCATAAAACTTTTGGCAGTCGTTGATTGGCCGGTACAGCAAGTTCGATTTACCTTGAAGAATTTGTCAAAATAATGCTCAAATTTCCAAGAAAGAAATTTTCTTTCTAAGAACCACCAGGCTATCATTACTACCCAGATCGAACTAAATGACAAGAATACCAAGATCGCGTAAATAGAGGGAGTAACAGAAGGGGTAATGAACCGTTGCAACCTCACACTATGCGTCGCGTGACCTCAATTTGTGTCAACCTATTATATTTCTGCCACAGCCCTTCATTAGCTGCTAATTACTGGCAGACACTATTTTCTGTAGAGACTAAGAGCCCACTGTATGATTCTTGAATATAATAAGTATAGCTGTCTTAAGTCTTATGAACCCTTCAATATTATTTCCCTTTGTATAGAAATAAGGTTTAAAAATAAATAAGGACATGTAAAAATTATCATTTAAAAATACTTTGAAAATACTTTACCTATCGCTTTAATACGTTTATGTACGTATGTATGTATGTATATTATTTATTGTACACCCAAACAACTATTTACTAAATTACAAGTACACAAAAGATAAAGGAATAGGCAAGTACAAAGAGGCGGACTTATCGCTAACTAGCGATCTCTTCCAGACAACCTCATGTCGTCAGGATAATTTGGAAGTAGGAGAGTGGGTGGTAGAATATGAAATATTATAAAATCCGTACTACTCTCAATACTAATACCCTGGTCACCATCTAGCACCAAAGTACTCATCAAGATGGAACAAACGAGTCCAAACTCAATGGGGTAGCGTCTTTTAACAACCAAGTTTCTATGGCATCCTCTCGGTTCCATCATCATATCAGTCCATGTCATAATAATTTTGAACTGCCCCGACATCGGGACATCCTCAGATATTGACTTCACAATGCAAAATCGTAGAGTCTCTGCATATTGGACCATACAAATTCTTTTCATGTAGCGGATATATATCAAAACAAGTTATCCTGTGTTTATAGATCATGGCCATCCAGAAACGTAATTTCTTATAATATTCCTAGTAAAATTTGTTTTTCATTATCGTATATTCTGATCGCGACGGTCTCTCTTAATAATTACAGATCGTTCCATCCAAGGAAGCTGCTCGTAATTGGTCGTATGGAACGTTTTCCGCAGCTGAAACGAGTTGCCGATCGAAGGTTAAAGGATATAACCGTTGCTCTCTCTCTCTCGGTTAAATAGACTTTGGGATCAAATAACATTGTTTACACGCAATTCTTTCTCAAGAAAATGGTAGGTATTATAAGGAAATACGAGAAGACTGCCATAATTAAGTTTCATTAAAACCTTTTTTATGCACTGCATGTTAGAACTTGCCATCAATCTCACCTCATGATAAGTGATGATTAGATAGGTAGGTAGCCAAAGATGTCATTTTTTTTAAATAAGATTTAGCGCTGGAACTCCAAATCGCTTGGACGTATAACCTTGCCGTTAACCAACCCGGCTGAAGCCTCCTCCCGATAGGCGTGAACCAATGGAGAATGCAAAAAACAACTTGGCAATAAGTTTATTTTGCTTCTTACGAGTAGCTTATTGCTACGTAAGCCATATTTATTTCTAATTGTTCATAAATATAATGACTGTATACGGTCATAATATTAAATTCCTTAAAATCCCTTGGCCCAATTTTATAAATTGAACGAGCAGCCGTCTTCTGCATCACAAATAAGGTATTAATGTCAGCAGCATTACCCCATGATAAGATGCCGTAGGATATAATGCTGTAAGAAATTAGAGAGACACCGGACCTTCCCATCTAATCCCGGGGAAAGTCGTCAAAAATATATAATTGAACTGTTAATAACTAGCTCGCTTGCTAAATAATGGTGAAAGTAAACATCGTGAGAATTTCTGAATGCCTGAAAATAATGTTCTCAAAATGCGGATAAGACAAATTCAGCCTTCCAGGCATGTTATGTTTCTTTGATTTCCGGATAAACACCAATTCGACAGAAAACGGACCGTAGCGTCACAATATCTTTTTCAACACACTTGCTCATAAAGTGGCTCTAATTTCACCGCAATTAGGCACATAATGACACCTATAATCGCAAACTGTGACGTTTTCTTTATTTTTTTTATTATTCACTAGTGAGTAAGACAGTTTATTCAACATACTTGCTCATCGCAAACTGTGAATTTTTAATTACTATTATTAACTAGTGAGTTAGACAGTTTTTTTTTAATTTTATCTACTAAATAAAATTATTATTATTTTATTCACAAGTGTGTTGAAAAACGTCGTATGATACACGTGAGTATTGATGATTACCGTCCTTGGCAATCTTAAGATCCTCACCTAACGGCTCGGGACTCAATGGCGCCTCAGCGGTAATCACCAACTTTACTCACTTGTACCATAAACTACTATTAACTGTGATAGCGCATAGGAGCGTATCGAGATCGTGTATTACAACTGTGTTTACCTTATCGTACCTTCCAAACATGCTATAATGATACGCGTCAGCGGTCGACCAAAAAATGATAGGTATCTGAACACAGAGCCTTGGAAATCCGATATAATGGGTAACACTACTATAAAGTGAAGTTAATCAAACATTCAAACAAAATTAAATTACTTTCCACCCGACAATGCCGTGAAATTTTCATTTAAAATGAGACCAGTGGTACATTTTCCCGGGATGCAATGACATGAAAAACTTGGTGAGTGAATTAAGGGAGATTGCTCCCAAGTTTTAAGTTCAACCCGAAAGCCCAGACGGGGTTAGTAGCGGGCCAGCTGCTGAAAATTTCCACTGAAAACTTTTCTTATTATTATCTTGAACGCCACGGAAAAGTCTTTAATAATAAAACCTGGTGTACTACAAAAGCCTCGAAAATTTTCCAAGGGCACCAATAAAATAAAAAAAAATAAAAAATTCATTTATTTCAGGTTACAATACAGACCCATAAAAAAAGTGCAGACATTAAAATATATAACAGCAATGACGAAGTACCTACGCTACGCTAAGAGGACGAGAAATATGTGACGTATGTTGAAGCCAAAAATTTCTCAAATATGGCGTCGTTACCGCCCACAACAGTACGGTACCGCTGACAACACATAATGTTGTCGCTTACGTATGCGCCATTTCGTCGTTTTGATAAATTAAAAAGGATGCTTCAGAGCAAAGCCTAAAATACATGCATGACATCAGTAATTGCTGATCTTTTATATGCTTAATCAAGAATGGGCACCGATTTATTATCAAGCCGACACAGGACTTTTAAATGCAACTTCCTAGAGTGGAATTTGTAAGTCAGATTGCCCTCTTGTATGTAGTCTAGTCTTGTCAGAATTTTGACGACCTCTCTGGCACAATGGCGCACGCATGGATTCCAGTGGCAGATCCCAGGTTCAGTAGTAATTGTAATTTGGCTCAAGTCGGGTCTGGTGAGAGGCCTCGGCTGTGGCTAGTTATAACTCTATCAACAAATACGCCCCGCCGAGTGATTTTGCGTAACATTTAGAATGGTGTGTATAGAAACCGTTAGGGGTTACTCAGGTACCCCTTCCATGACGTTTTGTACGGTATAACGTATTGTGAATTTCGCTGTGAATTTTAATCATGTACGAGTATAAATAAATAAATAAATAAATATATAGAGGACAACATCACATACATTGCTCCGATCCCATAGTAAGTAGCATTATCACGAATTAGATAAGATCTTGTAGAGTGTAATAAAAAAATAAAAAAATCTGGTATTTTATCGAGAAATTTAAAAACAAGACTTAATACGTCTATACGAAAGACGCAAACTGTCTTAATCTCATTGTAAATCGTTAATCGAGTCTTAATATGGGTTTCTAAAAATCGGTCCATCCGTTTGGGAGCTACGATACCACAGACAGATACACCCATACACAAATACATATACACGTTAAACTTATAACATCCCTTTTGAGTCGGGGGTTAAAAAGGAAGCAAAGACTTATTGAAATGTATGAAACAAAAGCGAAGGTCTAAATTCATTGTACACCATAGATATAGGGCTGTATACCGCCGTTGAACCACTAATGACTCCCGCTAAGGCTGACGTCTTTTTAGCTTTTATAAAAGAGCACCTCATTAGGGCAAGTAGTCTCTCTAATAGACACTTCATAGTTTCTTGCGTCTTTGCTGAGATTTGAAGTAACAAATGTGTTTCTATCATCATCGTCAGTTTAGCTAACAGTTTTCACTTAATTTTTTGGTATTTATTTTGGAATTAGCTATCTATGGGTTTTTCGGGGTAAGTAAAATACCCTATGTTAATCCAGGGTACAATGTACGTGCAGTTCAAATATCAGCCAATTCTGTTCTGTAATTGTAGCGTGGCACAAAGATAATTAATTGATACTTGATCATTGAAAACGAAAAGTTTGTTAAAATATTTATAAGAGTTTGATAAAGGGAGTGGGAATGGGAACGGGTACACATTTAATCCCGGGAAAATCCACTATTTTAGCGGGATTTGTGAATACCCCCAAATTCAACCGAGGTGAACGCCAGGGGTAAATCTAGTTATAATAATTATATAATAATTATAATTCCGCAGTAAAATATAGCACAAATTGGATCAATTTGTTTTTGCCTATAATAATTTTTACTTATTAACATTATTTATCCCTCCAATTTGCTACAATCATACTTAACCCCTTTTCTCACCGGAGGCCTGTTATTGACATATTGCCTATTATGGATTGCTTATTATTATAATTATGAGTAGGTATCACTTTTAATTAAAATGTATCAGTATTCCACGCACGAAAGCTTCCCATAATGAACCCTATCACATAAAATTTAGGGTACAAAATTGATTATATCGTGTGCTCACCTTTATTTTTGTTGACAATCCCAAATGGGAATAGGTACGTGGCGTATTTTATCAAGCCCATATATTTTACTGCACAAAAAACCTTTGAGTATGCAGATTATACTGGTATATTGAACAGTGAACACAAGTGGTATAGAGGTGTGAAAGCTAAAACAGCAGACAGGAATCGAATAGATAATAATATTATATCAATTAGAAATTACAAATGGTGGAAATTAAATTAACTTTAGAGCCAAAACGCTTATTTAAGTAAAGTACAAAAAACTTGTGTGTTGAGGGAGCCCTTTTACAACATAATGTTTAAGGATCTTTCAAAACCATCTATTGAAGAAATAGGTACTTAGATGCGCGTCTGTGAAATTGTAAAATCAATCATGTAATTAAGGTTTGACTTTAAATCAGGTAATTTAGCTACTTCCATTTAATAACGCAAGTAGCGTCCTACCACGAGTAAATACCATAAACAGACAAAAAATACAAACTTTAGCTTTTAAACTAACTTCTAATATTATATTAGTGTAATTTTTCAGTGTAATTTTCAGTGTATTTATTGTGAACAATCAGGCATGCAGGTTTCCTCACGATGTTTTCCTTCACCGTTAAGCAAGTGATATTTAGTTGGCCAGCGTAGTGGGCTATGGCCAAACCCCTCTCAGTCTGAGAGGAGACCCGTACCCAGCAGTGGGACATAAAAAGAGGTTGAGAGATTTTCAATTGATGATATTTTAGTCAGTTACAAAAATGGTGCCAAAGCCACTTTGATGAGTGGTTTCAATGATATATTATGTAAAGGAACGCTGAAAGCTCATTTGAACTCGACGCGGGGTTCCAAAAAGTGAGTTAAAGCCCAGCCACGTAACATTAGGTCGGCAAACTTTTCCAATTATTGCCCATTGAAAGGGGTCGTATAATGAACGCGGCCACACAGGGACGGCGGTCGAGTGTCCCTTCAGTGTGACCACATCCATACAAATGGTTTCCGTGATTCAGTGGTGATGCCGTTAGTATAATGTACATGTAATGTATGTACATGTACATAGGTATTTTGTACATGTAATGGCGGTAGGTATCTACCGTACTTAGATAGGTATTTTATATATGCGATAAGAGAAACTAATGACTATTTTGCAATTTCTAAACACTTTATCTGTAATATTATAATATGGAAAATGACTAGGATTCTTGGATTGATATTTATGTGCTACTGTTGTTTTCATACTATGTAAGAAAAGTTGTATGTAATTGTAGGTACTTAGGTAGGTATGCAATAATGAGTTGGTAATGACATTTTTGAAAAGAGCAACTGCCGAGTTTCTGTTAATTCTCAGTGAAAACTTGCTTTCGGAACTAAGTAAGCAGTTGAGTTTGAACTTATCGTGAACGAGCCTGTTTAATTAGCACTATGTGGAAAACAAAATTTTCCTTTTTATTATTATTTCATTTAGAAAATTAATTATTTATATTTATTATTAATATTTTATATTTATATAATTTTAATAATTATTTATATTTATATAATTTTTATTAACTGTTGATGGCGTTAACATAGAGCATGTGGATGAGGCTCGAAATCTTGGGCTTCGTATGGACGAGGGTCTACGGTTCGAGAGCCATGTCGTGGAACTAGCCCGAAACTGCTTCTACAGACTGAAGGCTTTGTACAAAATCAGACCTTATATCAGTGTTGACCTTAGAATCAGACTTTGTGACACGCTAATATTGTCAAAACTGAATTACTGTATTACAGTTTATGGTCCCTGCCTTTTAGGTAAATCGTGGTGTCTAATTCAGCGCATACAAAATGCATGTGCCAGATTTTGTTTCAGAATTCCACCGAGAACCCACGTAACACCCTACCTTAATGAGCATAACCTACTGAATATGAAGAATAGATACAATCTGTTAGTTGGCACTCTAATGTTCGGCATAATCGGAACAAAGCAACCGTCATATTTGTATGAAAAATTGATATGGCGGGATTCACATCGAAGTAGAACGTTAACACCTCCGTTATCTATGCCACGTCACAAATCTGCAGCATTTCGTGGTAGTTTTAAATATCTCGCCACGAAATGCTGGAACAACATACCTCCACCCATTCGTGCGGTCAAGTCAAAATTGGTTTTCAAAAATTATATCGTACGTACTTACTTAATATTCAAAAGACCCAAACTTAATTTGTGGCTTTACAATATTATTATTATTTTATACCTACCTATACATCTATTTATATATATATATATACACGTTAAAGTTATTTCTTCCAATAAAAATTATAAGCTTTTCCATTCTCTATTTCTAAAAATATAAATTATTATTATTATTATTAAGCAGCTACATTATTTAAGGTCGCTTCCCTCAGCAGGTAACTGACAGAATATCAGCGTTGTGGATACGTTGGTACCCACAACAAGAAGCTGAGTCAGGACCTTTTTGTTGGCACGACACATTTAGGATCTACCTACTTATTTCATAATATTATTATGGTTAAGTTTTATAGGTTAAGATATTTTTAGGTTAAGTATTTCCATATGTGTTGTGTTGACAAATAAAGATTTTCTATTCTATTCTATTCTATTTCATATAGGCCTCACAATAGCCTATATGTGCATATTACCTATCACCTATCACAATCCTTTTTTTATGGCTCACTTTTTATGGTTTCGGTTAAGCTTAAGTGCGGGTTGGCGGGAGTCACACACCTTAACGTTGCGGTGAACCCTCAGGCATTCAAGTTTCCTCACTTTTCCTTAATCATTAACCAAGTTTTCACAAACTCCAAAAAAGTCAGAGATGCGTAGATACCCGAGATTCGAACCAAATGCTGGGTAGCAGAAGTCTTTTTTTATAACAAAGAATGATGAGATGATTTCTTCGCCTGATGTTAAGTGATACAACCTTGTCAGCTGCAGTGCGTCCCATAATTTTGTATTGCAATATCATACGATATACTGCACCTTAGTCATTATCTTGAGACATCAGTTGTTAGGTCTCATTTTGCCCAGTAATCACGTACAGTGCCCTTCAAACCGAAACACAGTACATTGCATTACATTATATAACATTACATTACATTACATTACAGTACATTACTGCTTCACGGTAGAATAATTGACTTTGTAAACATCTCAATGCGGTATGTCTACCTAATTGAATGATACTCAAAATATTCTCGTAGTAGTAAATTAACCAATCAATCAATCAAAATATCTTTATTTCACATAGGCCTAACATACAGGCTCTTGCGAACGTCGATATGACATTTCTTGCATAAGAATGGTGATAACTACAAGTCGACTTAAAACTAAGTTTACGAGGGTTCCAAACGCGCTCTGCCGCTGAGAAGAAGCCCACAACAAACTCAGCCGGGTATTTTTTTATGTTATCACCATTTAACAAAATAAGTATAAATACTAAAAATAGGCTAGTAACGACAACAGAGCAATCTACCACTTATCTAACCAAGCATTTTCGTAGAAACGTTAGAAAATTTCCCAACGAAAAACACGTATCTCAAAAAGCACATTTTCGAGTTTTTTTATGTTCTCTTTGTCAAAGGAACCGGCGCCGGCTCCGTTCTGCATACAAAACATATTTTCTGTTTGATCTTGCTTGATTACTTTTTGTAATTACGCCTACTGTACAGCTCGCTGCGAATTTGTATTAACTTAAGCTGATTCGCTGCTGTGATATTTACCAAGTTTCATATTAGATTATCTTGGATTTGGTGTGTTTATTTAGGAAAAAGCAAAAGAAATTATAGTATAAAATGTAGTTAAATATACTACAATCGTTAAAGGTACCTGCAAACCTGTTAAAGATTCATTCCTGAGCTATGTAAGAAATTAAAAAATAATTATGTGAATTACATATCCGATCGACAAATTGACCACGTGACTTATCTAATTTTAAAACAGACATTTTGAAGACCTCCCTGGCGCAATGGTGAGAGCTCGGGTTCGAGTAGGAGGTAGCGGGTTCTATTCCCGCTACGGGCAACTTCAGAATTTTATCATTTCTAATTTGGCTCAGTTCTGGTCTGGTAGGAGACCATTTTTTTACCACCCTACAAACAAAGACCAGCAAACGAAGAAGTCAAAAGAAGACTCCTTCCAAGTTAGTCGAACGCATCTTCACTTACCACTAGAAGAGATCACAGCAATGTAAGTATATGTAGTGTGTAAAAAAACTGTAAAAAAGACTGCTTTAACCGGTTTATAAATTAACCTAACTTACTCCCGTAGATAAGTAGAACTCCCTCAGTTCTTCGTAGCTTCCCGAGACATACAATTTTGAATGTAGATAAGGCAGACTTTGCAGTCATTACGTACATTAAAACTTGCTGAACTCAGCGCTAACGTGTTACTGTCACATTACGTATCCGTTTAATCCCAAATGTGAAATTACTTGCCGCATGTCATATGCCATATCCATACTTTAATGCTCTATAATATTACTAGGGATATAAAAAAACATATATTGAGATTTAAGCTATCCTATCTTTTAAGTTAGATCAAACTGCACACTGTGTGCAAAGATTAAAATTGGTTAAGTAGTTTAGGATAGAATCTCGGACGTAATTTATATTATATAGTATGTTACCGGACATGTGTGAAAACCAGGAAATGTATACAATTCCTAGGAAATGTATTCACATTCTTTATTATTGTGACAAGATCACTCAATTTAGGATAATTTAATAACTTTTGTAATTAAGACTGCCTTGTATGTAATTTGAGTATAATATTAATATAATAATAATATTTTCCGGGTACATACCACGATTACCCACACATCTCGCCACACTGCAGTCCTGCCGCGACCACGGCCTATGTAATTAGGCCGAAATATCGGCAAAAACCATCATATTTAATCGTGGTATGTACCCGGAAAATATTATTATTATATCATGTCAAACCACGAGGGAAGTCTAAAATCATTATAATATTAATAGATCATAATGTATACATTTCCTGGCTTGTTTAGGAAATGTGTGAAATGACAATTTTAACATCAAGTAATAAACACGTTTCCTAGGAAATCTATACAAATCGTGTACGGCTTTAGGAAATGTGTAAAAGACGAGAGCATGGGAGTGCAGTGTCCAAATCAGATCTATGACAGCTCTAAAATATCGAACAATTCGGATCTGTGACGTGTCCGCTACTGCGTGAAGTACAGCCCCTTCGCTCATACGTTTCAAAGATTGCACCTAACCGAGCCGTAGTGGCCAAGGCTTGTCAGGTTGACTAGCATGCCGAGGCTGCGGAGGTGGGACAGCTCTAAAATAGCGACCTTTTCGGATCTGTGACGTCTCCGGCTTAAAAAAATACTCTAGGGGTAGGACAAACAAGACTGCATAGTGTCAGGGTCAGGCAGCTATTCGATTTTGTTACTGTATGGGTCCTATACCGGACTATTTCAAGCTAAGTTTGACAAAGTTACATCAAAAATCTATCATTTTAGGATTTCTATAGATTTTCTAGGAAATGTATACATTTTCTGATTTCATACATTTCCGGTAACATGTTATACATATTATTAAGAAGATAAAGCTGAAGAGTTTATTTGTTTGAACAAGCTAATCCAAAGAACTACTGGTCCGAATTGAAAAAAATATTTTTGCGTTGGATATTCCATTTATCGAGAAACGCTAAAAGCTATAATAACATTACGCCAATAAAATTACCAATAAAAGCGAATCATCATCAAAGTATCAGTGAAAAATGTTGCACAACTACGGGAAAAATTATCCCTTTTGGAGAGGTTAGGTTTCATGCGCTGCGTAAACAGTTAGTTACGCTAAAATCATGTATAACGGAATTGTTCTCCTATAAAAATTCTAAGAAAAATTGACTGCAACAAAATCTTTTTGACTCATTACAACGGGATATGTAAAAACCGAACCGTTCATACGGGTGAACCAAAATGTACGTTGCAACGTATCTCTAGATCAAGCAACCTAATAGTTATTTTCACGAAGTTAACGTGTTGTGGGCTCAGTAGTACAAAGTTCGGTAAAATATTAATGCGGCCCCGCAATGCGGACGCCTCAAGGACGGCCGACTGTTGCTGCACGGCCACGGAACGCACACGACACGACCTCTTGTCTCTCCCAGCACGGCTAGCAATGGACTGAGGGGAATATCTTTTTTTTTTTTTATTATAGATAGGCTTGCGCTTGACTACAATCATATCTGATGGACAGAAATGATGAGGTCTAGGATGGAGCGCGCTTGCCTAGAAAATGCCTATTCACTCTTTTCTTGAAGGCACCCAGGTTGTACTTGGCTGGGAACACAGAAGCTGGAAGGGTGTTCCACACCTTAGCGGTACGTATCAGAAACGTGGAAGAAAATCGTTTCGTTCGAGCTTGCTGGACATCAACCACATAAGGATGCCACTTCTCCCGGCGTCTTGCGGTTCTATGGTATATATCGCAATCTAACCTCAAAGAAAGCGATAGCTTGTGTGATGGGTACTAGATAAATGATAAACATACATACATATTAATAAACATAAGAATAATATATTGAAAAATACCCAGACACTGAAAAAAATTCATGCTCATTTTACCAGTAGTGGGAATCGAACCCACGGCCTCCGATGGAGACGGCAGGTTCGCTACCGCTACGCCATTCGTCTTTATCCACTTTTACAGCATGGCGCAATCAGAGGTAATAGACATAATTATACCCCGGACAGGGTGAAAGGCGCGAAAAAATGTCGCCAGTTTATCGGTGCCAAAAATGCTTCTTTTTAAAAGTTAGAAAATTGTACCCTGAATTTACGAATAAGAAGGAATTTTAAAAACCGAATGGAATTTGCGGGTAATACCTAAACCTCTCATAAAGTGCGCTACATAAAGCTTATCAGGTCTCGTTACCGTGTCGTGAAGTCGTTTAACTACAAAATAGAGGCTAGACTTTATTTAAGGCTAGTCGCCGCGCGTGAGACTTTTAGGCAACGACGCTAAACAGCTCGCGTTGACTTACCTCTCAAGACTTTCAAGTTTCAGCGTTCAGGTAAACTACTTGTAAAACCTGTACTTCGCAACATGCCTGCAAGATTTAGTGATAAAAGGAAAGGCTTAATTTCAATGAAAAAAAAACCGGCCAAGTGCGAGTCGGACTCGCGCACCGAGGGTTCCATACCATAAAAGAAGTAAAACATTAAAAGAATCACTTTTGTTCATGATTTTACGAGTATAATTTACATATAGGTACTTTTGTTGGCAAACCGCAAACCTAACTTTGTTTTCGGCGCATTTTTGTTATTAGCAAAAAAAGTATAATAGTTAGAGGGTTGATTTTATTTTTCCTGTAAAATATACGTTAACTTCTATTGATCATATTTATTTCAGATTTTTCGAATGGTAAACTTCGGAGATAAGGGGGGGGGGAACGGTATTTTTTTCGACAGTTTGCCCAATAAATCAAAAACTATCAGGCATAAAAATAAATAAAAATTTGTTTTAGAATATACAAGTAACGCCCTTTCATATGATACCCCACTCAATATTGTTATCTCATTTTGAAATTTTCGCGACCCAGTTTTCCCCCCTTTTTAAATAAAAATAAAAATAATTTTCATATTTTTACGATTGCTATGACGTCGCGTCACTATTATCTATAACTATTCTAAATTTCAAGTCGATAGCTTTGATAGTTACTGAAATAATCGAGTGTGACAGACGGACGGACGGACGGACGGAGAAAGTCTCACCATAAGGGTTCCATTTTTACCAAATTGGTATGGAACCCTAAAAATGGCGACTTTGGAGCAACTTTTGGGAAACTTACTGTAGACAGTTTTTTTTTCAACCGCGTTTTCTGGCTCGAAGCTATTTCAGATTAAAGTCCCAAAACACATGACGTTTAAATTTTGAAGTAATTGTTTTAGGTATAGTTTTTTTTAATCGTTTAAATAACCGTTTCAGTCAAGATAGAATATGACAAGACTCACAGAAGTCCAAGAGACCGCCGCCTTTGAAAGTGAGGCAATAAATACTTACCTATGATATAGAGGATATAGTTCAATGATACTTACTCTGTGCAAGTTGACAAACCCAAGTCGTCGCTATACAATTTTTCACACACACTAGCATCCGCGCACCATACAAATTCCAAATTGAAACACTCACACTACAATTAAAAGTAGCAGCACTCACGGAGCTGTTGTTGTTAAGTAGGGCTCTATCTATTCGGAGCGCGAGCGCGAGCGATAAATCTATGATAAGACTAATCCAACTAATCAAAAAATGACTTTAAATATTAATGCAACCTCTTTCCACAATTACAGGCACTTACATTATACTAAAAGCTGTTTTGCACCGAGGCGAACGTGCGAGAAACTCGGCACTTCGCCGAAGTGACCGAAAAGACAGAGGTGACTGGGATTCGAACCTCTAACTCCGAGTGGCGGAGGTTTAAACCACTGAACTATCAGCTCAGTGAAACATATTTCACAGTGAATAAATAACATTACAAGGCATTTATACAGTAGAAGGGGTGGCTTATGATATTCCCTGGCGTGACTCATTGCAGTTACTTATAGCTTATGAGGTATTTGCGTTGCGTTTATTATATCCTTGCCCATGTACATATATTATACGTATAGTATCTAGATATATAATTTCAGTGGTTGTTGCCAGCGGCTCCGCCCGCGTGAATTATGGTTTTTACACGACTGCCCAAAAAAAGAAGGAGAAAGAAGGAAGGCTCATGTATGTATGTATGTGAGTTTCTTTATTCCACCATAACTTCTGACGGGGTCTTCAACAAGTCCGCCCGCCTCTGGATCCGGTCAAATGGAAGTAGAAGGTAACCAAAGATGGGAGCAGTACTCCATATGAGGCCACTAAACACCATTTATTAGAATAAATGTGTCAGTTAACCCAAACCAGGATTAACAGGGGATTAACCCGGAGTTAATTACGCCCTCATAGGAAACGCGTAGTCATCATTTATCGATGAGGTATTAACACGCCTTCCAATAAGGATATTTTTGGGATAATTTCCGGCAAACATATCCGGGCATGTACCTATTATATTCGTATATATTGTGTGACAGAGATTAATGGAAAAACAGGCTGAGTTGATTTATCTATATTCAATACTATTGTAAATTGTATTTTAAATTCATGAAAGATATTTAATTTCATTTATAGCCTCTATTGTAATTAATCTAAGCGATGAAAATTGTCAAAATTATTGTTTCTTAAATAATAATTATTGTAATTTGACTCTGTTACGTTTAAGTTTTTAAACCGGACAATTTGATGTGCCTGCCATTATGGCATGATGCTTCGATTAGACGGAATGAAATTCATATAATTTATGAGATTGACAGTTGTCTTGTGAGGAAGTCACATGATCAATTTAGCGATCGGATATGTCGCTCTCATATTTTTCAATTTCGTTCGTTCCAGCCAAACTAATTTTATAAATTGTATGCAATATTGAATCCTACGAGTACAAGTATATCCGTAATACCTTGCATAAAAGATAACTAAAATATTTTTATCTGTCGAAAATGGCGTGGCGTGCCAGGACCAAACGGAGGTTTGGTCACGATAACAGTGTGAGGTGTCGGTTACGGTAACGGTGTTGCGAGTTCAATGGTTTTTTCGCTAGTCAAAAAAATGCTAAATGCGCCTAAAAAGTATTCACCTCAAGAAACCTTTTAATACAGCTATGTACCCTATATATTTCAGCGGAAGTTTTATATGTGAAGAGCAGAGATATTCAATACTGCACTAAGTTTCTTGCGAGTGTTTTCCTGCACTAGGAGTGATATATTAAAAACAAAATTCGCCCCGATCACTTCCGGGGATATGAAACTCCGTGAAAAACTCTCTCCGCTGAGCTTGTGAACTGAAACTCTTATGATATTGTGAATCTTTTATTTGTGATGAAGCATTCAAGGAGTGCATTGAAACCGAACTACGGTATATGGATTTTATTTACTTTATATCCTGATGTAAAAGTTTTATGTAAAGTTGCCTCCAACGCCTGCGTCTTACCGGTCATGACATACGGAGCAGAAACGTGCACACTCACAGTAGGCCTTGTCCACATTTTCAAAGTCGCTCAGCGTGCTATGGAGAGGGCTATGTTGGGTGTTTCTCTGAAGGATAGAATCCGCAACGAGGACATCCGTAGGAGAACCAAGGTAACTGACATAGCACAACGGATTAGCAAGCTGACGTGGCAATGGGCGGGCCATATCTGTCACAGGACCGACGGCCGTTGGGGCAGACGTGTTCTGGAGTGGAGACCGCGTACCGGTAGGCGCAGCGTAGGACGACCTCCTGCCCGCTGGACCGACGACCTGAAAAAGGTCGCTGGTAGCGGGTGGATGAGGAAGGCGGAAGACCGTGTGTGGTGGCGCGCTCTCGGAAAGGCGCAGCCTGCAGTGGACGTCTATAGGCTGATTTAGAAAGTTGCCTTTATCATCGTAAGGTTACCTGAGGTTGCCTGTTTGTCGATATCCTGGAGATTATTCGGAATAATTTGGTATCCTACGTCACCTTTTTACTAAAGAACTGCAGGGCATCCTAATGGCTTACACCCCTACATGGTTGACGTACCTAAGACGCGTACCGAGCGGTTTGATTCCTCATTCCTGATACGAACTGCAAAGGTCTATGGAGTACCCTCCTAGGCACTGTCCTTTGTACCACATCTGCAACTTAGGCACCTTCAAATCATGAATGGCTTGGCCATGGGAAGCGCGTTCCACCTTAGACTCTATCATCGCTTTCCATCAGGTGTAATTACAGTTAAGCGCTAGCATATTATTTGTAGTGAAAAAAAACTAGCAAGAAAAAAAATCCTATGTGTGAAGGAGCAGTTATAGTAGGTAGTTTAGTAGTACATGTCAGTCACTCAAAATCGGCACGAGTTATATTATTGTAAAGTAGGACAGAATAATTATACCAAAACATTTTTTTTTAACTTGACTGCGATCTCACCTGAGATAATGGTAAGTGATGATGCAGTCGAAGAAGTTAACGTACTAACTTGGAAGTCACCCCAACGGTTTCTACACGGCATCGTACCGGAACGCTAAATCGCTTGGCGGTACGTCTTTGCTGGTGGGGTGGTAACTAGCCACGGCCAAAGCCTCCCACCAGACCAGACCTGAGCCAATTTAGAAATTATGAAATTCCAAAGTGGCCCGTGATCGAACTCGCGACCTCCCACTCGAATCCGAGCGCGCGTCCCCTGTGCCACGGAGGTCGTCAAAACTATATTATGAAATTATATATACTCGTATTATGAAAACAAAACTATTTACATTATAATGGTAATACTCCATAGGTAATTTAATTGCGGTTTTATATTGAAAACCTGTAACAATAATATAATTAAAAACATCAATGGTTCGAACATATCCCTTTATGGGCAAGCTATTGGTTGCGGTGGGCCGTGATTGCGGTATTGATTGCAGTTATTATACATGCAACTATAACTTTGCGGTAACTACGAATAGGTGTATTATTTTACAATCTTTGTGGTAATTTTTGCGTGAAATAAAAGCTAGTTTGTGTTTTTTAGAGCTATTGTGTATCACAATATTGAAACTAGAGAATCATTTTTTGCTATGAATCTACAATATGGATTCATGACGACCGCAAAGCGTCTAAGCACTACTTTATCCCCGAGAGATAGAAATTTTAGAGTAAAATTAAAAAAAATACGTTCTTTGCTCTTCATTAGACTATATATTTTTTAATAATAGCAATGATAACTAATTTGGAAATTACCTATTATTTTTTTGGTGAGAAAATTAAGTTTTCACAGAGTTTTTTCGACATTTTGACCAATAAATCAAAAACTATCGAGCAACAAACGAATAAAAATTTATTTTGCAATACGCAAGTAACGCTCTTTCATAGGTATAATACGCACTACATATTATTATCTAATTTAAAAATTTTGAAGCCCCAGTTTACCCCTCTTTTTAAATAAAAATACATATTTTTATGATTTATTAGGATTGCAATCACGTCGGGCCTTTTCAATCACCTACTTAAGAAACTAAACACTACTAAACATAAATAATTACTGAAGTAAAGAGTTGTGACAGACAGACACACAGACAGAGGCCTAAAAATGAGGATTTTTCGAATCTTATATCGCGAGAATATTAAAGATAATACAAACTCTACAGGGATTCATAAAGGAGAAGTTTGTTAATTGTAAATCCTTTAAAGGATTTTGCGGGTTCAGCGGGCTCTTTTCGGTCGTTTCGGGCCGTGGTCGCGTTATGAAACGGTTATCATGCCTTAATAACCCAAACGGCGGCTCCCCAAAGAACTTTACTAAGTTATTTATTGTAATTTAACAAGATACGGATCTTAATTTAAGTATCTGAATATTCGAAAACGTCCGCGGAATGGGCTAACGCCAAAAATGTAATTATTATAAAACGTGTTTTGTATACAAACTAATACAATTAATATATTAAGTATGTCATATTATATTATTTATTTATAAACGAAAAATTGTAAATTTTTAAATTATTTTCGCGGAGCTCGGAAAGACTCTAACGACTCTTTATGAGTTAAGAAATCTGCAATAATAATGGTGGATGCATTGAAGTAAGATCCCAGGTCGAAACTAATTGTAATTGTCAATTTTTTTCCCTTCAAAAGTCTGGTTTTGTCAATGACGAAATACGCTACGCTATGAGAACGGGAACTATGTGACGATGTTGAAAGCAAAAATGGGTTTTGTAGACAGTTATGGGTCGATCGCTTAGATGGACCGAAATGCCAAAAATGTATGGGATTAACATGTCAATCCCATACATTTTTGGCATTTCGTATATCTGATCGATAAATTGACATAACTTGTATGGAGCTTATGTCACATTGGTATCTCTAGTAGGGCAAATGGAAGATAGATATAGAATATTGGGAACCAGTATTAATTGATCACTTAATTTCCGCGCACGTGATTTCCATTTGTCATGCATTTTTAGAGTTACGTCAAGCTCTGCCGAATTTTTTCACAGGAGCGGTACATGTTATAGTGTAGGTACAAGTGTTTACGCAAACACAGGTGCAATCTCTATTTCTCTTCTCTCATAATCCGATGGGACGACAGCTCCGAAACGACCGAAAAGAGATCAGGCGCAGGCGCGACGGCTTAACGAGGTCTTTGAGGTACGGGGTGAAACAAAAATCATCAAACTTCGGGCTAATATAGGTACGAGTAGGTACTAAAAATTCCTAATAGAAAAACACAATACTCAATCTGATTGGTCCGACCGGGGAATCGAACCCAGGACCTCGTGATCTGCAGTCGCTCATCACTAAACCAACTAAGCAAATAAATGCAAAAATAATTCCAATCTGCTTCTTCGTCTCTACATGATTTAAAGGGAATACCAACAAATACACACATAGCACACTCTAGCTTTTATGTTATAAAGAATGATGATGGGCGTAAATAAATAAACTTCCTATAGGTTTCTTGGTGCATTTTAATAACCAATTTGCGAGTGCCATGCTTGAAAAATAGGCTTGCGGTACAAAATTAATGGTTGTCTTTGATATTTGCATACAAAGGAATACCGCAGTTTCATCGAGTAACGCTGGCTGCCTCATCGCCTTTGGATGAACACTAGATATCGGCATATCGCAAAAAAAACGCCCGTTTTTCTTGACGCCAGACAGCTTTCCGAACGTTTGACATTTCATATAAGTTTCATGTAAGTTATGCATATTGAAGAATAAACATTCTGATTTTAATAGATTTAAAAAAAAACAGCCAAAACTTAGAGCAGTTAAACCCGAAATTTTAGTTTTTTTTCTGGACACTAAATATCGTTAAAATATTATAGTTTTCAATCCTTACACGGTTTGTCCACCGCAGGCATCACTGAGACGTCTCCGAGAATAAGTAGACGGTGTCGAATTTGCTTTCATACATTTACTATGACCGTGTATGTGCCGACGTGTGTCCACCGCATTCGTCATTCCATATCATGATCATTCATGATCTCAGCCAGAAAGAACCTCGATCTCGATTACGTCCCAGTAACAACTACGGTGGACAAACGTCCTTGCAATATGAATTGGGTATTACAAATAGAGTGACACAGAATTTTTGACCGAATGATCTTGTACTCTATCAGGCTCACTCCGGCCACTCCCTCCTTTTCCGGGCGTTGTTACTCTTTGCCGCATTTATACATAGTTAAACGGAAAACAGAATTCTTGGGAAAGTTGCTTTCTATGAAATGTTAATAGGATTATGAGACGGCTTAGTAGTGCGGCAGTGCGCAATTTGTTACTTACATTAAAATAAATACTTGTATATTGGAAGAAAACGAGGAATAGGAAGACAAAGATGGATAAAGGAAAAGGGTTGAGGAAATAAAATAATAATTGGTCAAATACGAGTCGGCTGCACTGAGTGTTCTGTACTATCAACACCAATTCTCAATAGTATTAAAGTGAACTAAACACCAAATTCAAAAATTAGCAAAAAAGTCACATGTGTTGTATGGGATATTCTATTTTTTACACGACCGCCCAAAAAAGGAGTGTAATGTTTTTAGGGTTCATGTATGTATGTGAGTTTCTTTATTCTGAATAGATTTGGACATTATGGGGTATCGTTAGAATCCTTACATCATTCCGAGTAACATAGGCTATATTTTTTTGTTAAAAGTCGTTTTACCCCAGGGCAGTCGTGTTTTTAAATTTTTAACATATTTACTTGTTTAATAATACTCTTTTTTAATTTTAAATAACGGCAACACAAATACATCATCTGTGAAAATTTCAAGTGTCTAACTATCACGGTTCAACTGATACAGCCTGGTGAAGTGGTGACAGACGGACAGACTGACGGACGATGTATTCTTAGTAATAGGGTCCCGTTTTACTCTTTGTTTGCGGAGCTCTATTAAAATTAAGGTTCTGCTAAGTTTTCCATTACTAAAATAATATATGAAACCATCCTACTTTAACCATAACTACTCTGTGGGGAATAAAACCGAAATTACAAGCAAAGTGCGTTAATTTTAATCCTTTTAGTGATTTTACGGGTAGCGGCCGCGTTATGTGAGGAGATTAGTTTAAATGCTGCCTGTGTTACTCGTTAGACCCTTTGGGAGTTTAACCATAAAATATGCCACCAAGAGGAGTGGCAAATACAAGCCTACATCGGCCAAAATTGACCAGTTGGATGGGATGGAAACACCTCAAAGGGCATGAGACTGAACCTACGAAAACAATAAAATAGCGATAGGTTTTATTGTAACCTTGCAAATCCCGTGATTGTAAACAAAATACAAATACTGACTTTGTAAATGTAAGATTAAAAGATATCGTATATTTCTATAGAAATGTTATTGTAGGTAAGGTAAAAATAACGTAGTGTATTAGCATAAAAACAATATGGCGTACTGAATGTCTACAGGATGATATTTTAAGGAAGGTAAAACTCATAAGGGCACCGGTAACTCGGAAACTCGTGCCAAGATTCCGATAACAGCAAAAATACTGCCTTTATCAATGATAATAATAAATGAAAAGCCTCTATAATACACAAGACGTATCTATAAGTATTTTCTACTTACATTGAAAAATAATATTTTCATTACATTTGCTCAAAAGATAGAAAGTTATTCTTTCCGCACTAATGTTAATTAAAATGTTTTCTATATTATGTTTTTAAATGAAATGTCTATTTTATAGCGTAAATACTTTCAAAGAATTTTTGAATTATTTCCTTTCTTTGTTTTATCTTTTCACATATTTTTTCGCAAATGTATTTATTAAAAAAATGTCGTTCAATGCACGTGCGTAAAAGACATTTCAACTTGTCCCTATTGAGGACCCGCACCTTCGGCTTGAGACTCGTAAAGAAATGACAAATTTTCCGCACTTGTATCGAAATTCAAATCGATCCACCTTTTTCCTTGATCTGGAACGTGTATGTAACAAAGAATGGAGTATGTTCATAGGTATTCCACACTCGACGCCATTTCTATTCCACAAAAATCACCATACCTTCAATAGTGGCGGAATTGAAGCAAAGCGTATTCTGTTTTACTTATATTAAGGGTTGTCACTCTTGTTGTTTATTTAAATAAAAACGGGTATAACTTTACACTTGCCCGTTTTTGTTTCCACGATTTCTACGCATCTTTCTAACATCCTAACAAGTGCTCTCAAAAAGCCAAATAATTAATTTCAAGATATACGATAACTATATATGAACTCATTAGCGCGAGTTAACTTAAAACAGCGCCATCTGTCGAACAATTTTTGAAGTCACACATGAAGATATAAAAAAGAATTTGAATTTTGTTTTAGATGTTATTCCAAGCTTTGTAACTACCGAGTGCTCCACGGCGCACGTCTTCTTCAAAATTTACTGGTACGTTTTAGATGATATTATATATATATATATATAGGCGAGATAGGTGTGAAACAGTTTCACCGACTTCTGTCAGGCATAATATGATAATAATATTTCTTCGGATAAAAAAGTAAATGAATGATTGGCTCAAGAGCTTTGCACAATACTTGAGTATACACATAATACTTGAGTATTGTTTGAACACTAATTAAACGTGCAAAGTTAAATCAGTCTATTGAATATCAAACAGTTTGAGTAAATAGAATATCAACCACTTCACTTTTAATCAATCGTAAAGTAGTGTTTTTCAGTGCAGTGGTTTTTTGATAGGATCTACTCGCCTTATTTGATTAACACTCATCATTTCCAATGTGCCAGCCCTATACTTTTGGACCAGCGTTCAGAATTCCATTTTCGATATTGCCAACTTATAAAATTCACTTACAGTAACATCTATGATCTACGTAAGAAGGTATATTTTTGTTAAATCAATGCTACTTTCACTTGGCCGCACGCCAGAATGCTTGTGGCATATGTTTTGAAAGAAATCTGCATGTTGTAGTATGATAAGTTGGAGTTACAAACTTTTTTGACGAGCAAATAATGATGAAAGATGTTATTTTTTAGGGAAAACGTAAGCTCTCGGTGGTTCGTAAGCTGACTTTGTAGAAGGCGCATAAGTTGAACCCTGCGCAGAACACATTTCGGGTGTCAACAGAGGTCGGGAGATTCACCAGCTCTGTAGATGGCCGCCATTTTGGGTCAATTAAATTTCCGCGTAGCTATAGTAGCTACTATCAATAAAAGTTATGGATAATTCCACCATTTTGCGTCAACTTACTGGGTAGATGCGTAGCTACTCTACGTAATAGCTACGGGTACTTTCTATAGAGCACTAATTTATTAACTAAAAAAAGATACCTAAGTTGGATTGGAAAGAAACAAAACTTTGCACTACAAACTTTTTATCTAGTTCAGGCATGTCCTTCGTTCCAACTTATTATGACTTATTTTATTTTGAGCTTGTTTCTTAGTACTAAAGGCAAAGGGTCATATTGTAATCTAAACGGATACCCTTATTTCATTTTCATACATATATTATTATGAAAGATTCGTTTTTTGAAACAAAGTTTATTTTCAGAGGGTATCGTGCAGAAGTTTAGGCGAAAGAAAACGGATATTGCCTGATGAAAATGCTTACTAGTCAACAGAAAGGGCACGCATACAATCACTTATATAGATTTGATATTAAACTCGTTAGATCACATCATTAAGATAGCGCCATCTATGGAGCGATGGGTGAAATCACACATAGAAATAGAGTTTTGTTTTAGGTGTCATTCCAAATTTTGTTTCTACTGAGTGTCCCACTACACTCACGTCTATTTTTTCTCTCTCTCTCTCTTGGAACTTTTAAATCAGAGATTGGCAATATAATTAATAATACTCTTACACAAGTCAAAAATACTGGAAAATGACATATAAACATTACACAGCTTCTAGTTTTTTTAACGAAATAATGATAGACAAACAAAACTTTCATGTGGTTTTTAGTGATACGTCCGGTCGTATTACACAGAAGCATCATCAGCAGACGTTGACTTGATAAGTTTTTCACGTCAGGATTTTCGTGACTAAAAAAATCCTTCACCTAGCCCTCTGCCTCTGCAAGGGGGCACATTACCCCGTAAAGAAACTTCGTCTACAAAAATATTTTTTTTGTAAATTTGTTTCGAGTCAAATGACTTTTGATAATTGTGTTTGCGCGAGCAACTGAGGCGCAACCGGAGCTAAAACAAACAGAATTTCAGAAACCACGCCGGCTTTAATTATGGAAATCATTATCTACGCCGCGCAGATTCAAAAAAGTAAATAGGGTGTTAAGGCTGCCTTTACATCGGTTAACGCCTGAACTTTTTAACACCATCGTAGCCTACCATCAAGTATGAATAAGCTGGAAAAACAGCAAGTTAATTCTCAGAAGAACTCAGCGTAAATGGTCTATATTATATAGTAAATTCAACCCCAGAAAGATGAGCCCCACTTTTTTCCAACCACTTCAAAACATCACTGCTATACTATACTGCTTACTTTGGCATAGCATACATGTGTCCTTTGATATATGAACTTATATTATGAACCTAAGGATGAACCCATCTGAACATTTTATATAAACTTTCTTCATAATATAAGAAAAAAGTAGGTGCCATCTATCGAAATCCCCGCTAATAGACCAAAAAATGGTGGCCTTTGGGAACGTGCGTGCCATAATTAGTGTGTATCTATGGTGCGTGAGCACTAAATAAATAAATATAACAAATAATATTATAGTGATCTGTGGTGTGGACCGCGGTCCTCAGGCAAGCGATCGGCTTGCTACTAGCACCGTTGGTGTCAAACCGAATTGTTTTGGTACCAGTAAACTGGAGACATTTTATCGCGCGGTTCAGCGGATCCTGTGTATATTATGTCTATTGCTATATGCTTAAACACAGCCCTAACTTCTAATGGATCTAAATAAACAACAATTAACCCACCTGAATGTTTCCCCATCTCCGAGGAACTCTGCAGTTGAACTTCGCAAACAAAACCATTGGATTTAATTGTACAATTTAAATGAGGGAACTCTCTCATTTAGCAAATTGTTATGCTGCGAGTAAAATAATCGTTATTAAGTATAATCAGAAAAGTCGACAACTTTGGATACAACGCGTTTTTGCCGGTGGTACCAATTAAAAAAATAAAGATTCCAATGAATTGAGAACCTCTGAATTGAGTAAGTTCCTTCCTTTTTTAAGTAAGTTTACATGAGCTTTGACATTAATCAATCTAGTGGTTAAAATCTCAAATTACAGATCACAAATTGAATTTTAACCTTCCTTGGCTTCGTTGCTAATGCAGACTTGTAAAATTAGCCCCCATTATGATGGTAATTTTATCGACACATGTTTCCTAAACGAACTCCTAGCACGACTCGATTTTATGTAGATATAAAACTTTATCCATTTTAAAATGATTTATCTTTGTCGTGTCCCCGCGTCGAGTTTGCGCGGAGGAGTGTCAGGGCTAAAAGTTTTAAAACATGAAGTCCCTACGGCGATATTAGGTTGGCTCGCTGTCTATTGTTGTTTTCGTTGAATAGTCTTATAATATAAGATAAAGAAAGTATAAACTATCACCCGTATTTTCACGCGTATTTTTCTTAGCAAACCCTTTCATTTGATACCCATATAATGCATTAAAAAAAATTACTAGTCCGCCATGCTGAATGTTCCGCCATGTTGGATTTTTAATGACATCACAATTTATCTAACCATGTATTATCATCCAAACTAAATGTGTATGCAAATTTTCATTTCAATCGATTGAAGATATCTGCTTCAGAATTAAGTTGTAATAGATTCACCCGGACAAGCATACATTTAAGCAAGTTAATTAAATAAAAGCTTGCAAATTTTAAACTAGATTTTACGTTTTGATAAGCGTATACATAAAGTTATATGAAAGTGCCTACAACCAAATATTAAATGATAACGTGCCCAGAAAAAACCAAAGACCAAATGTGACAACCATAAGACGAGCGTATACTAATGCGCCAGGGACGTAAACAAAAACCACGGATTGTTCCCATTTTGTTCCATGGAACATGACATTTTTGTCATTTTACCGTGTTTTGTTCCATGGAACAAAAAACACATAGACTCATTTTTCCGATGAAGTCTTGTTCCATTGAACAAATGAGAATTCACCCAAGCTAAGACGATGAAAACTTTTAAATCAAAATCTATCTTGTGACGTCACGAAGAGTCAGGAGAGTTTGTCTCAGATAAACTATTTTCACTGTAGGTCCTAAGTAATGAACGCTACATTTGTATTGCTGTCGTAGGGCTGTCGGGAGTTGGTTTTTTTTAAATAACTATCAAGTATATCGACATCTAAGAGTTGCATCTGTACCAAAAATAACTTACAAATAAACATATTGAGTTCAAAATTGAATTGAAAAATCACGCAGGTTTTACTTTTGCAGCCTTTATTTTTAATTTAATAGAATCATTTTAGTTTTGTAGCAGTTTATAAATTAGTGTTATGAAATGAAATTCTTATTTTCACATTGGTTAGTTATGGTAATGTTAATTTATAGATATAAAAACTATAGAGGTATGTGAATGCTGTCAATCCGCACGTGACCAGAGCAGTGAGATATGCCTAGCTTCTCAAATAGATTGAGATATTGACAAACGAAACGTTCCTATTAAATTTAAAAAGAAATACGCCTAATAATATATGCCTGACTTATATGCCTAACAAAATGCCCGTCCAATAAATATATCCTTTATCCATTACCCTTTGTATAGTTGTGATAACCCTAACACTACAAGTTGTACTTCATCCTTGTTTGGCCTATAAGGTTAGTAAAGGACGGCAAACGTTTGCGTTTCCTTGAGCGCCTTCTGCAGTAATGACCTAACTCTACGTAACTTTGATTTGTATTTCTTTATTGAGCTTTCTGACTGCAATGCCCCCTTATATATGGGTCAATGTGGGTAAACGTAAACAGAGGTAAATGGAAACGCACGTAGTTTTAATTAATATCAGTTTCAGAGTGTAACGAAACGCATCTATAGTCTATTCATACATTGTGAGACAATAGACTATATAGATGCGTTTCGTGTACACTCAAAATTACGAAATTATTGAATGCGTTTCCATTTACCTCTGCTTACATTTTACCCACATTGACTACGAGTATACCTAGTTTGCGTAACTAAGTATTTAATTAAAATATAAAATTTTCGTGTTACGTAACATAATACATAAATCATAAATCCATACATACACTTTATAATGTAGACAAGAAATAAGCGAGGAACTCTCTATTTCTACGAGCTCAACAAAACATAAACAACTTATGTATTATAGAAGTCGTAATTGTCGATGAATGCATGAGACTCATTCCAGGAGTGCTATTCTACAAAATGTCCATCTCTGAAACAGCTGCCAGACAGCTGCCAAGCCGAAGATGTCATGCAAAATTGTACTCTATTACAACTGACAAATTCATAGATGCAGAGATGTACGCTCGTCGCTGCTCTAAGCATTTTTATCTACGCTCATTGCTTAAAGTTCGAATTATGAAATCAAAATGTGTCACATATTGACCTCCTTTATTCACAGACTTCTATAATTCTTAAAAAGTTATTCATTATAACATCGCTGTACTATGGAAATATCTCTAGATAGTTGAATAATTTCGATTACGATACTCGGCTCTGGGTTCCTGTATTTTTATGTGTCGTCATCACAGACCAGGGAATAACTTTCTTTTCTTTGTGGTCGTCATAGCCTAAACAGAGTGTAGAGCCAATCCTCAATTTTATTTTTTTTATAGGATTCCACAGACAACATTTAGTTCATTTAGTTGGTATGGGCCATGATTGACCAGAGACAACAATTAATTCACGGAAACAATAATTTTTCCCTGCCTTATATGACTGATTAAATTAAATAGTGTGTTCATACAGAATATTGAAAAGAATTATGTATAATTTTTGATTATTTAATTATCCACTAAAAATATACTTTATCTGACTTGTATAAATATATTTCTACTCTTTTTTGTTTCATGACTTTTTTTAACAGACTATACGCAGTTTACAACTGAATTTTGGCGCCATACCTAACTTTTAACTTTCAATGTGTTATTTTTGTTACTAGTCAAAACTTATCGTGGAAAAATGTCTAGCAGTGAAACCTACTAAAGAAAATTTAACTCCACCTGACATTTTAGTAATTGCAACAAAAATGACCCACAATCTTTTACCAACAAAGTGAAGGATTTACGACAAACGTTAGCAAGATTTTATGGTTTGGATTTATGATAATTTGAGCGTAGATAAAGTAGTGTATGAAACTCTACATAATAAGGTATTAAAACACTCGTGTGATACTATTAAAAAACTCGCCTGCGGCTCGTTTTTTAAACTCACACTCATGTTTTAATACCCCCCATTATGCATCCGTTGCATAAACTACTATTGCAGAATAGCACGGCTACCTTAATCTTAAAAGATCTTAAAACGGTCTTCAGCGAGCACGAAGACAGTGTTTCAACGCTTCAAATATTTAACTTGAAACAAACTGTAGATGCACTACAGCTATTAAAACTCTTTAACTGAACAAATTCCTTTCTGTCTTCGACTCAGAGTAAGTACTGAATGCTGAGTTTTAATTTAAATGATCCTTAGTTAATGAGAGTATTCTATTTACGTCTGTAAGCATCTTTGCGTTCAAAAGTTCTTCTGTCTGAATTGCTTAGATTTAAAAGTAATTGTGCGTTCTGTGTTTTGTAAGATCTCTCTGCTGAATTATTTATTTTTCAACAGAGAAATGTAAAAAGTAAGAGAGAAAATGAAAGTTTTCAAAACACGCAGCATATTTGATTTGAAATTAGTTTACGTTTGAAATGTTTTTGAAGTTTTAACACTACACTTTTTTATTTTCATCAGCGTAATTGCAAAGGAAAGGTCATAAATATACATATATTTTTTTCATATTGAATAAAAATAATTGTTTTTGCGTAGATTTAATATCGCAAGCCTAAGCATACCATAAATAGTCCACGAAATTCAAATTTTATTTAGTTTTTCGCAAATGTTAGACACATTATAGGTTTATGGCAATAAATTTTGCGACCATAATATTTATATACATGTTTATAACAAAAGCTTTGCTCGAAATATTCCCATTCCCTCAAATTCCCGAAAGATTTCATTTTTTGTGTCCCAGAACATATCGAGCTTGGAGATCTCGGGAACCGATATGAATATGTATTTTTGAGCAAAGTTTTTATTAAAGACATGTAGATATATAAATATTATGCTCGCAAAATTCATTGCCTTTAAACCTACCGTCTATACTTAGCTCAATATTAGCGATAAACTAAAGACAATAGACCACGGAAGCTATGACGTCACAAAATGGCGAATTTTGACATTTGGGTAAAAACATTGGCATACCTATGTATGGAATTTTATAAACAATTAGAAAAACGAGTGTTTTGGTGTTAAAAATATATACACAATGCCTTATTGTTTTGCCCCTGGGTGCAACCATGTCACGAGAAGAGAAACCTGTAGGTTTTTTAGATTCCCGGCGAATGAAAAACTATTTAAAAAATGGAAATTGCTCTCTCGGTAAGATTTTCTTATCCAGCTACGAAATGTTTAACTCAAATACATTGACATTTTAAATCACAGCTAAAAACCTCACAAAAGGAAAACAATCTTTCACGGATAGGCAACGCAAACGTTTGTTTTTACCCAAACGTCAAATTCCGCCATTTTGTTACGTCACACTTCCACGGTCTATTAGAATTTGCGTCCGGATTTATATATTTTATATTTGCCCGCCCCAGACCACGTGATCTGTAAGGCATGGGTTGAGTACAAAGATTTCTATGTAGGTATCCCTATCTTTGGTTGAGTATGCAGTGTTGAGGGTACTAGCATAAAATACCATGATAAATGGATATGAGTGACGGCGTGTTTGTATATGGCATTTTCATAACAAGGGTCGAGTGTAAACAGCTTGGATGCGATATAAAAAGCCGCAGCCGGTCAAATTTCACGTTTTATCACGTGGGCCTTAATTTTTTTGGGTATTACGTTTTTTTTTTGAGGTTGCTAAACCTTAGCTTTGGGTTAATCTGGGATGACTGTTACAGTAAAATCGCGGAAAATATAAAAAATAACAAGAAACACAGGGTTATAAAAAAATACATTTTCAAAAAATGTATATTGAAATGTTATTCGATAACAATGAAATTGAAGTACTATTCAGGAAAGTCGTATTAATAATACTTATGGCGACCTGTGGCAGTTCATTTATGATTAATGATTGTATAACAATTTGCCTCAATTAACATATTACTGTTATGTCTGGAAACAAATACATAATATTATTATAAATGAAAATGGCTGGCGTTGATAAATTGCCAACTTATGTATAGGTAGGTACTTACTAACTGACCCATATAAATTATTTCTCACTTAGGGATTGTGAAAATAGTTTAGGTCCTATCTCAAACCTACCGAATCTAGACACGCGGTAGCGTGTCTAGATTCGGTAGTTCAAGTAAATTCGGTAGTTCAAGTACAAAACTGGCAAGCGCACTGTGTAATATTACACGAACCATTTAGAGCCACTTTTGACACCCTCATATATATTATACAGGGTTGTATACAAAATACCAAATAGCTCTCGGCATGTAGGTATTTACAATAACACTGACAACTTTTGTTCTACGACTTTTCAAAATTCAGTATTAATTTATTTCATACAAAAAATGTTATTGCTGCAAAGTGACATTACACTGTCGCGATTTCGTGCCGCGAGTTGACGCGCTGCCGCCTCTACCCGATGTTATATTACAGAGTAGGAGCAAGTAGAGTGTATCTGTAAAATATTGAATATTTGATATTCCTTAAAATATCGAGTAGAGAAAAGGTCGTAGAACAAAAGTTGTTAGTTTTAATGTAAACAAATACAGGCCGAGAGCGATTTGGTATTTTTTAAATAACTCTGCATAATTTTTTTTAATCGCTTAGTCTTTTTGAACAAGTTTAGTGAAGTTAAGTTACTTAATCATCAGCATTCAGCAGGTGCCCAACAAACACGCTATAAGCTCTCAAAGGCAAAGGATAATGCCGATTCTTGTATGAAAATTGCGCCAAGGCTTATACCTTGCGTCTTAACCAAATCATCGGTAAAACATTAGAAATATTCTCAATATTATGTAAAAAAGAGATTAGTAAGATATTAACAGGGAATTTCTAATAATCTGATTTTCTAAGTGGTTAATTTTCTAAGTTTTAGATGTGGCATGGCGGTTCCACATGTTTCGAAACGTTTAATTACTTTTTTTATAATACTTTTAAGCCCCTCTTCACATTTCACTAAAATAAATATATGCGATATTAAAATTTGAAAGAAGATTCTTCATGCATACGTGCTTCAGACGCAGAGTGACGCAAATATAGCCCATTTTCTGGCATTCTCCTTAAAGTTTCCAACACTTACAATAACTTGAGTGTGTTCACACCGCGCCACAACGTATTCACATTGAGGTACATCATATATTATTATTAGCATAGTATTACAAAGCACGAACTGCTAACTAGTGAGCTCATTAAACTAGAATATCTAGAAATTCTAGACGTTTCATAGCTACGCTTACAGAATAACTGAGTGCAATGAACACCTCATCCCGACGACCTACGTGGCGTACGGTTTTCTGAAATAACTTTTGTAGGATATTAACCACGATATCAGCTTTAGAATTATTAACGAAATTAACAGAAATATAAATTGTAACAGATTTTTACAGATTGACTATTGTTTGTAAATGACGATGCCCATATACGGCCCGGAAACGCCCAACAATATCCTTTTGTCGAAAAAGTTTTTTGTATTTTATTTAAATTATGTGATATTTAAGTATATTATTTTATTTTTTAGACGTACCCCGACCGCCATATGAATTTATCAGTTCAATTTAAATAAGTTGTTTCTAATTTTTTAGTTCGTTTTATAAAAGGGCAGTCTTCATGAAAACTAGCGCACTGTGGTATTCAAGCGATAGATTCCGGGTTAAACATCAAACTTCTTTGAGTTCCGTTGCGAGGCTGTGTAGCAACAGATTGGACTAACAACCCTGCCCAAGTACCTAAAGTAAATCTCGTTTTACAAAGAGGATTTCTTACAATAATAAACTTCTTATCATAGAACCCGATCATTAAGTGTGAAGTGGCATTATAATAGAAAACCAAATACTCTTTTAACGGTCTGAGTCAGCGAAATCGCACAAACAAGTCGACAGTAAAATTCGTTAACAGAGAAGTTGTGGTAAGGGAATATTATTATTTACCGGGCTTTGTTTACAGGGATTATGTCTCGTTTGGCAGGTTTTGCTACCTATTTTCTTGCAAAAGACCAAGTTTTGATATTTTTTCTACCCGTATCTCACCTGATGTTAAATGAGTTATTCCTCTATTTGAAGAGGGTAAGTTAAGTTAACCTCAAACAATTTCAACACAGCATCGCGCAGGACAGGATTTGCTTGGCGGTGCGTCTTTGATGGTTGGGGCGTAACTAGCCACGGCTGAAGCTTCCCACCAGATCAGACCTGAGCCAATTTAGAAATAATAAAATTTTGAATGAGCTCGTAATGAGAATCGAACCCCCTACCTCCCACTCGCATCCACGCATCACTACACCGTGATACACGGTATTCATCTCAACCCCTTTTATGTCCTCCCTGCTGGGCACGGGTCTCCTCTCAGCCTGAGTAGGGTTTTGGCCATAGCAATAGATACAAATAACAAGATACGCCCATCCGAACATTTTACGTAAACCTTCTTCATACAAGAAAATGTTGCGCCATCTGTGGAAACTTGTCTATGGTCACCTTGCCTGCAATGCTGCACAGGTTGTAGAGGTAACCTTGTTCGGGAATCGGACGTACTTCCTGTTTTAATCGTATAAATTAGTGGTAAAAAAGTTAGTGGCATACCGATATAATTTAAATGTATTTTTACTTACAATTCAGAATTCATCAGTGATCGCTAAACATTTTCTTTAATAAATATGAGAAACTTTTATGTTAAAATACATTTTATTTTTAGTATAGAGGAGTTTATATGAGGTCAGTACCTGTATATAGGTATTATGAAATTGCGGTACAGCTGATTCTTTTAGCTTTCGCAGTCCAGCTTTTGAGATAACAAAATCCTCGTCACTAAAATGAGCAGAGCATACTCTTGTGTTTTTAGTGGGCTCAATATAAGGCTGATTTTCTTGTGTCTTGATAATGCGACTCCAAATCTTTTCACGTATGGGATCTCTTGGAAATCTGTAATAATAATTTCTGAATGATTTAACTTTTGACCACGAGCAAGTACTACACTTATTGAATTCAGCTTGTTAGTAATTATGAAAAATAATACTTTATGAAATTTGACCAACTTCCACTGGCAGGATTCTTTTTCAATGTAGGTATGTTGCTTGCACATATAAAACTTAGTCGATTCACAGTAAAAAAATGCTATGGATTTTTGTGCAGAACTCAAGCTTCACTAAAAAAAACTATAAAATATTTTTACATTTAAAATCGGTTCCATGTATCCTAATAGAGTTTGCCTGTATCTCTTAGTTATAAAAGCACCTAAAATACCAAGATGTTCTTGGACGGAAAATGTTGGGTATTTCTGTCATTAAAATTAATAGCGCTTGTTCCACGACTTATTAACTTTATATTTTGTCTAATATTAAATCTTACTTCTCTTCGACTAATATTGTTTTGAAGAAAAACGTGGAACATTGAAAAAGCCTCACAGCGAGCAACAGCTGATTGTTAATAAATACAGAAATAAAAAGCACGCCTATAAAAATAATCATGCAGATATATTTAGTATACTTAATACAATTAATCTAAGTTCCTGAGACAAAAATAAAACAAATAAAAATGACGTCTTTACAAAGTCACTTCGGAAATGGCAGTTCGGTACTAATTATTGAATATCAAAATAACTTTTTTAAAATAACTATTTATATTATTAATATGCAAGAACAATACAATATGTGTGATCTTATAATATTTATGTGGTTATTATGTGGCTATTGGATTGCCATTTACAATTGGTAAGTACACAATAATTTATTTCCAACAAACTCATGTAATATTACTAGATGTTACTTACCGATGATACGTTATCCCATGCTCCTTTTTAAATTTAAAACTGCAATTTTTGCAGCCTTTTACAATGCAATTAGGCATTTTGATGTTTTTTACTTAAATTTCCCACTAAGTTATATTCCATTTTCCCGCTACTAAGAATCTAATATGGCGGAAACCGTCTCCATGGAAACGTGCTGTTAGCGTCATTATCTGTGGCGGGGACCGCGGTCTACTGACTACTGACGCCAGGGGAGGTGAAAATAGTCATTCTTGCTCCCATAAACTGGCGACATTTTTTCGTGCGGTCCGCCAGGTCTATAGTATAGAGTGTCTTTGGCCATAGCCCACCACGCTGGCAAGTGCGGGTTGGCGGGCTTCACACACCTTCGGGAACTTTTTTGTGAACTCTCAGGCATTCAGGTTTCCTCACGATATTTTCCTTCAGCGTTAAGTAAGTGACATTATAGTTTCCTAAAAAAAACGCACATAACTCGGAAAAGTCACAGGTGCGTGCCCAGGATTCGAACTCGCGACCTGAGGCAAGAGATCAGACCGTCAGACCCACTGAGCTATCACTGCTCACTATATATACACGGTATTAATATTAATTAATTAATTATTTATTGGTAGATATTGATTAATATTATTCATTATTAACTGTAATAATGAAATTTTCTATTGCTAATAATGTAATTGGCGGCAACCATAGTTGAACATATTTGTGAGATCTGAAGTGGTGCCTACGCGGACTTATTCCGCAAGAACACTCCTACTATCAGTGTGAAAGGACTTAACATCTGGTCCCAAAAATTATGATACTAGTTTTTTTTTAAATAGTGAAGATATTGGCAATTTTAATTACATTTAAGTCACAGAATGCGGGCCTTAACATTTTTGTGAAAATGTATGGGTCTGTGGCACGGACTCTTTTTTGCGGAATGGACGTAATATTATTTTACGACGTCCAAATGTAAAGTTAGATTGTCATCCAACCTTTTCCCTGGGAGCTCTTTTATTTGAGGCCTCTGTGGGATTGTGGTGTTGCGACCCCTGATAAAATCCACATTTTGTTTAGAGTTTCCCGCGACATATATTATCTGGAGTGCTCTTCTGAGGAATTTCTTTTTTATCGGTGTGAGATTTGGGTTTGACAACCTTTTCCCTAAAATTATGAAGGATCGGATATTTTATGTATTTTTTTTCTTGTAATTTGCTTGTCATGCCAAATGAAAAACATTAAGAGTCCACTAACCCACGATGTCTCCCATACAAATGTAATACCAAAATCATTTGTAATTCGTGCAAATTTCGATCATGTTGTGGTGTTATTCGGGTTCATATAGTAATAATCTATGCTCCTGGCCATATTTGGTTCGGAAATACTTCTGGCACTTATAAAGGAACAATACTCAATATTACGATATTGTAATACTAAATATACATGCATACGAGTAATTGTGATGTATTTGTGAATTGTGATGTATTTCAGATGGTTATAACTACTTACTAGTTTTTTTAACTATGTTCCTGTAACTATGATATATAATTATTATGATACGATAGGTAGACATTTTGAATATGAGATTTAAAACCAGGAGCACATACATTGCCAGGAGGAGGAGTGTCTCGTGTGTCGGTGATATATCTCAAGGTGACGTCATAACTGCGAGCATCGGTTGCAGTCAGAGGAGCTGTATATTTATGAAGCGTCCTTTATCTTTCCTTCGCTATGCGGGGATTGTAATGTATTACCTGCATTTCTTTTACGTTTATACCGCCTTTATTCGCAGTTTGCATTGCATGCATTTCTTTTACCTTTACACCGCCTTTATTCGCAATTTTAAAACGTGCAAAGTTGCAAATGTACAATGCGGTGTATTTTTTGCAATTTCGATTTAAACCAAATAAATAAATATTATTGATATTAACGTCGTACATTTTAATCAGGAGAGGTTATATTTTATTAACGTTAAGACGTAAGCTAGACGTCATGATTAGGTTAAGGTTAATACAATCACAGACCAGCGAATGAATACAATTAACTCCATGGTTAATACATCCAATGTTAACACCAATACTACTTACTAGTACGTCCTCGACTTATTGGAACATTCCATTTCCCAAGAAAATATAAAAACTTCAGCAATCTTCTACAATTCATCAAAGTTATTCAATTTTCCAAATAAAAGCAGATATTTAGCTTCCATTCATATATATTATTTTCGTGGGAGCCTCGGAAGAATGTGTAACGAATCCCACCCATTTCCTGTTCCTATAACACAATATTGGTTCAACAGCTAAAAGCTATCCTTTGGCTTATATTTTTGCATTCAAGAGGACGCTACCAGTAAATATTTCAATTCCAAATCGAATTCTGATGCTACTCAGTTGGCTGACGTCCAGCGTCGGCGCCATTTACATAGGTATATCTACGTTTATATTTATTTTTCGTGACGCTAGCATCGATTTCTGGCTTCCTAGTATTTAAGAGGATATATTGAATTTATTTTTGTCTTTCTCACTCTCACGAATACGTTGGTGAGTGCGACACGCAGCGTCGCGACTCGCGGAAAAATGTAACAGAAAAACGACGTTTTACCTAGTTACTAAAACAAAACCACTATTCATTCTCTAACGGAAAATGCAGAATTAAAATCGTTCAAACGATAGTACCTAAAATCAGTTCAATGTGAAGGAGAAACAAACATTCAAACTTCCACATTTAAAATTTCAACAGGAATTTCTTAATATCTTTTAAGCTTCTTTAAGCAATTCACAAAGACCCATAAAACTTCCAAATTTCATCAATGTGGAACATCAGTCTCTAACTAAAACGAGTGTGACCGTGAAAGGCGAAATTATGAGGGTTCCATTTTTACCATTTGTGCGTGGCAAAACAAGAAAGAGTCCAGATACAGATACGTAATATTCGCAACATGGCGAATTTCGTGCGAAAATCTCCCGCAATACGAATTGGCTCCACGTAAGCCAGATGGCGCTACGTGCGCGGGGTCGCAATAACTCCTGGACTGCGCTCGTCCCGGGGTCAATCGTAAAATATTATGAGCCTAAGTGCTGGGGGCGGTAAGGATCCATCCACACATATCCATGCCAGCCTAGTAGTTTTGTGCACAGCCGTGTTATTCTGCAAAACAGCGACGAGCGTGCATCTCTGCATCTATAAATTTGTCAGTTGTAATAGAGTACAATTTTGCTTGTCATATTAGGCTTGGCAGCTGTCTGGCAGCTGTTTCAGAAATGGACATTTTATAGAATAGCACTGCAGCCGCTTATTAACACGAAGATCTTCATAAAATCTTAGCCAAATGTTTTAGGAGACTAATATAATATGGATCATCATCATATCAGCCTGCGAACGTTCACTGTTGAACATAGGCCTTCCCAAGCGAGCGCCACCACACCCTGTCCTCAGCCTTCCTCATCCAGCCGCTTCTTGCCACCCGCTTAGTGACGTCGGTCCAACGAACTGTAGGGCGCCCCACGCTACGCTTGATTGTACGCGGTCTCCATTCCAGGACTTTTCGACTCCACTGACCATCGCCCCTACGACACGCTTTACCTGCCCACTGCTACATCAACTTGCTAATGGTTTTGGCTATGTCGGTGACCTTGATTCTCCTGCGGATCTCCTCATTTCGAACTCTATCCTTTAGGGAAACTCCTAACATAGCCCTCTCCATGGCCCGCTGCGTGACTTTAGATTTGAGGATACCTACCAATATTTGGATTTACCTAACCTACTTAGATACCTTCCAAGTAAAATATGTAAATATCTAATTTGAATCTCATAAGGTAGAGGAAAGGTTTTTGCCTCTTTGTAAAGGTAGTAGTTAGTACTACACTAACACAAAAGAGTTGATTTGGGCTGAATGTTAGAATTTTACGAATCGGCCGCACTTCTGTATTGGAAATCACTTCAACTTTTCTCGATAGTTGAAAATACAACTATTTCAAGAAACGTGCAACCACATCATGAAATTATCTGGCCACCACTTAGGTACTTTTTAAAATAAACTACCAGACTAAAGGCAAATTACAGCAAAACTTTTTGAGGTTTATCTTTGTTAACCTCACAAGTAACTCTTATTATGTATGAACACACCCTTAAAAGTAGGGGTATTGAAATATAGAGGTGGAACAAGCTCGCGAATTTGTATGGAGTTTTTATTCGAACTCCTGGTTTTTTATGATACGCAGTCGGCATTATGAGAGGTCACTCGATAGCTTGATGAAATAAAAATATTATTAGGAGGCGTATGAATACGAGTTTATTGGGTCATTGGAAAGTTATTTTTTTGCCTCTATACCTACGATTACCTGAAAATAAGGTGATGTCAGGTCGTTGAATATCTTTCAATCTATTAGAGAAAATTGGTCAAGTGCGAGTGGGGCTCGCGCACTGAGGGTTACGTACTACTATTAAAATCCCTTTTCTTACCGAACCGCAAACTTAACTTTGTTTTTTGAGGTGAAATTTGGAGTGGTCCCTACATCAAGGTAATTTCATGTTGATAGCTTTTTTAGTAACTGAAATAAATAAAGGGTGGTGGCACACAGACAGACAGATAGACGGACTACAAAGTGATCTTATAATGGTTCCTTTTTTTTTCTTTTGAGGGACGGAACCCTAAAAAAGAAGTCGTTCAACTCACCTTTTTCGTGATAAGAGATGCGAGACACTATTTTCGACCTTTTCAAAGATTAGCTGCACTCCTTCTCAATTTTGACGATTACAATTCCAGATCTCACACTCAAGCAATATTCGTAAAAGGGTACATAGTTTTCTACACACTTACCTACTCGTAGTAAAATTATTATAACAATACGCTTTAATCTGTATGGTCATTTGCAAAAACACCATAATATGAAAAACCACATACAATGCTTTCAATACTTCCTTCGAAGCACATTTCGTCCTGACACAGGGACATGCTGAGATGTTGACTTCACAATGCGAAATCGCAGAGCCAAATTAGTATAACTTTCCACTCCAAGCATGTATCTAGCCTAAAGCGTTTTCTTTAAACAGCTATCTCGGTTTTCTGATAAATGGAAAAACAGATTAATATAGGTAGACCGTAGAAAGGCGCAGAACAAATTAGGTTTACCGTTTTCGCATAACAAATTAACCAAGGTAGCCAAATTCTGAGTAGTTGTGCTCTACGTATGACCCAAACCCTTTCGTGGCAAATTAAATTTGTAACCAGACGCCGTTAGCGTGGGATCACTCCCGTCCGTTATGTAGAAAGTACAATTATGAGCCAAACAATACAATTTACAAACTATGTATGACATTTCTTTTGAAAGATTGTAGCGGTATTTTCATAATAACCGGCAAAAATATGGTCATTATACAGCCTAATTTTGCTTAAGGGCGATTGGATTTTGGCTTTCGTTAGGTTCGGACACTTTTAAGCGCTGACCCGAAATCATTCAATATTTTTAACTCAACAGGTGTCGTTATGACAACTTGGTCAACCACATAAGCCCATGTGCTAAAATATTAATTATGCACACGCATACTTTGCGTGGTTTTTGGTAGATCCTCATATATACGAGAGCAGCAAACTATTTGTCCATCTGTCAAGCTGTGACGAAGGAAAACAAAGGGACGGAATGTCAGCCCGACGGCATTTACAAGGTACTTTTCTTGACTAGACTACGAATTGGGTATGTGGAAGAATACCCAATGTGATTAAAGAACTATTAGGATCTGGGGTAATACTCTTAATTGATTCAGACGATGGTCAATGGGCATTGGGATCTCTTAGTTACACAGTTTGGATCCAGCAGCATTTTAACTCTTTCGAGTCACCAAAAGTCACAAAATCCAAGCCTAACTCATATTTGAATTCGAAGACAACAATAATTTGTACCCTTTTACCATTATTTGGGACTTACTAATAATAATATTTATTATCAGCAGATCAGAGATGTACCTGTGAGATTATGGTGAAGCTTATACGGAATAAAAAAAAAGGTGCGGTGGGAGGGCGCTGCGAGGGAAAGCGTAAGGGAAGGCGCAAGAAGATAGATGTCAATGTATACATAGCCTGTACAGACGGTCGCCATTTTTTGTCAACTTCATGGTCATAAGAACATGTCTTAATTTGTTTGCCAACATAACCGGCAAATACGTGCCGCCCAGCGATGGAGCGTTCTGGTGTGATGCTGTGTAGGGAACGTTTAGGGTTTATTTTAATATCTTCGAAGTTAGTACGAGGACACCTTCGGCTGCATCATCACTTACCTTCGGTGAAATTGCAATCAAGTACTAACTTGTATTGAGTAAAAATAAAATAGTGAATCCTTACAAGAGATAAACACAATTTATAATACGTATCAATACTGTACGAATGTAGGAAACTATTTGTCCATATGTCAAGAGTGTGACGAAGGAACTGAAAAGGGGCGAAGGCCGGGTTGACGTTCATAAAATAGTTAGGGTGTTAACAGACAAGTAGATTAGGGTTATTCTATTCTATCTCCCCTGAATTATGGTGTTTGTCCATCAGAGACTTTCTTCCTTGCTAGTATAAGTTTGGTGTCAAATGACACCAATAGAATTGATTGATTAGCTTGGGCTGCATTGTATTCCCCCTATTTTATCCTCCATCCAGGGGAGAAAATGACTGCCATAGCATCGCCAAAGGAGAAAGGGAAAAATTTATCCCTGTTTGACATTTCACGTAGACACAAACCCCCGGGATGAATCCAAGTCAGAAAGGTTTTGACATTTGTTGGTGTGTTTAAACTTCAATTGTTACTATTGCGGGTGAATTTCATCCCTGATATAACCAAGGTGCGCCCTTGCTCTAGCAGAGTGATAAATACGTAGAAGGGGATAAAAATGTGTCCTTCTTTTGGGGAGAAAATAGTCCCTTGCCTTGTGCCTTGGGCACCACACCACAAAGCTTCAGACACCATTTTGTACTTAAGTATTTTAGTTATGTGTGGCATAATAAGAATAAAGTATCTCTCTTTCTTTCACAACCTGCACCTAGATTGTGTAAGAAAAACGTATTCATCGTCATCGTAATCGTTTTCATGTTCTGCCCGCTGATTGGTTCCAATCGAATCGCAGAATTGCTTTACGATAACGATGAATACATTTTTTTATGCAATCAGACCCCTGATGCTATCTAGGCAATATCCTAGACTAATAATAACTATATATTACCCCGTGAAGGAAACTACTTTTTATATACTACTGTGATATTGCCTATCTACAACGCATCGCTGTGTATACGATCAACTTTAACACAGAAGTATTTTCCCATGTAACGGCTTGTAGCCAATTTACTGAAACGCTTGGCCGTGTTGCCAACTGATGTTTTCGCCCAAGGGACGGAAATTGCCTATATTTCCGTATGCGCTTGTATTTTCCCATTTCCTAACTAAGGGCCTACTTAGTTTTTATGTTTCATCTCCACCACTTTGAAGGATTTCCGAGTTTTGTATTGACAACCAATGGACCACAAAATTGTTTTAGTAGAAGGATATCAAAATGTGTATGACACACAGAACAACACAAAAAAAAACTAAGTTATCTCAGGAGTCATTGAATAGGGGAGATCTTAAGGGTCCCCGCACACAGCCAGTGGCCACAACTAGAAAAACGCCGCCACCGGCATGTTTCCTGTAGTTTTTTATGGACTTCATTTTATATGAACTCGCCGCACTGGGTAACGCCGGTGGTCACCAGTCACCACACGATACAAGTCGTCACTGCTCACCCCTATACTGGTCCGCACCGGCCACTAAAAGCCGACATAAAATGCCACTCATTTTTACCAACCAATTAAACTTTTTTGATCAAAGTTAATTATGATACTGGGCGCAGGGGTTAAAAAAAGTTGCAGCCACCGATTGCAATTAGGTACCTATCGACCACTGGCCACAAGCGGCTGTCGCGCGCTTCAATCTTTGTGGCCGCTTCTAGCGTCTAGTGGCGCGGGCGGTGTTTGTGGCTTTGTGGTCCGTGTGCGGCGACCCTTATATTATTATTTTTCTACATTGTTGGCGAGATTAATCTATACTAATATTATAAAGAGGTAGCGTAACGATGTTTGTGAGTTTGTGACGTTGTAAGGGGTAATCTCTGGATCTACTGAACCGATTTTCAAAATTCTTTCACCAATAGAAAGCTACATTATCGTGGAGTGTCATAGGCTATAATAATTTCCAAAATTAACTAAGCATCTTTACTAAAACTTGAATAATGTAATCCAAGTCGCAAAAAAAAATTCTTTCATCGCGTACGCTGCGGAAACTATTGAGGATAGAACAAAACAATGTTCTACAATATTAAAGAACGTATCAAAATCTGCAAAAAAGTCCGCGATAGCATATGCCTATCTCCTACGGGTAAATCGCAATAACTGCTTTTACTTTTCAAATTGTGGATTAAAAATAAATAATTTTTGTGAAGCTTATATATTTTAGCCCATATGGTATTAATTTATATCTTTGTAAATATGTTTCTTAGAACGGAAATTTAATGTAGAATATTTGTGCTCTGTACTCTATACAGTTTAAACAAATATGTTCAAAGATATTAGCAAAACAAAAACGTGCGGTAAGCGGTTGCGCGCCGCCTCCGCTTCGGCCGTTGCTAGGGAATGGCGATAGGTTTTATAAGTATAGGCATTTATTCGTCTGAGAGACGTCTAAATGATGAAATCTGGTTGGTTATCCAAACAGCTCCGCTTCGCTCCGCTTTGGTGGAAACCGGACCTTACGCGGGACAGAAGACGGGCCGGGACAAAAATATTTCTAACGCGGAACGGAGTCCGCGGGCACTGCTAGTCCTTATAATATCCGAACAAAATTATAGAATTTTAAAAGTAATAGCCTCTGAAGTCTGAGCTAAACCATGAACAGACATGACGCAACTTTAAGGGTTTCTTGTTTATTACGGAACCCTAAAAACCCTCGTTAAACGAATTAAGCACCCAAAAGGGTCCCTTTGCGAAACGATCCTAAAAATGTAAAGCAAGTTACATGTAGCCCAAAACACCAGCCGGCAAAGAAAGCGCGTCGTGTATTATGTATGAGGGAAAGCAAAATTGAGACGAACAACTTTTGTATAGGCACGGACCGGCGCTGCTGTGCCGTAATTTCGCTTCAAACCAAGACGCTTTCATTGCCCATTCTATATTATATCTTATTCTTGTTACATAGGTATTTACTTAAATTCTTTTAACAAGATTTTTTTATTATTTGGTCGTGGATGTTGTTTCGCTCCAGTGATTTATAATGTCACTGGCCACACTACGGTGAACGGCATATGCCATTGACAATGACATTGAAATTCGGGTGACCACTTTTTCAAAAGAAGGTCTAAGTACCGAAAAAATTACTATTTTAGTTTCCGAAACGGAGGAGGTATTTTTGTATGTATATAATATGTATGCTCATTGTTCATCAATATAAAAAGCTAAAAGTAAATGAAAACTCACGAGGTAGTCTTATTATCATCAAGTCGAGATCTGATGTTGGAATCTCAAGGAAATCGAGGAAAACTTAGTAATTAACAATGTAATAAAATCTTAGATCCACTTTCCGGTTTGAAATTCCCATGATGCGCGAGTTCTACTCGCACTTGGCCGATTTTTTTTTCGAGTAAAGCACAGACGAGTCAGCTACTCAGAAATAAGAATTAAACCACAGCTGTCTAAACAGTAAGGAGGTATCCAAGGTAGGAATCGAGTTTGTAACTTCCAAACTCGAAAGTTCCCAACTACAAAAGGTTGGAACCATGTCCCCAAACAGCATCACTCAACGTTTAATTGCCTAATCGTGTACAGGCTACAAGTAAATAGCCCTCTTGGCGCCGAATACATAGTTACTTACTTTATTTGTACTTGGGGTGCGTTTCCACTGACCACCTCACGATAAGTCAAAACTTGTCAATGGTAATTCTGTATTTTCTTTGATAGTGACATACATATCCCTTTATTCAAAGCAAAAGTCAAAATGACTCATATTGGCCTTACTCACAGATACTTACGAATTATTGCAATCTAGATCAAAAGCAATGAGAAAGCAAGAATTATTCTTTGATATAGATAGACATACAGTTACAATATTAAGCATACTAAGGGCCTATTGCCCTTCTGATACTTAATAAGTGCCTATTACTTTATGTCAAGTAATAATTGTCTTGTTGCAATTAACAATGTCAATTCAATCAGCCGTGCTATTCTGCAAAACAGCGACGAGCGTACATCTATGCATTTATGAATTTGTCAGTTGTAATAGAGTACAATTTTGCATGCCATATTTGGGTTGGCAGCTGTCTGGCAGCTATTTCATTTTGTAGAATAGCACAGCAGCTCTTTTGCCCTTCTTTTGATTTCAATGGCAATTCGAAGCGTTTCTTAAAGTTCTCTAAGATTCCATACCGATGTTCTGAGAGGAGACATTCTGACGTCAGAGCCAATTGATGGGTTCAAAAAGTGTATGAGAATGACGTTGTTTGCGCAGAAGTCACGTGGTTTGAGTAGCGATAATTCTTGTACATATTTTTAATTTCATTCCATTCAGTTCCATTCACGAAATGAAATATTTCATATGACTACAGCTGCTGTAGTACGTCGTAAAAAAGGTACACCGTACGGTAAGGTATTATTTTATACCAGAATCCGTGACAGATAGATCGGTCATATGCGATATAGTCGCCGTGCAAAGATCAGTGGAAAAAACCCTTAAACGATTAGTAAATAGGTAAGCAGCCCTAGAGACCAGCAATCGCGTCAGAATGCCCATCCCTATCCACGTAGACAGATGACCAAATAGTGACCTCGCCTAATAGATCTTGCGTCATTCCAGAATGTTTTCTGTTAACAACTCATTTATTTTAACACGCTTTTATTAGCTTCACCTGTAAGTAATTCTAATAAAGAACTACAAGTACTACTCTATAAAAATTGCTTATGTTCGATTCGTATGGAAGTTGAAAGAGTTGGGCGCGTCATTGTGGATTGAAATATCTTTAAGCTTGGAGAGTACAGAAACTACAAATATGGATAAAAATATGCATTATGCATACTGATAAAAAGTTTCGTAAACAAATATGGAGAGACACCTCTATCTCTATCATTCAAGAAATTTTCAAGAAGTTGATCTAACTAGGAGAACTGTAGGGAACCCAGAATTAATACGTAACTGAAATAGTCACCCAAACCTAGATTAACGCAAGTGGGTGAGCCTAATGGAGTAAAATAGAGTTCCCAATAACGAAGGTGCTAGCGCCCACTAGCGCATTAACACAATAACACGGAATACCATAATAATACCTTACGAACAATACACGTAATCTATATGAATGAATACAATGCAAACATCACACAAGTCAAACCTGTGAATACCACTGCATTATTAATGCAAAGTGACAGTCAATCGTCCGTGTGTTACAGTCCAGCCTCGTTACTATTCACAGCTCACGCCTTGCTCCTCTGAGACTGACGCCGTTGTATCACGAGCGAGTAAACAACTGGCTCACTAATGATCTACGATGACCAATAGCCGCATGGGATTTCCTTCAATGGAGTGAGTACTAATTTACACTAGTCCAAATATCGATTTATGTTTATATCAAAACAATAAAATTTTCAACTATATCTGTTTACCTGCGATATTTTTGTTAAACACTATAAGTATGCGTTTCGGAAGATATGTGTATGAAGAGTGTATATATTTTGTGAACCGTTCAATTAATTGGTGACGCAATATGAGCAATTGCACTCAATACACAATAATACGATGATATTTTATGCAATGCAAATTTCACACAAGGCGTCAAACCTGTGAATACCACCACATTATCAATGCAAAGTGACAGTCGATCGTCCGTGTGTCCAGTCCAGCCTCGTTACTATTCACAGCTCACGCCTTGCTCCTCCGAGACTGACGCTGTTGTGTCACGAGCGAGTAAACAACTGACTCACTAATGATCTACGATGACCAATAGCCGCATGGGATTCCTTCAATGGAGTGAATACTTTACACTAGTAAGAATATTGATTTATAGAATTCCGTAGTCGTAATGGAAACAATAAAATTATCAACTATATCTGTCGAACTGCCATTCTAATCCCCTACGCGATACCGAAAAGAAACACTATTTCAAAAAAAAATGTACACACCGATACAATAATAATGTGCAAGGTTTGAATGATTTTTGTTTTGTGATAAATTCAGTTTTGTATTATTTCTTGCGGAACGCGTACAAAGTCATGTCCTCTGATGAATATACTTCTTTAGAGGACTAAATCCATGTTAGTGATAAGGTACTAACATAGATATTAAGTTATTTTTGTTACTAACCTAGGTAAGTACTAACGTAGTGATAAGTTATTGTTTTACTAACACAAATGGACCGAATTGTTGTCTGAGTTAAATAAATGAATTGAATTGAATTGAATTAGATAGTTACATTTTCGTGACGTTAAATTTTCGTCTAGAAAATCGGTTAAGGCTCAGACTACATATTTAAGGTTAAGCAGTAAGCTATAATCGCGGTATCACGTGACAGCTGCGGCTCATGTCTCGCCGTATGTGGAAAGTTTCTCACAAAATTACCTCATTTTCCACCTACCCATTGTTGTTATTAAAAATCTTTTCCACACGGTACAAGGTACAAGTTTATGTACTATAATATATAGGACAGTATAAAGTATAGCGTCCTAATACATGGTGTTATTCTTTTTCACAAATGAAATGAAAGTTAAGATTTGATGTCTCACGATAGTGAAATAAACCCAAAACGAAACTCCACTTTATATTTTCATGTGTGATTTCAGCCGTCGCTCGATTGATGGCGCTTCTTTAGTTAGCTCCCGCTAACAAATTCGTCATACAAATCTCTGTACGTAATTGCATGCGTACCCATTCTGTTGACTAGTAAGGAGGAGAAGAAGAGATTTTCGAAAAATTTCTTTCGCCTAACCCCTTGCGCGATACAGTCCGAAAAGAAACATTTTCAAAACTTACATCTATAATGATGTCATAACTATTTCTTATTGATACAATATACTCAGCTATTTTAGCACTCGGTGCTATCGTTAAGGACAGAACAACGAAAATTCTCTGTAAGCAATAATAAATCAGGAAACTTATATCAAGCGGAACCAAGCGATCTTGTTTCTATAATAATGAAAAAAAGGTCCGGGGCTTAACAGGTCTCGGCTAATTGAATAGCAAGAATGGCAGTCAAGATAAGGCCGTTTATAAAGACTGATTGCCGAGAATTTGGTTTATGACGGCATTTACATAAAACTCCGCTCCGGTGTCCCATCGTTTGACAAACAACGTTTGGCAAAAATATAAATGTCATTTTTCGTTACACAGCCTTTTGTTCTGGCTTTTCAAAATATTGATCAATTATTTTGATAAGCTAGTGTCGTCAGAATTGATAAATAACTATAATTATGGGTATTTTATTTACGGCACATAACATGTATTAAATGTCTGACCCGGCGGCGGCTATATATTATAATAGTGTAAATAACACGACTTTCTTTCATACAATTTCAGATTTCATGGTTTTTCTTTCATTTAATTCATCAAGTTTCTTAGAGAGATTAATTGATCCTAACGATGGATGCAATAAAAACACAGGTTGTAATATGTACAGATTTTAGTCGGTTCGATTAACGGGGTTTTGGTAGTTTTCTTTCTATTCAAAAATAACGGAATGTTTTCTTTGAAGACAATTTTTTATTACAGCATTTAGGGTTTTGCCTTTAGGTGGTATAATAAAATTCCATCCTATATACATAGATACAATGTTTTCTGAAGACATTTTTTGATTAATTTAGGTAAAATTAAATTAGGTCACGAGGAAATAAGCACTTTCCAAAAACGTCCACATCAAATTACGTCTTTTATTATAGTACTTAGATGCTAATTAAAAAGGGATTTGTAAATTATGGACTCGTAACACAGTTATTTTTCCACAAGTCATTGCAGTTGTTTTTTTGTGTTAATCAACAGTAGCCAGTAACTGTTGGTTATCAAATAATAATTATAACTGCATGTGACCGTTGCATGCTAATCACAATACTTTCGTGTCGGCACGCGAGTTCCAACGTTACTACCGAAATAACTTTTAACGTTACGATCCCATATCGCGGCACCATTGCTGGGTTTATTATTTTAACTAACTACTCGTACCTCGCCTCGCTTAGGTCCTCGATTCTGGTACGCAAAGTATACAGGGTCATATAAAAAATACCAAATCGCTTACGGCGTGTAGTTGTTTACAAACGTGATCCTAACACTTACAAGTTTTGTTCTAAGACTTTTCAAAATTCAGTATTAATTATTTATTTCATACAAAAATGTTATTTCTGTAAAGTGACATTACACTGTTGCGGTTTCGCGCCGCGGTCCGCGCCGGCCGTCGCCACTTGCCGATGTTACATTACAGAGCCGGATTGGTCCGGCTGAGAAGAAGAAAAAGAAGAAGACTCTACCCAAGTAGAGTCTTCTTCTTCTTCTCAGTAGGACCTAGTAGTGTATTTCTGTAAAATATTGAACATTTGATATTTCTCGAAACATCGAGTAAAAAGTCGTAGAGCAAAAGTTATGAACAAAAACAGGCCGAGAGCGATTTGGTATTTTTATATGATCCTGTATAAGCAGTATCGTACCATGTAAGTAAACTTTGTGTAATTAATAATATGATTTCATTATGAAAAGAGCAACTGTCGGAGTTCTTCCCGTTGCTTTCCTTTGCCGAACTCGGCGGAAGAGTTTCAACTTTTTGTAAGAGCCCTGTATGGCTTATGTGAAAAATTAAAAAAATATTTTCATCTCCGAAACTCAATGGTCCAGTCCTTTGCATGTCATCAAGCGGTCGGGGGTTCTTTAAAAAGGTTCTAAGAGGTCTTCTTGAAAGGAATTATTTGAAGGATAGAACTACAAAGCTTAGAAGCTCAGTAGGTATGTACGAGTAAGCCATTTTAGAAAGCACGTATCTTCGCATCAAACCTTGTTATCAATACGTAGCTACTGTATACTGATGTGGTCTCGCGCACATATTATATGGCTTAATTTGTAGCGTACCAAGCGGAAATCTGCCGTGCTATTCTGCTAAACCGCGACGAGCGTACATCTCTGCATCTATGAATAGGGTATTTGACTCCAATTTTTTTATTACTTTATTATAAAGTAGAATTAAAATAATGACGTGCACTGAAAGAACTAATTAAATCGATCAAATAACAAAAAGTTATAAGCATTTAAAGATTTGTGATTAGACAGAGATAGCAACATGAAATTGTGACGTCACACCTTACCAATGCCATAGTAGCTTCGTGCGGCTTCATACAAATTTTCGTTTTGCGAGAAAGGGATAGAAGATCCCCCCACTCCAAAGTTTAAACGCCTGTAACTTTGTAAATCTTCGTTGGATTTTAATATTTCTTTCACTGCACGTTATTATTTTTATCCTAGTTTATTATAAAGTAATATTTTTTATTAAATTCAAAAGTAGTGTAAGACCCAATTTGTCAGTTGTAATAGAGTACAATTTTGCATGCCATATTCGGGTTGGCAGCTGTCTGGCAGCTATTTCATTTTGTAGAATAGCACAGCTGTATATTATACAACGGACTGACTGACTAACAAATCTCTCAACACCCAGCTCAAAGCCCTTGACGTATCCGCTAAAATTGGCATACAGATAGTAGGTAGAAATATTGACGTAGGCATCCACTACTTATGAAAGGATCTTTGAGGGGATAAAATAGCGGACATGAGAGCAAAGCCACGAAAATCCTCTAGTTTCTTTTTATTGCTGTTGTAAGGATGAAAGCATTGATTGCGCATATGCGAGGTAGGCGTAAAAAGACTTTCATTCAAACCCGTGCGGGCTCCGTCGATAGGTATCCCGAAACCAATCATTTGCGCCCCGGGGATTAGAAACTGTATACCCTATCGTTTCGCTCTTTGAAGCCGTTTGCCTTGGTAAAGACGATTGACGAATATACAGCGTGTATTCGACAGTATTAAACCTCACCAAAAACATTCTAATGTAAAATAGTGCCAAGACGAGACATGTAACACAGTCGTTAAGGTATTAGATCTCATGTAGAGCCAAAATTTACACGTTTTAACTCTACGTCAAGCTCTAACTTAAGAAAGATAGGTGTAACGTACAAGAAAACATTTAAAATGCTTTTTGAAGTCAAATAATATCTGTTATTGTGAGAAAATAAAACATTTAAAAAGACCTGTGGTTAAAATTAATCTCATCCTGTAGACACAAATTGAGTTACAACAAAATTGCTAATCTTTGAAACAAACTCGGATCGCTTAAAACTTGTTTGTCGGTTCTAAATACATTAAAGACGTGGCTTTATGTTCCGTCATTTCTCAGAAACTTTTGACCAAAGTTCAAACATCTGTTTTAATGACAACCAATCTTTGTTGTAACTTTCGTTTAGTTAACCCAATTTGCTGAAATACTTTTGTTATAACTATATACCTAAGCAAGTTACATTATATTTTACACTAGCAGATACCCGCGGCTTCGCACGCGTAAATTTTAGTTTTAACTATTATACGGGAACCATCCATTTTCCGGAATAAAAAGTACCCTTTGTACATGAAATCTATCTTCATTTTAACTTAAAAACCAAAAATTTTCAGTAGTTGTGCGTGAAGGAATAAATTTTCTCCCGCATGAATATCCGTTTTTCCCTATTATCACGAAAACAATGGATTTTCCCGAGAAAAAAGTAGTTGATTCTAGGATATAATGATAATCTATCTCCATTCCAAATTTCAGCCGAAATTAAATTCTCCGAGATGAAAAGTAGCCTACGTATTCAATCCAGGATAAAATCTATATTTTTCCGAATTTCAATCATATCAGTTCAGTAATTACTGCGTGAAGTAGTATTTTAACCGCGTGAATATCAATTTTTCAGTTTTCCCGCGGACACCATAGATTTTTCCGGGATGAAAAGTAGCTTTTGTATTAATCCAGGATATAATCTATCTCGATTCCAAATTTCAGCCAAATCAGTTCAGTAATTACAGCATGAAGGAATATTTATTCGTGGATTTCTGTTTTTCACTATTATCATAGAAACCATGGAATTTTCCGGGATGAAAAGTAGGCTTTGTAATAATCCGGGATAAAATCTATCTCCTCTCCGAATTTCAGTCATATCAGTTCAGTAATTACAGCGTAAAGTAGTATTTTTCGCGCGTGAATATCAATGTTTCAGGTTTCCATGGATTTTTCCGGAATGAAAAGTAGAATATCTATTAATTCTGGATATAATCTATCTCCATTCCAAATTTCAGGCAAAGTTCAGTAATTACGGTGTGAAGGAATATTTTCCCCGCGTGGATTTCTGTTTTTCACTATTATCATAGAAACCATGAAATTTTCCGGGATGAAAAGTAGCCTATGTATTAATCCAGGATAAAATCTATCTCTTTTCCGAATTTCAGTCATATCCGTTTAGTAATAACAGCGTGAAGTCGTATTTTTACCGCGTGAATATCAGTTTTCAGTTTTCCAGCGGACATCATAGATTTTTCCGGGATAAAAAGTAGCTTTTGTATTAATCCAGGATACAATCTATCTCGATTCTAAATTTCAGCCAAATCAGTTCAGTAATTACGGCATGAAGGAATATTTTTCATGCGTGGATTTCTGTTTTTCACCATCATCATAGAAAACACGGAATTTTCCTTGATGAAAAGTAGGCTTTGTAATAATCCGATATAAAATCTATCTCCTTTCCGATTTTCAGTCATATCAATTCAGTAACTACAGTGTAAAGTAGTATTTCTCGCGTGTGAACATCAATGTATCAGGTTTCCCGCGGAAACCATGGATTTTTCCGGGAAGAAAAGTACCCTATTTATTAAACCAAGATATAATCTATCTCCATTCCAAATTTCATCCAAATCGGTTGTGTACTTGCGGCGTGAGATTTTTTTTCCGCGTGAATTTCGGTTTTTAACCTATCCCACGGGAACCATTAATTTTCGCGGGATGAAAAGTAGACTATGTGCTAATCTAAGATACAATCTACCTCCATTTCAAATTTTAGCCCAATCTGTTCAGTAGTTGCGGCGTGAAGACGTATTTTAACATGATAAAATCTAAACTTCGGACCCCCGTTTCACCCCCTTAGAGGGTGAATTTTGAAAAATCCTTTCTTAGTGCACCCCTAGGCCTCACAAGGAACATGTGTGCCAAATTTAGAGTTTCTAGACCCAGCGGTTTGGGCTGTGCGTTGATATGTCAGTGAGTCAGTCAGTCAGTCAGTCAGTCAGTCAGTCAGTATCTTCATTTATATATATAGATTTACATTTTTTAAGTTACATTTTTTTTTGTTATAATATTTAGTTGCAACTTGAGTTTTTTGGCTGAATAAATACTATTTTTTTATATTCACTGCTATAAGTTAGTTAAGGCATTGAAAACGTCTAGACTCCTAAATAGTTGACGTACCAAAAACGCATACGAAGTGGGTTGATTCCATAGTATACTAGTTACTCTATATATGCTCCTGATACGTACTGTAAGGGTCTGGAATATCCTCCCAAGCACTGTCTTTCCGACCACCTACAACTTGGGTGCCTTTAAATCAAAAGTCTAGGCATTTCCTAGGCAAGCGCGCTCTTTAGACTGTATCATCACCCTCCATCAGGTGTCATCACATCACAGAGCACTAGCCTATATAGTTAAAAATAACACTTGAGTTCAATCTCACCCCTTGGTAAGATTGTACCAACTTAGAAGGGGTAAGTTCCCCAAAGGTATCATATCGGAACGTTAAACCTTTTACCGCGCATATATTGCCAGAAGGGACGAAACCAATGAAAAAATAATATAGAAAATACAAATATTGTAATAATTTCAAAGTCCGTGGCGAGAATCAAATTTAGGCCCGGTTTCCATCAAAGCGGAGCTAAATTTGAGTAACCAATCAGATTTCGTCATTTCGACATGTCCTCTCCCCTCAGTTTCGGAGATGACAAAAATCTACAGCTCCGCTCTGCTCCACTTTGGTGGAAACTGAGCCTTACGACCTCCCACTCGAAACCTAGCGCGCCCCAATTGAGTGCTACAATCATGAGAACAAAATATGGTAACGGAGATAAAATAATATGAATTACTTAGCACATTCATCGTTCTCAAAAATATTGTAGAATACCAACAAACTTGGGCGTTTGCGAATATAATATCTCGTATTTATAACTTCAAATTTAATCATATTATATAATATCAACTATTTCTGCCATATAAAATACCTACTTCCATCCGTATTATTTATTAGCATTGAGTAAAGTAAGCTTAAAGTAAGGTTTCTAGTTTAATTAAATGGTAAGTACCTACGAGTACAGTAACCACAGATCACATAAATAATATACTGTGATATTAATGGAGAGTAGTGCGTTTAATAATTTCAGAAATAGATTTTGAAACTAAATAGATATTAATTATCTATTCGAAATGATAATATTTCAATCGTTGATTCAACGGATGTGTTTCTGAATAAAATATCGAACTATTTCAACGTATTATGATAACAACCATAAATCGAGTAGTACTAAGTACCTTTCGTACCTCGGCTTTTAGATCAAGGGTTGATACGAGATGGCGCGCATTGTAAAGTCAACATTACTTAAGAATGCTCCGTTGTCGGGGCGAAATGTGTATAGTGGTGTGGCATTGCTTGCTTGGGGGCTTTGATTTCTTGCTTGTTTAAGTAGTGCTTAGCTTTTCTTGCTAACACATACATACATACATACATACATGAACTCTAAAAAAATTACACTCCTTTTTTGGGCAGTCGTGTAATAATGGCGTCTCAGCATTGAGTTCTAGATACACATGCTTATAAAAGCATGCTATTAGAGCATTCTTAAAATTTGTATGCGAAATAAGCATGCTTATTGCTAGCAGACACTTCGTTCACATGCTAGTTAGGAACAACTGCTTGAAACTAGCATGCTTTCGTGCTACTGCGTAGCATGTGTATGGCCTGAGCGTTATAGTTTGCAGACGCCACGGTTATGAAGATAATAATGAAAGAGAAGCTTGCTACGGGTACCCACATACTAATTAACCGACCGATATTTTATTTTAATTAACTGTGGTAATTATAAGGTCCGGCAACTTCGTTTCGCGACTTTTTTTAACACTAAAAGGTATGATTGCGAGTATATTAAAAAAATATTAAGTAACTCTACCTGTTATTTTAATCCCCCGGGAATTGTCTGTTTAGGTACTTAATACTCCGTCCACTCATGTTATAAAAATATGGCGTTAAATAATTAACAAAAAAACCCACTTCAACTCTCATCAAACTACTGTTGAATACATCCTTTCCAATTAAATTTAAGACTTTATGGTTTTCTCATGGATACCATTATCAGAACTGGACTAAATTGATATGGGACCACACGGGAAGCGTCAGCTTTCTAATTAAAAAAGAATCATCAAAATCGATTCACTCAGTCAAAAGTTATGAGATAACAAACATAAAAAATACGGACGAATTGAGAACCTCCTCATAGCATTGAACTTATTTAGAAGGCCAAGGTCAAAAATAACATCATTTTGTTCAATAACTAGCGGACGCCCTCGTGAATTTTGGTTTTTGACAATTCCTGTGGGTGCCATGGATTTTTCCCGAATAAAATGTAGCCTATGTTTTAATCCAGCTTTTAATCTACCTCCATTCCCAGCCACATCGGTTCAGTAGTAGCGACGTGAATTCGTAACAAACATACACACACATACACTTACCTACACACAAACTTTCGCCTTTATGATATAAGTGTTATTTTAATCCAAAAGTTAAAAATTTTGAAAAGATTTATAAAATTTTATTAATAGACTCATATGTGGGGTTATTAAAAGTTGTTATATAAAGGATTCGAATCCCTATTCGGTTTCAAATAGATTGTATGGCGTAAACGAAAACGTATAACGGTATGGAATTCTTAGCATTGGTGTATCTTGTACTAGCCTTCCTGGTGACAAGAGTTGGCTAATTTTTTGCGCAACAATTCAGGTTATATGTTCAGCAGTGGATATAATAGCGATAAATAACATTGGAAGTGTTAAAAAAATATAAAATTAATTACCATCACTCGTCTTATTTATATTCACACAAAAAACCACCAAAATCAATCATTGGCAGAGTTCTGAGTTTTATTAACAAACATCATTTCACTTTCATAAAGATTTTTTTTTAATTTATTTATTTATCTTAATATATACATTATTACAAAAAATAGTATCCGTCAAACTGCCAGTTTTTTGACGGAGCCATCGCTCTCAACTGCTATTCTTATATTATATTATTTACTAGGCACATATAATGCACATTATATTTATTTATGGCTGAACTGTAGGCACATACTTACAGTTCAACCATAAAAACATCTTTAAGTTTATTTTTAATTAACTTGTTGGATGCAGGACCTGCAGAGCCCTGGGACAGTTACATGGGAACATAGATGACAAAGTAACCCTTTTTAAAGTATAAAAAGAGTTTTGTTAAATATTTTTTAATTCAACATCTTAAATAAGTACAATTCAATAATGAAGCGATAAATATTTTTTTTAATATATACAACTAAGAAAGGACATTAGCCAATATATTTTTTTACTATAGCTCATACATATAGCGACACAAACCCTTGGAATTGACTGATAAGTGGTAGATTGCTCTCTTGTCGTAGCTAGCCTATTTTTAGTATTTATATACTTATTTTGTTAAATGGTGATAACATAAAAAAATACCCGGCTGAGTTTGTTGTGGGCTTCTTCTCAGCGGCAGAGCGCGTTTGGAACCCTCGTAAACTTAGTTTTAAGTCGACTTGTAGGTTGTAGCTATCACCATTATTATGCAAGAAATGTCATACCGACGTTCGCAAGAGCCTGTATGTTAGGCCTATGTGAAATAAAGATATTTTGATTTGATTTGATTTGATTTATAGGGGTGTCATATCCTATAGCGCTACCCTGACTCTACATGCGAAAAAATGCCTTCACTTACCTATATATGCAGTATCTCCAGAACACTTCACATTCCAAACACGAACAAACACATCTCCGATTCACATAAAAATTCACTTCACTTTTGTAACATACACTTTTTAAAATCCCTCTTTTTTTAACCACTAGATTTTACACACTTCACTACAGTAAGTTTTACGTACAGTATTAACGTAACGAAACCTTTTTCGCCAGCGCGGGGCGTCGATACAACCTCTTTCGGCCTACGAAAGCAAGCGACTGACTACGTGCTACGAGCTACGGGCTACGAGCCGCGTAGCTACAGTCTACGGAAGACGATCGTAGAGCTCGGTTCATTCAAGAACTTCTATTTAATTAATATTTTCCCAAGATTCTATTAATTCACTTTCTTGTCATTTATGCACACATTGTGGTTTAGAATACATTAGTTTTCGGAGTAAAACTGTTGTAAAATTATAATGATAGAAGAAGGAATACAGCAATCTTAATAATGTGAATTGCAATCGAATTGTGAGCAATGGACGGGATTTAATAATATTGAAGAATTAATTAAGTAAAACGTGTTTCGGTGTTCTGTAAAAATGTTGAAAAATAAACATTAAATATTTTCCGGCTTTATTTCTCTACTGTGTGCCAAACTATTTTGAAATCACGCACAATTTATTTTATTCTCTGTGTATATTCCATTCACTCGTAAATTCCATTCGTTTGTATTTATGTATTGTATTTTGCGTACACTGTTTTTATTTTGTTTAGTCTTTGCTTTAATAATAATAATAATCATTTATTTCGACCAAACTCGGATCATAAGAATGGTTAGTAAAAAACAAATGCTCCAATGCTGTCCGCCAATGCTCTCAGGACACTGTTAGAACTGGCCCGAACCCTACGCACCAGGGATGTGCACCGCTTGCGCATGGTGGTGTAAAAGCAATCCACCCGCGCCTCGGCAAACATACCCGAGGCGCTGCAGGAACGAGGCAGTCCCATCAACATCCTGAATGCATTATTGTACTGGACACGCAGGGCATTGTACTGTCTCTGCGTATAATCAACCCACAAGTTACTCGTGTAAAACGAGGTACAGTAGGCCCTAAAAAGAGTCACCTTGACTGGAACAGTACAACGAGCAAACCTGCGGGCGATCATATTCGCTCTCACAGACAACGCCCTGCGCTCCCTCTCTATATCGGCATCGTCCTTCAGGTCAGCGGATATCACATGCCCGAGATATTTAAATTGTGAAAATTGCCTTAAGAAAAGAAAAATAAGTAAAACTGTGAAAGTTAAGACATAGTAAGGACCAATTTTACCCGCTATAAAATTAGGGTTGTTATGTTATAAAGGTATGTAATTAATAGCTTATTAGACAATGAAGGTCGCATTCCGTAACCCGAGCTCCGGAAATTGGATCTGTTCCGGCGTTCCGACCCTCGGACTGGCGTAAGGTACTCATTACGTAATTATCAGGTCTATTACTATTCACATCTTTTGTATCAAATTAAGATACATGTAAAGACTCGAAAAGTTGCAACTCGTAAAGACTGTAAAGGTGCGAAGACTTACCTCCAAGTGATTCAGCATTTCGGTATGATGCTGTGTAGAAACCGTTAGTTGTGAGTTTCATCCCATAATCACCCACTGCTGGGCACGAGTCTCCTCTCAGGCTGAGAGGGGTTTGGCCATAACCCACCACGCTGGCCAAGTGCGGGTTGGCGGGCTTCACACACCTTCGAGAACATTTTTTGAACTCTCAGGCATGCAGGTTTCCTTACGATGTTTTCCTTTACCGCTAAGCAAGTGATATTTAATTTCCTAAAAAAAGCACATAACTCGGAAAAGTCAAAGGTGCGCCCAGGATTCGAACCCGCAACCTCCTTATGAGAGGCAGAGGTCAGAACCACTGAGCTATCACTGTTTGTTGTAAGTTTACTTACCCCAAATATCGTTGTTAGTATGATGTCTTGCTTATCATCCTCACTTACCATCCGATGGTATATTTAAGTAATAACTTGGAGAGTGAAAAAAATGCTCCTGAAAAAAATGACGGTATGTTGCGGAAGGATCCTAAAAACCTATTTTGCGAACTCTTTTGTTCATCCTAATACACCCTGCGTAATTAGTTAGTCACTATTGATCTCTTTGCCCGAAATGGACGTGGGAAACACTCAAATTGACCTTCACTATACTTACACTTCTAAATAATTAAAGTTGTGTACATTAATGAATACATTAATGCTTACATAAATAATAATTAATTGATTAATCAACAGTAGAAGTAATTACCTAATGTATTTGTTTTCAATTACCATTAACCTTTGTACGTACTAAAGTTGTTCAATTTGATGAATCAACAGAATAAGTCATGAAATAGAAACCCAATTATGTTAAATGTTATTAATGTAGTTAATATCGCCCGAATATTAGTTGCTTTGTAGAACGTCAGTTTTTAGTTACGTTATTTTTGTAAGTGTTTTGAGTAAGGAAAGCTACTTGTAAGGTACAACGCATACTTTAAGATAAATTAATAAAACTATTTTCAAAGGTTACTTGGCCCATACTCTGTAAAATTGACCTTTGCAGTTATGCACTGCTGACTATAGTTGCGTGAAGCAAGAATAAGATTTTCTGATAGCGTTCATGGATAAAGAATCACTGAGTGGTCATCACAGAGATACAAAATTAGGGCTATGAGTTTTTGACCGCGGCTATAATAGTCACCACCCTTCCGGATAAAATTACCGTCAAGTAACAACCATTATTTAATTTTATTTAACTAGGTTTTTGGCCCAGTTTGGCCCGTGTTTCTGAGTTGTTCTGGAATTTTCCGGGATGTATAATATGTGGTAATCCAGCAAATAATTTATCTCCATTCCAAATTACAGCCGAACCGGGTACTGAATTATTTCTCCGTCATGGAAGGAAAGACGCTCACGGCAGTCAATCATATTATGTTGGCACATGCCACATCCTTTCTCATAATCCTTTAGGCCAGCAGATCCGATACAACCGGAGAGCGAGCAAGCGTAGGACCGACGGCTTAAGGTGCTCTTCAAGGCAGGCGGATAAAACGCCACCGATTTCCAAAGTCCAAACTTCGAGCTAGTATACCGAATAAGAATTTCCTGATAGAAAAAATCTTCTCCCATTCTCCGCTATAATATTAGTGTCATACTCTTCCAATTTGTTAACACATTTTGCTGTGTAGTCACTTACCATCAGTTGTGACTGCAATCAATACTTACTTGGAACTGAACAGAATAAAACGGTATAGCAGCAGAAGGCGACCGTCTGAATTTTCATTAAAAGTTTTAGTGCTTAATTTGTTATTTTAATTTATAGTTTGCGCTGCGACTAGCCGGTAAAAATACCTAAAAGAAAGTTGCATACCCTGAAATTTCTTTATTAGTACCTAGCTTACACTCCATGAATAGTTTTTAAAATGTTAATCAGCAAACGAGTTTCTTTTCAGCGGACTTTTTTTAGAGTTCCATTCCCGTAGGATAAAAACGCTATTACTGAGCCTACCTGGCTACATTGCATTTCTGCCACACTTTGAAACTGACTATTTGGTTTATCTTTGAACTACACCAAGAAGTTACTTGCCAAAAAATATGTGTTATTTTAGCAGGTTTAATACCAATTAATAATGAAATGTTAATGTTTAATGTTTTTAATTTCGTTCCTTGGAATATAAACGGTTAAACAAATACATACTGGTTATATCGGATTGTCGAATAAAGATTTTACAATACCACATAAACCTATACTCTTTACTAATATTATAAAGCTGAAGAGTTTGTTTGTTTGTTTGGTCGCGCCAATCTCAGGAACTACGGTCCGAACTGAAAAAAAAATTGTTGAGTTGGATAGTTCATTTATCGAGAGAGACTACAAGGCTATAATTAGTTATATGATTACGCTATAACCAATAGGAGCGGAGCATCAATTAAAATCCAAGATGTGTGTCCATACTTAACTCTTGACTTGGTTGACTCGCTATAACGAGATACTCGTATGTAAAAGAGAGCAACAGCTAGAGTGAGATAAACTCTTCTGGATTCGGTTGTGCGGAACCTTAAATGCGCCACAGAATCGCACTTGGCCGGTTGTTTGTTTTATTTAAAATTTAATTACAAGCCCCATTGGCTTACAAGCATTCTGCAGTGCAATCTTCGCTAAATATACGGCTCTGTTGAAAATTGTACTAAATTAAAGGAACAAATAATAACCTCATATACAGGTATTATACCTGCTGCAACGTACCATAACTTTAAATCGCGTGACGGACAACATAAACCCGTCCCTAGATTGTCTAAGTAAAACATATTCATCGTTATCGTAATCGTTTACTAATCCCGCATGCTTATTGGGTTTCTGATTTACGACAGCCAATCGCGGAGCAGAATTCGCTAGCGATTGCGATAACGATGAATACGTTTTTTTACGCAACCCCTGACTTGCAACTAGCCAAGTCTTATCTACGATAGTGATAGAAACTTCCGCCTTTGCTAGAGCCACGGCCAAAGCCTCCCGCCAGACCAGATTTAAACGGTTAGTTAGTGCAGGTTTGTGCACACATGAATCGAATTCCTCCATACATGAAGCTGTGGGGTTAGTACAAGTTTTTGTACGAATATCGAGTCGACTCGCATCACACAAATAAATCGAATTCATTTACACGTACGAATTCATGTGTACATTTGTACATACAGCGAACAACAACTATCGTCGAGTCGACTCGAAATAAGTACAAAAACCTGTACTAAACTGAATCCGCTGTAAATCGTACAAAAACGTGTACTTAACAACCCCTCTTAAGCTCTACTCTATAGTCATATGTTTTCCATGCGTTTTTAAAGATTGCTATTGCATCGCTTCCGAAAGAAAAAAAAACCGGCCAAGTGCGAGTCGGACTCGCGCACCGAGGGTTCCATACTATAAAAGAAGTAAAACATTGAAAGAATCACTTTTGTTTATGAATTTACGAGTATAATTTACATGTAGGTACTTTTGTTGGCAAACCGCAAACGTAACTTTGTTTTTGGCTGATTATTGTTATTATCAAAAATAGTATATTAGTCAGCCAGTTGATATTATTTTTCCTGTATAATATACGTTAACTTCTATAATTATTTCAGATTTTTCAATTGGTAAACTTCGGAGATAAGGGGGGGGGACGGTATTTTATTCGACAGTTTGCCCAATAAATCAAAAACTATCAAGCATAAAAATAAATAAAAATCAGTTTTAGAATACACAAGTACGCCCTTTTATATGATACCCCACTCAATATTGTTATCTCATTTTGAAATTTTATCGACCCGGTTTTCCCCCCTTTTTAAATAAAAATAAAAACAATTTTTTTACGATTGTTATGGCGTCGGGTCACTATTACCTATAACTATTCTAAATTTTAAGTCGATAGCTTGGATAGTTACTGAAATAATCGAGTGTGACAGACGGACGGATGGACGGACGGACGGACGGACGGAGAAAGTCTCACCATAAGGGTTCCATTTTTGCCATTTTGGTATGGAACTGTTAAAGTACGAGGCCGGGATTATTTATTATATACTTAAACTCCATTGTAAGATATCAGAGAATTATATTTTTATTAAATTAATATTTTACAAATAATATATTTTTTCTATTCAGACATTACGAAGGTGATTGACAAGTTTTCTTTTTCATAAGTGACATAATAAACATTGATACAAAACGAACCTTATTTTAACACACCTCCTTGAGTTTTGTATCTGTTACATTGTTATAATACTTCTTCAATTAACATAAATTAATTACTCAATCAACAATAAATCATTTAACAATATTTTTGCAAAGAAACTTAAAATAGAATAAAAATAGTTATCTTTTTCAACAATATCAATTAATTATGGAACATTAAATAACATCAATACATTATAATAAACTTAATCAATAAACATTTATTAAATCTCTTAAATACGTAAATTTATTTTTGCCTAAGGCCTTTGTTAATATATCAGCTAGCTGTTCGTCTGTATGTATCTTTGTTACGCATATGATACCCTTTTTTTCATAATCGTTTATAAAATAATAACTAACATCAATGTGTTTTGAATTTTTACAAAATTTTCCATGTTTTGAAAGAGCTATGGCACCACTATTGTCTTCATAAATTTTAATTGGATTTTTTATATCAACATCTAAATTTTTTAAAATTCCTATGACTGGTAAAATTTCAGACACACAATCTGCCAATGCGTAGTATTCTGCATGCGTTGATGCGCGTGATACAATTTTCTGTTTCTGTGTTTTCCACATTACTGGATTGTTGTATACTCTTAATATCATTCCAGTAGTTGATTTGCGATCATTTTTGTCAGCTGCCCAATCAGCATCAGCAAAAGCATCAAAACATTCTTCATATTCATCATTATAATTTAGTTTTAGATCACGGGTATTATATAAATATTTCAGAACTCGTAAAGCATATTTGTAATGTGTTTCATTGTAAGCATTTTGAAAACGACTAAGATAATTTACACAATATGAAATATCTGGGCGCGTTCCGCTTGCTATGTACATAAGCGCTCCAATCAAATTTCTATATTTCAAATTACTATTATTTATTTCTCCAGGTTCAATTGATAAATTTTGTTCCATAGGTGTTTCATACTTCTTAGAATCCTTAATTTTATACTTTTCAGCTAAACTTTCTATATACTTGCATTGACTCAAAGTCATTTTCTTCAATTCCGGATTATAATCAATATCAATTCCCAAATATTGTTTTACTTTCCCTAGGTCTTTCATGCGAAACCTTTTGTTCAATAGTCTTTTCATAATTTGAATTGTATTTTCATTTTTTGCACAGATCAAAATGTCATCTACATATAAACAAACATATACTTTTTCATTATCAATACATCCTATGTATAAACAATAATCGTAGTCGGACCTTACAAAGTTAATGGTTAACATAAATTCATTATAACATTCGTACCAATCCCTTGGGCTCTCTCTCAATCCATATAACGCCTTTTTTAGTTTGTAGACCTTATTATTTCCAGTTTCATAACCATCTGGTGGATAAATATAGACTTCAGATTTAATAATTCCATTTAAAAAAGCTGTTTCAACATCCATACTTTCTAAATGCCAACCTCTTACACATGCAATTGACATTAAAACTTTCATAGTTATCATTCTAGCTACGGGTGAATATATTTCTTCATTTTCATCATAAACTTGTTGAAAACCTTTTGCTACTACACGTGCTTTATATCTTCCATTTGATTTTATTCTGAAAATCCATTTTACTTCAATCACATTCTTATTCATTGGTTCATCGACAACTTCCCATGTCTCATTTTGTTTTAAACTATTTATTTCGTCATCCATTGCTTTCTTCCATGTTTTGGATTCCGAACTTTTTATTGCTTCATCGTAAGTTTCTGGTATACTAGCATCACAAACGTTTACATAAACAACATGATCGTTAAATCTTTCCGGTAATTTTCTTTCTCTTTTGGGACGACTTCTTTGATTCACCTTCTCAACTCTCAGTTTTATTCTTTCTTCTTCTTCATCATCTTCAATAGTGTCGTAAAATTCTTCTTTATCATCATCAATCCTTTCTTTTAATGTATTATTTTTATCATTTTGAGTTTGTTTATCATTATTTTCTTCATTAATTATTTTTCTTTCACAATTCTCTCCTTCATTATTAATACTGAATCTAATAACTTCTGCTTCAGGATCAATAAAAATTACATGACGACTGATAATTATTTTATCTTCTATTAGAATTTTATATCCAGTTTCGGTATAACCTACTAAAGTTCCTTTTATTCCTTTTGGGTTAAATTTTGACGTTCTTTTTTCTTCAGGTATTCTAACAAAACATTTACTTCCATATATTCTTAAATTTTTTATGTCTGGTTTCCTCCGATAAAATATTTCGAAAGGACTTTTCTTCTCCAAGGTATTTGTTAATATTCTGTTTCCTAAATATGCGGCAGTTAATATACATTCAGGCCAATATTTCTTTTCTAAATTTGCTTCTGCCATTAGGCATCTAGCTCTATCCATAATAGTTCTATTGTATCTTTCTGCTACTCCATTTAGTTCATGAGTATAGGGTGGTGCTGTTTTTATATATATTCCTGTCTCTTTTGCGAATTCAAAGAAATCTCTGTTAATATATTCTCGACCATTATCACATCTCACTTCTTTAATTCTCCGTCCTGTCTGATTTTGATCTGCTTTAACATAAGTTTTGAAACAATCAAATACATCACTTTTATTTTTTATAACACAAACAACTGCATACCTACTGTAGTCATCAATAAATGATACAAAATATCTTTGATCATTATAGCCTACTGGAGTTATTGGACCATTTAAATCTGTATGTACAATTTCTAAAATATCAGTAGCCCTTCTCCGATTGTTTTCAAAAGGTAAATTTGTCATTTTATTTTGTAAACAAATTTCACATTGTACGTAATTTTCATTTAATTTTTCGGGTAACCCATCTAAAATATTATGCCTACACATTATTTTTAATTTCCCAAAGTTAACATGACCTAATAATCGGTGCAATTTTTCTTTTTCCTTTAGTGATACATTAGATTCACTTACATATATACTTTTATCATTAATTACCTGACATTCCAATTCATACAATTTGTTTCTTTTATTAGCTACTGCTATTAATGTATGTCGTGAATTATATATAAGTGCTGTTTGATATTTAAATTTAATCATATTGCCTTTATTGACAATTGATGATACGCTTAATAAATTTCTTTTCATATCTGGTACATAATATATGTTATCTACTGTTATTTTATGTTTTTTATTATTAACCTGACATGTCATCATAACTGTTCCTATTTTAGTTGATTTTAATATATACCCATCGCCTACTTTAATATCTATTGGATTATCTAATACTTTATATTCACAAAATAAATTATCGTCATTTATAATATGATTACTACATCCGCTATCGATCAGCCAAGTAACTTCGTCTGATTTTTCTGATTCATTATATAAATTCATTACTTCTGCTATAAAACCATTATCGCCATTATCACTTCTATATTGTCCATGTTGACCTCTAAAATAACGATTTCCTCTGCCTCGATATCTGTTTGATATATAATTTTGTCCTCTTGTATACTGTCCACGTGTATAATAGTTTTGTCCTCTTGTATACTGTCCACGTGTATAATAGTTTTGTCCTCTTGTATACTGGCCAGGTGTATAACAATTTTGTCCTCTTGATAAATAGTTTTGCCGTCTTGTCGTTGTCCTGTTCAATCCATGTGTTCTTTGTCTGCTGTTACTCTGAAAAACTTGTTGCTCGTGTTCCGTTTCATTCTTTTTGTACTCCAAAATGAGTTTTGATTTGACATATTCTACAGTTTGGTCTGATTTAGGCAATGCATCTACAATATTTACTATGTGTGAGAATTTGTCTGGTAATGTTAGCAATAAATAATTAAGTTTGTCTTCTTCGTTTATAATATCTCCTGCAGTTTTTAATTCATTTATAATAGTTTCAAATTTTTGAAAGAATTCTATCGGGTCTCCTTCTTTGAATTTCATATCGAGCAATTTTCTTTTTAGTAGAAGTTTATTTGCACATCCTTTTATTAAATATAACTCATCAAATTTTTTTATCATTTTATATGCTGTGTCCTCATTTAAAATTATATTAAGTTGCGAATTGTTAACACTCATAACAATATAGTTTTTTGCTTTTAAATCTATATCTGGTTTAGTTTCTTCATTTTCAATGGCCTCATCACATTTTTTTAGTTTTAAAAATAATTTTAGTCGAAATTTCCATAAGTCGTAATTAGCTCCGTCGAAAATAGGTATTTTAATCTCCTCTTTACTATCCATTTTAATAACTCTTTTTCCTTTATCTTTACCTACGTTTTATTTTCTTATATTTTTTTCAATTCTCCTTCAATTTTTTTATCTATAATATTTTCGCAGCTTACCATATCTTACTATTTTGGACGCTCTGCTACCATGTTAAAGTACGAGGCCGGGATTATTTATTATATACTTAAACTCCATTGTAAGATATCAGAGAATTATATTTTTATTAAATTAATATTTTACAAATAATATATTTTTTCTATTCAGACATTACGAAGGTGATTGACAAGTTTTCTTTTTCATAAGTGACATAATAAACATTGATACAAAACGAACCTTATTTTAACAGGAACCCTAAAAATTAAGTCGCGGAGTCGTTTACAAAATTTATATAAAATTGTTTAAATTAAGTTTTACTTTGGTTAATATCTCAATAAACGAGATCCTTTTGAGAATAAATGTCTTTAAACTTAATTACAAAAGAACGAATAACATCGTGTGCGATTTAAAACACGCTCCAAAACTAATCTCTACCTTGTCTTCATTCTTTTCCTTTTTCCATTTATAACTGAAATTCCAGTTGTCTGTACGTGAATCTAATTCCAGACATTCCCGCCAGTCGGTCTAGTCCTCAAGCCATTACTTATTCAGGCGTTGTGCGATTGTATTAGCATGGTCTACGTACCCCCTTGTAACCGCTTTCCGTTTCAGCTTTGGTCTAATCCTTATCTTCTAGTAACCAATATCAACACAGGCAACGCATCTACAAACTTACCTGGGTAGCATCCCAGGTGGGTTTGTAGATGCGCTGAAAATTAGACAAATAAAACTTCGCGTTTTCTGTATCCACTTATAACTATACAATATTCATAATAGATAGAAAGGATAACATAATATGTTGAAAAATTGCAAAAAAAACGTTGTAAATACTTAAACCATCCGAGTCGCCGCTGTCGGAATTCGCACAAGAATATTTTAGATTCTGAGGGGTTCGTACAGTTTTTTGTACGAATTTAAAACTTTGGAGATTTTGAAGCAACTTTTGGGTAACTTTTTATCGGGAATTTTAAGCTATTGCATAGCTTCTATCGTGGGCCTTGAGCGTGGAGAGCGAATCCATATATTCCGTTTCGAAAACAACCTAACATCCCTCACTCCGACCGGCCCGCTCTATCGCGGGCCTTGAGCGTGGAGACCGAATCCAGAAATTCCATAACGAAAATAAGGTTATAAGTTGATAAAAAACATTTTGATAAAAAATGCTATGCAATAGCTGTACCGCGGCAGTCTCCAAGTGCCACACGTCTTTTTTTATCCAATCATGTTTCTGCTTCACAGCGATTTTAGCTTTAAAACCTCAAACAGATGTTGTTTAATTTGAAATTAATTGTCTTTATAGTTTTTAAACTGCAGTTCACAAAAAAATGCTTAAATGCGCCGTTTACGCCGTTAATTTAATCATATAAAAGAAACAATCTTGTTATGATTGCAAACAGGCAACAATTCTGTGAAAATACGAGGAAAAGAAAGTACAAAAACCGATTTAATAATACGTGTACTCCAACGAAATAATAAGGCCATGTGAAGAGATTGTGTCGTTTTGGGCGGTTCCGTAGTAATAATATTATGTATCGTAATAAGTTTAACATTTTCCCTTTATTATTTCCAACTAGAGGTATACTGTAAAGAAAAATGTTGTGTGTTATAGGTACGCATATTATAAATTGCGCTTTTTAAAGTATACAAAAGCTATCCGCCGGGCCCTAGTCACCGTTAACGTGCCAGCCATTTTAGAGCCGAACGGCTTGGCACGTGACGACGGCAAGAGACCCGACGGAATGACGCTCGTCCCGTGGCAGCGGGGCAGATCCTTGGTGTGGGACGCCACTTGCGTCGATACGCTAGCACCGTCTCACATCAAGGATACTGCTATTGCTGCGGGCGCGGCGGCGGCGACGGCCGAGCGAAACAAGCGGCTGAAATATGCAGGCCTGGTAGAGGGCTACATATTTTCGCCCTTCCATCGAGTCGATTCCATCCATTCCATAAAATCGAGTCGACTCGAATCGAATTCCTCCATACACTTGACTAAGTTGTCAAAAAATTTAAATTAATTGAACCTTGCTTACACACTAAGCTTTTTCTATTTAAACTAGCTGACCCGGCAAACGTTGTTTTGCAACATAAATTATATTTTCTCACGTAGCAGGTGTGAAAAATAGTTCAGGTATGTACGTCTTCTCAGACCTAACAAACGATCAAACCGTTTCTCAAGCCTATAGTCTCCTGTCAAGACGAGAATTTTTAAAGTAACTTTGAAAGTTTTTAACTGAAGATTGCATTACATCTTACCTCCTTGTTCGACGGAATCCTAAAAATAAGCTGTAATAGTAATAAAAATTCCTAAAACGATCTAAAAAAGGTCGCTGTAAATAAAACAATATCGGAATGGCAGCCATTTTGCGAACGTCCGCGTCCGCCATTTTTGTTTGGGTCCAAATCCGTTTATTCATGGTATTGGATTACCGAGGTTTACTGAGTTTACCCAGTGTGTAGAAATAAGCTTATTTATGTTTACCAGATTAACGCTTCACTACATCACACCTGATGGATAGTGTTTATTTGATTTTAATAGGTACGCGATGTTCACAGTTTAAACCTTTCCTGTGTAGAACTTTATGTATTTAGTAGTAACCATGTGTAGGCTTTACGAAGTCAACTAAATCATTGCCATAATGGTACAATGTAAAGCAATACCTAATAATAAAACGAAGCTTCACAATTAGATTAATATTTTAAGAGAAATGCGTGGATACATACTTACTTAATTACATTCATACACTTATAGCATTTCTTTGAAAACTTTATCGAATTATTGATAACCACTTATTTATAGTTAATTTAAAAAGTTTGAAACAAGAGTAATTATTGTCTTCAGAATATTTTAACGGTTTTTTTTATCTCTTGTTTGTATACCTGAAGTAACTTTAAGTCACTATTATAAATAATGTATCTTTTAATATCTATTCACGACGTCCATAACGAGATGACTCAACCGTGTTTTAACAATCTGCTCCTGTAGATATTATTTAGAATAATGATATCGCACTTATATCGAAATACAATAATAATTAATAATTAATATTATACATTTCAATTCAAGTGTGGAAAGTATGTCATTTCTGCTCGCGTTCCGGTATGTAGGTACTCGTCGCTATTGTTCACGCAAACCGAAGGCCGAGGTCACCTATAGACACGAGTTTAAATGACAAATACCACACGTGCATCGATCGAAGTTATTAATACATTTGCGGTACATAGGCCAAAAAAACAACTAAAGGAAATAACTTTAGTTTAAATAACTTTATAATATTGAAGTGAATATGTAGTTAATTTATATATTTATAATTTATAGAAAATTATGTATATTTTATAAATTATAATATAAATTTGCATCCTTTAACCCATTTATATACCTACATTTTATAGTATTTAAAACACTGTGAAACATATTATTTACGATAATTTTGTGAAGAAAACTTGTTTATTAATTACCTCCTTCATGCGTTTAAATCAGTAAATAATAATAAAATAGGTAATAAAATCAGTAGTGCGGTAAAAAGATTTAAGTACATTCCGCACACACGTGGAAAAGTCTTTTTTGTAGTAAATATCTCAAAAAATCTTTTCATATCGCATCAGTACATAGTTACTCAATGTCTTATCCTTTGAGTCTTTTCTTATTCTTTTATCTCTGTGCAGGATTGCAGCTTTCTAGGACCAAAGTAAAAAAAAACAATAAGTTTTTTTTAATTCATAGCTAGAGACGAATAAGCGCCAGTCATCCTCGCTGATACAATGCGAGCGTGCAAACTATAATGGCGTTATTAGTGAAACGCTTCCTGTTTTAAAACAATTAATCCAATTACTAGTTTAACAATTAAACTTTGCTCAAATTGCAGCAGGTCGTGCCGAACAAAGTTTTTAACAACGGATTTAATAAGGATTAAACCTAATAGAATTTCCGTTAAAGCAATATTAAAATGTGTTTCCATATTATTATAGTCTCTTTCGAGTTCAGGCTTTCCAGTTCGAATACCAGTAGGGTTATACAGGTTTCCTCCATATATTTACAGCCAGCGCCATCTATGGACGGTCGCTGACATGCTGCTGTCAATAGATGGCGCTAACTGTAAATCTATGGAGAAATTCGTTTGTGCGATGCGAGTCGACTCGAAATTCTTACAAAAAACCGTACTAACCCTACTGCACTGGCTGAATTGAACTTCGTTGGTCTAGTGGTACGTCTGTCTACCTAATGGTGAGGACACTGGACTGTAGAAATTGACATCTACTCTAGACAGGGCGAACCGCGCGAAAAAATGTCGCCAGTTTATGAGTGTCATTACTACCAACAGTATAAGACCACGTGGTTGTTCGCTCAGCTGCCAGCGCCGGTGCCGGCGGGTATTTTGACAGATGGCGCTACTGTTCACTTGTATAAAAAGAGTTTACGTAAATCGTTCGGGTGCCCATATCTTGAGGTTAGTAATCAGTGACTGTAGATCATGAATTCCATGAGTTCGAACCACTGCTGGTGTCAGTCAAACTTTTACTAGGTTTTTAATGGCGAATACTAGTTCGATTATTCCAATCGTCCAATTTAAATTCCTAGTAAGTGACGTTGCTAGGTTTTTGATTTTGGCTCTTAGATAACGATAAAAATAAAATTTTTTAGTATGTCACATTAAACGGGTATGGGTTGCAGTTTTTAGTATTTTATATTCTCAGTAAGTAAAGAATAATTTATCAACTATTAATCACGAATGTACAGTTCATCAAAGTTCATAGTACTTGGTAAGCACATAAAAAACTTTGTTTTGCTTCTCCTGTAAAATTTTTAGAATGGTTCTTACTAGGTTTTGGTTTGGGACAGCCGCATATTCAGTCTAAAAGTCCTTATACTTGATGTACCTTATTTACTTTTTTTTACTTTCGTTGCTTTTCCTTTGCATGTTTTGTCCATTTGTATTTTTATGTTGCGCTTTTTCATAGTTCTAAACAAGTTTTTCGGACAAGGGGTAAGGTGAACATTAGCGAGTTTCGACTTAATATAATGTACAAGATTTTAAAACATATTATTTTATTTATTCCTTTTACTTAACTAATTTCGTTGTTTTTTTTTCATGTTTTCCTTTTGTATTTTTTGAATACGCTTTTAGGTATATGGTCCTAAATAGCCGTACCGCCAAGCGATTTAGCGTTCCGATGCGATGCTGTGTAGAAACCGTTTCGGGTGATTTTACTTAGCCCTTCCAAGTTAGGACGTTAAACTCTTCGACTGCATCATCACTTACCATCAGGTGAGAACGCAGTCAAGTACTAACTTGTATAGTGTAAAAAATAACTTTTTTTTAATTGGACCGAGTAATAATCTTCATTTATTAATTTTGGAGTAATATCATATATACAATACTTAAAATAAATTAAATTTAAACTAATATTATTAAAATTAAATCTATCTAAATTAAAATTAAATCTAAACTAATTTAAAAAACCAAGTGAAAAAAAAATAACTTTTAACAGTAAATCTAAAAAATAACTTTTTATTTAGATTTACTGTTTAGATTTACTGTTCTGGCGTCATCTCTTACTAAATGGATTAACGCCTCAATTAAACCCTTTTCTCACATGATTATTTTTAATGGAGGTCAACATAATCTGCCCATAACGTCCAGGAAAATCACCTATTTAACGTTAATTGAACACCAATTAAAAGAAGGGCTTCGACCCTTTTTCCAGTGAAAACGGCTGTTAATTCGGACATTAATCGAGTCTAATAGAATTAACCGTTGTTAATTTTTAATGGTGCTTTTATTACAGGCAATTAAGTTAGGTATTATGAATCGGCTTATGAAGAGGTCGTAAGTTAAAATCTGTGAATAAAATAAATAATTAAAAAAATCAAAAAACCCGACTGCAAAAATGTCAACTAAAATGCAATAACTTAAAAGACTGAAACAAGGCGGACAACGAAAACAAAATTATAATAAACTTAAAACGATGCAATTTTTACTTCATTTTAACAAACAACATTATGAGCTGAAAGCTTTAGTTAAATTTTCGCATTCAATTTAAAAATAAAGCAGGCGGGACCTATTAATTTTCTCTATGTTAATTTATAATTTGCGAAAATAGGTTTTGAAGATACGTGGTCATAAAGAAATCCAGCCGTTTGGAAGATACGTGGTCATAAAGAAATTTACATGCATACATACAAGATACGCGCGAAAAACATAACCCTTCTTGCAGTCGGGTAAAAATAAATAACCTAAAAGCAGGTGACTGCCATAAAAAAATATTTTTACAAAGCAAAAATACAAAGATTTCTATAATTAAAAAAAATACTTAAAAACTATTTATTTTTTTGCCAATTACCCCAAGGATTATCTAAAGCTCTTTAGCTTCAGGTAATCTAAGTCTATGAATCTAAAACTTTTGAATAATTAATTATTTTATTTATTAAATAAAAAAAAATCTTTAAAACTAATATTGTAGTAGAAGAGCTTTCATTCGTCGGAAGACTACAAAAAGTACAGGGAGGACCGCTGGGCGAGGTTGTTAGGCCGTAGGCTTGCACCGTCACCGCAGAGCGGATATTTGCGATTCGATGGTTTCCAATGCACCAATTCGAAGTCGGGAACCTGATGTCGATTCGAAATACAGGGCGAGTCTTATATAAGTTGACACTGGTAAACGTAAGCGCGAGTTAAAGTAGTTCAGCGCCATCTGTCGGCAGCCATGGTTACTACAATATTTAATTTTTTTTATCAATTAAATTATGTTTTCGATTTATGATATACCAAGTAAAAATGCACTATATAAAGTACGACACACATTTGGTCAATACAAGATTAACGCTATCAAAAACTACAAATATTACCATTTTGAACGCATTGATCGACTGTTTATAATTCCAAATTAATTTGAAACATATGACTTATATATATTTTTGTAATCTCCTTGTAATTCCCTTCATTTTGATACCCCACTCGATAGGATTGGTTATAAATATTTTGTAAATGACTGACAATTTTAGGCCCAAAATCCGCCATTTTGCTTTTTATTTTCAAAAACCTATCTAAGAACACTTGGGTTAATGAGACGAATCTAACGATACCATTAACGTCAAAATCCATCCAGCCGTTTGGAAGATACGTGGTCATAAAGGAATTTACATGCATACATACAAGATACGCGCGAAAAACATAACCCTTCTTGCAGTCGGGTAAAAAGGCCATCAGTTGTTGCCTCTTACACAATAGGTAAAAATCATCATACGAATAACGATAAAACACCTTCATATTAATTAGAGATACATATTGATAAAGGTTTATTTTAATACCTAACATCTCATATTAACGCTACAAAATACATATCTATCTTTCGAAGAATATACGAAAGGAAAGTAGATAAAATTAACCTAATATTTACTATTTATTCGTAGGTTAATAAATTTAAATAAATACGTGTAGTCTTTCTTCAAGGCATTTTATTATTTATGTGGATTTCATAAGGTTTAGAATCCTGTAAAGGTACTCTTCACATAGAATTACGAGTAACCATTCTAGAATGCTAAATGTAGGGTGTCCCCAATTTTTTTAATATATAACATAATATTAAAAAACCGGCCAAGTGCGAGTCGGACTCACGCACCGAGGGTTCCATACTATAAAAGAAGTAAAACATTAAAAGAATCACTTTTGTTCATGAATTTACGAGTAGAATTTACATGTACGTACTTTTGTTGGCGAACCGCAAACGTAACTTCGTTTTTGGTGGTTTTCTTAATCACGTGTCACGTTGTTTGTCCGCGATGGACTCCTAAACTACTGAACCGATTTGGTTCAAACTTCATGAATATCTGTCATTTGGTCCAACTTAAAAGATAGAATAGTTTTTATCCCACGTGGAGGAAGTCGCGGGCATCAGCTAGTTATTATTATAAAAAAAAGTATAATAGTTAGAGAGTTGATTTTATTTTTCCTGTAATATATACATTTACTTCTATTGATCATAATTTTTTCATATTTTTCGATTGGTAAACTTCGGAGATAAGGGGGTGAACGGTATTTTTTTCGACAGTTTGCCCAATAAATCGAAAACTATCAGGCATAAAAATAAATAAAAATCGGTTTTAGAATACACAAGTAACGACTTTTCATATGATACCCTATTCAATATTGTTATCTCATTTTGAAATTTTGACGACCCGGTTTTCCCACCTTTTTAAGTAAAAATAAAAAAGATTTTCAATTTTTTATTATTGCAATAACGTCGCGCCGCAATTACCTACAACTGTTCCAAATTTCAGGTCGATAGCTTTAATAGTTACTGAAATAATCGAGTGTGACAGACGGACGGACGGACGGACGGAGAAAGTCTCACCATAAGGGTTCCATTTTTACCATTTGGTATGGAAAAGCAGATTATACATCTGGGACTTTCCACAATACACCGTCGTGTATGGTGCTCCTATTTGGGCGGCTTTCAAACACTGTTTGATGGCTACCAATATCCATAAACAAACGTGTTAAGGAAATAAGGAAGATATTGGGTTTGCTTTGTGTTTCCTTTTAAGGGCGAACGTATTATCCTTTTCTTTCGTTTACTAACTTACACCAAAGAACACCATAATACCTAGTAACCTTAAACTTACACACGAATGGCCTAGAAAAACTTCGACACCTCATTTCTCAAGAATTATATTGATACGAATAATACACGTTTTTAGGGTTCCGTACCTACCCGATCGAAGGGTAAAACGGGACCCTCAGTCCGTCCGTCTATTACCAGGCTGTATCTCTTGAACCGTGAGTTTAGAGTATAGAGTTGAAATTTTCACAGATGATGTATTTTGTTGCCTCTAAATCAACAAATACTTAAAATAAATATTTAAATAAATTTTTAACAGAAACTTTGCTCGAAAATTCTCACTCACCATAAAGTTCCCGAAAGATAATAATTTTTGCAGTTTCCCAGATTTCGAACTATCGGGAACTAATATGAAGTACTTAAATGAGTATTGTTGAACAGAGTTTTTATTAAAAACATTTAAGTAGATGCATAAATGTTGCGGTCCGCAAAACAATTAATTGTCATAAGCCTACGATGTACCTAATAAATAATTAGCCCACTATTCGCGAAAAACTAAATAAAATTCCATGGTAAGTAAGTGCCCATCCCCTTAATGATACGGAAAACTTCGTGCGCGAATCCGACTCGCACTTGACCGATTTATTTGTGTTAAAAAAAATTATTCTGTAATTGCCGCACATTGAGTAAAACGTACTCTTCAATGAGAGTTTGGAGGTCCGCGGTACTAGCAGGCCAGGTCCACTTATCACGTGATCGAGAAAATACAGGTAGGCGTCTCGACATACTCATTTCAGATGGCCGCCACGCGCCGAATACTTTGCACGCGTTAGTTCGGGTACGGTGTTTTTCACGCGCTGCGTGCGCCCGATGACGAGGTAGCCCTAGTACGTCGAATGCGATAAAGTTACGCAATAGAAAGAGATGTTCTTTTTTGAGGAGTGGCCAGGCGCTATTGCGAACTGAATTGCACTTTTTCGTGACAGCGCTAAGGTCGCTATTTTTAGGGTTCCATACCAAAATAGTAAAAATAGAAACCCTTATGGTGAGACTTTCTCCGTCCGTCCGTCCGTCTGTCACACTCGATTATTTCAGTAACTATTCAAGCTATCAACTTGAAATTTAGAATAGTTATAGGAAATAATGACCCGACGTCATAACAATCGTAAAAATTTGAAAATTGTTTTTATTTTTATTTAAAAAGGGGGGAAAACCGGGTCGACAAAATTTCAAAATAAGATAACAATATTGAGTGGGATATCATATGAAAGGACGTTACTTGTGTATTCTAAAACTGATTTTTATTTATTTTTATGCCTGATAGTTTTTGATTTATGGGGCAAACTGTCGAAAAAAATACCGTTCCCCCCCCTTATCTCCGATGTTTACTAATAGAAAAATCTGAAATAATTATGATCAATAGAAGTAAACGTATATTTTACAGGAAAAATAAAATAAACCCTGTAACTATCATACTTTTTTTGATAATAACAATAAACCGCCAAAAACAAAGTTACGTTTGCGGTTTGCCAACAAAAGTACCTACATGTAAATTATACTCGTAAATTCATGAACAAAAGTGATTCTTTCAACGTTTTACTTTTTCTATGGTATGGAACCCTCGGTGCGCGAGTCCGACTCGCACTTGGCCGGTTTTTTTAAATCGTCTTGCCGAGTGAGCCTTCTATAACTTTAGTACTTTTATGTATTCTGTGGTACTAGTGTAGTTAGATATTAATTAAAGTGATTACCGAATGGCGGATTTCCGGAGTATTAGTTTAAGCGGCTTTAGTTTCCGTATGACTTGCATCGCAGACCGCAGTGAACTACACTGTACCTACACCACAATTTCAGCCGGACGATATTAATATCTTACCATGCTAGACCAAAGCATACCTTATTTTGTTGCTAATTATTTATTTACATAATTAAGTATATACTTATTACAACTACAGAGTAAGAATGATCACACCAAGATCACCAGTAACTATGTCGTTCTTCTTTTTCTTAGTCATTTCATGGTCTCACTTTTCAAATTCAAATTGTTTATATCATATAGGCCTTACTTGTGAATAGTCAATTATAGTAGTAGTTCTAACTATTTTACGACTTAAAAACTAAGTTGACGAAGGTTCAAACGCGCCCTGAACTGAAAAGAAGCCCACATCAAACTCAGCCGGGTATTGTTTTTTCTTCGTTATCACTATTTTAGACGCGTCAAATTAGTGTAATTTAGACAATTCTGTCTAAACTAAACTAATTTGACGCGTGACGAGGCGCTATTTTGTAACAAAATTGAAGGAGTACTTTTAAGCATATCGACAACAGATGGAAGTTGACCTAGATAGATACAATAATATCAGCGGATAGATTTACGACACGAGTGTGGTGATGACATTAATGTCGCATTACCGCTATCTCGCGGTTTGTTATGCCTTCCCCTTCCTGTGACATGGTACGCTGTAACACGTTACACGACCACTTACAGCTGATTCTACCCTACTGTGCAGCTCCAACCCTTCTGCAGGGCGATCGGCTAAAAATGTATCAGTCATTAAATAACTGTATCAATGTCAAAACACGGGTTTTGACCAATCACAACGTTTGAAAATCACGTTTTGACATTGATACAGTTCTTTAATGATTGATACATTTTTAGCCGATCGCCCTGAGAACACATTTGGTTTGGCATAAAAGAGTAGAAGTGGCGCCACCTGTCTTAATTAATCGATAGATACTTAATTATTTGGACAATTTTTCGCGCACATGCAAACTATGAAAGTATAGAAACCAACCACTTGAAGCTACAGTGTTCTCTCAGGCTCAAAGCTATAACATGGGGTTGTTAAGAAATTACACTGCCATTCCTGTGCCTTATCTTCTAAATATATAAAAGAAGAAACTGACTGACTGACTGACTGGCTGACTGACTGACTGACTGACTGACATATCAACGCACAGCCCAAACCGCTGGGTCTAGAAACTCCAAATTTGGCACACATGTTCCTTGTGAGGTCTAAGGGGGTGCACTAAGAAAGGATTTTTCAAAATTCACCCTCTAAGGGGGTGAAACGGCGGTCCGAAGTTTGGATTTTATCAAGTTAAAATACGTCTTCACGCCGCAACTACTAAACAGATTTGGCTAAAATTTGGAATGGAGGTAGATTGTATCTTGGATTCGCACATAGGCTACTTTTCATCCCACAAAAATTCATGGTATTAGTTAAAAACCGAAATTTACGCGGAAAAAAAATCTTCATGCCGCAAGTACACAACCGATTTGGCTGAAATTTGGAATGGAGATAGATTATATCCTGGGTTGATAAATAGGGTACTTTTTATTCCGAAAAAATCCATGGGTTTTGAAGGAAAAGGGAAAAACAGATATTCACGCGGGAAAAATACTGCTTCACGCCGTAATTACTGAACTGATATGGCTGAAATTATGAATAAAGATAGATTATATCTTGAATTAATACGAAGGCTACTTTTCATCCCGAAAAAATTCATGGTTCCCGTGGGATTAGTAAAAAACCGAAATTCACGCGGAAAAAAAAACTTCATGCCGCAAGTGCACATAATAAAATGGCGATAGATTATATTCTGTGTTAATAAATAGGCTACTTTTTATCCCGAAAAAATCCATGGTTTTTGCAGAAAAAAAGAAAAACAGATATTCATAAGCGAAAAATACTACTTCACGCCGTAATTACTAAACTGATATGTCTGAAATTCGGAATAAAGATATATTATATCCTGGATTAATATAAAGGTTACTTTTCATCCCGGAAAAATCCATGGTTTCTATGATAAAAGTGAAAAACAGAAATCCACGCGTGAAAAATATTCCTTTATGCCATAATTACTGAACTGATTTGACTGAAATTTGGAATCGAGATAGATTATATCCTAGATTGATACAATAGTTACTTTTCATCCCGGAAAAATCTATGGTGTCTGCGGAAAAACTGAAAAACTGATATTCACGCGGTAAAAATACTACTTCACGCTATAATTACTGAACTGATATGACTAAAATTCGGAAAGGGGATAGGTTTTATCCTGGATTAATACTTAGGCAAATTTTTATCCCGGGAAAATCCATGGTTTCTAAGAAAATAGTTAAATAGCAGATATTCATGCGGAAGAAATACTCCATCGTGCCGTCACTTCTAAACCGATTGGGCTGAAATTTGGAATGTAGATAGATTATATCCTAGAATCAACTACTTTTTTCTCGGGAAAATCCATTGTTTTCGTGATAATAGGGAAAAACAGATATTCATGCGGGAGAAAATTTATTCCTTCACGCTTAACTACTGATTTTTTTTATTTAAAGTTGAAATGAAGATAGATTTCATGTAAATTTACACAAAGGGTACTTTTTATTCCGGAAAATGGATGGTTCCCGTAGAATAGTTAAAACTAAAACTTACGCGTGCGAAGCCGCGGGTATCTGCTAGTTATATTATATATTTGATTAGCTTACAAATTGCGAAAACCAAATAGACTTTTAGAGTTCATATTTTATCTACTACACCTAAGAACCATAGGTGTTTTAAACTAAAGTGAGCACTCGCACTCATGAGCGTCGTAGCCATTTGAGTTGTGACAAAACTCTTTCATTTTAACAATAATTGCTAACGCACCGCTTTCGAACAAAATTAAATAAAATGACTATGTCAGTTTTCTGAATAGAGCGGGCATTCTCATACTTTTTTTTAATTTCGTTCTATTTGAGCTCATCGAATCGAAAATGTAGCTATGTCATACCTACTCATAATTATGGCTATGGCTGCTGGGACACTAGGAATGAGAGTACAATTGACAGAACAATCTCAGCGGATAGATCTATGGATAGATTTACGAGCGCGTGTGAACATCTCGCGATATGTTATGCCTTCACATCCTCTTCCTGTGAAAACACCACGATTCATAAATCTACATGCAACCACCGAATAAGTAACTAACGTTGCGACCTTCTCCAATCTTCTAAAAAACTCAGTTATATCACCGAATATATTATTACTAACGTTATATTGAATAACTACAACAACTTTATGATAATTTATCACTCATAAAAAACCAAAAGAGCACACTTTTAGTTTTGGAGACTGTTGCATCGAGAGAGAGATCGCGGGTTCGATTCATTCGATTATTTTTAGAATCTTTGAACTTCCCTGGTGGAAGGCTTCGGCCATGGCTATATTCCAGCAGCAGCATAGGCACCGCCAAGCGATTTAGCGTCCTGGCGCGATGCTACGTGTGGAAGCCGTTAAAAGGAGGATTTTCAAGTTAAAACGATAACATCTTCTGCTGCAGCCTGCATCGTCACTTTGGTGAGTTCACAGTTCACCTACCTACCTGCTAGTTTAAAATGTAGTATATGAAGTACCTTGAAAAATTCCTATTTTCCAGCAATAAACCAGTAACCAGCTGCAAAGTCCGAGCCGCCATTTTAGGAAACGGAAGTTATAAACCATCCGGCGGGTCTCGATAAGAGCTAATGTCACGGCTGAGTTGGTAATGCGAGCCCATTATGGATGGAGTTAATGCTCACTAGGACATGCATTAATGTACCTACCCTATCCTATAGGACATAGGTAGTACTTTATTATTTTGTACCTTTTCCATAAACTTTTTACAGCTCACAATTACTGTATGAGCGGCAGGCTTGTACGGATTTAATGAAATAATCGGAAAATCTTATATTATTGTATAAACCGTTTGCGATAAGTTTCTCCTCCCACTTCATACGATTGGGTCCCGCGCTCGTCGGACTGGTCGAACTCATCCATTGATTATTATTGATTAAACATAATATTATTAAAGGATCAGCATAAAATCTGTGGATCAGCACCTTTATCAGCACTTACTGACGTCACGCATAGGTACATTTTTAGGCTCCGCCCTGAAGCCGGATTTTAATTTGTCAATAGGTACTGTAAAATGGCGCTAATGTATGCGACTTTGTATCTACAAGAAATATATAACAAGCATTACGAACGAACAAAAGTGAAACATGTCTGTGAGTGAAACTTCCTTATCTTGCCAAGATAATTAATTTTATTTGTGACATACCTGGGGCCTGTTGATAGCGAAGCCTAAACTCCGGGCTTATGATATTAATTACGACGTTGAATTCTTAAAATTATATAACAGAAAACAGTTGCGGCTGCCATAATTCAGGTACTTACAATTAATAAACAATCAAAAGCTAAATCTACTTTTATTCTTATAACGGTGCTTTGCTGGCTTTTTCTTTGATTTCTAAATGACAAAATTACCGCCACTGCCTATTTTTGCGGTACACTAGCTTTTTGATAGGTAGCTATCAGTGTCAATGACGCTGACAGCATACAAATAATGTCGTTGTCAGAGCGACATTGACAATTGACACATGACAATTATTTGTTTTCAACTTTCAAGTCGCTGACACGGCTGATTGATTAAAAAATATCAATTATTTCTTTTTATTCAAATTTACATTTACATTTAAATTCAATTTCAATAATGCCACGAAAGCCGTGTTACTGGACCCGCAAAATGGAGTTGGAACTGGTCGAATTCGTTCGTCAAAGGGAGTTCATTTGGAAATACATCGGCAACACTAACCATCACATCCAACAGAAATATAAAGCCTACGCTGAATTTGCCGCGAAACTAGGCTGCAACTTTAGAGGTGAGTGGTAATTATGATAGGTGGTACCTACTATTCCTAGCGTCCGTCTTTGTATCGTCCTGCCCCAGAATGGGGAGAGTGAGCACAGAGACAAGGAGCGAGAGGAAACAATTTGTAGGGAGTCAAGAAGGCGCCCCGGGAACACGCCAACAGCAAGTACCGACGGGCCCCCTCCCGCGATTCGACCTCCATAACCGCGAGGTTGATTGGGCCATGGGTGGTGGAGGGTTGTCCTTATTCCTATCGTTATGGCAAAGTGGTTACTTGGTAGGTACTTTACTGCCTACTGCGATCTCACCTGACCTTAAGTGACGATTCTTTCGAAGATGTTATCGTGCTAATTTGGAAGTAGCAAATAACCCATCTAATGGTTTTACAGTATCATGCCCTGACAGTGACAGCAAATCCTGAGCCAAAATCTTAAAATTCTAAAGAGACCCATGGCAGGACTCGAACCCATGATCTCCCACTCAGATCATAGAGTGGGTACTCACCCAGGCGATGTTATCAATATACTTAAAATGCCTTGCTTTATTATTCCAGCTCGCTCTGTCAGAGACCGCTGGGTGAATATCCGAAGCACCTTCAACCATAATCTCAGGAAAGTTGACAAGTCCAAGGAGACGGCTCAGTCACCTGCGGATGTGTTTGTGCCGTGCTGGCCTTTGTGGGAACCACTGCAGTTCCTCAGAGACACTACTAAGGAAGATGCAGCTGCCTACAATGTAAGTTTTTATTTTATCTCAGATGAGTGATTGTCCCCATTGCTCCAGCTGTAACTCCATGTGTTAACTTTACTTATTCTAAGAGAAAGCTCATAAATGAAATAATATAAGCTTTTATAAAAACTCACAACTCAACCACCAGGTGCGAAAGGCTGGTTTGCACCAAGAAGAACTGGCAAGGAACTTGGTACTTGCTCTTTTCAAAAATGTCATAATATAGAAGTTTTAAAATTGAAACAATCCTAATAATATTATAAAGGCGAAAGTTTGTGTGTGTGTATGTTTGTTACTCCTTCACGGCTCAACTACTGAACCGATTTAGCTGAAATTTGGAACATAGGTAGTTTATAACCCAGATTAAAACATAGGCTACTTTTTATCCCGGAAAAATCCGTAGTTCCCGTGGGATACTCAAAATACCAATTTTTCTAGAGCAATCTATAGCTACATCTATAGATAGATTGTTCAAGCGAACTTGCATGAAAGCATGTTTAAAGGTTGGAATAGGGAACGTTAACGGGAAAACGACGTTTCCCTTAGGATTCATGAAAAAGCGAATTTGACGCGGGCGGGGCCGCGGGCAAAAACTGATGATAATATTATCACTATAAATGTGAAAATGACCACTATGTAGGTTCTGAACATAGCACTGTACGCATTTAACAAGTGTGTTTTAGTTGAACAAGGGGATATGGGATAATAATGCTATAAATAATAATGCTATAATGCTATAAATAATGCATAATGCTATAAATGTGAAAATGCGTACCTGTATTATAGGTTCCGACATTACAACTGTTTCGCTATTAGCATTTTGTGTTTTAGTTGAGCAATGAGATACAGGTTAGTAATATTATAACTATGAAAACGGGTACCTATATGATATAGGTTCTGAACTAACATCTGTTTCGTTACTGACAATGTATGTTTTAGTTGAGCTATGGGATATGGTATAGTAATTAGTAATGCTATAAATGTGGAAATGGGTACACCTACCCATAAAGGTTCTGAAAGTACAATTGTTTCGCTATTTATTTTATTTAATGTATATGTGTGTTTTGGTTAAGCAATGGGATACAGGTTAATAATGCTAAAAAGATGTTCCTGTATAGTTTCTGATATTAGAACTGTTTCGCTATTAAAAATATGTTTTAGTTGAGCAATAGAATATGTGATAGTAATTATGCTATAAATGCAAAAATGGATACCTATAAGGTAAAGGTTCTGAAATTATTTCACTCTTAAGCGGATAAGTTGATTTTATTTTCGTCCTTCCCACTCTTATGAATACGTTTGTGGGTTAGGTTAGGTTAGGTTAGTATGCAGCGTTGCGGAAGAATATAACAGAAAAATGTTGTTTACCTAATTACTTCGAAAACTAAGCCAGTTATTTAAATGTCGTTCTGAGCGTTTTTGGGAATTATTTTTTACCAATACATTAAAACAAAAATTACAATTATGTCCATCGTAGTTTTCGATGGAAATTAGAAAAATGGAGATTTTGGAGCAATTTTTGGGAGAACTTTTTGGCGAGAAATTTTTATCCAATCGTGTTTCTGAAGTTTGGTTAACACATATGCAGTTTTTTTCCCAGAAAATCCAGGACTCCCACGGGATTTGTAAAACCCCGAAATTCACGCGGGCGAAGCCGCGGGCAAAAGCTAGTATTACATATTTTTAAGATAGGTAATCATAGCTAGTGTTCTTGCATGAGAAAAGTTTTGGCAATAGGTTTGGATTGTAATGTGGATTTGGTGTGAATTTGCATCAGGCATCACAAACCTTATCAATATCTATCGAGGGACAATTGCAGTAAAAATGTGTATTCATCATATTATTGTAAACAAATTCTGCCTACTATTAAGCAGAATCCAATCTTTACATTTTTCCCGCCAATCAGATTCTGTAAAAAATGAATCTGTTTTTCTTACTCAACTGCCTAGCCAGACCATTATCTAAATTCTAAAATTCACTAACCAAATTTCATTTACCAAAATATAAAGCCAAGAACTGCTATAAATAACAGCATACATTTTTCTGAAGTTATCAAAATGAGTCCTAAGATAATATATAACCTCACCAAATATTGTTTTCATTTCAGAATTACCCGATGCAAGATTTCAAAGAATCTAAGATACAAGTAAAGGAAGAATCTCAACCACTCTGCAACCCTGTTCTGAACATTAGACAGAGAGGTGAACGAACCAACCGTCCTAAAAGAAGACCCATCAACAAATTCACTCGCACAAGTGAATGCAAGGAGGTTTTGGACAACCTCCTTAAAGCTATGAATCCTTTGTTAAATAATAGTATGGAGAAAACACAGTATTGTTACTTTGGTCGCCATGTCACTGAGAGATTGAATGCAATGAGGGAAATTGATGCAGAATGTGCTAGTCGGGAAATTTTACAGCTTTTTGAAAACGCAGAAAACACTCAAAAATCTGAGTTGGACTCTTTTGGTTGATGTTTGTAGAATGTTTGTAGGTTTGAATCTCTAAGAAATCAGAGAACTCTGTTTTGCTAGGGTCTAATAATTTCAAAGAAATGTTTTTTGCCAAGACATGTGGAGGCAAAGTAAATCAACCAAAAGATATACATTATAAAGGTTGTTATGAAAACGCATGAATGATATAAAACTTCTTTTCAGGGTTCTGTACCTGAAGGGTAACAAAGGGACCCTATTATTAAGATTTCGCTGTTGTATCTCCTGAACTATGATAGACACTTAAAATTTTCACAGATGATGTATTTCTATTGAAGCTTTAAGAAAAATTACGTAAAAATAGAATAAAATATATATTTAAGGAGACTCCCATACAACAAACATGATTTTTTGCATGTTTTTGCTCTATATACCTTCGTTGTTTCTGATTTCCTTAACACTAGTGCATAAGCTACTTACTAAGGGATCGGAGCAATGTATGTGATGTTGTCCACTATTTATTTATTTATATTGATAACGACAACAGGTAGACGCCCAAAAAAAACAAGGGGGGCTCCCATACAACTAACGTTATTTTTTGCTAGTTTTGAATTTGATGGGCAGAGGTCTTTTGATTGGAATTGACCTTGATAGTATGGAACCCTCAGTGCGCGAGCTCTTGCAATTATTTTTATACCTGATGATTATGTGTCGTCATTATGTATTTTCTTGATTGACCTGATTATTATTATGTATTGATCAACTTTAAAAAAAAAAAACCTTTTTTTGTACTAATAAATTTAATTAGTAATTAACAGTAATTTTGTGCTTATTATTTGCCATAAGATCGTTAGTACATTCATTGAGACGTGCAGCGATCGCGCAGTCGTCTTTGCCCCGAACGCTGACTTCGATGCAACGATCCAACTTCTTTTCCAATTTCTTTATCAACTTCTCGTCTTTTGCGTAGAACTTCCGTACCAATGTTAGTAGATTTCCTGCAATTTATTAAAGTAGTATGTGTCATTTGTTTCAGTAAATAATTAATAGTTACTAGAGTTGGAGATAGGAGAGTTTTAGAAATATTTCGTCCGTTTAAGAGCGCGTACAAACTGATTATAGCAGGAAGAGATTTGATTTTTATAGTAGTAGATCAAGTCTTAACGACCTGAAATAAAACACACGAATTTTACATCTTATTGTCGAGAAACTGTACTATTATAAACATAAAAGGATAAACTTTTGTCGATAAAAAAAAATCTTGAAGTTGCATCCAATTTTTTACAATTTTCAATTTATTTCCAATGTTATACGCCCTAGAGCGCCAAGATTTAGGATTATAATTCCAATAAATATTACGAAGTGCATTTACTATTGATTCCTTTTTAAATTATGTATTTTAAAAGTTATTACTGTAAATTATAAATGGCGTTTATTACGTTCTTATTTCGCGTAATACGCTATGCTGTTTTGTACCAAAATGATGTTTTGCGCATGACAATCAGTCACAATCGCTCCATTGAGACGTGAAGACTGTATTTCTGTGCTCCAGGCCGAAAAAATAGTTCTTTGTATGTTTAATATATAAATTATGAATTATAAATGATTGTATGCGTATCGATAAATTATTTGGAGGTGTTAATAATATAATTGTAAGTATGGCCAACAAAAACAATGAGTTTCAAGTTTATTAAAGCATAAACCTTTCTTTCAAATATCGACTTTCACTCTTTATTTTAAAGCACATAATTAACTAGCACTGTATTCCTTCAAGCAGTGACGGCAGGAAGAAGTATATGCAAAAAAAGACGATCCCGATGAATTATGAGATGAGGGAATAGAGAGTGCAACATTTTAAATATTTTGATACTTTAGTTTGCAAATATATATAATATATATTTGCAAACTAAAGCATATAATATATATAATATAGCATCATAAACGACTTATTAATGATAGTATGTTAATTATTTCTAAGTAAATAAATTTCAAGTTATAATGTGCAATAATAATATGTCAAAATATGAAAAATGATAACATTTCAAATTCATTACACATACACTTTATTTGTGAGTAATGAATTCTGTGAAAGAGACTCCGCATAAATATTTTTGCTGGCTTATTTTTTGGGTTCCTTGCCCAAAAGGTAAAAGCGGGACCTATTAACAACGTTCATCTGTCCGTTTGCCTGTCACCAGGCTGTATCTCTTGAACCGTGATTGTTAAAATTGTTAAAACTAGGAGGATCTCAAGTCGTCGCAATCATATTTTTTTAGGGTTCTATACCAAAATGATAAAAATGGAACCCTTTTAGTGAGACTTTCTCCGTCCGTCCGTCCGTCTGTCACACTCGATTATTTCAGTAAGCTATCGAAGCTATCGACTTGAAATTTGGAATAGTTTTAAGAAATAGTGACCCAACGTCATTGAATCATAAAAATTTGAAAATCATTTTTATTTTTATTTAAAAGGGGGGGTAAATCGGATTGTTGTAATTTCAAAATAAGATAACAATATTGAGTGGGGTATCATATGAAAGGGCGTCACTTGTGTATTCTAATACCTATTTTTATTTATTTTTGTGCCCGATAGTTTTTTATTTGTTAGGCAAACTGTTATCTCCGAAGTTTATCGTTCAAAAAATCTAAAATAATTATCATCAATAGAAGTAAACGTATATTTTTACAGAAAAAATAAAATCATCTTTCTAACTTTTATACATTTTTTTGAACCACCAAAAACAAAGTTAGGTTTGTGGTTAGCCAACAAAAGTAAATTAGGAAAAAAAGATGTAAATTATACTCGTAAATTCATGAACTAAAGTGATAATTTTAATGTTTTACTTCTTTCATAGTATGGAACAGATGTGCAAAGAAACGACGATCTTATAGACAATCGTCCAATTTCGAATTGGAGTACATACTGCCACACTTTGTAGTGGCATTAGAAGTCGGTTTTATGAAAACAATTTTTCATTTTTTATTTTATTAAAATAGATAAATAGAAATTTCATAAAGAAAAAAACTCCTTACGCTTCGTTAAAAAGATCGCAACTGGCTGTACCCAGCCAAAAATACCCATCAGACTAGCGCCATTGCTCCGCTGTATTGGGCCAGGAAGGTCCCAAATTGCGGACTGAGATTGAGAATTCGTTTTTATAGTAAGGAGCCCTCAGTGCTCGAGCCCGCACGTACTTGACCAATTTTATTTATTCATTATTTAAAAATTCATCCAATTTGTTATAATTTTGAATGCATAAAGCGTTAAACAGGGTCATCGTGTTTTTAATAGTAGGGAATCCCAAGTAAGGTCGACCTTCACCGAGCTGTTTATTGGATGAAAACTATTTTATATCCAATTTAATACGTCAATAAATATATCGCAAGTGGGTTGCCTAAAAAATTTCAGTCCAGGATATGATTAATTAAGAATTAAAAAAAACCATTGTAACATGGACTCCTATTTGTTACAGTTTAGTTGACATCTTAGTTCAAATTAGATTGGATTAGCGATTCAGGTCGCAAATTGCAATTGTGCTTATTTACCTATGATTTTATTATCCGTTAACTTTCTTTTGCCAAAAAATATAGAGCAGAAATACTTTCCTTAGCCAGGAAAGTATTTCTGGCAAAAAGCACTATTTATAACATCCAATCTAATTTGAACTACGATGTCAACTAAACTGTAACAAATAGGAGTCCATGTTACAATGTTTTTTTTTTAATTCTTAATCAATCCTATCCTGGACTGAAATTGTGTTTTAATTAATAATTTGCATAATCGTGTTTTAGGAATTAAATTGCATATAAAATAGTCTTCATCCAATAAACAGCTCGGTGAAGGTCGTTGTATAGCGGGATCCTAGACTATAATTTTTTCACTTTTCATGCATTTTTTTTTAATTTATATTTACAAATAAATTGTCCTAACCAGTCAACTCTTTTTGTCAAAGATTTGTTGACTTCAGATTATAATGACTGCTAATTTTTGCATGGGATAATTACTGTCGTATCGTTGAATATGAAAATAATAGATGGGTATTTTCATACTCTATGGGTATTTTATGGGTACGATACGTTTGCAAAGAGGACGTCAATATATAATTAACGTTAGACGTTAATTGTATATTGACGTCCCAAGAAGACCTAAAAGGCTTCTCTGAGGAATACTGTAGCTATTAGATTCATGATCGGATTCAAACATCCCAATGTCTTTTTTAATTTTTGTCATGTTTGAATCCGATCATGAATCTATCATGATCGGATTCAAGCATCCCAATGTCTTTTTTAAAATACATACCAAAAAATAAAGTTTAATCGATTGTTTTATTCGCATTAAAAATGATTGAAAAAAGGTATTTAAATTTTTGTATAAAATGCCAAGAATCATTTTTCCAACAACTAGGTATCTGCAATGCACCCGAATTTATCTGATTATCTTACCTATAGTGATCGCGGTTTTGTTGAATTTTGTTGACAGTATTTGACAGTACACGACTTTTTTTTTGCTTTCCGCCCCCTCTTAAATATGGCGTAAAGAAAAATTATGTCCACGCGGCTAAAATGGCAGTCGGCCACGAATGACACAGTTACCAACCACCAATAAAAAAGGATTGTGTGGTTTTATGAAACCACGGTAAAAGTGAAACTTTTGTGGCCTTGGCTGCTCTGACGAGCGCCTTCCCTTTATCCTTACTCCGCGGCTGACCGTCACCGTGAGGCCGTGATACTTGTGGTTTAAAATATGCCTTCTATACATTGAGTAACTAGTATCTCTTATGCTTCTATAAGCTCGACTTCTTCAAACATTACCTAATTACTTGCCAATTAATTCCACCGACTTCAGTGCCCTTCTAACGGAAAAATCTATTACTAGATAATACTTAATATTTTTTTACAAGTTTCATTTATTTACTTAGCACCGAAATATACCTGTACCTAACCAAACTTGACTGTAAAGACGTGGGTATACCTACATGAATAAAAAGACTATAAAACTACAGACTTGCATTTTTCTCTCATACCTTTATGAACCTTCCCATGCGATATAACGCCGTTCCGTTTCAACACGCACGCAATCAGGCACTCTCCGTGTATCGGCGACTCTTTCTGCGGGGAAAGTCGCTTGATTTGTCGCGTGTCGCTCGCCTGCACTTCCTTGAGGCACTCGCTCATGTTACGTTTGAAATCTTCGACGTGATCCTTTACGTCTTCGGGGAATGTACTGTACGACCAATCTGGATTTTTCTCTTCGATTTTTGAGGCTGGCAATGATGCATTTTTAAAGGAGAATGCCAGAAAATGGGCTATATTTGCGTCACTCTGCGTCTGAAGCACGTATGCATGAAGAATCTACTTTCAAATTTTAATATAGCATATATTTATTTTAGTGAAATGTGAACAGGGGCTATAAAAGTATTATAAAAAAAGTAATTAAACGTTTTGAAACATGTGGAACCGCCATGCCACTTATACCTAAAACTTAGAAAATTAACCATTTAGAAAATCTGATTATTAGAAATTCCTTGTCAATATCTTACTAATCTGTTTTTTTACATAATATTGAGAATATTTCCAATGTTTACTGATGATTTGGTTAAGACGCAAGGTATAGCCCAATTTTCATACAAGAATCGGCATTATCTTTTTGGTCTAACACGAAATATTACTTACTCCGTACATAATAATATGACCTTTCTATATGGTCATGGGTTGGATTCCCAACATATAAACCATTTTGGTATTTTAAATTCTTAATACGTAAAAAAACGCATTCATCGTTATCGCAATTGTTAGCAATTTCTGCCCTCCGATTGGCTGACGTAAATCAGGAAATCAATCAGTAGAAAATGTAAACGATTACGATAACGATGAACACGTTTTTCTTACACAATCTATGGGCAGAGATCTGCGGCAGTCTACTACCCTACCGGTAAAAACGCACTGGGAAGCACTGTAGCGTTCTGGTGCGATGCTGTGTAGCAACCGGTGTTACCCCTTTCAAGCAAAAGTCACACGATATGTAACATCTTAGGCTGCATTATCACTTACTATCAGGTGAGATGATAGTCAGGTGCCAGTACCTGCCTATTCTCAGTGTCTTTCAAAATGAATTTACAAAACTAAATCCAACTGAGTTTCTCTCGAGCTCTGCTCAGCCTAAACAGCTGTCTCGCTGCTCTCAGTAAAAAATTAAAAATAATAAGCGGCGTATAAGTTGAACCCTGTGCAGAACACATTTTCGGCAGCCAGCTGAGGTGAGGATATGCATGAGATGACGTACCTATCTGTGTATGTGGCTGCCATTTTTGGTCAACTTAATTGCCGTGCAGGCAACTTAATGTATAATCATTAAAATATGCTAAAATATCAAGTTTTAACTATCTAGATTATTATGAATTCAAGTTTAATAGGTACTCACCGCTTTTGCCACGTTTTGAAATTTTCAAATTATTATTAGCAAGTCTAGTGATAACTGTGTCCTTATCAATTTTATTAATCTTTGACTCATGACCTGTGTCTATCCCCATCATTCTACCTTCTGGTATTTTGCTACTTTCCGTCATTTTAGTATCACAGACAGTAGCATGGAATACTACTAGCAACAAAAATCCTTGCAGCATCATTTTCTTAATATTTTTAGAACGCATGTATTATTTCGTTGGTTTTAAAACGAAAAGCAAGTACTACAGCTCGTTATTTTTAATTGCTGCACTGATTTTGATAAGTTTTAATTGGTTCGTCAACTAACTGTCGTTCGAAAAGTAAGAGTACTTTTGACTTTGTTTGATCAATTATATTTCCGTGAGAAATTTTAATATTATTTATAGTAATATATTTCAAGCTTTAAATAAAATAAAATAAAATAAATAAGTATAATTAGACATTTATTTGTACAATCATATTTTGTGGAAAGATTTTTTTTACAGAAATAACTTAATAAATGGAATGTATAATTTGGCTAGGTGTTTATAAAAGATGAAATTTTGGTACAGTTACTAAAATAAGAATTATAGTTGTATGAATTTCTATACAACATGCCTAATTATATTAATTGATATTTAAAAGGTCTAAAATATATATGAGAATATAATTTTGTAATTATTTAAAGCAAGGCTATCTAAGTAATTATACACTAGGTAGCTATTTACAATATTTTACAATAATCTTATGATATCAGCAATCAGCGTCTATGTGGCAGGTGTCATCAAATCTGTAATGAGAAAAAGACCTTATTAATATCATTATTTTATTAAATATTTTTAATAATATATTTATAATATCATTATTTATAATCCCATACCTTTAAACGATCAATTCTATTACTATATATACAGCTGCTCGTGCTGATTCACTGACTCATTGATCACCTCTCCTAAACAATTTTGTATGAAAAAAAATTTTTTTACTGATCTTTTTGTATAGAGGGGAAAAATTCATTAAGAACAAAAATATGGAGAGAGCTGATGATTGAGGATATCGGAGACGGAGGAAGAGCACGGCCAGAGTATTGAAGATAGGTGGGGGGTGCTCGACCAAATGTCATTTGAAACGTCATCCAATTGCCAGTGAGTTGAAAAAAAATTCAAAATGGCCGCCATTCGAATTTCGTTGATATCTCGGAAAGTATAAAAGATGGAAGAACGGTTTCTTTACAAGATTTGATCAGGGCCCAAAGGTCTACACGATGAATAGAAAAAAAAATTCAATATGGCGGAAATTTTTTTTCCATAGAAAATGTATAGGGAATTTTGAAAGGATTTTTTATGGGCGGGAAGACAGCACGCGGGCCACATGTGGCCCGCGCACACACGCGCCCTACTAGTATTATATATTCTTTATTCATCTATTGGGAAACTACGGTTTTCTCAAATATGGGCCTTTCAAATTGGCGCTTTCGATTTTCGCCATTTTGGCGCTGATTGTTGTGTAACCTGGCGTGAGCGTCTATGGAACTAAAATCAAATGACATTCGGGGGAGGCGCTTCAAATCGGCACAAAAAATGAACTGTTAAACGTATGGAATCATGAATCCAGAGATACATATCAGTGTACAGTGCGACAAGGCTATTTTGGCGCGTGGCCAAAGTCTGAACTAACGCCGCTATCTTGTGCTACTGTTTGATAATTCGCTCTGTCAGTATATCACTAATGTATGTTATGTTGTTTTTGCTTACTATTAACAATTTTAAACTAAAATTGAAGTAAAATTGAGGAGATTTTATTTTATGGCTGCCTCTGTTTTGCAACAGCGCCCTCCTTCAAGTGCCAAGAGAGCCTTGTCGGACTGTATAAAACACTAACTGTGCGGCGGCGAGGTGGGCGTGGTGGGCGCGCAGGCGGCGCACAGCGGCACGGCGCGCGGCGCGGCCAGCGCGGGCAGCGGCGCGCGCGCGCACACGCAGCGCGTGCACACGCAGCGGCCGCAGCCCCAGCAGTGGTGCTGCGGACATATAACATGTTGTAGCAACAAGCACAATATAATATGCCACTTATCTCTATTCTATGGATTAATCATTCTATACATCTAACAGTTCCTTTTTTGTGCCGATTTGTAGCGTCACCCTCGAACGTCCGCGGTACTAAATTGACATTTGTTGGCAGTGACCGTCGTTTTGAATGATATTTTATTTTAGTTCCATAGACGCTCACGCTAGGTTACGCAACAATCAGCGCCAAAATGGCGAAAATCAAGTGTCTTCATTTTTACGTTGTCAGTCAGCGATCCATAGAATAGAGATCAGTGACGTGTAAACATAGAATGCGGCGCCTTTCCCCGGCGCTCTTCCCCGCGGTCGTTTGTCGCGTCAGTACGGTTCGCAGTCGACAGTGTGACGTAATAATAGAGGCGAGGTGCAAACTTAGCTTGACTGGGGAGTAGATGTCAGCCTTCTTTGGTCCAAAACATTGGCAGGCGAGGTTTTGTTTTAACCGAGCGCCCAGTCTCCACGGACTTTTTATCAAAGGGTGGATGTATGGATTTGGGCGTCACATGGAGCGAGTCAGTGTGATACCTTCCGGCTGAAGTGGTCGAGGGGCGTGGAGCAGCTGCACTCGGTGACGTTCTTGATGCTCTTCCAGTCCAGCGCCACCGTGTTCATCTCCGCCTCCAGCGCCGCCAGCGTGGCGGGGATGACGTTCGCGCTGAGTGCAGCGAGTCAGTGTGATACCTTCCGGCTGAAGTGGTCGAGGGGCGTGGAGCAGCTGCACTCGGTGACGTTCTTGATGCTCTTCCAGTCCAGCGCCACCGTGTTCATCTCCGCCTCCAGCGCCGCCAGCGTGGCGGGGATGACGTTCGCGCTGAGTGCAGCGAGTCAGTGTGATACCTTCCGGCTGAAGTGGTCGAGGGGCGTGGAGCAGCTGCACTCGGTGACGTTCTTGATGCTCTTCCAGTCCAGCGCCACCGTGTTCATCTCCGCCGCCAGCGCCGCCAGCGTGGCGGGGATGTCGTTCGCGCTGAGTGCAGCGAGTCAGTGTGATACCTTCCGGCTGAAGTGGTCGAGGGGCGTGGAGCAGCTGCACTCGGTGACGTTCTTGATGCTCTTCCAGTCCAGCGCCACCGTGTTCATCTCCGCCTCCAGCGCCGCCAGCGTGGCGGGGATGACGTTCGCGCTGAGTGCAGCGAGTCAGTGTGATACCTTCCGGCTGAAGTGGTCGAGGGGCGTGGAGCAGCTGCACTCGGTGACGTTCTTGATGCTCTTCCAGTCCAGCGCCACCGTGTTCATCTCCGCCTCCAGCGCCGCCAGCGTGGCGGGGATGACGTTCGCGCTGAGTGCAGCGAGTCAGTGTGATACCTTCCGGCTGAAGTGGTCGAGGGGCGTGGAGCAGCTGCACTCGGTGACGTTCTTGATGCTCTTCCAGTCCAGCGCCACCGTGTTCATCTCCGCCGCCAGCGCCGCCAGCGTGGCGGGGATGTCGTTCGCGCTGAGTGCAGCGAGTCAGTGTGATACCTTCCGGCTGAAGTGGTCGAGGGGCGTGGAGCAGCTGCACTCGGTGACGTTCTTGATGCTCTTCCAGTCCAGCGCCACCGTGTTCATCTCCGCCTCCAGCGCCGCCAGCGTGGCGGGGATGACGTTCGCGCTGAGTGCAGCGAGTCAGTGTGATACCTTCCGGCTGAAGTGGTCGAGGGGCGTGGAGCAGCTGCACTCGGTGACGTTCTTGATGCTCTTCCAGTCCAGCGCCACCGTGTTCATCTCCGCCTCCAGCGCCGCCAGCGTGGCGGGGATGACGTTCGCGCTGAGTGCAGCGAGTCAGTGTGATACCTTCCGGCTGAAGTGGTCGAGGGGCGTGGAGCAGCTGCACTCGGTGACGTTCTTGATGCTCTTCCAGTCCAGCGCCACCGTGTTCATCTCCGCCTCCAGCGCCGCCAGCGTAGCGGGGATGGCGGCATCAGCGCGCTGAACAAACAGACTTTCTCAATGGAATGTCTACTGCCATTTTAACATACCACATGGTCTAACTTTGCGCTGGCCATGCCATAGCGCACAGATCTAGGAATCTCATCTTCTGTATTTAAAACTGTCGGTCATCTCCATTAATTAAAGACTGACATTTTTAAGACGTTTTGTCATGGCCATGGCGACGATGCGCCATCTACTGGACTAGGATGCGCTCTTAGAGTTATTCTCTCTCTCTGTCTCCTTTTGATGCTCTCTTTTCTTTTTCTAATCCAGACTTTTTATAGACAGAGAAAAGTGATCAACAAAAGTAGAGAGATATCTCGTGCGCATGCTGCATAGGCTGGTGTGATGAAGTAGCAGTATTAACGTGAACTCAACGGGTCTGCCCGCGAAATTCAAAATTTTCGTGGTTTTTTGCAATTTGTACGCTAATTAGACATGATAGGCTTATGGCAATCAATTTGCGAGAATGGCAGTATCATCTTTACATGATTATATCAAAATCTTTGCATAAAAATGTGTATCCTAGGAAATTAATCCGAGTATCGAGTTTTATGTAAGTAACTCGCAAATCTTGGACTAATTTCTTTAACTCGACACTTTCGAGCAGAGATTTTTATATAAACACGTGAAGAAGATATTGGGATTATCGCAATTTGACGGCCATAAGCCTATTATATCTTATTAGCTTAAAAATCGCGAAAAACCACGAAAAATTTGAATTTCGCGGGCACAGCCGTGGTGTGCTCCTTAACGCTATGGCATAGAGATAACGGAACTAAGAAGGCGTCCCATTCATTCATTCAGTCATTCTAGCCTAGCTTTGCGTGACATGCGGCGCCATGTTGAGCGCCAAGATTTGCTGTCAAACGTCAAATGTTCAAAGGTGACGCCATGTTATGTGCCACTTTACCATATTGTTTCCTATTTTTAGATCTGACCGTTAACCTTACCTCGGTAATGAGCGGTATTCTCGCTTTAGCCGGCGTGGTGTCGACGTCTTTCAGCGGGTGGTCGTGGTTCGCGCACTCCAGCTCGGAGAGACTCGCGACAGACTCGTATAGCAGCCTGAAATATCAGTGTTGGGTTAGTACAGGTTTTTTTGTACGAATTTCGCGCAAAGCACAAGCGAATCGAATTCCTCCATACATTTACAGCTAACGCCATTTATGGACAGTCACTGACATGCGGCTATCAATAGATGGCGCTGGCTGTAAATGTATAATGTATTTCATGAGAGCTTATATTATCTAAGCCTATGTGAAATAAAGAATTTCATTTCATTTCATTTCATTTCATAGATAAACCTGGGAAACTGCAGAAATAATCTTCGGAAACCATTAATATGAGGTGAATTGGAATTTTTGAGCAAAGATTTTTTTTAAACATGTCATTTACATGTTCATAAACGTTATGCTCGCAAAACTCACTGTCATAAACCAACATAAACCGCAATGGCGCGCGCTGGGAATCTCGAGTGGCAGGTCGCGGATTCGATTCCCATCTTCCATCCCATCCCGATAACATCTTCGGCTGCATCAACACTTACCATCAGGTGAGATTGCAGTCAAGAACTAACTGCATTTTACACTATACAAGTTAGTACTAGACTGTTGTTAGTACTTGACGAAGTTCGCAGGACAAGTTCAACTTACTTGTTATCAATTTGTAGCGCCTCGACTCTGGTGTCAATTTCTACAGTGTCTTCATCTCCATTGCGATAGTTGACGACGGCGGAGTCCCCGCTCTTTTCCGCCTTGCGCCCGGACAGGAGGCTTTTAAATGTTGATATCCTCTGAAATAGAGTATTCTCTAATAAAATAGAAATGAAACGAAATACAAAAATGTATGAAGAACATGTACATTAAAACTATAATAACTTGTGTTACACGACTTTTTTTACTCGATAATCTATTATTCGATTGTAAAATATTGAATATTTGAGAAATATCAAATACTCAATATTTTACAGAATACTCTACTTGTTCCTACTCTGTATTGTAACATCGGTAAGTGGCAACGGCGCGGACCGTGGCGCGACGCGACGGCGCGAAACCGCAACAGTGTAATGTCACTTTACCGAAAGAATATTTTTCGTATGAAATTAATTAATACTGAATTTTGAAAAGTCATAGAACAAAAGTTGTTAGTGTTAATTTAAACAACTACAGGCTGATCTCCATTCTATGGATCGCCAATTGTCAACGTAAAAATGATTTTGCCACTTGATTTTCGCATTTTTGGCGCTGATTGTTGCGTAACCTGGCGTGAGCGTCTATGAAACTAAAATAAAATGACATTTAACAAACATGAATACCTAAATGTCAATAGTACCGTGGACATTCGAGGGTGGCGCTTCAAATCGACACAAAAAAGGGAACTTCAGATGTATGAAACGATTAATTCATAGAATGGAGATCAGTGCCCTGTAATACACGTGGTGCGTCAAGATAAGGTAATAAAGAACAGGGGGGCTACCACCGTGACTTAAAGCAATATTATTGTAATATTGTTTTGACATTTTCATACAATGTCAGTATAGAAATTTTAAAACAATATTACAATAATATTACTTTAGGCCACGGTGGTAGGCCCCCAGGCGTACCTTAGCGAGGTAGTCGATGTGGTGCGTCAACGCTCCCGAGTGCTCCACGGCCGCGGGAAGGATGTCCGCGAGCGACTCGCGCGGGTGCACGCCGCTCTCGTGCCGACAGTACATGCCGCGCCAGAATCTGGACAATAATAACATTATAATTAGCTGCTGCCCGCGGGGCGCGGATCTCATTTTCTGAGAACTCTGAAAAATGAACTTTACGCCTATTGACATAGAGCGTAAATTTGAATGTACTTCAAAACGCAACATGGTCGAAAATCGTAAAATTTAATTTTAGTTTATCGCGATACAATCGAACATTGTTTACTATGTTGAAGGACATTAAATTTTACACTACACCAATAAAAGTAAAGTAATTTTTAATTTTATTTCATGATTCACTACACTCAGTATGTTAAAACCTTACGCGAAACGCTACCCTGGTTATCTACATCGGTGTACTGTGACAAGCGAAAGAGCCCACTGTACACTGACCGGTTCCACGAGTTCCAGAAGCCTGTGAGGCTCGAACAGCTCACCTGATGCTCTGCGGACTGAGGTCCGGTTTGAGCACGTCGGGGTGCGCCTTGGGGTTGTAGAGCGGGTTCTTGTACTCGTTGAGCTGGCTCGCCATGTAGCCCCACAGCGAGAACGTGCGCTCCGACAACCTGCGCTACTCATCTGTAACAGCTCACCTGATGCTCTGCGGACTGAGGTCCGGTTTGAGCACGTCGGGGTGCGCCTTGGGGTTGTAGAGCGGGTTCTTGTACTCGTTGAGGTGGCTCGCCATGTAGCCCCACAGCGAGAACGTGCGCTCCGACAACCTGCGCTACTCATCTGTAACAGCTCACCTGATGCTCTGCGGACTGAGGTCCGGTTTGAGCACGTCGGGGTGCGCCTTGGGGTTGTAGAGCGGGTTCTTGTACTCGTTGAGCTGGCTCGCCATGTAGCCCCACAGCGAGAACGTGCGCTCCGACAACCTGCGCTACTCATCTGTAACAGCTCACCTGATGCTCTGCGGACTGAGGTCCGGTTTGAGCACGTCGGGGTGCGCCTTGGGGTTGTAGAGCGGGTTCTTGTACTCGTTGAGGTGGCTCGCCATGTAGCCCCACAGCGAGAACGTGCGCTCCGACAACCTGCGCTACTCATCTGTAACAGCTCACCTGATGCTCTGCGGACTGAGGTCCGGTTTGAGCACGTCGGGGTGCGCCTTGGGGTTGTAGAGCGGGTTCTTGTACTCGTTGAGGTGGCTCGCCATGTAGCCCCACAGCGAGAACGTGCGCTCCGACAACCTGCGCTACTCGTCTGTAACAGCTCACCTGATGCTCTGCGGACTGAGGTCCGGTTTGAGCACGTCGGGGTGCGCCTTGGGGTTGTAGAGCGGGTTCTTGTACTCGTTGAGGTGGCTCGCCATGTAGCCCCGCAGCGAGAACGTGCGCTCCGACAACCTGCGCTACTCATCTGTAACAGCTCACCTGATGCTCTGCGGACTGAGGTCCGGTTTGAGCACGTCGGGGTGCGCCTTGGGGTTGTAGAGCGGGTTCTTGTACTCGTTGAGGTGGCTCGCCATGTAGCCCCACAGCGAGAACGTGCGCTCCGACAACCTGCGCTACTCATCTGTAACAGCTCACCTGATGCTCTGCGGACTGAGGTCCGGTTTGAGCACGTCGGGGTGCGCCTTGGGGTTGTAGAGCGGGTTCTTGTACTCGTTGAGGTGGCTCGCCATGTAGCCCCACAGCGAGAACGTGCGCTCCGACAACCTGCGCTACTCATCTGTAACAGCTCACCTGATGCTCTGCGGACTGAGGTCCGGTTTGAGCACGTCGGGGTGCGCCTTGGGGTTGTAGAGCGGGTTCTTGTACTCGTTGAGGTGGCTCGCCATGTAGCCCCACAGCGAGAACGTGCGCTCCGACAACCTGCGCTACTCATCTGTAACAGCTCACCTGATGCTCTGCGGACTGAGGTCCGGTTTGAGCACGTCGGGGTGCGCCTTGGGGTTGTAGAGCGGGTTCTTGTACTCGTTGAGGTGGCTCGCCATGTAGCCCCACAGCGAGAACGTGCGCTCCGACAACCTGCGCTACTCATCTGTAACAGCTCACCTGATGCTCTGCGGACTGAGGTCCGGTTTGAGCACGTCGGGGTGCGCCTTGGGGTTGTAGAGCGGGTTCTTGTACTCGTTGAGGTGGCTCGCCATGTAGCCCCACAGCGAGATCGTGCGCTCCGACAACCTGCGCTACTCGTCTGTAACAGCTCACCTGATGCTCTGCGGACTGAGGTCCGGTTTGAGCACGTCGGGGTGCGCCTTGGGGTTGTAGAGCGGGTTCTTGTACTCGTTGAGGTGGCTCGCCATGTAGCCCCGCAGCGAGAACGTGCGCTCCGACAACCTGCGCTACTCATCTGTAACAGCTCACCTGATGCTCTGCGGACTGAGGTCCGGTTTGAGCACGTCGGGGTGCGCCTTGGGGTTGTAGAGCGGGTTCTTGTACTCGTTGAGGTGGCTCGCCATGTAGCCCCACAGCGAGAACGTGCGCTCCGACAACCTGCGCTACTCATCTGTAACAGCTCACCTGATGCTCTGCGGACTGAGGTCCGGTTTGAGCACGTCGGGGTGCGCCTTGGGGTTGTAGAGCGGGTTCTTGTACTCGTTGAGGTGGCTCGCCATGTAGCCCCACAGCGAGAACGTGCGCTCCGACAACCTGCGCTACTCATCTGTAACAGCTCACCTGATGCTCTGCGGACTGAGGTCCGGTTTGAGCACGTCGGGGTGCGCCTTGGGGTTGTAGAGCGGGTTCTTGTACTCGTTGAGGTGGCTCGCCATGTAGCCCCACAGCGAGAACGTGCGCTCCGACAACCTGCGCTACTCATCTGTAACAGCTCACCTGATGCTCTGCGGACTGAGGTCCGGTTTGAGCACGTCGGGGTGCGCCTTGGGGTTGTAGAGCGGGTTCTTGTACTCGTTGAGGTGGCTCGCCATGTAGCCCCACAGCGAGAACGTGCGCTCCGACAACCTGCGCTACTCATCTGTAACAGCTCACCTGATGCTCTGCGGACTGAGGTCCGGTTTGAGCACGTCGGGGTGCGCCTTGGGGTTGTAGAGCGGGTTCTTGTACTCGTTGAGGTGGCTCGCCATGTAGCCCCACAGCGAGAACGTGCGCTCCGACAACCTGCGCTACTCATCTGTAACAGCTCACCTGATGCTCTGCGGACTGAGGTCCGGTTTGAGCACGTCGGGGTGCGCCTTGGGGTTGTAGAGCGGGTTCTTGTACTCGTTGAGGTGGCTCGCCATGTAGCCCCACAGCGAGAACGTGCGCTCCGACAACCTGCGCTACTCATCTGTAACAGCTCACCTGATGCTCTGCGGACTGAGGTCCGGTTTGAGCACGTCGGGGTGCGCCTTGGGGTTGTAGAGCGGGTTCTTGTACTCGTTGAGGTGGCTCGCCATGTAGCCCCACAGCGAGAACGTGCGCTCCGACAACCTGCGCTACTCATCTGTAACAGCTCACCTGATGCTCTGCGGACTGAGGTCCGGTTTGAGCACGTCGGGGTGCGCCTTGGGGTTGTAGAGCGGGTTCTTGTACTCGTTGAGGTGGCTCGCCATGTAGCCCCGCAGCGAGAACGTGCGCTCCGACAACCTGCGCTACTCATCTGTAACAGCTCACCTGATGCTCTGCGGACTGAGGTCCGGTTTGAGCACGTCGGGGTGCGCCTTGGGGTTGTAGAGCGGGTTCTTGTACTCGTTGAGGTGGCTCGCCATGTAGCCCCGCAGCGAGAACGTGCGCTCCGACAACCTGCGCTACTCATCTGTAACAGCTCACCTGATGCTCTGCGGACTGAGGTCCGGTTTGAGCACGTCGGGGTGCGCCTTGGGGTTGTAGAGCGGGTTCTTGTACTCGTTGAGGTGGCTCGCCATGTAGCCCCACAGCGAGAACGTGCGCTCCGACAACCTGCGCTACTCATCTGTAACAGCTCACCTGATGCTCTGCGGACTGAGGTCCGGTTTGAGCACGTCGGGGTGCGCCTTGGGGTTGTAGAGCGGGTTCTTGTACTCGTTGAGGTGGCTCGCCATGTAGCCCCGCAGCGAGAACGTGCGCTCCGACAACCTGCGCTACTCATCTGTAACAGCTCACCTGATGCTCTGCGGACTGAGGTCCGGTTTGAGCACGTCGGGGTGCGCCTTGGGGTTGTAGAGCGGGTTCTTGTACTCGTTGAGGTGGCTCGCCATGTAGCCCCGCAGCGAGAACGTGCGCTCCGACAACCTGCGCTACTCGTCTGTAACAGCTCACCTGATGCTCTGCGGACTGAGGTCCGGTTTGAGCACGTCGGGGTGCGCCTTGGGGTTGTAGAGCGGGTTCTTGTACTCGTTGAGGTGGCTCGCCATGTAGCCCCACAGCGAGAACGTGCGCTCCGACAACCTGCGCTACTCGTCTGTAACAGCTCACCTGATGCTCTGCGGACTGAGGTCCGGTTTGAGCACGTCGGGGTGCGCCTTGGGGTTGTAGAGCGGGTTCTTGTACTCGTTGAGGTGGCTCGCCATGTAGCCCCACAGCGAGAACGTGCGCTCCGACAACCTGCGTTTGCAACAATTTAACAGCAGCCTAACAAATAATAACAAATAAAAGCACTCTTAGAAAACTTCGGAAGAAGACAAATTTGTCCTTCAAAAAGGCCCATCCTTACAAAAATGTTACACAATTTTGAACCAGATACTCTACTCAAGTCTGAATACATAAGTAATACATTACCTAAGGTCTCGCCTGTCCTTCTCGCAGTTGCCGATAAAAGTGCCGTACTGACACGCGTGCGCGTGGTCGTGCAGCGTCAGCAGAAACCGTTCATTGAACTGGAAAGCCTGGAAGAAAATATTTATTTAAATATAATAATACCTTCTTTCCTCCTTTACCACTACTTTTTATAGATATTTGAATCCACGATGACGCGCCCCACTCTGTCAAACTCCACACTAATCGAATGAAACATAACCTTGGATGAAATATCCATACAATGACAATGGGGACACATAGCTCGTAGAACCGACTCTAATAGTTAGAAGAACCCAGTGATGGAAGTGCGACCCAGTACGGGAAAACGTAGCGTTGGCATATCTTCGACTAGATGGAGTGACGATATTAAGAATCGCGGAAAGTCGCTGGATTCAAGCGATTTTCCCTCATGTCGGCACTCCCGGAGTCCCACTGTTTACATACTTACCTCTGGGGCCTGTCTCAGCAGTTGCCACGTGCAGTCCAGCAGTTGCGTGAACACGGGCGAGCGCTCCCGGCTGTCGCAGGCCACGTGGCCGCAGCGAGCAGTGAACTTGTGACCGAACGACAGCCAGTCCTTTTCGATTAGTGCCTGCAAGACAAAAGGAAATAGATGGTAACATGTCAGGATTCTCCGCGGTTCATTTCAGGAAACTCCGCGATGTCTTCTCGTCCAACGTCACTCAGCGGACAATGGAGACTATGCTCGGAGTATCTTTGCGTGATCGGTTCAGAAATGAGGAGATCCGCAAAAGAACCAAAGTGACCCACATATAGCTCAACGTGTCTCCAAACTGAAGTGGCAATGGGCGGGGCACATAGTTCGCAGGACCGATAGACGTTGGGGACCCTAAGTGCTGGAATGGCGGCCACGCGCCGAGAAGCGCAGTGTCGTCAGACCCCCCACCAGTTGGACGGACGACATAAGACGGTCGCGAGGAGTCGCTGGCGCCAGGCGGCACAAGATCGTGGCGTTTGTCGGTCATTTCAGGAGGCCTATGTATAGCAGTGGACGTCCATAGGCTGAAACGACGACGATGATGATGTTAGGATTCCAATCTCAAGCAAAGATAACACATTCACACTCACACTATCACAAAATCGCCGTCTGAACAATCGTAGCCATATGATATTTGCGATCATCACAGAAAGCGGTCGATCGCTCAAATTGAACCAAACTTTAATTAATTATGAGAATAACAGTAGATCGCAAATATGGCTGCTCCCCTTGATTCTGCAAAAATACTTATAACAACGCCGAGCTTACATCTATGCAGCTGATTGATTAGTGCTTGCATCAAAAGTGCAACCAAGGCGTCAATTGGCTGTTGATGGCGTTGCTCGGCTATCGGCGATGGCGGATGCTCCCTCACCTGGTACCCATTGATGGTCCTGTAGTGCGGCTCGAGGCAGATGGCGGCGAGCGAGCACACCTGCGCGGTGCGGTCCCAGCCGTCGCTGCAGTGCACGCACACGCTCACGCCGCTCTCTATGGCGCTCGCGATCCACCACGACGTGTCCAGGATCGATCTGAGGTAGGACAACAGACATAAAACACACACACGCACACAAGGACGCACACACGCATACATGCACGCACAAACACACGTACGCACGCACGCTTGCACACACGCACGCACAGACACTCGTACACATGGACTCCCTGCCGCTTCAGTGCATGCACACGCTCACGCCGCTCTCTATGGCGCTCGCGATCCACCACGACGTGTCCAGGATCGATCTGCGGTAGGACAACGCACACTGAGACACACATGCACACATATACGCGTACAAGGACGCACGCACACAAACATGCACGCACAAACACACACTCGCACGCACGCTTGCACACACGCACGCACAGACACTCGTACACATGGACTCCCTGTCGTTGCAGTGCATGCACACGCTCACGCCGATCTCTATGGCGTTCGCGATCTACCACGACATGTCCAGGATCGATCAGGCAGGACAACGGACATTGACACACACACGCACACATGCACACATACAAGGACGCACGCACGCAAACATGCACGCACCACACGCTCGCACGTTCGCTTGCAAACACGTACGCACAGACACTCATACACAGGAACTCCTAGCCCGTGATAAATAAGTATCATACAACCCACAAAATTGTTTACTTATACTCCTCAACATTGGGATCTGTATAACACACAGTATCAAAGATTTTTTTTTCGATAATTTTTAGTCATTTGCCAAAATTCTTTCCCAGGCTCGATTTTAAGAGGAAACAGATACCTATATTCAAAAAAATTACTCACTTTATATGCTTCAGCCACCCCGAAGATTCCAAACCGCTCAGGAACGATGACATTGTTGGTGAGTTTTGTTCGCATGCTGAAATAATTTTAATAATATGTATTAACCGACATTCTATTGTATATGGTATTGTATCGTTCAGGCCAAGTATAAATTATTATTTTATGCTTGGCCTAGGCATTGTATACAATACCTAAAGCGCTGTCGACCATGTGTGTAAAAGACTGCAACAAGGGAGTGAAGTATAAAATCAGATGTATGACAGCGCCAAATTAGGGACTAATTCGGATCTGTGACGTCTCCAGTGCTGCGGGAAGTGCAGCCTCTTTGCCCATGCGTAGCAAAGCGTGAGCGAAAGCATCCGAGGCTGCGGAGGTCAGCGGGCGGGGGCTGAGCTCCCTCCGCGCCTCCGGCTTAAAAACACTCTAGGGGTAGGATAAACAAACCTGCATGGTGTCGGGATTATGCAGTTCGGTTCTATGACTATTTTGACCTAAACCTACTTAATTCTGCTTACTTTCGCCTAGTAACTGCTTACTTTCGACTAGTAACTGCTTACTTTCGACTAGTAACTGCTTACTTTCGCCTAGAAACTGCTTACTTTCGACTAGTAACTGCTTTCTTTCGACTAGTAACTGCTTACTTTCGTCTAGTAACTGCTTACTTTCGGCTAGGAACTGCTTACTTTCGACTAGTTTTTGCAGACTCTTGCGCATCACGTGTATGTTGCCGATGCCCATGAACTGGAACTTGATGTTCTCGTAGAAGGCCTCGTTCTCGTAGCCCTTGCCGGCCGCGCGGTTCACCATCGCGTTTATCTACAAATATTTTTTTAAAGTGAGAACTTCTTTAGACGCGTTTTATTTTCGAGATGGGAAAAACATTTGGGCACTCTTGAGATGGGTATACCATTAACCGACTGTAGGCATTCCCAGAGTCGTCTTTTTAGATTCAGTACCCAAAGGGTAAAAAACAGACGGATAACGTCCGTTCGTCTGTCACCAGGCTGTATCTCTTGAAACGAGATAGTTAGACAATTGAAATTTGCATAGATTGCAGAAATACATTATGCAAGTAAAATTAACTCTATTTTTTTTGGTATTTGTCACCAGGCTGTATCTCTTGAAACGAGATAGTTAGACAATTGAAATTTGCATAGATTGCAGAAATACATTATGCAAGTAAAATTAACTCTATTTTTTTTGGTATTAGCAATTAACCTCAAAAAACAAAGTTATGTTTGCGGTTCGGTAAAAGTGACTTTTATGGTTTTACTTTTTCTGACATAGTACAGAACCCTCGGCGCGCGAGTACGACTCGCACTTGGCCGATTTTAATTCTATTCACTATACTTTGTTCTAGACACTGATAGCCGATGGTTCAGAACTTGAATGTCTGAATGTCCCCTTACCCTTGGTCTCGTGTCCACGACATACATGTAGCCGCAGTTGGGGTTCGCTCGCCGAATCACGTCCAACATTTGTTCGTCTTCCATACACCTGAAAATTCAATAAACACTTCACTACCAAAGTACGCACTAACACCTTTTGCAGACACTTTAAAAAACATTATTGTTGACCTCCCTGGCAGTAGTGCACTCGGATTCGAAAGGGAGTCGGGAGGTCCTGGATTCGATGCCCAGGAGTGTGGCGGTCGCCGCGCGCGCAGGCACGTAGATCACGCGCGGGTATGTGATCACTCACCGGGCTGAGAACCCGCTGAGCGGCTGGCTGCAGCGCGCGATGGCGGCCTTGTTGTGGTGCAGGTACGCCAGCACGGGCAGGCGGCCGCGGGAGCGGAAGCTGGCGCTGCCCAGGAGTGTGGCGGTCGCCGCGCGCAGGCACGTAGATCACGCGCGGGTATGTGATCACTCACCGGGCTGAGAACCCGCTGAGCGGCTGGCTGCAGCGCGCGATGGCGGCCTTGTTGTGGTGCAGGTACGCCAGCACGGGCAGGCGGCCGCGGGAGCGGAAGCTGGCGCTGCCCAGGAGTGTGGCGGTCGCCGCGCGCGCAGGCACGTACATCACGCGCGGGTATGTGATCACTCACCGGGCTGAGAACCCGCTGAGCGGCTGGCTGCAGCGCGCGATGGCGGCCTTGTTGTGGTGCAGGTACGCCAGCACGGGCAGGCGGCCGCGGGAGCGGAAGCTGGCGCTGCCCAGGAGTGTGGCGGTCGCCGCGCGCGCAGGCACGTACATCACGCGCGGGTATGTGATCACTCACCGGGCTGAGAACCCGCTGAGCGGCTGGCTGCAGCGCGCGATGGCGGCCTTGTTGTGGTGCAGGTACGCCAGCACGGGCAGGCGGCCGCGGGAGCGGAAGCTGGCGCTGCCCAGGAGTGTGGCGGTCGCCGCGCGCGCAGGCACGTACATCACGCGCGGGTATGTGATCACTCACCGGGCTGAGAACCCGCTGAGCGGCTGGCTGCAGCGCGCGATGGCGGCCTTGTTGTGGTGCAGGTACGCCAGCACGGGCAGGCGGCCGCGGGAGCGGAAGCTGGCGCTGCCCAGGAGCGTGGCGGTCGCCGCGCGCGCAGGCACGTAGATCACGCTCGGGTATGTGTCGCACAGCTGTAAATGTAAACCAATAGGCACCAAAAGCAGGCCAGGCGCGCCTGGAATTTTCTCACACAATCTTTCTAAGGGCAGATATCGAAACAAACGACAAAAAAGGGGTGGATGTAGAAAGCTGAGGACAGGATGCGGTGGCGCTCGCTTGGGAAGGTCTATGTTCAGCAGTAGCCATCCGCCGCTGATGTGAAGATGATGAGGAAGTGCGGTAATGACCTCGTAATCCCTGTTGGCAGTGCACAGCACCCACTCGTCGTTGGGCACGTTCATGCGCTGGTACTCCGTCTGGATGTCGAAGAAGTTCCAGCCGGCCGACTTGGGTAGGTCGTCGGGCGTCGACTTGTAGTGGAAGCAGTACAGCTCATCTAGATGAACTGAAATATAAAAAATGGAATTCACAACCGGCCAAATAACCTTTCACGTAATCGCAAGCGAACTAAACGTTAGCGTCCCGTCCGATTGTTCGGCTTTTTTGGTGTGTCACGTCACGCCAACCGAATACTGCGAACGATTATTCAGCTGCTGAAGTATGGGCGCCATACTTTCGTCTTTCAGCCAGATGGTCTAGTAATCTAGAATCTATATGAAATAGGCAGCCGTTAGCAACAGTCAACAATACTTGCATCTATCCTTGCACTTGATATTTTGCTCCCTGAGGTCTTGACCTACCTATACCTTTTGTATTGAGTTTTTTTTTTTATAATAGGTATTAAGTTAAGTAAGTTTTTTGGCTGAATAAAAACTATTTTATGTATTTATCTCAAAAAATATCGACAAATGACCGACGATCAGGGACGATCGCAGGTAATGATCGCTTATGATTATGATAATTGACGACTAGTGATCGATTGCAATCGCCCAACTGGTGTCACAACACTTAGTAAATACATATAGGCCATTGTTATAAGTAGGTAGTTCAGTCCAAAAAGACACGCCTCACTTCTTCACAATCGCTTTTAATATGTTTCATGCGATTTGTGCACCTATACACACACGCGCACACACACACACACAGCTGGGTGCTGCAGAACACAGTCGATAAAAGTGGTGCCATACCGGGTTGGCTGAGCCGGAGCAGGGTCTGATGCATCTCGTGGCAGTCCCTCTCGCGCGGGATCACGAAGAACACAGACTGGAAGGTCTTGGTGCGCACGAGCAGCGGCGAGCCCGTCGTCGTGATGGGCAGACGCTCCACTGACGATATGTGCATGAGGAGAATCTGCAAGAGGAAACGTTTCTGGTAACCACTGATCTCCATAGAGTATATAGAATATACTCTGGATAGCTGACTGTCAACGTAAAAATGAAGACACTTGATTTTCGCCAATTTGGCGCTGATTGTTGCGATTGCTGAGAGAGGCTGTTAACTTTTAGCTGACCCGCACCTGCTGCGACTGAGTGATAGTTTTTTACACTAAGTTAGTACTTGACTGCGATCTTACCTGATGGTAAGTGATGATGCAGCCGAAGATGTCATCGTACTAACTTGGAAGGGATGAGTGAACTCACCCCAACGGTTTCTAAAAAGCATCGCGCCGGAACGCTAAACCTCCCTCCCACACGAATCCGAGCGCGCCACTACGTCAGGGAGGTCATCGAAATGGTGGCTGAGTGGTTGTTGAAATTTCACAAAACCCTTTCTTGTCTTGTCTTGTCATAGAATGAACAATCTCCTAGCCACTACCCAAGTTCAAAGGTTGGGCTAGGCAATTATAAGTCAGTGATTGAAAGACGTCGCTTTCATTTAGAGTAGAGTTGTATCCACTGGAATGAAAACTAACTTCTCTGATCTGTGGATGTAGTTTGCTTTTCGCTTGAGACACTGGAATTAACCTATCATAGAATTGCTGGATGCTTAGAACGAATAGGCATGTAGGAACACTGCTAGGGTCTTCATAAGCTCAGTGGCTATAGCTTGGTAACTTCGTGCGGGACCCTCCTGCGGGGTGACAAAAGAGACTGCGGGGGACCGGAAGACGCGGTAACGCATACATGCAGAGAAGTGTCCTCTTCCCCGCTACACCGCCCGCTAACCGCTGACATCTAAGTTCCTTGCCTCCCCCACCGTCTGTCACCCCGCAGGAGGGTCCCTCACGAAGTCGCCAAGCTATAGGTGATAACTCAGTGAGTGAGGATTATTTTTGATATACCAAAATATATGAAAACGGTCCATATTACTTACCCATGTCTCCTTTCGCATCTCATGATCAACGAATATAAGGTGGGTGGTGGCGAAGTAAAGCGTGCCTTTGGACGGGTTGCGCAGGTTGTACTTATCCAGCAGCTGGACATTCTCCAACTGAATCAAAACCACCTCTATTTTAATCGATTAATCGAGAAGAAAAGCAGTTTAAAGCACAGTGACATTTTCAGTATTGGGAAACACAGCCATACAGAATTACAAATGTTTTCAACACACTTCCTCAAAAAGTGGCTCTAATTTCACCGCAAATAGGCACATAATGACATCTATAATCGCAAACTTTGACTTTTTCATTACTATTATTCACTGGTGAGTTAGACAGAGTTTTTTTTTATTTTATCTACTAAATAAAATTATTTTTAGTATTATTTTATTCACAAGTGTGTTGAAAAACGTCGTATGATACTCGTGAGTGTTGATGATTACCGTCCACGGCTATCTTAAGACCCTCACCTAACGGCTCGGATCTCAATGGCGCCTCAGCGGTAATCACCAACTTTACTCCCTTGTTCATCCATATATTTCCAGAAGCAAGTGTTTGTATTTTTTGTAAGCAAAAGTTTTCAAGACACCCGAAGTGATTAAAAACTTTGTCGTTGTTGATGACTTTTGACATTGTTAATTTTTACTGAAATATTAATTTCATTTTTGACATGTTTATTTTACATAACAGACGTTTGATTTCTTTATGAAAAACATTTCAGGATATTACGCCCATTTGTGGTCATCCCAAATACTTTTACGGAAACAGTAACGTGTAAAATAATTTAAATTTCTCACAGAAAATTAATTATAGATATGATATAGATAGAATATGGATAGATATGGAAAATGTAAAGGTTCATCGAGAAAACTTGGTATGGAACCATGTTATTGTACAGGTGCAGTTAAAAAGCAGTTGAGTGCAGTGGCAGGTTGTTCTGATGACTTGGCCGCAGTATCCGCGCTTCCTGACCAATGGTTGCCCAGACACTGTTGCCCTATTCTAACAAACTACCTAAAAGAGCGAGAACGAAACCATGACAAGACACTCGAAGATTTATTATCAGATGCAGCCAAAGTTAATAAAGATATTAGCGCGAAAATAAGGGACATTTCCGAAATACTGCTGTCACACATTAAAGAAAATCAAAATGATATACATTGTGTCGTACAAAAGTTCCATCCTGAACAAGATGTTCTTTCAGTAGAAGCTCGAAATGAGGCGCTCAAAGAAATCAAGAAATTGTTTACAGTAAGAATACAGGATCTTGCAAAGTTTAAACAAGAAGCACTAGGATTAGAGAGAGAACGCATTGAAGGAATAAGAAGTGCAATGAAAGATAAATTTCAACGTCTGATTGCAATTGGACATAAAACTCCTAAAGATTTGCTTCACGATTTCGATGATAGAATGTATGAAATCAATGCACAGCTACTGAGCAATTCTAGAGCTTACATAGAATTAGAGGCTCAGTTGAGAGTACAGCTAGATGAAAGTATAGTACGAGCACGATGTAAATTAAACCAGATGTGTCTTAAAAAATCTGAAATTGTTAGATGCCAAAGTGCTTTGCCCTGGACAAAGAATCAGCCTTCTCAGAAGAAATTTGATAATGCTAATGGTAAAATCGTAGACGAATCCGGCGATAATTCACAAGGAGTTATTGTCAATATCGAAGAATTTAAAACTTGCGTGGCCCAGATAGTAGAAGCGTACCGTAAAGCAATTTTAAAAGTATTTTCAGGGTTTTCAAGTCACTTGGATGATTTACACAAGGATATCGGTTTTCACAGTCTAAAAACTGACAAAAGCAGATCATCTGCTGTTAGTTTGGAATTACATAATATGATCGGTCGTGCTCTTAAGCGAATATCAGATAGTAGCGTACAGATTAAAGGTTCTATTTATAAAGATTTGGAAGAAATGGCCCGCAACGATGTCCTACATATGCAACAGAGCTTATTTTCATTAGGTAACTGTCTACGTGACACTTACAAGATATTATTTGATGCTAGTCACATCTGGGATGCTCATATATTACGCTCCGCACTCGTTCAAAAGCTAACTGTGGCTGCAGTGGAAGATATGCAGAACATCCACGATGCAACGGAGCTCGCGAACGAAATCTATTTTAATATTACATTGGAGCAACTACGTTACGCGCCCGAAGTTGACAAATTGCAGCATAACTTCGATAGCGCTTCGAATATGTTAAAAAGAATTTCAGACATGAACTTGAGCCATAGCGAAAGCGAAATCTTTAAGCTTGAGGAGTATATGAATTTACCTGCAATTATGGCCAACGTTTTGTTAGCGGAATGCAATGTTTTTTTAGCCGATCATCCTAAAACTGTTCTTGAACGATCAGGGAGTTTTACAAGTCCTGCCGGTGTTGGATCCCCTAATCCTAGATCGGCGTTTTCTCTACGCGCGCCGTTACCGAGAGCTATACTACAAACTGAACTTCAAGAAGTGGCCTTAAACAATTGGAAGAACGGTTTTATCGATTCGTTTGTACACAATTTACCTACCGTGTCAGAGGAATTGAAACGTCAAGCTCAGAAGTGGGTGGTCGAACGGAGGCTGCAACTGAATATGCGATATTCTTTGAAGTGTATGTCCCACAGTATACGAGAAGAACGTGTAAAAACTGCCCGAGAAACTCGTTTGGCTGAGCTTGTATTCCATGAGGAACGTCTTAATTCACACTTGGCTGCTATATATGACCGTACCGAAGGTCTCCCGCATAAAGCGTCGTCGTTAGCATTGGACGCTCCAGAATTGTACCCATTCTCCAAGTGGATTAAAAGCATCCAAACTGATATGGACGATCTGTTATCTCGCAACCCTGAACAAGAAGTGAAGAAGTTAAAAATGTTGAGTTACGCATCACGCTTAGTAAATCACAGGAAACTATTCCAGGAGTCTCTAGACTCAGCTATAGAAGGGTATAGAAAGAACCTAGAGCTGGAAATTCACGTGGCAAGGATCGCGAACTTTCGTTTCATGTCACAGCTTAAACTCTTTTTTGAAGGTGGCAGATATGCTGCGGGTGAAGCAACCAAAACTTGTGCTGCATTAGTTAAAGCTGCTGACGCTTTGGAGGCGTGCAAGCGGCGTTGCATGGACGCTTTAAATGCCCGCCGGTCTCAGTTGCTGGCGTTGGCTGATCAGCAGATGTTGCCAACTCAGCGTATTGTTGAGGAGGGGTGTGAATCTTCTAAGAATGAGAAGAAGTCCCTTCGGCTTAAGAAAAAGTAAAGTAACTATAGAATGACCTATATTGCTGATTACAAAAATTAAATTGTATTTGTTTTTAGTAAACTTTGTGAGATTTTGGGAATGTTTACTTTTCTAAAATTAATAAACCAATAGGGTAGTGACCCTATTGGCTTAGCTCAGTGGTGTTTATTTAATTCCCAATTAGCAAAATTCTTTAGTGTAAGATAAACATAAAAGTTTTAGTTTTTGTGCGTCTGACACGAATACAGCTCCGAAATTATACATTAAATTGCAAGGTTTCAGAAGATATTCTAACAAGATAGAAAGCTTAAACTCAGAACTAGGTACTATATAAATACTATATAGATCGACTCCCAAACTTGGAAAGGTTATCAAACTTAATACTAACTTAAACTATTATGGAACTAAGTACTAAGTTAGTCACGGGTAGCGTTACGCTACGTAGACTTCGGGAGATAACTTGTCTCAGATAAGTGACTTTTCTTCTCTGAACAATTTTACGAAGAATTTTCCACTTTATCTCACATACCTTTTATCGACTGTAATTCTGAGCGCGCGTGGAATTTTATAGCTCGTACCTGGTATCTTATAATTTTACTCGACTATTAAAATCCTACATTCTTAGTAGTCGGTACTCGGTATTTGACTTGTCATTGAGTATGTATGAATGTTTATGAACTTAACTGTGATTTCACCTGTTACCTAAATCTTTGAAGGAAATAACAATTTACGCCACGGCCTCGGGCTTGCCTCGGGCCTCCCAAACCTAAGAAATAAGAAATAATAAAAACCCAAACTGGCTGGTAATCTGCCGGGGAATAAATGTGTGATACGAGAATAAAAGTGATTTTTCAATTTTTTTTTTTGTCAAAATATGTCGCCATAACAAATAGTTTTCTCACGTCGCGATTTAAAAAAAATATCCCAGTAAAGTACTTATTTATCCAGTATACATATAAATTAAATAAAGTCCTGCAATAAATTAAGAGAAGTCACCTCTGTTAACCGCGCGCTCCGCAACATTTATCTTCATTGGAAGCGTGATTAAATAAAGGCACCTCAGCTACATATTATAATCGAACACGAAGCACATTATCTATAATTAATATTTATAACGTAGCGAGATGATGACGCAAAAGCTAGATACAATTTAAGGCCAGAATATTGCATTTTTGCGACATGTTTGGGCGGTCAATAGAAGCTTAACCACAAGTTTCGCCACCTTTGTCCCCCGGCCGCCATCTTGGAAAAAGGGGTGAAAACGCGATGTCTCGGAAACTATTTTTTTCTATCATTTATGTTTATTACAATTAAATAATATTTTTAACAATGTTCCTAAATAAAAATTAAAAAACATGTTTAAAAATATTAAAAAATTGAGTCCACCACTGGTCGCGGAGCCTTAACGACCCAAGCTACCAGTGGTCAGGGTTCAAGAGTGAGGAACCTCCTCACAATGCGTGCCGTTTCCAGGACCACTGCTTTCTGTATACGGTCCTTGATCCAACAGTTGAGCGAAAGCTTCTTAAGATGTTGGTCGAAGTTTTTCGCTATAAGACCGTTAACTGAAACGACTATCGGAACAATAATCGTCGAGTTCACACTCCACATGGCGGTAATCTCATGAGCAAGGTCTAAGTACTTTGATAATTTTTCCTTCTCCGCTTTCATGAGATTCTCATCATGTGGAATGGTGATATCCACAATTATTGCACGGCGCGCCGAACGGTCGACTATTACTATGTCAGGTCTATTGGCAGCAATATACCTGTCAGTTATAATCGACCGATCCCAGTAGAGCAATGCACTACTATTCTCCAGAACTGACGCAGGGTCGTACTTATAGTACGGTATCTCAACATCTACGAGGCCATACTGAAGAGCAAGTTGTTGATGGATGATCTTGGCTACTTGATTGTGTCTGTGCAAGTACTCACCATTAGCAAGATGGGAACAACCGGAAACAATATGCCTGAGGGACTCCCCAGGACGATGGCACGCTCGACATATGTCAATAGTGCCATCTTTCATAATATGTTTCCGATAATTCCTCGTCTTGATAACTTCGTCCATAATTGCACAGACAAAACCTTCGGTTTCCCCAAAGAGGTCTCCGAACTGTAACCAAGATACAGAAGCAATGGGATCTACATCCGGGCCCATCAGGGCCCTGTAGAATCTGCCATGCAACTCTTTGCTCTTCCATATCGCCATGCGTTCCGAGGTACTCAGCACTATTGGCTTGCGCCAATTCGTTTTGCCTAAGGAGAGTGGAGTAAGTAAGTATTTTTATTATTTATGCACCAACATAGGAAAATAGACTAAATAAAAATTAATGCATAGGATAGCTTATCTCTGAAGAGATTTCTTCCAGCTACCCTAAGTGTGAGTTAGGTGAAGAGGAAAATGAGATAGGTCTGAGCTGCAATGAGTCTTACACAACATTTGTAAAGACATAATCTGTAGCAAATTGTTTTGCCTACAAATATGTTTATATCTTTTTGCCCTAAATTGGAAACTAATTCAAGTGTGTAACTATCACGGTTTACGAGATACGTCAGCCTGATGACAGGCGGACGGACGGCGAAGTCTCAGTAATAGGGTTCCTTTTTTATTTTTTGAGTGCGGAACCATAACTCAATCGGTGACCGGGAAGTGGATCGAATTTATGTTGCAAGATTTGATTACAGACAAACAAACAAACAAGCATAGAGGTACGAGTAGGGTGAAACTAAATAAAAGCGTATAAAAAAATGACAGAAATGTTTTGGTTTAAAAAAAAACACTCCCGATAAAATGAAAAATACACGATTTCCCTGAATCTCGTGTAGACCATAAGTTTTCCAGCTCACGTAGAGCGGGCGAGTGGCGTTAATTTCGAAATATCATCGACCTATCGAGCCTCCCGTCCTCATTCCTCACTGTAATATCTAATCCCGCATTGGTATTCCTTCAACGTCAGAATACCAGAATATTTCTCCATCTTTAGGTTACCAAACCAAACTATAACAAAAATAGTTCCTGATAATTAATAGCAATCTGTTATCTATATGTTTTTGTTAGTGTTTAATACACGAGGAATTAAATTATTAGTGTATCAAAATTATAGCTGCCGGACCTTGAACCCGCATCCTCAGTTATCGCGGCTGGGCGCTCTACCAATTGAGCTATGGGAGCAACTACCGCTGACATCATAATTTCGATACACATTGTTTTCAGTCCATTTTCAGTCATAAGCAGACTGCGGAGCTGACGACCTCCGTGGTTGAGTGGTTAGCGTGCCGGTTTTCAAGGCGGCGCCATCTCTGAGGTTCCGGGTTCGATCCCCGGTCGGGGCAATGTAGAAGTTTTCTACATTGTCTCGGGTCTGGGTGTTGTTTCTGAACCTTCGTTGTTTCTGATTTCCATAACACAAGTGCATAAGCTACTTACTATGGGATCGGAGCAATGTATGTGATGTTGTCCTCTATTTATTTATTTATTTCTCTATTGGGAAACTACGGTTTTCTCAATCCAATTTCAAAGGCCCATAATTGTTGGGCCCATATTTCAAATGGAGCTAGCTTTGAACGAGAGATGAATACCTTGCCCTTATTATTACAATTTATATTTTTGTTACAGTGTTCAAGTCCCATTGGCAGCGATAACTTTGATACACTTATCATTTATAATCTGTAATCAATGCTTTTCACAAGCAGGTAGAACTTAGAAGAGGAACGTTATAGCAGTATTATATACCCGACTGCAAGAAGGGTTATGTTTTTTTAGTCTATAGTGTTGGGTTGTGAACGTTATAGCAATTAGAGCAGAAAATATCGCGAGCGATGACCTATTATAAATCTATGGCAGAAAATCTGAATGGTTTTTTTCTGTATTAGGTACTAGAAATGTATGACTATTTTTTTAGGGTTCTGTACCCGAAGGGTAAAAAACGCTGTCCGTCCGTCTCCAGGCTGTATCTCTGGAACCGTGATAGCTATTTAGCTACAGACTTGAAATTTGAATGCAGGAACACCGTCCAACATGAAACACCACAAACAAATTTCCAACACTTTCTTCGACGCACGTTTCATCCCGACACCGAAAGGAGAACATCCTCAGGAGATGTTGACTTCACAATACGAAATGAGGTTATGTATTTGACTTGTATGCATATGTTTGTTTGTCCGTGATTTTCTCTAAAACTTAGTAGGTATACTTAGATCAGATTTTAACGAGAAAGTTTACATTCGGTTGATGTTCATCTGCGAAAATAAAACTCAGTTCTTACTTATTGTCTGCGAAAGGTATATTAACGTAAGGTATTACTTGTATTTCTTCAGGCGTACATCTACCTTAATCCTTTCGTTTGGGCATATTCATTTACAAAGGTCGCCAGGTTGGCCCGGGCGCCGAGGCAAAGTAACCATAGCAACTGGAATTTCCTCTGTACAAAGCGGCATAAACTTGTAAGCGACTAAAAGTTCCACTGTGGAAGTAGATTATAATATTATTTTTTCTGAGAAATATAGGTAACATGGTTATTTTCGATAACTATATGTATAAATTATATACTTTTACTTATAAGTAAAAAAGTGTGTTCATGTCAAAGATTTAAATCGCTAGACAGACCTACCTTTGCGCACATCAAAAACGTCCACAACCATGTTGAGTGCATTGAGTGAGAGAGTTGAGTGCTCTCAGCATGCTGTAGTTTCACTAGTGACATAGAGAGTGACAACGTGTCGCACACAATACAAAAACGTGGACTTTTTTGAGGTTTAGGGCTCATCTAGCGATTTAAATCTTTGGTTCATGTGAAATTCATTCAAGTAAAGAAAGCTTGAAGTTCTAACAAGTATTTGTATGAACTCGAACTCCCGGCTACTTTGCTAATTACTTACTTGTTAAACAAAATATTCATCAAGTTTTTAATTGTACCGAATAAATCTATAATATTGGTGCCGGGAACGAAGAAAAGAAAAAAATACGAGTAATATTCATAAATGAGAACAGAAAATTATTTATGTTGGTATATTATATTGCTCGAAGTATTGACCACGATTTGGCAAAAACACAGTTCAGAAATCAACTGACAAGCAAGAGAACACCTACTAAGTATAAAATCGATAAAGCTAGCTAACGCTCAGTCGATTTAACTTATTCACTCATTGATCACCTCTCCTGAACAATTTTGTATGAAAAATTTTTTTTTCAATGACCATTTCGTATAGAAGGGCGAAATTCATTCGGAGGAAAAATACGGAGAGAGCTGATGATTGAGGAATTCGAAGACGGGTGAAGAGCACGCTAAGGTTATTGAAGATAGGTGGGAGGTGTTCGACCAAATGTCATTCAGAACGTCATCCAGTCGTCAGTGAGATGAAAATAATTTCAAAATGGCGGATTTAAAATGGCCGTCATACGAATTTCGTTGATATCTCGGAAAGTATAAAAGATGGAAGAGCGGTTTGACAAGAAGTGATCAGGACTCGAAGGTCTTTTCGATGGATAGACGAAAAATTCAAAATGGCGGAATTTATTTTTCCATAGAAAATGTATGGGGACTTATAGGCGGGAAGATAGCACGCGACCTACTAGTTTATTATTATATACCTAGGCGATATTATTATACTTTCACCTTATCAAAATCATTGGATATTACCTGAGCTCAAGTGGTAAGATAAAGCTACGAAAGTCGAAACAGTGTAGTGTACATAACATAAGCAAAACTCATGTTTATTTCGCGCAGTAGAAGCTAGGAATCTGGTGTGGCCACAGAATCCGAAGAAACAGTCAAGTTATAGCAAAGTTCAACAAGCACTTTATAGTCGTACAGTAGCTACATAGGATAGTTGTATGTAGGTACTGCTGTAGCGGTCACCAACAGAGTTCCGAAAGATGTGGTAACCAGTCCTTTAGTACGACACTTACGTATTTTTCGACGACCGTTCAATAAAATCAAAAACATCGCTTATTTCAAGAAAGACTGAAGGATGGGGCCTTATTTTAAATCAGGATTTATTTGCCATTCCTTAAAATAACATGATGGCAATTTCTGAACTGTATGATGGCTAAACAGTGATAACAAACAATATTAAAGATATAAAGACGAAGATGAAAAGAAAATAATATATTACTTTTCTCCGTATTTATATTAAAGTAGGTACTTTTCGTAAGCTCTCTTACGTAAATGGGATTCAGAACTTCAAAACGAAATTGTTGTACCGGCGGCGGCGAGTACTTTTAAGAATGGTATATTTTATTTGTGGCACAAAGGACTCACACGGTTTTTATATTTTATCTTTAACGTGTTTTTAACCGACTTCAAAAAAAAGAGGAGGTTCTCAATTCGTCGGAATCTTTTTAATCTTTTTCTTCTGTTATTGACTAAGAGCCAATTTGCAAATAGCTTATACATATAACCACAAACTCGACTCTCGAGTCATATCTCTTGAAATTAAATAATTATACAGTTTGGAAACAAATCCCTAATTTCTCTCACACTTAAAATATCAGGGTTTGCCGATGTTGGAAGCAATAGGGAAATTTTCCTCCAGTGAGGTGTTATGCCTGAGAACCGCTTGTAATAATCTGTTGTTTGCGTACAAAAACATGAACTTATTACCAGCGGTCCCCAGGCATAACACCTGCCTGGAGGTAAATTTCTCTATTGCCTCCAACACTGGTAAAGTATTTCGGACATGCAATGAGAATTTGTGGCTACTGGTTGAGCCACTTCATCTTCAGGCCTTCAGCAGGCAGGCAGGGAAATTTCCCTCCAGGCAGGTATTATGTCTGAGAACCGCTTGTAATAATCTGTTGTTTGCGTACAAAAACATGAACTTATTACCAGCGGTCCCCAGGCATAACACCTGCCTGGAGGGAAATTTCCCTATTGCCTCCAACACGGGTAAAGTAGTTCTGACGTGCATCTGTGGCTTCTGGTTGAGCCACTTCAACTACAGGCCTTCAGCAGGCAGGCGGGAAAATTTCCCTCCAGGCAGATGTTATGTCTGGGGACCGCTTGTAATAATCTTTTGTTTGCGTACAAAAACATCAGCAACACTGGTAAGGTGTAGCGGCCCTACCAGCCCGTGAAATTCAAATTTTATTTAGTTTTTCGCAAATATTACACTAACTACACATTGTAGATTTATGGCAATGCATTTTGCGGGCCTACTTTTTATGCATCTACATGTTTTTAATAGAAACTTTGCTCGAAAGTTCCCACTCATCTCATATTGGTTCCCGAACGATAATTTTTTGCAGTTTCCTAGATTTCGAGCTATCGGGAACCAATATGAAGTAAATGAGTATTATTGAGCAGGGTTTTTATGAAAAACATGTAGATGCATAAATGTTGTGCCTGTAAAACTCATTGCCATTAGCCTTCGATGTATAATTAACCTACTATGAGCGAAAAACTAAATAAAATTTGAATTTTCGCGCCCGGATGATACCCATCGCCCTTAAGTACATAATATTTATGATTCACGTCATGATAAGAAACCAATCGACCGAGCCAGTACAGAGAATTTTGAAAAAGTCTTATAGTTTTATTGAAATTATACCCAGATGTATAAAAACCATTTTACATCGGGTATAGTCTAAAATATACGCGAGATAATTCTAATCCCTAATCAAGTAAACAAGTCACAACTTCCCTATTTAATAATGCACAAAGGCCAGAAGTTAATCCTGTCCCGCAAAGCCCCGGCCTTATAAACTATTCAGCAGAGAAAGAGGACGACTGTTTATTTGTGCTAACAAAAGGGCGTGTTCTGATTATGAAGAACGTTGGGGACAAAATATGTAAATCCACTTGTCTGCACAGGACAGCATTACTAAGCAATGCAGGTTTTATTCTAATATTTTTATTATTCATTGTTGTGACTTGTGTATCAAAATTATTACCGCTGTCGACGGCAATTGAACCCGCGTCCCCCAGCTATCGCGGCTGTGTGCTTAATCACTGAGTTATTGGGAACAACTGTCGTGGGCATGATACGTAATTACGTATGGACATTTTTGTTAGTCAGGTCAGGCCGTTCACTTATCATGTGATCGAAGAAACTACAAGTAGGCGTGTCGACGTACTATTTTCAGACAGCCGTCGTACGCCGGCTACTTCGCTCGCATTAGTTCTTGTACGGTCTGTTTTACGCGCTGCGTGCGCCCAATGGCGAGGCAACCTTAGTAGAATGAGATAAAGTTACGCAATAGAAAGAGAGCACAACTTTGCGTTTGATGCGTGTTGTTTACGAAGGCGGGGCCATACGCTATTGCAAACTGAATTGTACCTTTTGTGTCAGCGCTAGTCGCTATTTCTTTAAATTATCTTTCGGAGCGAGCCTTCTGTACCCTATTATGTATTCGGTGGTTCAGTACTACAAGTAAAGGAACAGAAATTTCATAATTAGTAGGACAGATTAATTTGTTATGCTATAATCCGCTACTTAAAAAGATTCTGTATGGTACACTGACCCGAAATCCTTAGTTTATATATCAATGAGTCCTACAGTCAGTTTTCACTATCCTGATTTTAGTTGCCACAAACGCATTACCTCCGCTGTCCGCTAGTCCCGAATCCAGAATTTATTTATACCTACCAAGTTTGATGGTAAAATTAATTATCTAAAAGCTCCATTTAATTGTTCCAGTAATACCTATCGACGTTAATTACATACTCCCACAAGCCCATTACCAACATTTACCCAACAATGCAGAGCTTCCACGACGAAAATAGGTTTAAGTATACCCTTAGCACAGTTTGAGCACTCGCAAATCGCAAACGAAATGTTTTCATTAGAAAGCAGAAAATTGTAGCAGAGCTAAGCTTAGTCACCCAGGTTTAAATGACGAAGATCCTTGGAAGAATGAGTATTAACCTCTGTGTGCTTACAAGAAACTATTGTAATCTGTTATCTGACGTATAGATATTTAAATACACGAAGACGCGCCCCACTCTGTCAAAATCGCTATGTTTCATTCGATTCGTATGGAGTTTGACAGACTGGGGCGCGTCATCGTGGATGAAAATATCTAGGTATACCAGTTATAACTTTTAAAACACAATTGTCAACAAGATTTTTTTCAAACCGAGTTTTTGGAGCGTTCTTCTCCGTGCAAAACAGCTTTCCAAATGTGTCAGGAGAGCTTAATATTTCTGCAAGTTAGGTAGGTATAAATAAAAGATTTTGATTTCATTATAAATGAAAGATTTTGATGAGACATTTCGATTTCAATCGACTTGTTGATAAAAGGCATCAGCCGATTTGAAATGCTTGATAATATGATAACTCGACACGCGCAAACGAATCTTACTGAGATTAAGTCTGTGAAAATTGTAAACCTGTATTAAGGGTGGTACCAAACTATTCTCGCATATCCAGTAATTGGAGAGCACCGAGATCACCCGTCCTAATAAATGACGTTAAACGAAACTGACAGAATATTTCACCCCGAATGGATGGTAAGTTAAGTTGGAAAATCATTGCCATATTCGATACTTATACACATTGATACCTTATATAAAAATGCCCTTCTTCAGTACTGGTCATTTCAAATAAAAAAAGTTTGTAATGGCTCTGTATTCTAAATTCAAATTAATTTTGTTTTAAACCATGACATTCTTTTTACAAACTCAGTCTTTTGTTTTTTGAATTAGCGTTGTATTTTCATTACATTTGAATATTTTGCGTCATAATGAAAACTTTAAAAATTCGTGTAAGTATGGAATATGAGTTCCATCGTGGCACCAACGCGACACAAACGGCACGTAACATCAAAAACGTTTATGGAGAGAACTGTACAAACGAACGCACAACCCGTTATTGGTTTTCCCGTTGTGGAAATTTTGACTTGAAAAATGAAGCTCACGGTCGTCCGAAGACTTTGGTCAACAATAATAATGAATTAAAGGCGATTGTGGAAGCGGACGAAACTCAATCTACAGCTGAGCTAGCAGCAGCTTTTGATGTAAGCATCAAAACAATATTGATCCATTTGCGACAAATTGGCAAGGTAAAAAAGCTTGAGAGATGGGTACCCCACGAACTTTACGATCACCAGCGCAACGTACGCGTCAAGACCTGCCTTGCGCTGCTCACCAGACAAAAAATGAAGGAATTTTGAAACGAATTGTTACGTGCGAAGAAAAATGGATTTTGTTCGACAATCGAAAGCGCTCAGCAAGTTGGTTAGAACCTGGTTCAGCACCAAAGCAATGCCATAAACCAAAAATGACCCCTAAAAAGGTGATGGTCACTGTTTGGTAGTCTAGTTACTAGTGCGGGTGTAATTCACCACAACTTTTTACAAAACGGCATGAGCATTACAGCAGATGTGTACTGTGAAGAACTGGAGAGAATGATGGAGAAGCTTCTACATCTGCAACCAGCTTTGGTCAATCGGTCGTCCCCACTGCTCCTTTACGACAACGCGCGACCCCATACTGCGCAACAGACAGTCTCCAAGCTTCAAGAGCTGGGGTTGGAAGCTCTCCCTCATCCGCCATACTCACCAAACCTTGCACCTACCGACTATAACTTTTCCCAAAATTTAGACAACTTTTTAGTGACATGATTAGGTATACTGACTTATACGTATGTCTTACATAAGTTAGCACAGACTAAAGTTACAAGACTAAAGTTAATAGGTAAGCTCACAATAATAAGCATCAGATAATAAAATTCTACAGCCATTCGTAATCTCATCTGTTCCGACTCCCGAACCAATTAAAATTTTATCCCCAGCCATCCCAAATGTCAAGCGCCGTGAAGTCTTAATGTCAAATGTCAACCGTTTTATATCCCTTGTCCTAGTTATACGGAGTTTACTCAATACGAAACACGTTCCAGCTTTGCACAGATTAATACAATTTATACAGAGAATAACTCTAGCATTTTTAAATAACGGCGGAGTTTGTTACTCGTATTTGAATTCATTCAATTTTTACATCATAATGCGCCGTCAATGATAGAAATAGACAAAAAGATGGTCAAAAAACTAAACCAAGGCTATCATTTCAAAATATTTTTAAACACAAGCCTTTATACGTTTTACTCATATTTTTCTCAGCATTCAGACCCTGATTTCCATCTAGCACCAAAATACTCGTCAAGACGAATCAAATGAGCCCAAACTCGAGGTTATTTCGTTTAATTACCGAGTTCCAATGGCCACTTTCCAGTTCCATCATCAGATCAGCTCCATGTAACTTTACATTGTCATCCGAATTAATGCATAATTTGAGCTCAATCGGTTACCGCGACGAAGATCAAAAACTTGCAAGATTTGATTACAGACAAACGAACAACATTGGGACAGGTGGAACTAAAAGGCAAAAAGAGATTATACCTCAGCGATGCAATGTGCATTTCTGTTTTGTTATGAAAAACGAAGACTTAATGGTCAACAATAAAGAATTAAAGGCGATTGTGGAAGCTGACGAAACTCAATCTACAGCTGAGCTAGCAGCAGCTTTTGATGTAAGCATCAAAACAATATTGATCCATTTGCGACAAATTGGCAAGGTAATAAAGCTTGAAAGATGGGTGCCCCACGAACTTAAAGATCGCCAACGCAACGTACGCGTCAAGACCTGTCTTGCGCTGCTCAACAGGCAAAAAATGAAGGAATTTTTAAACGAATTGTTACGTGCGACGAAAAATGGATTCTGTTCGACAATCGAAAGCGCTCAGCAAGTTTGGTTAGAACCTGGTTCAGCACCAAAGCAGTTCCATAAACCAAAAATGACCCCTAAAAACGTGATGGTCACTGTTTGGTAGTCTAGTTACTAGTGCGGGTGTAATTCACCACAACTTTTTACAAAACTACATGAGCATTACTGCAGATGTGTACTGTGAAGAACTGGAGAGAATGATGGGAGAGGCTTGTACATCTGCAACCAGCTTTGGTCAATCGGTCGTCCCCACTGCTCCTTCACGACAACGCGCGACCCCATACTGCGCAACAGACAGTCTCCAAGCTTCAAGACCTGGGGTTGGAAGCTCTCCCTCATCCGCCATAATCACCAAACCTTGCACCTACCGACTATAACTTTTTCCAAAATTTAGACAACTTTTTAGTGACATGATTAGGTATACTGACTTATACGTAAGTCTTACATAAGTAATAGCTCAGACTAAAGTTACAAGACTAAAGTTAATAGGTAAGCTCACAATAATAAGCATCAGATAATAAAATTCTACAGCCATTCGTAATCTCATCTGTCCCGACTCCCGAACCAATTAAAATTTTATCCCCAGCCATCCCGAATGTCAGGAGCCGTGAAGTCAATGTTAAATGTCAACCGTTTTATATCCCTTGTCCTAGTTATACGGAGTTTACTCAATACGAAACACGTTCCAGCTTTGCACAGATTAATTTAATTTATACAGAGAATAACTCTAGCATTTTTAAATAACGGCGGAGTTTGTTACTCTTATTTGAATTCATTCAATTCTTACAGCATAATGCGCCGTCAATAATACAAATAGGCAGAAAGATGGTCAAAAAACTAAACCAAGGCTATCATTTCAAACTATTTTTAAACACAAGCCTTTATACGTTTATTTTTCTCAGCACCAGACCCTGATTTCCATCTAGCACCAAAATACTCGTCAAGACGAATCAAATGAGCCTGCAAAATATTTTTAAACACAAGCCTTTATACGTTTTACTCATATTTTTCTCAGTATTCAGACCCTGCTTTCCATCTAACACCAAAATACTCAAGACGAATCAAATGAGCCCAAACTCGAGGTTATTTCGTTTAATTACCGAGTTCCAATAGCCACTTTCCAGTTCCATCATCAGATCAGCTCCATCATCCATGTAACTTTACATGCATAATTATAGCTCAATCGGTTACCGCGACGAAGATCAAAAACTTGCAAGATTTGATTACAGACAAACGAACAACATTGGGACAGGTGGAACTAAAAGGCAAAAAGAGATTATGCCTCAGCGATGCAATGTGCATTTCTGTTTTGTTATGAAAAACACAACAAAAGTTATGACATACATCGATTTTATCATTATCTACCATAATCAGTAGTGTCACAACTAACGATCATGTATAATGATCATTATGATGGATAATGATCATTAATGAAAATCTGCGATAAAAGCTAACAAACAATAAACGTCCAATGCCATCTGATATCTGATGTGATCTATAGGGACTGCACTTTATCCAACACCCTAGTTTTTCTCGCGGCCAATTCTTAAATCCGAGCATGGTTTGTAACTTTAACTAAAATAAAAGCTTTTAAAATCTTGGACCTATTGAGGCTTAGTATTCCCATAAACTAACCAATATATTATATACAAAAAAAACTCAGAGCAGAAATTACTACATGCGATATATTGACACAGGGCCACAGAAATCCCGAAAAACCTTTTTTAAGCACGTTTAGCTTCGTATACGCAACCGTCTATACTTGCAGAAATATAGGCCACATTTTATATTTATGGAGATTAATAAATCCCATATTGGATGACATGCAAAATCTTGGCACTCAATCCTATACGATATACACTATAGAAAGATCAATGTGGTATTTGTGATCACTATAGTTATGGTATACATAATTCAAAATCTATACTTATAATAAAACTGTAAAGGGTCGAATTCTGTACATTGAAGATATTTTGAAATTTTTTGTTGGAGGACACTATTTAGTCGATACTGAAGCCAAAACTGTAATTTGTTTAATTTTTGTCTGTCTGTCTGTCTGTCTGTCTGTCTGTCTGTCTGTTTCACGACCGCGCATCACGGCTAATCCGCTAGATGGATTTAAATGAAACTTGACATGATTATAGTTCATACTCCGAGGTAGGACATAGGATACTTTTTGTCCCGGAATTCATCATGGTTTCCCTGAAAGACGGCATCAAAGTCAAAATGTGTATTTAGTTATAATTCATTAACCCGTTGTCCAATTTCATTCATTCTTCTTTTGTTAGAAAGGAGGTTCTTTAAAGATTATTCCGTATAAATTTTATCATCATCACTTTTGTAGTTCAGAAATTATAGACATCAGAACCTTTATCGATGAGTTCAAGTAGGTGACTTGAAACTCTGAATGAACAAGCACCTAGGGCTATGACGTAAGGGCTCAAGTCAGACTGGAGTACCCTTACAGCCGTAAATAAATATGCTTTGCAGAAGATTTTGTATGGTTTAAGATTTTTCACTTTTAGGGTGAACAAAAATCATGAATTTATCACCATGTTATACCGTATCGCGCCATCTCTACAAATTATGTGGAACTTGAATGTAAAACTTGGAGCTAGGTACTACATGGGTACTACCGAATTTATGTTAATAATAATTAATTGTCATGTAACGTACTGTTCCTTGACGTTATATTAAGATGGCACTGTTGATACATGAACAGATTAAAGTTTTCACTTTTGTGGACATTCCCAGAATGCCACGTCTTTTTTATTATCCGCAACATGGAAAGAGTATAATAATGGTCCACAAATATCTTTAACTCTCAGGTCTTAACTGGTCCTAACCGATTGACCGTCATAGGTCTTTTTATACGTAAAGAAATATATAGCCATTGCCCATTCTGATACTTGGGATTGTATTGAGATGAAGCAAAGATTTTTAACAAACTCTTATGTTGGGCTGAGGAATATTGTTAGTAGAGTATTTTATCCCAGTGGTACCCGGCTGAACCCTGAAAGAAGATTTCTACCACCAGTACAACTTAATTTCACATGATTTAATAATTTTTGACATATTTCGTGGTTTCAGAATAAAAATCACAATGAAAAGGACGATTTTAACTCCCAATGGCACAGGTCGTGGTCACTACGTGACCACGACTTGTACCAATGTATCGAAATATCGACAATTAAAATCGTCCTTTTGATCTTTCAACTACGTATTAATGAAACTTTATATTTTTTATTAAAAAAAAGGAGTTTTCAAAATCACCACAAGATAAACCGTGCGAAGTAAGAACAGGTTTCTGTACAACATCACACCAAAATCCCGCGAAAATCAATTCTACGGTAGGTATGTGTCAAAAAACCGTAATTCACGCGGGCGGAGCCGCGGGCAACAGCTAGTATGTATATAAAATATGTATAATAAATATTAGTTTGATCTTTTTAAGTTTCCGTGACAATAGCGTAAAACGGGACCCTATTACTTAGACTTTGCTGTCACTCCGTCACCTCACCAACACCACCTAAAAGGCTGTATCTCCTGAACCGTGATAGCTAGCTGCTATAAACTTGAAATTTTCACAGAATATGATGTATTTCTGTTGCCGCTATAACAACAATTTATACTAAAAGATAGAATAAAATATATGTTTAAAATATAGACGCTTAAAATTTATTTTGGCAAGCCTTCTAGCGGTCCTATATACAAAGATATGGTTGATTCCAGAAAGTATTTTAAAGGAAAGCTTAAGTGGTGTCAAAACCATCGGGACCAAATAAAGATGGACATGCTGGCGAAACACCACTTAAACGCAGATTTCAAGAGTTTCTGGAAGTGTACCAATCGGCTTAATCTTAGGCCTGGCATTCCAGGAAGTATCGATGGGGTATCAAACCCCACAGATACTGCCAATTTGTTTGTAAAACACTTTGCGGTGAACTCTTTCTTGGTGCCCGCGTGTCGAGTGTTGGATGGTGTACCCAGTGGGACAGAGACAATCAAAGTAATTCTGGCCAAAGACGTAAGACAAATCTTAAATAAATTGAAGAGGGGCAAGTCTCCTTGTCACGATGGGCTCAGTATCGAGCACCTAAGATACGCGGGCTGTCACCTGCCGCGAGTGCTGGCAATGCTGTTTAATATGTGCTTAAAAAAAATATTATCGCAGGTGATTTAAATATAAACACTTTGAAACGTAGCAGACATTCGCAACGGTTAGAAGATTTGATACAAAACTACAATCTCATTCTTCATATCAATCAACCTACCAGAAATCACACGTGCATTGACCACATTATAAGTAACATTAGCTAAGCAATGGGCTCAATTCACAATTATGACATGATACGGCTCAAATGTTAAGCTTCGAAGCTGAAAGTAAACGGTACAGAACCTCACCTTCATATACATACAAGCGAAACTACAGTGCCTACAATATAAACATCTTTAAAAATTACTTAGCTAGTTTATCTTTTATTGATGTCTTCGAGGAACAAAGTCTGAACAAATCATTCACAGTATTTCATACCTTGCTAACGTTTTACTTTATAAATTGTGCTTCCCAAAAATAAAAATAAAAATATCTTGTAATTCGTAAAGGCCAAAATGGATTACTAGGGGTCTTCGAATTAGTAGTTGTAAAACCAAAAGGACACTTATATATCTTCTACATTAAAATAAAGGAACCAATCACAATTTAAATAAAAAATATGCTAAAACCCTAAAAAATTGTAAAATTGTCTCACAAAACCCGAGCAACACCAATTACATCAAAAATAGTAATAATTTGTGCCTCGCTTCTTGAAAAATCATAAAAACCGAAACAAAAAGTCGCACTTACAACCAAATGGATTCCATAATGGTTGAAAATACTGAAGTAACTAATCCTGAAAAAATAGCAAATGAGTAAACTTTTAATAAACTTGACATCAAACAATTCTAATCCAAGCATCAACAGTAAATTTGAACAGAACATAAATCAAAATAAATCCGGGGCTAGCATGGTACTTTAATAAGGTTGAATTTTTATTTTTATAATATGATGAAATGCAATATGTAAACATATTTAAAGAATAATGCAAATTTTTTCTTCAAGAATTGTACAACATCTCAATCGCATGCAATGAAGGCATAGGTATTTTACTACGTTATCAAGAGACTGGTTTGCTTGACAACACTGCCAGGAGGAGGCTGTGCAATATTAATATCAACAATGAATTAAAAAATGACCCTGCAAAAACTATAAAAAAGTGCACGCTTATATCAACTGGCGTTTGATATTCCAAACATTTTCAAGAAGGAGAGTCAATCAGTTTATTTTATACCATAAAACGAGTTTTAGCCCAAACGAAAAAATATCTGCAAAAGGGAAACTACTGGACTGCTATCGCCATAGAAGACGTGATTTTATAAAAACAGGAATTGTAAAAGTCAAAGAGAAGTGATGTTCTACCACTTTGTCATCAAAACAGGATTTACCACGCCCTAGCAGCAGTGTCCAAGAAGCATTGCACCAATTGCAAGACAGGCCAGAAAATGACATAAATGAAAAAATACTGTGGTTAAAAAACTGTTGTGACTCCTGGGAAATCGTTAAAGAATTCTGGTCAGTGACTACAAAATATCGCCTGAACCCTTTGCAATCAAAATATTTAACTATACAACAATATTATGACCAGTTCAAAGCACTGAATGAGCAAGGAGGCATCTTCTTGGTAAGCATTCTTATTGTAGGTACTAACGGTTGATTCTCCTATCTGAAAATATTCACCTTTCAGAAATGTGTCGATTTTTTATTTCCAGCACTTAGCAATATGAACAATGGCACATGAAATCTTACTCAATTTTAATTATATCTCAAATTAAGAAAGATTTCATGTGCCGTTATTATTTTTGTGAAATACCTACTTAATACAAAAAACATTTCCACGTATCTGAGAACCGATGACATAGTAATCAAAGTAATTTTTTCTGTCTATTTCATTCTGATATTCTACTAACCTTTTATAAAAAGGTTAGTAGAATATCAGAATGAATTTTTTTTTTTTTTATTCTACTAACCCTTCAACACTTATTGCAACTAATTTCAAAGTGACGGTTCTATAATCTATAGAATTGTTTGTAAATATTATTCTGTTGATTTGTCAAACAGGTATTGAAAGACTTCAAAAATATCTACCCAGATTACGACCAAAAACTCATTGAAAATTAGCTTTCTGTGAGACCACTACAAATGTTAGTAGAACAAAATCTTAAAAATTTGGGCAGCCATCAAAACAGGAGGTGCAAGAAGGATTTATTAACCATGTAAAACCTGCTTCTGAAATAGAAGAAACAATCACCGAAACTAAGTAAAGCGAAACTAAGTAACTATGATTTGCCTTTACCAGCCATTTATAATTATTGTTAATACTGTTCGTAATGAGGTAACATCTATTATAAATGCCGTTGATGCATGTTCTAAGATTATATTAATTTTGCAGAATCCTGCAGAATCAACAAATGTATGGCAATTTATCCAGATTGCACTCTTGCAAATGAAAATAAGATATTTAACTGTTAACACACGTATCACGGATCTTAACATTGCAATAGAGTAGTTCATAGTAATTTAAAAATTCTGTGTTTCATAACTTTCAATAACGATCGAGCATTATTTAAACATTTCACGTTTCATGGGACACATAATTCCTCTACATATCACTGTGTGGAACCTGGCTGCAATCGGTCTGTCGACTTGAAGAATACGTATCGTAAGCAAGCATAGGTTATCTAAAATTGCTGCACGAGCATCATTTAACCGCCGTAATCTCACATTAACACTGGCAAATAAACACCAACAATTAAATCACGTATTTACAAAAGGCTCTTTAGATGCTGCTGTAACTGCAGGTCCATCGCAACGGATTGTTAAACAAAAGCGGGATGAAGTAATACTGCAATGTAATCTATATTCAGATATTGCTCTGAGTTGTGTGAAATGGGTCAAAGATAAAGGTACGAAATACAGGCACAGGACAATTGTTATTCAAGATATTGGAGATCTTGGCGAAATTTAATTTATGATGATTAAAACTATTTTGTTAATGACAATGATAGAGTTATTTTTGAATGTTTACAAATGCAAACAGTTGATTTCGATTTTCACTTGCATAACCGGAACATGAAATTGTTCTTTATGTATATCAAGATTCATTACTTTCTTTTATTCCCAATCACATGACCATTACTTCAAATGGTAATAGCTATGTAACACAAAGAGCATTTTTTTAACTAAGATGTAGATTAGGATCGTAACGTAACGAAAATTTCACAATGTCTTCGAAAAAGGTCACTCAAGCACCACAAGATGCAGTGAAGGCACTGGAGAACAAATTCGACCAACAGTTCAAGGCCTTCCAATCTAAGCTTGACAATGCGCAAGTCCCCACTGGATCCACTCAGCTCCAGGAGTTGGCCTCTGAGTTCAAAACTTTCAAAGAGGCAATGCAGGCGGCTTTGGATGTTCTTAAATCCAAAGTAAGTTCCCTGATTCATAGGATGTTCTTAAATCCAAAGTAAGTTCCCTGATTCATATCACTGATGAGCTCGACAACAGAAGCCGCTGTGAGTTTCTGCTCTTTCGTGGTGTCTCTGAATCCAAGGATGAGATCTGCAGGCAGTTATTTGTGATGTCACCTCTTCTGAGCTCAAAATTAAGATAAACGAATCTGATATCAGGACCTGCTATCGCCTGGGTAACTCTGAATCTGACAAGACTCGACCTGCCTGTCCGCTTTAGCAACCATGTCATTGCTGAGTTTCTCACGAGCAGAAGACGCATTATATTCAAGGAGTCCCGCATGATTTTTGGCAAACAAAGTTCATGGACCCTGGACGGCAATATCTATGGAAAATTATCTGGTGGCTCAAAAGTAAAAGTGATTTCACTGGACCAGGTGCAAGAACTTGCAGCTGATAGACCACCTAAACAGTCCTCCAGAAGACTCGAAGAGACAGATCGCGTGCGCGCCCAGCTGATTCGAGAAAGAAATAGTTCTTGAGCTCAGGCGGCTCAGCTGCTACTGCGTTTAAAGGAGAGTTATCGTAGAGTCTCTACGTTTTCGCATTGTGAAGTCAACATCTCCTGAAGATGTCCCGGTGTCGGGACGAAACGCGCGTCGAAGAAAGTGATAGATTTGTGTGTCGTGTTTCATGTGGATAGTGTTCCTGCATATTGCACCATACAGAATCCTTTCAAGTAGCGGATAATAGCAAAACAAATTGATCTATCCTGCTAATTATGGATTTCCGCCTAATGGAATGGAAAATAACGCCTGCTTCCATTCAAATTAGAAAAAGTTTGACAAGTACGATTTGTAGCGACACTTCACACTACCATAAAATAAAAGATCACCGACTATTGCAATTAGCAACTCTTGAAACTCATTTGTCTTACTTAACCACAGTTACGTAAGTACGTCCAATATTTACGTCGCATTAACCACAAGGAAAAAGTTTTCACCAGTGTGAGTCCTCATATGTCTCACTTAACCACAACTAAGTACGTCCAATATTTACTCGCATTAACCACAAGAAAAAAGTTTCACCAGTGTGAGTCCTCATATGTCTCACTTAACCACAACTAAGTAGGTCTAATATTTACTCGCATAAACCACAAGGAAAAAGTTTTCACCAGTGTGAGTCCTCATATGTCTCACTTAACCACAACTAAGTACGTCCAATATTTACTCGCATTAACCGCAAAAAAAAGGTTTCACCAGTGTGAGTCCTCATATGTCTCACTTAACCACAACTAAGTACGTCCAATATTTACTCGCATAAACCACAAGAAAAAAGGTTTCACCAGTGTGAGTCCTCATGTGTCTCACTTAACCACAACTAAGTACGTCCAATATTTACTCGCATAAACCACAAGGAAAAAGTTTTCACCAGTATGAGTCCTCATATGTCTCACTTAACAACAACTAAGTACGTCCAATATTTACTCGCATTAACCACAAGGAAAAAGTTTTCACCAGTGTGAGTCCTCATATGTCTCACTTAACCACAACTAAGTAGGTCTAATATTTACTCGCATAAACCACAAGGAAAAAGTTTTCACCAGTGTGAGTCCTCATATATCTCACTTAACCACAACTAAGTAGGTCTAATATTTACTCGCATAAACCACAAGGAAAAAGTTTTCACCAGTGTGAGTCCTCATATGTCTCACTTAACCACAACTAAGTACGTCCAATATTTACTCGCATTAACCGCAAAAAAAAGGTTTCACCAGTGTGAGTCCTCATGTGTCTCACTTAACCACAACTAAGTAGGTCCAATATTTACTCGCATAAACCACAAGAAAAAGTTTTCACCAGTGTGAGTCCTCATATGTCTCACTGAACCACAACTAAGTACGTCCAATATTAACTCGCATAAACCACAAGAAAAAAGGTTTCACCAGTGTGAGTCCTCATATGTCTCACTTAACCACAACTAAGTAAGTCCAATATTAACTCGCATAAACCACAAGAAAAAAGGTTTCACCAGTGTGAGTCCTCATGTGTCTCACTTCACCACAACTAAGTAGGTCTAATATTTACTCGCATAAACCACAAAGAAAAAGTTTTCACCAGTGTGAGTTCTCATATGTCTCACTGAACCACAACTAAGTACGTCCAATATTAACTCGCATAAACCACAAGAAAAAAGGTTTCACCAGTGTGAGTCCTCATATGTCTCACTTAACCACAACTAAGAACGTCCAATGTTAACTTGCATAAACCACAAGAAAAAAGGTTTCAACAGTGTGAGTCCTCATGTGTCTCACTTCACCACAACTAAGTAGGTCTAATATTTACTCGCATAAACCACAAAGAAAAAGTTTTCACCAGTGTGAGTCCTCATATGTCTCACTGAACCACAACTAAGTACGTCCAATATTAACTCGCATAAACCACAAGAAAAAAGGTTTCACCAGTGTGAGTCCTCATATGTCTCACTTAACCACAACTAAGAACGTCCAATGTTAACTTGCATAAACTACAAGAAAAAACGTTTCCCCAGTGTGAGTCCTCACGTGTCTCACGTGTCTCTTTTCGGGGACAACGGGCCACATTCGGTGACCAAAAAGTAGCCAAAGTGACGAATAGTTGCGGAGAGTGATACGCGAGTGACGTGCAAGTTACGAGTGAGTGACCCAACGCAACTTCGGGCCTAGTATCGGCAAGGCCTGGCGACGAGGAGTTACGTGAAGGTGACGACATAGTGACCAAAAGATTCCAGCTGAGACTTAAAGCCACAGTCTTGGGGACAAAATACGATGTCACTGTAACTGGTTCACGACAACACGCGAGCGTCGCCGGTGAACGAAACTAGAAGCCTGGATACAGTACCGAAGCCGGAAGTCCAGCCATAAGTCTCGGAGCACACACCAGCACAAACGCAGCGAGTCTGGAACCAGGAAGGTTGTTACGGGGACTCTCGGCCACAAGTCGCCGAAACCACGTGGCGACCTCACTTCTATTTCCTTGAGGTTTTTGAGTGAACGTATATATATGCAAAGCTTGGTGCGAACTCATACTCAGTGTACACGGACTAGGAGCCGAATCCTCCCGGCTCACGTGTTGGGGATAAGTGAGGTGACGGAGGGTGACTTTTGTTTTCATCTGAGGAACGGAAGTACTTCCACAGCATTTGGGCCAGTGGTGCTTGCAACGGAGCACCCTGACCATCGCCGATTGTAAGTAAAAAGCGCGGTAAGCGCGGTCTCGTCGAACAATATAGCATCGGCCAAGTGGTGCGAATTGGTGACATAACGGACGGGATCTCTTTCTTCAGTGGGCGAACAAGGTAAAGTAAAGTAAAAAGTAAAGTAAAATATGCTTTATTGTACACCAAAACAAAAACAACAGACGTAGTAGATACAGCATGTACAATAGGCGGCCTTATCGCTAAAATAGCGATCTCTTCCAGGCAACCTTAGGGCAAGGCAACCTTAGGCAAGGTGAATCTGAGTGATGCTGGGTGACAGAACTATAGCGCTGTAAAAGAGGAAAGCCAATCCCGGGACTTCCGGGCAGGAGCCTAGAGAAACCAGTGAGCACTTTTGATTTGCCGCACCCCGTGAAGAGAACAAGAATGGAAATTACGCACATCACCACAACAGAAGACATAGAAGCCCTCTCAGGAAGCATGCTAAAATTTTATACAGATGGAAGCAAGTTAGAGGGCAAAGTCGGTGCGGCGGTATCATCGTGGAGGGAAGACAGAGAGATATCATTTTCTACTCTGGGACTAGCTGCATACTGTTCAGTGTTCCAAGCAGAGCTGGTAGCCATAAAACGAGCGGTTGATATGGCAAAAGATAAACATAAAAAGAGAAGGAGATAGCAATAATATCAGACTCAAGATCGGAATTACAGGCTATAGGGGACGGACACCACAGACACCCCCTAGCGGTCGCGATAAGAGCAGCGGTCCAGGAATTGGAGATGAGGGGAACGCATGTGACCCTGTTTTGGATTAAGGCGCATGTGGGGCTACCTGGGAATGAAAGGGCGGACGAGTTAGCTAAAAAGACGGCCCCGGCGTATGATTTAGTACCGCTCTCTTCAGTGAAATGGCACCTACGGGAAAAGACAGTGATGGAGTGGCAGCAAAGGTATGTAGATGATGAAACTGGAGCGACTACCAAGCTATTCTTTCCTGATGTAAGGCTAGCCCACAAAGCTCTGAAAAATTTTATAATGAACAATATATACTGTCAAATATTAACGGGTCATGGAGGGTTCGGGGCGTACTTACACCGCTTCAAATTGAAGAGCGACGGAGTGTCCCCGGAAACGGTCATCCATCTCATTTGTGACTGCCCGAGATTCCTAGCAGAAAATACAGACCTGGAGATTGTGACCGGGATCTCGGTCACACAGCAAACATTACATATATTCGTTAATGCTGACAAATGCAGACAACAGTTTATAGATTACTCCAGTAATATTGTTAAAAAGCTAATATACAAAATAAGAGTAAAGTTGTGTTGCAGAGGGTATTAGTGTAAATTGTCAAATAAATATGTACTAATTTTAAATTAAATTAACATAGGAAATGAGAAAGACTCAGGTTTGGTGACTAGAAAGTGTGTCACCTGTGGTGACATGTCACCACTGGTGGCATGTCACCAATGGTAGCACCTAAAATTATTATAGCAACTAAAACATAGGAAATGAGGAAGACTCAGGTTTGGTGACTAGAAAATGTGTAACCGGTGGTGACGTGTCACCACTGGTGACACCTAAAATTATTATAGCAACTATAACATAGAAAATGAGGAAGACTCAGGTCTGGTGACTAGGAAGGTGTGCGGCTATAATAGGTTGTAAAATAACACAGAATTAAGGTTGTGGGATATGAAGACCCACAGTAGATATAGGACCGCTGGTGGTTTTTAGTGGGTAGTCTGGGTTTCGTCACAGCCCAGGAGTCCCACATACCCGGCCCGGAACTGTGACATTCCCTAAGAGTGTGGCAGTTCCGGTACGGGATGCGTAAATGCATTTCAACCCCAACTAAGTACGTCCAATATTTACTCGCATAAACCACAAAGAAAAGGGTTTCACCAGTATGAGTCCTCAAAAATTTTCAGCAGTTCGCATTCTATACTCGTATAAGCTGCAAAATTATAATATATTATATTCAATCAATTTATTACATAATCCTAACAACAATACACTTTACCACAACTTCTATGCAAGCTTTGTTAATAAGGCTTGCATTTAAACCCAAAATTTTACTTGATCGAGAACAATTTCAAACAAGAAGACATCAAGGAACATGTTTACTAAATCTCTATCTAAATTTTAGTCAAAAATTATTTAACTACCTAAGTTACAAGTATGTCGCTAGAAATCCTTTGAGGGATTTATTCACTTCAGCTTTGAAATCTAAAGTTACTATATTCCCATAAATTTCTCAAGTTTACTTAAAGTTCGCAACTCAAGAAGTATGAATAACTTCTAAGATATTACGGAAATTTTTGAAAATCGACAAACTTATGCTTGTCTAAGTTAAAGTTACTAATTGCTACAGAAAGTGTGTTGAATTTTTTACATTATGATATTTATGTCATATTTTTTCATACATATTCGTATTGGATTTGAATAAATAATTGAATTACAATTATTTTACGTATTGGATGGATCGACTACAGCATGCCGAGAATCGTAAGTATTTCATAAAATGCATGTATTTCATAATTGTTTTGTTTGATGATCATACTGTATCATTTTAGTGACAAATTTCAAACAAATCACTAATAATGAAAACTCAGGATATGAGCGTCCGAACGATTTACGTAAACCTTTTTCATACTAGCTAACATTACGCGATCTGTTAAAATTCAATAGGCGCCTGCTGAGCGAACAATAGCGTGGCCTCACTGTTGTAGACACAACAAGTATTTTTGGCACTTGGCATAAACTGGCAGCATTTTTTCCGTCCGCCCTCTCCAGGGTATATATTATGTCTATTAAACAAATTCAATTGTGTAGTCGATGTGTGGAATACGACAATATTATACTTGGTAAGCGGTTCTAATTATTTTCTATGAGACCCGATAAATAATAATTAATATTAAATGACCTCATGTGTCCCTCTTCATCACAACTACTACCTACGTTTATTCAAATAACCTACAACAACAAAAAGTTTTCTCCAGTGTGAGTCTTTATATGTCCCACTCTACCACAACTATAAATTTGCTATCTTTATTTAGATAACCAACAACAACAAAGTTTTCTACAGTGTGAGTGCTCATATGTACCACTTTACCACAACTACTTGCAATCTCTACTCGCATTACCTACAACAACAAAAAGATTTCTCCAGTGTGAGTCTTTATATGTCCCACTCTACCACAACTATAAACTTGCTATCTTTATTTAGATAACCTACAACAACAAAGTTTTCTACAGTGTGAGTGCTCATATGTCCCACTTTACCACAACTACTTGCAATCTCTACTCGCATTACCTACAACAACAAAAAGTTTAGTCTAGTGTGAGTCTTTATATGTCCCACTTTACCACAACTACTTGCAATCTCTACTCGCATTACCTACAACAACAAAAAGTTTTCTCCAGTGTGAGTCTTTATATGTCCTACTCTACCACAAGTCACAATTACTATAAACTTGCTATTCTTATTAAGATAACCTACAACAACAAAGTTTTCTACAGTGTGAGTGCTCATATTTCCCACTTTACCACAACTAATTGCAATCTCTACTCGCATAACCTACAACAACAAAAAGTTTTCTCCAGTGTGAGTCCTTATATGTCCCACTCTACCACAACTATAAACTTGCTATCTTTATTTAGATAGCCTACAACAACAAAGTTTTCTACAGTGTGAGTGCTCATATGTCCCACTTTACCACAACTACTTGCAATCTCTACTCGCATTACCTACAACAACAAAAAGTTTTCTCCAGAGTGAGTCTTTATATGTCCTACTCTACCACAACTATAAACTTGCTATCTTTATTTAGATAAAATACAACAACAAAGTTTTCTACAGTGTGAGTGCTCATATGTCCCACTTTACCACAACTACTTGCAATCTCTACTCGCATAACCTACAACAACAAAAAGTTTTCTCCAGGGTGAGTCTTTATATGTCCCACTTTATCACAACTACTTGCAATCTCTACTCGCATAACCTAAAACAACAAAAAGTTCTCTTCAGTGTGAGTATTTATATGTCCCACTCTACCACAACTATAAACTTGCTATCTTTATTTAGATAACCTACAACAACAAAGTTTTCTACAGTGTGAGTGCTCATATGTCCCACTTTACCACAACTACTTGCAATCTCTACTCGCATAACCTACAACAACAAAAAGTTTTCTACAGTGTGAGTGCTCATATGTCCCACTTTACCACAACTACTTGCAATCTCTACTCGCATTACCTACAACAACAAAAAGTTTTCTCCAGTGTGAGTTTTTATATGTCCCACTCTACCACAAATATAAACTTGCTATCTTTATTAAGATAACCTACAACAACAAATTTTTCTACAGTGTGAGTGCTAATATGTCCCACTTTACCACAACTACTTGCAATCTCTACTCGCATAACCTACAACAACAAAAAGTTTTCTCCAGTGTGAGTTTTTATATGTCCCACTCTACCACAAATATAAACTTGCTATCTTTATTAAGATAACCTACAACAACAAATTTTTCTACAGTGTGAGTGCTCATATGTCCCACTTTACCACAACTACTTGCAATCTCTACTCGCATAACCTACAACAACAAAAAGTTTTCTCCAGTGTGAGTTTTTATATGTCCCACTCTACCACAAATATAAACTTGCTATCTTTATTAAGATAACCTACAACAACAAATTTTTCTACAGTGTGAGTGCTCATATGTCCCACTTTACCACAACTACTTGCAATCTCTACTCGCATAACCTACAACAACAAAAAGTTTTCTCCACTGTGAGTCTTTATATGTCCCACTCTACCACAACTATTTGCATTTTGTAGCTCGCATAACTTCACTAAACAACAAACGAATTTACACTTGAATAATAACAAGACGTAATTTTTTTCTCTCCAACTAAAATGGGCTTTCCAAAAGCCAAATACCGAAAATGGTGAAGTAATTTAAATAACACATAATATGGAACAATGAATGCACGATAGCTGATGACATGTTGCAGACATAGCATTCTGAACATCAAGAGATTCACTTCTAAATTCATCTCACTTTTATGGCACTATATCGAAATCCGACGAGAGCTAAGTTCAATCAACTCGCATAATATCTTCGTACCGACCGCTTATTTCACTCCAGGGAACACAGTTATTGGACATTTTATGACGGTCGATCTATTTTTATCAGTATCCGATTCATACAGAATTTGCTTCGATGTGGTTTTATCCTTTGTCATAATTTTTATAAGCTGGAATAGACATGTACCCTGGACAGGGCAGACGGCACGAAAGAATGTCGCCAGTTTATCGGTGCCAAAAATGCTTGATTTGCCATCAACAGTAAGACTACGCTATAGTTCGTTCAGCAACCACCTATAGAATTTTGTCAGATGGCGCTACTTTTTGGTTGTACGTAAATCGTTCGGAATTTCGGATGCCCATAATTCCTGAGGTTTCTTATCGGTGTAAGCTGGACTATAATTTATTTTACTTCATAGATCAGCCTGAATTCTGGTTTAGAGAGCCGACCCCAATTAAGAGGATTTAATGAAATTATTTTTGTGTTTCTCACTCTCACGAATACGTTGATGGGTGCGACATGCAGCGTCGCGAAAGAATATAACAGAAAAACTACCTTTTACCTAATTACTCAAAAACTAAGCCAGTCATCAAAAATCTGTTTCTAAGCATGTATGAATATTTTTATTACCGACACATTAGAACAAACATTATAATAACATCTATTGTAGTTTCCGATAAAATTAGAAAAACTGAGATTTTGGAGCAACTTTCTATCGAGAAAATTTTATCCAATCGTGTTTCTGCTTCTAAGTGATTTCAAATTAAAGACACAAAATACATGACGTTGAGATTTAAGTTAACTAAACATCACTAACAATCGCTTAAATACGGCTTCTACGCGTTAACATGGGATAAGTCTTGGCACATGTAGTAGTGCTTATCAAAATATTAGGTGACAGATTCTTAAGATATATTCGAAGACCATCGGAGCCTGAAAATCGATTTACTAACGCCTGTCACTGCTTCCACCACACTGAGCAGGAGAGGACGACATTTTGTTCAGATTCTATTGTATTAAAGATGTACAATAATAAACAAAGATTAATTTAAAAAAAAACCCCGACTGCAAAAATATCAACTTATAAAGTTATACATTTAAACATATGACATGACATATACCTTGAGTTTGATATATTTTCCTATCCTTTTGTTAACACTTTTCATTACAATAGAATCCCGGGGTTCCAAGATTATAACAGCTGTAGATAATACCGAAATCTCGGGATTAGAAAAACCGACCGGGATCGAATCTTTTAATCTCGAGTCTTGACTTAACCATTAACGTCTATCACTCTGTTTATAAAGAAAACCGAAAATTAGCTCATTAGTTACTTGAGATTGTTCGCAACCCGATACTATAATGAGTCCCATTTCCTTTGTCGCAGATTTAGAAATCAACCAACGTTTCGAGCTAAAAGCTTATCAAGCCATGGGGCAACTTTGTGATATACCTACATATATAAGAGGTTTCAAATTACTGCTTTGTTATTCTCGTAACACAACAGCTACATTTCGATATGTGAAATTTTTAAAAAGGTGATGACATTTACGTAGATGAGCAGGCGATAATGAAATCAAAACATTTTTTGCGAACACTGAAATAATAATTTTACGGCTATTGAAATACATTCAAAATATTTACACTCTAAACAAATTAACTTAAAGTTATACCGAAAGATTTCAGTGTTCATTTTTAGGGTTCCATACCAAAAGATCCTTATGGTGAGACTTTCTCCGTCCGTCCGTCTGTCACACTCGGTTATTTCAGTAACTACCTACTCAAGCTATCGACTTGAAATTTGGAATAGTTTTAGGTAATAGTGACCCAACGGCATAGCAATCATAAAAAATTGAAAATCATTTTTATTTTTATTTAAAAGTGGGGGTAAACCGGGTTGTTGAAATTTCAAAATGAGATAACAATATTGAGTGGGATATCATATGAAAGGGCGTTACTTGTTTATTCTTAAACTGATTATTTTCACGAAAAGTTACCCGTTTGTATGGAAATGTGAAAACCATTTCACTCATAATATACGTACTTTTCGCCATACAAAGTGTACATCAAAGCAAACAAAAGACTCAAGCATAGGTATAGGTACTATTTCTAAGCGCCGATACGACGAGTAGAAATCCAGTACATATGTAGTATATCTAGAGGATAAAGCTCAGCTGCCGTTTGCTCTAGGGAAGCTTTGAAATAGCGAATTGAATAGAGGATATTGGAAAAAACGCACTCCAATATGGTTATTGATAGCAACATTGTTACATTACGAAGGTTCATTGTGTAAAATAAATAATCTAAACTAAAATATTACTACAGTGAATACATTATTACATCATACAAAAAACAAGTTTGCTTTTTCGTTAAAATCTTGAAATACAAATCATCATATAACTGTTTTTTTATTAATTACATGTAAAGAAACCTCTACATGTAATTAATAAAACAAACGCAACATTTGGTCCTTTGAGCCGGATTAACAGGGAAACATGGAATGAGCAGTATACTAAATGTCTACTACTATGGATAATAATTAATTACATTACATCCATGGAACAATCAGATCAGTTAGATAACCTGAAATCACTGAATGAGGAACTTAATCTTTAAACAAGTTCGAGGATATTTAAACAGAAACAGACGTCACCGAAGATAACTCCGAGCAATTTCCTCTTCAGGAAGCTTGGAGCGACAGCGGAATCTAAATATTACTTCACAAAAGCCTTGGTAGCAAGCATTGCGTGGAAAAATCTAGGTTTTCAAGACCATCACTAAGGGATCCGTATTTGTATCGCCCTGCCACATAATGCACTGCCGTGGACTGCTAGACGCTCAAATGTGACAATTCTTTCACAACCGAAAATAACTAGGTACTCATTTTTCTACTGTCTTCAGCGCATCCTTAGCTATTTCGGCCACATTTCACGACGCGGCGATAGCAGCATTGAAAAAATAATTCTGGTTGGCAACGCGGAAGGCAAAAGGCCACAAGGCAGATCTCCAACCCGGTGGTCAGACCGACTGAAGGAAACTGGCGCCCTTACCTTTTACAAACAGTTCACATAGTTGCAGACAGAACACAGTAGAAGGAAATCATACACCACAGCATTACTCGCCGTGATTGATAGTCACAATCCTGAGTCATGGAGGGACCGACTCAGGATTGTGACGAAGAGAGAGAGCCCCAGAATGGGGAGAGTGAGCACATAGGGACAAGGAGCGAGAGAAAACAACTTGACTGTAGAGAGTCAAAAGGATGCCCCGGGAACACGAGAAGAGCAAGCACAGAACGGCCGCCCTCCCGTGTTTCAGCCCACATTACCGCGAGGTTGATTGGGCCATGGGTGGTAGAGGGTTGTCCCTAAGGGATTACACTCAATCTACTGAGGCAAGTATGTCTTTCTGTGAAGTTGATTGTCCATATAGGCCCATTTGAAGATAAAAAAAATCAAGCACCTTTTAAAAGATTATTCTTTTAAAAGGTGCTTGATTTTTTTTAAGCCGTAAACGTGCCGTGCCGATAAGACGAACGAGAAATTATGACAAAAATAAGTTTGTGAATCTTACATTATTTATTTATTTTCATCAGCGGGTTCTCTTAACTGAAAACTTTCTGAATTTACCATAAATGGAATCAGTTCCGGCACAAAAACGAAATTCAAATCTCACAAAAGGCACAAGCGAGAAAGTTTTTGGAATGCTGACTTTGGGACGAAAAATAATGTTATTTTCATAAGATCTTTGGCGTTCGGTAGGTTTTGAAACTTACTTCCTTTGAATCAGGACTCAGAATTATTCCCTTTTTAATTTTATCGTGATATTATCACGGACTTCTTCAATTGATTTTCAGATTTTAGACATTGATTAGATTAATCTCCTTTTATTTTAAACTTTATCAACTTCTTAAGGCTTTCAATTAGGAGGTAGGTGTAATCAAACACGCTTACTGGTTTTCAAACTAATTTCCCCAAGCTGAGATAAATTTGATTCTTTAAAGATTTGCACTTAAAGTTTAAACCGTTTACCCGTGGACGATGAGGCGGGCAACAGCTAGTCTAATATATAAAATTCTCTCACCAATCTTTGTTACCGAAACAGCTCAACCGATTGTTATGGAATTCTCAGTGTATGATAGGTGGGTCTGAAAGCACGTCGTTATATACTTTTTATATCCCTAATAGCAAAACGACGTTTGCCGGGTCACCTAGTCTAATGTTTAAAATTCTCTCGCCAATCTTTGTTACCAAAGTCCTCTGAAAAAGCCCGGCCGATTGTGATGAAATTTTGAGAGTATGATCACTGGGTCTGAGAGCAGGTTGTTATCTATTTTTCATCCCCCTCAATGGCTAAACAACGTTTGCCGTGCCAGCTAGTGAATAAATAAAAATTATTACCTTTTCAGTAACCGCTAGGCCGCTGAACTCCTCGGACGAGACACAATCGCCCCTGAACCAACTCGCTAGCCGACCAAGCTCGCCGAACATGTGCGACGTGCTGAGACTGAATGCCATTTTGTTTCAATGTTATAAACACTATTTTTCATCTAACTCCGATAGGAAGAGACTGAAGAAAATAAAGTTGTTCTTTCTAATTTCAATTCTTTCCTAGTAACTTTTTTGTAGGTAAACAAAAATACACAGACGCAATAGGTAAACAACTAATATTTTTTTAAATTAAAAACTACCTAAGCACCTTTTTCATTGAAATTGTAGCACCTAATAAAAACAAACACTTAAGTAACTTTTCGTATTTTTTTTAGTTGTTAACGGTTAACTATTCACTCTACTTCTAACTAGCTTCTATAATGGTAATTTATGACATTATTGCACTTAAAAAATTACATAACGCTATGCATTTTTCACGCAACAGACACTTTCCGACGCTCCGAGTGTCACGAAAAGTCTACACTCTCTGACGTCACGAGATGTACTAAACAAAAATTGACAACTCTCCCGATGTTTTGCTCCAAATATTCGGTGCAGGAAATGTATTATCGCCGCACAAACATAGATAGGATCGTATGCCAATGGCATAGGATCTACTTTTCAATATCAGAGGTCGATTCACGGAGCATGCGCGTGGAAAAGGGGCGGCAATAACTCACTCATGTAGCATCTATCTGGTATCTACAGATGTGCAGTACAGGTTGACTGTTGGCAAGGTCTGACTTAGATTCAGTATGCAACTATAAGGCCATTACACTCATCGGCGTATCAATCCACATATTGTAGGTTATAAATATGGGGTTCCTCAGGGTAGCATTTCAGGGCTATTATAAAAAGAAGCATCATTTAAAAAATGTTTTTAAAAACAAGCTTTTATAAAATTAAACGGTATTCTTTTCAGCACCAAACTTACTATCTAGCACCAAAGTACTTGTCAAGACGAATCAAATGAGCTCAAACTAGATGCGGTTATGTTGTATAATCACTGAGTTCCTATAGCCATCTAACAGCTCCATTGGCATACCGTCTAGGACCAAAGTACTCATCTAAAAGAGCCCAAACTCGGTGGGGTTGTGTCGTTTAACTAATGAGTTCCTATGTTTCAGTTCTATCATCAGAACAGTTTCATGTCATAATAATTTTGCATCAACACATGCATGCTTAATTTCAGCTCATTCGGTAACTGGGAAGTGGATCAAATTTAACTTGCAAGATTTGATTACAGACAAATAAATATTGGGACAGGTGGAACTAAATAAAAGCTTATAAAAACTGGTCTGGATTCTATTCTATACAAAAAAAAAGTCGGCCTGCCAAGTGCCTTCTCATTGGGAGTGACAACATGTGTAAGAAATAGACAAAAAAACATGAATTCATTGCAGTCTTCCAAGCGGATTGGTGGTGGGTCAGCTTGTTTTTCCATAGATTTCCCTTATATTCAACAGGTGGAATCACCATCTTTCAAACTTAATCAACGCCTTGCAAGTTATATGATGGAAACTCAAGCGTAGCCATTGCTAAATTAAATAAGATATGGCATCAATGTTTATCACCACCATCACATTTGGCCGATTATTCAAATCCCTCAATGTCTAGACCCTTCTAATCTGTTGAAGGGTTTCTTAAAACATTCTAGCCTTCCCAATACCACAGAATAATAATACTAGTACCTAACTGTACAGAAGGTTCACTCCGCAAAATGATTTAAAGGAGTAGCGACCCTAGTGCTGACTTAAAAAAGAGCGATTCAGTTCATAAAAGCGCCTGGCTCCGCCTCCGCTAGGCACCCAAAGTTGTGGTCTCTTTCTATCGGGTAACTTTATCTCTTTCTACGAACTAATCGAAACCTCGTAATCGGGCGCACACAGCGCGTGAAATAGACCGTACGAGAACAAACGCGAACAACCTAGCCGGCGCGCGGCGGTGGACTGTAATTAGTCCATCGAGAAGGTTACATGTAGTTTCTTCAATCATGTGATAAGTGAACATGGCCTGCTAACTGTAATATTATAAGACAAGATTTCCTTTTATATTGAAAAACAGAGGTACTCTCGTGCTATCAAATAGGAAGTTAGTCCAAATATGTCTGGTCTTTTAACATGGATTTTTACTTTATAACTGTAGGAGAAAAATTTTAGTGTTTTACTTGCTGTCATGAATGCAAATTATGAAATCATTTAAATTTGTGCAGGATCAAATGGAAATATGACATTCTGAAGAGAACCAAGTTCTATAACATGATCTGGGGCCTGATTGGGTATGAAAAATGTATTCGTCATCAAATTCTGTCCCATGATTGGCTGATGAATTGGCCAGGGACCAATCAGCGGGCAGAATTTATAAACAATTACGATAATGATGAATATTTTTTGTTATACAATCTAGAGGCTGTTCCTGCCCAGCACTGATGCACAAATGTAACAACCTCCTGGAGAAATTCATATTGGACCCTCATAATGCTAAGCTTCTTTCAGCCCAAAGTTGCTGCTGTTCCTGGTGGCAACAAGCATTGGCTTGCAACTGTAGATGGGCGTGTCACAATAGATCAGGAACAGTCAATATGGCACCAGGGACCATGGGAACCTGAAGCTGTGATCAAGAAAAGTGAAGTGTAGTTCTATAAATAAAAATAAATAATTAAAAAATTAAAATACACGACTGCTCTGTTATAAAACGAACTAAAAAGTAAGAAACAAGTTATTTTAGTTGAAGAGATAAATTCATATGGCAGTCGGGGGACCTCTTAGAATAGAAGGTGTCACTCAGAACCATTATAACTAGGGTAAACCTCTTATAGCTATCTCTCTGCTGGAATGACGAGAGTATGATGAATCTGTTGAGTAATTTAATACTATCCTTGTGTGACATAGTCTACGAAGTATTTTGTGAAACCAATTGTTGAAGTTCAAAACAACGACAGTTCCGTGAGAGCGGCAACTTTTTCTTGTAGTGTGTGTCAATTTGAAATTTGTATGGTGAGCGGATGCTTGTGTGTAGCGACGGCTCGGGTTTGCCAATTATTAGCAGAGTTTTTATGCTGCACTTTTATAGACGAGGGTGGCCTCTTGGACCTCATGTTTAACAACTTCATAACAATCACAGCTGAGAACTGAAAATATTACTGTCCTACGATGTTTACTTTTTAAAATAATTATTAACCTTCTGAAACCGTGTGTGAATTCTGTTTCATTAAAAAAACTATAGTTTGCCTATTTAATCGGTTAACACCACTTACCTTTGGAGTTTTGATGATATCCATCGCTGGAAATGATGATTTGGTGGCCCGTGGCAGTCAATAAAGCTGTGCCTAACCTCAACCAAACATTATATGATATTCAATTTCAATATTGAATATACTCTATGATTATATGCATTTCGATTATTTTCAAACTTGGTCGTTAGCCGAAATTAACGAAACAACTAACAAAATCACAGTGATAACTGATAAGATACAACACTCGATAGGTAGGTACAACATTACAAAGTGATTACAAAATACAAACACAGATTACAAATTACATTGCATCACAGTCCACAGATCACTATATTAGTTCATTGTAAAGTTATTTCCGGCGAGAACGATCCCTCTGGTACTGTGTCCTTGTCTAACATCTTGCCATCTCAACCAAATATTGGTAGAAATGGTAGAAAGAAAATATAGTAGTTTGCTTTTTTATGATTTACCAAAACGAACATACACAAACTTTGCAACTTATTTTCTTTTGTCTCCAGTTAATTAATTTATGTAAATAATAATTATTGTGTTGTACCCACATAAAAATAATTCATTACAACTGAGTAGTCCTTAAATGTTCAGGAGGTAATACTAAATGCAAGATGGTGGTTTTTTCAAAAACAGCAATCATATTCTGTAGTAGGGTAACCACGAAATATGTGGATCAAAGATTTTTCTACTCACGTATCTAGTAGTAATTAAGTAAGTACGATACGGTAGACAAATTGGAGATGTATAATAGTCATCTAACGTATTTTTTTTTTATTTGATGGGCAGGGGTGGTTAGTATATTGTAATACTATTGTAAATTGGTCTTGATAGTATGCAACTCTCAGTGCGCGAGGCCGACTCGCACTTGAACAATAATTTGGAACGGAATTCATTATTTGTTTTTAATTTTTGATCTTTGATTTTTTATTTTTGTTTTTTGCTTTTTGATTTAGACAATTTTAAAGTTATAAAAAAAGCAAAGAGTAGGCCAAAGACAAACAATTACGAGTCGGACTCATGCATGAAGGGTCCCGTCATTTCTATATTATAATATAAATAAAGGAGTGAGGTATTTTCGTTGTTCCACAGGTTCCGGTAAATCTAAAAGTCATAGGGATGTAAAATTTAATACCGAGGTTCATATTATTAGGTCATGAATCTACATATATTCTGTACAAAGATGGGAATTTTCGAAATTCATATTTTGAGGAGTGAAAATTTCTAACTTTTTTCATGAATGATGAATTCCTTTAAAATCGATGTCTGACAACACTTAAGTAACAACTGTAAGTCAGTTTGGTGGGACTGTATTTAATAACAATTGTGCATATCTCGAAATAAATAAACTACAAAAACCATTGCAGCAAGCAAAGATATGTAATTTGTTGTCAAAATTAAAAAAAACGGTCGCCATATTGGACTTTGAACATTTGATCTGGAAGTCTCAGAGGTCTACGCTATTTGCAGATTAGATCTTTGTAACAAAGGACTTAGGGTCCGGGAGCGACCGATGCGAGTTCGGGACTTGGAGAACCCCGACAAATTAGGTGACGAATACGATCTTTATTGGTAGTTATTGTTGTGTGTTATGTGGGTACTAATAAAATTCAGTTCATAGCAAGTGCTCGTTTCATTCACAACATGGTGGCAGCGGTGCGTGAAATAAAATAATAATAGGGTCAATTCTCAGTCAGTACGGTGTGAAAAGTTATTTTGTGCAGAGTGTGCATTAAATAGTGAAAAATTACAATAATGGAGCACGCAAGGCCACCGTTGGAGTTACGTTTGGAAGGTGGGCCGGCCTGTCGCGCAACGGCGTGGCGAAAATGGCGGCAGCAATTCAATGTGTTTTTAAAAGCGGCCGGCGTACACAAGGAACCTACGGATGTCCAAGCTAGCTTGCTGGTTAACTGGCCCGGAGGGTTACGATATTTACACAACTTTTAAATACACCAAGGATGAAAGTCGTGAAAACATCGAAACATTATTGAAAAAGTTTGACGAACACTTCGGCACAAAGCAAAATACCACAATGGTTCGTTTCAAGTTTTTTACTCGTAATCAAGAATCCGGTGAGTCGATCGACGAATACGTAACGGCTTTAAAAATATTGTCGGAATATTGTGAATTCGAGCACCTGGAAGAGGGGCTGATACGAGATAGAATAGTATGCGGCGTGTTGGATAGTAAAGTGAGGGATAGATTACTGAGGTCGGATGAGTTGACCTTGCAAGGAGCTTTAAAAATATGCCGCGCCAACGAAATGTCTAAAGAGGAGAAGCATCACATCGAGAGCGCTAGATCGAAGGGTGACGAAGCGAGTGCGTCATCCTCGACGGCTGTGGACGCGATATACGGCGCGCGCGCGAGCGGGCGAGCCGGCGCCGGCGGCGCCTGGGCTCCGCGGGCTCGGCGCGGGCGCGGCTGGGCGCGCAGCAGCGGCGGCGCGGGCGGCGGTGCGCGCGTCGCGGCTACGCGCGGCCCGCCGCGTGGTTCTAGTGTGGTGTGGCGGTCGTGCAACCGGTGTGGTGGTCAGTGTGATGGTGATAGTCAGTGCCCGGCGCGGAGAGCCGTGTGTTTCTACTGTAATTTGGTTGGCCATTTTAAGCGATTTTGTCCGTCAAATTCACGAGTAAACGTTCATCAAATAGTGGAAAACAGTGACTCGGATGAGGATTTGTTTATGATTTCGACGATCGACGGTAACTCGCAACATAAGGACCTCAATAAGTGGTATGAATGCTTAAATTTATATAATAGTGATGTATCGGAAATCTTTAAGCTAGATACCGGGTCAGATTTAAATATATTATCTTTAGAAAAGTATAAACAACTTGGTTTGCATGTGTCATCTATTAATAAGAATAACATTAGAGCACAGTCCTTTTGTGGGAATAATATTCCTATACTTGGTTCAAGTTATATAAGCTGGGTATATAAGAATAACGTTTATAACCTTAATTTCTGTATCTGTGCAAATTCTTGTCAAAGTGTACTAGGAAAATACGCTTGCGAAACATTAGGTATGGTTAAACGCATTTTCACTATAAACATAGATGATTATTCAGAGTTGTTTCGTGGATTAGGTAAATTACCAGGCGAGTACAAGATCATCGTTGACCCTGGGGTGCAGCCGTCGGTCTGTCCTGTAAGAAAGATACCTATCGGTGTTCGGGATAAGTTAGAGGTAGAATTGAAACGTATGGAGAATATGGGTGTTATAAGAAAAGTGTCGTATCCTACGGATTGGGTGAACGCGATTGTGGTAGTAGCTAAGAAAAATGGTAGTATTCGTGTTTGTCTCGATCCGCGACCGTTGAATCGAGCGGTGCGCCGTGCGCACTATCCGCTGCCGACCCTCACAGAAATAGCAACTAAGTTGCAGGGCGCGCGGTACTTCAGTAAGCTGGATGCTCGCTCCGGGTACTGGATGATACAAATTGATAAAGAAAGTGCGGACTTGTGCACGTTCGGAACACCTTTCGGACGATATCAATTTTTACGCTTACCTTACGGAATTAATTGCGCGTCCGAAGTTTTTCACGCCAGAGTACGCCAGCTTTTAGAAGATCTGGAGGGTGTTGATTCATTCGTTGATGATATTATTGTATGGGGTGCTACGATGGCGCAGCACGATGAGAGGCTAAAATGTTTATTAGAAAGGGCGAGGCAAGTAGGAATTAAATTCAACAAGGAAAAGTGTGAGTTTAAGGTTCAGCAAGTGAGCTATTTAGGGCACACTTTTAGTGCAGAAGGTATGTCAATTGACAAAAATAAATTAAAAGCCATTGAGGATATGCCCACACCTCAGAATAGGTCTGAAGTAGAAAGATTTTTGGGCATGGTTAATTATTTGTCTAAATTCATAACAAATTATTCTGAAATAGCGTCACCACTGCGTGATCTTTTGAAGAAGGACGCACTATGGAGTTGGGACCAAGTGCATGATAATGCTGTCCGACAGTTGAAGCAGAAACTGTGCTCAGCGCCTGTGTTAGCGCTCTATTCGCCACAAGAGCAAGTCGTGCTTTCTGTTGATGCCAGTTCACGAGCTGTGGGAGCGGTAATTTTGCAAGCTGGCCGCCCCGTTGAATTTGCATCTTCCACTCTTACGGATGTACAAACCAGATATGCGCAAATTGAAAAAGAATTACTGGCCATCGTTTTTGCCTTAGAACGATTTCATCAATATCTGTTCGGCCGAGGTGACATTATTGTGGAAACAGATCACAAGCCCTTAGAAGCCCTATTTAATAAATCTTTAGACGCTGTACCAGCACGCTTACAACGTATGATGCTACGAATTCAAGGGTATAGTTTTAAGGTAGTGTATAAGCCAGGAAAATATATGTTCGTCGCCGATACACTGTCGCGTGCACCTTTACCTGAACTCATGAGCAATAATATTTCATCAGAAGTCGAGGAACAGGCGTGCTTCGTAATCAATAATGTTCGGTTTAGTGACGAAAAACTTGATTTGATCAAAAAGGGTGTTAAGTTGGATAATGAATGTCAAACGATTATTAAGTACATAAAGAATGGGTGGCCAGCAAACAAATATGATCTCGATGAAGGGTTGCGCCAATTATGGTCGTACAGGGAATGTTTCGAGTACATAGATAATATTATTTTAAAGGATAATCTTGTTTTTATCCCTAGAAGTCTTCGATCGGAAATGCTAGAAAGGGTACACGAAGGGCATATGGGCATCGACCGTTGCAAGCGACGTGCTCGAGAGGTAATGTTTTGGCCAGGCATGTCGCGTGACGTAGAATGCGTGGTACGCCGCTGTGCGACGTGCGCGGAGCACGCATCGCGACCGGCGCGCGAGCCTATGATACCGCACGAGATACCTGATATTCCGTGGTCTAAGGTAGGATCAGATATTTTTCAGTATCAAAATAAATACTTCTTGATTATCGTCGATTATTTTTCAAATTTCATTGAAGTTAGTTCCTTAAGTAGTATAGGTAGTAAAGCGGTTATTCAAGCAATGAAAGACCAGTTTGCAAGACACGGTATTCCAATTCAAGTCGTGACCGATAACGGTCCGGCTTATAGCTCTAAAGAATTCGCCGACTTCCGGATAAAATGGGGGTTTTCTCATATCACTACGTCACCTAACTATCCGCAAGCAAACGGGCGAAGTGAAAAAAGTGTACAAACTGTAAAAAAAATGTTAATTAAGGCAATTAATTCAGGATCGGATTTTTATTTGGGTTTGTTGAACTTTAGAGCATGCCCACGCGATGGTTTAGGCTCTCCCGCTGAACTACTTATGGGACGCAAATTAAACACTAGACTGCCGACGTATGAGCAATTACTCAGGCCTCATCGCGATAATATTTCCGATTACCAAACAATGCTGCGTAAACAGGCTAGCAGTAAGGGCTATTATGACCAACATGCCCGAGCTTTGCCCGAGCTGAAACCGGGGCAAAAGGTAGTCATGGCTGATGAAGGTAAACGCAAACATGCGAAAGTTCAATGCGCAGCGCCTCAGCCGCGCTCGTATTTCGTCGAAGACATGTGTGGGAGACGGTATAGACGAAATAGACGTCACTTACTCAGCATGCCTCCGCGTGATGGCAGTTCGACTTCTAAAGAGGAGGATAAGTGGAGTAGCGCAGAGAGCAACGGTCAAATCACACCGGATGAAGAGTGTAATGCAGCTACCACTTTCGCGGGACCTCCTACCGTTTGTGATGAGGATAAAGTTAAGGCAAAAGGACCAAGACCGGCGGCGGTTAAGGCTCGCCAAAATATTAAATGTATGAAATGATCATAGGTGTTATGTCAGTAATGATAATTATTGTAATGTAATAGCTATTTATTGTAATGAATAATCAATAATGAATTTAATGAGATAATAATGAACATAAGTATAGAGAAGTGATGATAATCATTCTATAAAAATGTATTAAACTTAATTTTGAAAAAAAAAAAAAAAATGTAAGTACCTAAATATAATTATATTAAGTATAATTAATAAAATTATTTTTTCATTAATATGGGAAAGATGTTGTGTGTTATGTGGGTACTAATAAAATTCAGTTCATAGCAAGTGCTCGTTTCATTCACAACAGTTATTATCCTTTATGACCACCCAGAAATAGGAGCCCCGCAAAACTCCGTTGACCGAGCTTTGAAGAGGGTGAGAGAAACGGAAGGTAAAGAGGAGTTGTAACCTCAAGATTAAAAAAAAGAATATTTCTCGATATCTAACTAAGAACCTAATACATCACGTCGTGAATTAATCATAATACTACTATTACATGTAAATTATCTGACACTACTGTATGTACCGTTTTTACTACAATATTATTGTCTGTGGTGTTAGATTTGTTTTTGGTATAATATTTGAATTATACGTCAGATACAGTATATTTAATCTGTGATGGATACGTCATGGTTATTGTTTACGTCAGTTCTAGTTAGTAGTTGGTGTGTAGATGTCAATTACAGAATTTTTATTTTTTAATTCCACAAAAAAATATTTGGAGAAAAATGTATACATTTGGTGTATCGACTCTTAATACTGTATGTTCTTAGTAAGAAAGATGGATGAACTTACCTACTGATAAAAACTAATGGCTAACGATCATCGTTACTTCGCAACAAGGTGACCTATTTCAAAACCGTTAGCCATTAGTTTTTATCAGTAGGTAAGTTCATTCATTTTTGATCTCTCAAATCTTTAATGACTAACCACGAACTACATCGATAATATTTCCATATCGAGAGATAGAGCAGCCCTTGTGATCAGCTGTCTGGTGCCTATCTGTGTTTGGCCGATGGCTGTGATTGGCTATTTGAATGCGACACAAGATGGCGGATATGGCCACCCAAAGAAACTGACAATTTCCTGTCCTTTTATTTTCTTCGTCATTGGGTCAAATTGTATTCCAAAACATTTGACATATTATTTTTCTTATCCGCTGAAGTTTTGCTATGGAATATTGTTTTTAGCATTGTTTACGAAACTATAATAACTATGGACTTCAAACTTCAAAGTCAAATTCCAGTCGCAACGCAGGGCGATCGGCTAAAAAAGTATCAATCCTTAAATAACTGTATCAATGTCAAAACACGGGTGTTGACCAATCACAATGCTTGAAAATCACGTTTTGACATTGCTACAGTTATTTAATGATTGATACAATTTTAGCCGATCGCCCTGCTGCCCTGCAGCTTGCAACCCGCAGCGCAGTTCGTACCATTGATCCTGCAGAGTGCAGAGTATCTATGGTGCAGAGCAATTAGCAGCACAGAACATTTTTACCATAGACATAAAACACTATAGGGATAATTATTACTCCTAGCCAAAGAATTGTCTCCTAGCGCAGGCCGCAGAGCAGACTGGAGCAAACGTAGCAGAGTATTATGTGTTCTGTGAAACGTAGGTAGTGGTAGTGAGTGCCTCGATAGCGTCCACAAGCCGCCTGTACTCACAGATTACTCTATATCACTGGCGTTCAGATGGCTCACGGCCATAGAAAATTTAGGAGCTTGAGGTTAGTTCCGGAACTGTCAAAATCTATTTTGCTTTGTGTCATGGCCGCCAACTATTTTTTAATTTTACTTACACAATGCATGCTTTGGATTCTAATAGATTTAACTTTTTTTTAGAGTGGCAACCCCTTTAGCAATGATTTATAGTTTCTTTTTCTTCACTTTTTATTAAATTATACTAAATAGAAATAAAACACATTTATTTTTATTTTTATTTTATTTTTTTACATGGTGGCAGATTATAATTTGTTTAACAAATTAATTTTACAGTAAAAGATTTAAAAATAAATGAAATTAAAATTAAAACTAAAGCCTCATCAAAGACAAGGCAGCGAGGCATTGAACCCAATATGCTGGCAGCATTGCCCCTATGGATAGCCAAACTTATTTTTTGGCCAAGGTAGCTGCCAGCTCTTGGATCCACTGTAGACTCAATTACCCTTTTTGAAATGTCATCAAAAACGGAACGAGCACCGGGCCCCACGGTCTCAACTCCAAAAAGCACAAATATGAAGCTTACATTGTGAGCTTCATACTTGCCCCTCTTGGTCCGTTCAGAGCTAGTCGCCTGAATATGGGATGCAGCTAATCTATCTACACAAGTTGCATCCCAAACAAGCGACCTACCTAGGGATAAACTGTTTGGTTCCAAAACTGCTGGTATTTTGGCGAAAGTAAGAGACCACCCGATGACGTCGTTGAGGGAACTGTGGTGAGAACCGACCAGCACTCCTCGAACAGGAGAGACCGTGGCACACACACGTGGTTATGACACACGTGCAACCGCATCAAATCCTCTACCTATATTCAATGTACTCTGTGCTCTACAGGTTTTTTTCGCAACACATCAGAGTTAATTAAATTAAGCCAATTTTGGATTCTTTTCGCACATTTTGAGAACTTGTGCAATTTAGCGTCCATTCGCGTATTACATCCAGGAACACAGCACTAATATATAGGTACATCTCAAATTCCGATGAGAATTAGCTTAACATTAATTAAAAATGCTAGTACAGTAAAATAAAAATTGAAGTAAAATTAAACTATTGGAGTCTTTTCTCACGAAACGTAATGCAAGTTACTAGCGTCTTTTCGCGTATATCCAGAAACACAACACTTATAATATTATCACACACTTATAACAGTAAAATTATTTGAAATGCCAGGTAATAAGTTTATTGTAAATACACAAAAACTAAAATACTAAACTAAAGTTCCGCGAAATTCAAATTTTATTTAGTTTTTCGCAAATATTAGACTAACTAAACATTGTTGGTTTATGGCAATGCATTTTGCGGGCCTACTTTTTATGCATCTACATGTTTTTAATAGAAACTTTGCTCGAAAGTTCCCACTCATCTCATATTGGTTCCCGAAAGATAATTTTTTGCAGTTTCCCAGATTTCGAGCTATCGGGAACCAATATGAAGTAAATGAGTATAGTTGAGCAGAGTTTTTATTAAAAACATGTAGATGCATAAATTCTGTACCCGCAAAACACATTGCCATTAACCTTCGATGTATAATTAGCCCACTATGAGCAAAAAACTATATAAAATTTGAATTTTCGCGCCCGGATGTTACCCATTGCCCTTAACTCCAGCGCATCTCGTAGGTAGTTACCTACGAGAAAGGAAACTACAAGTGGAGCAGCTGTAGTTTTCTATACACACATATGCGTTTATATGTTGCGTGAAATCGACATAGCTATAACAAACATCACATTGTCTCTTTCTAACTAATTCAAAATTGTTTACGTTATACGAGATAGCAACATATTTGTTTTTTCTGATTTCGGCAACACTGAAGTTGTGACGTCACCAAAAAATAGCCGGGTGGGCAATTCCTCCATAAATTGTAGCATTTTGTAGATTCGAACATGTCGAAACATGTATACAAAGTATATGCGTATCATGTTTTTTGAAATATCAGACAATCATATTATTATTCTAATTTGCGTGCGAATTATAATTAGTATTCAGGTGTGAAAATGCCTACTCAGTGTTGTGTTGTGCGGTGCAGATCGCGGAAAGACAAAAATAGGCCACATTTAACATGACATAGGTCAGTATTCGATTTCATTAATTATATCGTTAAATCGTAAAAAATTATGTGTTATTATGTGTTATGATCATATTACATGCACTTATATAATGTGTAAAAGAAGAAATATTTCTTCAGGATTGAAATAAATTCGATTTAATTTTTGTTGTTATGTTAACAAAACAAAAACAAAGTACTAATGATGCGACCGCTGCTATACCGATATCGATAAAATTCATATATGTAAAGTTCAATGTTAATAGATGAGTAGGGCTCCTAATACTAGTGGTATTTGGACCTCGAGGTTTTACACCTCTGACTTCTCGTAGTTATTTCCGCTTTAAGAAAACGGGCCGCGGATGCGAACATTTACTATACAAGCACTCGTTTTGAAGTCAAAATTTCCTGAGGATGTCCTGAAAAAAAAAACACGTAAATTAAACCAAACCATTTTCCTTTTAAATATATTTGTAAATACACCGTCATGGCTTATATTTTACTTGTATAATATTTTATATTTTCTAATCCTTTTAACATAAAAGTCACTCAATCACGCTGCAACTATTGAAAGGATTTTCAATAGTTGCAGGTGGAGAGGATTTTTATTTTACACAATACAAGTTAGTACTTGACTGCGATCTCACCTGATGGTAAGCGATGATGCAGCCGAATGTTTTATCGTACTAACTTGGAAGGGGTAAGTAAACTCATCCCTAATGGTTTCTGCACAGTATCACACCGGAACGCTAAATCGCTTGGCGATGCGTCTTTGCTGGTAAGGTATATAATTTTATCTTAAATAATGTAGTTAGAGCATTTTACTGAAAGAAGACTTCATAAAAATTACCCTAGTGAATAAGCCGATCGGTATGATAAAACTATTGTACTGGTATTTTTCTCTGAACGGGTTAGAATTCCGGTTCAATCAGGCGATAACTTAAAATTCATGAAATCAAAATGTTAAAATTTTATGCAGTTTAAATTGTTTTTGAAACTAAAATGAATTAGTCTTCTTTCAAGAAAATACTCCATCTAATACATTTAAGGCTACTTTTTATCCGTATTCCCAGGATTTAATCCTGTGGAACTAAGCTGTGAGCTTTTCTATAGCTATCAAATGTAGTTTGGTCTCGCGGGATAAGCCAAAAATCCTAATCCGGAAACGCATGCACCGCTGGCAAAACCTAGTTTTACTATAATAATTAATTTTTAATAGTAATAATTCATTCATTTTTGCTCTTAAATATTTAATTACTAACCACAAACTACATCGATAATATTTCCATATCGATAGATAGCTAGAGCAGCCCTTCTGATCAGCTGACTGGTGCCTATCTGTGATTGGCTGATAGCTGTGATTGGCTATTTTTGATGCTACAGAAGATGGCGAAAATACCCAGCCGAAAAGACCCACTACTTTGTGTCCATTACCTCTTTAGTCATAGGTAGTTACTTGACTGAGTGACAGCTGATTTACAAAATGGCGTCACAAATTTAAGTCACGTGGTATTCGAAACTGTCAAATTCTATTTTGCTCTAGGTACACTCAAGGGTAGGTAGAGCCGAATGTAGGGGTGTGAACAGCCCGTGCCTGTACTCTTTGGTAGTGATTATATACTCTTTGACGTAGTAACTGATCTGTGTCTTTGACTGGAGCAGCCGAGGGTCCAGCGATGCCAGATCGTTCCCTAGGGAACGAAAAGCGTTCTATTTTATGATCAAGCGTTCCCTCAGCGTTCCCTTACTTCAACCGTTCTTTTCGTTCTTTTACGAAAACAAAATTAGAAATTAATTAAGGAAGTCATGACTACATTATCTGTGTTCAAGACATTTGTTCAAGAACAAAAAATTGCGATTCGTTTCTCCATCCGGCCTAAAACTGCCGCCCTTTCCTAAGCAAGTACGAACGCAGCCATAACAAAAAAATTACGCTTCATCAGTCTGTGGCGAGCAGGGTTGCCAGATATTTGCCAATTGAATTCGCCCAATTTTGCCTGCTGAGTAGCCTAAATTCGCCTAGGTATTTTTTTTTGCACAAGTAGCCTAATCCGCCTAAGACTTTGAACTATCTAACCCTATTTTAGACCTATTTTAGACCCAAATAAAGACGACACGTAAAAAAAAACAACGTGAAGCGAAAAGTAATATATACAGAATTTTTTGGTGTGCTGCAGCATGGGAAGATTTTTCACTGTGTATGTACTACCTACTTTTATTTTGTTTTTATGGTGTTAGTATTGACTATTGTGTGCTAGTTAGAAGTTTGCTGCTGCAGCAAAGGTCCAAGCTGCAGCTTGCACCTTTTAATTTACACTGACTTATTGAACAGACTATACCGAAAAATTTTCAATTGGGTTTTCACCAGTGGACGTAGTGATTCATGAGAAAGGTTCATGGTGGTTCATGCATGTCATCCTACGCAACATATATGTAAGACATTGAGGATCTCCAAAAACAAACAACAAATTGTTTCTCTGAAAGTACAAAGAAACGACATTTAAAGTTCACTAAATATCGAGTCCTCAATCACATTCTTTCTATTAGTTTTTATAACAATAAAATGCACAAAACAATCTGCGCGTCCCACGCCATTTTAAATCATAGACACAGATCAATATCATAGCCGACAGACAGCTGATACGCGAAGCGCGGCAAATTCAAATGAATGAAATGTCACTCATTTCATTACATCTCCCCCCCTAAGAGCGAAAATTCTAAGCAATATATCTGTAAAATGTACTTATAAGTCATCTTCATATTCATTATCATCTCCTTCATCTTCTTCAGCCTCTGTTATGACAGGTTGCAATTTTGTTATATGAAATAATGTTGATTCTGTTTTTCTGTTGCCTGTATCAATCCTATAAATGGAATTCGATATTTTCTCTATTATCTTGAAAGGGCCTATTTTTAATTCGTCTAATTTCTTTCTATTCAGTCTATTTCTATTTTCTACATATACACTGTCTCCTACATTAAATTCTTGCATTTTTCTATTTCTATCAAATATTTTCTTGTTATACTCATGAGATTTTATTGTATTCTCTAATGCCAATCTTCTATCAGCAATCCACTTGTCTTCCTTTTCCATCGTTTTGAATTCATTTGGTAGAATACTGACATTTGTACCATCCAGTAAATATTTTGGTGCAAAACCTGTAACGGAGTGTTCTGTTTCATTATATTTTTGTATACATTCTCTTGCCAGTGTTGTCCATGTTCTCTTATTATTTTTCTCATTCATTTTACACCTTATTTTATTTACTATTGTTTGGTTTAATCTTTCATTCAAGCCGTTCGAGAATGGTGTATTCACGGCTGTAAAAATTAGTTTAATATTATTTTCCTGCAAAAATTGTTTAAATTCTCTTGAATTTATGCCCGGATATTGATCTGTCAGGATAATTCCAATCTCATCTGTCTCTAGTACTTTCTTTGTTAAATTTATAAAGTCACATGCATTCTGGGTTTTCGAAGTCGCAATAAATGCATATCTTGTGTAGTGATCTACTAAAAGGTGTAGATATTTCTTTGTAGACCTAGATCCTCCAAATCCACCAATAGTATCCATTGACATTATTTCAAATGGTTTGGTGGCTGGTCCCAGTTGTGACAGTAATCCAATTTTTTTTTGACATCTTGATTTATTTTTTATGCATATTTCACATGTTTTACAAATATTTATGATATTTTTTGTTAGGTTTATAGCCGTATATATTGAACTTATTTTTTTCTGCAGTTGTCTGATCCCAATATGGCATAAATCTTCATGCACCTTTTTTATAAGTTTTTTACTAAATTCTTCTGAGAGGATAATCTTTTCCTGTTTCTTTATTTTTTTATAATAGATATTATTTTTTAGTATTAAATTTTGTTTCTTTTCTCTTATTGTTTCATTTTTCTCTTGGTCTCCAACTATATCTTTTATTTGTATTAAATTAACTATTCTCAATGTTTCCTCTCTGTTATCTTCTGGTTCTAATACAGGGTTTCGGCTCAAACAGTCTGCTTCTACATTTTCTTTACCAGGTATATATTTTACGGTAAAGTCATACTGAGATAGGTAGTATGTGAGATCACCCAATTCTTCATCTGTCCTGCATTTAATGTTCATGTTCTCTAGAGGTTTGTGATCTGAGTAAATGGTGAATTGTTTTCCGATGAGCCAGTGCTGCCAATATTTAACAGCTTCTTTCATAGCAAGACATTCTAAATATATAGCCTTTTTCCGTTTTTGATGTTCATTCAATTTTTTTGAGAAATATGCCACCGGTTTGTCTTTACCATCTAGTTGTGTCTGTTTTAATATTGCTCCAATGCCCTCCAAAGATGCATCGGTAAAGATTTTGATTGGTAAGTCTTTGTCGAATATTTCCAAGACCGGTTGCGAACATAAATATCTTTTTATCAGATTGAATGCTTCTTCACATTTCTCTGACCATACAAATTTCTCGTTTTTTCGTAATAAATTGTGTAATGGATCTAAGATAATTGCACTTCTTGGTATATAGTCATGGTAGAAGTTTATTTTTCCCAAAAATTGTCTGATGTTCTTTTGCGTCTTAGGAGTTGGAAAGTTCCTTATTGAAATCAAATTGTCTTTTAGTGGTCTTACTGAATTGTTCTGAATTATATGGCCGAGGTATTTTACCGAGTCTGAAGCAAAGGTACATTTCTTAAACTTCAGTCTAAAGCCTTCTTTAATTATTGCCTCTAATACATTTCTAATGTGCCTTATATGTTCTTCAAAGGTAGACGAGTATATCAAAATATCATCAATATAGTTAACCGAGTATCCTGTGAGATTGTGTTTTCTTAGAATATTGCTTAAGATTCTCTGGAAAATTGCTGGTGATGTTTTCAAGCCAAAAGGGAGGCAGGTCCACTGGAAGTGGCCATCTTGTGTGACAAATCCTGTTTTACTTCTGTCTTCCACCCGTAATGGTATTGCCCAAAATGCTGAGTTTATATCTAGTGTAGTAAAATACTTGCAATTTCTAGTTTTAATAATTAGATCATCTATCAAAGGAAATGGTTGAGCTTGTGGTATAACTATTTTGTTTAACTCTCTGAAATCTACACATAAACGGGATTTTCTATTTTCACCTTTTTTAAACGCCAATGTCACTGGAGCAGCGAAAGGACTGTATGATTCTTCTATTAAATTGTTCTTTAGTAACATCGATATTTGCTCTTCAATTTCTAATCTATCTTGTATTGTACATCTGTATGGTCTTTTACTACAATATTTATTTACTTGTAAATCTATGCGAGCTTCATAATCTTTAACTGAACCTATATCATACTTGTCCTTAGCAAATATTGTTTTATATTCCTTTATAATTTTCTCTATCTCAATTTTCTTTTGATTATCTAAATGGTCTGTCATACTTATAAATTCCTCTGTTTCTATGTGTTCATTGAAATTTACTGTATATTTTTTTATATTATTATCTTCATTTCTGTTATCTTTAGACATCCTGTTGTAAGCAGCTAACCTGTGCGTCCTGCAGTCAACCCCTTCCGCGCGCCCCGCTACCCCCTCATTCGAGACAAGCGACTCTCGCGACGCCCGGTTAGTTAGTTCACTGAGGCACGCGGCCCAGGAACCGCGCGCGTTTCGTTAATTTTATACCTATTGTTACATCGTGAAGTCGCTAATTAAATTCATTTCCGTTATTAATTATGTATCAGGTGTTTTATTTCAAACTCATAAGAGTAGACACCTTACACTGGCGCTCCAACTTTAGTGGCCCGAAAACTGTGTTTTGAACCCATTAAATTGTGTTGTGAACTCAAAACTGTGTTTGTGAAAAACTGTGAAGCGCCGCGGTCAACTGTTATTTTCGAAAATGCCTCGCGTCGCCGCAGCTAGTGAAACTCATGAGGGAATTGAGGAGCGTATCGCGTCTTTGTTGGCCTCCTTCGCTCAGGCACAAGCTGACGCCAACAGGATGTTGGTGGAAACTTTGATGTCTTCGCGGGCTAACCAGACTGATCTTCCTGTTTCCCCGTCGCCGACCTTGTCCACATCAGCTGTGCAGCCTTCCGGTAACTTTGCGAAGTGCTCGGCGAGATTCAGTGGTGAAGGATCTGCAGATAATCCAGACGTACTAGAGGCGTTCCTCGACTCTATAAAAGTGTACAAAGAATGTGTAAACATGAGCGACACACACGCACTACAAGGCCTTCCGATGCTTCTAGAAGGCCAAGCAGCAGTGTGGTTTCGAGGAGTCAAGGCAACCATCAGCTCATGGGATGACGCAATTTTAAAACTCCGCAGTATGTATGGCGTACCTCGTCCGCCGCATAAGATTTTTCGAGAAATTTTTGCGGCCGACCAAGGTGAGGAACGCGCGGAAGCATTTATCGCCCGTCTTCGCGCTCATATATCTAGGTTGCCATATAAAGTCGAAGAAGAAATGCAAATAGACATGATCTACGGCTTATTAAGGAAAAACATTCGAGAACGTCTTACGCGGAAGAAAGTGTCCACCTTAGAAGAGTTGTACGAAAAAACTAGAGCAATTGAGGAGTCTTTGTCAGAAATTCGGCCTCTCGGCGGAAACATACCTACATCCAACGTCAACGCGCGAGATGGCGCGAGCGCGGACGTGTCGACGCCGCCCGCGTCGGCTCACCGCCGCTTGGAGCGAGGCGCGTCGATCGCTCCGTGCATGTCGACGCGCGATGAAACGTCGGCTACGCGAGATAGCAGCGCAACTACGTCGATGAAACGTCTCGGTGGCAACATGTCGTCTTATCCGGCTTCGACGACTAAGGACTCGCGTGCGGTAAACGTAACTACCAGCACGAAAGGTAAAAGTTTTTGTGTTTATTGTAAACGTGGGGGACACGATAAAGACTCTTGTTTCCGATTAAAACAAAAGAGTGAATCGGCTGCGAATAATAATAGTTCTACGCTGTCTTGTTATCGGTGTAAAGCGCAGGGTTTTATTCGTGCAGATTGTGAGCGTTGCAACTCGTTTAGTTCGTGTGATTTTAATAATGACAGTGTGTGTAGTCATAAGGATATTTTACCTACTGATTGTCATAGATATATTGTGTCAAAGAATAACAATGATATTTTACCTACCGATTGTCATAGATATATTGTGCCAAAGAATAACAACAATGATATTTTACCCACCGATTGTCATAGATATATTGTGTCAAAGAATAACAACAATGATATTTTACCTACCGATTGTCATAGATATATTTCGTCTAAGAATAACAACAATGATACTTTACCTACTGATTGTCATAGATTGTTTTTGTCAAAGAATAACAATAATTTATGTACCTACGAATGTTTGTCTCTCGGAGACGATGTTCCTTGGAATGATTGTAGTGTAACCGAGGGGGCGCAGCGTGACTCGGTAGTTGCATCTACCACTATGTCTCCGAGTGAGTGGGTAACGGATGCCAACGACCGACCTATACTAGATATAGTGATTTTAGGCTGTCGTGGTACCGGGTTGATAGATACCGCCGCGAAACGAAGCATTGCCGGCTTTAGGCTTTACGAATGGTTAAAAAATAAACGCCACCCATTCCGACATAGTAAGATGACGGTAAGGCTCGCGGATGGGGTTCTACGTACGCTTGAGGTTAAACTTGCGGACGTACAGGTTGGGTTGGCCCAGAGTGGTTTGGTGGTACCTATTACGTTCGTCATTTTCACTCATTCGCGTACCAATGATACACTTCTTGGCATAGATTTCATACGTAAGGCGCGATTAGTTCTTAACGTTGATTCGAACAGCTGGTTCACAGCCGATTGTCCTCGCGCGGTTTATCCGCTACGATGTGAGTCCTCTCGCAATTTCGTGGAATGCGCTTCCGCGAATGTGCTTAGAGTAGACGAAGGCCCGAAGCTGTCGCCTGCTGAGCGCTCAGAACTCGCGTGCTTGATTGACGAGTACCAAGACGTCTTTGAAGAAGGTAAGGAGCCAACCCCTTTTGCCGAGCATGCCATTGACACAGGTGACCACTCGCCGATTGCTGTACCACCTTATCGCCTCACTCCTGCTAAAAGAACTATTATGGAGAAGGAACTCGACAAAATGTTAAGAGATGGCATCATTGAAGAGTGTGAATCCGCATGGGCTGCTCCGGCTCTATTAGTGCCTAAGAAGGATGGTTCGTACAGGTTTTGCGTGGATTACCGTAAGTTGAACGCTGTCACTAAAAGTGATTCCTACCCATTACCTGTTATCGACGATCTACTGCAGTATACGGGGAAAAGTTGTTTTTTGAGCACCATTGACCTGCGAGCTGGATATTGGCAGGTACGTGTTCGAGAAGAAGATCAAGACAAGACGGCTTTTGTCACACCATTTGGCGTTCATCGGTTTAAGCGCATGCCGTTCGGTTTGCGGAATGCTCCCGCAACTTTTCAGCGGCTACTTGATAGATTCAAGTCAGGCACCTCCCTTAAGGATGTTACTCTTTTAGGTTATATTGATGACCTGATTGTGATTTCTGATAGCTTCACAAAACACCTACAGGATCTTCGTGCTGTCTTTGACCGTCTTCGTGTCTTCAGACTCCAAGCTAACCGTGACAAATGTGTATTTGCGCGGGAAAGTGTGAAGTACCTCGGACACATTATTTCATCAGAGGGTGTCTCGCCTGATCCGGATAAGGTGCGTGCTATACAGGACATGAAACCACCAACAACTGTGAAGCATATTAAGAGCTTCTTACAGACCTGTTCATGGTTTCGTAAGTTCGTTCCGGGTTTCGCGAAAGTCGCACAACCATTAACGATGCTAACTAGAAAAGATCAAGCATGGAAGTGGGGAGAGGCCCAAGACCAAGCGTTTAAAGAACTCAAGCGCTTACTCACCTCTACGCCAATTCTCATTCAGCCAGATTACAGTCGTCCTTTCGTTCTGAGAACTGATGCCAGCAGCTATGCTATTGGCGCTGCTTTGCTCCAGGGGGAGTCAGCTCACGAAGAGCGTCCCATAGCGTACGCCAGTCGTCTACTCACCGGGGCTGAACGTAACTATTCCACCACAGAAAGAGAGGCGCTTGCGGTGGTGTGGGCATGTGAGAAATTTCGTGGCTACATTGATGGACACCCGGTACGGGTAGGTAGTGATCACCAACCTTTGAAGTGGCTTCTCACTCTGAAGTCACCCACAGGTAGGTTGGTTCGCTGGGCAATGAAGCTACAAGCATTTGACCTCCAAGTGGAGTATATGCCCGGAAAGCTTAACGTACTTGCTGATACGCTTAGTCGACCACCCTGTGATGATCAGACGCGGGAGGCTTGCGACGTTTGTACAGTCATTGTGGAGACGCCTCGTTGGAAAGCAGAGTCCGTACGAGCTTCTCAGTTAGCTGATCCAGAGGTGGCTAAAATAATCCAAGGATTAGAAGGTAAGGAAGAAATTACCATCAGCACCTGGACCGAAAGAGGATACCATATGGTCGGAGGAGTATTATACCGCTATACTGATAATGACACTGAAGAACCACAGCTTGTTGTACCTGATGACCTAAAGAAGCAGGTCATGATTGAATGTCATGACTCGGCCACTTCGGGTCACGGCGGTATAGAACGAACTATACATCGTATTTCTCAACGTTTTTATTTCCCAGGTATGCGACGTTATGTGACAGAATACCTCAAGACTTGCATCGAGTGTCAGCGCTATAAGCCCGCCAACCTAAAACCAGCTGGCTTATTGCAGACACCAGTGCCGTCACAAAGGTTTGAAATTTTGGCGGTGGACCTTTTCGGACCTTTGCCTAAAGGGCCTCAGGGTGAAAGATGGGTGCTCATCGTTGAGGATACCGCAAGCAGGTGGGTGGAGTTGTTTGCCCTCACTGAAGCAACCGCGGAAGCTTGCGCAAAAATCCTTATAGAAGACGTGTTTCTACGATTTGGGCTGCCCAGGAAAGTAATTTCTGACAATGGGGTTCAATTCGTAGCAGATGTGATGCAGCATGCCATGTTCGTGCTGGGAATTACGCAGACTTTAGTCCCTCTTTATCACCCCGAGGCGAATCCAGTTGAAAGGAAAAATCGGGATTTAAAGGGTCAGCTAGCCATTCTGGTACAACAAGAACACCGACAATGGGCAGAAGCATTACCATTCATTCGGTTTGCTATGAATACTTCCGAAAACAAGTCGACTAAACATACGCCGGCCTACCTTACTTTTGCACGGGAACTGCGATCACCAATTACTGCACAAAGTGACCTCCGTGCCATAATCGAAGCAGAGAACTACGTCTCTCAGATAACACCGTATCTGCTGAAAATGGCAGAAACATTAAGCTCTACTAAAGAGACGATTATGAAGCAGCAAGATAGTAGCAAGGCTATCAAGGATCAAACCCGTCAAGAAGCAGAGGAATATGTTCCAGGGGACTTGGTTTTATTGCGCAGCCATGTCCTAAGTAATGCCCAGAAGGGCATCACATCCAAACTCGCCCCGAAGCGTGACGGGCCTTACGTCATAACAAAAAAGGTGAGTCCTACCACCTATATTCTAGCTCATTGTGGTAAACCCGATGACGTACTGGGTAAATATCACACGGTGGATCTGCGCCGATATCACGCGCGAGATGATGATCGGCCTGAACCAGTTCGTCCCAAGAGGCATCGTGGTAGACCGCGCAAATTATCTGCCTAAGTTGTTTGACCCGTTGTGAGGGCACCAAAACTGGTCAAAAGGGGGAGTGTAAGCAGCTAACCTGTGCGTCCTGCAGTCAACCCCTTCCGCGCGCCCCGCTACCCCCTCATTCGAGACAAGCGACTCTCGCGACGCCCGGTTAGTTAGTTCACTGAGGCACGCGGCCCAGGAACCGCGCGCGTTTCGTTAATTTTATACCTATTGTTACATCGTGAAGTCGCTAATTAAATTCATTTCCGTTATTAATTATGTATCAGGTGTTTTATTTCAAACTCATAAGAGTAGACACCTTACACTGTCTATTTTATTTGTTATTTTCTTTTGTTCTATCTGCAAGTTCTCATTTTGGGTTAATCTGAATTTCTTTATCATATCTAATCCGATTATGAAATCATCAAAATCTTCATTTTCTACTATGTATACATCCACCTCTTCTTCTAAATCAAATATTTTAATTTTTATTGTTATCAAGCCATCCATCTTCTTCACACCATTAACCGTTTTCATGTATGCTATGTTCACATCATCTTTTTTTCTTTTACTTTTATTAATCTTGAATTTATTATAGAAATCTGTGAGCCTGAATCATAAATACCACTCACTTCTAGTTTATTTTCTAATAAAAGCTTGATTTTGATTAATGGTGTGCTTACTAGTTTTTTTTCTCAGTATTTATGTCTACTTCAATTATGGAGTTATTGTTTACATTTTTAGTTTTAAGAACTTTTTCAGGTTCATTTTTATTTTTCTTGAACCAACATGACTCCTCTGGATGATATCTAATTCCTTTGTCCAAAGACTCACAAGTCTTACATGACTTCTTCTCATAAGTTTTATTTTTATTATAAAATGTACTGCTCTTTATGTTAGTTGAGTTTTTCTTATACATCGTGCCTTCATATTTTCTTATCTCGTTGAACAAGTCAGTAGTGTTGTTGAGTTCATCCCTGTTTAACTTATTTAAGATAAATCCAGGTAAACCAGTTGCAATAAGATCTATCATTGTTTTGGAATCTATAGATTTGTTTATATCTAATAAAAGCCGTTCTTTTTTTATGGCATAATCAATTAACTGTCCTTCTTTATACCTAAATGCGAGAGCATATGTGACTATGTCCCATCCTTGGTTTTTAAAAGTTTCTAAAAACTTGTCTTTCCATTCACTCCATTCAGAATTTATTGTTAGTTTTATGATCATCGAGCTATACCAATCCAAACAAGGTTTATCTAAAAATAACCTCAAAATATCTATTTTTGTCTCATCTTTTGTTATATTAAAGCGCGCACACTCTTTATCAAAAATTTCTATCCATTGCATCGCATTAGGATTTTTGCTTGTGAATTTTTCAATAATAAATTTTTCTGAGATATGTTTTAAGTTATGTTGACTTTCTTTCTTAGTTGTAGTTTCTATTAATTGTTCCAAGATTTGTTGCAAAGTGTCATTTTTGTCCTTTGCTTGTGTTGTGCTCACTTCATCTAAATATTGATCTAAAAATTGCATATTACCTTCCTCATCTACATATGTCTTCTTTAGATTTTCATCCAACTTTATCCATACTTTTCTACTCTGGTGTCTTTTTTTAATGCTATTTTTTACTTTTGTGAAAGTGTTCGTTTTAACAATATATGTATGATGACTCACCGGCTTCAGTTCCTCGGGTAAAACATAACATTTTCCTTCTTCAGTAGATATTGAGGTTATAGCTAATACATTTGATTTGCCATCATTTGAGGCTATCATCGTAAACTCAAACTGAAGCCGGTCCATATTTTCTTAGTTCACAAAAATGTCGTTTTGTAAGACATTGAGGATCTCCAAAAACAAACAACAAATTGTTTCTCTGAAAGTACAAAGAAACGACATTTAAAGTTCACTAAATATCGAGTCCTCAATCACATTCTTTCTATTAGTTTTTATAACAATAAAATGCACAAAACAATCTGCGCGTCCCACGCCATTTTAAATCATAGACACAGATCAATATCATAGCCGACAGACAGCTGATACGCGAAGCGCGGCAAATTCAAATGAATGAAATGTCACTCATTTCATTACATATATAAACGAATTCCACGCGGATGAAGTCACGGACAATATCATAAAAAAATTCTTATGTGACAATACATAGATATTACATATTAATAAATGAATATAAATGCCTATATAAACCTATTAGTAAAAATCCCTTAAAAATCCCCCATACATTTTCTATGGATTTTTTTTCCGCCATATTGGAATTTTTTCTGTCCATCGTGCAGACCTTCGATTTTTGATCACTTCATGTCAAGAAACCATCCTTCCATCTTTTTTACTTTCCGAGATATTTACGAAATTCGAATGACGGCCATTTTGAATCCGCCATTTTGAACTTTTTTTCAGCTCATTGCCAATTGCATGACATTTGGTCGAGCAGCCCCCACCTATCTTGGATACCCTGCCTGTGCTCTTCACCCGTCTTCGAAATTCTCAATCATCAGCTCTCTCCATATTTTTGTTCGTAATGATTTTTTCCCCTCTATACGAAATGATTAGTAAAAAGAAAATTTTCATACAAAATTGTTCAGGAGAGGTGATCAATCAGTGAGTCAGTTAGCACGAACAGCTATATATATATTGTAATAAAAGTCTTGCACAATTAAATTTTTTGGAAAAAAATTGATTTAAAAACTTATATTATGTTCTTCGTTCCCTCACCTCGAATTTCGTTCCTTTTCAGACACCCCGACGTTCTATTTCTCTAGCCGCCAATGGCAACACTGAGCCGAGCAGACTGCAGAGTGCAGACGTCTATTTCGGTGTATTGAGAAAACGCAGTATTTTTGACTGTTTTCAGTTTTGTGATTGTGTTTTGTATTGCTGTATAGTGAGGACTATTTAGTGTTTTGTGCTGATATCCACACTGTTTCCCGTATTGAGACAAATAACAATAATGACTTCAACCTTACCGAGCGAGAGGAACGAGGAGCGCCGCCGCAGGGTGAGCGATTTACTCAACGAAAACAATACTTGTATCGGAGGTTTCCATTTCGCATGATTCATCTTTAATGCGTTTCTCTTATCTCTGTATTGATAAATACATTAACAGACAGGTGGCTCAGGTTTTTGTACCTTTATCGTTCTGTTTATGAAGATACTTTTGTAAGTAATGGGAGGTATCGTGACTAGCGATATTATAAATATACAAGCTTGTGATTGCGATGGTGAAGCGGTCCTTGCCCAAGTCAATAGTTAGGTGGGTGTAAAAGGGCTGAACATGGAATTGACTTTGGACTGGCGTGATGGATCTGTAAAATCATCAAAAACAACAATCTTGTTGTTTTATTATTTGGCATGTACATGTAAACGTCCGCTACTGAAGAGAAAAGTCAGCTCCTGGAGGCATTTTCACCATCTTAGCTCTTAAAGAAGTAAGCAATTAACTCACGCAGTGGGACACATAGACATAAAACACTATAGGGATATAGACAGGCAACTTCGAACTTCATTTTAAGACCAATAGCACACTAGTATACTACAGTAGTGTGAGTGTTTTTCGACATGATGTACATCTATATAAACACACCACAATTTCATTCATTTATTTTCGTGCATCTCCCTCATCCAACACTGGTTTTGCCTATAATCCCCTATTTCCCTCTCTTTCTAACATGATACGTATGTATACAACCATGACAGACGATAATGGCGGAACCTTTAGGGATGTTCTCATAAAACCGCCAACCGGTAAATAGTGATGTGTTTTAGGGTTTGCAATTATCGATTTTCCAAAGTACCGATTTTCTTCAATACCACTTGTGTCCTTTTTCCTTTCATGGATTGTCAATAACTATAGGATAACAAAAACTACATGAATTTTTAATGGCTGATTTATTCCGATCTTATTAATTACAAACTTTTTTTTTAATTCTTAAACGTAATTTAACACATTAAGGAGCACACCACGGCTGTGCCCGCGAAATTCAAATTTTTCGTGGTTTTTCGCGATTTTTAAGCTAATAAGATATAATAGGCTTATGGCCGTCAAATTGCGATAATCCCAATATCTTCTTCACGTGTTTATATAAAAATCTCTGCTCGAAAGTGTCGAGTTGAAGAAAATAGTCCAAGATTTGCGAGTTACTCTCATAAAACTCGATACTCGGATTCATTTCCTAGGATACACATTTTTATGCAAAGATTTTAATATAATCATGTAAAGATGATACTGCCATTCTCGCAAATTGATTGCCATAAGCCTATCATGTCTAATTAGCGTACAAATTGCAAAAAACCACGAAAATTTTGAATTTCGCGGGCAGACCCGTTGAGTTCACGTTAAAAGGAAATGGTATATACTACACAACCAACCTAATTCAAATTTTATTTGGTTAACACAATATTACATAAAGTTAGTAAAATTGCAGGATTAACTATGAGTATCCTTCTTTTATTGCAAATGAATCCCACAATTGAGTATGACCTGAGTCACTTAACTCACAAATGAATGAATTATTGTTTAATTTCCCCAAATGAACACTAATGTAGATTTTAGTTTAAACAAATTGAGAAAATAATAGCCATGGTAGCTGCAAGTAAAGTAACAACCAACCCTTCTGTTTAATTCCACATTATAGGGCTAAAAATAAATAAAAACCCTTTGTTAAAATGTAATTACCTTTAATATTAATTTATCTAGGGCCGGAGGACATTTTTACTAGCGAAAGGAAATTAAAAAGAGAAAGAATAGACAAATTGATTCTACTTGACATAAAAATGTTACAGAGTACTGAAACTACAGAGATCTTATACAGAGTAGATTTGTTCAGAGGCTACGCTACAGAACATATTATTATGTCTTTGACATAAATTGCGGCGGGCAAAGAAGCCTAGCTATCTAATTACAATTGATTGACATTTTAACCTTTTACAAAATTTAAACTTACTCAATTTTGAAAACTAGTTTTACATAAAATTTTACAATAATTAAATGTCCTGCGGAACACAATAAAAGTAATTTAATAAAGCAGTTCAATGACTAAGGTGAACTACAAAGTGCATAATGTTATATTATGCTTATGTGTATTAAGTTACATTAAATTGCAATGTACTTAGTTGCTACATATTTCAATTTATGCCATGCTGTTAAACAAGTGCATGTAGTAAATTGTACCATTTGAAGATGAACTTTTATGATATTATTTATAAAAGATTCATTTTTGTTAGACAGTTATTAATTAAACCTAAGTATACTATTTATGCTAAACCTATGCTAGGTCTCGCAGTTAATAACAAACAAGGTACATGTTCATATTTTAAGTACATATTTTTATATATTAAAACTTATATCTATTGTTAGACTAAGTATACAATATATTGAGCTCTCTTGGTATCGTAAGACTGGCTTACATTTCAAAGAAATCCTATGAGAAGCTACTACTTATATTGATTCATGTGGTAGTATCATCTATTGGCAATACAACCACCTTGGAAATCGCTCTGTCATGGAGCTTACCATTGGAGGTCCGGACTTGGATCACTCTTACCTTGGAATCTGAGCCAATATATACCTTAGACACTCTACCCATAGGCCAATACAAAGGTGAAGTATTTTGATCTCTTAATAATACAATCATTCCTTCTTTAATATTAGGAAATTCTTTCATCCATTTAGTTCGGTTATTAAGGGTTGATAAATATTCACTAGACCAAGCTCGCCAGAAATGCTGTCGTGTTTGCTCACATGACCTCCATAAACGAAGCCTGTTTGTAGGAATATTTTCAAGATTTTCTTCTGGGAAAGAATTTAATGGACATCCTACTAAAAAATGACCTGGTGTTAAATATGAATAATCACTAGTATCTTGAGATAATGGCATTAAGGGTCTTGAGTTTAATATAGCCTCAATTTGACAGATTATCGTATTGAATTGTTCAAAGGTATAGTTTCTAGAGCCAGCTACCCTTTTTAGGTGATGTTTAGCTGACTTTATAGCTCTTTCATAGAGACCACCGTGGTTTGGACTATATGCAGGTATAAACTTAAAGTTAATGCCCTTCATTGATAAATAATTTTGAAATTTGTCTTGAAAATCTTTTGAATTTTGCAAATCATATAGAGCTTTCAATTGGTTATTAGCTCCTTTCAGAGTAGAAGCATTATCGCAGTATACATTTGAAGGAATAGATTTTCTCGATATGAATCGCTTGAAGGCCGCTAAGAAGGCTTCAGTGGATAGATCCGAAACTACTTCCATGTGTACAGCCTTTGTGGCCATGCAAACAAACATAACAACATAACCTTTTGTGGTGGTGGCACGCCGCAAAGTTGAAACTTTTATGCTAAAAGGACCGCAATAATCTAATCCAACATTTTGGAATACTCTGCCAGGAGTGACTCTATCTTTGGGTAATGAACCCATTAATTGTTTGGCACCTTCGGCCTTATATCTTTGACAAATAACACATTTGTTGATGACACTTTTAATTTCTCTAGTTGAATTAATTAAATGATATCTCTGTGATAAACTACTAGAGACCAATTTTAATCCAGCATGAAGTAATGTTAAGTGTTCATTTTTAATAATAAGTCTTGTTATATGAGTTTTACTAGGTAATATTATAGGAAATTTCTTTGCAAAAGAGAGTGAAGAATTTTGTAACCTTCCACCTACTCTCAACAGACCATCTTTGTCTAAAAACGGATGTAAGGACTTAATGTTGGAAGTTACACATTTCCCCTTTTGCAAACTCATCATTTCATCACGGAAGTGAATGAGTTGCAGACCTTTGATTATAATGTTCAATGAATTCTTCATTTCAGTTGCAGAGATATGACCTGTATTTATAGAAATTTTTCTAAGTTTGTGGATGAATCTCAACATATAACAGACTATGCGCTGTAATTTGTACAAATTTGAGTAATTAGTATAGATAGGTAACATGTCATCACTGTTTTCAACTTTGGAGCAAATATTTAAATCAATATTTTCACAATTTTGCTGTAATGGAATTTCAATTATTGATAAATATAAATTATAAGGACTCTTATTTTGTAAATAATCTGGCCCATGCCACCATAATTTGTTTGCATGAATGGAATTAGCATCGGAACCCCTTGACAAGATATCTGCCGGATTTAATAAGCCAGGTGTGTGAAACCATTTCATGATAGAAGTCAACTTATTAATTTCTTTCACTCTGTTTCCAATATAGGCTGGAAGTTTAATTGGAGCTGAATTTAACCATCCTAAGACAATATTGGAGTCAGTAAATAAACTGATGTTTTTAATATCTGGCAATACAGAGGAAACCTTATTCATCAAGCTACTAAGTAGCAGAGCTCCATTTAATTCAAGTTTTGGAATGGTTAATTTTGAATTCAAAGGTGCTATTCTTGACTTTGAACAAAACAAATAAATATGATATTGACCATCGACCTTGACTTTAATATAGATGCAACAACCAAATGCAACAGTACTCGAGTCACAATAACCTATTAGTTCAGATTCCTCACATCCAGATAATTGTACATTGCGCGGAATTGACAGCTCCTTCATGTTTGATAGTTCCGTTTGAAATGCTTGCCAAATTTCAGCTAAATCACTGGGTAAAGGAGAATCCCAGGCTAAGTTACGCTGCCAAATTTGCTGCAATATCAATTTAGCCTTAACTACAATTGGAGCTGCAAATCCGAGCGGGTCAAAGAATCTACTAATGGAGCTTAAAACACTTCTTTTGGTAGGTATTTTAGGAGAATCGACAGTGCTTCCACTGACTTTGAATGCGTCATCCCTAGTGTCAAATGAGAGACCCAGCGTTTTTACTATCAAAGACTCCTGATCTAGATCCCGCTGTGAAAAACCAAGTTTTTCTTGAGGTATATCTGAAATTAAATCTGAGCTGTTAGAGCACCATTTGTGTAACTGAAAGTTGCCACATTTTAAAAGTTCTATAAGCTCTCCTTTTAATTCAAGGGCTTCTTGCATGGTGGAAGCCCCGCACAGAATATCATCAACATAGGAATTTTGCAATATAGCTTTACTAGCAAGTGGGAATTTATGTTCAAATCTTAATGCTAGTTCTACTAAGCACCTTGTGGCTAGATAAGCAGAACTTTTTAAGCCATATGTTATGGTTTGTAGTTGTAAACATTGGATAGGTTGATTTGGGTTTTCCCTCCAGATAATATTTTGCAGTACTCTATGTTCTGGATAAATTAGTATACATCTGTACATATGGCGTATATCACACATTAATACAATGTTGTAAGTGCGAAACTGCAACAATATGTCAAATAATTGTTTTTGGACGACAGGCCCATTGCATAACATGTCATTTAGGCTATGACTGTTTACATTATTATTATTTTTATTTTGAAGCTTAGCAGTTCCATCAAAAACGCAACGGATTTTATCCTTACGCACTATGCCATGATGAGACAAAAAATAAAGAGGCTGGTCTGCATCATCTTGGAGATGAATAGGTATTACCTTGGCATGACCTAACCGTATGTACTCATTAATAAAATCTTTGTACATAGTGAAATATAATGGATCTTTTTGGAAACGCTTCTCTAAGTTGTAAAATCGCTGCAATGCAATTGAAAATGAATCAGCAGTATTTATTTCATTTAAACTCACCTTGAGGGGATATTTAACAGAAAATATATTTTCTTCTAATTTTACTGATTCTTTAAAAATAGTCTCACTATACTCATTTTCTGGTAAATTCTCAGGATATATTTCTGGCACTTTTTCAGTATCCCAGAATCGCTTCACAACAGAATCCAGATCAGAGTCATTGACAGTATGCAAGGAGACATTGAAGTTGTTAGAAAGAGAAGGAAAAGAGTCACCTGAGATGACGTATCCAAACCTTGTGTTTAGCAGTATGGGGTCAGAAGGGGCTCCTTCTATTTTCCCATTTAGCAGAATGCGAAAGAAGATGTTGACTCCAAGTAGTAGGTCGATCAAGGTTCAGAGGCTACGCTACAGAACATATTATTATGTCTTTGACACCTTCTCTACCCCTAGTGGCCTCCTCCATCCCCTCATAGCCACCCCACGCCTCCAAGATAGAGATATGATTAAGATTTAACATACAATTACTTAGATTCTGTATCAACCTAACACTCGTATTTACAGACAAAACTAACACACTATTATCACAAAAGAGACTTGAGTCTGCCATGATAACTTCAAGTCATTATTATACATTAATATACAGAAAACTGGCTAATACACACATTATAACTATCTCAAAACTCGTATTTACAGACAACACTAACACATTATTATCACAAAAGAGACTTGAGTCTGTCATGATAATTTCAAGTCATTAATACATTTATTTAGGTACAGAAAACTGGCAAATACACACCTTATTATTATCTCAAAAGTTTGTCATTATTACATATTAATCATGAGCCCGAGAATTGACTATGACCAGAGCCATGTTACTGTAAAAGTAATTATTGATTAATTTCCCCAAATGAACACTGAAGTAAAGATTTTCATAAAACTTATTGTGAACAACCAACCCTACCTCCCCATCAGTGGCCTCCTCCATTCCCTTATAGCCACCCCACACCTCCAAGATAAAGATATGAATAAAAATACAATAAGATTCTTTATCATATTTACAGAAACCACTATCTAGTTGATAATTTATAAGCATTTACAGTTTGCTACATAAATTGAGGAGATGAGTGCAGAAATGTGCAGATAAATATAATTTGATAAATTGAAGACCAAAGGAAACAACATTAATTACTTCGACGACGCACAGATCTATAACTGGCACCTTTGGTAACTTTAGTAGCAATTAAAGTTTCCATTTCTGCTCCCTTTTTCCTAGAATCAACATTGTGAATTCTTCTATTGAAATTAATGCACCATTGTCTAACTTGCATTCTTATAACAAACAACCAGAATATTTTCAAAAACTGAAATTTGTGTTCATTGCATGTATACCAAGATGTATCGAGATTCTCAAACTGTTTAATAATATCAGTGTATATGTACACTTTACAGAGTTTTGGCAAGGTCTGTTCAATAACATAAATACAGTGCCATACTAAAGCAGACAAGTTACCAGATGGATAATACAATTTTCTGCTATTAGGATCATACTCCTTAATTGATATTAAAGAGTGAAATGGTTCAATTTCATTGGACAATAGTGCATTTTTACAGTTTGGACATTGTGCACAATCTAATCTGGGAAACAAAGATCGACAGACTGCACCAGCAATATATGATACAGCATGGGTCTGGAAAATGTTTTCAGATGGAATACATTTATCAATGAAAATAAGATTCTGAGTATCAGAACTCTGCTCAACGTCAATAATATCCGAATTCTGTTTTCGTGTGGAAACTAAATTTCTTAGACTTCCCAACATTTTATCATTATCATTGGTGCAGTTTGCATGCAATGATTGGCCAGTTGTTATATCATTAATAAGCAATGTTTTGTACAAAGCAACAAACTGATGGCAGTCAGGATGTGTGTTACACCCACCCTGTCCTCGAATCTGGCCAAAGAAATTTTCCAGTGGATCCTGGTTTAAACGCTTGAGACTCAAGAATTTTACGCCTGGAATCATTTGAAGGTCCGACCAAAGGTGTTTTACAGTTTTAATGTCATGTATAAAGTTACGTAACGATAATGGCTTACTTTCTCTTGAGTCTGTTGCGTCAAATCGCATTGATTCTAACTTTTTCACTGCATCATTCCAAAAATCTATGTGTTTGGAATTTAAAGACAAAGCATTACGGTATTGACCTCTGTCATTGCCAAAGCAATTGAGGCTGTCAAACAGATCATTAAAGAACAAAAGGATCTCAGCAGTGAAATAGCCATTATCAATGTTCACAGATGGTACAGTATAATTATGAACTATTTGGAGATCTTCATATGTCTTCATCTGGTTGGTCAGGACTCGCGATACACTGTTGCTAAACACTTGCGCAGCATACTTGACCTGAAAATATATAGTTATAGAAATAAACAGAGTGTTTTGTCATAGGAGGAAGTTTTATAAATCTTTACTTTTAAGTTGCAAACCCTTTTCACAGTCCACAACTGGGTAAAAGTTTATTTTTAGAACAGAATGAAAGTGCTTTGCCCACCGTGCTGACAAAGTGTGTTGACAATATCAGTCAGTTGGTATACTCAACCTCCCTCTTTCTTTCACGAGATTGTTTTATATAGCCAAACACTACATTGTCAATTACAATACTCAAACACACATTATTGAAATTATTGTCTTTAGTGTTTAACATTGATAAAAATTAATCTTTGGAACGGCTGAACCAATTTTAACAAACTTTCACAGTCAAGTCAAGGATTTTTATATATACAAGAGGATATCCTAAGATTGTTTTTTTTTTTTGGGGAAAACGTCTATTTCACATGGGATTATCAAAAAAAAAAACTAAAGTCACACAAGAAAGTTAGACTTGCCTTCATTTTATCATATGAATTTGGATTCACATGTTTGTCGGTTAGATTTGTAGATCTGGCAACACCACGTGCACCATCTATTGCATAAAGCCTCTCGATGAACATCCACTGTGCACGCTTGTGCCCAATGAGCAGGTCCTTCTTCTGTAAATTGTTACGAAAGCATTTTAACAAATGGGGTACATCATACACATGATAAATTTTTTTATCATCAATTTCATAATGGATCACATAGGGATCATTATCACCAGACCTGAGTAAGTTTTCACGTGTATCAGATATTAATGCATTTATCGCAGCTACATTAGCAGAGCCTTGATCAGACACAGTTGATCTCAAAACAAATCCAGTTTTAAAAATTTCAGCAATAATTTCTTTCAGGATCTTTTTAAGGAACATTGTTTTAATACCATCCCGAACAAAATAAAATGCAATAGGTATTTTCCAAGGGGAAAATAGCCCACGCAACATAAAAACTAAAGCTTTATCAGCAACATTATTGGTGCGTTCTCCACCCCCTAGATCCTCAAAACCTTCTATTACACCAGTATGAAAATTTAAGTACAAATTTTTGTTAACAGCCATTTCATCAAATAATAATACACATTGCAACCCCATTGGATCTTTGTTCTTGGCGGCATCTGCCAAATGTTGAAAGATACAATCATTAATACCAGGTCTTAAGGGAATGTCACTCAAAAGCGAGCCTATAGTCGATTTGGCTGGTAATCTTACATTACATTTTTGCAAATATCGGTAACACTTTGGGCTTAATTTGTATAAAGATAGTGCAAAAATTTTTTCATCCGTGGTGTATCTTACTCCTTTTGGTTTAACACCAGACAATCGTATCTGAGAGTCTACAAGTAATTTACCAAATCTGTTTAAAAGGGGGTACTTTTTTATAAACATTTGGCATTTTTGTTTTAATGATTGATACTTAGATTGAGCTTTTTGATACCTAGCAGTCATAATCTTTAAGTTGCGTTTTAATATAATATTTCCCTGATATAACCTTTTCTTACGAGGGGTGAGTTCATTTTGGTTCAAGCGGACTCTAGGTATTTTATCAGATCCCCTTGCACGTTTACGTGATATGTTACGTACTGGAGTGGTATGGTCTGGAGAAACAGTATTGCAAGAGATTGTGTTAGATGGGATGGGACTTTGTTGCAATTGATGTAAACAACTGACATTTGTTCTTGGCTCTATTGGCATATCTTCATCAAGAAGAGAATATATTACCGTCTCATGCATTTGTGAGCTTGTTGCGGGTTGTTCCCTTTCAGGAATAATTCCTGAAGGTAATGAGACAGGGCTTAATTGCGAGTAGTTAACAATATTTATTTGGGGCTCTAATGGCATATCCTGGTCGTGGGCAGTACCTAATGATTGCACTTTTTCAAGATTTTGAGGGGCTCTCAAGGAATGTTCTACATCAGCTGATGAAAGAAGTGACGCGCGAGAGGAAGTATCACAAGTAACTTGGTCTATTTGGCATTGGCCTGGAATTACACTTACAACTTTAATGTTGAGAGGTTCATTATCAAGTAGAGGAGTTATTTCGAGATATTTAACATTGGATAATTGAGGCGATGCCTCTAGAGGAGTTATTTCGAGATATTTAACATTGGATGGTTGAGGCGATGCCTCGACTGGGGTTTCATAGACAGGTAGATGCAAAGAAGGAACTGCATCTAAAGATAATCTAGAATTATTAAGAATGTGCTCTTGCTTGAAATGAATACGGCAAATCCTAACATCTTCCAATTGCTTGCGAGAGTATTTACACAAAAATGGACAAACATCCAACCATACCTTCCATCTATCAGGGTTAGTAAAAGGAATTCTATGTAAATTTAGCTTCTTATAACAAAAGGGAACACAGCAAATCTTCATCACGGTAAAAAAAAATTTGCACAACACTTGAAACACAATTTATCAATTTAAACAGCATAAATCGAATATATCTCGGCTTAAAACTTTTTAAAAGTGAAAACGAATAAATAAAAAATCAAATCCTGTTATTAAATTTTCGTCTCCTTGCTGTTGCTAAAATGCTAACACTTGCTATTTGCTAACACTGCTTCGTAGTTCGTAGTGGTTCGTAACGTCACCGCCGCCATTGAGAACGTGTGGTTCTCGAAGAGCGAGAAGGAAGGGGGGGCTGTCATACAAAATGAAAGAGATAGAAAAAACTGTTAACTGCCAACATTGGCTGTTCGAAGTCGGGAGGGACTGGTGGGACAGCTATACAGACCAACAAACCAATTGGACTAAGTTGTGTCTATGATTAAAAATATTGTTTAATGTTGCACCATATTGTAACGTGTTTTTTTTTCTCACGTTACATGTAAATAAAACATATCTTTTTCTCTCTTTCTACTAGCAATATTTTCGACTTTCGAGTTAAATAATCTCATAATCTTTGGTTAGAGTATACTGTCATGCTGTGGTCACGGAATTTCGGGGAGTTTTACGTAGTCTGTGGTCCAGTTTGACGTTTCACTTTTCTATCGGATTTCACCGGCGTGCAATGGCGTCGTGAAAAATTTGTTATTTTAAGCGATATTATATCGCGAATCATGTTAAAAACCTATTAATCAGGCAGATTGCCAACATGATATATCCCAATATATAAAAAGGCGCAATTGCGGTAAGTGCAGTTGCCTTTGGTTTCCATAGTCACGTGTCTTGTCGCGTGGGTGCAAAATTAAAATCATTTTTCTCTATTGTTACAGCTATTTCCATATGGATTCGTTTTCCGTAACGTGTTTCCTTACGTTCTGTTTAGGATTACGTTTCGTTGGACATGTTTTTGGGTCCAATCTATCAATCTTAAAACTGCGCGTGGTTTGGTCTACGTATGCGCAATATGTGTTTATCGTGGAGATTCGCATAATCTGACGTCGTATTACATCGATTATGGACTGCGCTGCGTGATGCCCTAATTTGGTGGTTCCGCTGCGATGCTGCGTTCCATCGATGACCTTTGAACTTTGAACTTTATTTTGCTGTCACAAGCCAAGATACCAGTGAATTGTCGTGGTGAGTGATACGAACATTTAGGTGATAGCCCCAACATAGGCTTGGACATTTAGTTATCATCCTAAAACATAAACTTAGCCATATGCGCAACCTTTTTTAGGTTATTTTATAAACTTTTAGTAAACTGTTATTCGGCTTATTTCAACCTACTAAATTAAGTAACCTTTTTTTATTTGTACTGTAATTTAATTAATATAAACATAAGGCAAGAGAAAAGGAATGTGGAAATTATTTATATAATAAATTTGGTAAATTTCAAATTGAATATTTATTTATTCTCCATACTATTTCTATTATCATACAGTTCTATATTTAGATTATCTTAAAAGCAAACAGCAAAGCCCGCCTTGAGATTAAAGGTCTAATGGACTGTCGACTCTCTCCCTATCCGGCACGGCTTCCTGTCGGGGTGGTTGGCTGGCGCCCGAGGTATATATAATTAATTCTTTATCTTTGTTCTTATTTATTTTGAATTTTGCCAACCCCTTTTTAAATAAACAGGAATGCTGCTCATTTAGTGTTATTAATATCTAGATAAATAACACAACATTTTTATTTTAAATAACCTATTTTATATGTTTTTCTATTACATTTGGCAGCCCGAACAGGGACCTGATTTTTTTTTGGACATGATTGTTTTGGACTTGATTGTTTTGGACATGATTGTTTTGGTCATGTTTGTCATGTCATGATTGTTTTGTACCTGTTTGTCTTACATATTGCATAGGTAATTAAACCTTATTGTTCATTATAGTATTGGAGAATAAATATTTTGTTTCCTCTTTCTTGTCTTGTCCTTTTTATAATATAATATTGTAATTTTAAGGTGTTTTGTAATCCTGTTACATTATAATATAATATGAAAGTTAAATTGTATTAGATATTAAGATTTTTATCTTAACATATTATCTTAACATAGCCTATTAAGTTCTCTTTTATACAAAACTATTGAGACTTGTTTAGCTTGTTATGTTGAGAGCGATCATAGGACGTGGTCTAAATATTTACCCCATGTTCAGGCAGCTATTAATGGCACAATTAATTTAGTAACAGGATACACACCTAATTTCCTTATGTTTGGGAGGGAAGTTTTTCTTGATGGATCCCTACATAAATTTAATTTAATCTCTGACCCTACAGAGTTAATCATTGGTAGTCGTTCAGATTATTCGGATGCACTCCTTACTTTAAATAATATTTTTAATAAAACAGTTAGTAATTTGGCTAAATCATATAAGCGAAATGCTAATTATTATAATCTCGGTAGAAAAGGCATTTCTTATTGTGTTGGAGACATAGTTTGGAGGCGCAACTTTGTGCAATCCAATGCTGCTTCGTTCTTTTCAGCTAAATTAGCTCCTAGATTTGTAAAATGTAAAATCATAAAGAAAATTTCAGATAATGTATATATATTAAAAGATTTAGCAAAAAATAGTACCGGTAGATACCACATAAAAGATATTCTTAAAATTTAAATAGAATTAAATTCTCAAATTTCACCTGAAAAGAACCTAACAGATACCAATGCAATAAGGACTAATAATATTATTTTGCATAGGATTCTTGGCTTTTGTCAATCCTATTCAATTTTTTAGGTTGTGGTTAAGCACATGCTCCACATTACCAAATTGTATATATTGTATATTTTCTTTAAAGATAAGTTTGTTGTCTTTTAATTTTCCTCGTACATATGTATAGACCATATGTGGGTTCATGTTTTGTAAATATTTTGTGCCTTGTTTCACACATGTGGGCAGGTATATTCTATAGATATTTTGTGCCTTGTTTCACACATGTGGACAGGTATATTTTGTAAATATTTTGTGCTTTGTTTCACACATGTGGACAAGCATTATATATAATTCATCTTTGGCTTTGTTTCACACATGTGGACAAGCATTATATATAATTCATCTTTGGCTTTGTTTCACACATGTGGACAAGTAGGCTAGGTCTTTGCTTAGGCAGGACGATGATTTCGATGTCGCTCTTTTGTAGTGCATCATTTTGGGTGGTTCGACACTGCGCGGCGAGGGTGCCTTAGTGCTTTGTTCGGTTGCATACCATTCCAAAAAATCTTTAGCTAGGTTAGTTCGTCAATGCGCGGCGAAGGTGCCCAGTGCTTTGAACGGTTGCATACTAACTCTAGATTCTTTTATTTTGGCTTAGTGTAGTGTTAGGTTGGTTTATCACTTCACGGCGTTAATGCTTAGTGTCTTGGTCAGTTGCATACCAATCCTAATCACACACTCTTCAAAAGTTTTCTTCTCTTCTTCGCTAGTTTGGTTTACCATTTCACGGCGTTGGTGCCTAGTGTTCTGGTCAGTTGTATACCAAACTATGCAACCTTAGTATAGAAACTTTGATTTGTTAGATTGCTTATCAATCTATTTCAATAATTTACTTTTGGCTATAAATTTTTCTGTTGTTGTAAATTTAATTTTTCTTGCTGTTGCCTTGTGTAATTATTTTGGGCAAAGAAAAAAATTATTTTTTTTCTTTTTTTTTCTAGGAAGGGGAAAAATGTAACGTGTTTTTTTTTCTCACGTTACATGTAAATAAAACATATCTTTTTCTCTCTTTCTACTAGCAATATTTTCGACTTTCGAGTTAAATAATCTCATAATCTTTGGTTAGAGTATACTGTCATGCTGTGGTCACGGAATTTCGGGGAGTTTTACGTAGTCTGTGGTCCAGTTTGACGTTTCACTTTTCTATCGGATTTCACCGGCGTGCAATGGCGTCGTGAAAAATTTGTTATTTTAAGCGATATTATATCGCGAATCATGTTAAAAACCTATTAATCAGGCAGATTGCCAACATGATATATCCCAATATATAAAAAGGCGCAATTGCGGTAAGTGCAGTTGCCTTTGGTTTCCATAGTCACGTGTCTTGTCGCGTGGGTGCAAAATTAAAATCATTTTTCTCTATTGTTACAGCTATTTCCATATGGATTCGTTTTCCGTAACGTGTTTCCTTACGTTCTGTTTAGGATTACGTTTCGTTGGACATGTTTTTGGGTCCAATCTATCAATCTTAAAACTGCGCGTGGTTTGGTCTACGTATGCGCAATATGTGTTTATCGTGGAGATTCGCATAATCTGACGTCGTATTACATCGATTATGGACTGCGCTGCGTGATGCCCTAATTTGGTGGTTCCGCTGCGATGCTGCGTTCCATCGATGACCTTTGAACTTTGAACTTTATTTTGCTGTCACAAGCCAAGATACCAGTGAATTGTCGTGGTGAGTGATACGAACATTTAGGTGATAGCCCCAACATAGGCTTGGACATTTAGTTATCATCCTAAAACATAAACTTAGCCATATGCGCAACCTTTTTTAGGTTATTTTATAAACTTTTAGTAAACTGTTATTCGGCTTATTTCAACCTACTAAATTAAGTAACCTTTTTTTATTTGTACTGTAATTTAATTAATATAAACATAAGGCAAGAGAAAAGGAATGTGGAAATTATTTATATAATAAATTTGGTAAATTTCAAATTGAATATTTATTTATTCTCCATACTATTTCTATTATCATACAGTTCTATATTTAGATTATCTTAAAAGCAAACAGCAAAGCCCGCCTTGAGATTAAAGGTCTAATGGACTGTCGACTCTCTCCCTATCCGGCACGGCTTCCTGTCGGGGTGGTTGGCTGGCGCCCGAGGTATATATAATTAATTCTTTATCTTTGTTCTTATTTATTTTGAATTTTGCCAACCCCTTTTTAAATAAACAGGAATGCTGCTCACTTAACCTTATTAATTTCAATTATAAATAATTTTTCTATTACATTTGGCAGCTTTACTTCTATTATATTTTATATTTTTTCTATGACAATATTTAAGTAGATGAAGTATTTCTAGACCAAATTATAAGAGTATCAAAATTATCGCTGCCAACGGGATTCGAACCCGTAGCCACCAACTGTTGCAAGTGGCCGCTCTATCGATTGAGCTATGGAAGCGAATACCGCTGACACGATAATTTTGACACACATTGTTTTCCAGTCATAGGCAGACTGCGTATCAAAATTATGTGTATCAAACAATGTGTATCGTGTCAGCGGTATTCGCTTCCATACCTCAATCTGTAGAGTGGCCACTCGCAACAGGTGGTGGTTACAGGTTTGAATCCTGTTGGCAGCGATAATTTTGATACACTTATAATTTAATTATACCTAGTGTGTGAAGCACTATAACAAAAAAGGAAATGATTTCTAGAACATTTAAGGACGGGGGGGTATTTTGTGCATCTTTAGTCTTAAACAATTGGCCAAGTATAAGTCACACTTGTGCACAAAGGGTTCCATACCATGATATTAAAAAAAAAAACAAGGAAAAAAATCACATTTGTTGCATGAGGTCTTAGTAATAGGGTTCCGATTTTACCCAATAGAACCCAAGAGAATTAATTTACATAGGGTTTTAATGTGTTTGCTGTTGTAAAACTTATGTATTCTTCTACAGGTGCTGCTAGGCCCGTTGCCATCGGGATTCCTCAGAGCAGATGGGGCCACAGACAGCCTCGATGCAGATTACCAGGCAGCGTTGGCTCTCCAGCAGCAATTATGTGGTGCTACAGTTAGTATTAAGGAGCACACCACGGGTGTGCCTGCGAAATTCAAATTTTTTGTGGTTTTTCGCGATTTTTAAGCTAATAAGACATAATAGGCTTATGGCAGTCAAATTGCGATAATCCCAATATCTTCTTCACGTGTTTATATAAAAATCTCTACCTGAAAGTGTCGAGTTAAAGAAATTAGTCCGAGATTTGCGAGTTACTCACATAAAACTCGATACTCTGACTAATTTCCTAGAATACACATTTTTATGCAAAGATTTTGATATAATCATGTAAAGATGAACTGCCATTCTCGCAAATTGACTGCTATAAACCTCTGATATGTAATTAACGAACAAATTGCAAAAAACCATGAAAATTTTGAATTTCGCGGGCAGAGTCGTTGATTTGCCTTAAACTCCAGTTTTACTTAGGTTCTTGTAGGACCCCAAAGATTCCTGTTGCACTCCTGTCGGCAAGTCAGTAATAGTCAGATTTTTTCACAAGTTCTTGTGTAAATCTGACAGTATCGACTTTTATACCTATTTTAGCCATTATACTGAAATAGGGTCGATGAAACTTGGATAAAGGTCAGTAAATTGTTAGTGATTTTGAAAATCGTGGTCAGTAAATCAATATTTTTGACACCAAAATCACTTTCTATGCATTGTCAATAAAATAGATGATGGCATCCGAAATCACTTCAGAGTTTGTATTGAAGCGAATATTATGTTTTACCAGATGCCTCCTGCTGGGCCGCCTCTTCAGTCCAGACTTAGTGTGACCATTGCACAGGCGAAGCTGGTCAAAAATTATGGTATGTATTATTCTTGCTCTCTTTATCTTCGGTTACTTCATTATGGTATACTGTCATTGATGTATAAATTAGATATCAATTAGCAAAAAATTTAAGTCTAGTATTTATGAAACTAAAAATTGTGACTGTAATATGCTTATTTTTCTTACCAGGGACTATTAATAAGAAACATGTGTGAGTACAGACCAGGTTTTTGCCTGTGGCTCTGTCATAAATTTCAGTTTATACAAATCCTGCAAGAAACGTGTATTTCCCATTTGCGTTCCTGCTACCTTTAACCTTAAGAGTCCTGTGAACTACCATGTCTCCCATACAAACGTAATACCAAAATCTTTTGTAATTCGTGTATATTTCGATCATGTTGTGGTGTTATTCGGGTTCGTATAGTAATAATCTATGCTCCTGGCCATATCTGGTTCCAAAATACTGTTGTTAAATGAAATTGTAAACGAATTTAGTTTTGCTTATTTTTATGTCAAAGAGGACATGTTTTCTGCTTATTTGTTTTGTAATAAAAACAACACTATCTCACGTCGCATTAGTCCAGGAGCACAGTTTTTATTGTCCAGCTAAAGAAAAACACCAGTTAATAAAGAAAGTTACAAGTTTTCATTCATAATTTTTGGTATTACGGAACTCGACCAAAGTTATAAAATTTTTGATCAAAATTGATTAATATTTCGTTTTAAAGAAGTATTTCCGAACCAAATATGGCCAGGAGCATAGATTATTACTATATGAATCCAAATAACACCACAACATGATCGAAATATACACGAATTACAAATTAGTATTTTGCATTAATGGAGACATCGTAGTTCACAGGCCCCTTAATACCTACTTTCCAGGAAGTTTTCTATAGCAATATAGCTATAGCTAATGGTTTTCCAAAATTCTGTGGTTTTTGTACAGTTTTCCATACAAAAGTAGCCTATCATATAATATAATATAATAATAGTATATACATAATTTAATATAATAATTCTTGTTATAAGCTATCATCTATATGTTCCAAATTTCAACCAATTTGGTTCTGTAGTTTTGATGTAATTGATTAATGTTTGTTAATTCAAACTCACACACTTTTACATTTGTAGTATATGAATTGGATTTAACTTTGTGAAGTTGATTAAAAATAGAATATTTTGCTTCGCCTTATGGTAATTACTAATTAGTAGTTAGTATAGCTATAGGAGCATTTTTAGGACTTCACGGCTTTTGTAGGCTGGGTATGTGACAATTCTTGCATTTTTATACTCAGCCACTATGAGTAAGAAAGAAGCGTTTTTAGAGACAATATAAATAAGTCGAAGGTAATCATCACAATATTATGAAACTTCAAACTGTACATTGTTTGTACCTCACTACTGAATCAGTGTCAAATTTTCCTGATAGCTGCGTACTGACCAGTGTGGCCATTTCGAAATTGGCAAAATAATCTGCCAAAATCTGCCAACTTGATTCCTGAACTGTGTAAGAACTGTACAAGTACAGTTACTGTACAAGCATTGATAGCCTAATAAAATCCCTGTTCCATAAATATTGTTACAAAAGACAAAAGTAAAATTTCTAATTAATGTTATGCAAAAATAAGTAAATAGACATAAAGGCATAAGTTTTTTCGTTTTATTTCAATTATAAGAAGCCAATTTCTTAAATCGTCAGCATATTCTGCCAGAGTAAAATTTAGAAGCCGAATCTGCCTAAATGGCAGAAATCTGCCAAAATCAGTCACACTGGTTCTGACAGGACTTCCCTTTTTTTAGGACTGACTCGTATGGACCCGTACGTGCGTTTGCGAGTGGGCCACTGCATATACGAGACCCACACGGATCCCAGCGGTGGGAAGACGCCGAGATGGAATAAGGTCATACATTGGTAAGCTATAACAAGCTAACAATTTACAATTTTATTATTATCATTGATCGAAAATGTTCATTGTTAGCGGGGTTTTTACTTACTACTACCGTATAGAAATAAATTTGCTACTACCTACTTACTTTAATTACTTACTATAATTATGGCACCTCTTTTTATCAGCATAAAAAGTAGGCTAGGTCACTATTTATATTTCAACTCCGTTCTATCATAGTTCAAATGAAATCTCTTTAACCATTTCAAAAACTAGCCGGGTTTTTAAGCACCATGGGAGCTATGGATTTTTCCGGAATAAATACTAGCCTGTACTTATCCTTTCCCAAGCTCCATTATATCTCTGTGCCAAATGTTATCAAAATTGGTTGAGCAGTTTAGGAGTGAAAGCGTTACAAACAAACTTAAATTCACATTTATAATATTAAGTAGCTAATTATAAATAGTGGCAATTATTTATTTTTTGATGTGAGTAATAAAATTACTTGAATATGCGAAAAAAATAGGTTAAACGGCCCTGCATTTTCCGACACGAAACTACAAGGTTCCAATTAAAATCTACTATACTACTTTACATTGAAAAAAAGTATGAAATACTTCTGCTTCATTTGCAAAGAATGTATAACTGAAATATTAATAAATACTTAAATTATGCGACGAATTTCTTATTACAAGGCCAGTGTGACATTTTTTGCTTTCATTTCACACAAAAACGTAATTTTACTTGTAGGTTTTCCTTTTATCTACGTCTTGTATGAGTCACTATAGCGACACGCCCCTACTCCTGAACTAACTCAAACAGTTTATTTAAACACTAGCAGTGCCCGCGGACTCCGTTCCGCGTTAAAAATAGTTTTATCCCGGCCCGTTTGTTCCGCATAAGGCCCGGTTTCCACCAAAGCGGAGCGGAGTGGAGCTGTGTTTGAATAACCAACCATATTTCATCATTTCGACATCACATCTCCCCTCAGTTTCGGAGATGTTAAAATGACGAAATCTGATTGGTTACTCAAACACAGCTCCGCTCCGTTTCGCTTTGGTGGAAACCGGGCCTTATACTTGCTTATAACCACAGCCACGAAACACCTAATAGTATGCCACAGCCCACAGCGCTGGACGCGAGCGAGGCATTCGCATAGATACTGCAGACTGTCTCCTATCGCCACGCAACGGCCGGGGCGGCGCGTTTTTATTTTGCTAATATCTTTGAAGATATTTGTTTAAACTGTATGGCGTAAAAGGCACAAATATTCTACATAAAATTTCCGTTCTGAAAAACATATTTACAAAGATATAAATTAATACCATATGGGCTAAATACGCTTCACAAAAATTATTTATTTTTTAACCACAATTTTAACACTAAAAGCCGTTATTGTGAGTTACCCGTAGGAGATAGGCATATGCCATCGCGAACTTTTTTGCAGATTTTGATACGTTCTTGAATATTGTAGAACATTGTCTTGTTCTATCCTCAATAGTTTCCGCAGCGCACGCGATGGAAGCAATTTTTTTTACGACTTGGATTATATTATTCAAGTTTAAGTAAAAATGCGTAATTAATTTTGGAAATTATCATAGCCTATGACACTCCACAATAACGTAGCTTTCTATTGGTGAAAAAATTTTGAAAATCGGTTCAGTAGATGCAGAGAAACTCACAACAACTCACAACGTCACAAACTCACAAACATTGTTACGCTTCCTTTTTATAATATTAGTATAGATTGTAATTATGTCCCTTTTTTAACAAGCTTTTATTTCGTTTCACCTGTCCCGATGTTAATTGTCAGGCTGACCCACTTCTCGGTTACCGATTGACCTAAAATTTAGCATGCATGTTTACAAATAGGAAGACATTACAAAACAATTATGACATGAAGGCGCTGTTCTAATGATTGAACTGAAAGGTTGGCCATAGGAACTCGGTATATACACATGCACAGAATACTGTGTTAAACCAACGAATATATAATACTAGTAGGGCGCGTGGGAGCGCGGGCCACATGTGGCCCGCGGGCTGTCTTCTCTCCTAAATAAGAATCGCCGTCATCTCCATCGCCAATTGGATTTCGATTGGTAGTTGGCTAAAAGAATTACCTCGGAGCACGGTCATGGATTTAAAGATAGTTAAGGGCTGTTTGAATAAAAAAATACACTGAACCTCATCCGATGAGGTTCAGTGTATTTTTTATTGAAACAGCCCTTAACTATCTTTAAATCCATGACCGTGCTCCTCAATCATCATCCAAATGTATAGTCTTTTCAACGAAACGCGAGACCAGACGTAAACAAAAGCCGATCATTTAGTAGTAGCGACGACGGAACAAACAAAATATGACTATCTCTTTCTATCTTGTTTGTTTGCTATCTGCCGCACCGCTCACGACTTTCGCTTTCAAGGTCAAAGCATGTCATGGGGGTTATCGTAAACATTTGGATAATATTTTATATTTTATTTTGTTCCCCTAATCATAAACCTAGAATAAATATTTTAATTGACGCGTGATATTGACGTGTCACTTGTCTCAACATTCGAAGCGATTGTATAGAATAGCGTCCATTCGCGTGGATGGCGTGGCGCTGCATGACCTGACGTGCCACTCAGCGTGCTTCTAGTGAGGCACTGAAGTGGCGCGTAACACGAAACTTTCACTTATGTTAAATCTAGTTTCAAGATATCATTAAAAAAATTCAAACAATACGATATTATTGTCAAAACATAAATTTATTTTAAATTTGAAAAATTAGTATACGTTAAAAAGGTTGCGCAACCCTGCTTAAGCGAATGACCTGGCAGTCGGTTTGTTTACGTCTGGTATCGCTCGAGATTGAATAGACTTTAGACCATCATCTCTTCTCATACTTTTCATAGTTTTTCATAGGCCTTGTTTATTGTAGCATTCACATTTTCCATGGAAAAATAAATTCAACCACTTTGAATTTTTTTCATTCATCCCGTAGACCTTGAGATTCTAATCACGTCTTGCAAAGAAACCACTCTCTTATCTTTTATACTTTCCGAGATAGAAAAACAGGAAATTTGTATGGCGGCCATCTTGAATTGCATGACGTTTCAAATGACATTTGGTCGAGCACCCCCCACCTATCTCCAATACCCTTGGCTGTGCTCTTCATCCGTCTTCGATATCCTCAATCATCAGCTCTCTCCATATTTTTGTTCTTAATGAATTTTTTCCTTCTATACGACATAATCCTTGAAAAAAAAATGTTTCATACAAAATTGTTCAGGAGAGGTGATCAATGAGTGAATCAGCACAAGCAGCTATATATATAGTAATTACTAACGTAAAGAAGGGACATTCACACCCTCCCGTCAATGTATTACCCCAGAGCGGCGAGCGCGACGCGTCGGGTGGTACTCGTGGGCGCTGTCTTGTATTTCAATAGGTTTGCCACAAATTCATAACTTTATCATCATAGGGCTACTGATTGTAAATAAAAGCATACCTTTTTAGATGTCAATTTTTTATTAGTATAATTTATGAAAAAAACCGGAGGATTAATAAAGTTTTCTCAGATTGTGCTTGACAAATAAAAAAATCATATGGGCAAGGAACTGTAATTAATTATTTTTGCAGTGATTTTTATAGGTATCCGATTATAATATCCTATTGTTTAATGAATATGAATTATATGAAAGCTTGTGGGTTTGGATGTTTGTAACTCTTTCATGCCGCAACTAGGTACGTACTGTACCGATTTGGCTGCAAATTGGAATGAAGATATATTAACTTTCATTAACACATTACTATCCTTTTATCCCTAAAAATCCATAGTCCATACGGAATTTGTGAAACTCCAAAATTCAGGTCAGTGAAGCCGCGGAAAAAAGCTATGTACTTATGAAAATAAATATATATTTCTGTTTTAATTTTATCCTTAGAAATTAATAAAATTATAGATAAACACAATGAAATATAATTAGTTTTCATGAAATAACTAAACAAAGTATTGCATTTGTACCGCAATTCTAATGTTTTACAGTGGGCTGCAAGTTGTCACCGTGGCATTGTGCATCGGTCGCGTCGTCGCCACGTACACGTCGAATTTTGCCAGCCCTAACGGGCTACGATGACATTTACTCACACATAGAAATGAATGCTTATAGGGCCGGCATTTTAGTAGTAGTGTAGGTAGTTAAGTCATGTAATTTGTACTGAGTGTCACGGGCCTGGTTAAACTATCCAATTATACTTGAATTTCCATCGACTTGCATAGAGATGGACTGTGGTCTGTCTGTCTGTCAAAACGCGTCATTTTTACTGATATGCAAAAATGTGCCAAACTCTACTTTTTTGCTACTTACAGCTTTATATAACCTGCCAATAAATACTACTGCTGTACATCTGAGAACCTCCACACCTCGATTCTACGCATATTTTAAAAGCTATATAATATATCGTCTGTCAATCTTCTTCGCTTTACGAAAATTTATAATATTCACATGGAACACGTTCCCCAGCTTGCTGCCTCCCGGCGTGAACTCCATCTACCTGGAGATCTTCGACGAGTGCTCCTTCACCATGGACGAGCTGATCGCGTGGACCCACATACCGATCCCGCAGGCTGTCCTCAATGTAATTATGACTTGTCCAACTTTCTTAACTTACTGCCGTAGAATACTCTGATCAAAGGTTTAACAATACACAAATTATATAATAAGTTTTAGTATGACACAATTTATATCTAAATCAGGACCGTTCTATGTTGTAATACGTCATTATAATATGCATTGGGATCAACCCCATGGCCTTAATTTTATCCCAATTCCCAATCCATTAAACATTCAAAAAAGGTAATTTCCTGAATACTGAATATCTGTGTGTTGAGAATTTGTTTATTTATTTATAGGGAGAGACTCATGAAGACTGGTACCCGTTAAACGGTAAACAAGGAGACGGCGTGGAGGGCATGATTAACCTGGTTTTGAGCCACTCGGTGAGTTTTCACACGCATATTTCATTCACTTGGATGTTAATAACATGTATAGATGGTGAATGTTGCAAGGCGCAGGAGATAGGTGTTACACACACCCTGAGTTTCACAAAGTTGCAATGTTTAGTACTAGATGGCATTATAGTTCTTCCTGGCTGAATAAAATAATACATATAAAACAATTTCCGTTACTCTGAGGTTAGTTAACTCTCGTGATCAAATTGATAGACATTCCAGCCGCGATAACTGAGGAGACTTGGATTCAAATCTACCCCGCTAATACCAATTGATACGGTTTTTATATTCATAGAATTACATCCCAAGTGTTTGAACCATTATAATATGTGTAATGTCTCAAAAAAAGTGTGTATTTGTTGAATCATCACTGTTAGACAACACTACATAGTGCTCTTGGTTCAATGATTTTTTAATACAGTTGCTCAAAAAGTGGCGTATTGCAGGGACGTATAGCGTTCGGGATGTGGGCTATTACATACTCGTGCTTTTTTTTTTACCTTTCCCGAACTCGTGCGTTATCTTTCCCAACTGTCAAAATAATGTCTATTAAAAATAAAAACCAACCATGAAGTTTTTACTAAAAAAATTCATAGAAGTTTTTATGATTCATGCAAATACGTATAATACTAAAAAGAAGCTACTAATTTGTTACAATATCTAATAAATTTATTAATATCTAATAAATTTAATTAATATATAAAAAAAACTCTACTGAAGACTTGGCTGCATGGGCATAGTTCCCTTTGCGTACCAGAATATTATTTAGTCTATGACCAAATTTTTTTTTTATTTTTTTTTTTTAAATCACCAGAATGGGCGAAGAAAAAAAAAACTGCTATATATATTCTACGGTTGGCGCCATTTTTACCCGACTGCAAGAAGGGTTATGTTTTTCGCGCGTATCTTGTATGTATGTATGTAAATTTCTTTATGACCACGTATCTTCCAAACGGCTGGATGGATTTTGACGTTAATGGTATCGTTAGATTCGTCTCATTAACCCAAGTGTTCTTAGATAGGTTTTTGCAAAAAAAAAGCAAAATGGCGGATTTTGGGCCTAAAATTGTCAGTCATTTACAAAATATTTATAACCAAACCTATCGAGTGGGGTATCAAAATGAAGGGAATTACAAGGAGATTACAAAAATATATATAAGTCATATGTTTCGAATTAATTTGGAATTATAAACAGTCGATCAATGCGTTCAAAATGGTAATATTTGTAGTTTTTGATAGCGTTAATCTTGTATTGACCAAATGTGTGTCGTACTTTATATTGTGCATTTTTACTTGTTTTATCAAAGCATAAATCGAAAACATAATTTAATATAATCATTAAACAATTATTTAACATCTGTACTTTCGCTACTCGCTCTAGATGGCGCTGTGTGTACTTTAAGACGCGCTCCACTTTGTCGATCAGATTTAATCTAATAATATATAACCAAATATACCCACTTTACGTCTTTGACATTGTGTAGATAAAAGTGCTTAGGTTTCGCTCGTAAAGTGTGGCAACTAAAAAGCCTGAAATAAAATAAATAATTAAAAAAATCAAAAAACCCGACTGCAAAAATGTCAACTAAAATGCAATAACTTAAAAGACTGAAACAAGGCGGACAACGAAAACAAAATTATAATAAACTTAAAACGATGCAATTTTTACTTCATTTTAACAAACAACATTATGAGCTGAAAGCTTTAGTTAAATTTTCGCATCAATTTAAAAATAAAGCAGGCGGGACCTATTAATTTTCTCTATGTTAATTTATAATTTACGAAAATAGGTCCCGCCTTCTATATTTTTAAATTGATGCGAAAATTTAACTAAAGCTTTCAGCTCATAATGTTGTTTGTTAAAATGAAGTAAAAATTGCATCGTTTTAAGTTTATTATAATTTTGTTTTCGTTGTCCGCCTTGTTTCAGTCTTTTAAGTTATTGCATTTTAGTTGACATTTTTGCAGTCGGGTTTTTTGATTTTTTTAATTATTTATTTTATTCAGAAATTTTCTTTGCGAGTTTAGTTGTTTGTTGCACAAAATGCTTCGGAGAACATTTTACCGGAAAAGTCAAAAAGTCGCTACGTAACGTCGTATGTAACGACGAATTTATTGCGTGGAGAGAAGAGAAAAAAGCAAATAGTTTTTCAGAAAATGTTAAGTTAGTTGAGTTTATTGTGTTTTTTTGTGTTTTTATTATTTTATTAAATTGATTCATTTTTTCGCAAATGTATTAAAAATAATCGTTCAGTACACGTGCGGAACCGTCATTGCAACTTGTTCCGACTGTCAACCCTCGCCTTCGGCTGCGCCTCGGCTCGGGTAGACATTTGTCGGAACTCTTTGCAATAACAGCCTTTCCGCACTTGTAATGAAACATACTATTTACCCATCACAAAAATACCAATTTTCACTTTAATAAAATTAGTAATACCGTGACGTCACAAATGTCGCAGGTGGGCCCAGCGGCGGTGAGCACGTACCCGGCGCCGGTGATCATGGTCCCCAGTGCGGGCATCGGCGGGTTCACAGCCATGCCGGTGTACCCCGCGCCCGTGCCGCCCGCGCACTACCCGCAGCCGCCGCCGCAGCAGCAGCCGCCGCCCGTGCAGCCCGTCACCGCCGAGCAGCTGCAGCAGGTGAGTGCTGCGCGGTGATCATGGTCCCCAGCGCGGCATCGGCGGGTTCACAGCCATGCCGGTGTACCCCGCGCCCGTGCCGCCCGCGCACTACCCGCAGCCGCCGCCGCAGCAGCAGCCGCCGCCCGTGCAGCCCGTCACCGCCGAGCAGCTGCAGCAGGTGAGTGCTGCGCGGTGATCATGGTCCCCAGCGCGGCATCGGCGGGTTCACAGCCATGCCGGTGTACCCCGCGCCCGTGCCGCCCGCGCACTACCCGCAGCCGCCGCCGCAGCAGCAGCCGCCGCCCGTGCAGCCCGTCACCGCCGAGCAGCTGCAGCAGGTGAGTGCTGCGCGGTGAACATGGTCCCCAGCGCGGCATCGGCGGGTTCACAGCCATGCCGGTGTACCCCGCGCCCGTGCCGCCCGCGCACTACCCGCAGCTGCAGCAGGTGAGTGCTGCGCGGTGATCATGGTCCCCAGCGCGGCATCGGCGGGTTCACAGCCATGCCGGTGTACCCCGCGCCCGTGCCGCCCGCGCACTACCCGCAGCCGCCGCCGCAGCAGCAGCCGCCGCCCGTGCAGCCCGTCACCGCCGAGCAGCTGCAGCAGGTGAGTGCTGCGCGGTGATCATGGTCCCCAGCGCGGCATCGGCGGGTTCACAGCCATGCCGGTGTACCCCGCGCCCGTGCCGCCCGCGCACTACCCGCAGCTGCAGCAGGTGAGTGCTGCGCGGTGATCATGGTCCCCAGCGCGGCATCGGCGGGTTCACAGCCATGCCGGTGTACCCCGCGCCCGTGCCGCCCGCGCACTACCCGCAGCCGCCGCCGCAGCAGCAGCCGCCGCCCGTGCAGCCCGTCACCGCCGAGCAGCTGCAGCAGGTGAGTGCTGCGCGGTGATCATGGTCCCCAGCGCGGCATCGGCGGGTTCACAGCCATGCCGGTGTACCCCGCGCCCGTGCCGCCCGCGCACTACCCGCAGCCGCCGCCGCAGCAGCAGCCGCCGCCCGTGCAGCCCGTCACCGCCGAGCAGCTGCAGCAGGTGAGTGCTGCGCGGTGATCATGGTCCCCAGCGCGGCATCGGCGGGTTCACAGCCATGCCGGTGTACCCCGCGCCCGTGCCGCCCGCGCACTACCCGCAGCTGCAGCAGGTGAGTGCTGCGCGGTGATCATGGTCCCCAGCGCGGCATCGGCGGGTTCACAGCCATGCCGGTGTACCCCGCGCCCGTGCCGCCCGCGCACTACCCGCAGCCGCCGCCGCAGCAGCAGCCGCCGCCCGTGCAGCCCGTCACCGCCGAGCAGCTGCAGCAGGTGAGTGCTGCGCGGTGATCATGGTCCCCAGCGCGGCATCGGCGGGTTCACAGCCATGCCGGTGTACCCCGCGCCCGTGCCGCCCGCGCACTACCCGCAGCCGCCGCCGCAGCAGCAGCCGCCGCCCGTGCAGCCCGTCACCGCCGAGCAGCTGCAGCAGGTGAGTGCTGCGCGGTGATCATGGTCCCCAGCGCGGCATCGGCGGGTTCACAGCCATGCCGGTGTACCCCGCGCCCGTGCCGCCCGCGCACTACCCGCAGCCGCCGCCGCAGCAGCAGCCGCCGCCCGTGCAGCCCGTCACCGCCGAGCAGCTGCAGCAGGTGAGTGCTGCGCGGTGATCATGGTCCCCAGCGCGGCATCGGCGGGTTCACAGCCATGCCGGTGTACCCCGCGCCCGTGCCGCCCGCGCACTACCCGCAGCCGCCGCCGCAGCAGCAGCCGCCGCCCGTGCAGCCCGTCACCGCCGAGCAGCTGCAGCAGGTGAGTGCTGCGCGGTGATCATGGTCCCCAGCGCGGCATCGGCGGGTTCACAGCCATGCCGGTGTACCCCGCGCCCGTGCCGCCCGCGCACTACCCGCAGCTGCAGCAGGTGAGTGCTGCGCGGTGATCATGGTCCCCAGCGCGGCATCGGCGGGTTCACAGCCATGCCGGTGTACCCCGCGCCCGTGCCGCCCGCGCACTACCCGCAGCCGCCGCCGCAGCAGCAGCCGCCGCCCGTGCAGCCCGTCACCGCCGAGCAGCTGCAGCAGGTGAGTGCTGCGCGCTGATCATGGTCCCCAGCGCGGCATCGGCGGGTTCACAGCCATGCCGGTGTACCCCGCGCCTTCGGGGTACACCGGCATGGCAGTGTGCAAATTCGGATCTCATAGAATTTATAGTGCCAAACTTTTCCGATCCGGTGGCAAAATTGGAACTACCAAGCAATAAAACAAAATTTGACAGATAATAAACTGTTGCAGCTGTCGGAGATGTTCCCGAGCATCGACAAGGAGGTGATCAAGTCTGTGCTGGAGGCCAACCGCGGGAACAAGGACGCCACCGTCAACTCGCTGCTGCAGATGTCCGAGTAGACACCGATCACTCCCCACCCCCCACTTACCACGCAGCCGTCACGGATAACATAGAAAGTACAATGACCTGTGATTACCCGTCTCTGTCACTCCCGCTTAAATATACTGCGTCTCGCTCGCACAGGTGCAATAACCGCCGTACTCAGGGATTGTAAGCCTGTTTCCTGATATCGTAGGAATCGATATTAAATAATATGCTACATGATAATATAGAAAAAACTATTGTTTCTTTTTGTAATAAACGGGACATGGGAGACGTCGTCGTCGGAAATCAGTGATACAGAAAAATTCTACTCAAATTTTTTAATTTATTTATTTTTGCCCAAATTAATAATTCTTACTCGATTTATATAACTGTTTATATACAAAAATCGAAACAGACAATTTATTTAATAACCTATTTAATTAATTTTTTCTCCAAAAATTTCATACAAAAATGTTTTCGACCACTGTCAGTAGACAAAGGGGTCATTGTATCTTTCTGCTCCGCGACCAGACTTTTGCTGGGAAGATGACACAGCCGTAGTATAACGAACTCGTTCACAAATGCTTTGCCGATGACTTTCCCCCCCACTTCATACGTGACCTGCGCTCGCCTGTTATCTGGCGAGAGCAATGACCTAGGAAACAATATGGACTAGCCTCATCTAGTCAATCAAATGGCGTATAAGATGGCGTCACCTAGTAACTCAGTAAATGAACTTTTGACAACAAATCTTGGGGCTCGTAATGTCATTGCGTGACATGCAGCGACATTATGAAGGCGGCTAGAATCAATGAATGGGGCGCGTCCATAGTTTTGATATCTCATAGGGCGAAAGCGGGTCGCGGCCGTATGTTTCATAGGAGGGGAAGTCATCGGCAAAGAGGTCTGCAAACTGCGTGTATGCTACTTCAGCGCTGTCAGGGGTCTGATTGCGTAAAAAAAACGTATACATCGTTATCGTAATCTCTAGCGAATTCTGCCCCACAATTGGCTGACGCAAATCAGGACCCAATCAGCGGGCAGAACGTATTCATCGTTATGCTAATCGTTTACTAGTTTTTCTTAGACAATCCAGGGGCTGATCCGTGATGGCGGCTGCGACGTGGATAAACAACCTTCTCTTGATTTTTTTTCCAAGACACTAAAGAATGGAAAATAGCGACTTCAAACCGTGTACCATGAAGCTGTGATTTCTTTTATTTGTGGCAGATAATTTCCATAACTTAGATTAATTTAGTGTAACATTTAGTTCGACATCGAAACAAAATTAAAATGAAGGGTCGTGACTATAGTTTGGCAACTTCGTGCGCGACCCTCCTCGAGGGTGACAGACGGTGGTGGATGCAAGGAACTTAGACGTCAGCGGTTAGCGGGCGGTGTAGCGGGGAAGGGGGCACTTGTCTGCATGTATGCGTTACCGAGTCCCCCGGCCCTCTGTCACCCCGCAGGAAGGTTGCGCACGAAGTTGCCAAAGAAACGTGACACAGATGAACAACAAAGTGATCTTATAAGGGTTCCGTTTTTTTTCTTTTGAGGTACGGAACTCTTAAAAAAGACGTGAATGTCGTGGGATACTCGGTAGAAAAAAAAATCATCCATCGCTCGATAGATGGCGCTGCCTTCAGTTAGCTCGCGCTAACGAGTTCAGTACCGAAAGCATATACGTGATTGCATGCGTGCCTATTCTTATGACTAGGAAGAGAAACTTCCGTTCAAGATTTTCGAAAGTTTTCGTAGATTTTCTTCGTAATGGGATTTTCGTCACGCAAAAATCCATTTTATTTGCCTTTATTGTTTCAAAACCTTTTTATACTTTTTGCCAAGCCGCTAAACCGATAGTAATAAAAATTTATACATATTTCGATCACTTTTGGTAAGATTCCGTGATCAGACGTCATAATAGATGAAAAACAAAATCATTTCATCAGTATATAGAAATGTATAAATATTTTGAAGTATATTGAGATTTTAATAATGTTCGTAAGTGTAATCAATTAAGCTTTTAAAGCAAAAAAATACGAAAATAATAATTTTATTTGCACATACCTACTAGTAGGATTATTTGATTAACTGCAAATACTTATCAATCCCTTGAACTATAGTAAAACATGAACCACTGTAAGTTTAAACTAGAAATACCTTTTTAATACAGTTGCTCAAAAAGTGGCGTATTGCAGGGACGTATAGCGTTCGGGATGCGGGCTATTACATACTCGTGCTTTTTTTTTACCTTTCCCGAACTCGTGCGTTATCTTTCCCAACTGTCAAAATAATGTCTATTAAAAAGAAAAACCAACCATGAAGTTTTTACTAAAAAAATTCATAGAAGTTTTTATGATTCATGCAAATACGTATATTTCTAAAAAGAAGCTACTAATTTGTTTCAATATCAGATTTGATTGAATGAGTTTGGTTAGGTTTCATTTCATCTCATTAAATTTCATTTTCATTTCATATCAATAAAAAAAATTCTACTGAAGACTTGGCTGTATGGGCCGTAGACAGAGAAAAGCTATAGACAAATTGTTATCTTATGTTTCATTCACACAAGACAAAGAGCAACTTACGCCGATGTCGTGTAAAGAAAAGAAATAGAACGATAAGATCTTTTGTTTCACGTAGCGTGTCACGTTTTTTATGTTTTAGTCACACTACTTTGCTAAACAAAGTTTGACAGCGGACCAACAGTTAGCTATCGTATTACTTTATAATTCAGTTTTTACGATTATGTTATGTCCGATTCAAGTTAAATTAGGTTTTGAACACTTTTATAAACTTACACATATTATTACAACGATTCAAAACAAAAAATCATGGTGCGGTGTAGAGTTAAAGGTAAGTTTTTGTCTCTTTTTGCGACACGCTTTACCAGCGTCTATAGCTTTTCTCTGTCTACGGTATGGGCATAGTTCCCTTTGCGTACCAGAATATTATTTAGTCTATGACCAAATTTATTTTTTTAATTTTTTTTTAAATCACCAGAATGGGTGAAGAAAAAAAAACTGCTTATATTCTACGGTTGGCGCCATTTTTCAGAAATTTTCTTTGCGAGTTTAGTTGTTTGTTGCACAAAATGCTTTGGAGAACATTTTACCGGAAAAGTCGAAAAGTCGCTACATATCTACATACGACGAATTTATTGCGTGGAGAGAAGAGAAAAAAGCAAATAGTTTTTCAGAAAATGTTAAGTTAGTTGAGTGTATTGTGTTTTTATTATTTTATTAAATTGCTTCATTTTTTCGCAACTGTATTAAAAATAATCGTTCAGTACACGTGCGGAACCGTCATTGCAACTTGTTCCGACTGTCAACCCTCGCTTTCGGCTGCGCCTCGGCTCGGGTAGACATTTGTCGGAACTCTTTGCAATAACAGCCTTTCCGCACTTGTAATGAAACATACTATATTCTACTTATTTGAAATTATATTATGAATAAGCATTTAGTAAAATATATTAAAAAATCCTTATTGTGACATATAAAAATAAATTATTGTCATTTTTGTATATTTAAGTTAATAATAATTAAAATGGTATTATTATAAAGGTTGTTTTCGACATCAAATAATATACTGATAGTTCACTAAGTTCACAAAAATGTGAATATATTTTGAACGAATTTCCCAATCCCAATATTTCGAGTAATTTTGGTATCTGAAATAAAATATTAACTAATAGATTAAGTAGTTTTAATAGAAATTGATAGATTCGCACCAATTTAAAAACAGATTTTTCCGGATAATACTAAAAAACCTGATTGAGAACTAATCAATTTGATAATTTGATGGATATTTACCAGCAACAAAATATGAATTTGTCACAATTATTAAAATACCATTATTGTAAAATATTACTTTATTTCGATGTGTATTAAAATGAATTATTGTTAAAGCTTCGCGGCTTATTTGTGCCAAATCATTTGCCATCGACGATTTGCTTATTTTAATTATAACGATTATTGATTATGAATTTATCAATGTTGTATTTATTTGTAACTATTATTATACAATGTAACAACTAAATAAATTAATTATTATTGTTTATCCTAATGAATGTTGTTTCATTTTGTAAAATGAGTACCACCGATTCTTTTGACCGATCTAAGTTTTTTAGGGTTCCGTACCCAAAGGGTAACAACTGGACCCTGTTACTAAGACATTTCCGTCCGTCCGTTTGTCTACCGTGATAGTTAAGACACTTCAAATGTTCACACAATATAATGTATTTCTGTTGCCGCTATAACAACAATTAATACTGAAAACTGGAATAAAACAAGGGGCTTCCCATATAAAAACGTGATTTTTTTCTTTGTTATTGCTCGATAATATTAACGGCAAAATGTAGATGCTAAAAATATTCACAGAATTTTTAGTTATATTCACTTAAAAAATTAAGGGGGGGCTTGCATACAAGTAACGTATTTTGCTCGTTTTTGAATTTGGTTGGCAGAAGTATTTTGATCAATTATTATGGAAAACATGTAGATGCATAAAATGTCATGCTCGCAAAACTCATTGCCATAATATAAAAAAGTCTGTGCCCTGGTCTGTGGCTATAAGCCTACGACGTTTAATTAGCCTTGTCCTTAAATAAATAAAATCAGATTGTTTGCAGTATAATAAATAATTTATTTAACATCAACAACAGCTTTCTTTTTCTTCTTCCTAGTTCCTTTATCTTCCAAGTTCTTTTCCTTTTTCTCTTCATTTTCCGCTTTCCTCTTAATCTTGCTTATTTTCCCGATAACATTTTTGAATCTGTCGTCCTTTTTCATCAGTGTTTTGTTTACTTTTTTCATACTCTTCTTGATGGTTGCATCGATATTTTCCGTCTCTGTCGGTTGAACGCTATTGGAATCGTCCTGTTTCGCTTCATCGTTCTTTATTTGTGCCTGTATTTGTTTTATCTTCGCCAACTTCGCCTTTTTCGCCGCTTTGATGCGCTTTCGGCGCATTTCCTCCAAACTGTAACAATACAAATGAATTATGAGACGGCCTAAGTGATCGCCAAGAGAGCGAATTGTGTAATTGTTGTACTGGGAAGTACGGAAATCCTAGAGGTTCAATGTGAAGCCCAGAGTTGTCTGTAAAGAGTTTAATGGAGCCCTGTGAGGCAATTAAAGTGTAAAGTGTCCAGGCTTGCAATGCAGTGAGATAATGACAAATGGATGGACCCGGCCTCCATGTCGTCAGGGTCCACTTCGGCCATGATCCACCGCTTGATCTTGTAGTTCCGCTTGCGTTGCTCAAACTCCTCGTTCTCCAGCTGCGCCTCCTGCTCGCGCCGGCTCACGCTGACCGTCGTGAACACTTACTGCTTCGTCTTCTGTGATGCAGTGAGATGGTAAATGGATAGTTACCCGGCCTCCATGTCGTCATAATCCACTCCGGCCATGATCCACCGCTTGATCTTGTAGTTCCGCTTGCGTTGCTCAAACTCTTCGCTGTCCAGCTGCGCCGCCTGCTCGCGTTGGGTCATGCTGACCGTCGTGAACACTTATTGCTTCGTCTTCTGTGATGCAGTGAGATGGTAAATGGATAGTTACCCGGCCTCCATGTCGTCAGGGTCCACTCCGGCCATGATCCACCGCTTGATCTTGTAGTTCCGCTTGCGCTGCTCAAACTCCTCGTTCTCCAGCTGCGCCTCCTGCTCGCGTCGGGTCACGCTGACCGTCGTGAACACTTTCACTGCTTCGTCGTCTGTCACATAAATTCAAATGAGCCACACAGTAATAACATATGGCGCCACTGTGATCAAGTTTATTACAAAATTTGGGGAAATAACCAGCCAAATGTGAGACACATTCGCGCACTGAGTGTTAAGTACAACAAATGAAGTAAAGAGAAAGTCTTGCCATAAGGGTTCCATTTTTACCAATTTGATACGGAACCCCAAAACGGGATGAGTGCTTTAGGCCATTTCAAGGTCATAATAGCGAACTGACTAAACTTGAACTGAATTCGATTGAACTGCCAAAAAACCCGGTCTCTTGAATTGAATTTCAGGCAATTGTCCCTAATCAAACAGTAACGTCAATAAGCAATATGGCGGACGACCCAAGATGGCGGACTTGTTATTATTTGTGCTCATGATATATATCATTTATTAGTGAATATCAAGCGGGATTTGTTGATATGAATACTAATTAACAGGCGTATATTGAAATTATAACTTATTGGCCCTTACCATCAATCTTGTACTCGGTGAGTTTAGTTTTGATCTGGTCCTCGATCTCGCCAAGTCGCAGAATATCGTACGGCGTTATAAGGGACACCGCCATGCCGCTGCGACCCGCGCGCGCTGTGCGACCCACCCTGACAATAATAAAATACTTTTTAATACAGTTGCTCAAAAAGTGGCGTATTGCAGAGACGTATAGCGTTCGGGATGTGGGCTATTACATACTCGTGCTTTTTTTTACCTTTCCCGAACTCGTGCGTTATCTTTCCCAACTGTCAAAATAACGTCTATTAAAAAGAAAAACCAACCATGAAGTTTTTACTAAAAAAATTATTGTTGTGTTTTTATTATTTTATTAAATTGCTTCATTTTTTCGCAACTGTATTAAAAATAATCGTTCAGTACACGTGCGGAACCGTCATTGCAACTTGTTCCGACTGTCAACCCTCGCTTTCGGCTGCGCCTCGGCTCGGGTAGACATTTGTCGGAACTCTTTGCAATAACAGCCTTTCCGCACTTGTAATGAAACATACTATATAACGGTAATATTTAACATCCCTAAATATTTGGTTTTTCACGGGGATCAATCAACCGTCTCCAAATACAAACTCTCCTCTCATCAGCTGGGATCTCTACATACTATCCTTCAATGTATGTTACCCTAGTAGTTCGCTACCACAGTTAGGGTCGCCTTATAGCCGCCACACGCCGCGCGTAGCTTAGCAGCAGCAGCGTCTACGTCCCACAGTAAGGCACAAGTATCTTTAATTATGTTACCCTTGTAGTTGTCTGGCGTAGTTAGTGTAAACTTGGCCGCAGTATGCCGTATGAAAGCAGAGTCTCTGTTGCTGCCATAGTGCCCTAACCTAACCTAACCTAACCTTTTTTTTTTTTTTATCGTGGGGAATCCTCATGGATACCCAGTCGCCCGGGGGAGCGGCTGGGTTATGCCGGACTCTTACCGGCTAAACCCCACGGTGTTTCCTCCTCGCACCGTATGACGGGAACACGGGAACGCTTGCGCAAACCTCCGCGAACCCGCCGGTGCCCGGCCGCTTGCGCGGCCCCTCCACGAGGTGGAGCATGGAGCTCCCCTCCAACAGCAAGGCCGGCCAGAAACACCTAAGCCGGCCTTACCTCCTCGGCGCCCATCCGTAAGGCGACGGACCCCCCCGGGACCGCCACCCAGGGGCCGTGGGCACGGGTAAGCCGATACCTGCGAAGCTTGCTTCGCAGGCATCAACCTCCCATACCCCGCGGCGGATCTGATCTTTGGCTCCGCCGCAAACCACCAAACGGCCGCAGAGGACAGGGAGAACGGCAACGACACACCGACACTCCTCTTCCCCTGCGGCCCCGCCGCCGACGCATCTAACGGTGCGCCACCGTTTGGTCGCGGGAGATAGGGCGAGCGGCAACGACACACCGACACGCCTCTCCTCCCGCGACCCCTCCTGGCTGCAGGAGACAGAAAACTCTGTCCCCCGCACCCCTCTTGGACGCATCCAGAGCGGGCCCATCTCCAGGCCCACTCCGAGCGTCCCCTCCTGGATTCCTTTTGGCTTCAACCTAACCTAACCTAACCTAACCTAACCTAACAACTTATCTGTGGAGAGGCGAAAATCGGAACTGGAGATGGCGACCTCCTTCAGTTCACAGATAAATTATTATTTATTGGCGGCACCATACAACAGTTGCTACGGAAATATCGTATCAGCGCTGACACGTTGAAATGCCGCATGAAACTGTGCAGGCACACGTTGTGTACTAGGACTTGAGAGTCTTTAGGCGAAAAGCTCAAGTAAACCTTTACTGTGTATCCTTCAATGTCACTTTCAATGCATATTACCCTGGTAGTTTACAGACCCAGTAGGGTCGACTTAGCCGCTTTGCGCCGCGCGAAAGCAGCCTAGCTTCAGCAACGCAGTCTTCTGGTACAGTGAAGCTCGAATATCTTTAAATATATGATATCCTTGTAGTCTGGCGTAGTTAGTGGCCGCCATGTGCCGCGTAAAAGCGGTTCAGCACGTATTCTGTAACTCAGTGCCTATCAAAAAATGATAGCCACTGGCATATTCTTTATCCATTGAAGGTTTGTTATGAAAATGTTACTTTTATTCCAAAGCAAACCTTCGATGGGTAAAAAATATGCCTGTGGCTATCATTCTTTAATCGGCACCGAGTTACAGAAGGAAGCGTCGGGAGCGCGAAAAATAGTTTTTTTTTTTCGGTGGCTAGGCGAACATTGATTTTTGCTTGACCGAAAATCCAGAATGAAAGTTTCTCTCACTATAGTCACACAATTAACAGAACAGGCACGCACGCAATAAAATTGAGTTTTTGTTTTAGGTGTTATTCCAACCAATCCAAACTTTATTTCAACCAATGACGTAATCTACGCTAAGCGGACGGACGGATTAGCAAACTGCAGTGGCAGTGGGCGGGCCACATCTGTCGCAGAACCGACGGCCGTTGGGGCAGACGTGTTCTGGAGTGGAGACCGCGTACCGGTAAGCGCAGCGTAGGACGCTCCTGCCGACAGGACCGACGACCTGAAAAAGGTCGCTGGTAGCGGGTGGATGAGGAAGGCGCGGAGGACCGTGTGTGGTGGCGCGCTCTCGGAAAGGCCTATGCCCAGCAGTGGACGTCCATGGGCTGATTGTAGTAGTAGTAAGAGGACAAGAAACGCTTGCACCACGCATTTTTGTACCTGTGTATGTACTCGCGCGGCTCCAGCGGCAGCTTGTGGTTGACGACCAGGTCGACGGAGGGGATGTCCAGTCCGCGCGCCGCCACGTTGGTGGCCACGAGCGTGCAGCGCAGGTTGCTGCGGAACTGCGCCAGCGCCGACACGCGCTCGCGCTGCCGCATGAACCCGTGCAGGCACACGTTGTCCATGCCGATCGCGTTCAGCATCATCGACAGCACTTGGCACTCCCTGTCAAAACGAGCTCCACTTTAACGGTGTAGCTAAGCGATGTCTAAAGACCTGCAGTTTAGAAACTATAAAGACAAATTACTTTCAACTAAACGTTCAACTTTAACATGTATTTGGGGTCTTAAATCTAAAATCGCTATGAAGTAGAAACACGATTGGATAAAATGTTCTCTATAGAATGTTCTTCCAAAAGTTGCTAAAAAATCTCTATTTTCTTCGGAAACTATATATCAGATGTAATCTTAGTTTTAATGCCCGACGCATTGATAATAATATCCAAAAACGCTCAGAACGGATTTTTGATAACGCTACGGGGCCACCACGTAGCGTTGGTCCAGCGTCGTCACCGTCAACTGCGGGTCCGACTCCGACCAGCTGTTCGTCTAAACACTCACTTCTTGGTGTCAGTGAAGACGATGACGTGCGAGCTGGGCTTGGTCTCGCGGTACTTGCGCAGCGTCTGCACCAGGTACACGTCGCGCGCGTACGCGGGGCACACCACGTAGCGCTGGTCCAGCGTCGTCACCGTCAACTGCGGGTCCGACTCCGACCAGCTGTTCGTCTAAACACTCACTTCTTGGTGTCAGTGAAGACGATGACGTGCGAGCTGGGCTTGGTCTCGCGGTACTTGCGCAGCGTCTGCACCAGGTACACGTCGCGCGCGTACGCGGGGCACACCACGTAGCGCTGGTCCAGCGTCGTCACCGTCAACTGCTGGTCCGACTCCGACCAGCTGTTCGTCTAAACACTCACTTCTTGGTGTCAGTGAAGACGATGACGTGCGAGCTGGGCTTGGTCTCGCGGTACTTGCGCAGCGTCTGCACCATCAGGTACACGTCGCGCGCGTACGCGGGGCACACCACGTAGCGCTGGTCCAGCGTCGTCACCGTCAACTGCGGGTCCGACTCCGACCAGCTGTTCGTCTAACTCTAAACACTCACTTCTTGGTGTCAGTGAAGACGATGACGTGCGAGCTGGGCTTGGTCTCGCGGTACTTGCGCAGCGTCTGCACCATCAGGTACACGTCGTGCGCGTACGCGGGGCACACCACGTAGCGCTGGTCCAGCGTCGTCACCGTCAACTGCGGGTCCGACTCCGACCAGCTGTTCGTCTAAAGTCTAAACACTCACTTCTTGGTGTCAGTGAAGACGATGACGTGCGAGCTGGGCTTGGTCTCGCGGTACTTGCGCAGCGTCTGCACCATCAGGTACACGTCGCGCGCGTACGCGGGGCACACCACGTAGCGCTGGTCCAGCGTCGTCACCGTCAACTGCGGGTCCGACTCCGACCAGCTGTTCGTCTAAACACTCACTTCTTGGTGTCAGTGAAGACGATGACGTGCGAGCTGGGCTTGGTCTCGCGGTACTTGCGCAGCGTCTGCACCAGGTACACGTCGCGCGCGTACGCGGGGCACACCACGTAGCGCTGGTCCAGCGTCGTCACCGTCAACTGCGGGTCCGACTCCGAACAGCTGTTCGTCTAAACACTCACTTCTTGGTGTCAGTGAAGACGATGACGTGCGAGCTGGGCTTGGTCTCGCGGTACTTGCGCAGCGTCTGCACCAGGTACACGTCGCGCGCGTACGCGGGGCACACCACGTAGCGCTGGTCCAGCGTCGTCACCGTCAACTGCGGGTCCGACTCCGACCAGCTGTTCGTCTAAACACTCACTTCTTGGTGTCAGTGAAGACGATGACGTGCGAGCTGGGCTTGGTCTCGCGGTACTTGCGCAGCGTCTGCACCAGGTACACGTCGCGCGCGTACGCGGGGCACACCACGTAGCGCTGGTCCAGCGTCGTCACCGTCAACTGCTGGTCCGACTCCGACCAGCTGTTCGTCTAAACACTCACTTCTTGGTGTCAGTGAAGACGATGACGTGCGAGCTGGGCTTGGTCTCGCGGTACTTGCGCAGCGTCTGCACCATCAGGTACACGTCGCGCGCGTACGCGGGGCACACCACGTAGCGCTGGTCCAGCGTCGTCACCGTCAACTGCGGGTCCGACTCCGACCAGCTGTTCGTCTAAACACTCACTTCTTGGTGTCAGTGAAGACGATGACGTGCGAGCTGGGCTTGGTCTCGCGGTACTTGCGCAGCGTCTGCACCATCAGGTACACGTCGCGCGCGTACGCGGGGCACACCACGTAGCGCTGGTCCAGCGTCGTCACCGTCAACTGCGGGTCCGACTCCGACCAGCTGTTCGTCTAAACACTCACTTCTTGGTGTCAGTGAAGACGATGACGTGCGAGCTGGGCTTGGTCTCGCGGTACTTGCGCAGCGTCTGCACCATCAGGTACACGTCGCGCGCGTACGCGGGGCACACCACGTAGCGCTGGTCCAGCGTCGTCACCGTCAACTGCGGGTCCGACTCCGACCAGCTGTTCGTCTAAACACTCACTTCTTGGTGTCAGTGAAGACGATGACGTGCGAGCTGGGCTTGGTCTCGCGGTACTTGCGCAGCGTCTGCACCAGGTACACGTCGCGCGCGTACGCGGGGCACACCACGTAGCGCTGGTCCAGCGTCGTCACCGTCAACTGCGGGTCCGACTCCGACCAGCTGTTCGTCTAAACACTCACTTCTTGGTGTCAGTGAAGACGATGACGTGCGAGCTGGGCTTGGTCTCGCGGTACTTGCGCAGCGTCTGCACCATCAGGTACACGTCGCGCGCGTACGCGGGGCACACCACGTAGCGCTGGTCCAGCGTCGTCACCGTCAACTGCGGGTCCGACTCCGACCAGCTGTTCGTCTAAACACTCACTTCTTGGTGTCAGTGAAGACGATGACGTGCGAGCTGGGCTTGGTCTCGCGGTACTTGCGCAGCGTCTGCACCATGTACACGTCGCGCGCGTACGCGGGGCACACCACGAAGCGCTGGTCCAGCGTCGTCACCGTCAACTGCGGGTCCGACTCCGACCAGCTGTTCGTCTAAACACTCACTTCTTGGTGTCAGTGAAGACGATGACGTGCGAGCTGGGCTTGGTCTCGCGGTACTTGCGCAGCGTCTGCACCAGGTACACGTCGCGCGCGTACGCGGGGCACACCACGTAGCGCTGGTCCAGCGTCGTCACCGTCAACTGCGGGTCCGACTCCGACCAGCTGTTCGTCTAAACACTCACTTCTTGGTGTCAGTGAAGACGATGAAGTGCGAGCTGGGCTTGGTCTCGCGGTACTTGCGCAGCGTCTGCACCAGGTACACGTCGCGCGCGTACGCGGGGCACACCACGTAGCGCTGGTCCAGCGTCGTCCGTCAACTGCGGGTCCGACTCCGACCAGCTGTTCGTCTAAACACTCACTTCTTGGTGTCAGTGAAGACGATGACGTGCGAGCTGGGCTTGGTCTCGCGGTACTTGCGCAGCGTCTGCACCAGGTACACGTCGCGCGCGTACGCGGGGCACACCACGTAGCGCTGGTCCAGCGTCGTCACCGTCAACTGCGGGTCCGACTCCGACCAGCTGTTCGTCTAAACACTCACTTCTTGGTGTCAGTGAAGACGATGACGTGCGAGCTGGGCTTGGTCTCGCGGTACTTGCGCAGCGTCTGCACCAGGTACACGTCGCGCGCGTACGCGGGGCACACCACGTAGCGCTGGTCCAGCGTCGTCACCGTCAACTGCGGGTCCGACTCCGACCAGCTGTTCGTCTAAACACTCACTTCTTGGTGTCAGTGAAGACGATGACGTGCGAGCTGGGCTTGGTCTCGCGGTACTTGCGCAGCGTCTGCACCAGGTACACGTCGCGCGCGTACGCGGGGCACACCACGTAGCGCTGGTCCAGCGTCGTCACCGTCAACTGCGGGTCCGACTCCGACCAGCTGTTCGTCTAAACACTCACTTCTTGGTGTCATTGAAGACGATGACGTGCGAGCTGGGCTTGGTCTCGCGGTACTTGCGCAGCGTCTGCACCAGGTACACGTCGCGCGCGTACGCGGGGCACACCACGTAGCGCTGGTCCAGCGTCGTCACCGTCAACTGCGGGTCCGACTCCGACCAGCTGTTCGTCTAAACACTCACTTCTTGGTGTCAGTGAAGACGATGACGTGCGAGCTGGGCTTGGTCTCGCGGTACTTGCGCAGCGTCTGCACCAGGTACACGTCGCGCGCGTACGCGGGGCACACCACGTAGCGCTGGTCCAGCGTCGTCACCGTCAACTGCGGGTCCGACTCCGACCAGGTTACAAGTTTCTACAAGAAAAATAATCGAGGCTCTTTAGACCAATTTACATGCAGGAAATAAGTTAGTTATAGTGCTGCATCTGGTATTTTGTGGGGTAGAAATACCACAGAGAAATACAACCAAAAACGCATAGGTGTTTGGTTTGTGGTTTGGAGTTTAAGTTTCTAGAATTAAGATGCCGAAATCGATTTTGGGCTTTTGGGCTGGCAAAAATCCCAGTTCTTGTCTATGCAAACCTTCTTTCCAAACTTGGCGGTAGAGTTTTGACTTTTCATAAAAGCTTGCAAACCTATATGCGAAAATAAAGATTTTTCTTTACTTTAAAAATGCACGCAATAATTAAACTAAAAAGACTAACTCCGAAATCGCCCAAAAAAGTGTCCTCAAATACTCGTAAGTTAAAAATCAAAGAGATTTCGAACTTCGTGGAGTTGCTTCGTTTATTCCGAAGATCACCAATTTATAAAGTCGAGGCGAACGTGCGCCTTTTTGAGACGGATACCACATAGCATAGAATTCAGAACCTTCTTCAGTTTTTGAACGATTTTTAAAAAGTGCATATAAGTATTAATTAGTTAGTGATTATGTTCGTCAATGATCCTTTTTCGAGAATAAATAAAATTTATATAAATGATACAGAGCTAACAGCTTCTTTCGTTGTTTTGAATACTCACATGGCCGTAAAGTTCAATATAAAAGGGGAGGTCCAGTCGGAGGCGTGTCTTCAAAGGTTTGTTGCGCACAGGTCAACGCGCACGTGGGGTGAGGGTTGATTTTTGATGGGGTGGGATATAAGGTTTTTATTACCTGCAATTCATGATTGCCTGGTACTTCATGTTTTGGATTTCGAAAGAAAACGGGAACATGGTTGTTTTCACGGAGCAATTCCACAACTAAGGGTGAGGGGTTGAATTCAAGGTGCGTTTTGGTCTCTTTTCCATTCATAAACGCCTGGTGCTCAATGTTTTGGATTTGAAATGAACACGGCATGCTATCGTGTTTCGTAACATTTTTGTAGGGGTGAAAAGTTTCAGGGTTGAAACCGAGGGGTAGTGAACTTCATGGACAAACTTCATGTTTTTCATATTCGCCTGGTACTCGATGTTATGAATTTCGACGAAATCGACTAACGCTGCTTTGTCTGTGCGAGATCGTGAGGGTGAGTTGGGGATGGAATATGGATGTACCGACGAGTCTGTTCAGATCTTAGTAGTTTATTATCACCTGGTACTTCTTGTTTTTAGTTTGGAATGAACGCGGTGTCGCGGTATTGTCGTCAGAGCGATCTATTCACTTTTGTTGCAAAGCGCGGGTAGAGGTATCAACTTATCAAATAAATAATCAGGTTATGATAGCTTGGTATCCAATGTTTTGGGTTTTTGAATGAATACGACATACTGCTCGAGAGAAGGGTAAAAACAGAATAAAAATAGCTCGCTAATTTTCGTGGTTTCCTGGTGTTTCATGTTTTGTATTTACGAAATGTATCGCAGTTTCGGATAGAGCAATTTCGCAACTCGAAGGGTAGGGGAGCTGGAGCTGGCGATCGCACTTTGATTCGTTTCGAATTTGCTCGGTAGCTAACCTAGATCTGGGGGCCTACCACCGTGGCCTATAGTAATATTATTGTAATATTGTTTTAAATTTTTCATACTAACATTGTATGAAAATGTCAAAACAATATTACAATAATATTAAGTCACGGTGGTAGGCCCCCTGATTGACGCAAATCCGGAACCCAATCAGCAGCCAGAATTCGCTAGCGTTTACGATAACGCGGTGAATACGTTTTTCTTACGCAATCAGGGGGCTGGTTACCCGCTTTGTATCACACTGTTTCCGCATATGCGGAAAAAGCTTGCTTCTAAAGCCACGTATTCACTGAGACACAGTTTCTGTAGCTTACCGTAGATGTTTTCGTAAACAATGTTTCAGTGCTCCCCATCGCAAGTGGGGAGAAGAAAAATCTACGTGTTTCTGAAACATTTTACGTACATATTTTGTTCCTGAAACATTGTATTTCAGTCCTTAGGGTTTAATACTATATCTTACCTCAATTTTTAAAACAGCGATATTTGGAATGATGATGATTACAGGAACAGCTTTACATTCATTATTCCTTTGTATCGTTTGTTTTCAATTTCAAGCGGAGGGTAGTTTATTGATTTTTTGTGAAAACTGCAGTGTGCACGGGGCGGTAGTGGAGCGGAGTTTATTTGTATTATCCAGTGGTACTCGTCAACGGAGGTTTAAAACGTGTCCTACGTGTCGTTTGTGGATATGATCGCCTGGTAGCCAATGTTATGACGAAAATGTGACTCGGCAAAAAAAAACAAATGTTTCCTAGACGTAAGATTACTTCCACTTGCAATGGGCAATATCATATCTACTGCCCCATGGATGTACTTAGCGTATTTCGTCATTGTACTGCCCATACTCGTGAGATTTGGAAATTATAATAATATCAGTGAGTCCTTAATTCAGATGCACACTCTATTTTCTCTCTTTAATATGATGTGAGCAGGGTTCGAAACTCTACCAAAGCTTCAAACTGTACTCACATATTATATTCCCATTGCAAACATTCCAGAAATTTTCTGCCGAGATGTCTGGATTCCAGCTGGTACCTAACGTCTAGGAGTATAGTAAATAGTTATAACTTGGTAAAATGAGAGGAATTGTTCATCAACCGAAAATATGTGTAGGTATCCCCTTTGATTCAGTAGACTGTCAAAGTCATTATTCCCTGGTAAGTATTGTTTTGAATTTCGACCGTACGTTGACGTTTCAAGGGTTTGATGTGTGAAAACTGTTTTTTTAGTGTTATTCAGGGCATCTCTTACGGGCATATGGAAGCCTGGTAGCCAATGTTATGAGGAAAACGTGACGTGCAAGAGCGCTTATAAGAAGCTTACTGAACTTGGGATTTCTAATGATCCAGCAAGCTGCAAGCATTAAGACGAATGGTAAAGCAAAATGCGTTTTTAGACGTCTTTTAGGCGATGTTTTTCAGCTAAATTACAGATTAGAGAACTACAGCAATTTTGTGTTATTATAAAGCGTATCTTGAAGTATCTTGTTGTGTTCGATATTTTTGGTGATCTTTACTCACTAATCAGAAAATACAATTTAGAAAGTGCTATGACTTGCGTAAGATGAATATCTTAAGATGGATTTTTTTTTGGTTTGGCTAATCCGTTTATCATGAATCTTTGCATACATGTTTCTTTATTTTGTATCTTGTTATGCAAGGTCCATTTGTGACAAACAGTATTGCACAATAGAAGTTTATCATAAAAGCTCTTTGGTGCCTACTGTAAATCAAACTCCACTAATAAAGTATTTGCTCACAAAATTGATCAGGCGTTTAGTTACGCATGCAACGTTGCCAGTTCGGCGCAACTCATGCCGCGTTGCCCAAAGAGTATATTATAATCACTACGTTTTAGCGTTGCCGTTCCGCGCACAGGCATTTTGGCAGTGCGCGCGTGTGTTATGATTTGACATCACAGAGTATTTTTTCTACATTTTGACATTTTGGTACCGTTGTACTGTGTACATGTCGATTGTTGTGTGACTAGGGTTCGATTTCGAAAAAAAGTGAAAAATATATTATTTCTTCTTTTGGTGAGCTGTGCAAATGTGAAATAAGGTGAAAACTAAAAATTTTATGTAAATAAAGAAATATTGTGTTCATGATTTTACGAGTTAAATTTATATATAAGTACTTTTGTTGGCAAACCGCAAACCTAACTTTGTTTTCGGCGGATTATTGTTATTAGCAAAAAAAGTATAATAGTTAGACGGTTGAATTTATTTTTCCTGTAAAATATACGTTAACTTCTATTGATCATATTTATTTCAGATTTTTCGAATGCTAAACTTCGGAGATAAGGGGGGGGGAACGGTATTTTTTTCGACAGTTTGCCCAATAAATCAAAAACTATCAGGCATAAAAATAAATAAAAATTGGTTTTAGGATATACAAGTAACGCCCTTTCATATGATACCCCACTCAATATTGTTATCTCATTTTGAAATTTCGGCGACCCGGTTTTCCCCCCTTTTTAAAGAAAAATAAAAACAATTTTCAAATTTTTACGATTGCTATAACGTCGCGTCACTATTATCTATTACTATTCTAAATTTCAGATCGATAGCTTGAATAGTTACTGAAATAATCGAGTGTGACAGACGGACGGACGGACGGACGGACGGAGAAAGTCTCACCATAAGGGTTCCATTTTTACCAAATTGGTATGGAACCCTAAAAACGAACATGTCAAGAAATCTAATTGCCTTACCCCGACACCACGCAGGCTTGTTTGTCCTACCCCTAGAGTGTTTTTTTTTAAACCGGAGGCGCGGAGGGAGTGCATCCCCCGGGCGAGCCGGAGCGGCCGAGGCTGGTCGCCGAAGGCGACCAGCACGCCGGGGCTGCGGAGATGAGTGTGGGTCATGGGTGCCTGTGCTTTGCTACGCAAGGGCGAAGAGGCTGCACTTCCCGCAGCGCCGGAGACGTCACAATTCCGAATTGGTCCCTATTTTAGAGCTATCTGTCAAAGTAATTATTTAAGTTATCATAATTAACCTCAAAATTTTTGAACTTTAAATATTTATTTCTCGAAAACTATTAAGATTCTACGGGTTTGGCTTGGGGGGATAGACCCCCCCACTCCACCCTCCCCTTTACCTCCCTCTTACCCCCCTCCGCTACGGGTCACCAACTAAAGACCACCCTGTTTTTTAATCAAAGTTTTGTAATATTTGCTTTTTTGTATAAATATAACCTAGCTAGATATATTTATCGCCCCCGAAACCACCCCCAGTCCAAATTTCATGAAATCGTTTGAGCCGTATTCAAGATACATATAATACGGGACATACATGTTATAGGGGTTAAACGGGGATAAAATAAAAATAAGGTAGGTATTCTATGTATATTTATTTACAATTCGAAAAAAAATGTAGGTATTCTCTTCGTTATAACTCTGTCTGCCCAACTCTGTGAAATAAATCGCTAAATGCGCCATCTAGCGGTAAGACAACCGAATGCAGTTGCACGCTACATTGAACTACTAATCATAAATAGATGGCGGTAGCTCCGCGTCCAAATGCCCAAGGTCATTTGCTTGACCATTCGTCTTAACTCTAATTGTCATCTCTTGTAATAATTATTATTATTCCCTCTTATTCATGCTTATGAATTACAAGCAAATTTTTTGTCTAGGGGTTTGTGTGGATGATGTAACTAGGCATATCGCAGCAAACGCAGTAATGATGATTGTTATTATGAACAGTATAACGAAAACGGGACTTAAGAAATCATAATTAGGGTTCCATACCAATTTGGTAAAAATGGAACCCTTATGGTGAGACTTTCTCCGTCCGTCCGTCCGCCCGTCCGTCCGTCCGTCCGTCCGTCCGTCCGTCTGTCACACTCGATTATTTCAGTAACTATTCAAGCTATCGACTTGAAATTTAGAATAGTTATAAGTAATAGTGACGCGTCATAACAATCGTATGAAAATTGTTTTTATTTTTATTTAAAAAGGGGGGAAAACCGGGTCGACAAATTTTCAAAATGAGATAACAATATTGAGTGGGGTATCATATGAAAGAGCGTTGCTTGTGTATTCTAAAACTTATTTTTATTTATTTTTATGCCTGATAGTTTTTGATTTATTTATTTTTATTAACTGTCGAAAAAAATACCGTTCCCCCCCCCTTATCTCCGAAGTTTACCAATCGAAAAATCTGAAATAATTATGATCAATAGAAGTTAACGTATATTTTACAGGAAAAATAAAATCAACTCGCTGACTAATATACTTTTTTTGATAATAACAATAATCCGACAAAAACAAAGTTACGTTTGCGGTTTGCCAACAAAAGTACCTACATGTGAATTATACTCGTAAATTCTTGAACAAAAGTGATTCTTTAAATGTTTTACTTCTTTTATGGTATGGAACCCTCGGTGCGCGAGTCCGACTCGCACTTGGCCGGTTTTTTTAGTGTTATTCAGGGCATCTCTTACGGGCATAATATGGAAACCTGGTAGCCAATGTTATGAGGAAATCGTGACGTGCAAGAGCGCTTATAAGAAGCTTACTGAACTTGGGATTTCTAATGATCCAGCAAGCTGCAAGCATTAACTCTAATCGTCATCTCTTGTAATAATTATTATTATTTCCTCTTATTCATGCTTATGAATAAACAAGCAAATGTTTTTGTCTAGGGGTTTGTGTGGATGATGTAACTAGGCATATCGCAGCAAACGCAGTAATGATGATTGTTATTATGAACGGTATAACGAAAACGGGACTTAAGGCGAACTTAACAGGTCTGCCCGCGAAATTCAAAATTTTCGTGGTTTTTTGCAATTCGTACGCTAATTACACATAATAGGCTTATGGCAGTCATTTTGCGAGAATGGCAGTTACTTCTTTACATGATTATATCAAAATTTTTGCATAAAGATGTTTATCCTAGGAAATTAGTCCGAGTAAAGAGTTTTAAGTGAGCAACTCGCAAATCTCGGATTAATTTCTTTAACTCGACACTTTCAAGCAGAGATTTTTATATAAATACGTGAAGATGATCTTGGGATTATCGCAATTTGACTGCCAAAAGCCTATTACGTCTTATCAGCTTAAAAATCGCGAAAAACCACAAAAAATTTGAATTTCGCGGGCACACCTGTGGTGTGCTCCTTAAGAAATCATAATTTTTAAATCAGTTTGTCCAATAAAGAGGAGTTATGCCATGACCGCTATCTATTTGCTTTATAATTAATTACATCCTTGTTCAAGCGGCCACGTGGATAGATGAAAACTGTACCTATATTTCATACTAGCTGTTTCCCGCGGGTCCGGCCGCGTGAACCTTGGTTTTTAAAAATCCCGCGGAAACTCTCCGGGATTAAAAGTGTTCCCGTTCCCGCTCCATTTTATAACCGTCATAGTTACCTACTTTCAAAGATATTTGCTATAATAATCTCTAGCTATATATTTGCAATTATACGCAGAAATACTTATGCCGAAAAAGTCATATTTAAAGGAAATATACTATAGGTAAAAACTGTTTTTTTTTTATCTGGGCTATACCTATGAATACCGTACATAGATCTGGCCGTGAAACGTCTCCCTTCTTCAAGATTGATTCAGTGGTTTAGGCGTGAAAGCGTAACAGACAGAGAATTGCTTTCGCATTTATAATATTAGTAGAGATGATAATACTCTCAAAAATAAGACATATTATAGAATAAAGAATTATTTCAATGAGAATAATACATTATAATAATAATATCAACTGAAACCTACAAATACCTGGGCATGGCGGAGGCGTTAGGTATCAGAGAGGCCGACATGAGGCAGTCGGTGAGGGAGCGTTTCCTTGGCCGTCTGAGGAAAGTACTGAAAAGCCTTTTGTCGGGCGGCAATAAGGTGCGCGCCTTCAACGGTTGGGTCATGCCGGTCTTAATGTATTCCTTCGGCATAATCAGGTGGACTCAGACTGAGCTTGACGCCCTGGACAGACAAGTTCGTGCGCTGCTGACCGCATATCGGATGCATCACCCGCGCTCCTCGGTGATGAGGCTGTACATTCCGCGGAAGTGTGGAGGAAGAGGCCTTTTGAATGCCAAAACCCTCCACAACCGCGAGGTGTGCAGTCTCAGGGAGTACTTTCTCCACGCCGAGACGGAGATGCACCGCGATGTGGTCGCAGTGGACAGGGGTCTGACGCCGCTCTCCTTGGCTAACGAGAACTGGCGCATACCTGTGGTGCTCAGTACCAATGACCGCAGGGTTGTATGGCAAGGTAAGGAGCTTCACGGACGCTTTTATCGGGCCCTCCACGGGCCTGATGTTGACTTTGAAGCGTCCGTGGCCTGGCTGCGCTTTGGTGACCTCTTTGGGGAAACCGAAGGGTTTGTTTGTGCAATTATGGACGAAGTCATGATGACGAACAATTACAGAAAATACATTGTGAAGGATGGAACGGTAGACATATGTCGGGCATGTCGCCGTCCTGGAGAAACTATCCGTCACATTGTTTCTGGTTGTTCTCATCTAGCTAACGGCGAATACTTACACAGACATAACCAAGTGGCCAGGATTATCCACCAGCAACTTGCCTTGAAATACAATCTTGTGGAATCGGAGGTACCGTACTACAAGTATGTGCCCGACCCAGTTCTTGAAAATGGTCATATCACACTATACTGGGATCGGTCTATCATTACAGACAGGACTATTGTAGCCAATAAGCCTGACATAGTGGTGATAGATCGATCAGAGCGCCGTGCAATGATTGTTGATGTTGCTGTTCCGCATGACGAGAACCTCGTGAAAGCTGAGAAAGAGAAACTCACCAAGTATCTCGACTTGGCGCACGAGGTTGTCGCTATGTGGAATGTAGACTCAGCAATCATTGTACCGATAGTCATTACTGCTAATGGTCTTATAGCCAAGAGCCTCGACCAACATCTTTCGAGGCTCTCGTTGGGTAGCTGGGTCAAGGGCCAGATCCAGAAGGCTGTACTCCTGGACACGGCTCGCATCGTCAGGAGGTTCCTCTCTCTGGGGCCCTGACCGCCGGTTGCTTGGACCCTGTTCCCGAAGCCGGTGGACCGCTATTTTTTATATTTTTAAATGTTTTTTTTTTTTTTTTTAAGTTTTGTAATGAAATATTTAAAAATGTAGAAAATATGAATTAATATGGATATAAAGAATAATAATAATATTAATAATAATAAATATCACACTATACTGGGATCGGTCTATCATTACAGACAGGACTATTGTAGCCAATAAGCCTGACATAGTGGTGATAGATCGATCAGAGCGCCGTGCAATGATTGTTGATGTTGCTGTTCCGCATGACGAGAACCTCGTGAAAGCTGAGAAAGAGAAACTCACCAAGTATCTCGACTTGGCGCACGAGGTTGTCGCTATGTGGAATGTAGACTCAGCAATCATTGTACCGATAGTCATTACTGCTAATGGTCTTATAGCCAAGAGCCTCGACTAACATCTTTCGAGGCTCTCGTTGGGTAGCTGGGTCAAGGGCCAGATCCAGAAGGCTGTACTCCTAGACACGGCTCGCATCGTCAGGAGGTTCCTCTCTCTGGGGCCCTGACCGCCGGTTGCTTGGACCCTGTTCCCGAAACCGGTGGACCGCTATTTTTTATATTTTTAAATGTTTTTTTTAAAGTTTTGTAATGAAATATTTAAAAATGTAGAAAATATGAATTAATATGAATATAAAGAATAATAATAATAATAATAAATTGCTTTATTTGAAACTTATGATTTAGATACAGTAACAAATGGGAACGATGATCCTGCATAAGTATGAACTGTGTTGCAGTGATCAACACCCTCCTCATACAATATCACAATGTCTCAAGTGACAAACAATTGTAACTAGTTACAAAATATTAATACAACTGCATGCTGTAAGATTTGTGGTTATTGTGTGTGTGTGTGTGTGTGTGTGTGTGTGTGTGTGTGTGTGTGTGTGTGTGTGTGTGTGTGTGTGTGTGTGTGTGTGTGTGTGAGTGTGTGTGTTTGCGTGTGAGTGTGTGTACTATGTACCTTTATTTTAAGACCAAGACTTTACAAGCTGCTCCGATTCATGATAGGACAGAGTTAAAAGCCATTGAGTACATATCTTTTTAGCTCTTGCCGCTGTCAAGGGATATATGTGTAGAATTTTGTTGATTCGGTTGTACAATGAAGAACTGATGTGATAATAATGGCGACTCTCAATAGCAGTTCGACGAGGTCTGTAGGTACACACCATATCAGATCTCCTTTTTAAGTTTCCTTGAGAGTTGTAGGATAGTTCTGAACTATCCTACAACTCTCAAGGAAACTTGCGTTTGCGTAGAATTGTTTGTAATATAAATAGTTGGCGGACAGTGAGCAGCTGACATATCGAATACAATTCAACAGTAGGAAAAAGAATAAGTTTTTTGAGAATAACTTTAAGAACTGCCCTTTGGGCTCTTTCAACTCTGAGCATGAGCGTTTTCTGAGATCCACCCCAAACAGTTATACAATAAGATAAGACTGACTGTGCAAGGGCATAGTATACTGTCTTTAGACACTGTAGGTCAACAACATTCCTTATGTTCCTAAAAACAAACATTAACTTTCTAGTTCGTGAAGCAACAGATTCAATATGTTGTTTCCAAGACAAGGAGCAATCTACTAGAACACCAAGGTACTTAATACAAGAGGTACGTTCGAGAGCTGGACAGGAGCAATTCGAACTTATGTTACTACATCTGTGGGCACAAATAGTAAAGGAGGCAGGAGGTTGTGTGGCTCTGTTTGCGGTAAATGTGATAAACTTAGTTTTATCTACGTTTAACGTTAGGAGGTTCCAGTTTAACCAATTTATAACGGCTCTCATAGCAAGTTCCGAATATTCGCCGACTTCCTTCCAGTTTTTTCCACTTATAATAAGTGCTGTATCATCAGCATAGCTGACAATTTTACAATTTGGAAGCCGAAGTGAACACAAATCATTAATATAGATTAAGAATAGGGTAGGTCCGAGGACGCTACCCTGAGGAACTCCAAAATAAACGGATTCCGTTTCGCTGACAAAATTATCAATGGCAACAGATTGGGTACGATCGGACAGGTAGCTTTCAAAAATCTTAAGGGCTATTCCTCTGATGCCAATATGTTCAAGCTTGTTTAGTAGGTTTGGGACAGAGACAGTGTCAAAGGCTTTAGAAAGATCTAAAAAGATTCCTACAGTTTTAAGTTTAGTGTTAAAATTTTTTATAATATTATCAGTAAGTGTCACTACAGCATCTTCCGTAGATTTACCCGTCCGGAACCCGAATTGATTGTCGGATAGAATATTGTTTCCAGTCATATAATTAACCAATCTTTTGTTTAAAATTTTTTCAAAAATCTTGGATAAAGTAGTGAGCACCGATATTGGCCTATAATTAATGACACTGCCTCTGTCTCCACTTTTATAGATAGGGTACACTAAAGCCTTTTTAAAGGCACTTGGAAAAACGCCGTGAGCCAATATTACATGGGAGTAATAATGAACTGCTCAAATATTTATTTGTTTCACTAGCTCATTTAAAATCTTTTATGAAAAAGTGATAAGTACAAAAAATACCTGACTGAGTTTGTTGTGGACTTCTTCTCAGGTGACTGACTATGCAAAAGTGATTTAAAAAAGTCAAAACTACACCTAAGTACTATGACTATGACCTAAATACGTGTTTCTCATTGCTCCCCAATTCTAGTTTCTAGCTCATAAACTCTAGTTAAAGCTGAACATACCTCTCTATTCTCATATCTCTCTATTCTCTCTATGATTACGCATTGTGAAGTCAATATCTCCGGAGGATGTCCAGTGTCTTGGTGTTGGGAAACAAGTGTTGGAAAATTGTGTGTGGTGTTTCATTATTTCGTTTGGGTATTGTTCCTGCATAGTGTACTGTACAGAATTTTATCAAGTAGCCGATTATAGCAAAACAAATTAATCTGTCCTACCAAACATACCTCTTTATTCAAGGGCAGAAGCTTGGACTCCCTCACATCATCTGTGATGGTGGCTGAGAACAGGAGGTTCTGCCTCTTCTGTGGCAGAGCCTCGAATATAGTCTCTAGATCGCCTTGGAATGATTCACTGAACAGCCTGAAAAGACATGTACATTTAATGACGTCTCAGTGTTAATTTTTAAGGGTCTGTACCTCAAAAGAAAAAAAAAACAGAACTCTTACAAGATCACTTTGCTGTCTGTGTGTCACAACCCTTAATTTTAGTAACTATTAAAAATATTGACAATTGGAATAGTTGTAGATAATGATGGCATTATATTGCAATCATAAAAAAAAATTAAAATCATTTTTATTTTTATTTAAAACTTAAGTTTGCAGTTGGGTAACAAAAATTGTTCTTATGGATTACTTTTTCTATAATAGTGTAAATTACCTATCAGCTTCATCCAAGACTAAATATTTTATTTTCTTCAAACTGAATGTATCACAGCCAGTTATATGATCAGCCAAGCGGCCGGGCATGGCCACCACTATGTGAGGTCTCTTCGCTAACTTGAGGGACTCCTCTAGCTGGTCGGTGCCCCCTGTCACTATGCATACTCTTAGCTTCAACTGTTGTCCTAGTATTAAGAACTGATCTGCTATCTGGAAATAAGGATATACAGGTTTTAACACCATTTAATTTCCTTAGGGAAATAGGTAATTATAATTATCAACTTACTATAATGTTTATATCAAATCAAATTACCTGATATGCCAGTTCATGCGTTGGAGTGAGCACCAAGGCAAAGATACCATAAGGATCTTCTGCCAAATGCTGCAATATTGGCAAGGCGAAGGCAAATGTCTTCCCTGAGCCAGTCTTCGCAGCTCCTATGCAGTCATACCCTTCCAATATTTGAGATATGCAACCTTTTTGAATTGGCGTTGGTGTTCTTATTCCTGTACAGAGAAGTTGGATTTCTTTTGTTGGTTTTCTTTTGTTGGTTTTCTTTTGTAACAAATAAATCTTAATACTGTCGACATTAAAATGTGGTTTTACCAAGTTCAATTCCTAACCTTACTTATTGAATATTGATAGATAAAAAATATGCACAATTACCCAATGCAAACAACTGTTTGATAAGCCATTGCTTAACACCTAATTCCGCGAATTCTTTTCCATCGTTTTCATTCATTTTTTATGAAGTACATCACTTTTATTAACAAAATGAACACAATAAACACAGCTGCACAACCACGTTGTTTTGACATTTTTTTTTTAAATGTTATTGTCAACTGACAACTGACAAGTGGAATTGGCATTGTCATTGGATGATTCAAGGATTTGGATTGGACATAAAGTTGTATTGTACCTACCTAGGTATTTTAAAATCTTGGAAATCATCAATCAAATGAGGAATCAAATCATAGCGAAACCTAGCAACACCGGAAATCGATCATTCGTTCATCTTACGGGGGATAACCACTTTCCGGGCACAAATATTCAAATTTTTTTAGTTTTCGCTAAAAACGAGATAATTATACGTCGCAATGGCAATGAGTTTCGTAGGCACGACAATTATGCATTTTTATTAACAATACTCATTTACTTCATATTGGTTCCCGCAATAGCTCAGAATATGGGAAAATGCAAAAAAAAAATTATGATTGCACCGACGGCGGGCCATTATTATTTACAAGTATTCCAATTAATTTCATGTCGATATCTTTAATAGTTAAGTATTGAAATGAAGGGTCGTGACACACAGACAGACAGACAGACAGACGGACGGACGTGTAACATTTATATCGATGGATCATGGATGGACAACAAAGTCATCCTATAAGGGTTCCGTTTTTTTCTTTTGAAGTACGGAACCCTAAAAATTAAATGTTTGTTGACTTAATGTTGTAATAATTACTATAGAATTAAGGGCAATGGGTAACATCCGGGCGCGAAAATTCAAATTTTATTTAGTTTTTTGCTCATGGTGGGCTAATTATACATCGAAGGTTAATGGCAATGTGTTTTGCGAGCACAGAATTTATGCATCTACATGTTTTTAATAAAAACTCTGCTCAACAATACTCATTTACTTCATATTGGTTCCCGATAGCTCGAAATCTGGGAAACTGCAAAAAATTATCTTTCGGGAACCAATATGAGATGAGTGGGAACTTTCAAGCAAAGTTTCTATTAAAAACATGTAGATGCATAAAAGTAGGCCCGCAAAATGCATTGCCATAAATCTACAATGTTTAGTTAGTCTAATATTTGCGAAAAACTAAATAAAATTTGAATTTCGCGGGTTGGTAGGGCCGCAACACCTTAAAACGAAAGTATCGAGTAATAAATATATTTATTGACATCAAAGAGAAAGCATCGATAATCGACACTCATTCGATACTCGATATAGATCAATGGATTTTACAATAAAAGCTATACAATACAAATCTTGCCCGCGTGGAATGGTGCATGATCAATGGATTATGACGAGTCGACGGATTTTCAAACATGTGTCAACTGTCAAATGTCAATTTGAGATCCCATCATTCTCGCATCATTCACCAATCAGTCACTCATGCCCGCGAAATTCAAATTTTTCGTGGTTTTTCGCGATTTTTAAGCTAATAAGATATAATAGGCTTATGGCCGTCAAATTGCGATAATCCCAATATCTTCTTCACGTGTTTATATAAAAATCTCTGCTCGAAAGTGTCGAGTTAAAGAAATTAGTCCAAGATTTGCGAGTTACTCACATAAAACTCGATACTCGGATTAATTTCCTAGGATACACATTTTTATGCAAAGATTTTGATATAATCATGTAAAGATGATACTGCCATCCTCGCAAATTGATTGCCATAAGCCTATCATGTCTAATTAGCGTACAAATTGCAAAAAACCACGAAAATTTTGAATTTCGCGGGCAGACCCGTTGAGTTCACGTTAAAAATTCCAAATTTTTCAATGATCAATCAGTCATTCAATCATAAATTCCGGGCGTTGCGTTGGTGGATCAACTTCAACTATGAAAATTTAATTAAAATTATTTAGCGTTTCATTTGGTTTCATTCACGCATTTCTAGTTTCCTGTTTTATTGAAAGAGTGTGAAAATTGTATTTTTAGTTTCAATAACTTATTAAGTTTACTGAGGTTACAGTAAGATTAAAAACACGTTCTTTTCTAAAACGCTTAGTGAAACTGAAAACTAAAAAAGCTAAAAATGCTGCACTGAAAGTGTTTTTTGTTACGGATTCCAGCGAAGAAATATACATTTACCTACATTGTATCTTTGTCGGTAAGTTGAACATACAAAGTTTCAATTCATAATTTTTACTTTTATCGTCGATTTATATTAGTACGATTTATAGTATTTTTATTACTTACGTATTAATTTCGAATAGTTTTTCTTGTAAATATTATATAGGTATTTTGAATAAGTTTGCTGTTGGAAACAGTTCTAAATGGATTTATTGTCAGTAGCAGTACTGTCAATATCAATTTATTAATTTGTAACAAGTTGCGTGAATGCGACGAGATGTCTAGTACAGAAATATCGCTAGGCCTACACAATATTCATGCATCTTAATGTAAATCTTTTTAGGTAGAGTCTGATGTTTAAACAAAAATGCTCGTAAGTTAGGCCTATGTGAAAGAATAAACATTTTGAGATTTTTTTAATACACACTATTTTTTTAGGGTCCTTTACCCAAATGGTAAAATGGGACCCTTTTACTCATAATTTGCTGTATGTCTGTCCGTCTGTCACAAGGCTGTATCTCAAGAACCACGATAGTTGAACAATTGAAATTTTCACTAATAATGTATTTCTGTTGCAGCTATAATAACAACTACTAAAAATAAAATAAATAACATAAAATGTTTAAGGGGCAAATAATTATAATAATTTATTTAATACAGCAAACATGATTATTTGTATTATTACAACTGTACATGAAAACTGTACGTGCTGCATTTATGTACAGTCTCCATGTTAAATACACTCAAATAAGAACAATATTTTTGAGTAACTGTAAATAACCACTTTCTTGACCAACTTTCTCTAAGTAGTAACTTAGTTCACTTAGTTATTTCACTTTGTTTGTAACTAATGTTTTATTAATTCGCCTTTTCTGCTTTAAAGAACTTTTAATTAAATACTTTACACTCTATGTCATATATTATATACTTAAATCAAGACTCCTACACTAGCTACTATTGAAAATCTTTAATGTTATTTTTAGATCTGAGTGGATTGCATCAAAATGAGCTTATTCAAGACAGTGGCGTCTGCTGCCATCGGCAGTGGGAAAGTGGGCAGCGGAAATGTGAGTTTATTGAACATTTTCTTCCCAAAGTGTGGAAAGTAAATCCTAATAATACATTTGATCCATCTTTACGAGTACTTTGCAGCTGAATGGTAACCTGTTTTTAAAAGATTTTTTTAAGTGATTACTTGTTTTAATATGTACAAAAAGGATGTGACAAGCGCAACATTCATCTGATGTCAAATGATACGCTTGCCAATGTCATTTTGCACAATGTCATTTTGCAATGTCGCTTGCAATGTGTCTCTCAACGCATCGAGCTTTGTCTCTGTCATGACAGAGACAGTCATCGCCGAGGCTCCATTTCATAATACCAGATTTTTAAAAAAATCCATAGAGGCATGCAGGCAGCATATGATGTACGAGCGAAGTACAAGACGTATAAGAAAAACCAGATATACTTTTTAAGAAAAACTGGAGAAATTATTGGTCCTCGGGGAGTCTGGAGATTATTCATTATTTAAACCCTATGTATTGCGCTTATCACCCTGAAATAGTTGATCAATATTTAGATCCAATTTTGCCCCTGTGCCCTTCATTCCATTGTTCGAGAAACTTCGCAAGAGAAATCCTGGTTTAACTGCAATTTTGAGTGGAGATGTATTTAATTACTTCCCACAAAAGGCAGTGTTTTGGTGTTCTACTGATAAGGCGTTTGATCTTTATTGGTTTCACAACAAGTAAATAATTTAAATAATAAAAAAAAACGACGGCCCTGTGGTAAAATGACTGAAATGATCCAAAAAATATAGCCTATGCTACATGGAATGATGTAAGAATTCTAATGTGCCCATATGTCCAAATCACTGATCTCTATCTCTTTATTGCTGACTGTCAACGTAAAAATTAAGACACTCGATCGCAATTTTGGCGCTGATTGTTGCGTAACCTAGCGTGAGCGTCAATGGAACTAAAATAAAATGACATTCAAAATGATCCATTACCAACAAATATCAACTTGGTACCGTGGATGTTCGGGGGTGGTGCTTCAAATCGGCACAAAAAAGGAACTGTGAGATGTACCTATCAATCAATCAATCAATTACCTATAAAATGATTAATCCAGAGAGTTAGTCCAAATCTATTCAGCCGTTCAGAAGTTATGGTGGATAAAGAAACCCACATACATTTACATACATACATGCATGCATACATACATTCATACATGAACCCTTAAAACATTACACTCCTTTTTGGGCAGCTGTGTAAAATCCGAAATTCACCCGAGTGAAGCCATGAGCAAAACATAGTGAAAAATATGCAATGCGAGTGATGATATTGATCTTGACCTTCACCATGCAATAGCCGGTACAATTTATCAATAACCAGTATTGATATACTCGATAGAACATGCATACATTGATATGAACCTAATCGTAATGCCCTAGTAGCAATTATTACCTACTCGCGCTATGCGCAATGCATCGTTTGAATGCAATGCATACCTAACTTGGTTGGGTACCTACGAACTACGATAACAAATTACGATGCACATAAGCGATTTACGTATGAGATACGTATTCTATTGATCACTCTTTCAAAATCGCTTATGTTTCATTTGATTTGTATGGAGTTTGACAGAGTGGGGCGCGTCATCGTGGATTGAAATATATATATGTTACAGTCATAGTGATTAAACAGCTATTATTAATAATGACTGGTTACTATGGATAATAGCCAAATTGACTAGACAATTTGATAAATTAATCACTTTATCTGGATATTATTCATAGGCGCTGGTCACAGTTGGCGAAAGTGATAATACGGTCTATTTGGCTTGTAAAACCCCCCCCGTTCTTCATCCCGCTGCCGCGTGGCGTGATCCGTAGCTGATTAAATTGTTGTTACGTTGATTCTTAAAATAATTAAAATTCTTAAAATACTAATTAAAGTAATAGTTTTCGTAAAATAATTTTTTAAGTTTTAAAATTTTAAGGTTAATAATTTAGTTTTCCCTTACACTTTTCAAGGCTCGTTCGACGGAGCCCCGCTTCGCGGGGCTCCTATTTCTGGGTGGTCATAAAACAAAATAACCACTCAGAAGGATGGCGGGGCCTTGCAGGCCCCGCCATCCTCTTCGTCACCTAACCCAACCGAGTCGGGGTGCCCTCAAGTCCCGAGCTCGCTTCGCTCGCTCCTAGACCCTGTATTAATACTATTATTTCATTAAAATATTAGCAAACTGGCAAAGAAATACGTTAAATGTCGTCTGAAATAACCTAACAAATTATGATTTTTAATAATAATTTTTCTTATTACTTCTCGTTAATTTGCGTTATTTACCAAAGCTAGTGACATTTTGAAGGGAATTACATAAAAACATTCATAAATAAGTTAGTAAACAGGTAAATAATCTTTATCCATACTTGTTTTATTACATTATCCAAGTCTTCGAAGATGGTATAAATAATAGCTGGTTAATGTGATTAATTCTATGTCAATTATCACTTTATCCAAATTGAGTAGATATTATTAATAATGGCCAGATGATATGTATAATATCCGGATTAATCGCTTTGGCTGTGACATATATATCTATAATCTAATGTATAAAATTCTTGTTTCACAGTCTTTGTAACAAAACTCCAAAATGCCTTGACCGATTTTAATGACATTTTCAGTATATATTCGCCAGGTCTGAACATAGATAAGCTATAATAATTATAATATTGTTGCATCGTTATTTACTATTAGATTATTACACTAACCATCTTGATAGAAAAATTATTTATCACTGCAACCATTCCGAAACCTTCCATCATTTGAATTTCTCTATACCTTCAGCATTTATTTACATTCAGAAATATAGCTTAGCAATTGAATGGCCAGGTGTTCCTTCTGAACCAGACCGGACCTCAATAAAGCCTGAAGGTTAATTAATTAACAGTAATTGAATTTGCATAGCAGTAAAGTCAGAGTCTTAAATTGTTTTAAAAGAACCTAGTCAAAATACGAGTAGCAAGCTACAGTTTTAGGCTAGTTTTATATTTAAACTGCAATCACCGAGATTGAGTGGTGCTTTTGAGGATCGACACAGCACGAATGTGGCAACCGGAAGATGTGGACAAATTCTGTAATGGTCCGAGGCTGATCGTCTAGATTTAATTGAACCATGATTGGATAATTTGGAAGAAACTGATAGTTGTACTCACTTTCGTTTCTCCTTCAGCAGGCAACAACAGATGTATGGAGACGAGTTCTGAGTATCCAACATTGCTTAATGACTTACTTAACAAAAAAAATAACACTGTTTACGGTTTACCATGTCATTAGCTATAAGGGTTCCATTTTTACCATTTTGGTATGGAACCCTAAAAGGAACATGCTTTCACCGGGTCTTATGTGCGTGGGATGTTCATCTGACGTAAAAATCTATCTGCCTTTATGCGTTCCAATGGCCAAGCTGCTACTATGCAAGTTTGCAGTGTATAGAATATATTGTATACATGCTAACATTGTAATGCGACTAATTTATTGCAGCTGTTATTGCATTTAGCAACTGCGTAGTGCGAAAATGCAGTAACTATATAGGCACCTATAGTTGTACTGTGGGTACAACATAAATATATGTAGAGCGAACATCTCGGATGTAGTTTTGTTGTTAATCGATGAAATAGTATTTTAAATGTGAATTTAACTTTGTGTTAGTACAGAGATAGACAGACATAGGCTACTTTTTACTAGGGAAAATTCATAAGTCCCCTGGGATATTAAAACCTGAATTTCCCGCGGAAATCTATCGCGATAGCTAAAGGCAGATTGGTATAGCAAACCTCTTTGACAGAAGGTATAAAGGTCGAAAAAGAGAGCAAGAACGGGAAATTCACATTTCTATCGGGATTTGTGGAACCCGAATTTTATGCGGTTGGAGCTGCGGGAAAAGTAAGTTAGTAAATAAATAAAAGTCACATAAGTAAATGGCGAATTTGTTTTTTGTTTTGTGTGTACATTTGTCACTCTTTGACGCCTTTTAACTACTGAACCGAGAATTTAGAAAAAGACACTTTCAACTAAAAAATCCATGGTTCTGTCAGGGTTTTAAACCGAATTTCTCGCGGGGGGAATCGTGAGTCTAAAATAAATAGCCTTATGATCAATGACTAGGATAGATCATCAGGCTATAAGTAAGTAATACATACAGTCCGACAAGGCTCTCTCGGCACTTGAAGGAGGGCGCTGTTGCAAAACAAAGGCAGCCATACAATAAAATCTCCTCAATTATACTTCAATTTTAGTTTAAAATAGTTAATAGTAAGCAAAAACAACATAAAATACAATAGTAGATATACTGACAGAGCGAACTATCAAACTGAAGCACAAGATAGCGGCGTTAGTTCAGACTTTGGCCACGCGCCAAAATAGCCTTGTCGCACTGTAGATACTCAGATAATTAGGTATACAAAGGATATTCCTCTTTACAAGAACAACGTGATATTTTTTAAACCACAGTTTTACAGGAGAGCAATTTTAAACATTTATGCGTTGATAAATTCTAAAATATTGGTAATTTTACTGTCGGAAAACAATTAAATTGTTGCGGTAATTAATGTGATTTCTGAAAATAACCAAAAAAAACTCACTTCAATAAGAAATATGTGAAAAAAGGTGATTAAAAAAAACACAGACACACATGTCACGTTTTTAATGAAAATATGTCACAAAATGCTTATAACATATTGATATATCACATTGAAGCTGTTAAATTTAGGTGTTAGGTGGTGTGATAAGTTAAATAAAACCCACTATTAAAATAAAGATCTTGTATTTAAAAATACCAAATTTACAAAAAGATTGGCTTACTTACACCATTAAATTAGTTTAAGGCACAATATTCAACCAGAGATCAATCTATCACATAGTACTTGGTACTCGCTGTAATTAAATTATAAGGTAACTAAAAAATAAATACTTTCATACAAATAATAAAATAATAAAAATGGGAAATGTTTTCCAAAAACCAACTTCAAATGCCACTACAAAGAGTGAAATAATTTTTATTGTAGGTGTAATGGGTCGCAGCCGATTATGAAGTAAACACAAATATTTACTTACTTAGCTTTATTTGAAACAGAGGAGAGGTTTAACAAAGTACTTATTAGCTATTTAACCTATTTGGTAATGCACTTGAAGACTTGTAGAAACACTCTGAATTGGAGTCTGTTATAGTTCAATATTTATATCAAAGAAATGCAATTAATAAACAATTATTATTCAATGAGATAGTTTCTAGAAAGGAATCTGACCGTTAATGTATTATTAATTTGTGGTTTCATCAAGTCATCAATTTGGAAAATTTCAAATATTTATCGTGGTTGTTTATCAAAGTATATTGAATATTTTTAGGTAACATTACACCTTCCCCCTAAGAAAAAGAAATGATTGAAAATCATTTCGACTTATTTACAGTAAGATTATAAGATTATACAACTAAAATTAAAATAAAATGATTTACAATTTTAAAATATACTTATTTTTAACAATAATTAAGTTTTTAATTTAGATAATCTAGCACTTCTTCGCAGTGGTGTTTCATTATTACAATTATTAGCTATCGGTGTTTTTTCCATTAAAGTTTGCATTTCAAGATTTTCAATTGGTGCTGTAGGAGCATTTGAATACATAATGTGAGAAATTGGTGAGTCTCTTTCTCTATTTCTATTTCTGACATTAAAGGTAATACAATTAGTTATACTGTTACAACAATCAGTATTTATATGACGATGTGCTTCTTTTCCATATTTGTATAATAGCCATAAATATCTGAAAAATCTATAAAGAGCATACAAAGTTAACACTTTTATAATTGTAAAAACATGAGGAAGAAAACTATTTCCTGTCATTTGATTAAGTATCGAGTTATGATTTTCATATTCTTGAGTAAGTTTTTCAATTTCATCTAATTTATGACTCGTTAATTTAATTGAATCATGATCTAATTTATAAGACTGCAACGGTATTAAATCTAGTTTTGTAAAATTAAACTTATTTGTCTTTATACAATCATTAATATCAAAAGTGGGAAAAATTCTTATATCTACTGAATTTTCATTATGAGTACTAAAAGTAGTTAATACAGAATTAGTAGTGAAAATCTTACAATTCTTGTTAGAATTCAGAATTCCTTTTTCTTCTAACATAATATCTCTAGGTTGCATCATTTCACATTTAACGGTAGCGACAATCGGCTTTGGTGCGACATATAACCATTGATTTAATTTATCTAATTTATAAAACAATTCATGAGTAAGTTTTGTAATTCTTATGTTACAGTTATTAGGATTCTTAACATTATTTAACAAAATTTCAGTTTCGCAACTAGGTCTAGAGTGAGTTGAATATATTGGTATTTTATTATAACAAATTCTTAAGTCATCAGATAATAATTTACATTGTGACAAATCTTTAAGTGTTACATAATACATTCTGTTTTCTGAAACTGACAAGTATTGACTATTTTCATCAGGTAATATAAAAGAATAAAGATCATCGTTTTTATGAATGGGTAAACTTATAAGTTTATATGCATCGAATGTTTCATTGAATATTAATGGAACTGAGATAACGAATATAAGTCTATTATTATATAAGAATACATTTAGTTTCAATACCGATTCTAATTTATAGATTTCATTTCTTGTAAGGTCGATTGGAAATTTGGTATTAGTCGGTAAGTAAGTAATAACCTTTTGAAGTTCACTTATTAACTTTGAGGGTGAAATTATACTTGGATGTAATGTTTCTGTTTTAGCAAACAAAATAGCATTAATAATTATAGAATATTCTTTATCTACTTCAGAAATAATTAAATTAAGTAATTCTAAATGCTCTTCCATACATTGTTGTCTTTGCAAAGAAGTAACAGTATCGACAGTTGCTTTTGTAAAATTTTCTAATCTTCTCAAATTTATGTTAAATGTATTTAAGTTGCGTTCATAATTTGTAATCGAAGAATTGAAATTCATTATTGTACTTTGAACAACTTGAGTTTGTTGTTTTAAAATTTTAACAAATTCATTTTTGTCTTTATTAATTCTATCGAATGCTTTTTCGAAATGTTCGCCATCTTCAGCGTCTAAGGTACCAAAAACTGTTTTAAATAAGTAACCGAAGCCGTCGAACCAACCTCGTTTTGTTCTGTGATGATCATCTACGGTATAATAATTATATGAGGAATCCTTTTTATTTGGTGTATGACCGATCAAATCTTTCAATGATTCATCTTTTGATTTTAAAACAGGAATAAGTTTACTGATTATGTTTAAGGTAGTGTTACATACAGAGAAATTTGAAAACGTTTTGTCATTGCATAAAATTTTTGTGTCGCTGTATGTAACGTCAATAAGGTCTATTTTATTCTCTAGTTCTGTTATATCGATGTTTGTTATTAGTTTCCAAGTACTTTCAAAGAATTCAATTTTTCCTATTTGATCGTAATATAGTCCAGTATTTATTTTTAAAGGATATACTTGAATCAAGTTGCTATTAAAGTCACCATTTATTCTGAGGATTTGCAAAAGCAGGATCCAGACGATTGTCCAGGACATTCTGCAAGCAAATTATAATAGGATTTATTTTAGTATGCTAATTTTAATCTATTATTATGAACTAACTTCTTTTTGTTTTTAATTTTAATCGTAGAGTTACAATTAGAATTAATTTCGACTATTTCGTAAGGACCTTCATAATTACTTCTAAGTTTTTTACATTTGCCTTTAGAAGTGTTTTCATTCAACAAAAATACTTTATCTCCTACTTTAAACGATATACAATTATTTTTCTGATCATAATATTTTTTATTAATTTCTTTTGATTTCTGTATATTGTTTCTAGCTATTTCGTTACTTTTTTGTAATTTCATTTTTAGTTCACTAACATAATCATCGTAAGTGTATTTAAATTCAGGTGCAGCAGTGAGGCTAGATGGGATGTTTGGTTTAACACCAAAAACTAATTCAAATGGCATGAATTGAGTAGAAGTATGGATAGATGTGTTATAGGCAAACATTGCAAAATCTATCCATTTGTCCCAGTCTGTCTGTTTGTCATTAACGTAATGTTTCAAATACTCAGCTAACGTATGATGAGATCTCTCAAGAGCACCGTTAGTCTGTGGGTGATAAGCTGTACAATTAATTTGTTTTATTTTAAATAATTTTGAGACATTTTTTAATAGTGATGATGTAAAATCGGCACCTTGATCGGTAAGTATTGACTTAGGTATACCAAATTTACATATGAATTGTGTAACGAAAATGTTTGCAATTGTTAAAGCTTCATGATTTGGAATAGCATAAGCTTGTGAAAATTTAGTTAAATCATCTTGGAGTGTAAGAATAAATTTATTGCCGTTTTCTGACAAAGGTAAAGGTCCCACAATGTCTAATGCAATACGTTCAAAAGGTGTTGAAGATGTTGTAGTAAGTTCCATTGGAAGTTTATGTTTCTTTCGTACTAATTTATTTTTTTGACACGATTCACAAGTTTTAATAAATTTTTTAATATCAAGTTTCATATTATTCCACTTATATTTAGCTTTGACTCTTTTGTACGTTTTATGGAAACCGGAGTGTCCAGCTGTTGGATTTACATGACATTCTTCTAAGATTTGTTTAATTTCATCTTCTTTTGGTATAATTTTTTCATTTAGGAAAATAATGATTTTTATTTTAGTATCTTTGAAAATATATCTCAACATAGTTCGTAATTTAGACCAACTGAGTTTATCATATTGATCTCCTAGCTTGGGAATTTTTAAAGTACACTCTCCCCCATTAGTTTTGAGTAAGTGCTCCCGCACTTTCATCATTGTGTCAAAGAAATCCCGATACTCTGCTCTATTCCAATAATATTGTTTGGTACAAAGGTAATAAATGAAATGATCATTATGCTTTTTAATGACAATATTACCAACATCAACATCTTGTGGTTTGATATCTTTAAAATGATCAAATTTGTTTTTAATTTCTTTGTGAAAATCTTCAGTACATTCAAGATCACATGAGATTGGAATACAAATGTTACTGTCTAACTTATCACATATATTTCCATTAATTTCTTCGATATTATTATAAATAATCAATTTGTGTTGAAAATCGTTCAAAAATTGTTGATATTGTGAACGATTAATTGTTTGTATTCGACTTAACGCATCGGCATTATTATTTAATCTACCTTCTTTATAAATAATTTCGTAATCATAATCTTCTAGTAAAAGTCTCCATCTGACTAAACGAGAACTTGGATCTTTTGCATTAAATAACCAAGTTAGAGGTTTATGATCTGTATAAATTTTAAATTTTCTTCCATAAAGATAGGGTCTAAAGTGTTTTATGCTCCAAACTATAGCCAATAGTTCTCTTTCCGTGGTTGAATAATTAGATTCAGCATGATTTAAGGTTCTACTCGCAAAAGCGATAGGAAGATCATTAGGTGGTGATCCTTGCGAAAGTACAGATCCTATTGCGTAAGCACTAGCGTCAGTAGTTAGTATAAAATCTTTTTCAAAATTGGGATATTGTAAAATTGGTTCGCTACTTAATGCATTTTTTAATTTTTCGAATGATTCTTGTTGGCTACTTGTCCAAACAAAATCAGTATCCTTTTTTAATAACATGGTCAAAGGACGTGATAATTTAGCAAAATCTTTTATAAATCTTCTATAATATCCAGCAAAGCCAAGAAATGCTTTAATGTCCTTTTGACACTTAGGGATAGGATAGTTAATTATAGCTTCAATTTTCTTTGGATCGGGCTTGATACCTTCATTAGTAATGAGATGGCCTAAATACATGACTTGTTTATGCATAAATTCACATTTATCGGGTTGAATTTTCAAATTATATTTATCTAAGCGTTGAAAAACTTCAATCAGACGTTTATTATGTTCTTGAAGAGAATCTGCGTGAATCACGATATCATCTAAATAGACGAAACATCTATAATTTTGAATTCCAGCAAGTACGGTGTTCATTAATCTTTGGAACGTAGCTGGTGCATTTTTTAATCCGAAAGGCATTCTATTGTACTGATAATGTCCTGAAGGGACAGAGAATGCAGTTTTTTCAGCATCTTCAGGTGCCATTTTAATTTGATGGAAACCTGAAGTTAAATCGAGAGTTGTAAAGTATTTGGAATGACCTAATTGATCCAAAATGTCTGTTATATTAGGTAAAGGGTAACTATCTCCAATTGTTACCTCATTCAATTTTCTATAATCGATAACCAAACGCCATTTTCTTTCACCGGAAGCGTCGAGTTTTTTCGGAACGACCCATACGGGTGAATTCCAAGGAGATGTTGATGGTTCAATAATACCTTGTTCCAACATCTTTTTTATTTGTTTATCGACTTCTTCTTTATGAATTTGAGGATACCTATAAGTTTTAACATTAATTGGAGGGGTATTTGATTTGATTGGGATAGTATGTTTTAGAACATCAGTACTTGATAATTTATCACCTTCTAAATGAAATATATGATGATAATCCATGCAAATTTTTTCTAAAGATTCTTTTTCTTCCTTATTTAGATGTGAAGTGCGAAGATGGGATTTAATCCTTTCTAATCTTTCTGGAGATATTGATTCAGATTTTTGAGAAAAGTTTCTGACTTGAACAATATTATTAGAATTTTCATCATTTTCTAAACATTTTCTGAAATCTTCTGAGACATATTCAATTTCTATATTCAGATTATTAATTTCCATAACTTTATCGTTTGTATTCAAAATAGAAGTAATAACTTTTCCATTTGTAACTTTTACAAGACTGTCCGCGATAAAAACACCATTTTCAATTTCTTTTTTATTTATTATTCCTAGTTCGGAATTAAAATTTAAGACATCAAATTCAACGATTTGCTCACAACGCGGTTTTAAAATAGTTTTGTTTTTTATAATTCCTGGAATAGATTTATTTAAATTCTTTGAATGACAAATCTTGGAGGTCTGTATGTCATCTGAAAGTTTTTCATTAGAATCCACGAAGGGAATATAATCAAATAATTGTTTTAGACAAATATTAGAATCCTCAGTGGGATTATTAGAATCCTCAACGGGAATATTATTTTCAAATGGAGGTTTCAGCACCGTGAAATTCACTCCTTTAGAATGCTCAATGGGAATATAAGAATCTTCTATGGGAATATTGGAATATTCTTTTTGAATTAAATTCTTATCATTACAAGAATCAAATGGTATGTTTACTTTATAAGGATCATGTAATTCGTCAGCACGGGACCATAGGGTTTTACTATTTTCGGGAGGGGCATTAAGAGTTTCTATTAACTTTATTTCAATTTCATTTTCATCTAGTTTTAAAATATTTCTTTCGAAATCGAGAGAAGCGTTTAAATTTTTTAAGATATCGTTCCCTAAAATACCATCAAAATCTATTGGGAAATCCTTTGCAATAACGTGAAAAAGGCTTTCATATTTATAGTTATTAAGATAAAAATCAAGGTAGGTATAAGCGAGTGTCTTATTTAAATTTTTTGTATCAACTTTGTCAATACCTTTTAAATAAATTGGGTAATCTGTGTAACAAATGGTTTCATATTTTAATTTATCGACTTTAATTAGGGAAATTGTAGCACCAGTATCTAATAATAGTCTAACTGGTTCACAAGTTTGATTGAATTGAATGACTACATATGATGTAATAGCACTACAATTTACTGCATAGATCCGGCTTGAATCGGTCGGGTTTCCCTCTGCACAGCCGGCTGCGGAGGACCCTGCCTGTTTAAAGGCGATGGTCCAGCCTGCTGTGAGGAATTACCTCTAAAATGACTATTATTTTGACGAGAATTATAGTATTTGTTTTGATTATTTTGCTGTTGATTGTTTTGGTAATTAGTTCGGTTATAACGATTAGTGTTATAATTATTATTTGGGGTGTTATTATTGGAATTTCGATTTTTTAATTTAAAACATTTATCGATAGTATGGTTTGTTTTCTTGCAATATTTACAAAATTGATTTGACACGGTTTGAAATATTTTATTTTGATTGTAATTTGGTTTATGATTATTATGAAAACGTTGCATCTCAAATTTACTTTTTAATTGTTGCTCTTCATTTAGTGCAACAGCAACTGCGCTTTCTAAGGTGTCAGGCCTTTGGGACTTGACGAGAATCGTTAAATCTCTGTTTAACCCATTCAGAAAAACGCTAAGTGCTTCATTTTTAATTAAGTTTACACATGCCTCCCTACTTGTTTTATCTAAATTACTGTCTAATGAGTTAATAACCTTAATGTAACAACTTTCAACTCTGTTTGCAAAACTCATTACTGATTCCTTAATGTCTTGTTTGCACGCGTTTAATTCTAGTTGCCACTGCCCAATGGTCCTTTTTTCTGAATACGCATCCAAAAGATGTGCTTTTAAAGCGTCCCATGTAGGGAATTCTCTGTTTCTGACGACGGCTCTGGCATTGTCGGTAATCTTAGTCTCGATGAGTTTGAAAAGGATTTCTTTATATTGCGGATCAACCAAGCTCATTGCTTTGTCGCAATTGTCGAGAAATTCAAACAACTTATTTTTGTTTCCATCAAACTTTATGAGCATACGCTCTGCCATTTCTAGACTAATTGTCGGAGCCATTTTCTCGTCAAATAATGAAGCTAAGTTATACATAAAAAGTAACTTATGTGCTTACTTGCGGCTGCTTGACCTTGAACTTGATGAGAGCACGATGTGGGGCTGCTGGCGAACTCCTCGTATACCTCCGGAGCAGGTAGGTAGTCCAAACAGCGTCTTCACCGTGGTTCTGGACTCGTTAAGCTTATTGCTTCTTTCAACGATCCGTCCCGACTGCGCCAAAAAAATGTAATGGGTCGCAGCCGATTATGAAGTAAACACAAATATTTACTTACTTAGCTTTATTTGAAACAGAGGAGAGGTTTAACAAAGTACTTATTAGCTATTTAACCTATTTGGTAATGCACTTGAAGACTTGTAGAAACACTCTGAATTGGAGTCTGTTATAGTTCAATATTTATATCAAAGAAATGCAATTAATAAACAATTATTATTCAATGAGATAGTTTCTAGAAAGGAATCTGACCGTTAATGTATTATTAATTTGTGGTTTCATCAAGTCATCAATTTGGAAAATTTCAAATATTTATCGTGGTTGTTTATCAAAGTATATTGAATATTTTTAGGTAACATTACATAGGTACACCAATTCGAAGTCGGACAATGTTTCATACAATCCCTAATAGTCCTTCTTACTTACTTGATGTGCAAAGAAATTACGAAGTTATAGACAATCGCCCGACTTCGAATTGGTGTACCTACATTAAAAATTATTTCACTCTTTGTAGTGGCATTTGAAGTTGGTTTTTTGGAAAGCATTTCCCATTTTTATTTTTTACTTTTTAGTGGAAAACAATAAAATGCACAAGGCGTTGTAAAAATACCCAAATCGCTTGAGGTGTGTTTATAAAATCTGAAGAGATCCCTCAATTTCACCAAGATCCCATCATCAGACCCAGACTTGATGACTTTAGTCATCAAATCAGTATCTGCTAGCAAATGCACCAGTAACAAAATATAAAAAATACCCAACTCACTTCAAGTATACTAGCAAAATTTGAAGAGTTCCCTCGATTTCACCAAGATCCCATGATCAGATTCTGACCTGATGACCATAGGACAACTTGGAAAATATTACTCTTTTAAATAATAATCAAATTGTTTCAAGTGTCCATATAAAAATTGAAGAGTTCCCTCGATTTCTCCAGGATCCCATCATCAGATCCTGACCTGATTAAAATAGGACCATCTGAAAACTATAGGTACCCTTTTAAACAAAAAAAGAATTTTTCAAATCGGTCCACGCGTCTTCGAGTAATAGATAAAAAAAAGATTCCGACGAATTGAGAACCTCCTCCTTTTTTTGAAGTCAGTTAAAAAGTAACATGTGAACAGAAGTTTTGATGTAAGCAGTAAATAATTTTTCATCTCACCCTCTCGGAAAAGCGATCTTTAATGCCCAAAATGCGGGCGGGAAATGCTATTATATTCCCTAGACCGTCAAAGCATTTTCATTTTTCCCAAGGGAGACAAAGTAGTATGAAAATCCTTTACGGCCCTAGGGCCGGAAAGCAAGTAGAAAAAAGTTTCTCTTTTTTTCTGATCTAGTGTTAGTTGTCTATGTTTCCAACCGTGATTAAATGATAATACCTAATACTTTTTTTGCTTTATTCATATTTTTTGAGTGATGATTGAAGGTGGTTTCAGTACAAGTGAAATTATTCAGATTTCAGAGTTACTAAAAACAAAATTTAATATAACTCGCAATGCCGATCTAAAGTGTTCTTCTGGTGATTTTCCTCGATGTGGTGAGATGAAAAATTTTGTGTTACGTACGGGCGCAAATTTTTTTGGGTCTCGTGTCTTTGACACTCGGCCCAAAAATCCACTTTGCGCTCTTGCATAACAAATACCTATATATGCCTCTGCATTTAAATTTGATATACCTTGATACTTAGATGGGCCACTGCTTGAAGAACTGCTAGAACTAGAGGAACCGCTGCTCGATTTACGACGAGGTCGGATGGACTCTACTGCAATGTCTTTGTTGTCTACAATTGTCTACAAAAAGGATTGAAAAAATTAAATTATAGGAACACAACTGGAAAAAAATCAGTACAGGCTAAAAAATACCTTCCGTTGATGTCTGCAATGTATTGGACGAGCTTTTGGCATTTTCATTCTTGTCCTTTGTTAAAATATCTATCTGAGAGTTTTAATCACTTAGTTGTGCTGCTTGTACACTTGAAATATTTTTAACACCTGTAGGTCTAATGAACTAACATCCTAGATCGCGATGCCATCTGAAAAACAATTTTGTAAAAGTTACTTTATTTTATCATGTATAATGTATCATTTTAGCATAATTGTAAACGCAAACTTAAGGGTTTTCAAAAGTAATGATGTAAAGTAAAATAACCCATAGTATTTGTAAACGATTCATCAACAAAATCGTTACATTCAAAAATAACACAACGAAAACTCATAACTTTTTCATCAATAATGTGACAGTATGCATTATCTCATTCTCAATACTCACGAGTTTTACAACAAAAACGATTTGAGTAACTTATATCACAATATTCAAGTTAAAGTAAATAACAACAAGAAACGTACCTTTGCACTAAAAACGTGGTATACTCTAAATGCCACGTTTTTTGAGAAAAGCAGGAGCACTTCATGCGGGACAAACTAACGCGTCGCGTTGTCGAAGTCTTGCGCCACACCGAAAGAGACAACGTGATAACGCCATTTGCCACGGTGGCGTCGTCTCTTTCACTCATAGCTCCTCGAACATTCACTTTTAAAATGCCGCGTTTTTGTAGAAAATAAAATTCGACATCGCGGTTTTGAATATCAAATAAAAAAAAAATACGTTTTTATGAGATGTCACGTTGCTCTTGTAAAGAGGCGAATTTATTGAAGTTACAATTGGCAACAGCCAGCCGTTCGTTGTATATTAATTTTATCAGATGCACGTGGCTAGCGCATGCTCAATGCACACGCGATTTCGTTGAAACTATTTAAACCCTGATTAGAAGATAATTTAGAAATTTATCACGTACTAGAAGGCGTCTGTCTTCCTTTACCCCTTTCTTATACTATACTAGCTGTTGCGTGGGGCTTCGGGGTAAAATTCGATATCCTTTGGCAGGAGTTGAAGGTTAGTCAGAGGGGGTTGAAGGTTGAAGGGGGGGTGTGGGGAGGGGGGGGTCTCCTACCCCCGACACTACTCCCATTACAAGGTAATGCACCGTTTCTTTTCTATGAATTTTTAAAAATCTCATTTTGAGGTTATGTTTTCGTATATTTTTTGGATGGCCTAGAGATATGCTACCGTTAGGGAGGGGGGGGGGGGAGGGGGGGTAACCCTCCCCCCAAGCCATATTTGTAGAAAAGTAATAGTTGCCGAGAAATAAATTTTTTAAATTTAAAAATTTCGAGGTTATTTTTACTATGAATTATGAAAATTACGAAGTGCATTATGAAAATTATGAAGTGCCGTGGTGGACGGAGGTGAGAGGGAAGAAGGGAAGAGACATCCTTAGCCATCACCTCCCACTTACCACCTCCAAGAGCCACCGGGTATTGTTTTTTGTTATCACTATTTCACAAAATTTAAAATTGAAGTAGCTAATAAAATTAGAACAATTTACCATTACTCCCAAGGGTTATCTTCAATCAATTTTTTTTTTACACTATACAAGTTACTACTTGACTGCGATCTCACCTGATGGTAAGTGATGATGCAGCCGAAGATGTTAACGTACTAACTTGGAAGGGGTAAGTAAAGTCACCCCAACGGTTTATACACAGCATCGCACCGGAACGCTAAATCGCTTGGCGGCACGTCCAGACCAGTCTGAGCCCATTTAGAAATTATTATAAAATTTCAAATTGGCCCCGTGGTGGGAATCGAACCCGCGACCTCCCACTCGAATCCGAAGTAATCATACTCGTCAACCGGTTCCATGTATTTTGTAGTATGGAACCGTTAGACGAGTTTGATTCGTACTTGGCCGGTTTTGTAGTACCTATTTGGCAACAGCAATCAGGCGATGCTTGAATGAATGACATGTGACTAACTCGTGCGCATGATATTATGTACTCTACTATAATATTACGAGTGTTGTGATAGCCGATTCAGTAGACCACTTTGTGTATCCTATCCTATACCTTTAAACGAGCAATTCTTGTATATAGGTATATATATTTCTATATAATCTGGGTCTCGGAAACTCCTCGAATAATTTTCATGAAATTTAGTACACAGGGGGTTCTGGGGGCGATAAATCGATCTAGCTAGGATTTATTTTTAGAAAATGTCGAATTACCAAAAAAAAATAAAAAAAATTAGACTCCTGCTGCCATCTATTGGCCAGTAGTTAAACTACCGAGCGAAGCTCGGTCACCCAGATATTAATTAATTTATTTGTGTTCATAAAAACAGCACTGGCCCTTGTTTATTTATTTCTATTTATAACTAGCTGATCCGCAAATGTTGTTTTGCCAAATAAATTATTTATCGCTTAGGTGTATGAATAAAATAGTTTCTTATTTCTTCTTCTCTACCGATTTAAACATTTTTAGGGTTTCATACCCGAAGGGTAATAGAGGCACCCTATTACTTAGACTTCACGGTCCGTCCGTCCGTCCGTCTGTACGTCTGTCTGTCACCAGGCTGTATCTCTTGAACAGACTCGAAATTTTCACAGATGAAGTCGCTGTTGCCGCTATAACAACAAATATCCTAGCTAGATCGATTTATCGCCCCCAAATCCCCCTGTATACCTACTGAATTTCATGAAAATCGTTCGAGCTGTTTCCGAGATTCGGATTATATAGAAATATATATATATGATGTAATATATAACAACAAATAATGCTAATAAAAAGCCCGTTGGCATAGAGTTCAAAGTTCAGACCTCTGCATCTCGCTAGTTGCGTTGTATATTTTTTTTGGGTTTTTTTTCTGAACACCGCCAAAGTATCATCAAAATGTATTTAAGTAAATGCGTAAATAATGATTGTAGGATTATATAATAACAGATATTGAGCTAGGTAGGGACGTCAGAATAAATAGTGTGCATTTACCAGCGTCTAAACGACAAAAAAATTAACAAAAGTAAAACAGTCGTAATTTAGATAGGATATTACAAACAAATAAATGTCAATGTAATTTCTAAGTACAGCATCATGTAATAAAATACGTATTTAGCGAATGCATAATATTTATTTACAAGAACAAGTCAAGACTGTATGTTTTGCTAATGATTCAACTAAACCATATACATATTATACAACGTCATAAAAATTTACTGGATGTCACCTTATCTATTAATTATTTATTAAGACATAAAATGTATGCAATGGTTCTAGATTTCAATGAATACAAATAAAAGAAAACTCAATTATTTGTCTGTGATTCCAATAACTTTTGCTTTGATTCATATCAATAATTTACTCATTCTACTGATTTTGACAAAAGATTTACACATGGGTTTGATTGGATTTGGACCATTAGCTGCATTGCGAAACCTTAATACTTAACAAGATTTTGTTTTTCTTCAACAGATGCGTCTGCGTCCTTTACTATCATGCGCGCCGGTTGCCCTAGCGTGGGATCGCGGCGCGCACACACAGGACATCACCAAGAACATCCAGTATATCACCAATGAAAAAGTCAAACTTACCACTGATCCCAAGACTATGAAGTGAGTAATTAAGTGTCTTCAACAATGACGTCCATTTTTTTTCCTTAACATGTACGCTGGTTACTCTAGCGTGGGACTGCATCTATACCTAACAGCATCACCAAGAAATTCAAGTATATTGCCATTGAAAGGAACTCACCACTGATCTCAAGACCATGAAGTGAGTAATTAAGTGTCTTTAACGGTTACGTATATTTATATCTTGTTAACCTGCGCGCTGGTTACTATAGCGTGGGACTGCAGACTGCAGAGTCCACGACAGTGTATTCAACATTTCACCACGCTCTGGAACATTCGGTACATCACCAGGTCACACGATGGTAGTGGCCCGTGGGACCTGGTAATGACCACCACTACCAGGTCAAATGGACCACAAGTCCTAAAGAGAGTAACCAATTGTATATTTAACAATTACGTTTTCATGTCTCTTGCTATGCTGTGCCCTGGGTTACTCTACCGTGGGTGCATATGGACTACTTATGTTAGTAGTCATACATATAGAACTTATCAAGTCATACATATAGAACATACGTATATTATCTACCAATGAGATGATACTGATCAGGGTCCGTGGTGGGGAGAAGGGTGGAATTATTTGCTTAGTTTCTTAAACCATATGCATGTGGTGATACTGTCACGAATTATATTGGGTATAATACGTGACCGTTGCCCTAGCGTGGGCCACGAGCAATGGCTGCATCACTAAGCTACCTATTAGAAGGTCTGGGGCCCTACCACCATCTCTTATAGCAGTAATGCTGCAGTATTCAAAAGTCAAAACAAGACTTGTCCAGAAACCAAAACTTTCAACTTCAAAAGTCTCTTATGCCTTTTAAACGGATGTCTCCCTTACTTCTCTGCGCAATAGTTGCTCTAGCGTGGGACTTGAAGTGGGACCGCAATTTTACTCGCATATTCAATCATACATTGTCTTAAAATCTCTCTCAACTTGATTACATGTCTCATTGTTAAGAACGACCCCTAGCTACGAGTTTATTACGAAACTAAGAACATTTCTGGATTTCAATGACACATTATATCGTGATGTGCTGCATACATTTACATAACATTAAACGCACCCCACTTACATTAAAAGTAAAACAATCGGATTATTTTAGTCTCGCATAGAATTCAATGGAAATTTGATTAAACTAGTATCCCGTTTTGAACTACGAGTGAAAAGCTTTCGTTATATCATTAGCAATAATGACTGCTTTCGATGGCTTTATTGTTGCAAAAAATCACGAGTCTAAATTAATACTCTAATGAAGTTATTATATTAGTTGGGTAAATAGCTAATAGTGAGAACTGAAATCAAAGAAGATCTCTTTAGCATAGTTTTAATAGAAAATTGACTGAATAATCTTCCTGCTCAAAATATCTGAAGAACGGACAAAAAACTATGTCCCTATTCCATATAGGGTCTTGGATTTATGTGCCTATCTCCTTCGAGAGACAGGCCTTTAGATAATAGTTACATAGTAGTTTTATGTGCCAAACATATAACCAACAACTATGTACGCGTATGGGAAAGATACGCCACAACGCGCCTTGTCGGTCGAACGGCGGTGTTATACAGTGTCAAGTGTCAAGGCTACAACAATATTATTAGACCACAGTATGAGACGCAGTTTCTCACTAGATGTTCCTACTTGCATTGGCCGCTCGCCTACTTACCTATACTTTTATCGTCCATGTGACACAGATGTACATAGATCATGCAACATTGCAATAGCGTTCTAGTAGGTATAGCCACAGATCAGAGAATGAGTTTTATATTGACAAGGGTTAGCACTGGTTTGTTAATGGAAAAATATTTGAGAGAAAAGAGTTTATTATGATATAGTAGCGGACGCTCTCGACTTTGCCCGCATGAATTTCAGTAAAACCCCGAAAAATCATGGAGTTTTTAGGGATAAAAATGGGGTCTATATGTTACTCCAGGACATAGGTACGATCTCTATGCCAAATTTCAACCTAAATTGGCTCAGTATTTATTATAGTTAGCGTGTGAAGGAGTATTGCTCCATACAAAATTTGGACCTCCAAAATCTCTAAAGAAACTAGTATTGTGCCAAAGAAGTCTTCAGAATCAGCGGATTCAGATGTGCGTTTGATGTCAGTCAGTCAGTTCTTTTATATATTTAGAAGTATAGGTACATATCCTTCAGCTTTGTTCATACCTGTTTAAGTATCTTCTTACAACGGGGAAAATAAGTACACAGTGGAAGTGGAATTAAACTGTTAGGTTTACTTCAGTGATATTAGAGCTAATACATAATTATATTATTTTAAATTATTGCTGAAGCCTGAAGGGCTCACATCAGTCGCAGAGCGGTGGAACCAGAGAGAGAGAAAAGCTATGTGTCAAAACTAAACAATGACTATGGATGGTCTATGGACATACCACAGAATACAAAACATTATACAATTAGAGTTACCAATTTCTTACATGAAATTGAAACCTAATCTACATTCTTAACACTTCCCCTCATGCGTAACATGAGAAAAAAAACATTTCACAATGTAGAGTGACTCTAAATATTAATTAATTAACATCTCAGGTTAATTAGGACACAAAAAACTCCACATTGTTTATCTCATGTCTAGCATGACCATACCCTGTGCTAACTAATTTATACACCTCAAAACCATCCAAACTTATGATCTAGAAGACTGACTTACTCAAAAGTTTATACAGAAAAAATGCCTACTAGTCAACATTTTTCATACCTAAGTCATTAACAAACCCCAAATACTTAACACTAGATAAGGGCTTTGTAAACAAGTCAGCCAACATATTCTCAGATGGTAAATAGCTAACACTCACATGCTTATTCCTTACAAGATCTTTTACAAAATGATAACGAAGATCAATATGCTTGGTCTTTTTGTGGCAATATTCCCTTGTTTCAAGCAATTTTAATGCGCTTTGATTGTCACTAAAGATACTACAATCATGATGTTTATTAAAAATTTCATACAAAAAATTCCTAATAAAACATACTTCTTTGCATGCATCACTTAGGGCTAAGTACTCTGCTTCAGTACTTGAAAGCGCAACACATCGCTGTTTGCGCGACTCCCAACACACAGTGGAGCCGCCAACCTTCACAATAAAACCACTGTAAGACCGCCTATCCACGGCATCATTGGCCCAATCAGCATCAGCAAACACTGACAAATCAAGGGTACCGGATTTAACAAACACCAATTTTTTATGAATGGTACCACTCAAATACCTTAATATTCTTTTTGCAGCGATCCAATGATCTCGTGTAAATGCTGTATTAAATTGGCTCAAATAATTTACAGCATAAGTTATGTCAGGCCTAGAACATACTGACAAATACATTAGACATCCAATCAGCTCTCTATATGGATAAACAGTGTCATCTAAAATATTATCACTTGATCCTTTCTCTAGCTTATTAGCAATCATTGGCGTCGAGACACTTTTACAGTTAGACATACCAAAACGTTCTAACAACTTTACAATGTAGTCTGATTGGTCAAACATAATAATTCCATTAGCTCTGTCTCTATGTATCTTAATACCTAAACAGTTCTTAACAGAACCTAAGCGTTTGCAACTAAATTCAGATTCTAATAAATTATACAATATGTCCTTTTCCTTTGAACTGTTAGTAAAGATATAAAAATCATCCACATATAATGCTAAAATTGTTAGTTGCTTGTCATTTCTTTTTATATAAACACATGGTTCACAATTATTTTGTACATAACCATTGTTAGTCAATAAAACATTAACACTATTATTCCACAGCCTACTTGCTTGTTTAAGACCATACAAACTTTTCTTTAACAAACATACTTTGGTCTTGTCAGTTATAAAACCTACAGGCTGTTCCATATAAATACATTCGTCAAGTTTACTATGTAAGAAAGCTGTATTTATGTCCAGATGTTCTATGTCCATATTTAATTCATTTGCAATGCAAAACAAAATTCTAAGACTAGAGTGTCTTACTACTGGTGAGAAGGTATCTGTGTAGTCTACACCAGGCTTTTGACTAAAGCCTCTTGCCACAAGACGAGCTTTATATCTTGTACAGTTACCAGACTCATCAGATTTAAGTTTAAAAACCCATTTACAACTAACTATGTTGCCAGTTTTTGGTCTATCCACTAATTGCCATACATTATTTTTCATCAGAGAATTATACTCTTCTTGCATAGCGGTGAGCCAACAATCCTTGCTAGGACTTGCCATTGCCTCATTATAAGATTGAGGTTCGTCATAGACAAAACCGCTTACTAAAAATGACAAATCTGATGAATCAGATAAATCGGATAACTGATAATCTTGATACCTTACCGGTTTTCGATAGCGAGTAGAACGAACAGGTCGCTCGCAGCTAGCTCTAGGAGCCTCTAGCACTTCATCTTCCCCTCGAACGACTGTTTCGTTACTTACAGTTATGTCTGACTCGTTACTTTCTCCATCACCCGTTTCACTAGTTGCAGTCCCCTCAGCACTTTGGAAGGAGGGCTCGCCTGAAATTGGAGAAGAAAACACGTCATCATCAAGATTTTGACTAGAATTATTAGTTTCCTTATTACTAGTAAGGCCAGTGTCATTGCTGCCATTACTATAATCATTAATATGATGCTCATCCTTGCTCTGCATATCTGTATCAATATTCTGTAAACTATTATTATCACATAACAGGTTGCTTTGCATACCCATTTTATTAATATTATCAGAATTATTAGAAATTGTAATAGGATCAATGCTTTGCATATCCATATTAATATTATTATCAGAATTATTATTATATTCAATTGAATCAATGCTTTGCATATTCAAATTCATATTATTATTACTGATTCGGTTGCTTTGCATACCAACATCATTATCAATAAAAATACGACTACTCTCTGTACCACCATTTCTATCACAGTGGTTTATAAACTGGTTTTCAAAAAATATAACATTTCTAGAAACAATAATCTGCCTTGGGTTCGAGGGATCTATTAATCTATAGCCTTTTGTATGTTCACAATAACCAACAAAGATACAACTTTTAGATTTTGAATCAAGTTTATCTCTCTTTACTTTTGGAATGAGTGTCATAGCACGGCAACCAAAAAACACGTAAATGGCTTATGTTAACTTTTTTACCCTACCATAGTTTTTTAGTTTTATTGGGAATAGCTGCAGTAGGACTTCGATTCTTAAGATATATAGCAGTAGAGATAGCTTCTCCCCAGTATTCTTTAGGAAGATTAGCTTCACGAAGCATACAGCGAGCTTTCTCAAAAAGTGTTCGGTTTAACCTTTCAGCTACGGCGTTTTGTGAAGGGCTATACGGAGCTGTAGTCTCATGGATTATGCCCTCTTTCTTTAAAAAATTGGAGAACTCAGCACTGCAATATTCTCCACCCCTATCAGTACGCAGACGTTTAATAAAATAACCAGTTTGTTTCTCAACAGTTGCTTTAAAAATCTTAAATTTGGACAAAACTTCAGATTTAAATCTCATTAAATAGCCATATGTCTTTCTAGAACAATCATCGGTAAACGTTACCAAATAACGAGATCCACCCAGACTACTTACCGGCATTGAACCACATACATCTGAATGTACGAGCTCCAACAACTGCTTGGAACGTTTTGCTAAACCCCTAGGAAACTTTTGCACTGCTTGCTTCCCCTCAACGCACGACACACACTGGTTAGGCATAGTATCGAGCTGAGTCGAGTTAACATCAACACCAACAGCAAGTTTACGGAGTACACTTACCCCACGGAGACTCAGATGTCCAAGCCGCTTATGCCACAGGCATAAATCTGGTGTATCCTTGGCTTTCTCCTCTGTGTCAAGCGAACTTTGTGGCTTTGGCACAGCATTCACAGCATTTACAGTATAAGAGTTATCCTGTAAAACATTGTCCAAAATATAAATACCCCCCCGTCTAGTGGCAGACACAAGAAGAGACTTCCCATTGAAAACATAACATTTATTATTATTAAATTTCACAGATAAAGCCTTCTCACATAATTTGGAAACACTAATTAAATTAGTTGAGAGGCCAGGTACATATAGAACATCTGTTACTAATTGGGACTTGTTATTTTTCATGGGAATCATCACATCACCATAACCTAGACACCTTAGGGTACTACCATTAGCAACTTGTACAGTCTTATCACATTCTGTTATCTTGATAAACCACTGCAAGTCTCTGGATAAATGAGTCGATGCCCCCGAGTCCAAAATCCAATCCTTACTCTCGAAGACTCCATAACATATAGCCGCCAATGCTGTTACTTTATCTTTCTTTTGTTTCTTAAACTTAAAGCAGTCCAGCTTTTTGTGCCCTGGGCGGTGGCAAAAGTGACAAACAAGTACCTTTTTAGTCTTGTGTTTAGACAGCAGGGCCATGTCTTCCTTGCTTTCTGTGCGTCTTCTGCGTTCTTCTTCTTGTAACAGTCTAGTACGAACTAAATCACTTGAAATTGTACCTGTGCAGGCGACAGCTTCGAGACTGGATACGATGATATCATACTCCTGTGGAAGGCCACTCAAGATGATTTCCGCAACTTCAGCATCTTCTATAGCTCGGCCAATATCACTTAACTGCTGAACAAGAGTCGTTATATATTCAAAGTATGCACTCATACTATCAAAAATCTGCATAACTAGCACGATGCAGCTGTCTCAACAATGCAACACGCCGTCCGAATCCTTTATCTTCGAAGACTGCGCTTAACTGATCCCAAGCTTGTTTAGCTGTATTAGCATTTCGAATATATTGCACACAAATGGGTTTCACAGCTAAACTAATGCGGGCTAGTGCGCGTAAATCTTTAGATGAATCGATTGGCTCTGTACCTTCAATGCATGACCATAAATCATCGATGATCAAAGTATGACGCATGTTAAATTTCCACATGTTGTAATTGCTCATACCTTCTAATTTGTCGAACGGTACGTTGTGATGATGCAGATAATTCGCTGATAACGCTCCTGCCATATTTCACGTTGTAGGTACTCACAAGGGTAGATGGCAGACGCCACAGGCTTTGCGATGGCTCGCCGCTCAACCACGTTGTCGTGACTCGTGACTTGTACTTTTATATTTCTTCCAGTGAGGGCCCCATAACCTCTTACAACGGGGAAAATAAGTACACAGTGGAAGTGGAATTAAACTGTTAGGTTTACTTCAGTGATATTAGAGCTAATACATAATTATATTATTTTAAATTATTGCTGAAGCCTGAAGGGCTCACATCAGTCGCAGAGCGGTGGAACCAGAGAGAGAGAAAAGCTATGTGTCAAAACTAAACAATGACTATGGATGGTCTATGGACATACCACAGAATACAAAACATTATACAATTAGAGTTACCAATTTCTTACATGAAATTGAAACCTAATCTACATTCTTAACATATCTTACATCCTTTTAAGTTGAAATTATACAACAGATATACGAGTAAGTACTTAATAACTTATACTACTTACTACTTGATACTTTAACCTTTCATATAGGCCAATCAGACACCTTTTCCTTTTTTAACGAACGTACCTGTATATAATACTTAGACGTTAATACAAAGGTGTTGATGATCACAAAAAACGTATGCATTTCTTAGATGATACGATGGCTCATACACCTACTCGTGTCACCATTATCTGTTTAACGTTCGAACAAAGTCCGCCGCACTCACTAGACCGAAGCGGTTAATCAAACATGCATTACGAAACTAGGGTTGTTACCTTTGTCTGATAAAAACTATGCCGTCTCTAAATAATCATATGTTATGATGAGTCACTAACGTAATACGTGTAAGACGTGCTCTTATAACTTATACATCAGCTGGAATAAGTTATATTATGTAAACTTATAAATATGTCTTTAACAATAGAATTATTATATGTAATTCATATTTCAAAAGAGTAGGATAATTGTATAGTTGTCAAATTACTATTATTAAAACCAACCAGACCATTCGATACTACTTAATTCCTCTGTCTTCCTCAACTCCTAGTCACCAGTCACATCAAGTCATACTACACAGCACCGCGCAGTCATAGTAGAAGCCTTCCACAGACCAGACCAGAGCCTATTCTACAGTAGGCCCCGTGGCGGGAATCGAACCTGCCACCTCTCACTCGAATCCAAGTGCGTTCCACTTCCACTGAGCCAGAAAGGTCGTCAAGGGATAATTAGTGTTATGATGAATTATATTAATTATTTTATCATTAAAAAAATATTTTTGTAAGAGCGTATTAAGAGTTTTTAATCAATTTTGTGAACGCGTTTCGTTTGGATGACAATGTATGGTTAGTTGCGTGACGTCATCTTAAATCCATCATGGCGGAACAACCAAGATGGCCGACTTACCTGGCAGACTTACCTAGTTAGGTAATTCAGCCATCTTGGTTGTTCGTCACGCAACTAACCATACATGGAATCCAAACCAAACGCGTATACAATCGGTTAAAGATATTATCTGCTTCAAAATTGAGTTGTAAGATTCTCGGGGGGAATCTTGTAACTCAATTTTGCAATAAGCAAGTTAAATAAAAGCTTGTAAAGAGCTACTGTCGCGTCTGCGCAGGCTGGACAAGCAGCTGAGCCGGCCGACGTGCGTGATGATCAACTGGCTGCTGGCGCGGCAGAAGCACGTGATGAAGTACGCGAACCTGTACCTGGAGCAGGGCTTCGACGTCGTCTCCGTGTCCTGCACGCCCTGGCAGCTCATGTGGCCGCTGAAAGGATCGCAGGTGAGTCCACTGTCGCGTCTCCCCAGTCTCATTCCTCAAGGAACTTAGAACAGAACAGATTTGTTGGGATTAGAGATTTTGCACAACAGTATCTGGGCCGCTACCAGGGGGCCTACCACCGTGATATAAAGTAATATTTTTAATATTGTTTTCAAATTTCCATACTGTCATTGTTTGAAAATGTCAAAACAATATTACAATAATACTGCTATAAGTCACGGTGGTAGGCCCCCTGGTCTTTCCCCATTTCTCTGAGAAGACACTCATTGTGACCAGTTCCCACTGGTCGTTCCACATAAGGGGTTGATGATAATATACACATTTTCAAACCGAAAAACTTTTCATTCGCAGCTAGTGGCAGCGGACCTGATCAAGTTCATGTCGGCGAACGAGAACGAGCAGCCGATCGTGCTGCACGGGTTCTCGGTGGGCGGGTACATCTGGGGCGAGGTGTGCGCGCACGTCATGGACAACAAGCGGCTGTGAGTAGACTGCACACTGCACGTTACATTCGCAGCTAGTGGCGGCGGACCTGATCGAGTTCATGTCGGCGAACGAGAACGAGCAGCCAATCGTGCTGCACGGGTTCTCGGTGGGCGGGTACATCTGGGGCGAGGTGTGCGCGCACGTCATGGACAACAAGCGGCTGTGAGTAGACTGCACACTCGTTACATTCGCAGCTAGTGGCGGCGGACCTGACCGAGTTCATGTCGGCGAACGAGAACGAGCAGCCGATCGTGCTGCACGGGTTCTCGGTGGGCGGGTACATCTGGGGCGAGGTGTGCGCGCACGTCATGGACAACAAGCGGCTGTGAGTAGACTGCACACTCGTTACATTCGCAGCTAGTGGCGGCGGACCTGACCGAGTTCATGTCGGCGAACGAGAACGAGCAGCCGATCGTGCTGCACGGGTTCTCGGTGGGCGGGTACATCTGGGGCGAGGTGTGCGCGCACGTCATGGACAACAAGCGGCTGTGAGTAGACTGCACACTCGTTACATTCGCAGCTAGTGGCGGCGGACCTGACCGAGTTCATGTCGGCGAACGAGAACGAGCAGCCGATCGTGCTGCACGGGTTCTCGGTGGGCGGGTACATCTGGGGCGAGGTGTGCGCGCACGTCATGGACAACAAGCGGCTGTGAGTAGACTGCACACTCGTTACATTCGCAGCTAGTGGCGGCGGACCTGACCGAGTTCATGTCGGCGAACGAGAACGAGCAGCCGATCGTGCTGCACGGGTTCTCGGTGGGCGGGTACATCTGGGGCGAGGTGTGCGCGCACGTCATGGACAACAAGCGGCTGTGAGTAGACTGCACACTCGTTACATTCGCAGCTAGTGGCGGCGGACCTGACCGAGTTCATGTCGGCGAACGAGAACGAGCAGCCGATCGTGCTGCACGGGTTCTCGGTGGGCGGGTACATCTGGGGCGAGGTGTGCGCGCACGTCATGGACAACAAGCGGCTGTGAGTAGACTGCACACTGCACGTTACATTCGCAGCTAATAGCGGCGGACCTGATCGAGGTGATGTCGGCGAACGAGAACGAGCAGCCGATCGTGCTGCACGGGTTCTCGGTGGGCGGGTACATCTGGGGCGAGGTGTGCGCGCACGTCATGGACAACAAGCGGCTGTGAGTAGACTGCACACTCGTTACATTCGCAGCTAGTGGCGGCGGACCTGACCGAGTTCATGTCGGCGAACGAGAACGAGCAGCCGATCGTGCTGCACGGGTTCTCGGTGGGCGGGTAAATCTGGGGCGAGGTGTGCGCGCACGTCATGGACAACAATTAATATTCTGTACTAATGGACTATTAATATTCGTTTTTACAGTTACCAGCCCGTGATCGAGCGCGTGGCGGCGCAGGTGTGGGACTCTGCGGCGGACATCTCGGAGATCTCCATCGGCGTGCCGGCCGCCGTCTTCCCCAAGAACAAGATCATGCAGAAGACGCTCAAAGCTTACATGGAGTAAGTAGGACTACACTTATAAAATAAAAGTAACTGAGACGCCTTGCCACCACCACCACCACCACCAGACCACCAGATACTTAAAAATTCTTGATTAAAATAGTGTCCCAAAAGTTGGTAAGTTGGTCCAAGCGTCTGGTGCTGCAGGGCTAGACAAAAGTAAATAAAATTTATGGACAAACAACGTGACTGTAGAAAAACCACGTGACCGTAGGAAAACACGCTGATTTTGAAATCGACTAAGACAATTTTCAATTCATTGTTTCTGTTTTCCTATTGGTTATAGCGTGATGGTAAAGAATTCGGATCTGGGGCCGTACCACCATCTCTTATAGCAGTATTTTTGTAATATTGTTTTGACATTTCCATACAATGTCAGTATGAAAATTTTAAAACAATATTACAATAATACTGCTATAAGAGATGGTGGTAAGGCCCCTATTCCTGAGATTAACGCGTTCAAATAAACAAACAAACCAACAAACTATTTGGCTTTATATGCTGATTAGCAATACAATACGACCTTGCTTGCTACTAATTCAAATATCTGATAAGATTTGTTTAGAAGCTGTCTATACGCCCGTCTACGTTGATATATTTAGTTTGCTTTTTTGCGTTACTTTATTAATAAATCTATGAGGTACGTTATGAGATCTGTGAATCAGCGGAAGTGTGAAGGGGAAGTACATTAAATATTGTAGAAGGAGAAATATTGTAAAAGAAGACTTCATTGACATTTTGATAAAGCCTTTCGATCGGAAAGATAAAACTTTTTGCCGGGCAGACCCTTTAAGTTCATCTTAATAATTTTAGCCATAGCCTTCCACAGCAAAGTATGGTTTGGCAGACTTCAAACACCTTTCAGAATGCAAAACTCGCATAGTACACGTAAATCGCAATGTTTCACCAGAAAGTAAAATAAGTGTGAAAGTAAAATTTTTCTTTTGACGACAATATCTTTTTATCGTCCGATATAAGATAATGATTAATGACATTATCATATGATGTAAAAACTAATAATATATCCTTGGAACACATTATCTGTGACCGAAGAATATATCGGACATCTTTCGGTATATGTGTATTTAGGCTAGCAACTACTAAAAACTATTCGGTATGGAAAAGTCCATCTAATTTTGCTAGTCGATTTGTAGAAATTCGTCGGTGTCCAAAGAATAGGAAACCATAGATTCGCTCTTCATCGTCATTTCAGCCGATGGACGTCCACTGCTGGACAATGGACATGGGCTTCGTGACATGACCGCCAAAGACCGATCCTGCGCCGCCTGGCGCCAGCGACTCCCCGAGACTTTATGTCGTCTGTCCACCTGGTGAAGGGTCTGCTGCCACTGCGCTTCCCGGTGCCTGGCCGCCATTCCAATAGCACATGCTGACGGAGTTTTCGATTAGTGCAGTCCGGCACCACAAGAACAGTGTCCTTGAGGATTTCCCCTCGTAGGAGGTCGGAACCATTGAGCCACATATCACATTTCTAATATCTCCCATCTCTTTCCTACCAACAGATACCACCTGAAGACGTTCCACGACGCGGCGACCGTGCACTACATCCGCTCGTCGCAGCTGTTCCACACGAACCTGTGCCGAGCGCCCGCGCTGTTCCTGCTGTCCAGCAGCGACCCCGTCGGCGCCGAGCGCAGCAACCGCAGCGTGTACGAGTCCTGGCGCAAGATGGGCATCAAGGTGAACTGCGAGCTTGTCACATCACATCACACTAATGTTATAAGACGTTCCACGACGCGGCGACCGTGCACTACATCCGCTCGTCGCAGCTGTTCCACACGAACCTGTGCCGAGCGCCCGCGCTGTTCCTGCTGTCCAGCAGCGACCCCGTCGGCGCCGAGCGCAGCAACCGCAGCGTGTACGAGTCCTGGCGCAAGATGGGCATCAAGGTGAACTGCGAGCTTGTCACATCACATCACACTAATGTTATAAGACGTTCCACGACGCGGCGACCGTGCACTACATCCGCTCGTCGCAGCTGTTCCACACGAACCTGTGCCGAGCGCCCGCGCTGTTCCTGCTGTCCAGCAGCGACCCCGTCGGCGCCGAGCGCAGCAACCGCAGCGTGTACGAGTCCTGGCGCAAGATGGGCATCAAGGTGAACTGCGAGCTTGTCACATCACATCACACTAATGTTATAAGACGTTCCACGACGCGGCGACCGTGCACTACATCCGCTCGTCGCAGCTGTTCCACACGAACCTGTGCCGAGCGCCCGCGCTGTTCCTGCTGTCCAGCAGCGACCCCGTCGGCGCCGAGCGCAGCAACCGCAGCGTGTACGAGTCCTGGCGCAAGATGGGCATCAAGGTGAACTGCGAGCTTGTCACATCACATCACACTAATGTTATAAGACGTTCCACGACGCGGCGACCGTGCACTACATCCGCTCGTCGCAGCTGTTCCACACGAACCTGTGCCGAGCGCCCGCGCTGTTCCTGCTGTCCAGCAGCGACCCCGTCGGCGCCGAGCGCAGCAACCGCAGCGTGTACGAGTCCTGGCGCAAGATGGGCATCAAGGTGAACTGCGAGCTTGTCACATCACATCACACTAATGTTATAAGACGTTCCACGACGCGGCGACCGTGCACTACATCCGCTCGTCGCAGCTGTTCCACACGAACCTGTGCCGAGCGCCCGCGCTGTTCCTGCTGTCCAGCAGCGACCCCGTCGGCGCCGAGCGCAGCAACCGCAGCGTGTACGAGTCCTGGCGCAAGATGGGCATCAAGGTGAACTGCGAGCTTGTCACATCACATCACACTAATGTTATAAGACGTTCCACGACGCGGCGACCGTGCACTACATCCGCTCGTCGCAGCTGTTCCACACGAACCTGTGCCGAGCGCCCGCGCTGTTCCTGCTGTCCAGCAGCGACCCCGTCGGCGCCGAGCGCAGCAACCGCAGCGTGTACGAGTCCTGGCGCAAGATGGGCATCAAGGTGAACTGCGAGCTTGTCACATCACATCACACTAATGTTATAAGACGTTCCACGACGCGGCGACCGTGCACTACATCCGCTCGTCGCAGCTGTTCCACACATTTTATCTTGCTGTTTCTGTTCCGCAGTGCACGTGGCAGTGCTGGGACCGCTCGCCGCACGTGCAGCACTTCACGAAGCACCGCGACGAGTACGTGGCGCTCGTGCGCGCGCACCTGCACGAGAACGTCGCGCTCGCGCGGCGCGAGGAGTCGCGCGCGCACGCCTAGCGCGCACGGCCTACGATATAAGATACTAGGATAACATGTAGGTGTAAGAGACTCGACACTACCGTTCTCATCGTCAATTTGTTTATGAATATTCTATTTCACAGAAGCCTAACTTTCAGACGCTTGTGAAATGGCAAGAGTTTGGAATTGTCTCCCGAAATCTGTGCCCGGTACATACTACATACAACCCGGATACTTTTAAGAAAAGAGTGAATAGGCATCTTCTAGGTAAGCGCGCTCCATGTTCGACCACATCATCACTTTCCATCTTGTGAGAATGTGGTCATGCGTAAGCTTATATCGATTAAAAAACATGGTATACTCTACACATTGCACGAATCTATTACACGTTTAGTTTAGTGTGATGTTAGTATCATTCTTCAAAAACTTTGTTTGAAACTACGGCTTCTGCGGCGGCTTCGAAATAGTAAAGCATTTACTATTGCGATACTATTACCATACTCATCACTTTCATCATCATGATACTCAGTAACTAAGAAGCAATTATTATTGCTACTTAGTTACTGATATTTTACCAGGGTTTTAAGTATCTTAAAATTAAATGCTATTTTGTACCTTCAACCAGTTTAGAGTTAGTACAAAATTATTAAATCTTTTTGTTATCAATTGAGTAAAGCACATTCTAAACTGTTTGTTATTAATTAAACTAAATATGTGGTGACTGTTCCTGTTTTTATATTTTCATTGTAATTTATTTAAATCGGGTATTAAAGTTATGTTCAGTGTCAAATTTATATTTTTTTTTTTCACATAGAAGTTAAACATACTCGTAGTTGCAAGACATTATACAATCTCAAAATGTCTCGTTTTGTGGTGTTTAGAATTTATAAAGATATAAAAAACACACGTACATACAAAAATGCAATTTTAGCCAGAAAGCAAGCGATATATTTTTTAAATTATACTAAGTATTTTTAACAGCAAAGGAAATTATTATTCACGTATAATGAAATCAAAATAATCTGACAAAATTTTAATTAGAAAACAAGAGTTTATTTTTATAACTGTAAGTTTTAACCAGTGAACGGATAAAATAAAGAAGTCTATACTATTTCTTGCGCTCAAATATGGCATAACTAAAATAACCAAAATAACCAAAACAAGTATATACAGTATAAACTGTGAGATTGGTAGTTGGGTCTGACACAATAGTACCAATCACGACTTTTGTAAGATTCAATTTACGTTTGGCTTTGGTGCCATTATCTAAACCCTATTTGTCACAAACAGAGCCGGCTTCTATGTTTCTTCCGTTCACTGACTATAACAGTAATTACCGTCATGCTAGTTTGCAGCTGGCAAATCCGTAATCCGTATTTACAACCGACATCAGCTAAGAACATGTACGTTAATTCGAACAAAACAATATGTCCGAGTTTGGGACTTACAATAGGTTATTATTTAAAAAATATTTAAAAAAAAACAAGCTTTTATATGTTTTATCTGTATTCTTCTCAGTGCCAGACCCTGGTTACCATCTAGCACTAAAGTACTAGTCAATACGGATCAGACGAGCCCAAACTCTATGGGGTTGTGTCGTTTTAAAACTGAGCACCTATGGGCACTTTCCGGTTCCATCATCAGATCAGGGGGCCTACCACCATGACTTAATACATTAAAGCAGTGTTATTGTAATATTGTTTTACAATTTTCATACTGACATTGCAGCTCCAGCGACAACGTTTATAAATCTATCCTATCCTATACCTTTAAACGAGCAATTCTTGTATATATATATGTATATATGTACATATATTTCTATATAATCCGAATCTCGGAAATGGCTCAAACGATTTTCATGAAATTTGGTATACGGGGGGTTTTGGGGGCGATAAATCGATCTAGCTCATTTGTCGAAAATGTCGAATATACCCAAAAAAAATATGACTTCTTCTGCCATCTATTAATTTATTGGCCAGTAGTCCAACTACCGAGCGCAGCTCGGTCACCCAGATATTGTGACATTGTATGAAAATGTCAAAACAATATTACAATCACAATAATACTGTAATACTGCTATTGAGATGGTGGTAGGCCCCCAGTTCCATGACATAATAATTTTGCATTGTCATCCGTTTCATTATTTATTTATTTATTTAACACTATTTGTACACCACAAAACAATATTACAACTAAGAAGTAAAAAGTAATTATTACAAAAGGCGGCCTTATCGCTAAGTAGCGATCTCTGCCAGGTAACCTACGATGGATGGATTAACCTACGATGGATGGATTAACCTACGATTACAAAAGGCGGCCTTATCGCTAAGTAGCGATCTCTGCCAGGTAACCTATGGATCTTTATTGTAACTTGCAATATTTGTTTTCAGACATACAAACAAGATTTGTAATGGGACTAAATATGGTTGTTGTCTCGTTGACCCAATAGTAAAATTAAGTTTAAAAAAAATTGAAAAAAAAAATTATGTACTTTTTAATAATTATGAAATTTCAAAAAGTAACCACCAGCATTTTCCGTCTCAGTCGTGTGACCAGAGACAAAGATTTACCGACACATGATGCTAAAATTTCTGAAATGGCATAGCTATAACATTTTCTATAATAAAAAAAACCCATCGTATAAGTCTTTCAGCATAGGATTGTTTTTGAATTGGCAAGTGCCTGTATGTTAGACCTATGTGAAATAAAGATATTTTGATTTGATTTGAATTAATATTAAAACCGAGTTTTAAAACCATCATATTCTTGGATGATGTCGGTTCATTAAGTATTATTACGGTAGAGTAATGATATATAATTTGATGCACTTTGAAGCATGGACTGAATTGTTATTAGCGTAAGTCGGTATAAAATATAGATTTAGAAGTAGTCTTTACTTTTATACAATAAAAAAAATATTTAAAGTAACTTCTTTTTATTTCTGTCATAGTAACTATCCAAATATCGAGTTTTTATATAGGGTTACGAGCAAAAACTTATTAAGATACTTGCGAAGATGTACAATCTGAATTCCGTATGTAACGTGGTTTGCAGACCTAGGCACAAGGATTAACCTCTACTGAATGGGAATAACTTTATAGTCCCTATATTCAATATAGCTACTCTGTGTTTATAGTGGTGGTTAGCGCGATATTTATTTGGATATTCACGAATTTGACGTATTGAGGACACAAATAACAGACTAAACATAGTTATAGTACGTTAGTAATATTATATATTCGTTGGTTATAGTGTTGACCCCCCTGCCCACTAAATTCAAATTCTATTAAGTTTCATTTTCAAGCTAGACGTACATATTGTGTACACATGTTTATTAAAAAAACTACGTGTTCACTTTAGGAATTAGTCCGAGAATCGTAAATCACAAACTTCGGATTCTATGTTCGATAGATTCAAAGATTCAAATCATTTATTTTATAGTAGGGGATCCCAAGTAAGGTCGACCTTCACCGAGCTGCTTATTGGATGAAAACTATTTTATATCCAATTAAATGTGTCAATAAATATATCGCAACTGGGTTGCCTAAAAAATTTCAGTCCAGGGTATAATTAATTAAGAATTTAAAAAAAATCCATCGTAACATGAACTCCGCTTTGTTAGAGTTCCGTTGACATCTTACTTAGTTCAAATTAGATTGGATGAGCTTGGGATGAGCGATTCAGGTCGCAAATTGCAATTGTGCTTATTTACCTACGATTTTATTATCCGTTAACTTTCTTTTGCCAAAAAATATAGAGCAGAAATACTTTCCTCAGCCAGGAAAGTATTTCTGGCAAAAAGCACTATTTATAGCATCCAATATAATTTGAACTACGATGTCAACTTGAACTACGATGTCAACTACACTGTAACAAATAGGAGTCCATGTTACAATGGTTTTTTTTAATTCTTAATTAATCATACCCTGGACTGAAATTTTTTAGGCAACCCACTTGCGATATATTTATTGACATATTTTATTGGATATAAAATAGTTTTCATCCAATAAGCAGCTCGGTGAAGGTCATTGTATGGCGGGATCCTAGACCATTATATGTAGGCCATTATTTGTTAGCTCTTATGAAATGTCAGTTAAAATAATATAGATAGTTCAACCGGTTTGCTGATTCCATATGGAGTGTTGAACTTGACCGTTCACCGTACAAACCTTGATTTTATAAAGAACAGATTATAAAAATCATAGATAACGAGAGAACTATTAAATAAAATAGACGATTAAAATAAATAGCCTATTAAAATATTAAATAAATTATTTTCTAAATTTTTAAGGTCACTGATTATCATTATAGTCCTCAGGTATAATATCACTGCAGTAAGGTACCTTTAGGATATTTTTAGGGTTCCGTACAAAAGGGTACGAAATGTAAAAACCTTATTATACTAAGACTGTCCGTCCGTCTGTCATCAGGCCTATATCTCCTGAACCATGGTAGTTGTATGATTTATTTCTTTTGCCGCTATACAAAGTCTAAAACGGAACCCTGTTACAGAGACTAAACTGTCTATCTGTCTGCCACCAGGCATTATCTCGTAAATCGTGATTGGCATTTGAAATTTTCACAGATGTATTTCTATTGCCGCTATAACAACAATAAAATAATAAAACAATAAATTTAGAATTTGGCGGGAAGAGGTGTTTATTTTACTTTAATATTCAGAATGTTTTGATAGGACGGAACCCGCAATGCGCGAAGCCTCGCACTTGACTAATTTGGTGATCGCGTGATGCCATTCCAGGGTTTTTTATATCATCATTACATTATGCATGGGGTTCCGTATCTTAAAAGAAAAGTAAGGGAAACCGTAAATAAGATTACTTTGTTGTCCGTCTGTCTGTCTGTCACGCCCCTATATTTCAGTAACTATTAAAGATATCAACATGAAATTTGGAATGGTTGTAGTTAATAATGGCTCCACATCATACTCATGGAGGAGAAGGGCGTTGCAATTTCAAAACAAAATGAGAAAACAATATTGAGTAGAGTTAGTATCATAAGAAACGACGTACTTGCGTAGTCTAGAACCGATGTTTATTTATTTTTTGCCTGTCTTTAAAAAAATATTATTCCACCCCCTTATTTCCGAATGAAAAATCTGAAATTTTTAAGATGTATATTTCACGGGAAAAATAAAATGAACTCTGTAGGTACAGTAAAAGAAAGTGATTATTATGGTGTTACTTTTTCTATAATAAGTAAGGAACCCTCGGTGCGCGAGTCCAACTCGCACTTGGCCGGTTTTATTTTTTATAAAAATCTCACTGACCCACGCAAATCTCGATGATGCAATCAAGTGTTGGTAGACAATAAGCATGCAACCGTCCAAGAGGCTGGCCTTCATAGTCCATAATATAGAAAAATCGCTGTGATGACGTGAAGATTACTTAGGTCAGGGCATGCAGAAGCTGTTCCGGTTCTGAATTTGAAGTACCCGGTTCTGAAACAAGCTTAGAACCGGATACCCGGTTTTTCTTGGTGCTTGGTTAAAAAGTGTTATTATTTTATTAAAAACACTTGGCCGATTTTATTTTTTTAGGTTTTTTGGTCGTTTAGGTACATCGTAATTGCAAAGAAAACTTATTGAATTGAACTATTGAGTGTAGGTACCTACTGCGACTAGACGCAATGCTATAATAATAATAGGTAGGTAAACTGTGCACATAATTGCTTAATTGATATACATAATTCAACCTGACCTACGAGCTATACCTGACCTTAACCGTGAATAAAAAACTAGTTAAGCGGGAGTTGTACTCCTGTGGTAAGGGTTTCGATTTTTAAATATGCTTTATTTTAATTACCTATGTTCTATGATAATAACATCCTAGATGAACCCATCCGAACATTTTACGTAAACCTTCTTCATACAAGAAAATGTAGAGCCATGTGTCGAAACTCCTGCGAAATACTGCGTAGGCTTACAGCTTACTACTGACGCCGGAGGGGGTTTTGCTCTCATAAACTGGCGACATTTTTTCGCGCGGTCCGCCGGGTCTATAGTATTGTGTCTTTGTCTATGTTACATGCTGTAGGGAATAGGGATCTATTCTGTGATGGGCTGTTAATTAATTATTATGAACTTCCAGCAAACAATATTAATTTTTATTCGCTTTTCTGACTCTACAAATTTCGGATTTTTGGTTCCGGAAAAGAGTTAATACCCAATACCACACACCATGGGCGTAGCCAGGTAAGCCAGGATTAGGTTTTCGGGGGGGGGTTCAAGAAAATGAAATGTAATAAAAATGTTAATGTATGTTTGAACAAAATAAAATCATATTAATTTAAAAAGAAATGTGAAAAATTCGATAAGTCTGAGAGCAGGTCGTAAGCTATTTTTTAGACGCGTTGGGCATGTCTGAGATGGGTAACCGTTACACAATGGAAACACGATTACCGTAACGGACACCTTTATAAAAGTATTTACTTATTTATTAACTTTTCATTTCTGATAGCACTCCCATGACAGTATTTTTTTCTTGTGCTATGTGGCCTTTCTTCCCAAAGGGGAAATATTGACTCTTTCCTGAGAAATGACCCAGAACAGTAGAGACGTCCATACGCACTATAAAGTGATCTGATCATACAATAGATCCATTTTCTGCATTTGAAGTAAAATAGGTAGGTACACAAATACCCAACCCTAAAAAAATTGCGAGTCAAAGGGTTCCGTACCATTATCTATAAAATTCAATCATATTATCTTAATCCATATCGAGCAAAATAAATAATATTGATTCGAGCTTCTAAATCATCACGAACTTAGCGAGATGATGCCCCAATATTACTCTACTTACCCTTCTAGTGCCGTCTCTGTGGCCGTCTCGTATGGTTGGCAAACATCATAGCAAAGTATTTGGATTTGAATCTTGGATACCGCTGCTCTGAATAGGTAAAGTACGGATGCTCTTTTTAAACTATTGGCGTAAGTTTCGAAGCCAAGAATTTTTTTGCGGCCAGGTCCTATGGCACTGCCACCTTCTCTTGCATTAGACTGGGTATAGGATAATATTACTCTACTAATAGTAGTAGAGTTATATTATCCTATACAAAGTTATCAGCTGTAAATCAAATCGATCTAGCTAGGATTCATTTTTAGAAAATGTCGAATTTACCAAAAAAAATAAAAATATGACTTCTGCTGCCATCAATTGGTCAGTAGTTAAACTACCGAGCGAAACTCGGTCACCCAGATATTTATCTATGAGGTAAATGGATTCTGCATCATAGACGCAAAACGGAGAAAAAAAATGTTTGTTTATGGTTTATTTTATTCTGTTTTTCAGTATTTGTTGTTTAGCAGTAACAAAAATACTTGGATCGTCTGTGAAAATTTCAACTGTCCATCACGGTTCAAAAGATACAGCCCGACCCCGGTGACAGTGTGATAAGTGCCCTACTAGATATTATATCATTTCATTTCATTTCATTGATATAATATCTAGTAGGGCAATTAGAAGATATAGGTTATTAATTTCGGCCGTTAGTAACAGGGTTTTACTTTTTGGGTAAATAACCCTAAAAGCATACATTAAGTAACTAGTCGCGTGACGCGACTCTCCACTTTCGACAACCGTCCGTGTTCAGTATTTAACAGTCAGCATCAAAACACGTCGCGTTGCGCGCACGGTTTTCGCTAGCTGGATTTTATCACGTTTTTATACAAAGTTATCGTGTTTATTTTTTGCACACTTTTTAGATAACACCGCAATGTCTGATATTCGTGTCTGATAGATATACTTTTTAATTTTTGTTTATACTGCTTAAATATTTAAAAAATATTTTTAAGACGTTATTTTAGTGCATGTGCGCATGGTATTATCACATAATGGTTTTAAAATGTTTAAAGACTTGAAGAAGAAATTTTAATTAATTTTATAGGCACTCTATCAGAAATATATTTATAGATAGTTCCATATAATATGGTGAGTGGTTATAATTAAACTAGTAATAGATTAGAGACTTCCGAAATTTCGATATCTTTCAAGGTAGAGTATGATTGCTATAGCTTAGAATCATATCAGGTTTTTTAGACCTAAGTAGGTCTAGACTACAGAATTGGACGTCAGAAACAAGTTTCAAGATTACTTCCGGGAAAGGAAATCATACCAAATTCGAAAGTCGTGACTATATTTTAAATAATAATTATTATTTATTGATACTTAGATATTACAGGCCATATCACACTAAAAATGTTTTATCATCATCGTAGGATTTTCAAACGGGACTCTATTACCTACTAAGACTCCACCGCGCCGCGCCGTCCGTCCGTCTGTCACCAGGCGGTATCTACAAATACCTACTAAAAAAGAGAATAAAAATATAAAGATTTCGACGAATTGAGAACCTCCTCCTTTTTTTGAAGTCGGTTAATAAATATTTTAGGGAGCTCCCATACAACAAACGTATGGAAATTGATCAAGATGAGACTTTTTTCGTAAAGAAGTAAATAATTATCTATCCGAAGCTTCGTATACCTGCTTCGGCCGTCGACATATCCATTGTTCCAGAATGCATCATGCCTGAATTTGCCTTATTAGAGTAATGTCAATGCATAATAATAAAAAAACCGGCCAAATTGGCAAACCGCAAACATAACTTTGTTTTTGGCGGTTTATTGTTATTACCAAAAAAAGTATACCTAATAGTTAGAGTTGATTTTATTTTTCCTGTAAAATATACGTTTACTTCTATTGATCATAATTATTTCAGATTTTTCGATTGGTAAACTTCGGAGATAAGGGGGGGGGGCGGTATTTTTTTCGACAGTTTGCCCAATAAATCGAAAACTATCAGACATAAAAATAAATAAAAATCGGTTTTAGAATACACAAGTAACGCCCTTTCATATGATACCCTACTCAATATTGTTATCTCATTTTGAAATTTTGAAGACCCGGTTATCCCCCCTTTTTAAACAAAAATAAAAAATATTTTAAATTTTTTTATGATTGCAATAACGTCGCGCTGCAATCACCTACAACTGTTCCAAATTTCAGGTCGATAGCTTTAATAGTTACTGAAATAATCGAGTGTGACAGACGGACGGACGGACGGACGGAGAAAGTCTCACCATAAGGGTTCCAGTTTTACCATTTTGGTATTGAACCCTAAAAAAAAAATCGATTTTCAATTCTTTATGATGCATGCCATTAATATCTACATATCGATATTTTTATTAGTATTTAATTAATATTCTGCATAATGCAGGGGCGGTTTGAACTTTGAACCCCCCGCTGGCTACGCCTATGCTAAGTACCTACTCATCCCAAATTTTGAAAATATAATCGAGTGTAATGGACGGACGGACGGAGAAACTTAGTATTATTGTTATTACATTTAATAGGGTTCAATTTTTACCCTTTAGGCAAGGAACCCTTTAACGTTTTTCTTGCTTCATCATACGAGTACGTACAAGCAATAAATATTTATAAACGGAAAAAAATCCACTAGTGTATTTGGGTTCCTATCCTACATAGGTACCTAGTACCTACTAACCTAATTTTGTTTCCTTTTAGGTGTGACACTTAAATTAAATAAATAAATAATTAATGCAAATTGTAAAAGAGTTCAAGACAGCATTGAGGCGCTGGTTCTACTTTTTTCTTGTAACTTGATGTTGATGACTTCTATTATGGTGAAATCCACAGCCCTACTATTAGGAAACAATATTATGTTTATCTGTGGGAACATCGTATTCAAAGCTAGGGTTGCCAAGTCGCCAAACATAATAGCCGGACGCCATTATTATTATTATTTTGTATCATTTATTTTAATTACAATTTAATAATATTTTAACAGTGTCCCTAAAATAAATAAAAAAACACGTTTAAAAATATTAAAAAATTGAGTCCACCACTGGTCGCGGAGCCTTAACGGCCCAAGCTACCGGTGGTCAGGGTTCAAGAGTGAGCAAGGGCGTCGCCAAGGGGGGGCAGGGAGGGGCAGCTGCCCCCTCCCCCTGGAGATTCTAAAAAAAGTTGCCAAATATAATGCAACCAATGTCCTAAGTCTTCGAGTTGATTTGCTTGAAGTTCTGGTAATTAAAAAAAATACGCTGTACACTTATTCAAATTCAAACTCATTTTTATTCTATTTTTCTAATAAATTACACATTGGACTCTGTGCTGTCACAGAATATATAAATATATAAAAGAAGAAACTGACTGACTGACTGACATATCAACGCACAGCCCAAACCGCTGGGTCTAGAGACTCCAAATTTGGCACACATGTTCCTTATGAATACGTCTTCTAGCCGCAACTACTGTACCTACCGATTTGGCTAAAATTTGGAATGGAGGTATATTATATCTTGCATTACCACATAGGCTACTTTTCATCCCGAAAAAATTCATGGTTCCCGTGGGATTAGTTAAAAACCGAAATTCACGCGGAAAAAAAATGTTCATGCTGCAAGTGCACAACCGATTTGACTGGAATTTGAAATGGAGATAGATTATATCCTGGGTCAATAAATAGGCTACTTTTAATCCCGGTTTTTGCAGGAAAAAAGAAAAACAGATATCCATACGCGAAAAATACTATTTCACGCCGTAATTACTGAACTGATATAGCTTAAATTCGGAATAAAGATAGATAATATCCTTGATTGATATAAAGGCTACTTTTCATCCCGGAAAAATCCATGGTTTTCGCGGGAAACCTGAAACATTGATGTTCATACGCGAAAAATACTACTTTACACTGTAATTACTGAACTGATATGACTGAAATTTGGAAAAAAGATAGATTTTATCCTGGATTAATATGTAGGCTACTTTTCATCTCGGAAAATTTCATGACTTCTACGAGTATGATCATAGTGAAAAACAGAAATCCACGCGGGAAAAATATTCGTTCACCCCGCAAGTACTGAACCGATTTAGCTCAAATTTGGAATGGAGATAAATTATATCCTGGATTAACACATAAGCTACATTTTATCCCGAAAAAATTCAAGGTTTCCGTGGGATTAGTTAAAAAACGAAATTCACGCGCAAAAAATTATTCACACCGCAACTACTGAATCGATTTGGAAAAATTCATGGTTTCTATGATAGAAGTGAAAAACAGATATCTACGCGGGAAAAATATTCCTTCACGCCTTACTTACTGAACTTGAGTGGCTGAAATGCGGAATGAAGTTAGATTTTATCCTGGATTAATACAAAGGCTATTTTTTATCCCAAAAATATCCATGGTTTCCGCGGGAAAACTTAAAAACGGATATGCACGCGGGAAAAATACTACTTCACGCTGTAATTACTGAACAGATATGACTGAAATTCAAAAAGGGGATAGGTCTTATCCTGGATTAATACATAGGCAAATTTTTATCCCGGGAAAATCCATGGTTTCTAAGAAAATAGTTAAATAGCAGATATTCATGTGAGAGAAATACTCCATCGTTACGTCACTTCCTATTCTATTATATATTATTATATCCTAAAATCAACTACTTTTTTCTCGGGTAAATCCATTGTTTTCGTAATAATAGGGAAAAACAGATATTCATGCGGGAGAAAATTTATTCCTTTACGCACAACTACTGAAAATTCTTGGTTTAAAGTTGAAATCAAGATAGATTTCATGTAAATTAACACAAAGGGTACTTTTTATTCCGGAAAATGGATGGTTCCCGTAGAATAGTTAAAACTAAAACTAAGCCGCGGGTATCTGCTAGTATATGTATATAGTACTAAGATACTGTTGTTATTACAATAGCTGTAGATGTAAGGCTCGTAGTACAAGTGAAAAGCTTCATGTGCTGTCGACTTTATCTACATTTCATACCTACTTTTCTCATTCATAGAGAAGAGAAAAGTATGAATTGTAGTAGGTAAAGTCAACTTGCCCCCCCCTGCGCCATCGGCTGGCGACGCCCTTGAGAGTGAGGAACCTCCTCACAATGCGTGCCGTTTCCAGGACCACTGCTTTCTGTATACGGCCCTTGATCCAACAGTTGAGCGAAAGCTTCTTAAGATGTTGGTCGAAGTTTTTCGCTATAAGACCGTTAACTGAAACGACTATCGGAACAATAATCGTCGAGTTCACACTCCACATGGCAATAATCTCATGAGCAAGGTCTAAGTACTTTGATAATTTTTCCTTCTCCGCTTTCATGAGATTCTCATCATGTGGAATGGTGATATCCACAATTATTGCACGTCGCGCCGAACGGTCAACTATCACTATGTCAGGTCTATTGGCAGCAATATACCTGTCAGTTATTTTGTATAGGTATTATTATTTGGGTAAAATGGCCGGACGCCATACTTACCCGTTAGTTAGGCCTATGTAAAATAAATATAAGAAGTACAGTACTTACAGAATCAGCGATGGCTGTCAAACCTATGGAGTGGAGGTACACTTTGCGCTGTGCCAGTATAATATCTACAATTCTGTTCAGCGTGAGTACTTACTCATTTACTTGTTGGTTGGTATTTGGATCGTGTATTGTTCTGCCAAACTACTTATTACCCGTTCGCAAAAAACCGCGAACCGCGCTCATCTGTTATTGGACAAGCGCGCATAGCGGTTGTATGAAGTGAGAAGAAAGTCATCGGCGCTGCCTGCGAATTTAAAACTACGTCGATTTCGTTTTCTTTTGCAATAAAATTGCTAACAAAGACTTATAAGCATCGATATAATGGTATATCGATGCTTATAAGTGATATCGGTGTCATTAGAGCTATAAACTTAGTCATAGGTAGACAGATAGTAAAAAGATAAAGCAGCAAACCTGCAAACATCTGTGAGCTTGAACTACCTTGAGCCCTCTATAGTACCTATTACTTACTTAGCTACAATTCTAGACCAAACAACAACAAACAAACGTATGCAACAAATCAAGCTATGCGTTAGCGCCCTAATTCTTCTTTTTAGTTCGTCTTGGTTGTGACACTACCGTACCCCCAGATAATTCACAGGGTGAATCGAATGTACTTAACACTTACTTAGCTTTCTTTATGAATGGGTGCAAAAGTACCAGTTAGTGATATTATTAAGTATGTAGTTACCACCCAGCTGATCTCAAAACTATGAAGTAAAATCAAGTACTTAACTAACAATAGTAGGCACGTACATTACCTGTAGCTATAGTTTAGTTATACGTTATTTATATAAATTTTTTTTCAGGACAATGCACACAGACCACTGTCACGCACACTACCTAGGCTGCTGTGTGTACGACATGCGCACACGCATCAGATCACCAAAAATCTTTTTTATATTACCAACGACGAAATGAAAATCGACACTGACCTCAAAACTATGAAGTTAGTAAAATCAAGCAACTTAAGTATTTAGTACCTAAATATTATTAATCGTTTGACCTTAGTAATTCGGTAGATACGTAAGTCCTAACCTTGAGACTTCAATTTTAAAGTATTTATTTTTTATGATATTTATTAAATAAATTATACCTATTACTTACTTATTGCTTAAAATCAAGTATTCATTTCAGAGTTCCATGTTTGTCTGTCACAGCTGACGATTCACACATACACTCAGCTATTTTAAAGTATACTTATAGTAGCTATCTTTTAGCAAAAGTGATTCTTACCACTTTACTTCTTTTTGTAGCAGGCATATGGAACCTTTCGGGACGCGTTTCAGACCCGCACTTGGCCGGTTTATTTTATAAAATTTCAAACTTCCCTGGTTCAATGTCTAATATTATAATCTGGTTATGATGGCTAAGGCAGCTGATCCTCAAACCAAAATATGCATTAATTGAGGCTTTTATTCCATCGCCTCGTATGCGATAAGCATCTATAGATAGTTCTATCCATAAAGATGCGCCCACTTCTTTCCGACCACTTAAAGACAATACTGCTATCCCGCTTACTCCTGCAGAATCGCATGGAACAAAAAGCGATTGTCAAGTAAGAAGTGGGGCGCGACTTTGTGGGTTGAATTATCTATACGTACCTACACGATGTTCCATTCATTGCAGTTTCTTGGTTCTCCATCCCCAGGTTAAGCAAGCCGCCGAACAGACCGCTGTGTATAATGCTCAGCTGGCTGCTGTCGACCAAGAAGCAGCTGATGAAGTACACCAACATCTACCTGGAGGAGGGGCTGGACGTGCTGCAGGTGACCTGCGAGCCGTGGCAGCTGCTGTGGCCGGTGCGCGGCGCGAAGGTACGATATATAATCTGCTATAATAATTGTCGTTTAAGCCGATGGACGTACCCTGCTGGATATAATATCTCTCTCTCCAGTTGGTCCTTCATTTCTGGAAATCGTGGTCCTGGGGATTTAGTTACCTCGCACGGATTAAGTTCTTCCACCGGGTTTTATCGCCAGTCTTGCATCCGTGGGAAATTTACACTTAGAGCCCCTCAGATCCTTTGCCCTCGGTGCTGCCCATGACAATAAGCTTTTTTAAGCTATCTCGGACACATGCGACATGGCGACGCGTCGCATGTGTCCGAAATATAGGAGAGCAGGCGTTGGTAACATATGGAGGAAAGTCACGGTTTCATACCTAACTGCAAGGCCTCCTGGAATGACAGCCGAATACCATCTTGTGCCTGAAGCTAGCCTAATAGCTAGCTTCAGGCACAAGATGAGGATGATGACATAAAGGGTGTAGCGGGGAATCCCGCTACTCCCTTTATGTTCTCCGTTCACCTAGTTAGGGGTCTGCCTATACTGTGCTTTCCGGTGCCTAATCGCTATTCCAACATCTTGGGTAACCAAAGTTCATGGGTCCTACGGTGGGTCCTATGGGTCACTTTGGTTTTTTGCGGGTCGCCTCGTTTCTGATTCGATCGCACAAAGATACTTCGAGCACTCTCCATCGCTCGCTGTGCATCTGAGATGGGCCTGAAAATAATATTCCCCAATTTAAAGTATTTTTTTAATTTTCAACTTTTATGCAGGTTATCGCTAGGGACTTGCTGCAGCTGATGTACGCCAACGACGCCACATACACGGTGCACGGGTTCTCAGTGGGCGGCTACGTATGGTCTGAAGCCATGGTCCACGCCATGACTGACAAACAGAAGTGAGTTACACTACAGCTGATGTACGCCAACGACGCCACATAAGTACACGGTGCCATGGGTTCTCAGTGGGCGGCTACGTGTGGTCTGATTAAGCCATGGTCCACGCCATGACTGACAAACAGAAGTGAGTTACACTATAGCTGATGTACGCCTACGACGGCACATACACGGAGCAAGGGTTCTCAGTGGGTGGCTACGTGTGTTCTGAAGCCATGGTCCGCGCCATGACTGACAAACATAAGTGAGTTACCTACACTATAGCTGATGTACGCCAACGACGTTTATAGACGAAGCACGGGTTCTCAGTGGGTGGCTACTGGCTACGTATGATCTGAAGCCATGGTCCACGCCATGACTGACAAACAGAAGTGAGTTACCTACACTATAACCCTCGTATACACTATAACATATTTGGAATCCTCGTAAACTTACTTAGTTTTAAGTCGACTTGTAGTTATCACCATTCTTATGCAAGAAATGTCATACCGACGTTCGTAAGAGCCTGTATGTTAGGCCTATGTGAAATAAAGATATTTTGATTTTGATTTGATTTTGATATAGCTGATTACGCCAACGACGCCACATACACGGAGCACGGGTTCTCAGTGGGTTTCGTGTGGTCTAAAGCCACGGTCCTTGTTATGACTGACAAACCGAAGGCAGTTACAGTTTAGATTAGAAGGATGTACGCGAATGACGACACATACACGTAAGACGGTGCACGGTTCTTAGTGCCGTGTGCAGCTACAAGTGGTCTGAAGTTATAGTCCACGCCATGACGGACAAACAAAAGTTTACCTAATATACTCGTACGTCATATGGTCATATGGTCATATGGTGTCTATTGGCGATGGATAATATATTTAATACGTAATGTGGCAGGTACCAGCCAGTCTTGGACCGTGTAGCGGCGCAGGTGTGGGACTCCGTGGCCGACATCACCGAGGTGTCGGTGGGCGTGCCGCTCGCGCTCTTCCCGCACAACAAACCCGCACAGAAAATCACCAAGGGGCTCATCCTGTAAGTGGATACGAAGGAAGTACTCAAAAGGACCAATAAAACAATGTTTTCAACAATCCATTGTATTTTGTTTATCCATTCGGGGTTTGGGCCTATAAGCTGCGATCTCAGATTTGGATACATCGTCGTAACCTCAAATCAACACAAATTGTTATGCAGATTACTTTACCTGTAACAAATAAAAGTTTCTGCATAAATACGCGGTGTCCTCAAGGGCGGGCCTTGAATATTTTTCTGTGGGGGAGCGCTAGAGGCAAATGAAGAGTTACTTAAACGTCTGGCGGCACATACTCCGTAGTCCGTGCCCTTTCCTAAATCCACTTATGAGTTATGACCGTCCAACAGCGCGTACCTCAAGGCACTGTACAACGTCGGGCCGGTGCACTACGAGCGCGCGTGCGAGATGTACTACGCGTCGCCGTGCCGCGCGCCGGCGCTGTTCCTGCTGTCCAGCACCGACCCCGTGGGCAACGAGCGCAGGATCCGCCGCGCCGTCGACTTGTGGATGCAGATGGGCATCGAGGTATGACCGTCCAACAGCGCGTACCTCAAGGCGCTGTACAACGTCGGGCCGGTGCACTACGAGCGCGCGTGCGAGATGTACTACGCGTCGCCGTGCCGCGCGCCGGCGCTGTTCCTGCTGTCCAGCACCGACCCCGTGGGCAACGAGCGCAGGATCCGCCGCGCCGTTGACTTGTGGATGCAGATGGGCATCGAGGTATGTCCGTCCAACAGCGCGTACCTCAAGGCGCTGTACAACGTCGGGCCGGTGCACTACGAGCGCGCGTGCGAGATGTACTACGCGTCGCCGTGCCGCGCGCCGGCGCTGTTCCTGCTGTCCAGCACCGACCCCGTGGGCAACGAGCGCAGGATCCGCCGCGCCGTCGACTTGTGGATGCAGATGGGCATCGAGGTATGACCGTCCAACAGCGCGTAGTTGTCCAAGTCCTATTCTCAGACCTACCGAATATTGAAGGAGTCTTGTTACAAATTGCAGATATCCGCCCTTGGTTAGGAAAAAAAATATCCTTGTCCCTTGTCTACCTAATTATGAAGGTGTTCATATTCGCAGTGCACGTGGCAGTGCTGGGCGCGCTCGCCGCACGTACAGCACTACCTGAAGCACCCGCAAGAGTACGAAGCGCTGGTTCGCACGCACATCAGAAGCAACGTCCCAGCGCTTCAGTCCGCAGCGCTGCCACAGACGCCGAGCTAGCGGCATGAATCCGAGCTACGGTCTGCCCGACGTTATAGATACATATAGAGACAATAAAAACATCAATGGTGCTAATTCTGTTATACAAATTCTCTTATACAGGACGATATAAATAATACCATATTGCTCTCGGCCTGTAGTTGCTTAGATTAAAACTAACAACTTGTTCAACAACAACAAAGCAAACAACAAACAACATCAAACAAACTACAACAACTTTGTTCAACAGGCAAAAGCCTGGAATACCCTCCCAGGCTATGTCTTTCCCGCCACTTACAACTTGGGCGCCTTTAAATCAAGAGTGAATAGGCATCTCCTTTTTTTATCGCTGGGGAATGCATTTACGCATCCCGCCCCGGGCAGTGCAATGGGGCGGGTATGTGGGACTCGCTGGCCGAGAGGCGGCCAGAATACCCACTAAACCCCAGCGGAGCCCTCTGCGCCTTCGCACGCTACTATGACGCCCCGGCGAGTAGGCATCTCCTAGGCAAGCGCGTTGACAAGCTGTGATCACAGTCAAGCACTAGCCTATACAGTTAAAAAAATGCAGTCAAGAATGGTGCCAAGATTAGGTACATCGTGACAAGTTCACTTACTATGAAGTGAGATTGAAGTCAAACATAATATACTTACTTTAACAAACTTGTTACCTACCTAAATACCTTTCAAGATTTTACTATTATATTAAAATATGGGAATCAGTTTAAAAAAAACCTTTTGTTGGAATATTTTTAATAATAATAAGAATATACACATATTTTTAAAACAACTAGTTTTATTTATTTACAATAAATCATTATTGAATTTCCTTTTCTTGTTTCTTTTGCCGATTTTATTTTTATTGATCTTCTGCTTGGGTTGTTTTATCCGTTCGCGCGCCGCCATTTTGAATCTCTGACTCCTTTTGCTCATCTTCTTCTCTTGCTTGACATTTTGTCTATGGATGTCAGCTTGAGCCTTTAGTTTATGGTTACTTCGCATTTTGTGTTGGCTACCCTCTTTCGCTGTTAGTCCCGCGTATTCCAAATCGTCCATTGGTTTCCTTACAAATTTTCCAGTACTTTCGCCGTTTATATTGTTTTGTTTATTATTTTTCTTTCCGAATCTATTTTGTTTATTCTTTCTAAATTCGTATTGTTCGTTATTTTTATTGTTTTCGTTGTCTTCTTTGTTTTTGTCGAAGCGCCCTTTTTTCATATAGCTCTCGTCTGGCGCTGAGTTATGTTTTCTCTTTCTGTTTTTCCTTGTTTTTTCCTGTTCTGCATCTTTCTTTGCTAACGGGTTGTTTGCTATCGACTTCTCTAATCTTTTCTTTCTAGCGTTTAGAGCAGTTCTGTCTTCTATTGAGAAAGATACAATAGGTCTCTGTAAAAAAATGATACGTTTTAGCAGGTAGTTCTGGCAGACATTAAAAAACAGCCATAGCAATTCCACGTCACTGTATACAAATTTTCGTTTTGCAATACAAAAATTGAGTAAAATACCGTATTGTCGCTGTATCATTCCCTCATATTTTTGGATTTTTTTCCTATCTGGATATAGTACAAGCGATCAACAGGTGTCTATGACAATGTATATGGATGAAAACGTATATGGCTAAGAACGTAGTTAACGTGAAATCAACGAGTCTGTTAAAGTGTCGCGTTAAAGAAATTAGTCCGAGATTTGCGAGTTACTCACTTCAAACTCGATACTCGGACTAATTTCATAGGAAAGACATTTTCATGCAAGGATTTTGATATAAACACGTGAAGACAATACTGGAATTCCCACAATTTGACTGCCAAAAGCCAATTATGTGTTATTAGCTTAAAAATCGCGAAAAACTACAAAAAAATTGAATTTCGCGGGCACACCCCCCTTAAGGCTTCGGCCGGCTACCGCCGAGCGATTACGATTCAGAGACGCAATTAAAACTTGTACTCACATTGTTGGCGTCGAATATGTCCGGGTTGTTGTTGAGCTTGCGCAGGCACGCGAGCGCGTCCTCGTGCCGCGTGAACATCACGAACCCGTAGCCCTTCGACCTGCCAAGCGACAATGAACCTTTTGTTCATAGTTATTAAAGGCAATGTTGCTCCAAAAATTAAAAAAAAATTGCGACGTCCATTTCTCTACAGCTACAACGTTTAACGTTAATGATCCAAATTAAAAATTAACCCGTTAATTCATAAACCTACCGTTTCATTCAGTCAACGTCCGTGCATTACGAGAGCACGGAGGTACCTACGATGTAAAAGGGAGAGCGGGCGATGACAGAATTAAACAGTAAAAGCCAACCACTCTCACGTACGACGACTCAGATAAGACGAAGCACATTGTCGTCGTAGTTCTGCGGTATTCGTTGCGACAACAATACTCACGGATGCTTTCCATCCCTGCCCAGCGGCGCTCTCAGATCCCTCATGACCCTCGCTTCAGTGACGACAGCACGCGAGCCGACAGCTCGCACGCAGATACGACGCAACGCATTGTCGTCGTAGTTCTGCGGTATTCGTTGCGACAAAATACTCACGGATGCTTTCCATCCCTGCCCAGCGGCGCTCTCAGATCCCTCATGACCCTCGCTTCAGTGACGACAGCACGCGAGCCGACAGCTCGCACGCAGATACGACGCAACGCATTGTCGTCGTAGTTCTGCGGTATTCGTTGCGACAAAATACTCACGGATGCTTTCCATCCCTGCCCAGCGGCGCTCTCAGATCCCTCATGACCCTCGCTTCAGTGACGACAGCACGCGAGCCGACAGCTCGCACGCAGATACGACGCAACGCATTGTCGTCGTAGTTCTGCGGTATTCGTTGCGACAAAATACTCACGGATGCTTTCCATCCCTGCCCAGCGGCGCTCTCAGATCCCTCATGACCCTCGCTTCAGTGACGACAGCACGCGAGCCGACAGCTCGCACGCAGATACGACGCAACGCGTTATCGTCGTAATTGGGCGGTAGGTTGGATACGACGATCCGGTAGCGGGATACGAATCTGTTGAAAAATTAATAATATATGATTTCGCGGACAGAGTCGTTGATTTCGCCTTAATAAGTTAATCCTATACCTTTAAACGAGCAATTCTTGTATATATATATATATATTTCTATATAATCTGGATCTCGGAAACGGCTCGAACGATTTTCATGAAATTTAGTATACAGGTGGTTTTGGGGGCGATAAATCGATCTACCTAGGATTCATTTTTAGAAAATGTCGAATTTACCAAGAAAAAAAAAAGACTCCTGCTGCCATCTATTGGTGGATGCCATCTATTGGTGGATATCTGGGTGACCGAGCTTCGCTCAGTCACCCAGATATTTAAAATTATTACAATTTTATTATAACTCAATCGAAAGTTTGCCTATTCAAATATGCAGAGGTAATGTCGAATTTACCAAAAAAAAAATGACTCCTGCTGCCATCTATTGGTTAGTAGTTAAACTACCGAGCGAAGCTCGGTCACCCAGATATTAATAATTATAAACGAATGTAACCTGTTCAAGTTCTTGAGCATCTGCGTCTTGCTGCGCTCGAGCGCGAGGCGCTTGGCCATGTCGGACGCGGACACGCCCACCGCCGCCTTCGTGCCCGCCACTATCACTGCAGTGTAAAACTCACATTATAGCAAACAAAAATATACGGGACTATCTATCTAGCAAGTATAGTGAGTTCAATCTACGAAGACACGCTCTACTCCTTCCCGAGTTCCTAGGATTTGCATAAAACAATATTATTTTCATGAAATCTTCGTGAATCTAACATACTTAATATAATAACTATCTAATATAATCATTTGAAAAATGGTGTGAATATCGAATTTGACGTGAGTAACTCATAAAATAGTCGATTCTCGGATATATTTCCAAAAGGTTCTTTTTAAACAAAGATTCTTTTACATATATCAAACACGTGAATATTATTACGATACTGCTATTCTCGCAATGTTTTAATTCTGAAAAGTATGTTCATTACAAATTACGTAGCAAAATTGCATTTGTTGAACTATGAAAAAATACGAAAATAGTAGTTCAGAATTATGAAATGCTGTAATAAGATGGCAGAACCTCAAGCATGCAGGTTTTTATTTTTCAGGGTTCATATTTACAGTTGACTAAAGTAAATAGCAGCACTGGGAAATTGTCATCAGACAGACAAAAGAATTTATACCAACCTCCTTCCTTGACCAGGTAAAGGTTCCTGTTGTCCTTGGGCTGCTTCTTGTCGCCCTTCTGCAGGTTCTCCCTCTTGAGAGCTGGTTTGACAACCACCACCTGTCCTTCCAGGCGAAGCTGATCTGCTGGCAGCGCCAGGAATCTGTCCGCGTCGTCCTTGTTCTGTCAGGCAAAATTAGCACTTTGTTAATGATCTATCTAAGAACCTCCCTAAATGAGTATTTTCATTTTTGAAATAAAAGCCTCTTATGGCGCGTTCAGCATTTTTCGAGATGAGAAAAAAACATTGAACTGGACAACATTGTAACTGAGAACCATCCAGAACTAAATCAAACTCATTTTTTTATTTGAATAAAAAAAATGTCAGTGGCACTCTGGGAACATATAACAATAGAATCCCTATACCTGTAAACGAGCAATTCTTACAAACTTTCTATACATATATTCTAACAAAAAAATACTCCTGCTGTCATCTATTGGTGGATAGATATACTACTGAGCGAAGCTCGGTCACCCAGATACCAAATTATTACAATTTTATTATAACTACAATCGAAAGTTTGGCTATTCAAATTATTATGCAGAGGTATGGTAGCATGGTGTGTGGTAATTTTGGCGCGAGTTCAATGGGGTATCGTGGACGTTCGGGGGTTGCGCTTCAAATCGGCACAATAAAAGAACTGTCAGATGTATGGAATCATAAATCCAGAGATATAGAGATCAGTGGGTATTGGTAACTAGGATAACAAGTTGAATGGATTTTTTTACCCATCTCAAAAATACCCAATGCATTTAAAGAAGTTTTAAATATAACAGATGACTAACAACTCACCACAAACTTAACAAACCCGGATCCCTTGGAGTGCTCAGTGAGCTTGTCCACACAGATCAGAGCGTACTTGACGGGGCCTGTTTTCTCAGCGAATGCTCGCAACAGTTCATCGTCCACACTGAAGGGTATGTTCGTGAGGAACACAGTGCAGCCATCCTCAGCGTCATTTAGTTTCTTCCTGATATAAATGACATTTTTTTTTTACGCTATACAAGTTAGTACTTGACTGCGATCTCACCTGATGGTAAGTGATGATGCAGTCGAAGATGTTAGCGTACTAACTTGGAAGGGGTAAGTTATGTCACCCCAACGGTTTCTACACAGCATCGTACCGGAACGCTAAATCGCTTGGCGGTACGTCTTTGCTGGTAGGGTGGTAACTAGCCGTGGCCAAAGCCTCTCACCAGACCAGACCTCAGCCAAGTTAGAAATTATAAAATTCCAAAGTGGCCCGTGGCGGGAATCGAACCTGCGACCTCCCACTCGAATCCGAGCGTGCGTCCCCTACGCCACGGAGGTCGTCTAGATCTACAGTAGATCTACAGTACAGTCTAGATTTACAGTATAAACTCCATACAGTGAACTCTATGACAGAATACCATAAGCTTATGGTACAGAAGATTCAGTCTGTGAAATATTTTGTATAAATAGCGCGGACACAATAAGAATAATGTGCAATACCCTGTGATGCCATGGGAATACAGGAAAATCTTCCTTATTCCTTGTCTGCATCACGGAGAGAACTTCTGTGAAAAATTTCTTATTTCTAAGATCAAGGGTTTGGACTGACTAGTTGAGTCAGTGAATTAATGTACATCAGGACTTTCGTATTATATAAAAATAGTCAAGATTAATAATATACAATAATTATACATATAGAAAACTACTACCTTGGAAATTCTGGCTGCGTACTAGTAACACTCTTCTCATCGTCATCGTTTTCATCTTCATCACCAGACTCTTCACTTTCCTCTTCATCACCACTTTCATCACCGTCGCTATCATCATCATCTTCATCTTCCGATTTTACTTTCTCATCATCGTCTGAATCAGATCCATCTTCAGACTCACCTATAATGAAATAAGATTATCTAATATACTAGTAATAGAACTCATAATACACTAAGACTAGCAAGATGCCCACAGCTTCGATGGTATGAATTTTGGTTTTTCACGAATCCCGCAGGAACCTTATAACCGCTAACTTTGGAATTCACATGTTAATAAATAAATTGTAGGAGTTAATGTGGAGACCGTAGTCTATAAAATTTGTATTTGAATTATCCTGGTACAGGATACAATTGGTCATTATCCTTTCAGCCAAATCGGTCAGGCATGGAGTAACAAAGACCACACAGCACTCGGACAGAATTATGAGAATATCATGATTTTTTACTATAGTAATATAATTATTATTTTGAAGCTCTTGAACAGTGCAACAAAACATTTTTTTAACCATCTTTTACTCGGGAGGCTGATGTCAGGAGTAGTGGTTCATATAACCCGATTTCCACTGACTTTGCACATCCATGCTACGAGTGACTGTTTGAAATATCAAATAAATTAATATTAATTAATATTCTGGTGTCCAAAAATTTAAAGTTTGAGTTCAGTCACTGAACTAAAAAATTTTGGCTTATTTATTTTTTCCTATTCTTAAAGAATGAACTCACTTTTAACCTCATCCTTGACGTCTTCAGTGGATATGTTGATGGGAGTGTCATCGTCGCTGTCCGACTCCTCCTTCTTGATGTGTTCCTCCATCTCTATCTGTTTGCTGACAATGTGCTGCATGTACTGGTTCTTGGGGACTGCCCAATCCACTGATATTGGTCTACCTACAAATAAAGACACAAAACCTGCTGAAACAGAAGTGTTTTTTGTGTTTTCAAATTTCCTAGCTCATTATGTTGTTAATACACGCGTAGCGTGTCGCAAATACGCGGACGTGAAGTGAGCCGCATAATAAAAATTAGCGCCAGTGTTAGCGCCACAGGCAAAGATGAACTGTAAAATGAACTTATACAGTTCATACTAGTAGATTGTTACACAAGGGACGTAAGTAAGCTATTACAGAACAAGATCCAATTTGGTGCCAGTGCGAGCGCAGCTCGCATAGGGCGCTAATGCATCGCGTGCACCCGAGATATTTAGTCACACGAGCGAGCGCAGCGAGCGAGGGTGAATATAGTTCGAGGGTGTAATAGCTACTTGCAACCGAGGTAAGCATTCTACTTTATATCATTCTTCTTAAAAATAAAAAATAAAAAAAAATAATAAAAAAAGAATAATAATAAAAAAAAAAAATAAAAAATAAAAAAAAAAAAAAAAATCAAGCATAGGGCGACGTAAAGTTGCCCTTGAACTGTAATGTGAACATTACAATTCAAGCATGTTGCCTTGAATTGCAAACACCAACTTACAAGGAGACTTTCCACCATAGTAATCCATATTTACTGAGCAAGTATGATATAATAGTAGATTGTTACACAAGGGACGTAAGTAAGCTATTACAGAACAAGATCCAATTTGGCGCCAGTGCGAGCGCAGCTCGCATAGGGCGCTAATGGATCGCGTGCACCCGAGATATTTAGTCACACGAGCGAGCGCAGCGAGCGAGGGTGAATATAGGTCGAGGGTGTAATAGCTACTTGCAACCGAGGTAAGCATTCTACTTTATATCATTCTTGCGAGGTAAATAAAACATTGGTAATGCAAAATTAAATTTTAATTAGAATAATTAGCAAATTTCGAGAAAAAAAAATATAAAAAATATAAAAAAAAATAAAAAAATAAAAAATAAAAATAAAAATAATAATAAAAAAAAATAAAAAAAATAATAAAAAAAAATAAAAATAAATAAAAAATAAAAAAAATTAAAAATAAAAAAAATAAAAAAATTAAAAAAAAAATAAAAAATAAAATAATAAAATAAAAAAAAAAATAATAATAAAAAAAAAATGAAAAAATAAAGAAAAATAAAAAAATGTAATGTAAAATATAAAAAAATAATAAAAAAAATAATAAAAAATAATAAAACTAATAAAAAAAAAAAAAGAAAAATAAAAAAATGTAATGAAAAATAAAAAAATAATAAAGAGAAAATAAAATAAATAAAAAAAATCAAGCATAGTGCGACCTAATGTTGCCCTTGAACTGTAATGTGAACATTACAATTCAAGCATAGTGCGATGTAATGTTGCCTTGAATTGCAAACACCAACTTACAAGGAGACTTTCCACCATAGTAATCCATAGTTACTGAGCAAGTATGATATAAAATATATTATGAGCTCTTTCGAGTCACAAGATGAGTGCCTGCAAAATAAGCATGCTGCAAGTGTCTGCAAAAGGGTAAAGGACATTGGGGAGCCAAACTTTTTTAAACTTATCAACTGTTTGCTTTGTATTTTCAGATTGAATGTTTCTAATATCATCTCAACCCCTTTTTACGTCCCACTGCTGGGCACAGGTCTCCTCTCAGACTGAAAGGGGTTTGGCCATAGCCCACCACACTGGCCAAGTGCGGGTTGGCGGGCTTCACACACCATCGAGAACATTTTTGTGAACTCTCAGGCATGCAGGTTTCCTCACGATGTTTTCCTTCACCGCTAAGCAAGTGATATTTAGTTTCCTAAACCGCACATAACTCGGAAAAGTCAGAGGAGCGTGCCCAGGATTCGAACCCGCGACCTCCTTCTTCTTCTTTCTTCTTCTTTCTTCTGGACCTTTTCCGCACTTGGAGTTGTCTTCCGTTGTACGTGGGACCTCCTTATAAGAGGCAGAGGTCAGAACCACTGAGCTATCACTGCTTAAGATTGAATGTTTCTAATATAGGTACTCATATTGTTCAATTTACAAAGCGCTACATGAATGAAATGAATGAAAAAACATATTCTAAGAAACCACAATAATACTCTGATTATAGTTATCACCGTGCAGTGTGCATATACAAATCATTGGACATTGTGTAACAAGTATTGCTATGACCATTTTGTCCCACTAAAATGAAGAGTTATCACCATCAACATTCAGTTATTGTAGCTAAATAATTATTGTTGTAAATTATACTTACCCAAAAATGGTTTCATATTAGTATTGGCCAATGCGTTTTTCGCCATCTGCACATTCTTAAACAACACAAACCCACAGCCCACCATCTTGCCGTTAGGTTTCTTCAACAGGGTGACTTCTTGTACAGTTCCGTATGGCTCAAAGTGTTCCTTCAACGTTTCTTCGGTGGCCTTAAAGGATATGTTCCGGATGATAAGCCGAGCTTTCCTGTTTAACCTGATATCATTTTTATTTTCTTTTTTCACATCGTTTTCTTCTTTCTTTATTTTCTTGTCTTCTGCTTCATCCTCACCTGAAATTATTGTCACAGTAAATATTTGTAAAATTATAGTTACACAAAGTCATTTTTGTGACTGACACAAAGTAGTATGAGGTGGATTGCAGTTTTGTATGGCAAAGTATTTTTTGTTGAAATCATTTGGCAAAGTTCCTAAAAATTAAATCCTTCCTTCCTATTGCGCCATGCTGTTAAAAACTAACACTATATTGTAAAATAACTCACTTTTAATCTCAGCCTTAGTATCATTGGAGGAAGCATCCAAATTGAAATATCTTTGGTTTTGCCCATTTTTACTCTGTTCTTCATTATATTTGTGTTTTGGTACAGCCCAAGAAACAAATATGGGGCGACCTGTAATACAAATAAAATCAATCAAACTATGTTTATTTAAGAAAGAAATTTAGTTCTGAATTACACTTGTGACATAATTAAAAACATTTATATAAGGGACAAGCAAGATAACTTAGGTTGTGGGTGCAATTCACTGAGAAGAGTCAAAGAAACAAACTAAGCAGAGTATTATATTTTTAGTTATCACTTATAACTTACTCATAGTGTCAATTAATTAATTAACCTAGCTGTAATTAAACCAAAATTAGGTGCTTACCTAAAAAAGGTTTTTTATTTGTCCCAACCAATGCCTTTTTGGCCATAGGAACATGCGTATAATGAACGAACGCGGATCCTACGAGCTTCCCGTCCGGTTTCTTTAATAACTTAATCTCTTCAACAGTGCCATACTGAGAGAAATGCTCTTTGAGACTTTCTTCTGTAGCTTTGAAAGACAGGTTTTTTATTATCAATCTGGCGTTTTTATTAACTCCATCCTTATATTTTGTGTTGGATTCAGTATCCATGTTGTCGTCTTCATTAATTTTCATGCAAAATTTATGAAATTTGTAAAATTATAAACATGTATAACCCAACTTTGTAGCACGTGTGTTTAAATCAATTATTGTACTAACTATTGGAAAAATTAGAAACTACCTTGATTATTTTACTACGTTACAAGTGCAAATAGATCATTTAACATTTACAAATAAGAAATATCTTGGAAATATCAAGAAACATTGCAATTTTTCACTCGTTGTTTATTTTTGAGGATATGACATTTTTGATTTTGAAAATTTGTCACTGTCATTTGTCAATGTCATTTACATTTTAATCACAGATTACTATATATCACTGGCGTTCACAATGTCCAACATACAAAAACCGTAATCGAATCGGTAGTTAACAAAAAAAAGTACCTACAATACAACCCTATTCGTCTCAGCTGACTGTCAATTGTCAACTGTCAAATTAAATTTAGATTAACAATCATCAAACAATCATGTTCCTGGGTCTGTGACAATCATTGACAATTAATTACAATACAAAATATTTTGATTTTGAGATTTGCATTTTGCAATTTTAAAATGAATACCAATAATTTATTTCGCATTTTAAGCCGGCCAGTGTTTATAAATATTATGTGTAAACGACTCAAAGGATACAAAATAGTTAAGCGCCCTGATCCGAACATGTTAAAAATGCCTAACCTAGCAGACGCACCAAGTATTATGACGATAATTAAAGAGAAATTACGTCTAAACGGACCTTTGACTGTTGCTGAATACATGCACATAGTTATCACAAGTCCTACAGAAGGTTATTGCTTTCTTTTTTATTTAGTCAAGACCCCAAAAGGTTGTAAACTGAACCTGATAAGCACATTTTCATGTAGATATCTTCTAAGGCTAACTAACTTCTACGGTTTTGGTTACCGTTAGGACAAGTACCTAGTTTGAAAGCTGTGGATCATGTAATTTTGACAAAACATTAAAAATGTTTATGTCCCGGGGTAAGGTCCAGTTTCCACCAAAGCTGAACGAAACGAGATGCGCTACGAAGCTGTCTGGTTATTTCCACTAAAGCAGATGAGTAGCGGAGATGGGACCTGTGTGTAGCGTTAGTCACTCTACTCCGCTGGATCCATTTCCACCTAAGATAAGCAGAGAGGAGACGTGGAAATAACTAATTCTGATTTGTTATTCAAAACTCATCTCTCCTCTTTGCTTTGGTGGAAACTGGGCCTAAACATTTAATATGTGTATTTAATTTTTATTATTATTTTTATTTTTAGGTTATTACGAGAAAAAAGACACAATAGGTGAAACTGGTGATTTTGTGACATCTCCTGAAATCAGTCAGTTATTTGGTGAAATGTTAGCTATATGGTTTTATGCTGAAACACAGAAGATGTGCCCTGGAAAACCTTTACAGATTGTTGAGTTGGGCCCAGGGAAAGGAACACTTTTGATAGATATCTTGAGGGTAAATAAAGGTGCAATTCTTATTTTGTCAATAAAATACATTATGTGCTTTATTACTCATTTACATAAAAGTTATCTTTAGGTACTAATCTTGTGAAGAATTTAGTACATTTATTGCAAGAAAACCATTGTACAGACTTGGCACTCTACATGGAAATGTGTATATTTTTGTAAATGTTTATGTTGATAGATGTTGTATAATGTATTACTAACTTTAGGTGCTCAACCGTTATGGTTATAAGCCTCCAGATCTGAGCCTTCACCTTGTAGAAATATCCTCAACTATGCAGCTGGTACAAGCCAACAGACTGTGTGCATCACACAATGAAATGGATCTGGACAGTCCCCATAACCGTGAGGTAACATTCAATTAAAAATACCTATATTCAGATGTTTGTTTTCATAATCTTAAGCTTAATAAAAATTAATAATGCTTGTTAATAAAGCAAAAACAAAGCTCAACTTTTTTTTAAACATTCTGTGCACAAATAAATAATTATTACAATTACTATGTTTCAGGGTGAGACAGCCAGTGGTATTAAAGTATACTGGTACAATGATCTTAAGAAGGTGCCAAATAATTTTTCTTGGTACATTGCTCATGAATTTTTTGATGTTCTTCCTATTCATAAGTTTGAAGTGAGTAAAATTTTTGTTTATTATCAATATTTAGTATCAATAACAGGGGTTGAAACAGATTTCGGTGTCAAAAATACTGATTTACTGACCAACATTTTCAAAATTACTGACCATTTACTGACCTTTATTCGGGGAGAACGAAATTTTTTTCTTGACAGTTTGCCCTATTAGTCAAAAACTATCAGGCATAAAATACCTAAATAAAAATTTGTTTTAAGAATTTACAGGTCCTTTCAAATTATACCACACATATCTCAGTTTGAAATTTTCCCCCCTTTTAAAGTAAAAATAAATATAATTTTCAATTTATTGTTTTCAATGATGTTGGGTCAAATTTCGTGAAGATAGTTTTAATAGTTTCTGAATAAATCGAGTATGATAGACACATGGAATTTGACCATTTTGGTATGGAACCCTAAAAAAGATATCAAGCATTGCTAACTGTGATTGCAAATATCATCATCCTTTCGTAGTCTCATCAGTCACACTTGACTTGAGTTTGTGATAAGTTCAAAAAATTTATGTATTGTATTTTTTTTGTTGGGCGCGGAGTGCTCTCGCTATATGAGTACGTCCTACATTACATATTGCTGATGACATGCTGAAATACTGACTTAACTGACATTTTTTACGAAAAACTGATATTTACTGGCCAACGTCAAAATAACTGACTTTTAATGGCCAACGTCAAAATAACTGACTTTTACTGACTTTACTGACTTGTTTCGACCCCTGCAATAACTAAAATTTGAAGTGGTGACAGCGTATTACAAAACTGTTGGCATGTATGCAGCATTAATTTTTCACATATTATTTCACATATTTTTTTTACAGAAAACAGACCAAGGCTGGCGTGAAATACTCATAGACCTAGATGAAAATGAAAAATTACGGTACAGAATATCAGCCAGTGAAACTAAATCCACCAAGGTCCTTGTCAGGCCGCCATTAGACGCTGGAGACAGAACCGAGCTAGAAATAAGTCCAAGAGGCCTTGGTATAGCACGGCAACTTGCTAATAGAGTTGATCAATTTGGTGGTTTGGCCTTGATTGCCGACTATGGACATAGTGGTGAAAAGGGAGATACATTCAGGGTAAATTTATTTTTATTCCTGTATAATGTTTATTATTTAGTGGGAGATTTCTTATAATTTCATCAATTATCAAAAAAAAATCTAGGCATACATTTTGGAGAGTACTTGTAAGGTGATTTAATTTTACAGGCATTCCACAAACACAAAATTGTCGACCCTCTCGAGAATCCCGGTGCATCAGATCTGACAGCAGATGTAGATTTCAGCCAACTCAAGATTGCAGCATCCATGACACCTGGAGAAGACAACTATGCGCTGGTTGTTGGGCCAGTCACGCAAATGGACTTTTTAGCTCGATTGCAAGCAAATGCTAGATTACAGGTATGAGTCATGAGACTAAGTCATTTGTTTAACATACAGATGAGATTTTGAAACAATAATCAACACGAACTATAACCCCAGACCCCAACAATGCTTCCTTAACTCTGTTTTTATAATTTTTTCAGATGTTAATTGATAATGCCAAGACGGAAAATGAAAAAGAAAAAATTAAGTCTGCATATGATATGCTGGTTAACCCAGAAAAAATGGGTGAAAGATTCAAATTTATGGCATTCTATCCCTCTGGAATGGCGAAAATTTTAGAAAAATACCCTCCTTTAGGGTTTACTGCTCCCTAGACAGCTTAGAAGCTACTATTTTTTGAAAATTAGATTAGGTATATAAAAATTATGTTGTGAGTAAATTTACGTAAATTATTATAATGGAATAAATAGTAATTTAGTGCATATTGACATATCAGTTTTAATTGATGTCCTATGGGCCTGACTAAATACCTTATCTAAGGGGATGCCATACGGAATGCCCAATTGATGTAGCGTGGGTACTCATGTATTGTACTTCATCATTGGAATGCCCTCTGATTTTTTTAAACTTGCCGGGGATTTCAGTCTACTTCGTTCATAGACTTCGTTAGCAAGTCTGTGGCATAAAAATAGGCAAACAAATAATCGGTACAAACGGTAATACAGAAAACATTTTGTAGATATTTGGAGGTAACATTATTTTATAAAATTCCATTAATTATTAGTATAAATTCCTGGTCTGTGGAAAAAAAAACCTTAAAAACAGACACCAACTTTTAACCGAAGTCGACTGGAATTCAAGTAGGTTTAGTTTCTCTAAGATTCAAGTACAATACAAAGTCATTTGAAAAACCTATATAATGGTAAAAAAAAAATATCACGATTTAAAATTTTTTAGAATCTGAAATGGATAACATGAAAATAGTTTTATCGAATGCAATAACGGAAAAAATCCGTTTAAACACCTCATTGCCAAGCTAGAATTAGAATACAGATTAAAAATATGGCTATTTTTGGACAATTTTCATCATAGACTACTCACTAAGGTTTTTCTTATTTTCACTTCACGCTGTGATGAAATGTCAAAATCACAAAATTTCAGTAGATTTGTACGAGAGAAACCTGCAGATGTGAAAAATCGTGATATTCACAGTGTTCAAAACTGATGATTTTAAATACTTTGAGTGCTGATAAAAGTGTTAATCAAGCATTCGGCGAAGCACACGCTCTCGGATTACAAAGTCTTGAAGTTGGATGATTAAACAGTTTTGTTCGGTGAGGATGGATTTTCTTTTGTTGCTATAATTCCGTCGCAAATCGCAATGCACTGATACGTCGCTGTATACTAAAGTTTGGTGTCGACACTAAACGCGGAAACAATACTTTGTTAGTATTTTTCCATATATTCGGGGTCGCATTACCAGATTAATCTCGATTTTCAATGTAATCTCTTCCTAGTCTATATGTGTACTGGTCACTGCGCCTAGTGATCTGATAGAACAAAACTGCTTTGTATTTGTAATGTTATTGAGTTTATTATATTGAGAGCCTCCAAAATGTCAATGAACTGTAACATGCTGAATTAAAAAAGTACCTAGTAGGTAGGTACATAAAAACATTTCATAACAACATGTTCTACACTTTTGTATTGAATTAACACTGCATTATTCATACAACTTCAATAATTCTTATTCAATTACATGATAAAACTTAGTGCAATCCTACGGAGATGCGTGAAAGATATAAGCGCCAACCAACTTGGGTAAAAATAACCTGTAATTGAATTGACTTCCCTTAGTTTTGTCTAGACTACAGGGAGTAAGGGAAACCACAAAAAAGGAAGAAGATTAATGCCTAAAATATCAAATCTTATGTTAGTGTTTTTATACCAACATAGTATGAAAATGTCAAAACAGTACTGCAATAAGAGGTCAGGTGGTATGGTCTCTGAGCCAAAATAAGGAATTTTAAAATTTGAAAGTGGCCTATTGCTACCACTATTAATGTATCTTGCAACCTCCCACTCTCGTCCGAGCATGTGCCACTGGGCCTGGGAGTTCATCAGACATTTCACTCTAGCATCTGTACCACAGAGAGGGATGTACCACCGTACTACTCAATACATACCCTAAAGTAGGCGCAGTTAACATAAGAAAGTTTGGATGCTTGTGTGTCTGGATGTTTATTACTCCTTCAGCTCAATGAATTGAAAAATTGTATGTTATGGTGCTTATTGGAATAAATAAATAAATTCGGCCAAGTGCGAGTGAGACTCGCACAAGACTCAGTAATAGGATTTCGTTTTTTAACCCTAAAAACCCTAACCCCTAGGGTATGGAACCCTAAAAAGTGCTGTTCCTTTGGAATTAAAAAAAATCTAAATCTACACAAGTTGTTTGGTAGATCCTAGATAATCATTAAAATTCTCTTTGGAAACACCCAAAACTAACAAAGTACCTACAGCATTCCATCATCATAATCTTAATGAGCAAACTAAATGTTAGAGTATATTTATGACCTGCACTCTGTGACTCAAAATAACTACTATGCATTTTAATGTTGTAAAATAACTATTATCTGAGAGTAAACTGTTATGTAATTTTCTATTACCGAATAGATTTAGATGTTATTGACTCTTAGTTTGATTTAAAAAGAAAACGAATGAACTAAGGTCTTTATCTTATAAGAATTACTAATTTTTGCTTGTGGCTTTCCAGGGCTTTTGGTATTTTCTAAGATAAAAAGTAATTTAATAATAGAGATACGCAATCACGTCATGTATTCTTTTGTGATTACAAGGTTAAAAGTGAATTCCATACTCCCACCAGCTGGTCATTCCTAGAACCATATGGTTCTTAGTCCCTAAATATCCCCTTGTGTTTCTCTTTACAGCAAAACTATTAAAATAATTATTAAATTAATGGTTATCACCATTAAAGTGACCATGTAAAACAAAACGACGTGTCATAAAAGCCTTTGTATGCTAGGCCTATATGAAATAAAGAATTAAAAAAAAAAACTTAGGGTGTTATATTTTTTGCTTCTCGCTCACACTACAGGGTTATAAAAACACCAAATCGCTCTCAGTCTGTTTTTGTTAACATTAAAACTAACAACTTTTGTGAGACAACATTTTTTTTTCTTGATATTTTGAGAATATCAAATATTCAATATATTACAGAGATACTCTATTTGTTTCTACTCTGTAATGTAACAATGGCAAGTGGCAATGGCGCGGATTGCGGCGCGGCAGCTCGCGAACTTGCGGCGCAACAATGTAATGTCACTTTAAAGAAATAACATTTTCTTTTGTATGAATTAAATTAATACTGAATTATGAAGTCGTAGAACAAAAGTTGATAGTGTTATTGTAAACAACTAGAGGCCGAGAGCGATTTGGTATTTTTTTATATAACCCTGTATAGGTACATGTTCAACTTTGTTGTTGTGTGAGAGAGAAGCTGTGACAGTGTATAGTCAGCCAATACTTCGCTGCCCGTGCTGCAATAAAATGAGCAAACAAGCCATCTGTTGCTCTGTCTGTTGCCCTTACGGATTTTAAGGCATGCCTACCGAGCAACAACACCGTCTGTTACCTATGTTAATGAGCCAAGTTATCATGCCAACTATTGTGTGATTTTGATGCATCAATCATAATGTCATAATCTGATACGTCTTTACCATCATGTGTAAAGTACTTGAAGCGAATGAAAAGTTATTTATGGAACGCCTACGGGCCGGTTTTTCGAGACATACCTAGCTTAAGTCAACCAATGGTTTAAATGGATTAATTTTAATATTCACCATTGCTTGATTTGTCACCAACTTTACCTTTTTTTTTCACTTAACTATGTCTCAAAAAACTGGCCTTAATTTGAAAAATTAACGCCTCTCCACTACATTATCCCTTGAACATGGAAGAGTAAACACGCAGAGGGGCGATCATTTTTAGATAAGACGTTCTATACTGCACTTGATGTTGATAATGCGACAATTGTATTAAACATGTGGGAAAGTAATTTTACATATGCTTACGTCACGACACGTGTAACCGTCTGCATGAGTCATGAGTAATCTGAGACATGCAACTATAAACAATAACTGGTCTGCAGATAGAGGGGGTTACGTTGTTAGTTATTCAAATAATAAAGGTTTACAATAAAGTACCAAGTAGTTCCTATCGACTGTATCCAAACAAAAAATCAGATTGATTTGCTGATTGATAAGGACTTTATTAATATTTAATATATTTAGTGTGGGTTTCGTTATTCAATTTGTATGTTTGACTTCGAGCTCACATGGTTAGTGGTAAGTGATGGTTTTTTTTACACTATACAAGTTAGTACTTGACTGCAATCTCACCTGATGGTGATGATGCAGCCAAGATGTTATTGTACTGACTTGGATGTAAATTCGTCTCAACGGTTTCTACGCAGCATCGCACCGAAACGCTAAATCGCTTGGCGGTGCATCTTTGCTGGTGGGGTGGTAACTATAGCCACGGCCGAAGCCTCCCACCAGACCAGACCTGAGCCAATTTAGAAATTTTAAAATTCCAGAGGGCCTTGTGGCGGGAATCAAACCCGTGACCTCCCACTTGAATCCGAGCGCTCGCCCTTGCGACAGGGAGGTAGTCAAATGATGATGAAAACGATAGCGCAGCAGTATCTGTATGTTGTCTTACTAATTTAGCACTCACTTGGAGGCATATGTTTACCAATAGGTTAGTAACCAGCCACGGCAGAAGCCTCCCTTCAAATCTACTCGGAACCAATTAAATCCCATACTTACTGAATCTGGAACCTCTTGCTGAAAAACCGTAGCGCGTCAACTGTGCCATTGGTGGTTGTTAAAAACCGAGTTAATGACCAGGATTCTTGAAATGATAGAGATATGTTATTCTGTCTCATAAGATATCATAAAAATTATTTATTTATTTATTTAGTACAGAGAAATTAAAAATAAAAAACAAAAGGACATGTACAAGGACATACAGTCCGACAAGGCTCTCTTGGCACTTGAAGGAGGGCGCAAGCTCCTCAATTTTACTTTAATTTTAGTCTAAAATAGTTAATAGTAAGCAAAAACAACATAACATGCAATAGTGATATACTGACAGAACGAACTATCAAACAGTAGCACAAGATAGCGACGTTAGTTCAGACTTTGGCCACGCGCCAGAATAGCCTTGTCGCACTGTATAACATCTTATCACTTCATATGAGGATCTCTTCCAGATGCCCTAGATGTATTGTGTAATAATTTCCCATACTACATAGAAAAAGTTGTAAAGAATGAAATTTTTGAAAATAGCAAGTGCCATGTGCCTTTCCAGTTCTTCTCGGTGCAAATCTGTTTTCCGAATTTGGCGGTAAAGTTTTGATTTTTCATAAGAGCCTGTTATTTAGGCCTGGGTATTTGAAAAATAACAATTTTAATTTTCTTCTGCATTAATTTTTTTCAGATTCGTTTGTACTTCTTCAGTATAAGGCGAATTTGTTGTTGTCTGTATAGCGAGCTTGAACACAGTAAACAATTACATTGTATGTCGCAAAAACTGACCACAGTTAAAATTGCAAGAAAACGCTTAGGACCGCGTAAGGCGAGGTCACCTAGGTTTCCTTATTTAGCGCCCGACGACGTCTCGACACCGGAAGATGATTGTTTGACTCCTTAAAAGAACTTTACTTCCGAGGGACGTAAAACTACGTCTTCAACCGCTTGGCCACGGGGAAGTTCGCTATAACCATAATTCAGCCACATGTATATGTATTATTATGATTAATGAATGAATGAATGGCGACCTCCCTGCTGGTTGGATTCCCGGCACGGACCTTAAAATTTTATAATTTTTGAATTGACTCAGGTCTGTGGGGTGATTCTGTATCGTTAGTCCAAGCAACTCGCATGGGTTATTAACGAAGAAAATATAACACCCCCTTACCCCTTCCAAGTTAGTACGATAACAACTTCGACTGCATCGTCATCTACCATCTAGTGAGACTGCAGTAAAGTACTATCTTGTAGGGTGTAAAAAAACAATTCAATATATCAATCAATCAATCAATCAATCAATTTCTTTATTACGAATTTGGGTACAAAATATAGATGTCACAATATAATAAAATTGTTCTTATCCAAATTCTACCTTAAGGCATGCAATGTTACAGGATTATTAATGTTACAATTAATGTTACAGGAGGTTAAGTATTATCAATTACAAAATTATTAATTTAGAAAATATGAGAAATAAAAAAAGAAACATAATAAAAATTTTCATAACAATGTCAATACTCATTGGCCAACGCTCAATTGATCAGAGCCAGCATTATAAATAAATAATGGTATAATTTCTTTATCAGAACTTTTTTTCAGATGTCAAGCTAGAGTCTGTTAAATATTCATTAATTGTATAATAGCATTTTTTTATTAGAATTTTTTTGATTTTATTTTTAAAGTCAACAAGATTTAAATTTTTGTCAGCTATATCCGCTGGTAATTTATTATAAATTTTAGGCGCCATATTAAAAATACTATTACCAAATAATGCAGTGGTATGTTTACTGTAAATCAAATTATTCTTCCTACGTTCACTATCACAATATGTAAATAATTGATTATTTGTTTTAATAAATACCAACACTTCATAAATATACAAGCACGGGCAAGTAAGGATTTTTAGCTTCTCAAAATAAGGCTTACAAGTATCTGTTGGACTGAGGTGACATACAGCTCTTAAACACTTCTTTTGACTTTTGAATATTTTCTCTCTATCAGACGAATTTCCCCAAAATATTATGCCATATCTCAAACTTGCTGTGACATATGCATTGAATGCTACCATTACCGCTGCCTGATTTACCACTTTTGACAGCATGTATAGTGCAAAAGAGAATCTATTCAATTTTAAACATAAGCTCTCAATATGATTCTTCCAATTAAGGCAGTGGTCAATATGTAGTCCTAAAAATTTTGTGTCAGTAGTTTCCGCAATTTTTTTACCTAAATAATTGATGTCTAATGTCATTTTATTATCTTTATTTATAAATGTCATAATTTTTGTTTTGTCAAGATTTATAATTAAATTGTTACATGTCAGCCAATCCACAATATTTTGTATTGTCCTATTTATTTTGTTTTCAAAAGACATTAGATCCTCACCTACAAAGATTACTGTGCTATCGTCAGCAAATAACACCATACGTTGATCGGTGACACTGGGAAAATCATTAATATATGTAATGAAGAGCAGTGGCCCCAATATACTTCCCTGTGGAACTCCAGTGGTTTTTGACTCCGATATATACGCGGTTTCGGTTTTACTTTCACCGTTTAAGGCCCCTGTATTAGCCAACGACCTTGAAGTTCCGGGCGGAGCTAGAAATTTTCCCCGCGCCGACCGCCTTACCCCCGCTACAATATTTCGCAACTGCGGTGTGCATGCGGGATAGTGTTGCCGAACTATCGATATTTTGAACATCGGCAGTTGGCATTGAAATTCGTCTATTACATCGATATTTCATTGAATATTGAAGTTCAACGATTATTATAGATGTTAGGTAATATTTGTGTATCAAAAATATTGAAAGCCACTTTCGCCTCAACTATCAATTGAGGATTATCGATTGGAAATCATAAATTCGAGCCATGGGTTTCATTTTCAACCCCTAGGGCCTAGGCAAAAACAGAGGTGTAGGAGTATGTGTGTATGTCTGTCTGTGACATCGTAGCTTTCAGTTGGATTGACCGATTTTGATGCGATTTTTTTATTTGAATGCTATAGTTTCCGTGCAGTTGTTCTTAGCTACGTTTGGTTAATATCGGTCCAGCAATGAAAAGGATCAGCTCTTTTCCGAAATGATGTAAAGCATTTTTTTTTACCACTCCTTCAATATAAGTATCAAATGAAAGAGCTTGACTGTTAGAATACTATACTATGACAAAGGAGACAATTTTTTAGGCCCTGTAGAAATTGCACGTTTGTACTTTGTTCTAAGAAAATTAAACCACAAGTATGTATGTTGGAAAATGATTCTAGACTTTTATTTCACACCATTTTGATTTTTGCACACCGATCAAAAGACATGAGTAATGACGGACATTGGACATTATTACAACCATAGATTACACAGATGTCAGAACCTAAGATTTTTTTTGATACATGATGTTTGGATTCCTGCATTTTTATAATTCATAAACAGGCCCACTGGGAATGAGAGCGTTTATTAACGGCCCATTATCCCGGTTTTTAGCGACTACGCCACTTTTCAAAGCAATTCAAAGTCATGAAAAAATTGTTTTTTTTCACTGTTAAAAATACATATTAAAGATACATGCTTTATCTCTATAATGGCCTCATGAAAACACGATAAGTTAAACTTGCCTCGATCATAAAAATTTTTGAAAACAGGTCGTTTTTGTTCATTTTTTTAATGGTATTTCCAAAGCTTTAGACTAAATTTCATAAAAATTATACGTAAAGTAATCTCATTGTATTGCCTATCCATTGAGCAGACAGATATTAAATAAAAAAATTGCTGCAAAATTTCGCCTAACAGAAGTCATAAAATGGTTTAACGCATCGAATAAACGATGTACTCAGTGGCTCACGAGCCTCCATACGAGACGGACCTGCGCAAGTTTTCACGACTCACGCTCCTTTCGCGCTAAAATTATTTATTTTTTAAATGCGCTGGAAAAAAAAACTATCTGACAGGAAGCGAAGGAGAATTTAAAAAAATTATATAGTAAGTGTTTCTTGAGTTTATCAAAATACCTAGTCCTCAAAAGCTCCGAAGAAACTCTGATACGAACTAAGAAAATTATGGTAGGTAGTGTAAATTCCACCACGTGCAAATACCATCACGCGTAACCACAGTTTAAATACTGTTACTGTTTATCTGTTCAACTAAAATAACTCGTTTTTTACTTTTTACACGACTGCCCAAAAAAAGGAGTGTAATGTTTTTAGGGTTCATGTATGTATGTATGTATGTACGTATGTATGTGTGTATGTATGTATGTATGTATGTATGTATGTGATGTTTCTTTATTCCTCCATAACTTCTGAACGGCTGAACAGATTTGGATGTATGGGGTATCGTTAGAATCCTTGGATCCTCTCGAGTAACAAAGACTATATTTTTTTGGAAAAATCAATATGGCGGATGTGAGGCGCCATTTTCAAAAGTGGAAAAAAATTTTTTTCTTCAACTATCATAATATGGGTATCAAAATGAAGGTATTGGAGAGTAGTAACAGAAAATACCTTCACCTAACTGCTGACCATCAGTAAAAAACATAAAATAAAAATAAGTAATTAAAAAATTTAAAAAAAAACCGGCCAAGTGCGATTTGGACTCGCGCACCGCTTCCATACTATAAAAGAAGTAAAACATTAAAAGAATCACTTTTGTTCAAGAATTTACGAGTATAATTTACATGTACCTAGGTACTTTTGTTGGCGAACCGCAAACCTAACTTTGTTTTCGGCGGTTTATTGCTATTATCAAAAAAAGTATAAAAGTTAGGGAGTTGATTTTATTTTTCCTGTAAAATATACGTTAATTTCTATTGATCATAATTATTTTAGATTTTTCGATTGATAAACTTCGGAGATAAGGGGGGGGGGGGGGCTGGTATGTTTTTCGACAGTTTGCTCAATAAATCAAAAACTATCGGGCATAAAAATAAATAAAAATCGGTTTTAGAATATACAAGTAACGTCCTTTCATACCCCACTCAATATTGTTATCTCATTTTGAAAATTCAAAGCCCCGGTTTTCCCCCCTTTTTAAATAAAAATAAAATCAATTTGCAATGTTTTATAATTATAATATTATGCATTGGCGTTGGGTCACTATTACCTAAAACTATTCCAAATTTCAAGTCGATAGCTTTGATAGTTGCTGAAATAATCGAGTGTGACAGACGGACGGACGGACGGACGGACGGACGAGCGGACGGAGAAAGTCTCACATAAGGGTTCCATTTTTACCAAATTGGTATGGAACCCTAAAAACACGAGTGCCCTGTTATAAAACGAACTAAAAAGTAAAAAACGAGTTATTACTTCGTTTTATAACAGGGCATTCGTGTTTTTTAATTGTTGAAACTGAAATTATTTTAGAAGGCTTCTATTTCAGTCTCATTTACAACATTGGAGATCACACAATGATTGGAGATAAATGTCGACTCGACATATGTAAGGATACTCAATGCCAAACCATATGAAAATCAAAATGTAACCGTTGAAAAATTGAGTGTCGCAAGCACATATTACGCAACTTTTGTAAAAAACTACGCAGACTGGCAGCAGAAACAAATGCCCTGAGACATCGAAAAACACTTACCAACATAAGAATTATGATAATGAGAAAAGCTATCGTGAAATATATAAAACTAGCAGTGCCCGCAGACTCCGTTCCGCGTTAGAAATATTTTTGTCCCACGTTAGGCCCGGTTTCCACGAAAGCGGAGCGAAGCGGAGCTGTGTTTGGATAACTAACCAGATTTCATCATTTAGACATCCCTCAGTTTCAAAAATATCAAAATGACGAAATCTGATTTGTTACTGAAATACAGCTCCGCTCCGCTTCGCTGTGGTGGAAAACGGGCCTTATACCCACAGCCCACAGCGCTGGACGCGAGGCATTCAGATAAATGAATGATAAATGCCTATCCTATCGCCACGCAACGACCGAAGCGGCGGCGGCGCGCTCCTGCATACCGCGCGTTTTTGTTTTGCTAATATCTTTGAAGATATGTATTTAAACTGTATAGAGTAAAGGGCAGAACTATTCCACATTAAATTTCCGTTCTAAAAAACATATTTACAAAGAGATAAATTAATACCATATGGGCTAAATAAGCTTCACAAAAATTATTTATTTTTAATCCACAATTTTAAAGTAAAAGCAGTTATTGCGAGTTACCCATAGGAGATAGGCATATGCTATTGCGGACTTTTTTTGCAGATTTTGATACTGATTTGATGATTTTGATTTTGTTTTGTTCTATCCTCAATCGCAGCGTACGCGATGAAAGCAATTTTTTTGCGACTTGGATTACATTATTCAAGTTTTAGTAACAATGCATAGTTAATTTTGGAAATTATTATAGCCTATGACACTCCACGATAATGTATTGGTGAAAGAATTTTGAAAATCGGTTCAGTAGATCCAGAGATTACCCCTTACAACGTCACAAACTCACAAACATCGTTACCCTACCTTTTTATTATATTAGTATAGATATCACAAAATATCTGGGAACCCTAAAAACGTTGCCATATCAGTTCTGCACAACGATATTGTTAAACTCAATGCCGCACTCTTATGGTGATCACAGAATGTGTCAAAACTACTACTGTGAAAAGAAAGATGCGGACGGTAGCAAAGAAGATTAAAAAAAAATATAAAACTCTTCATTTCCCTAATATGTACAAGAAAAATTTCTACAAATCCTGCTACTTTAGTAATACATAATTATTATAAATAAATACCTCGGTTGATATTATCGATTACCATAAAAAAGTCAAAATATACGTAAAAAACGCAACTTCCAGCATATATTTCGTGAAGCAAATTATAATGACAAATAGTCCAACTGTAACAGTACACTACTGCACAGTACTGTGACGCAAATATTTATGAATAGGTTCACGGAGTTCATTCTAACTTCTCGGCTAACGGCAATGGTCGCTAGGTATCGTAGAGCGGGTCTGGCTGTGCGACAAATACCTAAAGTGCTGGGATATAGTCGCCTTAATCAAATCATACTTAAAATAAGTAACAGATTTATCATAGTAAACGGTGTTGATTTCATATAAAAATCTAACCGGATTAATTAAGTCATAAAAAAGAGGTAATGTTTTGATATTCAATGTTCCTGTTCATCAGTTCTTGGTTCTTGTCATTTCCAGTTACTTGATATTACCTATACAAAAAAAGCGTAGGTATATCGAAACGTTTTATTATTTTTCGTTGTCAAAGATAACTGCATTCATCTCTGGGACTTCCGGTAGACACATAATAAGTCTTCTCAATATTTCTTCGAAAAGAGTTCGAGTTCCCTGTCCCACAGCTCCTGATTTTTATTTATTAGATTTTTTCAAGATTTAATCATGAAACGAAATTAGAAGTTTATTGACTTATTGACCTAATACCTAACTACACTTTTATGTTATTCCCGTTTTAAGTATTTCTTTGGAAAATGGATCACCCAACTTCACAACGCAGTTTTGTCAATTGTACTAAGTACTAGATTTCAACACAATGTGCGAAAACAATTACTGTCCGAACTGCGAGACAGCAGCAGTAAGTAGGAATAAGCTGAGGTTCACATTGGACTCTCGATATCCGAATATTCCCGTAAATAAGGCTTAGTTGCTTTGACCATTCTATTCACGAGATCATAAGAATTAAATCAACATAAGTTTTACTAATATACGTGACAATTTTTGGTGGGACTAATCCCCATACAAAAAGTAATTGACTTCTTTCAATCCCAAGGTTGCCGTCGACACCACAAAATAGCGAATAGTGATAAAACAAGAATTTTTCATTCATTACATAATAAATAGGTATATAATAACTTATTATAAAGAAGTGTCACGTAAAACGTGTAAAGCGAGATGCAAATCCCAGCACTATTAAATTTACTTCAGAATAATCGATATGAATTAATAAACGGCTCCAGAGTAACAAGAAGCGTGACCTTCCCGTCCAACAGTCCGAATCACACTGCCGCCCGTCGCCCGCGCACCGATTCGTCCGTTGATATTTACGTAGAAAACTAAGAAAATTATTTTTAGCCTTATTTTTCATTATTTTGACAAGCCAAACGTACCAATTCTGGAAAAAGTCTCGTTAAATATTTGTGCGAAAGCCAAATACTAAAATTCATTGCCGTTTAGAAGTAGTTACAAGAATTCTAACAAAAAGGACTTCACTTTGAAAATTTTTTTCATTCACTAATAATGTATTTAGAATAATTTCAAACGTTCCAATTAAAGATAAAGGTTCAATATATATCATTTATTTTTTCTGTAATTTTACATTCACTCAGTAAGGAAGAGTTACACGGAGAAAACCGGAGAAAACCTCTTGTTTGCTAGTAGACAAGCCTTAAACTCGTAATTTGGGTCATTTGCTGCCTTCCTGTTAGATATGAATTTATCAGCGACTGCGCGTTCCCTCTAATTCCGTATACATCTAATTTGTCGATTAATATTTGATGGTCCACGTAATCAAATGCCTTAGTAAGGTCCATAAAAAGAGCACATACCGGCCTTTTTTTATCTCTGTTAATCATGACCTCCTTGAGAAAATTAAAAATCGCTAAATTTATAGATTTCTTCTTTCTAAAACCTACCTGTTCATCTGCTAGTATACCATTTTTTTCAAAATAATCATTCAAACAATTATATAAATACTTTTCTATTATTTTAGAGAAAATTGGTATTAATGATACGGGTCGATAACAGTCCATGTCCTCCCTATCCTGTTTTTTGAATAACGGTTTCACTATGGACACTTTAAGTTTTTCCGGAAACACACCATGCTCTACACACTGATTGGTAATGTAGATTAACACTGGCGCTATTAAATCAGATACATATTTAATTACTTTTGTGTTTATCTCATCATACCCACAGCTATTTGTATTTTTTAATAGTTTAATAATGTTTTGTATATCTGCAGGCGATGTTGGTTTCATAAAAATTGAATTCGACTTTTTCCACACAATATTCTTTTTTTTATTAGGTTTTATATTATTACGATGAATAAAGTGGTCATTAAATGCTTCTGCTATATCTTTTGGCTTATTAATAATTAATCCTCCTTTTTTTATTTGAGTTATTTTGTTATCATTCGATTTTATCTTATAATTATTTATAATTTCCCATGTAGTCTTGCATTTATTGTTAGCCGTTTTTATTTTATAATCGTTTTGAGATTTTTGTGTTAATTTAATAATATTTTTTAATCTCCTTCCATATGCTTTAACGTCTTGGATGTTTATGTTACTACCTTTTTTCCTACACTTATATAATAACTCTCTTTTCTTTCTACAACACTGCCTTATTCCCTTGGAAATCCACCTTGTTTTTTGATGGGACTGTATTTTTATTTTTATGTATGGAAAGCAAAGATCGTAAAACAGTTTAAATAAATCCAAGAAACCATTGAATGCCGTGTTAGGCTCAGATGCTTCAAAAACTTCGCTAAATTTTATGCTTTGTATACAAATTATAATATATGCATGGGAATGTCATCCACAAGTCATGTGGTAAATTTGTCAATCGATTTTGTCATTCCCAATACTTTATTTTATTTTTTTACGTAATTGCTGAGCAACCAAGACCAATTTTATTGCCCAATGGGCGGAGGCACCAGATACCGCTTTTCGTGTGCGGCATAACCCAGTAAAGGGCCCCAAATCAGCATGGTGCAAGAGAAGAGTGAGAGCCTATTTACAATAAAAAAAAAATGGTGCTGTGTGTCCCTAAATACGTATGGAAGGCCACGGCACTGTTTCTTGTGGTTTCTTCACTGGAATTATTCTAGAAATTTATGAGGCATGTTATCTTCTGTTCCAGCGTGCCCTGGAGCGAGGTGACCGGAGATGAGCTCGCCACCGTCGATGCAGCTGGAGGTGGAGGTCGGCGACGAGTCCATGGAGGTGGACGCCGCTGATACCATGATACCGGCTGACAGGTACATCTGATACCTCACTAGTATACACGATGCAAGTCGACTGGTACATCTGATACCAGGTCACTGCTCACAGGTACATCTGATACTATCTCACAGGTACATCTGATATCGTCTCACAGTTGCAGCTTATAATAGCAGCTAGGGAATAGGCAGATATGATACAAGTAGACAGGTACATCTGAAACTAGCTGGCAGGTACATCTGATACTAGATGGCAGGTACGTCTGATACCAGCTCACAGGTACATCTAATAGCAGCTCACAGTTGCATCTGATAAAATAGATAAATAACTGTTGACTTGTGTCATAGCGCGAATAGACACATAATATGCTACAAGTCGACAGGTACATCTGATACAAAGTGACACTTGACAAATACTCTCAGGTACAGGTACTCTCTTCATTTTAGAAAAGACGTTACGAGCTTTCTCTATTATGCAACGTATTTCCAGCTAGGCTGTGGTCGCGTTTGTTGTCAAATATTGTGCCTAGATAGCCTAATTTAGCATAAAGGTATATTCTCAGGTACATTTGATAACAGCTGATTACAATCTGGTATCTTATTCAGGCCTTTGTTAGCGACGTAACTTTGGGGTTTTTGTGCTACAGACCATATAAGCAGGGATGCCTGCGACTTTCCTTCAAGGTCAAGGACGCTGCCTGACACGGAATTTGATCAATACCTGCATGTACATACAATGTAGTAGTAGTCAGCAAATGAATTAAGCCACTCTCTCTTGGACGTAAACTATTTAGTGTGGAAAAATTTTACTATAACGTTTGATGGATCACCTAGATTATGATAGAATTTTAAACCTACTTCATCAAGTCTTTTCACTAAAGCCGGTTCCCAATATTCTATCCATCTTCTATTCGCTCTACTATAGACATCAATGTGACACATAAGCTCCGTACAAGTTATGTCAAATTTATATCTCCAGAAAGGCAAAATGGATAGATAGAATATTGAGAACTGCCATAAAATGACTTTGAATATTTCGGTACACTAGGTTTACCTAAAGACTTCTATAAATCCTAAACATTCAGCATTCTCTTTTAGTGTTTTGACGCACTCTTCACTATTGCACGAGGCCGCGAAATTGGGTTCAGTGTCGCCCACAAGGTCTTTTAGGGAGCAGGTAGCCCTCGCAATTTGGAGAGAGGCCAATTTCCTTTAAGACCCTTCAAGAAAAATACACCTTGCACGGTGAAACTTAGATTTGAATTTGCCGTGGCAAAAGTGTTGTCATTAAAAAAAGAGAGCTAATCCTCGTTTTCGTAGTCGTTTCTGTATTTCGGACGTTTCAATTTGAGTGCGTGTGATTTCTTAATTGTTTTTAGTAGGTGGTTATTGTGGTCGCACATTGCTTAAATAGAGATTCACAAGATTTTATATTGTACTCAAATGATTTTTTCTTTTGGCTTAGGGCTGAGATGTGACCGCATTATTTAGTGCCAATACGAGCAACACGCCAGTTACTCTAAATCGCGTGGTCGTATTATTCTTTCACTTTGGCCCGCCACGCGTCATCGAGTGATGAGGCCCAACTTGTGTAGCGCCGCAGAGTCTGCAGAATGCCTGTATTTCAATATCGTCTATCGTCTACGAGTGTAGACGATATTGAAATCAAAACATTTTTTGCTAACACTGAAAAATTAATTTTACTTCTATTGACATAGAGCGTTAAATCGAATATAGTTCAAAAGAAAAAATATGGTACAAGAATCGTGTAATTAAATGCGATAAGGTTGAAAGATTGTATTTCCTATGTTAAATACGTTCAATTTTACACTCTAAACTAAAGACGTTAATTTTTTAGTGTTAATTTGAATAACCCCCCTGATCAGTCTTACGAGACAGTTATTTTTATGCAGAGTTGCATTAAGAAATCATAACTCTACTATTTAAATAATTTCAAAACAAATCTGTCTCATAAACAAAAACTCACTCTGTCTCATTGGTATAAGACTGAAAATGCTCCATCACCAGTCACACTCATCATCTTTATGTCATTGACCGTGAAACCAAAATAGAAAGAGAGTTTACTCATTTTTGATGATTATTTATAATCACGATGCTTTAAGGTCGTAGCCGGTTTTTATTTTTGCCCTACTCGCTCTTATGAGTAGGTACGTTTCGTGGGTGCGACAGGCAGTAATGCGGGAGAATATGAAAGACTAGCTTTTGCCCGCGGCTCCGCCCGCGTTGCATTCGATTTTTCACTAATCCCGAGAAAAACTTGAATTTTCTTAATGATAATGATAAAAAAATTTACCTATAGAGGAAGCTATAGATTTCTGTAGAAATTTTGGGTTTTTTCGATATCCCACGGGAACTGTGGATTTTTCGGGATAAAAAGTAGCCTATGTTTTAATCCAGTTTATAAGCTATCTATGTTCCAAATTTCAGCCAAATCGTTTAGTAGTTGCGGCGTGAAAGAGTAACAAACATACACACAAACTTTCGCCTTTATAATATTAGTGTGAAGTGTGATATACCTACGATGTGCCTACGATACTTTAAATTATCTAATTGCTAAATAACTAAGTCATCAATTTTGTTTTTTTCAGAGCGTTTTACGAGCCGACACAAATTAAAAAAAATACATCTATTGTAGCTTCCGATAAAATATGAAATTAAAAATAGCAACTGTTAAATAAACTTTCTATCGACAAAAATTTTCTGCATCATTCTGAGCGCATTTAGATTACGACTCAAAATAAATGACGTTTAAATTTGAAAATAATTGTCCCTTTACTTTTTATCCCGCAGGTCACTTAAAATCGCGTTTAGTCCGTTAAATTTTATTCCTGAATTGAGGCTTCTGAATAGAAATTAATTTTGTGAAGTGACCCATTTATGTCCTCGTTACACTTTATTAGACGACATCTCGGCTATATTTTATCGGGCAACGCAATTAGAAACAAATTATTTCACATGATTTTTTTCTTGTTTTTTTAATCGAGCGCAAACGATAATTTATCATGCAGAGGATAATATTCCCTATTGTATCCTCTACATGATAAATTATTATTAAAAATAATTATTAAAAGTTAAGAAGGGGCTTCCCAAAGCCTACTTGGGGGTTTAATAAATTAATCAACACAAGCTAGTCGATAAAATTAAGCTATGCGAATTCACAGAGCATGCAGAGTTCAAACTACTTGATATAAAAAGCATTAACTTCTTACTTCATACATTGACCATTCTTTGTTTTTAAAAATAATAAAATCAGCGTAAATTAAGGTTGTTCCAACTATTGTAACTTCAACAGACACGTTAAAGTAAGTGGAAACAATTATGGCTGTTTGAACCTTATCTTCTTACGAGTATTTATAAAAATGAATCGCTAAATGTGTTGGTAAGCGCAAAACTCAACAACGCCTGAATCATTTTTTTTTTGGCCAATTCTTTTTTTAAATGTTCGTTTAAGTTCAAGGATGGTTTTTACGTCGAAAAAAATCGAATTATTGCCGGAAAACCGTAAAAACAGCCCTTTTCTTTTTCCCATACAAACGTTTTCTAACTAAATCGTAGAGTCAATTTGAGGTTTATTGCTATTGCATAAAGTTCATATTAAATTACAAGCACTCACTGTTGTCTATGCAATTGACGGTTCTGTTCAGGGGAATTCTTTGCCCCGACTATAAAATAGGAGCAAAAAACTGCCACAATAAAAATCTTTTTGACAGGACGAAGTCTGTCGGGTCCGCTAGTGCATAATAAATAAGGTCACAATATTTTATAACGTTTAAGTTTAAAACCGGGCTTTAAAGTTTAAACTATAATTAAAAAAAATGAAATAAACTCAGTAGCATTAATTCAATAATTCAAAACACAAAAAAACTCGAATTAAATAATCGGTTCAATAAAATCGCATATCGCATACTTATAATGAATGGACGTGTTGATTTATTTTTCACACGTCCGTCAACAGTCAACAGTCTATAAATTGCACAAAACCAATTACGTGACGTAAAATAGCGTTATGCCAATCGATGACGTTTATAGTTACCGATGTTCGTTTGAGAACACGGATGTAGCCAATAGCCATGTATAGTTAGGACATTCCACAAATCAGATCCATACAATGTGACAGGTCACAGGTGGACCTATTGCTAGGGGGGTTCCATATAAATTTAATGTGAGACCTTCCATTTGGTGACATTGACATGTCTTTTTTTATTCTTTATTTTATTAGCTGTATCAATGTCAAAACATGGTTTTCATTGGTGGCTCTCGCTCGTCGTACCGACCAGACGAACGCGGGACGCGATCGTGGGGCAGGTTAATGCATACCATTAAGATAAATATGTACAATTTTACATTGGTCCCAAAATAATCAAAAAAGAGGTAAAGTAATATAATAAACACATGTATGACAATATGCTGATAAATGTGATAAACACACAAAAAACTCTTGCCATGATGCTCAGTTCGGTAATATAAAAACCGATTGAAATTCCCCATCCCTTGATTGGTATAATAAAATTTGTTTCCAAAGTCCTTTTATTAGTTTTTCATAAAACTCGAACACTAATTGTGCCATTGACACCAAAAAAGATATAAAATATGTTTTGGGTTTGTATGATTTTAGAATCCACACATTTGAATGGCGTTATGCCAAGTCGAGTTCAGTTTATTGTTTACCGCGCTGTGGAATCGACGTTCGAGGTGATTTCACACAAAACTATCGCGCGAATGGACCCGTTAAAAGTGAAAAGAAAATGCTGGAAAAAAGTCATGTATATATTTAGTACTTACAGTAGTTAGTAAAATGTTTCGAAATGTTTGATTGTGTCGTAGGACACGAGAACATGGATGGAATGGAATGCTTTGTGATATTAGTAGTTCTTAAATTAATATTAGTAACTTTTATTCTGTGAAAATGGCGGGTGAAGATAACGAACAACAGGATACGAATATGTTAAGTTTTAAATTGTCTTTGTTGTGTTTAAAAGTTTTGTCTACAGGTAGTAGTGAAGTTTATTTGACACAATCAAGAATAGCCATCTTTATGAAGGCCCACCTTTTGTAAAGTATAAACTTTCAATAGTTTAATCTGTGGGCTGATTCTGTGTCGTTCAGTTTGTTAGTTAGCAACCCTCATTGGGTTGTTATGGTGCAGTTATTATCTCGCTGCAGACTCACCGTGTATAAACATGCTTTTGTTTCTGGTGAGTTTGCAGCGAGATAATGACTGCACTATAACTGTGTAAACTTTGTCTTCTTCTTCTATTGATCTTTTTTTCTTTTGTTTGAATTGTTTCTACTATACCGCCCAACAGTTGTAGGTGACAACCACTGAGTTGAGTTATTGGATAGAGGCCAATTGTGGGAGTTTTTAACGTCTTGTGGTTGTCCCCACTGAAGTAGTTTGTTGCTAATAATGGTCACTTGCTTGTCACCGGCAGGTTCACATTGCCGGCGCGCGCAGACGCCGTGGTGGAGCTATGGCGCACCAAGCTGGCGGAGGGCGTCCTCTCGCCCGCGCACTTCCAGGACCACTGGCGGGTCACCGTGCCGAGGATCTACTCGCCACAGCCCAACAGGACATGTTTGGGTATGTAACAGGTTCACATTGCTGACGCCGTGGTGGACTTATGGCGCACCAAGCTGGCGGAGGGCGTCCTCTCGCCCGCGCACTTCCAGGACCACTGGCGGGTCACCGTGCCGAGGATCTACTCGCCACAGCCCAACAGGACATGTTTGGGTATGTAACAGGTTCACATTGCTGACGCCGTGGTGGACTTATGGCGCACCAAGCTGGCGGAGGGCGTCCTCTCGCCCGCGCACTTCCAGGACCACTGGCGGGTCACCGTGCCGAGGATCTACTCGCCACAGCCCAACAGGACATGTTTGGGTATGTAACAGGTTCACATTGCTGACGCCGTGGTGGACTTATGGCGCACCAAGCTGGCGGAGGGCGTCCTCTCGCCCGCGCACTTCCAGGACCACTGGCGGGTCACCGTGCCGAGGATCTACTCGCCACAGCCCAACAGGACATGTTTGGGTATGTAACAGGTTCACATTGCTGACGCCGTGGTGGACTTATGGCGCACCAAGCTGGCGGAGGGCGTCCTCTCGCCCGCGCACTTCCAGGACCACTGGCGGGTCACCGTGCCGAGGATCTACTCGCCACAGCCCAACAGGACATGTTTGGGTATGTAACAGGTTCACATTGCTGACGCCGTGGTGGACTTATGGCGCACCAAGCTGGCGGAGGGCGTCCTCTCGCCCGCGCACTTCCAGGACCACTGGCGGGTCACCGTGCCGAGGATCTACTCGCCACAGCCCAACAGGACATGTTTGGGTATGTAACAGGTTCACATTGCTGACGCCGTGGTGGACTTATGGCGCACCAAGCTGGCGGAGGGCGTCCTCTCGCCCGCGCACTTCCAGGACCACTGGCGGGTCACCGTGCCGAGGATCTACTCGCCACAGCCCAACAGGACATGTTTGGGTATGTAACAGGTTCACATTGCTGACGCCGTGGTGGACTTATGGCGCACCAAGCTGGCGGAGGGCGTCCTCTCGCCCGCGCACTTCCAGGACCACTGGCGGGTCACCGTGCCGAGGATCTACTCGCCACAGCCCAACAGGACATGTTTGGGTATGTAACAGGTTCACATTGCTGACGCCGTGGTGGACTTATGGCGCACCAAGCTGGCGGAGGGCGTCCTCTCGCCCGCGCACTTCCAGGACCACTGGCGGGTCACCGTGCCGAGGATCTACTCGCCACAGCCCAACAGGACATGTTTGGGTATGTAACAGGTTCACATTGCTGACGCCGTGGTGGACTTATGGCGCACCAAGCTGGCGGAGGGCGTCCTCTCGCCCGCGCACTTCCAGGACCACTGGCGGGTCACCGTGCCGAGGATCTACTCGCCACAGCCCAACAGGACATGTTTGGGTATGTAACAGGTTCACATTGCTGACGCCGTGGTGGACTTATGGCGCACCAAGCTGGCGGAGGGCGTCCTCTCGCCCGCGCACTTCCAGGACCACTGGCGGGTCACCGTGCCGAGGATCTACTCGCCACAGCCCAACAGGACATGTTTGGGTATGTAACAGGTTCACATTGCTGACGCCGTGGTGGACTTATGGCGCACCAAGCTGGCGGAGGGCGTCCTCTCGCCCGCGCACTTCCAGGACCACTGGCGGGTCACCGTGCCGAGGATCTACTCGCCACAGCCCAACAGGACATGTTTGGGTATGTAACAGGTTCACATTGCTGACGCCGTGGTGGACTTATGGCGCACCAAGCTGGCGGAGGGCGTCCTCTCGCCCGCGCACTTCCAGGACCACTGGCGGGTCACCGTGCCGAGGATCTACTCGCCACAGCCCAACAGGACATGTTTGGGTATGTAACAGGTTCACATTGCTGACGCCGTGGTGGACTTATGGCGCACCAAGCTGGCGGAGGGCGTCCTCTCGCCCGCGCACTTCCAGGACCACTGGCGGGTCACCGTGCCGAGGATCTACTCGCCACAGCCCAACAGGACATGTTTGGGTATGTAACAGGTTCACATTGCTGACGCCGTGGTGGACTTATGGCGCACCAAGCTGGCGGAGGGCGTCCTCTCGCCCGCGCACTTCCAGGACCACTGGCGGGTCACCGTGCCGAGGATCTACTCGCCACAGCCCAACAGGACATGTTTGGGTATGTAACAGGTTCACATCGCTGACGCCGTGGTGGACTTATGGCGCACCAAGCTGGCGGAGGGCGTCCTCTCGCCCGCGCACTTCCAGGACCACTGGCGGGTCACCGTGCCGAGGATCTACTCGCCGCAGCCCAACAGGACATGTTTAGGTACTGTTATTAACCACCTAAATAAGCAATATTTTGTGTCTACCATCTACGCCCGCAAGCAGCTGTGATTCTCCGGCCACCTGGCTAGGGAGAACCCCGACTGTATCGAGCGACTAAATAGTAAATATGGCTGGTTGCATGGGGGGCAAGCGAAGCAGAGGCAGAGCTGCAACCCGGTGAATAGACAGCATCTGCAAGGCCACCCGCGTAAAAATCTAAGGTTCTTTCCGTCACCTAGGCTGGTAACTCGTAACATGAACTTCTGAAAACAAATCTTAACGCTCGTAATGGCGCCGCATATGTACATATTCGGCGCCATATTGTCTACAATAATGATAAAATGGAGCGTTACCACAGTTTTGATATCTCATAGATATTATCCTTGTCTCTGGTTCCAGACTCATCGTTCGACGAGGAGCTGGCGGCGAAGCTGTTGATCCAACCCCTGGAGCAGTTCGTGTGGGGCTCCGCCGAGAGCTCCGCGCCGCCGCCGCCGCGCCGCTCCACGCTGTGCGGGAAGGTGTTCAAGCAGGGCGAGCCGGCCTACAGCTGCAGGGAATGCGGTAATATTATACACACTGCAAGATCTGTGACTACAAGTTAGTACTAGACTAAAGGACAATGCAGGTGAATCAGAAAAACAAACAAATTGTCCACACTCTTCTCACTTGTGATCAGAGAAATTCTTTGTCTCAGCCCAAAATACTGACGCCGATCGGAGAACAACCCACCACCATCCCATGGCCCCACCGCTCTCTCGGACTCTTGGGCCGAAACGCGGGAGGACACCCAAACTGTACTTGCTCTCGATGCTTTTCGGTATGCACCCGAATTGGGAAAAGCGTCAAAGAGGCCCTTGAGTTCCCTACAAGTTATTTATCTCTCCTCCTTGTCCCTTTTGTCTTTCTCCCCTTTCTGGGGCAGTTCCTTCCACCACCGCTCCCAGCATCCTCCTCTCCCGATGAGATGTCTTGGTCGTCGAAGCTGCTGCTGCTCGTCGTGAGCTCCTTCTCCTCGGCCTCTCGTCCCTGTGTAATTGTGTAACTTGTGTATTCAGGGATGGACAACACGTGCGTGCTGTGCGTGGAGTGCTTCAAGGTGTCGGCGCACCGCCACCACAAGTACAAGATGGGCCAGTCGGGCGGCGGCGGCTGCTGCGACTGCGGCGACACGGAGGCGTGGAAGCGGGACCCCTTCTGCGAACTGCACGCGGTATGATCTCGCTGTGCGTGGAGTGCTGCAAGGTGTCGGCGCACCGCCACCACAAGTACAAGATGGGCCAGTCGGGCGGCGGCGGCTGCTGCGACTGCGGCGACACGGAGGCGTGGAAGCGGGACCCCTTCTGCGAACTGCACGCGGTATGATCTCGCTGTGCGTGGAGTGCTGCAAGGTGTCGGCGCACCGCCACCACAAGTACAAGATGGGCCAGTCGGGCGGCGGCGGCTGCTGCGACTGCGGCGACACGGAGGCGTGGAAGCGGGACCCCTTCTGCGAACTGCACGCGGTATGATCTCGCTGTGCGTGGAGTGCTGCAAGGTGTCGGCGCACCGCCACCACAAGTACAAGATGGGCCAGTCGGGCGGCGGCGGCTGCTGCGACTGCGGCGACACGGAGGCGTGGAAGCGGGACCCCTTCTGCGAACTGCACGCGGTATGATCTCGCTGTGCGTGGAGTGCTGCAAGGTGTCGGCGCACCGCCACCACAAGTACAAGATGGGCCAGTCGGGCGGCGGCGGCTGCTGCGACTGCGGCGACACGGAGGCGTGGAAGCGGGACCCCTTCTGCGAACTGCACGCGGTATGATCTCGCTGTGCGTGGAGTGCTGCAAGGTGTCGGCGCACCGCCACCACAAGTACAAGATGGGCCAGTCGGGCGGCGGCGGCTGCTGCGACTGCGGCGACACGGAGGCGTGGAAGCGGGACCCCTTCTGCGAACTGCACGCGGTATGATCTCGCTGTGCGTGGAGTGCTGCAAGGTGTCGGCGCACCGCCACCACAAGTACAAGATGGGCCAGTCGGGCGGCGGCGGCTGCTGCGACTGCGGCGACACGGAGGCGTGGAAGCGGGACCCCCTCCGGGAACTGCACGCGGTATGATCTCGCTGTGCGTGGAGTGCTGCAAGGTGTCGGCGCACCGCCACCACAAGTACAAGATGGGCCAGTCGGGCGGCGGCGGCTGCTGCGACTGCAGCGACACGGAGGCGTGGAAGCGGGACCCCTTCTGCGAACTGCACGCGGTATGATCTCGCTGTGCGTGGAGTGCTGCAAGGTGTCGGCGCACCGCCACCACAAGTACAAGATGGGCCAGTCGGGCGGCGGCGGCTGCTGCGACTGCGGCGACACGGAGGCGTGGAAGCGGGACCCCTTCTGCGAACTGCACGCGGTATGATCTCGCTGTGCGTGGAGTGCTGCAAGGTGTCGGCGCACCGCCACCACAAGTACAAGATGGGCCAGTCGGGCGGCGGCGGCTGCTGCGACTGCGGCGACACGGAGGCGTGGAAGCGGGACCCCTTCTGCGAACTGCACGCGGTATGATCTCGCTGTGCGTGGAGTGCTGCAAGGTGTCGGCGCACCGCCACCACAAGTACAAGATGGGCCAGTCGGGCGGCGGCGGCTGCTGCGACTGCGGCGACACGGAGGCGTGGAAGCGGGACCCCTTCTGCGAACTGCACGCGGTATGATCTCGCTGTGCGTGGAGTGCTGCAAGGTGTCGGCGCACCGCCACCACAAGTACAAGATGGGCCAGTCGGGCGGCGGCGGCTGCTGCGACTGCGGCGACACGGAGGCGTGGAAGCGGGACCCCTTCTGCGAACTGCACGCGGTATGATCTCGCTGTGCGTGGAGTGCTGCAAGGTGTCGGCGCACCGCCACCACAAGTACAAGATGGGCCAGTCGGGCGGCGGCGGCTGCTGCGACTGCGGCGACACGGAGGCGTGGAAGCGGGACCCCTTCTGCGAACTGCACGCGGTATGATCTCGCTGTGCGTGGAGTGCTGCAAGGTGTCGGCGCACCGCCACCACAAGTACAAGATGGGCCAGTCGGGCGGCGGCGGCTGCTGCGACTGCGGCGACACGGAGGCGTGGAAGCGGGACCCCCTCCGGGAACTGCACGCGGTATGATCTCGCTGTGCGTGGAGTGCTGCAAGGTGTCGGCGCACCGCCACCACAAGTACAAGATGGGCCAGTCGGGCGGCGGCGGCTGCTGCGACTGCAGCGACACGGAGGCGTGGAAGCGGGACCCCTTCTGCGAACTGCACGCGGTATGATCTCGCTGTGCGTGGAGTGCTGCAAGGTGTCGGCGCACCGCCACCACAAGTACAAGATGGGCCAGTCGGGCGGCGGCGGCTGCTGCGACTGCGGCGACACGGAGGCGTGGAGGCGGGACCCCTTCTGCGAACTGCACGCGGTATGATCTCGCTGTGCGTGGAGTGCTGCAAGGTGTCGGCGCACCGCCACCACAAGTACAAGATGGGCCAGTCGGGCGGCGGCGGCTGCTGCGACTGCGGCGACACGGAGGCGTGGAAGCGGGACCCCTTCTGCGAACTGCACGCGGTATGATCTCGCTGTGCGGGGAGTGCTGCAAGGTGTCGGCGCACCGCCACCACAAGTACACACCACAGTGGATTCTTGGACCGAAAATCTGCAACCCTGTTATCCCATTTCTATTATTGCTATCGTAACGAAATTTTAAAAATGTGCGGGCATATGACATAGTCATAGATAAGCTTGATAGGCTTGACGACAATCACGCCTGATGAAAAGCAATGATTAGGAGCGTGCTTATATTGAAAATGCCTATTCACTCTTCTTTTGAACGCATCCAGATTGTTCTTGGCTGGGAACGCGGAGGGTTAGAGGTTCGTGTTAGAAAAGTGGAAGAAAAACCTTTCGATTTTGTTCGATGTCAACCATATGTAGTTTGTCTATTGTACAAGTATTAATAGTTGTTTGACACATAAAGACAGATGTAGCAATGGTGATGGACCAGAGAAAGTCCACCGTACGTTTGGCCCTGTCTGGTCCCCCGTTATTGCTATATGTCTCAACTATTCATGAAATGGACAAACTATAAGTCTATCACTGCTCTCGGTATCTTGCTGTTGTTCAGCCCCATGTGGGCCCTTGCATCCTCCAAAAATATGCACATGTCGCTCCCTCCCTGCAACTTCCTTAGATAATCATGTTTTTTATGTTTCGGTGTTCAAGGCGCCCGACAACGAAGAGCAGGCGCAGTCCAGCATCAGCCCCGAGGTTCTGGAGCGCATGAAGATCGTGGCTTCCGTGTGTCTCTCGTACTGCTTCCGCCTGCTCACGCTCGACCACGCGCCTGGCCTGCCCAATGACCTGATGTACGTATATCCTTATACTTCTTCTTCTTAGCTGCTATCCATTAGGATAGTTTTCCTAGGGATAGTTTGCCTGCTTAGACATTTCCACTTAGCGCGGTCTAAATCAAATTTCCACCAAGTCAAAATTCTAAACATTCTGTAGTGTACCAAAACATCAGAAATGCATGAATATCTATCAATGTCAAAGAAGAAATAGCTAACTTTGCAAAAAACGCAAGACTAGACTAGAGGCACATGTTAATTGTCTCGCAGTCTCACCTGAGGCACTAGCCCAAAAAGTACTAAAAATATTTAAAATATAGCTGACCTATGCTGTGATCACTGAAACTCAGTTAAAGTTCTTATGAGAAGAACCGCACAATGGAGTAACGTTCTCCCATGCCACAATCACGCATCCATCTGATAATAGTCAAAGGACTGATCGCAGAAAGATAAAAAATAACAAATTAAAGTCATCCTCTTTACGCAGTCCGCTGGCACGAACGTCTGCTTGTGCGATGCCAATCCACCGCTTCTTTGGGCGTTCGCGGGAACGTATATATCCTATATTGCGAACATTAAACACAGTAAGGCCCTCTTTGAACTAGGGAGGAGGTTATGAAAGATATTGGAGAACTTAATGCGGTAATGAAATGCTCCAAACAATGAGAATATTGGAGTATAGTTGAGTTGAGAAATAATAAATAGAAAAAATTAGAAAATGAGGAGGAAGAGACGGAAAAGAAGGGAGTTTTTGAGTCCATTGTACTGTCGTATTTTAGGTATAACAGCAGGCATATGGCAAGTTCGGAGAAAGGAAGGATTTTAGTTGGTAGGGGTCCCGCACTATCAGAACCTAACACTTAAGATGGCGGATACCTAAGATGGTAACTTGTTATTTTATTGCACTCCTACAATTTGGGTATCAAATGAAAGGATTTGCTGAGACGTATACGTATTAATTGTCGTGTAAAAACAAAAGTATATTTGAACGATAACTTTTTTTTTTCAGATTAAAAGACGCTGAAAGAGACTTACTACAAATACTCGACCAGCCCGATTGTTACTGCACCGTGCTGTACAACGACGAAACTCACACTTTCGAACAGGTACCACTGTCATGCTCTTTGACACTAGCTACTTTTTTCCGAGGATTTTTTTTATCCGTAAATTTAATTGGCTCGACCCGGGAAACGATCCCTGGACCTCGTGATCTGCTGTCGAACATGCTCACCACTAAACCAACAACCTTTGTAACCTTTGTAACTACAGTACCAATCAAACTTTCCTACGGTACAAAGCTCATGACTCACAAGCTTCAAAGCTTTTGATCATCGAGCTTCCTAGACTGGTACATTAGACATTTCAGCTGTTATATGGACATAATATTTAAGCTGTGCTTTGACTACTTTTTTATATTGTCTATGATTCTTTGTTTTATTTTTGAATTTTCAAAGCCCTTGCAAAACCTTTCCTTTTGCCATTTTATTTTATTATACATAGCAATTGATTAATTATTATTTATGCTTAGTTCATTAGCAGTGATGCAGTGTTCGTTTGTAGTTTGTGAAGCGCTGAGAATAATGTAAGGCGTGGTTTCACTTCTATGAGCCATAAATAAATGTATAAATATTTTTCCGCAAATGTAATAAAAAACGTCGTTCGATGCACGAGCGGGATAGTCTTTTGCATTCGTCCCTATTATTGACCCTCGCCTTCGGCTTGGGTCATCAACTGCGACTCATAAAGAAATGACAAACTTTCTGCACTTATATGGAAATGTACTATTTCAGGTGATAACGACCCTGATGCGGGTGATCAAGTGCACGAAGCGCGACTCGGTGGAGCTGGTGAGCCTCATCGACCGCGAGGGCCGCGCGCTCGTGAAGTGCAACTCCTTCCAGATCTGCGACAAGCTCAAGACCGACATCGAGATGTGAGTGCCCTGCGCAGTGTCTATCCGTCCGTCCGTCTGTCACCAGTCTGTATCTCTATACTGTGATAGTTAGACATTCGAAAGAAGAATACCAAAGGTGGTGTCAATTTTTCTCACGAACCAAAACCAAAATATTCCAGGAAAATAAAACAGTAATTTTTTTGAGACCCATTGGCGCCAGGAATTTGTTTTTCCCGTTTTTCCAAAAAAATTCATTGATAATATTCCGCTCCACTATAGCATTCCTTGATAAATGGACTATCCAACACTAAAATGATTTTCAATCAGTCTTTGTTGCGAATTTGGATTAATTACAAAAGGTCTTATTCAATAGTGCTAGTGTTTCCAAATTCAGCCTAATGGCTTGCAATTAATATTGATAAAATATTTAATTTGAAAAATTTAATTGAATACAATATGCTCGCAGTGTAGAAAAAATAAAATTATCTAGAGTCACATTTCACAATTTACAAAAATTAATCAAATTGGTTTTTCAATTCGGACCTGTATTTCCAGAGATCGACGCATCCAAACAAACAAACAAACTCTTTACCTTTATAATATTAGTATAGATTATGTGATTTTAAGGATTGCTTTTGCATAGCTTTCATATGGGAATTAGCGTTAAATAATAAAAAAAAAAAATTATCAAGCGATAATTGCCATACATGTTTTGCCTAGCTAGGTGTAGTTGTAACTTGTAGTAGGTGTATAGTGTATAAACACTGGTGGTGGCATGTGTGTGTGTCTCGTACTCAGCCGCTGTGCCATGTTCGAAAGGTTCACGTCGCGGCACGGGCCCGCGCTCAAGGTGCTGGTCATGCACGCGCACGTCGTCGCGCACCAGACCTACGCTATGAAGCTGCTCAACTGGTGAGACTCCTTTATATTTATACCGCCTAACAAATAAACGTGGAATGGCGATGGAACCGTTATACTCTGTTTTGTCCTTCTCTGTCGTCAACAATTTGAAATTCGATGGAACAAGATAAAACAATTCCCCCTTTATTTATGTTTATTTGTAAGAGGGTTAATAACAATTTCCCCTTAATTCCACATTTATTTTTAGTGTCGCTGTTGATAATTTGGTGGTGAATATCTATATTATTCAGATAAAACGTTACCCTCGTGAACCGTCGACCTAACACTTAAAACTCTTAGTTAAAAAAAACACATATTTTTAAGATAATTTTGTGTATTGAATTTGCCAGGGTAATACTTATAAGGCACCTCTTACCGACCCAATAACAACCCTCTTACCAATTTCGAAGGCTTCAAAACTTCGTGAGTCAAGAGCAGAGCCTCCGTCTAGCCGTGAGCCAAGTAGCGCTGGGCGAGGAGTCCGGTCTGGCCGGGTGGGCGCTGGCCGGCACCTCGGGCGGGGTCGCTGCAGGGGTGATGCAGAACGACTGCCACATGTGGAAAGCGGCGCGGACGTCCTGGCATCGCCTGCTCATAGCGACAACCCTGATGGACTCTTCCACCAAGAAGGCTATGGCGATCCTATTCACCAAAAATTACGGTGAGAATTTTTTAATGTTTTGCGAAGTTCTTACGGTCGGAGCTTGCCCGACTTTTTAACTCGTCTTCGATAACTTAGTTTATTCCATCAGGCAAACTGCGTGTGCAAATGGCGAGCTAGTAGAGGAAGTTGTTTAAGCCATACAAACGCTACCCAAACCCTTCTTTTATAGGTTTTCATACATGCATCCCTTGCGAGCACACTAAATCACTTTTTAATTGTATTATTTATTTTTTATTAAGTAAAACTAAGCAAAACTATTATTTTAGGGTCGATCCTGAAGGACTTCATCCGCGACGACCACGACCACTCGTTCTCGATCTCGTCGCTGTCGGTGCAGCTGTACACGACGCCCACGCTGGCGCACCACCTCATCGCGAAGCACGACGCGCTGTTCGTCGTCATGAACACCTTCGTCAGCGAATGCACCAGGCGGTGCAACTCCGAGGTGAGTCACGACCACTCGTTCCGATCTCGTCGCTGTCGGTGCAGCTGTACACGACGCCCACGCTGGCGCACCACCTCATCGCGAAGCACGACGCGCTGTTCGTCGTCATGAACACCTTCGTCAGCGAATGCACCAGGCGGTGCAACTCCGAGGTGAGTCACGACCACTCGTTCCGATCTCGTCGCTGTCGGTGCAGCTGTACACGACGCCCACGCTGGCGCACCACCTCATCGCGAAGCACGACGCGCTGTTCGTCGTCATGAACACCTTCGTCAGCGAATGCACCAGGCGGTGCAACTCCGAGGTGAGTCACGACCACTCGTTCCGATCTCGTCGCTGTCGGTGCAGCTGTACACGACGCCCACGCTGGCGCACCACCTCATCGCGAAGCACGACGCGCTGTTCGTCGTCATGAACACCTTCGTCAGCGAATGCACCAGGCGGTGCAACTCCGAGGTGAGTCACGACCACTCGTTCCGATCTCGTCGCTGTCGGTGCAGCTGTACACGACGCCCACGCTGGCGCACCACCTCATCGCGAAGCACGACGCGCTGTTCGTCGTCATGAACACCTTCGTCAGCGAATGCACCAGGCGGTGCAACTCCGAGGTGAGTCACGACCACTCGTTCCGATCTCGTCGCTGTCGGTGCAGCTGTACACGACGCCCACGCTGGCGCACCACCTCATCGCGAAGCACGACGCGCTGTTCGTCGTCATGAACACCTTCGTCAGCGAATGCACCAGGCGGTGCAACTCCGAGGTGAGTCACGACCACTCGTTCCGATCTCGTCGCTGTCGGTGCAGCTGTACACGACGCCCACGCTGGCGCACCACCTCATCGCGAAGCACGACGCGCTGTTCGTCGTCATGAACACCTTCGTCAGCGAATGCACCAGGCGGTGCAACTCCGAGGTGAGTCACGACCACTCGTTCCGATCTCGTCGCTGTCGGTGCAGCTGTACACGACGCCCACGCTGGCGCACCACCTCATCGCGAAGCACGACGCGCTGTTCGTCGTCATGAACACCTTCGTCAGCGAATGCACCAGGCGGTGCAACTCCGAGGTGAGTCACGACCACTCGTTCCGATCTCGTCGCTGTCGGTGCAGCTGTACACGACGCCCACGCTGGCGCACCACCTCATCGCGAAGCACGACGCGCTGTTCGTCGTCATGAACACCTTCGTCAGCGAATGCACCAGGCGGTGCAACTCCGAGGTGAGTCACGACCACTCGTGTCCGCAAGCGAAGCGAGCGCGATATTTTTAATTCCTGTTTTAGCACATAGTTATGTCATGGTCTAGGATCCCGCTATACAACGACCTTCACCGAGCTGTTTATTGGATGAAAACTATTTTATATCCAATTTAGTATATCAATAAATATATCGCAAGTGGGTTGCCTAAAAAATTTCAATCCAGTGTTCAAATCGTAGTTCAAATTAGATTGGATGTTATAAATAATGTTTTTTGCCAAAAATACTTTCCTGGCTGAGGAAAGTATTTCTGCTCTATACTTTTTGGCAAAAGAAAGTTAATGGATAATAAAATCGTAGGTAAATAAGCAAAATTGCAATTTGCGACCTGAATCGCTCATCCAATCTAATTTGAACTAAGATGTCAACGGAAATCTAACAAATAGGAGTTCATGTTACAATGGTTTTTTTTTTAATTTTTAATTAATCATATCCTGGACTGAAAATTTTTAGGCAACCCACTTGCGATATATTTATTGACATATTTAATTGGATTTAAAATAGTTTTCATCCAATAAACAGCTCGGTGAAGGTCGACCTTACTTGGGATCCCCTACTATCATGTTATCTGCCGATCTGCGGCACTGTATTTATGTTATCGTCAGGGGGTCCTGGAGTTCGGCAACCACGTGTCGACGGCGTTCAAGCGCGCGCAGTTCGTGCTGTACGACGTGAAGTACTTGCTGGGCTCGGTGCCGGCCGGCTTCGACGACGACCTGCGCAAGGGCTTCCTGCACGGCCTGTCGCTGATGCTCAACCTGCTCGTCATGATGCAGGGCATGGACTCCGTCGTCAGACAGGTGAATGATCATGTTCTTATGTGTCATTGATAGTCTTGGGCTTGACTACAATCATGCCTGATGGAAAGCAATGATGAGGTCTACGGTGAAGCGTGCTTGCCTTTTTAGGGTTCCATACCAAAATGGTAAAAATGGAACCCTTATGGTGAGACTTTCTCCGTCCGTCCGTCCGTCCGTCCGTCCGTCCGTCCGTCTGTCACACTCGATTATTTCAGTAACTATCGAAGCTATCGAACTGAAATTTGGAATAGTTGTAGGTAATTGCGGCGCGCCGCCATTGCAATCATAAAAAATTGAAAATCTATTTTATTTTTATTTAAAAACGGGGAAAAACCGGGTCGTCAAATTTTCAAAATGAGATAACAATATTGAGTGGGGTATCATATGAAAGGGCGTTACTTGTGTATTCTAAAACCAATTTTTATTTATTTTTATGCCTTATAGTTTTTGAGTTATTGAGCAAACTGTCGAAAAAAATACCGTTCCCCCCCCCCTTATCTCTGAAGTTTACCAATCAAAAAATCTGAAATAATTATGATCAATAGGAATAAACGTATATTTTACAGGAAAAATAAAATCAACTCTCTAACTATTATACTTTTTTTGATAATAACAACAAACCACTAAAAACAAAGTTACGTTTGCGGTTTGCCAATAAAAGTACCTACATGTAAATAATACTCGTAAATTTATGAACAAAAGTGATTCTTTGAATGTTTTACTTCTTTTATGGTATGGAAAAACCATACCATACCCTCCCTGGCCCTCGGTGCGCGAGTCCGACTCGCACTTGGTCGGTTTTTTTTTTAAATTGCTCTGCCCTCTTTTATTGAGGAGCCCTCTGCGCCTTAATGGGGCGCCACAGGATCGCTTTCGCATGCTACTGTGGCGCCCCGGCGTTAGAACGAACTTGTCTAGAAAATGCCTATTCACTTTTTTCTTGAAAGCTCCCAGATTATACTTGGCTGGTAACACGGAAGCTGGAAGGGTGTTCCACACCCTTTTCGGATTGCGCTTTGCGGTTGTCTGGTCTTTGTTGTTCGTTTTAAAAAGTCTCGTTGTTCAGATATCAGTATACTATTCGTTTTATCAATCGTAATTAGGGTTCCATACCAAATTGGTAAAAAAGGAACCCTTATGGTGAGACTTTCTCCTTCCGTTGGTCCGTCCGTCCGTCCGTCTGTCACACTCGATTATTTTACCTTACATAGACTAATAAATCCATAATTTAAGCACACTGTCGTTTGAAACGTTAAAGGTCGGCCAACACATGGAGTACGAGCCGGAATGGGAGTCTGCGTTCAATCTGCACGTGAAGCTGGCGCAGAGCATCACGCTGGCGCTGGAGTGGTGCAGCTCGGAGCGCGCGCTGGCGGCCTCGGCGTACCGCATGGCGCTCAGGCGGCACGCTGATACCTGCGCCAAGCGGGCCAGCGAGCTGAGGGGTAAGAGACAATGTTTTTATTTTTTTTGCATCGCTTTCCAACGAAATTAAAAAAAAAAGAAGATTCCGACGAATTGAGAACCTCCTCCTTTTTTTGAAGTCGGTTAAATATGTATGGGAATTGTAGAAAAAATTATGTTTTATCACAAAAGTTGCTAAATGGTAGCCAAGTTGCAATTTTCACAGGCGCTTACGAATATTGTCAATGCACAGATTATAAATACTTATATCGTTCTTGCTGGACATTTTTTTTGTCAATGTGATATTGACATTATTTTGTCATTAGCGATCACGAACCATAGAGAATTTTATTGGTTTCTTTCTGCACAAGCTATTATAGAATGAGCTATTGACTCAGCGTTACTGCACCGATCGATGCTGGTATAAGGTTAGAAAATTGTACCTATACGATTTGACGTTCAGTGACGCTCAGCTGAGCGCCACCAAGTGATGTGTGGACGGGAAAGATGTGATGTATGTGGAAGCCAAAAATTTCTCAAACACGGTGTCGCTTTTCATACATTTCGGTCCCGCTGACAGCACATACCGCTGTAAGTAGCATTACATTCGCGCCATTTTACAGTTTTGACAACTTAAAAATCCGAGTTCAGGGTGGAGCCTAAAAATATATGCGTGACGTCACTAAATGCTCATCCTTCATGTTACATCCATGGATAGTTCGCATACATTTTTTTTCGTTAAGTTTTGTTCCATTTCTGTACGTTGCGACGTTTGTCATTTGGCTTAGGCAGCAGTTCATAAAACGGAGCACTTTTTCCAGAGCTCGGCAACCAGAGCGCGTCCGTGATCCCGTACGATGTGTCGAAGGAGCCGGTGTCGGTGCACCGGCCGCTGTCGCGCTTCATCGCCGGCCTGCACCTGCAGCTGCACCGCCACGGCCTCTCCTACCACAGCCGCGAGTTCGAGCGCCACGACCGCCCCAAGCCTACGCCCGAGGAGCTCATAGGTATCATCCATCTTTTTCTCTTGTTATATCTATGGTGCCGTCTCACAATAACATGAGGATAAATATAACTGGTAGCAGACTTATCGAAGACAAAGCGTTAATATAAGGGGTGCTTTTAATTGAAAACTTTAATCGTGTTGAACATTGAGCGAAGAAACCATTGAATGTTCAAGTTTACATTGTTGGTACTCTTAGAGTTTGACAGCTGGTTTCTGGGATAAGCTTCCGCTTGGCAAATGGCATGGCAAAGGTTAGATTATGTATATTGGGAGAAATAATAGCAAGAAGAAGAAAACAATGTATGTAACAGCCAACAGTAATAAATAAAGAATCTAACGGCTAACCGTTAAGGCCAAGAACCACATGCGCCCCAATTTTGTGGGTAATTTGCTTACAAAGATGTGTGTTTCACAGAGCCAGTGCTGTGCACGATGGCCATGATAGCGCAGGTGCACGCGGGCATGTGGCGCAGGAACGGGTTCGCGCTGCTCAACCAGCTGTACTTCTACCACAACGTCAAGTGCCGCACCGAGATGTTCGACAGGGACGTCGTCATGCTGCAGGTGAGCCGCCGGCGACTGGTGTTGTTTCACAGAGCCAGTGCGGTGCACGATGGCCATGATAGCGCAGGTGCACGCGGGCATGTGGCGCAGGAACGGGCTCGCGCTGCTCAACCAGCTGTACTTCTACCACAACGTCAAGTGCCGCACCGAGATGTTCGACAGGGACGTCGTCATGCTGCAGGTGAGCCGCCGGCGACTGGTGTTGTTTCACAGAGCCAGTGCGGTGCACGATGGCGATGATAGCGCAGGTGCACGCGGGCATGTGGCGCAGGAACGGGCTCGCGCTGCTCAACCAGCTGTACTTCTACCACAACGTCAAGTGCCGCACCGAGATGTTCGACAGGGACGTCGTCATGCTGCAGGTGAGCCGCCGGCGACTGGTGTTGTTTAGCTGGAAAAAATAGGGATGAGTCTGCACCGCCCACGGCCCAATCAACCTCGTGGTTACGATGGCCAGATCGCGACAGGCTCCTGATCGGTATTTTGTCTTGGCCTGTTCTTGGATTGACTTCTCGTCACATTCTCTCCATATTGCAGCTGAACAATGACGGCATCGGATCAGAGAATCTAAGGCAGGCGTTACCTGCCCACTGCCACTTCAGCTTGATTTGGGCTACGTCGGTGACCTTGCGTCTCTTGCAGATCTCCTCAATGCTTCAAAGATTTATACTTCAGAGAATCTCTTAACATAGCCCTCTCCAGAGCCTTCTGAGTGACTTTGAATTTGTAGATAAGACCATATGTCATTGTCCACATTTCACCAGAATAGGTAAGGGCGGGAAGGCCGAATTGGTTGAAGAGTTTTGTCGTAAGGCATTGAAGAGGAATTGATGAAGAGATATGACCTGACTCAGTTCACCAAAAGCTGTCATCATTGCTTATTCAAATATTAAAAGTTTTTATATTGTTTAGATCGGCGCTTCCCTGATCGAAAGCAACGAGTTCATAATCCACGTGCTGAACAAGTTCAACTTGCTGGACTGGGCGGCGGCCGACTTCGAGCAGAAGTTCATAGAGGACGACACCCTGAGACACACCATCAGCATGGTGGAGGAGTTCCTGGGGCTGATGATTACAGGTAATGCGTCGAAAGCGACGAGTTCATACTTGCTGGCTAGTCAAAATCAAGCTAATGTCCCATCACACAAATTGACCTTATATTTGGGTAGCCCTCGATTGGCCTTTGACTTGCATCTAACAGTATTATTTACCGAATTTCACTATCGCATGTTCGCGGTTTCGCCCACGTGAATGTGGTTTTTCAACTCCGCGGATTGTGGGATGGATTGATTCTTCCAGTATAAAAAGTAGCCTTAGATCAGTGGTTCCCAAACTTATTTTGTCTACTGCCCACTTTGAGAATAAATATTTTTTTAGCGCCCCCATTTTTTCACCTATTTAAAAACCACTATAACTTCAAATTGAATTAATTAATTATTGTGACCTATATATGTATATTAACGGAGAATTCTAAACGAAACTTTTACTATAACCCGCAACTTGAAACCTGAGCGCAGTAGGTAACATACAACGGCGCTTAAGGTCTCAAGTTAACTCTTACGGGCTCCACCTGCCAATAAGAATGATTATTGAAACGCAACTTTATAGTATTAAAACAGAGTATCTTTTATTAAAAATATAACTAAAATAATCAATCCTTATATAAAAACTAATGTGAAGGATGAATCTGATGCTGTTTAATAAGTTTGTTGATATCAGGTTCCAATTTACTCAAGAACAGTCGCAAGTCGCCACGTTCGGTAACAAGCAAACGATTTCGCTTTTTAGTAAGCAATGTTGTCACAGCACTAAATCCACGTTCACACAAATATGACGATGGGAATGCTATCAAGAATCGTTGAACGATTGACCACAATCCAGGGTACAATTGCGGGATCGGTTTTTGTAGCCAAAATTCTTGGTAACCATTTTTGAACTTGATTTTTATTTCCTCGTTTGTTGTCAATTCTATAAGTTCTTCTTCCAGCTGAGGTGACATTGCTGTGTTGACATTTGAAAACGGATCCAACACCCAGTCTGGTATTTCCAAGTTCAAAATGTCCTGGTATCGTTCGGTGAAGTCAATGTGGAGGTTTTCCAAATGTTGGCAGTAGGCAAACAATTCGTCGTTACTGCATGATACTGATAAATTTGGAAAATTGTGAAACTCACGTCTGCCCAGATTCTTTTTGTGTAGAAGCAGTTTGGCTGCGAAAGCAGCAACGACGTTTTTTGTTTTAATTAAATTTAGTTTATCGCCTTGCATTTGGAGATTCATGTCGTTGAATAATTTATACAGGTCTGTCATGTAAGCTATATCATTTTTTGATGTTATGAGCTTGTCGTGCAATTCTGTATCTTTAGTTTCCAAGAACTCTATAACAGAGTCAAACAGGTTGTAAAATCGAGTCAGACAATTGCCTCTTGATAGCCAACGAACTTCAGTATGATACAACAAACGGTTGAAATCCTCGTCATTAGTAACACAAAGCTGATGAAATAATCTATCATTCAAAGAGCTGTTGCGGATTTTATTGACTGCTTTGATGACATATTGCAGTGATTGAAATAGTTTTTCACTTAAGTTTCTAGCAACTAAATGTTGTCTATGAATAACGCAATGTACACCAAGGACATCTGGAATTTTATTTTTTAAGTACGCTATGAAGCCTTTATGGCACCCTGTCATAGCCGGAGCGCCATCCGTAGCAACTGAAATAATATTTTTCAAAGGAATCTCTTTCTCATCGCAAAACTTTTCCAATGTATTGAATATGGTTTCACCTTTTGTATCGGTCTCTAAATTTCTAGCAAATAATAGTTCTTCACATATTTTCTCATCTTTAATAAACCTCACGTAAGACAACAACAATGCTTCATTAGTTGGTAAAGTGGACTCATCGAGCTGAATTGAGAATTGACTTGTCCTCAGGTGATCGCACAATGATTCTTCAATGTTTTCAGCCATTTCATCAATTCGTCTTTGCACAGAATTATTACTCAAAGGAATTTTTCGGATAATATCTGCGGCCGGTTTATGAAGCACAGTAGTTATTACTTCATTTATTGCTGGCAATATTAACTCTTCTCCGATGTTATGTGGTTTGCCTTTTTGAGCAATTAACAAAGAGATATTGTACGAAGCTCGAAGTCCGTCGTCATCTTGCTTAGCAGCCGCCGAAAATAGTTTTGCTACACTTGGCTGTGTATTATGCTTCTTCTCTAGGTCTTGAAAATATGCTACATTCTTGTCTTTCTTATCTGGATGCATTTTATTCAAATGATCTTGCAGCCTTGAAGGCTTCATTGCTTCATTCGAAAATGTTTTTAGACATAGAAGACACAAAGGCGACGATGGGTTTGTGGGATTTTCAATAAATCCGAATTTAATATATTCCGCACAGTATTGCCGTCTCTTCTTTTTTACTTCCGACATTGTTTTGCAATGAGAAATACGTTCAACTTCGCGAGTAGTGTAGAGGAGGTGTAAGTAGTGCTCATCTATTACGCGCGAGACCACAAATGAAAATAAAATAAATATTACATTGTTTATATAGAAATGCTTAAGCAGCACGCACCGACAGGAATAAAACAAACATGCATAAACTCGTTAATCTCATTCGACGCTCAATCGTACTCAACAAGTCCGAACAAGTATTCAATGAATCATCCGACTGCTACAGGAATGCACAATTCGGGTTATTTAACAAAAACTTGTTAAAACATGATAGATATCTACGAGTACTAATAACTATTAAAATGCGAAAGTGTGTCTGTTGCCTTTTTATTTGTGTCTACTTTCATTACGAAACGGAGCGACCGATTGACATGATGATTCATTTTTTCTATATTCAATAAAATATGACAGATATATGAACTACGCGGAGAGAAATATAGAATCGAGTTTGAGCAATCTTTTAATTCATATTAGTTGATGTTCACAAGTTGTTGTTGAGAGTCGAGAGCTCTTGCAGTTAAGAGGTTGTTTATAAGAGGCCTACTAGCTAAATAAAATTACAAATCACCCCCCCGCCTCGACACAACGCCCCCATTTTCTTTCTGGGTCTCTTACCGCCCCCCTTGAGACCTGCAGCGCCCACAAGGGGGCGTTATCGCCCACTTTGGGAAAGACTGCCTTAGATGCATTAATCCAGGATCATCATCTTCATTCCAAATTTCAGCCAAATCGGTTAAGTAGTTGAGGTGCTAAGGACTGTTTTTCTGTACAAGCTTTGGACCCCCGTTTCAACACCTTAGAGGGGTGAGTTTTGAAAAATCCTTTCTTATTCAGCACTAGACCTCATAAGGAACCTATGTGACAAATCTGGCTTCTCTAGACCCAGGGCTGTGCGTTGATATGACAGTCAGTCAGTTTCTTTTATATGTTTAGATGAAATCTAAACCAATTTTGTTTCCGCAAGTGGTGGGATCCCGCTACGTGCCCGGCGTGGGGGAGGTGACGAACGAAGAGCGCACCAAGAAGGAGATCATACAGATGCTGTGCGTCAAGCCCATGCCGCACTCTGAACTCAATAGGTGAGTCGAAACATCGTCGTTAACATTTTAAAATATAGGCGTTTTAACTTTTGATGTAGGGGTCTTCCATCCCTTTCTTGCAAAACGAAAATTTGTATATATCGCTCATTTCTTGGTCAAGAGAAGTGACGTCACAACAGTTTAAAGCTATCTCTGTCTAATTAGAAAATAACTTTTTTGTTATTTGATCGATTTAATCAGTTTTGTCACCATTTTACTTCAAAAATAAAATAAGGAAATAAACATTATTTTGACTTCAGTCATCTTCCCATAATTTAGCTCGGACTTACGTGCCTGGCCTATGTTAAAAGCAGTAAAACATTGATGCAACATCAATAAATTTTGACAGACACGTAATGGTCTAGGATCCCGCTATACAACGACCTTCACCGAGCTGTTTATTGGATGAAAACTATTTTATATCCAATTAAATATGTCAATAAATATATCGCAAGTGGGTTGCCTAAAAAATTTCAGTCCAGGGTATGATTAATTAAGAATTTTAAAAAAATCCATTGTAACATGAACTCCTATTTGTTACAGTTTAGTTGACATCGTAGTTCAAATTACATTGGCAGTTATAAATAGTGCTTTTTGCCAGAAATACTTTCCTGGCTGAGGAAAGTATTTCTGCTCTATATTTTTTAGCAAAAGAAAGTTAACGGATAATAAAATCGTAGGTAAATAAGCACAATTGCAATTAGCGACCTGAATCGCTCATCCAATCGAATTTGAACTAAGATGTCAACGGAACTCTAACAAATAGGAGTTCATGTTACAATGAATTTTTTTTAAATTCTTAATTAATCATATCCTGGACTGAAAATTTTTAGGCAACCCACTTGCGATATATTTATTGACATATTTAATTGGATATAAAATAGATTTCATCCAATAAACAGCTCGGTGAAGGTCGACCTTACTTGGGATCCCTTACTATAACCGTTAAACATGGCGGCTCAGAACATTATGTCAATGAAAAAAATATTAACGAATGTATGTAACGTTAACGAAAGAATTAAAACAACCAGCGCTATGTGTTACGAAGCCAAAAATGAAACACGTCACATCGCACATAAAATTATTTTTTCTAACTATTAAATATCACAGGAACACAAAATAATTACTAATTAATCGCACCTAATCACAACAAATTAATCACGGTAACACTTATTCACTGATAGACTATAAATAATGCCTGCACGCTTTGCCGGTTTTAAAGACGCTCAACTGCCCACACCTCTTTCGCACGCCTCTCGCTCCCCTCTCCTCGACTCTGCCCGTCCCCGCTCGTCCCTTATCGTCTCAACTCGTCTATCCGCGTCGCAGATGTCCGCAACTGCTCATTACATATTATATGTAGAGCTTGTCTAAGTTGAAATGACGCGCCGCACTACTTAATTAATTGATTTGATGTGAGAGTGCACATATTAATAACGGCAATTCAACTGTGTAGGAGTAACAGTGGAATAGTCACGTGTAAATCCAACAATGCTCACTGTATTGGATCAGTATTTTAATATTGCTCGTGTGTAAAAGAGGTAGTGGCGAGCGCGTCATTTCAGCTTAGGCAAGCTCTACCTTAAAATGTCTGCATCCAGGTCTCTCCCCGAAGACCAACTCCACGAGACCGGGCTGGAAGCGGTGATCCACGAGGTGGCGGACTTCGTAAAGCCGTCCGGCGGCAACAACCGCGGCGTGTACAAGCTCAAGCCGCACCTCTTCGACGAGTACGACACGTTCTTCTACCACTACACGCGCGAGGAGCTCTCCCGGAGCGAGGAGGAACAGAGGAATCGCAGGAAAGCTGCCGGTAAGTGGACAGCCCAGAAATTAGGTCAAGCCGCACCTCTTATTATATATACTAGCTGTTGCCCGCGGCTCCGCCCGCGTGCAGTTCGTTTTTTTTACAAAAATGTTTCCCGTGGAATTTCTTAATTTTTCCCAAGATAAATGAGTGGTCCCTGGGTTCGATGGACCCGTAAAGGAGTCTTCTTCCAATCTCTCCTGTCAACGTGCTATCTTCTTTCACACAATTTACCTATATCTTCTTTGGTCTTCCTCTACTTATAACACTCTGTCGAAATCGCTTATGTTACTCAATTCGCATGGAGTAAGACAGAGTGGGGCGTGTCATCGTGGATTGTAATATCTATACTAACCAAACTTATCTTATTCTGAGATGATACCAACGCCCAGATATTGTAATTAAGCATTCTGATGCGCTGCTGTGTACGTAGCAACCCGTTCCTGCTACGTACGGGTTATCTTGTATAGTTATACCTAGTTGCACGATCAAAAGGACGATTTAAACTGTCGATATTTCAACCCCGTTTTGATTGTGCTACGTAGATAAGTAGCTATAGGTTTTTTTAAATATCCCACGGGTGCTCTCAAATTTTTCAGGATGAAAAGTATCTTAAATGTTGACCGGGCATATATATAAAGTAGGATCATAAAATTTCATTTAAATCCGTTACTTGAAAGACGCCTGCTTTTCCTGTTTTTGTAATGTTTTCTTTCCCGCGGAAACTCGATTGGATTAATAAGTTTTACTATATATATATATATTGTTAAAGAGGCAACATAAGGTATCAGCATAACAAATTTTACTAAATTAAGTTCATTAGTTGTTGTTTACAAAGCTGTTAAATTAATTGCAGTTTTTTAACTATCCCACGGGAACTCTTTATTTTACCGGGATGAAAAGTATCCTATATGTTGACCAGGGACATAAGCTTGCAATTTCATTGGAATCGGTCCAGCCGTTCCAAAGATTAGCCCGTACAAACAGACAAACAAACAGACAAACAGACAAACAGATAAACAGACAAACAGAGAAACAAAAAAAATTAAAAAAATTTAAATTAGTTCTATTTCACTTCTTGCATCCCCCTGACTCCGTTTTTTAGCATTTTTTTTTATTTGTACAGAAATTCGACCTCTACAGATTTATTTATATTACTAATTACTAATTGCTAATTACTAATTACTAAATTACTAAATTAAGTTCATTAGTTGTTGTTTACAAGCTGTTAAATTAATTGCAGTTTTTGCAGTTTTTTAACTATTCCACGGGAACTCTTTATTTTACCGGGATGAAAAGTATCCTATATGTTGATCAGGGACATAAGCTACCACCACACAAAATTTCATTGGAATCGGTCCAGCCGTTCCAAAGATTAGCCCGTACAAACAGACAGACAAACAGACAAACAGAGAAACAAAAAAATTGAAAAAAATTTAAATTAGTTCTATTTCACTTCTTACATCCCCCTGACTCCGTTTTTAGCATTTTTTTTATTTGTACAGAAATTCGACCTCTACAGATTTATTATATGTATTGATTTATTATTATTTATAGTAGGGAGTATTTTCTCCACCTCTGTGCCAATGCTAGGGGGGATAAACAAAAACGTGGAAAGGGATACAATTTTTTTCTTTCCCCGGGGGCAAAATAGTCATCTGCCCATGCTCGCGCTGATATAAATTTGAATTACAGGGTTGAAACAGCTAGTAGGTGTTAGATCCATTAGAAAATAGGTTCCTAACGGACTAGACGAGAATTCTTATCATCTTCCATCGTCCCCAGGTCTGCCCGAGTGCTGTCCACCGCCGCCTTTGCCGAAGTTGTCGGCCCCTTTCCGACTGCTCGCAAACCTTCTTCAATGCGACGCGGCCATGCACGTGTTGCGCTGCGTCCTCGAGAGGGCGCTGGACTTGAGGGCGAGATCCTTCTCCGAGCCTCAAGTTCACAAGGTATTGATTTTGATATGCTAACTCTTTAAGAATCAGTATTCATATAATCACTTTTTGGGCAGATTAGATGGTCGAGATGGTGTGTTGACATAAAGTTAGGAAGTCACTCAATAGAAACAATACCATCTTCTTAGCGTGTCGTCTCCGTCCGAAGGTTGGAAACCATTATTGTCGCGGTTATACGGGCTGAAACAAGGGAGAACACCCATGCGGTACCTACTTGCTCTTGGCGTGTTCCCGGGGCGCCTTCTCGACTCCCTACAAGTTGATTTCTCTCGCGCCTTGTCCCTATGTGCTCAATCTTCCCATTCTTCCCAGAGATCCTTGTCTTGATCCTTGTCGAGCTGTCTTGCCACTCAAAGCCGCTCCGCTTCTTATGTCACGCGTGCGCGAACACGCGTAGCTTTCCGAAGTTGACTGCCGAGCCCACGAGGTCCTGGTAGTAAACTGGACCAGAATCTTGGCGAACGATCCCTTCCAGGAGTACGTACCGGAGGTCCACGTATAAAGAGGACTCCCACAAGACGTGGTGGAGGTTCTCCTCCGCCAGTCTGCAGAAGCACTCGCCAGTCTCGACCAGACACATGTCATGCAGGCGCTTCCGAATGCGACCGTACCCCGTCAGCTTGCCCAACGTGTATATAGTGTAGGAGTACCAGTGTATAGAGAAGTTGTGATTGTCGCAGGCACTCCACCTCATCGGCTACGCGCTGCGCGACGAGGAGAGCGGCCACTACGAGTTCCTGGCGTTCGCGGAGAGTGCGGCGCGCAGCGGCCTACTGACGCTGCTGCAGCGGCTCTCAGTCAGCCCGCGGGTGGACGCGCACCGCGCGCTCGCCAAGTGGCTGCTCGGCAAGATGCGGTTAGCTATAGTTATTTATGGTACCCTTTAATATCCCCTTCGAGGCGAGAAAGATCGGCGAGAAGTTTCGCCGAGTCTTCTCGGAAAAACAAACAAATTGTCCACACTCTATTATCACTTATGATTAGAGAAATCTGATCACAAGTGACAAAGAGTGTGGACAATTGACGCCGATCGTAAAACAGGCGAGCGCGAGAACGAGACGGCGAGAAACTCCTCATTTTTAGGGTGTTCACGAGGGTTCTCGGCGTCAGTCTGTAGACGGCTTATGGTTATTTTATATACGAGCTTATAAAATTCTCGAGTGTGTTTGTAACAAATCTCCACTGAAACGATTTTTTTTCATACATTTTTATGACAATTTCATCTGCATTCGGTAAAGTCAGAGAAGCTATTTTTCACAGCCGTATTTGCTCGTCTTCTAATCTCTCAAATATATAAAATTCTCGTGCAAATTTTTGTTACCGAACTCTTCTGAAACGGCTTGACCGATTGTTATGAAGTTTTCTATGTATGTGTATAAAATAGTGGCTTATATAAAATCCACAATACCTTATACAAAATAGTGCTCATAATAGTATTGCTATGATTCCATTTGTTGCAGAGCGCTCTTGGGTCAGGGCGATGAGCACATTGGAGACGGCGAAAACATGGATACCGACCAGGAAGAAAAACCACAAGACGAAACCGCCAGTTAGTTTAACTTGAACTCTTGCATGATTTCTATAAAAAATCTGCTTCTCCTCTTATTAGGTTTCTCTCTTTCTCTAGCCTTAAAGAAAAGAAGAAGAATTTTTATTCTAAGATGTAAGAAATTTTTCAACCGGTGGGTGCTGAACTTATACCCTGTCCATTCGTTTATTTTATTTTTGAAACGTGAGACAGATATAGAGCAAGAGACTAAGAGAGAGATCATTTTACTCTTGTCTCTCTCTGGTTCCTCGTTATTGCTATATCTGAATAGAGTAGCACATTTTATGTCTAGACTAGGCCGTCATAAAAGGAATCCGTTCATGAGAATAATATCGTTAATTTATTTATCAGAGGCTGAAAAAGTGCGTCGTGCCAAACTAGCAGCCGAGAGAAGAGCCAAAGTGATGGCACAAATGAAGAGTCAGATGAATAAGTTCATCGCCAATAACACGACTCTCTTCGAGGAAACAAACACAGAGGTGAGCGCCAACAATGCGTTTTCAAGTGTGAAATTGTGCATTTTTGTTGTTTCTTTACGCCTCGTGGCTAATGGAGTATGCAGCCTATTCACTGAATGCAGCAGAGAAGCGTTATTGACATATAGATCACGAAGTGCTAGCCGCGATCGTTGATAAAAAAAATTCTGAACGAACGTTTGAGGTCAAATGGGATTAAATTAAAATTTTCTTTTAGCAGGACAGATTAGTTTGTTACAAGCAGCGGATTATCCGCTGCTTGTAAATATTCTGTATAGTACAATATGAAGGAACACCGCACACATGAAACACCACACACAATTCTTCCAACACTTTCTTTGACGCATGATTCGTCCCAACCCTGAGGATGTCCATCCTCAGGAGATGTTGCTTCACAATGCGAAATCGTAAAGAATCTTAGAGAAAATGCGAAACAAGTTAAACGAGAAGTTGTCACTTTAGGTAACTGAAGAGGAGGAGAAGCAGGACCTGTTGCCGCTGTACCGCGGCGCGGCGCTCGGCGTGTGGGGCGGCGGCGTCAGCGAGGCGCCCCGCGTGTGCATCATGTGCCAGGAACAGGTGACTATGCTGATGTATAATCGAAGAATTTTTACATACGTGGTGCTTTATTTACTTTAGTTCTCGTTGATGTACATTGGCTTGTAAATGGTAACCCTTTCATCTCTTGTCAGTCCGTCTTTGCAGCTTATAACAGGCTACATTGTCGTTGTCAGGCTCGCGTGGAAGCGATGGCGGAGCCGATGGTGCTGGTGGCGTTCGCGCAGTGCTCCACCGTGCTCAACCGCATGGGCGTGGGCGCGGGCGAGGCGGACTCGTGGCGCAGCGCGTGGCCGCCGGCCGGGCTGGGCGCGCAGCCGCACGTGTCGTGCTGCGGGCACGCGCTGCACGCCAAGTGCTGGCGGAAGTACGTCGACGGCGTGCTCGACAAGGAGAAGCTGAGGTGAGTTTCTTTCTTTTCTTTTTAATAAAATATAAATATAAGACATTGAGGATCTCCAAAATTAAACACAAATTGTTTCCCTGAAATAACAAAGTTTTGTTTTATTACAAGTTTTGTTTTATTTTACAATTATCTAGTTATTATCAAGTTACGACAATTACACTTCTATCTCACCTGAAATAACAAAGAAACGACATTTAAAGTTCACTATATCTCGAGTCCTCAATCACATTCTTTCTATGAGTTTTTATTACGACAAAAATGCACACAACAATTTCAGCGTCCCTCGCCATTTTTAAATCATCGACACAGATCAATATCATAGATACGCGACAGCTGATACGCGAAGCGCGGCAAATTCAAATGAATGAAATGTCACTCATTTCATTACATCTCCCCCCCTAAGAGCGAAAATTCTAAGCAATATATCTGTAAAATGTACTTATAAGTCATCTTCATATTCATTATCATCTCCTTCATCTTCTTCAGCCTCTGTTATGACAGGTTGCAATTTTGTTATATGAAATAATGTTGATTCTGTTTTTCTGTTGCCTGTATCAATCCTATAAATGGAATTCGATATTTTCTCTATTATTTTGAAAGGGCCTATTTTTAATTCGTCTAATTTCTTTCTATTCAGTCTATTTCCATTTTCTACATATACACTGTCTCCTACATTAAATTCTTGCATTTTTCTATTTCTATCAAATATTTTCTTGTTATACTCATGAGATTTTATTGTATTCTCTAATGCCAATCTTCTATCAGCAATCCACTTGTCTTCCTTTTCCATCGTTTTGAATTCATTTGGTAGAATACTGACATTTGTACCATCCAGTAAATATTTTGGTGCAAAACCTGTAACGGAGTGTTCTGTTTCATTATATTTTTGTATACATTCTCTTGCCAGTGTTGTCCATGTTCTCTTATTATTTTTCTCATTCATTTTACACCTTATTTTATTTACTATTGTTTGGTTTAATCTTTCATTCAAGCCGTTCGAGAATGGTGTATTCACGGCTGTAAAAATTAGTTTAATATTATTTTCCTGCAAAAATTGTTTAAATTCTCTTGAATTTATGCCCGGATATTGATCTGTCAGGATAATTCCAATCTCATCTGTCTCTAGTACTTTCTTTGTTAAATTTATAAAGTCACATGCATTCTGGGTTTTCGAAGTCGCAATAAATGCATATCTTGTGTAGTGATCTACTAAAAGGTGTAGATATTTCTTTGTAGACCTAGATCCTCCAAATCCACCAATAGTATCCATTGACATTATTTCAAATGGTTTGGTAGCTGGTCCCAGTTGTGACATTAATCCAATTTTTTTTTGACATCTTGATTTATTTTTTATGCATATTTCACATGTTTTACAAATATTTATGATATTTTTTGTTAGGTTTATAGCCGTATATATTGAACTTATTTTTTTCTGCAGTTGTCTGATCCCAATATGGCATAAATCTTCATGCACCTTTTTTATAAGTTTTTTACTAAATTCTTCTGAGAGGATAATCTTTTCCTGTTTCTTTATTTTTTTATAATAGATATTATTTTTTAGTATTAAATTTTGTTTCTTTTCTCTTATTGTTTCATTTTTCTCTTGGTCTCCAACTATATCTTTTATTTGTATTAAATTAACTATTCTCAATGTTTCCTCTCTGTTATCTTCTGGTTCTAATACAGGGTTTCGGCTCAAACAGTCTGCTTCTACATTTTCTTTACCAGGTATATATTTTACGGTAAAGTCATACTGAGATAGGTAGTATGTGAGATCACCCAATTCTTCATCTGTCCTGCATTTAATGTTCATGTTCTCTAGAGGTTTGTGATCTGAGTAAATGGTGAATTGTTTTCCGATGAGCCAGTGCTGCCAATATTTAACAGCTTCTTTCATAGCAAGACATTCTAAATATATAGCCTTTTTCCGTTTTTGATGTTCATTCAATTTTTTTGAGAAATATGCCACCGGTTTGTCTTTACCATCTAGTTGTGTCTGTTTTAATATTGCTCCAATGCCCTCCAAAGATGCATCGGTAAAGATTTTGATTGGTAAGTCTTTGTCGAATATTTCCAAGACCGGTTGCGAACATAAATATCTTTTTATCAGATTGAATGCTTCTTCACATTTCTCTGACCATACAAATTTCTCGTTTTTTCGTAATAAATTGTGTAATGGATCTAAAATAATTGCACTTCTTGGTATATAGTCATGGTAGAAGTTTATTTTTCCCAAAAATTGTCTGATGTTCTTTTGCGTCTTAGGAGTTGGAAAGTTCCTTATTGAAATCAAATTGTCTTTTAGTGGTCTTACTGAATTGTTCTGAATTATATGGCCGAGGTATTTTACCGAGTCTGAAGCAAAGGTACATTTCTTAAACTTCAGTCTAAAGCCTTCTTTAATTATTGCCTCTAATACATTTCTAATGTGCCTTATATGTTCTTCAAAGGTAGACGAGTATATCAAAATATCATCGATATAGTTAGCAGAGTATCCTGTGAGATTGTGTTTTCTTAGAATATTGCTTAAGATTCTCTGGAAAATTGCTGGTGATGTTTTCAAGCCAAAAGGGAGGCAGGTCCACTGGAAGTGGCCATCTTGTGTGACAAATCCTGTTTTACTTCTGTCTTCCACCCGTAATGGTATTGCCCAAAATGCTGAGTTTATATCTAGTGTAGTAAAATACTTGCAATTTCTAGTTTTAATAATTAGATCATCTATCAAAGGAAATGGTTGAGCTTGTGGTATAACTATTTTGTTTAACTCTCTGAAATCTACACATAAACGGGATTTTCTATTTTCACCTTTTTTAAACGCCAATGTCACTGGAGCAGCGAAAGGACTGTATGATTCTTCTATTAAATTGTTCTTTAGTAACATCGATATTTGCTCTTCAATTTCTAATCTATCTTGTATTGTACATCTGTATGGTCTTTTACTACAATATTTATTTACTTGTAAATCTATGCGAGCTTCATAATCTTTAACTGAACCTATATCATACTTGTCCTTAGCAAATATTGTTTTATATTCCTTTATAATTTTCTCTATCTCAATTTTCTTTTGATTATCTAAATGGTCTGTCATACTTATAAATTCCTCTGTTTGTATGTGTTCATTGAAATTTACTGTATATTTTTTTATATTATTATCTTCATTTCTGTTATCTTTAGACATCCTGTCTATTTTATTTGTTATTTTCTTTTGTTCTATCTGCAAGTTCTCATTTTGGGTTAATCTGAATTTCTTTATCATATCTAATCCGATTATGAAATCATCAAAATCTTCATTTTCTACTATGTATACATCCACCTCTTCTTCTAAATCAAATATTTTAATTTTTATTGTTATCAAGCCATCCATCTTCTTCACACCATTAACCGTTCTCATGTATGCTATGTTCACATCATCTTTTTTTTCTTTTACTTTTATTAATCTTGAATTTATTATAGAAATCTGTGAGCCTGAATCATAAATACCACTCACTTCTAGTTTATTTTCTAATAAAAGCTTGATTTTGATTAATGGTGTGCTTACTAGTTTTTTTCTCAGTATTTATGTCTACTTCAATTATGGAGTTATTGTTTACATTTTTAGTTTTAAGATCTTTTTCAGGTTCATTTTCATTTTTCTTGAACCAACATGACTCCTCCGGATGATATCTAATCCCTTTGTCCAAAGACTCACAAGTCTTACATGACTTCTTCTCATAAGTTTTATTTTTATTATAAAATGTACTGCTCTTTATGTTAGTTGAGTTTTTCTTATACATCGTGCCTTCATATTTTCTTATCTCGTTGAACAAGTCAGTAGTGTTGTTGAGTTCATCCCTGTTTAACTTATTTAAGATAAATCCAGGTAAACCAGTTGCAATAAGATCTATCATTGTTTTGGAATCTATAGATTTGTTTATATCTAATAAAAGCCGTTCTTTTTTTATGGCATAATCAATTAACTGTCCTTCTTTATACCTAAATGCGAGAGCATATGTGACTATGTCCCATCCTTGGTTTTTAAAAGTTTCTAAAAACTTGTCTTTCCATTCACTCCATTCAGAATTTATTGTTAGTTTTATGATCATCGAGCTATACCAATCCAAACAAGGTTTATCTAAAAATAACCTCAAAATATCTATTTTTGTCTCATCTTTTGTTATATTAAAGCGCGCACACTCTTTTTCAAAAATTTCTATCCATTGCATCGCATTAGGATTTTTGCTTGTGAATTTTTCAATAATAAATTTTTCTGAGATATGTTTTAAGTTATGTTGACTTTCTTTCTTAGTTGTAGTTTCTATTAATTGTTCCAAGATTTGTTGCAAAGTGTCATTTTTGTCCTTTGCTTGTGTTGTGCTCACTTCATCTAAATATTGATCTAAAAATTGCATATTACCTTCCTCATCTACATATGTCTTCTTTAGATTTTCATCCAACTTTATCCATACTTTTCTACTCTGGTGTCTTTTTTTAATGCTATTTTTTACTTTTGTGAAAGTGTTCGTTTTAACAATATATGTATGATGACTCACCGGCTTCAGTTCCTCGGGTAAAACATAACATTTTCCTTCTTCAGTAGATATTGAGGTTATAGCTAATACATTTGATTTGCCATCATTTGAGGCTATTATTGTAAACTCAAATTGAAGCCGGTCCATCTTCTTTTAGTTCACAAAAATGTCGTTTTATAAGACATTGAGGATCTCCAAAATTAAACACAAATTGTTTCCCTGAAATAACAAAGTTTTGTTTTATTACAAGTTTTGTTTTATTTTACAATTATCTAGTTATTATCAAGTTACGACAATTACACTTCTATCTCACCTGAAATAACAAAGAAACGACATTTAAAGTTCACTATATCTCGAGTCCTCAATCACATTCTTTCTATGAGTTTTTATTACGACAAAAATGCACACAACAATTTCAGCGTCCCTCGCCATTTTTAAATCATCGACACAGATCAATATCATAGATACGCGACAGCTGATACGCGAAGCGCGGCAAATTCAAATGAATGAAATGTCACTCATTTCATTACATAAATATTATCAGGACATTACACACATCGAAATCTAGTCTTATCTGTGGTATGGGTACTAGATAACTGTTAAACAATACATAAATATAATCAAAAATATCCCAGAAAACATTTATGCTCGCTCATCACACAAACCTTTACCAGTTGTGGGAATCGAACAAAAGACCTACGGCGAAGACGGCAGGCTACTGCAGACTAGGTCGGAATGCTGAACGACGAGAGGCAGCGAGACGAGTCTCCTCTCGCAGCAAGTCGGGCTCGTGGCGTGGCGCGTGGCCGCAGTGTAGTCGTGTTTGCCCGCAGGCCGTACCGCATCCGGCAGCCGACCGCCTTCGACGTGGAGAAGAAGGAGTACCTGTGCCCGCTGTGCGAGCGGCTGTGCAACACGGCGCTGCCGCTGCTGGCCGCGCCCGCCATCCCCGCGCAGCCGCCGCCGCCGCTCAGCGACGCCGTGTTCGCCAGCGCCGCCGACCTCATCATACAGCTCAAGCACCAGGTAGCGTGTCGCTTGTTAATGCTATGTGCCCGCTGTGCGAGCGGCTGTGCAACACGGCGCTGCCGCTGCTGGCCGCGCCCGCCATCCTCGCGCAGCCGCCGCCGCCGCTCAGCGACGCCGTGTTCGCCAGCGCCGCCGACCTCATCATACAGCTCAAGCACCAGGTAGCGTGTCGCTTGTTAATGCTATGTGCCCGCTGTGCGAGCGGCTGTGCAACACGGCGCTGCCGCTGCTGGCCGCGCCCGCCATCCCCGCGCAGCCGCCGCCGCCGCTCAGCGACGCCGTGTTCGCCAGCGCCGCCGACCTCATCATACAGCTCAAGCACCAGGTAGCGTGTCGCTTGTTAATGCTAAATGCTATGTGCCCGCTGTGCGAGCGGCTGTGCAACACGGCGCTGCCGCTGCTGGCCGCGCCCGCCATCCCCGCGCAGCCGCCGCCGCCGCTCAGCGACGCCGTGTTCGCCAGCGCCGCCGACCTCATCATACAGCTCAAGCACCAGGTAGCGTGTCGCTTGTTAATGCTATGTGCCCGCTGTGCGAGCGGCTGTGCAACACGGCGCTGCCGCTGCTGGCCGCGCCCGCCATCCCCGCGCAGCTGCCGCCGCCGCTCAGCGACGCCGTGTTCGCCAGCGCCGCCGACCTCATCATACAGCTCAAGCACCAGGTAGCGTGTCGCTTGTTAATGCTATGTGCCCGCTGTGCGAGCGGCTGTGCAACACGGCGCTGCCGCTGCTGGCCGCGCCCGCCATCCCCGCGCAGCCGCCGCCGCCGCTCAGCGACGCCGTGTTCGCCAGCGCCGCCGACCTCATCATACAGCTCAAGCACCAGGTAGCGTGTCGCTTGTTAATGCTATGTGCCCGCTGTGCGAGCGGCTGTGCAACACGGCGCTGCCGCTGCTGGCCGCGCCCGCCATCCCCGCGCAGCCGCCGCCGCCGCTCAGCGACGCCGTGTTCGCCAGCGCCGCCGACCTCATCATACAGCTCAAGCACCAGGTAGCGTGTCGCTTGTTAATGCTATGTGCCCGCTGTGCGAGCGGCTGTGCAACACGGCGCTGCCGCTGCTGGCCGCGCCCGCCATCCCCGCGCAGCCGCCGCCGCCGCTCAGCGACGCCGTGTTCGCCAGCGCCGCCGACCTCATCATACAGCTCAAGCACCAGGTAACGCGCCGTGTGCTGCTTGTTAGCGCTATACGCTATTTATTGCATGCACCGCTTTCTTACTTTGCTTTGCTTTCTGAACTTATCTAATGAGAAGGTACCCTTAACAGTTATGATTGTACACGATAAAAACACAAAACTGTAAATAGTATTTTCTTTAGCACACAATTTAAGCAAATGCTTGTATATATTTTTTTGGTGTTTTTTCTCTTTAGACTAAATTTAGTATGTTTAACGGGAGCTTTTGAGTTTTGACATATTTTTATGTATTCGATCGTGAGAAAATTCCCGGCGATTTGCATGCTTTTCCTAACAAACACAACAATTTTTAACGTTTTGATTTGACTGTTTTGATTTTGATTCGTTCCGTTTTGGTTTTGGTATTATTTTTGCAGGTCACCTTGGAGATACCAGAATGGTTAGAATGTTTAATTTTTCTCAACCAGGTGTGCTCAGAGTCTGTCCACCTGTGCACGGAGTACTGTGAGGACCTGCTCTGTACGGCGCGCGCGCGCTCCGTCGGCGCGATGTCGTCCGACATGGAAGACGACTCGGCGGACGAGGCGGAGGAGTACGTGTCGACTCACGCGGAGAATCTGCTGCCGGCTGAGTTCTTGGCGCACTTCGACACCCCCCTCCCGCAGTACAACGACACTACGAAAACGCTCATCGAGGACTTTGCTAAGGTTCGTTCAGATTCGGCAACAGAGTAATTATACAGTGTGTCCCGGATCGAACTAGCGATAATTTAACGGAGTGTTCTATAGCTCATTACAAGCAAAAAATCTCCCACAAAGGGGGGGGGCGCCCCCTCACCCCCTCCCCATAGAGCCATTTCAATTTATGTATGCGTTTTTTTGGGTATGTGCATTGTGCACACTAATAAAGTAATAATACGCACCCACAATTATGTCATGTTTAAACAATAATAACTCTGTGAGGGGGCGCCCCCCCTTTGTGGGGGATTTCTTCCTTGTAATGAGTTATAGAACACTCCCTTAAATTATCGCTAGTTCGATCCCGGACACACTGTATACTGGTAGACGATTCACGTAACGCGTCGGCTGTATTTCTTGCAGTGAGATGTTTAAAGGTCATGGACCATGGCATTTACGTATATAAGCAGACGTTATTTAAACCAAAACATTTTTTGGGAACACTGAAAAATAAATTTTACGACTATTGACATACAGCGTAAAATTGAATGTAGTTCATAACGCAACATGGTCGAGCATTGTGAAATACATTTAATTTTACACTCTAAACCAATAGACGTAAATTTCATTTTTCAGTTTTAATTTTTTATTTTATTTCTTGGTTCACATCACTTAGTGTATAAAAGCGTTACGTGACTCGCGCCGTTCTGTATGTATCTTCGTTCAGTGACTAAGATTTGTTTGTTTCTATAGATGCTCCCCGGTATATGCGGCATAGCAGAATCAGGAGGTATAGTGTCCGTGGCCACACTGTGCCGAGCCACTTCCTACACCGTGCTCAGCACCAACGCGGTGCTACAAGCCGAGAAGCGACCCCTACTGGGCGACCTGCCGTCCCGACACCGCGACGCGTTACAAGCGTTGATACGACTCGCCGCAGTCATCCCCGCTGTCTGGCCTACCCCTAAACACGTCTCACACCACGCTCTAAGCGCACTCTGCACTCTCGGAAAAACGTCGCCGATGACCCACGAAGTATTTGGCACTCTAGTGGCACTAATTATTACCATACCCTCGATATTCTGCAAAACAGCCGGGCCCGCCAGACCTACGCATCTCGCCAGACAGTTGACTCTAGAAGCCTTCAGAGCGGCTTTGACGAAAGCCCTAATAGTCACCGATGTTTCCGCGTGCGAAGCGACGGGCGAAGCCGAACAGGCCAATCCGGATTTAGAAAACCTTCTGACGTTCATGAAGGAATTACGCAGGGGCAAGTTGAAAATCAAGAAGTTGAGTCCCAACGCCGTTTGGGAGACCATTAAGAAGCAGTGTCATAATTTTTTGAGATGCTGTTGTCTGTTCTTCCACTTCTTGAGTGACATCCAACCCTCAACTGAGCTTACGGAGGTCAACGGTGATACGTGGGAGACGATGTGCGAGTTTTTGGACATGCCACACACGTTTAGAGACTTAATGGACAATTTGTTAGCCAGAAAGAAGGCCTTAGCGTGGTCAGAGTTGTCGAACGATTGGTTCGCAGGCGAGATTTCACCAAAGATTGTTATAGGTAAGTCATCTGCTCTTTGTGATGAGCATTTTTTAAGTTTTTTGTTTCCTCTAAGTATCACTCCCAAAAGCCACCATATTGAGGAACAATGGTAGGCATAAATTTAAGAAAGTCTTTTTTTCCTCTGATCCAAACCATGAATTTTTAAATAAATAATACAATGAATAATAAATAGAATAAAGAATAAATTAAAAATATAAACTCTCAACTTTTTTCATTTTCACAGAACCCAGTGAACCGCCAAAGCTTATAACCCTGCCGGAAGATTTCTCGGAGCTGATGAACGTAGTGTCGGAGTTCTCGTGCCCCAACTCGGAGCGGGAGGACAGCAAGAACCCCACCATGTGCCTGGTGTGCGGCCAGATCCTGTGCTCGCAGAGTTACTGCTGCCAGATCGAAGTGCGCAAGGTATGTGAGACTTTGTGAGATTTGTCAGAGCAAGCTTGTCACGTTCACCAACGTGGTGGCGGTGTGTGCATTAATGCCGGGCATATACCATCCATTCTATCGTAAAATCGGTATGATGCTCCAAGCTTGATTTAATGTGCAGTTAGTACCACATACGATTAAGTAAAACTATCCAATCGGCAGCGACGTTCGGTTGAAGCCATGGCTTCACTAATGTCAACGCGCGCACGACGACTCACGACGTCTACCACCGCCAAAAGTCTTGACTTGACTAATGGGCGCGTTCGGAACCCTCGTAAACTTAGTTTTAAGTCGACTTGTAGTTATCATCATTCTTATGCCAGAAATGTCATACCGACGTTCGCAAGAGCCTGTATGTTAGGCCTATGTGAAATAAAGATATTTTGATTGATTGATTGATAATGGACGTCTGTCTCCCCCAGCACGGACGAAGCAGCGGGCTGGAGCTGGTGGGCGCGGTGGTGGCGCACGCGCTGTGGTGCGGCGCGGGCGCGGGCGCGTTCCTGCGCGTGCGCGAGTGCGAGCTGCTGCTGCTGGCGGCGCCGTCGCGGGGCGCCATGCTGCCCGCGCCCTACCTCGACAAGTACGGCGAGACCGACCAGGTAGGTGTCTACTACCTCGTGCAGCGGGCTGGAGCTGGTGGGCGCGGTGGTGGCGCACGCGCTGTGGTGCGGCGCGGGCGCGGGCGCGTTCCTGCGCGTGCGCGAGTGCGAGCTGCTGCTGCTGGCGGCGCCGTCGCGGGGCGCCATGCTGCCCGCGCCCTACCTCGACAAGTACGGCGAGACCGACCAGGTAGGTGTCACTATCTCGTACAGCGGGCTGGAGCTGGCGGGCGCGGTGGTGGCGCACGCGCTGTATGTCATTTATTTATTTATTTAGTTACATTAAAATAACCCTGTAAGGGCGCTGTAACTAGGGAGGCGGACTTATTGTGTCAAACAACGATGTGTCAAATAACAATCATTTTTTATCTAAAAATTCATTAATATGATAATACGCTTTTTTTTGTAGTAGTATGTAGTAACGTTGTCGGTTGTCCCCCAGGGTCTGCGGCGCGGCAACCCGCTGCACCTGTGCCCGGAGCGCTACGAGAAGCTGCGCATGATCTGGCTGAGCCACGGCATCTACGAGCGCATCGCGCGCGGCCTCGACACCAACATGCTGGTCACCACCACGTGGCAGAACATGTGAGCGCTGCGCCTGTTCCTGGCGCGCCGCGCCGTGCCCGACGAGTAGCGTCGGACCTGTGCTCGCTAGGATAGGGCACGCGTCGAGTACTCTCTTGAGATATACCGCTCCCTAGAACAACGGTGCCGTGACTAAGCGGTTGTAAAAATGGCACTCTAGAGAATGGTGCCTTGAACAATCGTTTGCGCACAAAACGTATTAAATTTCAGTAGCAATATTTAACGATAAATAATGGCCAGTGTCGCCATTCGACGCTACATTACAACCAATGACATCTTTCGATGCTATAGTACGGTTAATGGCGTCATTCTACGCTATATTACGGCAAGTGACGTCATTCAGTGACTACATTACGGCCGCTTTTCTACGGCGACGTTTTTCTAGGAAACCGTAGTAGTCCAGAGGCACTGCGGTTATACTGTGACTCGTGAGAACTGTGATTTACATTGTAGAGACATACGCGAATACATAAACGTTGAAGTCGTATAATAAACGTGGAAAAACATACGAAACGTGTCATTATATTTGCGATAGTATTTCGAGCGAATATATTAAAACTCAAAAGTTTTGCTCGGAATATAACGCATGCATCGAAATTCGAAATACGTATTGCGATTTTGTCTTATAACTTATCGATAATAGAAAAAGCTAAAAAGTTGATGGATTATTTTGAGGACCTAAAATCGATGAGCATATTGCAAGTAGACACGTATATGCACAAATGTGTGTGTATGCATTATGTGATCACATGTTTGGCTATGTTTAATTATTATTTAGTGCAAGGTCCGGAATAGGGGACTTGGAGCCTCATTATCACCTCTTATATACTATACAGTGCAACAATGATATCTATATGTCGGTATATTGCAAGTATTTTGCGTTGTTTTGGATTGGTTCAACTGGTATGACAACTTCTAGTTTCATGTTAAACCTACAATTTAATTTTCAAGTAACCTCAATGCAGTCGACTAGATTTATTAAAAATGTAGAAAATGGGGTTTAAACCATCGATCGAACAGCAAAGTAAAGGGCGCCCTTTTTCCGGATCTTATTGGTAAATAAAAATAAAAATAGATTACCTGTTTAGATTTAGTGGCGAAACATTGTTAATGTGTTAAATATTATAATTATATTATTACATACTAATTTATAATTTAATTCGAACTTTAAAAATATTGTGTAGGTGACTTCATGATAAACGTTTGATAGCTGTTATTAGATTAGACATCGCTGTAATATAAATAATATTTTTTTTTCAGAGAAACATTAAAAAAATTACCTATATATGGACTATATTTTATTATTGCCTACGACTAGTTTGTAGTAGTGATGCTGAAGATTAATTAAATTCACAGTTGCACAGATAATAAAAGCTTTAGACGATTACGTTAATATATTCTGTATTAATGTATTTTTAACTCGATTACTATAACCCTCTCCAATGAAGGATGGCCGAGAAAGTCGGGATACTTTACGATTTATATCTTAGTATGAGCCTTTGTGTATTCATTTTCGTAAGAGCATTGGGTATCTAGCAATTACGCAATTGCTTAAAAAGTCCATTCTAAAAAAATATTCCAAGTATCGAGTTAGGATTGAAAAGCGATACTAGCAAATCCCGGACTAATCACTTCTAAGCAATTTTTTTATACATATAAACGTGAAGATGATACTGGCATTTCCGCAATTATACTACCATAAGCCCATTATGTCTTATTGCGTGTTCAAAATTTCGAAAAACCACAAAAAAATTGAATTTCGCGCATGGTGCGGGTGTATATTTGCGGGCCTTTGCTGATTGGTTACAGCCATAGTGACGTCATCGCAAGGTGAAAACTTACAGTGACATTGGTGTATATACCTAATAAATAGTTGTAACAGGTTCAGAAAATTATACACCCTAATATTGTGTGCATTAGATATAAAATCCTAATAATTTTTAACAGGGAGCGAACGTTAGAGTTTTAAAGGCTGTGGTTTTAACGACTCGTTTTATATGAATAACAAGGATTATTTAGAATCGGAAAATACCTATAATTTTACATACTCGTTTTGAATTTTCACTATACCTACTCGATTTTATTCTAATGCTTGTATTATTCAAAAATTACAAAGACGAGCTATTTTAAATAATAGTTGCACCCAATTCTAAACTCAATCCGATAGAACGTACCACTTAAATATTAAAAGGCAAGTGCAAGGCCAACACTGAAATTTAATTTCTTCAAAGCAAAGCTAGACGTCCTTATGATGTTAATGCTTATATCATATACAGTGCGATCGCTCTGCTGGAGCGCTTAAAAATGTATCAATCAGTAAAGAACTGACTCAATGAACTATATCAATGTCAAAACATGGTTTTTGACCAATCATAACACTTGAAAAATCACGTTTTGACATTGATACAGCTCTTTAATGATTGATACTTTCTTAGCCGATCGACCTGCAGGTCTTTGGCTAGCCCTTAAAAAATAGTTCTTATTGTTAAGTTCAATCAGCTCAGACAGATGACAGATTATGCTCGCAAAACTCATAGCCTACAATATCCACTATATTTTGCGAAAAACTAAACAAAATTTGAATTTTCGCGCCCGGATTTTACCCATCCCCCTTAAACTCTTTACCATAGTCGATATTAAAACTTAAATTGTATATAATGTTAACTTTTCACTTCTCAAATTTTATGTTTGTGCAATAATGGACTTCTAACTTTATATAATATTTTTTGTGTGATTTCTATAAGGTAGCTAGTAATTAAATATAGAGATTATTGACGCTCGCGCTATCAAGGGTAGGTCGTTTTCCAAAGCGTTTGTGGAAACGAAAAGATGCTATTTTCGCTTTTCAATTTTTTTGGGTATTAAAAGCTTGCAAAACGGCCTACCGTGATAACGGGTGCGCTTATATTGTCGTCCCTAAAAGGTTGTACAAAAAACACCAATAAAATTAAAATCTTATCGTCTATGAAATAAGTAATCTAGTATTTGTTTTTCATTTGAGGCTCCTGCAGAACACGACTTCATGTAAACGTTATACCTTTCGAGCATTCATATTTTATTTCAACAGTAATTATTATCTGTTTCAAAGCTCTTCTTCCAAAATAATTTTCTAGAATTAAATATCACTGAAGTGTTATCACTAAAGTTAACCTTTTTTTAAACTCAAATAATTATTTATCAAACATATATTATTGTGATTTGTATAATGTCCTGATATATATTTATTTATTATATAAGTTTATAATCAAAGATTAAAATCTGGATACGCCTCAAGCCTACCTAACCTTATCTATCCTACCATATCTTATGTCCCTGTGCGTGTACGATGAAATGTGTCGCACACAAGACAAAAACGTGGACGTTTTTGGAGGTTCAGGGCTCATCTAGCAATTTAAATGTTTAGTTTATAATAACTGTTAGTAGTAATTCTAATCCGAACGAAACCAATAATGTACCAAATAGAAATTATGCTCGAAATTATCACGATTTTTAAAGAGATTATGTTTGCCAGAAGCGGTGTTCTAGCTAGCCTGTAAAACTTGCCGTTTATGCCTTTTATGTATCTTTTTGGCTTACGCACGATTCAACCCGCTCCGGGGTTTGAAGTACTTTTTTCTGAAATAAAGATTTTCATGGAATTTTTTGGCGTTTTTATTCATTTTCCCGAAGAATAGAAAGCATTGAGCAAACGAACAAATAGGTGACCTATTTAGTTAATAAGTTAATAACATTAGGGTCAATTTACACCGCCGCGCGATGGAATGGAAGCCACTTTTTGCAACGAAATTGTACATAGCACAATGAACTTTATGTTAATTGTATAACACACAAATTAAATAAGAGCAAAAAAAGGTAGCGAGTCTTCAGGGGAAACCTCAAACAATTCGCTGGCAAATTCTCACATCATGAGGCGAAATTGACGCTTCCAAGGGCGAAATTGACATACATACCAAACAAGGGCCCTAAAAGGCTTCGCATACTGAGGACGGCATGGCAAGGGATTTTGCCGACAAGTCAGCACATGGCATTGTAGCGGTCTCCGATATCTGACGATAGATGGCGTAACCAGCGCAATAGCATGCCGTTCTATAAGTTCGCACGCCGCAATAGAAGTTCTGAAGTCACACACTCGGACCACAAGCGGTCCCCAGCAGGCCTAGACAAAGTGACTTGTCGTTAAGCGTTGACAACAGTAGAAAAACCACCAGTACAAATCATATGAAAGTAGAATCCACTCTATGCGTAGCGTTGTTCACTGGCGGCTGCTGCGCTGTCGCTTGTCACGCTGTGTACGCTAAAGTTATCTACAAGTCTGCGAGAACGCCGGGAGCGTTCAAATTGTCATACTCGATTTTCAAAAACAGCGACATTTCTTCTATACGGTCACGTCGTTTTTCTACAGTCACGTGGTTTGTCCATACATTTTCATCTACTGTCGTCAACGCTAAACGACTGTTACTTTGTCTAGCCCTGCAGTCATAACACCTGCTTGGAGGGAACCGGCAAAGAATGCTATGGTATACCGCCGCAGGAGCTCGTGAAATGCTTTCGATGCCACAGCATTATTAAAAGCATAGCAATTTATGTTGTATTTCTAAAAGGGTATGTTTGAATGTCCATTGAATATTGATTAAGTTAAAATCTCTTGCCATGCGCCCCCAACCTGCGTTAACCTTTCGTGGGATCTGGATAAAGAACAAATAAAACATAATTTCTGTTTGTAAATTTTTTTTTAACAATTTATTATTTCATCATAATATAATTTTACACTTTAGCATTAATTACTAACTATCCTTAAAGCTAAAAGTGTTTTTACACTTTTTTATAATTGCCTACTTACTCCCTATTTGTATTTATTACAACATACACAAATCTTCGTTATTTTTACCTAAAATTATGTTTGCGCATGGTTATGGTGTTCCAACTAAAGGGGAGCAAAGCAGAACTGACAAATCAGAATAGAATTGACAACTGGGGCCGTACCACAATCTCTTATAGCAGTATTATTGCAATATTGTTTTAAAATTTTCATACTGACATTGTATATTTGATAAATTTTTGGCCTTAACATACGTCACATCTTTCCCGTCCACTGTAGCGTATTTCGTCATTGCTTTGCCGGCACGATTTTAAACGTTAAATATGAATTTTATTTTATGCTTGTATCTTCTCTTTAGTTGAAACAGCTTTTACACTAGTAGAGAGATCAAATTAATTATTTATAATTAAAATATTTGTACGAATCGAATATAAATTATTAATTAATAGTTGCCATATCGGTAGGTATTGAGTATCTATAATTAAAATGTAAAGAAATACGAAAGATTTAATTACAATTGGAATGTTTGGAATGGAATACACCAGTAATGTTAACGAGTGCTCACAAATCATTTAACAGCATTTGAAATAGACGTGTTACTGTCGGTAAAATAAAACATGCCTTGCTGTTAAGATGCACCATTCATTTTAATTTGGCACCATTCTATACAGGCATAAATTTTTTTTTCTTTTCCAGAAAATATTTTTCAATATTCATATCTTTCGTATTTCTTAGGGTTCTCTAGTCAAAAGCCTCATTCAATAGAGGTATAGGACTATTATGTCCTATACCTATTAAGTTAACCCAGAATTTAAGTTGACCCAAAATGAGTCGTCATTTTTGATCCAAAATGACAACTCATTTTGGGTCAACTTAAATATCGTCTGTGAAGGTACATCTTGCGCATCACCTTACGCGCTTTTTCTCGCAGCGCCCTCATAGCATAGCTATGACACAAGAAAATGTTTTTGTGCGGATAAACTTATACGCCGCCTTCTATATCTACATTTAGGTTTGATTCATGTTTCTTAAGAAATGTCTTGAGTCTCGACAACCCTGTTAGTGTTCACATTGTACTTATAGTATAAACATCATCTACATCCTACTCTACTCTAGCTGGTTTTATGAAATTATAAAAAAAAACTACATATTTGGCACGTTATAATACATGAAAAAATACAGTAGCTTTTACTTTTTAAGACCAAGTTAAACATTCGAATTCTTTAGATATGCATACCAATATATCCACGATTTTTCCTACTGATACAAATCTGACTGATATAAACCAAGGCCTGCCAACCAAATTTAAATTTTATTCGCAATTTGTAAGCTACTCACACATTGTATTATGGCAGAAAAATTGCAGAAATGGTAATTTCACCTTTCCATAATTTATATTTTTGTTATAGTGTTTCACACACTTATCAATTGGCAGAGCACCCAGTCGCGATAGCTGGGGGTATACGGGTTCTAGTCCCGTTGGCAGCGATAATATTGATACACTATAAATAATTCATCTTTCTATGTTTATATACAAATCATTGTTTTAGAAAACTTAGTCATTTTTTTTGTACACTTTTAAGCGAAGATACGTAAACAAGTAAAAATGATACTGACATTCCACCATTTCACTGCTACAATGGCTTATTAGCTTGTGAAAACTAAAATTTGAATTTGGAAGGAACCGCCACTAGCCAAACCCCTTCAGTTCGGCTAGTGGCGGTTCCCAATATTATTATTTTATCCATGGTTTGCCAAAGGGTTGCCTTACTAGAGATAGGTTTGTCACATTGATAACTCTAGTAGGGCAAATAGAATATAGATAGAATATTGGGAACCGGTATGACTCTCCACAAATCAAGTATCTCTAGTAGGGCAAATCATGGACTGTCCAGTTATTTGCAACCGCAGTTAGTTTGGACCATGTATTTTATTAACCTGGATAGGCACCATTGTGAGTCTGGGTCTAGATCTAGCTGGGTCTAGCTGCACAGGCAGCTGTCGTTGGCGGCAGTGCTTCTCTTCTGACGCGGCAGAGTCACCAGTCTGGGACCGCGTTCACCCTGCAAACATATCACACATATATACGAGTATATGAGCAATTTTATTCAACATGATTCATGAATGGCTCAGTTGATTCGGCGCCGTCTTCTCGTTCTCGGAGATGTCACAGTGATACAAAAATAACAACTATCGATATCACTCATCGACTACAGTAATAACATAAAATAAATAAACGACGGCAATAATCTATTCAGCGGCAGAACGCGTTTGTGAACCCACGTAAACTTAGTTTTAAGTCGTGAATGGTTATCACCATTAAAGTGACCATGTAAAACAAAACGACGTGTCATAAGAGCCTTTGTATGCTAGGCCTATATGAAATAAAGAATTTTTCTATTCTATTCTATTCTAATAAAATAAACATGTTTTTATTTCCATCACCCATTTATAAAGATACAAAAAATACAACTATCGATATCACTCATCGACTGCGGTAATGTACTGCAGGAACCGTGCCATAGGGCCCGTGAGTGGGAAAGAGAGCGAAACACTCTAATGATTTATGGCTGAGTCTGTAGCGAGATAATAACGCTACTATACTAACCTCAACACTGACAACTCGCAGCGATTGTTTGGAGTTGAGTTTGTGCGCCAGAGTCATGAATATCGCCTCCACGTTGTCGCACTCCGAGTCCAGCAGCGCGGACGTCTCGAACAGCTGTAAACAATACGCATGACTACAGGTCTAACGCGTAAGGTCTAACAAGTAAGGCTTATTACATTTAAGGTGCTAGTGGTTGCGATCACTGGTCGAAATTGCCCCATAATTTGGTATACATTAATAACTTCATTGCCAGCACGCGCTGCGCCCCCACCAGCCCGAGCGACTCTACTTCTCGTGTGCGCTCGCTACAGATCACTCACCGGCATGCCGTATTTGTCGGCTAGGCGCTGCGCGTAGGTGGTGGCTAGACGAGACTCGGGCGTGCCGCAGTCGCACTTGTTGCCGACCAGCACGCGCGGCGCCCCCATCAGCCCGTGCGACTCTACTTCTCGTGTGCGCTCGCTACAGATCACTCACCGGCATGCCGTATTTGTCGGCTAGGCGCTGCGCGTAGGTGGTGGCTAGACGAGACTCGGGCGTGCCGCAGTCGCACTTGTTGCCGACCAGCACGCGCTGCGCCCCCACCAGCCCGAGCGACTCTACTTCTCGTGTGCGCTCGCTACAGATCACTCACCGGCATGCCGTATTTGTCGGCTAGGCGCTGCGCGTAGGTGGTGGCTAGACGAGACTCGGGCGTGCCGCAGTCGCACTTGTTGCCGACCAGCACGCGCGGCGCCCCCATCAGCCCGTGCGACTCTACTTCTCGTGTGCGCTCGCTACAGATCACTCACCGGCATGCCGTATTTGTCGGCTAGGCGCTGCGCGTAGGTGGTGGCTAGACGAGACTCGGGCGTGCCGCAGTCGCACTTGTTGCCGACCAGCACGCGCGGCGCCCCCATCAGCCCGAGCGACTCTACTTCTCGTGTGCGCTCGCTACAGATCACTCACCGGCATGCCGTATTTGTCGGCTAGGCGCTGCGCGTAGGTGGTGGCTAGACGAGACTCGGGCGTGCCGCAGTCGCACTTGTTGCCGACCAGCACGCGCGGCGCCCCCATCAGCCCGTGCGACTCTACTTCTCGTGTGCGCTCGCTACAGATCACTCACCGGCATGCCGTATTTGTCGGCTAGGCGCTGCGCGTAGGTGGTGGCTAGACGAGACTCGGGCGTGCCGCAGTCGCACTTGTTGCCGACCAGCACGCGCGGCGCCCCCATCAGCCCGAGCGACTCTACTTCTCGTGTGCGCTCGCTACAGATCACTCACCGGCATGCCGTATTTGTCGGCTAGGCGCTGCGCGTAGGTGGTGGCTAGACGAGACTCGGGCGTGCCGCAGTCGCACTTGTTGCCGACCAGCACGCGCGGCGCCCCCATCAGCCCGTGCGACTCTACTTCTCGTGTGCGCTCGCTACAGATCACTCACCGGCATGCCGTATTTGTCGGCTAGGCGCTGCGCGTAGGTGGTGGCTAGACGAGACTCGGGCGTGCCGCAGTCGCACTTGTTGCCGACCAGCACGCGCGGCGCCCCCATCAGCCCGTGCGACTCTACTTCTCGTGTGCGCTCGCTACAGATCACTCACCGGCATGCCGTATTTGTCGGCTAGGCGCTGCGCGTAGGTGGTGGCTAGACGAGACTCGGGCGTGCCGCAGTCGCACTTGTTGCCGACCAGCACGCGCGGCGCCCCCATCAGCCCGAGCGACTCTACTTCTCGTGTGCGCTCGCTACAGATCACTCACCGGCATGCCGTATTTGTCGGCTAGGCGCTGCGCGTAGGTGGTGGCTAGACGAGACTCGGGCGTGCCGCAGTCGCACTTGTTGCCGACCAGCACGCGCGGCGCCCCCATCAGCCCGAGCGACTCTACTTCTCGTGTGCGCTCGCTACAGATCACTCACCGGCATGCCGTATTTGTCGGCTAGGCGCTGCGCGTAGGTGGTGGCTAGACGAGACTCGGGCGTGCCGCAGTCGCACTTGTTGCCGACCAGCACGCGCGGCGCCCCCATCAGCCCGTGCGACTCTACTTCTCGTGTGCGCTCGCTACAGATCACTCACCGGCATGCCGTATTTGTCGGCTAGGCGCTGCGCGTAGGTGGTGGCTAGACGAGACTCGGGCGTGCCGCAGACGCACTTGTTGCCGACCAGCACGCGCGGCGCCCCCATCAGCCCGAGCGACTCTACTTCTCGTGTGCGCTCGCTACAGATCACTCACCGGCATGCCGTATTTGTCGGCTAGGCGCTGCGCGTAGGTGGTGGCTAGACGAGACTCGGGCGTGCCGCAGTCGCACTTGTTGCCGACCAGCACGCGCGGCGCCCCCATCAGCCCGTGCGACTCTACTTCTCGTGTGCGCTCGCTAAAGATCACTCACCGGCATGCCGTATTTGTCGGCTAGGCGCTGCGCGTAGGTGGTGGCTAGACGAGACTCGGGCGTGCCGCAGTCGCACTTGTTGCCGACCAGCACGCGCGGCGCCCCCATCAGCCCGTGCGACTCTACTTCTTGCATCCAACTAGCTATTGACTGGAAATTGATAAAAATGTTACGTTCCAAAGTCACACAACATAAAGTTAAATGTAACATCACCAAAGACACACAAGATGAAGTTAAATGTAACATCTTCAAAGACTTACATGGAAAGTCTCTGGTTTGGTAACGTCATACACAATGACCACAGCATGCACATTTCTGTAGTAGTGCTGTACCATAGACTTGCGGAATCTCTCCTGACCTGCAGTGTCCCACAGTTGTAGCTGAAGAAAAGGAAAATGACATGGTTTACACAGGGGTGTTGTACAAACAAAAATTGAGAAGTGTGTGTACAGGGGGAGTACCAGCATCTCTTAGAGATTGTGGCACAGCTCTGGGTCTGCATTCTTCTCAGAAGATTATCTAAGCTACTGTTTTACTAGTTCTGGTCTGTACACTACCCCATTGCATTCATACAGTGCAAGTGATGGTCCAGTAGCTACCCTTGTAAGGTGGGTGAAGATCAGTGGACAAAAGAAGCAAGAGGTTGGAGTGGACGCTGTTTTAAAGGACCCTGATCTGTCCAACAGTAACTGTCTTTTACTGACCAGCAGCTATTGGGTCTGTCAAAATGAAATGATAAAGTGCTCTAAACAAAAATATTACTGTGATGAATTTAACAAATGTAAAAATAAACCAAAAAAGATGTGGGACTTAATAAATACTTTGTGACGGAGCAGAGCCGCCCGTCACATCAGCATCGCATGAAGCGGCGGGTCGAGCCGCGCGCCTACAACCAGGCGCAACCGTGACGTCACCAGCCGCGGCCGGCAGCTCGCTCCCCCGCGCCGCCACCGCACCGGCAGCGCGCCCCACCCAGCGATCGCCTATATAAGCCCGCGCACGCAGAGCGCAGCGGGCTTCTGTTCCAACAACGCGACGGCTTGATTACCCTCGGGTCGTTGCGGGGCAGAAGACCCCCAACCCCCAAGTCCATCAGACGGAGGTTGGCTCCGGCACCTTCCACGCGAATAAAGAATATTATTTGATTTCAAACCGAGAGAATCGTGAACGCATTCCCAACTGGGTTCTCCCGCGACTCGACCCCAGAGACGTGATTTAAATCTCCGTACCAATCGTACTAATTTACGATAAGTAATGCTTGTACCGTTTGTAAACCACAATAGCCTGTAAGTAGATTTCTAAATACGTTATAATGTATATCTGCATGCCCTGAAAGTTTAATAAATAATCATTGTTGTTAATCGTGGATTTTATTAATCTCTGCTAGAATACAAAATACCTTTAGTCTCTGCAGGTTAAAATCAATATAACTGGTGGTTACCTAAAACCACCACGTTACATTTGGCGCTCAACGTGGGTAAAACAAAAATATAAAACCACCACGTTACATTTGGCGCCCTAACGTAAAAAACCCACCCGACTAGCTAAAATTTGACCGCGTTAAATAGAAATTAGTGCTGTGTAAAACAAAAATATAATAATCGCGGCGCGCTCGAAAATTCTCGACACGCGGAACAAACTCCGCACCGCACCGCGTAAATAAAATAAAACAAGGAGGTAGGAACGATCGCGCGCAAACGCAAGGGTCGTAGGTACACCCGCGCCGTGCATATTGTAGAAGCGTAATTTCGCAAGAATCTTCGTAACGGAATAGGGTTACGGAAGATACCGAGCCGATAAAGGCAATCTAGATAGACTTCATCGACAAAGATCGAATTTAAATCTTTACCTCGTGGAGAAAAAAATAGTAAATTTAAATATTTAATCTACAGATACCGGAGAAAAACGGTAACGATAGATAAAAAGCCGAAGTACGCATTCTATAGGGCTTCCTCGAAATAACTCGAATATTGAGCCAAAGTATCGCACGGGCGAATAAGGATATTAGAAAGTTATAAGTAAAAAGTATAGGTAATAGATTGAATGAGTTAAAATAATATACTCGGCAACGCGGCCAAAACAGGGTAGTTAAACAAAAAACTCGCGGAGGAACGTTCGAACGAAATCGGTAAACAAGTGATATAGAAAATAAATAGATACCGCAGAAAAACCGTAGATATACGAAACACCCGGGAAAGATAGGGGCCCTTCTGAGTCGGTGTGATTTCTCGCTGCTCGAATCGGAAGGTTTAGAAAATAGGGAATCTTCTCCGTCGGTGTGATTTCTCGCTGCTCGATTGAGAAGAATAGCTAAAAAGTAGGCAGGGACCCTTCTGAGTCGGTGTGATTTCTCGCTGCTCGAACCGGAAGGTTTAGAAAATAGGGAATCTTCTCCGTCGGTGTGATTTCTCGCTGCTCGATTGAGAAGAATAGATAAAAAGTAGGCAGGGACCCTCTCAAGTCGGTGTGATTACTCGCTGCTCGAATTGGAAGGGGTAGAAACTAGTTAGATCACAGGATAGGATCGTGACTAGTCCCAAACGAAAAACGTCTACAATTAGGAACCGTCTAGGTCAGGACGACCCATCGCGACGCGAGTAGACAGTCCTAATTAAAAGAATAGGGGTAAATCGTCCCAAAAATAGAAAAATAAAATAAAAAGTTTTTAAAGCGTAATTGAAATTAAATAAGAAGATAGGTCGATATTGCATAGAAATAAAATGAAAATAAAACCGTATAATATAATACATAGGTTGAATAAAGCACTATTTATAAATAAACAATAATCAGAAAAAAGCAAATTGTAATCATTTCTCACTAAAAACGCGGAGGAAGGTGCATGCGCAAAAAAAAAAAAGAGTAGATAACATAAAATCAAGAAAAATTTTGTAATAAAGTAAATAAAAACTATAATAAAGTAATAGAATAGTACGAAATAAAGAAATTTGTCTAAGTAAAACGCAAAGTAAAATAGAAAAATTGGTATAATAAATATAGAAAAATACGTAAAAGTATAGAACGTAGAAAAAGAAAAAAAAAGAAACTTGTATATATATAAAAAAAAAAAAACAGAGTAATATATTATTTAATATAGCATAAAATAGTAAAATTAAGAATAAAATAGGAATAATTTGCACAAGATTTCTATCTAAAAAAAAAAAAAAAAAAACTTAGAGTTTACTGAGGAAAATTTTTCACAAAAAAAATCAAAGCAAAAGAGCAAAATGGGAGGAAAACGAAATAAGAGAATTCGATAAGGCCATATCAAGATAGAAAATAGGACTTGAACCTGGGGAGACCCTCTCGAGTTCTTAGAGAGATTGAAAGAGTCAGCAGACACTTTAAATGTCAGTAAAGACAAAGTCTTTCACTTAGTACCGAGATAGGAAGCATCCCTATGGTACCGCGATAACAGTCAAAATTTGACAATGTTGCATTGTAGCTGTAAATAAAATTAAAAATAACTGTGCACTCCCACAACTTAAAACATCCGGTGGTATTGCATCGGATGGTGATCATATTTGTCAAGAATTCAACAACTGGGGTAATGCTGCTGACATTGATACGATATTTGTGCTGCAGAAGAGGGCTGTTCGTGCTATTTATAGAATGAGTCCAAGAGAATCCCTCAGAGATAAATTTAAAGAATTTAATATTATGACGATACATGGTCAATATATTTATGAAAAAATAATTTATGTACATAAGAATATTAATAAGTTTACTAAGAAATGTGACCTGAATACCATTAATCTCAGGAACAAGCATAAGCTCGTGTTAAACAGCACAAGATTATCTAAAATTAGCAAATCATTTGCATGCAACTGTATAAGATTTTATAATAAGTTACCACATCATGTATCTGAAATGTCACTTAATAAATTCAAAGGGTTTGTCAAGCCTAAACTCATTCAAAAGGCATATTACAATATTAAGGACTATATTAGCGACACAAACCCTTGGAATTGACTGATAAGTGGTAGATTGCTCTGTTGTCGTTGCTAGCCTATTTTTAGTATTTATACTTATTTTGTTAAATGGTGATAACATAAAAAAAATACCCGGCTGAGTTTGTTGTGGGCTTCTTCTCAGCGGCAGGGCGCGTTTGGAACCCTCGTAAACTTAGTCTTAAGTCGACTTGTAGTTATCACCATTATTATGCAAGAAATGTCATGCCGATGTTCGCAAGTGCCTGTATGCTAGGCCTATGTGAAATAAAGACTTTGACTATTGACTATTGACTATTGACAACTTTTTCTCGACAATAGGTACAGAATTAGCAAATAAAATACCATCAAAGTATCACACAAGTACAATTCATACACTTATGTACAAGAATGACCACCATCATGACATTACACTTAGTAAATTAAAGCCATGCAGTGTAAGGGAAATAATAAAAATTATTGAAAAGCTAGATAATAATAGTAGCAGCGGTATTGATGGAATCAGTCCAAAAGCTATTATATGTATTAAAAATATTATTGCATCAGACCTCACAGATTGTATCAACAAGTGTCTTGACAGTGGCATTTTTCCTGACAGCCTTAAAATTGCAAAAGTAAGCCCTATTCACAAATCCGGACCTAAATCTGATCCGAATAATTACAGACCCGTGTCAGTGCTCCCTGTAATCTCAAAAATTTTTGAAAAAGTAATATACGCCAGATTGGATGAATACTTAAACGCTAAACATGTTTTAATTGAGCAGCAGTATGGCTTTAGGCCAAAGTCGAGCACTCTTTCCGCTGCAATGGATATTATTACAAAAATTAAAACTAGCTTAGACCGAAAGCAGATATGTTTAGGCATTTTCATTGATCTAAAAAAGGCATTCGACACCGTCAGTCATTCAAAGCTTTTGCAAAAGTTAGCTAACTTAGGAATCAAAGGGTCGGCGTTGGAAATCTTAAAATCTTACCTCACTAATCGAAGACAGTTCGTACAGATGTCAGACTATAAAAGCGACCCTAAAATAGTTACATGCGGTATTCCACAGGGCTCAATTTTAGGACCTTTATTATTTTTAATTTATATTAATAATATCACAAATTTAAATCTGTCGGGACAAATTACACTTTACGCAGATGACACTTGTTTATTTTACTTTGAACATTCAATACAGGACGCTATAAATGATGCACAAAAAGATCTTGACATATTAAATGACTGGTTTTTATATAATCTTCTCACAATAAACACAAAAAAAACATCTTATATGATATTCAGTGCTAAAAACAAAAAAATTCCAAGCTATAGCCCTTTAATAATAAATAATACTAAAATACAAAGATCGCACAAAGAAAAGTACTTAGGGCTTTTATTAGATGACAAATTGATATGGGATTCCCATATTAATCAAGTTATATCAAAATTGACATCCCTTACAGGTGCGTTACGAAAAACTTCGCATTGCATTCCACATAAGATACGTACAACTATTTACAATGCCTTAGCTAAACCACATTTAGAGTATTTAATAGAAGTCTGGGGGTATGCAGCTCAAATTCATTTAAACAAATTACAACGTACTCAAAATAAATTGATCAAGGTATTATTTCATTATAACTACTACACACCAACCAAAGAACTATACATGAAGACAAAACTGTTTAATCTCAAACAGCTCTTTACATACAATACATGCCTACTTGTAAAAAAAATTATGAATAAGACGATACATTCGAACATTACTCTTGAGCATAGGGCCAACAATCGCAATCTCAGAAATAGGTACAAAATAAATATTTGGCATCCTCGTACGACAAAGTATGGCAATCAAAACTTATTATGTGAGGGTGCACAGTTATATAATAGACTACCTTGTTCAATTAAAGAGTGTAATGGGACGAATGAATTTAAGATTAAGTGAAAATCACACATTATAGAAAATTTTGAAAAATACATGGATTAATGTTTTGGTTAACGATAAAGGTGGATGGAATGCTTTGTCTTTTGTATAAAATCAATAATGAGTCTATAACAATAATATAATATAATGCATGCGTCATATGTAAAATTACTATTTAAGAAACAAAATTGTATTCTCTTTTAAGTGAACTGTTGTTCTTTTGAGAAAATAAAGCTCTTTTAAACCGAAAATGAGGCTTTAAGTATATCAAAATTGCTGCAACCAGAATTGCCACTGTTTTCTACATTTTGGAATAATTTGTTTGGTACTCTGTGGTACCGATTCATACTATATCGCAGGGTAAAGTATGGAAATTCCCCAGGTAACCAGGTAAGGTAGGTTCCAGGTACGCTTTCATTCATTAAGATAAGATGTTACCTTGGTAGGAAAGTAACGCATTTCAATATGGGTGCGTCTAAGATTTGGAATAGTTCTTTTGTTATTTTTACCTTGATATCTTCATTGTTTATCCGTACAGTCCTTTCTCTAAAGTCTACGCCGATCGTAGCCTCAGATTTATCAAGAAATTGTCCCTCACAAAAGCGATAAGTGAGGCAAGTTTTACCGACTCCCGAATCACCCAAAACTATTATTTTAAACACTTTTCTCTGCTTCAGGCCGGGCACTGGTTCACTGGGATTAGACATTGTTTAATATTTTATGAAATGGAAAGCCTCACATCACCATAGACATAAAACACTATCACATCACAACAAACATTGGAAAATTATTTTGGTTTGCACAAGCCAACACAGACCGAACCGAAAGACACAGACCAGGAACCGAAAGCCGAAAGACAAGCCAACTACTCTATGGCACAAGCACCAAAGAGTATATATACAAGCACACTGCACAACCACAGAACACTATTACTCCAGCACGATTTGTCTGGAATTTGGAATGGAGATAGATTATATCCTGGGTTAATAAATAGGCTACTTTTTATCCCGGAAAAATCCATGGTTTTTGCAGAAAAAAAGAAAAACAGATATTCATGCGGGAAAAATACTCCATCGGGCGGTCACTTCTGAACCGATTGGGCTGAAATTTGGAATGGAGATAGATTATATCCTAGAATCAACTACTTTTTTCTCGGTAAAATCCATTGTTTTTGTGATAATAGGCAAAAACAGATATTCATCCGGGAGAAAATTTATTCCTTCACGCACAGTTTTACTGAAAATTTTTGGTTTAAAGTTGAAATGAAGATAGATTTCATGTAAATTAACACAAAGGGTACTTTTTCTTCCTGAAAATGGATGGTTCCCGTAGAATAGTTAACACTAAAATTTACGCGTGCGAAGCCGCGGGTATCTGCTAGTAAACCAGGACTTAGTGACTTCACGCATGTATTTTTTAGGCTCCACCCTGAAGCATCGTTTTTAAAATGTAAAACATAAAATGGCACTAAAGGAGCACACCACGGATGTGCCCGCGAAATTCAAATTTTTCGTGGTTTTTCGCGATTTTTAAGCTAATAAGACATAATAGGCTTATGGCTGTCAAATTGCGATAATCCCAATATATTCTTCACGTGTTTATATAAAAATCTCTGCTTGAAAGTGTCGAGTTAAAGAAATTAGTCCGAGATTTGCGAGTTATTCTCATAAAACTCGATACTCGGACTAATATCCTAGGATACACATACACATAACATATTTTGATATAATCATGTAAAGATGATACTGCCATTCTCGCAAATTGATTGCCATAAGCCTATCATGTCTAATTAGCGTACAAATTGCAAAAAACCACGAAAATTTTGAATTTCGCGGGCAGACCCGTTGAGTTCACGGCGACCGACATCTACCAGTGGTACCGAAATGTACGACGCGCGACGCAATATTACAGAAATTTTTGGCTTCAACATACGTCACATCTTTCCTGTCCTCTTAGCGTAGCGTATTTCGTCATTAATGTCGATTGATTTTAGTCAATGCGATTCTAATGCGATTGATCGATTGTATTATCATTGTACCTTTTTAAGTTTCGTTCCTTGTAGCTTTTTTTTAGGTAGGTACCAAAGAGTATATAATCACTACGTTTTACCTAGGTATTTGATTTTTACAGTTGACACACGCATGATGCTGGCATGGCATAATACTTTTAGTTAGTTCTGATAGCGACACACGTAAGCTTTCGTGTGTAAATACCTGCACGATAAGTTGCGACAGTATGAACCGCGAGCTTCTCGCACGACATTGATTGCAGAAATAAATTGCAGGAACATGTATCGTTTATACAGCAAGGAACTTCTGCAAGACTTTCACGAGTTTATTTGCAGGTGGAAACGCGGCCTTAGAACCATCTTAGAACTTAGAAGGCATTTATATAGGATTTCTATGTCTACGATTTATAAGTAGGGTTGCTAGTATAAACATTCTTACCAAATTTGAAGGAAAATAACTGAAATGTATAGTAAATTCTTCCACAATATTTTGATGTTCTTTTTATCGTAGAATTGTATATTTTGTTAAAAAGTTGAGACAGCGGTATCAACAGGGTTTCCAACCGATGATTTTCAGACAACCACAATTTTTTAAATCAAAACCACCAAAACTGCCCAAAACCAAAGTGGTCTGTGATTATCCCTAATTAACAATAGTAACCAGTTAAAAATTCAGTCTATCGTTCATGTTACCTTTTAATCGCAATGCATAACTAGTATATTTTATTTTATCTTCATAATAGCCTACGTATGCGTTAACCTACCTCTAAAAATGAATATTCTTGATCTTATCATCTGAGCAATAATGAGTCATTAAAATTTATAAATAAATGTAGATATTTTGAAACACTTGTTTATATAAATTACATTAGTTTTTGAATCCTCGAAATTGATAGAGTATTACCATTTACGCAAATTTTAACGACGTCAAGTTCTGCTAATTTTTTTATTGATGCAGTCCCCACATTCTATGTTACGTTACCAGGCGACACTCGGTGAGGTGCCTCTACGAGGATTTACCGGTTACTATCTTAGGAACTACGGGTCCGAATTGATAAAAATCTGTTCGGTAGTCCATTTATCGAGGAAGGATGTATCACATCATGTTTTTGTTTTAATTTTTGTTTGAGCTTTATGTCTGCTAATAGGGGAAGCCAGCGGCAACCGTGGCCTATTTTTTTATCCAATGTATAATCTACCTTTAATCCAAATTTCAGCCAAATCGATTCATGAGTCGGTGTGAAGGAATTACAAACATACACACAAGCACAAAAACAGTAAAGAATTATTGAAATAAAATAGGGTGGAAAAAGTATTCTACAATGGTATTACTATATATTCAGATTTCAGAGTTACAGAGTTTTGTCCACAGGTTTTGTCTGTGGATCTGTGGTTATCCAAATTACTTTACTCTATGTTAATTGTTATCCAGTTTTTCTATAGTGTTTTATGTCTATGCAGTTTTTTTAGAAATGTCGGGTGACGAGGAGGTTCCCCGTAATTTGTGCCGTTGTTTATCGAAAATTTGCAAACCATTGCGAGCTTTGTTTTATAATTGATATTTTTTGGATTTTTGATCTCATAGGCATTCGGGATATTCAGTTTATTTCGGTGAAGCAGTAAATTTATTGAATTTATAACCTATTTTTATGTGCTATCATAATTGGACGGTGCAAAGTAATTTGTGAATTCTGAATAGGAATTATTCAGCTCTCGACTCGATAAATGCGTGCGTTGTTTATATTTATCTGAAGTTCATGGTTTGCTACGCGTCGTGGGTGAGTTTGGTGGCGAAAGCGGCGCGTTAACATGTGAATTATTGGAAAAAATGTATTTAGTGTTATACGGATCGGATACTGAGTGTTTTTGTGGTGTAGTTTGGATGATCCCGTAGGATTGCGATGTCCAGGCTCGTCGACTACTTCGTCATAGTGGGCTTCGACCACGAGAAAGAAAGTAAGTACACATGTACTGCAGTAAACATGTAAAATGACATTTTATAACAGTGAAAGAAAGATTTTCCAGTCTTATCTTCTAAAGGGGAAAAAATTAAATTATGAGTAAATAACACTATAAAATAATTGTGGGTTTATGAAGTAAGAACTAGGATGTTCTTAAACTTTAAGACAGTGTAATGTTATTAAAAATAACTTCATCATCTTCAATCACTTACCATCATGTGAGTTCACAGTAAAAGACTAAATTGCAGTGTGTGTAAAACTTTACACTGAAAATACCGATTCTCCACAAAACATTACCATTTTGGGTAATTGTGAGATCACAGTGTAAAAATACAAAGTTATAGAGTACAGGTAGTTCAGCAGGAATTGGTGTGTATCATGAAACATATTATGCTCTATATGCTCAAATAAATTTCATTGCAGTCTCAGTAACTTATCAATATGATTTATTGTTGGAACAATATAAAGCTCCTTTAAATTGGCCCCAACTCGTCCAGCCTTGAATCACTGTATTGTTCTGTTACTGCAATAATAGTTGGTGAGACATGTTTCATTTGTTAATTCGCTTCTTAGAATCTATTATTTAAATAGTCTCCAATTATTTAACATTTGACACAAACTTTTTACTCTACAGGGTTAAAAAAAATTAACAGGACATAGAATGAAAAACATAGAAGTACTTTATTGATAATATCAAAAAGCATTCCTTTATTTAAAAAATACAAAGATAAAAATAGTCAAGATAGGCCCATCCGAACATTTTACGTAAACGTTCTTCATACAAGAAAATGTAGCGCCATCTGTCGAAACTTGCGAAGTCCATGTTTATTTTTTTATATATTTTTTTATCTATGTGTCTGTGGTCACCTTGCCTGCAATATTATTATTAATTCAAAAAAAAAAATAGATCTTCACCTAGCTTCCTATACTGACTACTGCTGGGGGGTGCAAAATAGTCATTCTTGCTCCCTTAAACTGGCGACATTTTTTCGCGCTGTTCGCCCTGTCTTTAGTTGTATACTAAAGACAGGGACAAGTCTGTGACATAATAGGAATAATTATATTCAAAAATTTTTAGACTTTATCTTATCACTTACCTGATAATTGAATCTGATCTCCTGATTGGGGCTTGAGGTTTCTGTGGTCTCTGTAGTCACATTGACATCTCCTGATCTATTTTGACATGAAGTTGAGCCATATTGGAGGCTGTCTTCATATACCTACATCTCCTCACGCCTCGCCTTATGCACGTCCCTTTAGAGATACCTCACCTAACTTGACTCCTGAAAATTTATTCTGTGTAGGGTTCAACTTATACACTACCTAGAAAACTTTTTTCAACACACTGCAATTAGGCACATAATGACACCTATAAATTGCAAACTGTGAATTTTTCATTACCTACTATTATTCACTAGTGTATATTAGTTATTAATTATTCACAGTTTTTTTTCTTAATTTTATCTACTAACTAAAATTATTTGTAATTAAGTATTATTTTAATCAAAAGTGTATTGAAAAACGTTGTACGATACACATGAGTATTGATGCTTAGTGATTACTGTCCTCAGCTATCTCAAGACCCTCACCTAACAGCTCGAGTCTCAATGGCGCCTCAGCGGTAACCACCAACTTTACTCACTTGTACCATAAACTACTATTATTAATTTACCAAACATTACAGTTTGTTGTATGGTCTATTGGTTCAACATCTATAATTAGCTTGGTAGTGCACCCGCACTTAGTTTTTTCTATCATGAAAAGGGAATGACATCATGTTCGAAATACTCTGTTGAGTCATTGATCTTGCATATTTTAAATTATTATCTGTGGCATTTCACAGAGGCAATGTTAAATTATATTTAACAATGCAGTAAAATTCTTGTGGATATGTATTTCTGTTTGTAGGTACCTATACCATTTTGCGGCTCCTCACTTGATGGAGAGTGAAACCACAACAATGGAAAGTTTAAAACTTCAAAGATAAAAAATTAACTAGATTGAATTTCAATGCATAAGCTACAGGTACCTGCTGTGCTGCAATTTGTTTGAAATAATCTATTGGTTTCATGTAAATGCATTTCCACCTAAAAGGGAATTTACCAATAAGTGAGCACTGAGCATGGTAAAAAACTGTAGGAAGGAAAAGCATTTTATTCCCTCCCCACAGAGTAATTCTCATAATGTGCATAGAATTTCTCCCATTTTTAGGGTTCCATACCAAAATTGGAAAAAATGGAACCCTTAGGTGAGACTTTCTCCATCAGTCCGTCCATCTGTCACATTCAATTAATTTAGTAACAAAATAATTTGGAATGGTTATAGGTAATAGTGACCCAACGTAATTGCAATCGTAAAAATTTGAAAATCCTTTTTTTTTATTTAAAAGGGGGGAAAACCAGGGTGCTGAAATTGCTTTTATTAATGTTAGGGCTTTTTGTAAACATTTGGTTTCTAGTTAACAGTTATTCTATTACGTGCACAAAAGACCAAAGTCACTTCTTATTTTGCCTCTATTCGTATTTCAATAGTTCACTTGTTGACCTTCTTGGCTTTGACATAATTGCAACCAGTTAGAGATTAATATGGTTTGATATTTATTTCCTTAAATAATGTTGGTAACAGGTGTATGAAGATTGGTATAATATCTTGCAACCACAACTTGTATTTTTTTAGGGTAAAAAAGGGACCCTTTTGCCACTATACCGTTTGTCACGACGACTAATCATGTCGACGAGAGTACGGGATTCACTTGCGTATTCACCGCGCTCCACCAGGCCGCTACCGTTGTTGGTGGAATTTGTTTCCAGATGCATGAACTCTGAAAAGTTAGGGGTTCCTAGGATTTGAATTTCCAACACCATTTACTCACGATAAGGACGCAGATTTCTTAAGCATTGGGCTATTACACTGCTGGTTGACTAGTTTAGTTCTTGCAATTTGTTTTTATTGTAAATGCTCAACTATTGTATTAAATAGCTCGATAAATCTCATAATAAAAGTTATGTTAAGTTATTGAATACTTTGTTAGTGTTTGTTAAGTCTTTACGCTAACTACAGTTAGGCTCTCATTAGTAAGTTGTTAGCGGTCCATAACGAGCGCTTGCTACTGTAACTTGGGCCGTTTGTCATGCAAATATCCAGTTAATTTTACTTGTAAAACACTCGATAACCTAGTCGGCAGATGCCTACGATTTTCTCTTATTTTTTTGCTCTTGGAATAAATGAATAATTCGATAAATAATCACTCTAAAACCTTTTATAAAGGCGAAAGTTTGTATGAATTTGTTGTGTGTTACTGCTTTACGCCAAAAATACTGAACCGATTTAACTGAAATTTGCAAGGGAGATTATATTTTACTTGGGACTAAACGTGGGCAGTTTTATACCGGAAATTTCCTCAATTTCTGAAAAACCGAAAGGACCATTGACCATGACATTGACCAGGCTTAATAATAAAATCCAAGAACATTATTTTTTTATAGACTTTACGAGACCTACATAACTCCAAGTTATTTTTTAATTTTTGATGAATATTCGGATGTAAAAGTACCAATTCTGGGCATGTAAACAAGTTGTGCTTCTTAATAACTTTTTTATGACAGGAAATGTGCATTATAAATAAACTTTTTTTTTATAATTTTGGTTTTGAATCGTGAGAAAACGTGTAAAACGCAATCGCGTAAAGGAGAAAGACCAATATGAATATTGGTCTTTCTCCTTTACGCGATTGCGAATTAACGTTCGCATAATATTTATGATTTTGAATTACAAAAACGAGAGTAAAACCGCAGGGTGCCCGCTAGCTCGTACGTATTATGTAAAGGCTGAGGTACTTATTGCTCGGTAGAAAATTGTTAAGAACGTGATCGGCATGATGCGGCCTGTGAATTCCGACAATTTTAACATCTGTGGTGAATTTTAATGGCTTTTTGATTCCCCAAAGCTGGTATTCGACAGCTTTATGAAGAGTGCTCCTCGAATCGAATAAGTATGACTGTATTCTATATGTTGTAAAATTATCGTGCCACTCGGGACTTCTGAGAAATTTTCCAGAGACTTCAAAAAAGGAAGAGGTTTTTAAGTTTGTTACCTCAGAACTTTCAACTGGGTGAACAGACTTTGATGATTCTTTTTTAATCGAAAGCTAGTGCTTCCCGTGTGGTCTATATCAATTTGTTCCAGTTTTGACAATGGCATTCATGAGAAAACTATATAACACTTGCATTAGGTCTGTGCCCGACAAATAGACAAATAACTCAGACCTCGGTATCACGCCAACCTATTTTGTCGATTCTTTTTTCAAGGGAAAGGACACAACTTAGCAACTAGCATGGTATGTTGACATGATACCATACCAACCTCGGTTCGTATCTTGTCTGGTAAAATATAATAAAAAAATCTATAGAGAGCCCGTGTTGGAAATCGAACCCGCGTCCTCCCACTCGACTTCGAGAGCGCGCCGCTGAGCAACGGACGTCGTCACTCGTCAAAACTGGATGAAACTGTTCTATTCGTTAACGTGTTGAAATAAACCTAGTAAATAATGTAGATTGTAGGATACTTATGAAGTTTCTGACTGTCAGCGACCCAGGCGACCGTTCCCCCGGGCGCGCCCTTGACCTGACACGAAAACGAAAGCTTCCTTACTTTCCACACCTATGTCTATATTACACCTATATTACCTATGCAGCTACTACTAGTGGGTGAAAACTGAAAACAGAATGGCGTTATTACTTAAGTAATTAGAAAAATTATACATAAATAAATAGAGGACAACATCACATACATTGCTCCGATCCCATATTAAGTAGCTTATGCACATGTGTTATGGAAATCAGAAACAACGAAGGTAGGTACCACAACACCCAGACCCGAGACAATGTAGAAAACTTATTTTGCTACATTGCTTCGACCGGGGATCGAACCCGGAACCTCACGAGATGGCGGCGCCTCGAAAACCGGCACGCTAACCACTCAACCTCGGAGGTCGTCACCTTAACATGTAGCCTTAAAAGCTTTCAAGTTACATCTAAGTGCTGTGTAGATATATAAAATCCACGAAGACGCGCCCCACGCTGTCAAAGTCGCTTATGTTTTATTCTATTCGTATGCAATTTGACAGAGTGTGGCGCGTCGTATACGAGTATCTATAACTTATGTGCTCTGTGATATAAAGGGTCCCGTATAATTACCCAATTAGTAAAAGTGGAACCCTTATGGTGCCACTTTCTTCGTCTGTCTGTCACAGTTGATAAAATTAAAATTGAGTAACATTGAAAGAAATTAAAAAACTTAACTTTCCGTGTCTGATTGTTGCAGGAGGTGGATTGAGCAACGGCATAATCCTTCAAAGATTCCCAGAGACCAACTGGGAGGACACACCCTTTCACGACGGCATAGAATGGGTGAGTGAGTCATGCCCTAACTCATAAGCGATTTGCATTTACAACTTTTTTATACCATTCAGCTGAGTTTGCAATCTAGCACTATCTTGTAGTTGGATGAAATAATCTTACTCACCAGAGACCTGATGGAAAGTGACAATGTGGTCAAAGAACATCAAGGCATCGAAAAGGCTTCCATCTAAACATATTCGAGGCGCCAAAGACGCGTACGGACCGGTTTGATTCCTCGTTCTTGATACGCAGTGCAAAGGCCTGGAATACCCTCCAAACACTGATCTCTATCTTTGGATTGCTGACTGTCAACGTAAAAACGAAGACACTTGATTTTCGCCATTTTGGCGCTGATTGTTGCGTAACCTAGCGTGAGCGTCTATGGAACTAAAATAAAATGAAGCACTATTAAAAAATGTCAATTTAGTACCGTGGATTTTCGGGCGTGGCGATTCAAATCGGTACCAAAAAAGAACTGTCAGACGTATCTAAGAATGATTAATCCAGAGATAGATATCAGTATCTTCAAAGCACTGTCTTTCCTACCACTTACAACTTTGGCGCCTTCAAATCAAGAGTGAATAGGCATCTTCTAGGCAATGAATAGGCATCTTCTATAGGCAAGCGTGTTTCACCTTAGACTATATAACCTAGAAGATTATACCGGTTTACCCGGGTTGTAGGATTCCGTAAACACGTAAGGGGTCTATTGATGAGTGTTCCGTCTGCTCCCCAGTTCTGCCAGCCGCAGGGATGGGCGCTGTCGACGGAGCGCTCGGAGCCGCGCTTCTACGTGTCGGTGCTGACGGACGTGGACGCGAACCGCCACTACTGCGCGTGCCTGTGCTTCAACGAGACCGTCGCCATCACGCCCACCAAGCCCGCCGACGAGGTACCCACTACCCACTTTACTACCACCACGCGAGACTAACGAACACCAATTTAGTCAGAGAAGAGATTGTATTTTAATATTATATGGCATTCTTCGCGTCCGAATCCATTACAGCTGTGATTGTAATTCATAACTCATTCCATTGACGGCACTCGCATTTATTCAAACGCGTCGATGCGTCACGTAACACGTTACTTGACTTTTTGCAACACGAACTTCGCGTCCAAAATCTCTTTTATGTAGTAGGGAATAGCAACGCGCCGACAAAGTATAAGATACTTCGACTACAAAGAATACAAGGTTTCTCATAATAATTTGCCTGTTTTAAAATTGGCTACGCTTATGTTCTTAACACATTGCACTTTTAACCATTATTCAAACCATATTTGACGACCTCCGGACGCACGCTCGGATTCGAGTGGGAGGTCGCGGGTTCGATTCCCGCCACGGGCCACTTTGGAATTTTATAATTTCTAAATTGGCTCAGGTCTGGTCTGGTGGGAGGCTTTGGCCGTGGCTAGTTACCACCCTACCAGCAAAGACGTACCGCCAAGCGATTTAGCGTTCCGGTATGATGCTGTGTAGAAACCGTTGAGGTGACTTAACTTACCCCTTCCAAGTTAGTACGCTAACATCTTCGGCTGCATCATCACTTACCATCAGGTGAGATCGCAGTCAAGTACTAACTTGTATAGCGTAAAAAAAAAAATTGTGTCATTTCAGTACATTGCACAAAGCTTCATAACTTCATAGCAATGTACACTCATACCGCATCCGGCCGACTTGCCGCCCGTCTGTCTGTACGACCTTTAAAGTTCCACTCTAATAGATCGACTCAATTTAACCGTAAAATTGATACCTTAAAGTTATAATGGACAAGGTTGCCAGCGGATTGTGTTACTAATGTCTTATACGATTGCTAAATTTTCTCATTTTGCCGTTCTAATCGCGTTCTTAGCAGGTACTTTTAACAATCCCTTTTTAGGGTTACGTACCTAAAGGGAAAACTATTCACGTCACAAACTCGCCCATCCGTCTGTCACTAGGCTGTATCTCTTGAACCGTGATAGTTGTAGACTTGAAATTTTCACAGATGATGTTGCCTCTATAACAACAAATGCTAAAAAATATAATTACCCAAAGGGTAAAAAAGGAACCCTATTCACGTCACAAACTCGTCCGTCCGTCTGTCACCAGGCTGTATCTCTTGAACCGTGCGATATCTGTGTGCGTGAACTTAGCAGATCATGTTCCAGCAGATCAAAATTAAAACGGAGTTCTCTTCGCATGCAGCTGAGTTCTAGAGTTCCTGATAGTTTTTAAAGATAGTTCTAGCCATTTTACCCAAAAAAATGCTATTGAAAAAATGATCTGCTAACTTCCCGTAGCAGATCATTTTCCAGAAAAACAGTATTTAAAGAGTGTTCTCAACGCATACAGCTTAGTTCTATAGTTCCTGATACATTTTAAGAATAGTTCTAGTGATTTAGCCTAAAAAAAGCTAGACTGAAAATTATGATCTGCTACGGGAAGTTAGCAGATCATTTCTCAATAAAATTAATAAAAACAAAACCTTAACTACGAAAGGAATAAATTCTTCTGATTATCTTATAACAGTGTTAGAACTATACTTAGAATCTAGATCTAGACCCAGAACTCTCATAAAATACCAGCAGAGCATAGCTGAATGTAGAAAAGTATGAATTTCGATCATTATTATTTCCTCCTGAATAATAAAAAAAATAATATCCCAGGGGGCTCGAACTCTTTTGATTTAATAAGACAAGTCCTAAGACTATACTTAAAATCTAGATCTAGACCCAGAACTCTCATAAAAATACCAGCAGAGCATAGCCGAATGTAAAAAAGTATGAATTTCGATCATTATTATTTCCTCCTGAAGAATAAAAAAAATAATATCCCAGGGGGCTGGAACTCTTTTGATTTAATAAGACAAGTAATAAGACTATACTAAAAATCTAGATCGAGACCCAGAACTCTCATAAAAATACCAGCAGAGCATAGCTGAATGTAGAAAAGTATGAATTTCGATCATTATTTATTCCTTCCGATCGATAAAAAAAAACTAATGTCCCAGGGGGCTGGAACTCTTTTGATTTGATAAGACAAGTACTAAGACTATACTAAGAATCTAGATCTAGACCCAGAACTCTCATAAAAATACCAGCAGAGCATAGCCGAATGTAAAAAAGTATGAATTTCGATCATTATTATTTCCTCCTGAATAATAAAAAAAATAATGTCCCAGGGGGCTGGAACTCTTTTGATTTAATAAGACAAGTACTAAGACTATACTAAAAATCTAGATTTAGACCCAGAACTCTCATAAAAATACCAGCAGAGCATAGCCGAATGTAAAAAATTATGAATTTCGATCATTATTATTTCCTCCTGAATAATAAAAAAAATAATGTCCTAGGGGGCTGGAACTCTTTTGATTTAATAAGACAAGTACTAAGACTATACTAAAAATCTAGATCTAGACCCAGAACTCTCATAAAAATACCAGCAGAGCATAGCCGAATGTAGAAAAGTATGAATTTCGATCATTATTTATTCCTTCCGATCGATAAAAAAAACTAATGTCCCAGGGGACTGGAACTCTTTTGATTTAATAAGACAAGTCCTAAAACTATACTAAAAATCTAGATCTAGACCCAGAACTCTCATAAAAATACCAGCAGGGCATAGCCGAATGTAGAAAAGTATGAATTTCGATCATTATTTATTCCTTCCGATCGATAAAAAAAACTAATGTCCCAGGGGGCTGGAACTCTTTTTATTTAATAAAACAACTACTAAGACTATACTAAAAATCTAGATCTAGACCCAGAACTCTCATAAAAATACCAGCAGAGCATAGCCGAATGTAAAAAAGTATGAATTTCGATCATTATTATTTCCTCCTGAATAATAAAAAAAATAATATCCCAGGGGGCTGGAACTCTTTTGATTTAATAAGACATGTACTAAGACTATACTAAAAATCTAGATCTAGACCCAGAACTCTCATAAAAATACCAGCAGAGCATAGCCGAATGTAAAAAAGTATGAATTTCCATCATTATTATTTCCTCCTGAATAATAAAAAAAATAATAGCCCAGGGGGCTGGAACTCTTTTGATTTAATAAGACAAGTACTAAGACTTTACTAAAAATCTAGATCTAGACCCAGAACTCTCATAAAAATACCAGCAGAGCATAGCCGAATGTAAAAAAGTATGAATTTTGATCGTAATTATTTCCTCCTGAATAATAAAAAAAATAATATCCCAGGGGGCTGGAACTCTTTTGATTTAATAAGACAAGTACTAAGACTATACTAAAAATCTAGATCTAGACCCAGAACTCTCATAAAAATACCAGCAGAGCATAGCTGAATGTAGAAAAGTATGAATTTCGATCATTATTTATTCCTTCCGATCGATAAAAAAACTAATGTCCCAGGGGGCTGGAACTCTTTTGATTTGATAAGACAAGTCCTAAGAATATACTAAAAATCTAGATCTAGACCCAGAACTCTCATAAAAATACCAGCAGAGCATAGCCGAATGTAGAAAAGTATGAATTTCGATCATTATTTATTCCTTCCGATCGATAAAAAAAACTAATGTCCCAGGGGACTGGAACTCTTTTGATTTAATAAGACAAACCCTAAGACTATACTAAAAATCTAGATCTAGACCCAGAACTCTCATAAAAATACCAGCAGGGCATAGCCGAATGTAGAAAAGTATGAATTTCGATCATTATTTATTCTTTCCGATCGATAAAAAAAACTAATGTCCCAGGGGGCTTGAACTCTTTTTATTTAATAAAACAAGTACTAAGACGATACTAAAAATCTAGATCTAGACCCAGAACTCTCATAAAAATACCAGCAGAGCATAGCCGAATGTAAAAAAGTATGAATTTCGATCATTATTATTTCCTCCTGAATAATAAAAAAAATAATATCCCAGGGGGCTGGAACTCTTTTGATTTAATAAGACATGTACTAAGACTATACTAAAAATCTAGATCTAGACCCAGAACTCTCATAAAAATACCAGCAGAGCATAGCCGAATGTAAAAAAGTATGAATTTCGATCATTATTATTTCCTCCTGAATAATAAAAAAAATAATAGCCCAGGGGGCTGGAACTCTTTTGATTTAATAAGACAAGTACTAAGACTTTACTAAAAATCTAGATCTAGACCCAGAACTCTCATAAAAATACCAGCAGAGCATAGCCGAATGTAAAAAAGTATGAATTTTGATCATTATTATTTCCTCCTGAATAATAAAAAAAATAATAGCCCAGGGGGCTGGAACTCTTTTGATTTAATAAGACAAGTACTAAGACTTTACTAAAAATCTAGATCTAGACCCAGAACTCTCATAAAAATACCAGCAGAGCATAGCCGAATGTAGAAAAGTATGAATTTCGATCATTATTTATTCCTTCCGATCGATAAAAAAAACTAATGTCCCAGGGGACTGGAACTCTTTTGATTTAATAAGACAAACCCTAAGACTATACTAAAAATCTAGATCTAGACCCAGAACTCTCATAAAAATACCAGCAGGGCATAGCCGAATGTAGAAAAGTATGAATTTCGATCATTATTTATTCTTTCCGATCGATAAAAAAAACTAATGTCCCAGGGGGCTTGAACTCTTTTTATTTAATAAAACAAGTACTAAGACGATACTAAAAATCTAGATCTAGACCCAGAACTCTCATAAAAATACCAGCAGAGCATAGCCGAATGTAAAAAAGTATGAATTTCGATCATTATTATTTCCTCCTGAATAATAAAAAAAATAATATCCCAGGGGGCTGGAACTCTTTTGATTTAATAAGACATGTACTAAGACTATTCTAAAAATCTAGATCTAGACCCAGAATTCTCATAAAAATACCAGAAGAGCATAGCCGAATGTAAAAAAGTATGAATTTCGATCATTATTATTTCCTCCTGAATAATAAAAAAAATAATAGCCCAGGGGGCTGGAACTCTTTTGATTTAATAAGACAAGTACTAAGACTTTACTAAAAATCTAGATCTAGACCCAGAACTCTCATAAAAATACCAGCAGAGCATAGCCGAATGTAAAAAAGTATGAATTTTGATCGTTATTATTTCCTCCTGAATAATAAAAAAAATAATATCCCAGGGGGCCGGAACTCTTTTGATTTGATAAGACAAGTACTAAGACTATACTAAAAATCTAGATTTAGACCCAGAACTCTCATAAAAATACCAGCAGAGCATAGCCGAATGTAAAAAAGTATGAATTTTGATCGTTATTATTTCCTCCTGAATAATAAAAAAAATAATATCCCAGGGGGCCGGAACTCTTTTGATTTGATAAGACAAGTACTAAGACTATACTAAAAATCTAGATCTAGACCCAGAACTCTCATAAAAATACAAGCAGAGCATAGCCGAATGTAAAAAAGTATGAATTTCGATCATTATTATTTCCTCCTGAATAATAAAAAAAATAATGTCCCAGGGGGCTGAAACTCTTTTGATTTAATAAGACAAGTACTAAAACTATACTAAAAATCTAGATCTAGACCCAGAACTCTCATAAAAATACCAGCAGAGCATAGCCGAATGTAAAAAAGTATGAATTTCGATCATTATTATTTCCTCCTCAATAATAAAAAAAATAATATCCCAGGGGCCTGGAACTCTTTTGATTAAATAAGACAAGTACTAAGACTATACTAAAAATCTAGATCTAGACCCGGAACTCTCATAAAAATACCAGCAGAGCATAGCCGAATGTAAAAAAGTATGAATTTCGATCATAATTTTTTCCTCCTGAAAAATAAAAAAAATAATATCCCAGGGGGCTGGAACTCTTTTGATTTAATAAGACAAGTCCTAAGACTATACTAAAAATCTAGATCTAGACCCAGAACTCTCATAAAAATACCAGCAGAGCATAGCCGAATGTAAAAAAGTATGAATTTTGATCGTTATTATTTCCTCCTGAATAATAAAAAAAATAATATCCCAGGGGGCCGGAACTCTTTTGATTTAATAAGACAAGTACTAAGACTTTACTAAAAATCTAGATCTAGACCCAGAACTCTCATAAAAATACCAGCAGAGCATAGCCGAATGTAAAAAAGTATGAATTTCGATCATTATTATTTCCTCCTGAATAATAAAAAAAATAATAGCCCAGGGGGCTGGAACTCTTTTGATTTAATAAGACAAGTACTAAGACTTTACTAAAAATCTAGATCTAGACCCAGAACTCTCATAAAAATACCAGCAGAGCATAGCCGAATGTAAAAAAGTATGAATTTTGATCGTTATTATTTCCTCCTGAATAATAAAAAAAATAATATCCCAGGGGGCCGGAACTCTTTTGATTTGATAAGACAAGTACTAAGACTATACTAAAAATCTAGATCTAGACCCAGAACTCTCATAAAAATACCAGCAGAGCATAGCCGAATGTAAAAAAGTATGAATTTCGATCATTATTATTTCCTCCTGAATAATAAAAAAAATAATGTCCCAGGGGGCTGGAACTCTTTTGATTTAATAAGACAAGTACTAAAACTATACTAAAAATCTAGATCTAGACCCAGAACTCTCATTAAAATACCAGCAGAGCATAGCCGAATGTAAAAAAGTATGAATTTCGATCATTATTATTTCCTCCTCAATAATAAAAAAAATAATATCCCAGGGGGCTGGAACTCTTTTGATTAAATAAGACAAGTACTAAGACTATACTAAAAATGTAGATCTAGACCCGGAACTCTCATAAAAATACCAGCAGAGCATAGCCGAATGTAAAAAAGTATGAATTTCGATCATAATTTTTTCCTCCTGAAAAATAAAAAAAATAATATCCCAGGGGGCTGGAACTCTTTTGATTTAATAAGACAAGTCCTAAGATTATACTAAAAATCTAGATCTAGACCCAGAACTCTCATAAAAATACCAGCAGAGCATAGCTGAATGTAGAAAAGTATGAATTTCGATCATTATTTATTCCTTCCGATCGATAAAAAAAACTAATGTCCCAGGGGGCTGGAACTCCTTTGATTTGATAAGACAAGTACTAAGACTATACTAAGAATCTAGATCTAGACCCAGAACTCTCATAAAAATACCAGCAGAGCATAGCCGAATGTAAAAAAGTATGAATTTCGATCATTATTATTTCCTCCTGAATAATAAAAAAAATAATGTCCCAGGGGGCTGGAACTCTTTTGATTTAATAAGACAAGTACTAAGACTATACTAAAAATCTAGATCTAGACCCAGAACTCTCATAAAAATACCAGCAGAGCATAGCCGAATGTAAAAAAGTATGAATTTCGATCATTATTATTTCCTCCTCAATAATAAAAAAAATAATATCCCAGGGGGCTGGAACTCTTTTGATTAAATAAGACAAGTACTAAGACTATACTAAAAATCTAGATCTAGACCCGGAACTCTCATAAAATACCAGCAGAGCATAGCCGAATGTAAAAAAGTATGAATTTCGATCATAATTTTTTCCTCCTGAAAAATAAAAAAAATAATATCCCAGGGGGCTGGAACTCTTTTGATTTAATAAGACAAGTCCTAAGACTATACTAAAAATCTAGATCTAGACCCAGAACTCTCATAAAAATACCAGCAGAGCATAGCTGAATGTAGAAAAGTATGAATTTCGATCATTATTTATTCCTTCCGATCGAAAAAAAAAAATTAATGTCCCAGGGGGCTGGAACTCCTTTGATTTGATAAGACAAGTACTAAGACTATACTAAGAATCTAGATCTAGACCCAGAACTCTCATAAAAATACCAGCAGAGCATAGCCGAATGTAAAAAAGTATGAATTTCGATCATTATTATTTCCTCCTGAATAATAAAAAAAATAATGTCCCAGGGGGCTGGAACTCTTTTGATTTAATAAGAAAAGTACTAAGACTATACTAAAAATCTAGATTTAGACCCAGAACTCTCATAAAAATACCAGCAGAGCATAGCCGAATTTAAAAAATTATGAATTTCGATCATTATTATTTCCTCCTGAATAATAAAAAAAATAATGTCCTAGGGGGCTGGAACTCTTTTGATTTAATAAGACAAGTACTAAGACTATACTAAAAATCTAGATCTAGACCCAGAACTCTCATAAAAATACCAGCAGAGCATAGCCGAATGTAGAAAAGTATGAATTTCGATCATTATGTATTCCTTCCGATCGATAAAAAAAACTAATGTCCCAGGGGACTGGAACTCTTTTGATTTAATAAGACAAGTCCTAAAACTATACTAAAAATCTAGATCTAGACCCAGAACTCTCATAAAAATACCAGCAGAGCATAGCCGAATGTAAAAAAGTATGAATTTTGATCGTTATTATTTCCTCCTGAATAATAAAAAAAATAATATCCCAGGGGGCCGGAACTCTTTTGATTTAATAAGACAAGTACTAAGACTTTACTAAAAATCTAGATCTAGACCCAGAACTCTCATAAAAATACCAGCAGAGCATAGCCGAATGTAAAAAAGTATGAATTTCGATCATTATTATTTCCTCCTGAATAATAAAAAAAATAATAGCCCAGGGGGCTGGAACTCTTTTGATTTAATAAGACAAGTACTAAGACTTTACTAAAAATCTAGATCTAGACCCAGAACTCTCATAAAAATACCAGCAGAGCATAGCCGAATGTAAAAAAGTATGAATTTTGATCGTTATTATTTCCTCCTGAATAATAAAAAAAATAATATCCCAGGGGGCCTGAACTCTTTTGATTTGATAAGACAAGTACTAAGACTATACTAAAAATCTAGATCTAGACCCAGAACTCTCATAAAAATACCAGCAGAGCATAGCCGAATGTAAAAAAGTATGAATTTCGATCATTATTATTTCCTCCTGAATAATAAAAAAAATAATAGCCCAGGGGGCTGGAACTCTTTTGATTTAATAAGACAAGTACTAAGACTATACTAAAAATCTAGATCTAGACCCAGAACTCTCATAAAAATACCAGCAGAGCATAGCCGAATGTAAAAAAGTATGAATTTTGATCATTATTATTTCCTCCTGAATAATAAAAAAAATAATAGTCCCAGGGGGCTGGAACTCTTTTGATTTAATAAGACAAGTACTAAGACTTTACTAAAAATCTAGATCTAGACCCAGAACTCTCATAAAAATACCAGCAGAGCATAGCCGAATGTAGAAAAGTATGAATTTCGATCATTATTTATTCCTTCCGATCGATAAAAAAAACTAATGTCCCAGGGGACTGGAACTCTTTTGATTTAATAAGGCAAACCCTAAGACTATACTAAAAATCTAGATCTAGACCCAGAACTCTCATAAAAATACCAGCAGAGCATAGCCGAATGTAAAAAGTATGAATTTCGATCATTATTATTTCCTCCTGAATAATAAAAAAAATAATGTCCCAGGGGGCTGGAACTCTTTTGATTTAATAAGACAAGTACTAAAACTATACTAAAAATCTAGATCTAGACCCAGAACTCTCATTAAAATACCAGCAGAGCATAGCCGAATGTAAAAAAGTATGAATTTCGATCATTATTATTTCCTCCTCAATAATAAAAAAATAATATCCCAGGGGGCTGGAACTCTTTTGATTAAATAAGACAAGTACTAAGACTATACTAAAAATGTAGATCTAGACCCGGAACTCTCATAAAAATACCAGCAGAGCATAGCCGAATGTAAAAAGTATGAATTTCGATCATAATTTTTTCCTCCTGAAAAATAAAAAAAATAATATCCCAGGGGGCTGGAACTCTTTTGATTTAATAAGACAAGTCCTAAGACTATACTAAAAATCTAGATCTAGACCCAGAACTCTCATAAAAATACCAGCAGAGCATAGCTGAATGTAGAAAAGTATGAATTTCGATCATTATTTATTCCTTCCGATCGATAAAAAAAACTAATGTCCCAGGGGGCTGGAACTCCTTTGATTTGATAAGACAAGTACTAAGACTATACTAAGAATCTAGATCTAGACCCAGAACTCTCATAAAAATACCAGCAGAGCATAGCCGAATGTAAAAAAGTATGAATTTCGATCATTATTTATTCCTTCCGATCGATAAAAAAAACTAATGTCCCAGGGGACTGGAACTCTTTGGATTTGATAAGATAAGTACCAAGACTATACTAAAAATCTAGATCTAGACCCAGAACTCTCATAAAAATACCAGCAAAGCATAGCTGAATGTAGAAAAGTACGAATTTCGATCATTATTATTTCCTCCTGAATAATAATGATCGAAATTCGTACTTTTTACATTCAGCTATGCTCTGCTGGTATTTTTATGAGAGTTCTGGGTCTAGATCTAGATTTTTAGTATAGTTTTAGTACTTGTCTTATTAAATCAAAAGAGTTCCAGCCCCGTGGGATATTATTTTTTTTATTATTCAGGAGGAAATAATAATGATCGAAATTCATACTCTTTTACACTCGGCTATGCTCTGCTGGTATTTTTATGAGAGTTCTGGGTCTAGATCTAGATTTTTAGAAAAGTCTTAGTACTTGTCTTATTAAATCAAAAGAGTTCCAGCCCCCTGGGCTATTATTTTTTTTATTATTCAGGAGGAAATAATAATGATCGAAATTCATACTTTTCTACATTCAGCTATGCTCTGCTGGTATTTTTATGAGAGTTCTGGGTCTAGATCTAGATTTTTAGTATAGTCATAGTACTTGTTTTATTAAATGAAAAGAGTTTCAGCCCCCTGGGATATTATTTTTTTTATTATTCAGGAGGAAATAATAATGATCGAAATTCATACTTTTTTACATTCGGCTATGCTCTGCTGGTATTTTTATGAGAGTTCTGGGTCTAGATCTAGATTTTTAGTATAGTCTTAGTACTTGTCTTATTAAATCAAAAGAGTTCCAGCCCCCTGGGACATTAGTTTTTTTTATCGATCGGAAGGAATAAATAATGATCGAAATTCATACTTTTCTACATTCAGCTATGCTCTGCTGGTATTTTCATGAGAGTTCTGGGTCTAGATCTAGATTTTTAGTATAGTCATAGGACTTGTCTTATTAAATCAAAAGAGTTCCAGCCCCCTGGGATATTATTTTTTTTATTATTCAGGAGGAAATAATAATGATCGAAATTCATACATTTTACATTCGGCTATGCTCTGCTGGTATTTTTATGAGAGTTCTGGGTCTAGATCTAGATTTTTAGTATATTCTTAGTACTTGTCTTATCAAATCAAAAGAGTTCCAGCCCCCTGGGACATTAGTTTTTTTTATCGATCGGAAGGAATAAATAATGATCGAAATTCATACTTTTCTACATTCAGCTATGCTCTGCTGGTATTTTTATGAGAGTTCTGGGTCTAGATCTAGATTTTTAGTATAGTCTTAGTACTTGTCTTATTAAATCAAAAGAGTTCCAGCCCCCTGGGATATTATTTTTTTTATTATTCAGGAGGAAATAATAATGATCGAAATTCATACTTTTTTACATTCGGCTATGCTCTGCTGGTATTTTTATGAGAGTTCTGGGTCTAGATCTAGATTTTTATTATAGTCTTGGTACTTGTCTTATTAAATCAAAAGAGTTCCAGCCCCTTGGGATATTAGTTTTTTTATCGATCAGAAGGAATAAATAATGATCGAAATTCATACTTTTTTACATTCAGCTATGCTCTGCTGGTATTTTCATGAGAGTTCTGGGTCTAGATCTAGATTTTTAGTATAGTCATAGTACTTGTCTTATTAAATCAAAAGAGTTCCAGCCCCCTGGGATATTATTTTTTTTATTATTCAGGAGGAAATAATAATGATCGAAATTCATACTTTTTTACATTCGGCTATGCTCTGCTGGTATTTTTATGAGAGTTCTGGGTCTAGATCTAGATTTTTAGTATAGTCTCAGTACTTATATTATTGAATCAAAAGAGTTCCAGCCCCCTGGGATATTATTTTTTTTATTATTCAGGAGGAAATAATAATGATCGAAATTCATACTTTTCTACATTCAGCTATGCTCTGCTGGTATTTTTATGAGAGTTCTGGGTCTAGATCTAGATTTTTAGTATAGTCTTAGTACTTGTCTTATTAAATCAAAAGAGTTCCAGCCCCCTGGGATATTATTTTTTTATTATTCAGGAGGAAATAATAATGATCGAAATTCATACTTTTTTACATTCGGCTATGCTCTGCTAGTATTTTTATGAGAGTTCTGGGTCTAGATCTAGATTTTTAGTATAGTCTTAGTACTTGTCTTATCAAATCAAAAGAGTTCCAGCCCCCTGGGACATTAGTTTTTTTTATCGATCGGAAGGAATAAATAATGATCGAAATTCATACTTTTTTACATTTCGGCTATGCTCTGCTGGTATTTTTATGAAAGTTCTGGGTCTAGATCTAGATTTTTAGTATAGTCTTAGTATTTGTCTTATTTAATCAAAAGAGTTCCAACCCCCTGGGATATTATTTTTTTTATTATTCAGGAGGAAATAATAATGATCGAAATTCATACTTTTTTACATTCGGCTATGCTCTGCTGGTAGTTTTATGAGAGTTCTGGGTCTAGATCTAGATTTTTAGTATAGTCTTAGTACTTGTCTTATTAAATCAAAAGAGTTCCAGCCCCCTGGGATATTATTTTTTTATTATTCAGAAGGAAAAAATAATGATCGAAATTCATACTTTTTTACATTCGGCTATGCTCTGCTAGTATTTTTATGAGAGTTCTGGGTCTAGATCTAGATTTTTAGTAAAGTCTTAAAACTTGTCTTATTAAATCAAAAGAGTTCCAGCCCCCTGGGCTATTACTTTTTTTTATTATTCAGGAGGAAATAATAATGATCGAAATTCATACTTTTTTACATTCGGCTATGCTCTGCTGGTATTTTTATGAGAGTTCTGGGTCTAGATCTAGATTTTTAGTATAGTCTTAGTACTTGTCTTATTAAATCAAAAGAGTTCCAGCCCCCTGGGATATTATTTTTTTATAATTCAAAAGGAAAAAATAATGATCGAAATTCATACTTTTTTACATTCGGCTATGCTCTGCTGGTATTTTTATGAGAGTTCTGGGTCTAGATCTAGATTTTTAGTAAAGTCTTAGTACTTGTCTTATTAAATCAAAAGAGTTCCAGCCCCCTGGGATATTATTTTTTTAATTATTCAGGAGGAAATAATAATGATCGAAATTCATACTTTTTTACATTCGGCTATGCTCTGCTGGTATTTTTATGAGAGTTCTGGATCTAGATCTAGATTTTTAGTATAGTCTTAGTACATGTCTTATTAAATCAAAAGAGTTCCAGCCCCCTGGGATATTATTTTTTTTATTATTCAGGAGGAAATAATAATGATCAAAATTCATACATTTTTACATTCGGCTATGCTCTGCTGGTATTTTTATAAGAGTTCTGGGTCTAGATCTAGATTTTTAATAAAGTCTTAGTACTTGTCTTATGAAATCAAAAGAGTTCCAGCCCCCTGGGCCATAATTTTTTTTTATTATTCAGGAGGAAATAATAATGATCGAAATTCATACTTTTTTACATTCGGCTATGCTCTGCTGGTATTTTTATGAGAGTTCTGGAACTAGATCTAGATTTTTAGTATAGTCTTAGTACTTGTCTTATCAAATCAAAAGAGTTCCAGCCCCCTGGGATATTAGTTTTTTTTATCGATCGGAAGGAATAAATAATGATCGAAATTCATACTTTTCTACATTCAGCTATGCTCTGCTGGTATTTTTATGAGAGTTCTGGGTCTAAATCTAGATTTTTAGAATAGTCATAGGACTTGTCTTATTAAATCAAAAGAGTTCCAGCCCCCTGGGATATTATTTTTTTTATTATTCAGGAGGAAATAATAATGATCGAAATTCATACTTTTTTACATTCGGCTATGCTCTGCTGGTATTTTTATGAGAGTTCTGGGTCTAGATCTAGATTTTTAGTATAGTCTTAGTACTTGTCTTATTGAATCAAAAGAGTTCCAGCCCCCTGGGATATTATTTTTTTTATTATTCAGGAGGAAATAATAATGATCGAAATTCATACTTTTTTACATTCGGCTATGCTCTGCTGGTATTTTTATGAGAGTTCTGGGTCTAGATCTAGATTTTTAGTATAGTCTTAGTACTTGTCTTATCAAATCAAAAGAGTTCCAGCCCCCTGGGACATTAGTTTTTTTTATCGATCGGAAGGAATAAATAATGATCTAAATTCATACTTTTCTACATTCGGCTATGCTCTGCTGGTATTTTTATGAGAGTTCTGGGTCTAGATCTAGATTTTTAGTATAGTCTTAGTACTTGTCTTATTGAATCAAAAGAGTTCCAGCCCCCTGGGATATTATTTTTTTTATTATTCAGGAGGAAATAATAATGATCGAAATTCATACTTTTTTACATTCGGCTATGCTCTGCTGGTATTTTTATGAGAGTTCTGGGTCTAGATCTAGATTTTTATTATAGTCTTAGTACTTGTCTTATCAAATCAAAAGAGTTCCAGCCCCCTGGGACATTAGTTTTTTTTATCGATCGGAAGGAATAAATAATGATCGAAATTCATACTTTTCTACATTCGGCTATGCTCTGCTGGTATTTTTATGAGAGTTCTGGGTCTAGATCTAGATTTTTAGTATAGTCTTAGTACTTGTCTTATTAAATCAAAAGAGTTCCAGCCCCCTGGGATATTATTTTTTTTATTATTCAGGAGGAAATAATAATGATCGAAATTCATACTTTTTTACATTCGGCTATGCTCTGCTGGTATTTTTATGAGAGTTCTGGGTCTAGATCTAGATTTTTAGTATAGTCTTAGTACTTGTCTTATCAAATCAAAAGAGTTCCAGCCCCCTGGGACATTAGTTTTTTTTATTCGATCGGAAGGAATAAATAATGATCGAAATTCATACTTTTCTACATTCGGCTATGCTCTGCTGGTATTTTTATAAGAGTTCTGGGTCTAGATCTAGATTTTTAGTATAGTCTTAGTACTTGTCTTATTGAATCAAAAGAGTTCCAGCCCCCTGGGATATTATTTTTATTATTCAGGAGTAAATAATAATGATCGAAATTCATACTTTTCTACATTCAGCTATGCTCTGCTGGTATTTTTATGAGAGTTCTGGGTCTAAATCTAGATTTTTAGTATAGTCTTAGTAAATGTCTTATTAAATCAAAAGAGTTCCAGCCCCCTGGGATATTATTTTTTTTATTATTCAGGAGGAAATAATAATGATCAAAATTCATACATTTTTACATTCGGCTATGCTCTGCTGGTATTTTTATGAGAGTTCTGGGTCTAGATCTAGATTTTTAGTAAAGTCTTAGTACTTGTCTTATGAAATCAAAAGAGTTCCAGCCCCCTGGGATATTATTTTTTTATTATTCAGGAGGAAATAATAATGATCGAAATTCATACTTTTTTACATTCGGCTATGCTCTGCTGGTATTTTTATGAGAGTTCTGGGTCTAGATCTAGATTTTTAGTATAGTCTTAGTACTTGTTTTATTAAATAAAAAGAGTTCAAGCCCCCTGGGACATTAGTTTTTTTTATCGATCGGAAGGAATAAATAATGATCGAAATTCATATTTTCTACATTCGGCTATGCCCTGCTGGTATTTTTATGAGAGTTCTGGGTCTTGATCTAGATTTTTAGTATAGTCTTAGGACTTTTTTTATTAAATCAAAAGAGTTCCAGTCCCCTGGGACATTAGTTTTTTTTATCGATCGGAAGGAATAAATAATGATCGAAATTCATACTTTTCTACATTCGGCTATGCTCTGCTGGTATTTTTATGAGAGTTCTGGGTCTAGATCTAGATTTTTAGTATAGTCTTAGTACTTGTCGTATCAAATCAAAAGAGTTCCAGCTCCCTGGGACATTAGTTTTTTTTATCGATCGGAAGGAATAAATAATGATCGAAATTCATACTTTTCTACATTCAGCTATGCTCTGCTGGTATTTTTATGAGAGTTCTGGGTCTAGATCTAGATTTTTAGTATAGTCTTAGTACTTGTCTTATTAAATCAAAAGAGTTCCAGCCCCCTGGGATATTATTTTTTTTATTATTCAGGAGGAAATAATAATGATCGAAATTCATACTTTTTTACATTCGGCTATGCTCTGCTGGTATTTTTATGAGAGTTCTGGGTCTAGATCTAGATTTTTATTATAGTCTTGGTACTTGTCTTATTAAATCAATAGAGTTCCAGCCCCTTGGGATATTAGTTTTTTTATCGATCAGAAGGAATAAATAATGATCGAAATTCATACTTTTTTACATTCAGCTATGCTCTGCTGGTATTTTTATGAGAGTTCTGGGTCTAGATATAGATTTTAAGTATAGTCTTAGGACTTGTCTTATTAAATCAATAGAGTTCCAGCCCCTTGGGATATTAGTTTTTTTATCGATCAGAAGGAATAAATAATGATCGAAATTCATACTTTTTTACATTCGGCTATGCTCTGCTGGTATTTTTATGAGAGTTCTGGATCTAGATCTAGATTCTAAGTATAGTTCTAACACTGTTATAAGATAATCAGAAGAATTTATTCCTTTCGTAGTTAAGGTTTTGTTTTTATTAATTTTATTGAGAAATGATCTGCTAACTTCCCGTAGCAGATCATAATTTTCAGTCTAGCTTTTTTTAGGCTAAGTCACTAGAACTATTCTTAAAATGTATCAGGAACTATAGAACTAAGCTGTATGCGTTGAGAACACTCTTTAAATACTGTTTTTCTGGAAAATGATCTGCTACGGGAAGTTAGCAGATCATTTTTTCAATAGCATTTTTTTGGGCAAAATGGCTAGAACTATCTTTAAAAACTATCAGGAACTCTAGAACTCAGCTGCATGCGAAGAGAACTCCGTTTTAATTTTGATCTGCTGGAACTTGATCTGCTAACTTCACGAACATGCGATATCTACGGACTTGAAATTTTCACTGATGTATTTCTGTTGAAGCTATAACAACAAATGTTAAAAAAATGGAATAAAATAAATATTTAAGGGGAATCCAATCAGAAGTATAGTAATCAGGTATTCTACACAAATTACAAGTTGTAACAACTATGTGATTACTGCTAAACTATTCTGACCAAGGGTGTTAACCCCTACTCAGGGGTGTCGAGATTCGAGAATCGTAGCCACCCGCATCTAATCTACAATTAATTAGAATTCCTTCAATGGACTTAAATTATTATTTATGAGATTTGATGCCTTACTTGACTATCAGGGGGCACGGCAGTGCCCCGCCAAAGTCAAAGCGCGAAGCAAAACTGCCGTACCATCTTTACAGGAACCATTTCGCCGCATTTTCGGGCTCCTATTTGAGAACCTCTGGATAAGACCAGAACGCTGAAATTTTCGCTATCCAGTAAGCTATAATCACATACTTAAAACCCAAAATTTCAAGTCTGTAGGTCATATAGTTCCGAAATTATGCGAAAGCAAAGTTTCGCATTTTCGACACTGACTGACTGACTGAGGGACTGACTGACTGACTCATGATCATCAAAATAGAACTAGTACTTCCCATAAACTCAGAGAGCTGAAATTTGGTACAGAGTTAGGGTTTAATGGCCACATAAAGGGAAAACTATAAAAACTAGGATAATCGAAGATCTGGGGTACCTGGTGATCACTGCATTAATAACTTTGTAATTCCATATAAATTATATGAGATTACAAAGTTATTTATGCAGTTAATGTATCTAGAAAAACGGACAGAAATATTTTGTAATATTTTGAAGTTTCTACAAAAAGAAGTGAAATCCCACCAAAAACATTCTGTAAAAAACTAGCCAAAGTCAAAATGGAGCTGCTTGTTTATCTCTAAAAAGTACTGAAATCTAGACAAAGTCGTGCCAAGTCTAAGGTAGGGTAGGGTGGTAACTAGCCACGGCCAAAGCCTCCCACCAGACCAGACCTGAGCCAATTTAGAAATTATAAAATTCCAAAGTGGCCCGTAGCGGGAATCGAACCCGCGACCTCCCACTCGAATCCGAGCGTGCGTCCGGAGGTCGTCAAATATGGTTTGAATAATGGTTAAAAGTGCAATGTGTTAAGAACATAAGCGTAGCCAATTTTAAAACAGGCAAATTATTATGAGAAACCTTGTATTCTTTGTAGTCGAAGTATCTTATACTTTGTCGGCGCGTTGCTATTCCCTACTGCGATTTCTTTATTATTATAGTTAATGTTGTGTGACTTGGCCGTTGAAGACCAAGAACCGCTACTCATTGACGATGAATTCTGGCGACAGATTGGTGCAATGGTGTCATGGAGCACCTGGTTTGAACCCTTGTGTACCCTTCAACGGCCAAGTCACGCAACATTAACTATAATAATAAAGAAATCGCAGTAAGGAACCTTAGACTTGGCACGACTTTGTCTAGATTTCAGTACTTTTTAGAGATAAACAAGCAGCTCCATTTCGACTTTGGCTAGTTTTTTACAGAATGTTTTTGGTGGGATTTATTTAGTTAGTTACATACTTGCATTCAGAAATCAGAACGAATATATCTGTTTATTTTACTAAGCTATCGTTAATTATATAAATTCGTGAAAATATTCTCCCTTGGAAATGACAAATATAATAATTGTTAATATTATGTAGTTAACAATTTCAAGCGATCGTCGATCGGTACCAATCTATCAATCGATTCATACCGATCGATTCTTGGATCGGGACTCACACCTGCTGAAAAATCCTCGACCGAACGTTCGTGTAAGTTGTAACGCGCCGGATTATGTATCGTTTATGTAAAATGCATGGAATGCGCAAGAAAATAAATAAGAAAGTCCGGTGCTGCCTATCAATTCACGTAACGCATGGGATACATTCGTGAAGTCAAAATGTTTAAAAAACGCACTCGCGTCTTTACGCAGACCACATTGAATTTATTTTTGTTTTTTTGTCACTCTCACGGATAAGTTGATGGGTGCGACATGCAGCGTCGTGGAAGAATATAACAGAAAAACGACCTTTTACCTAATTTCTCTAAAACTAAGCCAGTTATCAAAAATATGTTTCTCAACGTTTTTAGATATTATTATTACCGCCACATTAAAACAAAAAATACAATTACACCCATTGTAGTTTCGAAAAAAAAAGAAGAAAAACTGAGATTTTGGAGCAACTTTTGGGAGAACTTTCTATCGAGAAAATTTTATCCAATCGTGTTTCTGCTTCTCAACGATTTTAGATTAAAGATCCAAAATACATGACGTATTAATTTAAAAGTAATTGTCTTTATAGTTTTTAAACAAAACTTCACTAAAGATCGCTTAAATATGGCTTCTATGCCGTTAAACCCGTCACGCTTACGTGAAGTCTGTGGTGAAGTGGATTGATTCATCGCACTCAGTGTGTTAAAACAATAGGTGAATCACAATACTTCTGCCAATGCAACGTATAGTTTCGCGTCAGTGTGACGTAAAAAAACATTGTGAGCGTTTTAAGCCGAACTTTTAGCGACGTTACATATTAACGCAGGTGTGTCCCTACACTTAGACCCTATACCAATTTTAGCACAGATAATGATAAAGATACGCCAATGATACGCCATACGAGGGTCAGTTACGAAGGGCGCGCAAAATGAAATCTGTTATCGGCATTGACAAGTTTCCGCTGTTTGATTAAGTTTGCATGAACTCGATAATATTTATAACATTGAGGTTTTGATTTCTGACAAAGAAGCTTCTGTTGATACTATTTATCCATAGTTAATATTCTGCATTGTCATAATCAGTGATCAATTATGTCATATATAAACAAAGCATAGATATGAATTTAATCTAATCTCTGTTATATCAATTTCTACACTGATTTGATTAGAATTATATAATTTTTATTGTAATTTCCTTAAGCTGGATAGGAACTAATTAAAATTAGAATTTTCGCGGGTTAATTTGGAATTGAAACGCCATAAGTTATCAAACATAATATGATCAATCTTTAAGTTTCTTTTTTTAGACTACCGTGGCAACCCGTGAAAATATGTCATCTTAGAATTCTCCAAACATTTAATTGAATTTTTTTTTACACTACAGTATAATCATTCAAAATAATGCCTTTTTACTGGGCGTTTTATATAATGCCATTGTGACTTTTACACACATAATATAAGAGTTGTCCTAACAAAAGCAGCAATGGATCGCCACACGGCTATTGAATGAGGTACGCGCGACATTTCCGCCGCTGCTGCAATGACTGTCTTTGTCAAGGACGTAATTTTATAGTAGTTGCGAAAGAGTGCAGATAAGATCGCAAATCGCAATTATTTATTATTGTACATTTTTAGGGATCCGTATCTCAAATGAGCTTGCTCAATTCAACGTTGTTTCGCGCAAGTGACTCTGAGTCACTTTTTTTAAGCTTAGATTCTGAAAATCCTTTCGGAATCGAAATTCGAAATTTTTCGGAAGTGGGACAAATCATAAAACCTTGAAGTAATGTCAACCAACACGATTATAATTTAGGTAGGCATATTATCATTAGCTGACCCGGCAGACGTTCTTTTGCCATATTATAAATAATTTCTCACTCAGAGGGATGAAATATAGTTAACGTCCTATTTAGACCTATCGAATATTCACAAAAAAATTAATAAAAATCGGTTAAGCCATTTCAGAGGAGTTTTGTTACAAACTTGACGAGAATTTTATATTAAAGAAGATATTTGTGTATAATAGTACAGTAAGTATAGTCACAAGTTATTTATTTAGTTCAAGACAATAAAATGTGCAGCCCGCACACATGTAAACAGCGGAAGCAAGCCGTGTAAACAAACAAACGCACACTGAGGAAAAACAGAGTTTGTGCTCATTCGGGTCTTAAGTTAATGATACGTACGCTCTGGAGGTTAAAGATTAGATTAAATTACAATAAATTTTGTTATCGATGCGCATAGCGAAATAGCGCATATCGATAGCATACATTTAAAACAAAAGCCTTATCGCTAAAAAATGCAATGATTTGTTCAAACAAATCCTTTTAAGTTTAGACTTAACCTACTAAGTTGTTGAACTAAGTTGTTGATCATAAATGTTTAAACGTGACCCAAACTATGATTAGGCAAGGTGGTTAAAAAGCGAATTGTGGCTCTGTTCAAAATCAAAGATTCGAAATCCAGCACGAAAAAATTCAATTTCAAAGAAATGATAATATACATACAGTGCGATATCGCTGTCAACCGATAAATATCGCAAGGCAGTTTTGTATTAAAGGTCATGAAGTGTTTCCGAATTATTTTTTTAAACCTCTAGAAAACTTTGAAACTATAATTTCTGTACATATATGTGGATTAGGAATCAGGAAGCCCATTTATTACTGTAATATAAAACTATATTTTGATATTTCATAAGATAGAGTAAGCCATTTTAAGTACTTATAGACCAAACGAAATAGTCATAAGCTCGTTACTCGTATTCGTATACCAGCAAGTGGCAAGGGCACCACAATTACTCGTACGCTGTGAACTCGATGCAAACAATGTGACATCATAACTCGCTTTATTCCGAGTCAAGCTCGATCGTAATACAATTGTTTACGTTTTTTTCGTCTACCACGCCGCTCTTGTGGGAACGCAACTGCTCGTGGGTGACTTTTTGCTTAATGCCCGTGAATATATGACTAATGCCCGCCATACACCATCCAATATATGAATGACGCTGTCGATTATCATTATTTTTCCCAATATTCAATCCATCCATGGTTTGTCTTGCTAGAGATAGAAATCTGACATAACTTGTTTGGAGCTTATGTCACATTGATATCTCTAATAGGGCAAATGGAAGATAGATAGAATATTGGGAACCGGCATTATTGTATAAGTTAGAACTGACCTTGTGTAGGGGTGGTTGTCGTGTGACGGCACAATCGAATTTCAATTCTTTCGACTTGATCATGCCGATTGGATAGATATAGTTTTTTCAAAAAAAATCTACTACAAATGCCACTGCAAAGAGTGAAATAATTTTCATTGTACCCCAACTTCGAAACACACATCACTCAACTTCGAATTGTGAAGGTACAATGAAAATTTATTTCACTCTTTGCAGTGGCATTTGAAGCCGGGTTTTTAAAAGAATTTTATATTTCGATGAATTGTGAACTTCTTCTTTTTTATATTGAATGGAAGCAGGCGTTATTTTGCGGAAATCCATAATTAGCAGGACTGATTAATTTGTTTTGCTATTATCCGCTACTTGAAAGGATTTTGCTTCATTTCTGTGCTTCAGGTATAAACGTCAAGTAAACTAAGTAGTAGACGCCAAGTGGTAGCCATTCAACACTAAAGTTGGGAGAAAAAAAATCATTTTCATTACATAGACAAGACTGTCACCCTAGCAACACTGAGTACCTGTCACCTCATTCGCGTTTTAGTGCTCAGCCGTTCAACAACATTATTAAACTCTTTTTAAAAATTGAGTGATAATAGTGCCAAAACGCACAATATAATATAGTGCCATAATATATGTGATAGTGAAATCTACGGATTTGTTATTGATTCAGAAAATCACCACTTTGGGTCCACTTCTTTGAGGGTGTGACGTTCACAGCAGTATACATTGAGGGTAGTTCGAGGGGCTATCGCCTTTGTATTAATTACTGCAAAAGGAGCTAATCAAGGTGCATTCTTCAGTGATGGGTACACTTCATTTAGAGGGTGTGACCTTCACGACAACATACATTGAGGATAGTTGAAAGGTGAAAAGCCTGAGGACTATCGCCTTTGTATTAATAATTGCTAAAACATCATCAGTGTTGAGCACAATGCATTAGAGGATGTGATCATTACGACGACATACGAGTACATGAGGGTGAGTTATTGAGATTGTTCCTTTTTGTATTAATAATTGCAAAAGAAGTGAATCAATACGACATTCTTTAGTCTGTGCTTCAGTGTTGGGTACACTTCATTAGAGAGTGTGACCTTCACGAAAATTATATACTTACTGAAGGTGGTTATTAAGACTTAACGCCTATGCATTAATCTTACAAAAGAATGTCGAGATTATCTTGTAAGTAACCTTCAAATTACGAATTTGTTCTAAAACCCTCATACTATATTGAATACATCGGTTCTCGTCCGATCATCGAGGTTAAGGAACATCGGGTACGGTCAGTACTTAGATGGATGATCGTCGCATGATGTTGGTTTTTTTATTACCAACTGCATTGAATTCAAAAAAGAACCGAAATGAATTGAAGAACCTAATATTTTGTAATACCCTCAACTTTTTTAACTGAACCTGAAAGATTGCTTTAAATATTGCAGTTTACTAGAACAGGTCTGAAAAATACGCTCAAACAAATACACTGTTATATGATCATAGATACATATAAATATAGTCTTATGACTAGGATAGCTGGATCTAACCTAGGAGGCTCGGGTTCGATTCCCGGTATCGGAAAAAGAATAATTTTTCTACTATAATTACACATAGTCGCCGTTTCCTCGATACGAGTCGTTTTTTTGTTGTGCTCATCGTATATAATTTACTTATTATACGTCAATGAAAATTTAAAAACCCACAACCAACGACTGTAACTTGCATAATATATTATGTTAAAATAGCAATACCTAATATTTGCAATTTGAAATGTAGGAGAAGCACAAACAACTTATTTGATAATATTATGTGATTTGATACTAATAACTTCTATTTATTATAACAAATATCAAGTAGCTGAAATACAGAAGTTTTCATTTTTCAATCAATCTCTAATCTTCTAAAGTCATAGTCTTTATTTCGCCATAAGAACTAATCGATTTCATAATTTTTTTTCGCAATGCTGTCGAATCTCGGATCTTATATGATCAGAGTGTCGACCAGTCACGTCAGCCGGTGCGCGCTGACTCGAGGTAAGACGTACATACCTTCGTGATATCTACTCGTCTGCCGCTGGTAGCTGCACTCTATGATATCCGGGATTGTTATCCGTTACTTAACTTACATTATGTAGTAACAACTAACATGCAATAAAATTTTAAATTGGGATCTAGGTACTATCCTAGTTCCTATTTATTTTTATAATAAAGCATTTTTTATGGAACTATTGAACCGCATTAATATTAATTGTTAGGTTCAATAATTGAAAATGATAATGAAGATCTTTATTTTTTTTTTTCTCATGTGGTCCTGATTCACAGGTTCCTATGAAAAGTCAAAACATCTACTGCTAGATTCGGAGAGCGGGTTTGCACCGAGAAGAACTGGCAAAATCTCTGCTATTTGTTTGGTCACATAAATATAATGACATCTCATTCGATAACATACCGAAATTTGTTTATCTGTTTTTATTTTTATTACAAATACGTGCATTTCATAAAACGTATATATATTTTCTTGTAACTCCATATTTTGGATATAACATAATATTATCGTCAGTGATTTTACTGGAATGTTAGCTTACGCTGGTTTTATTTCATCAATAGAATGAAAAATTTATTTAATATTTTCGAGTACCAAAGTTATTAGGTCCTCTATTGAACTAAAATGTTTGGTATATGGAAAAGATCGAGCCGATATATACCAAGCAATAATATTTTTAAAGTTATTTGTAGGTATTATTATATCTGTATGTACAGTTATACCGCAGGAACAAAGATATGCAATGGAAAATATATTTCAAGATTTAAGATGAATGTTCAATTTTTTTATTCTATTGCTATTAACCGCTATTTAACTAATGGTCACCTTTATATCAAAAATGTTGGAGGATATGGAAATTAACAATAGATCATTAATAATATATAAGATCATAGAATGATTAAATACCTGATTAGATTGGAACTCGTTACTCGTATGATATAAAAATTCAATGATGGTTCATAATTTTTGTCTAGCATGTATTACAATTTCATGCAATTCTATTAGAGTTTATTCATAGCCTACATTTTTTCTATCTCTTTGTGTTTAATCATTGTTAAATAAATCTAATAATAATTTATTTAACTTTCATGCTGTGAATTGGTGCTGCACGGATTTAGCTCTCGGTGATGAGGTCAGATGATAGTACCAACTGTGACCATTGCTTCACTAGTGACTTCAAACCTTGAATAACATACATGTATTTCTGAGGTACGTAATTAACCTTATTACTAAGCGGAGAACTGGATGTTTGGACACTGTGATGACAGCGGAACTATGGAGTAAGCGACAAAATTTTTTTTTATAGTCGTAGTACAAATCAGAAAAGCCTTTATCGCGAGCAATCGCGAATAATACACTTCGATATCGTGTTGATATTTATTTGAAAATAGCCGATCAATTTCAATTTTCAATAAATAATTGGAAAATGTCTCGATTTTCCAATTAAAAATCGTTTTTGGAACCCATGAGTTTACAAATTATCGAGTTATAGTTAACTCCGATGTTTTCATTAAATATATTGATAAATTCTTCACAGCTAAGCTCTGCAACAGCAATAGTAATTTGCGTTGTGGTTACTGTTAAAAATAGCAACTATTGAGTAAGTCTTCAGTTATAATTTTTATAATAAAGAAGAATCTCAACATGGTTCTTGAGTATTATGTTGTACAATAGTAATAATTTAACGTGTACTGTTCAGATATGCTGATGCCATTAATTTATGGAATTTTAAGAAATAATAATATAATAATATTAAGGCGTTGTTAAACTTAACAGTATTAGCCTTTATGAAACTTAAGTTTCTTATTTCATTAATTTCTTATCTGAAATATTAACACAGGAATTACATATACCTGGCCAGACTAGTTAGATATATCATTCTGTATACAATATATTTTTAAGTCATCATTCTTATAAACTTAAAAATAGTTATAGAAAATGGGTTCTCTTATATTTAATGGTTTGAGAATATTCGGGTGTCATCCTATTCAGTCAAAAACATAACTTAAGGTTATTTAAAGTCTGAGTGACCTTATTAAAGAGCTTGCATCAAAATTCCATAGTACAATATTGGTATGGAAATAAAATAAAAACATCTTCTTCAAGCTACTTTATATTAAACTGTGAATGAATTTAATGAGAATGAAAATACTAAAACTGACAGTCAAAATGACGAACTGATTCTATGCTACCTTTCTTAATTGATCTTAATTTTATTTATATTTTGTATTAAGATATGTTCCGGTAATATTTTTCTTTTAACTCAGGTTAATAAAAGTAACCATGAACAACTGTAAAAACGTTTCATAATTGAATATTATAAACCAACTTACTCCGTTGATTAAAAAATATTGGATTAAAAAGTTTTGAATACATACAATACAGGTTTAATATCTGTACATATTTTGTCAAATACCAATTAATCATTAAGACTACATAAACGCAGAGCTGCTAGAAATTCTTATGTATATGATTGTTGATGTGTGATACATCAGTTGTATCTTCGCATATATTGAAATATATTAAAGTTTATGTTGACTTAAACCTATATTAAATATGTAAATAATTAGTAGGTGCAATAACACATAATATGTTAATGATAATAGACATACGTATATTATATAACTAAAGCTAATTTTTATAATAGTTTTTTTTATGCAATGAAATATTTGCTTTAGATTGTAGTTCTTAAAAGTATGATAATATTTTTTTAATATTATTTGGATATACACTTAAGACTATTTTTTCTTTTTGCTTAATATTAAGCGATTATGCTTATTGTTCTATTCATTCGTAAGCATTATTTATTTACAAATATCACGGCTCTAAACGTCTACTTAGTTTACTTGACGTTTATACCTGAAGCACAGAAATGAAGCAAAATTGATGATTAAACGAACTTACCTTAAGTGAAGTTCTATCATAATTTTGCGATTTTCTGTGTGAAGGTATAAACTCCCTCCCACCCCACTGTTTTGATATAAAACCCATGTGTGAATTTGTAAATAAAACTTTATTATTTACATAATACTTATGTATTATGTATATGCAATATATCCGGGTGCACTGTGGTGCTTCTACTTAGCCGATGCCCTTGTGCTTTATGAACTCTCGTTAGAGAGTATATGTGTTCTGTGTTTATGAAGCACAATGGCACCGTCTTATAATTACTCTAAACTAAATGAGGTGACAGGTACTCAGTGTTGCTAGGGTGACAGTCTTGTCTATGTAATGAAAATGATTTTTTTTCTCCCAACTTTAGTGTTGAATGGCTACCACTTGGCGTCTACTACTTAGTTTACTTGACGTTTATACCTTCACACAGAAAATCGCAAAATTATGATAGAACTTCACTTAAGGTAAGTTCGTTTAATCATCAATTCTGTATGGTGCAATATGCAGGAAAACCTTCCACATGAAACACCACACACAATTTTCTATCACTTTCTTCGACGCACGTTTCGTCCCGACACCGGGACATCCTCAGGAGATGTTGACTTCACAATGCGAAATCGTAGAGTGTTCTTCTTTTTTTGAAGCCGGGTAATAACCATCACTGGTGATTCCATTGCTTCAACTGAACATAGCCGATTGGACAGTTTTGACTGATAGTATGTTGGTGAAGGTATATGGAGTATGGATTAACTGCAACCTGGATTCGATTGCAACTCGACGATAATATAATGGATAGTCTATGGCCGGCATTAGCTACTTGTTTTCTGTTGGTAGGTACTTGTTGTAATTACATTGTACATAGCAATTTTAATTTCAATTACTTATAAGCCTTGCCTTAATAACAATATCATTACGTAAGCGGTTCAAAGTTCAAAAGCTCCGCTCGGTAAAATTTGAGAAGATTTTTAATTAGCGAACCGAAATTATGAAAGCAGAACCGATTTCAATTAAGTATGATTAATTTTAATGTATTCTACGACATTAGTATGTTATGTAAATTGTAAGTATACTTAGATAAATACATAATCATCAGTGTACGGTAAGGAGTAAGGACGCACCGCCAGGCGATGTTTTCCGGTGCAATACTGTGAAGCAACCGTTAAAGTCAAAGTCAAAATATCTTTATTTCACATAGGCCTAACGTACAGGCTCTTGTAAAACGTCAATGTGATATTTGTCGCTTATGTATGTCGACTTTTAAGTTTACGAGGGTTCGAACTAAGAACGCGCCCTGCACTGAGATAAAGCCCACAACAAAATCAGATGTTACTAACCTCCCAAGTTTGTAAGATAATATATTCGGCTGCAAGGTCACTTAAAATCAGCTCAGATTTCAGTAAAGTACTAAATTGTAGTAATGTAAAAGAAGTACTTACGTACCTAATATTTGTATTTTACCAACAGCAATTATAGTTTGCTACAATCAAGCAAAACTTTTTTTATTTCGTTTTCATTTCTGAGAATCTTTAAAGCTTCCTTTCTTTGTACCAATTATTTTCACTTAGTTTTCAAAAAAAATTTAGAGTTCGGTCTGGTTTTGAAACCATAGTTTCCTTCCGTGCTGCAGGTATATTCATATCTTGTATACATATATTTATTCTGAATCTCGGAAACTGCTCCAAAGACTTTCAATTTAGTATATACAGGAGGTTTCGAGGGCGAAAATCGATCTAAATCGATCTAGCTAAGATTCATTTTTACAAAAAAACGTATTTACCAAAAAAAAAACCGCAAAGAGGTAAGTAAGTAAAGCTCGGTCACTCAGATATTTAGTATATTCAAGCTAGTACATGACATGAAGCGTGATATGACACACAAAGTAAAGCTCTTAGCTACGGCGGTGGTTTCGGTAAGTTAAGGTTGAACCTTTTTATGCATGACATGCCATGCATGCAGGGTCGGGGCGGAAGGGACCGCTCAAACCAACAGGTGCGTGATTTGAACTTCCAGGGGAAAGTAGTAAGAATGTATACCTTATATACCGATGATATTAAAAAAAAAGTGGCACTCGGAGACTGCCGCGGTAAAGCTATTGCATAGAATTTAAAGTTATTTTTAGTTTTCCCATCAATCGAGCAGGGAGTGCAACTTCACAAACTTTTTAGTTTTTAGTTTGCCATCTATCAAAAAATAGCAGGACTTTTAAAAAGTTCTGCTATTAGGAGTTGCGCTCCTTGCTTTCATGGTAGCCTAGTACCAAAAGCTGTACTTTAGGAGTGCCAGGTTATTTTCGTTACGGAATTTCTGGATTCGGTTTGCACCGTCAAAGCCCGCGATAGAAGCTATGCAATAGCTTAAAAATATGTTGAAAAATAAGTGTTTCCAAATGGCTTTGTCGGCGTCAATTTTTATTGTTCTTAACTCCCGCGGGAAACGTAGATTTTCGGGGATAAAAAGTAGCGTAAGTGTTAATTCCACTCCATTCAAAATTTCAGCCAACACGGTTGCCGGTTAGTAGTGAAAGGATAACAAACATACACCACACGCACATACACACAGAAACTTTACGCCTCTAAAATAACGCCCAGAACTCTCTAAACAAAATAACATCTTTGTATACCCTCTAAATCGTTCAAAATGGAAAAAAATTGTACTGTGCTTAAAAAGTTCTTTTCAATGAAAATCCATAAGTAAATAAACATTTTTGCTGCCTATATTTGCTTCTATGAAGCCCCACTCTAATAACAATTTTTCGTATAACTTTATGCGAAAGTAACACGGTTTATTTTACTTTAATTATCACGTTGTTTAGTGCAAAGCTACTCGTATGAAATTTATTTGGACGGGAGTTTGCTTGTAAATAAATAATAATTGAAGACAATATACGCAAACTAATTTTATATCGGGAAACGCTCCGTTCAGAAAAGAACTAAGTCGCTGGCAACCATTGATTAAACATGATCAGCACTTAGTGACGTCACGCATACAATTTTAGGCTCATGATTTTTTTAATTTGTCAAAACCTAGTCGAAACTGTACAAAGGCGCTAATGTGCCTATGTGACCGACAGCGCTATGTGCCGTCAGCGGTAACGAAATGTACGACGCGCGACGCCATATTTGAGAAATTTTTGGCTTCAACATACGTCACATCTTCCCCTTCCTCTTAGTAAAGCGTATTTCGTCATTGCGGGCAACAGCCTAGCTATAAATAAATGCCAATAGACCTGACTTATCAGCGCACATTAGGGTCGTGCGCTTGGGAGATATACCGCGACGCGCCGATAAGGGCATGCCTTGACTGTGACTCATGAATAGGGAACGGGATTCGGGAACCATTAGGGAGCCCCGTGCGGTACAGGCGTGAGATTGTATGCAGTTTTGCTAAGGGGCAACGGCCCTTGATAGTGGAACTTTATGTATTATCGCGGATATTAACAAGCAGTTATAATAGAGCTAAAAAACTGAAACTTTGAACAGAGGTTCTCTCAATGGGTTCAGCCGAACGAAGGAGAGCGGAAAAGCTACTTCGCATGCCTCTGAGAACACATGATTTGTATAGGTTCGTTTATTAATTTATTTCCGCATAAGACCCAACGAGTTCGAAAAAATATTTTACTTGTTCCAAACAAATATTAGGCCCGGTTTCCAAAATTCCACCGTTGCGGAACGGAGCGGAGTTGTGTTTGAGTAATCAATCAGATTTAGTAATTTCGACATTTCCTTCTTTCAGTTTGGGAGATGTCAAAATGACGCAATCTGATTGGTAACTCAAACACAGCTTCGCTCCGCTCCGCACCGGTGGAAACCGGGCCTTTTAAAGTAGTAGGTATACAGAGACGGCACTGCCCAATTTAAAGTACGGATTTTATGAAGTTTGTAATGGATGGATAGGTAACCGTCATTGTAGTTAATTAATTTTATGGTGTTAAGATTAATCATCACTAACGCAGTTTCAACAACTACCCATGGATCTATTTATACACGGCCAAACAGACTTCCGTTAATAAATCATCCACATATAGGCCCGCGGAATACAAAAAGTATATCCCGAACATTTTTTACGAACCGACGTCCATATAATCCGATGCGAGGCCATCAAACTCGTATATTATTCAAATCCATATTTAGATCAAAATAAAAGATCGGGTGCGTGAAATACGTCCGCGTGTGTTTGAATATTTGTACGAATAATGGGATAGGAATGTTTGGTTTGGAATTTGGGGCATTGGAAGGGCCTATAACCTTTATCATCATGTGCCATCTTCAAACCGGAGTAATGGCGGCCAACATAAGAAAAGCTTTTCTGTTACGAGCAGTTTCCTTTAAAGGTCCTCTGATTGACGCTTTTACCCCGCCTTCGTTCTGTAATAAAGATAAGTAATAAACAATAAAATCAAGACAACGTTCTGTCCGGTCATATATAGCTTTCAATCTCTCCCGAGATTTTCCATCAGCGTGGAACGTATACAAAAACTGGTGAACTCTCTATTTTCTCTCTCTCTCTTAATCCAATATGACGATAGTTTCGACACGACCGGAGATATCTTGTCCAATAGAAAATACTGTATCGATGGCTGACATCTAAAGAATTGTGGTTAGACGCTATGAGGTCTTGACTCTTGGTGATAGGCGGTTCATTTCAACATTACAAGTTAGTACTTGAGTGCAATCTCACCTGATGGTAAGTGATGATGCAGCCGAAGATTTTATCGCACTAACTTGGAACTCACCGCTAATGGTTTTTACACAGGATCGCGCCGGAACGTCGAATCGCTTGGTGGTGCGTCTTTGTTTGAGAGAGCAATAGAAATTGTGAAATTGTTAAGTGGATATTAGCGGGAATCGAACCCGCGACCTCCTACTGTAATCCGAGCGCGAACCACTTCGCTGAGGAGGTCGTCAAAAAAATGTGTTGAAAAATGATGGCCAAAAGGTTTATGTGACTCAAAGCATTTCACGTCAGCTAACGAAGGATATTGCAACGGAGGAAAATTCTTATGAAATATCCTTTGCCTATTTGTAATAGAAACATGACGCCGCGCTGTGCTAGACCGCAGGACGCAATGTACTGCGTAACGTGAAACCTGTAATAAACGTTATTGTTGGTTTTAGGGTTCCTCGGTCTGTTCTGTACCCGCGAATGGGTATTGGGTAGCCGTATCTCTGGGCACGGTAATGCCTCCGCCAAGACGACCCAAGCGAAACGCAAGGATCCTGCCTTTTCTCGAAGCGCTTCGTTGATTATTTGATTACTATTTCCGCTATTTTATAAACATTGCCTTTGAAAAACTTCCTTAGGTTGACCCTACCATAATAATTTCTTTAGAAAAAATAAGATTCTGGCTATTTTAAGAAGATCGCCTCTTCAAAACTTCCTTAGATTGTGCCCTAATAATTTCTTCAGAAAATACAGAGATTTTAAAATAGGATTCTTTTATCTAATCTAATATAATTTCAGCGAAGCGACGCGCGTTTTATTAAGCTTCTAAATCGGTCTGAATCATCTTATTTCCAAGGGGATAGGGCTGCAAATTGTATTTAAGATGGCTGTGTGAAAAAGCAATAAATACGTTGGTTGCCTACGATAGCTATAGTACACTTGCTAGCCCCATATTGGCGGGTCAATAGCCTTGTGGCCGAGAAGGAATTGTTCGGAAAATGTTGCCACGCTACACGTTTTGGTGGATGCGGTATTTTCTGACAGCTGTTTTCGGTAAATAAATAATGCCACAAATAAGATAAGAATACAAATTATGACAACTAATTTTTTATTGATACGATCTTGGTCTGAGTCTACCATCAGCATCACCTTATATTCCAATCATCCTATAGTATTTAAGTCGCTATATGGTTAGTGCATGACATGGATGGTTAGATGATATCTTCTGCTGTCTTCAAAAAAACTGCAATGAATGCACGTTTTATAATAGTTTGGTACTATAGCTATATTCGCTTTTCTGTCACACACTGATTGTTAGATAGTGCGACCAAGAAGCAAATGTGAGAAAAAATTAATAGAGAGTACTTAATACATTTATTTTAGGGAATTAACAGGAAAGCTCCTGAAAATCAATATTTAAACCTAGTGAGGTTTAAATATCACATTTCTATTATACCAGCAATAATCACCATTAACCACTGAGACAGTTGTTATTTGTGTCAGTCCTATCTCATAATAAATGCATTCCTACTGGCAATTTTATTTTGAATCACATACAGATTACAGAATCATAATATATTGGAGTTTTAACAGTACCTATTACGGTTAAAGTTTATGATCTTTATTTGAAGAAATCATTCCCTGAAATAAATAACCTTGTCCATTGAGTCGTAGCTGCGGACGGTTCACTTGGTATTTGAACATCTCTAAGATTTAATTGAAATGATCTCAGCGAGGCCCTATTTATTTGATGGTAAGCGGTCGTGATGGTATGTAGACATGTAGTGGCCAGTTCTTAGTTGATCATTTTATGTGGCTGACCATTTTATGAAATGGTTCTATTTCGAATTTTAGGAAAAAATTGAAACTTACAGAAAAATATCGCCATGTCGAGCTATAATCCTACTACCGCCGCCACTGATATGAACGTGAAGATGAGCCCATCCGTAAACCTTCTTCATGACAAGAAAAAAGCAGCGCTGTCTGACAAAATGCCAAAAAAATCCATCCCTGTGGAAACGCGCGTGCGAACTAATAACAGAGAAGTGATCTGAGGCGTGGATTGCGGTCCATGAACGATACTGCGGTATCCTACCGACACCGTTGGTGTCAAAAAAAAAATCGACACCATTAAACTGGCGACATATTTTCGCGCGTTCCGCCGGGTCCTCAGTATATGTCTATGGTCGCCTCACTGGCCACACGCCACAGTGTTACTCGTACAGTGCTAGTGGAACTGGCAACATCATGAACTGATCAATTCTATGGCATACGACATACGCGTACTTTGTAGTGAATGGTTATTGCAGAGCTATTTTTACCGGACCGAGCTTTACGAAAGCGCGGTTATGTGTTTATCAGACAAAGAATGCAAATATTTTCATAATGATGATGTATTTAAGCGAGGTAGTAAGTTTCTGGAACACTTTTGACATATTCCCATTATCCTTTACTGTCTTCGCTATTAATTCCCCTGCGTCTGCAATTCTTGTGAAAATAATGGATCCATTTCTAATACTAAATTAAGTATTATTACGACAACCCAATACATTATACTTCACATTTATAATACATACTTTTTATTCATCATCGATAGCCTATATGACCGGAACTTTACCGAAATCGTGATTATTTATGTATGAGATCAAGATGATATCCAAAAATAATTAAATTAATTTTAATATTCTCTGTCTGCAAGTGTAGGATAAGATCCTTTCGGCTCGCTGTAAATTCAATTTGGAGGATTCTCTCGTAAAAATAAAACGGCTCCCGAGTTTCAAGTACTGTCGTAAAGGGAAGCGGAAGAAGCCGTAAATGTAAACATTGCAGCTTTTATGGCGAAGCTAAGCGAAACGGTACAGATGCGACGAAAACTCTTTATTGAAAACTTAATATGCAGTTCAATAGTAAGAATATTCGGTATATCTTGTGATATCTGCACATCAAACGTCATCGTCTTTATTGCAGCTGGTAGAAGGAAGGCCATCTCTTTAGTTCTCTTAAAATGTTTGCATCGGTCAAAGAGCATGTAGGCAACTTTTATTCTAATCTGTGGCATGGGCGCCGATTGGCTGTGATGTTGGCGTTGCTATGTTGACCTGCGATGTTTGGCCGATGTAAATGGTTTTATGTATGAGAATCACCCCCCGCAGACGAATGTTTTCGCGTGTGTGTTGGTCCTCCCACTCTAGCGTCTTGAGCTGATCTAGGTATGCCTTGAGTCCCCAACTCCCAATTGTATGAGCTATGTTGATCACAGATTTAGATAGATAGAGATAGAGAACCATTTCATAGGTATTAGATCACCCATCAGATATTAACAAATGTGCAAGGAGTCTACGAAGCAGCATTATACCTACCAATGTGGAAGATCTATGGGCCTATCTTTTTCGCTTCTAAAAGGCATGTTCCATTCCTAGGTCTGTGCATACATAGATTGATTAGATAGGACCTAGACTAATGACGATTTCGTCATTCCAAATGCCCTCGCACTATTTACTTTATTAGGTACATCAAGACCATCACAGTACACCCAATCAACATGAAACGTTTATTTTTAGTAACCATCACGGATGTGGATAGCGTTGGCGACGTTTACTGGCCTATAAAGGTCCGTAAGCGCATCCATGTGGATTTTCCTTTGTAGGTTTTGGTCAGGAACTGTACTCACTCAGTTTAAAACACGTAAATAATATTAAAAATTAAAAAACACGACTGCCCTGTGATAAAACTTTTCCAAAAAAAATAGCCTATGTTACTCGGAATGATGTAAGGATTCTAACCATACCCCACAATTGTCTGAATCTTATTTAGCCGTTCAGAATTTATGGTGGAATAAAGAAACTCACATACATAAGAACGAGTGTACATGAACCCCAAAAACACAACACTCCTTTTTTTCGCAGTCGTGTAATAACTTAGATTTTACCGAAGTCGTTGAAAATTAATTTTGATGAAGCCGAAATATAAAGATAAGTGACATTCAATTACAATTTTTGTACCATCGTCGTCGACAGCTGGTAAACATCTTAGATGACGTCGGATATAGGCCTGCTAAAGAGATCCATTGATTAAGATCTCGAACGGCTTGAAGCTAGCAACTTTCCGAGATTTACAAAATCATTTGGAAGAGAGCAAACAAATATTGTGCTTCTTACAGACTGTGAACGGTGCAGGTACTCCTCCTATAAACACCCTGGGTCCCCAACATCTATTGGTTCTTTGAGGTACTTACTATGTGCTCGTTTTATTCTGTGAGCTATGTAAATATGTGTAGAAGTTTGCCACAACGCTTTCAAAATTGCGTAGGCCTGCTAGCACGCACTTAGCCAGAATAATGGATGAAGCCCAACCCTTACATTCAAAGAGAAAAATTTTTGGGGGACACTGAAGATACTACTTGTATTTCGTCTTTCAATCTAGCGTAAAGTACTTCTATTCGTATCTTTACGTGATTGAAAACAGTTGCTAATATCGATTTAGTCTGTAGAAGCAGGCCGGTGACATTCAGTACAAATGACGTGACTTAACTACCTACACTACTACTAAAATGCCGGCCCTATAAGCATTCCATTTGTATGTGTGAGTAAATGTCATCGTAGCCCGTAGGGCTGGCAAAACTCGAGGTGTACGTGGCAACGACGCGACCGATGCACAATGCCACGGTGACAACTTGCAGCCCACTGTAAAACATTTGAATTGCGGTACAAATGCAATGCTTTGTTTAGTTATTTCATGAAAACTAATTATATTGCAATGTGTTGCATTGCATCTATAATTTTTGTAACTTCTAAGAATAAAATTATAACAGAAATATATCTTATACCTTTAAACGAGCAATTCTTGTATGTATATATATTTCTATATAATCTGGATCTCGGAAACGGCTCGAACGATTTTCATGAAATTTAGTATACAGGGGGTTTTGGGGGCGATAAATCGATCTAGCTAGGATTCATTTTTAGAAAATGTCGAATTTACCAAAAAAAATAAAAATATGACTACTGCTCCCATCCATTGGCCACCGAGCGAAGCTCGGTCACCCAGATATTATTATATTTTATTTTCATAAGTACATAGCTTTTTTCCGCGGCTTCACCCACATGAATTATGGAGTTTCACAAACTCCATAGGAACTATGGATTATTCGGGATAAGAGCGTAAAGATGTGTTAATCCAAGTTACTCTATCTCCATTCCAATTTGCAGCCAAATCGGTACAGTACCTACCTAGTTGCGGCACGAAAGAGTTACAAATATCCAAACCCACAAGCTTCCATATTAATCATATTAGACAATATGATATAATGGGATACTTATCAAAATCACTACAAAATAATAATTCATTACAGTTCCTTACCCATATGACTTTTTTATTAAATTGATATAAAAAAATTGTCATTTAAAAAGGTATGCTTTTATTTACAATCAGTAGCCCTATGATGATAAAGTTATGAATTTGTGGCAAACCTATTGAAATAACGCACTCGCGAGACAGCGCCCACGCGACGCGTCGCGCTCGGCGCTCTGGGGTAATACATTGACGGGAGGGTGTGAATGTCCCTTCTTTACGTTAGTAATATTATATATTCGTTGGTAGAAGCATGCGGACTCACAGAGGTTATGCATATCAAATGGGGATCTCGTAATCGGAACACGACATGTATCATGGGCATGGCATCGGAAACTGGTTTCGTAAGCGGGAATGCTTTCAAAAGTGCAATAACTAAGTGCGTTGGCACTTGGCATCCACCAGCCTGGCAGGTTGCAATCTGTAACTGATTTTATACCACTTTCTTTCGATACCTGATTTGACGGACTCACTGGCTACTGCGGATAAGTTGATTAAATCAAAATTCTTAGGGTGTTTCTGTCATCCATTTATGAATTTTAAAATATATCTACTCTACATTCTAGAATATTCAATATCCACTAGATAATAATTTTGATTTTTATAGTGTTTAAGATTAATTGTGTTTTAGGGTTAATCTGTTTATTTCTCATATCAAATGGGGATCTCGTAATCGAAACACGACATGTATCATGGGCATGGCATCGGAAACTGGTTTCGTAAGCAGGAATGCTTTCAAAAGTGCAATAACTAAGTGCGTTGGCACTTGGCATCCACCAGCCTGGCAGGTTGCAACCTGTAACAGATTAAATACCACTTTCTTTCGATACCTGATTTGACGGACTCACTGGCTGCTACTGCGGATAAGTTGATTAAATTAAATTTCTTAGGGTGTTTCTGTCATCCATTTACGAATTTTAAAATATATCTACTGTACATTCTAGAATATATCAATATCCACCAGAGAATAATTTTGATTTTTGTGTTAGTAAGTAAGTGTTTAAGATTAATTGTGTTTTAGGGTTTATCTGTTTATTTCTAGGCTAACTTATATTTTAAAGGTTTTCTATGTTTAGGCAATGTTTAGGTCTTTTTAGGTACCTACTGAGATAATAATTTACGAAGGCGATAAAATTATTCTGGTAAATTAATGTTTAATTATGTACTAGGTACTAAAGTTACGTCAATATCGTCAATTTTAAGTTTTCTTTGCTCCTCGACCTAGCTATCGAAAATTCTGTAATGTGCAACGAAGGTTAGAAATTGGTTCGTAATGATTTCCAGCACCGACGAGGGAATCTGATCGGACGGTTTGCAAGATGGAATTTTGACATCCAATTTTTGTTGCCTTGATTGCCCTACGTAGGTGATGTCGCGCTATTAATGTGTCTCCCCTATATCGTAGCAATTTTCACAATTCGATAAAATGATGGAAAAAGTATTCTAAAAATGAAGTGGAAACTTCTTTAGGCACGATTGGCTTTTTTGAGATGGGTAAAACTTCAACTCTCAGCTAGTCGGCAGGTTGCGAAACGAATATTAAGTAACTATACCTGCAGGTGCAAGCTCTATACAAGGTCTTTGGGAATGCGTTATAAAAGTTATAACATAGGTACAAATAAAATAACACCATGGATCAATCATAACCAGTGGTTCAGGCGTCCGCCTTGTACACCATGGATCAATCATAACCAGTGGTTCAGGCGTCCGTCTTGTAATTGTAGGTTGGGGATTTGATTTCCAAGATTTTCCAGATTTGTCTGTTTTTGTGAATTGTGGTAAAAAAAATTCGAGACTCGTGCGGAAACTTGCTTGCGATTCTGACTGACAGATATCTATCTACGCGCAGTTCAAGCCACAGGACGAATTGGACTGAAATTTTCAATTAGTATTTATCGCTATCATAATCATAAATAAATTCTGCCCGCTGATTGGCTGGAAAACATATAAACAGCGAGTTGGGCCAATTAGTTAAACATATTTTTCTTTCAAAATCACATGGTATTACGCCGTTACCACCCGCAAAGAAAGGAATTCTAAAAATTCAAGGAAGGAAATATCAGATCAGGGAATATGTAAAACTGGGAAATGTCCGGTCAGGGAGTATGGGAAACTGGGAATTGTCCTGTCAGCACTGACAGGACAATTCCCAGTTTGTGGTAGGTTACTAGTGGTATTAAAACACACACATCTATCTAGTGTATCCGATGGCATTAAATGCAAGTCAATTGAGACACAATGAGACTATATTATCAATTCTGCACGCATGAATGCCACGCTCAATGCTGTGACCGCTCCTAAATACCTTGTGTACCTAGCACACTCTGTTTACTGCCCTTAAGATAATTATGACGAGCACATACTTAGGCCATAATGTCCTTTAGCTGTAAACTTTTATTTACAATTTGATCTTTTTCTGTAGGATTTCTTTCAGAAGCTAAAATACTCATATTTTGTAATTGGAGAGATACGCTATTTTCTAAATATACAAATGGGAATGAAGCAAATTTTTTCAGGTTTACGCACGATTTAACTGCTGGAGATGGTCATATTTTGTCCAGGAAAATAAGGAATTTCCGAGCCAAATAAAAAATACTGGTCTAGTGCAATTAACGCAATTATTTTTGCACAAGTTAACAACTAGTATGGTCTGTTGACATGATACCACACCAATCTAGGTTGGTAACTTGTGCAAAAAGAATGCAAAAATCAATGATTTTTGCCTCCGTTTTCTTAGGTAATAACCCTGTGAGGGTTACTAACGAATAAACTAAAAGATACAGAATCAGCCCACTGAGATAAAGAATCTTCGCACGTGGCTTGCCTAAGAAAGTTCCCTAACCTAAAGCTCTGGTCAACTTGTCCCTAGTTTACCCCCCATATACACACAACACATAAAGTGTGTAACTGTAACTGTACCGACGTATCACGATTTTACTAAGGGAAATATTAAAAGGGATATTTACAAACTCGGTTAATGAACCGTTAAAGAAAATTGGTAATGTCTTATTAGAATAGGCCTCCATCCGTCACACGTTTGCAAAGACGCCTTAATTTTAAAATAATTCACTCAATTTAGATCTTTATTTGTTGGGAGTCTGGGCGTAAACCGCCTGGCAAGGAATAAAGTTGCTAACGCACCCAGCAACCAGTATTTTAATTGGGTGACTGAGCCTATATTTATGCATTATTCATTAGCGACTGATAAATTGAGTGGTTCGATCGATTTTTATTAATTGGGTTTTATAGTAAGTGGATCGTTTTTTGCATTAATGACATTTTTGTTAATTATGTAAGCAGTTCAGAGTCAACGACTCTCCGCGATTGTCTTGATGTTTCTTGTCAGTACTTCTCAGTTTAAGCGATTTTTAGTGACCTGCAGTGTAAAAACTATAAAGGCAATTACGAGTACTGTAAAATGAAACGTCATGTATTTGTTTTTTGTGTTATATTCTTCCGTGCACCAACGTATTTTAAAGAGAACATAGAGTAGATTAATAAGTCAATGAGTGAGAAGAACAAAAATAAATCCAATATATCACTCTTAAATACACGTGACCAAAAATATAATTGCACACACTTACGTAATATCTTTCGGATAGGTGCGGAACGCCCTTTTAGAATTCAGAATAAGTTTTCCTCAATAAAATAGTTATTTGTTATGCAAGGGCGCAAAGTGGATTTTTGGGCCGAGTGTCAAATTTGAATGCTAAGCGGCGAAGGATTGATTGAGCATATAGCGAGGCATTCAAAGACACGAGACCCAAAAATATTTGCGCCCGTCCATAACACAAAATTTTTCATCTCACTACAGCGAGGAAAATCACCAGAAGAACACTTTAGATCGGCATTGCGATTTATGTTAAATGTTGTTTTTGGTAACTCTGAATAATTTCACTTACTGAAACCACCTTCAATTATCACTCACTTTATTTCAAAGTTAAAACAAAAAAATAATGAATAAAGTAATAAAAATATTATAGGTATTTTCATTTAATCACGAATGGAAACATAGACAACTATCACTAGACCAGAAAAAAAAATTGAGAAACTTTTTTTTTTTACTTTTTATAATGCGTTCTGAAATAGGAATTTCTAAGAACCAAAGATAATATAAAATTTTATAAATATTTTAACAATAATTACATAAACAACGAGGAAAAATCATGGATTTAATTAGATTTCTTTTATACTGAACGTATGTGTTATTAGAAAAAAAAGAAGTCTTCAGCTTTGACATTGACATGACACGTAATTCGAGTTTGACGTTGGAAATGCTTTTCGGCCCAAGGGCCGGAAGGGATTTTCATACTTACTACTTAGTCTCCCTTGGGAAAAATGAAAATGCTTTGGCGGCCTAGGGAATATAATAGCATTTTCCGCCCGCATTTCGGGCATTAAAAAACGCTTTTCCGAGCGGGTGAGATGAAAATGTTATTTAGCTTCTGGATACCCAGTCGGTATAAAGAAGGAAAAATTCAAACGCATAATTTTACTTGCCAAAAGTTCCCCTTTTAGAATTCAGGATAAGTTTTCCTCAATAAAAATGTTATTTAGCTTCTGGATACCCAGTCGGTATAAAGAAGGAAAAAATCAAACGCATAATTTTACTTGCCAAAAGTTCCCCTTTTAGAATTCAGGATAAGTTTTCCTCAATAAAAATGTTATTTAGCTTCTGGATACCCAGTCGGTATAAAGAAGGAAAAAATCAAACGCATAATTTTACTTGCCAAAAGTTCCCCTTTTAGAATTCAGGATAAGTTTTCCTCAATAAAAATGTTATTTAGCTTCTGGATACCCAGTCGGTATAAAGAAGGAAAAAATCAAACGCATAATTTTACTTGCCAAAAGTTCCCCTTTTAGAATTCAGGATAAGTTTTCCTCAATAAAAATGTAATTTTGTTTCTGGATACCCAGTCAGTATAAGAAAGGAAAAAAATCAAACGCGTAATTTTACTTGCCAAAAGTTCTCGGTTGCTACTTGTGATGCTGGAGTGCCCTTCTCGATCTGCGAGCCTTTAATTAACTTGGAAATGAAGGGCTTATTCAAATCAACCGGAGTCCGGAACGCTAACGCAGGCTAGACTCGCTGCGAGCTAGCCGTCTAGACTGATCATAAAAATATAAAATCAGATGTAATGTTTTTATCGTATGATTTTTATGCACTGATATGTAGGTATCTCTGGATTCATGATTCCATACGTTTGACAGTTTATTTTTTGTGCCGATTTGAAGCGCCTCCCCCGAGCGTCCACGGTACTAAATTGACATTTGTTGGAAGTGGTCGTTTTGAATGTCATTTGATTTTAGTTCCATAGACACTCACGCCAGGTTACGCAACAATCAGCGCCAAAATGGCGAAAATCAAGTGTCTTCATTTTACTTTGACAGTCAGCTATCCAGAGTATATTCTATATACTCTATGGAGATCAGTGTTTTATGTTATTTTTAAAGGCCTGAGTTCCTGACTTTTTTCCATGAAGTTTGCAATAATCTAAACTAATATTTTAAGACTTTGTTTCTTTGTTTGAACGTGCTAATAGTTCATATATATCAACGTAGGTATTATGCCATATTATAACATCACAGTGTGACCAATAGGACTTAGGAGCGGAGTAGTAAACGGTTAAAGTTACCTAAAAATCATGTAAGATTTGTTTTTCATTAAAAGTTCTAAAAAAAACTTCGGGACACTAGGTACATTAGACATTCTTTATCTGTTAAATCCAAAATTCACGCGGGCGGAGTCGCTCGCAAACAGCTAGTTGTACATAATTTCGGTAGTATATCTTCAGCTTTGGGTTACTACATTGTTTCAACTAATGTTATGTTTGAGCCTTGAGGTCAATGGTGTCAACTTTTAACCCTTACGAGAGGACTTCCCTTAGATTCCTTCATCGCTAAACAAACCTTGCGCGAGGGCCCTCTCTAAAACGAGCTGCGTTTGAAGCTGTCCCATGGGAGCTGTAGCGGCTCCATGGCCCTGGATTGCTATTGAAACGTGACGTCATTGATATACATGTAGCCAAAGATACACACCTTCCTTGAACCTGCTGGTTGGCTTAACAAGTATGATGTGCGCGGTAGCTGTTATTAAACAAGTTATTGCAGCCATGGCCTTGAGAACAAAACTTTATTTGAGCCATTGCCTTGAGTACAAATTAAAAAGGCTCCTCCACTCCATTTTTCTTTCAACGTGAGAGCACCAAAGACGTCAAAAACGTGTTAAACCTCAAAAAAGTGTCTAACCCCAGGCTCGGTTGCCTTTTTTTCAGAATATTTTGTAAGCGGATTCATTTGTTTTGCTATAATCCGCTTAAAAAAATCTTTATTTTCAATTATGCAAGAACATCGCCCATATGAAACACCACACACGAAATTCACTTCCCGGGATTAAGGGGCTAATAAGCATCGGGATATGAATCCCAGACACGCACTCAGCGAGAAGAATCTTACCGCCAGTAAAAAAACAGTTCAGAAAGACGTAGAATATCTTTGGAATTCTCATATCTAAAACATTTACTATACTAGACATGGAAAACTTCCGATTATATAGCAAGCTGCGGGTCTGTAGGGGTTACTCGCGATAGGTCTATCACAGCGAACAATAGGTCTCACGGGGCGTGCGGTCGACGTAACACCGTATAATAACTATATCAGTGTCAATGTACGAGCAGTATAATGAAGGTTTTATGAGACTACGCACTACCTTGTTGTCGTATCGTTGATCTTAAGGTCGATGGGTACCATCCGGGCGCGAAAATTCAAATTTTATTTAGTTTTTCGCTCATAGTGGGCTAATTATACATCGAATGCTAATGGCAATGTGTTTTGCGGGCACAACGTTTATGCATCTACATGTTTTTAACAAAAACTCTGCTCAACAATAGTCAATTACTTCATATTGGTTCCCGATAGCTCGAAATCTGGGAAACTGCAAAAAAATATCTTTCGGGAGCCAATATGAGATGAGTGGGAACTTTCGAGCAAAGTTTCTATTAAAAACGTGTAGATGCATAAAAAGTAGGCCCGCAAAATGCATTGCCATAAATCTACAATGTGTAGTTAGTCTAATATTTGCGAAAAACTAAATAAAATTTGAATTTCGCGGGCTGGTAGGGCCGCAACACCTTAATTTGTTATAGAGTCCTTCTAATAGAATGCAAGCACTTTTTGGATGGTTCATTGTAGTCAAATAATTAAAAAAATAAAAAACATGACTGGTATGTGGTAAAACGTCTTTCTTAAAAAAAAAGCCTATTGCCTGTGTTACTCGGAATAACGTAAGGATTCTAACGATACCCCATATGTATGTCCAAAACTCATCAGTCGTTCCGAAGTTATGGTGGAAGAAAGAAACTCACATACGAGTACATACATGAACCCTAAAAACATTACACTCCTTTTCTGGGGCCGTTGTGTAAAAAACTAAAATTGCCTATAAGCTTTTGCCCGGCACCGGCCGAGTGAAACGCGGTATTTCACAAATCCCGCGGGAACCACGGATTTTACCAGGATAATAATAAGAATATATTAATAATAAGAATAGCGTATTAACTTATTATCACATTCAAATTTTAATGATTGTATTATGAACACACTCCTCCGAAAAGGCATGACTGATTTTTATGAATTTTTTTTGAGAATAGGTCGTTAGCTATATTTCATAGCCCTAAATGGCAAAACGTTTGCCCGTAAAAATATGTCCCTCAATAGTGCCTCCTTTCGTTTGTTGTAAAGATTCAATAAAGCGATATTATGTCGAAAATTCAAACAGCCTGATGGTCGGCAATTTGAAACTTTTCGATGCGAGACAATGGGGGGACTCCTAAAAGGAGCGACGCCGGCAGCCAGCTCAGTACGGAAGTTATTCCGATATTACTGCCAGACGTGCCTTCACCGACTGAACGTACCTTGCATTGCTTGATGTTACGACGAAGTTTTGAGCACACAACGTTCACGGGAATAACAGAGTTGAAGAATTTTGTAGCACTAAATATAATAAATAATGAGCATATTTATACGTACGGTGATCCAATCAGGTGGGCTGATAAGTGACAAGTGACAACATTACTTGATAGAGTCGCGGGGGAACAAACCATGCAGTTTTGAGATTCCTACAGGAGACTTAAGAGTTATGTCCAGCTGTTAACCTCCATCAGTAAAACGGATTTGCCAATCACACCAAAGATAATAATTAACTATGAGATTGTACCTACGGTCCTACTGGGAAGAGAGCCCTATATGGCCAAGGATTTCTCGCGAAGATTTCTGTATCGGCAACAACCACTTTTTTTTCAATAAATATGTCAGATATTGGATATGGTGCGAATAGTAGCAATTTGCAGCGCACAATAATCAACGTATGCGAGGCCACACAATATGTAAATCATCAATTCATCACCGCATCTAGTTCTATCGCAATGTACGTCATCTATGGTCCACCGGCCATTGTTTTTATGCAGATGGTATAACGTTGTGCACTCATACCTTATAACTGTATGAGCCGAGGTGAACGATGGATCTAGACCGTAATAGGTACACTGTTCATTCGTTTGTTACAAACAAACGAATGAAATGAAATTCTAGCGTCTTAGCAGGCGATTGAACCTGGATAAACCTCCATTCGGGCTTTTATCAATCAATAGACCGAATATAATGCTAAAAAGCCATTATTCATTAGTTAGGTCACATCAAGATGCGTTACTGCTTTGTACTAGTACCGTAATAATTAATTATTAAGTGTATGCCCTGAAAAGCATAAGCATTGCAAAGGCGTATTCTTGCGCTAGTTCTTAGCTGTGTTTGGTTAATATCGGTTCAGCATTGAAAAAGTATCAGCTCTTTTCCAAAATGATGTACGACATTTTTCACGTACATTACTCGATTAAATGCTTAACCCGAGCGTCGTGCTAGTATGTCTAATCATTTTATGACAAGCATAAGGGATTTTATAAATTTTTAACTTATAGTTATGTTTGCTTTGCTTTCAGGACGAAGAATCCCTGGACGGGAGCCGTCCGGTCGCGAATATCACCCACCACAGCATCATGTACGCGCCCAAGTGTCTCGTCATCGTCTCAAGACAAGACTACATCGACACATTCCGGGTAAAGCGCTTTCTTAACTTGATTACGCTCTTTAGTTAAAAGTGCGCCTGCTCAGTTGACTTTATAATGCATGATTTGCGAAGTTTTTAAAGGTTCCTGCAAGTGACTTTTGCCTATGGGACTTGGGAGGCATGTATAAATGTCGATCCTGATTCCTGACCTTGCGTTCTTTCTCCTCACGTGACCTAAAGTGCATCAGTAGGAGCAGGTCTACCGGACTTTGAAGAAAATGAGGGATAGGCTACTAAGGGTTTCGAATGCTAAAATGGATGTCTGTAGAATTTTCTTATTTGCCATCGGGCCTGCGAAATCTGTTATTTTCACCAAATAGCAACTCGGTCAAGCTAATTTTGCACCTCGCGTTAGGTACGTAACAATCTCGATTGCGAACTGTACTGACGGACGCGACAAGATGGGGAGTTGGCGAGGGACTTGGGAGAGGCGAAGCATTCCAGCAAGGTGTAACCTTAGCGCGACTGAGATATTTTGAGGGTGGTGCAGCAGTTTAAATTTAGGAACAATCGGCCTTAATCATAATGCCTCTTTTTCAGAATTGCCTCGGCATAATCTACACGGTGTGGGTTGAGAACCTCGGCGTGCCGCTGGAGACGCTGGTCGGGAACCTGCTGGGCTGCGTGCTGGTGCCGCCGGCGGGGGGCCCGCAGGTGCGGTTCAGCATCGGCGCGGGGGACCGGCAGGCGCTGCAGCCGCCCGCCGCGCCGCCCATGCCCGTCACGCACACTGCCGTTCACATGCTGTTGAGGCTACTAGGTGAGAACTGAGGGACAATGTACATGTACACAACACAACAACAACAACAAGCTTTTAATTTATACGTCGATCTTGAAGCCTACTTGGGCATATGGCGCACAACTATGGGGCTGTGCATGTGACTCCAGCTTAAATATCCTACAAAGAATGCAAAACATAATAGCTCAATCGCAAACACACCGTGGTACATCACAAACGACGAAATTCACCAACAAATATCAACCATAAAAGAGGAAGTGCGAGGACTAGCTCAAGGATATAAAGCATGTTTGCTGATCCATCCCAATGTATTAGCAAACAGGCTTCTGGTTGATGAATGCCCGAGGCGTTTCAAACGAAAACGGATCACCGACCTCGACCAATAAATTGAGGCTTTTTAGAGACGAGTGCCGATTCTACTGAGGATCGTACTTTTCGTGACACTTCCTCCAACAACAAATTTACTCATAGCCCTGGGGCTGATCGCAGTTAATGGTCGAACACCGCAAAGAAAAAAAAATGTACATGTGCTGCTGGACTGAATTATAATGGTGGTAATTGATAATCCAAAGTGTCCACTGTATCTCCCCAGGTATACACAACTCGGTGACGCTGTGGTGCGCGGTGATGAGCGAGCACAAGGTGCTGCTGGTGTCGCTGGCCGCCGCGCGCCTGTCCGCCGCGTGCCGCGCGCTCGCCGCGCTCATGTTCCCCTTCCGATACGCGCACGTGTACATACCGCTGCTGCCCGCGGGCCTGGCCGAGGTGCTGGCCACGCCTACGCCGTTCCTCATCGGTGTACATTCCAGCTTGAAAGAAGAGGTGTCCGAATTGGTGAGCAACCTGAAATCTCTTTCTCTCCCTCCAGCCGTGCTTTCAGATCTGCTGAAGATCCTGGTGATTTTGCAACCTCATACCCATTCGTTTCTTCCACCGGGATCTATTGGAGGCCAGTCTTGCAATCGTATAAAACTTGCATTTGGAGTCCCTCAGCTAGTCGGTGATCTTTTGCCCTCAGTATTTCCCACCCTTGCAACGAATGAGCTATACTTGCAACGAATGAGCTATCGTTTTATTTTACAGCTAGATGTCATAGTAGCAGATCTAGACGTCGGCTCCCTCCACATACCAGCGGGGGTGAACATCCCCCGGCCGGAGGGGAAGCTCCTGTCCTCCCTCCAGGACGCGCTGGCGTTAGTGTTGCAGCCAGAGCTCAAGTCTGCGGACTCCGCCTTCGCGCCTCCCCCGCCTTCCTCGTCACCCCCGCATATGCTCGATAAGGAAATCCGGGCGGTTTTCATGAGGACTTTGGCAAAACTTTTACAGGGTTATAGGTACGTATTATTGTAGTTCTCTTAAATAGAATTTTTCTCTTTTAAATGTTCTAATAAAATTCCGTGAAAGAGAATATTATTATGTGTCTCAAAGAGCGTGTTGCGAGTTGACAGCTAATAGGAGAGAATGAAAAAAGGCTTATTGTCGCGACTTCACATAATGTGGGAAATGGGCGGGAATAGTTATGATGATAATGATGACTTTGCCCTTTCTTTAAAGAAAAAGTCATTATCAAAAATTTCTTGATTTTGATATGCACATTTGCTATAATTTCAGGCACTGCTTAACAATAATCCGAATACACCCTGCGCCGGTGCTGACGTTCCACAAGGCGGGGTTCCTCGGCGCTAGAGGCCTGTCGCAGTGTCCTTTCGCCGTGAGGCTGCTGGACTCCATGTTCTTCAACGGCCTGGTAGCAGAGCGTGGTCCGCCGTGGAGACCCACCGACATATGGGACGAATTAGTGCAGTTAGTAACTTTGTTTCTACTGTGCGTTCCACGACACACGTCTTTTTTGCTGTATTTGCTAATTTCATCACTGATTGTTGGTAGTTCAAAGTTCTTATGGATTTTGTAGTTACGTGTAAACCAGGGCTCGTTTGTAGTAGTTGAACCCTTTTGATGTCATCTTGGATTTATTGCAGGTCCTCTACAGCTTGATACCAACGATTTGGCGAGTGTAACTAAAACTATATTTATTTATATTTCAGGAATCTTCCAGAACAACAGAGGCTGGAGTCGCTGAACCCAGAGCTGGAGCTGCAGCACCTGCAGGAGCTGGCGATGCAGCTGCACCTCAACGAGAATCCCAATCCTCAGGTAACATGCTCTATTGGCTGTGTTATATCAACGTTTTACATTATTGTTAGGTATCCAGCGATGGATAACATTGTACCCAGTTGAATGAGACCAATTGAGAATATGTGAGCAAACAGACTTTCAAGTTATTACTGATTTTGTGAACACATACCCAACCAAAAACAACGCAACCAAAATTGAAACGGCTCTTCCGGGGAGGGGATGAGGAAGCGCCCCCCCCTTTTATAGGGGATTTTTTTGCTTGTTATGAGCTATAGAACACTCCCTTAAATTATCGCTAGTTCGATCCCGGACACACTGTTTAGACGTCTTTGTTTAGTTCAATCTTGCGTGCCTATATTCAATGTGATTGTAAAGCATATCTGATAGCAGGGAGTGTGTAACAGGGCGTGTCTGCGCAGGCGTACTCGCAGCGCGTGCTGCGGCCGCCGGACGGCGCGTCGGCGCGCATCCACCAGCCGCCGCTGCCGACGCTCGACGCGGCGCGCGTGCGCGACGTCATCGAGGAGGTGTCCGCCAGGAACGCCAACAACCCCAAGTGAGTGTGTAACAGGGCGTGTCTGCGCAGGCGTACTCGCAGCGCGTGCTGCGGCCGCCGGAGGGCGCGTCGGCGCGCATCCACCAGCCGCCGCTGCCGACGCTCGACGCGGCGCGCGTGTGCGACGTCATCGAGGAGGTGTCCGCCAGGAACGCCAACAACCCCAAGTGAGTGTGAAACAGGGCGTGTCTGCGCAGGCGTACTCGCAGCGCGTGCTGCGGCCGCCGGAGGGCGCGTCGGCGCGCATCCACCAGCCGCCGCTGCCGACGCTCGACGCGGCGCGCGTGTGCGACGTCATCGAGGAGGTGTCCGCCAGGAACGCCAACAACCCCAAGTGAGTGTGTAACAGGGCGTGTCTGCGCAGGCGTACTCGCAGCGCGTGCTGCGGCCGCCGGAGGGCGCGTCGGCGCGCATCCACCAGCCGCCGCTGCCGACGCTCGACGCGGCGCGCGTGTGCGACGTCATCGAGGAGGTGTCCGCCAGGAACGCCAACAACCCCAAGTGAGTGTGTAACAGGGCGTGTCTGCGCAGGCGTACTCGCAGCGCGTGCTGCGGCCGCCGGAGGGCGCGTCGGCGCGCATCCACCAGCCGCCGCTGCCGACGCTCGACGCGGCGCGCGTGTGCGACGTCATCGAGGAGGTGTCCGCCAGGAACGCCAACAACCCCAAGTGAGAGTCGAATGTCACTACCTCCACCGACTTTTTGACGACCAGATTAGATTGCGAAGTCGTGGGTTCGATTTCCGCCACGGGCCACTAAGGAATTTTGTGGTTTCCAAATTGTCCTCGGCCTTGGCTTTGGCTTGTTGGCTATCTACCAGTAAAAATCGCCACTAAGTGACGCTATGCTGTATAGACACCGTTAGTTAGGTTAGGTTAGCTACTCCTTCCAAGTTAGTACGCTAATATCTTCGGCTGCATCTTTACTTACCATCAGGTGAGATCGCAGCCAACTACTAACTTGTATTGAGAAAAAAAAACATATTGACTGACTGAAGGTGTGTGTAACCCGTTCTCGCCAGTTCTTCCGTCACCATTCACAAGTCGTTCATGTGTCATTGCAGACTGTCCGCGATGCGTCTACCCGCGCCGCGCATCATCCCGCCGGGCGCGCCTCCCACCGGCGCCGCGGAGCACACTCAGCTGCTGCTCACCAACTCCGCCCGGCGGCTCGAAGTAAGGCTCATAGTACACCGGAGAGGTCCGGAAAGCTCCGCAGCTCTGGCCATATGACTCACCTCTTCGACTCCAAACATTACAATAGTCTGGCCATAACTGCTGTGCACCTCGCGCCAGGTATGCGCGGCGAGGTGGGAGCCGGGGAAAAAAAGAGCACGAGAACACATGCGATTATATTTTTTTGTAATGATAGTAAATTTTCCTTATTTTAATTGTAAGGTTAGTTCAGCGAGGTGCACGGCAGTTATGGCCAGACTATAACGCAACGCTTTCGAACGAAATTAAAATAAAGGGTCGTGACACACAGACAGACAGACAGACAGACGGTCAACAAAGTGATCTTATAAGGGTTCCGTTTTTTTCTTTGAGGTACGGAACCCTAAAAACACCGGTCAAGCTCGAGCCGGATTCGCGCACCAAAAGTTCCGTACGACTTTAGAGAAAGTAAAACCATACGGATCACTTTTTTACCGAACCCCAAACTTAACTTTGTTCTTTGCAATTAATTGTTAAGTGGTCCTAATGACGAGAAATTTGATTTCTTATCTGTACAACCGCCAGGTGCTGCGCTCGTGCATCGCAGCGATATTCGAGTGCCGGTACGCGGACGCGCGCAAGTCGTTCCCGGGCGTGCTGCGCGCGCTGCGGGCGCCGTCCGCGCGCAGCGCGCTCGTGCGCGACCTGGCCGCGCGCCTGCCCACCAACAAGCACCTGCTGCAGCACCACCAGTTCGAGCTAGTTGTCAGGTCAGTAGTAAGGATCGTTTTGGTGGTGATATCAGGTCGGGATCACCAATTTGGTGATGATATCACATCGGGGTCACCACTTTGGTGATGATGTCGGGGTCACCATTTTTTTGATGATATCGTGTGGGCGGCACCACTCTGGTGATGATTTCACGTCGGGATCACCACTTGGTGATGATATTACATAGGGGTCACCATCTTGGTGATATTATCACGTAGGGGTCATCAATTTCCCGGTAAGCAACCGGCCCGGCAACAAGATTGAAATTTCCTTACATGCAGTTGTTATTCTTGGGGAGCGCTTGTGGCTTCGGAACGGAACGAATAGAACGTGCGTCGACAGCTTCATACTCATGAGCTAATGGACTACATACCCATAAATTCCTAAGCCTATAAGATTAGCAATCCCTGATATATATTATAAACAAAGTCCTTGGTAAAAGGTGAAAATGCAAAAAATTACAATGGACACAGTACAGACAAGGTAGATTTGAGAATAGAACTACAATTTTGCAGTGACATATAGATATTTCAATCCACGTTGACGCGCCGCACTCTGCCAAACTCCATACGAATCGAAGAAACATAAGCGATTTTGACAGAGTTGGGTGCGTCTTCGTGTTGAAATGTCTATGCAATTTATATTAGGTATGGCAAAACAACGTTTGACGCGTCGACGAGTAATAATAATATTTATTAGGTCCCTGGGGTGGACCGTAGAAATCATAAAGTTTGTTAGTTTATTGTCAATCAAACGAACAAACAACAGCGGTATGACGTCAGCACAGCTCCTCGTCCGTCTCCTCGAACTCGACGACCAGCTTGAGGCAGCCCACGCGCTCCTGGCCGCGCGTGAAGAACACCTCCGCCTCGTAGCGGCCGGGCGCCGCCTCGTGCGGCATCTCGCAGAAGTCTATCGGGAAGTTTTTCACCAAGTGGTGGCCCTGGAAGACATAGGCACAGTTTTTAGGGTTCCGAACCTGAAGGGTCCCTATTACTAAGACTGCTCCATCCCTTTGCCCGTCTGTCCGCCGGTCCATCCGTCTGTCTAAAATATCTCTTGAATTGTGATGGTTAAACGGTTGAAAATTTCTCAGATGATGTATTCCTATTGTCGCTATAACAACAATTAAAAAAAATGAGAATAAAATAATATTAAATAGGCATCCATACAACAAACGTGATTTTTTCTAATTTTTTGCTCGATATTAGTAGAGTAATATTGGAGCACCTACATCATTGATTTATTCTGCTCGTTTTTGTTATATATTATTAAGGTAATATTACGGTATTATTCTAAGGGCTCCTGTATCATCATCTCGCTTCGCTAGTAGATGTAAAGGGCCCAATTAATTTTATATTGCTCGATATTACGGAACCCTCATCATTTTTTTAATGGTTCGCACTCAGTTATCCCCTGAAAAGTCATCAGAGATCTTACTATTGGGAGTTTTGCTTAATGGCTGAAATACAGATAGATACAGAGAGCATAGTTACTTCAGGTATAGGGAAACCCGGCGGGTCAACGCCCGCCATCCTGAACGCTTGCTCGACGTTGTCCTTCGCGACTTGGTTCACCAGCTTCTCCATGCCGTCGATGATGGTGTAGTACTGCTTGCAACCACCGTCCACGTACTTGCAGACGACTACGTGGAGCTGGAAACATAATTGACATGTTCTTAGAACTTTTAGAACTTAAATATTATTTGTCCACATCTATACAGTCTTATTTTTAGGTATCCGTACCCAAAAGGAACATATTTCTAAGACGTATTTTGCCAGTAGGCCATAGGAAAATTTCCCTCCAGCCAGGTGTTACGCCTGGGGATCGCTAGTGATGCGAGCGTATGACGTCAGAAGTTGTATTTATAGAACGCTCGTTGAAAACTCAGTCAGTGTGTGGTAATGCCATCTATCGGCCTCTATATTGGCAATTGATGTGTGGATTAGGATGATAAAAATATTCGGGTATTTGGTTTTTAATCATATCTATCCCCCTGCTAGACAACAAAAGAGGCTCTGACGGTTGATCAATGGCGGGATATCAATTCACCCAACCGGTCTGGTTTAAAGTATAATCTCTAAAATGCCGGGGGTGGAAGCAACGGGAAACTGCTGCTGCAAATACTTCCATAGTATATCAGCATGAAGTCCCTCAGTGCTTGGCAAATGATCGCGATAACAGAGGGGCTTTTCACAAGTTAAGTTTTGAAGGCTGATGATGGTATATGCAAGGTCGTATCCTTGTTTTGCTTATTCGTGGACTTTTCCAAAATAATTTTTTTCATCTCTAAAGTAATTTGACGCGTCTTAAAATAGTGCTATGCTTTTCAAAAGGCACTCTACTTGGAAAAAGATAGCATTATTTGTAGCCCCGTAAAATTTTGTTACCTTAAGAGATTTTGTACAACACAATTGGCATCAATGTCAAAACTTACTCCCATAGATTTATAGGTCGGCTCTTGCTCTCCGACTAGATAGAGCCCTACCTACGACGACAGTTCCGTGCGAGCGCGGATGCTAGTGTGCGTGAAAATTTGTATGGCGACGGTTTGGGTTTGTCAACTAAGACATAGTATTTACTGCCGCACTTTTGAAGTCGAGGGCGGCGTCTTGGACCTGTATACTTACCCCAAATGTTTGGTCGATGTCCATCTTGGCGTCTATCTCTGCCGAGAAGGCCACTTGCGTTCGGTTCACCTTTTCCTGCTCGATGTCGAAGGACAGGAGAACATTTGCGATTGGGGTCTCGCATTTGCTTACATCTACCACCGTCCAAGCACCTGAGCCCTGTGGACAAAAGCCATTTCTTGCAGTGACAATGCGGTGATGACAGCACCTATCCTTATAGCAAGTAGCTCGCGCCAGGTGTAATTCTCGCAATTGTTATTGTGTCGCATATGATACAGTTTTTATTAGAAAAATATATTACAAAAGTGACGTTCGACAGCAACAAGTTTTACCCCTGTAGCAAACCTCACAAGGAGATATATCGCGAGATAATTTATAAGGGGCTTAAGACGATTGCTGTCTTCACCCTTACGAAAAGATTTTGTGCATATGACTATGGAGAGTTATCCAAATATACCCAAGAGACCCAAGAGCCTATTTCGCGAATCAGTATCAATGTGAAGGAGCAAACGTATAATAGAAGTTATAAAGCAGTAAATAGTGAATTATTTTATGTATATGCTCAATAAATTACATTTTGCAAAAAGTAACAATATTGTTCGTGGCATATGACATCAAGGTATCACTACCGGACTTTTAGAACTTATCTCTGTTATATTGAAGCTGTGTGATAACTGTATCCAATTCAAACTTTGATATTTTAACATAGTTTTAACTTCGACGCTTTCGACGAGTCAATAAAGTATGATTGAGAGAAGCAAAGATTATTAGAGAAAATTCTAATGTGTAGAAAATCAAAAGTTGTGACTTACTTGCTCGTTATTACAAAGAACCTTTATGAAAAGGCTTGCAAACAGAACCGGTATACATTTTAACATGGTGAATCTAGCCTAACACGAATCAAAATGTCATTCTCCACAAGTGATACTTTATAAATATGTAGTTGCAATTATTTATTTTATTACAATTTATAAAATGTAAATGGACATGAAAACGATGTTATCTTTCCATTTCCTATACTGATGGATGTAGGAATCTAATAGTTTAATGACCAGCCCGTGTCGATATGTGAAATATTTGCACGATATGAAATATTTAGATGGAGATTGCATGTCAGATAATTGTCATGTGGTTCGAGTACCAATTTTGTCATCATAGCTTACACTTCAGGGATTTTCTCTTCAAATGTTTTATATATTATGCGACATGGAACCAGTTAAAAATTAAATAAAAAAAAAAAGTTTCCGACGAATTGAGAACCTCCTCCTTTTTTGAAGTCGGTTAAAAAGAACATACGCGTCGAATTGAGAACCTCCTCCTTTTTTTAAAGTCGGTTAAAAACACGGCTGGTATAACGACTTTTTCCAATAAAATATAGCCTATAATCATTGATTTATAAACTAAGGATTTGGGGTCAGCGCTGAAAAGTGTCCGAGCCGAATGACATACAAAACGCGAAAAGACATACAATCGCACTTCAGTCTCTCGTTTGAAAATTAGGCTGTATAGTAATGGTTAAAGAGACAAGGTAAGACATAAATAACAATGTTTTAGTTTGTTTATAAAAATACTCATGTACCCTTTTTCTCGGGAAACATTTTTCGTGAATTTTGTATTACACCTGTTGTCCATAAATTAATAAGCCTATGCCTTGTTCCTCGGAATGATATAAGGATGCTAATGATACCCCATATGTCCAAATCTCATCAGTCATTCTGAAGTTATGGTGGATTAAAAACCCTCACATACACACATGAACCTTAAAAATATTACAGTCCAATTATTTATTTTTTAAGTAGCTATATTTTATAAAATAGGTCTCAAACTCTGAAGCTTGTGTTTAGTGTCATCGGGTTTATGGACTATTATAAGTTGCAAGCAGTTGATAACAGGTATATTATATACTAGCTGTTGCCCGCGGCTCTGCCCGCGTGAATTACGATTTTTTTACATAATACACCTTCCTACTGGAATTCCTTGATTTTTCGCGGGATTCTGGTGTGACGTACAAAAACCTGTTCTTACTTTGCACGGGTTATCTTGTGGTGATTTTGAAAACTCCTTTTTCTTAATAATAATATAAAGTTTCATTAATACGTAGTTGAAAGATCAAAACGACGATGTTAACTGTCGATATTTTGACCCAGTGGCACAGGTCGTGGCAGTGGCACGACTTGTACCAATGTATCGAAATATCGACAGTTAAAATCGTCCTTTTCATTATGATTTTTATTCTGAAACCACGAAATATGTCAAAAATTATTAAACCATGTGAAAAGTTGTAGGTACTGGTGGTAGAACTCTTCTTTCAGAGTTCGGCCGAGTAGGTACCACTGGGATAAATTACTCTACTAACAATATTCCCCAGCCCAACATAATATAAGAGTCTTTTAAAAATCTTTGCTTCATCTCAATACAATCCAAAACATCAGAATAGGCAATGGCTATATATTTCCTTACGTATAAAAAGACCTTAGATGGCAGTCAGTCGGTTAGGATCGGTAAGACCTAAGAGTTAAAAATATTTGTGAACCATTATCTTACCCTTTCCATATTGCGGATGATAAAGTTTAAATCTGTTCATGTCTTAACAGTGCCATCTTAATATAAAGTCAGGAAACAGTAAATAACATGACAGTTAATTTTTATTAAAAAAAATTCGGTAGTACCTATCTCAGAGTTTTACATTCAAGTTCCACATAAATTGTAGAGATGGCGCTATACGGTATAACGTAGCGATAACGCCAGTTACATGATTTTTGTTCACCCTAAAAGTGAAAAATTTTAAACCATACAAAATCTCCTGCTAAGCCTATCTATTTACGGCTGTAAGGGTACTCCAGTCTTACTTGAGCCCTACGTCCTAGCCCTAGGTTCTTTGTGCATTCCGAGTTTCAAGTCACCTACCTACTTGAACTTAAAGGTTCTGATGTCTGTAATTTCTGAACTACAAAAGTGATGATGATAAGATTTGTATGGAATAATCTTTGAAGAACCTTCTTTCTAACAAAAAAAGAATGAATGGAATCGGACAACGCGTTAATGAATTATAACCCAAAAACGTTTGGACTTTGATGCCGTCTTCCAGGGAAACCATGATGAATTTCGGGACAAAAAGTATCCTATGTCCTACCTCGGGGTATGAACTATAATCATGTCAAGTTTCATTTAAATCCATCCAGCGGATTAGCCGTGATGCCCGGTCGTGAAACAGACAGACAGACAGACAGACAGACAGACAAAAATTAAACAAATTACAGTTTTGGCTTCAGTATCGACTAAATAGTGTCCTCCAACAAAAATTTTCAAAATATCTTCAATGTACAGAATTCGACCCTTTACAGTTTTATTATAAGTATATAGATAGATAGATAGATTGTATATTATGATAACATATCATTTGGTTGTTTTCCGATCTTTTAATGAAATTCTCGTATATGCGTCTAGACACAGGAAGAAAACGTTGTCAAATACCTTTGCGAGATCTAAAAACCGTCTTTTGCTAGACTGTGCAAGGGAGCTCGAAACCTTTAAGGTTTTGAGCATCATAAACAGATTGCTTTTATACCTCCATATTCCGTATACAGAGGAGCCTACAGATACCTATGACTTTTAGTATGCTTGCTGTTGTCATTTAGATTTTTCACAAATCCCTTGGTAATCACCGATTTTTCCAGGCCTATATGTCAATCTCCGCGCTTGCAACTATGTTTGACATGAAATCACGTTGAATCTTGGCTGTGTTGTAGCGCGATTGAAGAACAAACAAACAAACCAACAAACTCACTCTCGTTTACTAACATATACAGGGCGATGCCACATGGAGGGGAAGTACCTACCTTAAATATTAAAGGTAGAGCATTTCACTGAAAGAAGACTTCATTTCGATTTCAAAAATGATTGGAACTGCATTTATTGATTTTTAACCAATTCGTATTGGAACCAATTCTTTTTAGCATATCTCTGATATTTAGTATATTTTTACTTATCTTTGGATATAGGTATTTTGAATATTTCTAATGGCTATGTCGAAGCGCTATAATATAAGATTAGACCTATGCTTCTCCTTACTTGCTCATTGGTGAAGCAAATCAGCGTGAGAAATCATGTGTGCCTAAGAGTTCGCCACAATTTTTGACCACGTGTGTGTGAAGCCGCCATACCACACTTGGACAAAGTGGTTGGTCATGGTCAAATCCCTCTCAGTTCAGTAAATCCCTCTCATTTTGAAGGTAGTGGTTTATAAAAAGGGGTTAGACGGCTGGGATATTAAAGAATTAATATTAATAAAATATTAGGACCTTACAAAAGTTGAAATCTAGCACCAAAGTTAGCGATAGCTTTTATTACTTATGTGTACTAGAGAACTGATGAATATTTAATTAATTTATTTATTTATTTGGGCAAACAACAGTTATTTACCACAATATACACGTTTACATAAACAATTTGAAGTAAAGACTAAACATTGCAAAAAATATAATTATATAGAAAAACACCCAGACATTATAAAACATTCATGCTCATTACACTAACATTTTGAAGTCGTGGGAATCGAACCCACGACCCGCGACGCAGAGGCAGTACCACTCCCGGGCACTATTGGGGCAGTCCCAATGGATTGTTAAATGGGAAATAATATAAGCAAAAGAGTAACCTTAATGCAAAACTTTTTATTCATAATCCCTAAGATGGACATCTATCTTCTTCGCTTTCCGGTTCGGAGAACTCGATAACAACTTTGATGCATGCAACCTTTTCACTTTCCTTGTTCACCAGGTACACTTGCGCTTCAAATTTTCCAAAAACGCAATTGGTTGGCAACTCACAGTAGTCCATTATGAAGTCTTCTATCACGTAGTTACCCTGAGAAATAAAAAAAAACGTTTAGTACAAAACTTTTTAACGACACAGTCTTTTTATTTTTTCTATCGTACTGAAACGCTACATCGCCTGGCGGTTAGTCGTTGCCGGTAGGATGATTGTCTTCCCATGTCATCAGACTCCTACCAGCCCACGAAATTCAAATTTAATTTAGCTTTTCGCAAATATTAGACTACGCATATTAGATTTATGGCAATGAATTTTGCGGGCACAACATTTATGCATCTACATGTTTTTAATAAAACCTCTGCTCAACAATAGTGGTTTACTTCATATTCTACTATGTAAAATTAGCCCACTATTAGCGAAAAACTTATAAAATTTGAATTTTCGCGCTCGAATGGTATCCATCCACCAAGAAAAATATAATATTTACTTCGTAAACTGGAAACTCTGGTGGGTCGATCTTGGCCAGCTCAAACGCTCTTATGACGTTTTCCCTCGCGTACTTGTCAATTAGATTGATGATGCTGTCGTCCGATATGATCTGGTACTGTTTGCAGCCACCGTCCACGAACTTGCACACGTCTATCAGGATCTGGATGAAAAATAAGATTAAAATAAGTTATCATTCAAAAATATAAAAAAAAGCTTTTATACAGAATTTTTCTGTATTCTACTCTGCAAACCCCTTTCATTGCACATCCATATTGCTGGAGTGCATTAAAAATATCAAGTCCGCCATCTTGTGTCCGCCATATTGGATTAAGATTGACGTCACATAGCTAACCATGTATTGTTATCCAAGCTAAACGTGTATACACAGCTAAATCAAGCAGCTGAAGATATCTGATTCAAAAGCATACAATATTGCAACTCAAGTTAAATAAAAGCTAAGTAAAAAATATTAATTATTCCGTTCGTAAAGATCATCGTTGCTCTACTTGGGTATATGCTACTGCTTCATCGCTTCGCATCGCCTCATCGCTTATAATGATTTTACAAGCTTTTATGTATTTAGTTTCACCTGCCCCAATGTTTTTTTGTAACCAAATCTTACAAATTAAATTTGACACACTTCCCGAAACCCGTTACCGATTGAGCTGAAATTTTGCATTTGAAATTATAATGACTTGGACCTGATTTGATGATGGAACAGAAAAGCCGTAGGAACTCAGTAGTTAAACGACACAACCCCATCGAGTTTGGACTCGGTCGATCCGTCTTAACGAGTACTTTGGTGCTAGATGGTAACCAAGTAATATTTAAACCAAAAATATTTTTTAAATTATTTAATCACTTGTTGACAACCTCACCCCGTAAGAGTCGTCAATAATGAGCTCTACATCGAGCTTGGCGTTGATGCCGTCGTGCGTGTGGTTCAGCCTTTTCCTCTCGATTTCCACCATCATGCCCTTCTTCATTAGCTCTTCGTTACACTTGTCTATGTTTATGAGCGACCACATACCGTCGCCCTGTAGCGGAAGAATTTAACCTTAATAAATTCCATAGATGATAGGAAGGATTCATAATTGCTACATACTTAGGATTTAACAATTGTGTTTGTTACCAACACGTAACCGTTAATCCAAGTGCTTTCTATAAAATTATTATTAATTTTTTTCTGTAGCGTCATGTTGAATGAATACGTTTCTGTTAAAATTTATAAAGGCAGGGGATAAAAAAATTATCCTCCGATTTTGTCAACTGTCGTTAGATAAAATTACCTTTCACCTAAAGAACAGGCATAAGGGCCAAAGGACACATTTACCCTTGTTAAATAAAATCCTCTTTGTTGAATATAATTATTATTTCTCCCCCGTGGGTAAAAATGTAGGAACACACAAATAACAGTTGGATAAAAATATTTTTTTCACCATTTTCTTGGTTAATATAATTGTTGTTTCAAAAATGATTGGACATAATCAATATTTCGATTTCAGTCATCTACCCGATTGGCACCATTGTCGGATTAGAATTTTATTTTCAATCTGTGTCATTATTTCTATCCTAGTTTACAATTATTAAAAAAGTAAGTAAAATACTGTATTATAGACGAGATACGTTAATTGAAAAGGGTAGGCAAAATGACGTACCATGGCTACAGCTTGTGATACCACCAGAACAAACAAGCTTGAGAAGATACATAATATTATGACCAGCTTCAGCATTGTGACCTTCCAGATGAATTGTTGCAAATAAACATATCATGATAGGTGTGTTTTTATACATTGCATGCAACTATGAGGTTTCATGTCAACGGAATATAATGATTTGTATCTCTTTTTTATGGAGTTGGAAAACATGCACATGGTGTTGTTTACTGAATTGGTTAAGGGAAAGAGTAGTTAAAATTATGTTTGGAATTTTTTAGTATCTCTAGATATTTTGTAGCTATACTTATTCGCCTTGAACGTATGTGGCACGTTTTTTTCAGAACTGCAGCCCCCTGCAGTATGGACAGAGAAAATTCTAAGAGTAACTTCCGATTTACTCTTATGGCAGGCGATAAAATTGTCTTCTTCAACAGCTTAAGTACTGCAAAACGGGAAAGCAGTCCCTGTTTAGCGTAGCAAAAGGAACTTAATATACAAAATTGGGGATAAGAATATCCCCAATATTGAATATGAATATTAAATCCTCTTCCGCGGTTAAAACAACTCAATGAGACATTATCATAGAGTGTACTTATTGCACTCATGATAGGAGAGTGGATAAATCTGTAGTAGTGGATTAACATTTTATTTTTTCCTCGTGGAGAAAATCTTCCATGCACATACAAGGGCAGGTAGTGCGTATTTTAGTCACAGATCAAAAAAGTTTAACACTCCTCTTAACTTTTAATTCAGATATTACATGTCTCATAGTAAAATTATTATTATGATGTTCATTTTTTTACACGCGTTCATTGACCTTGAAGTCTCCACAATAGATTTGACTTATTCGACAAAAATCTTTCAGACTCAATGTGTACCTACTCACAACAATATTTCAAATTGTACCATTAACAATTTACTTAATCAAGATAACAATACTCGTAATTAGTACGATTTTTTGTTGTTTTATTTATAATTGTAAATGAATTTTCATTTGTACTCGTCTCTATTGTTGAACCGAGCCGAAGGCGCGTCTTGTGAAGAAATGACATAGTTTCAGCACTTGTATAGAAATGTGCTGTTTTGTTTGTGCAGGTTACTGAACTGCGCACTGCAGTCGTGTACCGCGCTGGATGAGCACTCCATAGCGGCGGCTATCCTTCCACTAGCGACCGCCTACTGCCGCAAGCTCTGCACGGGAGTCATCCAGTACGCCTACATGTGCATACAGGTATGACTTACGGAATTACATAATGTACCTGGCTCTTGGCCTACAATAAGAGTTAATTTTCTTACCCCCTTCTCCATACAAAGGTATTTAATTACGCCTATTTTTCTATTATTTTCAGTAATAGATCTAAAACTAAACCAGATATCGAATTTATATCTATCTCGAAAAGATTTTGATTTTTCAAGGGTAGTTACTTTGAAAACAAATATAATTTTACTTATTTAATTATTTTAGTGAATCTTAAATATATTTAGAAGATCGCGAACCCTATTGGTTGATGTTTGTGTATTTATCGTCAGGAACATCAAGTATGGACGTCCCAGCAGTTCTGGGAGGCGGCCTTCTATCAGGATGTGCAACGAGACATCAAAGCACTCTACATTCCCAGTCCAACGCATCACCGAGTGCCCAGCCCTAGGTATTTATATCACCTCTATCACGATCCCCTTTGACCTATGTAACGTTCTACTTTTGGGCACAAGAAAAAATATCTGGATAACCAGTACGGTACAGAAGACACACTCCGCAAAATGATTTTAATACATAGCGACTCTAAGATTCACTAAAAACATACTCGTAAAAAGGTCATTCAAAATGCCTGCATTGGGTAGATTAGTTTGTTGCCATATTTTATCGAAAAGAACCAGATTGTTCGACAAATAAGCCAATTTTGACAGCGTCTTCCAATTGGCTATACAGGATTCACCCGCCAATCGCACGCTGAGCTGCTATTGGTTTAACTCGGCTCGGCAAAGTGCCTGACACGACCGCGGTGGCACCACCGTCAATGCAATTTTAAAATAGTGTCTTTATTGCAGAGAGGATGACGAATACATATCACTGCTGAAGGCGCAGGAACCCAGCGCGTTGGAGATAGCGGCCGAACAGATGAGGCTGTGGCCGACTCTACCTCAAGGTTAGTAAGCTTTTTAAGGGTTCCTTACCCAAAGGGTAAAAATCGGGACTCTGTAACTAAGCCTTTGCCGTCCATACATCCGTCTGTTAACAGGCAGTATCTCTAGAAACATGACAGTTCGGCTCTTGAATTTTTTACAGATGATGTATTTCTGTTGCCGCTATAACAACGAGTACTAAATAAATTATATAAATATTTAATGAATGGGAATACAACAAACGTGATTTAATTTGCTTGTTTTTGCTCGATATTGATAACGGCAACAGATAGACGCTTAAAATATTCACAGAATATAATTAGAAGTGATATATTTACTGTAAAGATAAACAGTCAAACTAAAATAAAAAAATTGAGGGGGGCTCCCATACAACAAAACGCGATTTTTGTTCGAAATTGAATTTGGTGGCCTGGGGTGTTTATACCATTGAGAATGGGTCTTGATAGTACGGAACTTTCAGTTGCTTTGGGAACATTATTATTACAATTCAGAGACTTTATTGTATCAGGTTGGTACAGTTAAGCTCCCGAGTCTGTCGGATCATATCGTGCATTTTTTAAATCAACAGAGAAACAGCGCGAGCTGATAGCCAGCGAAGAATCGACGCTGTACAGCCAGGCGATCCACTACGCGAACCGCATGGTGTACCTGCTGCTGCCGCTAGAGGGCGCGGGGCGGAGGGCGGACGCGCGCGGCGACGACGCCGACCGCGCCAGCAACAGCATCACCAACAGGTATGTTGCATAAATAGCATTCATTAAACATATAAAGGATCAGCGTGACGTCACTAAGTAGTGACGTTACGTTAATACACTATAGGTATACATTATAGGTCGTCGCTCACGGGGGACTTGTATGAATAGATATGACGTTGACATTATCTTCAAATTATCTATCGCTAACCACAGCCAATAATTAATATATTTTATTCAAATATTTGAGAACCTGAAATAATTTTTACAACATAAAAACAAAAACTGATAGATACAAAAACAACTTACTACTTGAAACATACTTACTTCTAGCGTTGCGGAGTCAGATAGTGCGGACGCTGAGTCAGGATTCGAAGAGGCTGACCCGGGAGAAGCGGGCAACAACGTCATCAAGATGGTTTCCCGATTTGTTGATAAGGTATTCCATTGTATATATTTTCTTTGCAAGAACTTTGTATGGACCCGCCGTAAAGTAACCGCCGTTTTCCAAACTTCAGGCTAGCTTGGAGCTGTATTTACAGTGCGAATTATCTACGCAATTTTTCATCTTAATTACTTTGCTGTTTCAAAAGACTTGCTGGTGGTACTTAACTTCGGCTGAACAGTGGTTCGGCTGGTAAATTTCATGGTACATGTTTCCAGGTGTGCACAGAGGGCGGTGTGACAGCGGAGCACGTGCGCTGTCTGCACCAAATGATCCCGGGAGTCGTTCACATGCACCTGGAAACGCTGGACGCCGTGGCGCGGGAGAGCAGGCGACTGCCACCTGTACAGAAGGTCTCAACAAAGTCTTGTATATAAAACGTATAAAATTGTTTTTTGAGATATTATGGTACCTTGCGCTTTTCTTATTAGAAAATGTCTTGGCCCATAACCTAATCCTATACCTTTAAACGAGCAATTCTTGTATATATGTATATTTCTATATAATCTGGATCTCGGCAACGGCTTCAACGATTTTCATGAAATTTAGTATACAGGGGGTTTTGGGGGCGATAAATCGATCTAGCTAGGATTCTTTTTAGAAAATGTCGAATTTACCAAAAAAATAATAAAAATATGACTTCTGCTGCCATCTATTAGCCAGTAGTTAAACTACCGAAGCACTCCTGCTGCCATCTATTAGCCAGTAGTTAAACTACCGAGCGAAGCTCGGTCACCCAGATATTGAACTTTATTAAACCATAAAAAAGGTTCATTAAGGAATTTCATTGTTTGTGCGAATTTGCAAAATCTTTGAACTATTTGATAGGTCAAAAGATAAGGCCACAAGAGTGCCACGAGGGATAATATACGTCATTGTAATCTCTGCTAGACCGACGACCTGCAAAATTTTGCGGGGAATGGGGATAGTTCGTATGGTGGTGCGTCCTTTTTCACTGCAATGTTGTTATGTTAATGAACGTGTGTTTCGTGTGCCGCAGCCCCGGATAGCGTGGCCGCTGCTGGTGAGCGGCGAGGCGGGCGCGAGCACGGCGCTGCGCGCGCTGCTGCTGGCCGACGGGCGCGGCTCGGCGCTGCCGCAGCTGCTGCCCGCGGAGGGCGCGCTGTTCCTCACCAACTACCGCCTGCTCTTCAAGGGCGTGCCGCTCGACCCCTACGGTATATATGCCGCATGAAAATGCCCAAAACGATTGCCATTCCGACAAGTTTTCGTCAGTAAATTCATATGGTGACTGAGTATGTTGTAAGATTTTTTTTACCTCTGCCGTAAGTTACAAGGATGCTAATTTCTTATGTAATGTCGAAAACACTCCTTGAAAACTCCACGTTTATAAGTATTTACACTCCATTATTTGCAGCGTGCGAGGCGACGGTGGTGCGCAGTTTCCCGCTGAGCGCGCTGACCCGCGAGAAGGGCGTGCGCGCCGCGCATGCGCACCTCGAGCACGCGCTGCACGACGGGCTGCAGCTGCGGGCCGCCACCTTTCAGCTTATAAAGGTACGGGTCGGGGCCAACTTGACACGTGCCCAGTTTAAAAAGCCATACCCATGTCATGAAACGATCCCATATGGAATTTTAAAGAAAAATGCACATCCGCCATCTTGAATTTCATTTGTGGTTTCTATTTGGGGAGACATGAGAATGGTACCAACGACACACGTAACTTATCGCGCGCTCTCGCGTTGATAGTGCGAGCCAACCGCACCGTAATAAAAGCAGTATACCAGATATATTTTTGATTAAGCAGTTTGAGTGGAAGAGTTACTTCCACTCCACGCCTTAATATTACATTACTCGAAATTTCAAACTTTCTTGACCCTTACATAGATAAATGGAACAATCAGAAAAATAATAGGGAAACCTCTGTTAGATACGGTTATTGGTGTAGGTGGCTCTGGACGAGGAGGTGAGCAGCGAGCAGGCGGAGGCGTTCCGCAAGGCGGTGGCGCGCCTGCGGCACCCGCCGCACCCGCTGCTGCACTTCGCGCTGGCGCCGCGCGCCGCGCCGCCCGCCGACCTGGCGCAGCCCAAGCACCACACGCTCAAGTACGTGCGCCGTGACTCTACACACTAGCTTGCGCACTGTTCCGTCACTCACACTAAATACAAATATACGCAAAAAGAAACAGATTGACCGCCATATCAATGCACAGCTCAAACCACTCGGTTTGGAGACTCCGAATTTGGCACATAGGTTCGTTATGAGGTCCACTAAGAAATAAATTTTGAAAACTCATCTCCTAAGAGAACGAGTGTTTAATATTTGTATGGAGAAACAAAGTTAGTCCGACCATTTTTTTCGAAACTTCAGTATTTTCAGTATTACTGGCGGTAAATGAGGAGGAGGCGATAAATCTGGAGGTACGTGTTTCAGGATTTCTCCAAATTCAATTTTCCTAGAGGGATGAAAGCACAACCCGCGGAATCTGTCACCGAAATGCAGGCGGGCGAAACCCGGGGTGTTTACTTGTACCACCATAATCGTATTATTAATTTTTTCAAAAGTGTGTGAACGTGTAGCCTAACATGGCTTGTGGTCTTGGCTATGGCTAAACTCTTCACTCTGCTACACATATAGATCAACAATTGATGAAATGTTGATTGTAAATGTGCTTATAATTCAGTGGTTCCAAACAAACGAAGCGAGCGAGCATTAGATCTCGCCGATACGCCCGCTTCATCCACTTGAGCGAATGCGTCTAAACTTGAAATCTACATTCCAAAAATCTTTGTTTCATAGAGGCTTCGCCAAAAAGACGCTGCTGAAAACGGCTCGTCGCGCCGGCCTCAAGCCGAAGCCCTCCAAGCGGCAGAAGTACGTGCTTCCCTCCGCGGATGCGCGCTCCCTAACGTCCCCACCGCTGATGTCTTCGCTGTCTGCGGATACTTTGTCACGTAAGTACCTAATATACACAAATAGTTACAAAATTAATTAAAAACAGTGACAGTCCGAGCGTGCCGACAGAACTGAAAAGTATTCCTATAATAAATAAATAGCATGGATAAGCCACCAAAAAATTACCTCGCATCCAGCCAGACGTTGAAATATTAATTGGCCTAAGTTCGCAGGATGGATGCAACCACCACCACATACTTCACAAACACACGCACGCACGCACGCACGTATGCATACACACGCACACGCACCCACGGACACTAATACACATATGCACGCACGCACTGAAGGATACTGCTCATACTGGTGTCAGGACCCTTCCATGATGATGAATGAATGCCTTCAAACTAAGATGTGTTTTACAGTGGAGGAGCTGGAGCTCGGCGGGTGCGGGGGCGGCGGCGTGTCGGAGGGCGTGGAGACGCACTCGCGCTCGCTGGAGCGCGTCCGCGAGCGCGTGTACGCGCGCGACTGGGCGCGCGTGGGGCTCGCCGCGCCGCCATTCAGACTCGCGCACGCCAATGCGCTGTACTCCTTGTGCCGCAGGTGATACTTGCACGAGCTTGTATTATTTCAGTACCATCTAGCAAAACCACCATTCAAACACAGAATACCTTATCACAGAAAGTACCTTACGGTAATCGTCAGGCAGAATGATATAATTAAATATCAACTCTAGCGCTGACGTCGTAAGTCATTAATAATCTTAACCTTTAAAAGAGCAATTCAACAATATTATATTTATATATAAATCCGAATCTCGGAAATGGCTCTAACGATTTTCGTGAAATTTAGTATCCAGGGGTTTCAGGTGCGTCAAATCGATCAGCTAGATCGATTTAACGCATTTATTTTTAGAAAATGTTGTATTTACCAAAAAATAAAGCTCGATCACCCAGATATTATAATATTACTAGCTGATGCCCGCGACTTCGTCCACGTGGGATAAAAACTATTCTATCTTTTAAGTTGGACCAAATGACAGATATTCACGAAGTTTGAACTAAATCGGTTCAGTAGTTTAGGAGTCCATTGAGGACAAACATTGTGACACGAGATTTATATATATTAAGATGTTGTATGCAGTTACCCGTCGGTGGTGGCGGTACCGGAGAGCATATCGGACGAGTCGCTGCGGCGCGCGGCGCGCTGCTACCGGCAAAGCAGGGTGCCGCTGCTCACGTGGCGGCATCCGCGGACGGGCGCGCTACTGGCAAGGTAAGGTCATTCACACAAACTGACACATTTACATCTTTACTATATACGTAAACTGTTTAGTGTGTCAAGAAATTATAAAGAGAAACAACTCGTCAGGTTATGGGCCAAGACACTTGCTCTAGTCCGCCATTCGCCATATTGGATTTAAAATGACAAAACTTTTCTTACAATGCTTTGTCACTCAAACACACGCATAATTAAATCAATCGTTTGAATTGCTTTAAAATTCATGTTTGACCTGAACATAGTTGTAAAAATATGAAAGCCACTGAGTCAACAAAAAAAGGTTTTCTTGGCATATTTTCCCGAAGTGCCTGCTTATTCTCTGCGAATTTTTTTATTTATTTCCTGCTATCTTGTAAATGAATGTACTCTTCAGGTTTTAAAAGATTTTTGGGTAAAATTTAACTTATCATTCTTCGTGTTCTTTTCTTTAATATAAGTATCATGATATAAACTCATGCCATTGTCTAGATCAGCCGCGTCACACCATAAAGGCGTAATGGGGATGCTCAAGTCATCAAGCCACCAGACCCCCGGGCCTGCGCAGAGCGGCACCGAAACTACCTCCAGTTTAGAACAGGTATTGCCATCTCTCACTCACTAACGCAGTTTTCAGCGTGCTAGAAAGGGATAATTAACTTCGTCAACTTCGAAAATAAGCGTATTTGTTCTCCTGAAAATTCTTAGATGTGACTGTGGTAGTCATCTGCCGAATGGGTAGATTTGGAAAATCGGAAATTATTATCTTCCACCCCTAAAATATGTGGTATTTTTGTCGGAGCTTTTCTCGTTTTGGTACATTTTTGGGTAACGTATGCAGATTCACGCAAATTTCTCCATGTATAATCTGTAAAGCGGCAGTAATTAAATGCATGTTTGTAGGAAAGATACCTGTCAACTCTCGTGGCGTTGACGCCAGCATCGCGCGGCGAGCTGGAAGACTCCAGCCTGAGTTTAGACTCGTTGTTGCTGTGCTGCGAAGAACAACAGCACAACCACACGCCCTTGCTGAGCAAAGCGGCCGGCACGCTCGGGTAAGGTATCACCATCGATTAAACATATAAAGGATCAGTATTTAATCACGTAACGCATCTATTTTTAAGCTCCACCCTGAAGCATCATTATTAATTTGTCATAAGTATAAAATGGCGCTAATGTGAGCGACCGCCAGCTGTGTGTGCTGTCAGCGGTACCGAAATGTACAACGCGCGACGCAATATTTCAGAAGTTTTTGGCTTCAACATACGACGTCATATCTTTCCCGTCCTCTTAGCGTAGCGTATATCTTATTGGGTATCACTGACGCAGCTGTTTTTATAGGAACTCTACAACATTAGTATCTATTTCTACCAAAAACCGACAAGACGCTGAGGGTGGTGGCATCCTTACGTGGTTGACATCCAACAATCTCGCCCGTAATAATTCTCTCCCGCAGATCAGATAAGAATTGCTGAGGATAAAACACCGTTTCACCTTCCGTGTTCCGTATATGACGTCTGGTCATGGTCGTGTATGACGTCATGAGGTCTTATAATTGGTACACCAAAAAATATTAGGTTTTCATGATAAATAGCTTATTATAACGTTTTTGCCATTAAAGCACGGAAACTTGAAATGCAATATTTATAGATCTAATAAAAATATGAGATCAAATTGCGACACCTTTTTAAAAACAGGTGTGTTGACCTATTCTGGAGATTGACAATAATATAATTTTGCGGCATCATCATTGTGATATAACGGTTTGGTGCGAGCAGAGTGCTGGGTCGCGGCAGCGGCGGCAAGGGCGGCGCGAGCGCGGTGCGGCACTTCGGGCGCTGGGGCTCGCTGAAGGACCGCCGCCAGCCCTCGCACCTCGACCTCTACGTGCCGCGCCAGAGGCTGTCCACCGCGGACCTCGATTCTGGTAACTATGAACTTCCTCGGAGACTCTGCTACAGTGTTTATAACTTGATAGTGGAGGTACTTTAATTTAATGTTAAAGGAGACTCAGTGACTGTATCCAAGATCCTTAAAATGAGGTAAATGATAGTAAATGTCTGTAATATTCTTAAAGATGTGCCAATCTATCCTGATGATATATCAGACATCCTGCATGCCTGAGAGTTTTCTTTAACTTACTTGGAGGCGTAAGGCCAATTTATACTTGGTCAGCGTGGTTACTAGTAGACTATCGTAACATTTTAAAGCTGTTGCTATACCCGCCTTCGTCCCCCAGTGTCGGGCGACGGTGGCGGCACCAGCAACAGCAACCGGCGCGCGGCGCTGTACGTGCTGTCGGAGAAGGGCGCGCACGTGGCGCTGGCGGGCGTCGAGCCCGTGCCCGTGGAGTACCCGGACGCGAGGCACACCAAGCACGCCTTCAAGAAGCTGCTGCGCGCCGCCGCGCCCTCCGCGCCGCAGAGCCCCGACGAGCCGGGCTTCTACAGGTACGTGCTGTCGGAGAAGGGCGCGCACGTGGCGCTGGCGGGCGTCGAGCCCGTGCCCGTGGAGTACCCGGACGCGAGGCACACCAAGCACGCCTTCAAGAAGCTGCTGCGCGCCGCCGCGCCCTCCGCGCCGCAGAGCCCCGACGAGCCGGGCTTCTACAGGTACGTGCTGTCGGAGAAGGGCGCGCACGTGGCGCTGGCGGGCGTCGAGCCCGTGCCCGTGGAGTACCCGGACGCGAGGCACACCAAGCACGCCTTCAAGAAGCTGCTGCGCGCCGCCGCGCCCTCCGCGCCGCAGAGCCCCGACGAGCCGGGCTTCTACAGGTACGTGCTGTCGGAGAAGGGCGCGCACGTGGCGCTGGCGGGCGTCGAGCCCGTGCCCGTGGAGTACCCGGACGCGAGGCACACCAAGCACGCCTTCAAGAAGCTGCTGCGCGCCGCCGCGCCCTCCGCGCCGCAGAGCCCCGACGAGCCGGGCTTCTACAGGTACGTGCTGTCGGAGAAGGGCGCGCACGTGGCGCTGGCGGGCGTCGAGCCCGTGCCCGTGGAGTACCCGGACGCGAGGCACACCAAGCACGCCTTCAAGAAGCTGCTGCGCGCCGCCGCGCCCTCCGCGCCGCAGAGCCCCGACGAGCCGGGCTTCTACAGGTACGTGCTGTCGGAGAAGGGCGCGCACGTGGCGCTGGCGGGCGTCGAGCCCGTGCCCGTGGAGTACCCGGACGCGAGGCACACCAAGCACGCCTTCAAGAAGCTGCTGCGCGCCGCCGCGCCCTCCGCGCCGCAGAGCCCCGACGAGCCGGGCTTCTACAGGTACGTGCTGTCGGAGAAGGGCGCGCACGTGGCGCTGGCGGGCGTCGAGCCCGTGCCCGTGGAGTACCCGGACGCGAGGCACACCAAGCACGCCTTCAAGAAGCTGCTGCGCGCCGCCGCGCCCTCCGCGCCGCAGAGCCCCGACGAGCCGGGCTTCTACAGGTACGTGCTGTCGGAGAAGGGCGCGCACGTGGCGCTGGCGGGCGTCGAGCCCGTGCCCGTGGAGTACCCGGACGCGAGGCACACCAAGCACGCCTTCAAGAAGCTGCTGCGCGCCGCCGCGCCCTCCGCGCCGCAGAGCCCCGACGAGCCGGGCTTCTACAGGTACGTGCTGTCGGAGAAGGGCGCGCACGTGGCGCTGGCGGGCGTCGAGCCCGTGCCCGTGGAGTACCCGGACGCGAGGCACACCAAGCACGCCTTCAAGAAGCTGCTGCGCGCCGCCGCGCCCTCCGCGCCGCAGAGCCCCGACGAGCCGGGCTTCTACAGGTACGTGCTGTCGGAGAAGGGCGCGCACGTGGCGCTGGCGGGCGTCGAGCCCGTGCCCGTGGAGTACCCGGACGCGAGGCACACCAAGCACGCCTTCAAGAAGCTGCTGCGCGCCGCCGCGCCCTCCGCGCCGCAGAGCCCCGACGAGCCGGGCTTCTACAGGTACGTGCTGTCGGAGAAGGGCGCGCACGTGGCGCTGGCGGGCGTCGAGCCCGTGCCCGTGGAGTACCCGGACGCGAGGCACACCAAGCACGCCTTCAAGAAGCTGCTGCGCGCCGCCGCGCCCTCCGCGCCGCAGAGCCCCGACGAGCCGGGCTTCTACAGGTACGTGCTGTCGGAGAAGGGCGCGCACGTGGCGCTGGCGGGCGTCGAGCCCGTGCCCGTGGAGTACCCGGACGCGAGGCACACCAAGCACGCCTTCAAGAAGCTGCTGCGCGCCGCCGCGCCCCCCGCGCCGCCGCGCCCTCCGCGCCGCAGAGCCCCGACGAGCCGGGCTTCTACAGTTTACATTTTTGCCAGTAATGAGATTACTGGCAAAAATGAGACTTCAGAATTAAATCTCAGGACGTTTTTTGACCACTACAGGCCATTGCCATACATGGGCAGTTAGCTGTATCACTTGCGTGACATTGCAGACTGGTGGAGGAGTCGGGCTGGCTGTGGCAGCTTCGCCAGCTGTTCCAGCTGTCGGGCGCGGTGGTGGACCTGCTGGACGTGCAGGGCTCCTCGGTCCTGCTGTCGCTGGAAGACGGCTGGGATGTCACTGCTCAGGTGAATTTTTGAAACTAGGACGTCAAATTATGCTCTCTAATTGGCTGAATTTGTGCTAATCGCTTCAGCCAATCAAGAAAAAGCTGTCTATGTTTTTTTACCGCCATCCTATCTTCCCACTTAGCCAAACTTTTAAAAAATCACTACATGTCATGTACCAAAAGATAACGGCAAAAACAATTACTTCGTAAATGTAAAGTGGTCTCTGTCTGGTTCCTCGCTATTGCTATATCTGTCACACTTGTCAATAGAAACTAAACGAATGGACGGAGTATAAACTCCTGTATTAAATATTTTTTGTAGGTACATGAATATTTTGGGTAAATAATAATTTATTTGGAAACAGTCCTACTTTGCAGTGGTAAAATTATGTTATTTTTCCAGATATCGTCACTAGCACAAATCTGCCTCGACCCGTACTACCGCACGTTGGAGGGGTTCCGGATAGTGGTGGAGAAGGAGTGGCTGGCGCTGGGCCACAAGTTCCAGCAGCGCTCCAACCTGGCCGCCACGCCGCAGCAGGGGTTCACGCCCACCTTCCTCATGTTCCTGGACGCGGTGCACCAGGTGAGCGGCATACGCCTCCCTCGGGACCTTCATCTCCTCAACCCAGCACGTCAATAGATGGATAAACAGGCTTCGGCAGACCGCGCGATAAAATTTTCGCCAATTTAATGGTTGGATTTTCAATTGTCTGGAAAAAACATTCATTTTTGACACCAACGGCATCAGTTGTAAGGCGACCGCAGTATTGTCTATGGACCATGGTCCACGCTACAGATCACTATTTATACTATTAGTCCGCCCTCAGTTTCCGCCATATTGTGGCGTATCAGCGGGATTTTGATAGATGGCCATAATTTTTTCTTGTATGAAGAAGGTTTTCTTGTACGTAAAATGTTGAGATGGGCTCATCTTGAGGTCCATATCGGTGGAATTAAGATTTTATATTTTCTTGTTCCAGCTACAAAAGCAATTCCCGCTGGCGTTCGAGTTCAACGACTACTACCTGCGCTTCGTGGCGTACCACAGCGTGTCGTGCCGCTTCCGCACCTTCCTGTTCGACAGCGAGGCGCAGCGCGCGGAGCTCGGCCTCGCGCCCGCCGACGACAGGCGGGTCGACGCTTCCAGGCTGGTGAGTCTACTCGACGACTACTGCCCGCGCTTCGTGGCGTACCACAGCGTGTCGTGCCGCTTCCGCACCTTCCTGTTCGACAGCGAGGCGCAGCGCGCGGAGCTCGGCCTCGCGCCCGCCGACGACAGGCGGGTCGACGCTTCCAGGCTGGTGAGTCTACTCGACGACTACTACCGCGCTTCGTGGCGTACCACAGCGTGTCGTGCCGCTTCCGCACCTTCCTGTTCGACAGCGAGGCGCAGCGCGCGGAGCTCGGCCTCGCGCCCGCCGACGACAGGCGGGTCGACGCTTCCAGGCTGGTGAGTCTACTCGACGACTACTACCGCGCTTCGTGGCGTACCACAGCGTGTCGTGCCGCTTCCGCACCTTCCTGTTCGACAGCGAGGCGCAGCGCGCGGAGCTCGGCCTCGCGCCCGCCGACGACAGGCGGGTCGACGCTTCCAGGCTGGTGAGTCTACTCGACGACTACTACCGCGCTTCGTGGCGTACCACAGCGTGTCGTGCCGCTTCCGCACCTTCCTGTTCGACAGCGAGGCGCAGCGCGCGGAGCTCGGCCTCGCGCCCGCCGACGACAGGCGGGTCGACGCTTCCAGGCTGGAGAGTCTACTCGACGACTACTGCCCGCGCTTCGTGGCGTACCACAGCGTGTCGTGCCGCTTCCGCACCTTCCTGTTCGACAGCGAGGCGCAGCGCGCGGAGCTCGGCCTCGCGCCCGCCGACGACAGGCGGGTCGACGCTTCCAGGCTGGTGAGTCTACTCGACGACTACTACCGCGCTTCGTGGCGTACCACAGCGTGTCGTGCCGCTTCCGCACCTTCCTGTTCGACAGCGAGGCGCAGCGCGCGGAGCTCGGCCTCGCGCCCGCCGACGACAGGCGGGTCGACGCTTCCAGGCTGGAGAGTCTACTCGACGACTACTGCCCGCGCTTCGTGGCGTACCACAGCGTGTCGTGCCGCTTCCGCACCTTCCTGTTCGACAGCGAGGCGCAGCGCGCGGAGCTCGGCCTCGCGCCCGCCGACGACAGGCGGGTCGACGCTTCCAGGCTGGTGAGTCTACTCGACGACTACTACCGCGCTTCGTGGCGTACCACAGCGTGTCGTGCCGCTTCCGCACCTTCCTGTTCGACAGCGAGGCGCAGCGCGCGGAGCTCGGCCTCGCGCCCGCCGACGACAGGCGGGTCGACGCTTCCAGGCTGGTGAGTCTACTCGACGACTACTGCCCGCGCTTCGTGGCGTACCACAGCGTGTCGTGCCGCTTCCGCACCTTCCTGTTCGACAGCGAGGCGCAGCGCGCGGAGCTCGGCCTCGCGCCCGCCGACGACAGGCGGGTCGACGCTTCCAGGCTGGTGAGTCTACTCGACGACTACTACCGCGCTTCGTGGCGTACCACAGCGTGTCGTGCCGCTTCCGCACCTTCCTGTTCGACAGCGAGGCGCAGCGCGCGGAGCTCGGCCTCGCGCCCGCCGAAGACAGGCGGGTCGACGCTTCCAGGCTGGTGAGTCTACTCGACGACTACTGCCCGCGCTTCGTGGCGTACCACAGCGTGTCGTGCCGCTTCCGCACCTTCCTGTTCGACAGCGAGGCGCAGCGCGCGGAGCTCGGCCTCGCGCCCGCCGACGACAGGCGGGTCGACGCTTCCAGGCTGGTGAGTCTACTCGACGACTACTACCGCGCTTCGTGGCGTACCACAGCGTGTCGTGCCGCTTCCGCACCTTCCTGTTCGACAGCGAGGCGCAGCGCGCGGAGCTCGGCCTCGCGCCCGCCGACGACAGGCGGGTCGACGCTTCCAGGCTGGTGAGTCTACTCGACGACTACTACCGCGCTTCGTGGCGTACCACAGCGTGTCGTGCCGCTTCCGCACCTTCCTGTTCGACAGCGAGGCGCAGCGCGCGGAGCTCGGCCTCGCGCCCGCCGACGACAGGCGGGTCGACGCTTCCAGGCTGGAGAGTCTACTCGACGACTACTGCCCGCGCTTCGTGGCGTACCACAGCGTGTCGTGCCGCTTCCGCACCTTCCTGTTCGACAGCGAGGCGCAGCGCGCGGAGCTCGGCCTCGCGCCCGCCGACGACAGGCGGGTCGACGCTTCCAGGCTGGTGAGTCTACTCGACGACTACTACCGCGCTTCGTGGCGTACCACAGCGTGTCGTGCCGCTTCCGCACCTTCCTGTTCGACAGCGAGGCGCAGCGCGCGGAGCTCGGCCTCGCGCCCGCCGACGACAGGCGGGTCGACGCTTCCAGGCTGGAGAGTCTACTCGACGACTACTGCCCGCGCTTCGTGGCGTACCACAGCGTGTCGTGCCGCTTCCGCACCTTCCTGTTCGACAGCGAGGCGCAGCGCGCGGAGCTCGGCCTCGCGCCCGCCGACGACAGGCGGGTCGACGCTTCCAGGCTGGTGAGTCTACTCGACGACTACTACCGCGCTTCGTGGCGTACCACAGCGTGTCGTGCCGCTTCCGCACCTTCCTGTTCGACAGCGAGGCGCAGCGCGCGGAGCTCGGCCTCGCGCCCGCCGACGACAGGCGGGTCGACGCTTCCAGGCTGGTGAGTCTACTCGACGACTACTGCCCGCGCTTCGTGGCGTACCACAGCGTGTCGTGCCGCTTCCGCACCTTCCTGTTCGACAGCGAGGCGCAGCGCGCGGAGCTCGGCCTCGCGCCCGCCGACGACAGGCGGGTCGACGCTTCCAGGCTGGTGAGTCTACTCGACGACTACTACCGCGCTTCGTGGCGTACCACAGCGTGTCGTGCCGCTTCCGCACCTTCCTGTTCGACAGCGAGGCGCAGCGCGCGGAGCTCGGCCTCGCGCCCGCCGAAGACAGGCGGGTCGACGCTTCCAGGCTGGTGAGTCTACTCGACGACTACTGCCCGCGCTTCGTGGCGTACCACAGCGTGTCGTGCCGCTTCCGCACCTTCCTGTTCGACAGCGAGGCGCAGCGCGCGGAGCTCGGCCTCGCGCCCGCCGACGACAGGCGGGTCGACGCTTCCAGGCTGGTGAGTCTACTCGACGACTACTACCGCGCTTCGTGGCGTACCACAGCGTGTTGTGCCGCTTCCGCACCTTCCTGTTCGACAACGAGGCGCAGCGCGCGGAGCTCGGCCTCGCGCCCGCCGACGACAGGCGGGTCGACGCTTCCAGGCTGGTGAGTCAACTCGACGACTACTACCCGCGCTTCGTGGCGTACCACAGCGACTTGTGTGGAGGAGGCTTTATTTTATCGGTGAATCGCTAATAGTGGCAAGGAAGTGTTAATGATGCATTGTTTCCAGGGGGTGGAGACGGGCGGGGCGGGCGGCGGGTGCGGCGCGGGCGGCGAGGGCGAGGACGGGCGCGCCACGCTCGGCCTGTTCGAGTACATGGACCGCCTGCACCAGCGCTCGCCGCTGTTCTACAACCTGCTGTACACGCCCGACCTCGACAACCCGGTACGTGCCACCAGAATGTAGGGAGCGACCTCTATTGTACTAGTACGCTGTCAAAATGAAACGAACTGTCAGTGGTATGGAGTTACTCGCATATTGGTCCCGTTCTTGGTGCCAATGTTGGTCTTTGCCAATGATGGAGGCAAAAGGGAAGTTCAGCAATGTTTTGTCTGTGTTCTCGTAAACTACTGGGCTAGTGGTACCGTCTATCGGAGACCACACTAATAATAACTGGTATTGGTCGCTAGGTGCTGAGACCCGTGAGCGCGGTGAGCAGCCTGGAGGTGTGGGAGTACTACGTGAGCGAGGAGATGGCGCACGGAGTGCCGTACGAGCCCGACCTGTGGCCCGACGAGCGCGCGCAGCCCGCGCCGCGCCGACTCGTCGTGGCGGGGTAACTAGCCGCACCACTACACCATTACCGTTCTCAAAAACCCGGGCTCCTGTCTGCTGAATTAAATTTTTTTGGCAATCCAACTGAGATCCAAATATAATGCAAAAAACTTCAATAGTCAATCATCCTTCATTAATCTGTCATACTTAATTCGTGGTTTAATTCAGTTTTCCGTAAAAATATTGCTAAGTTAGTGGATAAAATTGTGGAAATGTTATACGTAAGGTAACTTCAGATGTTGTTTGTGGACAGCAAGCAGTTTGTGTGACTTATTAATTGCTTTAACATCGTGAAAAGTGCTTGCAAAGTGAAGTGTTCGACAAAAGGTTAGTTTGTTTACCTTTTAACTCAACTCAAAACGAATACACTTTAAAATGTTCCGATGAGCTCATCCTCCTCCTCCTCGGGTTCATATTGGTGGTCCATATATTGTATTATAAATTCTCAAACCTTTCAAACAGCGCACAACAAGTGACCACATTATATTTGATCAGGTACGACAGCATATCGCGGTGCATGCCGGACGCGTTCACCGGCCTGCTGGAGAGGCTGCGGCAGCTGGAGCTGGAGCTGGGGCACCTGCCGCAGAAGTGGCGCGTGCGCTGGGACCAGCTGGAGCTGCCCAACACCTTGGAGCTGCAGGTGAGCATGTCTAGGAGTAGGCTGATGAGCGGCGTAGATGGGAAGAACTCTCCCCGACTTACTATGGCCTAATTAACCTATTTAGTACCCCAACAACATGGTGAGAGGCGTTGTTCTGACTCTGGTTGCGGTTGTTTTCGCAGCGCAACGCGTCGATGTGCAGCGGCGTGGTGCGGCGCGCGACGGCGGCGGCGCACCGGCGCGGCACGCTGGAGGTGCTGGCGCGCGCGCGCCTTGCCGCTGCGCCGCCGCCGCCTGCGCCCGCGCACCGCTGGGCGCCCGCGCCCGCCGCCGCGCCCGCGCGCTGCGACCACTGCGCCGACCTGCTGTGGGGACCGCTCGAGGTACGTCGCGACAGCACTGTCACTGAGCGCGTGCTTTCTTCACTATTGAAGTGTATATTTATGACACAATCACCTCACGGAACGTTGGCAGTAAATATGTAAACGCCTTATATATTAAGCAAGATTACTTGCTAATATGAATGGTTGGCTACAGACGGGCGTGCGCTGCGTGGACTGCGGCGCGGCGTGCCACGAGCGCTGCGCGGACGCGCTGGCGCTGCCGTGCACGCGCTACAAGGCGCCGCCGCCCGCCGACCGCGACCGCGACCGCGCCGTCTCCTCGGGTGAGCTTGTCTATACCTCTGCCAGGCCAAGTACACTTATCATGTGATCGACGAAGTTACATGTAGCCGTCTCGACGGACTGATTTCAGAAAGCCGCCGCGCGTCGGCTAGGTTGCACGCGTTAGCTCTTTTACGGTCTATTTCACGCGCTGTGTGCACCCGATTACGAAGCAACCTTAGTACGTCGAAAGAGATCAGTTACGCGATAGAAAGAGACCACAACTTTAGATGCGTAGCGGGGCGGAGTCGGACGCCATTGCCAACTGAACTGCACTTTTTTGTTTCAGCCCTTATTTTAAGGTATTTTTTTAAATCATTGCGGAGTGAACCTTTCGTACCATGAGGTACTATTATGTATTCATAGATGTTTTGCTGCACGCAGGCGTGGCGACGCTGCAGTCGTCGTCGCAGCAGTACTACGAGCAGTTCTCGTCCAACGTGGCCGAGAACCGCACGCACGAGGGCCACCTCTACAAGCGCGGCGCGCTGCTCAAGGGCTGGAAACAGAGGTCAGTCGCCAAACGAGCTCTCCAACAGATATAAACCTGAACAAGTGCTCGTCTGAACTAGTAGCCACTGATCTGGGAAACAATATGGATGCTCCCCGTCTACAAAATAATCGTGACTATTTTTTTCTGTAAAGTGGCGCATAAGACGGCGTCTCCTTGAGTAGTCAACTCAGTACCTACCTACTCGAACATTTGACAGCAAATTTCTTGGCGCTCAACATGGCGCCGCATGTCACGCAAGGTTAGGCTAGAATGAATGAGGCGCCTACTGTAGTTCTCTTATCGCTATGCTAGTAGCGCCAATAATCAAAATTCCTACGAACTATCGATTACAGCTATTTCTGAGCGAACATAAACCTTTTACTAAAAAATGTCTGGAAAAAACATTTTTGACACCAGACATTTTTTCCGCGGTAAGCCGGGTCGTATGTATTTTATGTCTATTTTTCAAACATTTCTTTTTATAAGTGCCTCGTTGGTCTGATGGTGACAGCATATCACGAGCCAATAAAATGTATTAAGTATTTGTAACAGCTACATTTCCAATTACGAATGTAGGCTAACCAGCCATCCGAACCACCTAGCTGTACAGCTTACAATGCCAGAAGTGATTCGAAGACTGAAAAGACGGCATATATTAGACAGAATAGAAGAAGGCATCCTGGAAATATGCAAATTCGTTCGAAAAAGTTCGTTCATTTATACAACAAATACCCTGATAAACCGCGCCGCTATCCTGAAAATACGTACAACAAACTACAGTTACCACAATCAAGATTAACGTTACACAGAGCTAGTCCTTACGCTGCGTCAATAAAAATATATAACCACCTTCCCAATTACATCCGAAATGAAGAAAAAGAAATAAAATTTAATAAATTATTAAAAGATTACCTCATCTCAAAGGCGTTCTATACGATTGATGACTATTTTAAGGACGAAACGAATAAAATTGGTCCCCCTATCCCAGTATAAGGAATTGCTACGCCCATCCTGGGCATTCACATTACAAATTGACTTCACATTATTAATATTTTATTGTATATTGTGTAATCATTGTATGTATGTGAAATGGCAAATAAAGAAATGAAGTGAAATGAAATGAAATGATAGCCGAAAGTGACATAAGGGGGATCTTTATGATGGGGAAATCATCTTGCCGTATCGCATATCTCATGCAACACATCTGCTCCATAGTCAACAAACTAATTGCAAGATTTCCACAACACAAAAAAAATTGTAATAGAGAATTCGTTAAAATCTTCAATTTTAGTACCTAATTAAATATCGGTTTCTGTAATTAGCGTGTACAACTTGCAGATGGTTCGTGCTGGACTCGATAAAGCACCAGTTGAGGTACTACGACGCGATGGAAGACTCGCACTGTAAAGGATTCATTGGTAACAACTAAGAATTTTATCTACAATTTTACGCTATACAAGTACTTGACTGCGATCCCACCTGATGGTAAGTGATGATGCAGCTGAAGATGTTAACGGTTTCTACACAGCATCGCACCGGAACGCTAAATCGCTTGCTGGTGCATCTTTGCTGGTAGGGTGATAACTAGCCGAAGCCTTCCAACAGACCAGACCTGGGGGCTTACCACCGTGACTTAAAGCAATATTATTGTAATATTGTTTTGACATTTTCATACAATGTCAGTATGGAAATTTTAAAACAATATTACAATAATATTACTTTAGGTCACGGTGGTAGCCCCCCTGAGCCAATTTAGAAATTATAAATTTCAAAAGTGGCCCGGAGCGGGAATCGAACCCGCGACTTCCCACTCGCATCCGAGCGCGCGTCCCCTGCGCCAGAGAGTGTCTAAATCCAAACGGATTGTCGACAGTTCATAATCTGTTTTGTCTTTGTTTGTCAACAGTAATTTAACATTTGAAGGAAAAAGACAAAACAGAGAATATAATATTCCGCCGCTACTGAACGTTTATAGTTATCAGGGGTTTATAATGATAGTGGGGTTGTTTGTGCAGACTTGGCGGAGGTGCTGACGGTGTCGCAAGCGACGCCCGCGCCCGGCCCGCCCAAGAAGTGTGACGATCGCTCCTTTTTCGACGTGAGTATCGAGCCGTGGCAGCCAGGCGCCGCCGAAGCCTCGCACCACAAGACTTGAGCCAATTTATTACACACTCGTACTATTCTTACAATACTCATGTACTGGTGTTCTATGTAGTAATTCAGAACCTACTTATGACGACTTGACCTTTTGTTTTTTAATTTATTTTTTACTTTTGGGTACCTAATTGGTTCTTAGCTATAGATTCAGTTATTTTCACAGAACAACGTCCAAAAAGTCAGTTATTCATAAAATTCTCGTGTCACAGTGATCAATTTTATTTTTGTCTTTGAAACCTTTTAAGGCGAAATCAACGAGTCTGCCCGCGAAATTCAAAATTTTCGTGGTTTTCCGCAATTTGAACGCTAATGAGAGGTTTTATGGCAGTCACATTGCGATAATGGCAGTATCATCTTTACATGATTATATCTTTGCATTAAAATGTGTATCCTAGGAAATGAGTCCGAGTATCGAGTTTCATGTAACTCGCAAATCTCGGACTATATTCTTTAACTCGACACTTTCAAGCAGAGATTTTTATATAAACACGTGAAGATGATATTGGGATTCCCGCAATTTCACTGCCATAAGCCTATTATGTCTTATTAGCTTAAAAATCGCGATAAAACACAAACAATTTGAATTTCGCGGGCACACCCGTGGTGTGCTCCTTAAGATGAGCAAAATACCGATATTTTTTTGAAAAGAAACAAGTACATAAACCATTGCCATTTTGAATTCTCATCATTTTGTATGTTCAACAGTTACGAACGAGCAGACGGACATACAACTTCTGCGCGAGCGACGCCAACGCTGCGCAGGAGTGGATCGAGAAGCTGCAGGCGTGCTTGCAGTAAGCACACGACGCTACACCGACACACGACATGTCGTGCGGTGTAAAGACTATTTGTTGCCATTGGAGCTGCTTACGTTTTCGAAATTCGAATAATTAAGAACTTAGGTTCGGGGGGAAGTTCCTATTTTTTCTATGAAAAATGACGTCATAGTTCTTATTTTTAAGGACAAAGTCGAGAAGATAGTTTCATAGAACAAATTGGAATTACTCCACTCGGCCATAGCGGCCTATCTCCGAAGAGACTAGCCAACCACATTGGTGATATTAAATAAATAATTGACTACATAATATTGAAAATGTATCACAAGATTACGTATATATGCATTGTTTTATTTGTCGTTATTTATAATATATTATTTTGAATTACAAGAAATGTATTTCTGTTTTAGTTTGTATTTTGATTTGACTGGTATATACAAAAGTAAGAATTACTTTTTTTTTTAACTTTTATTTTCTAATGAAACATATCAGGAGAAAATGTAATCAGTTAATAGTTGGAGGCATGACAATTGAAAAGAATAATATAAAGATATCTATTTTATCTAGTAGCTACTATTGGTTTTCTGCGATTTCGTCCAAGTAGATTTTATTTTGGTAAAAAAAACACAAGTTTTCCGGATATAATACCGGATAATTTTAAAAAATAACTATGAACGGAGTCTGAGATTATTTGCATGCAAAAAATCACGTTATTAATGAACAAACCTCCAAGAGCACTCCGCAGTTATTTTTACGGTTTTACGTGAGGCCTGTGGGCTGTCATCAAAATCGCTTTTAGTCTAAATGTCTATGAATATTAATTTTTATACTTATTTCAATTAACGTCCTATACAAGTTCATGACGAAATAAAATATAACTTTAATTGTGATAAGAATGATAATATATACTCTCTAGAAACTGACAGCCTTTAGGTATGCTAAACTATTGGCTTTATTAAACAAAAGAAAAAATGGTGTATGCTATTGTTAGATCCATAATTTATACTGCTTTTTGAATCGACGTTGCTTGAAGGTCGAATGGTTCCACGTTAGGGCCTTTGATGTATTTAGAAGGTAAAATAGTACAAGCAACTTCAAATAGAATTAAAAGTATTAAATTGTTACGTTGGTTATTTGTACATATTTTATATTATATGCATTATTGTTGTGTAAAGTTTTCTGTTCCATTGTATACTTTAGACTTAATTTTTTATCATAATAATATTGTTTAATTGGGACACTTCTAAGAAAATTACCTAGCATGTTGATAAACAAATATTTTATTAATTTAATTAATATGTAAGTACCTATCTGATTTGTTTTAGTAAAACTGATTTAAGGTTTGTAAATAAAATTATACGTTACAATATTGCATTTAGTTCGCAAATACATAAACTATATAGTAAACAACTCATTATATTTTAAATAGTTAATAATAATGAATGTGGCGAGAATCATTATTTTTAAACCTGACACCCTGCTTTGGACGAACGTGGGTTATCCTGAGAACAAAAGAAAAAATGGTGTATGCTATTACAACTTTGCCTGATGTATGCTAATTTATCTTTGCTTGAAGTATGATAATTTTAGGTAATTGTTTCAGGATAGTAAATTATTACGTCGTTATATTTTTTAACTCTTTCAAGCTTTATTGGATTTTTACATGGTCCTGTCTTTATTTTCACCATTCAAAGCTTTAATTGAATATTAATAATAAAAATATACAAACTCATTTGTTTTTTCATAAATTCACAGTATTCTAAAAAAAATAGTTCACAGACCATAATTAAACAAGTACACTACAACAAAAGAGCAAAGTTTAGGCAAAAAAAACCTAGTTAAGTAATTTACTAAATATATTTGCCATATTTTTAGTCATATTTGGCATACAAATGTAAAAGTGACACAGAGCAGATTTCTTTGCAAATAAATAAACGCACACTTTCTTTTGTCTTTAATTTTATTGTCAGTACATTTGAAAAGTTCTATAATTAAGAAGATTTTCCAGGATGTTTCTATAAAATTTTGTAACATAAATTGTGAGCCTACAATTTTCGCAAAATGAGTAATGTGCGTAAGTTGATAGTTATATAAACTGACTCGTATTATGGCTAAATCCATTTGTCTGCCAGCGAAATTCAATTTTTTTGTGGTTTTTTGCGCTAATTGTTAGTAAATTAGAGATAACTAGCGAATGGCCGTCAAATATAGGGAATTATCATCATCATTACATGTTTATATCAAAATCTTTGCTTAGAAATGTCCATTTAGTCCGTGTTTCGAGTTTGAACTTTTGAAGTGAGTAAATCGCCACAATTTCTTAAACTTACTCAGTTATGGCTTGATAAGAAGCTACATTTACCACACTTTTTGCAATATAAGCATTCTTCTAGCCTCTACCATATAGTAGTTGAACCATTTCAAAATAATGGACTTCCATTTTTGATTGAAAGAATTTGAAAAATGTTTACTGATTTGTCAAAACGTCCCACTAGTTCTTCGTTCGCAGAAACTTCGCCGATGACTTTTTCTCCCTCTTCATACGACCGCTACCCGCGCTCGTCTGTTGGCTTCGCTTACAACTCTGACCTCCGTGAAATGTAACCCGAGCCCGGCGCAGTACGACTTCGATCACATGTAGCTACGCTTGACATAAGTTAAGTTATATATTATTATAATTTTATGTAATTATATGTATAATGCTTGTACCGCGGCGGGCTGCAATAATGTAATGTGCATGCACTGCGTACAATCGAAATAAACAGATTTTTAATATACTTGTCTTTTTTTTGTAAAATAACTTCACTATACCTAGCACTAAGGAATTTTTAATATACTTGTTTTTTTTTTTTGTAAAATACTACGCACTAAGGAACATAAACAGTAATATCGGGGTAACAGAGCATTGGTCGGTAGTATATCTGTCCACCAATAGATGACAGCAGGAGTCATATTTTTTTGGTAAATTCGACATTTTCTAAAACATGAATCTATCTAACTAGATCGATTTATCTACACACTAAGGAACATAAACAGTAATATCTGGGTAACCGAGCACTGCTCGGTAGTATATCTGTCCATCAATACATGACAGCAGGAGTCATATTTTTAACCGACTTCAAAAAAAGGAGGAGGTTCTCAATTCGTCGGAATCTTTTTTTTGGTAAATTCGACATTTTCTAAAACATGAATCCTAACTAGATCGATTTATCGCCCCCAAAATCCCCTGTAAACTAAATTTCATGAAAATCGTTCGAGCTGTTTCGGAGATTCGGATTATATAGAAATAAGTATGTGATGAGATGTCCCCTTGAGTGCAGCTTTAGGGCGAGCTTTTTAGCCAAATCATGACTCGTCTCTACGATTTCTAAGATTTATAACGCAACGCTTTCGATTGATTCGATATTCGATTGCAAGAGATCACGCATATTCGCATTAGCTTTGGTGGTCATTCAACATAAGAAACGTGAAAACTGTGGGGTGCCCCTATACTCACTTGATTGTCCGTCTTTCACGAGTCATTATCCTTAATTCATTGTATTAGCACTTATTCTAGAAATAAATAGGATATTATATTCTCGCATGGATGCCAGCATATACAAAGAGGTCTATGTTTTACAGATTAAACGTAGTCGTACCGTGGCAAAAGAAGCAACACTGCGATAAGTGTGTAGTGTTAGAGAGTAAAGAAATAAAACACATCGAATCATATGTAACAATTTTATTTTTACCAATATTAATAATATATTAACATATGTGGTCCGTAACCACCCTCTCTGATAATAATAATAATTAATAGTATAATACAAAGAATTTCACAAGAGGTCTCTTGAAACCCATAACAAATAAAACAAAAGTATCGCTACGACTAAACTACCTTGACAAGTCGACGTCTCTCCAGCCTCGACTATCAGCTACAGCGTACAGTTACAAGATACAACAATGACGGAAACGAGGTACAAACGAAAGAAAAGGTAAAATATCTTCATTATAATATATTAATCGTTATGATTTAACCTAAAACGCAGACGACGCCAACAAACCCCGAAGCTGATATGACAACAAAATGATTAACGATCACAATTAACCAATTTAATCACGATTATTGAACTAATCACGGTTGTATTAAATTTATTGTAAAAATCATTAATCATTAATGTAATGATTTTTACAATAAAATATTTTTATGTTGGTCACGATTCACCAAATGTACTAACTAATTTTTAATGGATGTTTATATAATCGTGATTGGAGATTTCACATAATCGTGATCGTTAATCATGAGTATCGTGATTTAATTTTCCAATCGAGATAATCGAGTCAAAAAGCACCTTTGATCATAAGGTTGAACATTTTAGGCCGCTCTTGCGTCGTCCATCGCTAAAATTACAGCAATATAATTAATAATTACACATTATATACAACGGGAAATAAATATATTATATGCACGACGAATATATAACCATATATTATGTACATTGAAACGCCAGAAGCTTCCATCCACCAAAATGAATGTATCACAAATAATATATTATGTTCTGAAAAGGTGGTGTTTTCATTTCTGGCGATCAGTTTTTGGCTTAGCTAGGTTTTAAAGGTAGTATTTATTATATGTTTAGTATAATATATTTCCACTATCCACGCTAAATGCAGTGATAAAGGACGAAACGACAAAACAACGTAACGTTAGAAACTCTAATTTAAAAGAATAGATTATAGTATTATTCGTCGGTGCTGGACGAAGAATCGTCGCCATATTTTAAAATCCTGTTCTTTATAAGAGTAGCTTAAAGTATAGCCAAAAGTCTTTACAAACCGTGTCAAACTAAATTTCCTGAACAGCCATCTTTAGGATCAAAGGCATGTTTGCGGGCCAGAGACAAATTTAAAAACTAAAACACATTATATTACATGAAGATAGATCAAATACGATGTAACATGAAAGAAGTATTAAAAGAAACATTATTTTGAGCTAGAAGTGTCCGGACACAAGAATCTATTGTAGATTTTAGTTAGCCTGGATAGATTCTGATGATGCAGGCCGGACGTGGCCCGTGGACCGTATCTTTGACATGCCTGGTTTTCACAGTGTTGTAGTTTCGTCCTTTCATACTGTCACTGCGTCGGTCGTTGCGCAAAATTACATAACCTAACGTCAGTAAACATCAACTAGAAGTCATTTTTTTGGTTTCCACATTACACACAAATATACTCCAAAATTTCTTAAATCCCCCAACCCTCATAAGATAGAGCTTAGTGCCATTTCGAAGGTCGAATGTTCTTTTTTAAAAGTGTACAAAATTGGGCCGCGAAAATGTTGAAGTTTGAAGTTTAAAAAGCATCTAAAACGTCGTGATGCAGATGATCGGACTCCGTGAGACTACTAGCCATTGATTTAGCTCGTTACGTTTCATCCAAATACCCAATTTACCTTAATAAGATGGAAGATTTGCCGCTACGCGATAAAAAAACTATATCGAATCTCTTGTCAAGGTAATGCAAATCTTCATGCTAGCAATATAATAAGGATAAAGATTCCAATTCATAGTAAAACTCAGACCAGACACTTATGGCTACCGCATAATTTTCATGGCGTGGCAAGGGATTTAAAGTTTTTACCAATGGGGTAATGGGATTTCAAGTTTTTACCCCATTGGTAAAAACTTTAAATCCCTTGCCACGCCATGAAAAGTATGCGGTAGCCATAAGTGTCTGAGTGGATTTAAAGTTTTTACCAATGGGGTAATGGGATTTCAAGTTTTTACCCCATTGGTAAAAACTTTAAATCCCTTGCCATGCCGTGACTAGGTAGTTCTTATGAGCCCTACTATAACTTTGTCCATTTGCTTATTTTCTTTGAGACAGATATAGAAGTAGCGAGCGACCAGAGAGTTTAAGTTTGTCTCTCTCTGGTCCCTCGCTATTGCTATTTCTCTCTCATCTTTCAAAAAGGAAACAAACAAATAAACAGAGTATAGGCATATAGTCCCACGGAAATGTGTGAAGGATGAAATCTAATATTATCATAAGAGCGTTTAAAGCTTACCGACCACGACACTTATTTTCACGTCGCATTATTTTTAAAAAAACCGTCCCTTTTTTACATCATATTAAAATAACACCGATATATATTTTTTGTATAGTATAAAGTTAAAACCCATTTTTAAAACTGAATCCTAAAAAGCGTAAAATTTCTAAAGGGTGCTCATTATCACATCACAGACTAAAGGAAAAGATGACAGAAAAACCAAACCAGTAGAAAGGTAGGTGCATGTTTTGCTTGATTCTGCTTCGCGGTACATAAATGCTCTAGAAACAAATAAACAAAATCGAGACATTTGTCAACCTTTCCTACTAGTTCTTATATTTTTCTGTTAGTCTGTGATATTATACATGAAATTGTATACCGGTATACCATCTCAATATACTAATATTTACTGATATACAAAACCTTTTCTAATGGTGCCAATTCTGTTGTACAAACTAAACTAAATCGATGTCTAAAAATAATAAAACAAATAGCCCGTGAATAAATGATACTACTAATGTTCTATCCATTTAGTTCATTGTTTTAGAGGATCAGTACAATAGAAAAGGCATAAATATTCTGTGAATTTTATAGCTATTTTATTAAAATTTCTCAAGATGGCATAAATAATGGCGCTATTTATTATTGTATAACTAAAAGCCCTATTGTAAATTATGATCAATCTGTCATATGAATAAACATTATTGGCTGCACGTTATTCCCTGGTCTGTGATTGGCAGTGTAGCATACCAATAAATAAAATCCTAATAAAGTATTCATCTGTATTTCAGAATAAATGCTAAAATTTAATCAATAACTGCCATTTATGAGATGCCTAATATACGATTTGTCTGTCTCTCTGTTTAAAAGTTTCAGAAAATGTTATTGGCTAAAACAGGAATTTAAGTTGACTTAAAAGGATCAGAAACATAAATATAAATTACTGCGGATAAAGTCGCGTGAAACTGCTAGTTAACATGTATGTACTTAAATTATGACTTGTGTGACTTCACAAATTAGTTTAGACAAACAAAAATTAAAAATCCCTCGACTCATTATAATCATTATAATATAATTTTCATTTAAACGTCAAGTATCAAATCACTTTGGAATTTTATTAATGGATGACCAGTGTTACTGATTTCATCAAATAAATTCAAAAATTATTATGTTTAGAACCACAATTTTTTTAGATAATATCATTCAGTAACATTGGTCAAATATTTCACATTCATCATTGTAATAATTTTTTGATCATTCATAAGAAAATCTTGTCGTGTGCTAAGCGTTTCTATAAATAGTAGTGCTAGTTTGATCGGATACAAAACTAAATAAAATCCATTAGCGCTTTTTTACTTACAATAAAATAGTGACATTGACATATAGACATTGTAACGTCAAAGTACCATAAGAATAGGAAAGTTGAAACGCATAAAAAGAATGAAAAAAAAACCAGCCTACAGAATGCCCAGTTTAATTAACTTAAAACGTTTAAAATTTAATGCTTCGTCACACGATAATATTTCTCACTTCGCTACTAGCATCGAAGCAATGCGGAGTTTCGCTACTTGCGAAGCGTTGCGGAGTTTGCGCTAGAATGCATAGACATATTTAGGGGTAGATACCCCACGCTCTCGCACTTGCACGGCGTACCCCATCAACAAAGTCCCTCTATTTTCTATAGTTTATAACTGAATTTCTCAAACTGTATAAAATATTTTGAAAAGATAAATTATATCACGAAATATTTAAAAATACGTGGTACATCTAAAATATTAAGCGACATAAATAGGTGCTCACTTGATAACTTAAACAAACGACAATTGATATAAAGTTAAACACTTTGAAAAATTGAGTTACCACGCTACGATAATTTCACGTAGTCAGCGAAGCGCTGCGGAGTGTTGCGAAGCGTGGCGGAATGAGTGACTCTTCGTAATTTATAAACGTGGATGAGTGTGCACCGCTAGTGTCCGATGCGCAACGCGTTCCGCTGAGTAGCGAAGCGTGGCGCGATCACTGCCGCTAGTTTCCGACGGGTTCTATGCAGCAGCAAAGCATGGCGGAGTGTGCGGCGCTAGTGGCCGACGGGTTCTACGTAGTTCGCGGGGTAGAGACCCACGCGGCCATCTTTGCGCCCTTTACACCAGCCCTGCTCGTCTTCGTCCTCTAGTTTCTCGAATAGGTCGCCTGGAGTAGAAACAAAATATGTTTTAGTGGCAATCGCAATTAAAAGGATTCAACCCTTTCGCAATTCGTGGACGTCTCAGCGAATGAGCATCTACTGGTTGTGACAGTCTGGCTGGTAATACTGGGCCTTTTGACGGAAGATTTGCGTTCAAAATAAGAACGCATTGCCATGTCTTCGTACGCTCTCGTGAGCCCAGAATCTGGAATATTCTTGTGCGAATTCCGACAGCGCCGACTCCGGCCGCCACCGTTTATTATAACGATTTGTTTGTTTAATGTGCGGCGCATTTCGCCCACATGGTTATGGGGGTGTAAGGTCGATGGGATTTTTCTATAAGGAGGTGCTGAGAGAGGATAATGTGGACTTTCGTGACGTCCCGTCCTCAGAATGCTTTGGGGACTGCAGGTTTTAGCCCAAGCCCGCCAGTTATGGATACGGGGAATCCCGTCATTGCGACCATAGACCTAAAAGTATTGTTCCCACTGAGGCAATAAGAGCTAAAAGGGACCTCATACCTTGTCTAAAAGTGAGCTCGTCGCTCTCCGCGCCCGTGTAGTCGTAGAGCGCGCGCACGGGCACGCCGGGCTCGCCGGTGTCCGTGAGCGCTCCGCCGGACTCCTCGTCCCACTCCTCCTCCTCGAACGGGTTGTCCTTGCCGCTCAGGCTGTCCTTGGCGGGCGACGTCTTCGCCGACTTGGGGGCTGATGCTGTGCCGTTTCTGTAAGCAGCCAAATGGCCCTTATAAGGTAAGGTACTGCAAAACGTTTTTGTGTTTAGGTTTTGGCAACAAGTGTTGGCGGAAACTAATGGTTATGAATTGAAAGCTTCCACTGAGGATGCATAAATTCAGGGCTGTAGGCTGTAGTCTGTAGACTAGTTTGGTTATGCAGCTATACAATTATCTAGTACTGCCAGCGCTTATCCTCATAAGGCATCAGTTTTTAAGTTTCATTTTGCTCAATTATGCTGCCGGCTACAGTGCCCGTAACCTAGTACTGCTTCACAGCACAACATCAGACACTGAGCTGGTACTCATCCAGATGGAGTCTGTAAGAAATACCTAACACCTGGAAGGCTATGAAGGCGATAGTTCAGGTAGGGTCAAAAGGAAGGAAAACGAGCCAATTTTAACATAACAAGAAATGGGTGGGGGGGGGGGGGGCAATTGCGTAACAAAGACGTATTCATTGCTTTCGTAATCGTTAACAAAATCTGCCCACTGATTGTTTCCTGCTGGATATCAGCCTGGATTTGTTTACGATTACAATAGTGATGAATGCATTTTGTTACACAATCGCGTAGCTGGTCCTACCAACTAGGAAACTGGGAAGAAAGTATATTAGGGGGTAGGAAGCATAAAGGGTAGTACTAACAGGCCGAACGCATCGTCTATATCGCAGAGCGTGTATCGCGACAGCGCGCGCTCACGCATCGCGCACGACAGTGGCGCCCGCGCACGCGAGCCGCACGCGCCCGCGCCGCCGCACGTATATATCTCCAAACGCTGTATGCTGCAGGGATAAGGGATGTAAGGGAGGGAAAGGAGTCAGTTACGGGTTATCCAGGGGTGTCCACCTTGAGGTGTAGCTTGGCAAAAAAGAGTAGAAAAAAATGAAGACCCCCACACTGTCTATATAAAAGCGATTCAAATTCACGTTATGTGCGTGAAATTAGTCGAATCTTAAGATTTTCAAATATAGTAACTCGTAGCAGAAAATCCAAAATAAATATTTCTGATTCAAGACGTTTTTGCCAATCTATCAAGTATAAACCTACATACTTTAGCGATGTAAAAAGACGCCACATTTTTTTTGTTGAAATACAATTTTGAACTACAATTCAGTAATAAACTGCAGTCTAACATCTCAAGTCTGTGAGGTGTCGGTTACGGTAACATCAAAAAAAATGCCCAAACTAAAGTAGTTTTCACTTCTATAAAATACGACTGTACTAAGTAAGTAAACTAGCGCAACTAGTGGCTGGCGCTGACCTTTAAAAATTTTAGAAAACAATTTTAAATAAAAAAATTCACAACCATACCACACAATCCGTTCAAAATAAATCGTCACAATATTTGGTATCTCTCTCAGACACAATGACTGTTAGTAGTGTACGAGCGAGAAACGAATCGACGGTCAGCCAAGCTCTGATACACAAAAATACTCGTAAATGAATCAAACCACTCACGTGACAGCGATGGGCGCGCTGATGGTCTTCTTGTCTATGGTGTTGTTCGCGCTGGTGTTGTTCTGCATGATTGTCGTGTTGTTGGCCGTTGGTTCTGTGTGGTTGTTGGGCGTTTTTCCAGACTTGTTGTTCGCTGTGATCGGCGGGAGTTCCTATAACATAGATTAAATATATATTTTCTGGTCCTTCGAGCCGGATACTCAAAATATTAAAAATAAAAATATACGGTAAATGTAACTCTTTAGTTTTGGAAATGGATATTTTGATCTTTCAAATTATGTACTTGTATATTTTAAAGGATCTTTACATAAATATTTTGAAAATTCGTAATAGTATTATAATATTTGTTAATATTAAGTATAAAAAATCGTGCAAATATGCATATCGGAAAAGCGACATCCATCATGCAACATCGATCAATGTGAAAGAACATAAAAAAAAAGTTGGATAAAATAATGAAGCACTCTTTAAAAATAATAAAGATCGAAATGAGAATGACCCATACACCAGTTATTTCAATCTAGATTCTAGAAAGTTCCATAAATATAATGTCATGCAAGATTTTCTCTAAAATAAAAAGCATAAAGCCAATCTTGGTCTCTTAATTGTTTTAAACTCTTCATTCTCATTTGAATCCCATCGCTGGGCCTAACCACACTTCTAATAAAATCAAAAACAAATGTAATTTTAAAAATACTTACATTATAACAATCATACAATCTTACCGCTAAAGTTGGGAGTAAGATAAAAATGTGTTTAGCCCCTCTTATAAAAGTTACTCGTAGCTGACATTTGCACAGATAAGGAATCTATTACACACTTACTATAACTGTTACCTGTGCAAAATGCTACAGCTGATAGTATATTAAATTTACCTGTTTCATCTCACTCAATAACTTTGTTATCAAAAAGATGCAACTGCTTTGGTCAAAGTTTTATGAAAAAAAAACAGCAAAAGAGTCAATAATCCCTGACTCTATGTAATCTATTATCTTTCTATTTATTTAGTAAAGATGCAAAGATAATGTAATAGAGCATATTTCTAATAGCACTACAGTCGTATACCCGAATTCTCATCGAAATTGCAAAGGCGTATAATATTGTACAATCTTATTGAGTGAGATGTATCATCATCGTTTTGTGACGCGAACGAATAAGCCATCATAAATTTTTGACAAATTATGTTATTATGTGCAATAGGGTATTTGACTCCAATTTTTTTATTACTTTATTATAAAGTAGAATTAAAATAATGACGTGCACTGAAAGAACTAATTAAATCGATCAAATAACAAAAAAGTTATAAGCATTTAAAGATTTGTGATTAGACAGAGATAGCAACATGAAATTGTGACGTCACACCGTACCAATGCCATAGTAGCTTCGTGCGGCTTCATACAAATTTTCGTTTTGCGAGAAAGGGATAGAAGATCCCCCCACTCCAAAGTTTAAACGCCTGTAACTTTGTAAATCTTCGTTGTATTTTAATATTTCTTTCACTGCACGTTATTATTTTTATCCTAGTTTATAATAAAGTAATATTTTTATCAAATTCAAAAGTAGTGTAAGACCCCATTGACGACTAATTTTGCGATTAGTCTCATAAGAATTTTTCCTCTAAAGGTGTTTATCTAAAATAAAAACATACTATAAAATTGGCGCCTATTTCAGTCCAAAAAAATATCACGCATCTGATGGTATTGTCTTGACAATACCATCCTTTTCCATTAAGTATATTTTGAAAAGGATAGAACTACGTTTAGACGTGTCAAATAAGATTAGTTTGAGACTTTGTAAATCCGAGCAGGTACCATCGACACATTGTAAATCCGAACAGATACAATTGAGGTTCAGGTGAGGTTCATCCGAACAGGTGCAATTTGTAGAGTTTCAAGCATGGCATATCCGTTCGCAAAGTACAAAACGTGATCGCAGGCGGGTGGGACGTACGTCTTCGCTGACTGGGCGCTGATTGAGCAGCGTGATGGGTCCGGTGGGGAGGCTCTCCTTGGACTTGCCCTTCGCGATGTCCCGGAACTCCTCCGTGTATTCCTGGGTCGACACACGCGGTCACAGGAGGTCGTGGGCGCGCGGGACAAGTTGGAATACCGTTTATAATGTGTACTAATGTTTGTTGCTTTACTGATGTTGTCGTTAAAATATTTCAATCAATATTGCCAATGAAAGGAATCGAGATAATAATGGGATTAAAGAAACATTCAAGGTCCAGAAGATAGCCCTAATAAAGAAATGTCCGTAACAAAAACAAAGGAAAGATCAAGGACTAGGAAGATTAGGAAAGGAAGCAGATTAGGACATTGGAAACAAGTAAGTACTATGCATATTTATGCATGACTAAAGATTTTTGAACAAAGAAATAGAAAGGATATCGGTTCAGGATAATATGACACAACCAAAATTTAGGAGAAAATACAAAGGACATAGAGGTTTTTGAAAATGTCCCTCTCAACGGTTTTTAAGCTACATATCCCAACTTGTCCGCGCGAAATTGCGAAATTAAATTAAATGAAAGAAAACAAATGAAATTAATTATTAATAATAAAAAACATTGTAACACTTCCATCCAAAGCTGGTGTTTTAATCGAGTTGTACGGCTAAGCGTAGACTGGCAAGCAGGTGACATATTTTTGCGATAAAGCCGCAATTTTTTTTCTTAACATTAAGATAATCACAACATAATGGTGTTCCAAAGTATGGTGTTACCGACAATAACGAAAGGTCAATACTGTCACCTGCGTGACATATAGGTACATTACCCAGGTACCATCACGAATTTTGAGTGTTGACCTTGATTACGCTATAGTGCTTTCTTCGTGGAAATGGGTTTTGGTCAATCGTGTCAGAAAAACGTTACTCATCGCTTTGTGACTGGAAAAAATGTAACCAACAGATTTTGCCAATAAGCGGGCAGAATATGTTTACAATTACTCTGGCGATAAATAAGTTTTTCTTACGCAATTGCCCCTAAACGATATACCTGTATCTGGCGCGATTGGTGGACCAATCAGCCTTTAGTCCACGTGCAATCACCCCAATCAATTTCCCAAAACGCTCATAAATCGTGACGTTACCTGATCTCAGCCAAAAACAACATCAAGCTCTGTACACTGTTTGTGACATTCACAAAAAGGGGATATTGCAGCAGTGACCATGCGTTCAATGAGTAGATCTGGAGAATGTTGAAAGCATGGTGTTTGTTTTAAATCGTGGTGTAATTACAGAAGAGTTAAAGTATTACAGAGGCCAAGTTAATACGAATATAAAAGCATCAGTCTGTAATAAGATTAAAAGAAGCTTGATAGAGAACTGCAAAGCCTGAGTCTACACGCACGTTTTAATTAAGAATTTAATGAAATAACTGGTAGTGGTTTAGCATCTTGGCCGTCAAATTCTGGTAGGTTGAAAATGTTAATTATATTAAAAGTGGATTTGACTAAGATATATTCCTGTATTTGTAGAATATGTGTAGCAAGAATTGGCAGTGTTTTTTTACATAAAATTATGTTTTAGCTGTCTTAGTCCCTTTTTCTTTTTTTTGCATGAATATATTGTACCTAAATAGATCAGTCCTTTTCTTTTTGTGTCTCGGTTTTGATTGAATTTTGAATGTACTGTTTTACTCTTCACTCCAAATTTTTGGTATTTTTGTTATAATTTATTAACCATAATGATTTTATCCTTACCACAGATCCATAAAGTCTAGCTAGGATAGTCAGTTCTTGATTTAGCTAAATGTTTGTACAATTTCAGCAGTGGGCACTTGTAATTTTGCTTCCTAGTTGATGGTTGTTATAATATGTTCAAGATAAAACTTGATGTTACTCAAATTGATGAAGAAAATAAATGATTTACTCAATGATTATTTGCTAATGAATTCGTGAGCCACTGGTGTCGCCGTTTTGCATCTATAAACATAAAGAATTGCAAAAGTGCCCAAAACCCGGCTTAAGTGCATCCTTGTGAATGTTTGACCAGTTGGTCGATGAAATTCTGTGGAAATGAGTGAAAAAAACAAGGAGTAGATCTATGATTTCGTGAGATGACCTTGGAACTTGGTGAAAAAATTGCTAAAACTATCAAAAAGTTGCCGTGAAAAGCCGGTGTAACAAACCTTAAAAAAATCGACAAATTAACGAACGACGGTGAGCTGTGCGTAAACGAAGGCGATTTTCAGAGCTGCACTTCTAAATTTCAAATGTTCGATGACAGAATATGATTCTGCTCAACCATCCTATTATTCCAAACAAAGTTGTATGAGGTCTAGAAATTGTATGGCGTTACTGAGATTCTTTGATTCAGGGACGCACACCGAATGAACGTCTCTTTTTGCCAAATGAATGACGCTCATTTTGCCAAATAAGGTGAAGTGATAACGTGACCAATTCCAACCCATCTATTCTGAGGGTTATTTGTAACAAAACAGCGTCAGTTCCAAATTCGCCTGTAACTATATCCATCTGTTACACTCCATTTACAAACAGATAATATGTACAAGGACGATTTGAAAGTGAAACAAAATGCCCGTGCCCACTTTCACGGAACACCCTTCTTCTCGGAACGTCTCAAGAGACGGGATATACCATTAGCAGTACAATTTTCGCATTTACACTGTTTTTCTGTAATCAATTTAGAAAAAGAGTTTAGGACTCTTCTTGCGGAGTTCATCCGGGTAGGTACCACCGCAGTGTCGGTTATCCTACCGTGAAACAGTAATGTATTACTGTGTTTCGGTTTGAAGGGCACTGTACGCAGATGTGATTACTGGGCAAAATGAGTCAGGATGACGAGCGTTCTGCACTGCTTCGTGAAACTGCAATGCAAAAGTACGGTACGCACTGAATCTGACAGGGGTATGGATGGATTTAACACCAGGTGAAAGTCTTGCTCGTCCCAACATCCTTTGTTGTTATAAAAAAAGAGCTCATTTAAATTATGCTGCTAATGGCATATCCGTATCTTTAGAACCGAACAGATTGGTTAGTACAGATTTTTGTACGAATTTAGAGTCGGCTTGCATCGCACAAACGAATTGATTGCCTCCATACATTTACAACGAGCGCCTTCTATTGATAGGCGCATGCCAGTGATTATCCATAGATGGCGCTGGCTGTAAATGTATGGAGGGATTCGATCCATTTATGCGATGCGAGTCGACTCGAAATTCGTAAAAAAAACTGTACTAACCCCACTGATCGGTGCGTATAAGTGGGAACGAGACCTAAAGACCAGTTTTGCGTTACAAATACGCCTTCACAGAATTCTACAGCTCTGCCAACCGTGCCCACACCGGCGGCGTACCAGGAACGCGACGTTGTAACAGCCCTTGGTGTAACTGGCGCTGTCCGACGGCGCCACCCTGTGCTCGGCCTGCTCCGTGAAGCAGAAGGGCAACGCGCGGCGGAGCCTCTTGTGAGCGCGGGCCCAGGCGGCGCCGAGGCGGAGCGACGGCGGCCGGGCGTTGGCCACGCGGGCCAGCACCGCGTTCGCACGCGCCGGGAGGTATTTCAAGCGTATTGGCTCCGTGGTCTCAGGCGGTTCGTCCTTACAAGTTTTAATATGGTTGAAGTTCAATCTTTGTCTATATAAATTACCGAGTAAAGTTTATTCCCTTATGATTTGTCGTTGCGAATACATGCGCTCGGTCGGCGTCGTTTGAAGTCCTTTAAGAATATCGACGCTGCAACCTGCCGCGTGACAAAATGATAGCGAACGAACTATTATTACTATTGATAACAAATTTTTTCAACTAAACGTCAGATTGTACCTATTATATACTGTCTTCCCGATTTCAATCTGCCTTGTTAACGTTGAGCTATTGGGGATCTCAAGTTTGTTTTCTTTAATTTTTCTACCTCTAACTGCTACTAACACGATTTCATTAAATTTCACCGTGAACTTCAGCGAGAGTTTACACAATTTTGGTCTACAAAAATTGGTCTAGGTACATAGTTTATTAATATGGAAATTTCAAAATATCAAATTGAAGCCGCCTGTTCATTCGGGATCTAGGGATGACAACATGATCCCGCGGGACGCGTCTGGACCCCTTTATTATCAATTTACAGGGTCCGCTGTCAATCCTGGCTACACTTGGTAAGCGTAATTTGCTCACAAAGAGTTATATGATTCTTTATTCCACATTTTTTTACTTCAAATACAGAATTAAAAACACTACCGGCTAGTCATAATATGAACGCGATATTTTTTTGAGAAGTTAATTATATCTGGTAATGTAAATTACATATTTTACACAGTATATTTTTGTGTTGTTAAAATGCTTTAATTTATTTAATTCTTCCAACTAAATATCACTTTTAATATTTACGTAAATGGCTAAAATTTGGTTTATTCTAACTCGGTATAGGAGTACGTAACGTTTCGCAAAGCCTATCTGCCAAATATTTGATCAAATGTTCCGCAATCGGTGCTAATCAAACATAGTTTTGTCAATATTGGAGTTAGCAACGTATGACTCGAGAATGCGCTGAAGGTTACATACTCATTAGAAGCATTTCTACTGAATCTTGAGTTACAAATTCGACGATTGATGCTGTTGACAGACGACCCAATTCAGTTGCTAACTGGCGCTAATTGAGTTGTACGTATATCTCAACTATCTACAATGTACTTGTACATTGGAACTGAAAAAAGTGCTATGCTATCCATTTTAACAACTAAGAAAGGACTTTTAAACCATTTTAATGTAGAAAATATATTTTTAATCGATGCAAATCGGATTTTCACATCTGATTATCTAAAAACTAATATTTTATTATAGTGATTCACATCAGATTGAGACAAAAGTTTTAATAATTAATTTGTCAAAGTAATAAATCTTGTCATAAGGTGGTGTAATCTAAAAGATAATAACAATTTGTTGAATTATGATGCACTCATAATTCAACAAATTGTTATATTCGCCCACTTAAGGCGAATTTTGAGACGGTCATATAGTAAACCCGTACTTGAAAACTAAGTTGGGACATCTGTTAACATCATTAATTTAACTGTTACTTCTACTACCTATATGAATCTATAATTTCAGCCAGTAGGAAATGTAAGAAAGGAAAAAAAGAAAATATAAAATGCGTACAAGAACGTAGATTTCATGCCACTAGTCTTTGAGTAAAACGCCTAATATTACTTGAGTATGAAGCCTAATTATTAAGTAAGGCATTCAGTTAATACTGCATACATAACGCTATAATTGCATATAGTTTATATGCACTGCTAGGTAAGTATCGGGAATACATGGTGTGGTTTAGCAAGTATACAGTTCTGGACCGAACTACGTGAAAAATCTTTCCAAAGCGTACTGAAAATTTCAGTTTTTAAATCAAGGACTATCAAGGTTTTTTAGAATTTTAAGGACTAAACTTCGGTTTAAAGATATTTGTTTCTAAAAAAGAAAAACACACTCTCACTCACTAAACTTCACTTACTTATTAACATTATGATTACAGTCTCGGTTAAGGGGCCTGTGAACTACAATGTCTCCATTCATTCAAAATAACAAATCATTAGTAATTCGTGCATGTTTGGATCATGTTCTGGTGTTATTCGGATTCATATAGTAATAATCTATGCTCCTGGCCATATTTGGTTTGGAAATACTCCTTTAAAACGAAATAATAATCAATTTTGATCAAACATTTTTTTATAACTTTGGTCGAGTTCCGTAATACCAAAAATTATGAATGAAATCTTGTAACTTTCTTTATTAACTGGTGTTTTTCTTTAGTTGGACAATAAAAACTGTGCTCCTGAACTAATGCGACGTGAGATAGTGTTGTTTTTATTATAAAACAAATAAGTAGAAAACATAAAAATAAGACATAAAAATAAGCAAAACTAAATTCGTTTACATTTTCGTTTAACAAAAGTATTTCGGAACCAAATATGGCCAGGAGCATAGATATTATTACTATACAAACCCGAATAACACCACAACATGATCGAAAATTGCACGAATCACAAATGATTTTGGTATTACGTTTGTATGGGAGGCACCGTGGGTCAGATGACTCTTAATAATACCAGCTAATGCATAGCTGTTTTGGTGGTGTTCCGGTCCAAAAATAAATGGACGACTGATGGACCCATTTAAGATTAACGATCAATCTGAGGAATGGAATGAGGGCTTACAGAGAGAAAGATTGTGGCGCACATTGTTCGTAAGTGTCGTAACTGTATGCTCGCTAAACACAGGGGGTGGGGGGAAGCGGGGTGAGGCAGCGGGCGATGCCGGCAGCGGATTTACCTCGAACTGCGGCCACGCCATGGCCATGTTGACTCCGTGGTTGTTCGCCCACCACTTGAGGTCCTTCTGGTGGTCGGCGTTGTTTATCGTGTGGTGGAATTCTTCGTATATCTGTGGTAATCTGGAATTTACAAGCGTTCCTCATAAATTTAATATCATAACGATAAGACCATTAGTCGGAATATCGACGGATCTTAAGACCACGGTCAATGGTCATGTTTTGTTAAAAACCATTATCTGCATTACTTTGCATAATTATGTTCTTAATCGAGTAAGTTAGGATGTCCAACGGGAATTGGGTAGGGCATGTTTGCAGGACTTCAGGCCGCTGGACTCGTCCCGTATTTGAATCGAAACCACGCACCGCTCGCAGAAGCGTCGACAGGCAACCAAAATGTTGATTGTTGGCAAACTCTTGGGGAAGTCTTCAACGAGATTGGCCTAACAACGGAAATGGGGTATCTACTATATAAAAATAAGTCGGGTTTTCCTTCCTGACGCTATAACTCCAGAACGCACGAACCGATTTCCACGGTTTTGCATTCGTTGGAAAGGTCTCGGGCTCCGTGAGGTTTATAGCAAGGAAAATTCGGGAAAAATTTCAACAAAAAAGCGGGAAAATCTTTTTAGCGGGAAAGCCATCAGGTGGCGAAACGGAGTTCGCCGGGTTTGCTAGTGCTATATATAAAGAAGCCTACGTCCAACAATGGATTAAACTTAAAGGCTCCTGAAAAAAGTTAGAAAACAATGTCTATTTAACTTTATGACTGTCCGAGTGCCTATGAAATTCGCCACGGTTTAAGGTTTTCAATGGATGTGTAAGTTTCAAGAATGTCGCCATAAACCTCGATTTCATAGGTAATCCTTCCAAGAAATTGCGGGTTACGGTTTGACAAAAGCAACGGCACTCACGTGGGCTCCTTGCTGATGTCGAGGCACTTGTGGAAGCTGAACAGCACCTCCTTGAAGAAGGTCAGCCTCTGCGCCTCCATCTGCTGGCAGCGGTCGAACACGCTCGTCATGTCCTCGATATAGCGAGGGTTGTACGCCGTGATCTCCGCCAGCGCTGCCTGGTACTTGTCGCGGCTCTTGGCGACGTCCTCGCGGCACTTCGACACCCGCTCCGCCATTTTCTTTATCTGTAAAAGATTAAATGTCGTGTTATACTCTGCAGGTATGAATTGTTCACAGCTTCTATTACTTTAACGCTAACTAAAAAGTAAAAAACATTCAGCCATTTTTGATTAGCTTATTTTACATTTCTTACAAAGATAGCTGAAATCTTTAATATTTTGTGCATTTTATCGTTATAAAAACTTATAGAAAGAATGTGATTGAGGACTCGATAAATAGTGAACTTTAAATGTCGTTTCTTTGTTATTTCAGGTGAGATAGAAGTGTAATTGTCGTAACTTGATAATAACTTGATAATTGTAAATATTTGTTAAATAAAACAAATCTTTGTTATTTCAGAGAAACAATTTGTTGTTTGTTTTTGGAGATCCTCAATGTCTTATATAGATACACGCAAATTTTAGCAAAAGTTTATGATACTCTCAATGAACAACACGATAATTTTGTTGTAAATCGTGAATTTGAGGTATCAATGGGCGGCACATACGGGCACATAGCTCGTAGAACCGACGAACCGGACGTTTGGAACTCAAAGAGCTGGAATGGCGAACCTTCACCGCGAAGCGCAGTATTGGAAGACCAGCAATAACTTAAGTAAGTCGCGGGGAGCCACTGGATCCAAGCGGTTTGTAAATCCTAACAGGAGACCTATGTCTGGTATTGGACTGTCCAACGGCTAAAATGAACACTTGGTATCACACAATGCAATATGCGATTTTAATAAAATCTTGTGGTTCATTGCTTGAACTCTACTTGCCACGTAGGTGGCAAAAAGGGTAGGCACCTGGCTAGGAAATAAAGCAATTACGCCTCAGACGAGGGGCGACAGAGCAGCTTCGACGCCCGACCGAGCAAATTAAGTTACACGCTTAACAAGTTTAATGGGTACGGGGCGCTTGTTTCGTTCTGATCTCACGTTCGTATGTAGAGATTTTTTTACGATTGATAGATATTCTCTTGAAGGCACCCAGATTGTACTCTTGGCTGGGAACACGGAATCTGGAAAGGTATTCCACACTTTAGCGGTTCGTATCAGAAACGTGGAAGAAAAACCACAATAGGATGCCATGTCTCTCGGCGTCTTGCGGTTCTGTGGTAGAAAGCTGAAGGAGGTACAAGGTTGTGGGTTCCTGAGCACACTCTCCAAAATATATCCTGTAAAAACAAGCAACACTACGTCGGAACGATTCAGAATTAAGTTCATTAACATTAAAGACTGTTTGTCCACCACCGCATCCGTCAACGAGTCACCGAGAACGTTATAGTCGTCGGAGATACGTCATTTACGGCTAAGATCAATATGACGTGACGGACGCGTATATATAGTAAACATGGCAGTGGGACAAACGGCTTTAGTTCGTAATATCACGATAGCCAATAGTGGCAGTCTAGTCAAACATTTTACCATGTTTAAGGGTTCTATACCAAAATGGTAAAAATGGAACCCTTATGGTGAGACTTTCTGTTGTCTGTCACAACTCACACTCGATTAATTCAGTAACTATTAAAGCTATCGACCTATATATTTTTATTTTTTTATTATTATATACTTAACTCCAAATTTTTATGTTTTCATTATAGAATAGAATAGAATAGAATAGAATAGAAAATCTTTATTTGTCAACACAACACATATGGAAATACTTAACCTAAAAATATCTTAACCTATAAAACTTAACGATAATAATATTATGATATAAGTAGGTAGATCCTAAATGTGTCGTGCCAACAAAAAGGTCCTGACTCAGCTTCTTGTTGTGGGTACCAACGTATCCACAACGCTGATATTCTGTCAGTTACCTGCTGAGGGAAGCGGCCTTAAATAATGTAGCTGCTTAATAATAATAATAATTTATATTTTTAGAAATAGAGAATGGAAAAGCTTATAATTTTAATTGGAAAAAATAACTTTAACGTATATATATATATATATAAATAGATGTATAGGTAGGTATAAAATAATAATAATATTGTAAAGCCACAAATTAAGTTTGGGTCTTTTGAATATTAAGTAAGTACGTACGATATAATTTTTTGAAAACCAATTTTGACTTGGCCGCACGAATGGGTGGAGGTATGTTGTTCCAGCATTTCGTGGCGAGATATTTAAAACTACCACGAAATGCTGCAGATCTGTGTCGTGGCATAGATAACGGAGGTGTTAACGTTCTACTTCGATGTGAATCCCGCCATATCAATTTTTCATACAAATATGACGGTTGCTTTGTTTCGATTATGCCGAACATTAGAGTGCCAACTAACAGATTGTATCTATTCTTCATATTCAGTAGGTTATGCTCATTAAGGTAGGGTGTTACGTGGGTTCTCGGTGGAATTCTGAAACAAAATCTGGCACATGCATTTTGTATGCGCTGAATTAGACACCACGATTTACCTAAAAGGCACGGACCATAAACTGTAATACAGTAATTCAGTTTTGACAATATTAGCGTATCACAAAGTCTGATTCTAAGGTCAACACTGATATAAGGTCTGATTTTGTACAAAGCCTTCAGTCTGTAGAAGCAGTTTCGGGCTAGTTCCACGACATGGCTCTCGAACCGTAGACCCTCGTCCATACGAAGCCCAAGATTTCGAGCCTCATCCACATGTTCTATGTTAACGCCATCAACAGTTAATATAGGCTGTTGAGCAACAATGGTGTCAACGCGCTTCTTAGTACCCATAATCATAAATTTTGATTATCGCCTCGTACTTAAAGAAAGAGATCAATATATTATTTAATTGTATCTAATTACTAACCTTATTTTAAGAAATCATTGTAATTGTCAAATAAAGGCTATAAATAAATAAAAAATAAATAAATTAATTAAAACAACAAACGCGCCAAAAATATATAAAGATTTATTATTTGTATAGGACGCAGCTTTAACGAATTTAACTCCGGGTATATTATAATATCCGGTAATAATGTACGTTGCAGTTTCTACTTTTAAAACCCTGTCAAACATTTGCATAATGGAAATTTTCAGTCGGTAGCGTAGTTTAAATTTTCATTAACTCTACTCACTTGTTAAGAACTACTTAATTTTATTATTACACAAGCGCCTACATGCTACTTTCCTCAATAAAATAGTTTTGAATATTCAAAAGATGCCATTAGACATAGTTGTGGAACTTGGAAGTCGTTACGTTAAATATGCAAAGAGATAAAACTCGCGTAGATTTCCCTCGGGCATAAATTCATTACCGCTTCTACAAATACGAGTACAGTTGATCCTTTGGAAACTATTTTACCCTCTTTCGAAGAAACTTGTAGATCATAATCTATACACATCTTATATCTTTAAACGCGCAATTCTTGTACAAATTTGACGACCTCCGTGGTTGAGTGGTTAGCGTGCCGGTTTTCAAGGCGCCGCCATCTCTGAGGTTCCGGGTTCGATCCCCGGTCGGGGCAATGTACAAAAATAAGTTTTCTACATTGTCTCGGGTCTGGGTGTTGTGGTACCTTCGTTGTTTTTGATTTCCTTAACACAAGTGCATAAGCTACTTACAAAGGGATCGGAGCAATGTACCTATGTGATGTTGTCCACTATTTATTTATTTATTATTATTATTATTATTAAATAATTTATATGTAGGTTATAATCTGGATCTCGGAAACGACTCTAACCATTTTCATGAAATTTATTTAGTATACAGGATGTTTCTGGGGCGATAAATACTCGTACTCTATAGCTAGGATTCATTTTTTGAAAATGTTGATCTAAAAACTTTTAACTATCTAACTATCATGGTTCATGAAATACAGACTGATGACAGGCCGTCAACGGACGGTTGGTTCTTAGTATATCTATTATAGGGGTCCTTTTATTCTTTTAGGTATGGAACCCTAAAAATACATCGACGCCATTGAAATATAATTTTAAATTAATATTGAACTGTATTTTAACCTACGGATTTACCCTAATTATTAGTGCCGCATACTTTTCTCAAGGTAACTTGAAAACTTCAACTCGGCATTAAGCTGCACTGAAACTTGGTTGCAAGGTAAGTTAAAGTTCCCAACTTGAAAGTCTGATAGTTCGAACGGTTCTAGCTGTGCAAAGTTCTACGGAGTACTTACTACTTACCAGCTAACTTTCTTTTTATTACCATTATTATAGCGAAATACAAACCGTAGTATTTACGAGCGATCTAAGTAAAAAAAACTAAAAAATATATTTGTAAGTTTTTTTTTCTTACCAGTAGTATTCTCTGTGGAAAGCATAGAATATTTAGTTATATTTTAATAAAATAAATATCGAATCCATCTCCTACAATAATATTTATTATAAGGAGGTTTTAAGTATACCTATTCCAATATATATAGAGTGCAATTCCTTAATCCGATCCTGTCAAAAAAGACTATAATATTTATTAGTACCTATAAGTTTATTATTATAAGGCTAAATTCAAATTGTACTTAAAATATTCGACTGCAATCTCAACTTATTACTTAAGTAAGTGATGATGTTGCCAAAGATGATATCGTACTAACTTAAAAGTGTTGTCAACCGGTTAGACCAACATATGCCTAGTAAACCCAACGTACTATCGTTGAAAAGCTGAATTGTGTCATTGAAAAATTGCGCTTCAGTTGTGGGCAAAGGTACGAAGTTATGCAATATACCTTGAAGTGGTAACCGGTCTCGCTTAATTAAGCTTTTCATTTAGTAAAGAGATGAAAAGAAAATACAGATATTTTTTTATATCAGGGGTCTGATTGCGTAAGAGAAACGTATTCATCGTTATCGTAATCTGCCCTGCGTTTAGTTGACGCAAATCAGGAACCCAATCAGCGGGTAGAATTAGTCAACGATTACGATAACGTTGAATACGTCTTTCTTAGCGAATCTAGATAATCTGCAAAATAAAAAATATTTATTTCGCATGTTTTAGAATGTTTTATTTTGCACAGTCTGAGAAGAAAGTTACGAGACTGCAACGATTGTTATTCCATGCGTTTCCCTAATGTTTAAGGACAAACAAAAGCGATGTCATAGGGATTTTGGTGTTCACTTGCTAGACAAGCCCTGAGGCGAAACGCGCTAGACGAAGATGAGTGACGCTTCAAAAGAGCCTAGGGGACGCAGACTTTGCGTGCGTAGATACTAATTATAGATGCTACGATGTAGAAACTAGAATCACCATGTAGATATGTTTTACGTCCTATCATGCGTAAGAAAATATGGTCTTGTACCTACTAATATTTCGCTCATATAAGTTAACTTTGGATTTTATTTCTTTTTACAAGGTTCAGTACCCAAAGGGTAAAATCGGGATCTTATTATAATAACACTTCGCTGACCGTTTATTATGACGGTATGTCCGTTTTTACCCTTTGGTTGCGGAATCCTAAAGAAAAGAACAGACGGCCGCACACGTGGCTAGCTATTATACCTGCCTACTATTTCTTGTACTCCGGGTGTGTAATTCGCATTGTTATACTGACCTACAAACGTAGGGAGGAAATAGAGTGCCTTCCGTGCGGACTGGCGACGCGACGCGACGGTTTTCGCGACAACTGCATACAGTCCGACAAGGCTCTCTTGGCACTTGAATGACATTGTCAGGAGGGCGTTGTTTTAGATTAGAACATAGGCAGCCAGAAAATAAAATCTCCTCAATTTTACTTCAATTTTAGTTGTTTTAGTTAATATTAAGTAAAAACAACAACATACAATAGCGATATACCGACAGAGCGAACTATCAAACAGTATCACAAGATAGCGGCGTTAGTTTCGATTTTGGCCACACGCCAAGATAGCCTTGTCGCACTGTAGATATACTCGTAATGCAGAACACACGTTCGAGAGGGCTTCTGGTAATTTACCAGCGGACCTGTTTCACTCTTGCGACCTTCTATTTTAACCCCTTCCTTACATTGGGGTTGAATATTCTTAGTAGATGGTTGTGTCAAACTACAGGTTCAGGCAATTCACACGTTTTCACATACTGAGAAATGTGAATCAAGAAATAAAATAAAAATAAGTAATTAAAAAATTAAAAAACACGACTGCCCTGTTATAAACCGAATTAAAAAGTAAGAAACAAGTTATTCTAGTTGATCAGATAAATTCATATGGTAGTCGGGGGACCTCTTAGAATAGGTGTTCCTCAGAACAGAGACAAAAAATATAGCCTATGTTACTCGGAAGGATCTAAGGATTCTAACGATACCCCATATGTCCAAATCTGTTCAGCCGTTCAGAAGTTATGGTGGAATAAAGAAACATCACATACATACATACATACATGAACCCAAAAAACTTTAAACTCCTTTTTTGGGCAGTCGTGTGATAAAAAATTACACTCGAAAAATTTATTAATACGGTTAATTCGAGAAGAAGTGTTCAAGTAAATCATGTCCCCTGTTACGAATGGTCAATGCTAAGTGGCAACTGCTCGGTGGTCATAAACAGTTCTCCACCACGATGACTCTGCCAAACGTGAACAAACGAGGCAATTTCTTTGGACGTAAAGAAACACCGAGTCAAATGAGTGGACATTTTTTTCTTTTATTCAGATTAATTTACCGTGACAAGGCCAGTCCGATGCTTTCTTAAAAAAAAGAAAAATACTGACATGTTTGCTAACAATTTATAAAGACGCTGTAAATACTGTAGGTAAATTTTTATCAAATATGAGTCAGTTTCAAAAAATGTTTGTCTTTCATTGGAACTTGTAGATATTCCATCCCAGTGAAAATATTTTTGTTGACTTTTCGTAAGTGCAACTTAATAAAGCAGCAATGTACTACAAATCACAGGCGGACGAGCTCGGGGGCTATCATTTAGTGAAGCCCCCCAAAGCATCAAATCGGTTGACGGTTTATCCACTAATCCTGTACGTAAATATGGGGTCTTCATGGGAATCCCGCGTCTATTAGGAGCATAGCTTCACCACCACTTTAATCCCCCAGATCGTGTCAGAAAAACGTTTTCATCGTTTACAAATTAAGAAGAATTCGCTAATAAATAAGTTTTAGCATGACCTGATGAGGTCTAGGATGGACAAATTGCTAGGAAAAAGGGTTGCCTAGAAAATACCTATTCACACGTTAAGGCACAGCAAAGTTTCTAACCGGGAATCAAAGTTGGGACATAATATAATAATTTATATATGCAACAAATGTTATACTTGCGCCAACGTGGTTTAAAACGCTTCTCCCAACAAGAATGATAAAGCTCTCGACCCAAATTTCAGGCGAGCGCTTGGATACTCACAAAATATAATCCACAAGAACGTATACACAAAAATACATCATACCACCCATCTACAGTGCTGTACCTACTTAATCCTACCTTTTCTTTTAATATTGCTTTCTGTCTTTTTTCCCCTTGGCTCCCATGAATCCCAAAGTATCTTATAGTATTCAATTTATTTTTTGCATTGTATTTTACGATTTTTCGACAATGAAGCACAGACAATATTAAAAATAATTGAACCGCGCCTGCTTTTGGGTTATTATGTAGGACTCTTATAGGGTAGGATAGGTTAGGATAGGAGAGACTCTTCGTTATCCCTTGTATACACCAAAAAAGAAAGTGTGTGGAAGAATATGTGAATACTTCAGATAAAAATTATTTTAGGATACTCTTAAAATGTATGTGTATGTCTACGAGCAACAACCTTTCCACTAAGCCGTACCCCCGTAGGTTTAGCACGTAAGCGCTCTCTTGACAAGGGCGCGATAAATGATAAGACACGTGCCCGACTCCTCGTAGGCGGCTATATGCTCGTAGCCAACTTCATACTGTAAACAATGCGTTGAAACTTGAAAGTCGATATACGACATGTCAGGGCAAGTGGATCAAACCCTCGTTTTAAGATGTCATCTTGAAATATTACATTGAAGCAGGAGTTACTTCTCCAATCAATACACTGTAAAAGTATTTGGTTATCGATACCTACTCCCGAAATATCGGATGCACATAAATCTTCCACAAACTTTATCTCAACATCACCTCATATTGTGAAGTGGCTTAAGCGTCGGGACCTCAGACTACATTGTCGGGACAAAACATACGTAGAGAAAACGTTTTTGGAAGATTTTTGTGATATTGTTTGGTGTCGTATGGATTTATACGAATTAGATACCATATTGCGGTAATTATTTATTGCATGTACTTAAAGAATGAATCAACGATATGAATTTGATAATATTTCAATAAAGATATCATTAACACTTCGTTCTGACTGTACTTGCGTTTTCTCGAGTTTCGCCTTAATCTACTTTAGCACCGATGGTCTCTGAACCTACTTGCGAATGAAATAATAAAACATGATCATGGCGGCCCGCTGTCGGCTGTCACGCCTAACTGCGCCCGTATTCTGTATCTCGGTGCCTATCAAAGAATGATAGCCACTGGCATATGTTTTTTATCCATTGAAAGTTTGCTATGAAATAAAAATAACATTTCCTTAGCAAAACTTCAATGGATGAAAAACATTTGTTAGTGGCTATCATTCTTTGATAGGCACCGAGTTACAGAATAGGGCTACTGATCGCGTCAGCTGTCACACAGAACGAGATCGTGTCAGGCGTGACAGGCTCTATCGCGGAGTTATGCCATAGATTTAAATCGCTAGATGAGCCCTAAGCCTACTTTGCGCACATCGAAAATGTCCAGAAACATGCTGCTGCGTGAGTGCTGTTAGCATGTTGTAGTGTGCGATTATGTGACAGAGAACGCTACTGCTAATTTCGTTTAAGAGTAAATGAGACATAATGAGTTAAGTCGCTGTGTGTGTAAAATGATAAAGTGTCGCACACAAGACAAAAACGTAGACGTTTTAGGTGAGGTAGGGCTCATCTAGCGATTTAAATCTTTGAGTTATGCGGATTATTTGATTTGCCGATGCCTCGGTAATAACAGACCACAGTGAAATACCATCACCTTCGATTCCACTGCAGTACGGTACGGAGAAATTACCAACTGCTATTTATATTACTAGTAGGTACCTACTAGTGGTACACATACAAGTTATTCTGCCATGATGCAGTTACGTATTTTACTGGCATGTTTCGGTGACTTAAGAACTCAGGCTGAGCGCAATGCAATGCGTCGCATGATATTGCAACGCAAAGCCAATGGGATGATGGGATCTGCATCTGATATGGGTTGGCGAAGGGCTTATCGTTTAACATAAGGAGAACGTATAACCCGTTTCATCATTACTTTTTATATGAAAAAAGATAACAATCCTCATAAGCCTATCAATATCTCATGTCAAACTGACCAGGAGCGCAGAGATGGACAGAGCTTCGATGTGCTGTCCTTCTCGCTTCTAAGCTTCTCGAATCTCGAGTGCGAGTTAACAGGCTGCGATTAACAACATCTAGTTTAAAGGTAGAGTCGAAGACGAAAGTCGTTAACTTAACGATCGTTATTTGTTACAAGGCAACATCCCCCTCTTTTATTTCGATTCAACCCAATTATTGTGCTGAGCCAAAACAATAGGATATTGTTTAATAAAGTGGCTTGTACATCTCGGGTCTGGAGTCTTATATTAGTAAGCGCAGACGCCTTTAATACTGACATTACTAATTTAGCAAAAACGTGTCAATAGTCTGGTCTGAATGCGCGTAGTCTAGTAGTTATAGTTGTCGTGAATACGTGTTCGCTGGCGGCTGAGGTGGCGGCGATTGCGTCTCATACTACGTGATCAAACGTGTGGGAATGTCTTTACGGGCGGCGGAGAGACCAAGCTACAGAGCGAAGTGGGACATGGGAATCCATCGAATTAAATGACATAAGGCTTCAGTGGGAAATTATATCATCGAAATTGAGGGGGAGAATGTTCCCACGCAAACGTTCTTACAGAAAAGAAAAACATCTAAAATCAATTTTGTTATAATCATACCAAAATTGATTTCTGGTGATGGTCGCGGTGATATTATATAGTCGTAACTTGTTGTGCTATTTGTTACTTGTTAACGCCAGAACTACAGAACCAATTTCAAAGAAATAAAGAAGAATTGTGTGGAACCGAAATTCACACGAGCGGAACCGCGGCTTAAACATCGTAGGTACATACAATGTTACTAGACAATCTATATATCCTATACCTTTAAACGAGCAATTCTTGTATATATATTTCTATATAATCTGGATCTCGGAAACGGCTCGAACGATTTTCATGAAATTTAGTATACAGGTGGTTTTGGGGGCGATACATCGATCTAGCTAGGATTTATTTTTAGAAAATGTCGAATTTACAAAAAAAAAAATAAAAATATGACTACTGCTGCCATCAAAAATTTTCATGAAATTTAGTATACAGGGGGTTTTGGGGGCGATAAATCGATCTAGCTAGGATTAATTTTTAGAAAATGTCGAATTTACCAAAAAAAATAAAAATATGACTACTGCTGCTATCAAAAAATTCAAACCAGCTCGAAGTTTTCGGCCAGAGCCGCGGCCTACAACCTTCAGAACTCCACAGATTAAATATAATAGTAACCAAACCCACACCAATTTCGATCCAGCCTTCTTTTAATGTAGTTATGACAATTGTCTGAATTGAAAAGAGATCCATCTCTCAAATATAAAAGCCATGGAGTCACCAACAAAGCATGTGTGCACGCATGTAATTGCCTAATTACATGTGTGCCGCACAATGCCAACCCGGGTGCCGGGGTCATCTGTCTCGCTTCTTCCCGCGAGAACAGACAAGGACGGCCGCGGAGGCGTTATGCAATAATTGTACTTAGTGTTAGCATTGCGTGATGAAGTGTGATTTGTATCTCATTATAAGATTTGCTTTCTCAACTCGGATAAAAAAAATCGTTGTTTTTAGTTTGGATTTATTTCTGAGTGTTTAGATTTTATATGAACGAGCTATTCCGGCAGACCGCAGACGTCGTGTTGTCTTTACGAATAAGGGATTTAGGTATTTACAAATCAATCATACCAAGCCACCAGAGATTCCCTACTTATACATTATTTTAACTCAATTGTAATGTTTTAACGAAGACCTCTGTTTTCTTCGGGTTTATTTAGGTTTGTGGTGGCCACTAAACATTATATTTGCTTAGAGATAAGATTTTCCCATATACCTATTTCCAATGGCGTGCAAAGATTGACAAACTGCACTAAGCGAAGATATTATCGTCAAACCCTGTGAAGGTGAAGGGTCAATCTGAGAGGAGGCCCGTAGCCATTTTAACAAGAGGGCCAAAAAAAGGGTTGGGACGAAAATAGCTCTCGGAGTACTGAATTAATTGCACTCAAAACAAGCTTCTAATTAAAATTTCTCTAAGCGAATAGAGCGTGAATAAAGGGAAGATTTCCTTTTACAAATAAAAATACCCTCGACCCTTCCGAACAGTACTTACGAATGTTACGGACGGGTGAACAAAAGAGCGAACAGGATATACCTAGGCGATCATATTTATCCATTTAACTAGCATAATAAATAAATATTTTTCTTTGCACATTCATCCCCTAATTTGTCATTTTTATGTCATATCCTAGATAAAGATCTAGACTCCTGGGAAATACGAGCATCTATCCTTCCTATATGTAACTTTCACCTCCTACTGATTAGTATCGGATAACCTAAACGTGAGTTAAGACATTTTCTTACTTTTGTTTTATGGTTATTGTGATAGGCTTGCGCTTGACTACAATCTTGCCTGATGGAAAGCAATGATGAAGGTCTAGGGGTGAAGCGCGTTTGCCCAGAAAACGCCTATTCACTCTTGAAGGCGCCAAGATTACACTTAACTGGGAACACGGAAACTGGAAGAGTGTCCCACACCTCATATTAAGTCACATAGACAAAACTTGCTAATAGCTATCCAACACTTATTATCAGAAGGTGGTGAGACTGAATGAAAAACAGCAAAAATCTACTGAACAATGATATAAATACACTTTTCGTTACGGGAGAATTTTTCTTGTTGGTGTGTACATTGGGAGGTAGTTAGGTACCTACCCAACTGGCAACGTCAGAAAACTTGGTCCCAATATAATTAAGTTAACGTGAACTCAACGGGTCTGCCCGCGAAATTCAAAATTTTCATGGTTTTTTGCAATTTGTACGCTAATTAGACATGATAGGCTTATGGCAATCAATTTGCGAGAATGGCAGTATCATCTTTACATGATTATATCAAAATAATTGCATAAAAATGTGTATCCTAGGATATTAGTCCGAGTATCGAGTTTTATGTGAGTAACTCGCAAATCTCGGACTAATTTCATTAACTCGACACTTTCGAGCAGAGATTTTTATATAAACACGTGAAGAAGATATTGGGATTATCGCAATTTGACAGCCATAAGCCTATTATGTCTTATTAGCTTAAAAATCGCGAAAAACCACGAAAAATTTGAATTTCGCGGGCACATCCGTGGTGTGCTCCTTAAGTTTGATCGTTCGCCTACGCTTCGGAGACCATTTCAGTCGATCAAAGCGAATTGCCAGTTTACCGAGGTAAGAGTTCTCCTATATCTACCTACTTATATGTACCTAACATGTTGCATATATAATATGAATAACATGCTCCGCTTCCTTTGATTTTGAATATAATTATGAGAGAAACCCGTGTCCAGCATAGGGCTGAGGGACTTAAAAATAAGTTGATGATGATAATCTTTAGTTACTGTTAAGAGATGGTCTCAGACCTTCATTTTCCTAATCAACATTTTAAATTTTTCGAATGACGAAAAGCAAAACATCGTATTGTTGAGGTAAATAAAACTTTCAAGTTAAAAACAGAAAATCAGCATTGAACAGTTCTTGCGCAGAGTTCTTCTTTTCGTGAGAACTTGATTAATTATCGTGTTATAGTTGCCGAAAAGTCAAAAACATAATCTGGGTGTGTTAGTGGGCGGTGCATTTCCTTCATTAGAAATTGGTCACAGTTTAGAAGACAGTTGGACGAAAGTTTGAAGAAGATGAGTCGAGAAGGAGAAGAAATTTATTCCCTTCTCGACACATCTTCTCCTTAAAGATCTTAACTAGGCAGTCAAAATTTTAAATAACTTTGGGGTAGCCCCTTTGATGTTAAAGGGCGGCATTTGAGTTGCAACACAAATATTATTTTGAGTAGGTAAGCTAATTTTATAAATATTTATGCTTGAAATACCACCGCAGCTTCATAGCACTAGCAGAATAATAAAAAAAAATGGAACGCTAGATGAGTCAAGGATACTGTATCGTTACTATAAAACTATAACGTAAATAAGGTTCACATTTGCTTGCGCGCACAAAGATCATCGTAGAAGCAATTACGTTAATGCTAAATGGTGTTTAATTATGGAAATTTCGACCGTAATTCCTTTGGAACAACGACGCTCTATGGGGGTCAGGGGCGGAGCGTGATTATGGTTATTTTTTTTTTCTTATAAATGTCTATTGTATATTTCTATAATGGATTTAAATGTACAACTACTTATTTAGAGAATGAATAATAGAAAGGAAAATATGGATATTCTAAAGTTTCGCATTTATTAACGTTAAAGTTTGAATGGGACAGATATATACGAGTATAGCAATCCCCCCCCGATGGATTCCAATCTTGTCGCGATGGGGGGGCTCAGTAGCCGTGGTTGGGCCCCACGGTGAAGCCAAAAGGAATCCAGGAGGGGACGCTCGGAGTGGGCCTGGAGATGGGCCCGCTCTGGATGTGTCCAAGAGGGGTGCGGGGGACAGAGTTTTCTGTCTCCTGCAGCCAGGAGGGGTCGCGGGAGGAGAGGCGTGTCGGTGTGTCGTTGCCGCTCACCCTATCTCCCGCGACCAAACGGTGGCGCACCGTTAGATGCGTCGGCGGCGGGGCCGCAGGGGAAGAGGAGTGTCGGTGTGTCGTTGCCGTTCTCCCTGTCCTCTGCGACCGTTTGGTGGTTTGCGGCGGAGCCAAAGATCAGATCCGCCGCGGGGTATGGGAGGTCGATGCCTGCGAGGTGCAGGAGCAAGCTTCGCAGGTATCGGCTTACCCGTGCCCACGGCCCCTGGGTGGCGGTCCCGGGGGGGTCCGTCGCCTTACGGATGGGCGCCGAGAAGTTAAGGCCGGCTTAGGTGTTTCTGGCCGGCCTTGCTGTTGGAGGGGAGCTCCATGCTCCACCTCGTGGAGGGGCTGCGCAAGCGGCCGGGCACCGGCGGGTTCGCGGAGGTTTGCGCAAGCGTTCCCGTGTTCCCGTCATGCGGTGCGAGGAGGAAACACCGTGGGGTTTAGCCGACGATAAAAAAAAAAAAAAAAGAAGATATATATAGCAATAGCGAGGAATCAGAGAAAGAGACAAACGTAAAGTGGTATCTATCTGGTCCTTCGCTATGGCTTTATCTGTTTCACGTATCAAAAAGAAAATAAACGAATGGACAAAGTATAACTTGTAGGAAATAAAAGTAGACGGTCCAAAACATTAACAAATCTACTGTGTAGTAGGTAAATTTTATACAGAATACAATATTTACACAGGGAAGTGTTAAAGTCGTTGATACAGCTGTAGGCGTAGTGACGTATGCGCCAGAAGTGCTTTATTTTCGGAAATCATCCAGATTAACTCGATGTAGCAGAAATAGTTCAGGAATACATATCGGCTTTCTTTATAAGACTTACAAAAATAATATCGGATTTCAATATGGGCGTCATTACTAAGTTAGCAAGGAAAATAATTCATAAGCAGCCAGGCTTTAATACCTATAGCGATCTAAACAAATAATAATAAAAACAAAGTAACACTATTATAGTTTTTTAGGGTTCCGTACCTATCCGATTCCGAATGCAAAGATAGATAAATATTTGGTTGGGGAAAAAGTCTTTTCGCATTATAATATATGTATGAACTTGTAATAAAATCTATTTGGCTATTTGTATCTGATAATCCAAATTCAAATTAGGAAAATGTGTGATTTTCATTTGTTTTTCGTACCGTCAAGATGAGTGAATCTGATGAAGAAATTCGATACATTTTAAAATTTTACTACAAAAAAGGTAAATATGAAACGTAAGCCGCGAAAATTATGAACCTCGTGCAGTGTCTATGAGAGTAGCACAAATTTGGTTTAAGCGTTTTCAATCTGAAAATTTTGATGTCAAAGATGCACGTCGCTCTGGTTGCCCATGCACACCTGTACTCACCGACATATATTGTACCCATAGTACAATATATTATGTCGTTGCCTGTACTCACAGGAGTCAAAGAGTCAATTTATGCCGTTTAAATTTTGTATATTTGACTGCTTAAATAAAATAGCTATTCAACACGGAAACGCAGAATTAGGCAACCATAAGATAAACAAACAGCCATTCATCTCACGTCACGAGCTTAACTAAAAATCGGAATCGGATTCTACTTCACGCAATTCAGTAATCCTGTGCTAACATAGATGCAATAGATGTATCTTATGATGTTCCGGAGATCCGTTACCGTATCGGTATCCGCGGTTATCCGCAGAAAAAATAATATATGAATATCCGTCACTTTTCTCGCGGATCTTTTACGGATCTTTAAGACGAATGGTAAAGCAAAATGCGTTTTTAGACGTCTTTTAGGCGATGTTTTTCAGCTAAATTACAGATTAGAGAACTACAGCAATTTTGTGTTATTATAAAGCGTATCTTGAAGTATCTTGTTGTGTTCGATATTTTTGGTGATCTTTACTCACTAATCAGAAAATACAATTTAGAAAGTGCTATGACTTGCGTAAGATGAATATCTTAAGATGGATTTTTTTTTCGTTTGGCTAATCCGTTTATCATGAATCTTTGCATACATGTTTCTTTATTTTGTATCTTGTTATCCAAGTTCCATTTGTGACAAACAGTATTGCAAAATAGAAGTTATATCATAAAAGCTCTTTGGTGCCTACTGTAAATCAAACTCCACTAATAAAGTATTTGCTCACAAAATTAATCAGGCGTTTAGTTACGGATGCAACGTTGCCAGTTCGGCGCAACTCATGCCGCGTTGCCGTTCCGCGCACAGGCATTTTGGCAGTGCGCGCGTGTGTTATGATTTGACATCACAGAGTATTTTTTGTACATTTTGGTACCGTTGTACTGTGTACATGTCGATTGTTGTGTGACTAGGGTTCGATTTCGAAAAAAAGTGAAAAATATATTATTTCTTCTTTTGGTGAGCTGTGCAAATGTGAAATAAGGTGAAAACTAAAAATTTTATGTAAATAAAGAAATATTGTGTTCATGATTTTACGAGTTAAATTTACATATAAGTACTTTTGTTGGCAAACCGCAAACCTAACTTTGTTTTCGGCGGATTATTGTTATTAGCAAAAAAAGTATAATAGTTAGACGGTTGAATTTATTTTTCCTGTAAAATATACGTTAACTTCTATTGATCATATTTATTTCAGATTTTTCGAATGCTAAACTTCGGAGATAAGGGAAAGGGGGGAACGGTATTTTTTTCGACAGTTTGCCCAATAAATCAAAAACTATCAGGCATAAAAATGAATAAAAATTGGTTTTAGGATATACAAGTAACGCCCTTTCATATGATACCCCACTCAATATTGTTATCTCATTTTGAAATTTCGGCGACCCGGTTTTCCCCCCTTTTTAAAGAAAAATAAAAACAATTTTCAAATTTTTACGATTGCTATAACGTCGCGTCACTATTATCTATTACTATTCTAAATTTCAGATCGATAGCTTGAATAGTTACTGAAATAATCGAGTGTGACAGACGGACGGACGGACGGACGGACGGAGAAAGTCTCACCATAAGGGTTCCATTTTTACCAAATTGGTATGGAACCCTAAAAACGAACATGTCAAGAAATCTAATTGCCTTACCCCGACACCACGCAGGCTTGTTTGTCCTACCCCTAGAGTGTTTTTTTTTAAACCGGAGGCGCGGAGGGAGTGCATCCCCCGGGCGAGCCGGAGCGGCCGAGGCTGGTCGCCGAAGGCGGACCAGCACGCCGGGGCTGCGGAGATGAGTGTGGGTCATGGGTGCCTGTGCTTTGCTACGCAAGGGCGAAGAGGCTGCACTTCCCGCAGCGCCGGAGACGTCACAATTCCGAATTGGTCCCTATTTTAGAGCTATCTGTCAAAGTAATTATTTAAGTTATCATAATTAACCTCAAAATTTTTGAACTTTAAATATTTATTTCTCGAAAACTATTAAGATTCTACGGGTTTGGCTTGGGGGGATAGACCCCCCCACTCCACCCTCCCCTTTACCTCCCTCCCACCCCCCTCCGCTACGGGTCACCAACTAAAGACCACCCTGTTTTTTAATCAAAGTTTTGTAATATTTGCTTTTTTGTATAAATATAACCTAGCTAGATATATTTATCGCCCCCGAAACCACCCCCAGTCCAAATTTCATGAAATCGTTTGAGCCGTATTCAAGATACATATAATACGGGACATACATGTTATAGGGGTTAAACGGGGATAAAATAACGGGGATAAAATAAAAATAAGGTAGGTATTCTATGTATATTTATTTACAATTCGAAAAAAAATGTAGGTATTCTCTTCGTTATTACTCTGTCTGCCCAACTCGAATAAATCGCTAAATGCGCCATCTAGCGGTAAGACAACCGAATGCAGTTGCACGCTACATTGAACTACTAATCATAAATAGATGGCGGTAGCTCCGCGTCCAAATGCCCAAGGTCATTTGCTTGACCATTCGTCTTAACTAATTTTTTAAATAATTGACTGGCGATAAAATGCTGCATAATAACATAGATCCATATGATCTCAAGATCAAGTAGTATAATTTAAAAAATTACATAAAGATTATTTTTTACCCCTTATAAGTTATAACCAAAGCATATATCACTTCAAACATTTATTCTAGTAAGTAAACATACCAATAGCTAACCCAGTGTCACCTTAAACAAAATTAATACGCATGCCATTCAAGTCAAAACGTCGTGTCCTTCTGTTTCAAGGTCTGTCGCCAATACCGATTGAGTAAGAAAGTAAAGATCCGTATCCGGGTCCGAATCCGCGGATCTTGACACTAAATATTCATTTCCTAATCCGTATCCGCGGATATATACATTTTTGACGATCCGGCACATCATTCTATATTATAGAATCTATACAGACACGTCGTCAGTTAACTCGGCCGTGTATTGGGCGTCAGATGAGCGAGCGTTAGCACGGTCTGTCGCTTCGGTGCCCAGAGTGCTGATTGGCGAGAGGATTTAACGAACACTCTGCTCTCCCTAAAATAACTTAACCTAAATTGAAGCTACTTATCTTTAGAGGGCATTGAAACGTGTATGAATTTTTGAACCGGTCCTGTATAAAAGAAAAATAGCGGTCCTAATAAAACCCGCATGAATAAACTGGGCAATAATACAAACAGGAATTGTTTGAGAAAATGATTCAGAAATCAGTTCATGTCCGTAAAACATTTTATAATACCAAGTCGTATTTTAGAAGATCTGCATTCATACAGATTTTATACGGAGCTCGGAGCCACTATTTGAAAAGCAAATCCGAGGATTGTGAAAATTTGAAGGATCTAATTGATTTTAAACTTAAACTTGACTGCTATTGACTCTTGTTGGTATTTCCATCTTTTTCTGACTTTGACAATATTATAAGCATTTTTATCCTATACCTTTAAACGAGCAATTCTTGTATATATGTATATTTCTATATAATCTGGATCTCGGAAACGGCTGCACCGATTTTCATGAAATTTAGTATACAAGGGGTTTTGGGGGCGATAAATCGATCTAGCTAGGATTCATTTTTTTTAAATGTCGTATTTACCAATAAAAAAAATATAACTCTATACCTGACATCTATTGGCATAAAGTTAAACTATTACAGTAATTTCCTGCTGCCATCTATTGGTGAGTGGCTGTGATATTACCAAGCAAAGCTTGATCAACCAGGTATAATCATTTACTTCATATTTTTTCCCGATAGCTTGAAATCTGGGAAACTACATGACATCTATTAGCGAATAGTGAAACGAATTTTAATGACCGCGGCCGGCATTTGTTTTAACGAGAATAATATTATAATGCTAAAGGTAAAATATGACTTCTCCCGACATCTATTGGCGAGAAGTTATATTAATTTTTTTATTGAGTCAACGAACTGGGCGCGAAAATTCAAATTTTATTTAGTTTTCTGGTTTAGTGGGCTTATACATCCTAAGTTTATATAGTTTATACACAACATTTATGCATCTCATAGTTGTAATCAAAACTCTGCTCAACAATACTCATTTACCTCATATTGTTTCTCGATATATTGAAAACTAGGAAACAACGTGACATCTATTGGCCAATAGCAATACTATTATAATGGCCCAGGCATCCAACTGAATAAATATGACTTTTTCTGCTGACATCTATTGACGAGAAGTACTTAATACTAATTTTTTTTATGGAGTCAACGAATTGGGCGCGAAAATTCAAATTTTATTTAGTTTTTGCTAATAGTGGGCTAATAATTATACATCGTAAGTTTATGGCAACGAGTTTTGCGGGCACAACATTAAAAAGGGCAAGGTGGTATTCTCTCGTTCAAAGCTAGCTCCATTCGAAATAATGGGCCTTTGAAATTGGTTTTTAATCGTAGTTTCCCAATATCAAAATTATCGTGCCATCCACAGAGCAAGATAATCCATGGCACAATTGGCAGGGCACTCAGCCGTGATAGCTAGGGGGTACGGGTTCAAGTCCCGTTGGCAGCGATAATTTTAAACACTCGAAATAAAATAACTTTCGTAATTGGTTGATGTAATGTAAAAAATTAAGTATTAGTATAATATATAAATATTAAACTAATTACGAGTACACTCGTGATTTTTATTTAAGGAGCACACCACGGGTGTGCTCGCGAAATTCAAATTTTTTGTGGTTTTTCGCGATTTTTAACCTAATAAGAATAATAGGCTTATGGCAGTCAAATTGCGATAGTCCCAATATCTTCTTTACGTATTTATATAAAAATCTCTGCTCGAAAGTGTCGAGTTAAAGAAATTAGTCGGAGATTTGCGAGTTACTCACATAAAACTCGATACTCGGACTAATTTCCTAGAACATTTTTATGCAAAGATTTTGATATAATCATGCAAAGACGATACTGCCATTCTCACAAATGCGTAATTAGCGAACAAATTGCAAAAAAACAATGAAAATTTTGAATTTCGCTTTTTTTATTATTATGTCGATAAGATCGAAAAATATTTTTTCATATTTCATCATTACATTAGTACCTATGTTATTCATATTTAAATATAGTTTCTACTCCAAATTACAATTTACAAAAAAAACCGAGCGAAGCTCGGTCATCCAGGTACTTTAATTTAGTTTAGCTGTTCTTCTTTGCCAACCTGTTTATCATTATCGGTCCTATAGGTACGAGTATATTCCATCTTTAATCTTTCTTTCTTCTAAGGTTAACCTCTATTTTGCTCTCCATGAGTCTGAGTTATCCTTTATATACTTCTATCTAATATATTAGATTTTTACTCGCAGATCTTATCTAAAAATCTCGTAAGATTGTTTTATATGTTAAAGACTACTGCGAATAATATTTATCATTTGTTGCCGTTTCCTATATTTTGAATTGATTGCACATTTAATCCATCTATGAAGATAGCAATACTTCAGACTACCGTAAAATTCCATATGATAATATCTAAAGGTGCAGTGTGAAAATATCGATTAGGCCACGATATTAAAGTTGATAACACCCAGGTGTCTGAATCATAAATATGTGAGTAAGTCAGTGTGGCGCAGCGGCTGGGGAGCCGAGCGCCCCAGATTGTGGAAAACCACGTCATTTTTTAAGCCACTTTCGCTGTTAGCATCAAAAATTCACGAATCATATGGACTTTGCTGTTGAAATATTAAAAAAGTTTACATTGAAACACCCGTGTAAAACGACTAGGAACGCAATATCTGGCCGCCGAATAGAATATAACAGAATTTGCGAAATACACGTTAAAAAGAATATACGAGTAAATATATAACTTAAAATTATCACAGTGTATTGGCATACTATGGCGTGCGAAGTAAAACGAAGCGTTACAAAATCTTCTACCAAATACTTTAGGAACTTCATCGTCCTTTATAAGATCGAAGCTATAATATTCCGTCCGACTAGGCACACCAAATAAACAAAGATGTTGACATAGTCAGCAATGAGAATAATTTGGATACGTCAAAATAATATCTACATTTTGATAACCAGCAAATAAAACAGAATTCCATCAAAAACAGAACATTTCCAACACAAACGAGAAGACAATATAAACTTGCTTCTCTGATCTGTGGTTTCCAACATGTTTCATATTCATCTCTCGTCAGCTGAAAGACAAAATCAAGTTTTTACACTACTGCCCAAAAAGGGGAATATAATGTTTCTAGGGTTCATGTATGTATATGAGTTTCTTTATTCCACCATAACTTCTGAACGACTGAAGGAATCTGAAGGAAACTGAATACATCATTCCCAGTAACATAGGCTATATTTTTTGGAAAAGTCGTTTTACCAAAGCGCAGTCGTGTTTTTTTTTAATTTTTAAACAATTTATTTTTTTAATCGATTATTGTCTATCAGCAGATTTTAAAGGACAGTGGCATACCTGATCCGGACTTAACGAGCTGTCCCCGCTCGCGTTCCGCTCCTGGTTCTGCGCGGTCCTCTCCTGCTTGCACGCCGTGTGGTACTCCAGTCGGGTGCGCTCCACCTTCTGGAGGAGCTTGGCCCACGGCTTCTGCACCTTCTTGAATGCTTCGTCCATCTCCTTGCGCTCTTTTAGTTGGATCATTGACTGTGGACAACGAGAAAACCTTATCTTAGAAAATACATGATAGGTAGAGTATCGTACTCGTATCGTAGGTAGAGTGACTCTACGATTTCGCATTGTGAAGTCAACAACATGTCCTAAGGATGTTCCGGTGTCGGGACGAAACGTGCGTCGAAGAAAGTTTGAAGAAGAAGAAGAAAATTGTGTGTGGTGTTTTATGTGGTCAGTGTTCCTGCTGCAGAGACTACAGAATTGGCAGCAATTTCTTGAATTATAATTTGGAGCGAATAAAGAACAAAGATTGCGACGAATTGAAAACCTTCTCCTTTTTTTGTGCCTAATTTTTATATTAAAAAGTCTTGGCTAAACTAGGTCGGTAATCAATAACCCCTATCTGTACATCCATCGGTCACTAGAAACATAAGATTCAAGTGAATGCCCTCAAACGTACTCGCGTAATCTAGGTCGGCAGACGTCTTCGATTACCTGTAATCTAGTTTTCTTTAACCCCCTCCCCCGACGAAGTAGCGACAACGGACTTACTCAACTAACTGGCACGGTAGACTTTTTTACGCTTACACGATTTTTTTTTAACTCTATAGGCTAGCCCTTGACTGTGATCACACATGATAGAAAGTGATGATACAGTCTAAGTTGGAGCGCGCTTGCCTAGGAAATATCTATTGACCCTCTATTTGAAGGACATACCTTCAAATGGTACCTACTTCCCTTTGAAGTAATAATCCCTTTGGAATACCCTCCCAGTGCCTGCCTGGGCGGGTATTCCAGACCTTTGCAGTGCGTATTAGGAATGACAAATCAAATAGCTTCGTACGTGTCTTCGTGTGTAGTCATCTTATCTTAATATATATATGTAAATCTCGTGTCACAATGTTTGTCCTCAATGGACTCCTAAACCACTTAACCGATTTTAATAAAATTCGCACACAGGGTGCAGTTTGCTCTAACTTAAAAGATAGGATAGCTTAAATCTCAATTTATCTATTTTTTTTATATCCTTAAGGGCAAAACAACGTTTGCCAGGTCAGCTAGTCTTAATATATATAAATCTCGTGTCACAATGTTTGTCCTCAATGGACTCCTAAACCACTTAACCGATTTTAATAAAATTCGCACACAGGGTGCAGTTTGCTCTAACTTAAAAGATAGGATAGCTTAAATCTCAATTTATCTATTTTTTTTTTTATTTCCTTACGGGCAAAACAACGTTTGCCAGGTCAGCTAGTAAATTATATTATTTTACCAAAGGCCAAGTACTCCTTTCTACATTATTTATGAGAAATTGTAAAATGCCAGTAACGTTAAAAACCATGAATAGTTCTTCGTCTTATCTAAAAGTATGAAACAGTTACCTACTTATACAATCATATTCAATGCAAACATAATTTCTTAAAACATTAAATACTCGTATAGGTCCGCGGCTCCTTATAAATGTAGGTACCTAAGGCGCATAAAGACATTAACTATTTTACATTTAGATGATACGATTGTGCTAAAATTTATTGTAATGTTATTCAACATCACGCCCAGTACCCAGCATTAACTGTTAAAATGTTAATTTGGCCGTGATTTTAAACCCTATTGCGGTAAAAATAAAGGTCACATTAAAATCAAATGAAGTGCCAAGTGTGGTGTATAGTTTAGCGTTATATTTTAGCACTATTTTCACCTTCACAATAATAATTATGATCCATTCGTTTTCTTTGAATAATTTTGCATAAAATCAGCCTTCGGAGGTCGGTCACGGTATTGACTTGAGTTTGTGTTTAGGCATTTTAACTAAAATAAATTAAGTAACTTTCTATTATTTCATTAATATAAGGTACTGTTATAATAATTTAAAAATTATATTATTTTAATGTTCATTTATTTATAATTTATTTTAATTTAAAGTATTTTGTTAAAATTAAAATTAACGATTCTATTTCTCTTCGACTTCTATTGTATTCGTATAGTAATGTGTCTTTGCGTCCAAGAGTAAGTATTGTAGGAGCACGTAGACCACGTACCGGCCATCCCGTAGTTTTATTTGCGGTCTTCAATGCCGAGTTTGTACAGAACTAACATAAATAAAAGCTAGGATCTGTTTGTATAGCCCGGCTCTACATTTGTGATCAAGTTTAGACCGTTTGCAGTATAACATAGAAGCTATTTTTGATATTAGAAATATGTACCTACTTACTAGCTGGGACACGCGACTTATAATATACTAGCTGACTCGGCAAACGGTGTTTTGCCATTGCCATCCTATCTCTCAAGTTGGATCGAACTGCACATGGTGTGCGAATTTTATTATAATCGGTTAAGTGGTTTAGGAGTCCATTGAGGACAAAAATTGTGACACGAGATTTATATATATTAAGATTTCGGTTTATTGAAAATCCTGCGGGTACCATTTGCTTAGAGGTTTCTTTTCTATAAATACGATAATAATCTCCTAAGATATGGCTATACTATATCAACTTCAAATATTATTTTAACGAACCATTTTAAAAATTTAAATGCCAGATAAAAAACGTACATGAATTTATCTTGAAAGAAAAGAAACAGATCAAAAGAATCAATTTTTATAATAACATCATCATTACATTATGTATAATAAGAAAACTATTATAAAGTCTTAATGATAGCATTATCTTAGCTTTGTAAGTATAGAATAGTCTTAGTTTTATTATCTATTCAAGTATGACAAGGTTGTATCCTCCCATATTTACTAATGTTTACTGCACGACATGCGCAAGAGTTTACAGTACATACCTACAGCCTACACTAGGGTTGGCAATCACAAACTATATTCACTATCAGTAAGTTAAGAAAATGGAAGTGAATAGACGGTAACCAGCCACGATTAATGACTGGACCACACCAAATTAAAACTTCTAAATTAAAAGTAAAACTTAACTTCTATTGCCATAGTAGGTTCGGGTGGCTTCATACAATTTTCGTTTTACGAGAAAGGGATGGAAGATCCTCCCACTTCATTTAAACACTTGTAACTTTAACCGTATTGTATGATTGCGTATGAAAATGTTCATTAAAAGTAAAATTAAATACATATACGCATAGCTATTGTGTGACGTAAGGTACAAAGGGTTTAACCACTAGAGATAATAATTTTAGAATAAGCTCAATCAATTTTCTGTGCATTATTCTTTTTTTTTTAAACAGCAGGGCGATCGGCTAAAAATGTATCAATCATTAAATAACTGTATCAATGTCAAATGGGTGTTGACCAATCACAACGCTTGAAAATCACGTTTTGACATTGATACATATTTTTAATGATTGATACATTTTTAGCCGATTACCCCGCAGGCCGTATGTTCATCGACTCGCAGACGTTTGCGGCGATGCGCCAACCCTAACCCACCTGCAGTGGATGACACAGCAGCAGTCACGTGGGCAGAGACGCGAGATAAGAACGCGAATCTGAATATTGATGCGGTAGGTGGCACTCGCTAAGCGCTGGCTATAAACCTTTTCAATAAGAATACCTATTTACTGCAAGAGGAATTTATAATGACTTCGTGCAGTGCTAGCTTGTATTTTATTTATAACCAACTGTATTAAAATTGTTTGCAACCAAATTTAAAAGGAGAAATAGCACGGCCTTTCTTCGCCTGATGGTCCGGTGCTTCTGGTCGATTAATCACCTGGACAGCAGCTTTAGCTGTTTTAAATGTATGGCAGATGTTTTCGATAAGTCACGTGATAAATTTGTCAATCGTATATGACATATGTCATTGACATATGATTTTTGAAATTTCGTTACATTTATATATAATGGAATGTCAAGCAAGAGAAGTCATATACATGCAAGGGCTCTGCCCCTAGATTGTCTAAGGAAATCGTATTCATCGTTATCGTAATCGTTTACTAATTCTGCCCGCTTATTGGGTACCTGATTAGCGTTAGCTAATCGCGGAGCAGAATTCGCTATTCTTACGCAATCAGACCCCCGATTGGAAAGTCATACTAAGTACTTTTAATAGGCACTTATTCAGGTTTACAGGTAGGCACATATTATAATATCAACATATAAATGTAATGAACGTGCTATGTTCCCAGTTACCCAGATACGTTATAGACAGATAAATAAAACACCGTATCAGTTACCTTCCGTTCAATGAAACGTCATACCTTCATCCTCTTTATAGGAATTAGTCCCGACCGCTTTAATTCCGTCCTTCCTTCACGTGAACGAATTTTAATACAGCTCTAATCGAGAATAGAGGGAAAAATTGTGCCAAGCGTTTTATATGTAACCAATAATCGTTAAAAATTAATAACGTCATATTGGTAATTTTACTGGCACTAAAATAATTGTGATGAGCACGTGATGAGCTTAAAATTTTCTCATAAAATCTTTAATGGATAGTTTGTCGGCTATGATAATGAAGTTTTTTTTATCCACGATTACGCAACGCATGGCAGAAGTTATTGAAGGTGAGGTAATCTTAGTTCAAATTCTTCAAAAGCTAGATAATTACACTATTCCTAATGTTCGATAATAGTTATTTTTTAAATAAATTTCTAGATGATCCAGCAAACTTTGTTTTGCCATTAGAATTATAATACATAGATTTTTAACTACCAATTAAAATCTATTAATATTAGCAACTTTGCTCAAAAAATACAAGCTGTAAAAATACAGTAATGACAAACTTTGCAAATAAGTAAAAAAAAATCGTTGAAAGTAAATAAAGAACGTAGCAAGATATTGTTGCAAGTAGGTACTTTACTTATCTTAAATTCTAAGTACATTAGATACGAGATGTTTCGTAAAAGGTACGGCTGTAAAACACTTTTATCGCATCTTTAGCGCGACCACTCTACGATGATAACTCTGGAAAATATCATTTATTTTTATCTGACAAGCAAAAATGTTTGCAACATATTTTTCATCTGAGTCTGAAATCAAACTTATTCGTATGTGGTTGAAAGTAATACCTACCTACATTGAGAGATCTAATATACAGGGTTATAGTATAAAGAATACCAAATAGTTTTCGGCCGGTAAGTATTTATTTACATTAAAACTAACAACTTTTGTTCTACGACTTTTTTTTACTCAATATTTTGAGAAATATCAAATATTCAATATTTTACAGAGATACTCTACTCGTTCCCACTCTGTAATGTAACATCGGCAAGTGGCAAGGCGCGGCGCGTATTGTAAATAAAAATAGTCAAGATAGGCTCATCCGAACATTTTAAGTAAACGTTCTTCATACAAGAAAATGTAGCGACATCTGTCTAAACTCCTGCGAAATAAAAGTTTATTTTTTATATATTTTTTTATATATGTGTCTGTGGTCACCTTGCCTGCAATATTATTATAATTTCAAAAAAAAAAAGAAATAAGTCTTTGCCTATCTACTTACCTATACAGACTACTGCCGGGGGGGGTGCAAAATAGTCATTCTTGCTCCCTTAAACTGGTGACATTTTTTCGCGCTGTTCGCCCTGTCTTTAGTATACAAGTCTGTGGTTACCTTAAAGAAATATTTTTTTGTCTGAAATAAATCAATCGCGAAATTTGAAAAGACGTAGAACAAAAGTTGGTAAGTAGTCTTAGTGTAAACAATTTTTTATTTTGATTTGATTGATTTGGTATTTTTTATACAACCCTGTGTATTAGTAGGAAGGATATTACATATATACTTAATAGACATTTAACAAGTAATTCTTCCGTATTACTACTACCGAACCCTGAAAATTTTATAAACCGATACGATCCCCCCTACCCATGCCTGTTCTCTCCTAAAGGTAGGTCTACGCTAGGCGAACCGAGCACGAGCCGAACACAATTCTTGTAGTGTGGACCGACTTACAAGCCTCAAACGAGCGCGCTGCGAGCATTTCGTTTGTGCTCGGCTGCGTTCTGCCTGTTGTCGGTTTTTTGAGGAACACAAAGGGATTGCAGGAGCAGGACAGTGATCGTTGTAGGTTCCTTGTACGTAGACACTTGACGCCGCGAACGACGAAGCGAAACGGCTCCGCTCGAGCTCGGTTCGTGCTCGATACGCCTAGCATAGATCCACCTTAAGATTACTATTTCCATCGCGAACAGACATTCGTGTCGTGAAAATATTCCAATTCAATTCAACACTATTCCGAGAAGTTCCTCTTATAAATACATCTATGTATTCGAAATTAACTCAATAACCATATAAAGCGAATTTAATGAACAGTGAACTATAAGAGCCGGCACTCAGTAAAAGTGTCTTGGACTCTTGGTTTTTTAAAAACGCTTGTCACGTGCTGGCGCGATGCCAGCGCGTCGGCTAAGTGTGAAAATACAGCGACCTCGGCCGGCGACCTTTGTGATAATAACAAGACGCCCACGTGTGCCGAAGACCCCTTCGGAGCGTGCCGCAGCTTTGATATCAAAACATATCATTTTTTTTTAATTTTTTTTAATATAAATATAAATAAATAGATAGATATAGCGGACAACATCATATACATTGCTCCGATCCCATACTAAGTAGCTTATGCACTTGTGATATGGAAATCAGAAACAACGAAGGTACCACAACACCCAGACCCGAGACAATGTAGAAAACTTATTTTTCTACATTGCCCCGACCGGGGATCGAACCCGGAACCTCAGAGATAAAGGCGCCTTGAAAACCGGCACGCTAACTACTCAACCACGAAGGTCGGCAATTAGTGATAAAGGATATACGACTATAACAAGCCACTCACGTTCCCGCCCCAAAAAAGCTAAAATATGCTTCCGCAGATCCCTTCTATTACAAAATTTCTGCAAAAAATTCAATTGCAGTAAGCAACAAATCTGCTTCAAATTTGAGTTGCAAGTTAAAAGAGCTGTACAAAGTTCCACTAAAGGATTCCTCTAAATTCGTGCGGGATTTAGTATGAAATTAATATAAACATTCCGCGACCTTATTATACTCCTAACAGGTAGATGTGGAACATGTTTTACTCAGGTAAATATTCGTATACATGCCGCTTATATACAGTATTTTATGTTTACATAAGAGCAATATAAATAGTCGCCGCTGATACGGGCACGCATTTTTGTGCGTAATTCGTCCGCGATAACTCCTCAAGTATGCGGAAAGTGTGGACAGATTGTGGGCCGTGCAAACAAACGCTAAAACTGTTAGCCTCGGTTCGCAGTGTATGAATTAAAGGATTAATTGGTGGTATGTCATCGCTTTGAGTAAAGCTTCTTACTATAGAACAGTAAGACATCATAAAAGCTTATACCTACATAGTTTTCATACCAAAGATACCAACGAAGGGATTTGATTCCTCGTTAGGTACTTATATACGAGTACGCATGCAAAGGTCTGGAATAGCCTACCGGCATCGTCTACCCTACATTTTCTAGGCAAGCGCACTCCATGATAGAATGTATCATCACTGTTCATCAGGTGTGATAATTCTATATTTATAATGAAAAAAGTATATTAACCCAGAAACAGAACAAGTATATGCAGGATCGAGTCATCAAGTGTACATTGCACATTCACTACAACAATTAATTACTTTTGAAGTATTTCGATTCACGTATTAATACATAAGAAAAAAGATTCCAACGAATTGAGAACCTCCTCCTTTTTGAAGTCGGTTAAAAAAGAGAAATCCTTAATCACTGACCCATCAATGTACATAGGCTTAAACAAACCCTTAGACCTTAGAAAGCGATGGCGCGGATCAACTAGTTTTAATAGGCAATATACCTATGATTTCTCTAACCTCTAGGTTAGAATGTAACGTTAACAAATCATATGTACGTGCAGTAGAGTTCTGAAGTACACAGATAGTTTTACAATTCGGATTATATTGCAACTGAAAAACTGACTAAGTATAAGTACTTATCAGAACACGTGACAAAGAGGTATGATATTGTATCAGAATTTGGATCAGACACTGAAATCTAGGTATTCATGTCAAAGATATCTCATATCTTAGCACAGATACGAGTAGATAAATACTCAACATGAACAAACTCAGAAAAAAAAAACAAAAAAAAGCATTTAAGTAAATATACGAGGTAATCACCGTCTATTAAATAATAAATAATGACAAAAATTAAAAGAATTCTGTTAAAAGAGATGAATTTTTAATTCAGTTATGCTTTCGAATGTATAGTAATTATTAAATTTTAATAAGTTACACATTGTAATTGTTTCATTCACAGATTACATGAACGGTAAATTGATTTTATAATTTATAGTTGGTAATTACCAAGTGACCCCTGCAATCGGTTTGATTACGTAGTTAAATCAAAATGTTTGTAATATTGATCATTCATAAATCATAATAGTACATTCTTATTACGACTTGCGAGTCACAAGACTCCGATAAATTGTTCTGTCAATACTGTAAAGGTCTAGCAATTATTGAGACGGAGAAAGAGGTACAAAATTTCATTGATAAATAAAAATCCTATTAAACACGACATGTCATATACGAGTGTTCAAGACATTATACTTTTAGCCTTTAAAACTATTTGATTAATTACGTTTGTAATATTATATATTCGTTGATAGTACGGTGCAATTAGACTTAAACCCGGGCATCCAAAGTGAAAGCATTATTGCAATTTCAGACTGTTCTTATACAATGCACATGTTGTTTGATAAAAAGTTACAACCCCGACGATTTTACTAACCATCATTTTTGTTTGCAATTTAACGTAGATTACTTTTGTCCCTGACACTTTCACGCTAAATTGCATAGTTTTATATTAAGAAAAACTGAAAATCAGACCTTGTCCCCGCCTCCCCCCCCAACACCAACCGCGGTCAGGGGTGTAACTTTTTACCGAACAATATGTGGACTGCATATAGAACAATCTGGCATTGCAATAATGCTTTCACTTTGAGTGTCCAGGTTCGGTCGTTTTCGAGCTAATTGCACGGTACTATAAATTACACCGTAGTATATATATATATAAAAAAAAATAACTTTTTAACCCAAGAGGAGCTCACTGCTCATGTAATTGTAGTAAGTATGACTTGCAAGATTGGACCGAAGCACTGATACAAAATAAAGCTTCTAAGATTTGTAAATAAAAATGTTTTTCTGCTCTACATGTGCTGGATATAAGTACATTCGTACCTTGTATTACAATTTATTTATGTTTTAATTTAGGTACTTTAATAAAGACATTTCACCGATGCATAATACAATAGACAAACAAACAGAACATGAATGAATATTAACATCATTTGTCCAGACAGTATGACCCATCACGGAACGAATCGCCAGCGTAAACAGATCACGCGAAATCAATGTGTGATACAATCACAAATAATTTTTACGATCACGTATGATTATAATAATCACTGCGCAACGCCGCATTCCGACCGACTCGCCGCCAATCATAATAATCATGAGTCAACTGGAAAGGTCATCGAATGATCGGTTAGGATGTTTGTACACGGATGGAATTTAAATTGTAAGGTGAAAAACGTAAGTACATTATACACTCAAGACTTTTAAATCATATATCATCAATAAGGAATTTAAATCTAGCCCAGTACTAAATTTCAGATATTTTTTGTAATTCAGGTATAAGTAGGACCAGTTGACACTTTATAGTCGTACAATCGTGAAAATCTTTGATTATTAACTCGTATAACTTATGGCGTGGCGCGTTCATACTTCGTAATCATCAAGTGATTATTTTTTAAATTTTCTCAATTCTGAATTGTTTAAAGTAAAATTAATTAAAAAAGATAGCATATTTATTTTTAATAGCATGATTAACTCCTGACGGGCAGACTTGCAATATTTACAATATTGAAAGTTCGTGTTGCTTACTCGTCTTGCGGCTCTTGCATCGGTCTGCGATCAACTTATATCAACTCCTAACTGATAATAATAACTTTTTATAAAAAACACGACATTAACTGTGATTATAGTCCATATACAGAATATATTTGTTAAATTAAAATCATAGCAGCGTAGAACGCTGCAGTGGAATTATTCGCCAATCCAATATCAATTTAATCGTAGATGTCATTAGCAAGGGCACTGCCGTTTGCTATTTCATTTGCTAATCATCGTTCATCGCGATGTGGATATAATATTATGACTGTGAGAAATGAAACCTATTACGTAAGTGTTGATTTCAGGTTTGTATTACAAATTGTGTAGGTACAAAACACGCAGACGTATATTTACGTGTAGGATTTCATGGTCGAATAAAGCTACTAAGTATAATGGTAGACTATAATAATACATATGCTGTTGCCCGCGGCTCCACCCGCGTGAATATGGGTTTTTAATCTAAAATAATTTTAATCCCATGGAAACGATGGATTTTTCCGGTATAAAAAGTACCCTATGTGTTAATCCGGGTTATAAACTCTATATTCCAAATGCACACCACACGCTACAGACAAAATGTTGGTGTTGTTGTATTGCTTAACTCAAAAGCTATCGATTTACTACAAAAAAATATGGTCTTAGCGATCCCGTTTCTGCAAAATTTACCAATAACTTCAAGTTTAATTTTTTTTTGGGCAATGTTTTTTTAGTTTCAGGCATTTTTGGCTGTGCCATTTTAAAGTTTTACATTATTATTAGGTATATCATCGGTCTAATAATAATGTAAAACGTTACATTCACACAAAATTGCGAGATTTAACAAAAATACCCATTGACTTTCACGTCGCTAATATTACATAAGTAATAGGAAAATCAAGCTTTCGTACTGTATTTATATTATTTCGGAAGATATTTTTAAAACACATGTTTCTAATTCCCAGAATTCTCGCGAGTATTGGAAATATTTCACAACCGATAAGTCAGTTGCAATAAATACACGTACACTTTTCTGAAAACTTACGTAACTAACAAGAGCAGCGTTCAGAAGCAGTTTCGTTCAAAGTTTTTTTACCACAGGAATATTCCACTTAGTTTTTAGGGTTCTCTACCTCAAAAGGGAAAAGCGGAACTCTTATAGGATCACTTCGTTGTCCATCAGCTGTCTTTATTTCAGTAACTATTAAAACCATCGATCTGAAATTTTGAATTGTTGTATTATAAAAGTGTACCAACGTCATTGCAATCATAATTAATACCTAAATTGAAAATCGTTTTTATAAACATTACCGATAAACACAGAAACTTTAAACGTGATCTAATGGATTTACGTTTTCTGTAGTACCTAGTACGGAACCGTCAGTACGCGACTCCAGCTCGCACTTGGCTGGTTTTATTCTTTGTTTCAATAGCGAATCGATTAATATGTCCCATCACAATATCACATAATCCTTCGTAAAACCTCTTTACGTACGTTTCACCCCGACACTGGAACATCATCAGATGTTGACTTGACAAAATTCAAAGTGCACATAGCATACTACCCACACCAACCGAAGTTATTTACAATTTTGAAGTAAATTGATTTTCTAATCCATTTAAATTCTATGAATAAAACATGCCTGAGCAAATCCTGTGTTGAATTAGAATCGTCAAGCAAACATTGAACAATGTTTGAATTGTCAATCAACCATTATTTCCGTAGCCATTACATCTAACCGTTCACTAACTAAGTGTAATTCGGCTCATTACAATAAATTAACAATTGAAAGCACCGGAGTCGACTCAAAAGCAGGTTTTCTATTTATTTCTACATTCAACCCATGGGTGGGTGTTGGTTTACGCGAAAGCTTTGTAATTTGCATTGGTTTTTTTGTAAACTTTTACTTTTAGCTGCTATTTGTTGTGATTATTGCTAACAGCGAGTTAGGTAACTTAGATAACTTTCGCATTCTCAGACTTATTAAGTTTTTATCAATACTTACAGTTATATATTACAGATTTTTTGAAGCGTGTTTATTTTTATATTTCAGGTTTCTTTCGATAGAAATTATTATCACTATAAAATCAGTGTAGGTACTAGGTGTACATGCGACAAGAAGTACTTACAAGGGTAATTAAATACCCATGTACAACTACAATAACTACAATGAATACCCATTATATAATTCCAAGGCGTGCACATTTTTCTTCTGTACACATTAGGAAACCGACTCCAACTGAAGCAATCAGTTATATGACTAGATCATCATAATCTTCATCATCACTGTTGGATATGGGCCTTGGCAAGCTCGCGCCACCACACCCTGTCCTCAGCCTTTCTCATCCAACCGCTTCCCGTCACCCGAGCCACATCGTCAGTCGAACGTCGCCCCACAGTACACTTACTAGTAGGTACTACACAGTTACTAGTTCACGGTCTCCACTTATACTACTTACTTACTATTTTACTTACTTAATAATATAAATTAATGTTAATTTTCATTTCTGGAGTCTGGACTAACTTAAAGCATTAGCGTTATATCAACTGAGACTACACGGTGGATTACTCCCACAAAGCCATATTTGTACAAGCCATGGTCGGACATTTCGGCCTTTCAGCTGCTTTATACGGGTTTTATTTTCAATAGAAACACAATGAACGAATAGGATGCGGTTTTCAATAGTGTCCTCAAAAGTTTTAGATTGGTTTTGCTTTGGTTTACTTTATGTATATGTATCGTGATGATTATTCATAGGGTAAAAAATCTGTTCCCTTACATGTTAAGTTTGTGTTGAATCCAACCAAGTTTAAAGGTAAACTTGATAACACCGATTACACACAAGTTTATTAATCACATTCCTGTTATTAACGCGAATATGTATTAGGATTACAAATTACGTGAGCATTGTAGCAAAAAGAAAAGTAAACGTTTTACACTGCAAATAATTTTTAAATTGTTATATTAACAACAGAAATGTAGTTATAACTGCTTTAAGGGTGCGTATTCAAAAGTGATAAAATTTTTCACTTATGCAAGGTAACACGTTGGGTCCCATGTTATTTTGCATGTTCACTGTTGACTAAAATGACGAAAAAATAAAAATTCATTAATATTCAGTTAACATAAGTAAAGACTAACCAATATATATTGTTACTGACCTTGTGATAGGTGTCTTTCTGCCAGTTTTTGATCTGAGCGATGACGTCGTTAACCAGTCGGTCGCGTACGCTTAAGTGTAAATCGGAAAGTCGTTCTGCTTCAACCATGCCGCCTTTCCACGCTGCTTCCATTGTGCCATATTCTGGACCTAAGAAAGTAAAAATATCTTTAAGTCATGCTTCAGATTCTTATAAAGATTCAAAAGTGAGTAAATATCTTATACCTTTAAACGAGCAATTCTTGTATATATATTTCTATATAATCTGGATCTCGGAAACGGCTCGAACGATTTTCATGAAATTTAGTATACAGGGGGTTTTGGGGGCGATAAATCGATCTAGCTAGGATTCATTTTTATTAGAAGAATTTATACCAAAAAAAAATATGACTACTGCTGCCATCTATTGGCCACCGAGCGAAGCTCGGTCACCCAGATATTTTATATCTTGAACAAGGAGACGTTGTGGACTCATCTAATCCGTTCAAGATACTTTTAGGGGCAAGTATTTAACTTATTAGAAAAGCAATTTAAGTTGAATTTTCGACCCCAGATCCCTGTTTGTCTTACGGGTTCTGTCTAATGTCACATATATACTTATTGTGTTTTAATCCTTCCAATATTGCAATGCAGATGGCTTTCCTTTTTGACTGCAGATTTTATTTGGCGTGTTGCCATATCTAGACTATCTGGAAACTCATTTATGTGCTTCCAATCAACAGATCCAATCTTTAAAACTTTTTAATTAAGTTCAGCGGCAAAACCACACTTCTTTTTGGTCCGGTATATTATTTAACAAAACATAATTTATTGTAGCTAGGTACATAAACTTTAACGTGCTTGCTAATTAACCGGAATTTCTCATGGGAGACGCATAAACGGACTTCATTAACAAAAATACCGCCAACACTATATAACTCATGCACATTTATAATAGTCCCGTCTCGTAATTTCATAAGCTTCGCGTCCCCGGTTATTATATAATTATTCATCTCAACAATCAGTCGTAAAAACTGGTCGCGGAGTCGGCCGGTGCGACAGGTTTCATAACTTTCCCCTCAGCTTACCTGTTAGTTCATGTATTGAGTATTGACGCAAGGTGCCGCAAGTGATTCTTGTGGACGTAATATTTCTCCTATGATATTGTTTCTGGACGTGGGCGGTATAACACATGGTCGGAAAAAGTACGCAGTACAATTAGATGTAGATTCGTTCGCGACTGAAATATCAAAGATGGATACAAATATTCATCTACGATACGAAGTGGTGTATATCTTTCAAACACACCATTTGCTGATATTCTAAAGATATGGCTCTAAGCTATGTCTTCCTTTTTTACCCGACTGCAAGAAGGGTTATGTTTTTCGCGCGTATCTTGTATGTATGCATGTAAATTTCTTTATGACCACGTATCTTCCAAACGGCTGGATGGATTTTGACGTTAATGGTATCGTTAGATTCGTCTCATTAACCCAAGTGTTCTTAGATAGGTTTTTGAAAATAAAAACCAAAATGGCGGATTTTGGGCCTAAAATTGTCAGTCATTTACAAAATATTTATAACCAAACCTATCGAGTGGGGTATCAAAATGAAGGGAATTACAAGGAGATTACAAAAATATACATAAGTCATATGTTTCGAATTAATTTGGAATTATAAACAGTCGATCAATGCGTTCAAAATGGTAATATTTGTAGTTTTTGATAGCGTTAATCTTGTATTGACCAAATGTGTGTCGTACTTTATATTGTGCATTTTTACTTGGTATATCATAGCATAAATCGAAAACATAATTTAATATAATCATTAAACAATTATTTAACATCTATAATTTCGCTACTCGCGCTAGATGGCGCTGTGTGTACTTTAAGACGCGCTCCACTTTGTCGAACGATGTTTTTCCCGAACGATCCGCTTAAAGCGACGTGAGTTAGATACGCCTGAGCCCTAAACGTACACAAACTACACCTATGAAATGTTACTGGTCAGCTTATATATTTCCGGGATAAAATCCAGGTTTGCGTTTGACGACACTGTTTAAAACTTTTACTTCTTCCAAGTGACTGACTGACTTGAACCGACATAATATAATATATAACCAAATATACCCACTTTACGTCTTTGACATTGTGTAGATAAAAGTGCTTAGGTTTCGCTCGTAAAGTGTGGCAACTAAAAAGCCTGAAATAAAATAAATAATTAAAAAAATCAAAAAACCCGACTGCAAAAATGTCAACTAAAATGCAATAACTTAAAAGACTGAAACAAGGCGGACAACGAAAACAAAATTATAATAAACTTAAAACGATGCAATTTTTACTTCATTTTAACAAACAACATTATGAGCTGAAAGCTTTAGTTAAATTTTCGCATTCAATTTAAAAATAAAGCAGGCGGGACCTATTAATTTTCTCTATGTTAATTTATAATTTGCGAAAATAGGTCCCGCCTTCTATATTTTTAAATTGTATGCGAAAATTTAACTAAAGCTTTCAGCTCATAATGTTGTTTGTTAAAATGAAGTAAAAATTGCATCGTTTTAAGTTTATTATAATTTTGTTTTCGTTGTCCGCCTTGTTTCAGTCTTTTAAGTTATTGCATTTTAGTTGACATTTTTGCAGTCGGGTTTTTTGATTTTTTTAATTATTTATTTTATCTAACCTTGAAGAGAAGAAGGGACTTAGTCCCTCCACGTTACCAAAACGTAGGAGGGTTTATAAAATAAAATGGTAACGAATCAATAGATCGAGGAGACAAATGCATGTTTTTTTAAGAAATAGAGAACCACAGCTTTTCAATTTAAGAAAAGATTCATGTCGTAAAATACAACAAAGGTGACACATGCGAAGTAATGCTCAAATAGAATTGATAAAAAAAGTCCGATCACACACAACATTGGCGGTTATATAAAACAGTGTAACTCGTAATAATTTTGTCACACACAAAATCAAATAAAATCGTACGTGCCCCATTGTGCTATAACTGTAAGGTACTGGACACATACGCAACCTACCCATAAACAACTTTCGATTTTACAAACAATCATTCATTGTAATTTGTAGCGCATTTTCGGCACGTCGCATCGAGTACGATCCGATGTGAATCGTATCGAATTCACCACGCGGGTTGAATTGCCGATAAACATAGAGCTTAGTGCACATCAAAAGAAAAGACGCAGTTAAAACCGCTCATGAAAATAGCGTGTTTGAGTTTGTACACGTATTAATAATATCACAGCAGTGAATATAATAATGATGGTTTCTAAGCATATTATGATCTTAGAAAATCATGCAGCTGAAGCAACAAAGCAAACAAAAAGAACACAATCGACTAATAAATCTCGAACATTTGCATGGCACGTTACCGTGTAGGATATTAATATATCAATGTTAGTGCGTTTTCCAAATATGTAATTCAATCATAACATGACACGTAGGTATATTATTCTTATAATACCTACCTCGTTTGATTAATATATCAAACGAAACGGTGTAAACAGCTAATGTGACCAGACTCAAGAGTTCCCAAATAACTTTCCATTTTGTTTTTTAATGTTTAATTCGAGACACAATCATTTACGCAAGTTGCAGTGAAAAATCACCAAGGAGTGCAAGACTGGCAGTAGAATTTAAATTAAGTGAAACTAGTAATTACGTACATATCAATATTATGTTTGCCAATACGTATTAGAATTCGGAGCAGGGCGGTCTAAGGTCCAAAACCTGAAAATGTTCTGGATAAAATTTTAATGTCTTAAGTTCCAAAACATGTTAGGAACAAAAATTATGTTTTGTAATAACATAGCGTTGCACTAATAGAAGAAGGACTAAGCGCTGATATTCTGGTTATGGCATCACAAACTGTTACATAATATTATACGTGCCAGCAACGCTGCTGGTTAGCAGTGTGTTAGTTGCTTTATTGAGATAAATGGCATCTACTAGAGTCCGGAAGTGTATAAATCTTATAACTTAGGGCATACTGCAGTTGAAATTGGATTTGCGGATTAATAAAATTATTATAGACATTGAGGCGATTATGATTTAGAACCTCTAAATTTAGCTCATTTAAGAGTAAATATCCAGTAGAGTTTCCACAAAAATATCTACTAGATATCGAAACTTAGTTCAAACAGTTAAAACGAATATGAGAGAAATGACATTAATGATGCTTTTTCGGTAGTGTTTGGTCTATTAAATGTTTTATGTAAACTTAAATATATATTGTTATTAATGACTTTTATTGCCAGAATAAAATTAATAAATAAAAATAAATTAACTGAATAACTCCAATACCTAGAAGATGTTATGACGACCAGTAAATCGCCTACTTTTCAAGATAATGCAGTAAAGGTATCACCGTATTCATATAATATACTCCTTTAAACACGGTTCAGATAAGGCGCGAGATAATGACAATATTGGTTGCACTTATATAAAGTACCTACTGAGTTTAGTCACGTAGTCAAAATTAAATAATCATTTTACCTAATGATTACATTTAAACGAGAGTTACAAGTAAAAACAAGCGGATAAGCGATTCCAATTTGGGGTGGTTTTGATGAAATCTATCGCAAGACATGGAAGGAAGTGATAAAAGGGGTACAAAACAAAACAGTATAGATATACAACATGCTTATCAAGAAAGACAGAATAAATTATCTACAATATAAAACCATCTATTTAACATAAAATCCAGCAACCAATTGGATTGCGATTTGCGAAGCTCAGGTGAAGCAATTTACTAACGAGTTGCATGGGTGATCATTATGACTTTGAAGACGAATCAAGTTTTGGTCACCCTATCAAACCCAATAACCAATATATTTTATGCTTTTAACAAAAGTGCAATGTCCCAAGAAAAGGTGTTCCATTGTACAACATTGTACCTACGTTCGTATCCCACATTATCATTATAGGATACTCAATGCGAGCTTAGTTTGCGTTCTAGACATTATGTCCGAGCCCTTAATACCTCGGTATTCTTTGGCGCTGATCTGACATGAAAGGCTGTACATCAATAAACAACCTCAATGGATTTCCGTCTGAAGAGGACATCAAATATATCGTATTACCGATTCTTTTCAACGCATTTCAACGCAACGCTAGTTTCATAAATTCAGGACTGCCAGTAGTTTAGTAGCATTATTGATACAGACATTCTAGCACCGTTAATTCATCGCCGTTATTCATTTATTCATACCGTGTATAATTGTTCATAGTCTTCTTAGTCTTCAATAAGGTGTTACAGGAAAATTAACGGCTTAACTCTCGCGTGAGTCAGATCTAGCCGACTAGTTCAGGACTAATGAAGGACTCCGAAGAACGACTCCGAATGAGTCCGAAACTAGTCGGGCGTACCTGACTCTCGTCAGAGTTAAGCCATTAATTTTCCCAATATGTGTCTGTCTCTTTAAGGTAGTTCCATTTCTTCGCCCTGCAGCCGCGCAAGCTCTTGGCATAGGTCTTCTCGATGTCTTCTCGGAAGGACTCCGAATAAGTCCGAAACTAGTCGGGCATACCTGACTCTCGCGATAATATGTCCTACTCACCATAACCTGAATTCTCAAAAAGGCTTGTGTGCCTTACCTTTCTCTATAAGGTCGTTCCATTTCTTCGCCCAGCCGCGCAAGCTCTTGGCGTAGGTCTTCTCGATGTCGGCGCGCTCCTGCACCAGCGCCTGCAGCTCGCTGCACAGGCGGTGGCCGTCGTCGATGCGGCGGGTGGTGCGCTTGTAGTTGCCGGGCTCCCAGAACGAGTCCGACGTCACTGTCAGCAACGCCTGCTCGTCGCTGTGGTGCGACATGGCGGTGCGGCACTCACACACCGCCCCTCTGGTGACAAAGAGAGGCAACGTTACACCGTTAATACTGTCATGTATGTGGGGTAGTTCTATAGGTTTGAAAAACACCGCATAGATACACGCACACATATTATGGTAACGCACTACAGACTGTAGTCGAGCAAGAACAGTCTTAGGCACACTTAGATAAACACCTTACAGCTACGACTTAGTACGGACAAACTAAGACAAGTCGTAGGCATGATAACAGGGCATTGCATCGCTCACTAAATAAACATTTCTCTATCCTAGGAATCACGGACAGCCCTGTGTGCAGAGCCTGCATGGAGGAGGACGAAACACCGGCACACGTGCTACTAAGATGCACTGGAGTGTCGGACCAACGCGAGACCTACCTGGGATCCTCAGCAACACTCCAAGATATCCTGTGCGAACAGGGAGGCCTGTTCGGATTCTGGAACGAGCTCGGCTGGCTGGAGTGATCCGCATCGGCTATACTCCACGCACAATCGGCGAATAATCGCCTACTCGCGGATACGTCCCAGTGGAACTTGGAAGGGGTAAGTAAACTCACCCCTAACGGTTTCTACACAGCCTCATTCCAGAATAGATCAGACCGGACTCAATTTAGAAATAATAAAATTCTTACGGGCCGTGACGGGAATCGAATCCGCGACATCCCACTCGTATCCTAGCGCGCGCCTCTGCGCCAGGGAGGTCGTCAACCTAAATCAAATATTTATCTAGCAACACATTGCCAATAAAGTTTCTACGACCTTGAAATGTCATTGATATGATCGAGTGTTCGAAATTTAAAAAATGTAAAAAAAAACACGAGCTCTTTCGAGTTATACAGTTCAAATACAGAAGACTGTTTGCCAATAGATCGTGTCAGATAAAAACTTCATTCACCCAAAGATCAAGGTCGATGCATTGTGTCAACTGTCAGACAAAGCGGGCAGTTCTCTAACTGTTTGCAGTGATTACACCTACCTATTGAACATTTTTTTTAATACCGAAGCAGTGATAGCCCTGTAGCTAAGAATTCCATCACATATCTTTAGGAATTCCAGGGTTCGAGCCCAAGAATAGAATTTTAAAAGATCTATGCGCTTTTGTACCGGTAGTTTGACGTTTTTATTTTTATTTAATTATTGTACTTGCAGCAACTAAATACCAACTAAAAATATAATCTGCATTCCTAGGTCATAGGAATTTTCCGTCCAGTTCGCAGAATTGTGTGAAAATTTCCTCTCCGCACTTGCAAAGATAAAACTCTTCTCATTTTAGGAGATATTTAATTATGTAGGTGTATCTAGTAGGTTTACAAAGCTATACTTTACATTTAAATATAACATAATATCAAAAATCATTACGTCTATTTGATGAACGAATGACATGGGTAAACAAACTGTGGGAATGTCTATCCATGCATACCATAAACCATTGTATAAGGTTACACACGTCTATATGACAGACCTATCAGGTTATCATTTATCACTATCATATTTTTTTTGGTAAATTCAACATTTTCTAAAAATAAATCCTAGCTAGATCGATTTATCGCCCCCAAAACCTCCTGTGTACATGTGTACTGTGTTCATGAAAATTAGTATACAGAAAATGTGGAATTAAAAAATATATATATATGATTCCTGCCGCCATCTATTGGCGAATAGAGAAAATACCGAGCAAATCTCGGTCACCCGCAGATATTTGCTCTGTAAAGGTATGGGTTTCAGATTATGTACTTATGCATCTACAAAATTGAAACATCTACAACTTGAAAATAAGGTTTTAGCCCACTATTAGCGAAAAACTAAATGAAATTTGAAATTTCGCCCCCGGATGGTACAAATGGTCCTCCTTAATACTAGTAACGTAACGATAAAAAAATATTAGAAGATTTTAGATCAGTACTTTAGGTATTACGCGCAATAACACATTGATTATAAAATTCCGATCTATTGATTCACAGACATACAGCTAAGTATGCGAATACTAAAAAGGTAGGCTACAGGTACATGATGTAATGTGTGAATCCGACAATGACGTAAACTGCCCGGAGTTATGAGTGAAGCAATTATAATGTATAGGTACTTAAATACCTACATAATTACTGTTTACTGGTTACTATTTATTTATCTACCTATACAATACGCTTGTGATCTTTGGCTCCTATAAAATAATAATTAGTACTTACATAAGACAAGTCTAGACAAAAAAACTCCTGACAATTAGTTAACTTAGTATCAAAGTAAGCAAGGCCGTTCCTTGCTTACTTTATCTTCTTTAATGCATTGGTGTTATCGGATCTAAGACTTCTAAAGGTCAGTTTGGAATTTTATAATCAACTGCCGTTTTTCTCGGCTGATAACTGAAGTACCAAAAAAGACGTATTGTCAGTAAAGAGTTTACTAAATTGCACATGTTTATAGATTTGGTTAATATACTTCTATTTCTTCTGTATCTCGGAAAACGTTAACGGTAAGCAGTCATTCCTTTTTATTTTGCAAAGCTAAATCCTTATACCTTTTCTTCATTTCCAGAGGGCATATTCCATGAGGACTATCGATTTTTAGGAATTCAACTAGCCTATGTTCTTTCTTATCTTGTCATATCTTTCTTACTATTAAAACGGGCATCAAATCTACCAATCTATAATCTTTAAGAGGCTTTTTAGTGCGTAAAACTGAAACTTAAACGTAAATAGTCTCTTACCCCAAGTATTGCAACATATGATGCATCTTGCCTTTGCACCTGCGCGCTTTACGTCCAGTTTTCAGTTTCGCCATGACCGGTCACCTTCGCTATCAGACGAATTTACACTTTCACCGCAACACAACACTTCACAACAACAGATCACTAATTCTTACTACATACGCGCGTGTAGTAAGTCAGTAAATAAGTTTTAACTTTAAAATTTTGTGTTATGAAGACTGAGACAATTTTTACTATCGATCAAAATACATATATAATATATTAGCTGAAATGTTAGAATGTTAAAACTGTCTTAAGTTTCGTAGGCTCTACAACATAAACATTGAAAATCGATATGTACAATGTACTCGTATGTATATCCTATACCATTAAACGAGCAATTCTTGTATATATATTTCTATATAATCTGGATCTCGGAAACGGCTGCACCGATTTTCATGAAATTTAGTATACAAGGGGTTTTGGGGGCGATAAATCGATCTAGCTAGGATTCATTTTTTTAAATGTCGTATTTACCATAAAAAAAATATTACTCTATTCCTGACATCTATTGGTAAAAAGTTAAACTATTACGGTAATTTCCTGATGCCATCTATTGGTGAGTGGCTGTGATATTACCAAGCAAAGCTTGATCAACCAGGTATAATCATTTATTTCATATTTTTTCCCGATAGCTTGAAATCTGGGAAACTACATGACATCTATTAGCGAATAGTGAAACGAATTTTAATGACCGCGGCCGGCATTTGTTTTAACGAGAATAATATTATAATGCTAAAGGTAAAATATGACTTCTCCCGACATCTATTGGCGAGAAGTTATATTAATTTTTTTATGGAGTCAACGAACTGGGCGCGAAAATTCAAATTTTATTTAGTTTTCTGGTTTAGTGGGCTTATACATCCTAAGTTTATATAGTTTATACACAACATTTATGCATCTCATATTTGTAATCAAAACTCTGCTCAACAATACTCATTTACCTCATATTGTTTCTCGATATATAGAAAACTAGGAAACAACGTGACATCTATTGGCCAATAGCAATACTATTATAATGGCCCCAGGCATCCAACTGTTTTAACGACACAATAAATATGACTCTTTCTGTTGACATCTATTGACGAGAAGTACTTAATACTAATTTTTTTTATGGAGTCAACGAATTGGGCGCGATTTATTTAGTTTTTGCTAATAGTGGGCTAATAATTATACATCGTAAGTTTATGGCAATTGGTTTTGCGGGCAAAACATTAAAAGGGGCAAGGTGGTATTCTCTCGTTCAAAGCTAGGCTTGCTTGCAAGAACTGTCAGTTCCGTTAATTACAGTAAACTGACTGTAATTAACGGAACTGACAGTTACTGTGACTGAATTCTTGTCAATGAGTCTCTCATTTTAGCTACGATTAATTATTTTTACTGTCTCTGTTCGTTAGTTTCTGCGACACAAATCTCATCAGGGGGCACGGCAGTGCCCCCGCCAAAGTCAAAGCGCGAAGCAAAACTGCCGTACCATCTTTACAGGAACCATATCGCCGCATTTTCGGGCTCCTATTTGAGAACCTCTGGATAAGACCAGAACGCTGAAATTTTCGCTATCCAGTAAGCTATAATCACATACTTAAAACCCAAAATTTCAAGTCTGTAGGTCATATAGTTCCGAAGTTATGCGAAAGCAAAGTTTCGCATTTTCGACACTGACTGACTGACTCACTCATGATCATCAAAATAGAACTAGTACTTCCCATAAACTCAGAGAGCTGAAATTTGGTACAGAGTTAGGGTTTAATGGCCACATAAAGGGAAAACTATAAAAACTAGGATAATCGAAGATCTGGAGTACCTGGTGATCACTGCATTAATAACTTTGTAATTCCATATAAATTATATGAGATTACAAAGTTATTTATGCAGTTAATGTATCTAGAAAAACGGACAGAAATATTTTGTAATATTTTGAAGTTTCTACAAAAAGAAGTGAAATCCCACCAAAAACATTCTGTAAAAAACTAGCCAAAGTCAAAATGGAGCTGCTTGTTTATCTCTAAAAAGTACTGAAATCTAGACAAAGTCGTGCCAAGTCTAAGGTTCCTTACTGCGATTTCTTTATTATTATAGTTAATGTTGTGTGACTTGGCCGTTGAAGACCAAGAACCGCTACTCATTGACGATGAATTCTGGCGACAGATTGGTGCAATGGTGTCATGGAGCACCTGGTTTGAACCCTTGTGTACCCTTCAACGGCCAAGTCACGCAACATTAACTATAATAATAAAGAAATCGCAGTAAGGAACCTTAGACTTGGCACGACTTTGTCTAGATTTCAGTACTTTTTAGAGATAAACAAGCAGCTCCATTTTGACTTTGGCTAGTTTTTTACAGAATGTTTTTGGTGGGATATATTATTACTTAATATAAAATTAACAGAATAATTTAAATTAATTATTAGATAGTTTTAGAGGTACTTGTCGTTAACTTTCTTGCTTTCGAAAAAACACTTGTAAGTAAATGTGTATTACTTATGTCAAAGAACTCTGAAGCACGTCAAAGATGTTAACTTTACAAATAGGTACAATTTGTCAACTTGTATAATATGATAAATAAATAAATAATAAATATATAAATATATAGAGGACAACATCACATACATTGCTCCGATCCCATAGTTAAGTAGCTTATGCACTTGTGTTATGGAAATCAGAAACAACGAAGGTACCACAACACCCAGAGAGGAGACAATGTAGAGAAGTATTAAGTAAGTATAAGTAATGATGATATATAACCTTAACCTTAACCACACAACCACACTTAGCCTGTGGACATAGCACATCGAAAATACTGCTTATCTTCAACGATGTTCCTATGATATATCCCTGCGAGTAAACAATTTGACTTTAGAGAATCGCCCTCCAATCGAGTAACATGCAAGTGGCTACACCGTACCACAACTAATTCAATTAAGATGCATCACAAATAATGAAGAGAGCGCATGGCGGCCGAGTCACGAGCTACGGCGCCCGTCGTTTTACATGTACAATGACTTCAATTGCTTCTATTTTTTTTGTTGTTAATTGTAAAACAAGTAACAAGTGGTGTAAACAGGCAATGCAATTAAGCGCTTGGTGCCTTTAAACGTACATTTTTTACTCTAAAGATAGGCTTGCGTTTGACTACAATTATGTATGATGGACAGAAATGATGAGGTCTTAGATGGAGCGCGCTTGCCTAAAAAATGCCTATTCACTCTTCTCTTGAAGGCACCCAGATTGTACTTGGCTGGGAAGTATTTACAGAAATAGTTTGGTATAGTATTGGAAAGCTTGCACCCAGGATTAAAACATCATTCATTTCATTAAAATATCAATATGATACTATTTGACGACCTCCTGGCACAGTGGCGCGCGCTCGGATTTTCGAGTGGGAGGTCGCGGGTTTGTTTTCCGCTAAGAGCCACTTCGGAGTTTTAAATTTTTAAATAGGCTCAGGTCTGGTCTGTTGGGAGGCTTCGGCCGTGGCCGTTACCACCCTACCAGCAGAGACGCACCGACAAGCGATTTAGTTTTCCGGCGCGATGCTGTGTAGAAACCGTTAGGGGTGGGTTTACTTATCCCTAACGGTTAAGTAAGTGTGATAGCATCTAAGGGTGCGTCATCAATTACCATCAGGTGAGATCGCAGTCAAGTACTAACTTGTAAAGTAAAAAAAACTGCTAAACTCATTGTCCTATCGTAGTTGGCTAAAGAAACTCGGTGGTCGCACATAACATTAGACAGTGGTTGTGCCTCACTCTGGAAGCAACTAAGAGCTCCTAAGAACCGGTCAAACTCGTCTCGGCTCTCAGCATCATTTTCCTTGGACTTGAATCTCGGGAACCGGAATAAACAATAACCGAGGATTCTACTTTATCTGTTAGGCATTCGCTGTTAACTACAAAAACGACAGACACGGACAAAAAGTTGCTTAAACGTAACGAGTCCGTTTGCGGAGTTTTATTTCAATTATTATTAAACTTTGTAGGCACTTACAGATTTATTTATCTATTTCAAGAATTACTAGAAGGTTGCGTTTAAATATCTGAGTGAAAAAGTCTGTGCAAAATGGAAGGATTAATCTAGAAATAATATTTTTTTTTGTAGATCTGAAGTCTTTGTAACACTGTAAATCTGCTTCCCCAATTTCTTTTAATCAGAAGTACAATAATATTATTTAAATCTAATCTTGTGTAATAAAGTAAGCATTTATTACCACAACCTTTTCTTACAAAAGGAAATCAGTTGAATTCTTTTTCGATTACATAATACCATCTGAAAATATCTATATATTGAAACAATCAGTAACTAAGGCAGAACACATTTATTAAAACACAAAAAACAGGTATTTCAACAACGAAACTTAAGACAGTATTAACATTTGAGTCTACACTATCAGACCCTGAACCTATGGGGACAACGAAACAGAACCATTTCATGACATGGTTGGCCACATGATGAAGTGGCGAAATTTAAGATCTGACTACAACATACTCGCATAGACTATATTAAAAACACTATCGGAATCCGGAATTATATCACTTGGCGTAGAAACATACTCAGTATGTCGACACATTTTATTAACCACTTATGCGACACGCAAATTTTATTATTGAATCACGATTCACTACGTCACATCTCTTTTTCGCACGAACGGATTGCATAACTTAATAGATAAATATATTCGTAGTTATCAACACATGTCCGTAACACTATTACTTTCATGAAATTATAAATATGATTTACATACAAGTGCTAGACAAAATAATTAGTTATTCACGACACGAATAAATTATTAACTTATCTCAAGGTCATAAACCTGTAATCATGGTTACAAAACTTTTACATATTCAGCAAATATACATGTATTGTACCGATTTATAAAAACTTTTTATCATTACACTAAAACGGGTACGCGATCCTTCGTCGACGAACGACACCAAACTGTAAAGAGATCGAGAAGAACTTACACGAATCGTGCGCCGAAATTGTTCAGTTTTCGACTCTATTTTGTACGGAGAGTTGACGTAAATTAGGCGATCTCGCCGGAAAGAATCACGTGCAACTTAAGCGGCCTTCCAACTGTGGAGCGATGATTCACGATCGGGTAATCGAGTTAGTGACTTTGCATGTGACGACATTTACGCGCGCTGTAGAACCGAGTTTCCGGAACGCGCATCGGCGATGAACTGACAAATAAAGGGAAATATTCGGAAAATGGGGTGTTATTCTCGAAAATATACAATTGTACATCGGCCAACCACCGCCTGCAACCATAGCAACGCAGCCATCAGCAGCAAATAATTGTCGCCTTGGCTGCATAACTGACGCAATCAGCACATAGATCTTAGCTTGTCGCTGCCGCACAAACCGATGTCAAGTGGCGAGACTTGTCAACAGTTTCACACTATAGTAATTTGTCTCATGTTTATATTTTTTAATTACTACACAAGTTAACTCTAAGAGCTCGCTTCGCTCGTTCAATAAGAGTAGCGAGAAAACAAGCGGTCAAGTAATCGAGTGTTTAGTGATTGCTGTTGTACTCTTTTAGGCAGTACTTATGGAACTTCTAATGATTCTTAAGAAAATACGAGGAATCTGCAAATGCAAAAGGTATAGATAGATGTTTAAGTTATTAACGAAAATAATATACCCAATTATGGTGACAACCATAAAAAAATAATATTTTAATTATGCGACCATCTCTTTAGCAAACTAAAAATGGTGCTATCACTTTGAAAATGCCCCCTATGAAAAAAGGACTCCTCGAAAAATTGTCACTAATTGCATTCTTACTTTATAGTACTTAGCAGTTTTGCTAAATTGCAAAATTGTCACTAATTGCATTCTTATTTATAGTAGCAGTTTTGCTTGCGACTTTTAACTGCACGTAAAAATGTCGTCGCGTGCGCAGGTTCTTAGCAATTCGCTCGCGTGTCGCACTTGATGCACCATATCGAGAACTCTCGTCTCAGTTTTAGGAAGTGAATAATTCTATTATAAAAAAATATGTACCGTTGACCGGTGGTCAGTGGTCGCTGATCGTAGGAAGTAGGAATTCCATGTAACTGTATAAAATCGCAGAGCTAATTTGAACAAGTGATCTCACATTGTGGGAGAGGCGTGTTGCGTTGCGTGACATTGATGGGTTTAAGCTAGCTGTTGATACTGGCTTATTATAAAAATCCGTTTTGGTGTATGACCAAACCACTGATCTTATCAGATCCGTAAAGTCCTTATCTTTTTAATTTATTGTCTGCATACATACTAACTATAATAGCTAGTCAATGGTTTGTGATCTACCCGCATACAATCAACATCATTTTTTTAAAACGCCATATTTAACATTTTAGCTGAACAAGCATAAAGGGTCCTGACTCCTGGCGTCTTTCAAAGAATAATTAACATTTAGAAAATAGAATTGATGTCGAGGGCATCTGAAAGAGATCCTCATTTGTAGCGATAAGATGTCCTCGGGCATGTCCTCTCTATGTTTGTGTGTTATGTAACTCTCTAACTCTATATACAAAATAAATGTCTCTACTTTTTGCAAACGTATTTTGATAATTAATGATCTTAGCGTAGCATACGAAATTCATGACGATGGCGTGAATTCGTGAATGATTAGTAATAGAGAGTAAGGCCCTAAAATGTTATAGTGGAAGAACTATAAGCTAATAACTTATGGGCACGCTTTATCATCAGCTACTTATCATTTGAGGTGAACAAGCATCTGATACTTGCGTAAGGCCGTGTGTCCATCGCAGCTGTCACCGAGAAAAAGCTGACAGCGACGTTAAAGTTCTCTAACCCGAATCTTTAGTAACAAACTGGAATCCTTCGAACACCGTAGCGACGTTAGCTCTCTGTGTGTTCTATCGGTTATTCAATGGGGCTTAATCTGAGGATCTGTTGGAAGACACAACCTTCCACTTTTTCTGTTCTTCAGTTCGGCGCAGAAACGCGTTCCATCTCTCCCGCTTGCATGGCTGGCAATCAATGATCACCCGATTTGACAGATCCTTCTTTCCGCGCACGTGGAAACTATGTAACTATATGTATGTGCTGGTTATAATAAATGTGTAACTATTTATGTAACCAGCTACCAGCATCAGTGTTCCCACAAAGCTATAACATGAATAACCTCATAGTAGCTGGTTCGTGAAGACGTAAATTTGTATAGGTATAAACAAATCCTTAAGAGCCGGCAACGCATTTGCAATTCCCTTGTTGCTGCAAATATCCATGGGCAGCGGTGATTGCTTAAGATCAGGAGATCTGTCTAATCGTACAAAAAAAATTGAAACATAAATTTGACCTAAGTATGGCTAGGTATGTATAAGAAGGAGCCATGCAACTGTCTCATACAGAAATAATCTCGTTCTCGTTGATGTCCCGGAGACGGCTGCAGTGGACAAGCGGCCTCAGCCCGTAAGACGGCAGCGGGGCGGGCTTGAACAATCATCAGGCTCGTGACCGTGACGGAGCGCGTATTGTCTGCGGTCGACACTCGTACGCTCAAGGAGATGGGCTTTAATTTGTGATAATGAGTTTCAAACTGCATTAACTAGCTACCTATTGAAGAAACTTGATTTGGTTGTTGAGTCAACACATTCTCACATCTTCAATTTCCACTAGTATACGGGGAGTGGTAACATTATATGCTTCTCGTTGTTTGTTCAGTTTCCTTATTTGACGTTCTGTTGTAAATCTACATGTTTGTGCGTAGAATTACGTACAAATAATAATTTTGGTGAATTGAATTTGACAACACAACATCTTAATAATTACAAATACTTACTTATTACTTAATTCTCTGTGTAACGTAAAACATAGGTATAAAGTAGGTATGACGTATAAATTAAGTAGGTGTAACGTATAAAGTAGGTATGTATCAGCAAACAAACTCGTCTCACTAAAATTCGTGTCCAAGATAAGACACCGTACATGGTAACTACTTATTTCTAAGCAGAGATTTAGCTCTTGGAAACGACAAAGGTTTAAACTATAGTAAGGGCTGTCGCACTTTGAAACTCGCAATTTTAGTAATTAAAATACACTTTATTCTTTTGAGAAATGCGACCAACTTGAGAGGGCTGGAGGAATAGAGCCGGTTCCTTTCAGATCTCGGTAGAGAAGAAGTAGTATAATCACCAATAAAGTTTTCATAGAATTTTCCTAGATAATTCACGCATACTACGCCGCATTAGGCTCATCAAAATACGAAAAACACTCGATTCGATTCTCGCCACGTGTCTCTTTTTCAGAATTCTATAAGTTCTGGGCTTCTGGTTAGTCACCACCTTAACACTAACAGCTAAGAGCACCGTCAAGCGATTTCAGCGCGATTTACTTGGCCCTTCCAAGTTACTCGTAGTATAATAATTTATGTGAGATCGCAGAAAAACAAAATTGTTTCAAGTCGAAGGCAGCCCTGAAACCCATCTGCGGTTCGCCTGCACCGCAAATATTTAAGGTCATGGGAGACGCCGAGTCGCGCCGCGTTTATGATAGCACCCATTGTTTACGTAACCGCGAGAGCCCGTTCGGTTTGATCTTGGAATATCTACCGACGATAACATGCCACTACGAACTTGACTTAGGTAGCTATACTTAGATCGTCTAACCTACGCCCCGCCGTGCACCGCTTCTTTGCGCTCACAAATAGAAAGTAAAATGAGGTGGAGCAACGTTTTGAAATTAGATGTTCTCTATAATAAGGTTTAATTAAAAACCTCGGTGCCAGAAAGCAAGAGATCCAGCGTTAGATTCCCGGGATGGAATGGAATAGATAACAACTATACCTGTAGCAAACTACGGTATCTGCCTGTGGGGCAGTGAAAAGGGAGAAGTAGACCGCCTGTTATTATCTCTGTCGTACTTATGGGGGCTGCAGCCTGCCAAACAACAGTCCTGTCCCCCATTTTATTGCCTTCCGGGCAGCGATTGTTTGCTACAGAGCAACGAAGTGTAAGAACGGTATAGACTGTTCAATTTTTCAATTGGCAATTCCTATGTGTTAGGTACCCCCTCGAAGTTTGTCTTGTGTGGTGCCAACGTTGTCGTGTGAACACGGTCTTTGCAAGACTCCGAATGAGACCAAAACTAGTCGGGCAGACCTGACTTTCGCTTGAGTTAAACCGTTGTAAATCTTTCCTATGATTTGTCTTTGTCCATCATAATTTATAACCACTGCGCGTAACGATCGATTAGATTGATACTACAATGGAAACCTCTGCATAGAGCCTAGGCTATAATGAAGATGAGATCATTACAATCGATGACGCTTAACTTGAAATTTCCTAATCACTTCATCACATTCAAGCAATCTAGCTAAATTAAAACGCCCGAGAGCGGTCAAAGATTTAATTATAGTAATAGAGAGGCACTTACTATAGGTATAAACGTGTCTGACTGGACAACGGTGTACGGACACTAAGCAATTAACCTGATTAAAAGCGTTTATACACTTTGCGAGAATCACTTCGCTTGTGAAAACACTGCCGATGTGATAGGTCATAATTTATGAGCAAGTTATCCATTAAATTATAATACAGAGCTTAAAACGGCTCAATCATATTTTATTGGATTGAAGAAAGTTTCTGATAAATAATACGCAGAAGTTTATGATAGTTAAGTAATTCGAGCTCGTCAAAGCGCTGACTACTGTACTTACTGTTTGTGAAGCAATCACAATTCACAATCAACAAAGTGTAATATATATTGTCATTCACTTGTTCATCAACACCGCTACAGGTAGCCGTTAAGACGGACCGATTTCAGACGGCTGCCGCGCGCCGGCTAGGTTGCACACGTTAGTTCTTGTACAGTCTATATTACGCGCTGCGAGCGCCCGATTACGAGACAGCCCTAGTAGTTACGTCGAAAGAGATCAAGTTACGCGAGAGAAAGAGAGCACAACTTTAGGTGCCTAGCGGAGGCGGTGCCAGGCGCTAATGCGAACTGAATTGCACTATTTTGTGTCAGCGTAACCTTCCGTACAGTTAGGTACTATTTATTGTATTCCGTGATATTGTCGGACGCCGTCGAGTTTACAGCATCCTTATGCCAATTCCTACCTATATTAAAACGCACAAGGACTGGATGATATCGTCGTCAGATAGATTGTCAGAAGAATTTTTACAATTATTGCATTTCTAAAGCAACCAATAGTGAGCTGCGATCATCAGTCGCGAGTTGCATCACACGCAGTAAATAAAGCGGTGAACGTAGACGCGTGCGCCGATCGCGGCGTTTGCTACGCCTATTGTTGCTAACATGTGACCCTGCGCCGCAAGTCATGAGAACTAAGCGTCCCCGCACTCAGGCCACTAGCCACAACCACGAAACGCCGCCACCAACATACTTCCTTTAGTTTTATAAGGACTCTCCGAACACGGAGACGCTGGTGGCCGCCACATGCTGCTAATCGCTGCTGTTTATTTCTTGTGGCCACTAAAGGCGATATAAAACGCTACTCACGCGATTCTCGCAGTTAATCCTTCTTCATCAGAGTCTATTATGATACAGAGCGCGTGGTTATAAAAAGTAGCCGCCACAGGCTTCAGCTATCGTGGCGATTGTGGCTGTGACGACTGACGAGTGGCCCGTGTGCGGCGTCAATAAGGTTGAGTTGTGGCTTGTCAAGTATATATAGCAAGTTCTATCAGTTGTAAATCGCGTCGCAAGCATTTCTAGTTTATCTATCTAGATTCTAGAGGTCTAAATTTATTTTCTTTACAATCTAGAGGTGAGCAGAGACGGGTGCACACACACAGCTCGCAAAATTTGCTATTTAACCATTTCTCTATGACCGACAGCAACGCAAGCAATACTTAGTCCTCTGTCACAGTTTTCTGCTAGTAGCTGAGTAAGTTTCTCTTAGATTTTAGAAACTCAGCTACGCTTGAGAAGTATTCGCTTCTTCAAAACTATTCCCGAGATTTGGTTTGCTTTCTAGATAGGTAAAAATATTTAAAAGCTATTCAGAAGATAAAAGATTCATAGATTCCCTCACGCACGACAATACAGATTTTACCTTTTTACAAAATGAGTGTAGAAAATTCATCATAGATTTTAGAAACTCAGCTACGCTTGAGAAGTATTCGCTTCTTCAAAACTATTCCCGAGATTTGGTTTGCTTTCTAGATAGGTAAGAATATTTAAAAGCTATTCAGAAGATAAAAGATTCATAGATTCCCTCACGCACGACAATACCGATTTTACCTTTTTACAAAATGAGTGTAGAAAATTATCTATCAAGACCCGTCGTCGCAGCTCGCAGCGCAAGCAGTGAGTGAACGCTAAAAGAATTAGCGTCTAATGGGATTACCTTCCCCAAGGGACCAACATGAAGCAGGCGATCTGTCCACAGCTACATTGTAGAGCATTGTACAGTGACTAAATGAATGATTAGTTAAGATACTTCGGCCCTACCAGCCCGCGAAATTCAAATTTTATTTAGTTTTCCGCAAATACTGGACTAACTACATTGTAGGGGTATGGCAATGAATTTTGCGGGTTTAATATTTATGCATATAAGACATTGAGGATCTCCAAAATTAAACACAAATTGTTTCCCTGAAATAACAAAGTTTTGTTTTATTACAAGTTTTGTTTTATTTTACAATTATCTAGTTATTATCAAGTTACGACAATTACACTTCTATCTCACCTGAAATAACAAAGAAACGACATTTAAAGTTCACTATATCTCGAGTCCTCCATCACATTCTTTCTATGAGTTTTTATTACGACAAAAATGCACACAACAATTTCAGCGTCCCTCGCCATTTTAAATCATCGACACAGATCAATATCATAGATACGCGACAGCTGATACGCGAAGCGCGGCAAATTCAAATGAATGAAATGTCACTCATTTCATTACATCTCCCCCCCTAAGAGCGAAAATTCTATGCAATATATCTGTAAAATGTACTTATAAGTCATCTTCATATTCATTATCATCTCCTTCATCTTCTTCAGCCTCTGTTATGACAGGTTGCAATTTTGTTATATGAAATAATGTTGATTCTGTTTTTCTGTTGCCTGTATCAATCCTATAAATGGAATTCGATATTTTCTCTATTATTTTGAAAGGGCCTATTTTTAATTCGTCTAATTTCTTTCTATTCAGTCTATTTCCATTTTCTACATATACACTGTCTCCTACATTAAATTCTTGCATTTTTCTATTTCTATCAAATATTTTCTTGTTATACTCATGAGATTTTATTGTATTCTCTAATGCCAATCTTCTATCAGCAATCCACTTGTCTTCCTTTTCCATCGTTTTGAATTCATTTGGTAGAATACTGACATTTGTACCATCCAGTAAATATTTTGGTGCAAAACCTGTAACGGAGTGTTCTGTTTCATTATATTTTTGTATACATTCTCTTGCCAGTGTTGTCCATGTTCTCTTATTATTTTTCTCATTCATTTTACACCTTATTTTATTTACTATTGTTTGGTTTAATCTTTCATTCAAGCCGTTCGAGAATGGTGTATTCACGGCTGTAAAAATTAGTTTAATATTATTTTCCTGCAAAAATTGTTTAAATTCTCTTGAATTTATGCCCGGATATTGATCTGTCAGGATAATTCCAATCTCATCTGTCTCTAGTACTTTCTTTGTTAAATTTATAAAGTCACATGCATTCTGGGTTTTCGAAGTCGCAATAAATGCATATCTTGTGTAGTGATCTACTAAAAGGTGTAGATATTTCTTTGTAGACCTAGATCCTCCAAATCCACCAATAGTATCCATTGACATTATTTCAAATGGTTTGGTAGCTGGTCCCAGTTGTGACATTAATCCAATTTTTTTTTGACATCTTGATTTATTTTTTATGCATATTTCACATGTTTTACAAATATTTATGATATTTTTTGTTAGGTTTATAGCCGTATATATTGAACTTATTTTTTTCTGCAGTTGTCTGATCCCAATATGGCATAAATCTTCATGCACCTTTTTTATAAGTTTTTTACTAAATTCTTCTGAGAGGATAATCTTTTCCTGTTTCTTTATTTTTTTATAATAGATATTATTTTTTAGTATTAAATTTTGTTTCTTTTCTCTTATTGTTTCATTTTTCTCTTGGTCTCCAACTATATCTTTTATTTGTATTAAATTAACTATTCTCAATGTTTCCTCTCTGTTATCTTCTGGTTCTAATACAGGGTTTCGGCTCAAACAGTCTGCTTCTACATTTTCTTTACCAGGTATATATTTTACGGTAAAGTCATACTGAGATAGGTAGTATGTGAGATCACCCAATTCTTCATCTGTCCTGCATTTAATGTTCATGTTCTCTAGAGGTTTGTGATCTGAGTAAATGGTGAATTGTTTTCCGATGAGCCAGTGCTGCCAATATTTAACAGCTTCTTTCATAGCAAGACATTCTAAATATATAGCCTTTTTCCGTTTTTGATGTTCATTCAATTTTTTTGAGAAATATGCCACCGGTTTGTCTTTACCATCTAGTTGTGTCTGTTTTAATATTGCTCCAATGCCCTCCAAAGATGCATCGGTAAAGATTTTGATTGGTAAGTCTTTGTCGAATATTTCCAAGACCGGTTGCGAACATAAATATCTTTTTATCAGATTGAATGCTTCTTCACATTTCTCTGACCATACAAATTTCTCGTTTTTTCGTAATAAATTGTGTAATGGATCTAAAATAATTGCACTTCTTGGTATATAGTCATGGTAGAAGTTTATTTTTCCCAAAAATTGTCTGATTTTCTTTTGCGTCTTAGGAGTTGGAAAGTTCCTTATTGAAATCAAATTGTCTTTTAGTGGTCTTACTGAATTGTTCTGAATTATATGGCCGAGGTATTTTACTGAGTCTGAAGCAAAGGTACATTTCTTAAACTTCAGTCTAAAGCCTTCTTTAATTATTGCCTCTAATACATTTCTAATGTGCCTTATATGTTCTTCAAAGGTAGACGAGTATATCAAAATATCATCGATATAGTTAACAGAGTATCCTGTGAGATTGTGTTTTCTTAGAATATTGCTTAAGATTCTCTGGAAAATTGCTGGTGATGTTTTCAAGCCAAAAGGGAGGCAGGTCCACTGGAAGTGGCCATCTTGTGTGACAAATCCTGTTTTACTTCTGTCTTCCACCCGTAATGGTATTGCCCAAAATGCTGAGTTTATATCTAGTGTAGTAAAATACTTGCAATTTCTAGTTTTAATAATTAGATCATCTATCAAAGGAAATGGTTGAGCTTGTGGTATAACTATTTTGTTTAACTCTCTGAAATCTACACATAAACGGGATTTTCTATTTTCACCTTTTTTAAACGCCAATGTCACTGGAGCAGCGAAAGGACTGTATGATTCTTCTATTAAATTGTTCTTTAGTAACATCGATATTTGCTCTTCAATTTCTAATCTATCTTGTATTGTACATCTGTATGGTCTTTTACTACAATATTTATTTACTTGTAAATCTATGCGAGCTTCATAATCTTTAACTGAACCTATATCATACTTGTCCTTAGCAAATATTGTTTTATATTCCTTTATAATTTTCTCTATCTCAATTTTCTTTTGATTATCTAAATGGTCTGTCATACTTATAAATTCCTCTGTTTCTATGTGTTCATTGAAATTTACTGTATATTTTTTTATATTATTATCTTCATTTCTGTTATCTTTAGACATCCTGTCTATTTTATTTGTTATTTTCTTTTGTTCTATCTGCAAGTTCTCATTTTGGGTTAATCTGAATTTCTTTATCATATCTAATCCGATTATGAAATCATCAAAATCTTCATTTTCTACTATGTATACATCCACCTCTTCTTCTAAATCAAATATTTTAATTTTTATTGTTATCAAGCCATCCATCTTCTTCACACCATTAACCGTTCTCATGTATGCTATGTTCACATCATCTTTTTTTTCTTTTACTTTTATTAATCTTGAATTTATTATAGAAATCTGTGAGCCTGAATCATAAATACCACTCACTTCTAGTTTATTTTCTAATAAAAGCTTGATTTTGATTAATGGTGTGCTTACTAGTTTTTTTTCTCAGTATTTATATCTACTTCAATTATGGAGTTATTGTTTACATTTTTAGTTTTAAGATCTTTTTCAGGTTCATTTTTATTTTTCTTGAACCAACATGACTCCTCCGGATGATATCTAATCCCTTTGTCCAAAGACTCACAAGTCTTACATGACTTCTTCTCATAAGTTTTATTTTTATTATAAAATGTACTGCTCTTTATGTTAGTTGAGTTTTTCTTATACATCGTGCCTTCATATTTTCTTATCTCGTTGAACAAGTCAGTAGTGTTGTTGAGTTCATCCCTGTTTAACTTATTTAAGATGAAAAAAAAAAATGAAAAATATTTATTATCAAAAAACAACATACATAGTTCGAAATATCCGCTGGCACCCACACTAGGAGTTCCTGTATCGTGGGTGCCTGTTTTCCGGTTTACAAAAATACGGTTATGTTGTCGCTCGGTTAACAATTCATGAGTTACATTTGACAATATAACACAATATCTTAGCAATATATCGAAAAACAATTAAGTAAAGTACGATTTTACAGCTTATTACAGTTAGAAGTTATGCTAGGTGTAAAAAAAGTTTTTCTGTTGAGTCATAGTTTAAGGAGGCGAGCCAAGAAATGATTTTTGATTTGGCTTGGTTAACGGAGCAATGTTTAATATCGTCACAAGCACTGATAACTTTATTATAAATGAAGGAATCTATGTAGGGGCTGAAACGTCTGGCAAAAGAAGACTTAATTTTTGGTAGGGAAATCTTAAAGACCCGACGATTGAGTAGACTTTGATAATCTTTAGAAGAAATAATTGACTTATGAACCTTAAGTACCATTTTCAGAATATATAATTGACGCACCGAGAGGACTTTGCATTCCTGGTATAGCTTGACTGTTGGATATCTATAGGGCTTTTGTAACATCGTTTTAAGTACTGACCTTTGAGCTCGTTCCAGCTGTATTAGATATGATTTCGAAGCATTACCCCAGGATGTTATGCAATAGGTGATTATTGACTGACAAAGGGCAAAGTAAACAGATCGTAATGTTTCTATTGAAGTCGAATTCCGAAGTAATTTGATAATGTTAATAATTTTGCGCACGCGAGCAGAAAGACATTTTATGTGAGATTTAAAGTTTAGATTTTGATCTATAAGGATTCCTAGATATTTTACCACATCTGTTTTTGCCAACGTTACACAATTACATAAATTTTGATGTGCACAGGTGTGCAGTTTCAGTTGCAAGATAAATCCAGGTAAACCAGTTGCAATAAGATCTATCATTGTTTTGGAATCTATAGATTTGTTTATATCTAATAAAAGCCGTTCTTTTTTTATGGCATAATCAATTAACTGTCCTTCTTTATACCTAAATGCGAGAGCATATGTGACTATGTCCCATCCTTGGTTTTTAAAAGTTTCTAAAAACTTGTCTTTCCATTCACTCCATTCAGAATTTATTGTTAGTTTTATGATCATCGAGCTATACCAATCCAAACAAGGTTTATCTAAAAATAACCTCAAAATATCTATTTTTGTCTCATCTTTTGTTATATTAAAGCGCGCACACTCTTTTTCAAAAATTTCTATCCATTGCATCGCATTAGGATTTTTGCTTGTGAATTTTTCAATAATAAATTTTTCTGAGATATGTTTTAAGTTATGTTGACTTTCTTTCTTAGTTGTAGTTTCTATTAATTGTTCCAAGATTTGTTGCAAAGTGTCATTTTTGTCCTTTGCTTGTGTTGTGCTCACTTCATCTAAATATTGATCTAAAAATTGCATATTACCTTCCTCATCTACATATGTCTTCTTTAGATTTTCATCCAACTTTATCCATACTTTTCTACTCTGGTGTCTTTTTTTAATGCTATTTTTTACTTTTGTGAAAGTGTTCGTTTTAACAATATATGTATGATGACTCACCGGCTTCAGTTCCTCGGGTAAAACATAACATTTTCCTTCTTCAGTAGATATTGAGGTTATAGCTAATACATTTGATTTGCCATCATTTGAGGCTATTATTGTAAACTCAAATTGAAGCCGGTCCATCTTCTTTTAGTTCACAAAAATGTCGTTTTATAAGACATTGAGGATCTCCAAAATTAAACACAAATTGTTTCCCTGAAATAACAAAGTTTTGTTTTATTACAAGTTTTGTTTTATTTTACAATTATCTAGTTATTATCAAGTTACGACAATTACACTTCTATATCACCTGAAATAACAAAGAAACGACATTTAAAGTTCACTATATCTCGAGTCCTCCATCACATTCTTTCTATGAGTTTTTATTACGACAAAAATGCACACAACAATTTCAGCGTCCCTCGCCATTTTAAATCATCGACACAGATCAATATCATAGATACGCGACAGCTGATACGCGAAGCGCGGCAAATTCAAATGAATGAAATGTCACTCATTTCATTACATGCATCTACTGACGTGTTTTCAATAGAATGCTCGAAAATTCCCACTCACCTCATATTGGTTCCCGAAAGATCAGTTTCCCAGATTTCGAGCTATCGGGAACCAATATGAAGTAAATGAGTTTTAGCTATCTATAAGTAAATTAGCTATCTATTGTTGAGCAGAGTTTTAATTCAAAACATGTGGATGCATACTCGTAAATGTTGTAGCCGCAAAACTCCTACGATGTATAATTAGCCCATTATTAGTGAAAATCTAAATAAAATTTGAATTTTCGCACCCGGATGGTACCCATCCCCCTTAAGAGCCCCTACTATAATTTGAAACGATTGCTTTTCTCACTCTTAGGAACATTTTATGCGAGTGCGACAGGGAAGCATAGTGCGCCAACTATACAAAATACAACTAAGCGAAAATAAAAGGATTTTCAGAAAAGTACTTCGCATTTTCCCTGCTTTGCATTTCTAGTAGATTAATTGGAGTCATTACTTTGGAAGTTTTTATGGAACCATGTTTTTGACACGTATGATCATTAGCAATAATACTCTACTAAGTATACTATGTACTCGTAGGAATCATAGATATATACACTGGATATATATATACTGGAGGATAACTCCAGCATTTCTCATATAACCGTCGAGGATCTTGCCAAGCATGCTGAGGTAGGTATTAAGAGGCCTGTGAACTACAATGTCTCCATTCATTCAAAATACCAAATCATTTGTAATTCGTGCATATTTCGATCATGTTGTGGAGTTATTCGGATTCGTATAGTAATAATCTATGCTTCTGGCCATATTTGGTTCGGAAATACTTCTTTAAAACGAAATAATAATCAATTTAGATAAAAAAAATTATAACTTTAGTCGAGTTCCGTAATACCAAAAATTATGAATTAAAACTTGTAACTTTCTTTATCGTGAAATCAACGGGTCTGCCCGCGAAATTCAAAATTTTCGTGGTTTTTTGCAATTTGTACGCTAATTAGACATGGTAGGCTTATGGCAATCAATTTGCGAGAATGGCAGTATCATCTTTACATGATTATATCAAAATCTTTGCATAATAATGTGTATCCTAGGAAATTCGTCCGAGTATCGTGTTTTATGTGAGTAACTCGCAAATCTCGGACTAATTTCTTTAACTCGGCACTTTCGAGCAGAGATTTTTATATAAACACGTGAAGCAGTTATTGGGATTATCGCAATTTGACGGCCATAAGCCTATTATGTCTTATTAGCTTAAAAATCGCGAAAAACCACGAAAAATTTGAATTTCGCGGGCACACTCGTGGTGTGCTCCTTAACTGGTGTTTTTCTTTAGCTGGACAGTAAAAACTGTGCTCCTGAACTAATGCGACGTGAGATAGTGTTGTTTTTATTACAAAACAAATAAGCAGAAAACATGTCCTCTTTGACATAAAAATAAGCAAAACTAAATTCGTTTACAATTTCGTTTAACAAAAGTATTTTGGAAACAGATATGGCCAGAAGCATAGATTATTACTATATGAACCCGAATAAAACCACAACATGATCGAAATTTGCACGAATTACAAATGATTTTGGTATTACGTTTGTATGGGAGACATCGTGGGTTAGTGGACACTTAAGTACCGACCTTTAACCGTTCCTCTAACTTTCATTTGTTTTGTTATTCATAGTTTTGTTCATTGTTAACAAACAGAGGCTGTTGTTATAATGAATCTGCTAATTAAAATAAAAAGCGGGAACTGCCTAACCGATGGAAATTATTTTTTATTTTTTTATACTTTATACGAGAAGCCATTGAAAAGAAACCGGGTCGCATACAGAAAACACAACAGCCCTTTGGTACACTCGTACCAAATCGTAACGTCGGGTTCTTATTTATTTTTATTTATGCACATTCATAGTGAGTAGTCTTGAATATATATATATATTTTAAATAGGCATCTCCTACTTTGAGAATGTTTCTAATATTATATGAAATTCTAGAGTCACAACTCATAAAACACCCCCACAACTGCTTGATCGATTTCTATGATTTTTTGTATGTAAATTCGATAGGTCTGAGAATATAACGTTTTTCATTTCCCCTAAGTGAGAAATATAATAATTTATATTCCAAGACAACGATTGCCGTGTCAGCTTGAATTATGTGTAGAAAGATTTTTAATGTCACGTTTTTATTTACCTATTTGATTATTAGATTGGTATACAAACTCCGAATATGTATGTACATATATGTACATATATAATATTATGTGGATTTCGCTCTACAAGTTTCCCACGTGATTTGTCCCAGAGCTGGGCGAGTCTTCTCTCTAATGAATCCCTGACTAATCATATCCCTCTTGATTAGTTTCTCACTCACATCACCGCCCTCTCAGGGAGGTAATACTCAGAGAGACTAACCAGGCTGCACTTATACGTGTTGGGGTAATAATGGATTCATCATAACTCATTTTATTATACGACTTAAACAATACATCTTTTGCCATTAATTATTAAATGAATTTGGTACTTATAAAGAATCAAGATAAAATTTAACGTTTTCACTATCGAATTGCGTACGAATGTAAGTGTACGTTCACAAAGGTCGCATTAACACTTTACAAATACACTATGTCAAGTCAACGTCTCATGCTTCAAGTGTGGGAGCAAAACTTACGAAAAGAATACATTTTAGGAAAACTTGTTAGGAACTCTAAATCCCTTATAATACTAAACCTTCTAGAATGACTATCCGAATCCAAAACTGATTCCTACTTGTTAAACACTATTTCTTAGTTAAAAGTGACTTTATCTATGTAGTTCAAAGTTAACCCTACATTAGTGTACTTTAGTGACTTTTTATAGTTCAAAGTTAACCCTACATTAGTGAACTTTAGTGACTTTTTATAGTTCAAAGTTAACCCTACATTAGTGGACTTTAGTGACTTTTTACCTATAGTTCAAAGTTAACCCTACATTTATGTACTTTAGTAACTTTATCTACTTCAAAGTTAACCCTACATTTTTAAACGATTTATTCATAGATTCATAATAGGTCGTCGCTCGCGTTTCGACTAGATAGAGCCCTACCTAACAACGACAGCTCCGTGAGTGCGGCAACTTTTCTTTTTGTAGTGTGAGTGTATCAATTTAAAATTTATATGGTGCGCGGATGCTAGGGTGCTTCAAAAATTAAGTAGCGAAGGCTCGAGTTTGCCAATTTAGGCAAAGTATTTTATTTACTTTAAAAGTCGAGGGCGGCATATTAGACCTCTATGGATTAATTACATACCTCTATGGGTTAATTGTATACCTCTATGGATTAATAGTAAACTCAGATAATTTATAAAATTACACGAGCATAATAATATTGGCATTGAAAACCGCACCTGAGCACAACAACAATGAGGATCCACATGTAATCGCCACAAGTGTCATTACGTGACGCCACAGATATTCGTGAGAGATAGAGCAGATATTGGAACACATCTACACTTCGTCGAATTTTCATTCACACTAAATTTTTAACCGAAATTTAATTGATGAATGAATATCCAAAAATCCGTTTGTACTTCCTACTCTAAGTTATGACAAAGGTAGGTACTTCTAGATTCAGCTGTCAACCAGGAATCTGACGCTACTGCTAGTTTCGATCCCGTCTGTCCCCGAATTGAACTGAATTTTACGAGTAATTTTGGGAAAAACGGGGAAAAGGTAGGTACTATCTGTACCAGAATTAAAGACGAAAGGTACGGAATATAATGTACCTACACTGTATTATGTATACAGTAGGTATACACAGTCCTCCAAACCCCCTAATCAATTTTTTTCCTAAAGAGAAAAAGTGCTTGTACCTAAGTACCTATATGTAAGTATTTTAGCAGACAAAAAAGCGTCCTGACCAACTTACTATGTTCGTTTATTGTTTAACCTTTATCCTATCTGTCATCAGTATTAAAGATTAATTATCTTTAGACAAGGCTGCGCTATTGATAAAGATACTACAATGCAAAATGATACCTATTCTCATATTAGTAAAGTCCAAGTTATTATGAAACATGGTCTTGTTGGTTATTATAAATGTATCGGATACAAAATACCTCGCGAACCGATGGGCGTACTGTGTAACGGTACGCTCGGCTTAGCTTGATTTGGGAGAGGCTCACTACCGCTAGGGATGGGTCAATATCAATTTGTCGATATTAAACAGTCGATAAACACAAGGTCATGGTTAGTGCATTCATGTTATGTTGTCCTGGTATCTATTGGTCTGGCCTCTAGCTAATCTATGAGCACGACTCGTTTAGCCTTAATCTGCATTTAATTTCGAATTCGTAACAAATGGGCATTTTAGTGAATAGTCCTGCTGTAGGGCTATTCTGTAACTCGACGCTTTTCATATTGGCCTCTCTTTTTTCTTTGAAATAGTACATATTACAAAATATATTATAATATGCGTTTTAGGCTTTGAATACTATTTAAGAAATATACCTGAAGATTCAATATTTTTTGGATAATTTTTCGTTTTTGCTACTCGGAGTAGATATCTTTAAAATACCAAATATGCTAACCTCTAGAACCACACAGTACAGGATAAGACTTGGAAGTATAAATAGGTATACTACCAGATGCGCGAACCGCGAGCGTGGGCGTGGGCAAGCGCGGTGGAGTGAAGTGAGCACTTTTATTACGTCACTTTCGCTTCGCATGCAATTAATTCACGATATCGTAACTCGTAACCACCGCGAGTGGCGGCGCGGAAAATTACTACGATAATTGTGTTGCCGCGATAATGACAGAGCGTGCACTAAAATATAGATTACGAATATGTGGCACATTTTTATGACCGAACCCTGCGATATGTTATTTATTTAAAAAAAAATAAACCCACATTTTATAAAATCCATGCGGTTAAATAGGAATTCAATTAGGTTATGGGCCAAATAGGGACATCCTATAACAAAATGAGAGAAGATATCACATTTTACAAAAGAATATCCTATTTGGCCCATAACCTATAGAATCCATTCCCACCGAAGCTAGGAAGACAGGAGATGTGGAAATTGCGATATCTGATAGATTACTATTCAAAACACATCTCGTCTTCTCTCCTCTCCGTTTTGGTGGAAACCGGGCCTTAAGCTTTGGGCTAGTTAGGGCAAATAGCTCTTACCTTGTATAATAATGTAGGAACTATACCTATACTTTATCTTCCCTATCCTGTTTCATCTTCCTTTTTCTTTTTAAACCGAGAGATATTGCGCCATCACCTTTCTCAATAAAATAAAAACCTCTATCCCACACCGTCGCGTCGTTTTCCGTAATGATATGCTCTCCGTGATCTATTTAAATCCCGCGACGTATTCTCATTTCTCACAAAAGATCGTAAAAGCGAAACCGACGACGTCGCAGACGAAAATAACCTGCCACTATCAGCTGTTTTTCACACGAGCGCATTTACCTACTTCGCTGGTTGCTACATTCAGGAGATTGGCGTGTAGTTCCGTGCACACTGCACAGTAAGGAAAAACCAAAAAAAAGAAGTTTTGAAAGTTATTCTAAATACCGATTCGAATACAATCAGTCCGTTTATCTATTTTTTTATGTCAGTTTTTCTACGTGTATGCCTGTTGCATTGTGCTGATTTATATCATTGCATCGTGCCGTACATCTACTCGTAATTTATGTTAATTTTTCTATGTGTATTAAATAGGATTGTGCAGATTTAAATCATCATGAGGGATTTAAATCGCGATCAAAATCAAGTATTCCTTTTTAAAATCGTTGATTTGAACTAATAAAATGTTCAATGCACCAATTAAAAATATTGGTTGGCGAGAAATCAGCCCTAATATTTCTTTTATTATTTTGCTTCATATTCAGGTTTCCTCAATGTTCTTTCTTTCCTTTCTTCCTTCACACCAAAAGTAGGTGACATGTCTGGAATTCGCGACCATCTTCAACATATCGTATCAGACTCGCCTCTCTTGGCGGGCTATTCACGTAACGTTTTCACACACTCAGTGATGTGTAACAAAAACTAAAATAAAAAACAACACTGGAAAATTAACTGTATTTCTAATGTAAAATTGAATGTACTGCAAAATAGAAAACACAGTGCCTCAACCTTATTGTGCAATGTAAATTGAATTTCACGATTGTCGACAAGTTGCGTTTTGAACAACATTCAATTTTATCCCCTATGTCAATACTCTTAAAAATTATTTATCAGAGGTCGCAAAAAATGTTTTGATTTTAATATCGTCTCCTTATATTCAAACATCTCACTTCACAAAATGCTTGAATTCGAAAATTGGTCTCACATAACCGCCGGGCTGATATTACAAACGAAGTACGGACTATGCAAATCTACGCACGTCTCCAACTAAGCTCTAAAGGCGGCACATCTCCGTATTCTAACAACCAGATATCTAAGCACTGCGACACAATCCAAACGTCTCATTAGCATACCGCAGGCGGCATGTTAATCGCGGCTGAACCGTTCCGTACTACCAGGTAATGTGGGATCTCACTCACGAACCGGCCAATCGTGACCGCGGGTGGGTATCTATAACCCGTGTCGTGATCGTACCGCTTGTGCTGACTAATGAAGAAATGACAATAACCTTCTACGACTAATGGTAGTGAATAGTGATGGATGAATTGTACAGACCTAGTTTAAGAGTACCGTCTAGCTGTAACGCAAAAAACGTTATTTCTCGAAGTAATATTTCGAGAACAAAACTTGCAATTCTCTATATGCGGGCATAGCTCGGGCATAGATATAATTTTTGAAAATGCCTACTCGCGTCCAGCTTCGTCACTGGACGATAGCCTTAATAGAAACATGTTTTTCGATGCCAACCTTAACGAAAACTATTAGCCTAATCGACTGCCTGACTAAACAACATGTCTATTCCGTAAGGCCGTTTTTGTAACTCTAAAAGTGAGATGATCCAAAGTGAAGTGGGTTGCGAATTCGTCTATCTCTAGTCGTGATGTATCACACAAAGAGATGAATTTCACACCCTACGTACGCAGCATTTTCATTAGAAGAATCCGTAATTTGATTCTCCTTTCGGAGCATACGGAGTGTGCTCAGGGACTATTTAATTTGGTTCTCCCGTCATCTTTTCACCATAGAACTGCGAAGCATACCTAGTAAAGGCTTACACAACTACTTACGAGTAGTTGACGGACCAAAGACACGTACGAAGCGGTTTGATTTCTCGTTTCTGATACGCAGCAGTTTGGAATACCCTTCTGTCTCTCCAACATAGTGTGAATAGGGATTTCCTAGGTAAGAGCGCTCCACCTTAGACTGTATCATTACTTTCCATCATGTGTGATCACAGTCAAGTGCTGGCCTATATATAGATAAAAAAATAATATTTCATGTACGATCCGATTTATTTGATCCGGTTATCTAACTTGAGAATTTTGTTAACAATTTACGGGCAGAATGTAAATCGTACTGATATCATGTTAACGTCACTGTTATTAATAGACGGACGTTCATGAATATGTAAAGAAGTAACCATGCATGATGCAAGTGGCATGCTGATCACTATTGACCGTCTCACGTCGTATATGGAAGACAATCGCGAGTTAACTTTATAGCTAACTAGGTCCCAATGGGGTATTCCGATGTACCCATTGTTCTGAGGACAAGAGTACTTAATATTGGCTTCCCATTTACGTTATACACAAAGGTGTTGTACAAATAGAGCCTTATTTAAAATATGTACACTTCGTTCTCTATCTTGGGTATTTACTCGCAAGCGGTCTTTGAAGCTTTACCATTAAATGTAAATCAGTCATCAATAGCATATGAAGCAGGTTCTTATAAAATCTATATTTAGCATAAAAATTTATCAAGACTAACTTATTATTTTTTAAGGATTTTAAGATTTTTTGACTAAGACTCGAGTTCATCATGCATTTACTAACAGGTTTAGTGAAATATTCTTTGTTTTTCTATTTAAAAATCGCATATTATGCCATCTGCCAAAAAAGGTTAGCATTAATTACACTACATACCTACACTTATCTAGAATATCTTGACGTTCTTAAAGTTATTGCACAATAAAATTACTAGTACCTAATTCAATAATTTGTGTATAGTAACTTGTAATTAATTTGTATCTTATTGGATTTTAATCGGTCACTTGGTTAAAGAGTCGTTCACCCTTTATCTTAAACTGGTAATTAAGATTGTAATATCTGTACCTAATAACATTTCCAATTATAAGGACATCCTAATTAATAGTTATTTAATTTGAATTCAAAATCAGGGCCTCTCGCATTGAAGTTTGATCTTTAATGTATAAACAAACCTATTACAATTAAAATTATCAAAAAGTCACTAAGCATTCATAAGAAATGATAAATTATGCCATCAACAAAATGTAAGTACTTAGCAAGATTTAATCGATATTCAAAAATTGCGCTCCAACAGCAATGAGCATAATCTAATATTTATAATTACAATTTATATTATTGTAAAGCGTTTATAAGCACTGATAATAAATTATGCCATTCTCACAATGTCTGTAGGTAACGCAATAGTGTCGTTACGTTGGGTAACAGTAACACAGTTATTAAGCTGTTACTGCACAGTTTGATTGCACCTACCGGTTGGGTATATTTCAGCAACGCAAGTGGCAAACGCCACGAACTTTCAAGACTCTAGATGGTTATTATTTAATAATTGTAATCGTGGCGATATTACAGTTATCCTACTACTTATCCTAACGTCTATTTTAAAGTGGACAGAACGTCGTACAAATAACAATCTCCATCCTCACGGAGTTAAAAATTGACCAGAGGATTTCGTCGCTTGTAAGATTGCAAATGTCCATGTTTTTAGCCACATCTCAAGAAGGACAGGTACTACTAGAAGGACAGATAGTACTCGTATTTCAGTCGCTAAAGAGTCAAGAGAATGGAAGGCACGTAGTTAATCCCCAACGAGGTGGACGGATGACTGGTCTAATCCGGTGTGTAACTTTACCATCATGCGCATACGGTGCATATATATGTAGTTATCCCTGGTTCGGAACAGTTCTAGCACCGAATATATAATAACTAACGTTCTAGCAGGGTTAGTGAGGGCATTGGTGGACAGGTTTGATTCTCCCTGATGATAGAGATAAATTATTTCATTTATATAAGTACATTCAGTTGAAAACATTACCAATATTCCAATTTGCTAACTACGAATAACTTCGCTAGAATTGGTACACTACCTAAAGCAGATAGATATTCTTATTGATCCGTATTTAAATATTTAAACGCCTCTAGAATATCCCGGCCTGCAGCCGATATCTTCGAGAAAGTATTTTTTGTTGGAGACATTTTTATACAGTAAGTACAGTGACCGCAAAAGTAATGAAAGCGTTACTCAACCTACGCATAAGATAAATAAATATAATATTATTAAGAAAATAGAATTCAGTTACTCGGACATAACTCGAAATTATACTACGGAACGGATAAGCAAAAAAGGTTAAAAGAATTCTTAAGAAATTTCCAGCTAAGTATATCTCATAAGTAACAGAATCTGTTACGTGAAATAAAGGGGTTCTACCCGCCGAATTCAAATTTAATGTTTTTAAATAAGAAAATTGTGACATCATTAAATGAATGGACTGCGACGATCGATTTTTTTTTTTAATTCTTCGCATGCATTTTTTATAACCGTGTGTGTGTTATCGGTACTAATCGGCTAGGATTCAGGTGATTGCATTTAGTAGATATTACTTTTCACCTATCTAAGAATAATCAATGATTTATTAGGCGATAACAAACAGCGATAGCATCTTAATAGGGTATTTGACTTCAATTTTTTTATTACTTTATTATAAAGTAGAATTAAAATAATGACGTGTACTGAAAGAACTAATTAAATCGATCAAATAACAAAAAAGTTATAAGCATTTAAAGATTTGTGATTAGACAGAGATAGCAACATGAAATTATGACGTCACACCTTACCAATGCCATAGTAGCTTCGTGCGGCTTCATACAAATTTTCGTTTTGCGAGAAAGGGATAGAAGATCCCCCCACTCCAAAGTTTAAACGCCTGTAACTTTGTAAATCTTCGTTGGATTTTAATATTTCTTTCACTGGACGTTATTATTTTTATCCTAGTTTATAATAAAGTAATATTTTTTATCAAATTCAAAAGTAGTGTAAGACCCAATTGATGATCGTTGCCTTTCTTGTCGATATGTCGCCAGGCCGTTACATAATTCCTTGGATTAGAGCAGCCTCGCTAACCGTCCGTCGGTGAGTCGTGAATAAGACGACCACGACCAAGAATAGCCTTTACGATTATCTAATAAAGGGGGGTCGTTGCTCCAGAGATGCTCCAGAGTCTCTATATGAAGGATACCCCTTTTAATGGTTGAGTTGTTGACCTAGTTTGTTGCTACTTCTACTTTTAATGGATTCAAGCAAACCTCTTATCGTTTGAGGAAACTTTCTCCCTCTTGATTAGCTCCAAAAAGGGGCAGCGAATTTAGCTAATTCGAATGTCCTGCCGAATACAACGTTTTTCTCATACAATCAGGAGGTGGTGTTATTCTGCGGAAGCCTTTGAAAATTTACTTAATTGACACCTCGCAGTAAGTATCAGTTATCTTTAACCGTCGATCGGTTAGAGCTATTATTTCGGGCAGGGCGCTATTGCACATAGCAGAGACGAATGTCTTCCCGTTTCGGATGGACGGAGACGCATAAGAGGCGGATGTTTGGTGTTTAGACCTGGCTTATATGTTACACCAACTGGTACATTTTTGTGTCTATTTGTAACCACTTTGTAGATACAAAGTACGGAAATATTCCGTAATTAGAAATCTGCAGAACAAGGAGTACAAAGGAACGGCCTGTTTCTGATTGATATACTTTGTTATAATTTAATCCAAGCCATCGATCTGAAAACTTTTAACTTCAACTTTAGTTTTAAATTTTAAATGAGCATAATATAACTAGAATCTAGATTGCACGGTGCAGTAGGTACATAATATTATGTTTCTACAGAATAGTTGAGAGTACCAGACTGAATTATCTTGATGTCCCAATTGATGTTCAATGACGGAAATCCCTGCTCTACATCCTATCTACATCCGATATGCGCGCTTCATTAAGATTTATCAGTCCGGTTTCCTAAATACAAGTTGCTACGATATGAGCCCGAAAGACAGATGTACTCGGGAGAACGTATAAAAGTATCGACCGTTTTCTAATTACTAAACTCTACAAAGAAACCATGTTGTAAAACACAACTTACAAGTAAGTAAAGCACGCAGCGTGGCGGCGGCCGTTGTCCTGCCTCGCTAACGGCGTCTCATCGATGCACTTTACACTTTAATCTGAAACAAGAGATAATGACAATGAATACACTCCGTCCGCGTTTCCTAACTGTTCTACAGAAGAAATAAATTGCATTCGCGTCGTACAGATTGCCCGGTACACTAACACTTTTGCTTAGTCATTAAGGTCTTTTTAGAATCTCCCGTAAGATGAACATAACATTACTTATACCTACGAATTACAATTCGATTCTGCAATTGTTCAGACGTACCTAAGTACTTGGGGGTTAGTACAACTGCTTGCCTTTTTGCTTTGAATCTGGATTCTGTTTAGTCACGCAATCTAGGTATATACGGAGTAACCGAAAACGTGTAATTCTATCGAATTCTTAGCATTATTGTATCTTGTACTAGCCCTGCCAGCAATTTTAATTTCCTAAATTGGTCAATCAAGCCATTGCCCAATTTCCAAATTCATCATTACGGTCCACTTAAATACTAAAACGCAAACACTCGCTGAAGCAGCTGTCTATTTGGCCTTCGTATTCACAACTATAAACCTACCATCATAAATTCGTCTTCTGCCACTTCACTTAGCTGATATGTGCGACCAACATTATCAAGAGACAAGAGGGTTACATAGCGAATGATTTATTATACCTACCTTCATCCATTCAACCCGGAGCTACCGGATCTCCACAATCGACGGCCTTGAACAACCCTCATCTGCGGAACTAAGTAGCTATTCTACATCACACAAAAACCGCGTCTAAATCATGGGGGAAAAGAACCATTTTCGAATAAGTACAATGTGATTAAGAACAGGTTTATAGTGATTAGTTAGGGGGGAAAGAAACGGACATTCGGATTAATTTCCCGTGTTGAGGAGTGCCACTTCAGTATGCCTAAAATGGCCCTCCTTAAGTTGAGGATGTAACCCTGAATTATACTTATATTCAGAAAGTTGTCTACCGGCTAAGACGATAGTCAATCTTTATTTATATCTTAAAAATATCATTAATGAAATTACTTACTTTAAAAAATTACGTTAGCATCAAATACGTACTAATTAATTTATCGTAATATTGTCACAGATAAAAAGACAGCAAGTAATAAATGAACAAAATTCCGCGTAACATCTAGCTATAATATCGAATTATCTCCGGCAAGTTGGACATGTCGGCAGTTAGTATAATTTCGTTTGTGCCGCGAGCGGTTTTCTCGTATAAATGAGGCATTGTCCGAAATTCCTCGACACAAGAATGACTAATGATCTCGGAGACAGCGCAGCGATGGTCCAGCGGCTGTTATGCGCCGCTTTACACGTAATAGCGGATGTGCTAGGGTCTCCATAAAAAAATTATCTTCTTATCTATCTTCTTCTGGGAATGGGATTACTTCGCCCGTTGCGCTTGGAGTCGCCGATGCGGGTCCTCGCCGGATCCCTCCAGCCAGCCGAGCTCAGTCCAGAATCCGAGGAGGCCTCCCAGGTCGCGCAGGATATCTTGGAGTGTTGCTGAGGAGCCCAAGTAGGTCTCTCGTTGGTCCGACACTCGACACTGGTGGTTTGACATCATAAACTTTAGTAGCAAGTATCTTTTGATGATTTTTCCCGCCACAGTTGCTACGCTATCGAATTTAAGTGGTCCCAAGTTCGCTTCCCAATACAAGATTTTTGGATTTTATAATATCAGAGCTGACTATTTATTTTGCTTCTCTTATTATATGAGAAAACTCTCAGGGAGACTAAAGTAAAACTAGGTACTAATTGTATTGAGTAAAACGGAACAACCATCAACAGGCTATTGCAATGTTGGAGACTATAACTTACTTCAAATATGGAGAAAGAGGCCTTCTGCAGTGCCTCAATCCACATAGGTACTACATATTTTCATCCTCATTCCCTTTTTAACGGTCAACTGCTTCTGCTGCTATTACTTTACTCTCAGAATGACAACGATTTAGTCATACCAGCACGCTCGCCCTGGCAGGTAAGTTTCTTGAATATGTTGTCACAGCACCGTCGAAGTTCCAAAAAAAATCTGAGGTGCATGCCTGGGATTAGAAACCTCGGACCCACCTTTATACTTGAAAAATGTAGTATAAAAATATAGACCTATTCAACTTCTAGACCAAGTTCTTCCAATATCAATCGAGCTCAATCGAGATAGCAGCGGTGGCAAACCATTTTAAGATTGTCACGAATATACATATAACTACGAGTTACGACCACTCTATCAAGACTCAAGAGTGAAAGACTAATGCAAGTTTCTCAGTGCAGGGCGCGTTGGAACTTAGTACCCCTCGTAAACTTAGTTTTAAGTCGACTTGGAGTTACCACCATACATATGCGACAAATATCATATTGATGTTTAACAAGAGCCTGTGCGTTAGGCCTATGTGAAATAAAGATATTTCGAGTTTGAGTTTGAGTTTTCACCATTTTTCACTTACAACAACTGTCACCTAAGGGCTTAAAATGATTCTTAAAATGTTGGTGAAAACGAGCATAAGAATAATAAAATAGGCACGACAACCTGACAGTACACGAAGATACAGCGCCAACCCTGACATCTCTGGAGCGGCATCCACAGGCGGCATCCGTCGTTAGTAATGTAATGGTCATTGCTCGAGGACACGCGATCTCGCACACTACAAGACAGATGGTCTAACTCTAACACTAAGCTCTACATGAGACATTCCCTCGCACTTATACTCGATGTTTGCGGGAAATTATTACGTTAGGCTGAGTCCAGCACGCTTTATGTATGGAACAGCTGTCAGATGAATGTGGTATGATAAAAATCATCTAGATCATGTTTGTAGTTAGTACTACTTAAAGACACATCATCATAGTCTAGCGCCTTTTCATATTCCGGGCTTATTACACTAAGGACATTGAGCTGAGCTACAAGGATTTTTGTAACAGTTAGTAATGTAAGACTTTGGTCCTTGACAACGGTGTCTGTTTGGAAAAAAGGTGCCGCATTCAAAAACTTTGTCCTGCAATATTTAAATATTATAGATTTTTTTCTCCTCGTATTAATACTAACATGTTAGTAACAAGCAACAACGATTCTATATTAGTAACTAGGTGGGGTTCTCCTGCTGCTGGTGTGTGAACTATTTCCACGTCCTCCAGAGATGGCTATCTAGCTTTTCAGCCACCGATATGAATATGATGATGAAGCCCATCTGAACATTTTACGTAAACTTCCTTCATGCAAGAAAAAAAAGTAGTTCGTCATCTGACGAAATGACATGGCCGGATTTTCCAGGGCACAGCTCCATACAAGTTTCGGCCATGTCCTTTCCGCTTATACGTACGCCACAATATGGCGCCACAATATGGCGGAAACTGTGCCTTTGGAAACGCGCATGCTGACTAATGACAAGTGTAATCTGTGGCGTCGACCGCGGTCCATAGACAACATTTCGGTTGCCTTACCATTGACGCCGCTGGTTTCAAAACAAACATTTTTGAGACCAATAAACTGGCGTCATTTTTTCGTGCGGTTCGCCGGGTCTTGTGTTATACATGTCTATGATCACAGCCAATCAATGTGCTGAATGAAAAGGGTGTTGGAGCTTCTCCATAGCCAGCTCATCATAGACTTTATAATAGATTAATGCGCGTGCACCTTTATAACTTTAAAGTATTATGTTCAATGACAGCGTGTATCGGACAAAAGGACAATGCGTCGATTCAGTGAGCATCATTCCCGAGCCCCTGCTGAGAGTATGGCGCGGTGATACAGTGCGTGACCGACGTCCACAATAATTGTCATGCATGATTAGAATTATAGAACTGAGTACTAACAACATCCAATACGGGTCAAATACTAAAGACAAGATTTATTATTGTTAGTACGTATAAGCAATATTATGTACCGAAGCCGCGTGTAACAGCTAGCACTAGCTGTTACACGCAGCTTCTGCTACATAATTTTCGTTTTCTACATATCCCATTACTATACCCGTTCGCAGAAGCTTTGCCGATGATTTCCTCTCCCACTTCATACTACCACGACCCGCGCTCGTATGAAGTGGGAGAAGAAGTGATCGGCAAAGGTTCTGTGAACGGGTTGTATACTCGTAGTACAACAACCCGAGTCAAACTTAAAAGATAGACGTGTTGTGCGGACTTTTTTCTAGAACTTGTAAAGGAGAACACTTCTGTCACACATCATGTTTGCGTAACTTTAACCTTTTACGCAGAGCTCTACAAAAGTAAACCCTAATAGACAGTCTTTTCCACCACACGGTCTACAACTTGGGAAACTTTAAATCAAGAGTGAATAGGCATTGCCTAGGCAAGTGCGCTCCACCTTAGACTGCAGGTTCATCGCTTTCAAACACGTGTGACAGTCAAGCTCTAGTCTACATTATGGTAAAAAAAATGTGAAGACACCACACAAAGCACCGATTTCATTGCTCAGAATATCAAGCGTCAAAAATAGTGCTAGATTATGGATACAAACACAAACCTATAACCCCAGAATATAGACGACAGTTCGTATAACCCAAGGGTAATGGCGGCACCACACTGCGTTGTTATTCGTTATGCCCCTTATTCGGCCGCATACGAAGTGTGGGTGGTTCATTTGTCTATATTTGCTTTATTTGCACGAATAACGCATAAGCGCGAATAGCACACTTCAAAGGACACGTATTGGCAATATTTGGCACATAGCACCAAGTTTGGATAGCATGTTTGTTGTTTGCTCACATAAACACATATTTGGACAAATACAGCGTAGCCGCATAACGAATAACAAATAACGCAGTCTGGTTCCGGCATAACATTCCTTGATTATAGCAGAGTGAAGGAATTTATGGGGCGTAAACGGGATTAGATAAATCCCACTATTCCCCAAATGTCCCTAAAGCTTTAAGAGCTTAACGAATTTAAGTTTGGCAAGTTTAAGTGGATTAAGTAACTATCTCTACAAAAGGCTCCACAAACATAGAGGGCACAAAACTTGTCAACTTGTTCGAACGATCAATATATATTCAATACCAATATTTAGCTAACAGTACGCCGATGTGTACACAGAGAATTTACATAATCACTTTTTTGCAAAACTTGTTTACAATCTTGAGAGTTTACTAGCTAACGTCAATCTTCGAAAGGACCGGACGGCGAGAAAGTAAACAAAATGACAATGGAAATGGCGTTAAAATCTTCGATTGAATAATGTAAGGGTTCTTAATTAATTTTATTTTTGGTACACCGAAAGGTCAATCGGGAAGTCCTCGGCTTCCCAATTGACCTTTCTTATTTATTATTTCTGTAAAAAAAATTCGCGTCATACAGCCTTGTACAACAAATATAGCGCCAAGCCACAGATTTGTGTAACCTATTACACAACTTACTACAAATACATTAGTGAATCTACTAAAAAATGTATGAGAATGACCGTTGTCTTCGATATGTCACGTGAATCGTGATCAATTTGTCGATCGGTTATGTCATTCGCATATTTTTTAAAATTTCGTTCCATTTTTAACCGACTTCAAAAAAAGGAGGAGGTTCTCAATTCGTCGGAATCTCTTTAAACAAGTATCTTTGATGATCGTGGATAAGATAAGTCAAGGGAAGGGTCGAATCTTTTATTTGTGCTATAATAATTAAGAATGAGAAGAGCGTATCCTCTTATTCAACATAGTGATTTGCGCCGGCGCATGTATAAACTACCGGAAATACCGTCTACAAAGTCTCTCTTCCACTTGATCGTACGTTCTAAGTCTAACGCCGGAATAGTTGTCTACAACGAGTTTGCTGGGACCGGCTGACCATTAAAATACCAAGTCTCAACCCACGCAGCGGGCCATCACAACCGGTTCTAAGATGTATTACCATCAGCAAAAAGTCCACTTTCCCTCACCCCCAGGCTTCAGCTGGACAGGTTTGTTGGAGGTACGTAACAGGTATGAATTTATATCGCTGAGATGTAATGCCATATAATATATTGTTATGATTTATAACTGAGGAGGCCTTGCGCATCCTTGAGAAACTCATTTTCCGATCGTCAAGTTATTGTTAATGTCAAACTAGAGTCTGTATGTCTTTTTGTGTTGTAGTACCAGTTGTTACTTATTCCAGAGAATCGTTGAGTAATAATGATACTGGCAAAAACAGCTAAATGACAAATTCTTCGAAAACTGTGAAAAGATTACGTCACGGTATGGATAATTTTAAAATTTCCAGTTTGGAGCCAAACTTATGAGGTAGGAGGTATAGTTTAGACCTTCCTTGATTTCTGTACAGAAGAAAAAAAGAAAATCTCTTGATAGAGTCAAGCCAGTGTTTTGTCAAAGTCACAAAATTCAACTACAATTGAACAATCCTTGCCAAAACTTGTAAAGGAATGTGACACTCACACAACGTACTAATTATTTTCTCTTTGAATTCCCCTAATTTATTAACAGCAAAAAATAGATATCTACATTCCGATTTCAAGGAATCGCTTAAAAGACATTGAATCAACTAGGTACAAGAAAAGCATTACGTAGACAAAAGTTATTACCTAGTTGTCTAGTCAGGCAAAAAATGTACGAATAAAGATTGAGGGCGAATTTGTACCTTGTTTGTAGTTCTGATGAGAACAGTCTAAGAATAATAAAGGGCTATTGCTAGGTGATTCACACGGTCGGTCGGTGACATCAGCTGTTCTTTTCTTCATGTAGCTACACGAGTTATTATTAGAGTACTCAATTGCTTGTAATACAAAACTTAAACCGTATACTGGCAGCTGACCGTAAGGAAATATAGATTAATTACATGGAACCTTTTCACAATAGTTTTTGTTGTAGGTACCAAATCCATAATTGAGATGATTTACCTAGTCATTGAAACCAGTACGAGTAAATACTTAAATAGTTATTATATACTTTTTTTTAATTAAGTACAAGTTACAGCTGTAGTAAGTTGTTGACTACAATCTCACCTGATGGTAAGTTAACTAGCAGTTGAAGGTGTTTTTTGACCAACTTTCCAAGTTGATCAAAAAACACCTTGAACTTCGAAGGGGTCAGTACAATTCCTTACGGTTGCTACACAGCATCGCACCGGAACGCTAAATCGGTTAGCGATACGTCTTTACCGGTAGGGTAGTAAGAGTAACCAGCCGCGGTCAAACCCTCCCACTAGATCAGACCAAAAAATTCTGAAGTGGCCCGTGCCGGTAATCGAACCGAGGACCTCCCAGTCAAAACTGAACGCGCGCTCTCTACGCCATGTCATTACAAATACATTATTTTGCTATAGCAGATTGAATTCTTCGATATCTGAGTAACTATGGAACAGCATTCTTGGCTATCCGGCATTCGAGACGCCAAGAATGTTGACCGATAGGTACGCTAACCTGTGAGCTGGTTCTTTCAGTTAGTAACCCTCACTGGGTTATAACTTAGAAAACGGAGGCAACAATCCTATTCTTTTGACGACTTCCGTGGCGCAGGGGACGCACGCTCGGATTCGAGTGGGAGGTCGTGGGTTCGATTCCCGCCACGGGCCACTTTGGAATTTTATAATTTCTAAATTGGCTCAGGTCTGGTCTGGTGGGAGGCTTTGGCCGTTACCACCCTACCAGCAAAGACGTGCCGCTAAGCGATTAAGCGTTCCGGTACGATGCTGTGTAGGAACCGTTGGGGTGAAATAAATTACCCCTTCCAAGTTAGTACGCTAACATCTTCGACTGCATCATCACTTACCATCAGGTGAGATCGCAGTCAAGGACTAACTTGTATAGCGTAAAAAAAAAGAAAATTTCTTTTTGCGTGAATCCGACTTGCACTTGACTTATTTTTAAATGTCACTAAGTATTCTAAGTTTATAAAATTATATCATAGCGTGAGAATCACTATCGAAATGAAAATGAAAATTTTCAGTTTCCCTTAGGCCTAACTCCTGTAAGTTTGGAAACAGGTTTTCACCGAGAAGAACTGACAAAAAACTAGGCACTTACCTACTCTTTATTCCAAAAATGTCATTATAATACAACTTTTTTACATAGTTATAGTAAAAAAATTACATGACTTTTATGATTACTTATATCTCGTGAGGAGACGAAAGCATAATATCATTCCAAGAATACTTGTCATTAAGAAAAGTATTATAAAAAGTATAGAACTAGAATATGCCGTGTAAGAGAGAAGCGTATAAAATTGCATTTTATCTTATTCTAAATAGATTGTACAATCAACTACAAAAATATGACGTTACCCGATAATTTGTAGTTTAGTTTACTACTTAGAAACGTTAGGAAAGTTATCTGTGGTAAACAGTAGTTAGGTATAAATTATTTCAAGTCAGAAGTCAGAACTCAGTGCAATTACTTGGTGATTATAAAGAAACTAGCAGACACCCGCGGCTTCGCACGCGTAAATTTTAGTTTTAACTATTCTACGGGAACCATCCATTTTCTGGAATAAAAAGTACCTTTTGTGTTAATTACATGAAATCTATCTTCATTTCAACTTAAAACCAAAAATTTTCAGTAGTTGTGCGTGAAGGAATAAATTTTCTCCCGCATGAATATCTGTTTTTCCCTATTATCACGAAAACAATGGATTTTCCCGAGAAAAAAATTAATTGATTCTAGGATATAATCTATCTCCATTCCAAATTTCAGCCCAATCGGTTCAGAAATGACGGCACGATGGAATATTTCTCCCGCATGAATATCTGCTATTTAATTATTTTCTTAGAAACCATGGGTTTTCCCGGGATAAAAATTTGCCTATGTATTTTTGCCAAATGTATATGCCATGTATATGCCAAATTTGAGCTAAATCGGTTCAGTAGTTGCGGCGTGAACGAATATTTTTCCCGCGTGGATTTCTGTTTTTCACTATGATCATACTCGTAGAAGTCATGAAATTTTCCGAGAAAAAAAGTAGCCTACATATTCAATCCAGGATAATATCTTTTTTCCGAATTTCAGTCATATCAGTTCAGTAATTACTGCGTGAAGTAGTATTTTAACCGCGTGAATATCAGTTTTTCAGTTCTCCCGCGGACACCATAGATTTTTCCGAGATGAAAAGTAGCTTTTGTATTAATACAGGATATAATCTATCTCGATTCCAAATCTCAGCCAAATCAGTTCAGTAATTACAGCATGAAGGAATATTTATTCGTGGATTTCTGTTTTTCACTATTATCATAGAAACCATGGAATTTTCCGGGATGAAAAGTAGGCTTTGTAATAATCTCCTCTCCGAATTTCAGTCATATTAGTTCAGTAATTACAGCGTAAAGTAGTATTTTTCGCGCGTGAACATCAATGTTTCAGGTTTCCCGCGAAAACCATGGATTTTTCCGGGATGAATAGTAGAATATCTATTGATTCTTGATATAATCTACCTCCATTCCAAATTTCAGGCAAAGTTCAGTAATTACGGTGTTAAGGAATATTTTCCCCGCGTTGATTTCTGTTTTTCACTATTATCATAGAAACCATGAAATTTTCCGGGATGAAAAGTAGCCTATGTATTAATCCAGGATAAAATCTATCTTCTCTCCGAATTCCATTCATATCAGTTCAGTAATTACAGCGTATAGTAGTATTTTTCGCGCGTGAATGTTAGTTTTTCAGTTTTCCCGCGGAAACCATAGATTTTTCCGGGATGAAAAGTAGCTTTTGTATTAATTCAGGATATAATCTATCTCGATTCCAAATTTCAGCCAAATCAGTTCAGTAATTACGGCATGAAGGAATATTTTTCACGCGTGGATTTCTGTTTTTCACTATTATCATAGAAACCACGGAATTTTCCTGGATGAAAAGTAGGCTTTGTAATAATCCGGGATAAAATCTATCTCCTTTCCGATTTTCAGTCATATCAATTCAGTAATTACAGTGTAAAGTAGTATTTCTCGCGTGTGAACATCAATGTTTCAGGTTTCCCGCGGAAACCATGGATTTTTCCGGGATGAAAAGTAGCCTTTATATTAATCCAGGATACAATTTATCTTTATTCCGAATTTCAGCCATATCAGTTCAGTAATTACGGCGTGAAGTAGTATTTTTCGCGTAAGAATATCTGTTTTTCTTTTTTCCTGCAAAAACCATGGATTTTTCCGGGATCTAAATTAGCCTATTTATTAACCCAGGATATTATCTATCCCCGTTCCAAATTCCAGCCAAATCGGTTGTGCACTGGCGGCATGGAGATTTTTTTTCCGCGTTAATTTCGGTTTTTTACTAATCCCACGGGAACCATGAATTTTTTCGCGATGAAAAGTAGCCTTCGTATTAATCCAATATATAATCTATCTTTATTCATAATTTCAGCCATAGCAGTTCAGTAATTACGGCGGGAAGTAGTATTTTTCCCGCGCTAATATCTGTTTTTCCCCTCTCCTGCAAAACTTATGGATTTTTCCGGGATAAAAAGTACCCTATTCATTAACCCAGAATATAATCTATCTCCATTCCAAATTTCATCCAAATCGGTTGTGTACTTGCGGCGTGAGATTTTTTTTCCGGGTGAATTTCGGTTTTTGACTTATCCCACGGGAACCATGAATTTTTTCGGGATGAAAGTAGCCTATGTGGTAATGCAAGATATAATATACCTCGATTCCAAATTTTAGCCAAATCGGTACCGTAGTTGCCGCGTGAAGACGTATTTTATCTTAATAAAATCCAAACTTCGGACCCCCGTTTTACCCCCTTAGAGGGTGAATTTTGAAAAATCCTTTCTTAGTGCTCCCCTAGATCTCATAAGGTATCTGTGTGCCAAATTTGGAGTCTCTAGACCCAGCGGTTTTGGCTGTGCGTTGATATGTCAGTGAGTCAGTTTCTTCTTTTATATATTTAGAATTATGCAAACGCTGAATTCAAGTATAATTGGATCATTACTTAGTCATCATTATTAACTAGGTCGGTTATACGAACGCCTAACGCATACTCATATAATATTTATTGCACGCAATGATGCATTTTTCAATTCTAATCGGCTCTGATGAAATTAAATTCTAAAGTCCACGATTTCCATATTCATCTATATATACTTAAAATATAATAAATCTAGAGTTTGTGTGTTTTTACGCGCTAATCTCAGGAACTCCTGATGGTCCAAATTTAAAATATTGTTTTAATGTTGGATAGTCCCATTCATCGAGAAAGGCATATAGGCTGATTAATTATTATAGGCTACTTATAACATCACGTTATGACCAATAGGACCCGAGCATCAAAGTAAATGATTAAAGCTATGACCAATTGACCAATGGGAGCAGACTCGCAGAATTTATATGCCGATGCTCGCAGAGTTAAAAAAGAAATAGTTAAATAAAAATAGTATAATATAGGGGGGTTCTCATACATCAAACGTGTTTTTTTGCTCGTTTTAGAATTTGGTGGGGTGTTCAGTTTACTTTAATATTATTGACTTGAGTATGGGTCTTGATGGTACGGAACCCTCAGTGCGCGAGCCCGACTCGCACTTGACAAATCTTTGTTATATTATATTTTGTATCTTTATGTTAGACAGAAAGAAGTCTTTATTTTGGTTGCAGATAGAAAGACGAATACTGCAATCTCAATACATGTTACGCTCACTTAAATAAACTATTTTCTTTCCTTCTTCTAATTCAGGATTATATTCGCATATTAATACAAATGGCGCATTACAATGAAACGAGGAAGCGTAAGACAAAGTAAAACTAAGTGCTCATAAAATTAATTGGGCGAGACGAATGTTAGGCGTCTCTGGTTATCCTTCGCATGACACACATTGTCTTACAAAATAATCCCATTCTTACCTACTTGAAGTAGCTAATTTAGGTTAAGTAACATAACAGGTAATTATGATCTATGCTAAATGTAATCAAATAATGACAGACATTACAAAATTACGTCTTTATGTTGACTTGTACCAGGTAATGAGTTACCTAACATAGATTTAAGGAAACTAAAGAATAAGAAATAATATTAAATATGATCAATCATTGATCATATATTTTAACAGTACAGTTTAAAAGACTTGAATAAAATTTTTGAATAACACAAAAAAAACGCCAAAAATAAAATTAATTGAACTTTGATGTTGAACAAATTGTTGGCCAAATTAAATTAACAAAAACGCCAAAGCGTTTCCCTTTTACACCGATATCCGACGTCGAAGGCACACTTAATTTACATTTAAAAACGTTTAGGTAACTTTAAAAAAATCATTCCCCGACGGGATATATAATTCCGTTAAATATTTCTCGTTATTTCGACATTTCGTCATTGCAGAGACCTTTGGAGTTTGGTCATTAGTATTAGGTATATGTTGTATTATTTATTAATTCAAGCGGATTTCGCTCTCCAGAAAATAATAGTTGAAATAAAAAAGCCATACCGCCACTTTCTTACTAAAACATCTTAAAATTGATTACAACATTTTCACAACACCAAAAAAAATCTTTAAGTTTCGGAAATAATTACGGATTATTATTTACGGAATAACTAGGTACAGTTTAACAGCTGCGGGGAATCACGCGCCGGACGCCGAAGCATGCGCCGTTAGCAGCTGTACGGAACACGGACCAATTTCTAAACGCTTCCGGAAATAGTCCGGGATCCGGCTTGCACAAGCCGCAGCGGTGCGTGCTTCCACAATTTACGGTTTGGTTTTGCATTTGAACAGGAATGCAACTTCGCCGTCCGTTACAATCGACAGGGTCATCGCGCCTTATCCTTGCATTCTCTAATTTCGCAATTACTACATACATAGTGTGCTTCCTCTTTACAATCGGCCATGATAGTCTATCGCGTTATCGGCCGCGGTTGGAGCTATCATTGTGCAAGATTCTCCACAATCGGAAATTAATGTGTTGCCCGTAAGATTAGTCCTAACAACGCGCATGTTCATTCCCTTTGTTGAGAGCCCAAAAGCTCGACAAATATGACCGATCACCAATAATCACAGACCATGATGATAGGCGACTATAGACGATAATGAGATTACTACAGGACAAAAAGAAAATTCGTCTGTAAAATGTAAAAATCGTCAGTTATGGTCGATTGTAAAGAGTACATAATATACACGGTATACATAAGCATAGATAGAGCCCGAAATAAAAAAAACATCAATAATTAAATATAATTAATCATTACTATTAAAACGTCACAAAATTCGATATGACTCCTCACAACTTAGAGACACAAACCAGAAAGCACATATTATTCTGTATAATATCGACTTGATTTCAAAATTATCTGCTATGGCCAAGACTTCAAAACAGCTTGGTAGGCTTAGCACAGATCATTTACATACTAACGTTTTAGTGTTGGTTTTATGTGCGGTTTCCAATATTCTATCTATCCATGGTTTGCCTTACTAGAGATAGAATTTGACATAACTTGTATGGAGCTTATGGCACATTGATATCTTTAATAGGGCACATAGAAGATAGATAGAATATTGGGAACCGGTGTTAGTGGTATTTATTACCCAACAGGAATTAACGTTATGTTCAGTATTGTCTTCCGTTACAATCGCAGGGCCATCGGCGCGCCTTATCCTTGCGTTCTCCAATTACTAATTAACTATTAAGCAAGACCAGCTAATGAGTGCAGGTCCTGTGTGTTTTATTTTTCATTAGATTTCTAATCGGTTGTTTCTTGTAACTACCTGTTTCATAGGCTTATTAAAACCTATCAAGATTAAATATAAAATTATATCGAGAAAATTTTATCCAATCGTGTTTCTGCTTGGGAGCGGATTTAAATTAAAGGCCCAAAATATATAAGGTTTAAATTTGAAAGTCCTAATCGTCTTTATAGTTTTCACCCTGCAGGTCACAAAAAATTGCTTAAATAACCGTTTTAAGGCTATTGTCTAGTGACAGCTCTACGTGAATAGGTGTTTTCAAAAATGCTATCAATTAATGCCCGTATAGAGAGATTTGCAACTTGCAAATCCACCATTTTATTCTTGAAATATTGCTTTGGGTGATAACTTTTTCACAATTCACACCCCCAAACGTTTACCAATTTGGACAATTTTGGTCTCATTAGATTTAGCACACGTAAATTCTAGGTTAGCACGTTTTATTTTTTTAGTATTTTAGTTTATTTTTTATTTTAATTAAAAAATAATAACACTCGCTCATTTTTTAGGGGAAAATATGGCTGTATAGACTCTAATAATTACTTTTAAGATATAAGCAATGTATTTCTTAAAAACTAAAACGTACGAGTATAATACTTCGTTGTATCCGCAACATTTATAAAAATTATGAAAATCGGACTAGATTTACTGGTAGGAAAACTTTATCGCTATTTTTTATGTATGTAAACTTACAGCTAAACAATACTCTTAAGTCGTTAATAAAATGATAAGTTTCATGGAGACAAGTTGTCGAGGTTTATATAATAACGCTAGTTTACAGCGTCCTCGTCAGACACGCGTCAAGCAAAGTGCGGGCCTCGGATTAATTATAATTGACGTGTGGGATTAGCGGAGGTTGACGATATGACGAGATGAGATACGTGCTAGCAGCGCTCCTAACTACTGTCGCTATTTACCTACCGTAATACCGTATGAGTAGGTACTTATATTACACGCGGTAGTATCTATGAGATCCTGGTATCAGTACCACCAATAGCCATGAAGAAAGAAAGGACCAAGTAACCTACAAACTTATTGTACTAAAACCTGGATGAAGCTTCCACAACCCGGGACAACAAAAGCCAATTTATTGTCCAAGCAACGGAAGCACCATGACACCGCTTGACATATGTGGCACAACTGAAGAAATGGGCTCCAATAAAGCATGATTCTGCATCCATTAATGAATGCATGAAGCAGTATCTAATGGCATCTACAAGTATGTACTAAAAAGTTTGGTCCTGAATGACTGACTGACGGAGCAACGCACAGCCTAAAGTACCTCTGATCGTAGAGACCTGAAATATAGAATGTGTAATAATTCTTTGTATGACGCAGGCATACCCCATAAGAAAGGATTTTCCAAAATTCTACCCGTAATGGAGTGACAAAGATGCGATGCAGTGCAATACGTATTATTGCAATGCAAAGTCCTGGTCCATGCTGTATCTGGCATAGGCGGGCATATCACTTGACACCAGGTGAGCGCTATGCAACTTGCTAGCCCCATCATCATTCTATGCTTTAATAAAAGGAATACTATGACTAACCTCGTGCCTAAACCAGAGCTAAATAACAAGCATAATCCAATCTGAGCCAGTGGAAAGGGCGCGGGCCGACCTTGCCGCGCTAATGTGACCAATTCCCAAATACCATAATACCCCGCTATCTAGGGCATTCCATTGTTCGCCACCTTGACCGCAGCTTAGCGGATAAAATGATATCGCCACGCTTATCTGACTATCTGTTCGTTTGTCGCTAAGGTTGCTGCATATATGCGGCCTCTTAATTGCGAAACGCCTATTGATTTTCGATTCTATTATTCGAAAGCTGCCGTATTGGCTCAGTGGTTGGCATGTTTAACTGTTAATTGCGGTCTTGGATTCAATTCTTGTGTGAAACTAAAATAACTTATGCCAAGAAAAGGGTTTGATTATTATTACTTTGTGGTGGCCGTTGTTACAATCTAGAATTTAAAACAAACTGTCAGTTGTATTTCAGTTGCTTGCATTGCAACTTACTATGGTATATTGATGCCATAACAACCTAGCCCCCTGATTGCATAAGAAAAACGTATTCACGGTTATCGTAAACGCTAGCGAATTCTGCCCGCTGATTGGGTTCCTGATTTGCGTCAGCCAATCACGGCGCAGAATTCGCTAGCGTTTACGATAACGATGATTACGTTTTTCTTACGCAATCAGGGGGCTGGTTGGTACAAAAATAGGATTTTTGTTTCAGTTTTCTTAGTTAACAACCCAGTGAGAGTTCCAAAGACTGAGCAATACAGAATCAGACCACTGATTCAGCGCGCTCGTTCGAGGCTTATAAGTTGGTCCACACTACACGGTGTTCGGCTCGTGTTCGATTCGCCTAGCGTAGACCGACCTTTAGGAAGCTCAGTTGTCAGAGATTAGAGAAAAACAATAACTATCGAAAAAGTTTCAAAAGATATGTGCAGCACTTATGGTCTCTATTATTTAGGATATTTTAGCACAAATAAGTTTGATGATAGACACTGGGTACACATAATAAGAACTTAATAAATAGTATTAAGTAAACACTCAAATTATAGTCTAGTCTCATATAGAAGTTGTATCTTTTTAACTGATAGTGGGTATGTCAGCTCATGTTCAGTGAATATGCATAGTATTTAATAATAATAATATCAATTAAAGCGCACATTTGAATAAGGCCTTGAACCAAGCCACATGTTTCTGATGTCACGGATCATTAACATCAAGGTTATTTGAAGATTTTTGCTGTTGTACTCGAATAACAGGGTTTTTATTATAGGCTTATAAAAGTAATAAGTCAGTAAAATAAAATACAGCTCACAATCCCACACTCTTCACAATTGATAAAAATAATATACAAATTCATACAGCCTGAGATACAGCCAGATTGTCCACCATTGACCAGGAAATATTAATTAAGGGTAAATAGACTTAAGAGCTGATGTTTCAGTGACAAGTGTATGCAGTGTGTCATATGATACTGCATCTGACATGGGTAGGCTTATCACTTAATATCAGTTGAACGTCTTGCTACTGTGAACGTCTTGCTACTGTGAACGTCTTGCTACTGTGAACATCTTGCTACTGTGAACGTCTTGCTACAGTGAACGTCTTGCTACTGTGAACATCTTGCTACTGTGAACGTTTTGCTACTGTGAACATCTTGCTACTGTGAACGTCTTGCTACTGTGAACGTCTTGCTACTGTGAACATTTTGCTACTGTGAATGTCTCTCTATTCTCCTCCGGTTTCATTTCAGCAAAAGATTATATGCTCCCATAAAATGAAATGAATACTTATGACTAATCCTGAGTTGTTTGAAACAAATTCAAAAATTTAAGTTGTAGGTACTTTAACTAATTTATTTGCAAGACTCCATACATTTTTTAAACATTTCTTGTGATTAAATAAGTTTAAATCCCACATACATTTTTGTATTTGTTTCAAACAACAGCACTGTACAAAGAAGAACTTCACAGGTTCTTAATATAGGTATACAACATTCGCAAAGCAGGCTTGCTCTCAGAAGAACGGCCAAGTAAAGCCCTTGTCAAAATTTCAAGTTTAACAATATTCAAAAATTCTCAACAGTGTGTAAGTGGTGTCAATCAACACTTGGCTATGATCAAACCCTGGTAAGCGTTTTGAAATCTGTCACCTTGAATAGTTCTTAAAACATGATATATCTTTAAAGCTTTTAAAAGCTCGTTGATTTTTGGGTGGTCTTACAAGAAAATAACCATTCAGAAGGATGGCGTAGCCTTGCAGGCCCCACCATCCTCTTCATCACCTATCCGTTATCAGAATCGGGGTGCCATCAAGTCCCGAACTCGCTTTGTTCATATTGTATTCTAAGTTATTTGTGACAATAAACTTCTGCGAACGGGAATAAGGGCCTCAGCCTTGTGATAGTTCGTTTTCAAGACATAAATTTTAAATTTTAAACTCTTGAGGTTAAGACTCAAGCAGTTTTGATCCTCATCAATCTTCACCCCCAAACCCTTTCAATTTTTGATAAGACTGATTGACCTTTAGCCCTGCCTTTCGATCTGCAGTAGTTAACCCTTATATGTCTGATAGAGATAGTTCAATTAACTGGACCTTAGTACTTCAAGTAAAAATCACATTGTTAGATTAAAAGTTACTAGATGTTTGCAGTTTATTTTGAACTTTCTATAAACAATAAGCTTATCTCCATGCAAGTTGCTCCTATGTTATTTTTGTCTTTATTAGTTACATGATAGGGCTGTTATCTTGCTGAAAATACCTTTCTGAAATTGCGCATTTTCTAAGTAAGTAAACTCAATGATAAGGGAATGTTAGTTATACCAAGAAAACGATAATAATATTCAGTTGATTATAGCAAAAGAGAGTGAGCCATACTTAATGACTAATGCTGCGCCGCTCACTTTTAAATTATCTCAATAAAAATTTAACTTTCAATGGTAAATAGAGCATAAAAGTTTACGAATCCACACTTACACTTGACCATACAAAGTGTTTGTATGGTCGTGTAGTTTTTAATGGAAATCGACGTGTGAGTTATATAATGCAGTTTAATAATCATAAGTCTGAGTGTAAGGTATGTGATCTTATCAGAATCTACGCAATCTGGGATTTTTATACGCTCCGTTATCTCCCCGGCATAGAAAGACATCACGCGTTTGGGTGTCGTGGCAGCGTTTCCTGCGTTTGAACCGAATATTTATCAACATAACATTCTAATTATAAAGCTCACCTGGCCACTCTATTAGCTGTACAAACTGGAAACCGTAATCCAATAATATAAACGATCACAGATCCTATTACTATAAGGACACAACCAACATTCTTTGAGCGAATTCACAAACAATTTAGTCACTATACAATTCACAAAATCACACAAACCGTTCTAAAAATTTATTCAATTCTACACATTACCACGATTTTTTAAGAAACTTGAAATTTTCAACACACAAATTCGGCAACAACCACTTGCCTCCATTCAAACTGACTGACGGCCATAACTGAAAATGTTGCCACACTAGCGCTTAGTTTTGACATTGACAACAGCAGTCACGACACGTTATTTTTATTTCGCAATATCTTGTGTTACTTGCTACGATTTCCATTTACCCCATAAATACTGAGTTTATTTCAAATCACATAAAAAAACGCCAAGTAGATAATATTGCCTACATAGCAGAAGGTATCACTTTGCGGAAGTGCTATGAATATGAAAACTCAGTGAACCAAAAAAGATTTTGCTACACTCCACAAAAACTTAGTCATTTTTTGGAAAATTGATGTAACTCTAATTATACATTATTGCAGAGTGTAGCATAACTTCGAAGTTTATTTTACTTCAAGTAGAAGTCCAGATTTCTGGGGAATTATTGAAACAAAATTAAATCAAAATGACAATTCTTACGAGAACTTGTCACCTTTATTAAATGCGCAAGGCTTGAAATATTTGTTTTACATTCTTGTTAGCTTTTACTAATTTAAATTTAACCGACGACGTAGACAAAGCGGAATAGTATTTATTTTTTATTTATTTAGTATAATATATTAAATTAAAAATTATAAAGAAACACAGAAAGGGGACATCTTATCACTATATTATGAGGATCTCTTCCAGATGCCCTAGATGTGGGAACAACAGAAACATGATATGCGAAGTAGAAAAAAAATAACAACAAATGATAAATGCATAACTTAAGCAGGTACAATAAATAAGAATGCAAATATATATTATAAATACACACATATAATTAATATAAATAAGTATATTATGATTCATTAAAAATACATATTATATAACATTATATCAATATATGTATAAATATAATTATAATAAATTGTATGTTTAATTATATATATACAGTGTGTCCGGGATCGAACTAGCGAAAATTTAAGGGCGTGTTCTATAGCTCATTACAAGCAAAATTTCCCACAAAGGGAGGGTGCCCCCTCACCCCCTCCCCGGTACAGCCATTCCGATTTTGTATGAGTTTTTTTGGTTATGTGCACACAAAATCAGTAATAATTTGAAAGTCTATTGCTTCACATGTTCTTAAATGGTCTTATTCGACTAGCTACAATATTCTCCATTGCTGGATACCTAATAATAGTGTAAATCGTTAACATAACTCAACCAAAAATGCTTCGAATTTAAAAAATGCCAAAAAAAAATTGAAACGGTATTGGTAAATTTGGCAGAAACGGGATCGCTAAGACCATATTTTTTTACTTACAATAATAAGTTTAAGTTACATTTTCTGATAAGTACTTTAATCCAATTCACTTTACAATACATTATAAAATCGATCAGATACTGATACAAACTTGAATCGATTCACCGTGAGTATCGAGCAGTGAGTCGTATGGTTCATCACAAGTCTCGTCGCGATGACATATGCCAAAACGGGCCTATTATATTATATTTTTACAACTTTAGTAGGCAGAGGCAAGTTCTGCAGTCTTTTAAGTGAATAGTAATTTTGCCTTTAATATGTGAAAAATATAAGTGCAGGTAACACTGTTTGGGGAACTTTCAAAATCAGTGTTGTCACAAATAGAATTTTCTACTATTTTGGTATATTTATTTTAAATTATCTGAGCTATTTAAACTATTTTTTTTTTCAAATTCGACTCTGTCAGGGGTGTAACTTTTTAACCACAGATCAAGGAATAACTATAACTTTATATTGTTTTTAACAAACAATATGTGGACTGCATAGAACAATCTGGTATTCAATAATACTTTCACTTTGGATGTCCGGGTTTAAGTCTAATTGCACCGTACTAGTGTTTGTTGGACTTTATAACGATTAGATCCATCATAGGAAAGGAAGATGAGATTTGTTACTTACATCATAATACTTTGTCTAATGATAACTACAGGATCTCAGGCAAAAATTGGAGAAAAATAAAAACAATAATTTATAGAATATTAAATTTAATTTTAACAATTCCTTTTTATAACTAAACAGATTGTAACAACCATTTTCATACACTTTATTATATACCTTTTAACATTTTCAAAGTAGGCATGACTACATGATTACACAATTTTAAAGGTTATACAGTGGTGGAAATTGAAGTACGCTGGCCACTCATCTCTATTAAAATGGATTAATAATCATTCTATTTTAATCATTCCATACGTCTGACAGTTCCTGTTTTGTGCAGATTTGAAGCGCCAGTCTCGAACGTCCACGGTACTAAATTGTCATTTTTGTTACTTGTGACCGTAGTTTTAAATGTCATTTTATTTTAGTTCCATGGATGCTCACGTTAGGTTACGCAACAATCAGCGCCAAAATGGCGAGAATCAAGTGTCTTCATTTTTACGTTGACAGTCAGCGATCCATAGAGTAGAGATCAGTGTCGCAGGCACATCCCACAAACTTGTTAGTTATGATATTTAACTGGATGATTGGCGTTAGAGGCACATAGCCTGGTGAAGAAAGTAACAAACTGATGTGATGACATAGCCCTGTAAAAGGTAAAAGGTTTGACGATATCGGAAATGTTACGAATTATCAAGTTTTTTTTTTTTAATATAAAAATACTTTTCTTTTAGACGCTCTCAAAATTAAAACATATTTAGTCATTTGTAAATGAATGTGTTTAATAAAACTAAACGAAAATTAATTATGAATATATTTTCACAAATAATTCTATAATTACTTATAGTTTTCGATGAAAAAACAAATTAATGAGGTAATGACATTAATTACCAGATTAAAATGACCATTAGCACACATAGAATTTTTAGATATTACTTAATCTATTAATAAAAAGTTACCAATTGGATACATAGTAAAAACGGATATACAAATTCTACATAATAGGAGTATACAGATAGGTTTAAAGAACGAAAATTACATCAGAATTAGAATCAAGATTGAAAAAAAATACTTATAGTCAATACAATATTGAAATATTCAAGATATGTCGATTTGATGTAGTATATAACGCGGATATTTTTATACATCTGATTTTTCATTTTCATGATTTCGATCTCTAAACCTATGTAAATGTATATATATTTACAGTAGAATCCGTTTATATTGACATTGAAAGGAAATGACACGTCATATTAAGCGGAAGTCATTCAAAGCAATGTGTGTAAAATAAAATCTCTTGTTTTTGCAAGGTACATTATATTATTATGCATGTATTTACTTTAATAGAGGGTCGTGGAACACTCGGTAGAAACAAAGTTTCATCCATCACTTAATAGATGGAGTTGCGTTCAGTTAGATCGCGCTAACGAGTTTAATACCAAATTTATACGTGATTGCATGCGTGGCTATGCATTTTGTTGACTAGTAAAATTCGAAGTTGTTCGTAAAATTTTACCTAGGCTCCAGCGCGATAACCTCCGAAGAGAAACTTTGAAAAATATACAAAAAATATATGCAATGAACACTGCCGGTGCCGCAGCAAAGGTCTGTCCACTATAACCGGACGTCAATAATTTAAAGTTGGTCGAAAATGGCTCATAATAAGCGGCTTGTCACTATAAGCGAACAAATTAGTCATATTCGACTCTATTGTAAAGAAATTTATATGAAAATCAAATATTTAGAAAGAAATTTATAGTTTTCAATTTCGCAAGCAAGCAAAGAACTTAGCAAGTAGTGGTTACCTTAAAATGGGTTCACATACCCTTAGAACATGTCGCTAATAATTTTGTATGTATTTATGTTAAGAATCTTGTACACCTGCTGGTTAACTCAAATAAATAAAATAAAATAAAAAATATTAAGCGGTTGGACCATATACGCGGAGTCATGATAAACGTATTCCATTGTACATAATATTATGTATATGTAATCATTCTAATATTGAGAAAAATATCCTATAACATATTGTACGATTAAATGAGATACACTGACATTCGTTTAGGACCTACAATAATGGAGCGTAATGTTTTAAGTTCACTTGGATACTCAATTCCTAGATAAGAATAATAACCACATACATTACACATGACAATGAAGCCAATTTCACGTTATACAGGCACATATTCAGTTTCATATATTTATAAAAAACAATGTGTCAGTTGAAAAACATTGCCACATCTTGATGTCACCAAATCCAAGCGTTTAGTATAACGATTTTCTTATTTAATGAGATAGAATGGGCAGTGATGTTCAGTCAACTACACAGCTATACTAAATTGGTGTTTAATCAGCAATTTTTAATTGCTTCCGTATATAAAACAGTAGATTAAAATCAAACTATCTAAATGACATGTGGAACCAGACTTTTTCCAGACAGCTCCAGATATTGGTACCGATTGTCTTAGTCTCTAAATTTAGCGCGTCTAAAAATTATCTAACACTATCACTTTTATTACGCTTTAGTTGATAAGTTATATTATTAGATTTTAAGACCCGCTAAATTTAGAGACTCTCACACAGAATCGCTATCAATGTACATATACAATGATTTGATTTATTTCAATATGTATCAAATCACGTCACACACATACTAAGTTGGCAAGTTGGCCACAAAGTGTGGCAAGTTTCCAAGCTTTGCTAGATAACACCAATGAAAATATGAACATTCAAACTTCTCGTGGTATATTCAAAAAGTGGCACATATACACAAGTATATCAATAAATTATCAATTTTATTTATTTTATAAAAAAATCCTAAAAATTTTATATTTTTTATCCACGTTAAAACCGCTACAACATGCGATAAATTTATGTTGATACAAATGTTATATTAGTTAAATATAATATCATAATTAGGAATTATATCATATATTACATTTAACGACAAAAAAAATCAAGGCATTGGCACCTATAATATTTTAGCAAGCATACGATATTTCCATTATACAACGTGTTCAGGACGAATACGAACAACTCTAGGGTTAGGTTCCTTATCGAAAAGTAATCAAAAATGGCTAAGGAACATAAGTTCTAAAATGGATATTTTCGGAGAAAATAATTTTTCTTTTGTGAATAGATCCTAAAATGTGTCCCATATGCCGCACTCTTATTTTGCGACGTTGCCAAACTTAAATCATTCAAAAATACTACAACTACGGTCTGACTAGTGATGTTCCAGTAGAAGTGATCTTGTCGGCATCGATAAAGTCTTACCGCGTACGATAATTTAATATAAATTTTCCTTAGATTTAAATCTTTTACAGTTTTTCAATATTGAAAATAATTAATTTTAAACTTTATGATTGTAAATGAAATCATTATGGACCTACTTCCTGCCAATAAAAAGAATTTATTTACACCGTTAGTACTCGTAAAAGGTAGAATAGCGAAGTAAGCTGAATCTATTTAAATTCACTCAAGCTTACATACTGTCTTATTTACCATACACAAAAATACAAACATACTTTTTTTGACTGCGTAAACGTAGGTCAACAAGCTCGTATAAAGTTCATAACTGAATAGTATCGATTGTCGATATTGTTAAAAATTATAACAAGAGCGCGCCGCAAGTTCATAAGCTCCTGAAGTTTTTTGTAGAACTTCGGGTCTCTCTTTCTCTCAGGTATACGTATCCCTTAGTTAAACTGCGATCGAAATACTAATTGTTTCCTTATCTTTATTGTTGAAGCCCCTTTGAGTGTGCAACGGTCCGGCCAGTATTATCAGGGTTGTAGTATGTGAAATTGACTTTTTTATTTACATTTTACATGCATATGATATTATTTTATTAATTAGGTACAGGTATTTATAAAATTATTAAACATCGAACTAAGCAATGTAATGAGCGAAAATTTTCAAATAATCATAAGTAATTTTCTAAAATTTTCGATGTAGGTATGTGTAATATGCCAATCCATTGCCGCATGAAGCCAGCGTGGTGGACTGTTGGCCTATCTCTTCGAGAATCGAGGGGAAACTCGTGTTCAGCAGATTTGCTACTATTGATCCTGAATTTTCCTTTCTTCCATATTCATATTTTTTTAAATTCACACATAGATGACTGTTTAAGTCACTTTACTTAACCCATTCTTTAAAACGATACGAATCATTGATTAAATTTTAACAAATAAATATTTTTTTTCTATTTTCCATTAAATCCTTATTGTGACAACCCTCGCTAGTGGCAACAAACAGTGTTCATTGTTTAGTAAAATTAAGACCATTCATAAGTTATGTTTTAAAATGCGACAATGTCAGTTTTTGCATAAAGGTGTGTGTAACATGGATAGTTGGAAATAGTTGAATTACTTTGTATGAAAACTGAATTTTCTTTTTTTATTTTATTTAAAAATTATTTCTTACGAGGTTCGATTCCTATAAGTGGTCTGTTCAATACCTCGAAGTTGTTCGTATTCGTCCTGAACACGTTGTATAAATAAAATAAAAGCCCCTTGAAATGTACTTATTTAATATAATTTTATAAAAAAAAATGTGTTGATGTTGACGCAGTATTGCTAGTTTAAACTTCCGTATTTTTTGCACACAAATATTAATAATTATTATTATTATAACATTATATACATTTAAATAAATCTTTATACAAGATTTTATATTTTAGGGAAGTGTATACCACAGCCTCTTTTAGTTGTTAATTAAGTAAGAATAAAAAATTTTAAAAGTGTTTTGGTAGAATTCATGCAAAATAAAATGGCAACTCAGATTTAAAAATGTTGACTTTTGAAATAACAAATTTTCAACCAGCTCGAATTTTATTTTATCCTAATAACAAATTCAGCATAATATAAAACACTGAAAAAAATTATAAGAATATATTTTCAGCATACAGAACACAGAAAAAATTTAAGTATTGTAACTTAAATTTTTTTTTATGGATAAATGCAACCTTAAGTACAAAAAATAATATTCTGTTTATATATTTTAAGAAAAGATAACTTAAATGATTGAAATATTTTCTAAGGGTTAAATAATAACAAGGATCTAACCTTCCCTAGAAATATCTTTATTGTGTTATAAAAATGATTAGAAATGTTTCAATCTGAATAATATTAATAAACTAAATATTTGCACCATATTAAAAAACTATATTATAATCAATTTATTTGTAAATAGCACATACATTTTATAGGCGTATTATTCCATTATAATTTGATTTGTTACTTGAAAGATTTTGTGTATGACTAGAGGTCAACTCAAACATTTCATAATATGCTGTAATATTTCAGTCAACAGACCATAAACAAACCAGTTATTTTTTTCCTTTCATGAATTTTGTCCTTTCTCTTAATTTTATAACTAATTAACGTAACTATCTTGGTTACTGGTCAGATTTCACAGTATGAACAAAAAGTATAAATGTTAAATCTATTTTAGAGAATAAAATGTACTCTATAGAGGGTAAAAAATACTCTGTGAATCTTGCACAGAAACGCACAGATACAAAAAACGCTTAACGCCAACTGATATACATTTTTTAACTTTTATATCTCAAAAAGATGATTGAATGAGTTTTTAACTTCTAACCTTTTTTCTGATACTTTAAAAATTTGCCCCATTAACTTCAATTTCTGATATAAGTAGACCTCTCGCACGAAAGCATTTATACGTAACTGGAGGTCAGTAAGGACTGGTCGTAAGGGTGGAGTCACACTACATCTTGTGGTCGCCGCAACACGCGGTACAGTCGAGGCAACGCTGCGCCCCGCTGCGGGAACGCTATCTCTTGCCGCGGCAATTGTTGGATATTTGTTCCTGGAAAATAATAAAATATATATTGTTGTGTTTAGAACGGGTACATACCACGATATAACACGATGATTTTATGTGCCGATATTTCGACCCAGTTACATGGATCGTGGTCACGACAGGACTGCGGTGTTGCGAGGTGTGTAGTTGGTGTTACAACAATATGTTTTCTAACCACGAAATAAGTCTTAAATCATTAATTAATAAAATATAATTATATTTCATACATTTTATTCTTCAATAATAATAAACACAATCAGGTATACTTTCATTGTACTGGCAATTTCGCACTTTTATTTATTTTGTTTTTTAAAACTGACCACCCTGATGGACACGCTGTCCCAGCCTACGTCCGCGCCATGCTTCATTCTTTTATTTTGCGGATACCAACGGGGGACGATGTCGGTGTGGCGCTGTTCTCGGCTTCACTACAAGTGGCTCCGCATGACCTCCCGGACTTTGATCCCGAATTGCTATCGGCGCTCAGTCACAAGAACTATATTAATGGTTAGTCCCGACAGTTGTAAAATTCTAGCCGACCTTCATTGCAAAGAATCAAATAGTTTATTTGATATACTTGCCTGGCTTATGAATAGCCAGTTAAATATTATAGCCTTTTATCAGTGATAACTATTTCACGACTTAAAAACTAATTCCACGAGGGTACCAACGCGTCGAACTTTTCTAACTATGTACCTACAACAATAATGTTTAGATTTTGTGGTGGAAAATAATTTTACTTACTTTCGAAAAATAATGTTCAGATTGTGTAATGGGATGATAATTTAACTATTAGCTCAAAACTCAATAAGTTAACAATATTATGTATAATGTACCATTAGTCTGAAAGTTTTATTGAAGTGAATTGTTAAATTCTTTCTGAAACTAATAAAAATCTTAAACCACAACGCGTCCTGAACTGAGAAGAAGCTTAAGTATTGACAAATGACATTTTGTTTCGACAAATGACAAGTAATTAAAGTTCACGAACGGGACCAGATGTTTTTTCGGAGAAATAGTTTCGGGCATTATACTAGTTTCAATGGTTACTGATCGTCAGGTGTTGTAAATAAAGAAACCAGCAGGGCGCGGCGGGCGACTTTGCTATCGACACCCACCGCTGGGACAGCGCAATCTCGTTTCTCGAGAAACTAGCTGGCCCCCTCTAGTTACGGCTCGGCCAGCAGGGGGGGCGTGACACACTTGAGTATTGGCGATCAGCCGCGAGGAAGATGCGACGTGGCAGCGAGTCTCCAGCATCAGCCACAACAAGGACCAGGTTCATCGACGACGCTAGACATTAAGGTACCTATATGCCAGTTGTCTTCAACATTTTGAAGTTTATTGGTTACATATCACTGACAAGGAATCCGTCACGATCTATAACATGATCTAGAATTTCGGGAGTTATAATAAGTGAAGACTATTTTTTGACTTTCACTAGGTGTACAAATGTACGTACATTCAATAAAATATTTTAATGAATTGAACAAATTAAGGAACTAGCTCCAAAAAATTATTATTACATAATACCATTTCAAAAATCGTACACTAACACAGTGTACCGCCTTACACGTTCACAACAAAGAAAAAGCGACAAATGTCTTTGACAATCGACATTTCTTTTTTGGGTGAGATAATGTGGGAGTGAGTCACTGCATGTTCGATTATAGTTAAGATGTGTCTAACCTCAAAATCTTACGTGGTAAAAGATACATTCTAAATTTAAAGGCGTTGAATGAATTTGTAGTTCAAAATCCTTTGAAATTGATAGTTCATAGAACAGCTTACAAGCGAATACTTAAAAAGGGTTTTATGCCTATGAACTGAAGAATCTTATTTTAAAGTACCGATTCATCCTTGGTAAAATACATAAAGAAGTTGTGACTCAGCTCAGATACTTACCGCGGTTTTTTCATGAAGATTTGTTAGGCGTTAGAGTGTTAAAGTTATTTACTACCCTCAAAACATGCTCAGTTTCCTTGTTTTATTTTAATTTCTGACGATATGGCAGTATCGTTACCCAACCGCAAACTATGACGTGAATTATGTAACAATTCAAATTCTGTAAAAAAAAAAATTTATACGCTTAACTCGTTGTATCATCTAAGAGTTAAGCTTAATTCCGATTAAAAGTCCTAAAGTCCACTTCTCCAGCTATTAGGTATGGATGGGGTTACACAGAACGTCTGTAGAAACAAAAAATGTAGCCCGTAAGAAAAATTAGACTTTAGACGCAGCTGTTCGTCCATCATCGGTTATCCTATCAGATGGCCAGTGGTTACAAAACATTTTTTAAGTCATCTAACTCCCTTAAACCTAAAAGGTTGAACTAGTGATTCACACGATTTCCCGGTCTAGATGAAGACTAATTCTTTTCATTAGAGGGATTTTTGTTTTTGTAATAATTAACGTTAAGATGAATCGAAATACCTCTTTACAGAGTTGATGGCCATATTTTTCGATACATCTATTTTGATACACATGATTTACATCAGTTGCATAGAGGATATCAAATATCCTCATTTAAACGATTGGGTTAATTGTTTCTTATATGGAAATTAAAGATAATCAAAAGCTGACCAAGAGTTACATCCAGTTAATGGGATTAAGCTATCGCTGTAAAATTATATACTTCAAAGTTATTCAAAGAGTTCAATCCAGTTATTGAATTTATCGCTTCTTGCAATAATGCGAAATGTAATCAATATGAACCCAGACGTCTTAGAAACAGACGCATTCTGAACATTTTGGAACACCAAGTTTACCTTTGCTCTTCTATACATTCTTCTAGAGGTAGAATGCTTAAAAATACTATTATAGACAATGCTTTAGACATACATCGTCTAAGGACCTCTACAACTTTGGATTTCCATCTTTTACTGTCAAAAGACTTACTTCTTATAGTACATTTATTGATGATAAATAAATAAATATGGTCTTTCCCTAGAGAACCACAATTCATAGGAATTACTGGAGGAAGTTCTCTGAAGGCATTAAAAAAAAAAAAAAAAGGACATTTTGTTGGAATTTTTAATAATCTATATGTTTCAAAAATTTTGTGTTATTTACAAAGTTTTGTGGCAATACTGCTTTAATAACGACTGAGATCCGTACAATCCGTACATTATAAGTCAACCTCGTAATTTCCAACAGAACAACTTGTTAACGACGTAGCATATGGTACGATTACTTGTTATCATTCGGCATTGAGTTTAATTTCTGCTGATGATTTTGGGTCAAATACAACAAAAAAAAAAAAAAAATATATATATATATATATATATATATATATAATATTGCGAAAATGAATAGATAGTATGCTAACACATTGCTCAATGGGCCTTAATAAGAGTTTATTCATTCCGTAACTTTGCTTTGCTGATCTTGTAACTTTTTTAGCTTTAGGCAGTAGACACAGCACAGAATGAAAACATTAGCATTAGTTAAAGTTAGTATTATTGTTTTTATATAATTCAAGGGAATTATTGAGTTTATACAACGCCAGCTACTACTCAGGGCGAACCAGTTTTAATTATACCATAATCAAAACTGAAGAGAAAGTATAAAAATTTGCCACAGCTTTGAAAAACAAATCGATATGTCGTTTACAAAATCTTAGACCAAGATATATAATAGACAACCTCCTGATAATGTTGAAGCGACCTCATAAGGTCGCCTGCAGGCAGACCACCGTGAGAACGTGTCTGCCGAGGAATATAATCTCTCACGAGCGAGGTCTGCGTTTCAGTGTACTCAGCACCAAGTACGCAACACTTCCTCGGCGAGCACGTAGTTTGTTGCTTGACCTCATCAGAAAAGCAGTCTGCTGGTAACAACCATTACGGACGTTACCTAAGTTTTATAACCTCTTATTGAGCGATGATGCTTCCGATTTTGAAATTCTGCTTGAAATTTTCCGATTATATCCACTCAAGTCAAAGTCAAAGTAGGAATATGTTTATTATACGTATTGTAAAGTACAAAGTATGTGTGTGTGTGTGTGTGTGTGTCTGTGTGTGTGTGTGTGTGTGTGTGTGTGTGTGTGTGTGTGTGTGTGTGTGTGTGTGTGTGTTACCATTAAACATACCTGAAGCAAGCGCACGGTTTCTATGAGGTCATGTTTATCTTGCAGCAAGTTGGCCGCCTCTTGCTGCGCTGCGTGCGCGCACTGCCGCAGCACTAACGCCTCTTCCACTTTACTGCAATGTTAAAATTAACGATAAAGTGTTAACTCTTCCACGTTTATCGTTCAATTAGCGTTAAAATAGCGATAGTTCTCATTTTATATATTTTTATTTCTCATTTTATAGATAGTTATTTTTTTTAAGATTTTGTTCTATTTTCAACAGACTCAAAAAAGGAGGTTTTTAATTCAACTGTTTGTTTATGTTTGGTACCTCATAACTTTTGACTGGGTGAATCGATTTTGATTATTCTTTTTTGATTAGAAAGCTGACGCTTCCCGTGTGTTCCCATTTCAATTTAGTCTAGTTCTGATAATGGTATCCACGAGAAAACCATATGAGTATTAAATTTTTAACTGGAAAGGATGTATTCAACAGTAGTTTGATGAAAGTTGAAGTCGGTTTTTTCTGAAGTCTCAAAATAGTTAAGGTGTTTTGTAACCCCATGTCCCCAAAGTCTTTACTTTATATACTCACGCTCTCAACTCTCTATTGTCCTCCGCTATTCGACTCAACGTGGCCAATCTCTTCTTCAACTCTTCGTTTTCCTGATTGAGCCTCTGAATTTCCTCCATAGCTTCCTGCAGCTGGGGGTTTGGACTGCTGGGAGAGACTGTCCTAGAGCTGACCGGGGGCGGTCCCAGGTGGATGACTCCCGAGGTGTCCCGGGTGAGCCGAAGAGTGGTGAGATCCAGGTCCAGAGGTTGGGGAGGCGGTGATGATATGGACCTGGTTTGGCGGTCTTCGACTAGGTGGAGTTTGATGTTCTCAATTAGGACCTAAAAATGGTGGTAACGGAAACATGAATTTTGTATTTTGTCATATCGAAATATAATATGGACATTCGCTGATCCAAAAGTATAACATTAATTTTACTCATACTTTATTTTAAGGGATCATCCTAAGTAAACAGTTGATTGTAAATGTTTTAATTCTTGTTTTGCAGATCGATTCAGGATTATTTTATTTAGAAACTGGCTCATACACAGTTTAATAGGAGATTTTAACGGTAAACTCGGACAGAGCGACCGCTGTGCTCATGTTGAGAGCGATGCTCAGTTCACGCACGCGAGTCTTTGTACGGAACCCTCACCTCGAGCGGCATCGGCGGTAGCAGCACCTCGTCCTCAATGAACTCGGACAGAGCGAGCGCCGTGCTCATGTTGAGAGCGATGCTCAGTTCGCGCACGCGAGCTTCTAGGAGCTCCTCGTACGGCGCCAGCCCGGTTGGTACACCCTGTATCAGAAAAACCATTCCACCATCACATAGTAAATAGCTTAATAGTCCTTTGGCTACAGGACCATAAAATATTAGCAAGACTACTTTGCGAGGAGTAGAGGTAAGAAATACACACAGCGTATGTAGGAAGATCAAAAACGGGGTCCGAGAAAACGCCCCTAGATCGACTACCACATTGACATCCTGATAGAATTTCTTGTTGTTGTTTTATGTTTAGCAAAAGATCTCTATCATTCATATTTCATAAACATTAGTTGCGTAGATATTAGATTATATTATCTAAACCAGGCCATGCTTACTTATCACGTGATCGCCACCTCTACAAGTAGACGTCAAGACGGTAATATTTCAGACGGTTGCCGCGCGCCGGGCAAGTCGGACGCGCTAGTTCTGTACGGTTTAATTTACGCGCGGCGTGCGCCGTCTGTTATAACTATAGATACTAAAATGAAGCCATATTGTATCGCCTTCGGCTGTCTTAATAATTATAAGGATAGGAACCTCTACCTAGCCTATTTTTGTTTTAAACGTGTCTAGTTACGAAGCAGCCCTAGTAAGTACGTAAGGGATAAAGCTACGCCATAGAAAGAGATCACAAGATTTGCGTTGATTGCGTGCTGTTTTCGGGGCGGAGCCAGGCGCTATTGCGAACTGAATTGTACTTTTTGTGTTAGCGCTAGAGTCGCTATTTCTTTAAATCATCTCGAGAACCGAGTGAGCCTTCTGTACCATAGTACTATTATGTATTCCGTGTCTAAACCCACATTTTAAGCAGTCATTAGAATTTTCTCTAAGTACATTATATAGGAAACGGTCGGTAAAGAACCAAACAATAGATTCACGGTAAGCATAACATACCTTTTCATTCAACAATCTCGGCAGTTCTGTCCGCAGAAGCCTAGCTGCGACCCGCGGCGGTTCTCGCGGCCTCAGGATATCTTCTTCGTCGTTCGTCGGCTCGGACCAGGCGCGCGCCCGCATGGAAAACTTATTCTGGGGGGTAAAATTTAGGAGTCATGGCAAATTAGTCTTTGGACACAAGGCGTTGCCCAAATGTCAAGGACCAAATTAGCATGCAAGAAGCGTCCAAATCAACAGCTGACACAATGAAGGCTAATTTTATCCACCAGTTGTCAACACTCTAGTATGGGAGGTACGAGTAACAACTTATTATCTTATAGACTGCAATGATGGCAGCCTTTGGTTTTATCCATAAGAGTAAATAAAAGGTTAAAACCTCACATACCATTGACATAGTGGTAGACCTCTTTCGTAATTTTTGCGCCTCTAGATCTAGTGTACATATCATAGATAATATACACTATATCTAGATTCTAGAGGTAGATCATTTTGGTATCTAGTGTAGATCATTTTGCGTGAACACTTGATGTCATTGATAGTTTAGTTTATTGGTATGAATTAAATATAAGGTAGTGTGTTTATAAAGTTAATTTCTATGATGATAAATGCAATTTTATATTGGAAGCATCAAGCATGCACAGCAAAGTCTTTCATATCAGCAAGAAAGCAAGAATATTTATAGGACTAGCAAAAAACGAACTTTCTCATGAGATAGAAATCCTAAGTCTGAAGATAATGAGCTCAGTGCAGTGTATCATACAGCACTGCAATTCTAAGTTTTAAGACTCAGTGTATTTTTCATCACTTAACATCAGATGATCATTTTGCTCATCTCAATAACAGCTACTTGTTTATAGTTATTTGTTACGTAAGGCTAGATACAAGTCAGCTTTTAGAGTGTCAAAGCATTGAAATCTGTTACCGAGTAAGATGCTCTCAATATATATTCAAATAATAGAATCGTGAACGTGGCGAGGAAGAAACTATTTTGAAAAGAAAGATTTGATAACGTACAAGCTCTGAGGAAATATTATTAGTAACATGAGAAATACAGTAAGTTACAGTTGCCGCCACACAACCTGGCAAGTGTCGCTAGATGCGCAGAAGATGCTTTTGGGTCTCTTTGGTTACAGCGCGGGGCGCGGGGAACGAGGTATCGGGATCCGGGTACCGTATTGGTCGGTCAGTTGACCGTTATCTCCCTCACACTTCTTTGCACGAAGTGTTCGATGCCCAATCTTTCCCCCACCAAGCTAAAAACTTGCCAAGTTACATACCGGCAACTAAAGTGTAAGTATAATAACTGTACAAAACATTCGACACAATTGTATCTAATCATACAATGAGGTGAAATGATTGCCATGTTTAAATAATAATTGCAGCGACAATATTTACTATAACAAAACACATTTAAATTGGAAACATGCAATACTAAATCAAAAATAAAAGTCTCAACTAACAAACGGGTGAGGCCTTATAAAGTTTCTACTAAGTCCTACAAACCTTCTACGTCTAAAATCTAGATTTTATTATTTTATTAGAAGAATCTAGATAAGTATTTAATTTTTTGAAAACTGTCGTTGGACGACGAAAGTGATATTATTTACATAACCACTTTATTTCTTAACTAAAAGAAAAAGGAAAGCATTTGCCAAAAGATATTGCCGTTTCATCATTATTCAGTTGGTCTAGCTGTCACATTTATTTATTCTCTTACTAAGAAAGAGGTATAACATACTATAGACAAGCACTGAGATTTTTTTTAAAGATGACCAATTGACCACTGAGTTGAATATACTCAGGTGTAAGTGTGGAGTGAGCCTTGTTTATACAAAGGCCCAGTTGATTCCACTAACTTTAACGGACACATGAATGTTAAATATGGTGGTCTGACCCTTATTTCTAATTTGTTAACGTCTAAAGTCGCATAGACGATCACACACGATCATATCGGGCACGATCAATATAGTGGGTTTTGATTCGCTGTCGTCGACGATTAAGCTCGTAGCTATCAGTCGCTAGTCAAATTGCGCTATAAAGACTGGAGTCAGACCGCCATCTTTAAGGCGGGGTTAAGATCATCAATAAAACTTATATTATTATGGATACTAAACAAAGGTGGAATAAGCTCAGCTTAGCCGTAAAGCGAGGTTTAGATTTGCAAGTTTTCTTGCTAATCTTAAGTCTTAACCTCGTTTAAAGTGACGTTTCTGTTAAAGTAATAGGAACAACAGGGCCTTAGTGGTTTTAATTCTGCGCCTGCAGCTAGAAATAGCGAAATGCAGTCGTCGCTCAAAAACCACAGCCTCATAATATAAAACATAGACAATTCCTCTGTATTTGTGAAATGGAAACGGCAACATCCTCGATACACAGACAACCCCCCTTGGCTACGACACAAAAACCTCTACAGACTAATCGGGCTCAACAAAATGTCACTACGGTGTCATATTAAACACTATATCCATCTGCAAGTAGGAAATACCTTGAGTCGAATCTTTCGCACGATAGCCGAGCGGGCGGGAGTTGCCATAGAGAAAAAAAAAACACACACATAGACAACATAGTATTAGAAAAAAAGGATGCATTTTAATTTTGAATTACATCTTTTGATAGAAAAACAGCGAATTATGGGGGGGAGAAATACGATGGGGATGTGAATGATACGAATTACGATGATCACTGATCATGCATTTATGAGTCTTTACCAATTTTATTTAACTTTCAACAAACAAAGTCAATCAGTTTCAGTATGAAAACACCCTTATTTTTAAAACTATATCTTAATAATGGTCCAAGTTTTTCCTGCAAAATTTTTCCTTAAAGTAACGAAATTTAATTAAAAAAAACTTTCCTTACGTAATCCTAGCATCCTCTTCTTCACTATTTGGAATGGCATTATCAGATCCTAAGTAAACGTCTTTGAAATTAGAGGAAATTAATCCGAGATCGACTTCTTTGTGATCAAACTCACTACTCGGACAAATAATTTCTAAAAATTGCCATTTTTTTGTATTCTAGTTTTAAAAGGGCTTTTTGGGGTTCCATACCAAAATGGTAAAAATGGAACCCTTATAGTGAGACTTTCTCCGTCCGTCCGTCTGTCACACTCGATTATTTCAGTAACTATTCAAGCTATCGACTTGAAATTTAGAATAGTTATAGGTAATAGTGACCCGACGTCATAACAATCGTAAAAATTTGAAAATTGTTTTATTTTTATTTAAAAAGGGGGGAAAACCGGGTCAATAAAATTTCAAAATGAGATAACAATATTGAGTGGGGTATCATATGAAAGGGCGTTACTTGTGTATTCTAAAACTAATTTTTATTTATTTTTAAGCCTGATAGTTTTTGATTTATTGGGCAAACTGTCGAAAAAAATACCGTTCCCCCCCCTTATCTCCGAAGTTTACCAATTGAAAAATGTGAAATAATTATGATCAACAGAAGTTAACGTATATTTTACAGAAAAAATAAAATCATCTCGCTGACTAATATACTTTTTTGATAATAACAATAATCCGCCAAAAACAAAGTTACGTTTTCGGTTTGCAAACAAAAGTACCTATATGTAAATTATACTCGTAAATTCATGAACAAAAGTGATTCTTTCAATGTTTTACTTCTTTCATGGTATGGAACCCTCGGTGCGCGAGTCCGACTCGCACTTGGCCGGTTTTTTTTATTGAATCTATTGAACCAGAATGTCAGCCCCGTTGATATGAGCATTTTCAACAGCACAACTCAAAAAAATTGACATTTTAAGCAAAGATTTTCACATAAAAATGTGAGTTGATACTCGCAATATTACTTTCGTAAGTCTATTAAATCTTAGTACCTTGCAAATTGGGTTGTCGTACCCAAATAGAATTTGAAATGTTAAAGAGATTGCAAAATATCTAGCACAAATCTAGTATGGTAAAGACTCATCCTGAATTGATGGAAAGAATAATATATTTGGAAAAGAAGGTGAAGTAAAACATGCTATACAAATATCTTTGAATGATTCCTGCGTTTGAAAATATTGTAAAAGGTCAAGAAAAAAAATATTATGACTTGAATTTTGAATTTCGTAATGTTGGCGTACAGTAGGTATATATCAATTTTGTGATGAAAGATTTATGAAGGTAAGGAATATGAGTTAATAGATGTCAAATCTAAGTATGTATGCGTAAAATAGAATATAACTGGAAAATATATGTACAAAATTGTTAGAGAAAAAATTTTAAAGGAGAGAAAATAACAAATCACAGTATCAATTACTGTTCTAAATATTAAGTACTTTTATTTTCTCATAATAGAAAAAACTTTGGAATGTGTTAGGTGTTTCTGAAATATAATTAGAAAGATAAAGAAAAATTTAACGAAGAAAAATTATTTTAAACAAGCTTTATATTGTTGTGATCTTGTTGAAACATCAAGGAGTTTCGTCATTGAAACGACCACAGACCAGAGAATAATCAATAAGTTTATATTGACAGAACTACAAAAATACATTTCGACAATTTTGGCAGTTTTGTTGAATGCAAAAGTTTTTATATAAATTTTTCATTATAAAATAATTAAAAAAAATTTTGATTTACTGCCAGTTTTTTATTCCAGTATCTTTACCCATTTAAAAAAAAATAGGAGCAAGGTTGACTGTTTAAATGTTTCCCAAAAAATAATTCATTTTTGGCTGCGCGTTGGTTTATCAATAAATGCCTAAAAATGACAGTTTTCACAGAGAGATCATTCTCATTTTTAATTTTGTTCCATTCTGTTCCATTCATTGCAACGAAAGTCACATGCTATTAATGACACAACTTCTCCCTTTCCACAGATACCGTTGGGCTTTGTCAAAATAGTAGTACTATTATAAGACGAGCTTAACTTAGAGACTCTAAAACAGAGCGTGTAGTTTATCACTTCAAATAATATAAAGCTTGTTAGTAAGTAAAGATACAATCGCATGGAACTGCAGTTGGTACATACTAAGTGTAAACGTTACCTGGAACTCGTCCCAGGGTATGGAGGTACACTCGTCGCTCCGCAGGTCGTCAGCCACAACCCTCAAGCAGGACTTGCAGTTTGCGCTCTGCTGCACCAGGTGGATGTTGGTGAGCCTCCAGGTGCAGGTAGATATCTTGAAATAAAACAACAAAAACTTTTTGACACAAAGTTTATTTTCAGAAGGTAGGATAGCGCGCAGAGGGCTAGGCGAAAGAAAATGGCTTTTGTGCGTGACGTAAATCCGTCACTAAAAAGATCTACGAAAATCAAGCACGCGTGCAATCACTTATAATATGGTGTGAACGACGAACTGGTTAGCGCTTACTGAAGACTGCGCCATCTATCGAGCGATGGGTGAAATCTCACATGCAAATTTTGATACAGCGTACGTCAGAAACGACGTCATTCACCGTGACACAAAGACGCCCACCGTGGAGAAATACGTCCGTATACTTGCACGGCGAATGTTCGCCCGCGCAGCCTACGGACAGTGCGCGCACCTCCACGGAATTGCACCGATCATCAGAAGATTACTAGGAATCCAGCGTACTATAGCTAGACCGCTATAAACTTGGCCCTCCCATGGTCTGCGGGACGCGGGGCGGGAGCTACTCAACCACTGATCTCTATTCTATGGATTAAACATTCTATACAATTCAGGCTAGGTTCACTGTGGATCCATAGAATAGGGATCAGTGCACTCTACTAATCAGCTGTCAGAGACTGACGTGAATTACGCTACACACGATGATATTAATCTTGCGACGTGGATAATGATACATACTTAGGAAAATACCATAGGCGAATTCTCAAGATGCGAGTCATTACATCGTATCGTGTATAGCCGATCGCACACCCGCCCCGCATCCCGCAGACCATGGGAGGGCCAAGTTTATAGCGGTCAAGCTATAGTATAAGTTCTCTTCAGTCGGTCCCTCATGACTGAGGATCGTGACTATCAATCACGGCGAGTAATCCTGCGGTGAATTATCTCCTTCCACCTTGTTCTGTCTGCAGCCATGTGGACTGCTTCGTAAAATGAACTGGCGCCCGCTTCCTTGAGTTGGTCTGACCACCGGGTTGGAGATCTGCCTCTTGGCCTTTTTCCTTCCACGTTGCCAACCAGGATTAATCTTTCGATGCTGTTATCGCCGCGTCGTGAAGTACATAGTATAAGTAGTCCAGTGGATACATGGCATTTACCACATCCCGCCGCTTGCAGGAGCTGGTGATGGAGTGGTCGCTGGGAGACGAGGAGCGCTCGCACACCTCGGCCGCCACCTCCACGCCGCTCGACAGGCGACGGTCTATAGTATAGGTGTCAATGCATTTACCACGTCCCGCCGCTTGCAGGAGCTGGTGATGGAGTGGTCGCTGGGCGACGAGGAGCGCTCGCACACCTCGGCCGCCACCTCCACGCCGCTCGACAGGCGACGGTCTATAGTATAGGTGTCAATGCATTTACCACATCCCGCCGCTTGCAGGAGCTGGTGATGGAGTGGTCGCTGGGCGACGAGGAGCGCTCGCACACCTCGGCCGCCACCTCCACGCCGCTCGACAGGCGACGGTCTATAGTATAGGTGTCAATGCATTTACCACATCCCGCCGCTTGCAGGAGCTGGTGATGGAGTGGTCGCTGGGCGACGAGGAGCGCTCGCACACCTCGGCCGCCACCTCCACGCCGCTCGACAGGCGACGGTCTATAGTATAGGTGTCAACGCATTTACCACGTCCCGCCGCTTGCAGGAGCTGGTGATGGAGTGGTCGCTGGGCGACGAGGAGCGCTCGCACACCTCGGCCGCCACCTCCACGCCGCTCGACAGGCGACGGTCTGTAGTGTAGGTGTCAACGCATTTACCACATCCCGCCGCTTGCAGGAGCTGGTGATGGAGTGGTCGCTGGGCGACGAGGAGCGCTCGCACACCTCGGCCGCCACCTCCACGCCGCTCGACAGGCGACGGTCTGTAGTATAGGTGTCAATGCATTTACCACATCCCGCCGCTTGCAGGAGCTGGTGATGGAGTGGTCGCTGGGCGACGAGGAGCGCTCGCACACCTCGGCCGCCACCTCCACGCCGCTCGACAGGCGACGGTCTATAGTATAGGTGTCAATGCATTTACCACATCCCGCCGCTTGCAGGAGCTGGTGATGGAGTGGTCGCTGGGCGACGAGGAGCGCTCGCACACCTCGGCCGCCACCTCCACGCCGCTCGACAGGCGACGGTCTATAGTATAGGTGTCAATGCATTTACCACATCCCGCCGCTTGCAGGAGCTGGTGATGGAGTGGTCGCTGGGCGACGAGGAGCGCTCGCACACCTCGGCCGCCACCTCCACGCCGCTCGACAGGCGACGGTCTATAGTATAGGTGTCAACGCATTTACCACGTCCCGCCGCTTGCAGGAGCTGGTGATGGAGTGGTCGCTGGGCGACGAGGAGCGCTCGCACACCTCGGCCGCCACCTCCACGCCGCTCGACAGGCGACGGTCTGTAGTGTAGGTGTCAACGCATTTACCACATCCCGCCGCTTGCAGGAGCTGGTGATGGAGTGGTCGCTGGGCGACGAGGAGCGCTCGCACACCTCGGCCGCCACCTCCACGCCGCTCGACAGGCGACGGTCTGTAGTGTAGGTGTCAACGCATTTACCACATCCCGCCGCTTGCAGGAGCTGGTGATGGAGTGGTCGCTGGGCGACGAGGAGCGCTCGCACACCTCGGCCGCCACCTCCACGCCGCTCGACAGGCGACGGTCTATAGTATAGGTGTCAATGCATTTACCACATCCCGCCGCTTGCAGGAGCTGGTGATGGAGTGGTCGCTGGGCGACGAGGAGCGCTCGCACACCTCGGCCGCCACCTCCACGCCGCTCGACAGGCGACGGTCTATAGTATAGGTGTCAATGCATTTACCACGTCCCGCCGCTTGCAGGAGCTGGTGATGGAGTGGTCGCTGGGCGACGAGGAGCGCTCGCACACCTCGGCCGCCACCTCCACGCCGCTCGACAGGCGACGGTCTATAGTATAGGTGTCAATGCATTTACCACATCCCGCCGCTTGCAGGAGCTGGTGATGGAGTGGTCGCTGGGCGACGAGGAGCGCTCGCACACCTCGGCCGCCACCTCCACGCCGCTCGACAGGCGACGGTCTATAGTATAGGTGTCAATGCATTTACCACATCCCGCCGCTTGCAGGAGCTGGTGATGGAGTGGTCGCTGGGCGACGAGGAGCGCTCGCACACCTCGGCCGCCACCTCCACGCCGCTCGACAGGCGACGGTCTGTAGTGTAGGTGTCAACGCATTTACCACGTCCCGCCGCTTGCAGGAGCTGGTGATGGAGTGGTCGCTGGGCGACGAGGAGCGCTCGCACACCTCGGCCGCCACCTCCACGCCGCTCGACAGGCGACGGTCTATAGTATAGGTGTCAATGCATTTACCACATCCCGCCGCTTGCAGGAGCTGGTGATGGAGTGGTCGCTGGGCGACGAGGAGCGCTCGCACACCTCGGCCGCCACCTCCACGCCGCTCGACAGGCGACGGTCTATAGTATAGGTGTCAACGCATTTACCACGTCCCGCCGCTTGCAGGAGCTGGTGATGGAGTGGTCGCTGGGCGACGAGGAGCGCTCGCACACCTCGGCCGCCACCTCCACGCCGCTCGACAGGCGACGGTCTGTAGTGTAGGTGTCAACGCATTTACCACATCCCGCCGCTTGCAGGAGCTGGTGATGGAGTGGTCGCTGGGCGACGAGGAGCGCTCGCACACCTCGGCCGCCACCTCCACGCCGCTCGACAGGCGACGGTCTGTAGTGTAGGTGTCAACGCATTTACCACGTCCCGCCGCTTGCAGGAGCTGGTGATGGAGTGGTCGCTGGGCGACGAGGAGCGCTCGCACACCTCGGCCGCCACCTCCACGCCGCTCGACAGGCGACGGTCTGTAGTGTAGGTGTCAACGCATTTACCACGTCCCGCCGCTTGCAGGAGCTGGTGATGGAGTGGTCGCTGGGCGACGAGGAGCGCTCGCACACCTCGGCCGCCACCTCCACGCCGCTCGACAGGCGACGGTCTGTAGTGTAGGTGTCAACGCATTTACCACGTCCCGCCGCTTGCAGGAGCTGGTGATGGAGTGGTCGCTGGGCGACGAGGAGCGCTCGCACACCTCGGCCGCCACCTCCACGCCGCTCGACAGGCGACGGTCTGTAGTGTAGGTGTCAACGCATTTACCACGTCCCGCCGCTTGCAGGAGCTGGTGATGGAGTGGTCGCTGGGCGACGAGGAGCGCTCGCACACCTCGGCCGCCACCTCCACGCCGCTCGACAGGCGACGGTCTATAGTGTAGGTGTCAACGCATTTACCACGTCCCGCCGCTTGCAGGAGCTGGTGATGGAGTGGTCGCTGGGCGACGAGGAGCGCTCGCACACCTCGGCCGCCACCTCCACGCCGCTCGACAGGCGCCCGAGCTCGAACTCTCTGCAACAACAATAAGGATTTTTACACTATAAATTATTATTTGACTATAAACTCATCTGATGATACTTCTAACTGACGAAGTAGCCGAAAATAGTATTGTACAATTTGGAAGGGCCCTTTAGTAGATCTCAGGGCTGACCAATGTCAGCTACTTCCCTGGAAGTGGCAGGCATTGGTCAGTCTTTGCGAGCCGAAGGGTGTTGCGCAAGGGAGTCTTGGGTGTTGCATCCGTATGAGATCCCGGATGCCTCCAGCATGTGCTGAGGATGACCACAGCGTCTCACCTGAAGGCGACGTCGGCGTCGTCGGGCGACTCGGCCGCGAGCCCCACCACGACGTAGCGGTCGCTGTCCGAGCTGGCGGTGGACGCGGCGTCGCTGCGCCCGTCGTCCCTCGTCAGCGCGCTGTCTATTGACGTCACAGTGCAGCGTCTCACCTGAAGGCGACGTCGGCGTCGTCGGGCGACTCGGACGCGAGCCCCACCACGACGTAGCGGTCGCTGTCCGAGCTGGCGGTGGACGCGGCGTCGCTGCGCCCGTCGTCCCTCGTCAGCGCGCTGTCTATTGACGTCACAGTGCAGCGTCTCACCTGAAGGCGACGTCGGCGTCGTCGGGCGACTCGGACGCGAGCCCCACCACGACGTAGCGGTCGCTGTCCGAGCTGGCGGTGGACGCGGCGTCGCTGCGCCCGTCGTCCCTCGTCAGCGCGCTGTCTATTGACGTCACAGTGCAGCGTCTCACCTGAAGGCGACGTCGGCGTCGTCGGGCGACTCGGACGCGAGCCCCACCACGACGTAGCGGTCGCTGTCCGAGCTGGCGGTGGACGCGGCGTCGCTGCGCCCGTCGTCCCTCGTCAGCGCGCTGTCTATTGACGTCACAGTGCAGCGTCTCACCTGAAGGCGACGTCGGCGTCGTCGGGCGACTCGGACGCGAGCCCCACCACGACGTAGCGGTCGCTGTCCGAGCTGGCGGTGGACGCGGCGTCGCTGCGCCCGTCGTCCCTCGTCAGCGCGCTGTCTATTGACGTCACAGTGCAGCGTCTCACCTGAAGGCGACGTCGGCGTCGTCGGGCGACTCGGACGCGAGCCCCACCACGACGTAGCGGTCGCTGTCCGAGCTGGCGGTGGACGCGGCGTCGCTGCGCCCGTCGTCCCTCGTCAGCGCGCTGTCTATTGACGTCATAGTGCAGCGTCTCACCTGAAGGCGACGTCGGCGTCGTCGGGCGACTCGGACGCGAGCCCCACCACGACGTAGCGGTCGCTGTCCGAGCTGGCGGTGGACGCTGCGTCGCTGCGGCCGTCGTCCCTCGTCAGCGCGCTGTCTATTGACGTCACAGTGCAGCGTCTCACCTGAAGGCGACGTCGGCGTCGTCGGGCGACTCGGACGCGAGCCCCACCACGACGTAGCGGTCGCTGTCCGAGCTGGCGGTGGACGCGGCGTCGCTGCGCCCGTCGTCCCTCGTCAGCGCGCTGTCTATTGACGTCACAGTGCAGCGTCTCACCTGAAGGCGACGTCGGCGTCGTCGGGCGACTCGGACGCGAGCCCCACCACGACGTAGCGGTCGCTGTCCGAGCTGGCGGTGGACGCGGCGTCGCTGCGCCCGTCGTCCCTCGTCAGCGCGCTGTCTATTGACGTAACAGTGCAGCGTCTCACCTGAAGGCGACGTCGGCGTCGTCGGGCGACTCGGACGCGAGCCCCACCACGACGTAGCGGTCGCTGTCCGAGCTGGCGGTGGACGCGGCGTCGCTGCGCCCGTCGTCCCTCGTCAGCGCGCTGTCTATTGACGTCACAGTGCAGCGTCTCACCTGAAGGCGACGTCGGCGTCGTCGGGCGACTCGGACGCGAGCCCCTCCACGACGTAGCGGTCGCTGTCCGAGCTGGCGGTGGACGCGGCGTCGCTGCGCCCGTCGTCCCTCGTCAGCGCGCTGTCTATTGACGTCACAGTGCAGCGTCTCACCTGAAGGCGACGTCGGCGTCGTCGGGCGACTCGGACGCGAGCCCCACCACGACGTAGCGGTCGCTGTCCGAGCTGGCGGTGGACGCTGCGTCGCTGCGCCCGTCGTCCCTCGTCAGCGCGCTGTCTATTGACGTCACCAGCGACGTGAACCCGCGACGCATTGATGAGAAACCTGGTGACAGTTTCAGTTAATTGCGAGTATTATCTAAAAACTGAGGTCAAGAGTTATCTTGCGCAATATCATAAATTATTATCTACAAGACATCAAATAATCTATCTCTATAACATCACGTCATCTCTCTGCAGAACATCACATCATTATTTTGCAAAACATCACATAATCCTTCCGCACAGCATTACGTGACTCCCTACAAAACATCACAAACTATCTGAACAACATTACAATCTCTCTACACAACAACATGATACAACAAATTTTCGTAATGGCGCGTTTAATATTCCATTTCATTAAAAGATCGCAACTTCTGCTGTCCCATTTATGGCCTTACCTCCAAAACTCAATCCAGGGCTTGGTGGAGGAATCTCCTCGGCGCCTAGGGGCTGCGCGGTGCACACTTCTATGGAGGCTTGGGTGGCCATCACTCCGCTATCTCTATCTAACATGGACGGCGCCATTGTTGCTTCGGAACCTGCTGACAAGTTTTTTCCGTAGCGTGTTTGAAAAATTCTCTGCGTGGACTTGTCTTTTGGATGCACTGATCTCTATTATACCACGCTGGATCAAACATTGTATTGTATGTATACAATTATTGACAGTTAATTTTTTGAGTCGATTTGAAGCGCCCCCCTCGAAGGTCCACGGTACTAAATTGACATTTATTGCTAGTGATCGTCGTTTTTAATGTCATTTTATTTTTTAGTTCCCTGCACGCTCACGCTCACGCCAAAATGGCTAAAATCTCATTCAAAAAGTGTTCATTTTTACGTTGACAGTCTGATGTCCAGCGAATATTAAAGAGGTCAGTGTTCGGGTGTGATATCTGCATTTGAAATATTTTTATACAATACATACAAGTTACAAGTCCTTTTTTACTGTGAGGGGTTTGGCTATAGGTGCTACGCAGGCAAAGTGGGAGATTTTTAGACATCTTTGAGACACTTACGGACAACTCTCAAGCAAGAATAAAATAGGTTTTTTAACTATGAGTTTTCTTGTTCCATGTTTAATTTTCACAAACAAAGAGAGACGTGTCTGAGGGTTAGAAGTGGAGTGAAAAACTTACCTAATCTTAAATCATTAAGGCTGGATGAGTCTAGGGGTACACTGTCTAGATCTCTGGAAGACTCTTGGCCGGGGCAGTTGGAAGGCAGAACGAGGGTGATCTCCACCGCTGGCACAACTAGTCCCACTACTATTGATCTGAAACAGAATATCAATAGTCAATACACAGAAGTTACTGTATCTAAAAACATTTTATCTGCAAGTTCAAGAAAAGTTTTTAGAAATGAAGAAAACTAGTATTTAAATAGTTTAGAGAGTTAGGCCACATATATGCTTCTGGTTCTACTGACCTTCAGGAAGTGTTTTGCTACGAATTTTATGTGGTTTTTCGTAATTAAATTTGTACGCTGATATCGTATTGTAGACTGATTGTATTGAAATTGTGGAATAGCAGTATCATCCGCACAAGCACGTGTTTTAAATGTAAAAATCTTTGCTTCACTTTGGGTAATTGATTCAAAAATCTACTATTTTGTAGTCTAACTCAATATTCGAAGTAATTTCTTAAAATTGACACTTTAGACTTTATTTAAATAAGTGATGATATTGCTCAATTTGTGCAATTCGACTGCTGTTAGCATACCATTACTAGCTTACAAACTACGAAAAACTAAAGAAATAAGAATTTGTCCCGAGACACCCGAGACTAAATTTCTAACTATAGGCATCTGATATCTAGCAATTTGTGCAAGATATCAGATGCGTTCAATTTTACGCAGTTAGAAGAGCTGAAAACTTGCACAAAATTGTTTGTAAAACTCCATGTTACCCCTGGTCATCCTCGGGAAGTCGGCTGGCCTGGTGCGCGAGCCACGCAGTCAGTTCGCTGATGCGCTCCATCTGACGCAGCAGGAAGAGCAGTTGGTAATGGTTCAGCTGTATCCCACTGAGGCCACACGTCCGGCCTATCACCCAAATGCGGGAGAATCCCTCTTCGAAACATACCTACAAATTAATTCAATAAATCTAATGAATCTTGAAGCAGTGATAGCTCAGTGGTTCTGACCTCTGCCTCTCATAAGGAGGTCGCGGGTTCGAATCCTGGGCACGCACCTCTGACTTTTCCGAGTTATGTGCGTTTTAGGAAACTAAATATCACTTGCTTAACGGTGAAGGAAAACATCGTGAGGAAACTTGCATGGCTGAGAGTTCACAAAAATGTTCTCGAAGGTGTGTGAAGCCCGCCAACCCGCACTTGGCCAGCGTGGTGGGCTTATGGCCAAACCCCTCTCAGTCTGAGAGGAGACCCGTTCCCAGCAGTGGGACGTAAAAAGGGGTTGAGAGAGAGAGAGAGAGAATGAATCTTCGTGGTTCAAAAGTTAAACAGAGAGAACAGGTTTTAGAGAACGCGAGTGTACTTTTAGTCTTATTAAAACATGCCTTATTCGTAAGGTTACACAGACTGTTGCCAGCGGCTCCGCCCGCGTGAATTTTGGTTTTTATATATCCCCTTATAATGCGCTTAAAAGAGACGTGTGCTGTGACTTTTTTTAGAGTGTTTAAAGGATAATTTCGTCATATATGATTTTTGCATCGCATTGCACGCAACGGGAGCTCTCAAAAAGGAACAATTTTTCGCTCCTATTGGTCATAGCGTGGCCGTGATATTAGATGGACTATAGCCTTCCTAGATAAATGGGCTATCCAACACGAAAATAATTTAACGATTCAGACTAGTAGTTCCTAAGATTACTGCGTTAACACAAATAAACAAACAAGCTGACCCAAGCAGTGAGCGGCGTGGCGTCCAGCAGAGGCGAGGGCTTGTAGTTGGTGGCGCGCGCGCCGCAGAAGTCCGCCCACAGCGGCTCGACGCGCGCGCACCACACCGACCTATTCTCCCGCCACAACATCTCCGGCGTGATCGCCGTGCCGCGCTCTATGTCGTCCAGATCTAACGCACAGAAGCTATCATTAAGAAATCAAGTTTTACATGTCAATTTATCCGTATTATTCTCAGCAAACCCTTTCATTTGATATCCATATTGTATTGTATGGCAGTTCATCAAAACAAGTTCGCCATCTTGGGAATTCCGCCATGTTGGATTTAGAATGAGAGCACCAAATTCTTTTCCCCAATTTGGTTGTCATTAATTTTTGAATGGCGTCCCGATATGGTACTTTAGACAGCTAGTGCTTTCAAACTTTAAAGCCGTTCCCAAGTTGTTCAGTTATCGCAGAACTTTGTAGTGATAACTTACTGTCAGCGTGCAAGAGGAACTGCTCGTGGATGGGGTCCATGTCCTCGCCGGAGCACGGGAACTGACCCCGGGGCGGTGCTGATCTCCTGAGGGCAGATATTATGGACGCCAGGTCCGCCCTGCTGCCCGCAGTATCTAAACCATAGATAAGACTTTTTTTTTAACCATAGATTACATCTTTTTTCCTTGTTATATCATAGATCTAAACAAATAAATTTTTTTATCATATAAGGCCTAATGGATTAATGGAATTGATGGCCTAATCATGCCTAATAGAAAACAATGATATTATGGTCTAGGGTTAAGCGCGCTTGCTTAGAAAATGCCTATATTCACTTTTCTCTTCAAGGCCAACCAGATTATAACTAGCAGCGAACACGGTATCTTATAAGGGTTCCGTTTTTTTTCTTTTGAGGTACGGAACTCTAAAACATTGATGATTGATGCTGACAATCAGGTGAGATCGCAGTCAAGTACTAACTTGTATAGTGTAAAAAAAATGGTATTGCCTAGAAAATGCCTATTCACACTTCACTTAAGGAGCACACCACGGGTGTGCCCGCGAAATTCAAATTTTTCGTGGTTTTTCGCGATTTTTAAGCTATTAAGACATAATTGGCTTATGGCCGTCAAATTGCGATAATCCCAATATCTTCTTCACGTGTTTATATAAAAATCTCTGCACGAAAGTGTCGAGTTAAAGAAATTAGTCCAAGATTTGCGAGTTACTCACATAAAACTCGATAATCGGATTAATTTCCTAGGATACACATTTTTATGCAAAGATTTTGATATAATCATGTAAAGATGATACTGCCATTCTCGCAAATTGATTGCCATAAGCCTATCATGTCTAATTAGCGTACAAATTGCAAAAAACCACGAAAATTTTGAATTTCGCGGGCAGAGCCGTTGATTTCACGTTAAAGGCGCCCAGATTATACTTGGCTGCGAACACGGTATCTGGAATGGTGTTCCACAAATCAGAAACGTGGTAGAAATGTTCGCTAGATATCAACCACATAAGGTGCACTTCTATTCACAATACTCACTAGCCCTCGGCGACTCCCGCACGTTGGTGAACGTGGCCCGCGCGGTGCAAATGTGCAGCTCCTTGGGGCGGTCGCGCTGCTGCGACACGTGCTCCGCGCCCGCCTCTAGAACTATCTGATCACAATCGTTTCACAACTTTTATATGAAGCAGAATACAGTCATTGAAGCAGAGTCAGTAAAATATTTCAAGTATTTTATGGCGACAACTATTTCACAAGTCAAATGCATAGTTTACAACATAAAATAGGTTCTATACACAATACTTTTAACTTTTAATGCAAGAAAATTGACGTACAGTCAGTTCGATATTCCCGGCGTAGACTAGGTTCACCGAAACAAATCAATGTTTTTACGGTTCCGTATCTCAAAAAAAAATTGAACACTTCTTATCACTTAGTTGTCCGTCCGTCTGTCTGTGTGTCACGACCAATGACGAAATACGCTACGCCAAGAGGACAGGAAAAATGTACTTATGTTGAAGCCAAAAATTTCTCAAATATGGCGTCGCGCTTCATTCATTTCGGTATCGATGACAGCACATACCGCTGTCGGTCGCATACATTAGCGCCATTTTACAGTTTTGACAACTTAAGGCCTTACATTGAAAAAAACTCATTTCAGTTTTGATGAGTACTTCAGAAAAAGGGGCGTGGCTTCCAATATAGCACGCCGTTTGGCAATATGCGGCGAATTTCGGTACTTTTACGTACGAACACTAGCACAACGGCAGAAAGCGGTATTAATACGTAAAAAAAACTATCACTAATGCCTATAGATGGCGCGGAAAGAATACAATACTTTAAAAGTAGGTACTTGTGCAAATAATAATAAATTTGGTAGGTATATAGATATAATTTTACTCCACGAAGACGAATCGAATAAACATAAGCGATTTTGACAGACCGGGGCGCGTCGTAGGTACCTACTGATTTCCTTATTTTTAGGGTTCCATACCAAAATGGTAAAAATGGAACCCTTATGGTGAGACTTTCTCCATCCGTCCGTCCGTCCGTCCGTCCGTCCGTCTGTCACACTCGATTATTTCAGTAACTATCAAAGCTATCGACTTGAAATTTGGAATAGTTATAGGTAATAGTGACGCGACGTCATAACAATCGTAAAAATTTGAAAATTATTTTTATTTTTATTTAAAAAGGGGGGAAAACCGGAGCTTCGATTTTTCAAAATGAGATAACAATATTGAGTGGGGTATCATATGAAAGGGCGTTACTTGTGTAGTCTAAAACCGATTTTTATTTATTTTTATGTCGGATAGTTTTTGATTTATTGAGCAAACTGTCGAAAAAAATTCCGTTCCCCCCTTATCTCCGAAGTTTACCAATCGAAAAATCTGAAATAATTATGATCAATAGAAATTAATGTATATTTTACAGGAAAAATAAAATCAACTCACTGACTAATATACTTTTTTTGATAATAACAATAATCCGCCAAAAACAAAGTTACGTTTGCGGTTTGCCAACAAAAGTACCTACATGTAAATTTTACTCGTAAATTCATGAATAAAAGTGATTCTTTCAATGTTTTACTTCTTTTATGGTATGGAACCCTCGGTACGCGAGTCCGACTCTCACTTGGCCGGTTTTTTTTTACGCTATACAAGTTAGTACTTGACTGCGATCTCACCTGATGGTAAGTGATGATGCAGTCGAAGATTTTAGCGTACTAACTTGGAAGGGGTAAGTAAAGTCACCCCAACAGTTTCTACACAGCATCGTACAGGAACGCTAAATCGCTTGGCGGTACGTCTTTGCTGGTAGGGTGGTAACTAGCCACGGCCGAAGCCTCCCACCAGACCAAACCTGAGCCAATTTAGAAAAACCGGCCAAGTGCGAGTCGGACTCGCGCACCGAGGGTTCCATACCATAGAAGAAGTAAAACATTGAAAGAATCACTTTTGTTCATGAATTTACGAGTATAATTTACATGTAGGTACTTTTGTTGGCAAACCGCAAACGTAACTTTGTTTTTGGCGGTTTATTGTTATTATCAAAAAAAGTATAATAGTTACGGAGTTGATTTTATTTTTCCTGTAAAATATACGTTTATTTTTATTGATCATAATTATTTCAGATTTTTCGATTGGTAATCTTCGGAGATAAGGTGGGGGGAACGGTATTTTTTTCACCAGTTTGCCCAATAAATCAAAAACTATCAGGCATAAAAATAAATAAAAATCAGTTTTAGAATACACAAGTAACGCCCTTTCATACGATACCCCACTCAATATTGTTATCTCATTTTGAAATTTTGCCGACCCGGTTTTCCCCCTTTTTAAATAAAAATAAAAACAATTTTCAAATTTTTACGATTGTTATGACGTCGGGTCACTATTTCCTATAACTATTCTAAATTTCAAGTCGATAGCTTGAATAGTTACTGAAATAATCGAGTGTGACAGACGGGCGGACGGACGGACGGACGGACGGAGAAAGTCTCACCATAAGGGTTCCATTTTTACCATTTTGGTATGGAACCCTAAAAATATAAAATTCCAAAGTGGCCCGTGGCGGGATCGAACCCGCGACCTCTCACTCGAATCCGAGCATGCGTCCCCTGCGCCACGGAGGTCGTCGCATTGACTTTATAATTTCGCATTGTTACTCGATTTACCGATTTATCGGTAGCCATGAAGTGGATTGTTGATTTAGTTACAACAATTTGGCAAACAAACAAACATCGGGACATGTGAAACTAAATAAAAGCTTGTAATAATAATAATAAATTATCGTCTTCAACCTGCAGGGCAACAGGCGACGTCCTGTTTCCCCTTTTTATTGCATCGCGAGCAGCGAGGTATTTACTCATAGATCTTCGACCAACTAAATTTCTTAATTTTTATAATAATTAAAAATAATATTTCTTAATTTTCTCATTTTTTTATAAAATAATAAACCGAAGTTTTAATAAAATAGGTAAATGACAACATATAAAATTAAAATATTATCAAAGTACATATCAAAACCACGTGGGTTTCCTGCGCACATAATCGTTCAGCGACATACTAACAGATGGCGTGTTTGACAGTATATAATATAACCATTCAGCCGCTTAATAGAGGGCGTTATTTCAGCGGTTATTGCCACAGACCAAGGAATAACTTTCTATATTACGATCAGAAATCTACGGCTGCGAAAATATATACATTCACGCGCACGTCCGACTCTCGCATTAGCGCAAGACAGACTGACGCCTATGAGGCGTATCAGAAAGACAATGATGTCAATATACATGCATCATATGTCCGAAAGAGTTAACCATATGCTTATCACTTACGTAATTTGGGGGCGGCATAATGAGTTTTCACTTGAATAGGTTTTAATTGTATTGTGAATAATGTATAGTCCTGATTTAAAAAAAACTTCACGTCGATTTGAGTACTCATCAATAAGGACCCAAAAAAAAAAAAAAAACAGAAAACTGTTGAATCGTTTCCGATAAATCTGAATAAATATGAGAAGATTGGAGCAACTTTTGGGAAAACTTTCTATCGAGGAAAGTTTTTCCAATCGTGTTTCTGCGTCTTAACGTTTTAAGGTTAAAGATCCAAAATACATGACGTTCAAATTTGAAACTAATTGTCTCTATAGTTTTCAACTGAGAGGCCGGTCAAAATCGCATAAATAGGCCTTCTATGCCGTTAAAAATCCGGCTTCAGGGCGGAGCCTAATAAAATGCGTGACGTCAGTAAGTGCTGATACTTTAATATGTTTAATTAATGGTCACGACCCTTTATTTCAGTAACGATTAAAGATATCGACATTTCGAATAGTTGTAGATGACGGCCGTTAGTGTAATGATAAAAAAATTGAACATCGTGTTTATTTTTATTTAAAAAGGGGGGAACACTAGGTGTCGTAATTTCAAAATTAGATGACAATATTTACTAATAGCAAACTGTCGAAAAAAATACACTGTGGTCGATTCTGTTGTACAAAATCTCTAAACTAAACTAATTTAAAATAGTGCTATTCTTTTCCATCGCGATCATTTTGAAAAGGATAACAATATTTTAAATTAGTTTAGTTTAGAGATTTTGCACAACAGAATCGACCACACTGACCATTTGCTCTTCCCGTCTCTAACATTATTATGATTTGAACTCACCTTTGGCATAATAGCTTCAGTCCGTATATCCATATAGGAGGAGGTGTCGTCTTTGGGCGCGTTGTCCACGGCCGCGGCGCCCACGTGCGGGAGGAACGCCGCCAGCCACAGTATGCTGGGCACGTCCACGGACACGCGCACTGGACTTAGCTGGACGTACAGTTTGGGCGATGGCACTGTAATCCAAAAATCTGTATCACTAATGGCCGTTGTGCAGTAGCGGAATCGCTATCTCTTATAATTTACACGGCTACTACCCTAGTCTTCCAGCTTAACAATTCTTAATAGTCCAACACTATCTGATGTGGTGAGTTACTTGTTTTGGCTGCATCATCACAGCTTAGTTCACAGTCACGTAAACTTGTAGAATGTCAAAAAGTCCCGGGATTTGAAGACAATAACGTGACGTACATTCAACACTGACCTGGGAAGCACACGTCCCCGGGATAGTAAAATAAGGTGAGTTCCGCGTGCAGCGAGTCCACGTCCTCGGGGAGAGTCGCCTTCTCCGCGCTCACTAGCGGCTTGGACGCTTCCCTAGACTTGATACTTATATCCCTACACTATACAACAACGTGACGTACATTCAGCACTGACCTGGGAAGCACACGTCCCCGGGATAGTAAAAGAAGGTGAGTTCCGCGTGCAGCAAGCCCGCGTCCCCGGGGAGAGTCGCCTTCTCCGCGCTCACTAGCGGCTTGGGCGCTTCCCTGGATTTGATACTTATATCCCAACACTATACAAAAACGTACATTCAGCACTGACCTGGGAAGCACACGTCCCCGGGATAGTAAAAGAAGATGAGTTCCGCGTGCAGCAAGCCCGCGTCCCCGGGTAGAGTCGCCTTCTCCGCGCTCACTAGCGGCTTGGGCGCTTCCCTAGACTTGATACTTATATCCCTACACTATACAACAACGTGACGTACATTCAACACTGACCTGGGAAGCACACGTCCCCGGGATAGTAAAAGAAGGTGAGTTCCGCGTGCAGCAAGCCCGCGTCCCCGGGGAGAGTCGCCTTCTCCGCGCTCACTAGCGGCTTGGGCGCTTCCCTAGACTTGATACTTATATCCCTACACTATACAACAACGTGACGTACATTCAACACTGACCTGGGAAGCACACGTCCCCGGGATAGTAAAAGAAGGTGAGTTCCGCGTGCAGCAAGCCCGCGTCCCCGGGTAGAGTCGCCTTCTCCGCGCTCACTAGCGGCTTGGGCGCTTCCCTAGACTTGATACTTATATCCCTACACTATACAACAACGTGACGTACATTCAACACTGACCTGGGAAGCACACGTCCCCGGGATAGTAAAAGAAGGTGAGTTCCGCGTGCAGCAAGCCCGCGTCCCCGGGTAGAGTCGCCTTCTCCGCGCTCACTAGCGGCTTGGGCGCTTCCCTAGACTTGATACTTATATCCCTACACTATACAACAACGTGACGTACATTCAACACTGACCTGGGAAGCACACGTCCCCGGGATAGTAAAAGAAGGTGAGTTCCGCGTGCAGCAAGCCCGCATCCCCGGGGAGAGTCGCCTTCTCCGCGCTCACTAGCGGCTTGGGCGCTTCCCTGGATTTGGATCCAGTGGAAACCTAAAATTTTTCATTTTTCAAAACGAGCATTACCTTAATTACGTACGTTAGTATATACGAGTACTATAGAACACGAAAATGAAAATCTTTATTTTTCACATAGGCCTAACTTACAGGCTCTTATGAAAAGGCAAAGCTCTACCATCAAGTTCGGAAAGTAGATTTGCACTGAGAACGGACAAACTCGGCACTCTTTCTTTTCAAAATGTCATTTTATACAACTGGCGAAAAAATATTTCTGCAGGCATGTTTCTACATACAATGAAAGTAAATTACATACACACATACAACCGATACGTTTTCTGCCCCATAAGAACGTACCTTATATACAGTGAAGTCGTCTATCCTAAGTATGAGGCACGTTGTCATTAGTTTTCCTAGTTGTTGCAGTATTCTTGTTCTAGTTGGAGATGCTGTGAAAGAAAACAAATCGTGAAAACCATTATTTCTATTAACATCATGCATGTGTTAGGTTATTTATTTTCTTACTTTTGTTGGCAAACCGCAAACATAACCTTGTTTTTGCCGGTTTATTGTTATTATCAAAAAAATTAATAGTTAGAGAGTTGATTTAATTTTTCCTGTAAAATATACGTTTACTTCTATTGATCATAATTATTTCAGATTTTTCGATTGATAAACTTCGGAGATAAGGTGGGGGAACGATATTTTTTCGACAGTCTGCCCAATAAATCGAAAAGTATCAGGCATAAAAATAAATAAAAATCGGTTTGAGAATACACAAGTAACGCCCTTTCATATGATACCCTACTCAATATTGTTATCTCATTTTGAAAATTTGACGGCCCGGTTTTCCCCCCTTTTTAAATAAAAATAAAAAAGATTTTCAATTTTTTATGATTTCAATAACGTCGCGCCGCAATTACCTACAACTATTCCAAATTTCAAGTCGATAGCTTTAATAGTTACTGAAATAATCGAGTGTGACAGACGGACGGACGGACGGAGAAAGTCTCACTATAAGGGTTCCATTTTTAACATTTTGGTATGGAACCCTAAAAAGAATCATCAAAATCGATTCACCCAATCAAAATTTATGAGGTAACAAACATAAAAAAACATACAGTCGAATTGAGAATCTCCTCCTTTTTTGAACGCGGTTGAAAAACCTTTAAGTATAGTCTTACGGGTAGGAAGTATAACTTACCTTGAGAGGCAACAGTGGTAGTGCTAGCGTTGGACGGAGTGTTGGCGGGCGGCGCTGGTGCGCTGGCGCGGTGGTTCACGCCGTTGGGCACCGGATCTTCTACCCTCTCGCTGGAACTATCACTTACCTTGAGAGGCAGCAGTGGTAGTGCTAGCGTTGGACGGAGTGTTGGCGGGCGGCGCTGGTGCGCTGGCGCGGTGGTTCACGCCGTTGGGCACCGGATCTTCTACCCTCTCGCTGGAACTATCACTTACCTTGAGAGGCAGCAGTGGTAGTGCTAGCGTTGGACGGAGTGTTGGCGGGCGGCGCTGGTGCGCTGGCGCGGTGGTTCACGCCGTTGGGCACCGGATCTTCTACCCTCTCGCTGGAACTTGGCTGTAAAAGGGGGTGAAAAATAGTATGCGACCAATTTCAGACATACCGAACGTAGACAGCATATTTCGTAAAAACCGTTGGAACCATTTCGGTGGTGTTTGCAAAGGACAATGACCATGGACGTATGGATTCCCGTATCAAGCTGAATCAAACCCAAACTTTATTTTTTATAAACTACGGTCTCCAAATTAACTCCTACAATTATTACTTTTTTAATTAATATCCGGACTCTAAAGTTATAGGCAAACAAACAAGTAGTACTTCTTAGTAAAATCAGTGTGACACAAAATGTGCATCGAAAAGAAAGTAACTTTTTGTATGGAAAATTAAATTCCGGATATGAAAAATAAATTCTTAGTGCCAATAGTTCTTAAAAAAAAACCCCTATTTTATTTACCTTGACTATTTTGGTTTTGGTTCATGAGAAAACATATACCACCTTTGATCATTCTCAGCAGGAGTCATATTTTTTTTTGTAAATTCGACATTTTTAAAAATGAATCCTAGCTAGATCGATTTATTGCCCCCAAAACCCCTTGTATACTAAATTTCATGAAAATCGTTCGAGCCGTTTCAGAGATCTAGATGATGTAGAAATATATACAAGAATTGCTCGTTTAAAGGTATAGGATTTAAATAACAGACTCGTACCTTAGCGGTGGGCGTCAGTGGTCTAGGGTCCAAAGTATCCAGCAGAGTGGTGCAGAACGAAGACAGAGCTTGCGACAGCCACTGGCTGTGCGGTGTGGCTGCCTCCCTGCCATTCACAACAAAACTATAGCTTACAGTTGAAGTTACTCTCATCTCAACCCCTTTTTATGTCTCACTGGTGGGCTTGGGTCTCCTCTCAGACTGAGAGGGGTTTGGCCATAGCCCACCACGCTGGCCAAGTGCGGGTTGGCGGGCTCCACACACCTTCGAGAACATTTTTTGTGAACGCTCAGGCATGTATTTTTCATCACAATGTTTTACTTCACCGCTAAGCAAGTGATATTTAGTTTCCTAAAAACGCACATAACTAGGAAAAGTAAGAGGTGCGTGCCCAACTGCCCAGGATTCGAACCCGCGACCTCTTTATGAGAGGCAGAGGTCAGCACCACTGAGCTATCACTGCTACGTAACTCGCAAAGGAGAAGAATTCCGGCATACATGCTTTTACGTAACTTTACCATTTACACAGCGCACGCAACAATTTTCCCGTTTGTGTCTCATTTTTCATTGATGCTCCGCTCTTATTGGTCATAGCGTGATTTATATACCCTATAGCCTTCCTCGGTAAATGTACTATCCAACACAAAAAGAATATTTACAATTAGGAACACTAGTTTCGGAGACTGGCGCATTCAAACTAACAAACAAACTCTTCAGCATTAAGTAGTGGTTGGGGGTTCGGCCACTGGGGATCTGATTGCGTAAAAAAAAGTATTTATCGTTATCGCAATCGTTATAATGTTCTGCCCCCCTATTGGTTGGTGTAAATCAGCGCGCAGAATTTGTAAACATAATTAATTAATTTTTGACGACCTTCGTGGCGCAGGGGACGCTCGGATTCGAGTGGAAAGTCGCGGGTTCGATTCCCGCCACGGGCCACTTTGGAATTTTATAATTTCTAAATTGGCTCAGGTCTGGTCTGGTGGGAGGCTTTGGCCGTGGCTAGTTACCACCCTACCAGCAAAGACGTACCGCCAAGCGATTTAGCGTTCCGGTACGATGCTGCGTAGAAACCACTGGGGTGACTTAACTTACCCCTTCCAAGTTAGTACGCTAACATCTTCGGCTGCATCATCACTTACCATCAGGTGAGATCGCAGTCAAGTACTAACTTGTATAGCGTAAAAAAAAATTACGACCAGAAATGTCTGCATTACCTATAGCCCCTCCAATGTCGCCGGTCGTTGGAAGCTTTGTGGTAGGGGAAGAGGTCCGCTTGCATGCTGACCAGAGTAACTTGGAGGGCACCGCCGTTCGCCAGCTGAGGCATTTCCGACCTGCCCACTACAACAAACACAATGGTTTACATTTTTAGGGTTTCATACCAAAATGGTAAAAATTGAACCTTTATGGTGAGTCTTCCTGTCCGTCTGACTGTCGCACTCCATTATTTACCGTGGATTTATAGCTCTAAACGTCAGTCATGCCTGAATGAAGCAATCTGTTGTTTAAAAGTGCCTATCCTCTCTTGAACGCACTGAGATTATTTATTGGCTGGGAACACAAACGCTGGAAGGGGGTAGCCCCTATTGGCGGTATCAAAAACGACTTGTCTTGAACCATCAATGCATCAGTCTGCCGACTTCCACTGTTACGTATACGTTTATTTTACGGAAATTAATAAGAAAAAAGGCTAGCAGGTAGGAGGTCTCCCGCAAGTTGTACTAGGCGAACATGCGCGCCAGGATATCTTTGAGTTCTGCCTGCTCTGGATGTTGTCACGTATCACTTACGTCCCGAGTCGTCGCACAGGTGCAGGTCTATCCGCGGCGCGAGCAGGTGGTAGGAGGTCTCCCGCAAGTTGTACTAGGCGAACATGCGCGCCAGGATATGTTTGAGTTCGGCCTGCTCTGGATGTTGTCACGTATCACTTACGTCCCGGGTCGTCGCACAGGTGCAGGTCTATCCGCGGCGCGAGCAGATAGATGGTAGGAGGTCTCCCACACGTCGTACTAGGCGAACATGCGCGCCAGGATATCTTTGAGTTTGGTCTGCTCTTGATGTTGTCACGTATCTCTTACGTCCCGGGTCGTCGCACGGTGCAGGTCTATCCGCGGCGCGAGCAGGTGGTAGGAGGTCTCCCACACGTCGTACTAGGCCAGTGGTTCCCAAACTTATTTTGTCTACTGCCCACTTTGAGAATAAATATTTTTTTAGCGCCCCCATTTTTTCACCTATTTAAAAACCACTATAACTTCAAATTGAATTAATTAATTATTGTGACCTATATATGTATATTAACGGAGAATTCTAAACGAAACTTTTACTATAACCCGCAACTTGAAACCTGAGCGCAGTAGGTAACATACAACGGCGCTTAAGGTCTCAAGTTAACTCTTACGGGCTCCACCTGCCAATAAGAATGATTATTGAAACGCAACTTTATAGTATTAAAACAGAGTATCTTTTATTAAAAATATAACTAAAATAATCAATCCTTATATAAAAACTAATGTGAAGGATGAATCTGATGCTGTTTAATAAGTTTGTTGATATCAGGTTCCAATTTACTCAAGAACAGTCGCAAGTCGCCACGTTCGGTAACAAGCAAACGATTTCGCTTTTTAGTAAGCAATGTTGTCACAGCACTAAATCCACGTTCACACAAATATGACGATGGGAATGCTATCAAGAATCGTTGAACGATTGACCACAATCCAGGGTACAATTGCGGGATCGGTTTTTGTAGCCAAAATTCTTGGTAACCATTTTTGAACTTGATTTTTATTTCCTCGTTTGTTGTCAATTCTATAAGTTCTTCTTCCAGCTGAGGTGACATTGCTGTGTTGACATTTGAAAACGGATCCAACACCCAGTCTGGTATTTCCAAGTTCAAAATGTCCTGGTATCGTTCGGTGAAGTCAATGTGGAGGTTTTCCAAATGTTGGCAGTAGGCAAACAATTCGTCGTTACTGCATGATACTGATAAATTTGGAAAATTGTGAAACTCACGTCTGCCCAGATTCTTTTTGTGTAGAAGCAGTTTGGCTGCGAAAGCAGCAACGACGTTTTTTGTTTTAATTAAAGGAGAATGGGCAAAGTGGTCTACCTACTCAACACTAATGAAACCTATATCAGTGGATAGCTTATTTTTAGTACTTAATTTAATTCTATGGAAGCAATGCTGTAAGTCCTGGGGTTCAAGAGATATCCGAGAATAACAAAAAGCAGAACAGAACAGAATTTACATCTAATGTTAGAACATTAGATGATAGTTCGTCGGGTTTTGTGTAGTCTTAGGATAAGGAGTGGGGTTATTTTGAATTACCGACGCAAGCGCAGGCATAAAACGCCCCGCCCTGCCCCGCCCCGCCTGCCCTGTGCTTTAGCATAGCACCTTGCAGTTGATCTCCGGTTGTCGTTGTGTACTGTGCGTTTCCTTGTTAAGAATAATTATCTTTGACCTTTGCTTGCTTATCAGATTGTTGAATATTGCCATTGTTTTGACCTGTGCTTGTTAATTGGACTCCGATCATCTTTTTATAATGGAAGAAAATAGGCGTGAATGTGTTGTTTGTGAGCGAGTAAATAATAATGTAATCATAGACTCTAGTATCATGTAATACTACAAATATAACATAATTAATTAGTCACCGGTGTTTTATTTTTACCTATTGTTTTCTTTTTTTTTCAAAATATTGCCAGCCCCTAGCCCTTTTTGACTATTGATTATTGATTCGCTAAAATATTCTCTATTTTTTGGCATAGATGGCGTTGGTGTTGAGTAGGTAGACCATAGCTATATACCTCAACAAAAGGTCTGGATTGTATTATGTTATGCGTTATTAAATGACGTCGCCGTTGACGCAAAACAGAGCGCTCACAAACAACACATTCACGCCTATTTTCTTCCATTATAAAAAGATGATCGGAGTCCAATTAACAAGCACAGGTCAAAACAATGGCAATATTCAACAGTCCGATAAGCAAGCAAAGGTCAAAGATAATTATTCTTAACAAGGAAACGCACAGTACACAACGACAACCGGAGATCAACTGCAAGGTGCTATGCTAAAGCACAGGGCAGGCGGGGCGGGGCGGGGCGGGGCGTTTTATGCCTGCGCTTGCGTCGGTAATTCAAAATAACCCCACTCCTTATCCTCTTCTACACAAAACCCGACGAACTATCATCTAATGTTCTAACATTAGATGTAAATTCTGTTCTGTTCTGCTTTTTGTTATTCTCGGATATCTCTTGAACCCCAGGACTTACAGCATTGCTTCCATAGAATGAAATTAAGTACTAAAAATAAGCTATCCACTGATATAGGTTTCATTAGTGTTGAGTAGGTAGACCAAAGCTCATACATTTTGCCCATTCTCCTTTAGTTTATCGCCTTGCATTTGGAGATTCATGTCGTTGAATAATTTATACAGGTCTGTCATGTAAGCTATATCATTTTTTGATGTTATGAGCTTGTCGTGCAATTCTGTATCTTTAGTTTCCAAGAACTCTATAACAGAGTCAAACAGGTTGTAAAATCGAGTCAGACAATTGCCTCTTGATAGCCAACGAACTTCAGTATGATACAACAAACGGTTGAAATCCTCGTCATTAGTAACACAAAGCTGATGAAATAATCTATCATTCAAAGAGCTGTTGCGGATTTTATTGACTGCTTTGATGACATATTGCAGTGATTGAAATAGTTTTTCACTTAAGTTTCTAGCAACTAAATGTTGTCTATGAATAACGCAATGTACACCAAGGACATCTGGAATTTTATTTTTTAAGTACGCTATGAAGCCTTTATCCGCCATCCGTAGCAACTGAAATAATATTTTTCAAAGGAATCTCTTTCTCATCGCAAAACTTTTCCAATGTATTGAATATGGTTTCACCTTTTGTATCGGTCTCTAAATTTCTAGCAAATAATAGTTCTTCACATATTTTCTCATCTTTAATAAACCTCACGTAAGACAACAACAATGCTTCATTAGTTGGTAAAGTGGACTCATCGAGCTGAATTGAGAATTGACTTGTCCTCAGGTGATCGCACAATGATTCTTCAATGTTTTCAGCCATTTCATCAATTCGTCTTTGCACAGAATTATTACTCAAAGGAATTTTTCGGATAATATCTGCGGCCGGTTTATGAAGCACAGTAGTTATTACTTCATTTATTGCTGGCAATATTAACTCTTCTCCGATGTTATGTGGTTTGCCTTTTTGAGCAATTAACAAAGAGATATTGTACGAAGCTCGAAGTCCGTCGTCATCTTGCTTAGCAGCCGCCGAAAATAGTTTTGCTACACTTGGCTGTGTATTATGCTTCTTCTCTAGGTCTTGAAAATATGCTACATTCTTGTCTTTCTTATCTGGATGCATTTTATTCAAATGATCTTGCAGCCTTGAAGGCTTCATTGCTTCATTCGAAAATGTTTTTAGACATAGAAGACACAAAGGCGACGATGGGTTTGTGGGATTTTCAATAAATCCGAATTTAATATATTCCGCACAGTATTGCCGTCTCTTCTTTTTTACTTCCGACATTGTTTTGCAATGAGAAATACGTTCAACTTCGCGAGTAGTGTAGAGGAGGTGTAAGTAGTGCTCATATATTACGCGCGAGACCACAAATGAAAATAAAATAAATATTACATTGTTTATATAGAAATGCTTAAGCAGCACGCACCGACAGGAATAAAACAAACATGCATAAACTCGTTAATCTCATTCGACGCTCAATCGTACTCAGCAAGTCCGAACAAGTATTCAATGAATCATCCGACTGCTACAGGAATGCACAATTCGGGTTATTTAACAAAAACTTGTTAAAACATGATAGATATCTACGAGTACTAATAACTATTAAAATGCGAAAGTGTGTCTGTTGCCTTTTTATTTGTGTCTACTTTCATTACGAAACGGAGCGACCGATTGACATGATGATTCATTATTTCTATATTCAATAAAATATGACAGATATATGAACTACGCGGAGAGAAATATAGAATCGAGTTTGAGCAATCTTTTAATTCATATTAGTTGATGTTCACAAGTTGTTGTTGAGAGTCGAGAGCTCTTGCAGTTAAGAGGTTGTTTAAGAGGCCTACTAGCTAAATAAAATTACAAATCACCCCCCCGCCTCGACACAACGCCCCCATTTTCTTTCTGGGTCTCTTACCGCCCCCCTTGAGACCTGCAGCGCCCACAAGGGGGCGTTATCGCCCACTTTGGGAAAGACTGTACTAGGCGAACATGCGCGCCAGGATATCTTTGAGTTTGGTCTGCTCTTGATGTTTTCACGTATCACTTACGTCCCGGGTCGTCGCACGGTGCAGGTCTATCCGCGGCGCGAGCAGGTGGTAGGAGATCTCCCACACGTCGTACTAGGCGAACATGCGCGCCAGGATATCTTTGAGTTTGGTCTGCTCTTGATGTTTTCACGTATCACTTACGTCCCGGGTCGTCGCACAGGTGCAGGTCTATCCGCGGCGCGAGCAGGTGGTAGGAGGTCTCTCGCACGTCGTGCTTGGCGAACATGCGCGCCAAGATGTCCTTGTCGCCAGAGTTCGGCCTGCTCTGGATGTTTTCGCAGGGTTCCTCTATCTGTACCAAGGAAAACGGTGAAATAAACACCTGGACCACGGTTTACGCAGGGCAAACAACAGAATTTCTCCAAAAGGAACAATTTTCCCCGTTTTTGCAACGTTTTTCATTGAAGCTCCGCTCCTATTGGTCATAGTGTGATGTTATATAGCCTGTATCCTTCCTGGATATGTGGACTATCCAATGAAAAAAAACATTTTTCAATTCTGCTCATTAGTTCCTGATATTATAATATAATATAGTATGCTTATAGATTCTCAGCTCAGACATGCAAAATATACGTCCTCCAAAATGTTACTCATTTTAAATTTTCACTTCAAAAAAATTGTATACCTTATGCGCAGCCTTGGTCCTAGTCGCCATTTGCGTGGCCTTTTGCACGGGGCCAGCCAGCGCCGCTGCGCACGCCAGAGCCGCCCGCAGCTGCCCGTCCGTCAGCGCCCACGCCAGCGGCTCCGGACGGAGGACCAATCTTGAGCCTAGCACTGCGCAATCTGGGGAAAATATGAGTGTTGAGTAAGGTTATAGTTACATGGTGCGAAGACCTACGAGGAAAAAAAGGACTTGTGGTGGTGCATACAAGTTTTGGCTGACATTTTGTGGATCCCCCTCCCAAAATGGATACTAAAGAGTTTCAGCTACAAGCACCGATATTAATCTCAAGATGATCTGAACATTTTCCTTTACGTAAACCTTTTTCATACAAGAAAAAAGTAGTGTCATCTATAAAAGTTTCTGCTAATACGCCACAACTTACCTGAGAGTCGTTTCTTGATAACAATCCGGCAGTGAGTGTTGCCTAACAGCAGTCTCAAAGGTGGAAGATTCGCAGCCGTCGCGCCCAGCGCCTTCGCCTCTATACGCGCGCTCTGCCACTCCAATTCCTGTTTAAAAAAAGGAAGGACTTACAGTACGACAAGGCTATCTTGACGCGTGGCCAAAATCGGAACCAAAGCCGCTATCTTGTGATACTGTTTGATAGTTCGCTTTGTCGTTATATTTTGCGTTGTTTTGACTTACTATTAACTAAAAAATGGGAAATATTTCCAAAAAACCAACTTCAAATGCTACAAAGAGTGAAATATTTTTTAATGTAGGTCCTGTACACCAATTCGAAGTCGGGCGATTGTCTGTAACTTCGTCGTTTCTTCGCACATCAAGTAAGTAAAAAGGACTATTAGTGATTGTACGAAACATTGCCCGACTTCGAATTGGTGTACCTACATTAAAAATTATTTCACTCTTTGTAGTGGCATTTGAAGTTGGTTTTTTGGAAAGCATTTCCCATTTTTATTTTTTACTTTTTAGTGGAAAGCAATAAAATGCACAATTCGTCGTAAAAATACCCAAATCGCTTGAGGTGTGTTTATAAAATCTGAAGAAATCCCTCAATCTCACCAAGATCCCATCATCAGACCCTGACTTGATGACTTTAGTCATCAAATCAGTATCTGCTAGCATTTGCTAGCATAGATACTGATATACTGATACTATAAAAAATACCCAACTCGCTTCAAGTATACTAGCAAAATTTGAAGAGTTCCCTCGATTTCACCAAGATCCCATTATCGGATCCTGACCTGATGACCATGGGACAACTTGGAAAATATTAACTCTTTCAAATAATACCCAAATTATTACATGTATCCATATAAAATTTGAAGAGTTCCCTCGAATTCTCCAGGATCCCATCATCAGATCCTGACCTGATTAAAATGGGACCATCTGGAAACAAAGCCCTTTTAAACAAAAACAGAATTTTTCAAATCTGAATTATCTGACTGTCTAACCGCTAACCCAACTGGCTTGAGTGCGGTTTGACATCCTTCACAAATCACACACTACTCATACTACTTCTATTACTATTTAAAAATATTACAGAAAACTCAGACATGCAAGTTTCCACAAGCTGTTTTCCTTCACACTTAAATGGTACTGATATTTCCTGCTTCAATGATACATGACTCTGAAAAATTAGAAGACTGACAGAGCATGTCTCCAAATAAGAGCTGATAATGAGCTAAGGAGAATTGATGATTACCATAATAAATCTATTGAAAATCGTTGTTACCTTAAATATAAGTAGTTGTCCAGTGTCGGGGGATTTGATTCTAGTCAGTCTTAAGTCCCCCTTCCGGCCGTCCGGCGTGCGCGATTCCACCGTCACCCGCGAGATCTAAACAAGATATTCATATAGATAACTTCACAAGGGTGAAGTGTTATGGTGGGTGAGTTAATGAGGAAGACAGGCCAGCCAGACATCTGACAAAAGGATGCTGTAGCCTACATTGTTATGTGGTTGTTTACGAGCTGTAGTTACTATGTTTAGAAAGCTTAGTAACAAAGATAATTAAAAAATTGCCTACGTAAGGCCATTATATCCTTTAATCAAGTTATGTTCTTTAGCATTTTTAGCCCCCCATTCCACATGGTGATGTTTAAGAGTAATTTCCCTCCCCATCTGTGTATTTTTAGTACCTAAAAGGAATCTTATTTTTTTTAATATTATCTCCTATGTAGAAATATAAAGTAAAATCAAATTTTTCTATTCTGAAATAAAGGACCATGATAAAAACGCCGCTTTTCGGTCGTAGTAAGCGGGTTATAGTTGTGCTCTCCCCTTATGATATATCGTAATTTTTGCCAAACCCCCTCCCCCCATTAATTCATTAACTTAACATACAAGGGATGGTCCCATAGAAGATCTATCTAGAACTCCTTTATTAGCAACATCACAAGAAAATTACCTGAACACTACTGGTGAATGCATCACATTTGAAGTCTACTTGCACTTGGTTCACAGCCACTGAGATTCCGTCTATCACCTGCAAAATATCAATGATTTTTCTCAGAATGTGGTTGAACATATTTTGGGAGAGGGGCTTGAACCCCCTAAACCCTGGGGGGGTTTTGGTTGGCTGGCTACATGTTTAGTTTGGATCATGGACGTCATGATCCAAACTAAACATATTGTATACACAGCGCAATAGGTTATCAATCTAATTCAAACCGATTTGCAAGATTGCATCTGTTTTTAAAGATTGCAGCTGAACAAGCCTCTAAATTGCAAGATAAAGAAAAACTTGTAAAAAGATAAATAAAAGCTTGATAAGAAGTATTTCTTGCCTTATGTATGTAGCTATATTTTCCGGGGATGGGCATAGCTGCCGCCGCGGGGGCGTTCATAGTTCGAGGCTCCTCGCATACTTCTAGCGCTATGCTCACCTCGTCTAGATTCTGTAACAAAACATTATAACTTTCGAATTCTTTTAATAGGAATAAAGTCGAACCTGAGTAAGTGAGAGCTGGGTGTGTGAGAAAACTGTATTAATGGGAGTGTTTGCCAGGTTCCGTCATTTTGTCCTCTTAACTAAGGAACTTGTGTTAGTGTGAAATCTTTTTTCTATAAGAGATACAGAAATCATGGGTCCCAGGTTTGACTGTATTTATTTATTTCGCATTCATGCATAGCAATTAACACCTTGATGCTTGACATTCAAAATCTTGGACTTGGTCACTTAAAATTTAGAGAAACTTAAACATCGTGAGGATCAGAAGAAACACATATGCCTATGAGTTTTTAGTAATGAAGACAAAGATCTATGAATTCTGTCAAACAGTTAGCCAAAGTCATCATCATAAGCCAAAAGGCTTAGGCCAAACCTTATTTTGAAAGGAGTGGACAAGAATACTCGTACCTAGAAATGGCCAAAACTGAATGTTTTTGCAATTGCTACAACGTTTATTTTAATTCAATTTAGGAGCACGGAACTCAAAAAATAGCAACATTGTTTGTTATACAAAATACTTCAAACTCGGTAGCATTAAAGTCTAACAATAGATCGTACGGTAAGTACTTGAACACGATTTTAACACGCGCATGCAATTTGTAAATCGATAACGTAGCTACTTGTAACAGCAGTGATTATATATCTCGTAACTTTACTAAGTAAACAAGCGGACGTTGTCTGCACAGTATCTAAGAAAACCTTGAACAAAGTATTGATAAATATAGGATTTTGTATTTTATATTTGCAAGAAATAGCCCAGTTAAGTCAAAAATAGACCACTTCAAGATGTAGTTAAAAATGAATGTCTTTCTGTACAATAACTTATTTGATAAAGTGTACCCTTTGTCCTAGTGCGACTTGCTTTTGGCTGATTCTTTTGTTGGCTCGATAGATGAACAAACCTACTTACTGCAAACTAGAAAAAATGAGAGATAGTCAAAAATTGTTTTTAGAAACAACTATGTTGTCATGAACCTCTTTAATCTTTCTGTGATTTACACATTCAATAATTTCGATGAAGGCGTAAGGTTTTTAAAGATTCGAAATAGCGCCAATTAAATCTTCTGTAAAGACGTGACGTAGCTTCAGCTCATGTGACATAGGTTTTTTAAAAGAAATGCGAGCATATTGAGATGAACTTTTAGTGATGTGAGTTGCGCTGGTATGTACCAAGAATTAGGTTTAGGCTGCAACTAGTTACTCTACCCACTGTGCAAACTAGCAGGTGCTATTCCAATGCATTCTGACAAGACTTGCCATTGTCGTAGGACATATTAGATTACCGATCAGATCTCCACAGATAGGTGTTGTTTGTTAAGGAGTTAGTCTTGCATCTGATTTTTATTCAGTCATGTTGAGCTGCAGTCTCATCAGAAAATAATAGTAACTGAATATTGAGTGCACATTAATTGTAGTAGTTTTATTTATGCACTATAATATTGTCTTCTGAACCTGCCCTGCCCCTATTCTCTGCAGAGCTGCAGTCTTTTTTTTATACTATAAGTTAGTACCTGACTGGAATCTCACCTGATTGTAAGAGATGATGCAGCCGAAGACATTATCGCACTAACTTCACCAAAATGGTTTCTACACAGCATCCCACCGGAACACGAAATTGCTTGTTAGTCGTCTTTGCTGGTAGGGTGGTAGCTAGCCAAAGCCACCAGACTGGACCTGGGGATCTACCTCCGTGACCTAAAGTAATATTATTGTAATAATATTGTTTTAAAATCTCCATACTGACATTGCATGAAAATGTCATAACAATATTACAATAATATTGCTTCAAGTCACGGTGGTGGGCCCCCAGGACCAATTTAGAGCTTATAAAATTCCAAAGTGGCCCGTGGCGGGAATCGAACCCACAACCTCCCACTCGAATCCGAGCCAGGGAGGTTGTCAAAAAAGTCTCATGAGAGTGAGAGATAAAAGAGTACCTCTGTGATTGCAGACATATATTTTGTGCACTATCTATCTTTCACAAAGATGCTATATCTCTGCGTGAATTAACTGCTGTGGCCAAAATTAGTGATGGGAAAATTTAAGAAGCATTCCTTACCAATACTATAGGAACTGTCTTCAATTTGGTCCATTGTATCCTGAAGGAGGCTCTGTTGCACTTCGCAGAAGTCAGCCGCACCCACCCGGGCAGTTCCAGCAGGTCAGTCAGCAGATCCTCATCCAGGGTCAGGTCCTGAAGCTCTCCGGACCCTCTCAGAGCCGAGAGGGAAATCTGTTCAGGTGACAGGTTCTTGGTGTATCTGGAAAAAATATATCCTATCTATAGTAATTCTATACAGGATCTAAAGATCTATCATTCATTCTTCTCCATAGTGATGTGGCTTTGTATAGCTGAGAAAAATATTATTTACAGATGTCAAGACAATTCTTGGCTTGAGTGCTACTGACTAGTGATGCGACGGATAGTCAAAAATGTATGTACACAGATACTGATTCAGATATGGATATTCAGTGTCAAGATCTTTGGATGTGGATATGTTTATTTAGTGTCAAGATCTGTAGATACAGATACCTACTTATTTTCTCGCTCTATTGGTGTCTGCGCGCGATTTTGAAATTGGGTCACATCTAGATGATGTAGATAACTTCTTTGGGGAAGATTATCATAAAAAATAGTTGATTTAGTATCTTTGATATATTAACCATTGGAATGGTAATACATACAGTAAGTAATTAATACAATTAAAGGTGTCTGATTTTAAAAAATAAAATATAGGTAGGTACTATGAGTGCATTTTTTTTTAATTCTACCTACTTGATTACGTAATCTAAGTTATTATGCACCATTTTATGCTGTAGATTGAATTTTTTATTAATAAAAGGTCCGTAAAAGGCTACAAGAAAAGTGACGGATACAGCCCTTATTTTTCCCGTGGATATGGATCCATATTTCTCAAAGTGGGAGAGGAAATCATTGGCACAGGTTATCAGTAGGAACCTATGTGTAAGTAAGAGGATAAATATGCATCAAGAATCTTTTTATTTTTGGGGGGTAAATAAATATCATCTGGTTTCTTTCAATCATCTTATTCACCGCCAATGATACCATAGGTGTAGACAATAATATAATAAGAAATAATATATGTCTCTTTCTCTCTCTCAACCCCTTTTATATTCACAGTGGATCATATATATAATAATTAAATGTAAATATACTTAAATAAAATCAGATTTCATTGACCCTCAAGGGTTAACTTAGTTATGGGGTAAAAGGTTGCATTAAGTACAATTTCAAAATTCAGAAGGTTATACACAAACTGAAATTTATGGCAATACTCAATAGAGGCAAAAAAGACATAAATGAGTTTTTTTTTTCAGGAAACTGCGCTTCAAAGTTTTTAAACAAAAGTTAGTATAAAAGGCAAATAAAAGGTAGACAAAAGAAGGAAGTCATCTCTAAATCTTCGTAACGCATGAAATAATTACAAGACTATCAAGGTTATATCAATAACCTACATGAAAATAAGTTGTCTAAGCATTGTAATTTTATTAAATAAGAACATTTGTAAAAATAATCACCAATATACATACTAGTATTATAAAAAAATTACCTCGAAAGATGTTTTAGTAACTGATTCTTGATTATTGTCACCATCTTGTAGATTAGCTTAGTAAGTTTGTGATTGTATTCAATTATTTATTACGCGTGAACTTCAGCGAAAAATCATTATTTCACCCATTAATTTTCTTAGATTCAAGATATTATGTATTTTTCTTTATCACTCCACCCTCCACCTCTCTATAATTGTCATTGTCAGCTGCAGTCAGCTGTCAGTTGTCAGTTGTCACCGTCAATTTTACTGACGTGAGCTTAGACCTTAGAGAATTTAAACATATATATAGAGAGGCCATAGTTTACTTATCACTATATGTGTCGGGGTGGCAAAAACCGCCATAAAGTGTAGCACTTTGACATGCGCATTGCTTCATGTCAAAGTACTAATGATGTGACTACTATTATACCGTTATCGATAAATTTCATACTATGCTTGTGATAGCTGAGTAGATAGGAAAAAATCTCGGGGTTTTACAGAAACTAAAGCTTTTCTATAGCTATTATCTATTGCAAACTTTTATAAAAGAGGAAAAGGCTTCAGGAATAGATATGGTTTGGTCTCGCGGGATTTGTTAAAGCATTGGCTGATGGTTTAAATCCGGTCGCCTTAGTTTGAAGTTACGATGAATTAAGGGAGATTCAGTAGAACGAGAAGACCCACGCATACTTATTTTTTCCCGGAGATGTGAATTTATTTTGTATGAATGAAATAAAATTTTCAGCACATCAGGTAAATATTATAATAATATTGCTGACCACAACCCACAAAACCTAATAACTGACATAAATACATAGGCAATACTAACACGCAATAGACAATAATATTATAGATTAAAGTTATAAAAAAGAAACAGAGAGTAGTAGAAATTCAAATTGTAAGGAGTGAAAATTTCTAAAGTTTTTTCATGAATGATGAATTTCTTTAAAATCGATGTCTGACAACTTTTAAGTAACAACTGTAAGTCAGTTTGGCGGGACTGTATTTTAAGAAAATAATTGTTCATATCTCGAAATGACTAAATTACAAAAACCATTGCAGCAAGCAAAGACATGTAATTTGTGGTCAAAATTTAAAAAATGGCTGCCACATTGAACTTTGAACATTTGAACTGGAAGTCTCAGCTACTACAGATCTACGCTATTTGCAGATTAGATGTTTGTTACAAATATTAGGATCCGGGAGCGACCGATGCGAGCTCGGGACTTGGAGAACCCCGACAAATTAGGTGACGAATAGGATCTTTATTGGTAGTTATTATCATGACCACCCAGAAATAGGAGTCCCGCAAAACTTCGTTGACCGAGCTTTGAAATGGGTGAGAGAAACTGAGGATTAAAGAGGAGTTGTAACCTCAAGATTAAAAAAAAGAATATTTCTCGATAACTAACGAAGAGCCTAATTCATCACGTCGTGTATTAATCATAATACTACTATTACATGTAAATTATCTGACACTACTGTAAGTAACTAATTTGTGTTTTACTACAATATTATACTAGATAGTATGTTATTTGAATTATACGTCAGATACAGTATATTTAATGTGTATGTGTGTCATGGTTACGTCAGATAATAATTATTGTTAGTTGGTGACATGTGGATAGCAATATTTTTTTTATTTTTAAGGTATTTATTCCACAAAAAAATAATTTTGCATCTCTGGAGAAAAATGTATACGACTCGTAATACTGTATGTTCTTAAGATAATCGTTACTTCGCATCAAGGCGACCGATTTCAAAACCGTTAGCCATTAATTTTTATCAGTAGGTTTTTAACGGTAGGTTATGTTCATTCATTGTTGCTCTCTCAAATCTTTAATGACTAACCACGAACTACTTACTACATCGATAATATTTCCATATCGATAGATAGTTAGAGCAGCCCTTCTGATCAGCTGTCTGGTGCCTATCTGTGATTGGCCGATGGCTGTGATTGGCTATTTCAATTCTACACAAGATGGCGGATATACCCACCCAATAAGACTGACAATTTCCTGTCCTTATATTTACTTTGTCTTTGGCTTAGACCATTTTGGTCTAAGGACGTGAGACGTCTGCGGTCTGACCACAGAATACATAATAACGAGACCGCAAACGTCAGTTGCTGTAAGATTTTCACATGATTTTCATTGGATTTTCATTCACTCACATGTCACCAACATGTCACTGATTGTTGTTGTTGATTTCGTTTATGGCTTTTGTTTGTGCCAAACAAGTGCCAAATGTCACTGATAGTTAATGAAAAATATGGATAAATAAAACTGCTGACAATATAGCGTTGTCGTGGTCATTGATCTATACTCGTTGTGTCGTGGTGTGGTCTATGGTCATAGTAATTAATTTTGTGCCTTGTGGTCTGTGGTCATAGTAAACGTAGTCGGTAGTGATTATATACTCTTTGGTCATAGTGATTGGCGGGGTATTTGTTTGGTTGTGCTTCAATTTATTGATTTTTTATTGATAAAGTTGCACATTAAAATTATAGGAGAATATTATACAAATAACAAGAAGAGTAATTTTGAAACTGGCTGCTTATGAAGGAGGTTTTACTTGTAAGATTCAATGTTGTAGTGACAAAATCATTATGAAAAACTATCGTATTAACGAGTCTAGTTTATTTACGTATTTTTCGAAGATTTCGTTTGTAATTTGTGACTTATTTTAACAATTGTTCTGCTCACGTTCTGCTTTACTTAATTTTAAAACTTGCGCCCAATAGTAACGCCCTGCAGCAGTAGTACAAATAATAAAATAGTTGCTATAAAGTATTTTATTTCGGCCTCGGTTATCTATAAGTATTTACAGGTAATTTTTGCTTTTATTATTGATTATTTAGGCTTACGAATGGCCCTTTAAGTATATTCAGTTGCAATACATTCTAAAATATATTAATGTTGTAAAGAAGTTGTTGGTTTTTTTTTCTTCAACCTATATTGGAAGACCTGTTGGTTTTGCTAATGTGTGGTTTTTATTATGAGTAGGTATATGCTATAATTGTTTCTTTCATCATCTCTTCTGGAGGTAATGAAAAATACTTAGGGTCTATAATTGCTGCTTCCTACTGAGTAAAAATTTTCAATAGTAGTACATTTTTACATGATAAGAATCAATTCAACCATCAAATGATCCCAAAAAAAAGTCTCAAATTGACATAAATATGTATTTTTTTAATTTGTTTAGTATCATATAATCGGCACAGTAACTACAACACAGTAAATTTAATTTATTATTGTAGTAAATATAATAACTTATGTATTTTTTAGAAGCAGAGCCCGCATTTTAGTTCTTAAAGCACGCTTCAACACACCATGTCACTCGCTGGGAGCAAAGTAGAGAAGTTGACAGAGTATATCAACACCAATCACTGTTCGGGCGACGGTAACGGAATGAAATATAAACAGTTTTACCAGGAGGAGAATAATAACGAGGTAGATGAGCTCACGAAGGAGTTCTCGGAGATGGGATGTATCGTTGACGCTGTGAAACGACCACCAAACATATGTATTGAGACTTGTGTTTATGAAGAGCCGGCTTCAGAGCACGATGATGATCACGGGTAATGGGATATTCATACTAATTCTGTATTAGACTCCCTCAAAGCGTATCCAAAAATCTTCTATCTCTTTTCCTATGGTATGATTGGAAAGGGATAGAACTATTCCTAAAGACTTCTGCTATCTTTTTCTAACTTGAAAGGGATAGTAGATTTTCAGATGAGCTAAATTTAAAAAGTCAGACATAAAGTCAGGAATCTGGGTACTGCCTTAATCAGAATAGCACCATGATAAGTTTCTCTGTGTAATGGTGATACTCTATAAAACCACCTGGCTGAGTTTCTTGTTGGCTCTTCTCAGAACAGGGCTATGTTAAGCTTAGTTTTAAGCCAACAAAATATTTATCACAATTAACTTGTTGAATTTATTTTAAAGATTTTAAATTGGAATAAAAAATGAAGAATTATTTATTTAAAAGATTTGAACTAAAATAAAGAATGAAGAATTTAAAATAGTTCTAAAAGAAATAGTCTAGAACAAATCAATTTGTAGGATTTGTTATTTTTGTATGCGAAAATTGTTGCCTCAATTCTCACACAAAAATTATTACAGTAAAAGTTTCTGTATGTGTACCAGTTTGTTACTCTTTCACATCACAACTAATGAACCGATTTAGCTGTAATTTGGAATGAAGAAGGATTTCACTCTGTATTAATTCATAATATGCTACTGGTCTGGTACATGGGCGGAGCCGCGGGCAACATCTAGTAGAATAATCAAGCATTTGGTATTTTAGGGAGTACAGCCAGCGCCCCAATCGGACAACCGCCGAAACCGTAATTCACAATGTTTCCGCTTGGGGGCGCTTGTTGTACATGAGGAAACAGCGGGCCTAGACATTAGACAAAGTGACTTGTCGTTAGCGTTGATGACAGTAGAAAAACTACGTGACCACCAAGTACAAAATAAATGAAAGCAGAATGTACTCTATTGCGCAGCGTTGTTCAGTGTTGTTGCTGTTGTCGCTTGTCACGCGCAGTACGCTAAAGTTATCTACAACGTCTTCGAGAACGCCAAGGAGTGTTCAAATTGCCGTACTCGATTTTCAAAAACAGCGTGTTTTTTATTCGGTCACGTGGTTTTCTAAAGTCGTGTGGTTTGTCCATACATTGTTGTCTACTGTCGTGAACGCTAAACGACTGATACTTTGTCTAGCCCCGTAGATCCGCTTATTCGAATCGACTCGAATCGATACAAATCATGTACCTACTAATTCTACAGATCCTACAAATCGAATAGCGACAACGAAGAAGTGCACTATTCAGATGAGTTTGAAGATGAGGACATGAGTGATATAGAGTTAGACAAGCCCAAAAATAAGACAGTACACACCAATGGCAACAGTAAGATGAAGCTCAACCAGACCCTGTCAAAATCGTCTGTCAAACTGTCAAAAAGCCAATCCTGCATGTCACATACTAGTCAAAAGCCAGGGTCTGTCTCTGGCAGATCTACAGATTATGGGTAAGCTGAGTTAATTTTTTTCTGATCCTTCATTCTTTCGTCTTTGCTCTATTAATTTACGCAGGCGAACATTTGTTTAAAGTGAAGAAGTGAGTGTCGTTTGGCACTCGGAAGTCGGAATAAACAAAGTTTGGAATAACACATAAAACAAAACTCTATTTGTATTTTCATGTGTGATTTCACCCATCTCCCGAAAGTTTGCGCTGTATTCCGTTAGCTCGCGCCAATTAATTTGCAAATACTTATACGTGATTGCATGTGTGCTCATTCTGTTAACTAGTAAAAGAGACTTTCATTTTAGATTTTCATCGATTTGAGTTGAGTTTTCTTTTCTGACGGCTCCCGAAGTGCCACGTCTATTTTTTATTTACGTTGATTTCCATGTGTTTCCAGATCAGTGTCCGTTCCGCCAACCCGCCGCATCAACATGTCGTTCACGAACGACCGGCTGCGCGAGATCGAGAGGCACAACCACATCCTGCTGAACAAGATCCTGAGCGCGCGCAACAAGCGCCGCTCAAGCATCCCGCCGCGCGACGAGCGCCCGCGCCGCCCGCCGCCGCCCGCCGCCGTGCAGCGCCGCAACCTGCAGCGGAAGATAGACCACGAGAACATGGTGAGTTTTTACGGTTACTTATTTAGATTTACTTTCCGCTTTACTCGCTACCGAATCGGCTCGTATTCACTTTGCTCGTCTCCTAATCGGCTCGTATCAATTTTGCTTGTCTCCGAACCTGCTCGTATTCAGTTTGCTCGTCTCTGAATCGGCTCGTATCCACTTTGCTCGCCTCCGAATCGGCTCGTATCCACTTTGCTCGCCTCCGAATCGACTCGTATCCACTTTGCTCGTCTCCTAATCGGCTCGTATCAATTTTGCTTGTCTCCGAACCTGCTCGTATTCACTTTACTCGTCTATGAATCGGCTCGTATCCAATTAGCTCATCTCCGAATCGGCTCGTATCCACTTTGCTCGTCTCCAAATCGGCTCGTATCTACTTTACTCGTCTCCGAATCGGCTCGTATCCACTTTGCTCGTCTCCGAACCGGCTCGTATTCACTTACTCGTTTCTGAATCGGCTCGTATCCACTTTGCTCGTCTCCAAATCGGCTCATATCCACTTTGCTCGTCTCCGAATCGGCTCGTATCCACTTTATTGGGCTCTTATCAAGTCTACTTTGTGTTCCTCATATTTTAGCTTATGTTCGCTTTGCTCGTCTCCTATCGGCTTGTATCATATATATTTGTACTAGCAGATACCCGCGGCTTCGCACGCGTAAATTTTAGTTTTAACTATTCTACGGAAACCATCCATTTTCCGGAATAAAAAGTACCCTTTTTTCCAGAGATTTTCCCGAGAAAAGAGTAGTTGATTCTAGGATATAATCTATCTTCATTCCAAATTTTAGCCCAATCGGTTCAGAAGTGACGGCACGATGGAGTATTTCTCCCGCATGAATATCTGCTATTTAACTATTTTCTTAGAAACCGTGGATTTTCCCGGAATAAAAATTTGCCTATGTATTAATCCAAGATAAAACCGATCGCCTTTTTGGATTTCAGTCATATCCGTTCAGTAATTACAGCGTGAAGTAGTATTTTTCCCGCGTGCAAATCTGTTTTTAAATTTTCCCGCGGAAACCATGGATTTTTTTGTGATAAAAAGTAGCCTTTGTATTAATCCGGGATAAAATCTAACTTCATTCCGCATTTCAGCCACATCAGTTCAGTAAGTAAGGCGTGAAGGAATATTTTTCCCGCGTAGATATCAGTTTTTCACTTCTATCATAGAAACCATGAATTTTTCCAGGATAAAAAGTAGCCTAGGCATTAATTCAGGATATAAACTATCTCCATTCAAAATGTCAGCCAAATCGATCCAGTAGTTGCGGAGTGAATAATTTTTTGCGCGTGAATTTCGGTTTTTAACCCCACGTTTTAATCCCACGGGAACCTTGAATTTTTTCGAGATAAAATGTAGCTTATGTGTTAATCCAGGATATAATTTATCTCCATTGCAAATTTGAGCTAAATCGGTTCAGTAGTTGCGACTTGAACGAATATTTTTCCCGCGTGGATTTCTGTTTTTCACTATGATCATACTCGTAGAAGTCATGAAATTTTCTGAGATAACAAGTAGCCTACGTATTAATCCAGGATAAATCTATCTTTTTCCGAATTTCAGTCATATCAGTTCAGTAATTACGGCGTGAAGTAGAATTTTTCGCGTATGAATATCTGTTTTTCTTTTTTCCTGCAAAAACAATGGATATTTCCGGGATAAGAAGTAGCCTATTTATTAACTTAGGATATAATCTATCTCGATTCCGAATTTCAGGCAAATCAGTTCAGTAATTACGGCATGAAGGAATATTTTTCACGCGTGGATTTCTGTTTTTCACTATTATCATAGAAACCATGGAATTTTCCGGGATGAAAAGTAGGCTTTGTAATAATCCGGGATAACATCTATCTTTATTCATAATTTCAGCCATATCATTTCAGTAATTACGGCGTGATGTAGTATTTTTCCCTCGTGAATATCTGTTTTTCCCTTTTCCTGCAAAACCCATGAATTTTTCCGGGATAAAAAGTACCCTATTTATTAATCCAGAATATAATCTATCTCCATTCCAAATTTCAGCCAGATCCGTTTTGTACTTGCGGCGTGAGATTTTTTTCCGCGTGAATTTCGGTTTTTAAGTAATCCCACGGGAACTATGAATTTTTCGGGATGAAAAGTAGCCTATGTGTTAATCCAAGATACAATCTACCTCGATTCCAAATTTTAGCCAAATCGGTTCAGTATTTGCGGCGTGAAAGAGTATTTTAACTTGCTAAAATCCAAACTTCGGACCCCCGTTTCACCCCCTTAGAGGGTGAATTTTGAAAAATCCTTTCTTAGTGCTCCCCTAGACCTCACAAGGAACATGTGTGCCAAATTTGGAGTCTCTAGACCCAGCGGTTTGGGCTGTGCGTTGATATGTCAGTCAGTCAGTCAGTCAGTCAGTCAGTATCTTCTTTTATATATTTAGATATCTTCATGACTGTGTATTTTTTGGGGGCGATTGCCTTGTCAATTGCTTGATTTTACAGTGCCGTCTCTAAAATTTATATATTACTTGAATTTTAGTTTTTTTTTACAAACTTTTACTGTCATAACTAATACAAGTGATCATGTAATAGACTGTTACATCAAGAAATGACCCTGTAATAATTACTTACTTCCATCTAAGTTTCACGTGCATCGCGCATCGTGGTTTCATAAAACTACACAATAATTTATCTTATACCTTTAAACGAGCAATTCTTGTATATATATATTTCTATATAATCTGGAACTCGGAAGCGGCTCGAACGATTTTCATGAAATTTAGTATAAGTACAGGGGGTTTTGGGGGCGATAAATCGATCTAGCTAGGATTTATTTTTAGAAAATGTCGAATTTACCAAAAAAAAATATGACTACTGCTGCCATCTATTGGCCACCGAGCGAAGCTCGGTCACCCAGATATTTTATTTATTGTGTACGTATAAAGATATACTTATAGAGACAAACGTAGAAATGACATGGTACAAATGGGGATCTCTTCCAGATGCCCTGGATAAATAGATAAAAATAGTAAAGATAGGCCTTAAGGCCTTACATTGAAAAAAACTCATTTCAGTTTTTATAAGTACTTCAGAAAAAGGGGGCGTGGCTTCAATATAGCACGCCGTTTGGCAATATGCGGCGAATTTCGGTACTTTTACGTACGAACACTAGCACAACGGCAGAAAGCGGTATTAATACGTAAAAAAAGCTATCACTAATGCCTATAGATGGCGCGGAAAGAATACAATACTTTAAAAGTAGGTACGTGAGCTGATTGTGCAAATAATAATAAATTTGGTAGGTATATAGATATAATTTCACTCCACGAAGACGAATCGAATAAACATAAGCGATTTTGACAGACCGGGGCGCGTCGTAGGTACCTACTGATTTCCTTATTTTTAGGGTTCCATACCAAAATGGTAAAAATGGAACCCTTATGGTGAGACTTTCTCCATCCGTCCGTCCGTCCGTCCGTCCGTCCGTCCGTCTGTCACACTCGATTATTTCAGTAACTATCAAAGCTATCGACTTGAAATTTGGAATAGTTATAGGTAATAGTGACGCGACGTCATAACAATCGTAAAAATTTGAAAATTATTTTTATTTTTATTTAAAAAGGGGGGAAAACCGGGTCGGCAAAATTTCAAAATGAGATAACAATATTGAGTGGGGTATCGTATGAAAGGGCGTTACTTGTGTATCTAAAACTGATTTTTATTTATTTTTGAAGAAGATTTTTTTTTACCATTTTGGTATGGAACCCTAAAAATATAAAATTCCAAAGTGGCCCGTGGCGGGATCGAACCCGCGACCTTCCACTCGAATCCGAGCATGCGTCCCCTGCGCCACGGAGGTCGTCGCATTGTCTTTATAATTTCGCATTGTGACTCGATTTACCGATTTATCGGTAGCCATGAAGTGGATTTTTGATTATTTACAACAATTTGGCAAACAAACAAACATCGGGACATGTGAAACTAAATAAAAGCTTGTAATAATAATAATAAATTATCGTCTTCAACCTGCAGGGCAACAGGCGACGTCCTGTTTCCCCTTTTTATTGCATCGCGAGCAGCGAGGTATTTACTCATAGATCTTCGACCAACTAAATTTCTTAATTTTTATAATAATTAAAAATAATATTTCTTAATTTTCTCATTTTTTTATAAAATAATAAACCGAAGTTTTAATAAAATAGGTAAATACAACATATAAAATTAAAATATTATCAAAGTACATATCAAAACCACGTGGGTTTCCTGCGCACATAATCGTTCAGCGACATACTAACAGATGGCGTGTTTGACAGTATATAATATAACCATTCAGCCGCTTAATAGAGGGCGTTATTTCAGCGGTTATTGCCACAGACCAAGGAATAACTTTCTATATTACGATCAGAAATCTACGGCTGCGAAATATACATTCACGCGCACGTCCGACTCTCGCATTAGCGCAGGACAGAATGACGCCTATGAGGCGTATCTGAAAGACAATGATGTCAATATACATGCATCAAGTGTCCGAAAGAGTTAACCATATGCTTATCACTTACGTAATTTGGGGGCGGAATAATGAGTTTTCACTTGAATAGGTTTTAATTGTATTGTGAATAATGTATAGTCCTGATTTCAAAAAAACTTCACGTCGATTTGAGTACTCATCAATAAGGACCCAAAAAAAAAAAAAAACAGAAAACTGTTGAATCGTTTCCGATAAATCTGAATAAATATGAGAAGATTGGAGCAACTTTTGGGAAAACTTTCTATCGAGGAAAGTTTTTCCAATCGTGTTTCTGCGTCTTAACGTTTTGAGGTTAAAGATCCAAAATACATGACGTTCAAATTTGAAACTAATTGTCTCTATAGTTTTCAACTGAGAGGCCGGTCAAAATCGCATAAATAGGCCTTCTATGCCGTTAAAGTATTTTACGTAAACCTTCTTCATACAAGCAAACAGTAGCGTCATCTGTCAAAATATCGCCGCCGCCGCTGACCGAACTACCGCGTGGCCTTACTTTTGGTACTAATGACACCCATAAACTGGCGACATTTTTTCGCGCTGTTCGCCCTGTCTTTAGTATACAAGTCTGTGCCTGGATACAATGTGGATAGATCTGGAAAATAATTCATCTTTTCCAGATCCTGCTGAAGAAGATCCAGCGCGCCAAATCGTCCGCCTGCAGCATCCGCCGTTGATACAGACGCCGCGTCCGACGCGCGGGCGCTGCGAGCTGCGGGCACTTGTTGAATACCTTTTATACCATTAAACCTATCTTGTTATTTATACACGAGTTTCATTTCATTTGTAGCGGTCTTCGATAGCTGATGATAGATGGCGTAACCAGCGCAATAGCACACGCTGACAGAGCATTCGACGAGCGTTCTATAAATACAACTTCTGACGTCACACGCTCGGATCACAAGCGGTCCCCAGGCATAACCTGCGTGGAGGGAAAATTCAGAGGCGTCTCTAGCCCTAGTGGCGCCCGTGTGCAGCCAGTAACCTGACGCCCTCGAGCGGGGTCAAAATGGAATACAAGTGACCGCTCCCATACAAGTACTTTGTATCGGAGCGGTCAGCTGATTGGCCAAATATCCATACAAAGTCCAATTTTTTTTTTTTGAGAATTCGATATGAGTTCCTTGGGGAAAGTTGTTCAGTTTCATGAGTAGAAACACCCCTCAAGAGATTTGCTCTATTTTACCTAACACCCTGTATTTTCAAACGGAAATTCGGATGCAAATGGTGCAATTTTAAATGATGTCAGGAAGCAAAAAGTTTTTTAGGAAAGAAGGGGTTATAAGAATAAAAAATCACAACTTTGTAGTTCTTTCAAAAATATTTAATTTAAAAACTATTATAGACTATAGTTACGTAACAGGACGGTCGTTCACACAAATAATATAATAACACACAAATGTATTTACAAAAAAGTTACTTTTCGAGCTTTTGAATTAGCGAAATCATTAACAATGTCATTAACTTCAATTTTGATTTCGTGTTCAATACTTATTAACGATAAATTTGTCAATCTACTTTGCGACAATGTTGATCTAAGGTAGTTTTTAATTATTTTTAGTTTAGAAAATGACCTTTCGCTATGTGCGACCGTGACTGGAAGTGTCAGGTATATCCTCAGTGCTGTGGACAGATTTGGGAACACTGAAATTAATTTATTCGTAAATAAGTAATTTAAAATATCCAACGGCGTAGTGGAATCATCAATAAACATTGGTAATAATTCGATTTCATTATAGAGCTCGAACTGTTCCACATCTGAAGAGCCAGCATGGCAAAGTTTATTTTCTAAATTAGAGCAATGTGTTTTTTTTGTATCAGTGTCCAAATCTTTCCAGTTTTTCAATTTTTGAAGAAATGAAAAAATTACATTATTTTCATTCAAAAGTTCGAACCGTTCGTCGAACTTAGTGATTGCGGTGTCTAACAAATATTAGTAAAAATTTACTTTAAAATCTGTTTTCGCATCTGCTATCGGTTCATCCTCCGCCTCATAATTAAAAAACCTTTTACGAGCGCGAGGGCGTGCAGGTATGGGAAATTCTACTATTGCCTCGACTTCTTCCGCTACAGTTTTCGCCCTGTTAAGGAGCTCCTCAAAAGCAGACTCATTACGAAATTCAGACAAACTTATTTTTGCATTATCAATCATTTTCACCGCTTCTGACAATACAACGTCTGACTTTTGAAGGGCCTTGCTAACTATATTTATCTTGCTTAAAATTTCAAACCAAATAAGCAGAGAGCAGATAAATTTAAAGGACTTAATTTTTGCCAGCAATGAATTTGCCATATTTCTTGACTCTGCATCTTTGCTCCTATCGGAATATATAGTAAACAAGGCATCATACACTTTTCCCAGTTCAAAACGTAGAGCTTTTACGGCTTCAACCCTGCTCTCCCATCGAGTATTTGAGAGTGGTTTTAGACTTAAAGTTGGCACTTCTTTAGCAAGTATTTGCCAACGTGCTGTTGACGCAGAAAAAAAAACATAAATTTCCTGCACAATTGAAAAGAAATTGACAATTTCTAATGAACTTTTAGCAGCGTCATTCACTACCAAATTAAGGCTGTGTGCCGCACAAGGTACATAAAATGCGCGCGGGTTTAAATCTAAAATTCGTTTTTGTAGACCTATATTTTTCCCTTTCATGTTTGCACCATTATCATAACCTTGACCACGAATATCTTGTATGTCAATTTCGTTTGAGATTAAAAAATCTAACAAAAATTGAGTTAAGCCCAGGCCAGTAGTGTCTGTAATAGGAAAAAAACCCAGAAAGTGTTCTTTTACTTCAGCCTTGTCGTTGCTTGCATTTAAAAGAACGTACCGTACGACAACCGATATTTGTTCTTCGTGTGCAATATCTGGAGTGCAATCTAAAATAATGGAAAAATATTTAGATTGTTTCAATTCCAAAACAATAGTTTTTTTTATTCTTTCTCCCAACAATTGTATTATTTCGTTCTGAATATTATGGCCAAGATAATGAGTTAGGCGTGACTTGGATTTTTGAATAAGGGCAATGTGTTCCGCAAGCACATTATCAAAGTTAGAGGTATATTCAACCAGCTTTAAAAAATTACCATTATCAGAATCGTAAAGTTTTTGAGATCTTCCCCGAAAAGCCAGACATTGCCTCGCTAAAAAATGAATTAGGTTGATTATTCGCTCGAGTACTGCAACCCAACGTTTTTTTTCCCGATCAATTTCATTTTGGTGCAAGAAATCTACTGACTTTTCTTTTAAAATAACAGTTTTCAATGTAATTTGTTTCTTAAGACATGATAGGTGCCCTAAGCTCTTTTCATGACGTTCTATAGCAGTAGACAAATGCTGCCAATCTTTGTAACCTATTTCACCATTAAAAGGAGTCAGACTCGCATCAGCATGAAACAGTTTACAATAAAAACAATAAACAGAATCAGTTGACTTAGAGTAAACTAGCCAGTCTCTTAAAACGGTTTCATTATTTAACATCTTTTTAGTATAATAAGCATTTGAAAAAGATCTTTTCGAACTATTTGAAGGATATGAACCCAGTTTTACCTGCACGGGCCCACGCTCCATCAAAAATATTCTCTGTTTATCGGATAACACCTGTGGCCATAACGCGAGATCATTCATTATATCTTCTCGAAGTATATTCTCCGGGGACGCTTCGGCACTAGGGGGTTCTTCGTCTTCTTCGACTACCGACGACAAAGACAGCAGCGGCGGCGGCGGCGGCGGCGGTGACTTAGAAGTGACGAGTTCTGCTGTAGAATTATCTTGGTTTTCATATGTCTCTATCTCCAGGTGTTCGTCCGAGGATGGACCGGGTCGAACAAAAAACTTTTTAATAGAACTTGTATTCTTTTTCAGAGACACTTCCTTCTCCAGCTTTCTTTTTCGACTCTGTGCACCAGACAGTTTCTTTTTTCCATCGCCATCAGACATCTAAAATAAATAATAAACTTAGTATACCTAGGCACCTAAAAGAACTATCAATGTAAATAAATTAATATACCTAGGTCCAGAGAAAAAGCTGCAACTTGGACTAGGACTTGGAGTATTATTTATTACAAGCTTCTTCCCGCGACTTCGTCCGCGAGGAATTCTTAGGTATATCGCGATTCCCCCGGGATCTGTGCACTTTTCCGGGATAGCAATTAGCCTATGTCCTTCCCCAGGACGCAAGCTATCCTATCTCCATACCAAAATTCATCCAAATCGGTTCAGCGGTTAGGCCGTGAAAGCGTAACACACAGACAGACAGACAGAGTTACCTACTTTCGCATTTATAATCATCATCATTTCAGAATAAATAAATAAAATTTAAAAGTAGGTAGTTCGTTGTTCAACGGTTAGGTACAAGTAAGACCTAAATAAATAAATAGGTACCTAAGTACTTATACTAGTAGGAACATATTACACTTGAAACTTACCGTTGTTTGTTCCGCACTGCAGTAGGATAAACAAATGAAAAATGCTAGGTCGTATAGGTACGAGTACCTATTTAACTTCGATATTACTATCTATCACCGATGTTTTGTTTTCATGAATTTCGCTAGCTATTTTTGATGACCTCCGACCTCGAGGCATGTCGCAATAATTGTGAAAGCAATTAACCAAATCTTACCTTTTATATAATTTTTAGCAAAAGAAAAGCCGATTTACTTCATATTTACATGTTTACTCAAAGATGATACTTAATCCAATTGCATCAAGGCTTATTTCGCAAAACTACGATGTAGCGGTAAAACAAAAATTGCGGCACGCGTACACAAGCCTTTGAAAATGACCGCCGCACGTCCCTGGGAAATTTAATTTGAACTTTATAGCATTCTAATACAGCCGAGTTAGCAATGATTGTCGGCCGCGGCGTGTTGTCAAACGAATCAAAACAAACAGGTGCCGATGCCGGCACCCGCCTTTCGTAGCGATGCGACATTTCGCCAATTTAATCTTTTATTATCTGTTTTAAGGCTGCTTTCATGTTGAAACAAAAGTAATTGTGTAAATTTAAATAGAGTAGGTAGGAAAAGGAGTAGTTTTGCTTTGCTACCGCGCGCCCGGCGTCGGCCACGGCGGGCGCAGGGTCTTTGAGAGCGACGCATCTTCGGATGTGTCGCAAGGGCGCTCGGCGCGCGGCGCCCCCTTTAGACCCGGCGCCCGTGTGCGCCGCACACCCTGCACTATAGGTAAAGACGCCTCTGGGAAAATTCCCTATTGCCTCACAAGTCACAACCGGCAAACATTTAATATAATACAGCAGCTGTAGTTTCTGATGTGCTGGATGATAAAAAATGTGTATCCGCGGATACGGATTCGAATACGGATACTTGGTTTTAAGATCCTGTCTCGGATATACGCGGATACGGAGATGGATGTCCGGAACATCACTGCGGCTGTAGCCATATTATGACATTATCTATTCCATTTTTAGGATTGCTTGTCATACGTTTATGGAAAAAAATTCAAAAAAATATATGGGAAGGACATAGGTATCCGATGCGAACGTATAATCGTAACGTGATATACCTACAGTAGGTAATTGATATAAAGACAGTCTTTAACTATTTTAAAATGCGTAGTAGGTTTATACTCACAAACAGCGTTTACCTACGCGCTATAAGATGTGAACCAATAACGGATAACCATTGATTTATAAACTAAAGATTTGGGATCAGCGTTAAAAAAGTATCCGAACCGAACCGAATGACATACAAAATGCGAGAAGACATACAATCGCACTTCAGTCTCGTGTTTGAAAATTAGACTGTACAGTAATGGTTTAAGACATAAATTACAATGTTTTGGTTTGTTTATAAAAATACTCATGTATGTACCCTCGTTTATATGTATAGGTTTTCTCGGGACACTTTTTTAGTGAATTTTGTATTACACCCGTCGTCCATACATTTTTATGTAAGCCTATGCGGATAACTAAACAATACAGAAAATACAACGACAACAACAACAGAATTATTATTGTGTGTGTCAAAATGCACCAATGAGGTCAAAGGGTTTCGCTTGATTATAATATTTTATTATTGTAAATTTTAAAACCATTGTGTGGTAAACAACGAGCGCAGAGTCTCTTGAAAATTAACATGATAATGTACGTAATAAAATATATCGAAACCACGAAACAATAACATGTTGATAAACTATTTGAAGGTTAAGTCCAGTATGTTCGAACTTCGAGTTAACGTAGAAACTGACTTCGGATAGATAGATAGATATAGATAAACTCTTTATTGCATACCTCAGAACAAAAATACAAAAAAGAAATCAACTAAACACTATAAACAAACTTACGAGTACAATTTGGCGGCCTTATCGCTACACAGCGATTTCTACCAGGCAACCAATGACGCCCGAAGACGTGACGAGTTCCAACCACCTGAGCAGGCTGGGTTTCAAAAAGGCTATAGCACCGTAGACCACATCCATACCTTGAGGCAAATAATACAGAAGACCGAAGAGTATAATTTACCACTCTGCCTTGGATTTGTGGACTACGAGAACACCCCAGCAAGACTAACAGCCCAGGTTTCGATGGAGTCGAAGACTCCATCGAAACCTGGGCTGTTATGGAGTCTTTGCAGAGATGCCAGGTCGACTGGCGGTATATCGAGGTGTTGCGAGGTATTTACAACTCCGCCTCAATGACCGTCCAAGTACAGTCTCAACGTACAAAACCGATTAACTTACGGAGGGGTGTTAGACAGGGGGATCTGGGTTTTTATCTATATAATGGGAGTTTATCTATTTAATCTGGGTACCAAGCCTACCAACTAATTAAGTAAATATGTAATGACTAAATGAGGTAGGTAAGCATGTTTTTTACGGTGGTTCCAGTCATAAGTAAATTATATTAATAGAGTGTGTGTATAGTGGGCTGCAGCTACGATATGTGTTAACTGATAAGAACCTGGTAGATTATAGAAGTTCTGATAATACTAATCTTTCATGCGAATTACTTATTTACTTAGCGATATTATGATCTATTTAAAAACAACAATAGGGTTGTCGAAGATGCTCTGGTAAGTAGATAGAGAGTAGAAGTAGGTAGGTAATATCGAGGTATAAAAGGTCAGACACTGACTTCATTTCAGGGTTCCGTAACCAAAGGGTAAAAAAACGGTACCCTATATTTACTAAGTCTGTCGCAAGGCTAGACAGCCTTTGTAGACAGCTGAAATGTTTACAGATGATGTAATTATTTCAGTTGCCACTATAACAACAAATACTAAAAAAACATAAAAAATTAAATACTTAAGGGGAGATCCCGTACCTACTTAGGTTTACTATTAATACACCATATACGAGTATGGCTCTCGTACAACTCGTTTTTTCATTTTTATAGATAATGGTACGGAACCCTTCGTGTGCGGAGTCCGCCTCGCACTTGGTCAGTTTTTTCGTAATCACTTCTCACCCTATCGCAACTTGATAATGAACTACGTAATTAATAATAATTAATAATTATAATGTCTCATCGCTTTTAGAGATGATAGGTCCAGATTCAAGATAGATGGTAAAGCGGGTAATTGTTATTTTTTTTTTTATGTATACAACAGCGTTACAAAAAATGATTTACGATTAACTTAAAGCTAAAACTTAACTAATAGCCAACACAATAGCACCAGTAAAATACCTACTTACGGGCTTACATAAGATTTTGACACTGTTAAAGTTTTACTGTTAAACTCGTACAAAATAAAAAGATAATAAGTTGCCTTGTCTCAATAACAATAATACGGAACCCTAAAAACGACGCATAATGTTTTTTTTATGTAGCCAGTTATCAACTGATATCTTCTTAAAATTCAGTTCCAGGAATAATGAAAGATACCTACTTAAATACACACCTAAATAATATAATTAGTAATCGCTGTCGTCTACCTACGAGTACGTACTTAGTAAGAACGACAAAATAAATACGTTTTAGCTACAAGTTACATTATTTAGTAGGATATTGTAATCACTAATTATTCATTTGTTTTCAAATCATTTTGGGGTAAAGGTAATTCTAATACAGAGGTTCCCAAACTTTTTTTCTCGTGGACCACTTTCAAAATTTTGCTGGTTTCGGTGGACCCTCTGCAGCTACATTTCTACCATATTCCCAAAACTCGACAAAAAAATGTGAAGATTAAATTAAAATATTACATAATATAATTAAAATTAAATATTAATAAAATTTTAATGGGAGGGATAACCATGATGTTTTGCCAGCAAATTTTTAATATTAGGCTTTAATTTTGTTAAAAATAAACGCAAATCTCCCCGTTCAGTGATATTAAATCTACTTCTTTTTTTTGTTAAAAGGTTTGATACGACGCTAAAACTTGTTTCGACAAGACATGACGAAGGAAACACTATCAAAAGCTTTCTTGCAACTCCTCACAGTCCGGGATATTTTTCGGCTATTTCTGCCTGCAGCCAAAATGTTTGATACCCTCTTTTAAATTTCACCTTCAGCTCTTCATTAGAGCTTAGCTCGAGTAGCTCCTCTTGTAGTATGACATTCTCAATTTCCGTTTCATCGAATGGATTTATGACCCATGGTGGTATTTCCATTGTGAGAATATCTTCAAATCTGATTTTGAAGTCATCATGCAGGGCTATTAAATGTTGAACGTATGTTTGAATATCCTCATCAAGGCATTCTACTTGTGACAAGTTTGAAAACTGGGAAAATTCACGCTGACTAATATTTTGCTTCATAAAATATTTCAATTTTCCAAGAAAAGCTGTAATTACACTCTTTGTTTTTATTAAATTGAGGTTGTCCCCTTGTAAGTTAATGTCACTAAATTTTTTGAACAACTCTGTCAAATACGCGATTTCTGCTTTAAAATTGATCAGCTTTGTCACTCGCTGAGCTTCATAAAATAATATCTGCATTGAGAGGTAAAGTCAAGCCAACATTTTAGTTATTTACTATCGAAAGCAGATAAATTTTCGTGGACCCCCGTTTACGAATTGTGGACCCCCATTTTTTTGTCATGCCAACGTGGACCCCCATCGACTCTCCCGTGGACCCCTGAGGGTCCACCTGGACCACTTTGGGAACTACCGTTCTAATACATTAGGTCTTTGTAATACAATGCAGTAAAGGAAACTTTTGGGATGAGTGACTTGTATGAATGCTGCCGAAGGATTCTAGGGTTGAACTTGGTTGAACGCAGCGATTGATTTTAAAATAGAATCCTGAGCCAACGTAGTACTTCTAAAAGTATATTAATCAGCGATGCCAGAACGTTCCCTAGGGAACGAAAAGCGTTCTATTTTATGATCAAGCGTTCCCTCGGCGTTCCCTTACTTCAACCGTTCTTTTCGTTCTTTTACGAAAACAAAATTAGAAAATAATTATAGAAGTCAAGACTACAAGTGTTCAAGAACAAAAAATTGCGTTTCGTTTCTCCATCCGGCCTAACTGCCGCCCTTTACTAAGCAAGCATAGAGCATATTGATAAGCAAGTACGAACGCAGCCATAACAAAAAAATGCGCTTCATTAGTCTGTGGCGAGCAGGGTTGCCAGATATTTGCCAATTGAATTCGCCCAATTTTGCATGCTGAGTAGCCTAAATTCGCCTAATTTTTTTTGCACAAGTAGCCTAACTGGCCTAAAACTTTGTACTATCTAACAAGACCTATTTTAGACCCAAATAAAGACGACACGTAAAAAAAACGTGAAGCGAAAAGTAATATAATATACAAAGTTTTTGTTTTGCTGCAGCTTGGGAAGTTTTTTCACTGAGTATGTACCTACTTTTAATTTTATGTTTTTATGGTGTTAGTATTGACTATTGTGTGCTATGTAGAAGTTTGCACATTTTAATTTACCCAGGTACACTGACTTTTTTAACAGACTATACCGAAAAATTTTCAATTGGGTTTTCACCAGTGGACGTAGTGATTCATGAGAAAGGTCCATGGTCATCCTACGCCGGACGAAGTCACGGACAATATCATAAAAAATGTCTTATGTGACAATACATAGATATTACATATTAATAAATAAATATAAATGCCTCTATAAAAATACCTATAAAAGTCTTGCACTATTAAATTTTTTGGAAAAAAAAAATGATTTAAAAACTTTATGTTCTGTGTTCCCTCACCTCGAATTTCGTTCCTTTTCAGACACCCCGACGTTCTATTTCTCCAGCCGCCAATGGCAACACTGATATTAATACTCTTGTCAATTTAATGCAAAAGCACTCGGAGCAATTACTTGTTAATTGCTCCGAGCAAAAGCAAGTGTACCTAATACTTACGTAACATTTGAATCAATCAAACGAGAATCAAACCCAAATAAAATATAATCATGTACCTATCAAGCCAGTACTTTTCCATGTCCATTATTACCGACGTAAAAATACTTAGTCAATGCGTACAGACCGTAACAAAACTCTGTATAACGCAAATCACTTTTACGATTTACGTACGCTCTATATCGTCATTAAAACGATAAGTTTTTTAGTGTTGGTTTTATTATCGCTTGATAATAATTTGAACAATGGCGATGTAGTTTAATTTTAATTTTGTTTTTACAGTTTTATTTAGTTCAACCATTCGTTGGACACTTGGGGAAATTTCCGCACTTCGGGTTTTATGCGGAGAAATTAGCCAGACAAACCACGTGATGATGATAATCTTAGCACCACTCTCATCCCACTATACGTATCCTGGATACGTATAGTGGGATGGATACGGTATCCATCCCATAATACCTCTTGTATTATGTTATTACGAGGTTGATTGGGCTATGGGTGGAGGATTGTCCTCTCTATCGTCATGTCTGGAGTGTACTCAAGCTGCGCCTTCTGTGCCGAAGACTAGGTAGTAAGACCATACCACAACTTCGAGCCTTTTGAAGCCATCGACTCGTCGCGGCTTTTTAAAGGTGTCCCTCCTCTCAGACTTTGGTTTCCCAACGTCCAATAAGCTATTTTACTTCAGCTGTGGATTGTTTGTGTACGCTACCAGAAAAGCTTTACTTACGTAAAACTTGTACAATGTACATGGATGTTTATAAAATACCTAGAAAGGTATCTACTACCTATATTAACTAAGAGATAACGTCACTTATCTCTACAGCAGATTCCAAGCTTCATTAAGCTTTGTGACGTAGGCAGTAGAGTAAGCGCTCTACCAGCGTCATGAGCTCATTAGATAGGTAACGTAAGTATTACTACTAACTACCTACTATCGTTCATTCACATTATGTTGCTGGAATTTCGGCTGAACTATCCATCTTTTATCGGTAGACATGGCGCTACAGAACAAAATGCACCAGCGACGACTAGTGTTGCCCAAATGCAAGAACAAGACGAGACTCAGCCAGTCTTGGTCTTGGTCTTGCGCCAGTACATCTGGTCTTGGTCTTGGTCTTGGTCTTGCACTCCCAGTCTTGGTCTTGGTCTTGGTCTTGCAGCAAGAGTCTCGCAAGTCTCGCAATTACCTATTAGCCTGTTGCTAATTATAAAACGGTACTTTAGATTTGAGAACAATGTAACATTTTGAGTAAGTATACATTTTGAGTTTGAATTAACATAGCTTTTTTTTACTCACTACTAGTTAGTACTTGACTGCGATCTCACCTGATGGTAAGTGACGATGCAGCCGAAGATGTTATCGCACTAACTTGGACGGGGTAAGCAAACCCTAACGGATTCTACACAGCATCGCGCCGGAACGCTAAATCGCTTGGCGGTGTGTCTTTGCTGGTAGGATGGTAACGAGCCACGGCCGAAGCCTCCCACCAGACCAGACCTGCCCCTAAATTGTATAAGAAAAACGTATTAATCGTTATCGTAATAGATTACAAATTCTGCCCGCTGATTGGCTCTTTGATTTAAGTCAGCCAATCGGGGGCCAGAATTTGTAAACGATTACGATAACGATGAATACGTTTTTCTTACGCAATCAGGCCCCTGAGCCAAATTAATAAATACCTATAGGTACAATTATTATTCTAAAGTGGTCTGTGGCGGGAATCGAACCCGCGACCTCCCGCTCCAATCCGAGCGCGCGCCACTGCGCCAAGGAGGTCGTCTAAAGGCTACCTATAGTAAGGAGCCAAATTAATTGAATGTTGACAAATTCAAAAAATCGATTGACACCGATGGGATTGAACCCTCGACCTTTGCGATCTATATAATTTTTGCCTACCAACAAAGGCGCACCACCAAGCGATTTAGCGTTCCGGTGTGATGCTGTGTAGACCGTTAGGGGCTGCTTACCTCTTCCAAGGTAGTACGATAACATCTTCGGCTGCATCATCACTTACTATTAGGTGAGATCACAGTTAAGTACTAACTTGTAGTGTGTAAAAAAAACGGAGGTCGGCCCGCAAAATTCAAATTTTTACGTTAACTGCAAGACGCAAGAGTCTCGCAAGCTTAGTCTTGTTCTTGCTCAAATCTTGCACTGCCAGTCTTGTTCTTGGTCTTGCTAAAATTAGGCGGTCTTGGTCTTGGTCTTGGTCTTGCAAAAATGCAAGAACAAGACCAAGACTGCAAGACCAAGACTGACTTTGGGCAACACTAGCGACGACGTTTATAAATCCATGACAAAATGCCTAAAAAATTATTGCACCCAGATTGTAGTTGGGTGAGAACACGGAGGCTGAGTGGAAGAGCGTTCAACACCTTATTGGTTCGTAAATCGTACCAGACACGTGGAAGAAAAACGTTTCGCGCGAGTTTTTTGGATGTCAACCACATTAGGATGCGTTCTGGCACCGTTCGGCGTCTTGCGGTTCTATGATAAAAAGATGAAAGGTGGCTCAAGGTTATGAAGTTCCTTAATTCTTGGTAGATACAAATATTCAGCCACAGATTACTAACAATAGATTTGTCGCTCGCATTATGTGTGAGTGTGTCAATTAGAAATCTGTATTGTGGTGTGGTTTTGGTGGTGCAGTGCGTGAAAAATTGAGTAGCGACGGCTCGTGTTTGCCAACTTAGACACAGTATTTCTTGCCACACCTTCGAAGTCGCCGGCAGCCTCTTGGACCTCTGTATTCAGTGTTACACAGTTGCGCCGCCAAACTTCTGTCAAACAAAAGTTACAATGTCTCCAGACACTTCAACATTACATCATACATGCAGTATTTTTAGGTGTAAGTTCGATCAGCACTTTATTGATTACGTCAGTCATCATCATCACTCAAGTACGAGCAGATGTGAATCTCCGAAGCGCACTGTGACGTAGGCGCCCTACGTGCGTCAGTACGTATTTTCAGTTACCGTAATACGTGATACGATGTTGAAGTTTTATTGCAACCCGCAATATCGCCTTTAAAATTTCAGGAGGTGGTGGAAAATTTCGAGCGGGCATTTGATAAAAGTTTTTGATATTGTAAGTGACTCAAGTCTAAATTATGCAAGTACACAATCTCGATGTGGTTCACAATAAATGTTTAATGTACCTTTTGGCAGAACCCATTTTTGTACTGCCTTCCCCCCTAATAACGATATTCATATTTTACAGGAAATATTAAACCACAACTCTCTGAATACTCTGAATGGTACCTAAGCGTATAATTAGGGATCCGTACCTGAAAAAAAAATCGTAGGATCACTTTGTTATCACTGTCATGACCAATGGTAACCCTTTATTTCAGTAACTATATTAATGCTATAAACGCGAAGGTTTGTAAGTATGGATGGATGGACCTTTGTTACTCTTTGACGCAGCAACTACTGAACCGATTTGGCTGAAATTTGGAAGATAGATAGCTCGTAACCCGGATAAATAACTACTTTTTATCCCGGAAAAGTATATCGTTCCCAAGGGATTAGCGAAAAAATCAATATTCACGCGGGCGGGAAAGTCATCACTCCTCCAATTCCCGAATATGACCACCGTTTCATAACCGCTGTGATCATTTTGAATAATCACGCTTCACTAAAAAAGAGCCAAGTTTTCCTACGGGCTCTTCGCCTACAATCCGTGTAGCGGAGTAGCTAAGAGATGAAATTAACCCGGTGCAACAGCTTCGTGGAACAAGGTTTATTCAGTGAGACTTACGTCAATGCAATAACTTCCTAGTTTCCACGTACACAACTACTTACCACAAAACTCGGTTTTGTTGTTCTACTACGATTACGATTTACGATCACCATATCTTAGGATTTATCCTAAAATTTTAGTATTTTTGGACTCTTCTCAGGATTGCGTCAGGATTAGCAAATCTGATGAAATCTCAGGATTTTTTAGAATTCTCAATAAAATGCTGATTACTTTCAAAAGATATCTTTATTAAAAAGTTAAAACTATAAAATATCCTCCTTTGGTTAATTTTATTGCACAATAAAAATCAATACTTATTTAAGCTATATTTTAAACAGCAGATAATATCCCCGCGTGAGCGAGATCCGCAGTGTGTAGAATTCATTAAAGAAAATTCTCAGACTAAAAAATCTCAGGATTTTTTAAAAAATCAGGCCTTTTCATTTTTTTCATTTTTAACTACGATCGAACTACTGCGACTAGACGATAACAAAAACTAGGTTATTTGAATGGTACACACAGTGTTCAGTATCCACTTGAACAAACTCAAGGTTTAAGGGAAAACAATATCAATTGAAGGCCCGATTGATGAGCGATGACTCGAATATCAATTAATAACACACATTCCCACTTACAGCAGTCCATTAAGTTTGAAAATAACAGTGTCGAGTGCCGCTTATCGTGGTTTGATAAACGGGCGTACCGCGTAAACAGAATTATTATCAAACAAATACAAAGGCGAAAGTTTGTACGTATGTATTTGTGTTTAGCGTATGTATTTGTGTTTTGTGTTTAGCTTATCTCTTTTACGGGCTTTTTTTAAACCCTCAATTCTCATGGGATTTGTAACAAGCCGAAATTGATTTTGTGTAGGTAGGTATAGTAAGTATATTTTACAGGAAATAAATAAAATCAATAAACATCTGAAACTACGTTAAGTTTGCGATTCGTTATCAAACAACCTAAATGTACAGTATAGTTCAATGTACATAAAAGATACTTCTTATTTTGTGGTATGGAACCCTCGGAGCGCAAGATAGACTCGCACTTGGCCGGTTTTTTATAACTTATGGACAGCGCGCAGTCATATCTCGCAATCCGCGGAAAACCTTCAATTTTAATAGATAACAAAACATCATCGTTATTTGTTTGTTTGTTATTAATCACTACTAGTACTGATACAATAATTAGATATTATTTATAATTACTTTTTCACACACTAGTTTAAAATGCCTAAAGACGAACCAAACACATGTTTCAATAATTATACTTAGTCGATCTTTTTAAATAGGTTCGTCCCGTTAATAAAGAGGTAGGTCGTGCCTGGAGGGAGCGGGGTGAATTTGAAAGTGAATCCCGTACTCCTGCCAGCAAGTTACCCGTGACGGAGGGGTATGCGTTTGGCGTTTTCTGTCTATAAAGAAAAGCAACTTTTCCTGTAGGTAGGTACCTACCGAGAGAGTTATAGTATTTCACAATTTTTGTTGGGTTAGGAAATTGCAAACCTTTATTATTACAGACACTTCTCAGACCTCTTCCTAGACGTTTTCTATGAATCACATTTCGTTCCAACTTCAGAACATCCTCATGACGTGTTGACTCCTAACATTTAAGTATTTCTAAACCGATTCTCAATAATTATTCATACATGAAGCATTACAAATTTCATAGGGGAAAAGACGTTTTCCACAACAGCAAATTAAAAGGGGAATTGTTCTACGTTTGTACTATAACTTCTAGAATTTTCATTTTAATGCCCATCTGGCGTCTGATGCATTATGTCTTTATCTATTGAGCTGCTTGTGTTGAACCGCTATAAATTAATAGCTATAGATAACTACAAACTTATTCTTCGAATCGATTGCTATATTTATCTGTAGCTCGTGCATTTCAGATAATTAATATAATTTATCACTTTTTTTGGGAAAACCCAGATAACGGTACGGTGAATGGATTAATCGAATACAACATTTTACCATCATAACAAAGATTAGGTACCCTTATTTATTAGGTATCAAAGAAAAAAGAAACAATACTGGTGGGGTGGTATGGCTCTTTTTGCGACGTCTGTCAGTAAGTATGTAAGGTATGTAAAGGTGCTAACGACTTTGCCAGCGAAATTCAAAATTTTCGAAGTTTTATGCAATTTGTACGCTAGTTACACATTATAGGCGGCAGTCAATTTGCGGGAATGGCGGTATCATCTTTACATGTTTATATCAAAATCTTTGCATAAAAATGTATATCGAAAGTAGTTCGAGAGTAACTCGTAAATCTCAGACTAATTTCTTTAACTCGACACTTTCAATCAGAGATTTTTATATGAACACGTGAAGACGATACTGGGATGACCGCAATTTGACTGCCATAAACCTATTATGTCTAATTTTCGAAAAACCACAAAAAATTGAATTTCGCGGGCACACCCGTGGCATGCTCCTTAAGTTAAATTAGAAACCCTCAGTGCGCAGACCCGACTCGCACTTGAACAATTATTTTTAATGGTTTAAAGTTAGGACCTGTATAGGTAATAGCGCTAAGACTTACTTGAGAAGGTAACCTTGAAAGTTCAATTAATGTTTGACCAGCTAAAATAATATTTCTTTGGAAATAATACTATAGATTGTTCGTTTACCCAAGTGCTATTGGCACTTATAGATATAAGAAGCAATAACCAAACAGTATTGCACGTGTACCTAGTACCTACTTATTGGATTAAAATTAACCTTGAAAGTTCGAAAGGATGATTTCCCTTCATTGGTCTAGGCTCTAGTCATCTGGTACCTCGGCTTATCACGAAAAACTAACATAGGTAAGTAGGTAATAGGTATCATTTCTATCAAGAAATTATACTAATCATACTAAAAAGAATTTCTAGATCAATCTACACAAAACATTGCTGTGTTAGTTATTATTGGTCATTAAATTATCTCGCCTTTAGACTTAACCGATTGTTATGAAGCTTTTGATTATATTCGGCCAATATTTTTTTTTAGTGAAAAATAATTTATATGGAATACAACGTTTACCGGGACATCAGACAGTACCTACCTATCTTTGATTATATATATACCTACTATATAATATATAATCAAAGCTACCTATATACTCGTAGTATGATGCCAGCTAGTGTTCGCAAATATCGTAATTCCACAAAAAGTTCGCACATATTTCAGGTAAAAAGGCGCCTCTACATTTTGAAATTTCGACGACCGTTTTCCCCCTTTAAATTTTAAATTTAAAATAATAAATTTTCCCCGTTTAAATAAAAACAATATGAATAAAAACAATTTTCAATTTTCAATGACGGCGGACCATCACTACAATTATTCCAAATTTCATGCCGATGTCTTTAATAGTTACTGAAATAAAGGGTCGTGACTCGTGATAGGTCGTGACACACAGACAGACGGACAACAAATGCAGATTTTGGAGCAAATTTTTTGAGAACTTTCAATCGAGAAAATTTTCTCCAATCTTTTTCTGCTTCACAACGATTTTAAAGACCTAAAATAGATGACGTTTAAAGGATGTCTTTATAGTTTAACTGCATGTCACTATACGCCGTCTACGCCGCCGTTACTGCAGGTTTAAGGCGAAATCAACGACTCTGCCCGCGAAACTCAAAATTTTCATTTTTTTTTGCAATTTGTACGCTAATTACACATCAGAGGTTAATGGTAGTCAATTTGCGGGAATGGCAGTACCTATCATCTTTACATGATAATATCAAAATCTTTGCATAAAAATGTAAAATTAGTCCGAGTATCGAGTTTTATGTGAGTTACTCGCAAATCTCGGATTAATTTCTTTAACTCGACACTTTAAAGCAGAGATTTTTATATAAACACGTGAAGATGATATTGGGATTCCCGCAATTTGATTGCCATAAGCCTATTATGTCTTATTGGCTTAAAATCGCGAAAACCTACAAAAAAATTGAATTTCGCGGGCACACCCGTGGTGTGGGGTTATATGGACGGCAGAAGACGGAAGTTTGTTGATGGTTCGGGACCGTCCCATTAAAACTAAGAGGCGTGGCTCCCTCTGATCAGGTGTGTTTTGTTTCTGCTTTCATTTTCCAAATGTTTTGGGTCGCAGCCAAGGTAAGCACGGGGCGCCTACGGCGAACAGATTTCCTTGAAATGCGATTTTCCGAGTAAATCAGCTACAGCTGAGTGACGCAATTTCACGGTAGATGCAGCATTAATTTTAGTTTTTTTTTTGACAGACGTAAATGTTTATCCGTTATCGTTTGCAGACTGCCGCTCGACCCGCAAGACGAAGTATCCACAATGTGGAAAACAGAGACATGATGCGTGATGTGAGCTGTCTATGCTGCCTTCCCTACTTTTGGGTGGTCACCTGAGCATGAAGTAGAAAAAAAAAAGAAAAATTCATGCTAAAGACAGTGTTTTGCAATCAATGTGTTCTTGAACTTCAGTTTCTACGTTAATACGAAGAAAGGCGAAAAGACACTCTATTTTATAAATTAATCCTGGCAATTATGATTTTTTGATACTTTAGCGAGTGGTGTAATTTTTTAAAGTACTTATCATAATTATGTAGGAAAGGTAACACCAAACTGTCTTCCTCGATGCTGTTATCTAACTAGCACTTCACTATGGAAGAAAATAGACATTGTTCATGACATTGACATGTTCAATTTTTAAAGTAATGTAGAATATTAATTAAAGCCGCACCGCAAATACTGGCGATAAATAAATATCTACGATTACGGGTGTAGTTACAATGTGCAATCAACTTTTAAGATCGTTGCCCGTTTTATCTATTTCAAAGAGTTTACGTTTAGTTCACATGAGTGTAAAATTCGCCGTAATTTTTTATTACCCGAAAATCCCGAATACGTTTTCCGAAAGCCGAAAATATGTTAAATTAGGTTGAGAACTCGTATTATTTATTACCATAATAATGTTTCAAAGAAGATAAAATACGAGGATTTCCCAACTTCTATTAATTTAATGCGGGAAGCGTCGCAAGAATGCTTTGAGAGAAATAGTTTTCCGTTTACTGTGCAGGTCATCTGAAATATTCCAAATTTTTATTGCACCAAAACAGTTTAGCTGTTGTTTTCGAAAATGCAGCCATTCTTGGCATTATTCCATTCAAGAATAAGTTTTGTTGTACTTACCTAGAGCATTTTTTATAAATGGAGCTACTGAAAATTATATTTTAAATAATTTGGGGTTTGTACATGATTTGTAAGTCCTTTTAGGAAGGAATTAGGTAATTATTACATGCTGAAATGTTAAGGTAGGTATGCAACAGAGAAAACTATTGTCTCTCACTCTGTACTTAGTAGGTACCTATCTACAAGTAAAAACCAATAAATCATTCTTTTCTAATTACCCAATTTCTATTCCTTCAATTATTATCCAAGCAATAGTAATTAACATCGAATCTCCGTTTACAATTAAGAATCAATTTATTTTAATTGTTTTTTTTTATTGATTTTAATTCGTTGTCGTTGTTGTCGCCGATGGACGTCCACTTCTGGACTTTGCTTTGCTTTGCTTTTTACAGTTTACACATTTTCACGCGGGCGGAGCCGCCGGCAACAGCTGAGGGCCAGTTTCCACCAGAGCGGAGCGGAGCGGGGCGGTGCAGAGATTTGCTACAAAGCTGTCTTGTAATTTCCACCAAAGCGGAGCTTGTGAAATCAGTCAAGTGCGGTCTACGAAAGGAGGACGTCATGTCGCTAAAAAAGGGATGGAAATGGAATGTCGAAGAGGGATTAGAGATTGAAGAATCAATTTTAAGTAATTCTTCAACATTTAAACCGTCGGCGCAAACATCGATCCTGGATAAGGAATCATTCAAAAGCGTGTTCCACAAACATTTTTTTTTATCAATTCGATGAAATATTCGTCATCCATTTTGCAAAAAAATACTGAATCTGAAATGAGTCATCTCCGCTCGATCCATTTCCACCGAAGCTGAGAGGAGCGGGGCTGTGGAAATGACGAAATCTGATTGGTTACTCAAACACAGCTCCACTCCGCTCCGCATTGGTGGAAACCGGCCCTGTCCCGTATGTCACTTCATATAGTTTCATGTCTATGATTATGTACCAATCAACTATAAGAAAACCTCAGGATATGGGCATCCGAATGATTTACATAAACTTTTTCATATAGTACAAGCAAACAACGCCATCTGTTAAAATTCTATAGTTGGCTGCTGAGTGAACTACAGAGTGGCTTTACTGTTGGTGGCTAAACAGGCATTTTTGGCACCGATAAACTGGCGACATTGTTTCGCGCCGTCCGCCCAGGGTAGGTGTCTATTATAGCCGTGGAAAAGTGGCATTTCAGAGCCCTAAGCGTGACTTCTCTTAGTTAAGTAAGCCTGAAACATTAGTGTGAATCAATTAAAAACAATTGTCGCAATGTATTCTTATAATCTTTTTATGAAGGTGTTCTGTTTAATTATGAGAAGTCTGCCGTGCGACATTTCTCAAATCAAATCTACATCTCTATTGTATTCTAAGATCGGAAGAAACATAGACATTATGCATACTTTTTAAACTATTGAGAGTGATTTGCAAAAACAACTAAATTAGTGATTTTAATCATGTTAACCTAACTTACTTTATTTGACTCTTACCTTTTGTAACTATTATTTAATCTGTGCTATATCTGCTATTATTCAATTATAATGATTATTTCAACAAATAATGGGTGTGAATAATCTCCGACGTCGCGTCGTCCGGGGATCGCAGGTTCAATTCCTACATTTGAACTATTTTTCGTAGACTAGTGATGCTAGAGTTTATGCCTCACTAGCAGCTGGGAATTTCGGTTTTTTGCTAATCCCGTGGGAACGATGGATTTTTCCGGGATAAAAAGTAGCCAATGTGTTAATCCGGGTTATAAGCTATCTATGTTCCAATTTTCAACCAAATCGGTTCTGCAGTTGCGGAGTGAAAGGGTAACAAAGATCCATAAGTTACAAACTTTCGCGTTTGTAATATTAGTAGGATAGGGTTTTGGTGGTGCAGAGTTCGAGCCCTCGCAACGAATTTTTGAGTTTTCCGAGTTATGTTCGACAGCTGCAACTAAATATCACAAGGAATACATAGGAATGAGACTCTCAAAAGTGCGTGAGGCCTGCCAACTCGTACAGCTACCGCCTACCGGGATGGGTTATGGATAAACCCTTTTAAACTCTTTTCATTTTAAGAAGAGATGCTTCGCCAGCGGTAGACCCAAAAGCTTGACACATTCCTAGCCTTCGGAAAGGAGAATATAAACCATTTTGAAAAATATACTTAAAGATTTTTGTTCAAACCAATAATGTTGCGACATTAATCTCTTTTTACACCGTAGCGTAGTATCTGATCCGCCAATTTATTATCACACTAGCTGTTGCCCGCGGCTCCGCCCGCGTGCAGTTAGTTTTTTTTACAAAAATGTTTCCCGTGGAATTTCTTAATTTTTCCCAAGATAAATGAGTGGTCCCTTGGTTCGATGGACCCGTAAATGAGTCTTCTTCCGATCTCTCCTGTCAACGTGCTATCTTCTTTCACCTGCTAACTGTTTTTGTAATGTTTTCTTTCCCGCAGGAACTCGATTGGATTAATAAGTTATACTATATATAAGTATATATTTTGTTAAAGAGGCAACATAAGGTATCAGCATAACAAATTTTACTAAATTAAGTGCAGTTTTTTAACTATCCCACGGGAACTCTTTATTTTACCGGGATGAAAAGTATCCTATATGTTGACCAGGGACATAAGCTAACACCACACAAAATTTCATTGGAATCGGTCCAGCCGTTCCAAAGATTAGCCCGTACAAACAGACAGACAAACAGACAAACAGACAAACAGAGAAACAAAAAATTTGAAAAAAATTTAAATTAGTTCTATTTCACTTCTTACATCCCCCTGACTCCGTTTTTAGCATTTTTTTTATTTGTACAGAAATTCGACCTCTACAGATTTATTATATGTATTGATTAAGAACCAATTGAACAAAGATGAAAAACCGTTGTAAACACGACTAATTTAAGTTTTTAGTTCAGTTCTTATTATGTGGATCAAATTAATCAAACAGGAGCCAGACAGCTCTGGGAAATACGTGCTTTCAAGGTTTCAAGTACTTAGCCTCTAACTAGTTTTTATTGGATTCAGTTTTTCTTAGGTAATTTCAACTGAAAATTGTATCATTTCGTTAGTACTTACCTGGTTAGGTATTAGAAATAAATTGGATATTTTACATTAGCAAGTATGAACATAGAACTAGAGCGTCCTACTACCTAATTTACCATGTATGACCACAGATTTTATGTATGACCATAAATGAATAGGTACCTACGTACGTATAAAAATCATCGTTCTTGGCGAGACTTGAAACTGCGTCCCCTATCAGCTATCATGGCTGGGTGCTCTACTAAAGGCCGAGAGTACATATCAGCAGAGACAAAAATTTACACGAAGGTAATAATAAATAACTCTGGGCAAGAAAGCTGAAGAAGAAAGCTGTAATAGTGTTCGAAACCTCAAGCGATAATAGGTAGAGAAATATAGGTAAAACGAATGCAAAATACCAAGAATAAAATAACATCTCTAAAAAAATATTAGTCTTCCGTAAACGCAATGTCTTTTGACATTTTGGGGAAAACAAACTTTTCCGAATTGGGTCACGGCGCGGCAGCGACGGCGCCGCGCGTCACGCATCTCTCAGTGAGGCAATCAAATCCAAATCGGTGTCGAGGCGAGGAAAGGAAAACACCCCTCAATCACTCACACTCTTTATTACCTGCCGGTTGCTTGCCGCGACTGGCCCTGTTGATTGGACCGGCGACGACGCAGGTATTCGTACTTACTCCGTATCCGTAATGGCTCCTCTTTTTTTAGCCTCAAAGTAAGCGACAATTTGTGTTATGGGTACTAAATAACTGATAAATAAAATATATTGAAAAACACCGAGGCACTGGAAAACATCCATCATACAAACATTTACCAGTAGTGGGAATCGAACCCACGACCTCCGACGCAGACGGCAAATTCGCTACCGCTACGCTACGTGGGTTCAGTTCCCGCCACGGGCCACTTTGGAATTTTATAATTTCTTAATTGGCTTACGTCTGGTCTGGTGGGAGGCTTCGGGCGTGACTAGTTACCACCTTACCAGCAAAGACGCACCGCCAAGCGATTTAGTGTACCGGTGCGATGCTGTGTAGAAACCGTTGAGGTGAGTTTACTTACCCCTTCGAAGTTAGTACGATAACATCTTCAGCTGCATCATCACTTATCATCAGGTGAGATCGCAGTCAAGTACAGTTAGTACTTGACTGCGACTGTATAGAGTAAAGAAAAAATTTAGGCGTTAAGGAACATTCGGCGGACTCTATTGTGAGTGACCCCAGGTTGGCAATTACTCTTAGTGCAAGACGGATGAATATAGGACAATACGAAGCGGTGCATGAGGTGTGATATGACTGCTACTGCTGATGTGTGTCTTTAAGATTTTCCTGGTAGATTTACTACCAGTAATTGCTGGCGCCCGTCATGTCACAGGCGCACGTGCCTATCTTAAAAAAGCTTATCTCGTCGAACCTTAAAAGGGACATTAGAGTACGTGACTCAGGCCAGCTAAAAGATCACTTGCCAGTATGCAAAACATACTGTTAAGACGTTTTCCTCAATGGTTTTGATGAATAGGAAACTTTTTCATCGATGACTTAAGCTCAAGGCATAGAGGAACGGCATCTGCTGGGTGGATTAGGCCTTCTGAAATTGTTTGCCAAACACCATCAATTTTCGCTTAATGAAGACAGCGACTCTTTGCGGTTCTCTTGCTGTTGTCCGTCCACCTGGCCTACCACTGCCGTTCCCGGTGCGTATTTTGGTGTCGTCTGCACCTGTCGTCAACCTACCATGCAGCTAGTCCCTTGCTAGTTGATACTCGAACTTTACGAATTAATTAATTCTTTTGTGGATATTCTCTTTTCTGATTCGCGCAAAGATGCTTCGAGCATAGATACCTCTTTCCATCGCTCACATTGCGATTATCTCCTCTGACTCTCTCTCGGTTATTCTTTAAACTTTTAGAACTGAACTTCAAACCCCACTTTTATTAAAAGTTACTTTAATAAATTTGTTGTTATAGCGGCATCAGAAATCTGTGAAAATTTCAGTTGCCTAACAATCACGGTTCAAGCGATAGGAACAGCCTGGTGACAGACGGACGGATAGGACGGACGGCGAAGTCTCAGTAATAGCAACGAATATAATAGGGTCCCGTTTTATCCTTTGGGTACGGAACCCTAAAAATCAATAAAATCGATTAAGCCGTTTCGGAGGTGTTACCGTATGAGTCACAATAATGTTCCTACTGTACCTAAAGGAGATGGTCACAGTTAAAATAATCTGTTAAACGAAATGAAGTCGATGAGGGAACACTCTACAGCACTTCAAATTTAATTTTCCTGTTATATCATCGAAACCTTTACTGATCACTATATCTAACATCATTCATTTTCCTTCTTCTATATGTTTCCCATATAGTAGGTATTTCCCTGTACATTACCCATGCCCACACCCAGGCACATAGTTATGTTTCAACTTTCAAGCACGTCATTTACTTAAAAGTCCTATTGAAGAGATTTTCACTAAAAAAGCTACAAATTCTATCAAATCACGTTAAATTAAAAAAAAAATCGGTACGTCTGAAAATACGAATGAGAATGATCCCTAAATAATATTTACATATATGGCAAAACAAGGTTTGCCGGGTCAGCTAGTCACACATATAAGTCTATTTACTCACATAGTATCTCTATGATTTACTTTTATACAAGTATGTTATAAGTTTACTCTTATAACCCGTTGTTTTGGGTTACAGATTGGCAAAAATGATGCTGCATAAAAATTTGTTTTTCTGCACAGTTTTTCCTTATTGATTCAGTAATTAGCAAATTACATGAGTGCGTAATAATTTACCGTTAGCCTTCGGTCAAGGCATAGTAATATTAATAATGTATTCGATTGTTTAGGACTTAGGTAAATATTATGTGGTTGCTGGTATATGTAACGTTCATGGGAGTCTGTTTACGGTTTCATACAATGTTGGTGATAACAATTGTAGTTCTATAACAAACAACACTGAACAATGAAATCAATATGTTTAATGAACTTGGATATTTAATTATGAAAACAATAACAAACGATAGTGATACATATTTATATTTATCCATGGATTATTATCTATTTCAATAATTTACATTATCACTAATAATGTGCACTTTTCTTCGTCGGATCAATACCTTATCTATAAGTTGCTTACCATCTTTAGATTATACTTAGTTGATTTAAATATTGTCAATTGAATTGAGAGTTTTGCGACTGATACCTAATTTGTGACTGTGATTTTGGATGCTTAAGAAGTGTTCTTACGCTGGCATTGTACTGTTATTATATAAATTGCAATGAATTCCAAGGCACAAATTAGTATCTTAGACATATTTATATCTCCGAAGATCTTCGTTGTAACCTCAGCAAATTGGTACCTATCAACTAGACGCCAAGTACTATCGAAATTGGTCAAGATTATGAGGGGTTGGGATTTGGGATGTATTCACCGTATAGAAGATCGTGATTCATGAAGTTTTACAGATTATAAGTAGGTACATAGATCACAAAATTTTAAAGATTAGATACCTAGTTAGAAGAAAGTAAGTAGATCACAATGTTGTAAGCATAGCAAAGATTTGTAATTTCTACGAATCAGTAAGATCAGTGACGTACCTAATTAATGTGTGTCCGAAAATATTGCCTTCTTTTAATTCTTAGCCAAAGCCAGTTGTTCATTTAGTTTATCAAACTTTAACAACAATTCGAGATTAAAATGCATCAAGTACAGGTACATGGACAGGTGAGAGACCTACTTTCAATAATAATACGTGTCACAAAACTGAAACCGTAATGAAATTAGAGCCGGCGCCAAGAGTGTTTACGTTTATTTGTTTTACCTAACACTGCCATTGTCTCCGCTAGAGTGTGCTTAGTTACCTGCGTATCTACAACGTACACGATTAAATTGTGACATCAAAACGTATGTCGTATCACCGATAACATTGTTGTTTGCCGTGAACAATCGCAGACCACACCAACACCAGGCAACGTGGATACGAACAGCGCACGGTTCGTACTTCGTGAGTCGTGACGCCAGTGCGCACACACGCGCAAGTCTCCCCTGAGGCTATAAATGCGCACCGCGCACCGCGGCCCCGCACTCTGCAATCAGCGATCGTTGAGAGCACACGTTAACCCAAACCTTAAAAAACCTTATCAATTATGGTCGTGAAACTATCCCACGCTGCGTTTCGCGCGGACGTTTTCCCGACGCTGCAGAAATGCGGACGCGGGCGACAACTGGACTGCGGCGAGAAGCGGCAGAAGCTGGCTGCTTTACCGGCGTTGGTGGAAGACGACTCCGAAGTCGAGGCCTTCGAACCGGAGAGGTCTTACATCTTGCACACTGAAGGATTACTGAGAAGGCAGAAGTCAGTGTCTCCGCAACGGAGAGAGAAGATGCGGCGGCAATTGGCGCTGCCGTCGTTATCGGAGGATGAAGAGCCTTGAGCCTCGAGCAGAAGAAATTGGGAATGGAGTTCTGACGCTGTGAAACAGCTGGCCCTGTTTTCAAGCTCTGCGAGAGTTCCGATGGATCTCGCGCCAAATCACGTCTACCGCAAGAAAGTGAATGTTAGAGCGGAACAATTTGGAAGTAATCGTTTCTGTGGCGGTTCGAAGTGCTTCTGTGCGGTAACGACAAGAAAATGTCAAAACCATAAACTGTGAAACGAGTGAAACCAATGTTGTAATTTGTAATAACAAAGCGTTTTACTACCGTTATGTATGTACGTGTAATGATTAATGTTAAATGTAAGGGCATCATGATAATAAATGTTGTGTTTTGTAATGTACACCTCTGTATTTTCTTTTCGAATTCACAAAACCTGATTTCTGAGTAAGTAATAACTTATCTTTGCTTTAAATAACTAAAGAAGACAAGACTCCAATATGGTATTGCTATAATTCAAATATTCTTAAAATTGTGCATTTCCGTAAATTTATTAAGTAATTAATTAATTATTAAAAATTCTAATCAAATTCTTATAAGAATTAAATATTCTGATTAGGTAGAGTCACTGAAGAGCAATTAAAAGACATCTAAAGATAGATAGCATTTGATTTACTGGTCAAATTGTCTAGATTGCTGTAGTAACAATAAGTAGGTACCTTAGGTATTAATGAAACATGATCTAAATAATTAGAACAATAAAAAGTAAGTACTCTGTCATTAGAACATACGAGTAAATAACAAATCTTCTCAAGGCGGGGACCCTACCGTGTCCCTAGATTAGAAGTTATCAAGGAAATTCCACAGTCACATTTAATGACAATATAATCTAAACAACATTGGATCACAACATCATTAAAGACCAATTTGATACTGAAATCTTTAAATTTAACCTTCGACCCATTACTGTTATCTTCAATCGTAATAGGTCCTTACACCTAGGTAATACAGTAGGTATACAATCAAGAAACTATAGCCTCATCAGTGGTAGTACTATCCTTGCTCATCGGTAATACCGTGTTTATTCAAGTACCTAGGTAATTATAGTATGACATGACATAGCAAAGTAAATTGTGAATTAATAACTCTACCCTGTCTTACTGTTGATCTTGACCTAAATACTTGTCACCAATGCAAGATTATCTTTACGATTATTTTGTTTACTGTAGTTACATCATTTTAAATGCCACTTTATTTAAAAGTTGAAAATTTATATAATTTATGTCTATGCTCATCGTAATTACACCTATACCACTTTATTTGATGAAAACATCATGGCATTTGGCAATATTAACAGATTTATTGGATTTGAATTCTGGAAATCATAACAGAATTTAGTTGGTTACATATCTGGTTTACGTACATAAATCATATTCTGCAAGCCAAGTAAGATTTACTTTTTCTTTTAGGTGTAACTTTTACGTAGAGGCTAACTTTGGTTTAAAAAGATTAATTATTTATGAATGTGCGTTCAAAAATAAATGATAATAATGAATATAAATTAAATTTTCATCAATTTCTGAAGTTGCATGCAAGATCGGAAATACCTAGGTTTGTATGATAAACACATGTTGAAGTAGGTCATTGCACAATTCTCAAGAATCGTTCCATTTCAATCTATCGAGAATCTAAATTGTACCAATTAAGTTCTGGTTCAAACAAGATCAGTTCCGAACTCTAATTAGGATTTTTTGTTAATTTATCTGTTAAAAGTATTTCCTCCGTACTGAATTAATTGACTTGCAATATACATCAAATGTTATCGAATAAGACGTTACTCGTTAAGCAATACATTTGACCGATGCTACTGCTAGATACTTGCAATGAATCAAATTACAATAATTAGCACCTATGCCACCTTCAAAATAAATCTTACGTGTGTTTAAGTAACACAATTTGTTATCGTAGTGGACAAAGATGCTGAGTTAGCGTTGCAATCTTAAATTGCTGACCTCTTTATTATTCATTTCTTTAAACCTCCATCTATATTTAGATAGCCAAAATACATATAAACAACTGCTGAATAATAACGTCAATATAATTCTATTAACGTATGTTTGATTTACTTATGGATAAATGTTATTACAATGTACTTAAATGAATTTTTAAATGAAACTAATATTTGACTTTATAAATTTACAATTATTGACATTCTTAAATACTAATTTTTTGACTTTATAAATTATCTATCTACAATTATTGACATTCTGAATTACTAATTTCTTGACTTTATGAATTATGTATTTACAATTATTGCCATTCTGAATTATAATTGACAATATTATGAAAAATGATAGTTACAAAAATGATAATATCAAACTACTGACTTTATTTACATTTTCTTCTTATATTCATACGCCATAAGGCAGAATGTACAAGGATATTGATTGTTATTGTGACCACCTAATGTACCTACATTCTTATGAATAAATGACATTTTTTTTATTATTATTTTTTTAAATTAAAAAGTTATCGGGGTTTAAAATTCTATCATGCTGTCTAGTGCTAAGCATTCACGATAAATTATGAAAGTCTTCTACTAAATAAATGGATCATGTTTTAGGACTCTGACGAAGATGATAAATATGTTGATAGGATAGGTTAAAAAATCTTACAAAATAAGTGTATTTTCTGATATAGAAACATGCTAACCTTGAAGAGTGAACTTTAGAGAGTTAGACCGAATCTTTTGTAGGCGGTATACAATTACTTTAAACATTCACTAGGACATTTATTTGGTCTCCGTTTTATTTTTAAAGATCTTCACAATGAATAATTTGAAAATACTAATCTCTAACCTTTGCCACAGTATAATGTATTTTTAATATATTTTGAATCGTCATAGCATTACCATTTACATAATGGCTCACTACAGATGTCTCAATACCTAGAACATTTTTTTGTCCTAAAACAATGTTTTTCGTATACATAACATTACCTACTAACGTTTTGGCCATGAGTTCTAGCAAAAACCATAACGCGAGATTTCTATAAGGCGTAGAAGCCTTGACGTTAGTAAAAACATAGGATTGCTGTTGTTTACAAATCATCACGCGCTGCTCAAGTAATTAACGAGGTTTTTAGATAGTTTTACGTTGTATGAGTTTTTATCTGCAATGTTTTTAGATAACTGTATAATTAACTGCCTATCAACGGTAAGCAATACGGTGTTAAATGTCTTGGTTTTGAATTCACATACGGAAATAATTTAGTAACGGAGTTATATTTCAATTGGTATCTTAGTGTCTCTACATTACATATTTTTCCTATTAATAATTTTCAAATTATTGTTTGTTATTCAATGCTCAAAGTCGGATATTTATATATATAGGACGTTGTTTTCCCTGATTTTGTTTTCGCTACCGTTGTTATAAACACGATTGAAATGAAGGAAAATAACAACGTAATTGATGTGCCTGGGAATTTTTCGATTCTCAAGCACGCACTTTTAAGGCAATTATTAATTAGTTGAGGCATTTAAGAAATGAATGCAATACCTAATGATCAGCAGCTATATTCATATCTATTCCATTTCTTAGATTGCTTTTGGTAGGTATGTTTATGGAACGAAAATAAAAAATGTGTAGGAATGATATAGGTAACCGCTCACAAAAATATTTCGGGGCGGGAGTCGAACCTGCGACATCTTACTCTAATCCAAACATGCGCCACTATGCCAGGGAGGTCGTCAAAAATCAAAATACAGAGGATGCAGATATGTACCTAACTACTAAAAACAAATAAGGACGTACAACAATGATTTCTGCGAGTCATCCGTCGATACAATAAAGTTAAACACAGTAGGTAAGGGTTGCCAGATCGTCAAACCTAATAGCTGGACAGACCAGTCAGTTTGGCCGGAAAGGATAAAAGGGCCGGCATCCTATATTACTAAGGATTTTGTGTCACAGTATTAATAAGTACGACAAAAAAAATCTTTCCGGAAATTTGAGAAAACTAGAAAATGTATACATTTCCTGGCTTGTTTAGGAAATGTGTGAAAGGAGAATTTTAACATCAAGTAATAAACACATTTCCTAGGAAATCTATACAAATCCTAAATGGCATTAGGAAATGTGTAAAACACGACAGCATGGGAGTGCAGTGTCCAAATCAGATCTATGAAAGCTCTAAAATATAGACCAATTCGGATCGGTGATGTGGCCTGCGCTGCGTTAAGTGCAGCTCCTTCGCTCTTACGTAGCAAAGATTGCACCTATCCGAGCCGAAGTGGCGAGGCTTGTCGCCGAAGGCAACCAGCATGCCGAGGCTGCGGAGGTGGGTCAGCTCTAAAGTAGCGACCATTTCGGATCTGCCACGTCTACGGGATCCTTCGCCCTTGCATAGCACTCCCTCCGCGCCTCTGGCTTAAAAAATCAGTCTAGGGGTAGGACAAACAAGACTGCATGGTGCCGGTGTCAGGCAGTTCGGTTCTATGACTATTTCGACCTAAGTCAATCCTATTCGATTTTGTAACAAAAGCTGGACATCTCAGACACTGCTTGTTTTGGCCGGACGTGCAATCAAAAAGTCTATGTCCTGCTTTATCCGAACGCCTGGTTGCTAAAAACCGAATGCTAAGCACAGTGCACATTGGTTCCAAGTGTCTGTAGTTGGTTACTAATTGCATCATCGCTGATGATTTCACGCGGATCCCGGCCGACTACTAAACATGCAACGGAATTAGGACACGCCTGATAGGCACATGTCCTTACATTGTCTGAGCATTCATACGCATAACTATTAATAAATAATAATATCTTTGCTTCGCTATAATTAAATCGCTTCAGTAGTTGTGGCGTGATAGAGTAACAAACTTTTAAACGTTTAAAAAACTTAAACTAACACACTAAGTGAGTTTAGCTGAATGAGTTTGTTTAACTTCAAGAGAAGAGTGAATAGGCATTTTCTAGGCAAGCGCGCTCCATTTTAGATTTCATCATTTCTGTCCATCAGATGATTGGAGTCTAGCGCAAGCATATCCAAAGTAAAAAAAAAAAAAATTAAATTCTGATAACATTATTTTTAATGCCATACAAGATTCTTCATAATATCATGCTTTGGATCAGGGAAGGATGGTGGATGGCATTATACGAAACACTGCAGATCAGAAGAGCAGAATTTTTACCTAATGAGTGCGTCCCACGGCTTTATTATATGACTAACTACAGTATGCTCTTCATCAGTTGCAGTTCTCACTTCTTAGGTATCATTCCATGTCTTCTTCATTACCGGTAATGAAGAAGACATGGAATGATACCGGTTAGAATAATTGACCCTAGGGTTGGTACGAGAACCTATCCAGACGGTCTCCGTAAGAGTCCTAACACCAGCTAACAAAGAATGCAACAAAAAATTATTTATGTGAGTTACAATATATAATTCTTAATATACATAAATCTCGTGTCACAATCTTAATATATATAAATCTCGTGTCACAATGTTTGTCCTCAATGGACTCCTAAACCACTTAACCGATTTTAATAAAATTCGCACACAGGGTGCAGTTTGCTCTAACTTAAAAGATAGGATAGCTTAAATCTCAATTTATCTATTTTTTTATATCCTTAAGGGCAAAACAACGTTTGCCAGGTCAGCTAGTATTATTATAAAAAAGAACAAACATTGCAAATTCAATGAATAAGTATAAATAATAATGACTACATTTATATAGCTGCAGGACTAGAGACTATAGAGCAAGTTTTTCTGTGGGAATACACATTGCACACGCATAGGCTTTTAGTTTTGCTGTTGGCTGTGGCAGATGGGTCATTACGATGTGTTTTGTTCCCACCATTGCGTCGTGGTACCGTTATAGCTATTGTAAATTAGGAACAAGTTTGTTTATTTGCGGACAAAACTGAGAATAGCAATTTGCTTGCACATTAATTAATTATTTATTTGTCTATTCTAATCTTAATATATATAAATCTCGTGTCACAATGTTTGTCCTCAATGGACTCCTAAACCACTTAACCGATTATAATAAAATTCGCACACCATGTGCAGTTCAATCCAACTTGAGAGATAGGATAGTTTAAATCTCAATTTATCTATTTTTTATTACCCCTAAGGGCAAAACAACGTTTGCCAGGTCAGCTAGTCTTAATATATATAAATCTCGTGTCACAATGTTTGTCCTCAATGGACTCCTAAACTACTGAACCGATTTAGTTCAAACTTCGTGAATATCTGTCATTTGGTCCAACTTAAAAGATAGAACAGTTTTTATCCCACGTGGACGAAGTCGCGGGCATCAGTTAGTATAATATATAAATCTCGTGTCACAATGTTTGTCCTCAATGGACTCCTAAACCCCGATTATAATAAAATTATAATTAAATTCCGATTATAATAAAATTCGCACACCATGTGCAGTTCGATCCAACTTGAGAGATAGGATAGTTTAAATCTCAATTCAACTATTTTTTAAATCCCCAAGGGCAAAACAACGTTTGCCAGGTCAGCTAGTTATACATCAATTTTTCGTAAACGATGACATTTTAAACCTTTGGACAATAATGTTGTCATCCCTATTAATTTTTCAAATAAAATAGGTATACTTTGGGTATTTATGGACACAATTATTTACAAAGGAAATATTATTGGTTTTAAAGAAAAAGGAACAAATCATATAAAAAATTCCTGTTTTCAATATTGATGCCCAGTTACCTACAAAATTTTAATAATAAATTGAACAGACGATATAAAAAAAGATTTTGTTGCCTCGTACATAAATGACATAGTTTAATACGATACAGGTAGGAATTTACAATTGATAGTGCAGACTCTAGAAAGGATCTAGACTTCTAGAAAAATGTCAATCCAAGGTTTCGCATTAAAACAATGCCATATGCCGATCTAAACGAACAGACATTGTAGAATGCAAAGTGTAGTCTTGTTGTTTGTTGTGACGGATACTCGGATGGAGTTCAACTGGTCGTGAGTTCAAATTCTGATTAAGCTGCTACCTCTGGGGTTTTATTACGGTTAATTATATTAGAAGAAGAAGAAACACTTTATTGCATACAAACACAAAACATAGAAAAAGAAACACAGAACAAAGAAAAAAGATAAGAGTGATGGTATGCAAAGGCGGCCTTATCGCTGCGAGCGATCTCTGCCAGGCAACCTTTTTTGGCAAAGGGAAATTAAGAGATTATTAGATATAACTCTCTTCTCAGAGTGGAGGTTAACGATAGACCCAACACTCTAGTCGAATTCGATTTTGAACCAAAAATGTGGACTCTACAAACCGGTAATCTCAAAAGCAAGGTCTATGTACTTTGATAATTTTTCCTTCTCCGCTTTCACGGCATTTTCAAGAATGATGCCACCATTCCTTGTGAACAATTATTGCATTGCGCGCCAATCGGTCGACTTCCACTATATCAATTATATTAGCAGCAAAAGGTTATAAAATCTGTGAGTTGAAATTAACCGATCCTAGTGACTAGTCCCATGTACTGCTATATCCTATATCCCATGTACTGCTTCTTCAGTACCGACGACTTCTCCGTGCTGGAGATTCGAGTGAGAGGTTGCAGGTCCGATTGCCGCCACGTGCTTGTTTAGAATTTCATAATTCCTAAATTGGTTCAGGTCGGGTGGCTTTGGCCGCGGCCAATTGCCCTACGAGCAAAGACGTACCGCCACTCGATTTAGCGTTCTAGCGCTATGCAGCGTAGAAACCGTCAGGGATGAGTTTCTTAACCTTTCCAAATTATTACTGGTTAGTGCGATAACTTTTTCGGCTGCATCATCACATAAGGAGAGATCGCGGTGAATTAGGTACATTCTAATTTGTTGAGGATAAAAAACTGACACAGGGTTATTTTTGTCTTTATCTGTCTGGAGGGATTCAATAAGTTCGCACTTCACAGACGTCGTTTGACCTCGCCATTTGAGGAATCCGTATTGGGGTCGGAATAGGCATCACTTCACTGCCAGACTTGCTCCTAGACGTGGCGCCGGCCTGTCTGTCTCCCGATTCGGTTTAATACGCTTTTTAGAGACGAAACTGTTATAATATCTTGACGACGCTGTCGCCCTGGCGACGTGTCTATAGGTAAAGATTCTACGAGGAAGATTCTAGAGATACTAAATTCAAGTCTATACGTATTTAAAATACATACCGTTAAAAAACCTTTGAAGGATTTCTTGATGACAGGGATTTTAGAAATGGTAGGAAATGGGCACAAGGTATCATAAAATTCGTAAAATACTTATCATCGTGATCATGTAAATTTTCACCCTCATAATATTATTATGTAAGATTTTCTAAAGAGCATATTGTGTGCTGAATTTCTTGCTAACGTCCTTCTCCATGCCAACCTACATTCCGAACTTGGCGGTACGGTAGAGTTTTGAGTTTTGACTCTTCTTAATAGCCAGTAGTTAGCCTGTGTGTGAAAAATAAGATTTTATTTATATCATTTTTGTCTAGATATCTAATATACTCGTAGTATGAGGTATGTACATATTTGCTGCCTTAAAGTGAAAACTAAGCTCACACAAGTGACCAGTCTCCGTTGAGAGAGGCCGTCGTAAGTTCCGACTGAAATGCGGTCATATTTAAGAAATACTCGTATCTTCCAGACTCGGTGCCAGTCTGTCTGCGCCCCGTTCGTCGTAAAACACGTTAAACAATGTCACGACAGTTTGTGGGACGCGGGAGATTCATGTCAAACTGTTATTAAAAGTTTTATAGGACGAAGTTGTGTTCTTGTAGTAGTTTTTATAGATGTAAACTCCGAAATAGGTACGCGTCAAATATTTTTACAAACCTAATACTTAGGTAGATATATTTATAAGGTCGATGTGCTTATTAGCTCTATGTATATTGTATAAGCTCGATGTAAAATTTTTAAAAATGCAAAAGTAAAGTGTAAAAAATATATTAATCCGCTAGAGTTCCAAAGTTCCAACACGCACTGCACTGAAAAGAGCCCGATAACGAACTCAGCCGGGTGTACTGAATTGTTTATTACTGTGGCACAACCAGGTTTACTACCAATGGTGTATTACCACCATAGTTATCACTGTTATGTTAGGTATGTACCTCCTTCATTTAGATACCTAATAAATTCATATTGGATGGAGTGGGAATACGAAATAAACAAGGGGTCATTGTATCGACGCGCATTCGTGATTACTGATTACGATTAGTGTCAAAGGGAGGTGGTTCACCTCCGCTCGGTACAAAAATACCTATAATAGCTCTAGAGTTTTCTGGACCATATCGTGGTTATGTGTACCTACGTTTAAACAAAGACTATAACTTCTACCTATTGTTTTACTTAATTTCATTTCAAAATTTTCCAACCACGCTTGTTGACTACGTACTTTTGAAGTATCTAGTTCTCTGACCTTTCCATGCCTTGGAATCACATTATTTTTCACATTACTTTTGCAACGATTTATCAAGGTTCCGAATCAAAACAAAATGTATGGTAGGTACATAATGGGTAACAATGGAAAGTAATGGGTAAAAATGCAATCTGTTTATCACAGTCGATTAAGTCAATAACTATTGAAGCTATCTACATGTTTATTTCGAACACTAATAATTGTTACTAGAGGTCGACGTTACGTCACGTTGGTGGACATCCTCATTACGTAATATTGAAAGGATCGGAGGAGCTTGGATCATTCCTTGTGCGACACCCGTTTCGGTTTGGTACGTCTCTCACTCTACTGCGCCAGTAGCTCCAGATACTGAGAAACGGTCAGAGCAGGAAACCCCGACTCTGAACGTTCGCAACCTTTTAAGTTAGTTCCAGCCTTGGCTTTAAGCTAGTGAAGTATTAAGCAAAACACTAACTTTTACTTTATCACTTATTGATGTCCACGCACGGTCCTCCACCTTCCTCATCCATCCGCTACCAGCGACCTTTTTCTGATCATTGGTCCAGCGGGCAGGAATTGTCCTACGTTGCGCTACTTACACGGTCTCTACTCCGGAACGCGTCTGACCCAACAGTCATCGATTCTGCGACAAATATGACTCGCCCACTGCCACTTAAGCTTTCGAATGCGTTTGGCTGTTAGTTCATTTGATCATCCTTCTGATGTCCTTGTTGTGGATTTTAACCCTCAGAGAATCATCCAGCGTAGCTCCATAACACGCTGAGCCTGAAAGAATGTGTGGACTAGGCCTTCTTTGACTATCCACGTTCCTGCTTCGGCCGTAATTGTGTCATGGCCAGTAAGATACAGCCATCTTGTGTCATTAGACGCCGAATACTTTTGACTTTTGTCTTTAGATGTGGAAGACTGTATAAAAATAATATTGTGACTGAATTTTGCATATTATGATAGTAGGTACTAATAACGATCATATTGTATTGAAGGTGAATCAGCAGACGACTGAAAGTGACCGTCGATTTAGCGGCACGTGGCAATTCGGGGCAATTCCACGAGGCAAGTGCACATGAGACGTCCATTAACTTCGGACTCGTGGGAGCGGCCACGTGCTGCTCTCACGTGTAGTTAATTAACTAACCAAATTATATCCCTGTGCGGTGTAATAAATATTGAACATTTTGCTTATATCTCTGACTTGCGGTGGATTGAATTTAGTTCTTATAAAGTCCTCTTTCTTCTTTAGGCAGCTTAAATCTGGTCTACTCATTTACATCATTCAACCATTTGCGTCTTATGCGTTAGTCTTACCAGAAATTTTTCCTTCCAGTTTCAGTCGTGTGAGGACAAATTGGTTTCCTCTTTATACTCTACTCTACTTTTTGCGCATAATGGTTAACAAAGTTCTCAACGTTTTCATTAGATGTGAAACTGTGCCATGCGATTATAATGGTGAACATTTTGCATAAGATCGCTTGGGTGGTCACTTGCAGGCTCCCGATAATCCCGAAGGATACGCTACCACCTACAAATGTAAGCATAAAGGATATGAATGTTTTAAAATAAAATTGAAGAAGGACAGTATGAGAAAATGGTTTGGTTCAAATGTCGTTAACATGTTGCAAGAAAATATTGGCCCATGTAACCTACGTTACAAAGATAACGTATTTAATTCTTTAATGGCGCGACGACGTAGTAAGCTCCTTGCCCTTTTAAGCCCTGATACACCTCGATAGCAACGCGTATTGTAAGAGGTCAAGGCCCGAAAACGGCTATACCTAAAGCCAACAGAGTTTAATATGCATGCCACACGCACGCTAGAACAAATAATTGAGTACTGAAATAACCTACGTCATTCATACAAACAGTCCTGCCGTGCTATTCTACAAAATGTCCATCTCTGAAACATCTGCCAGACAGCTGCCAAGCCGAAAATGGCATGCAAAATTGTACTCTATTACAACTGACAAATTCATAGATGCAGAGATGCACGCTCGTCGCTGTTTTGCAGAATAGCACGGCTGAATCTAGGTGCCCCTCTCTTCAGCTTTCTTTCCTGTCCTATCCTATGTGGCACCTTTTAATAATTAGAAAGAAAATAAAAAACTACCGCCCGGGGCAAATCTAAATCCGGGGAGAAATTACATACTAATCAACGTGCTAGCAACTTGCTTTGGTGGCAATCATAGAGAAGCTTTGATAGTAACGAATTGTATCATACATACAGAGTTCAAAAGGTTGTAAGCAAGTTCTAGCAGAAAAAATGTAAACATTCTACTTAGAGCTTATACGTCGAAATTAATGACACTAACTGTGCGTCATACAAATAAAATATTGTTATCCTTATCTTTACAAATAATTGTTACTGCGCATCAGCCATCAACGTAGGCAAGCCGCTTGTCCTTATAAGAGCCGATAACAACGTAAGTACGTAACTACATAATAAGCATGTGATATGTACTTAAAAGGTGTTGTATCGATTTCTAGGTCGACGCACGGGTTTCCTACTGTCTGAGTACGACTCTGTCACGAATTGAGATTGGAGAATGGAGATAACAGTCTGTACCTGAGCGGTAGAGTTCAATTAGTCCAGGTTATAATCGATGTCGTTGCTATATTAGCTTTTGAACTCTCGCTTAATCAGTGCAGTTTCGCAAGGATCCGTCCTTGGTCTTCTATTATTCAAAGATTCAAATCATTTATTCGCAATGTATACATAGAGATAACAGTCTGTACCTAAATGGTAAAGCTCAATTTGTCCAGGTAATAAGTGATGTCGTTGCTGTATTAGCTTCTGTTCCGCAAGGGTCCGTTATTGGTCTTCTATTATTCGCAATGTATACTGCCGATACAATTACTAAACGCATCAAGCAATCATTACATTTACCATGATGATACTTATCTGACGTCAAATAGGCGGAATAATGAAGTCCATAAGGAGTCCATTTTCGTATGGAACCCTAAAAAGAGTCATTCGAATAAGAAGAAGTGTAAAAAGAACTTCCTAGGTTTCAACTATCTTCAGTTGTTGCTTCCTGAACTGAAAGAATTTTGGCGGTTCTTTGACCGCAAGTCTTGATAGGTAGGTATTGATTATTGTTATATTATTCTCTTGCGACCTCAGTAAGGCCATGTGAAATTTTAAATTAATTATACCTATGCTTGAGTATTAATTAAGTATTGAAATAAAATTCTCATGACTTTCAACTTCTTTGCAGAGGCCATTTTTGATTTTAAAGTTAATGACCTTATTATAATATGTACGTGTAGCTGGCCAATTTATTGGATAGGCTTCATCACATATAAAACTTAGTTATGATGTATGATAATTACCTAAGTGACACTACCTTGTAACTATGTGTTTCTTATTAGTAATTTCATATCTAGCTTATGCACCCTGAGTAAGTCTAGGTATATCATTAGATGAAGATTTATCATGCTTATACAAGAGTCTACGTATTTAAAGATTCGTAATGGTTAACGACCTCCCTACCAGCAAATCTCGTATCTACGTATCGCAGAGCTATTTAGCCTTCCGGCGCGATGATGTGTAGCACTCGTTAGGCGGTTATATTAACCCCTTCCAAGTTAGTGCATCTTCACTTACCATCAGTTGAGATTGTAACTTGGGAACCTTGTATTGAGTAACATAAAATTCTAATTAGGTAAATATGTTTTGCTTCGGGGCATTAGGCTGACGAAAATAATACGTTGTAATAAAGTATAAAAAGACATATTATAACCTGTATTAAAAAAAAAAAAACAAAACACGCATTAAAAAAATCGAATCTAAATATTAACCAACGATAACACACTGTACACAGCGATAAAACATAAGTACTTACCCATTATAAAAATAAAATAATGATTAACAGCTAATCCGTTAAATAAAGCTCGCGCCAATACTTTATCAGGGATTTCCGGATAGAACCCACCTACCTAAACAAATATACTACTGTATAACATAAAGGTAAAAATCACAATTGTAAAACCCAATAATCGTGCGAAACGACAGGGTTTACATAATGTCTTTGTAGTTAAATTAAGTTGGTATAAACGTCGCATTATAAACTAGGTATTTCTAGTCAATGATCCTGCGAACGACTTCTAAGAACTTCAAGGCCGCAGTCAGCAGTCACTGCCGATCAAATACCCCGATAAGGTAAGTTTCCACTGAGGCGACCTACGAAACGGAGAGGAGACTTTATGGGATACTTTTGTTGTATCGAATGTTGTATTACGGGCCGGGGCCGGGTATCATGTCAATTGCTTAGTAATTTTATAGCGCCATCTCTAAAAATGTGTAAATTGCCTTTTTGTATTAAAAAATTTACTGTCACCACGAATAAACTGTTGCGTCAAGAGACGGCACTATTTACTTCCATCTAAATGTGTTTAGGTACTAAAAGTTTCACTTGTATAATGCATAGCAGTTTCATAAAACCACATTTAGGTCACTGTCACTAACAATAATAATATAAACATAATTAAGTACTCGTAATACATGAAAGCGCTTGACGGAAGCTTCATGTTTGTGTTTTTTGGAGTTGAAACCCTTAGGTCCGGGGCCTCGTTCCCTTTTCGATAAAAGTTTAAATAACATTTTTGAAATTCAGCGTTCCCGTGAAAAATCAACTCAAATTATTTATTTCATATAGGCCTAACTTACTTACGATATTATGAAAAGTCATTAAAATATCATTACACTTGTTTATTTTGCGAGATGTCTACGAGGGTTTTAACGCGCCCTGAACTGAGAAGAAGCCCACAACAAACTCAGCCGGGTTCGATGTTGTGTAATCGATAGAGTTATCTGCAGATATCATGCAGTGAGATTTCTATTTAAATCAAACGCATAATATCTGCATTAGAGAAACGTACCTTAACACAATAAACGGTTTAAGGAACCGATTGTACTTAGTCGTTGCGGGAAACACGTCGGAGCTAGAAACACGAACAGTAAAGGTATTACGAGTAAAAATGCGTTGAAAGGTAATTAGTATCAGATCCGTGATAAGAATTTACTAGTAATGATAACAACCTGTCTAAAATTTACAACAGTTTAATTGTCGTTATACAATATCAAGGATGTTGGATATAGCTAGGTTGACTACCTTTTGCATATTATTATATCCGTGTTTGGTTTGGTAAGTTTATAAATAAATCTTCAAACTTGTTGCTTTTTAGGGTTCCGTGCCGGAACCAAAAGGTAAAATACTTACTCTATTACTTGGACTTCGCCGTCCGTCCATCCGTATATTCGTCCGTATGTCTCACACGATTATTTCAGTAACTAAGTATTTAAGCTAGCGGCCTGAAATTTGAAATAGTTGTAATATGGAACAGAAACGTGGACACTTACAGAACTTAGGCCTTGTCAAAAGTTTAGTTCAAAGTCGCTCAGCGTGCTATGGAGAGGGCTATGCTGGGTGTTTTTCTGAGGGATAAAATCCGCAACGAAGACATCCGAAGGAGAACCAAAGTAACCGACATAACCCAGCGGATTAGCAAGCTGAAGTGGCAGTGAGCCACATCTGTCGCAGAACGACGACCTCCTGCCCGCTGGACCGACGGCCTGAACAAGGTCGCTGGTAGCGGGTGGATGAGGAAGGCGGAGGACCGAGTGTGGTGGCGCGCTCTCGGAAAGGCCTATATGTCCGTCCAGCAGTGGACGTCCATAGACTGATTAAGTAAGCTAAGTTAATAGTAAAGTAACCCGACGGCATTGCAATCATAACAAGATTATCCAAATTAGTCTGTTGCCTTTGACCCAACATTTTTTTTTAAGACAGATAATGCCTGACGCATACCCCTTCGACAGGGGAAACGAAGGGGTTATGTGGGGCTTGCACCCACTAAAAACTGTCTGTACCTTCAACAAACCTGCTGACGGGAGTACGGGATTCACTATCGTATTCACCGCGCTCCCACCAGGTCTCGACCAGCCACCTCAGCAGCAAGTCCCATCATTGTCGGCAGCCTGGCCGTTGCTGACACCGTCTGAAAGGTCGAGTATACGGCGCTGCTGTGCCCAGGCGGGACACTCCTCCAGTGTGTTGACTGAAAATGTCATAACAGTAAAAATCGAGTGTGACGGACGGACGGAACGGACGGAGAACGTCTCACCATAAGGGTACGTCTCACCATAAGGGTTCCATTTTTACCATTTTGGTATGGAACCCTAAAAATCACCTTGTCGGGATATTCTTTAACAGTGAGTATTGTAACAGTTTCGCGGCGTCGCAAACAATACTAACAGAATGTAGAAACGAGTTTCGCCAAAGAAATCATGGAGATGTCCTTCCGAGTAACGAGAAATTACCTACCTTGATTGCTAAATGAAGAAAACAAACTTCTAATTGCTGTGATGGAAGTACCTATTGTTTTCTTTCGAAACTTTTTGAAGTTGCGCAAAACATATAAAGCCTTACAAAATATACTTCTGAAAATGTGACGTAAAAAGCTGAAAGCGAAACCACAAAGTTTCCCAATTAAGTTCTACGAGTACGTCAGAGTGAAAATAAAAATCAAAATCTGTGATTTTCACATAGGCCTAGTGAAAAATCCAAACACTACCACCTTAATTTGAAAAAGCTGATTTGCACCAGGAAGAACTGCCAAGAAACTCTGCATTTACTCTTTTCAAAAGATGACATTTTATGTAACAACTTTTCTTAGGGCCGATTTTTCAATCGCCAGATAAACGTAAACTAAAGAATAAATATGACGTTTTATTTATTTTATTACTACCACAATATATATAAAAATGGGAAATGCTTTCCAAAAAACCAACTTCAAATGCCACTACAAAGAGTGAAATAATTTTTATTTAAATTTTAGGTACCTACACCAATTCGAAGTCGGGCAATGTTTCATACAATCCCTAATAGTCCTTCTTACTTACTTGATGTGCGAAGAAATGACGAAGTCATAGACAATCGCCCGACTTCGAATTGGTGTAGGTACCTAAAATTTAAATAAAAATTATTTCACTCTTTGTAGTGGCATTTGAAGTCGGTTTTTTGGAAAGCATTCCCCATTTTTATTTTTTACTTTTTAGTGGAAAACAATAAAATGCACAAGGCGTTGTAAAAATACCCAAATCGCTTGAGGTGTGTTCATAAAATCTGAAGAGATCCCTCAATTTCACCAAGATCCCATCATCAGACCCTGACTTGATGACCTGACATCAAATCAGTATCTGCTAGCAAATGCACCAGTAACTATAAAAAATACCCAACTCGCTTCAAGTATACTAGCAAAATTTGAAGAGTTCCCTCGATGTCACCAAGATCCCATGATCAGATCCTGACCTGATGACCATAGGACAACTTGGAAAATATTACTCTTTCAAATAATACCCAAATTTTTTCAAGTGTCCATATAAAATTTGAAGAGTTCCCTCGATTTCTCCAGGATCCCATCATCAGATCCTGACCTGATTAAAATGGGACCATCTTAAAACAAAACCCTCTTAAACAAAAAAAGAATTTTTCAAATTGGTCCACGCGTCTTCGAGTAATCGGTGAACCTACATAGAAAAAAAAAAAGATTCCGACGAATTGAGAACCTCCTCCTTTTTTGAAGTCGGTTAAAAATTTGCGAAACTGTTACATGACTCACTGTTTACCAATATCCCGACAAGGTGCTTTTTAGGGATCCATACCAAAATGATAAAATGATAAAAATGGAACCCTTATGGTGAGACTTTCTCCGTCCGTCCGTCTGTCACACTTGATTTTTACTGTGATGACATTTTCATTAATGTTGGGTCAAAGACAACTGCTGGTCATAAGACCTTTCCGAGAGCGCGCCACCACTCACGGTCCTACGACTTGTGTAAAAATTATCATTAAAAACATGTAGATGCATTAATGGTGTGTCCGCAAAATTAGTTGCAATAAGCCAACGATGTATTTAATTACACCTACCTCATATTTTCCAATAGCCACTTCTTACCCCGATGGTTGCCTGGAAGAGATCGCTGTGTAGCGATAAGGCCGCCATATTGTACCTACATTTGTTTTTCTGGTTATTTAATTTGTTCTTGCTTTCTTCTTGTAATGGTGTACAATAAAGTATTTTCTATCTATCTATCTAATTAGCCCACTATTACCGAAAAACTAAATATAATTTTTGCGCTCGGATGGTACCCATCCCCTGGAAGAAAAATTCGTTAAAAAAACACCGAATAAGCAAATAGGTCTCTCAGGTCAACAGGTTGGCATACGCCCTATATTAAAACGAGTTTTAAAAAAGTATTTTTACATAAGTAAGTAATAATTAGCCGAGTGTAGGTACTCCACTGCACTCCAAATGCCCCAGATACGCAAATGCAAGGCGGTGCGCTGTTATTAAATAACTACATTTACGTAATACGGCTGGTGCTTTGAGTCCGACCTTGCCGGAACACCTGGTGGCGTTAACAATTAATTTCGGCTACGTACAAACAAATAACAATGCAAGTTTGCATTGCAACTAATAACATCCTAGACGAAGGTCTGAGCCTTCGTATCTATCAAGGTTGATTTTAAATACGTACGGTTTTAGATACCATAGGACTGCAAGACGCCGAGAGTGGTGGCATCCTTAAGCGGTTGACAATTGACATCCAACAAACTCGCACGAAACGTTTATCTTCCACGTTTCTAATACGAACCGCTAAGGTGTCGGTTACAGTTACATTGTCATTAGTGCAATGATTTTAGTCCATCTCGAAAAATGCTCAATGCGCTAAAAGAGGTTCACTTGACAAAAATTCACAAAAAATTAGCAATTGTTTTGCTTACCGAATTTAATAAAAGTAGGTACCTAAATTATCTATCAGTAATCATTAAAACAGTCAAAAAATTCACTAGTTTCGTGAAAAATAATAATTCCTTAATAATAAATAATAATTTTGTATTGGAAAAAAATAATGAAAAAACACATTTTTATCGTTTCAGCGTCACAACTACAATAACATTTAAGTAATTAAAAATTTCTGATAATGTACCTAACTGTAAATGTAAACAAGCACGCTTCGTCTTCGAGTCCGCATTCGGGTCAATATTTCTGAATTTTTCCGAGAACCTGGTGCCGCGTTTATTCATTTTTCTACCATGAGAATGTTAAGGAGTTCCTTAAAAACTATAAAATATATAGTATGCAATAAAAGAACCATGTTATTATTAAAGAAAAAACCATTTAAAGAAAAACAAGCTTTTAGGTTCCTTATTCTTCTTTGTACCAAACCCTGGTTACGATCCAGCGCCAAAGTAGTACAAAGTTTAGTGTATCAAACGAGTCCAATCTCGATGGGGTTGTGTCGTTTAACTATACCGAGTTCCTATATTTCCGGTTCCATCTTCAGATCAATTCGCTACAGTCCGGGTCGGGTCCTCTAGCATGGGGGCCGGGGCAATGTCTCTACGGGGAGAGGATAAAATGTTTTTCACTTCTACAGATTTATCCACAGTCTGAACATGCATGCACCACGGCTGGACATAATATCCTCCGAGGATAACGTCATGAAAAACTATTTTCCCCTTTTGTCACGCTTTAAGCGGTGGAGAAAATAATTTTATCCCTTGTAACGAAACAATGGGTGACAACATTTTACCCCCTGCCCAGTGCCCTTGCCAAAGAAAAATGTTAAAAAAAATATTTTGAGTATCAATGATCATAGCACCTTACCTTGCCAGTTAAACCAGCTACTTGTACTTATTTAACACAACACTTAAGACGAATAATAATTCAAAATTCACAGAATCCCATGTTTTGAATGTGTTCTCTGGAAACCGATTTACGCCATCTAATAACTCTTCCATCTCATAATATAAACATCGGCTTTCAACAAAGACGTATTATTAATCAAAATTGTAGATTGGACGTAAGCGCTCCTGAGAAAATCTATTGTTTCTATCAACATCGAAGCTAAAATGTATAGAAATGATTTTACTTATAATATTTATTAGGATAATGCAGCGAAAGTCTTCTTTTAATCCTCTCATGGAAGCAATAGGTCTCCACTCTCCACGGGGAGAGTTTATAAAGATTTTTTCTCCTGAACCTTATCCACCCATCAAGCATATAGATAGAGACATCTCACGTGGACAGAATGAAGAAATCTTCTTAGTTCCCATTTTTTTTATAGTCAACGCGAGCAAACGAGCGGGCGGGTCACCTGATGATAAGCCATCACCGCCGCCCATAGACATTTGATTTTGCAGCACCAGAGAAACTGCAAATGCGTTGCTGGCTCTTAAGTAATTTGTTTATTCGCCCTTTGAATAACCCCATGTTTGCATGTGCGTGGAAAGAAGGATCTGGCATTCCGGGTGGTCGTGGATTGCCAGCCATCCAGGTGGAATAGATGGAACATGTTTCTTCGTCGGAGTGTATGTTCAGAGAAAGTGGAAGGAGGAGTCACTTCAACCAGCTCTTTAGAGCACTCCCCATTGAACAACCGATAGAACACACATATGTAGAGAGCTTATGTCTCTGCGGTGCCGGTGTTCTAAAGGTTCCAGCTTTTTTAAACCATTTTTCCGTGCTTTAGCCGGTGGTGAAAATAATTTTATCGCCTGCCTATGGTTAAGGGGCGGGTGGCACCTGAGGCAGTCCCAGATCAATTTAGGGCACTCCATATAGTAGCAGTATAATACTGCATCGGTACTGGATTATGTGTATAGTAGTGGGTACTCACACTCTTTGGGTAAATTTTTCGCCCACACACACGATAATGATTCACATTGTACAAATTTATTATGATTCATTTACTAACGTAAAAAATTGGAGTAGGGGGATTCCATGGTCCACTTTTACCTACATTTGAACTTCAACCTCAAAAAAATGTTTATGGGATTTTTCATACTAGCCAGCCAGCGACGACGCTTATCTATGTGATTTTTTTGCAACATTGAGGAAAATGAAAATCTTTATTCTTCTTATAGACCTTATTTACAGGCGTTTATGAAATGTCAAAACTCTATTGCCAAGTTCGGAAAGCGGGTTTACACCGAGAAGAACTGGCAAGAAACTCGGTACTTGCTCTTCTCAGAAAGAATATAATTTATGCAACTTTTTTACATTATATTATGAAAGCGAGGATGCGGAAGCATATTCCTGTATCATTACTATAATCCTTATGGTTAAGGAATCCTTCAATATGGAAATTTGAAGGTAGAAATAAACTATCAAACTGTTATTTTATTTCATGCATAGCTGTAGCTTGTAGGACAAGTACAGTCAAACCTGGTTAAGTGCAGAGAGCTCAAGGCACCGAGATCTTTTTCTCTGACAAAGGTTTCCTAACTCGAGTTTCCGAGTTTCAGAGTTATGGGGAAAATTGGCGGGACCTGCCAAATATTCTCATTAATAGAGTTTTCTCGCTTACCCAGTTCTCACTTACTTACCTACTCATGTTCGACTGTACAAGATACAATAATGCGTATCAAACGTTCTCGTAATTTCGAATTCAAGAAGACGCGACCTGACTCTGGTCTTTATCCCTCATCTAAAACGATAGGTGACTTATAATCACCCTACCTTATTCTGATCCAGGTCGCTTCATAAAAATACAATCGGCTGTTTAACAAGTGAAATAACATCCCCGACGTCATCCCATTATGTAGTGTTCGCGATAATGTCCTCATTATCATGAACAGTGAACACGTAAACAACTGGACATTATGCGCTGAATTCGTTTGTTGAGGCGCTGGTCCATTAGGTAAGATTTTAGGAGCTCTAACCATAACGTGAAATAGCTATCTGATAGATGGTATGGAAATTGAATGAAATTCAAAAACCGGCCAAGTGCGAGTCGGACTCGCGCACCGAGGGTTCCATACCATAAAAGAAGTAAAACATTGAAAGAATCACTTTTGTTCATGAATTTACGAGTATAATTTACATGTAGGTACTTTTGTTGGCAAACCGCAAACTTTGTTTTTGGCGGATTATTGTCAATATCAAAAAAGTATATTAGTCAGCGAGTTGATTTTATTTTTCCTGTAAAATATACGTTAATTTCTTTTGATGATCATAATTATTTCAGATTTTTTGATAAGTAGATAAACTTCGGAGATAAGGAGGAACGGTATTTTTTTCGACAGTTTGCCCAATAAATCAAAAACTATCAAGCATAAAAATAAAAAAAAATTATTTTCAGAATACACAAGTACACACAAAAGATTTAAATCGCTAGATGAGCCCTAAACCTCCAAAAACGTCCACATTTTTATCTCTCTTTGACACAGGTGAAACTATATCATGTTGAGAGCACTCAACATACTTGTGGACGTTTTCGATGTGCGCAATGTAGGCTTAGGGCCCATCTATTATAGATAAATAGATTAGATATAGATAGGTAACGATACGGAACCCTTCGTGCGCGTGTCCGACTCGCACTTGACTGATTATTATATCGAATGTAACATGATAATAATATCAATACAGATCGTGTTGGAAACATGAACAATGTATCGGCCGTCAATTTCGTCAAGATGGCGATAAGAGCTTGTTACATATAATATGATAACAGCTGATAGCACTATCAATATTCAACACTCGACTGTTACACAATGATGACGTCATTAGACCCTCCAGATTTTAGTTTGGGGCCAAATTATGTTATTATTAATTTGCGCTTGGGCCTCCAAGAGGGAGATCAAGCCTTTGAAAATGGTAAAAAATAAAAATTTTGATTAAATTTTGTTTCGAAAATTATTATCTACCCCGGACTATTAGTAGCCCGCGAAATTCAAATTTTATTTAGTTCTTCGCGAAATGTATAGACTAGGTTAATCGTGTAAAAGTGTTTGTGAGTCCTGTAAGCCCACAACTACTGGACAGATTTGACTCCGCAATGAAGATACTTGTAAATAGACATTTTGAAGCTAATATTTATTCCAAAAAAAGCTTAGGCCAAGCCTCAGCTATAAAAAAAAATCAAATTCATAACGGGATAAAGGTAGTCTGGTCTCATGGTCATCCTACCACCTAACAGTTAACACGTGGTTATAAAGTGAGCTATATATAGCGCATCCTATTTTCGCCGCAATAGGATGATCGGTGAGTAACACCTCTGAGTTCTGACGTCACGTCCAGGCCCTCCTTGCTCCTCCGATCACTTCGGTGGGTGTGTGTATTTCGCTGTAATACATCCTGTAGGTACATGTAATATGTACAGGGCCAGGCCAGTGTGCTGATTCTGTATCGTTCACTTAGTTAGTTAGTAACCCAAACTGGGTTATTAACTAAGAAAACGGAGGCAAAAATCCTATTTTTGTATTCTTTTTGTACATGATAGCAACTAGCATGGTATACTGATATGATACCATACCGACCTAGGTTGGTAATTTGTGCAAAAATATGATTTTTGCCTTTGTTTTCTTAGTTAATAACCCAGTTAGGGTTACTAACTAACTAAGTGAACGATACAGAATCAGCCAAAGGAAAGTTCTTTTTTGGAGGCGTGGCCCGTTTCAAAGGAAAGTTCTTTTTGGAGGCGTGGCCCGGCGCTATTGCGAACTGAATTGCTCTTTTTCGTGTCAGCACTAAGGTCGTGGCAGCCTAGTGAGCCTTCTGTACCTTTAGTACTATTATGTATTCCGTGACAGGGCTGCCAGTGCCATCACCACGGACTACATAATAGTACCTAACGATACAGAAAGCTCACTCGCAAGATGATTTAAAGAAATAGCGACTCTAGCGCCGACACAAAAAGTGCAATTCAGTTCGCAATAGCGCCTGGCTCCGCCTGCGCAAGGAACACGCAACAATCGCAAAGTTGTGGTCTCTTTCTATCGAGTAACTTTATCTCATTCGACGTAATAAGGTTGCCTCGCATTCGGGCGCACATAGCGCGTGAAATAGACCGTACAGGATTCAGGAACTACCGCGAACAGTGGCCGGCGCGCGGCAGCCGTCTGAAATTAGTACGTCGAGACGGCTACCTGTAGTCTCTTCGATCACGTGATAAGTGAACCTGGCCTGCCATCACCTAAGTCGTCGATGCCGGACAAAATCCACCTAGTTTTGCGCAGGAATACAGTTCTTCCACAGCCTATTATTGAGTTGTTTGAACGTTCCAGTACGAAACCTTGTACAGCGTGGTATTATGAAGAAGTCCAGCTGTCCTTACTATCAATTGGATTAGTCCGCTCACACGAGCCTAACAAATGCTATTACCCCTTTCACTATTAACTACGTTCTAAATTAAACGAATACGAGATCATTTATAAACACCTCGTTTTCAAAGAATTTTCTATTCAGTGCGTCGGAAAAGCATTTTGCATCTGACATGGGGAGGTGATCTTGCTCATCTTGGTTTATTTTCATTAAAAAGCACACAGCCAGACCAAATTCTAAAGTTATACTCGTAGTTCAATCGTAACACTTATAACACCGATAACATCGAACGGGCTGGAGTACCTATCTATCGCTATAGACACAGTGCCGAGTTTCATGCTAGTTCTTCTCGGTGCAAACTTGTTTTACGAACTTGGTGGCAGCGTTTTTGAATTTCATAAGAGCCTGTAAATTATCACCAAGGTCGTAGTCAAATTCGATATAGAATTATTAGGCAATCAACGAAGATCAGGCAGGACGATCGCGTAAAAGATGTATCAATCATTAAAGAACTGCATCCATGTCAATGTGATTTTCAAGTGTTGTGATTGGTCGAAACTCGTAACCTATGTTTTGACACTGATACTGATTGATACATTTAGCGCGCCCTGCCGATTTCAATCAGCTTCCATCGCTGCCATGCGCCACCGGAGTCCATTGTTTTGGCGAAAAATACACTTTTTCCTGCGATTGCGTAAAATCCAAGCGGATTCTAATTGTTTTTGCTTGGCCATGGGAACGAGGCTACGTTTGAGTGCGGTATCACCGTCGCAGCCATGACTGGGTAGAATAAGTTTGTCAGTCATTGAAGTGAGCAAAATCACTCAAGTGGGTATTGTAGATAAGGGGATCCTTGAGTGAAGGCCATTCAGGTAGGTTTTTCTGGTAATACCTTGGTAATATCTACGTTAATACTAGGTAGTAAGTTTTGCTCATTTTAACCATTGATTAAACATTTTAAAGGATTAATTAGCACTTACTAACGTCACGCATACAATTTTAAGCTCCGGCCTGAAGCCGGATTTTTATTGTTCAAACCTGTAAAATGGCGCTAATGTATGTGCTGTCAGCGGCACGGAATACATAATAGTATGTCAGCGGACGCGACGCCATATTTGAGAAATTGTTGGCTGCAACATACGTCTCATCTGTCCGGTCCTCTTAGCGTAGCGAATTTCGTCACTGTCCGTTACCCTTACATGGTCCGTTATCCGAAAAAAACAAAGAAGTACTGTTATTCTAGAGGTCTAGTAACTAGCGCGCATCAGAATTCTGACGTGGCCACTTTGTTTAAGTACAAAACAGAATCACTGGACCGGTTTACCCATGGTTTGCCGCAATTTATTATTATCATTTAAACTAGTGTTATTTTTAGTTTGTTAACTACACAGTTAATTTGAACATTAGCGCAGTTAACCTTGTAACTGCGCAAGATAATGAAAACATGAGTTATCTTAAAATTACAGGCTGTGCTACTCAATATCTTTTATTTGCCAGGTGAACTAAAAGTGTGAAAATTGTTATACTTCAGGCTCAGGATTAATATGGAGAAGGGGTGCAGAAAGCAATGAACTATAATGGAAGGCTCGCCGACGAAACTCGGACACAAATCTTTGGCTATACCTCATAAGTTATAGGAACTTGTGATAGCCCTTTTTTAGATTTTTATAAAAAATTTGGAATACCATAGTAAATTCACGGTAGTGTAAACTAAACAAATCAAGATACCAAGCTCTCTCAGTTCATCTGAAAACATATTTACTTTTACTCTTTCCCTATCGATTCTTGATTATTTTAGGCGGAAGTTGATTTTCAGTTTTTCATGTATAGGTAATCACAAACACGTATGTTACTCGTGGATTCAGTATCTGGACTTTGTACTCTTTATAAAACGTGTTTTGCGTTTATCAACAGAAAAAATTGTTTCGCGAAATGTAGAGCTGGAAAATATAATGTCTTGATGATATTATAATGATGATTCTTGATCTAGACTGTCCAGATTATATTATGGTTAGAATATTTACCTACTAATAAATAAGCTTGGGAATAGAAGCGTACAAGTTACAGGATTAGGTACCTATGTTTATTTTAATTTATTCATATCACATAATCATAATAATCATAATCATAATTTATTTGCTTAAACATTGTACATGATTACAAATACATGTTCAGTCAACAAATATTGACATGCAAATATGTAAAAACTTATGAACAATGGTGCGGGCCCATACATCGCTTTCGGTCACATTACGCTATTGCAACTATAAATGAAAAAATATTTTTTTGGTTGGACCTGCAAGCCTGAACTCAATGCTAAAAGATTTTTCTTACAAAAAAGTGGAGAAAAATTAATATTTATTTTCAAAATATTGTATCTGAGTATTATAACAACTGCGACCTCCGCCATGAAGCATCTGAGAGCATAGACAATACACTATATACTCTTTGATAAATACTTGTCACTTGTCCCAGAATTTGTCAATGTCGACAGTTGAGACCATGTAGCCATCATGTAGCTGTCGGACAATGTTGCGAGATGCCGGAATTAAAAAACTCCAATTGACTGAAAGAAAAATCTAATTGAGTTAATAAATTAATATTGAATTACAAAATCACAAATATTCAAACAGTTTATTTAAAGTGAGACTGGCTCACACGGAAAAATAATATTCAGTTTTACTCCAACGCAATGGAAACCCCTAAACTAATTTAATCTTTTTATGTAAATATATTCGAATAAAATAAAATGCAAAAAAAGAACGATTGAAATCGACATTTATATTTATTATTAAAAAAAAAAGCAAGTGCCGAGTTTCTTGCCCGTTCTTCTCGGTGCAGTGCTACTTTCCGAACGAGGCGGTAGAGTCTTAACGTTTCGCAAGAGCCTGTAAGTTAGGCCTATGTGAAAGAATACAATTTTTGAATTTTGAATTTGAATTTTGACACAGTTATTATTGTCTTGTATTCTACAGTCTGAACTAAGAATTAACGTAGTACTTGAAAATAGGTTTTTCTTTAGTATAGTCTTGTTACATGTTGTTCTCGTATATAAGTGGACCGATCGTCAAAAAGATGGAGCATAAAAGTGGAAAAGTTTGGCATCCGGCAACACTAGCAGTCAGGAATGTGGAAACGGAACCTATCAGTATCAATTGAATTTCTTTAAATATTTTATTTTTTGACCCGACCTTTACAATAACCGGTGATACCTTGAAAAAATTCTGTTATTTATTAGAATCGTCTTGTAATAAATATTACATCTAGACGCTAAACTTTATTAGTGTACATTTCTGCCCATGTTCAATTAATTATAGCAAATATAATAATTTTAGAGGAGAAAATAATAATATTACTTACAAACACAGGAAAGAATTAGCAATGATAATAATAATCTATATATATATACTTATAATAAAACTGTATAGGGTCGAATTCTGTACATTGAAGATATTTTGAAAATTTTTGTTGGAGGACACTATTCAGTCGATACTGAAGCCAAAACTGTAATTTTTTTAATTTTTGTCTGTCTGTCTGTCTGTCTGTCTGTCTGTTTCACGACCGCGCATCACGGCTAATCCGCTGGATGGATTTAAATGAAACTTGACATGATTATAGCTCACACCCCGAGGTAGGACAAAGGATACTTTTTGTCCCGAAATTCATCATGGTTTCCCTGGAAGACTTCATCAAAGTCAAAATGTGTATTTACTTATAATTAATTAACGCGTTGTCCGATTTGATTCATTCTTTCTTTGTTAGAAAGGAGGTTCTTTAAAGATTATTCCATACAAATTTTATCATCATCACTTTTGTAGTTCAGAAATTACAGGCATCAGAACCTTTAGCGATAAGTTCAAGTAGGTGACTTGAAACTCGGAATGGATAAAGAACCTAAGGCTAAGACTAGAGCTAAAGTTAGACTGGACTCTCCTTAGAGCCGTAAATAAATAGTCTTAGCAGAAGATTTTGTATTGTTTAAGATTTTCACTTTTAGAGTGAACAAAAATCATGAAACTTGCTACGTTATACCGTATAGCGCCATCTCTACAATTTATGTGGAACTTGAATGTAAAACTCTGAGATAGGTACGTACTACCGATTTTTTTTAAATAATAATTAACTGTCATGTAATTTACTGATTCATGACTTTATATTAAGATGGCACTGTTAAGGCCTGAACCATTACATGAACAGATTAAAGTTTTCACTTCTGTCGACATTTCCGAAGTGCCGCGTCTTTTTTTATCATCCGCAATATGGAAAGGGTAGGAAAATAATGGTTCACAAATCCTAACTGATTGAATGTCATAGGTCTTTTTATACGTAAACAAATATATAGCCATTGCCCATTCGGATATTTTGGATTGTATTGAGATGAAGCAAAGATTTTTAAATGACTCTTATGTTGGGAATATTGTTAGTAGAGTATTTTATCCCAGTGGTACATACCCGGCCGAACCCTGAAAGAAGAGCTCTACCACCAGTACAAATTTTCACATGATTTAATGATTTTTGACATATTTCGTAGTTTCAGAATAAAAATCACATTGAAAAGGACGATTTTAACTGTCGATATTTCGATTAATTGATAATCGTCCTCTTGATCTTTCAACTACGTATTAATGAAACTTTATACTATGATTAAGAAAAAGGAGTTTTCAAAATCACCACAAGATAACCCGTGCGAAGTAAGAACAAGTTTCTGTATAACATCACACCAGAATCCCGCGGAAAATCAAGGAATTCCACGGTATATGTAAAAAAAATTTAATTCACGCGGGCGGAGCCGCGGGCAACAGCTAGTTTAATATAAAATAAGTCAAAATTATTTTTTCACGGCAAAGAACTCATTAACCGAATAAAAGCACTTATCGACCAACCAGTTATATAATTTTACTTTAAACCTTAAGTAGGTATGGCAATTCTTTTATGAATGTAGGCAACCCGTTATAAATCTTAATCATCATATGATAGCAACTTTTTGACCTTAGGGCAGTTTTAACTGGCGGATAATAAATTTTATTAGGATAACGCGTGTTAAAATTTGAAAAATTACTCTACACATACCCAATAGGAATGTTAAAGGAAGGCACTCTACATTTTTATTTTACTGCAATCTCACCTGATGGTAAGTGATGATGCAGCCGAAGATGTTAACGTACTAACTTGGAAAGGGTAAGTAAAGTCACCCCAACGGTTTCTACACAGCATCGCACCGGAACGCTAAATCGCTTGGCGTTACGTCTTTGCTGGTAGGGTGGTAAATAGCCGCGGCCGAAGCCTCCCACCAGACAATAACAACATCCACAAAAATACGCCAATTGAGGCTAGAACTCTTTTAATGTATTTATGGAAGGACAAGACGAGTCTTCGTGAATGATTACTGACAAAGTTTACTCACGAGTAACGCGAAAAATATCATAACAATTTATATATAAGAATAAATGAGCGGACAGTGAAACATTGCCATATTTAAAGTTCAATGGTTTTTACGTCAAGATATTTTTCCATTTGTGGGTTTAGTATCCGAGACCTACTAGACCGAATCGCTACGGGTTGTAGGTAGTTACTAGTTACTATCGCTATCTATCGCTATCTACTAATCGCTACTAGTACCAATTTTGTATAGTACATATGTATTATAATCTATATATACTATATCTAATTTTCATCATTATATCAACTCCTTTTTATGTCCCACTGCTGGGCACGGGTCTCCTCTCAGACTGAGAGGGGTTTGGCCATAACCCACCACGCTGGCCAAGTGCGGGTTGGCGGGCTTCACACACCTTCGATAACATTTTTGTGAACTCTCAGGCTTGCAGGTTTCCTCAGGATATTTTCCTTCACCGCTAAGCAAGTGATATTTAGTTTCCTAAAAACGCACATAACGCCCAGGATTCGAACCCGCGACCTCCTAATGAGAGACAGAGGTCAGAACCACTGAGCTATCACTGCTGTATCTAATTTTATTATTTTAAACGCGTTAAATAAGTTCTGTTTAGAGATTCTCCATAACAGAATCGTCACCAGTGTCAGCCAATCGGAAGCCGGAAGGATTACGAAAATGATATAATTGCACCAGTGTTTGGCCAACGGATATATAATATTGGTTTGGCACAGGGCAGCTAAACCTTTGGCACTTAAGGCATGTTATATTTTGTAAACACGACAAAATATTTATCGATACATATTCCTACAGATATTTCTGGTCATATGCTTTTGTTGTCCTTGTGACTGTGGTAAAAATAAATAAAAAGGTATTTAATACCTATTGTCTTAGGTTAATATACTCATTTCAATTTAAAAAGCTTCTCAAAAAGTATAAAGCTTTGTCTCAACTTATAGGCAAATTGTATCATTGTATATCACTTTTACTTTTATCACTTGTTAGTTTGGTTTTTACGTCAAGATATTTTTCCATTTGTGGCTTTAGTACCTATTTTTTTATATTTTGTTGGTTTGGCTAACTTAGTACCTTAATTTGGTAGTTTAATACGTAGTTAGATACATACGACGGATTTGAATACATTGGATAATTATACTCGTAGTACGCAGTGATGCGTAGATCACCAAGTATACTGCGTATAAAAAACTGAGTCAGTAATTATAGCACGTAATGACTAATTAGTGAGTCACGTGGTTTTGGAAGATTATAATACCTAATATTAATTACTATATATATACATATATTATTTTTTCAAATGTGAAGAACTTTGCTTCGGTATACAATCAATTTTTTTTTGCAAATAAGAAAAACTTCTAATTGTATTTTGCCGGTATTTAAGTGGTTTAAAACTGGAGCTGCCAATTCGGTTTGCGGAATATGTTATATTATGCGCCTTAAGTAATATAGCTAGGTTAAGCTCTAGACAAATCAATCGAACAGTTCCGGCGAGATTTTCAAAAAACTATACGAAATACATATTATACGTAGGTACCTAATAAAATTCTAGAATCTACTTACCTACAATATTCTCCGACATAAAATATATATTATCAAAACAAATTAATAAAGCGTGTTGTCTACAAAGTGAGCAAAGTTATAAGGTCGTTGAATCTGCATGTTTATAAAAACAGCGGGATAAATTGTTGCTTGTTAGTTGTTGCCATGCCGCCATTTATTTGCGATTCGATACGACCGATACCTACCTGGCACAGTGGAAAATAACTAGCGTGCTGCCATTAATTTAAATGCCGAACGAGTTCAATTAGTTTATTGTTACTTATTTTATTAATTAATTGACTTCGTTATATTTAGTTGGCTTCCATAATTAGTACCTAGAGATTTCCCGCGGCTCCGGCCGCGTGAATTTCTATTTTTCACTAATCCCGTGGGAAGAATGGATTTTTCCGGGATAAAAAGTAGCCTATATCCTTTCCCAAGCTCTAGTCTATCGATCTTCCAAATTTCATCAAATTCGTTCAATGGAAGCGCAACAGACAGACAGACTTACTTTCGCATTTGTATTTCTATGAAATATCAGTAGGGAAGTAGGAATTTGTTAAACATGGATACATAATAGGTATTATAGCTTTCAGTCGTCTATAGTCTGTACAGTTCGAGTAAAGTCCTTGGTCATTCGATTAAAGTTCATGATTGGACACGTGTAGCCACAGCTAAGGCTCGATAACATTGTTTGTTATTAATAGCGTTAGTAACAGAGCCGCATTAAAGTGCCTCCTACGCCCTACCAGAAGTCCATAATAAATGTAGGTACCTACCTAGTAACAGCGAGATAAAACCGAAACAAACTCTCATGAGCGGAAAATGAAAACGTGAACCAAGGGTTCAGGACCACTTTTTTTACTACTTGACGGTAATCTCGCTAATCTATCTGCGGTGAGTTCAATCCACGAAGACGCGCCCCACTCCTTCCCAACCACGTCAAACTGCTATAACACTACATTGCTATACCTACTGTTTACTCCTGCAGCATGAAACAAAAAGCGATTGTAATGGAGCGGAGCGCGTCTTCGTGGATTAATTAAACTACCTAGGTGTACCTAGGTATTCCGAGATTGACCACCGTTCCTGGATAAGGCCCGGTTTCCACCAATGCGGAGCGGAGCGGAACCAGATTTCGTCATTTTGACATCTCCGAAACTAAGGGGAGAGGAAAAGTCGAAATGACGAAATCTGATTGGGTTACTCAAATACAGCTCCGCTCCACTCCGCTCCGCCGTGGTGGAAACCGGGTCTTAGTCTGAAGGACTAGCTGACCCGGCGAACGTAATTTTGACACAATATTAATTATTTGCCATCATGTGATATAAAAGATAGCTCGGAACAAATTAATTTGTTTTGCTATAATCCGCTACTTGAAAGATTCTCTATGGTAGGTACAACATGCAGGAATACCCACCCACATGAAACACCACACACAATTTTCTTACACTTTCTTCGACGCACGTTTCGTCCCGACACCGGGACATCTTCAGGAGATGTTGACCTAACAATGCGAAATCGTAACTCTACGATTTCTCATTATGAAGAACACAACAAATTAATCTGTCCTGCTAATTATGGATTTCCGCAAAATAACGCCTGCGTCCTTTCAATAGATAGCTTAGAGTTCAGACGTACCGAACATACACAGACAATTTCATAACAATCGGTCAAGCCAAATTCAAAGTCAAATTTTGGAGGAGTCGGTAACAAAAATTGGCACGAGAAATAACATGGCCGGATTCTGCCCTCAAAAAAAATATTCATGGCCATTGACAAACAGTAAGCTTATAATTATGTCTTTACAATCGTTTAGTTTTTATGATCAGAAAACTAGCGAGAGACATAATATCACCATAACAACTTGCAACAAAATGCGCCTATATATTTTTAATAGCAATGATTTTTTATTAAAAAATTGTTTTTCAAAATGTTTAATCGCATTTTTTAAGCTTTGTAATATGAAAAATTAATAAGTTCATAACCAATACGCATAACTTTTTAATAAAAAATCATTGCTATTAAAAATATATATGCGCATTTTGTTGTAAGTTGTTATGCTGATATTATGTCTCTCGCTAGTTTTCTGATCATAAAAACTAAACGATTGTAAAGACATAATTATAAGCTTTAATATGACGTACTGTTTGTCGATGGCCATGAATATTTTTTTTCCAGGGCACAGCTCCATACAAGTTTCGGCCATGTCCTTTAAATATTAGGGAAGAGATTAGAGATTACTTAAGCAAGTACGTGCAAAGCAGAATATATACCTAGTTTTTCTACATATAATACTACGTAACAAATGATGTCAAATCGATTTACAACGCAAAAATCGGAACACGTTTGCGTAATCGATTGCGCGGCTGACTTCCTAGCTAGACTATAATTGATAACGTTATCAATTACACGTGTAGAGGTGCTTTTAAAAAAATACTGAGAAGAATCTATAAAGGATCTTTGTGGATTCTTCTCCAAGCAAGGGCGGATCCAGCTTTGGTGCCAGGGGGGGGTCACATACTCGTAGTTGTAGTCAAGTCACAAGAAGTTTTAATTTAATTATGATACTAATTGATACAGTTACAAAGTAGGTATTTTATTAATGTTTAGGTACTATACTTAAAAACCTATCTTTAAATAAAAGAGCCAATATTTCTTTTTCCGAAACGAATTATCACTTCATCTACTTCAATGGGTGCGTTTTTCGGACGTGGAGACGTCTTAACCAGTCTGGTAAAGACGTTTTTCAACTATTGAAGCTCTTAGCCACGATTTAATTTTTCGTAACAGGTTAGAACGAACGCGAGCGAAGCGAGCTCAAAATTTTTACGATTTTGCAGGATAAATCACTATTTATTCCAGTCTTGAATTTAACATGGTTTGACAGTGAGATCAGTCTTGAATAAAAATAATATAATCATATTTAGGCGAAATAAAGTTTTATAGTCACAAATAATATGTCCGAATGAAGTGAACGCGAACTTTATATGTATTTAGATAACTGGATATGCGAGCGAAGCGAGCTCAATTTTTTACGTTTTTTTCGTTTTACTATGTGATCCATCTTTAATCTTTGATTTAATTAATGTAGTAATTTTTAGGCGGAATAACGTCTTGAAATCACAAATAGTCCTGAATTAAGCAAACACAAACTTAACCTGACAACTGGTTATGCGAGCGAAGCGAGCACGAAATTTTCTGTTTATTTTTATTTCTAAAAAAGTTACAACGTAACTAAGATCTTGGTGGCATACATATATCGATAATTGGATATGCGAGCGAAGCGAGCTCAAAATTTTTACTATTTCGCAGGATAAATCACTATTTATTTCAGTCTTGAATTTAATATGGCTTGACAGTGAGATCCATCTTTAATAAAAAATAATATAATCATTTTTAGACGTAATTAAATGAAATTCTTTATTTCACATAGGCTTAGATATAAGCTCTCATGAAATGTCAAGACTCTACCGCCAGGTTCGGAAAGCGTAGGTACACGTAATACGTCTTAAAATCGCAATATGCCCGAATGAAGTGAAGGCGAACTTTATATATACTTTGATAACTAGATATGCGAGCGAAGCGAGCTCAAATTTTTTGCTTTTTTTGTTTCGTTTCATAGTGCGGTCCATCTTTAATCTTTAATTTTAATAATATAATATATTTTTAGGTGGAATAACGTCTCGAAATCGCTAATAGTCCAGAATGAAGCGAACACGAACTTTATAGATTCTGATATTTTGATAACTGTTTTTTTTTTTACTGAAAAAGTCACAACATAACAAAGATCCTGGGGGATACATTATTTTGATAACTAGATATGCGAGCGAAGCGAGCTCCAATTTTTTACATTTTCGCATGATAAATTACTATTTAATATTTATTCCTTGATCTCAAGTAACTTTGTATATATCATTGCATTCAAGGTCATCGCGAAAATCCGCCGCGGAGGACACTTAGATAGGTCTACATCATTTTTTACGAGAATATAATTTCAAAACCCAAATATATCTTGAAAAAAAATAATAAAATCAGTAAATAAGGAAGATTGTTGATAAATCAGGAAATGTCCTGGGAAATCACGAGGTCATCAGTAAAAAGGTCGCGGTGGCGAGGTAAAATTCAAATTTTGGATATTTTCGTTCCCTAATAATGCGTTTGACACCATATACAATAAAATCAACCATAAATCAATTAAATATTAATGGTACCTACTCACTTACATAAAATCTATATTGTTCCAAAAAATACCATATAAAACATAACATTTTACAATTTTAACTATTGGTCCATCTAGGTCCTGGAAGGCCCAGGGTGGGGTCATGACCCCCATGACCCCCCCCTGGATCCGCCGATGTCTCCAAGACACGTTGAAAGCACTATAACTATTTGAAGACTACTAAAATCACCGTACTGCCGCGCTATTCTGCAAAACAGCGACGAGCGTACATCTATCATGCATCTATGAATTTGTCAGTTGTAATAGAGTACAATTTTGCATGCCATATTCGGGTTGGCAGCTGTCTGGCAGCTATTTCATTTTGTAGAATAGCACAGCTGTAGTAATTATGGTCATCAATGCGTGACGTATTCGACCAGTTCCCTGGTCTTATTTGTTTAAAAATTTAAAACGGGGGGTGGAATATAGTGGGAACTGGGATATCATATGAAAGGGCGTCACTTGTGTATTTTACAGGAAAGCCCCGCCCCACCACACGTATATTTTACAGGAAAAATAAAATTAACTCGCTTACTGTTATGCTTTTTTGATAATAACACTCAAAAACATAGTTAGGTTTGCGGTTCGCCAACAAAAAGTACCTACGTGTAAATTATACTCGTAAATTCATGTATAAAAGTGAATCTTTCAATGTTTTACTTCTTTTATAATATGGAATCCTCGGTGCGCGAGTCCGACTCGCACTTGGCTAGGTTTTTTATTTAAATTTGTCAAATGAACCAAACAAAACAATATGGATAAGTAGGTAAAGAAAAAAAAACTAAGCGCGTGTGAAAAATTCTAGCTACACAAAAATAAACTATGTTATTACTAAGAATTACTATAGTATAAACCAATTTTTTTTACAAAATATCAACCGCCGGAAGAACTCCAAAGCAAAAAAAAGAAAAACTAATGCGTTTACCTTATTAGTTTTGAGTCAGCGCTGTTGTAAACTGCTAAAAGAAGCTCTACTTCTGTTTTATTATGAATCCCGATCGGTATCAAATTCAAGAATCTGCAAGATTCATGGAGAAATGGAGAAAACCATCGAAAATCGGCATCGAACTCGGACATACTCACGACTCTAGACTAACGAGGCTGTTATTTAGCCTGAATTATTTATTACCTAACTGAAATCTCAAGGAGCCTGAAATAGCGGTAATCCCACATGTTTGATTCATCAGGATTCAGGGCTGACAGCTGACACCAATGGTTGACACCAATCCGTTACGTCAATGCCACGAATTGTAATGTATGAATTTTTTAAGTGAACGGGACCGCTCTTATAACGCTAGAAAATGTTAACACATTTCGTAACGGTACGCATTGAGTAGTCCCCCAAAAGGAGTGGAAAAGATCGGGCAACCTCACTATGCCGTAATGGATAAGACCCGCATGGTGTCTAAACGGTGGGCTGTGCATATTACGCCATTAGCGTAACCGAATTCACATGAATTTTTGGTTTGTCACAGTCCTATCAATTTGTCAAAGTTAAATACATGATTGTTTATATATATTAGTAAGTAAATACGTACTGTTATGTTGACACAATTGTACGTCGCCCAAACATCGATGATAACCAAAGCAACGCAACAATCATCAACATCAATCGGTGCTACTGCTTACGCTGTACAACCGCTGCAAACCTTAACCAATTAATTGCTGTCTACGTAGCTCGATTGATTTGATGCCAAGCATTAACCACAAATATCAAGACGTAACTTCGACAATGCTATAAGTATTTTTGCAGAATCGCACAGCTGAAGCTTCCACCGCCTGGGCAACCAAGACCAGTTATTGCTCAAATAAGCCAAATGACCTACAGATACCACTATTTTTCCTGTTTATAATGAACTTACACGTCGATACACACACGGGACATTTCACCTCTCATGTCATTTCATTTCACCTCTTGTTGGCTAAGTATTTCATGGAAATACCTTCATGATATTCAGATTTGTGAATTCACTGAAACGTGAATACAGCGAGTGTGTTTAAGAGTTTCTTTTTAAAAACACAGCAATTTTTTTACTTACCTAGTAAACAATGAATTTATTATGTAAGTCGTCTGCGTTCCAATATAATGGGTTATGTAATTACTCTATTTTTGCCTTATTTTATATTGATATTTTGTTTTAATTATGTGAATTCACAGAATAGGTAGCTACCCAGTAAGTAGATATATAATAGTATCGCGAATAAAAAATATACTTTTAAAACTGTTAAATTTTGGTATACTTTACGTTACCAATGAAACTCAATTCAAAACTGGCATATAAGTATCATGTTTTATTTAAAATCTAATTGTTCTTACTGTTAAAGTGTTAAAAATCGTATCGTACTCGTATATCCAAGGATGTTCACTACAACAAAGCTTCAAAAAAAGTTTGGCGCCGCAATTATGTATGCAACGTCCAAACTCCAAACGCCTCCTACGCAAAATAAAAATCTAACTACTCATCACTTCGTCAGTGTTTTGAAGTGATCGAAGTCATCTGATGTTTTGGCGGGTGTTCTATATTTAAATTATGGGTGTGGCGCGCGCGCAAGGTCTCACAATGCGATCAGCAATGTTTCCATCTGTTCGAATCGATATAGGTAACTGGCTATCGATATTCCAAATTTAAAATTTTGATCAAGTCACGTAGACAAAACAGTACAGGGTCAGACACACTGATCTCCATTCTATGGATTTATCATTCTATACATCTGAGAGTGCCTTTTTTGTGTCGATTTGAAGCGCCACCCTCGAACGTCGACAGTACTAAATTGACATTTGTTGATAGTGACCGTGGCCGGTCGTTTTGAATGTCATTTTATTTTAGATGGACACCATGGACGCTCACGCCAGGTTAGGCAACACTCAGCGCCAAAATGGCGAATATCAAGTGTCTTCCTTTTACGTTGTTATATAGTCAGCGATCCATAGAATAGAGATCAGTGGTCAGCCACCAGAAGGTAGTCATAATATTATGACAGTATTTACCATCATCACAGAAAACTGTTGATCGAATATTGAACGGAAGCAGGACAGATTGATTTAGTTTTCTATAATCCGCTACTTGAAAAAAAATTGAATTGTCCTCCATGAAGGTCATGAAATACCACATTGTTCCTCCAACACGTTTCGTCCAGTAAGTCTTAGACGAAAGCAAGACACTGGCTACTTGGGTTCGTCAGCAGCACTCCAAGATATCCTGTGCGACCAGAGAGGTTTATTCAGATTCTGGAGTGACTCGGCTGGCTGGAGTGACCTGTCGAGGACCCGCATCGGGATTCAACGCATAACGCGCAACGAGCGAAGTAATCGGGAGTCCTAGAGACAGAAGAAGATACCTAACTAGTTTGGGAATCCATCCTCAAAGAGTCCTATCCTCACGAAACACGTTAGGAGGAAGGTTGTGGTAGATACAGGCGCAAAATTCTTGATCTTCAAGTGACCAAAAAAAGTGAATGAGATTGAATGTGGAGTAGGGAGCCCTAAATAAAATCAGCCCCGAATAACCCGCTTCCCGCGAAGCGACCTGATTGCATTGGGATATCTGTATTTCGAGATAAAAATGTATTTGTGGACGGAAACCAGGAGCGGTTTGCGTCACTGGTCATCGCTATATCGAACTGAGGTCACGCGACCGCCGCGCTGTCTCTGTGTACACTGTACATGCTGTATTTATAGAGTCGGTTCAGCCCATTTGGGCGATGCCATCTCTAGTACATACTGGTGTACTAGTACTAGTATATACTGTACCAGATAAATAATTATTGTTGTCCGTCAAAGTTGTATAGTCTGTCAAAAATCTTTTACAACTTGTAGACTGCAGAGTCTGTTCAATTTGAATACAGTTTTAACATCTGCTGTGATTGCTGTCGCAGTTGTTCGTTTCAGCCCATTTGGGCGATGCCAGCTCTAGTACATCTGCACAAGATCACTAATGTTTCAGTATATTGAAAACCTTTTACACTTGTTCAATCTGACTGCAATCTTATCGTCACTGTCATTTGTGAGATTGCAGTCGCATCAGCCTTGGTAGTCGAAACGGTTATTATAGCCCCTCTACAGCATCACATCGGAACTGCAATCACTTTGCACTTGCAATATGTCTGCACTTGCAGAAGGTGTATATCTTTGCTGGTTAGGTGATAACCAGTTGCGGCAAGCGTCCTGCCAGATCAAACTAGAGTCAATTTAGAACTTATGGAACCGCAGGCAACAGCTAGATGTTAATAAGCGACATACATACAAAAAACAGTTTCTGTTGTTAGTTACAACTTGAAAGTTATTACATAACATCTAAAGGTACCTTTTCCATCGTAAATTTCTTTTGAAAAATGGTGCTCTATTTATCTAGAATAAAGTACAGTAGATACAACGCTAATTGTCTTGACGCGCAAAAATAAACTTCGCAGTTAACTAGATAGTTATATTTAACTGGTGACACGTATTTTAAGCTCGGCGACTCACGTGATGCGTCACAGATTAGGTATCATGCCAGCATCGCTTTGATCTTGTTTGATCGCTGGCATAATATTATGTTTCTGTACACCATTTGTACACAGTGTACCGAGGTAGCTAAGTGCTATACGAATTTTCTTAAAAGTCGTGAAAAAGTGCGTGCCATTCGGACCCTAGACAATTAGGCAGATGTGAATCACTGGGATGTGACATCACTGCTCAACGCCGTAGAAGCCGCATTTAAGCGATCTTTAGTGAAGTTTAGTTTTAAAACAATAAAGACAATTACTTTTAAAAAACGTCATGTATTTTGGGTATTTAATCTAAAATCGCTGAGAGGCAGAAACACGATTGGATACAATCTTCTCGATAGAAAGTTCTCCCAAAAGTTGCTCCAAAATATCAGTTTTTCTCGTTTTTATCGGAAACTACAATGGATGTAATTGTAATTTTTATTTTAATGTGTCGGTAATAATAATATCTAAAAACGCTGAGAAACAGACTTTTGATAACTGGCTTAGTATTTGAGTAATTTTAGGTAAAAGGTCGTTTTTCTGTTATATTCTTCCGCGACGCTGCATGTCGCACTAACGTATCCGTGAGAGAGAAAGACAAAAGTAAATTCAATAAATAGGCTGTAAACCGATTTTATTTTTGTCCTCCTCGCTCTTCCGAATATGCTAATGCATGCGATAGGCAGCATTGCGGGAGAATATGTTAATATAACATTTTTACTTAATTGTGTTAATAGTTTTTAACCAGGTCCACTATTACTCAAATCGCTTAAGAGCGCTCATGCTTGGCTCATGCCGACATTTTCTTCATACAGACATAGAAGTGTGATTACTACATTATTTGACGTGGTAGGTTCAAAATAAAGTTTAATATCGATTTATTTCATCATTATCTAAGTTGAAAGATATTTTAAAATTTAAAAAAAATATATTGATTTTAAAGTTACGAGCCTTGAAAGATTCACATTTGACACTAAATAGGTATATTATGGCAACTATGAGCGTTACCTTGCTCTATGAGAAGTTGAGATATATTATGAGAACTTAAGTATACCCACGTTATAAATAGTATTTTTATCCCGTCTGGATAACACCAACATCAACTGGAGTTGGCAAACACTCCAGACGAGGTGGCGTGACTTTCAAAATTTATACGCACCCGGAAAAATGATTATCATTTACAAGATCACATACATGTATTTCAGAAAAGAACATTAATAATCCTAAATTAATGTTATTTATTATATTAACCTAAGCTACGATGACTGAGATTTTATTTTTACGTGAAAAGTATAAAAATACCTGTCAGATTTCTGTGCAACTTTGACCGTAGATATAATAATAGGAATAATAATAATATGATGGAAACTCGTACCTAATCGTATTAAAAAGGCAAATCTTTTTACTATTTCACACCGCAACTATACTGGATTTGGCTGAAATTTAGAAAAGAGATGGCCCAAGGTGCTGGAATAGCGCCCACACACCGGGAAGCGCAGTGGCGGCAGACCCCCAGCAGGTGGACGGACGACATAAAGTCGCGGGGAGTCGATAGCGCCAGGCGGCCAACACGTTTGGCGGTCATTTCAGGAGGCCTATATCCAAAATGAAATGAAAACAAAAACGATTTAAATTTTTTTATAATTGCAATTATATTGGACCACTATACTATCTTGCAACTACACCTAACAGGACAATAGCTTTAATAAAATTACTGAAGTAAAGGGTCGTGACACATAGATAGACGGACAACAAATCGATCCTATAAGGTTTCCGTTTTTCTTTTTGAGGTACGGAACCTAAAACATGGAGAAGTGCGAGTTGGGCTTGCGCACTGAGGGTTCCGTACTTATTATCAATACCAATTCTCAAAAGTATACTTAGTTCAAAAAGATGCAGACTCTGTAAAAAGAGCACAGGCCTCGAGGTTTGCCGCAGTATCCGAGCGAAAAGTCATAGCACCGTCTTACGTCCTTCCTTCCTTTTAGCATCTGGGACCATTCTCATGAGACCACCTCAGAAAACTCCGTTACCATGATATAGATTTCAAAGAAATTCCTCAAGGTACCTACTGCTGATGCCATCTAGTGTAAAAGTGGATGAAACCTCTCTCATGTAAGTAAATGCCACGTGAGTGAATGCCTCATTAGTCACATTTTTTTTTGGAGATAAAAATATATTTCTAGTTGTAGTGTACTAATGAGCTGTACCTGTAGACAGTATCCAAATGGGACTGCAAGTAGGTGCCAGCTAAAATCTGTTGTTTACTAGTTTTTTCAGTAGGTAGTCTGTTCCGCCATGCCAATAAGATGGACGTTGTCATTTATTGTCATCTGATCACCGAGGTGGTGCCAAGAATGTCCGATAGTGTTATAAAAATTGACATCTACTCTAGACAGGGCGAACCGCGCGAAAAAATGTCGCCAGTTTTTGGGAGTCATTAGTACCAACAGTATAAGGCCACGCCGCCACTGACCGAACTGGTCAGTGGCGGCAGCGGTATTTTGACAGTTGGCGCTTCTGTTTGCTTGTTTGAAAAAGGTTTACGTAAATCGTTGGGATGCCCATATCTTGAGGTTAGTAATCAGTGGTTATCTTGAGGTTAGTAATCACTTTGTCTTTCACTACTTGTCGCCAAATTGGCACCTTAGATGACATTAATGGGTTATAAAGAAACAGTACATACGAACATTCATCATCATTATTAGACGGAAATACACGATTTGCGATAGCAAGAAATTTCCACCCGCGTGAAATTCGATTTTTCGCAATTCCCTCAAAAAATACGGGTTTTCCGGGATAAAAAAAATTGGCCCAGTGTGAGTTAGTCTCGCGTAGAAAGGGTTTCGTAGCATTATGTTTAAAACGGCAAAAATCATGTCTGTGTTGTGTGCACACACACATCCCGTGCTGCGGCGTCTGCTCTAAAAATAGAATAGAAAATATTTTCTTCGCAAATCATCGATACAAACAAGTCATTTAAATAGAACTGGAAATATAAACAGTTACAAATTAACAATTTCCTCAAAATTAACACCTTTACGTACTGTCCAAATAACGTTTTTACAAAGAACATAACACTGTAACTGTTTCAAGGAAACACGGTTTTCCTTATTCGCGAAGCGCTGATTGAGTGCGGTGAAGACAAACTTATGAACTTTGGATCCGTTCCAGACAGTAATACCTACCGAAGTTACTGCTGGGTATCCACTGTTCAATGACTGATCTCACTATCTATATTTATTTATATCTATGGGCTCTTATTACGATGGCGTGTCTAAACTAGAGAGATTCTAGTTTTTTTTATAACGCAAGAGCTGAAAAAACCAAGAACTGAAATGCGGTCTTTTCAGTCCCCGTCATAAAAAAAGATTGGCGAGCGAGGGATCTGTATTTTTAGGGTTCCATACTCAAAGGATTAAAGCAGGACCCTATTCTATCTGACCATCGGACGGGTAGAAATAAAGGGTTGAAGTGGGTTCAGGCTAAAATCTGTGGTTCAGGCGTTCATAGAACCTAAAAACTATTAGTTTTTATTATTATCAGTAATATCTATATTTCTGTTATAGAGTCAAGCATAAGTACTCGTAGCAGGGTATTCTTCGATCTAATTTTAGATCTAAGAATTATACATTTGGGGCAAGGCCATCGACCGTTTTGTGCAACGCAGTTGTCTCTAATGTAAACGTATTGTTGCGTATGCGTTTACCTTCTTACGCACAGTTTCTTAGTCTAGTAAGATTTTCAGTCAAGGCTGTTTGTTTTTGAGGTAAATATTATCTTCAAACTAGCTGTTGCCCGCGTGAATTTTGGTTTTTCCCTAATTCCGAGGGAAAGATGGATTTTTGTCCGGTAGAAAAAGTAGCCTAGGTGTTAATCCGAGTTATTAGTTATCTATGTTCCAAATATCAGCCAAATCGGTTCAGCAGTTGCAGCGTGAAAGAGTAACAAAGATCCATCCATCCATACAAGTACAAACTTTCTAGTACTCGTAGTTATTATTAGTAGGATACGATAATATGCTTAGGTACATACGAGTACATAGATATGAGGTTGTTCAGAAAACAGCCGCCCAACACAGGCAGGGGATAATAGTATGTTTCATTACAAGTGCGGAAAGGCTGTTATTGCAAAGAGTTCCGACAAATGTCTACCCGAGCCGAGGCGCAGCCGAAGGCGAGGGTTGACAGTCGGAACAAGTTGCAATGACGGTTCCGCACGTGTACTGAACGATTATTTTTAATACAGTTGCGAAAAAATGAAGCAATTTAATAAAATAATAAAAACACAATAAACTCAACTAACTTAACATTTTCTGAAAAACTATTTGCTTTTTTCTCTTCTCTCCACGCAATAAATTCGTCGTATGTAGATATGTAGCGACTTTTTGACTTTTCCGGTAAAATGTTCTCCGAAGCATTTTGTGCAACAAACAACTAAACTCGCAAAGAAAATTTCTGAAAAATGGCGCCAACCGTAGAGTATAAGCAGTTATTTTTCTTCACCCAATCTGGTGATTTAAAAAAAAAATAAAAAAAAAATTTGGTCATAGACTAAATTCTGGTATTCTGGTACGCAAAGGGAACTATGCCCATACAGCCAAGTCTTCAGTAGAATTTTTTTTATTGATATGAAATGAAAATGAAATTTAATGAGATGAAATGAAACCTAACCAAACTCATTCAATCAAATCTGATATTGAAACAAATTATGTAGTAGCTTCTTTTTAGAAATATACGTATTTGCATGAAACATAAAAACTTCTATGAATTTTTTTAGTAAAAACTTCATGGTTGGTTTTTCTTTAATAGACATTATTTTGACAGTTGGGAAAGATAACGCACGAGTTCGGGAAAGGTAAAAAAAAAGCACGAGTATGTAATAGCCCACATCCCGAACGCTATACGTCCCTGCAATACGCCACTTTTTGAGCAACTGTATTAAAAAATACTTTCCACCGACGCGACGGCTAAAGGAGTAGGAGTAGACGTATTTTTGTTCATTTTATCCACGAAGAATAATCATCTCACAACGTTAAGTTATAGATAACGGAGCGAAGATTTAAATCGCTTCGTGCGCGAGTCCAACTGTCCAACTCATACAGCAAATATAGGTATAATACAATGCACACAATTCATAGACCTTCTTCTTTTGCCTCGGCGACATTCCCACGTTTAGACGTTTGCTTCGTCCGTCCCCGTCGGATCACTCCAGTCAGCCAAACTCACCCCAAAATCCGAGGTCTTCCAGGGGGCTGATTCTGTATTGTTCAGTTAGTTAGTTAGTAACTCTAACTGGGTTATTAACTAAGAAAACGAAGACAAAAATTTTTGCACAAATTACCAACCTAGGTCGGTATGGTATTATGTCAATATACCATGCTACTTGCTATCTTATGCAAAAAGAATATAAAAATAGGATTTTTGCCTCCGTTTTCTTAGTTAATAACCCAGTTTGGGTTACTAACTAACTAAGTGAGCGATACAGAATCAGCACACAGGTCACGTAATATATCATGGATAAAGATATTATTCGAATAAGTATGTACCTACATGAATAGATTTAGATTTATTTTGGTGGCGTTACAAAATTCAAATAGGAAGCAAGTAGCAACACAGTACAATCGGGTTATTTATTGGTTCAACACAAGTTGTTTTATATCTACTACTAAGTAGGTAGCTACATAGAAACAAGTTTGTTTACAAACGGCGAAACTATATTTACACTAAACACACATATAAAGATACTATGATCTTTAAATGCACATCGTTCGCAGATGCTGTTTGGCGCGCGGCCAAAGTGTAAAATGTAGTAAAAAAAAAAATATGAAGTCAGTACTCTACGCTTTAGTTCGTTAGTCATCTCCGTATTACGCCTTACTTACGATCAAAAAGCTTCCTGCTTCCTAGAGGGAGAGGTGCTTTACACAAGGGGGAAACTTTGAGTAGACTGGACCACCAGGTCAAAAAATAATTATATTTCTATTTCCGTTCTATCGCAGGATAAGGTCATTTTAGAAAGGATTCATTTTGTAGCTACCGTCTCTACCCTCTTAAGGTTTATACTCCGAGCGGGGATCGAACCTATAGGGCGATTCTGTATTGATGAAATGTCCGTCCAATAACGTCATGTTATTGATTCCGCGAATAGTCAAAACTCTAAAGCCTTTTCTCTCTAAAACTGTTCACTCCATAAACTCTGTGATCCTAACCTATTTATTTGTTCTTATACGACCTTTCAGGCAAATTGATGTCAGCTCTAGAGTGATTACTTAATTCACGAATATTTTTTTATCACTTTGTATAGTGTTAGATATCCATGTGCATACCTGCATTGTTTCCTGCGATAGTACTATGTCAACTCTTAAGCGTGTTGCTTAATCTTTGAGTACCGAGAAAAATTTGTCGATCCGAATTCTGAAAAGATTGTGTTTTGATTTTTACAGTGACAAGAGATTACTTCCAGAATATCCAGGTTTACTCGAAATTAATGTTCTCTTTACGAAAAACCCGGATTCATACTGTCTGGGCGAGCAAAAGTCAAGGCTCTGTTTAATATCGCTGTGTGTTGTTTATTTTCCAGGAATTAATGATCTTCTTTGTCATTCTCTTTCCAGGGTCTTCGACTTGAACAATTAGTTGTATTGTTCTGGCATTCTAATCCGGCAATGAAATACTAAGTTACCTACAAGCATTTGAATTTTTGGAGTACTTAGGTATTTAGATCTTTTCTGTCTTTCTCGTAAAACGGAAGTTCGGAGCGTTCTACTATAGCGTAGACGAACCAGAGTCACCGACATAGCTCAATGTACCGCGAAGCCGAAGTGGCAATGGGCGGGGCACTTAGCTCGAAGAACCGACGGACGTTGGAGACCCAAAGTGCTGGAATGGCGACCCCGCATGGAAAACCGAAGTGTTAGCAGACCTCCGACCAGATAGACTGACGACAATAAAAGAGTCACGCTGGATACAAATAGCGCAGGACCATGTAGGCTGGAAATCATTACAGGAGGCCTTTATCCCGCAGTGGACGTCCGTTGGCAGAAACGAACTATGGCATTACAAACGCAATGACGTCGCGAAGATAGAGAAGCTTTATTACACAAAGATTTTTGTTTGAGTCAGCCTGAATTTGTCTAATATTGAAAGACACACAATTCACATACAATGAAAGTCATATAACCGATATAGGTAATGTACAACCAATATTGAACTCCAAATTTATAACAATCTTAACATTGTATCCTAGAGGCACGTGTAAAACACCGTAAGAATAGGTACGATTAATTTGCAAGGACGCATTTTATTACAGTAGCGCAGTTTAGAGAGCAAATAGTTCAGAAATTTATGTCGGTAGTAGGTTTAGCCTTACCTCAATTATGTCATTTCATTATACCTCCATAATGCAACTTGATACTTTTTAATCAAGTTAAGGTGTCAGAGATCCACTAGTTAGGTTTAAAAATCATTAAAAAGTAACAGCATCATAAGCAGCAACATTAGATACAGCTTTCCGTGTCTCATTTATTGCCACTTTAGATTGCGATGCCTGCTATGATATATAATAATATTGATAGGTTACTAGGTACCCACCCGCAAAGGTTTCTAGGTTCTACACAGCATCGCGCTGGAACGCTAAATCGCTTGGTGGTGTGTCTTTGTTGGTAGGGCGGAAACTAACTAAGGCAGAAGCCATCCACTTGATCAGACTTGAGCGAATCAGAAATTATAAAATATACCGTGGCGGGAATCGAACCGGAGACCTCCCACTTGAATCCAAGCGTACGTCACTGCGTCGGGGAGGTCGTCAGAAATTATGTTTGATTCCAACTGTTTGATTCCTCAATAGTGACACATTAGTAGGTGTCTATTCCAAGGCAAATCCACTTTCATGTGATAATATATGAAGACAGCTCGTGTCATATTTTCCTCGCCTGACATTTCGTGATGACCACAATATGAATTATTACTTTTCACCATGAGACTGAATTATCAATTTGTGTCAAGGTGATTTTTTTATATCCACGGCTGGATGGATATATTGGATATACATTAGGTACGCTATTATAGCCACTTAGCAAACAATCGGTTGAGTTTTGTAGCCAATGAATCATGTCCGGCAGATTTAAAACAATGGACAGTTATTTTCCATCGATATCATGTAGGTAGGTACAGGTATTCATATACGTACACAGACTTGTAGGTACACTAAAGAAAGGGCGAACCGCGCGAAAAAATGTCGCCAGTTTAAGGGAGCAAGAATGACTATTTTGCACCCCCCTCGGCAGTAGTCAGTATAGGTAGATAGGTAAAGACCTGTTTCTTTTTTGAATTAATAATAATATTGCAGCCAAGGTAACCACAGACACATATATAAAAAAATATAAAAAAATAAACATCTATTTCGCAGGAGTTTAGACAGATGTCGCTACATTTTCTTGTATGAAGAACGTTTACTTAAAATGTTCGGATGGGAAAACTCGTGACTATTTTTATCTATTTATACGTACCTAAATGTTTATTGTAGCCTACAATATCTAGGTTCTCATATTAAATTGTGGCGCTGAAACGTGGCCAAGCGGCCTGATCCACAAATTCAAGGTCGCTCAGCGTGCTATGCAGAGTGCTATGTTAGTGGCTTCCCTGCGCGATAGAATCAGAAATGAGGAGGACCAAAATCACTGGTACAGCCCAAACTGCATTAGCAAGCTGAATTGACAGTGGGCAGGTCACGCTTGTCGTAGGGGCGATGGCTTTTGGAGCCGGAAAGTCCAGGAGTAGAGACCGCCTTGTACTTGCAGAAAGCGTAAAGTGGGGCGACCTCCAGCCCGTTGGACCGACGATATATAAAACGAATGGTTGGCGGGAAGTGGCTGGATGAGTAAAGCTGAGGACAGAGTGTGGTGGCGCGCTCTTCGGAAGGCCAATGTTCAGCAGTGGACGTCAGACGATGGACTTTATAATATAATCATCATCATCGCACAACATTGTACGATGATGATGATGATGATGATGATGATTAATTTATGATGACGTAATAGCGATCGCCCGGGTCTTCGCTCACGTTGAACCTCTTTTTTAGGGTTCCATACCAATTTGGTAAAAATGGAACCCTTATGGTGAGACTTTCTCCGTCCGTCCGTCCGTCTGTCACACTCGATTATTTCAGTAACTATCAAAGCTATCGACTTGAAATTCGGAATAGTTTAAGGTAATAGTGTAATAGCAATCATAAAATATTGAAAATTGTTTTAATTTTTATTTAAAAAGGAGGGAAAACCGGGACTTCCAAATTTTCAAAATGGGATAACAATATTGAGTGTGGTATCATATGAAAGGGCGTTATTTGTGTATTCTAAAACCGATTTTTATTTATTTTTATGCCCGATAGTTTTTGATTTATTGAGCAAACTGTCGAAAAAAATACCGTTCCCCCCCCTTATCTCCGAAGTTTACCAATCGAAAAATCTGAAATAATTATAATCAATAAACATTAATGTATATTTTACAGAAAAAATAAAATCAACTCCCTAACTTTTATACTTTTTTTGATAGTAACAATAAACCACCAAAAACAAAGTTAGGTTTGTGGTTCGCCAACAAAAGTACCTACATGTAAATTATACTCGTAAATTCATGAACAAAAGGGATTCTTTTAATGTTTTACTTCTTTTATGGTATGGAACCCTCGGTGCGCGAGTCCGACTCGCACTTGGCCGGTTTTTTACTTCCTCAGAGCGTTTAATTTTCCAAATTCTTGTCTAAACTATCACTTTCTTAAATGTAATATCACATATCTACGCTTAATGCAAACGCCAGATCAGTTTTCTAAGAATTCATCCCGGCTACAAAAAAAAATCATAATTGGTTGCGAACAATCCTTTAATTAGACTCAATTTTCTTTTAGCTTTCTTCGTCCATTGTTTGCAGAATGGTACGCGTCATGCTGAGCATTTGTTCTCAAGCAAACCGCACCTGCTTTGTTTACAGCTCGTGACGTCAGCAGTACATTGTGGGATCTCAGCTTACACCTTTTCTTCATTTTAATTGAGAATTAATATTATGAAGGCAAGTATTATTCGACGACCTCCGTGGTTAATGGTTAGCGTGCCGGTTTTCAAGGCGCCGCCATCTCTGAGGTTCTAGGTTCGATCCCTGGTCGGGGCAATGTAGAAAAATAAGTTTTCTACATTGTTTCGGGTCTGGGTGTTGTGGGACCTTCGTTGTTTCTGATTTCCTTAACACAAGTGCATAAGCTACTTACTAAGGGATCGGAGCAATGTTCAATTATACCTATATTTACCACTATTAATTATTTATTTATATTTATATTATTATCACAGTTAGGTACCTATATCGCAACTGAAACGAGCTCATGGACGCAAACGTTTTTCTTCAGGTATTTATTTATTTTCCTTTATACTTTTTATTAGCTTTTCCATTTGATTTGCTAAATGCTATCTCTCTGAGCCTGTCTCAGATCAATAACTACATACATTACTATGACAAACAACATCATTATTATGACATACTCGTATTAAAGCCATGGGAGTGGATTGTAATGTTATTGTGGCAAAAACTTTACAATCATACCTATCATATTGTTTAATATGCAGCAGTTCATAAACTTTAATGGTATTTAATGAAAATATGAATTTTCATTTCTCGATCCTAGGATGAAAATACTGTGAAAATAGGTGTCATATACTTGGAACGATCGTTAGTTAATTAATTATCAGTTATTCAGTATTCATACAAGTAATTCAGTCCTAACAACGAATATATAATATTACTAGTCCTAATGTACTAGGAGTTCATAGAAAGGCCTTGATGTGCCCACTTTTCGCACTAATTGGCTGATAGAGCAGTTTTGTGAATTGGGGTTTGGGCTGTACAATAGTTCCCACTCTAATAAACGTGAACTTAAATTACTGTGTTCCTGGTATTCATGTAATTTTTTGGTAGTTATTAAATTCAAGGCCGAAATGAACGTAGAAATCATTACGTGGAATTTTTAGGTGTATGTGATAATACTTACAAAGTGTGAGAACAGGCCATATTACTTGCCACACAAAGGTATACCTATGCTGTGGGTGGATTGGGATAGCAAGCACTTTTGAAACCCGGGAAAATGTACGATTTCCGGGGGGGGGTTTTGAAAAACCAAAATTCAAGTGTTTTATCGCGGCTCTTAAAAATCTTATGCTCGTTTTACTCCCATTTTAATGAACATCAACTGTCAGCTAAGGGCTTAGGTGTCCCTTAAAATGTTGGTGAAAACGAGCATTTTACTTTTAGTTTTTCTCTTTAAAGATTAAGTACAGCCTTGGTCAAAAGATAAGTTTAGTGCATCCAATGGGGGAATGCTCCAGCATCTTGGGAACTTTGCCTTTGCTTCAATAAGGCTTTAGTTTAATTTTTTATTTTTTTATTTAAATTTAAGTAGGATTTATATAGGTACAGGTAAATAACGAAAATAGATTATTGAATTTAAAGAAAAAATTAAAAGCAAATTGAGAACCTCTACCTCTTTTGAAGTCGGTTGAAAAAAGTTTCATTCATGAAAATCAGTCCCCCGTGTATTACCCCACAACTACCTACACATATTATACCAATGCAACATTTTCCATTCATATGGTGATTACATAAATTTACCCTTGGAGTTTTCACGATGTTTCACGCCCCTATATTCGCTATTCACGCAACTGGTAGGCGATTCACGTAGTGCGTCGGATACATTGCGTGATGTGAAATGTTTAAAAAGGTCATGGCATTTACGCAGACGATAATATTAAAATCAAAACATTTTTTGATCACATACATAAAACAAAAAAAAATTACGTGTATTGACATAGAGCGTAAAATTGAATCTAGTTCAAAAAGCAACATGGTTGACAATCGTAGAGCGTAAAATTGAATCTAGTTCAAAAAGCAACATGGTCGACAATCGTAGAGCGTAAAATTGAATCTAGTTCAAAAAGCAACATGGTCGACAATCGTAGAGTGTAAAATTTAATCTAGTTCAAAAAGCAACATGGTCGACAATCGTGAAATTAAATTTCCTTTGCGCGATTGGGGTGAAAGATTATACGTCCAATGTTGAAATACACTCAATTTTACACTCTAAATCAATAGACCTAAAGTTAATTTTTCAGTATTATTTCTTGATTCACATTTCACATCTTATCTCAACCCCTTTTTACCTCCCACTGCTGGGCATGGGTCTCCTCTCAGACTGAGAGGGGTTTGGCCATAGCCCACCACGCTGGCCAAGTGCGGGTTGGCGGGCTTTACACACCTTCGAGAACATTTTTGTGAACTCTCAGGCATGCAGGTTTCCTCACGATGTTTTCCTTCACCGATAAGCAAGTGATATTTAGTTTCCTAAAACGCACATAACTCGGAAAAGTCAGAGCTGTGTGCCCAGGATTCGAACCTGCGACCTCCTTATGAGAGGCAGAGGTCAGAACCACTGAGCTATCACTGCTTTATAAGTAACATTTCACATCACTCAGTGTGAAAATGTTACTTACGTGAATAGCCCCCTGGTTACCAACGATCATTGAGTAATTAAATTAAATTTTCACAGTGTTATCCTCCGCAACGATATTCAATTTTCCAGCGATCTTTCCCGCATTTTCCACAATATTCTCGATAGGGATATTCGTGGCTAGCAACTGCGGGTTTCATGGAAACTTTTATCAACTGTAATTGGTTTAGTTACTACCTAAGAGAAGAGGCGTGTAACGATAATACTAACTACGCTCCCTAATGAAATATTGACCTTATCCATCAATAAGTTCAAACTGGTTGTGCCCATATAGTGAAAGAAAACCGGCCAAGTACGAATCAACCTTGTTTGTAGAGGTTCAGTGTTAATTTTAAAAAGTATACATACGTACGAGTAAAATCTGTGCGTACGAGTATAATATTTTGATTTCAGATAATTGTTTGTAACTTTCCTGTAAAATATACATTTTAATCTCTTTTGATCATAATTACTTATTCCAGATTTTTCAACCGATAAACTTCGGAGATAAGAGGGATTTTTTTGACTAATCAAAAACTATCAGGCACGGCACCAACATAAAATTATTATTGTTAACTTATCAATGCCTTCGGATTAGCGCCGCTTGGCCTTGTACGCCCTAATATGTATATTATTCAGTCACTTTTCATAAAACTCTTCACAACGGAAAATCCTGTTCTTTAATGGAAATACTAAAATAGAAAAATGCAATCGTGTTCATTCATGCGTTTGTGATAAGTTCGAAAGCATTCAGGAGTGTTCGAGACGTTTGCATCTGAGAAAATAGTACCTAAGTACATGAATATCTGCGTCATAATCTGAATATTACGTAATCATTTGTTTAATAATTTTTAATGGAAAGTGATTTCCATGTTTCATTTCAAAATATGATACAATAAAATAATTGGACAAGTGCGATTCGAGCTCAGGCACTGAGAGTTCCGTACTGTCAAGAGTCAAGACCAATTCCAATCAAAACGTGAAATGTCAAATAGGGATAGGTTTCTCCCTTTCCCCTGTTGCCATGCTAAGGCGACTATTTTGTCCATTTTCAGAGGATAAAATCGGAGGAATATAATTTTTTTAACTGCCCATGCTAGGTAGGCTGGCCTCCTAAAACCGCTGGGCGGTCGGCGGTATGTCCTTCTAATCTTTTCACCTACAGTACCAATCAAACCCTTCTCTCCATACGTGAAAGATCAAAGCTGTGATATCTAGTAATCCGTATAAATTATATTTAAGCCAACCTGTCTCAATACAACAAATCATCCTACTTACGTAAAGCAAACGAATATCAAAAATAAATAAATATCGAGCTTAATAAATGGCCCTCTGAAGTCCGAATCAAAGCTCGGCCATCAATCAATGCTGAGATGGCATAAATCCTCATTAGCTGAAAGGTGAACGACCTGGATAGTTGTCCAAGGATAAGTTTAAACAGATGTGTACATCGCTTGGCCGTTTTCGTTGCCCCTACTATGGGATTTGATAAATTAAAATATACGAAGGTGATCTACTAACTAATTAAAATTAACACAAAAACTATGAAAGTTCACCCAACAAATACAGCCTATAATTATAATATAATACAATATATTATAGTTAGTTTACGGGAAGCAATAGTTATTTGTTATGCAAGGGCGCAAAGTGGATTTTTGGGCCGAGTGTCAAATTTGAATGCTGAGCGGCGAAGGTTTCTAGGGTTGAACCCTGAGCGCAGCGAAGGGTTCAAAGGACACCCAGTTTTCGTTATCGCGCGAGCGCACGATGGTCGCATCGCTTATTCGCGCGATGATCGCGCATTCGCGTTGTATTAGGACAACGCCTTAATAGTTAGTTAGTTACTGAAATAATCGAGTGTGACAGGACAGGACGAGGACGGAAGGAGAAAGTACCTACCATGAGGGTTCCATTTTTACCATTTTGGTACAGAACCCTAAAAATGGGAATGACAGTTGCCAAAGAAAGCCACGTTAGCGATTTACGCTATCGATTTATATCATTCACTTACATTTTTCAAAGTTCGTGCTATTTGAGCGATCGACAGGTTTAGCTTTTTGCGACTTTTTTTCTGTATTGCGGAGTCAAGTATTTATATTATGTATCTATACTCGTAAGCGTTAATGAAGAAAACGAAAAAGGGTGCTAGAAACTATTGGTTTGTTTAATTTACTTGGAATTATTAATTTCCATTTCCTTCTCGTTTAGCAATTGCTTCCTAATTACTGTTAGTAAAATTGTTACAATATTTTTTCTCTCGCACAATTGGCAACTAAATCGAGATCAACTAGTAATCGAAGACCGCAAACAAAAGTTCCCAGTTTCCCGGCCGCTTACGTCAATCCCATTATTTCTGTAATGTAACCCAGTTAGTGGGAATCGACCGGGTTACCGTAACGCTGTTATACCACCCTCGGAATGGGCACGTGGAACAAGGACGCAGCACACATAATTTATTTAATAAACACCTATATAAAACACAGATATAAAACTTAGCTAGGTACTCAGATTACAGCTAGCTACGTAAATGACGCAAATCTTGGGGACTTTAAAGAAACAACGGGCTTTCGAGAAGCTTTAACAGGACTCTCGAGAAAGACATTGGACTTCCGAGAAAGAAGACAACTCTATAAATTTTTACACACTATAAATATTGCTATAAATCTAAAGTAAAGTATGTCTGGGTGACCGGTTCTGGAGATATAGCGTCAGGAAGGAAAACTTATTTTTATATAGTAGATGAATCCTAGCTAGATCGATTTATCGCCCCCGGAACCGCCTGTATACTAAAATTCCTTTCCGTAGCACCGTTGTTTCCTTCGTTTCGTTATCAATAATAACCTTCGAGAAGTTCACAATAGCTACGCGTCTAGAACATTTACACAGAGGACGACAGGAAAGAAACGTCCAGAGCCGTCCTAGATATGAGGATATCGGGGACAAGTGGCTGTACGACGGTTACTCAGCACTCTATTGAAGAACACATCCGAATGCCTACTATAATTTTCTAATATGATGGCACGAGCTAACGATACAAATACAACAGGACTTATCGAAACCTCGAAAAGAGCATCATTAGCTTAGCAAAATCATGTTGAAACGGAACCAATTTCTTGTTATACTTCTACCTACCAAATTAATAATTACTATTACCAAATTACTGGACTATTCGACCACCCTAAGAAATGGAAACGATCCAATAATACATCGGATATTTAACCGTCACAAACAATAGAAGAAACAATCCAAGAATAGACGTCTAAATGTGTCTAAAGCCGATAAGGAAGACAAATCATTGCGTAACAATGGCGTCTGTTTGTCTGTTTGTCCTCGGCTTGCATGTTTATATCGTCATTATAATATGAATATAGATAAGACTAGGAAAACGTAGTTTATTTAAGGAAAATCTATATTATACTACCTAGTAACACGACCGGAAAATATGGATAATTGCCAGTAGTGAATAAATTATCATTTTAATTCTTCTGTGATAAGGGTATAGATAACTAGATTAATTAATTAAATAAGTAATTAAAATAACACGATATTCAGTAGAATAGATCATATTGTAATAATTATTATTATTATAGTCTATAGTTTTTCCTAGCACCAATTATTGCTTAATGGAAAGCTTGTCTTGAACAAGAGTTTCCATATGACTATACAATAAAGAATCCCCAAACGGCCCAACATAATTATAGATAGGCCAATGACCTAGGCTAATAACTATTGACGGTGGAAATCTACAACAATTCAGGATCATTATGGAAATACATGTTACGTAAAAGAATAACGTCCTTAGTAGAAGAAAAATTCATGTGAAGTATACATAAACATAAAAATGGGGAAATGACCCAGAATTAGTTTTTTGGCAATATTGTACATGAAATAGGTACGTTATGGTCGGAATATTAAACTGTCAGTCATGTGACTAATCGATCAAATGTAGAACACAAATTCATCAAAAAGTAGGTAGGTATACGGTTGGTGGAAATCTCCCAATACTGTATATCAGTTTCCGACTCAATATTTATTAAAAGTACCTAATGGACTGACGTAAGCATGAGCAGTTCAGTTTCATTTACAATCTAATAGATAATGATTAGACTTTTACAACAGGAAAACTACCGTTTTATTGTTTTATGGCCCCATCAATGTCAGGAAATTAACTACAAGGAAGTACGACTCAATTTAAACTAGGATTTCGAGGGGTATACCTAATACCTATACACTATACAGTAGGTATACTCGTAGAATTTGATAAATACCTTTTAATTTAGATTTTAGGCAGGATTTATTAGTATCTCAAAATTAATGCTAATTTAATTCAGCAATTTTATTTGGAACTGTGCAAAGTTTTGTTTCCACGGAGGGAGCCGTCGATTTTGCCGGGATAATCTTTGTCTAATACTTTATTCAAGGATGTTATCCATCTCAATTTCAACGACATAAATGAATTGTTTGAATAGTTGTATTATGTTCTAGTAGCAAATATAATAAACATGCGAACTTTTACATTTATAATAAGTAAATAAATATTTTACACATTCCGATGACGATATACGCTACGCTAAGAGGACGGAAAACATGTATGTTGAAGCCAAAATTTCTCATATATGGCGTCGCGCGTCGTACATTTCGGTACCGCTGACAGCACATAACACTGTAGATCGCTTACATTAGCGCCATTTTACAGTTTTGACAAATTAAAAATGCTTGAGGACGGAGCTTAAAAATAGATGGGTGACGTCAATAGGAAAGGATCAATGGGACATACATATCGCATCTAGTAATAATATGAATTAATAACTAGGTTTAATATATTTTAAAACGAGGAAATGCAATTATAGTTGCCTAAGAACTGAGGAAATCTGAATACTTGAAAGTTCTACATAATATTATACTTTCCGAACGAGGGGGGTAGAGTTTTTCATTTCATAAGTGTCTACAATTTACTTAGGTCTATGTGAAATAATAAATATTTTGAATTTTTCAGAATTTTATAAGACTACGAAGATGAAAATGTGTTTACAAAACTGTGAAAAATAGAGGCTGACTTGTTTATTTCCTACGCTTGCTACGAAGCTACGAAGGTCTACGCAGTTTAAAATCATAACAGAGGGAGATAAAAAAAAAGGGTTGAAAACTGCAGATTACATCGCATTTAAGCCCCCTCTTAATTACTCAGCGTATAACAGCGTCGCTGGGGAAGGAGGGATGCTGCGCCCTTCCTCGTTTTCCTCTCTAGCACCCTCCCGGCTAGCGACTGTGTCTACGGTTCAATGAACTGCACTGCGCGTTGGGTCGATTGTTGGTAATAATTTAGTGGAAAAATAGACATTGATACTCCGGGAGTATCGACAGAAGTGAAAACTCAAATATAGGTGTCGGTTATGGTAACAATGTCGCGAGTTCATTGGTCTTTTCCCATCTCAAACAGAGGTGTCGTTATAACAGTGTTCTATCTGTTACGATTAAGGGGCGTTAGGCAATTTTTGAGACGGGAAAAAGCTATTGAACTCGCGACACCGTTACCCTAATCGACACCTTACACTGTTACTGTAACCGACACCACACGAGATTGTTCACTTCTATCGGCACTACGGGGGATGTGCTACGTCATTTTTCAATGATCAAACGAACTTACCTGAAGTGAAGTTCGATCTTGATTATCTTGTCTTCGTCGAAGAGATTTATATTTACCTGTAGTAGCCCTGCTGCACGTCTTTAACCTACCGCACAAGCATTCAGAGTGTAGGAAAAAGAAAGATAAACTATACCCGTCTCTTTCCCTCCCACACCACCGAGTGCATATACGATCGCTCTTCGCGCTTTTCTTCATTATTTTAGAGTAACAAGGCACAACATTGAAATGAGGGTTGACTGTAAGGAGAAGGGGTGGGAGGGAACTTAAATCTCTTCGACGAAGACAAGATAATCAAGATCGAACTTCACTTCAGGTAAGTTCGTTTGATCATTGAATTATCTTGTCTTCGTCTACGAGATTTATATTTACCTGTAGATGTTTAGAGGTCAAATTAATTTCAATGTTGTGGGATGAATAAAATATCATCACAAATATAGTTTTTTTTTTTTTTTTTTTATAGAAAACAAAGTTAATTCTTAGTGTTAGCTTGATTATAACAATTAAGCTTTTAAATCATCTAGCTATGATCAAGAATCTATAAGTTAAATAGATTGAATTGGCCTGTTGTAAAAATTAGCGATTTTTGCGGATTGGTCAGACTAACCGGTATAACCAGCACGAAGAAACAGCCGCGAGACGCGTGCCTTGTGCTGTGAGCACTAAGTATGGAAGGTGTATGCCATTCTATTGCTAAGTCGGCTTGATCCAGCGTGAGAGGAGGCAGCTCTAAGTATAAGGTTTTTTTTAAAGTAAATATTAAATAACCTTCGTGTCTACGTCTAATATTAGAAGATGAAGCCAAATATAAGTGCAAGTTGAAGCCAAGTATAAGTGCAAGTTGAAATGGAATCTGAGCAAACATGTGGGTTATGATGAAAATAATATGGAAGATTAATTACAGGTTAGGCTCGACCAATACCGGATGATTTGACTAAGTCTGTTATAGCAACAACTAAGTGACCCTTTTTTTTTGTCACCCTGATTAGTGATATTTATATTTATATTAAATTATATTAGTGACAATATATATATTTATATTAGTGATAGTGTTTAAATTACTTATAACCAGTGACCAGAGGTAAACGACCTAATTTTCGTTTAGTAATTCTAAACAAAAAGTTTGTTTGAAAAAATTGCCAAATAATCTCATTCAATACTTGGATCCCACGTAACATTATAATGAGAAAAAGCAGGATTCATTTTGAAACTACCTTTGCAACAATGACCCTTGAATATTTAATATTCTGTAAGAAAATATAGTTGATCTATGATTGTTATGTGTTCCGTAGTATGAACCTGATTGATAGCACTCCGTTAGTAAGTCTAGCAATGAACTAATAACATTACAAAAATCAACAAAATCATTATAAAAATCACAATTATTCTAATTGTAACTGTCCACCTTTCTTTTTTTTTTTATTGGAATTATATTGTGTTACTCGTAGAGTATTCCGTGATAAAAAAGAAAACGAATTATCTAATAAATCAGTATGCCTTGATTGAGAAAGCCTTCCCGGATATCACACTCGCTGCCAGGGAAAGTTGCTAATGCAGTGAGCATGTTAAAGTGAGTTTGTAAAAGGAGATGTTAGAGGATACAATCAGGTAGTACAATCTAAATTTCAGATAAAGCTAATGATTGATAGAGGGGATATCACGACTGACATGGCCATTATGGTACAACCACTATAGTTGTAGCACTATCGATGAAAATTTATACAATATCTTTAATATTAAAGCAAAAGGAAGAAGAAAGGGGGGGGGGGCAATGTCCCTAGTAAATGCGTCAATATTGTGGGCATCTGGATCTCTCTTCCATAAAATGTATGTGTTACATTCGTTGATCATGATCTATTTGTGATCATTGAGAATGCATTTGCCGCCAATTCCCATACCATATGTATTAACAGAGAGATAAATATCTAGCCATCTCGAGAAACTCAATGTATATTGTATAGGTATAGATTTTTTATCAACAACTTATCAACACCAAACAAAATATCAATTCTTTCCCGTTCCGGTAACCTTAAGTTTCGGTTACCTTCATTGACTCGGAATTAATAACAAAACCTAAGAATCTGCAAGATGGTTTTGGTTATAAACAACTCTTTTTGTAATTAATCCCAAAACTTAGGTTAGCTGTTAAGCATTCTAATGTTTGTTTTACATTGTCTAAATATTGTTCTTTGGAATATCCTAGTAAAAATATATCATTTAATAACGAACATATTTGAAGTCGCGTGTCCAATGTATTATACTTAACTGGTTGTGAAATCATAGTAAAATATAAGGTGCCGAACAGAGGCCAAATGGAAGGGCATTAAACGCATAAAAAAACCTTCGAAATATAGTCATAGGCATTTTCTATGGTTAGTAGGTATACCTAATGTATAGGACACAAAATCTAACCTGATGGCCTGTATCCACATCAGGAAAATAACAACAAATGATACTCCTTCACAATTACAATTTCAGAAAAAGAAATTACCAAATTATCTAAGAAGGCGACATAAATTTGTGCTTCGAAGGATTAGAAACAATTACGGAAGAAAATTGTTTGAGGGATTCTTGGATAATAAATTAGTGGACAGAATTAAAAAGATTGAAAAATATTCCGATTTTGTTTAAAAACAACTTATCGAAAACATCAGAGAATCCGCTTCGCTTGTGTTAACCTAACCTCTTTACTATGTAACAAGTTGTATTGTATTCGTACCTTTTCTTCTGTTACTAACTATAGTTAACTAACGACAAAATTTTGAACTTAAATCGTCAATTGTGTGACACTACCTCTACTAAGTTAACTTAAGTTTCTCAATAATATTAAGTGAATTATTGCAGTGTTCTTTTGAGAAAATAAATGTCTTTAAACCGAAAGCAACCTTCCGTTACTAATTTGATTGCAGTTCTGATATCTTCCATCAAGTTATATACATATATTTTTAGTATTCAAAATAAATCTCAAACTACCACCTTTTTTAGGTAATGTAAAAAAAATATCTCTAAAAAATTTAATACTAAAGATTCTCCTACAGAGATAAATAACGTTTAGGATACTTTTCCAGTGGAATGGAGTAACCGTATACGGTTTCTAAATTATATTCGTCGTCTGTGATAGCGCACCATGCGTGTAAACAGTATTTGAGACGGCTGGCATGTACCTGAGCGAGCACAGCTACTTGTGTCGACGATCGCAGGCTTCTTGGCGGCGCGCTGGCGGCGGCGGCTGCCGGCGAACATGCTGCGGCCTGCGGCGGCGAAGTCGTGGCGGCTAAGCTCCAGCTTAGCTCGAGTACGACGTCCGCTGCCCGACTCGATGTGTTGTCCTACCCACTGTTACCTCGGCCTGCGGCACTGCGATGGACCTTTATAATTTCAACCTTTGCTAGAAGCTAGGGGTAGCAGCTTGAATAAATGAGTTGAGTTGAATACACGAGTGAAGGGACTTTTTGACTGCTTCACTCCAACGTTTTCCAGATAAGAAACGGTCTCTTTTCCTTTTTTTTTTTTTTTTAAAACGAGTCTGTCAATTACTTTTCCACTTAAGAATGATGACTGTCCTACGCGTATACGTCGCACCTATAGTGACAATCGGCGATAAGATTTCCTGCATCATGAAGTGCTCGGACGATCTCGATCGAATCTTAGGATTCTATTTTTAGAAGTCGTGTGATGGCCCTTGCTAGGGCTGACAATTTGATTTCATTAATTAAGCAAACGCTTACCTCTAACTCATGAGGTGTCCACTAATATCTCTGGGTTTAGAGTAGGAGGTTTCGATTACGGAATTTTTTTGTTTATTTTGCAAAAAGATAATTTTATTTAGTTCCTCTTTAGTCTGAGTATTCGCCGGCTCCGGTGGGTTAATGCACACACTGCCAGCGTTCCGATGCGATGTTCCGTCATTTAATTACAATGCTGTAGGAACGCTTTATTTTTATTTTTAAATACTATATATAATTGAAAAAATATAAGTGAATATTCCATCTGGCGAGTAGGTAGTAACGCATGTTTAAGTGCATACCCTCAAAAAAAGATAATAATATTTCGGATAGTGCTATAAAGCAATTAAAAAACGCCAAAATTAATAACGTATTAATTGTGTAGATCGGGCTAATTAGCAAACGATCAAAATGCGTCCCGTAGAATACAACGGGTTTAAAAATTAGGAAAAATAATTTATCTTCTCGAAGAATTCAACGAGAAGATATAAAACTGCACCAGCCTGCGTGTTGTACGTAACGACATAATCGCTGAATAAATTTAAAGTAGTTATACTTAAATTATTATTTTCTCGAAGAATACAACGAGAAAATACAAGGCGGCAGTAATCACCTCCAGGCGACCTCAGTTTTATTTCATATCCTTTGTTTCCTCATCCATCGTCCTTCTTTCTATTTGACTTCCTTACCACAGTAGATTACTAGTTAGGGGTTGGAAAGTCACCAAAATATGGCATTTGGCAACGTAACTTCTAACATTCGGTTTACTCCACATTGTTCTTGCAACATCTTATTATAATAATACTCAAATAAATAAATTAAAATAAATTAATAAATAAAAAACTTACAGCTTAACAGTTAGAACTTGTGCAGTCGGCGCGAGCGCACGGACGGAATGAAGAAAAGCGCGAAGAGCGATCGTATATGCACTCGGTGGTGTGGGAGGGAAAGAGACGGGTATAGTTTATCTTTCTTTTTCCTACACTCTGAATGCTTGTGCGCAGCAGGGCTACTACAGGTAAATATAAATCTCGTAGACGAAGACAAGATAATTTTCCGAAACTTTCCCATTCCGTAGGTATTTGTTAAAAGTTTTTTTTATATTGTTCTTAACTCCTAATTCAGGAACTACACTACGCATTCAAGCAACAAAGTACTAGGAAAAAAGTGTACAAGGAAACACTAAGGGAAAGTTTTAAAAGTGGTTGATATTTCTGCGATACATTAAAACATCTTTGAATGTATAAACATTAAACAAGGATTTCGATTCGATCCGTCCTAATTTGTTTTCACAGACATTTTGGCATCAGTTGGGGCCAACGCTGAAACTTCCTTTCAAAGTCTGGCGGGTCTAATGAGGCTCCATACATTTTATGATGTCTAGACCATAAAACTTATAACATTATAGTGTCTAGACAAAATGAAATGGGCTAAATCTGTTTCATTCTCGCGCACTGAGGCATCATATTGTGTTTAATATAAATAAATGACTTAATTATTTAGTAATTTCGTAAAACGTCGTTTTTCTGTTCTATTCTTCCGCAACGCTGCATGTCGCACCCGACAACATATTTGTAAAAGTGAGAAAGACAAAAATATTTTAGGTGAGTATAGATTTGAATTTTTTTTTTTTTTATTGTTTGCTCCGTGACAGCAATTAGGAAACGTGTAAGGAATGTACCAGGCCCCTGACACTCGCCTACTATGGTGGGTGCTCTTTAATTTCTCCATACTCCCATCCCAGTTGACAGTTCTTACCTTAGATATACAACACATCAACCAAAAATGGGTTTGTTTTCTATTTCAGATTTTAAAAAATTGATTAAAAATACCTAAGAAACAAAGACTATTCATAGACTAGAGAATTTGTGTAAATGAAAACAAAATTTGTCAGATGATTTTTAAATTTTAAAAGTTCTAAAATCTAAACTGAAATCTTTTTGTTATTTTCGTTGGATAGACCAAAAAAATTAAAGAAGACCGATAATTTATACTAATTTACCAGTGAAATTAAGTTTATTATCATTTTTGTGAGCGCTTGTATCAATACGCCTCGCAAAATTGTTTGATTACTAGCTGCCGAGATTCTTCGTGAGAAGGCATACGTTTTTTTCCGAGAATCAAGAAATGTGAATTTCCGCAAGCTCGGCGGCTTCAATGGCGAAATATGATGTTACATCCATGGCCGGCTTATTTTCGTAACCTGAATGCCTGTGAGGTGCATTTCGTAAAGAAGTTTAAGAAGTAAGTAAGCTGGACTTCATTCAAACTGCGAGGAAGATAAGGTACCTGAGACCTAAAGAACCAGGGATAAACAATTGTCAGTTTTGAAGTATTATTTTCACAGTCAACTGCTAGCAAAAATGCAAAATTGGAAGAGGATTAAACCAGTGAAAGTGATTCTGAAACCCTGAAAAATGCTGATGATCCAGTTGTTCCAGGTTCTAGTGATATATTTAATTTCAAGTGAAATAAAGAAAAGATTAGCTGTGCAATTCAGAACATATGCAAGAAAGTAATAAAAAAGTATTTTGTATACAATACAAGAAGATTTACATGGCAGTTTCATGATTGGATTATTTCATATGAATATGCGCAGCACCAAGAAATATGAGCTCCTTCAATTAATTATGCAAGGGAAGGTGGCAGGCAGGAGGAGGCCTGGCCGCAGTATAATATCTTGGCGTTTAAACTTACGCCAATGGTTTGGCAAGAGCACCCGTAGTCTAATCAGAGCAGCGGTATCCAAGATTCAAATTGCTATTATGGTTGCCAACCTTCGATAGGAGACAGCACTCTAAGAAGATAGGAATATATTTTATTGAAAGGAAATTGTTTAACATATCCATCACCCAGAATTGTTTTGTTTGTTATAAAAGAGGTTAGTAGAAATCATTTGTCTGCAATTAGAATCTTGTCCTCATAATAATGTGCTGAGAAAATATACCTACCTACTCTTACACAATTTATGAAGAATGAAGATGTTAGTTGGCTGGAATATGAAAAACAAAGAAAAAACCAACTTTAACTTTGTGAAGTTGTAATTTAGACTAGAAGTGTAAAATTAATAATTATTAATTCTTATTAAATATTAACATTTGTCTTTAAATAAATTATTTTTCAATCATGTTTGGTATTTTTGTTTTTTATTAGAGATGAAAATAAAATAAATAATACTAATCGATAATAAGTCGATAGAAAGCACATCACTAGTTAGTCGATATCAAATAGCACAACACTATCTGTCAAATGAAAGCCCTCGTTCTTTGGTGACACCTGTCAGTTGGGATGGGCGAAACGTCAGTCTTACGGGTACATGCTCTTCTTCGTCTGTGTCCTATCTGTATCGTAAGATACAATATCTTTAATCTGTGGAATGTACTATTCCGATTTGTACGTCGCAATCGGCCGGCAGGGGGCACTATTGCGAGTCTGACAGATGAGCGACGTGTATCAATCCACAGAGAAAAGAATAAAAACTTTTTCTTTGGTCTGTGTATCAATCGATGCACCCATCAATATACTCTATGTATGCACCCGGCGAGAGCAGTGATTCGAACTGCAAAGCGTTGACCAATTTATTATTTATTATTACATCCCAAGCTACTCGTAGGTATACTTACCTCTCTCGATAAGTTTTAGAAACAACGAAGCCTTTAGAATATAAGGATATCGTTTTTTTTTACAATAATATACAAGATGGGTAAGTGATGATGCAGCCGAAGATGCTATCGTACTTAGATGGAAGGGGTAAGTAAACTCACCCCTAACAGTTTCTACACAGCATCGACCCGGAATGCTAAATGGCTTGGCGGTACATCTTTGCTGGTAGGGTGGTAACTAGTCACGGCCGAAGCTTCCCACCAGACAAAATAATTATTTAACCTGTAGGTAATTGATGTCATTGAGTAACTATGGTTGTTGTTCTTTTAGTGTCTATGGTAACCGATACGACCGGGTCAAGGTTCGACCCAGAAACAAATTGGGTCATAGATAACCGTGCATTTTATAGTGCTCTGAAATTTCAACGATTTGAACTAATTACGAGCGTGTGCTGGTTTATTTATTTGACATGGTCTTCATTTCATGATAATGCTAACGTTAAACGTAATCTTTCTTATAGCTAGAACGGCAAGACGGCGAGATAGTTGGTTGAAATTATTGGTTGAAATCCAACAAACTCGAAACGTATCTATTTCTTCCACGTTTCTACTGTAAGTGTAAGAAAAACGTATTTATCGTTATCGTTTACAAGTCCTGTCCGCTGATTGGTTCCCTGATTTACGTTAGCCAATCGGGTGGCAGAATTTTCGAACGATTACGATAACGAAGAATACGTTTTTCTTACGCAATCACACCCCTGCTCTGAATGCTCTTCCAGTCGCTGTGTTCCCAAGATAATTCTGGTGCCTTTAAGAGAAGAATGCCTATTCACTCTTTCAATACTAGCTGGACCCTAATTATGAAATGAAATGAAAAATCATCATTGCTTTCTATCAGGCATAATTGTAATCAAGCCAAGCGCAGGCCTATCTCCAACAAAAATGTCAGTTTTCTGTGGGATTGCCTCAAACAATACAAGTTTCTATCATTTAAAAAAACGCTACCTGTGTAAAAAAACCCTTCAATGACGTCATAGGATGATACGTAGGTATGACGTACCTATGCTATCACGGGTACGCGGTCTGATGATCTGTGATGTTACCATAATATAATTTGCTAGTCACTTGAGGACAATTTACACTCATTAGTATGCCTTACACGTACAATGTACATAGGTTCGGTATCCGATACAAATACTGATTGTCGTTCTATATCTATGGCTATATCCAGCTATTTCTAGCTATTTCCAGCAATGGACGAGTATCATTGATCTTCAATTAGCTTATAGATGACCCAGCAAACGTTGTTTTGCCTTAGATATATGAATCCTCACTTAGGAGCAATCATGATATGGATCAAACATTCTATAAATTGGCAGTTCATTTTTTGTGCCGATTTGAAGCACCCCCACATAAAGGTCCGCGGTATTAAATTGACATTTGTTGCTAGTGACCGTCGTTTTATTTCAGTTCCATTGACGCTCATGCCAGGTTACGCAACAGTCAGTCCGAAATGGCGAAAACAAATGTCTTCATTTTTACGTTGACACTCTGTGATCCAGCGTACTATTATAATAGAGATCAGTGCTTTGGGGTATGAAAGTTAGTTTATATCCTGTTCTCACACCTAACGAAAAAACAAATAATCCAGCCATACCTATACAAATCATGTAAGATAGAATGAAAACTGTAAAACCAAATTATAATCATTAGTCTGTGGAAAATGCTGGCTGATAACGGTATAATTGATGAGCCCCAATCACACAATCATAATTATTGTACCTACCAGAAGTCCTATTACTAACTTATTGCATCAGATATCAATGGGAAACAAATTGTCATGGGCTCAGACTGAATTTATTTGATCTCGAGGTTAAGTAACGCATGTACGAGGCTATGAAATGTAAAATTTCACAATTCTTATAAATTAGTAAAAAGAATGTGGGTGGAAAAGGGCGAACTAGTTTAGGACATAGAGTCGTCATGTTAGCATCTGAATTTATTTTCGCCCTACTCACTCTTACGAATACGTTGGTGGGTGCGACATGCAGCGTTGCGGAAGAATATAACAGGAAAACGACTATTTACCTTATTACTGTTAAACTAAGCCAGTTATCAAAAAACCGTTCAGAGCGTTTCCGCATATTATTTACAATTACCATTGTAGTTTCCTCTAAAAATTAGAAAAATTTAGATTTTTGAGCAGTTTTCGCGAGAAATTTTCTATTGAGAAAATTTTGTCCAATCGTCTTTGAGCTTCAGATCGCAAGACTTAAAATACGTAAAGTTTAAATTTCAGGTTGTAAAAGTTACTTAATCACTTAATTACTAGAATTAAAACTCGTAGGTATTATGATCCCCATAATTAAAATCTGTGCCCATAATACGTACATAATAATATTGTGCATCAAACGCAAAGGCGACCAGGGGGCCTACCACCTTGACCTAAAGTAATACCTATTGTTTTAAAATTTCCATACTGACATTGTATGAAACCCTCGTAAACTTAGTTTTAAGTCGACTTGTAGTTATCACCATTCTTATGCAACAAATATCATACCAACAATTTGCAAGTGCCTGTATGTTAGGCCTTTGTGAAATAAAGATATTTTGAGTTTGAGTTAGAAGTTACCTGTAAAACTGGGACGTCCTCATTCACAGCCGTCGTTGACCTGTTTAAGGGATACAAAAAAAGGTCGAGATATACTTTCAGCCGGTCTTTAGACAGACCTTTTGAACTTTGAACAACCATCGCATTGTCGTCCAACTTCCATTATTTTAGTTTTAAGCGAAAAAATACGTTCCTATCTTGATAAGGAAAAAAGAGAACAGGGAAATTTGTGTAGTGAAAATCATGAAAGCATGAATTTCCTAGTCACTTTTTAGGGTTCCCTACCAAAATGGTAAAAAAAACATACACGTCGAATTGAGAACCTGCTCCTTTTTATTTATAGTCGGTTAAGAATGGAACCATTTTAACCTGACTTCTTCACGTCGTTCTATGCAAATTATTCAAACTCGATTTATCCAATATTCTACATGGCGATACAGGATGACGTCACAAAAATAAAAATACTACGTAAAAATTAAATAAGTGTTAAAAAATTTGTTTAGCGAACATCATGGCAACAACGACTGAGGTACTTACTTACTCTTATGACAACGATATGCATTTTAGGGTTCCATTCCAAGCCAAATGGTAAAAATGGAACCCTTATGTTTAGACTTTCTCCGCCCATGACTGTCTGTCACACTCGATTGTTTCTGTTACTATAAAAGCTATCGTCATGGGAATAGTATTTTGTATGACCTAACATCACTGAAAAAATAAAGAAAATGATATTTTAAATAGGGTTTCCCCCTTTTTAAACAAAAATATATTATATCTGAATGTGGATGATAATATTTCAGAGTGAGATAACTATGTATATTGTGTGTGATAACATTTGAAAGGGCTTTACTTGTGTTTTCTTAAAAATTTTATTTATTTTTAGGCCTTGTAGTTTTTGATTTATTGGGTAAACTAACAAAAACCGTTCTCCCCCTTATCAACAAAATTTACCAGCCAACAAGAAATAACGTTTTAAGTACTTCTTATGTAGTTTCTACCTATGGTACTTACTTAGGTAGTATGGAACCCTCGGTGCGCGAGTCTGACTCGCACTTGACCGTTTTTAGTTTGCGGTTCAAACAAAGTTAAGTTTGCGGTTCGGTAAAAAAATGGATTTTTATAGTTTTACTTTTTCTACAGTAGTACGGAACTCGCACGTGACCAATTATTATTTTTAATTATATGCAGTGAGCACAGGCGGGTGTGAAACTAACCTAGTAAGCAAACCTATAATGGAGTAACGTTTGATAAAAAAAATGTTGCTATTTACGTACTGTGATCAAAACATGTTTGTCGTGATATACCTACATGCCTGAGTTTATTTACGGATGTTTTATTTTTAGATACTTAAACTAAATCTACTTAGCATAAATTAGTGACGGAGACAAAACTTATTTGGTCAAGATTTGCGACTCACGTCGGTGATAAAAAATACGTCAAGTGCTTGAATCTGTGACAGTGCAGGTAGGGTTCGGTATGGAAAACTATTTATTAATAGCTATGATAATAACATCAAGATGAGCCCATCCGAACATTTTACGTAAACCTTCTTCATACAAGAAAATGTAGAGCCATCTGTCGAAACTCCTGCGAAATACTGCAGTGCTGCGTCGGCTTACAGCTTACTACTGACCAAAGAGTATATAATCACTACGTCTACTGACGCCGGAGGGGGGTTTTGCTCCCATAAACTGGCGACATTTTTTAGCGCGGTCCGCCGGGACTATAGTATATGTATAGGTGTCTTTGATTAATAAACCTTGTTAAACCTTGTTTTTCATTCAAAATTTTACAATAAACCTGACGCGGCAAACTTTGTTTGGCCATACAAATTATTTGTCGCTTTGTGGTAAGTACGAGTATGAAAAATAGCTTAAGTAACTCTGAGGCTTTTCAACTAGACTTCTGAGTTAAATTACCTGTGACTGTAACACGCGTGTGCACGTCCAGAGACTAATTAATAAGAATTTGGTTTCCATATTTGGCCACGGAACCATAAAATATTGTAGCTTTCTGTTTGCGAAATCATTGTAATGGTAACAACTAATTTTTGCCAGTTTTCTGTTGGTAGGTTCGTGGAAAACATTGTTTGGAATACGTGACAGTTGCAGGTTTTATTAAAGTAAATAAGAAAAGTTTATTTTTGAACACGATAATAGGTAAATGAATAGTTTATTTTTGAACACGAAAATGATCATGCTCGATGTTTTTATGAGCATTTAAAACTACATACCTTTTTATAGTGTAGTCGGCGCAATATCTCGCTGCTCTCGAAGCAATAAAATGAAAGGAAAGAGACGGCGCCTTTAGCCCGAAAGGCCTGCCTTAAAGCTCTTGAGTGCGACAAAGAACACAACAGGGAGGTCTGTTTTATAGCACTGCGGGCAGCGAGTCCCTAGCATTTTGAAAGTGCGAGAGAAAATCGGCAATGGACGGGTCGTGTAATATGCATGGGTTGTTTTTCATCGACAAAAGAATACATAAACAACAGGAATAATTTGAAGGTGGTTGAATGGCGACAAAGCGTCGCGTTATTCCTGTAAGAGTGCTTGTGCACTGGACCAATGCAATATTTATTGACTTTACTAATCATAATTCTACTTACTAATAAAATATGATAATTCTTGTAATTAATTGAGTGAAGCAATAGACATCTACCGACTTTGATTAGGTATATATTATCAAAGGTCCAGGGTATAATACTTATGTCTGTTGTTTTACATTAACCTTTTTCATACAAGCAAGAAATAGTTCCACCACGAACTTGCTGAGTCGCCGTAGGCTCTAATCAAGCATTTTTGGGCCAGTGCATGGGTGCAATTTTATCGCGCGGATGACCGGATCCTGTATGTAATGCTCACTTTTTCGCAGTAGCGCCATCTGCCAAAATTTTATAGATGGCTGCTGAGAGAATTACAGGGCTGCCTTACTGGTGGTGCCAAAACAAACATTTTTGGCACCGATAAACTGATTTTTTTTTTTGGTGTAGTCGACAGACCGCATGGCACGAAAAAATGTCGCCAATTTTACGATGCCAAAAATGCTTGTTTTTCATACGCTGTAGTTCGCTCAGCAGCCACCTATAGAATTTTGAGAGCGCCATCTGTAATACTATTGACTTGTACTAAAAAGGTTTACGTAAATCGTTCGGATGCCCATATCCCTATGATCATCATGAAACATCAAGATGAGCCCATCCGAACATTTTACGTAAACCTTCTTCATACAAGAAAATGTAGCGCCATCTGTCGAAATTCCTGCGAAATACTGCGTAGGCTTACAGCTTACTACTGGCACGGGGGGGTTTGCTCCCATAAACTGGCGACATTTTTTCGCGCGGTCCGCCGGGTCTATAGTATATAGGTGTCTTTGCCATATCCTGAGTTTTTCGGAAAACATTCAGATGACCTCATCCTCATCCTGCCCTTTTAAAATCTTTGCCTCTGAAACAATTTAGAAAAGCTTTGAACCGTGCAAGTGCCCAAGCGCCCACAGCTCGTAGGTACAACAGCTATGCATAATGCATGTTTCCGCCTCAGAGGAAAAGCCTAGGCTCGGATTTCCACTACGTTTTGTAATTTTGTTGTACTCACACACATTTTCCACATTTTCTCTTTACAGTTATAGAAACCACAGAGCACATAAGAGTAGGTGATAGCTTCTTGTGTTCTGTAGTAGAAACGCCGTAGGTATAAACTATAGGTGGGTTCTAACTTTCCTTCATGAATTTATTCATACATACTCCTTGGGAGTGATGGTGAACTGCTGTGCACAATTACTTTTTGTAAAATTGTGACAACAAAAAAACCGTCTGAGTTTGTTGTGGGCTTCTTCTCAGTACAGGGCGCGTTTAAACCCTCGTTAACTTAATTTCAAATCTTCTAACTACCCAGTTTTTGAGTTTATTCATTACAAACATACACACACACACACAAATCTTTCCTTTTTATAATTATTAGTGTAGGCAGCATATAGAATCAAAAGACGGCTGCAATCAGCCAGTCCATTGTGATCTATGACCCTTTTAACTTTATAGTTTTTATTTGAATTAAACGCTATTCAAGGCCGACCTCCTGACTAACGTAAATAGTAATTAGGTACCTACCTTGTACCTACTTATTACAAATAATAACGTAATCACAAACTGGATTCACGTACCTCCGTGACATTGCATCGTACGTATTTCCAACGTGTTATAACGTCATTCGAGTTGTACATATAATTATAACCAGTTTCCATGGTCCATGGTCTCCATGGGTCTCCGCGCCGCGCGCTGCGCCATTGCCAGTTGCCGATGTTACATTACAGAGTATATAAATAGAGTATTTTTGTAAAATATTGAATATTTGATATTTCTCAAAATATCGAGTAAAAGAAAAAGTCGTAGATCAAAAGTTGTTAGTTTTAATGTGAACAAATACAGACCGAGAGCGATTTGGTATTTTTTATATAACTCTGTATAATATAATGAGATCGCAGTCAAAACAATCAGTTTTTTTTTTCTTTTTTAGGCGGACACCTAAGCCCGCAGTTACCAGTTACCACCCAAAGATTTAAATCGTAAGATGAGCCCTAAACCTCCAAAAACGTCCACGTTTTTGTCTTGTGTGACACGTTGTCACTCTCTTTGACGCAAGTGAAACTATAGCATGTTGAAAGCACTCACTCGACATGTTTGTGGACGTTTTTGATGTGCGTAATGTAGGCTTAGGGCCCATCTAGCGATTTAAATGTTTGTTACCACCCCATTTAAAAAATCAAACAGTTGGCACAATGTTGGCACGCTGTAGGCACGTAATGGGCAATTACGTTTGAACTTCAGTCACGTTTTCAGCCTCGCGTTACCCCACGTGTGCCACTCGTAAGCTGAAAGCTCTGCTTTGGAAACGCACTCATGTTTCCAAACACGTGTTTAGCTATCAAGCGTGTTCCCAACCCACTGGACCTGACGCCCAAACATTGTGGTTGGAATAATAGGCTTTAAGTACCTACATGTTGAATATATTATGATACTAGCAAACACAGCGAACTCCGTTTCGCCACTAGATGGCTTTCCCGCTGAAAAGATTTTCCCGCTTTTCTGTTGAAATTTTTCCTGAATTTTCTTTGCTACAAACCTCACGGAGCCCGAGACCTTTCCAACGAATGCAAAACCGTGAAAATCGGTTCGTGCGTTCTGGAGTTATAGCGTCAGGAAGGAAAATCCGACTTATTTTTATATAGTAGAGAAGAAGAAGGTAAGATATTACTTTGACTTTGTTATAAGAGTTTATACGCAAAGTAAGATTTAGTCATGTTAATTTGTTTATTTTTATTGCACTCATTGAAAAGTATCTTTTTTTTAATTGAAGTTTACATAATTGACATGAAAAAGAAAAACAGTTTGATACTATTATTATTAACGCGAAAGCTTGTAAGTATGGATGGATAGATGGATGTTTACTTTACTACTACTTTTTCAAGACGCAACTACTAAACCAATTTGGCTGAAATTTGGAACATAGATAGCTGATAACCCGGATCAAAACGTAGGCTAGGCTAGGTACGTTTTTGTCTCGGAAAAATCCTTCGTTTTTACGGGATTAGCGAAAAACCGAAATTTATTCAAGTTGGTCATAAAAAAATATACCTATAAAAGGTAATATACATTATAAAACAAATTTTAATATGAATTTTATATAATATAAATTTAATTTAATTATTAGTTGATAACTAAATAAAATAAATTTTAACTATTTATTAACTGCCTAATTAATGTTTTCACTGGGAAGAAACGATTGCTGTAAAATACACATAAATACTAACGAATAAAAATACTTTCGAAGGGAATTTTATATAATAAACCCTAATATTATGTATAATATTATATAGTAGTACTTATTACAATACTAGTATACATAATATATGGATATGGCACGCGTCAAACATATAATTAATTATGCTCGTAAAAAGATAAAAATATCATTGATAACTAAAATAATAATCCAAGGTATTTACATAACGGGTAAATTATGGCTTTTATGAGTCAACCTACATGTTATAATATCACGTTGTTATTGTGTGGCTAGAGATAAGTGGCTGACGGTGTATATGCAAGTGTATATACATTTATTTTGTATACTATATACATATATGTTTGAGTTAATATCATGTCGGGGTCACCACTTTAGGATAAAAAGACTTCTGGTATTTATTAAGATAGGTTGATTACCAATTAATTAAGACACTATGCACATAACTGTTAATTGATTACTGTTTAATTTTTAACGCTACAATAACCCTTAATAATTCTACAATATTGCCTATTTTGCAGCTAAATGGCCTAATAAGCGCTGGTCTATGGATAAAATTGTAGTCTAAAGCTAAATGTATTGACATATTAGGTATACCCTGGACGGCTCGAAAAAATGCCGCCAGTTTACCGGTGCCAAAAATGCTTGTTTTGGCACCAACAGCAAGCGCTACTATATACCAATACCAATCCTGAGTTTTCTTGTCAGTGTATGGAGCCTAAATGCTGACATCAGCAGTTGAAGAGTTCCTATGCATATTTTCTCATAAATACGTGTTATATTTGTTTTGATGACCTAATTGCTAGGAAATGATAAGTACTCGTAGTTATGTACGTATGTATAATGATAGTCTATAGATAAAATTTAACGATTTACCTAGTTCTATGAATTGTTATTGAATGAAGCATCGTATTTATTTGATAAGAATTATTATTGATGTGGTTTTTTATATGTACCTAATGTAAGATAAGAATTACAGAATAAGTCTTTTCATCGTTTACGTGAAAACTTTTGTGCGAATTAGTAGGTACCTATACGCTTTTGTATTTAAATCAAGATCCCAAGTTTTTAACTGTAACCTATGTTAAAACATTTGTAACTCGTCGGTAGGTAAGCGAGTGTAACTTGATAATGAGTGTAACGTAAGCTCCAAAATATGATGATTTTTGGGAGGAACAGGTAAGCAACCAAGTAATTAACTAAAAAATTTAAAAACACGGCTGCCCTGTGGTAAAATGACTTTTTCCCAAAAATTATAGTCTATGTTACTCGGAATGATGTAAGGATTCTAACGATACCCTATATTTTGTCCAAATCAGTTCAGCCGTATAAAAGTTATGGTGGAATAAACTCACATACATACATTCATACATACATACATACATATTACATACAAACATGCATGAACCCCAATAACATTACACTCCTTTGTTGGGCAGTCGTGTAAGACGCAGGCACAATGAGTTCTAGTACAAAAGGCATAGTTACCTTGAATAATTTAGGAACTGTTACGCTCCGTAAAACAACCCCTTCTTATTTAAAAGCAGTTGGGTAAAACCAGTAATCGCTGAACAGAATGGGTAAAACCCAGTGTAAATATTGTATCCATAGGTATCTATCCATTTTTTAGGGTTCCATACCAAAATGGTAAAAATGGAACCCTTATGGTGAGACTTTCTCCGTCCGTCTGTCACACTCGATTATTTCAGTAACTATTAAAGCTATCGACCTGAAATTTGGAATAGTTATAGGTAATTGCGGCGCGACGTTGTTGCAATCATAAAAAATTGAAAATCTTTTTTATTTTTATTTAAAAAGGGGGGAAAACTGGGTCGTCACAATTTCAAAATGAGATAACAATATTGAGTAAGGTATCATATGAAAGGGCGTTACTTATTGTTTATTCTAAAACCGATTTTTATTTATTTTTATGCCTGATAGTTTTAGATTTATTGGGCAAACTGTCGAAAAAAATACCGTTCCCCCCTTATCTCGGAAGTTTACTAACTAAAGTAAAAAATCTGAAATAATTATGATCAATAGAAGTAAACGTATATTTTACAGGAAATATAAAATCAACTCTCTTACTATTATACTTTTTTGATAATAACGATAAACCGACAAAAACAAAGTTATGTTTGCGGTTTGCCAACAAAAGTATACCTACATGTAAATTATACTCGTAAATTCATGAACAAAAGTGATTCTTTTAATGTTTAACTTCTTTTATGGTATGGAACCCTCGGTGCGCGAGTCCGTCTCGCACTTGGCCGGTTTTTTTCTTTGACATTAACATTTACACAGAATCAGTGGTCACTGATAACTGTTATCACTTATCAGTTATCAACAGTTTAGCGGCACCTGTTTGTCGTTTGGCGACACAAGTGAATGTCAAATGTTTCTCAGAATGGATAACAATCAGAATTTAACATCAACATCATCACTAGCTTTACCGGTCTTCAACCAAGGATACTAATTCGCAAAGTTTTAAAAAAATTGACAAGAAAGGGTTTTATTAGAACCCTCGGTAGAATACACGTTACTACTTAATACCTAGATATTATAGGTACTCTATTAAGGTAAGTGAGGTGTAATTCGGTAGTCTAAGGCTACGACGACTTCAAAAATTAATATAAAAAAAACTAAACCTGATTTCTGTTCAAAAGTTTTTTTAAAAGAACATTGGTCTTCTGCCAGCTAATACGTGCATGAATTAAGTGATTTTAGTTGGAACTTTCTTTTTGATTAATTTATTTGTAGACCTCATTTTTACCACTTATTTCGTGATAAAATTTGACTCAACTTTTTAATTCGTGAATTTAGGGTTCTTATTTCGGGATAAAATTTTGTACAATAATTCATGATATTATATTAAAACTATTTAAATAAAAACATAATAGGAGTTTAATACATTAATATAGCAATAATAATATTCAATATTTAAGGGTAAAACATGTTACATTAAGCTCAAATTCAGCTTTAATTACAAACTGTCCCCTAATCATAACTGTTTCCCACGATATCGCTTGCATACCCTAGGAACAGTAGATTTTTCCGAGATAAAAAGTAGCCTATATCCATCCAGAATAATGTAGCTCTCCATTAGTGAAAAAATATCAAAATCGGTTCAGTAGATTTCAAGATAAAAAAATACTAAAAATCACCTAAAAAGTAATAAGTAGTAATCACTAGTAAAACAACTCTTCATTGTTAATACCTAACCATATCATACTGTAGAGATTACTCAAATATCTCTTACAATGTAACAATCAATCTTACAATCTTACAAGATATTGGAATCTCCAAAATTCGAATACTAATTTCTTGAAAAAGTATTGGAGTCCATGTTAAATCAAAACTTTTGATTTAACAGCTATCTGATGGGAACAGTTACTTTCTTTATGTTACAAAGAATTTTTAGTTGAGTTAGTGAGGTTTGTAATGAAACTTGAAATGTAGAATTTAATTTTTATTAACCTAAGACATATTTCATCAATAAAACTCATAAATTGATATACCATTATGCATACATTAATATTAAAGTTTAAGTTCCTTAGAAGGTTTACTTATCACGAAATTAAAATTGAGTGCTAAAATAAAAGCATCTTATTTCGTGATACTTATTTTGGAAAAGCCCTGTACTTAAGTTTGTAAATTACTCAAAAACCATATAAAGTAACTATTAAATAGTCTGAATATAAAGATATTATATGAAAATAAATGAAGCAAAACGAACTATAAATAAAACCATGCTGTTAGTACGCATGTGAGTTCACCTTAAAAATTCAAATTTATCTCTAGTTCAAACTCGAATTTTAAGAATTTTATTGAACAAATCATATACCGAATTTAGCTCATAAGAAAGGTCATTACTTTCAAATAATGATTTTGATTTCATATGTAAAATATCTTAATTGATAAATTAATACGCAAGCTTTAAAAAAGAAACTCGTAAATTTTTAATTCGGTAGTGATACGAAATACGCAACCTAAGAATAATATGATGTCGGCTATTTCGTGAGTCGATTAATTGCAATTTTAAGAGAATTTAGTACTTGGATTTAGCTCTATCCTATATTATATTAATTGTCAAGAAACACAAATTAACATTATAAAAAATTTTATTCAAATAGACTTACCTTTGTCTTTCTGTAAGCTTATAAATTTTGATGTTTAAGCTTACGGTAAATACAAGCGCGCAGGCGTACTACAACGGTTTCGGGCCAACTTAGGTTTTAAAGAGTCGTATTGGTTTGAGCTTTTTCACCAAAATTCTCATACTCATTTTCTTAGCGGGTAATATGATGAAGATTTAGAATTCAGGTTTAATTAATTAATAAGATGTCTTTATTGCTTATTTTTACGCCAGAAGCAAAAACTAACGAAATAACCAGACATACCGAATTACCCCTCACTTACCTTAACAAAAACAAAACTTGAGAAGTACGATTTCATAAGAACTATCAATCCAAGTGTACCAGGTGATTCCAAAACACTGGGAAAAGCTTGCGTAGTTTTCTCCGAACCAACTAACAGTGGGCGGAATCTATTGATATTCATTCACGAAGATAGGTACACAGATACACACCACTGAAGACCTTCAAAGTTCAAACAACTTAATATGTTTGTGATTTACGTACCTACCTAACGTAGGATAGGTACATGCGTACACGCTATCTACAATAGAGCAGCTTTTACGTGTATATGCATTCGCATATATTTAACCGACTTCAAAAAAAGAAAGAGGTTCTGTATTCGACCCGTATGTATGTATGTATGTATGTATGTGGGTGTGTATGTATGTATGTTTGTCCGCGATTATTTCACGTTTGGCTGAACCGATTTTGATGCGGTTTTCAGGAAAGTATTTGTTACATTCTGGAGAAGGTTTTAGTATATTAACCGACTTAAAAAAATAAGAGGTTCTTAGTTTGATCAACATATTTGTATTTAAGTTTGTTCGCGATTATCTCGAGTTCGGCAAAACGGATTTAGATGATTCTTTTTTTGTTAGATAGGCCATACATCACAGGTAGACTCGTTTTAATTTCGTCGAGATTTAATGAATATCTTCGGAGATGGAGAGCGGAACTCCTCAACGGAAAATAGTAAATCGCTTGCGATCGGTATAATAGTGTACAGTGTAGATTTTATCGGACTTCAAAAGAGAAGGAGATTCTCAAGTTGACTGAAATATATGTTTTAATTGACTGACGTCAAAAAAAGAGGTTCTCTGTTTAATCCCTATATCGGTATTTAGGATTTTCCGTGATTATTGTACATGCATTTTATTGTGATAGTCCGTTTTAAATTTGGTTAAAACGTGGCAACTAGATCATAAAAGCTTGTCTTTAAAAACTTTTTTGCACTAAAAAGGGTAAAATAAATTATTTTTTAAAAAAATTGAACCGACTTCAAAACCACAAATAGGCACTCAAAAGCGAAAAATAAATTAATATAATTATTATAACCGCTACTACCCACTCATCTATTTTGAAGTCGGTGCCAGCCAATTCAAATAGATAAGTAAATCTTTATAATAGTGCAAAACTACATCCATAGTATGTAGTAGTATTTTAATTCATTCCTGTATTTCGATATTAACATGAATACTAATAGGTATTTACGCCAAGTGATAGCCATTCAGACACTAAAGTTGAGAGAAAAAATAAAAAATTCCAACATTTTTCATTACGATATCTCACGCTAGCAACACTGTGTCTGTCCTTCCATTAGCGTTCTAGTGCTCGGCCGTTCAACACAACATTACTAAACTCGTATAAAAAAAGTGAGTGATTATAAGTATTTCTTGCGGAAATCAAAGTATCCGAAAAGAAATATTCAAAATAATCGGATTCATCGTCAAAACGAATTGTGAAATCTACGGAATTGTTATTATTGGTTCAGAAAATCCATATTGCTCCAGTGTTGGGTACACCTCTTAGAGGGTGTTACGTTCACAGCAGTATACATTGAGGGTAGTTGGAAGGACTATCGCCTTTGTTTTAATTACTGCAAGAGGAGCTAATCAAGATGCATTCTTCGGTGATGGGTACACTTCATTTAGAGGGTGTGACCTTCACGACAACATACATTGAGGGTAGTTGGTAGGTGAAAAACCTGAGGACTATCGCCTTTGTATTAATAATTGCAAAAAATAATTGCAAAGCATCTATGTTGAGGACACTGCATAAGAGGATGTGATCATCACGACGACATACATGAGGGTGAGTTAATAAGATTATCGTCTCTATATTAGGTAATAATTGCAAAAAAGTCAATCAACATAATATATTCTGCAGTCTATGCTTCAGTGTTGGGTACACTTCATTAGAGAGTGTGACCTTCACGACAATATACATTGAGGATGGTTATTGGGACAACGCCTATGGATTAATCATTCCCAAAAATGACAAGATTATCTTGTAAGCAACTTCCAAAATAGCAAATTGGTGCTTAAACGCCCCCATACCATGTTAAAAACACCGGTTGACGGTTCTCGTCCGATCACCGAAATTAAGCAACATCGGGCGCAGTTAATACTTGGATGGGTGACCACCTGGGAACACCGCGCGATGCTGTTTTTTTTATCACCAACTGTATTGGAATGATATAAAGGATCAAAACGATTACCTTTAGAAACTATTTCGATATACCCTCATATCAATATTTTCTTTTACTGTCTGCTAATTTAAATGAACCAAGATTACTTTACTAGACCAGGTCTGAAAAGTACCCGCAATCAAATGCACTATTTACAATTATTTTAGTCTTCCACACGAATCGTTTCTTGTTGTGGTCATTATTTATAGATACATAAATAAAAAGTCCATTGACAACGTCTTACAAAATCAACTAGTAATACTACTCAAAATTTGAAATGTACGAGTGAGACACAAAAATTTTATTTGATAATATAATATTCTAATAACTTCTGTGTATATTGTCTTTTATCAATAATATGAAATACAGTTAATCAAGATCCAATATTAACTGGCACTGGAGGAATATCTGAGCAATCCACCTGTTGGTCCATGGTGGACCCACGGGCCAAATCGCAGGACAGCACTCGTCTCTTGCGACGACTTTTCTCGAAGATTTACCCAGGACAGAAGAGTCTTGATTTCCCCATAAGAACAGCACCAGGAGCAAAACAGCCTTGCAAGTACTTATCGATGTCCTCTTTTGACATTTCCGTCGACCTGTCATGTCAGGCGCCGCGCGGCCGCCGATCGGAGTGCTGGCGGAGCGCTGCGCTGTTTCGAACCTCGTGCGGACTCGCGCATGTTCGCATATAGTCGGGTCGGGGTAAGAAGGCAACCCGTGGTACCCCGGGGGGACCATCGGGGGTACCACGGGCAATAAACGACACCTACTTACTCGTACGTTTGCCGCTTAGTTTATAGAATAACCGCATTCAAAAAATATTCGAGCCTGATGATATTATTTTATCGTGCTTAAATATGAGTGGAAAATTTATTTTTTTCTCTTTTTATGTTCTCAAAACTATAAACAGAATTTAATGTGTATTTTTTTTTCACTTCTTTAGTTCGCATGTAGTGCAATGACACTTTAGATATCTAGGTACTATCCTAGTTTCATTCATAATAATTTACTTTTATACAAAAGGTTTTATATTATGAAGATTTATAAACGATTGAACCATTAACATTACAATTAATTTTCATGTTTAAGTAATTAAAAATGAAAATGATTTTTTTTCAAATGGGCTTGATTTACAGGCTTTTATGAAAGCTTGAATCTGAAAAACGGGTTTGCGCTGAGAAGGTCTGGCAAAAAACTCGGCTATTATATTCTGTTCACATACAATTGAATATGAGACAACCTATTCGATAACATACTTAATTTTTTTTTTGTTATTCCATTACAAATACATGTTTTTAATACAACCATTCTTTCATCGTAACTCGATGTATTAGATATTACATCAAATTTATCAATGCTTTAACTGAGTTAGGATGTATGCTTTTAAAAGAATGCAATATTTTTGAATATCAAAGTTATTTATAGTTTCTATAATTGACTATTTCTTAAATTTCTAAAATGAATATTAAATATGGAAAATGTAGAGTCCTTATAAAACAATCGATGATATGTTTATTTAAATTTATTTTAGGTATCCTTGTACCTGTATCTACAGGAATATCGGTATCCATACCTAGGAATAACTTAACGCAATGGAAAATATATTTAAAGACCAAATTAATTTTTGCTAGATCAAATATTTTTATTTTCAGGCGATCGCGCCGCTAATTAACTAATGGTTATCTATGCATCAAAAATGTTAAAGGATTTGGAAATTACCAATAGATATATAAGATCATAGAATCATTAAATACTTCATTGGATTTATGATAATATGAACAATGATGGTTCATAATTTTGGCTTGCATGTATCATAACTTTTTTTTTTGATACATAGCCTACATTTTATGTTTTCTGTATTTAATCATTATTAAATAAGTCTAATATTTTGTTTAACTTTCATGTCGATGGATGACGCCGCTGCAAGGATTTAGCTCTCGATGATGACTGACCAAGGTCAAATGATAATTGAAAATTGGGTCATCACTGCTTCACTAGGAACTTGAATACCAGTACAGTAGTACTTCAGCTGTGGTATGTAATTAACTGATTATTATTAAACGAAGATTAGAGACTTTTATCTTCTGTGATGACAGTGGAAATAAAAAAATATATATATTTTTTTTTTTTTTTCATCGTCGCAACAAGTCTTAAAAGCATTAATCGCGAACAATCGCGAATAACATTTCGACATGTCTACCTATTTACACGTTATATTTGCTCGTTGATTTTTGCGATTATCAACTTGGAAAAATCAGATCACATTTTTCAACTGAAAGACTGCTAAATTAAAAAATGGTCTTGATGCAGAAACTGAAGAACTTAAAAAGTACTGTATAATATTTGTATTCCAATTGTATATGTGGTTTTTTGTTTACAACTAACCAGTACAACAGCGATAGTAGTGTTGGGGTGACTGTTAAAATAACAATTAATGATATTAAACAACATTATTATAACATGAATAACTGTTAAGAATAACAATTATGCCTTCAGTTAAAATTTTAGTATTATGTGAAATGAGAAACTCAACACGGTTATACATACATATATACTATAATATTGTATAAGATGTTTACTGTCTGACAATATTAGAAAACATGCTTTTTTCAGACTATCTTCAGTTTCTATTGTTATCACTTTATTAGAACTCAGGAATAAACAGTAGATATAGTTACTTCATCAGCCTTTGTCTCAGAATCAACTTTAAAATAGACTTATAAGATGATTTCTCTATGGCTATTTTTTAAAATCTCTTGAGAATATTCTTACTTCACCCTATTCAGTTAAAAATATAATTTAAGGTCACTTTAAATCTTAATGACCTTATTAAAGCTGTACCTACACCAAAACCCAAATAACAATATTATTATGGAAATTAAATAAAAATATCATTGTTAACTCCTTTAATAGAAATAACTCTAAAGAGCTATGAATAAAATTAAACAACACTTTACGAAAATACTAATGCCTACTCCTGTATTTTCGTAAAGTGAAGTCAAGATGAACAAAAATTTACGAACTAGTTCTCTGCAACCCATAGATTTATTAATCTTATCTTATACTACTCTGTGTAAAAAGTATCGGGAATATGTCAATAAAAAGACCCGTGTAAAAGAGGTCGTTCTAATTTTTTTACTGCATGTTGGTAGCACTGTACTGATTTAGCGCGCAAAGTTTGAGCGGGATCTGTCATTTAATTTGTTTTAAACTACACTTTTTGTTGGTCATAGTTTTGAGTTCTCGGCGATTTTTACAATGGAAAATATTGTTGAACAAAGAGTGTGCCTTAAATTTTGTGTTTCGAATGATATTTCATGTGGCGAATCACTAAAAATGTTGCGAAATACCTACGGCGAATCGTGTATATCGAAAACAAGGACTTATCAATGGTATAAAGCTTTTAAAGAAGGCCGAGAATTAGTAGTAGACTTGCCTCGTTCTGGTAGACCTTCAACCGCTACGACCAAAGAAAACATCGACAGAATCAAGAAGCTAGTGCTCGAAAATCGACGTATGAGTCTGAGAGAGTTGGCTAGTGAGGTGAACATATCTTTTAAGTCCGTCCACAACATTCTCATTGACATTTTAGGCATGAAACGCGTCGCCGCTCGACTAGTTCCAAAAGAGCTCAATTTTGTTCAAAGAACGCAGCGAAAGCATGTCGCTGAAGACATGGTTTCCCGAGCTTCTACGGATCCGACCTTTATGAAACGTATAATAACTGGCGACGAGACATGGGTTTATGAGTACGACATGCAAACAAGCCAACAGTCTTCAGAATGGCGTCTCGAAAACGAGCCGAAACCCAAAAAACCGCGGCAAAGTCTTTCCAAAATCAAGGTGATGCTGACAGTTTTTTTTGACTACCGTGGTGTGGTTCACTCCGAATTCCTTCCAGAGGGAGAAACAGTGAATAAAGAATATTATTTAGGCGTCATGAAGCGTTTGCGTGAGAGTATCCGCCGAAAACGTCTAGATTTGTGGCAACACAACTCATGGATGCTGCACCATGATAATGCACCATCACACACAGCCATTATAGTGAAAGAGTTTTTAGCGAAAAATTCAACAAAAGTTCTCGACCAAGCACCGTATTCACCTGATATGGCTCCGTCTGACTTTTTTTTATTTCCCAAGTTAAAATTACCACTTCGAGGAAAACGTTTTGAGTCGATAGAAGCCATAAAAGAAAATTCGCTGAATGAGCTAAAGGCCATACCGCAAATAGCCTATGAAAAATGTATGGAAGACTGGGTGAAGCGTTGGAGATGTTGTATTGCAAGCGATGGGGCCTACTTTGAAGGCGATAAAATAAATTTAGATGAATAATTTGTATTTTTTGTTTTATTGACAAATTCCCGATAATTAGTACACTGAATGTATATTAATAAATTGATCTTATTTTTTTTTCTTTCCAAAAATATGTCTCGGTAATATTTATTCTACTCAAGTTTATAAAAATATATTCGTAATCAATTTACTGTTTAAAATATATATTTCATGGTTGCATATTAACAGCTCAATTTATTACGATTAATCAAGTGTTGCATTTAAAAGTTATAACTGATACAAATATTTTCAAGCTTGTTGAAAGAGGTTTAAAACCTCTTTTAATCGTCAAGACTACATACGAGCAGTACTGCTAGAATATAGTCTTAATATACCCTTGGTATTCGCACATATAAAAATATATGTTTTTGTACATATATTATTATTAATATATTATACTAATAATATTGATTTACTATCTATTACAGTTTTAATATTTCTACAAAATTATGCTATTAATTATTAATTTGCTTTGAATATCAACTTAAGTTGTTATTTTTATTTTTTTTGCTCAATATTAAGCGATTATGCTTATTATTCTATTAATTTAAAAGCATTTCTTATTTACAAATGTCATGGCTCTAAACATCTACCTATTAGTATTCATGTTAATATCGAAATACAGGAATGAATTAAAATTGATGATTAAACGAACTTACCTTAAGTGAAGTTCTATCATAATTTTATGAATTCCTGTATGAAGATATTAACACCCTCCCGCCCCTGTTTTGTGGAAAAACCCATGTATGAATTTGTAAATAAAAAAATGTACATATTACAATAATAATAAATATTTATTGAAGACAACATAACCCATATATATATATTATTATATTTACATATATAATATTGTGTGGTTATGTATAATATTGTGTAGTTATGTATATATTAGGTATATGATACATATTTGGGTGCTCTGTAGTGCTACTACCAAGACGAGCTTATCGAAGCACAAAGGCACTCTTATAATAATTACTCTGAACTAAATGAAAGGACAGACACAGTGTTGCTAGCGTGAGATATCGTAATGAAAAATGTTGGAATTTTTTATTTTTTCTCTCAACTTTAGTGTCTGAATGGCTATCACTTGGCGTAAATACCTATTAGTATTCATGTTAATATCTTCATACAGGAATTCATAAAATTATGATAGAACTTCACTTAAGGTAAGTTCGTTTAATCATCAAGTAAGCTTCGCTGGCACCGACTTCAAAATAGATGAGTGGGTAGTAGCGGTTATAATAATTATATTAATTTATTTTTCGCTTTTGAGTGCCTATTTGTGGTTTTGAAGTCGGTTCAATTTTTAAAAAAAATAATTTATTTGTGTCTGCACTTGCATATAAAATTATGACTTTTTTTGTATTAATTGCATAATTTTGCAATTTTTTTAGTAGCAAATAAGGTGGGTGGACCATGGAAGGCCATGCTCCTTCGAAGGCCAACTATTAAAATTTCGTAGTTATGGCCATGTGATGACAAATTCCTTCTGTCTACATAAACATCCATCGAACTAGAAATCACAGACGCGGCGGCGAATCGCTCGCGCCACTATTTTGGCAGTACGGTCCCTCGCTTCATTGATATCGGAAATCGACGACGTTAAACTAAGGTGGGTGTACCATAGAAGGCCACTCTAACAAATAAATAGTTATTATTCATCTATTTACTGGATAAATGAAACTAACAAATATTTAAGTAATACTTTGTTTTATTACGTAACATATTAACCAATTCTTTTTATTGTAGATTTAATCGCTATTTAATAACTTTTAGTGTTAAATGACTGCTTTATTACAATGGCCTTCTAAGGAGCCTTGTTCCTAGCAACGCCATTTGGAAGGGTTCAATGAAACTTAAGTTTAATCAATATTGATCAAATCTGAAATTTAAAAAAGTGGTTTTTATGTTACGTAATAAAACAAAGTATTACTTTATTATTTGTTCGTATCATTTATTCAGTAAATAAACGAATAATAACTGTTCATTTGTTAGAGTGGCCTTTCATGGTCCACCCACCTTAGTAGGTTTTGGTAGCAAGTCGACGACATTTAGCATACACTGCGCGCATGAATATCACTTTCTATTCAAAGAGATTTCAAACCTATCTGATTCCAATCGCAATGTTAATCGACTTGCTAAGGCAACACAAGGGACGCGCCCGAACCAAAGTCCCCTGGTTGAATTCAATTGTGTATCTAGGCCAAAAGTATCATCGGTGAAGATTTATTCTTTGTTTACTCCGCCGGAGCATGTCGGTGAGGTGAACTGGGTCATGTCTATTTTGCACATGTTTATAATGATTAACACCGATGATAGTGTTTGCCGATTCGGGGAAACGATTTTTACTATCTACTTTTTTCTTACGTGGAATATTTTTCATTTATGTTATAGGAAAGTTTAAAATATCGATGGATATCAATAGTTGTAGTCCGCGACTGGAAGCGTATAGAATTAAGTTACACTTTACATTATTTATTAAAATTTTAATTAGAAAATTCCACCCAGATTTGCTACAAGTGTGTGAAATTAAAAAATACTGTCCGTTCTCCAAACTTGCCATACTTGGTCGTGGGCTTTTAAAAAATATTCTTAAAACAAGCTTTTCTACGTTTTGTTGTATTCTTTTGAGCACCCTGGTTGCCATCTAGCACCCAAAGTACTCGTCAAGACGGATCAACCGAGTCCAGACTAGATGTGGTTTTGTCGTTTATCTAAGTACTAAGCTTCTTTGGCCACCTTCTGGTTTCATCATATCTAACTAGGTACTAAGTTTCTCTGGCCACCTTCTGGTTTCATCATCAGATCAGCTCCATGTCATGATAATTTTCCATTGTCATCCGATTTATTTAAGGATGCAAAATTTCGGCTGAATTAGTTAGGTGGGTACTGGGAAGTCGGTCAAATACTTGCAAGATTTGATTACAGAAATGACAAATATCGGGTCAGGTGAAACTAAAGTAAAGCTTGTAAGAGTGTCAAAACTTTAGTAGCTGTAGCCATATGAAAAAATATAAATATAAATTCGAAAAAAATGTATCAGAATTCAGTCTCTATAACAATAAGAGTATGTCTTCCGCGCATTCCTTTATTTTTTTTAATTTCTTAGAATCGCAATTTGTCAAAGTATGGCTATAGCTACAAACCATGGATGTAACATAATGAGCACTTGGTGACGTCACGCATATATTTTTAGGCTCCGCCCTGAATACTCTTTTTATTTGTCAAAACAGTAAAATGGCTCTAATAATGTATGCGACCGACAGCGGAATGCGCTTACAGCGGTACTGAAATATATGAAGCGCGACGCCATATTTGAGAAGTTTTTGGCTACAACATACGTCACATCTTTCCCGTCCTCTTAGCGTAGCGTATTTCGTCATTGCTACAAGCCCATACCCAGTAGGTAGCTAGCCCAGCCGTCTACTAATTGGGACAAGAAATATGATTAAGTATCTTATATTCTTATCATTGAATGGTCAGTTACGCAGAAATGAACAAAACAATAAGACAATAAAATTATTTATTATTTACATGCTGGTATTTTCCACAGCAGTATTTATTTGTGAATGAAGTCTTATCACTCAGTTTACTTATAAAAGTACCTAATCAATAACATCCTGCCAAGGTTATGAGCCGAGATCCTTTGACCACCAGACTTATCTATAGATACGCTATCCAGCGGTCGTAGTCATACTTAACTCAAATTATGCCTTATTCCGTTTCTGGTACAAAATTCATGCAAAATTCAAAAAATCTATGAGAATGACAGTTCTCACACATTTTTTTTATTTTCATTCCATTCTATGAATCGAATCGGAATATGTCATATAGCTGAGGCTGCGACTGTCGTAAAGCCCTTTTGCGATACAACGTTGACCAACAGCCCAAATGCAAAATATTATCAGGCTCCTTATAACTTAGAAAACATAATGGGCGTCGAAGATTTTTGGAAAGTAGAAACAACAAGCTTTTGCCCCCTTTCAAAGACCCACTACTAGACTCCTCTAACACATGACGCTGGCCAAGTGTGGGTTGGTGGACTCATAACATCATCATCATTAACGCGACAGGTCACAGGGATGCAGGTTTTGTTGAATTTCCTTCACCGTTACACAACAAATTGTCCTTAGTCACAGACTTGTATACTAAAGACAGGGCGAACAGCGCGAAAAATGTCGCCCGTTTAAGGGAGCAAGAATGACTACTATTTTGCACCCTCCCCCGTCAGTAGTCAGTATAGGTAGATAGGTAAAGACCTATTTCTTTTATAATATTGCAGGCAAGGTGACCACAGACACATACATAAAAAAAATATAAAAAATAAACATGTATTTCGCAGGAGTTTCGACAGATGGCGCTACATTTTCTTGTATGGAGAACGTTTACGTAAAATGTTCGGATGGGCCTATCTTGACTATTTTTATCTATTTACTTAGTACACAAATGCACTAGTACCTAACTCCGAAAATTAAGAACCGCGGGATTCGAACCCGGTGACCCTCTGCAGCATGATATGACATGCAACGCCATCATGACCAGCCTTGGCTGGTCTTGATGGCGTGGCAGAATTGTCGCCTTGGCTGCATAATCGATGCAAACATGAGCCAATAAGTGCCTCGCTGACTCAGCTGCATATAGATGTAACCTCGTAAGTATTTTTGCGGAAACTGTACGATGTTGTAAAAGCGCAATTATATAGCGCTAGTTGTAATACTTAGTACTATTTGGTAGGTATTAATAAATTTAAATGATTCAAGGCCGAAACCAACTAGAGGTAAAAATAAAAATAAAATACACGTGCCAAGTAACTTTAAATATTTTTATTATAAAAACATATAATATCTTTTATTCATTACATTATTTTTTTATTCTTTAGCTTATCACAGCGAAACGAAACATAGTATACCTACTAACATTTACCTAATTAAAAAGAAAATATATTATTGCAACATTTATTACAATAATTAATTTACGCGCTAACTAATGACAATTCGATGCAGAAAATTGACGATAACAAAATTGCTCTAAATGTATAAATGCTAAATATGTTCACAACATTATAGTTAAATACGATTGAATTATTATGGGCATAAAGAAGTACCTATTTATATTGTGAAAATAATAGGTACCTAAGTATCTATGTTAGGTAGGTTAACCGATGGAGGCGACTAAAATAAGTCAAGTACAACTGCAAAGATTAATAAATTAATTATAATTTAATGCATCTGACAAAATACTAAATTAGCAACCTCCTATTTATTATACCTAATAATTAGAAAAAAAGTTCACATAATTTACTACTAATATTTTACTGTACTATTGAGAAAGACAAGGTATTCTTGAATTTCAGTGATTTATTACTAAGCTTCTTTGGTAGAATACAAGTAACTTCTATTGTTAAATAGATGTTTAGCCTACTTAAGTGATATTCAGAATTTTGAGGAGTCGTTATAAGTGAATTTGAATCCATCATTATTTCAACCAATTCATATCTTCAATAATAACGATACTTAACAATTATAAAATATGTAGGTAAGTACCTAGATATTTGATAAACCTGTATGGACTGAAAATATCGAAGGCAATGAATATAAATTACAAATATAATCGGTATTAACATAATGTTTACTTATATGCAACAGCATATAAAAATATAAAATTATCATCGCATTGATTTTATTGATCAGGGTGTTTGGGCAAGTTTGAATAGTTTAACTTGTATTTGGTATTTTATGCAACGATGTTTGAAAGAACTTCTTGTAAAGTATTTGTGCGAGACATGAAAGTTGACTAGGACTACGTTGCTTCATAAAATCCTAAATACTGATAAATACCTAAATTAAAGAGGTGAGCAGTAGGTACCTACATATAATAAAAACGTTTAAAATATTCGACATAAAAACATTATGGTTATTATTATCTAACACACCTACTTACTACTTATCATTTATCAAATATAATCTTAAGTTAAAACGGCTAAAAACTAATCATAATTGACTAGTGCTTATCGAAATGCTTTTACAACAATTATTTAATAAGTAGTCATAAATGGTTACCTCATTCAACATTATCTAATATTTACAACGCATGCATGTCTCGCTAACTTAATACTTTGACCCACAAACTCATCAACCCAGTTCTCATATCAATCTTGACTGCACAAATAAATAATAATATTATCTAAAATAACTTGATCCACATCCTTTATCTGCCATAATTCCTGGCACTCATCAGGGTTATAATGGGACAAAATAACAATTGATTTTCGAAGAAGACAAATTATTCAAGTGAATTTTGCATCTGACACAATCTTATCTGGAAGCGATCTAAAAATTAAAGAAAGTTCACAATAAGCATATTATCTTCTTAAACACAAAACCTACATAGTGACTCAATATAAAATAACATATCGCTTTATGAATATGGATGAAATCTATTTATTAAAATCAGACTATATACTAAGATTTAGTCTAAATAGTTTTGAGACTCACTGTGAAAGTAAGTGGATACTTAGATAGGCATGGCTTGAAACTCTTCATATTAACGATAGCATCTAGGAGTTCCTGGAGTTCCGGGACAGTTTAATGATCTTTGCGGTATCAAATTACTCTATTGTGCTTGACAATAATTAAATACTTCAAACAACCTTACCCTATTCTACGAGCATAGATAGGTACTTAGTACATTATACTATACTTGACTACGAGTATCACAACGAACATTTATCACGCACCACGAACAAGTGTAAACGCATCTTCAACTCCTTTGTAGCTAAAGGGTGCTTGAAATTCAGCAATCCAGCTTCAAAAACGCTGTTCGAAAAACCGTTTAAACACCAAACGTTAGACATTTTCCACTTCAAAAGACCACTTCAATCAACATTCATCCTTTTCATGTAACACTGGCAGTCCGAGCCTTCTCTGACGACGCTTACGATGCAGGAGCTTAGATTTGCGGATTTCCGAACAACTTGAATCGCCATCTTCAGGTAAAGGTGGTAGATTTCTCTTTATGCGTTTGGGTAACACGCATTGTGTGTCGAAATTGTTTTCTTTATACTTCAACATGTCCACGTCCTGGTAGGGCATCGGAAGAGATTGACTCGCGTATTTCACCAACATTTTGTATTCGTAAAAGTTTCGGACACAGGCGTTCAGTGTTGCGTTAGAAAACATACTAATCGTGTAGACTGTAGTAGCCGTTCGGACTGACCAATGCATGTATTGTGTGTTGTTACGCTGTATGGTGATTATTTTTAGATTAGCCATTAATGTGTACATTGTAAGTGTGCGTTTTAATATTAATATCTGGGTGACCGAGTTTCACTCGGTGGCCAATAGATGGCAGCTGTAGTTATATTTTTATTTTTTTGGTAAATTCGACATTTTATAAAAATGAATCCTAGCTAGATCGATTTATCGCCCCCAAAACCCCCTGTATGCTAAATTTCATGAAAATCGTTAAAGCCGTTCCCGAGATCCAGATTATATAGAAATATATGTATATACAAGAATTGCTCGTTTAAAGGTATAAGAATATTATGTCGTAGTTAAACGCAGGAGCGAGCCAAGTGCGTTTCGCATTAATTTCATGTTCCTTACTGGTTGCACTGATAAAATTATTATTATTTTCAACTAAAATTAGTATTGTTTGTAATAAAGTATAAACTCTATAAAATAAGATCTTATAAAAAAGGATCGCAGAGCGATCACTTGGATTTGTAGAAACCCTTTATAACATTTTGTGCTGCATCATCATTTACCCTCACGTGAACCAACTTGTCAAGTGTAAAAACAAAAGATGTCATGAAACGTACATAATTTTGTTAAATATGCATAATAACTAATATAAACAAACAACACTTAGTAGATTTTGGAATCTACTTATGTGTTGTTTATATTTCTTGTTTGCTTGATTAATTGTTAGTTTCATTAGTTAAATGATATTTTAAGCGTAAACAAGAAGTATATAATATCTACTTATACAATACTTATCTACTATACAATACTACACAGGAACTTGACAGGCACCATTCCATGTAAGGGCAACGATACGCACAGAGATTTACAATATACCTACTTATCTACGAGTATCAGAATGTCTAATAATGCATTGGTGTGTGTACTGTTTGAGTTATATGTGGTGGTACATATACAGACTATAGGAAGATTAGTAATAATAACCACCCGTAATAACCACGCCGTTACGTATACGTAGACGTAGTTATTAGAACATTATTACTAGTCTGTCCACCATGACGCATAAACCGGGCCGAGCGAGAGCGCTTTGCAGGTACGCGTCCCTTTCTAATTTAAGGAGACCATGATAAAACGGAACACAGGACAAATTACTATGACGACAACATTTATTTAAATGAAAATGAAAAATGGAAAATGGGAAATGGAAAATGGGAAATGGAAAATGGGAAATGGGCAATGGAAAATGGAAAATGGGAAATGGGAAATGGGAAATGGGAAATGGAAAATGGGAAATGGGCAATGGAAAATGGGCAATGGAAAATTGAAAATTGAAAATGGAAAATGAAAACCGGTCCGAGTGAGAGGGCTCTGCAGGTACTGCGTCCCTTTTCAATTTACGGTGACCATGATAAAACGGAACACAGGACAAATTCCTATGACAACATTTATTTAAATGAAAAATGGAAAATGGGAAATGGGCAATAGAAAATGGGCAATGGAAAATGGAAAATGGGAAATAGAAAATGGAAAATGGGAAATGGGAAATGGTAAATGACAAATGGAAAATGGGAGATGGAAAATAGAAAATGGGAAATGGGAAATGGGCAATGGAAAATGGAAAATTGAAAATGGAAAATGGATAATAGAAAATACAAAAAGGAAAATGGAAAATGGAAAATTGAAAATGGAAAATGGGAAATGGGAAATGTAAAATGGAAAATGGTAAATGAAATGGCCAATGGAAAATGGGAAATGGGTAATGGAAAATTGAAAATGGGAAATGGAAAATGGGAAATGGAAAATGGAAATGGAAAATGGATAATGGAAAATGGGCAATGGAAAATGGAAAATGGGAAATAGAAAATGGATTATGGGAAATGGAAAAAGGGAAATGGAAAATGGAAAATGGGAAATGGTTAATGGAAAACGGAAAATGGAAAATGGGCAATGGAAAATGGAAAATGGATAATAGAAAATACAAAAAGGAAAATGGAAAATGGAAAATTGAAAATGGAAAATGGGAAATGGGAAATGAAAAATGGAAAATGGTAAATGAAATGGCCAATGGAAAATGGGAAATGGGTAATGGAAAATTGAAAATGGGAAATGGGAAATGGGAAATGGAAAATGGAAAATGGAAAATGGAAAATAGAAATTGGGAAATGGAAAATGGAAACCGGTCCAAGTGGAATGGAAAATGGTTAATGGAAAATGGGAAATGGTTAATGGAAAACGGAAAATGGAAAATGGAAAATAGAAAATGGAAAATGGGAAATGGAAAATGGCCAACGGAAAATGGAAAATGGGCAATGGAAATGAAAAATGGAAAATGGGAAATGGAAAATGGTTAATGGAAAATGGGATACGGAAAATGGGAAATGGGAAATGGAAAATCAAAAATGGAAAATGGAAAATGGAAAATGGAAAATGGGAAATGGGAAATGGAAAATGGGAAATGGAAAATGGGCAATGGAAAATGGGCAATGGAAAATGGGAAATGGAAAATGGCCAATGGAAAATGGGAAATGAGCAATGAAAAATTGAAAATGGGAAATGGGAAATGGAAAATGGAAAATGGCCAACGGAAAATGGGAAATGGGCAGTGGAAAATTGAAAATGGGAAATGGAAAATGGAAAATGGGAAATTGAAAATGGAAAATGGGAAATGGGCAGTGGGAAATGAAAATGGGAAATATGAAAATGGAAAATGGAAAATGGGAAATGGAAAATGGAAAATGGGAAATGGAAAATGGGAAATGGGAAATGGGCAATGGGAAATGAAAATGGGAAATGGAAAATGGAAAATGGAAAATGGAAAATGGAAAATGGCCAACGGAAAATGGGAAATGGGCAATGAAAAAAAAGAACTAAAGACGTCATATCCCGTCGCGGATGGTATCACACAGTCGTAAAACTGGTGTGTCCCTGAAAAATAGGACATGGGGTCTGAGCAGACGTGCGACAATACCTTCATCCAGATAAGAGATTTAACAAATCCAGTAAAATTATTGTTGTATGTAACCACTCTTTACAAAATACAAATTCTACTATACGTATATTATAGATAGCTTCAACAAATTTAGCTTTTTTCTGATTCCCGTAGGCACTGCGGATTTTTCCTGGTATAAAAAGGAGCTGTGTGTACCTTTATCATGCCACAACCTCGCTGCTAAAATAGGCAAGACTGGGAAGAAATCACAAAATTATAATCATTCAATGATTACGGTATAAATATTATGTTTTGAGATATCACCCTTAGAACATAAATGGCACTAAACGAAAATGTTACTTTAACAGTATGGCCGTTTTAAGATTTTTTAAGAATTGAATGGGTGATATGGAACTAAAAAAATATGAATAAAGCTTTGTGATCGGCTTAAAATAACAGTTTAACACATTCACTGCGGCTGCGCTACATTAAAACTTGCTTCCAGTGCTGTACAAGCCAGATACATCCCGTATCAAGAATGCCTGATATGCGTTACGACGTCTATTTTCCCGTAGGTAGTCCTGACTTCAAACCTCCACAGAGACATGGAAAGTCCACATCTGTTTTTTTTTGTTGTACCAATCAATAGGTTACATCCTTGTGTATACACAGCTGCAGTCGCACGGGGTTCTAAGTAATATCTTAAAAGTTACAGATATTTTTGGAAATGGTTGATTTTACGGGAAAATACTTGTCGTGGCGCATACAACAGTCATCTTGCTAGGGATGGGGTGTAATAAGTAAAATATTTTTCATCTCACCCGCTCGGAAAAGCGACTTTTAATGCCCGAAATGCGGGCGGGAAATGCTATTATATTCCCTAGGCCGTCAAAGCATTTTCATTTTTCCCAAGGGAGACAAAGTAGTGTGAAAATCCTTTCCGGCCCTAGACCCGGAAAGCATTGTTAAAGTCGAACTCGTATTACGTGTCATGCCAATGTCAAATGTCAAAGCTGAAGACTTTTTTTTTTAATAACACATACGGTCAGTAATGAAGTTCGACCTTAGAGTTCGTATAAATCGTTTGTAATTAATATTTCCATCGGTATTTCTAGATGTAGAACACGTTGGTGTATTAAACTGTGAAAACTCATTTCTTGAAAACCTACTTCGGGGTGTGGACAACAGTTCAGACACCATTTCAGAATTTAGGGATGTTTCGAGCGCTGGTACTAGATTGTTCACAGAAATGTTGTCCAGGGATAACGAATCAGGATCAGTCTTTTTATTCTTATTAATTATTACTTCTTATAATATACAAAGTTCACTTCCTGTTGATGGACTTAAAAAAATTGAACTGGGTTTTTTGTACTAGATGGTTTGGGATTCGGTAAACTGGAACCAGTACTCTGCACAAAAATGTTTCTAGCCTCTTAACCTTCTGTCTTTACACCTTTCCCCATAATAAGTTTTTTACGTAAACGTTTCATTGTTTATGTACAATTAACCTACTTAGGCGTGACGAATAAAATATTGCGTTCTGTAAAAACGTATAACTGGGCACAGCACTACGACTAACTGAAGCTCCGCGCGCGCGCACGTTCAGTGCGGTACGGGGTTTAAGATACGGCCAAATAGTTCCCGTATCGCACTATTGTAAAATAATTACCTTACTGTGCGTTACGACAAAATAATTCCCGTACATTTTTATTCGTAAATTTCAATACACTTCAAGCAAGGACACCGGCAATATAGGCGTCTCTTTTTCACTTGTACGAATACTTGTAAAAATCACCCCCGCACGGAGTGCAAAACCAGGACAACTAGCTGCCGCACAGAGCAGAACTCAATTACAACCAAATACTTCCCGTAACGCAGTGAATGTGTTAACTAACGCTGTTTCAGTATCCAGTGGCATACGATAAATTTATTGATTACTAGCTTTTGCCCGCGGCTTCGCCCGCGTGAATTTTGGGGTTTTACAAATCCCGTGGGAGTCCTGAATTTTCTGGAAAAAAAACAGCATATGTGTTAACCTAACTTCAGAAACACGATTGGATAAAAATTTCTCGACAAAAAGTTCTACCAAAAATTGCTCCAAAATCTCCATTTTTCTCATTTCCATCGAAAACTACGATGGATATAATTGTAATTTTTGTTTTAATTTATCGGTAAAAAATAATTCCCAAAAACGCTCAGAACGACATTTAAATAACTGGCTTAGTTTTTGAAGTAATTAGGAAAACAACGTTTTTCTGTTATATTCTTCCGCAACGCTGCATACTAACCTAACCTAACCTAACCCACCAACGTATTCATAAGAGTGAGAAGGACGAAAATAAAATCAACGTATCCGCTTAAGGGTGAAATAATTTCAGAACCTTTACCTTATAGGTATCCATTTTCGCATTTATAGCATATCTACTATCACATATTCTATTGCTCAACTAAAACACATATTTTTAATAGCGAAACAGTTCTAATATCAGAAACTATACAGGAGCACCTTTTTAGCATTATTAACCTGTATCCCATTGCTTAACCAAAACACACATTATAAATAGCGAAACAATTGTACTTTCAGAACCTTTATGGATAGGTACCCATTTCCACATTTACAGCATTACTAATTACTATACCATATCCCATAGCTCAACAAAAACATACATTGTCAGTAACGAAACAGATGTTAGTTCAGAACCTATATCATATAGGTACCCGTTTTCATAGTTATAATATTATTAACCTGTATCTCATTGCTCAACTAAAACACAAAATGCTAATAGCGAAACAGTTGTAATGTCGGAACCTATAATACAGGTACCCATTTTCAGCATTATTATCCCATATCCCCTTGTTCAACTAAAACACACTTGTTAAATGCGTACAGTGCTATGTTCAGAACCTACATAGTGGCCATTTTCACATTTATAGTGATAATATATAATATCATCAGTTTTTGCCCGAGGCCCCGCCCGCGTCAAATTCGCTTTTTCATGAATCCTAAGGGAAACGTCATTTTCCCGTTATCGTTCCCTATTCCAACCTTTAAACATGCTTTCAAGCAAGTTCGCTTGAACAATCTATCTATAGATGTAGCTATAGATTGCTCTAGAAAAGTTGGTATTTTGAGTATCCCACGGGAACTACGGATTTTTCCGGGATAAAAAGTAGCCTATGTTTTAATCCGGGTTATAAGCTACCTATGTTCCAAATTTCAGCTAAATCGGTTCAGTAGTTGAGGCGTGAAGGAGTAACAAACATACACACACACAAACTTTCGCCTTTATAATATTATTAGGATTTATCAATGGAGAAGCATTTAAAAAAAAAAGTTTAGCATTATGTCGGTTATAGTTTTCTAGTTATTCAAAACTTTTTGCTTAATGAACTCTAAATTGTTATTTTACCTACATTGTAATGATAAAAAAGAGGGAAATAAAACAATATGACTACTAAAATAGTAAAGAATTATATTTATTTGGCACATGCTCACAGTTTTCGGTCAAAATTACCACACATATTCATAACTAGCAGATACCCGCGGCTTCGCACGCGTAAATTTTAGTTTTGTCTACTCTACGGGAACCATCCATTTTCCGGAATAAAAAGTACCCTTTGTGTTAATTTACATGAAACCTATCTTCATTTAAACTTTAAACCAAAAAAATTCAGTAGTTTTGCGTGAAGGAATAAATTTTCTCCCGCATGAATATCTGTTTTTCCCTATTATCACGAATACAATGGATTTTCTCGAGAAAAAATAGTTGATTCTAGGATAATATAATCTATCTCCATTCCAAATTTCAGCCCAATAGGTTCAGAAATGACGGCACGATGGAGTATTTCTCCCGCATGAATATCTGCTATTTAACTATTTTCTTAGAAACCATGGATTTCCCCGGGATAAAAATTTGCCTATGTATTAATCCAGAATAAAACCTATCTCCTTTTTGAATTTCAGTCATATCCGTTCAGTAATTACAGCGTGAAGTAGTATTTTTCCCGCGTGCATATCTGTTTTTAAGTTTTCCCGCGGAAACCATGGATTTTTTTGGGACAAAAAGTAGCCTTTGTATTAATCCAGGATAAAATCTAACTTCATTCCGCATTTCAGCCACATCAGTTCAGTAAGTAAGGCGTGAAGGAATATTTTTCCCGCGTAGATATCTGTTTTGCACTTTTATCATAGAAACCATGAATTTTTCCAGGATAAAAAGTAGCCTAGGCATTCATTCAGGATATAAACTATCTCCATTCCAAATTTCAGCCAAATCGATTCTGTAGTTGCGGCGTGAATAATTTTCGGTTTTTAACTAATCCCACGGGAACCTTGAATTTTTTCGGGATAAAATGTAGCTTATGTGTTATTCCAGGATATAATTTACTTCCATTCCAAATTTGAGCTAAATCGGTTCATAGTTGCGGTGTGAACGAATATTTTTCTCGCGTGGATTTCTGTTTTTCACTATGATCATACTCGTAGAAGTCATGAAATTTTCCGAGATGAAAAGTAGCCTACGTATTAATCCAGGATAAAATCTAACTTTTTCCGAATTTCAGTCATATCAGTTCAGTAATTACAGCGTGAAGTAGTATTTTTACCGCGTGAATATCAGTTTTTCAGTTTTCCCGTGGACACCATAGATTTTTCCGGGATGGAAAGTAGCTTTTGTATTAATCCATGATATAATCTATCTCGATTCCAAATTTCAGCCAAATCAGTTCAGTAATTACGGCATGAAGAATTATTTTTCACGCGTGGATTTCTGTTTTTCACTATTATCATAGAAACCATGGAATTTTCTGGGATGAAAAGTAGGCTTTGTAATAATCCGGGATAAAATCGATCTCCTTTCCGAATTTCAGTCATGTCAGTTCAGTAATTACAGCGTAAAGTAGTATTTTTCGCGTGTGAACATCAATGCTTTAGGTTTCCCGCGGAAATTATGGATTTTTCCGGGATGAAAAGTAGCCTTTATATTGATCCAGGATATAATCTATCTTTATTTCGAATTTCAGCCATATCAGTTCAGTAAATATGGCGTGAAGTAGTATTATTCGCGTATGAATATCTATTTTTCTTTTTTCCTGCAAAAACCATGGATTTTTCCGGGATAAAAAGTAATCTTGACTGCACAAATAAATAATAATATTACTTATCTAAAATAACTTGATCCACATCCTTTATCTGCCATAATTCCTGCCACTCTTCGGGGGTAATAACGAGACAAAATAACAGTTTTGAACGTCTGATTTTCGAAGAAGACAAATTATTCAAGTAAATTTTGCATCTTATGACATAACCTTATCTGGAAGCGATCTAAAAATTAAAGAAAGTTAACAATAAGCATATTATCTTCTTAAACACAAAACCTACATAGTGACTCAATATAAAATAACATATCGCATTATGAATATGGATGAAATCTATTAAAATCAGACTATATACTAAGATTTAGTCTAGTTTTGAGACTCACTGTGAAAGTAAGTGGATACTTAGATAGGCATGGCTTGAAACTCTTCATATTAACGATAGCATCTAGGAGTTCCTGGAGTTCCGGGACGGTTTAATGATCTTTGCGGTATCAAATTACTCTATTGTGCTTGACAATAATTAAATACTTCAAACAACCTTACCCTATTCTACGAGCATAGATAGGTACTTAGTACATTATACTATACTTGACTACGAGTATCACAACGAACATTTATCACGCACCACGAACAAGTGTAAACGCATCTTCAACTCCTTTGTAGCTAAAGGGTGCTTGAAATTCAGCAATCCAGCTTCAAAAACGCTGTTCGAAAAACCGTTTAAACACCAAACGGTAGACATTTTCCACTTCAAAAGACCACTTCAATCAACATTCATCCTTTTCATGTAACACTGGCAGTCCGAGCCTTCTCTGACGACGCTTACGATGCAGGAGCTTAGATTTGCGGATTTCCGAACAACTTGAATCGCCATCTTCAGGTAAAGGTGGTAGATTTCTCTTTATGCGTTTGGGTAACACGCATTGTGTGTCGAAATTGTTTTCTTTATACTTCAACATGTCCACGTCCTGGTAGGGCATCGGAAGAGATTGACTCGCGTATTTCACCAACATTTTGTATTCGTAAAAGTTTCGGACACAGGCGTTCAGTGTTGCGTTAGAAAACATACTAATCGTGTAGACTGTAGACTGTAGTAGCCGTTCGGACTGACCAATGCATGTATTGTGTGTTGTTACGCTGTATGGTGATTATTTTTAGATTAGCCATTAATGTGTACATTGTAAGTGTGCGTTTTAATATTATTTATGTCGTAGTTAAACGCAGGAGCGAGCCAAGTGCGTTTCGCATTAATTTCATGTTCCTTACTGGTTGCACTGATAAAATTATTATTGTTTTCAACTAAAATTAGTATTGTTTGTAATAAAGTATAAACTCTATAAAATAAGATCTTATAAAAAAGGATCGCAGAGCGATCACTTGGATTTGTAGAAACCCTTTATAACATTTTGTGCTGCATCATCATTTACCCTCACGTGAACCAACTTGTCAAGTGTAAAAACAAAAGATGTCATGAAACGTACATAATTTTGTTAAATATGCATAATAACTAATATAAACAAACAACACTTAGTAGATTTTGGAATCTACTTATGTGTTGTTTATATTTCTTGTTTGCTTGATTAATTGTTAGTTTCATTAGTTAAATGATATTTTAAGCGTAAACAAGAAGTATATAATATCTACTTATACAATACTTATCTACTATACAATACTACACAGGAACTTGACAGGCACCATTCCATGTAAGGGCAACGATACGCACAGAGATGTACAATATACCTACTTATCTACGAGTATCAGAATGTCTAATAATGCATTGGTGTGTGTACTGTTTGAGTTATATGTGGTGGTACATATACAGACTATAGGAAGATTAGTAATAATAACCACCCGTAATAACCACGCCGTTACGTATACGTAGACGTAGTTATTAGAACATTATTACTAGTCTGTCCACCATGACGCATAAACCGGGCCGAGCGAGAGCGCTTTGCAGGTACGCGTCCCTTTCTAATTTAAGGAGACCATGATAAAACGGAACACAGGACAAATTACTATGACGACAACATTTATTTAAATGAAAATGAAAAATGGAAAATGGGAAATGGAAAATGGGAAATGGAAAATGGGAAATGGGCAATGGAAAATGGAAAATGGGAAATGGGAAATGGGAAATGGGAAATGGAAAATGGGAAATGGGCAATGGAAAATGGGCAATGGAAAATTGAAAATTGAAAATGGAAAATGAAAACCGGTCCGAGTGAGAGGGCTCTGCAGGTACTGCGTCCCTTTTCAATTTACGGTGACCATGATAAAACGGAACACAGGACAAATTCCTATGACAACATTTATTTAAATGAAAAATGGAAAATGGGAAATGGGCAATAGAAAATGGGCAATGGAAAATGGAAAATGGGAAATAGAAAATGGAAAATGGGAAATGGGAAATGGTAAATGACAAATGGAAAATGGGAGATGGAAAATAGAAAATGGGAAATGGGAAATGGGCAATGGAAAATGGAAAATTGAAAATGGAAAATGGATAATAGAAAATACAAAAAGGAAAATGGAAAATGGAAAATTGAAAATGGAAAATGGGAAATGGGAAATGTAAAATGGAAAATGGTAAATGAAATGGCCAATGGAAAATGGGAAATGGGTAATGGAAAATTGAAAATGGGAAATGGAAAATGGGAAATGGAAAATGGAAATGGAAAATGGATAATGGAAAATGGGCAATGGAAAATGGAAAATGGGAAATAGAAAATGGATTATGGGAAATGGAAAAAGGGAAATGGAAAATGGAAAATGGGAAATGGTTAATGGAAAACGGAAAATGGAAAATGGGCAATGGAAAATGGAAAATGGATAATAGAAAATACAAAAAGGAAAATGGAAAATGGAAAATTGAAAATGGAAAATGGGAAATGGGAAATGAAAAATGGAAAATGGTAAATGAAATGGCCAATGGAAAATGGGAAATGGGTAATGGAAAATTGAAAATGGGAAATGGGAAATGGGAAATGGAAAATGGAAAATGGAAAATGGAAAATAGAAATTGGGAAATGGAAAATGGAAACCGGTCCAAGTGAGAGGGCTCTGCAGGTACTGCGTCCCTATGCAATTTACGGTGACCATGATAAAACGGAACACAGAAATGGGAAATCGAAAACGGAAAATGGAAAATGGAAAATGGGAAATGGGCAATGGAAATGGAAAATGGAAAATGGGAAATGGGCAATGGAAAATGGAAAATGGGAAATGGAAAAAGGGAAATGGAAAATGGAAAAAGGAAAATGGGAAATGGTTAATGGAAAACGGAAAATGGAAAATGGAAAATGGAAAATGGGAAATGGGAAATGGGCAATGGAAAATGGAAAATGGGAAATGGGCAATGGAATATTGAAAATGGGCAATGGAAAATGGGAAATGGGCAATGAAAAATTGAAAATGGAAAATGGCCAATGGAAAATGGGAAATGAGCAATGGAAAATTGAAAATGGGAAATGGAAAATGGAAAATGGAAAATGGAAAATGGAAAATGGGAAATGGAAAATGGAAAATGGGAAATGGTTAACGGAAAACGGAAAATGGAAAATGGGAAATGGAAAATGGAAAATGGGAAATGGAAAATGGCCAACGGAAAATGGGAAATGGGCAATGGAAAACGGAAAATGGGAAATGGAAAATGGGCAATGGAAAATGGAAAATGGGAAATGGAAAATGGAAAATGGGAAATGGGAAATGGGCAGTGGAAAATTGAAAATGGGAAAGTGAAAATGGAAAATGGGAAATGGAAAATGGAAAATGGAAAATGGAAAATGGAAAATGGAAAATGGGAAATGAAAATGGGAAATGGAAAATGGGCAATGGAAATGAAAAATGGAAAATGGGAAATGGAAAATGGTTAATGGAAAATGGGAAATGGTTAATGGAAAACGGAAAATGGAAAATGGAAAATAGAAAATGGAAAATGGGAAATGGAAAATGGCCAACGGAAAATGGAAAATGGGCAATGGAAATGAAAAATGGAAAATGGGAAATGGAAAATGGTTAATGGAAAATGGGATACGGAAAATGGAAAATGGGAAATGGTTAATGGAAAATGGGAAATGGGCAGTGGAAAATTGAAAATGGGAAAGTGAAAATGGGAAATGGGAAATGGAAAATCAAAAATGGAAAATGGAAAATGGAAAATGGAAAATGGGAAATGGGAAATGGAAAATGGGAAATGGAAAATGGGCAATGGAAAATGGGCAATGGAAAATGGGAAATGGAAAATGGCCAATGGAAAATGGGAAATGAGCAATGAAAAATTGAAAATGGGAAATGGGAAATGGAAAATGGAAAATGGCCAACGGAAAATGGGAAATGGGCAGTGGAAAATTGAAAATGGGAAATGGAAAATGGAAAATGGGAAATTGAAAATGGAAAATGGGAAATGGGCAGTGGGAAATGAAAATGGGAAATATGAAAATGGAAAATGGAAAATGGGAAATGGAAAATGGAAAATGGGAAATGGAAAATGGGAAATGGGAAATGGGCAATGGGAAATGAAAATGGGAAATGGAAAATGGAAAATGGAAAATGGAAAATGGAAAATGGCCAACGGAAAATGGGAAATGGGCAATGAAAAAAAAGAACTAAAGACGTCATATCCCGTCGCGGATGGTATCACACAGTCGTAAAACTGGTGTGTCCCTGAAAAATAGGACATGGGGTCTGAGCAGACGTGCGACAATACCTTCATCCAGATAAGAGATTTAACAAATCCAGTAAAATTATTGTTGTATGTAACCACTCTTTACAAAATACAAATTCTACTATACGTATATTATAGATAGCTTCAACAAATTTAGCTTTTTTCTGATTCCCGTAGGCACTGCGGATTTTTCCTGGTATAAAAAGGAGCTGTGTGTACCTTTATCATGCCACAACCTCGCTGCTAAAATAGGCAAGACTGGGAAGAAATCACAAAATTATAATCATTCAATGATTACGGTATAAATATTATGTTTTGAGATATCACCCTTAGAACATAAATGGCACTAAACGAAAATGTTACTTTAACAGTATGGCCGTTTTAAGATTTTTTAAGAATTGAATGGGTGATATGGAACTAAAAAAATATGAATAAAGCTTTGTGATCGGCTTAAAATAACAGTTTAACACATTCACTGCGGCTGCGCTACATTAAAACTTGCTTCCAGTGCTGTACAAGCCAGATACATCCCGTATCAAGAATGCCTGATATGCGTTACGACGTCTATTTTCCCGTAGGTAGTCCTGACTTCAAACCTCCACAGAGACATGGAAAGTCCACATCTGTTTTTTTTTGTTGTACCAATCAATAGGTTACATCCTTGTGTATACACAGCTGCAGTCGCACGGGGTTCTAAGTAATATCTTAAAAGTTACAGATATTTTTGGAAATGGTTGATTTTACGGGAAAATACTTGTCGTGGCGCATACAACAGTCATCTTGCTAGGGATGGGGTGTAATAAGTAAAATATTTTTCATCTCACCCGCTCGGAAAAGCGACTTTTAATGCCCGAAATGCGGGCGGGAAATGCTATTATATTCCCTAGGCCGTCAAAGCATTTTCATTTTTCCCAAGGGAGACAAAGTAGTGTGAAAATCCTTTCCGGCCCTAGACCCGGAAAGCATTGTTAAAGTCGAACTCGTATTACGTGTCATGCCAATGTCAAATGTCAAAGCTGAAGACTTTTTTTTTTAATAACACATACGGTCAGTAATGAAGTTCGACCTTAGAGTTCGTATAAATCGTTTGTAATTAATATTTCCATCGGTATTTCTAGATGTAGAACACGTTGGTGTATTAAACTGTGAAAACTCATTTCTTGAAAACCTACTTCGGGGTGTGGACAACAGTTCAGACACCATTTCAGAATTTAGGGATGTTTCGAGCGCTGGTACTAGATTGTTCACAGAAATGTTGTCCAGGGATAACGAATCAGGATCAGTCTTTTTATTCTTATTAATTATTACTTCTTATAATATACAAAGTTCACTTCCTGTTGATGGACTTAAAAAAATTGAACTGGGTTTTTTGTACTAGATGGTTTGGGATTCGGTAAACTGGAACCAGTACTCTGCACAAAAATGTTTCTAGCCTCTTAACCTTCTGTCTTTACACCTTTCCCCATAATAAGTTTTTTACGTAAACGTTTCATTGTTTATGTACAATTAACCTACTTAGGCGTGACGAATAAAATATTGCGTTCTGTAAAAACGTATAACTGGGCACAGCACTACGACTAACTGAAGCTCCGCGCGCGCGCACGTTCAGTGCGGTACGGGGTTTAAGATACGGCCAAATAGTTCCCGTATCGCACTATTGTAAAATAATTACCTTACTGTGCGTTACGACAAAATAATTCCCGTACATTTTTATTCGTAAATTTCAATACACTTCAAGCAAGGACACCGGCAATATAGGCGTCTCTTTTTCACTTGTACGAATACTTGTAAAAATCACCCCCGCACGGAGTGCAAAACCAGGACAACTAGCTGCCGCACAGAGCAGAACTCAATTACAACCAAATACTTCCCGTAACGCAGTGAATGTGTTAACTAACGCTGTTTCAGTATCCAGTGGCATACGATAAATTTATTGATTACTAGCTTTTGCCCGCGGCTTCGCCCGCGTGAATTTTGGGGTTTTACAAATCCCGTGGGAGTCCTGAATTTTCTGGAAAAAAAACAGCATATGTGTTAACCTAACTTCAGAAACACGATTGGATAAAAATTTCTCGACAAAAAGTTCTACCAAAAATTGCTCCAAAATCTCCATTTTTCTCATTTCCATCGAAAACTACGATGGATATAATTGTAATTTTTGTTTTAATTTATCGGTAAAAAATAATTCCCAAAAACGCTCAGAACGACATTTAAATAACTGGCTTAGTTTTTGAAGTAATTAGGAAAACAACGTTTTTCTGTTATATTCTTCCGCAACGCTGCATACTAACCTAACCTAACCTAACCCACCAACGTATTCATAAGAGTGAGAAGGACGAAAATAAAATCAACGTATCCGCTTAAGGGTGAAATAATTTCAGAACCTTTACCTTATAGGTATCCATTTTCGCATTTATAGCATATCTACTATCACATATTCTATTGCTCAACTAAAACACATATTTTTAATAGCGAAACAGTTCTAATATCAGAAACTATACAGGAGCACCTTTTTAGCATTATTAACCTGTATCCCATTGCTTAACCAAAACACACATTATAAATAGCGAAACAATTGTACTTTCAGAACCTTTATGGATAGGTACCCATTTCCACATTTACAGCATTACTAATTACTATACCATATCCCATAGCTCAACAAAAACATACATTGTCAGTAACGAAACAGATGTTAGTTCAGAACCTATATCATATAGGTACCCGTTTTCATAGTTATAATATTATTAACCTGTATCTCATTGCTCAACTAAAACACAAAATGCTAATAGCGAAACAGTTGTAATGTCGGAACCTATAATACAGGTACCCATTTTCAGCATTATTATCCCATATCCCCTTGTTCAACTAAAACACACTTGTTAAATGCGTACAGTGCTATGTTCAGAACCTACATAGTGGCCATTTTCACATTTATAGTGATAATATATAATATCATCAGTTTTTGCCCGAGGCCCCGCCCGCGTCAAATTCGCTTTTTCATGAATCCTAAGGGAAACGTCATTTTCCCGTTATCGTTCCCTATTCCAACCTTTAAACATGCTTTCAAGCAAGTTCGCTTGAACAATCTATCTATAGATGTAGCTATAGATTGCTCTAGAAAAGTTGGTATTTTGAGTATCCCACGGGAACTACGGATTTTTCCGGGATAAAAAGTAGCCTATGTTTTAATCCGGGTTATAAGCTACCTATGTTCCAAATTTCAGCTAAATCGGTTCAGTAGTTGAGGCGTGAAGGAGTAACAAACATACACACACACAAACTTTCGCCTTTATAATATTATTAGGATTTATCAATGGAGAAGCATTTAAAAAAAAAAGTTTAGCATTATGTCGGTTATAGTTTTCTAGTTATTCAAAACTTTTTGCTTAATGAACTCTAAATTGTTATTTTACCTACATTGTAATGATAAAAAAGAGGGAAATAAAACAATATGACTACTAAAATAGTAAAGAATTATATTTATTTGGCACATGCTCACAGTTTTCGGTCAAAATTACCACACATATTCATAACTAGCAGATACCCGCGGCTTCGCACGCGTAAATTTTAGTTTTGTCTACTCTACGGGAACCATCCATTTTCCGGAATAAAAAGTACCCTTTGTGTTAATTTACATGAAACCTATCTTCATTTAAACTTTAAACCAAAAAAATTCAGTAGTTTTGCGTGAAGGAATAAATTTTCTCCCGCATGAATATCTGTTTTTCCCTATTATCACGAATACAATGGATTTTCTCGAGAAAAAATAGTTGATTCTAGGATAATATAATCTATCTCCATTCCAAATTTCAGCCCAATAGGTTCAGAAATGACGGCACGATGGAGTATTTCTCCCGCATGAATATCTGCTATTTAACTATTTTCTTAGAAACCATGGATTTCCCCGGGATAAAAATTTGCCTATGTATTAATCCAGAATAAAACCTATCTCCTTTTTGAATTTCAGTCATATCCGTTCAGTAATTACAGCGTGAAGTAGTATTTTTCCCGCGTGCATATCTGTTTTTAAGTTTTCCCGCGGAAACCATGGATTTTTTTGGGACAAAAAGTAGCCTTTGTATTAATCCAGGATAAAATCTAACTTCATTCCGCATTTCAGCCACATCAGTTCAGTAAGTAAGGCGTGAAGGAATATTTTTCCCGCGTAGATATCTGTTTTGCACTTTTATCATAGAAACCATGAATTTTTCCAGGATAAAAAGTAGCCTAGGCATTCATTCAGGATATAAACTATCTCCATTCCAAATTTCAGCCAAATCGATTCTGTAGTTGCGGCGTGAATAATTTTCGGTTTTTAACTAATCCCACGGGAACCTTGAATTTTTTCGGGATAAAATGTAGCTTATGTGTTATTCCAGGATATAATTTACTTCCATTCCAAATTTGAGCTAAATCGGTTCATAGTTGCGGTGTGAACGAATATTTTTCTCGCGTGGATTTCTGTTTTTCACTATGATCATACTCGTAGAAGTCATGAAATTTTCCGAGATGAAAAGTAGCCTACGTATTAATCCAGGATAAAATCTAACTTTTTCCGAATTTCAGTCATATCAGTTCAGTAATTACAGCGTGAAGTAGTATTTTTACCGCGTGAATATCAGTTTTTCAGTTTTCCCGTGGACACCATAGATTTTTCCGGGATGGAAAGTAGCTTTTGTATTAATCCATGATATAATCTATCTCGATTCCAAATTTCAGCCAAATCAGTTCAGTAATTACGGCATGAAGAATTATTTTTCACGCGTGGATTTCTGTTTTTCACTATTATCATAGAAACCATGGAATTTTCTGGGATGAAAAGTAGGCTTTGTAATAATCCGGGATAAAATCGATCTCCTTTCCGAATTTCAGTCATGTCAGTTCAGTAATTACAGCGTAAAGTAGTATTTTTCGCGTGTGAACATCAATGCTTTAGGTTTCCCGCGGAAATTATGGATTTTTCCGGGATGAAAAGTAGCCTTTATATTGATCCAGGATATAATCTATCTTTATTTCGAATTTCAGCCATATCAGTTCAGTAAATATGGCGTGAAGTAGTATTATTCGCGTATGAATATCTATTTTTCTTTTTTCCTGCAAAAACCATGGATTTTTCCGGGATAAAAAGTAATCTTGACTGCACAAATAAATAATAATATTACTTATCTAAAATAACTTGATCCACATCCTTTATCTGCCATAATTCCTGCCACTCTTCGGGGGTAATAACGAGACAAAATAACAGTTTTGAACGTCTGATTTTCGAAGAAGACAAATTATTCAAGTAAATTTTGCATCTTATGACATAACCTTATCTGGAAGCGATCTAAAAATTAAAGAAAGTTAACAATAAGCATATTATCTTCTTAAACACAAAACCTACATAGTGACTCAATATAAAATAACATATCGCATTATGAATATGGATGAAATCTATTAAAATCAGACTATATACTAAGATTTAGTCTAGTTTTGAGACTCACTGTGAAAGTAAGTGGATACTTAGATAGGCATGGCTTGAAACTCTTCATATTAACGATAGCATCTAGGAGTTCCTGGAGTTCCGGGACGGTTTAATGATCTTTGCGGTATCAAATTACTCTATTGTGCTTGACAATAATTAAATACTTCAAACAACCTTACCCTATTCTACGAGCATAGATAGGTACTTAGTACATTATACTATACTTGACTACGAGTATCACAACGAACATTTATCACGCACCACGAACAAGTGTAAACGCATCTTCAACTCCTTTGTAGCTAAAGGGTGCTTGAAATTCAGCAATCCAGCTTCAAAAACGCTGTTCGAAAAACCGTTTAAACACCAAACGGTAGACATTTTCCACTTCAAAAGACCACTTCAATCAACATTCATCCTTTTCATGTAACACTGGCAGTCCGAGCCTTCTCTGACGACGCTTACGATGCAGGAGCTTAGATTTGCGGATTTCCGAACAACTTGAATCGCCATCTTCAGGTAAAGGTGGTAGATTTCTCTTTATGCGTTTGGGTAACACGCATTGTGTGTCGAAATTGTTTTCTTTATACTTCAACATGTCCACGTCCTGGTAGGGCATCGGAAGAGATTGACTCGCGTATTTCACCAACATTTTGTATTCGTAAAAGTTTCGGACACAGGCGTTCAGTGTTGCGTTAGAAAACATACTAATCGTGTAGACTGTAGACTGTAGTAGCCGTTCGGACTGACCAATGCATGTATTGTGTGTTGTTACGCTGTATGGTGATTATTTTTAGATTAGCCATTAATGTGTACATTGTAAGTGTGCGTTTTAATATTATTTATGTCGTAGTTAAACGCAGGAGCGAGCCAAGTGCGTTTCGCATTAATTTCATGTTCCTTACTGGTTGCACTGATAAAATTATTATTGTTTTCAACTAAAATTAGTATTGTTTGTAATAAAGTATAAACTCTTAATAAGATCTTATAAAAAAGGATCGCAGAGCGATCACTTGCTTTTGTAAAAACCCTTATATAACATTTTGTGCTGCATCATCATTTACCCTCACGTGAACCAACTTGTCAAGTGTAAAAACAAAAGATGTCATGAAACGTACATAATTTTGTTAAATATGCATAATAAGTAATATAAACAACACTTAGTAGATTTTGGAATCTACTTATGTGTTGTTTATATTACTTGTTTGCTTGATTAATTGTTAGTTTCATTAGTTAAATGATAGAATGTCTAACAATGCATTGGTGTGTGTACTGTTTGAGTTATATGTGGTGGTACATATTATACAGACTATAGGAAGATTAGAAGACCCGTGATAACCACGCCGTTACAATCATAGACGTAGTTATTAGAACATTATTACTAAAGTCTTTTCAATCTCGAGCGATACCAGACGTAAACAAACCGACTGCCAGGTCATTCGCTTAAGCAGGGTTGCGCAACCTTTTTAACGAATACTAATTTTTGAAATTTAAAATAAATTTATGTTTTGACAATACTATCGTATTGTTTGAATTTTTTTAATGATATCTTGAAACTAGATTTAACATAAGTGAAAGTTTCGTGTTACGCGCCACTTCAGTGCCTCACTAGAAGCACGCTGAGTGGCACGTCAGGTCATGCAGCGCCACGCCATCCACGCGAATGGACGCTATTCTATACAATCGCTTCAAATGTTGAGACAAGTGACACGTCAATATCACGCGTCAATTAAAATATTTATTCTAGGTTCAACAATTATAACACTTATAACTATACACCAGTAACAGATAACAATAATTAACGAAAATAATAACAGGAAATATTTGTAAGTACAGAGAACGAACGAAATTTATATAGCACTCCGAGCGCTTCAGGACACGGAATGAAGTAAAACAAATATCTACAAAATCAAATTGCCATCCAAATGTTTACGATAACCCCCATGACATGCTTTGACCTTGAAAGCGAAAGTCGTGAGCGGTGCGGCAGATAGCAAACAAACAAGATAGAAAGAGATAGTCATATTTTGTTTGTTCCGTCGTCGCTACTACAAAATGATCGGCTTTTGTTTACGTCTGGAATCGCGTTTCGTTGAAAAGACTTTAGACTGTCCACCGTGACGAATAAACCGGTCCGAGCAAGAGCGCTTTGCAGGTAGGTACGTGTTAAAGATTGTTGTAACATAAGACTTAGAAAACTCATGGCGAAATATAAGATTAATTCACCCGGGTCAAAATTACTGCAACTCTGATTATATGTCCAATAGGACTCATTATTAATACAAAATTATTAGTATTTAATATGGTTTATAGGAGTAAATTAGTAATTTGCCTTCAGCTAGCTCTGTTTAAGATTGTTTTTTAATGTAAATAATAATTTAACAATCATTACTCTAATTTAGTTAGGAATTATTTACTTGTAATTTTATTTATCTACTAGTAAGGATAAGGATTTAAATTATGTAGCTACCTTTGTTAAGACAAATAAATCATGAAAATACCGTGGTTTTATTTTCCATAGTTAAGTTGCAGTTTAAGTCTTTCTTTAATACTAAATATACTTTACTATGTATAATTAATCTCTAGTATAATTAATTACAAATATACATGCTTAGTATTCTTAGTAAATTAGCATAGAAACTCTGTATAGTTCTCAATACAGTATTGTAGATTGCGGGCATACATCCTTTCCCGTTCTAGCACATAAGTTTGTCTCTGTTTAATTATCTATTTTCTTTCTCACTTTACATGTATACTTATCTCTGTCATTTGTTACGCCCACTATTTGTAACCTTCTCTAACGCATAAGTCTATCCTTTTCTTGTATCGTTGCACTACTCTAAGTTCGTAATGTTATCTCCGTTTGATTTACTCAATAAAGAATGCCGAGCTTGCGTCCACTCAGGTAGCCGTTAAATACCCCCAAAATCCGGCCTACGATCACACTTCACATCGAGGCTCCTCAGAGGTCGCATCTCTGCGGTATAATAAGACCCTGTGTTTTATTTTTACCGTCTACAACCTGCGTGCTCTCCCTGCACGTTCCTCTCTGTGGCGGCCTTACCAAAATCCGCCACAGTACGCGTCCCTTTCTAATTTAAGGAGACCATGATAAAACGGAACACAGGACAAATTACTATGACGACAACATTTATTTAAATGAAAATGCAAAATGGAAAATGGAAAATGGAAAATGGAAAATGGGAAATGGGAAATGGAAAATGGGAAATGGAAAATGGAAAATGGAAAATGGAAAATGGAAAATGGAAAATGGAAAATGGAAAATGGAAAATGGAAAATAGAAAATGGAAAATGGAAAACGGGAAATGGAAAATGGGAAATGGAAAATAGGAAATGGAAAAAGGAAAATGGATAATTGAAAATGGATAATAGAAAATGGAAAATGGAAAATGGGCAATGGAAAATGGAAAATGGGAAATGGGAAATGGAAAATGGAAAATGGAAAAAGGGAAATAGAAAATAGAAAAAGGAAAATGGAAAATGGAAAATTGGAAATGGAAAAAGGAAAATGGAAAATTGGAAATGGAAAATGGGAAATGGGAAATGGGAAATGGAAAATGGGAAATGGGAAATGGGAAATGGAAAATGGGAAATGGGAAATGGAAAACGGAAAATGGAAAATAGAAAATGGAAAATGGAAAACGGGAAATGGAAAATGGGAAATGGAAAATAGGAAATGGAAAAAGGAAAATGGATAATTGAAAATGGATAATAGAAAATGGAAAATGGAAAATGGGCAATGGAAAATGGGAAATGGGAAATGGAAAATGGAAAATGGAAAAAGGGAAATAGAAAATAGAAAAAGGAAAATGGAAAATTGGAAATGGAAAAAGGAAAATGGAAAATTGGAAATGGAAAATGGGAAATGGGAAATGGGAAATGGAAAATGGGAAATGAGCAATGGCAAATGGGCAATGGAAAATGGAAAATTGAAAATGGAAAATGGAAAATTGAAAATGGGAAAATGGAAAATGGAAAATTGAAAATGGGAAATGGTAAATGGAAAATGGGCAATGGAAAATGGGAAACGGAAAATGGGAAATGAAAAATGGAAAATGGGCAATGGAAAATAGAAAATGGGAAATGGGAAATGGACAATGGGCAATGGGCAATGGAAAATGGGAAATGGGAAATGGCAATGGAAAATAGAAAATTGAAAACGGGAAATGGAAAATGGAAAATGGAAAATGGGCAATGGAAAATGGGCAATGGAAAATGGAAAATTAAAAACGGGAAATGGAAAACGGAAAATGGAAAATGGAAAATTTAAATTGGAAAATGGAAAATGGGAAATGGGAAATGGGCAACGGAAAATGGGCAATGGAAAATGGGAAATGGAAAATGGTAAATGGAAAATGGGCTATGGAAAACGGAAAATGGCAAATGGAAAATGGGAAATGGAAAATGGGAAATGGGCAATGGAAAAAGGGCAATGGAAATGGAAAATTGAAAATAGGAACTGGGAAATGGTAAATGGAAAATGGAAAATAGAAAAAGGAAAATGGAATGATCGCTAAATTAGGGAAATGGGAAAAGGGAAATAGAAAATAGAAAAAGGAAAATGGAAAATGGAAAATTGGAAATGGAAAATGGGAAATGGGAAATGGAAAATGGAAAATGGGAAATGGAAAATGGAAAATGGAAAACGGAAAATGGAAAATGGAAAATGGGAAATGGAAAATGGGAAATGGGCAATGGAAAAAGGGCAATGGAAATGGAAAATTGAAAATAGGAACTGGGAAATGGTAAATGGAAAACGGAAAATGGAAAATGTGAAATGGATAATGGAAAATGGGAAATGGGCAATGGAAAATGGGCAATGGAAAATGGAAAATGGGAAATGAGCAATGGCAAATGGGCAATGGAAAATGAAAAATGGAAAATGGAAAATGGAAAATGGAAAATTGAAAATGGGAAAATGGAAAATGGAAAATGGAAAATTGAAAATGGGAAATGGAAAATGGAAAATTGGCCATGGAAAATGGAAAATGGGAAATGGAAAATGGAAAATGGAAAATTGAAAATAGGAAAATGGAAAATGGAAAATGGAAAATGTGAAATGGATAATGGGAAATGGGCAATGGAAAATGGGCAATGGAAAATGGAAAATGGGAAATGAGCAATGGCAAATGGGCAATGGAAAATGAAAAATGGAAAATGGAAAATGGAAAATGGAAAATTGAAAATGGCAAAATGGAAAATGGAAAATGGAAAATAGAAAGAGGAAAATGGAAAATGGAAAATGGGAAATTGAAAATGGGAAAATGGAAAATGGAAAATGGGAAATGGAAAATGGAAAATGGAAAATGGAAAACGGGAAATGGCAAACGGAAAATGGAAAATTGAAAATGGTAAATGGAAAATGGAAAATGGGAAATGTAAAATAGAAAAAGAAAAATGGAAAATGGAAAATGGAAAACGGGAAATGGAAAACGGAAAACGGAAAATGGAAAATGGAAAATGGAAAATTGAAAATGGGAAATGGTAAATGGAAAATGGGCCATGGAAAATGGAAAATGGGAAATGGAAAAAGGGAAATAGAAAATAGAAAAATATACTATACCACTGGCACCGACAAAAAAAATACAAAAAACTAAAAAAAATCCACTGCCTCCACCCATGGTCTCAGGCGTGGATAACTATCAGACATTCTTTGACTTAGTGTCAAGCAATGTACCGTATGTCACTTGCTTTTCAGCAAAAATGGCGAATGGAAACAACGTCAAAATTAACGCTACAACAGAAGATGCCTACAGATCTATGACCAAAATCTTGACGGGAAACCGCTTTCTTTGGCATTCTTACGAAAATAAGCAAGATAGACCCATACGCGTCATGGCAAAAAAACTGCCAGCGTCATGCCTGCCCACGAGAATTATAGAAGACCTTCAAAGTAAGGGGTATAAAATTGAAGATGCTGCCAACAAATTGAGATGGCAAAGTAAGGAACCACTCAATATATTCACCCTAACTTTTAACAAAGAGGAGGACATAAATAAAATTTATGAAATCAAATATATTTTAGGGTGTAAAGTTGAAATTCACCCTATTAAAACGTCTGAACTGGTACCACAGTGTAAAAAATGCCAAGCCTATGGGCACACGCAGAAGTACTGTGCACGTGAAGCTAGGTGTGTTAAATGTACAGGCAAACATTTGCCAAGAGACTGTACCAAACCATCAAATGAAAAACCTAAATGTGTTCACTGCGGTGAAGGACACCCTGCCAGCTACAGGGGTTGCGTAGTAGCCAAAGAGATGCAAGCTTTAAAAAACAAGAACGTCAAGAAACGAACTGTAACAAGTGCTCAGCGCCCATCAAGACCTGAGATAAAGAAGGATTTAAATCAAAATAAATCAAACCTGACCACAATACACAGTACAAACACAAACGAGCGTCAAACCTATGCTCAAAAAGTCTCAAAAACATTACCAGACAATCAAATACCTCAGGCAAACATGGAGAAAAAATTAGACGAAATTTTAAAATATATTTCGTCGTTCGATGAACGACTGAAAAACCTTGAAAGTGGCACCAAGCAGGCTACTAAAAAATCAAGAAAATGAATAATATGCTTAAAATATTCGCAACTCAAATGGACTACTTAAACACCAACGTGAACTACAGGTAGTCCTAGATATAAATAAGATTGACATATGTCTTATATCTGAGACACATTTCACCAAACAATCATTTATTAAATTTAACGGTTACAAAATATATCACGCATTGCATCCCAATAATACAGCTACAGGTGGTAGTGCCATTATTATTAAAGAAAACTTGTGTCACTGCCTAGAAAATAAATGGGAAGAACAAGAAATACAAGCTGTAGCCGTAAAGGTAAGAACGAACAAATACAAACTTTCCATAGTAGCCATATATAGCCCTCCACGGTACTCTTTGAAAAAAGAATCGTATATTAATTTCTTAAAAAAATTGGGAATAAGTTCATTATTGGAGGTGACTTCAACGCCAAAAATATATATTGGGGTTCTAGATTAACTACCCCAAAAGGTAGAGAACTTCTAAATGCCATTAAAGATTTGAATTGTGAAGTCATAAGTACAGGAAAGCCTACCTATTGGCCTATACTGATCCACAGAAAATACCTGACCTGATTGATTTTTTTATACATAGAAACATTTCATCTAAATACTTACACATTAGCGAAATGTATGATATGAACTCAGATCATTCTCCTATTATGTTAACTATAAATGAAAGTATTGTGTATAAAGTGTTGGATATACAAACTTTTTGTATATGGCTAAATTTGAATTTAAAAAGATAGTTTGTTTGGAATACGTTTTTATTTTTGACTGTGACATACTATTTTGAGATCCTAAAATAGCTACAATAAACTGGTATTTTCTCCACTTAAAATCTGGTGTTTATCTTCACTAACCACGTTCTGCTACATTGGTCATGGTGCCCAGATACGATACGAGAGAAGTTATCGTATGTAGAGGATAAAATTTGATTTTAAAGTCGATAAGAGACGGAGTAGCTGATCGAGTATCGAGGTGCGATGACGAGCAACATGATGCGAATCGAGCCCTTGAATAAGGACAACTACGATAGCTGGAAAATACAGGTACAAGCTATTTTAACCAAAAATGATGGTTGGAAGTACGTAAATGGTAAAGTACTGAAACCAACTGAAGTTGTAGAGGCTGAAAAATGGGAAGTAGAGGACGAAAAAGCTAAAGCGGACATTATTTTATCGATGAGTGGAAGCGAACTAAGACATATTAGGAGCTGTAGTACCTCGAGTGAAGTATGGCTGAAGCTGAAGTCAATTTATGCTTCGAAAGGGCCTGCTAAGAAAGCGACACTTTTAAAACGGTTGATATTGCACAAGATGGCGGAAACAGGAAATGTTCACGAACATTTGAATACCTTTTTCGATGCTGTTGATAAGCTAGGAGATATGGGTATACAGATCAACGATGATTTGCTGTCTATAATGTTGTTGTACAGTTTACCCGGAAATTTCGAAAGCTTTAGATGTGCTATTGAGTCGAGAGACGAGTTGCCGAAACCAGAGGCATTAAAAATTAAAATATTGGAAGAGTACGAGTCGAGAGAAGTGAATAAAATTCAGTATGAAGGCGTTATGTATACAAACGTAAATAAAAACTTCAAGAAAGGAAAGAGAGGCGCTAAAAAGAGTACTAAGGCTGAAGAAACGGAAAAAAATGAAGGTTTTAAGTATAAATGCTTTAAATGTCACGAACCTGGACACAAAGCATCTGATTGTAAAAGAAAAGTAGGTGGAAATGCCCTGAAGGCTGAAGAGACACATTGTGTAGATCAAACTCTAACTACTTTTAATGTTTCAGATCTAGAAGTTTCTAATGCTGTTAATGTTCAAAAGTACGAATGGATTTTGGACAGTGGGTGCACGTCTCACCTTTGTAATGATGCAAGTAAGTTCGGGGGCACTTTAGCAATGACTAGCGGAGAAATAACTTTAGCTACGCATGTAAGTACTGTTATAAAAGGTAAGGGTACTGTAAGGTTATCGGCATGTAACGATCACTCTGAGACCTCATTTGAATTACGTGATACGCTGTATGTCCCGGATTTAAGGACGAATTTGATTTCAGTAGCCAAGTTAACCAACGATGGTTATGATGTTACATTTAGGCACGATGTAGCTTATATTTTTGGTAGGACAGGTGAAATCAAATTGATAGCATATCGTAGGGGTAATTTATATTGTGTAAATAGGTCTGAGTATTGTAATTTAAGTGATGCAAATGCTGATGTACGTTGTTGGCACGAGAGATTAGGACATTTGAACAGTAGAGATGTTGCCAAGCTTTTAGGTAAATTAGGTGCTAAATTTGACGTTGCCGAAGTACGAAACTTACGTGATTGCGATATTTGTGCTAAAGGAAAGATGACCGCGTTACCTTTTTCTAAATCCGATGGGCCTTGCGCAGATAAGGATTTCATTGAAATTGAATTCTCGAGGCAAAATGTTCCAATAACTGAAGAATATAGGGGCGAGAATGAGACAGACCGAGTAGAGACTGATGAAGAAATATGGAGTGAATGTCAAGCATATCTTGGAGATGATCAAGATGATTCTTCGTCAAGACCTGCAGAACTTGAACAAGCGTCTGAAGAAATAAATCATGATAATCAACAAAGGTTGATGAAGAGAGCTCCTGGTAGACCTACGATTTTACGCACAGGTAGTGTAGGCCGTCCGAAGAAAATTTATCAAATGACTGTAGTTACACAACCGATCAATTCTGCTGATGAAAATGAAATTGAAGATTTTGCAGGTTCAGCTGAAATTACTTTGAAAAATGCTTTAAAGAGTAGTGATAGACCTGAATGGGAGGAAGCCATTTTATCTGAAATCAGAAGCCTAGTTCAGAAAGGTACATGGGAGATAGTCAAAAGACCACAAAATAGGAATGTCGTTGGCTGCCGTTATGTTTTGACGACGAAGCAGAATGTTGACAAGTCTTGGAAGAAGAAGGCGAGGCTTGTAGCTCAAGGTTTTAGCCAGCGGTATGGAGTCGACTACGAGAAAACCTTTGCACCTGTTGCTAGACTGGATACTGTTAGATTGTTGATGGCTCTCGCAGTGGAATTAAATTTGGAGATACACCAATTGGACATTAATACTGCTTATTTGAATGGATCCCTGGACGAGGAGATATACATGGAGATACCAGAACTTTTGAGAGAAAGTTTAGTTAAGCTTATGAATCGAGAGGGAGAAGATCCAATGGTCAAAGAGCGCGCGCAGACCATGCTAGTAAAATTGGATAGTGGTTGCGATTCATGCTTATTGCGAAAATCATTATATGGTTTGAAGCAAGCTGGACGTCAATGGAATCTCAAACTTAACAAGAAGTTAACTGATATGGGGATGAAGCAGAGTCTGAATGAGCCGTGTCTATATTTTAAACAAAATGGGAATATTTATTTATTCGTATTAGTCTATGTTGACGATATTTTGGTCGCAAGTTAAGAAAGAGGTTTAATTACGAAGTTTAAGAATGAGTTGTCGAAAGAGTTCGATTTGAAAGACTATGGTTTAGCAAAATATATGTTAGGCATAGATATTCGAAGAAATGACAATGTCATTGTTTTGTCACAACAAAATTACATCGAAAGTTTACTAAAACGTTTTTGCATGGAAAATTGCAATAAATGTGCAACTCCTATGGAGATAAATTCCAAACGGAAAGAAGAAGAAAAATGCAGTGATGAGAGCAGTGAGGCATGGCCTTATCGAGAGCTAATAGGTTGTTTGAATTATTTAGCGAATGCAACCAGACCCGATATCGCTAATGCGGTAAGTAAACTTAGCCAGAAAGTGAAAAATCCTGAAAAATCCGATTGGAAATCAGCGAAACGTGTTTTACGTTATCTGAAGGGAACAAGCCAATACAGTCTCGTGTACAAGAGAACTGGTGAATGTGTGCAGGGTTATTCAGATGCTGATTGGGGGAATTGTTTATTAGACAGACGATCTTATTCTGGTTATGCATTTATTTTAGGTGGTGGCTGTATATCGTGGCAGTCTCGAAAGCAGCGTAGCGTAGCTACTTCAACGTGCGAGGCAGAGTATGTAAGCCTGTCGGAGAGTATGAAGGAGGCTGTATATCTTAATAGCTTATTGAAGGAATTTGGAATCATGAGGTACGCTCGAGTGATTGTTCATGTCGATAACCAAGGGGCTATATTTATAGCTCAGGACCCAGTGTTTCATGCACGTAGCAAACACATTGATATTAGGTATCATTACGTGAGGGAGGTTTTGAGGGACAAGAACGACATTGAGTTGAGACATGTACCCACTGCATCCATGTTAGCTGATGTGCTTACTAAGCCGTTATCTAGTGTTAAACACAATAAGTGTTTAGATGGTTTAGGTGTTAAGGCCAGCTGAGTTTTCTTTTGGATATCTTTAAATTTAAATTTATAGGGGCGTGTTGGATATACAAACTTTTTGTATATGGCTAAATTTGAATTTAAAAAGATAGTTTGTTTGGAATACGTTTTTATTTTTGACTGTGACATACTATTTTGAGATCCTAAAATAGCTACAATAAACTGGTATTTTCTCCACTTAAAATCTGGTGTTTATCTTCACTAACCACGTTCTGCTACATAAAGAACCTAATCCAGTTCTAGTAAATAAAGAAACAGACTGGGAAAGCTTTAAGGTAGATTTACATAATAGTATTAATTTAAATGTGCCACGTAAAAACACAGCACAACTGAACGAAGAAGTGAGACGCTTTATATTGAACATCCAGCAAGCTGCTTGGGAAAATACACCAGAACTCAGAAAAAAAACCCAAGGGATGTATTGCTTACCCTACAGATATCCTTGATATGATAGCTAAAAAGAGAAAGCAGAGAAAAAAATGGCATCAGTCTAGATCCCCACTTGACAAAAGATTATTAAATAATCTCACAAAAGCTTTAACAAGCAAAATCAGAAGCACAACAATCTGTCACTCAACAATTACCTCCAGAACCTCACGAGTGATCGAAGTACCGATTACTCACTATGGAAAGCCACTAAGAATATGAAAAGACCACTGTTGCATACTCCCCCGATTAAGGAAGAAAATGGAAAGTGGGCGATTAACAAAAAGCAAAAAGGTTTGCAGAATATTGTAACGAAACGTTACACATTTTATTAGTATTTAATATTATTTATTTAAAATATATTGTTATTAATATTTTAAATGTATATTTATTATTATTTTATTATATTTATTTAATATTTAACGCAAAATTTATGTAATTTGCTCGCTAACGGAACGACGGCGCTGGTTTCTGTCACCGCGCACCGCGGAGGTTGACCGCGAGTTGACCTTACAGTGTGGTACCGGCGTTCCTAGCGGGACCACACGTCATTTTTCAGCCATCGTGCGAGCGTCCTTAGCTCGTCGCGATGGATTTTTTTTATTTTAATTTCTTTTAAACATTACTAAAATGTAAAATATAGTATAAGTGCTCCCGATTATACGGGTAAGTTGTGAATCGCACCCAATTTTTCTATTAACATAACGTACGCATATTTTGCTATATCATTGTTTTACCTATTTGCCATTTGTGTTTTACATTAACTTTATTTGTTCAGTTTAGTACTTGAAACAATAGATTCTTTTGAATTCAACCATTATTGTAAAATAGCTTCATATTGCGTCATCCTTTTTTGTTGTCCATCGAAGAAACTACCTACCTTCATAATAATTTAATTTCATAATTTTGCCCTTTCATATTAGTAATCCATTACAGTTTTATTAAAATCATTTCATCCTAGCCTTCTGCTTTTATCATTGTAAACTCCGTTCTGATTTGTTTCGCACCGGCAAATATAACTGCGTGTAGGAAGTACCTACGTTTGCCGGGGTAGACAAATGCGAACGGAATTTGATGCAACCTGCTTAACTTGGTGTGTATCATTTCCAGGAGCACTGTACGAGCTCAGCACTGTACGAGCTCAGCACTGTACGGGCTAGGGTATTGGGATCCCGACCCGTCACTCATCGCCCACTTTTCACCACCTCGCCCCGCGACGTCACCTGCGGCGGCGTCCCCTCTGACCTTGGGCCGCCCGCCATCTTAGGTCCAAGCCAGGGGAGTACCAGCTACGTAACCGCAACAGAAGTAAAATAACAGATTGGCCGCCACGACCCTACAATAAATTTGTGTGCCTCCGCTGAACTAGAAAACCTACATGTAAAATTTTACCAAATAAATCATATTTTTGATTTTTTTTTTTATTTTTTTTTAAAACCGGCACACTGGCGCCCTGCACGTTTTTAATATCTGTTTATTCTGCTTTTGTTGTGTAGTAGTTATTTTTGTACGGTGTCAATTTTTTTTGTAAAACGCTAAATTTTTTGGTTTGCCCGTAACTGAGGTGAACGCAATGTATCCGTTACATTTTAAATTTTAACGTTTTAGACGATTTCAGGAAAACAATGTTTTTATTTATGCATTTATTTTGTGTTTTTTTTTATGTCTGGTCGTAGTGTGCATTAGTACTAAGTACCGTCAGAGACAAAAATGTTTTTTTTTGTTTTGATTGTTTTATTTTAGAAGTTTTGTATGCTTTAGTACAAACTTCGTCCATATTAAGCTGCGTTCACATCAGTTACAAAATTTTTGTCATCATCATCATTTTTTTTATTTTGCCCTAACATTAGTTTCTTTCATTCTATCAAACCAAGCGTTCTGTAAATTAATTGTAACAGAACGGAGTATTTTTTTGGTGCTATTCACAACATACCTTCAATTTTTTTTTTTCGATTTTTCATAAACTCCAATATTATTTTATGATACTATTAACATTTTATTTTATTTATTATGTCATATTGACATTTAACATTATATTATTTGTTTATTTTTGGTATAAAATCATAGGCTGCGTTAGGCATATGATTTATTAAAAGGTGTTTCCTAACGTTTTTCTTGGGTGAAAGCGCACTAGCCTACACCAGGGTGCTTTGTTTGGAGACATCTCATTTTATTATATTATTTATTTATTTAATTATACTAGGTCATAGGCTGCATTAGGCAAATGGCTTATTTTTGTGCTGTCTCCTGACGTTTTTACTTGGGTCGAAGCGCATTAGCTTAGACCAGGGTGCTTAGTTAAGAGACGTCACATTTTGCAGATTATTATTGCGTCCATATTTTATACTTTATTGTTATTTATATATTTTATTCTCGTTACATTATTCTAAAGTCTTTGAGATCATTTTTATACTTTTGCAACCGAGTCATAGGTCGTATTAGGCATGTGACTTTTATTATGTAAGAACGCGTCTCTCAACGCTTTAGTTTCGATTCTGCGCATTAGTAGGTCGAAGCGCCTAGTTTTGAGACGTTTTGTTTAAAAGATGAAGTATGTAAGAAGTATTTGAAAGAAGGTTTGATAGGATATGGAAGGTTGTGTGCTAGAAAGGTAAGAAAGGTATTGTACTAAGTTGAACTTAATCTCTCAGTACGGATTTTATTTTTAAAATAAAAAATAAAATCCTTACGAAGCAAACGGGGTAATGTAACGAAACGTTACACATTTTATTAATATTTAATATTATTTATTTAAAATATATTGTTATTAATATTTTAAATGTATATTTATTATTATTTTATTATATTTATTTAATATTTAACGCAAAATTTATGTAATTTGCTCGCTAACGGAACGACGGCGCTGGTTTCTGTCACCGCGCACCGCGGAGGTTGACCGCGAGTTGACCTTACAGTGTGGTACCGGCGTTCCTAGCGGGACCACACGTCATTTTTCAGCCATCGTGCGAGCGTCCTTAGCTCGTCGCGATGGATTTTTTTTATTTTAATTTCTTTTAAACATTACTAAAATGTAAAATATAGTATAAGTGCTCCCGATTATACGGGTAAGTTGTGAATCGCACCCAATTTTTCTATTAACATAACGTACGCATATTTTGCTATATCATTGTTTTACCTATTTGCCATTTGTGTTTTACATTAACTTTATTTGTTCAGTTTAGTACTTGAAACAATAGATTCTTTTGAATTCAACCATTATTGTAAAATAGCTTCATATTGCGTCATCCTTTTTTGTTGTCCATCGAAGAAACTACCTACCTTCATAATAATTTAATTTCATAATTTTGCCCTTTCATATTAGTAATCCATTACAGTTTTATTAAAATCATTTCATCCTAGCCTTCTGCTTTTATCATTGTAAACTCCGTTCTGATTTGTTTCGCACCGGCAAATATAACTGCGTGTAGGAAGTACCTACGTTTGCCGGGGTAGACAAATGCGAACGGAATTTGATGCAACCTGCTTAACTTGGTGTGTATCATTTCCAGGAGCACTGTACGAGCTCAGCACTGTACGAGCTCAGCACTGTACGGGCTAGGGTATTGGGATCCCGACCCGTCACTCATCGCCCACTTTTCACCACCTCGCCCCGCGACGTCACCTGCGGCGGCGTCCCCTCTGACCTTGGGCCGCCCGCCATCTTAGGTCCAAGCCAGGGGAGTACCAGCTACGTAACCGCAACAGAAGTAAAATAACAGATTGGCCGCCACGACCCTACAATAAATTTGTGTGCCTCCGCTGAACTAGAAAACCTACATGTAAAATTTTACCAAATAAATCATATTTTTGATTTTTTTTTAAAACCGGCACAATATCTAGAAAAGATCTTCCAGCCCAGTGAAGATGAAGCCAATAACTTCACAAATTCTGAAATAAATCAGGAAAATACTTCAATTACGCTTGTAACTCCGAAAGAAGTATTTGAGGAAATAAATAAATTAAGCATGAAAAAATCACCTGGATTTGATCTTATTACCACAGAAGTACTACGTAATTTTCCAAGAAAAGCCATTGTAAAATTAACTACTCTAATTAACGCATCATTCAGACTGAAGCACGTTCCTGATTTAAGGGAAGTTGCAGAAGTAATTATGATCGCTAAATTAGGGAAATGGGAAAAGGGAAATAGAAAATAGAAAAAGGAAAATGGAAAATGGAAAATTGGAAATGGAAAATGGGAAATGGGAAATGGAAGATGGAAAATGGGAAATGAGCAATGGCAAATGGGCAATGGAAAATGAAAAATGGAAAATGGAAAATTGAAAATGGGAAAATGGAAAATGGAAAATGGAAAATGGGTTATGGAAAATGGAAAATGGGAAATGGAAAATAGAAAAAGGAAAATGGAAAATGGGAAATGGAAAATGGGCAATGGAAAATGAAAATGGGAAATGGGAAAATGGAAATGGAAAATGGGCAATGGAAAATGAAAATGGGAAATGGGAAATGGAAAATTGAAAATGGAAAATGGGAAATGGAAAATGGGAAAATGGAAAATGGAAAATTGAAAATGGGAAATGGGAAATGGTAAATGGAAAATGGGCAATGGAAAATAGAAAATGGGCAATGGGAAATGGAAAATGGAAAATGGGCAATGGAAAATAGAAAATGGAAAATGGAAAATGGGCAATGGAAAATGGGAAATGGATAATGGAATATGGGAAATGGGCAATGGAAAAAGGGCAATGGAAATGGAAAATTGAAAATAGGAACTGGGAAATGGTAAATGGGAAATGGAAAATGGAAAATGTGAAAAAGATAATGGAAAATGGGAAATGGGCAATGGAAAATGGGCAATGGAAAATGGAAAATGGAAAATGGGAAATGGATAATGGGAAATGGGCAATGGAAAAAGGGCAATGGAAATGGAAAATTGAAAATAGGAACTGGTAAATGGAAAATTGAAAATGGGAAATGGGAAATGGTAAATAGAAAATGGGCTATGGAAAATGGAAAATGGAAAATGGTAAAAATGGAAAATGGAAAATGGAAAATGGAAAATTGAAAATGGGAAATGGGAAATGGAAAATGGAAAATGGGAAATGGAAAATGGGAAATGGGAAATGGGAAATGGGAAATGGAAAATGGAAAATGGGAAATGGAAAATGGAAAATTGAAAATGGAAAATGGGAAATGGAAAATGGAAAATGGAAAATGGAAAATGGGAAATGGAAAATGAGCAATGGGAAATGGGAAATGGCAATGGAAAATGGAAATGGAAAAAGGAAAATGGAAAATTGGAAATGGAAAATTGGAAATGGAAAATGGGAAAATGGAAAATGAAAAATGGAAAATTGAAAATGGGAAATGGAAAATTGAAAATGGGAAATGGAAAATGGAAAATGGGAAATGGGCAATGGAAAACGGAAAATGGAAAATGGAAAATTGAAAATGGTAAATGGAAAATGGGCAATGGAAATGGGCAATGGAAATGGGCAATGGAAAATGGAAAATGGGAAATGGAAAATGGAAAATGGGAAATGGAAAATGGAAAATGGAAAATTGAAAATGGGAAATGGAAAATTGAAAATGGGAAATGGAAAATGGAAAATGGGAAATGGGCAATGGAAAATGGGCAATGGAAAACGGAAAATGGAAAATGGAAAATGGAAATGGGCAATGGAAAATGGGCAATGGAAAATGGAAAATGGGAAATGGAAAATGGTAAATGGAAAATGGGCTATGGAAAACGGAAAATGGAAAATGGAAAATGGGAAATGGGAAATGGAAAATTCAAAATAGGAACTAGGATATGGTAAATGGAAAATGGAAAATGGGAAATGGAAAATAGAAAAAGGAAAATGGAAAATGGAAAATGGAAAATTGAAAATGGGAAATGGAAAATGGAAAATGGGCAATGGAAAATGGGAAATGGAAAATGGAAAATGGGAAATGGAAAATGAAAAATGGAAAATGGGCAATGGAAAATAGAAAATGGAAAATGGAAAATGGAAAATGGGAAATGGGAAATGGACAATGGGCAATGGAAAATGGGAAATGGGAAATGGCAATGGAAAACGGGCAATGGAAAATTGAAAATTGAAAACGGGAAATGGAAAATGGAAAATGGGAAATGGGCAATGGAAAATTGAAAATGGAAAATGGAAAAAAGATAATGGAAATTGAAATTGAAATTGAAATTGAAATTACTCCGGTGTGCGGTGGCCTTTATGCTTTTTTTCCACACATTGTTTAGTGACACCTTGTGTTATCTGTGTCTACACGTTTTTTTTGTTATCTCCATGGTTATAATACCATAATAACAAAGATAGTATATTTGCACTAAATCTTTGCACATTCTCCTTCTTTTCAACCGACTTCATAAAAGGAAGAGTTACTTCAGAACTTTCGACTGGGTGACCGATTTTGATGATTTTTTTTTAATTACTTTTTTGTTTGAAAGTTGTGGTTTCCCACAGACCAGGGAATAACTTTATATTGACTAATAGACCTACTATGATGACGATTTTCTTAGGAAACCAGCGTCGCTTAACTCACATATTCACAAATCACGTACACTATAATCCTTCATTTTTGGTCAAAGTTCAAGGTCAAGATTGGTCAAAAATATGACGTGATTTTCAAAATATATTTCCACCAAAGTCTACCTTATTAACACCGTTACAAAATTTATATTACAAAATTTACTTCAAATATACTTAAAGTTCCGCTATTGCCCGCACCGGTGCTAGTTGATTCGTATTTTTAACCGACTTTAAAAAAAAGGAGGAGGTTCTCAATTCATCGGAATCTTTTTTTTTATATATGTATGTTCACCGATTACTCGAAGACGCATGGACCGATTTGAAAAATTCTTTTTTTGTTTAAATGGGTATAGTTTCCAGATGGTCCCATTTTAATCAAGTCAGGATCTGATGATGGGATCTTGTAGAAATCCGAGGGAACTCTTCAAATTTTGCTAGTGTACTTGAAGCGACTTGGGTATTTTTTATAGTTACTGGTGCATTTGCTAGCAGATACTGATTTGATGACTAAAGTCATCAAGTCAGGGTCTGATGATGGGATATTGGTGAAATCGAGGGAACTCTTCAAATAGTATACTTGAAGCGAGTTGGGTATTTTTTATAGTTACCGGTGCATTTGCTAGTATCTGCTAGCAAATGTACCTATACTGGTTTGATGACTAAATTCATCAAGTCAGGGTCTGATGATGGGATCTTGGTGAAATTAAGGGATCTCTTCTGATTTTATGAACACACCTCAAGCGATTTAGGTATTTTTACAATGCCTTGTGCATTTTATTGTTTTCCACTAACAAGTAAAAAATAAAAATGGGAAATGCTTTCCAAAAAACCAACTTCAAATGCCACTACAAAGAGTGAAATAATTTTTTTTTTGAAGTTACATGATACAGTACTGGCTGGATAGCAAAAATTTAATGACAATTTTCTAGAAGAAAATTATTAGTAAATGTGAAATCTTGTTGTTGTTGTTCTATATTGTATGCATTTTTGACAGCGACTGAGTTGCAAGACTGTGAAGCAAGTAAGGTAAACAAGTACTACTAGTGGCGACACGGGTAACGCCCACATGCTCTCTCTATGGTCTTCTTTTCTCTGTGGGGTTTCCCGTGTGGTCTAATTTCAATTTGGCCCAATTGTCACTATGACATCTATGAGAATTGAGAAGAATATGCGCGATGAATTTACGAAAAACTAGTAACATCAACATATTATTTCGATGACTCTTTTCATTTTTCATTTTTTTTATTAAAAATTTTAAATGCCTTCCGTAGTGAAATAAAAAAAAAGATTCCGACGAATTGAGAACCTCCTCCTTTTTTTGAAGTCGGTTAAAAATAATGCCGAGATACTTGATAAAGAAACATATAAAATATTATAATATTGTGCAAGTTTTATAATATACAAATATTATATTACCATGCGTATACTTGTTACAAAACTAATGACGTCATATCCCGTCGCGGATGGTATCACACAGTCGTAAAACTGGTGTGTCCCTGAAAAATAGGACTCATGGAGTCTGAGCAGACATGCGACAATACCTTCATCCAGATTAGAGATTTAACAAATCCAGTAAAATTATTGTTGTATAATAACCACTCTTTACAAAATACAAATTCTACTATAGGTACGTATATTATAGATAGCTTCAACAAATTTAGCTTTTCCTGATTCCCGTAGGCACTGCGGATTTTTCCTGGTATAAAAAGGAGCTGTTTGTACCTTTATCATGCCACAACCTCGCTGCTAAAATAGGCAAGACTGGGAAGAAATCACAAAATTATAATAATTCAATGATTACGGTATAAATATTATGTTTTGAGATATATGTATGTAATGAAATGAGTGACATTTCATTCATTTGAATTTGCCGCGCTTCGCGTATCAGCTGTCTGTACCTATGATTAGTGATCTGTGTCGAGGATTTAAAATGGCGAGGGACGCTGAAATTGTTTTGTGCATTGTTATCGTAATAAAAACTCATAGAAAGAATGTGATTGAGGACTCGAGATATAGTGAACTTTAAATGTCGTTTCTTTGTTATTTCAGGTGAGATAGAAGTGTAATTGTCGTAACTTGATAATAACTAGATAATTGTAAAATAAAACAAAACTTGTAATAAAACAAAACTTTGTTATTTCAGAGAAACAATTTGTGGTTTAATTTTGGAGATCCTCAATGTCTTATAAAACGACATTTAAAGTTCACTATATCTCGAGTCCTGTCACAACTGGGACCAGCCACCAAACCATTTGAAATAATGTCAATGGATACTATTGGTGGATTTGGAGGATCTAGGTCTACAAAGAAATATCTACACCTTTTAGTAGATCACTACACAAGATATGCATTTATTGCGACTTCGAAAACCCAGAATGCATGTGACTTTATAAATTTAACAAAGAAAGTACTAGAGACAGATGAGATTGGAATTATCCTGACAGATCAATATCCGGGCATAAATTCAAGAGAATTTAAACAATTTTTGCAGGAAAATAATATTAAACTAATTTTTACAGCCGTGAATACACCATTCTCGAACGGCTTGAATGAAAGATTAAACCAAACAATAGTAAATAAAATAAGGTGTAAAATGAATGAGAAAAATAATAAGAGAACATGGACAACACTGGCAAGAGAATGTATACAAAAATATAATGAAACAGAACACTCCGTTACAGGTTTTGCACCAAAATATTTACTGGATGGTACAAATGTCAGTATTCTACCAAATGAATTCAAAACGATGGAAAAGGAAGACAAGTGGATTGCTGATAGAAGATTGGCATTAGAGAATACAATAAAATCTCATGAGTATAACAAGAAAATATTTGATAGAAATAGAAAAATGCAAGAATTTAATGTAGGAGACAGTGTATATGTAGAAAATGGAAATAGACTGAATAGAAAGAAATTAGACGAATTAAAAATAGGCCCTTTCAAGATAATAGAGAAAATATCGAATTCCATTTATAGGATTGATACAGGCAACAGAAAAACAGAATCAACATTATTTCATATAACAAAATTGCAACCTGTCATAACAGAGGCTGAAGAAGATGAAGGAGATGATAATGAATATGAAGATGACTTATAAGTACATTTTACAGATATATTGCTTAGAATTTTCGCTCTTAGGGGGGGAGATGTAATGAAATGAGTGACATTTCATTCATTTGAATTTGCCGCGCTTCGCGTATCAGCTGTCTGTACCTATGATTAGTGATCTGTGTCGAGGATTTAAAATGGCGAGGGACGCTGAAATTGTTTTGTGCATTGTTATCGTAATAAAAACTCATAGAAAGAATGTGATTGAGGACTCGAGATATAGTGAACTTTAAATGTCGTTTCTTTGTTATTTCAGGTGAGATAGAAGTGTAATTGTTGTAACTTGATAATAACTAGATAATTGTAAAATAAAACAAAACTTGTAATAAAACAAAACTTTGTTATTTCAGAGAAACAATTTGTGGTTTAATTTTGGAGATCCTCAATGTCTTATATGTAGATATATTGTATATTATGCATTTCCATATCCAAATATGCAATTACATACCTATAACCCGTTTTCTGTGAGATATTGTAACGGATTCGAGGCATTGTCGATAGCTATATTATGCCTCATAGAAATATTAAGCGAGCGATGGAGTCTATTATGCTCTGAGTAGGTATATTTGTATTCATCTACACGATTCCCTAGTCTGCCATGAAAGAACCCGCGGTGGATCCAAGCGATATAATCCAGGTTGAAGAGCGCTTCAGGACATTCAAGAACCTTCTTCTGAGGGCAATATGGAATTTCCCTCCAGGCAGGTCACAGGTGTTATGCTTATGCCTGGGGACCGCTTGTGATCCCAGCGTATACTAACCTAAGGGATTGTTTACGCCATCTATTGTCAGCTATCGAAGCTACAAACGCAACTAGAGCTACGCGACTACGTAGGGTACCTACGGCCAGCCAAGTACAGTAGTGAATGGGCATTTTCTAGAGCGCGCTCCAACCTAGACCTCAGGCATGTCTGAAGCGCAAGCCTCTAAAATATAGCACGAATAGCAAGCACTTGAGAAGGCCTATGTTTATGAGTGGACGTCTGTGAGCTGATGATGATGCATTGTTCCTGAAAAACGCAAGTCTGAGCTACACGTAAAATGATTCACAATAAATGAAGCATATCTTGCATGAGTACTTACGCCTATCGCTGGAAACAGTAAAACAATAAAGGCAGATTTACCGCTAACAATTATTGTGACTGAGTCAGTCACAGCAATAATTATACCATGACGACAAACAACGGGCCATCATTTACCAAATGCATGATAATAAATAATTTCAAGCCCCGTACTATAGGTACACTTAAATGAACATCTGTGACTTAAATGTACAAAAGACAGACGAGGCAAGGGTCTTTGAAGTGGAAAAAAGCATTCCTTACTGTGGCATCCATAATCCAGCCCCCGGCTAGCATGGAACAAGGTAAAAAATTTATCTTCGGAGGATATTTTCAGAGCAATATTTGAAAGGAAAGTGTTCAGGAACATATTTGGTCCAGTCCGAGAATCTGCTGGAACATACGGCCAGCGCATGAATCACGAGCTTGATGCTCTTATAGGACGTGAGACCATCGTCAGGTTCTGTAAGTCGCAAAGCTTGAGATGGGTGGGCCACCTCGAACGAATGCTAGACTCTAGGGTCGTGTGAAATCATGACCAAGTGGACCCCCCAAACAAGAAGACCTTAAGGCAGATCAAAAAAGCGTTGGGCCGATGGCGTGGAGGACCTAAGGAGCATGGGTAAAAACACCAACTAGCGCCGGGGGTCGAAGGACCGTGACAAATGGAGGAATGTTGTGGAGGGAGCCAGGACCCACAAAGGGTTGTAGCGCCACAGGATAGATACTTATTTTCAAAGGACAACGTTTGTTAGATAGACATTCTTAACCTTTTTTTTTTGTGATGTCTTGAAAGCGTTTTACATTCACTTTGTGTGTAGGTATGTGTGGTATGTATCTATACCTATGCCTACGGGTATGTAGTAGATAAAGCTGCATGTAGATTTCAGAGGAAACTATTCAGCACAGATACCATTCCAAGGGCGAAAAGTACACAAATCCTATGTATTATGTATGTATTTATGAATAAATAAATGAAACAAGCGAGAGTACCCAATAATTATGTGCATACGACCTTGTACATTAGGGACGTATATCATCAAATACTCCACGTATCAGAAACGTGATTCTGCGCGTGGTCGATCAATCGTTGTGATAGAGACTTGATGAACCAAGATTTCATAATATTTTTTTTAAAGTTTACCTATCATTACGGATTCTTCAGTTCATCATCATCATCACTTTACGCCTGTGGACGTCAACTTCTGGACATCTAAGCCTTTCCCAAGCGCTACAACACCATCTCCTCAGCCTTCGACCTCATCCAGCAGCTTCCCGGTATATCAGTGACCTACCTTAGGTTCTCCTGCGGATCTCCTCACTTCGGATTTTATCCCTCAGAGAAACTCCTAACGTACTCCCTCTCTCCATGACTTACTGAGCGACTTGAATTTTGTATGACATGATCATTGAGTTGACCATGTCCAAGTCTCAGCACTACTTGTCGAACAGGGTCCGTTCTGTATCTCAGTGATGTTTACTAAGTGACCTTCAACGACCTCTTTTGACACACATTTCTTATCCATTGAATAAATAATAATAAATAATAAATAGTAAATAGCGGACAACATCACATACATTGCTCCGATCCCTTAGTAAGTAGCTTATGCAGTTGTATTAAGGAAATCAGAAACAACGAAGGTACCACAACACCCAGACCCGAGAAAATGTAGAAAACATATTTTTCTACATTGCCCCGACCGGGGATCTGGACCGACGACATTAAAAGAGTCGCAGGAAGGCGCTGGATACAGTTAGCGCAGGACCGTGCGGGCTGGAAATCATTGCAGGAGGCCTTTGTCCAGCAGTGGACGTCCGTCGGCTGAAACGAACGAACGACCGGGGATCGAACCCGGAAAACCTCAGAGATGGCGGCGCCTTGAAAACCGGTACGCTAACCACTCAACCACGGAGGTCGTCAAATGTGAATGTTCATCACGAAACCTTACTTCTGTTTCACTTAATAAAGCAACAATCTATAACGTACCTACCATAGACGAAGGAATCATTACATTCATTACCTACTGCAAGTCCCAACTTTACAGAATATGGCAAAGATGCACTTTAAGATTTTTGATGCATCTGGCAAGCGGCAGCCCTAGAACTGGCGCTTGCCTTACTCGTAATTAATAGACAAAGGGATCATCACTGAAAAAGCCAACTTTACATAATGTAGGCCCAGGAAGGATGCACTTTAAGATTTTGCATCTGGCAAGGAGCAGCCCTAGAACTAGCGCTTGCCTTACTCGTAATTAATAGACAAACAAAGGGATCATCACTGCAAATGCCAACTTTACATAATGTGGATTGTGGGCCCAGGAAGGATGCACTTTAGGATTTTTCACCTGGCAAGCGGCAGCCCTACAACTGGCGCTTACCTTACTCGTAATTAAATCTAAGGTCAAACAACAAATTACCGGGGTCTGTAATTCATCAAACTGCGACGCAATATCTATCTTGATAGCTGCAATCTGATCGCGAGCGTGGAAGAATTATGGCCCAATTATAGCGCGTACTGTACCTAATCTCTTGTATCAATAAAATGATTTACGGACGGATTCTAGAATATGATAGACCGATGGATACTGCATCCTCTATTGTAATGTATAATATTGTGTTATTAGGGTTCCATAGCCAAAAGGTAAAAAGAGGACCCTATTATTAGGATTCCGTCGTCCGTCTGAAAGTCCATCTGTAACCAGGCTTAGCCTATCTCTTCAACCGACTTGTATATCGATAGGTATACGTATAAGTACCAAAAAGTTGATGACACTTGTCAATGGATCTTCCGCACTGTGCCTGAAAGTGGTAGGACAGTGGAACCTACTTATCTATACACTAGTTTCCAAAGAATTTTCCATTGTATAATCCTAAAAGAAAACCTCTACCACTGGTTTGTACTCGAAAATTCTCGCAACACCATACAATTTGCGGTCATTAGCCGCGCACACGAATCACCAATTAAACAATTAAGTACGCTCTGTAACTCGCCAATAAAAAGTCATAAACATCTATTAAAGTTACCAGAAATATCTGACTGATCCATATCTTTTCCAGTTTTGTCTGCAAATAAGCCGTAATTATTGTCATCAACTATTATGATGGAAGGGCGTCCTTTGCGTCTTTGCAATAACATTTCCTTGTGCTTTATGACTAAATTCTTAGTTTAGTTCGCGAAGAAAGTCTTCAAGGGCCTGCAGTATACAAACATACGATTATATCTTCCAACAGGGGATAAAATTGTTTTCTCTACCGGCTATAGCACTATTAGAGAAGAAGAGAAGAAGCACTATTAGGGGAAAGGATTTCTACCGTTTTATTCACGGGGGATAAAAATATTATCTCAACCCGTGTGCGAAATTTCGAAGAGTGGATAAAATTGTGGGGTCTACACATTTTATCCTTTACCCGTAGAAAAAGTGTCCCCAGTCCATGCTCGCCATGCAGATTCGATGCCCAGCTCGGGCAAATTTGACCTGAAGTGGTTTCTTTTTAAGTGGTAGTCTTTGACTGCGCTGCGGTTGGTTACAGTTCACCCTTCCAACAAATATGAACTTCCTAGCAATTTAGTGTTCTAACCTTCAATGCGTAGCAACCAGCATGCTTGCCGCCTTTGTGCTACGTTTCTAACAATTTTTTTTTATTTAAAAAATAGTAAGCATCTAGGTAAGCGCGCTCCATCTTCGACCACATCGTCAATTTTCATCAGGTGAGATTGCGGTCAAGCGTAAACCTATATTGAATAAAAAAAAAACTTTTTATCTATGCTTTGTCTCCTCGTCTGGAATGGCGACCCCGCACGGGAAAGCGCAGTGTTGGCAGACCTCCGACCAGATGGACTGACGACATTAAAAGAGTCGCGGGAAGGCGCTGGATACAAGTGGCGCAGGACCGTGCGGGCTGGGCTAGCATAGCAACCAGGAACGTGTGGACAAGCCTCGAGTTATTGACCGAGCTATCGAGTTAGGTATAAGACAATAAACTGGCATACAAATACAAGTAGCTAACAAAACTGTACTATCAAAAGGCCAACGCATTTATAATGTGCCTTTACGTATGTAGGTTGTATGTAGGTAGGTACTGCAGTGTACCGTGTGAGTGAACCATATTGAACCAACTAGAAGCGGGAGCCAATTTTATTGAACCGTGTCAAATGTCAGTCGGTCACTCAGCCAAGCGCTAGGTCAGCCAACAGTTAGGTACTGTGTTGCTAGCGTTCGTCCAATTCCCATTGTGATGGTAATTTTGACCGAATTTTGTGAACAATCATTATTAACGGAGGTTGTGAGTTAATAATCGTCGCCTACTTAGCTAGTTAATTTCGTTGGCTTATCAACTATCGTCCATATTATCTGGATGGGTGACTTGGTTGGCATTTTCATTCCTACGTGGTTCAGAGACGCTTACTAATATTAACACAATAAGTACTATTTAGGATTTCCAACTAGAGATTTTGTTGTCTCCTTAGCATAGCTGGCGTCACGTACCTACCTAAGTACCTACTTACGCTCGTTTTCACCAACATTTTAAGAGACACCTAAGTTCTTAGGTGACAGTTGTAAATGAAAACTGTCACCCAAGGACTTAGGTGACATAAAATGTTGGAGAAAACGATCTTTAGTTTAGGGTAATTTTTGGCCATTCTAGCCATATTGAAAACCCAGGCTGGCAGTTGGCATTTACCACGGTCGGTCACCTGCGTTGTTCATCTGGGATTTTTGGCAATAGACATACTTACAAAGCTAAACTTCCTATTATAATTATTAGTTCGTTCTTTAGTCACTTTGGAAGGATTTAGATTAAATTCACTGATGTTTACCGTGTGTTCATTAAACATAGGTTCCGTAACCAAAGGGTAAAAACGGGACCCTATTACTAAGACTTCGCTGTCCGTCCATCTGTCTGTCACCAGGCTGTATCTCTTGAACCGTGATAGCTACAGACTTGAAATTTTCACAGATGATGTATTTCGGCTGCTATAACAATAAATCCTAAAAATAGAATAAAATAAATATTTAAGAGAGCTCTCATACAGCAAACGTGATTTTTTGCTCAAAATTAATAACGGTAACAGGTAGACGCTTCAATGCGGCCGATATATACCTACCAACGAATATATAATACTATTTATACTGACCACCATATATTATAGATTAAAATACGATTATATTTTTTTTTCCTCGAAAACAGTTCGTGACCTTGTATTGTGAATAGTACTGTTATTATCAGGGACCAAATATCTACCAAATACAACACCTTTTTCCTCCGAACTTCTGCCAAAGGAAAGTAAATCTAACCCAAATAAAATTTGAATTTGCTGGGTCATCATTTCTCTTTTGGTTGGGTTGGTAATTGGTATTGGGACCATAAGGCTATAAGACCATATTATATTAGTATCGTTACATCGTATACGGTACGTATGGTATGGTACGATATCTACACGACTGTACAATGTATACCAAGGTATACCATCTCTAATCATCCACCAAAATTATTAGAATCTAAAACCACGCTTTTAAAAAACGATTGTCGCAGTTCGCACGATGTCTGTGGTGGACGATGTATGTGTGTGGTCGGGCTTATAGATCAATGGTCGCTTTTTATAATCTGTGGAGTGTATAATATTTTTGGTACCTATACATGGATATAATATCTGCAAAATATCTGTGGTAATAGTCTGTGGTTGTGTCTGTGGTAGATATTGTAGTACCTACAGTCCAACAAGGCTCTCTTGGCACTAAAACGTAGTGATTATATACTCTTTGCTTGGCACTTGAATGACATTGACAGGAGGGCGCTAAAACAAAGGCAACTAGAAAATAAAATCTCCTTATGGTGCGTACAGACCGGGCCAACGAACGCCCAACGATGGATATTTATCGTTCGCTAGCGTTGGCTTCCGCACGCTCGTTGGAGTTCGTTAATACGTCCAAATACATGTGCTCGAACGAACGTTCGTTGGCACTTGATTCCGGTTCTTTTCTCTTTCATTGGCAATTTAATCATGGACGACGACGACATCATTATAATTGCTAGTTTTATATACCAAAACGAGTAATATCCAATATATACCAATACCAAAACGAGAAATATCCAAGTAATTATCAAATTGGACGTCTACACGCTTCGCTCTCTTGCTTCAACTGAGGGTCGTTCGTTGGCCTTCGGCGACCGTCCAAACAGAGTTCGATCAAATAGCTCGATTTCTTTGATGTTACCGCCACGCTTCGGATCGCCGGCACACGCCAACGAGCGATCGTTGGCATTCGCTAAGCCGTCCAGATTGCAGCAACGAAGGCCAACGAAACCCGTTCGTTGGCGTTCGTTTGGCCGGTCTGTACGCAGCATTAATTTTACCTCCATTTTAGTTCAAAATAGTTAATAGTAATCAAAAACAATACAACATACAATAGCGATTTACCTTAGAGAATTTAAACATATAGAGTGGCCATAGTTTACTTAACACTATATGTGTCGGGGTGGCAAAAACCGCCATAAAGTGTCGCACTTTGACATGCGCATTGCTTCATGGTAAAGTACTAATGATGTGAAGCTTTTCTATAGCTATTATCTATTGCAAACTTTTATAATAAAGAGAGAGAAAGGCTTCAGGAATAGATATAGTTTGGTCTCGCGGGATTTGTTAAAGTATTGGCTGTTGGTTTAAATCCGGTCGCCTTAGTTTGAAGTTACGATGAATTAAGGGAGATTCAGTAGAACGAGAAGACCCACGCATACTTATTTTTTCCCGGAGATGTGAATTTATTTTGTATATTATATGAATTAAATAAAATTTCCAGCACATCAGGTAAATATTATAATAATATTGCTGACCACAACCCACAAAACCTAATAACTGACATAAATACATAGACAATACTAACACGCAATAGACAATAATATAGATTAAAGTTATAAAAAAACAGAGAGTAGGCAATTACGTATCGCAACCCTATGCATATTGCAGACGTTGCAACTTCAACTTCAGCTATCAAAACAGCTATTGAGGTCGCAGCGAAATTTCGTAATAAGTAAAATGTAGCATAGAATTAATTCTTTTCCTCACCTCGGAAAGAACACTAGACTAGTTAGTTCATAAGAGTAATTATTGTAATTTTCATTTTTATTAAATTTTTGGTAATAAAAAATTATTTTTTTTAAACGTCCTCCGTGCGACGCAACGTATTTGGCGCAGTCGGTAGGATCCCCGGGAAAAACCAGTTTTCCGTGGCCTTTCGAGTCCAGCTTTGGGGAACGAGAACATACGGACCCGCGGCGCAAAGGAGGAGTTGAATCCAGCCATCGATTCGCAAAGGAAATAATGTTTATGTAAGTACACTAGAATAGCTCTCGTGTTGCTTTCCTTATCCTTAAGCCATACCTATTACTTACTTTACCTTTAACTACTTATTTTACCTTTTCCAAAATTTATCACCCAAGAGCCTCTAGTTCTCGGGATCCTGAATCGAGGCAGGCCCGACGACGGCAGTTAGTAGTAGATAATAATAGATACTTAGATTTAGAAGGTAATCTAGGATTAGATAGATTATTCGAAATGACACAGGTTCAGCCCGACACTATTTTTAAGGCCCTCCGCCTTATCCCAGATTTCGATGGGAACCCCAATGTGCTGACACGTTTTATTAGAATATGCGATCAGCTCGTGGCGCAGTATCTAAGCACTGCACCGGGCAGTGAATTTGCAAATTCGTGTGTATTGAATGGAATTTTAAATAAAATAACTGGAGTCGCGGCAAACACTATCAACGCGAATGGAATTCCTGACAATTGGTTAGGAATCCGCGCAGCCCTTATTAATAATTTCTCAGATCAACGAGACGAAACAGCCCTCTATAATGATCTTTCGTTAGCTTCGCAAGGGAATAAGACGCCCCAAGAATTTTATGAGCACTGCCAAACTTTGTTCAGCACTATAATGACTTACGTGACCTTACATGACGTCTTACCGACAACCATCGAAGCAAAACGCGAGCTTTATAAAAAGGTCACCGTGCAGGCATATGTCCGCGGTTTAAAAGAGCCATTGGGGTCACGCATACGTTGCATGCGGCCCGAAACAATTGAAAAGGCCCTCGAGTTCGTACAAGAAGAACTCAACGTAATGTACCTACAGCAGAGAAACGAACCCTCTAAATCCAACTCAAATCACTCAACCCCTAAGGTACCACCCGTGAATTTACAGCCAGCTGTACCACAGTTCGTGCCACCAAGGCTACATAATTTCCAAACCCCTGCACCGAACTGGCCCGTACCATTCGGACAACGTCCTATGGGACACCCACCTCAACCGTTTAAATTCCCTGATCAAAATCAAAACCGACCCCGCATGCCAACCAATACTCAAAGAATGTTCGCTGCACCACCACCTAATTACAACCCCCGAAGTAATGTATTCCGATTACCACCCAGGAATAATAACCCGACAAACGGACAGACACCTCAGCCTATGAGTGGAGTACAGCGCTTTAATCCTCGCCCATTACCACCTACTAACGCATTAGTAGGTCATGACTGGAATAGGTTCAATAACCAGCCACCTAACAATTATTTCAAGCCGCGTGAAATGAATGTAAACGAGTGCACAGCACATGACGGATCGTATTACAGTGACTTCAGCAATTATTACGAACCGGAGCTCAGTTCTTACGACTTTTATTATAACAATTATGAGTATAGTAGTACTTACGACCCGGCTTTGCCTTATGACTTAAACTCTTACTCTTATAACTCGACTGACGATTACCAAACCTATAACGAACCCCACGTACAGACAGTGACTAAGGAAGAGGAGGATTTTCAGGAGGTGTTGAAATCGTCAAAGCCAAGATAGAATTAAATCTCCAAACACAGCGACAACTGCCCTATATCCAGATAGCTAACCCTCCATTAAAGCTGCTCCTGGATACAGGAGCTAACCAATCCTTTTTGAGTCCTGAGGCAGTCCAGAGATACTTTTCAGACTTTCCTTTAAACTTCGACCCGTTTGAAGTAACAAACATACACGCCACAACTCGAAATAATTACTCTATTACAATACCGTGTTTTACAGAGTTCAATGACAGCAATGGTATCAAGTTGTTTGTGTATCGATTTCATAATTACTTCGACGGACTGATAGGTTTGGATTTATTAAATGAATGGGAATCGCGAATCGATTTAAAAGAAGGTCGCTTATTAACCCGTTTTGCGTCTAATCCTATTAGAATGTATAACTCTCGTAATGCAAATCTCTATGAGGATGTTATTCCAGCAGGCTCTTCGAAGCTTATACGCATTCCAATCGATGTATCGGACGGCGACGCTTTCGTTGCTGAGCAAGTAATATGTAATTGTTTGATTCACGAGTGTATCACAACCGTATCAAATAACCGTGGCTACTTAGAAGTGACGAACCCATCGCGAAACGATGTTATATTTTCGCTCGATCGGCCAGCTCATGCAGAGTTATTTAATGTTGAGTGCACGCGTACGGAACAGCTATCGCCGCGCGCACAAGACGTGATTTCACGCTTACGTACCGATCATTTAAATGCAGAGGAAAAAGCTAATCTTATTGCTCTTTGTTCTCGTTATTCTGACGTGTTCTATGTAGAAGGGGAGAATTTGACTTTTACTAACGAAATTAAACACCGTATTAGGACCACCGACGAGGTACCGGTATATACTAAGAGCTATAGGTATCCATTTATTCACCGCCAGGAGGTTAGAGACCAAATACAGAAGATGTTAGAGCAGGGCATCATACGACCCTCAGAATCAGCTTGGAGCTCACCCATTTGGGTAGTACCCAAAAAAGCAGATGCTTCCGGAAAGCAAAAATGGCGTCTTGTAGTTGATTTTCGCAAGTTAAATGAAAAAACAATCGACGACAAATACCCTATACCTAACATCAACGATGTCCTAGATAAATTAGGGAAATGCCAATATTTTACTACTCTAGATTTAGCGAGTGGCTTTTACCAAGTTGAAATGGACTCGCAGGACATTCCTAAGACAGCTTTTAATGTAGAACATGGGCACTTTGAATTTTTGCGAATGCCCATGGGACTTAAAAATTCTCCATCCACATTTCAACGTGTGATGGATAATGTCCTTAGAGGCCTTCAAAATGAAATATGCTTAGTTTATCTAGATGATATTATAGTATTTAGCACCTCATTGCAAGAACATATGGTAAATCTCGAAAAGGTATTCCAAAGACTCCGAAAGTCAAACTTCAAGATCCAAATGGACAAATCCGAATTCTTAAAACTAGAAACCGCTTACTTAGGTCATATCATCAGTAAAGACGGTATTAAGCCAAATCCCGACAAGATCTCGGCGATAGAAAAATATCCCATTCCTAAGACTCCTAAACAGATCAAGCAGTTCCTAGGGCTTCTAGGGTATTACCGGAAATTCATACCAGATTTCTCCCGAATTACAAAACCTCTTACCCAGTGTTTGAAGAAAGGTAGTAAAATAAGACTCGATGATGAATATATCAGCTGCTTCGAGAAATGCAAAACTCTCTTAACCAATGACCCTATTTTACAATACCCCAATTTCAATAAAGAGTTCATTTTGACCACGGACGCTAGCAATTTTGCTTTAGGCGCAATTTTATCCCAGGGACCCATAGGGTCAGATAAACCGGTATGTTTTGCGTCCCGAACACTCAATGATAGTGAAATTAACTATAGTACGATCGAAAAAGAGCTTTTGAGTATAGTATGGGCTACCAAGTACTTCCGACCCTACCTCTTTGGGAGAAAGTTCAAAATCGTGACGGACCATAAACCATTGCAGTGGATGATGAATTTAAAAGAACCAAATTCTCGTCTAACTCGGTGGCGACTTCGTCTAAGTGAATATGACTTTTCTGTCATCTATAAAAAAGGCAAAAGTAACACAAACGCTGACGCTCTTTCGAGAATAGAAATTCACACCGGAGAAGCTAAGTCCCTGATAGAAGAGATAGACGAACTGAACTCCTTGCTAGGGAACCCATCTGAATCTGTAGTTGCACCGGAAAATTCTTCGACTGAGACGGCTCACACAAGTGCGGAGCACCCTATTCTAGAAGTCCCCATAACTGACGAACCCCTTAACAAATTTCACAGACAGTTACACATGACACTAGTAACCGACATTAAAAGAAAACCCGTTATGACTAAACCATTTGACACCCATACTCGTGTTAGCATACAACTGTCAGAGTCTAACCTAGAGGAAGACGTCGTAAACGCCGTAAAAGAGTACGTCAACCCTAAGGTCAAAACGGCAATCTTAATAAACCCACCTTTGGCCATGTATTCCATCATTCCAATCCTACAAGATAGATTTAGGAGCTCGTCAATGAACTTAGTTCTTGCCAAAACCGAGCTAGAAAATGTTAAAGAATACCTCAGGCAACAGGAAATCATTCGTCATTACCATGATGGGAAAACTAATCATCGCGGTATTAACGAATGTTACCTCGCACTATCACAAAAATACTACTGGCCTAAGATGAGAGAGCACATTACTAAATTTATAAATGAATGTACCATCTGTGGTCAAGCTAAATACGACCGAAACCCAATAAGACCCCAATTTAATGTAGTACCTCCGGCAACCAAGCCCTTTGAGATAGTTCACATGGACTTACTTACCATACAGAACGAAAAATATGTCACTTTTATAGATGTATTCACAAAGTACGGCCAAGCTTATCACTTACGGGACGGGACAGCTGTAAGCATACTACAAGCTCTATTGCGTTACTGTACCCACCATAATGTGCCTCTTACCATAGTGACCGATAACGGCCCCGAATTTACGAATCAGTTGTTCATGGAGTTCACTCGGCTTCACAAAATTAATCACCACCGAATATTAGCTCACTCTCCCAATGATAACGGTAACATTGAAAGGTTCCATTCGACGATCCTGGAACATCTCAGAATCCTAAAGTTACAACACAAAGATGAGCCTATAGTGAATATCATGCCATACGCACTTATAGCTTATAACAATTCCATTCACAGCTTTACTAGGTGTAGACCATTCGACTTACTTACAGGACACTTCGATCCCAGAGACTGCCTTGACATTGACGTCACTCAACATTTACTACAGCAGTATGTCCAATCACATAGGGATCAAATGAAGAAGGTCTATGACATTATTAATTCGACTTCCCTTGCTAACCGAACGGCTTTAATTGAAAGTAGGAACGAGACTCGCGAACCAGAGGTACAATACGCACCTCAGCAACAGGTATTTATTAAGAATCCTCTTGCTAGTCGACAAAAGACCGCCCCACGCTATACGCAGGATACCGTGCTAGCCGACTTACCCATACATATTTACACCTCTAAGAAACGTGGCCCCGTAGCAAAGTCCAGATTGAAACGTATCCCTAAATCTGCAAACTTGTTACAGAATACTGCTGCTAACGATTCTTCAAATGTCACGACAAGAAGAGATAAAACTTGAAAGTTTAGACGATAGATTAATTAAATACGCGAAAGTCGCTCAACTCTTAGTAATTATAAGTTTTAATATAGAGGAGCTAGCGCAGGAGTTATATAGAATAGAAAATAATTTAGCCTTTGTTCGTGCATCGAGTACGCACCATTCCATGATAGATGTAGACGTTTTAGGTTTAATGATTAGTAAGCTCCAGGGCATTTACGGGGTAAATAAAGTAATAAAGTTAGAACTAAGGGATTATTATAATATTATAAAGCCAGCATCATATTACATAGAAAACCAAATAGTTTTCATATTTAACTTCCCAATCATTTCTAACGATAACTACGATTTATATAGGTTATCGATAGTCCCCAATAAAAACGCTCAGGCTCTCATCCCATCCCATCCTTTCATAGCAACTAACGAGAAAGCATTCGTGTACATAGAGACTGAATGTCCGAAGTTAAGCAACTGGTTCCTATGCGAGAAAGGAATTAACCATCAAGTCCGCACCAAGACTGACTGTATCCATGAGCTAATCATCAACCAAGTTCTTCAGGAAACCTGCCAGTTTACAACCATCACCCTCACAACCGAAGCCATGGAGAAGCTGGACGACAAGCACTACATCCTGTCATTCTCGAAGGATACAAAGGTGCAGCTCTCCTGCAATCAAGATGACCACACTTCACTTCAAGGAAGCTACTTAGCTACGATTCCCATCGGATGTCACATCAAAACGGAAGAGCTTACAATCATGAACGATAACGATGAAATCAAAGGGCAGGCTCTCAGGCTATCAAAGATACCATATGACGCCGAGAAACAAGCCAGCTTATCGCCGCACCTCAACATGAGCTCTATCGATCTTCAAGGACTCCACAAAATCCAAGAAAGAATCATGATGCAAGCCCCTCTTCGAGTGGAAAGTGTGGAAGCAAATACTTTCTATCATCCACTATACCCTTTTACGTGGTATTAATAATTATGTGCCTACTTTTTCCCTATGGGCAACTCGCCATTCCTTACTGAAATGCAAGAACAACGTGAAGAAGGACGAACGGACACAGCCGATCAAGGAGGAGAAGACCGACGAGCTTGGAAGCGTTCCGGCAACATTTTCGCTAAACGTTCTAATATAGTTGCCGTTCCAGGAGGGGAGGAATTACGTATCGCAACCCTATGCATATTGCAGACGTTGCAACTTCAACTTCAGCTATCAAAACAGCTATTGAGGTCGCAGCGAAATTTCGTAATAAGTAAAATGTAGCATAGAATTAATTCTTTTCCTCACCTCGGAAAGAACACTAGACTAGTTAGTTCATAAGAGTAATTATTGTAATTTTCATTTTTATTAAATTTTTGGTAATAAAAAATTATTTTTTTTAAACGTCCTCCGTGCGACGCAACGTATTTAGGCCAAAGACAAACAAGTACGAGTCGTACTCATGCATGAAGGGTTCCGTAAATTCTATATAATAATATAAATAAAGGAGTGAGGCATTTTCGTTGTTCCACGGATTCCGGTAAAACTAAAAGTCGTAGAGATGTAAAATTTAGTACTCAGGTTCATATTATTAGGTCATGAATCGACAGAATATTGGTATATTCTGTACAAAGACGGGAATTTTCGAAATTCAAATTGTAAGGAGTGAAAATTTCTAAAGTTTTTTCATGAATGATGAATTTCTTTAAAATCGATGTCTGACAACTTTTAAGTAACAACTGTAAGTCAGTTTGGCGGGACTGTATTTTAAGGAAATAATTGTTCATATCTCGAAATGAATAAATTACAAAAACCATTGCAACAAGCAAAGACATGTAATTTGTGGTCAAAATTAAAAAAATGGCTGCCATGTTGAACTTTGAACATTTGAACTGGAAGTCTCAGCTACTACAGGTCTACGCTATTTGTAGATTAGATGTTTGTTTGTTACAAATATTAGGATCCGGGAGCGACCGATGCGAGCTCGGGACTCGGAGAACCCCGACAAATTAGTTGACGTATAGGATCTTTATTGGTAGTTATTATTATGACCACTCAGAAATAGGAGTCCCGCAAAACTCCGTTGACCGAGCTTTGAAATGGGTGAGAGAAACTGAGGATTAAAGAGGAGTTGTAACCTCAAGATTTCAAAAAAAAAAAAGAATATTTCTCGATAACTAACGAAGAGCCTAATTCATCACGTCGTGTATTAATCATAATACTACTATTACAGTCATGTAAATTATCTGACACTACTGTAAGTAACTAATTTGTGTTTTACTACAATATTATACTAGATAGTATGTTATTTGAATTATACGTCAGATACAGTATATTTAATGTGTATGTATGTCATGGTTACGTCAGATAATAATTATTGTTAGTTGGTGACATGTGGATAGCAAGATTTTTTTATTTTTAACGTAGGTAGGTATTTATTCCACAAAAAAATAATTTTGCATCTCCGGAGAAAAATGTATACGACTCGTAATACTGTATGTTCTTAAGATAATCGTTACTTCGCATCAAGGCGACCGATTTCAAAACCGTTAGCCATTAATTTTTATCAGTAGGTTTTTAACGGTAGGTTATGTTCATTCATTTTTGCTCTCTCAAATCTTTAATGACTAACCACGAACTACTTACTACATCGATAATATTTCCATATCGATAGATAGTTAGAGCAGCCCTTCTGATCAGCTGTCTGGTGCCTATCTGTGATTGGCCGATGGCTGTGATTGGCTATTTCAATTCGACACAAGATGGCGGATATACCCACCCAATAAGACTGACAATTTCCTGTCCTTATATTTACTTTGTCTTTGCGATTTACCGACAGAGCGAACTATCAAACAGTATCACAAGATAGCAGCGTTAGTTCCAATGTAGTCCACGCGCCAAGATAGCCTTGTCGCACTGTAATTACCTATGTGCATGGACATTTGATAACAAATTTTGGCACTCACTGTAGCCCGCATGTCATGCAAGGCTTGGCTACAATGTTTGAATAAGGCGTCTCCATAGTTTTGATATCTCTGTTGCTTGCGTTGTCACTTGTCAAATGAAAATAAGTATGGTCAGCCTTTGATTCTACTTCGATTAGGTACAACAAAGGTCAGAGCATAGAGATAAGAGAACTAATATACATAATCAAAGGAGGTACAAATTGAAACTTCCCTAGGTGACGCCATCTTATGTGCCACTTCTCAGATTAAAAATAGTCACTCTTATTTTGTAGACGGGGCCCATCCATATTGTTTCGTTGATCAGGGCAAATCAAAATAAAAATTTCAAAATTGTCAAACGTCATTTGTCAAATTGTCATTTTTTATCAAAAATCAAAAAAATGGCCGAAGGGACGGCGCGGCGTCTGTAAGTGACGCTATATTTTGAAGATTCAAGGGACTTCTGATAATTATCTATTCATTTAAGAAATACAAAGCTAAAGTTAAGCTAATTATCTTTTCAATATTATCAGGTAAATAACTTTTTTCTTTATAGCGTTGACCGAATACAATTACAACCTTTCTCTATTCCAATTTATTGTATCCCATTTATTTAACTCTCTTGATGTTAAATACCTACTTCTGTTACTATCGGATGATCATACTTTTACATCATCATTGATAAACATTGTTGGTGAACAAGGTTTTTATCAAAAATAATTACCCCCAAACTAGCTTGTCTACAGAGTCCGGCGAGGGCGAGTAGGTATCTGATTGAGATTTGCTTGCTGAAACATTGCTTGCTTGTCCATATTATGTTGTGTAGCACTGCATAGGGATTGAGTAAATAGTTCAGAGTTCTGGCTTTCCTGAGATATTGATTACAAATCCTGTGTCCTTTCATTGTTTATTCGTTTGTGGAAACTAAATATCACATGCAGTGCTGACACTTGCATACCTGAAAGTTTGTGGCATTGAAAAGATTGCATATCCTCCAAGGCACTTGAGCTGTTAAATGTGGAGCTCAATAATGCTAGATTAGGCTTTGAATCTTTTAAGAGCTTTTAAGAGGGTTAAAAAAAGAGTAAACACTAAAGAGTCAACCTCAAGCTATCACAAGGCTGAGGGCCTTATACTCCATCGACCGGGCTTTTAAGAGGATTAAAGATATAAGAAATATTTAAGCAGACTGATTTCAAATCCCTTACCATAATGTTTACAAAGCTATGTCGACCTCCGTGGTTGGGTGGTTAGCATGTCGGTTTTCAAGGCGCTATCTCTTGAGGTTCTGGGTTCGATCCCCGGTCGGGGCAATGTAGAAAAATAAGTTTTCTACATTGTCTCGGGTCTGGGTGTTGTGGTACATTCGTTGTTTCTGATTTCCATAACACAAGTGCATAAGCTACTTACTAAGGGATCGGAGCAATGTATGTGATGTTGTCCACTATTTACTATTTATTTATTTATTTTATGTAAAGCCTACTAACCAATCTCAGCCTCATTTCAGGAGGAGGCTTGTGCCCATCTGTGGCTTGGAATAAACAAATAGTTGATACACATTTATTATAGTAATTTAACATTTACATTTCAGGACAAGATGGCAACACCGAACAGCTATAAACAGAACACTTCAATGTCTATGCCCAGCCCACAGAGCAATCCGCGTTTGTATACTTCTATACTTTTTTAATTTTATGCCAAAATATACCCATAATTTACCCTATATTCTAGTGTTAGATTACATAGGTCTAAGGACAATATATAATCTCGTTAGACATAGTATAATTTTGGCACTAGGAATGCCTGAAAATTAATTTAAGTACTATCAGCGTGTCCACTTTCTATGAAGTAGAATTTCAAGAAAAATAAAAGTTTTGTCATTCATAAAAATTTTAACTGTCTTTGATAATAAGAGGTCTATTTGTAAACTTTTTTACCTTGTAATTAATTGTTTAGAAAAGTACTATAGTTTTAGACTACCAATTTGTTTATGAGAAGATACATAGCTATACTAATTGTCTGCTGCTTGACTTGCTTGCTGGAAAGTTAATAGACCGACATTTATTAGATGATCTAAAAGTAAAAGCTTCAAGAAACAATGAGTGGATTACTTGAGTTCTTACCTGCTTGGAGTGAAATATCCTTGTTTCAGTTGTTTAAGAGGATAAAAATATTAGAAAGTGGTCACACTGGGAGAATTGTTTAGAATGTTGTTAGATACTAACATGCCTAACATGCAGAGTACAAGACCTGGCCGTTGCGAGCTTCTCCGGCTCAAGTACTTGGCTAATGCTGGTATCTAACCGCTCTGTGGTATGCTGTGATTCTATAGATATTTCCAATTTTGTATAATAAATTTGGTAAAATTATACTTCAAAAAGCTTGCAAGTTTATTATTTCGACGCTTAAACGACTTGATGACTAAAACTTGGTTGCTTGACTTAACTTTAACCTAAACCTCATAGTAAATATTGCGACCTGACTTACCTATAAGTCTTTCAAAATAATGGTCAGACTGCCATATTTAAGTATAACGTTTTGGTTAAAGTTAATTCAAGCAACCAGTCCTTAGCTGTCATAGTTGGAAGAGTGCTCGGCAAAAAGTCTCATTCAACTCTACCAAAAAAAATACACCACCAAGCACTTAAGAATTGTGGTACGATGCTGTGTTGCAAGTAGCATTTCATAGTAGCATAGTTTCCTTTTATAACAAATAGCACATCTATTAGTTATAAAAGGAAACTTTGGTTTTGTAAATTGGAAATTCCTATAAAATCATTTCATACTGACAAGCATGAATCGCATTATCTATGCTTATAGATTTAAGTTTTGCATCTCAGATCAGTAATTACTTTATTTAATCCTTGTTTTTTTCTTTTTTATTCTTTATGCATAGACTTACATTGTTTCTGTTAAGTTGCATTGTTTCATGTTTTGTTATGTTGAAACAGACTACATGATTGCGGGCCCCCCAATGAGTTTCGGTATGATGAAAGGTAAACACAAATGTGATTTATTTTCTTACATTTATTTTTTTTCCAAATTTTTCACACATTTTTTTTTAATTCAGGTTTTGGGGTTTAATGGTCTCTGCCCACTGTGTAAGACTGCGCTCTGCTCTGTTACAAGAATATATATTGATTTGCATATTTATTTTTAAGATTATGTCTCGACCGATGAAAGTAAATAAGATTTAGCAGTCTACTTAAGTTCCGATTTTTCTAAATTGAAATCTTAATTGGAAGTAGGATTAAAGTCTTTGGACAGTACTGACTCATATATATTCTCAAAGAATTTTATTTAACAAAAAATTGATCTTTATAATAGCTTGTGCCTAAAAAAGGCAAAATGCCACTAATGTTTTCTAATTTCGTCTATATTTTACTTTTTTTTTTAACATAAACAGTTAAAAAAGTTATCTCTCAGCTGTGCCCATACTCACTTAATTTCTCCAAATCAGTATTCTTGCATGTGACATAGCCCAGTTTTACTTAGTGTGTGGTTAACTTAAGAGGTTGCCGAAGAGTCAATTGTAAATAAAAACATAATGCTAAAAACCATTTCTGTAATTGAAGCAATTTCCAACAATATTAAGGCGTCAATCTCATTAAAACTAACACTGTATGTCCAAATCAGTTTTCTAAAATAATTACAATTGCCAATTCACATTTTTTACGAGAAAGAAATCCTGTAACGGCAAATGGTTTTAGCATAAAGTTTGTAATGGCAATTTATTCGTCGCAAACCTCTTAAGACAAATTAAAAAAGGAACACATCAATGAATCCATCTCGCAATCACATCTGTTTTTTTTTTTCTATTAGAGGCCTACTAAACCTAACTGCTAGCGCTACTTATAAACTAATTTCAGCATAAACCCATACACCACTAGTGCATACACACAATTTTCAATGCATTGCAAACCATTATCATTAATTAACTTACATGCATAGGTTAAATTATTCAAAACAAATTCTATACATTTTTATAACAATAGAAATCAATAATAATACAAGAAAAATAACCATCACATTTTTCTACATCATTAAAATTGTGGAAACAATTTAACCTTAGAAATATATAAGTTGTGGGCTTCTTCTCATTACAGAGCACATTGGAATTTGGAACCCTCGTAAACTTAAAGTTAGGCCATTAAATAATTATCATCAAGTATAATTATTTACTTTTTATATAAGTTGATGAACAATGACAGGCATTCAGGCATTTTTATCTAAGTTAATTAATATAGATTCACATATCACTGATCCAGGCCATTCCAAACCAAAACAATGTATCACGCTTTTTATAACAAACTTTTTTGAATGTCTAATATGAACTTTTTTATGGCAATAAGTGCTAACTCATCATCTTTATTCCTTATCATTTCTATCACATCATGCATTCTTGCATATCAAATCAATCTAAGATAAGACTTCTGAATGCTAATTTTTTTAAATATTGGTATTAAATGCACTTGCATTGAGTTAATAATTAATGACTGTTTGAAGAATCAATTCAAACATTTGAAGACATGTTTGATGTATTAAATATTGTATACATTTGAATTGTTGATTGATTATTGAATTAACCGTTTATGTACGTATGACCACTTGCATCAATGAATCTGCTTCCGAATTATAATTAATAGAAAGTTTGGGCCCTACGGTTTGGGAAAGCAGTAGTAGTAACCTTAAGATTAAGTCGCAAATATTTATACCACTTGTTTGAAATACAGTGAAAGAATTTTTGAGAAAACATGCAATGTTCAAAGGTGTGTGAAAGCTGCTAATCTGCTAAATTTTTCCCGTTTAGAGAGGACCCATGTCTACTTTAATGGGCTGTAAAAATGATCCCCTTATTCTGTATGTTAAGTTATCTTCACCAAGCTCATTTGACAATTTTTTTCAACCATGTTTCACTTTAAAAAATCAATGTTTAAAGACCATAGAGTCAATTTCGCAGAATACGGCCGCAGGGGATTTGATGCGAGTGGGCTTTAGTTTACTGATATAACGTTACAACTATTCGAATGCCGTTCTAATTGTATGTATGCGCTCGGCCTCAGCATCGTTAACTTTATTTAGCCGCGCCCCCCGCCCCCTCCTTACGCTTTTTTGTTTTTCTTTCCATTGTATTGCCGCGCTGCTTGGCTTGAAGGCGGTATGAATGCACCGCCGCACCATAACCAATACCAGTACCACCCCCAGTACCAGGGGGCGCCGGGCATGGCCCCCCCGGGGGGGTACGGGTGGCAACAACACCGTTTCGGTGCAGAGAGCGCGAGGCGCGCGGCGGGCGCGCAGCAAGCCGGCAAGGACGACAAGACGAGCCCGTTCGTCTCCACCGCGCACTCCCACCCTGGGTTCCAACCGCAGAAGATCGGGAAGGGCGCCGGTGGGGTGAGTACTATAGAAACGAAGTTTATTTTCATACCGTACCATATAGCCGAAAAATTTTTATGCTGGACGAAAATACCATCTCTAGGAAAATCTTCGAAAATTTAGTTCTTGAAAGTTTTACTTACTAGTCAATAGAATGGGCACGCATGCAATCACATATAGAGATTTGGCACAGAACTTGTTAGCGCGAGCTAAGTGAAGACAGCGCCATCTATCGAGCGATGGGTGAAGTCACAAATGGAAATTTAAAATTGAGTTTTGTAATAGGTGCTATCCCAAATTTTGTTTCTACAAAGTGTGCCACGACAATAACGTCTTTTATTTATAGCACCAAATAATGAGACGACCATACGATTTCCGCAGTGTCGAGCGATCTCCTCATGTATCCTTCCCACTCAAGGCCTTGGGGCTGGATTACGCTGTGTCCTGCAGGGCTAGACAATGTAACTTTGGCGTTAAGCGTTGACAGTAGATAAACCACGTGACCAAATGAAAACAAATGAAAGCAGACTCAACTCTATGCTGAGCGTTGTTGCTGCTGCTGTTGCTGCTATATTTTGTCACGCGGAGTACACTTAAAAGTTATCTAGAACGTCAGCGAGAACGCTAAATTGGGTCTTACACTACTTTTTAATTTGATAAAAAATATTACTTTATTATAAACTAGGATAAAAATAATAAAAAAATAAAAATAAACGAAGATTTACAAAGTTACAGGCGTTTAAATTTTGGAGTGGGGGGATCTTCTATCCCTTTCTCGCAAAACGAAAATTTGTATGAAGCCGCACGAAGCTACTATGGCATTGGTAAGGTGTGACGTCACAATTTAATGTTGCTATCTCTGTCTAATCACAAATCTTTAAATGCTTATAACTTTTTTGTTATTTGATCGATTTAATTAGTTTTTTCAGTGCACGTCATTATTTTAATTCTAGTTGATAATAAAGTAATAAAAAAATTGGAGTCAAATACCCAATTGTAGTAGTTTATTTTAAAAAACGGCGTGTTTTCCTCTATTCGGTCACGTGGTTTTTCTACAGTCACGTGGATTGTCCGTACAATTTTATCTACTGTCGTGAACGCTGAACGACTGTTACTTTGTCTAGCCCTGCTGATATTTATTTGTCAATTCCAAGGGCGCCGGGCTCCCCAAGCCGCCCAAGCCGCCGGAGAAGCCCCTGATGCCGTACATGCGCTACTCGCGGCGCGTGTGGGACAGCGTGAAGGCCGCCAACCCGGACCTCAAGCTGTGGGAGATCGGCCGCATCATCGGCGGCATGTGGCGGGACCTACCGCAGGCCGAAAAGTACGCGTTTGTCGACGAGTATGAGGCTGAAAAGGTACATATTACTTAGCTTTCAAGCTTTTTAGGGTTCACTCCCTTATAAGATCACTTTGTTGTCCGTCTGTCTGTCTGTGTGTCACGACCCTTTATTTCAGTAACTATTAAAGATGTCGAAATGAAATTCGGCATAGTTGTAGATAATGATGGCCCGAAAAAAAAAACTGAAAATCTTTTTTATTTTTATTTAAAAAGTAGGGAAAACTGGGTCGTCGAAATTTCAAAATGAGATAACAATATTGAGTGGGATATCAAAGAGCGTTACTTGTGTATTCTAAAACCGATTTTTGCTTATTTTTATGTCCGATAGTTTTTGATTTATTGAGCAAACTGTCGAAAAAAATAGCATTCCCCCCTTATCTTCAATTGACCCATTTAGTTGTTATTCTGTTTCCCTTGGCCCATAACCTATTGTAAAATAATATATTTTGGGCATAGGCGCAGTACACAGAACAGTTGAAAACATACCAATCGTCCCCCGCGTATTTGCAATGGCTGGCGCACAAAAACAGAGGTACCTCGCCCTGTGACCGACTCGGGCATCAAACCCGCTACCACCGCACCCTCACTGGCTTGTCATTAATGTGGGATTAGGTGTCGGGGCATACTTGTTTCACGTAATATCGGCGAGAAAAAACAATAACATTACCATCATGAAACCGACTGACTGACTGAGAATTCAGTTCTTCCCCATTTCAGTATGCAGAAATGACAAACATATTCAGAAAGTAAAAGCTGAATCACATTAAACTTAGCACCTGTTATTCACTTGTTTTATCTTTGTCACTTGTATGTCAAGTCAAGGAAGTGACAAAACTTAAGTTTAAGCTATCGGTCACTTCTCAGCAAATGGTCTTATTTAAAACAATTTTTTTATTCAAACCTGTTTTAACCATTCTTAATTTAGTTTATATTTTTGTAGTTTGCAGTATCGTAAAATATTTGTAGGTACTTAGGTTTAATATCAGTTAAAATGTAATGTCTCGCCGATATATTTCTGAAAATCGTATCATTCAACTTTTAATGTTTGTAACACTCAAAATGTAGAAAAAGCCAGGAATAATATTAAAAAGCCACAGAACGCCTGTATAAAAAGTTGCACAGTATGATAATGTGACCCCACCAACCACCTTTGCATATCATCAATTTTCAAAAGTATAGCATAGTCCCAAAATCTACAGTATTGATGGATTGCCTTTATAGTAGAGATGTAAACCCTATGCCTAGCGAGATTTCATTATAAAAGATAATTTAAATGAAAATGAAATGAAAATTTATTTATTATTACATCAGTTACAGTTTTAAACGCAATGCAGAGACCTCCATTTAGGTACCAGGACCTGTATTTGAAGGTCTCTATAATAACCATGATCTATGAATAATGACCATGAATAATCTATGGAATTCCGTACCAAGCTAATTCAAATCTAAACTTAATTTTTGCCAGTCTACAGTCTCCACATTAACTCCTACAATTATTATATTTTTAATTCCATTAATCTGGAGTCCATAGTTACAGGCATAGTAAACAAGTTGTACTTCTCAATCTGTATGACAGGAAATGTGCTTTAAAAAGAATGTAGCTTTGTGTATGCAAAATGAAATTCTTTATATGAAAAACAAATTCCTAGTGCGAATAAAGAATAACTTTATTTTCTACCTCGCAAGTCGCTCATCTCTCCTGCAAAGGCATCCTTGCCAGGGGTTTGATTGCGTAAGAAAAACGTATTCATCGTTATCGCAATCGTTAGCCAATTCTGCCCCCCGATTGTCTGACGTAAATCAGGGACCCAATCAATGGGCAGAATTTGTTAACGATTACGATAACCATGAATACGTTTTTCTTACGCAATCTAGGGGCTGGCGTAATCATTTCGTACCCACAAACAGTGACTAACACACGCGCATCTAAAGAGCTAATTTTCTCCCACATGCACCATCACTCCATATCGCATTCACACGCACGGTACGGTACTGGCACGGTACGGTACGGATACGGCACGGTACGGTACGGATACGGCACGGTACGGTACGGGTCGCACGCTAGTCGGAGTACGAAAAGAGTTTGAAGACCTACCACAATTCGCCGGCCTACCTGGCTTACATCGCCGCGAAGAATAAGGCAGTCGGTAAGAGTATGGTCATAGGAATGTTGAATAAAGTTGGTATATGAAGTATCTCTTGCGCTATACGTAGGCTCTGGTCATGATAAAAGCATAATATAATAACTATATATCGACTCTGTTGGCTGTTCTCTGCTCGTTCAAAGGTATAGAATATACTTACATTGTGTAACAAAAACCTTGTAAGTACGTCATAAATAGAATCAATATTCAAACCTGTCTAATAAAGCAACTTGACAACTTAACAACAAAGTAAACAATAAAATGTATATTTGAAACCTAACAGCGTTAATAAAAAATAATATCTGGGTGACCAAGCTTCGCTCGGTGGCCAATAGATGGCAGCAGTACTCATATTTTTATTTTATTGGTAAGTTCGACATTTTCTAAAAATGAATTCTAGCTAGATAGATTTATCGCCCCCAAAACCCCCTGTATACTAAATTTCATGAAAATCGTTCGAGCCGTTTCCGAAATCCAGATTATATAGAAATATAAATATATACAAGAATTGCTCGTTTAAAGGTATAAGATGTAAGATAAGATTATATTTGAAAAGCGAAAATAGTTTACTCAAGTGCTTAGAAATTTGACTTCTTTCTTTGTTTTAAAAGTTGTCAAATGAAGCATTTACTTGCTTTATTTTGACAACTTTCGAGATAAATCGAAATTGCTGTACCGGTCATGCAGCGGCCAGGAGGATTTGTATATTTTATATGTTTTCGTGGGCATTAAAGTTATTAGCCTAACGTGACACCCGTTAAAACTCCTTTCAAGTTAGTTATGCTTGACCGTAAATGAACCTACGAATAGCGTCAGTGACTCGTTTAATACTAGCATTAAATACATTGCACGCATTTAAAATATATCATTTTAAACTCGTATTGTTTATTCCTCATATAATATGGTGGTGCTTGCATGAATAACATCACAGTATCAATTAAATATTTCAAACACTTTTATTTTTGAGATATGGAAATGGAGTGTAGAAGGAAGGAAAACTGTCTTATAAAGGGGACAAATTGAAAAAGTGTCTTGCTGCTTCTGCAGCAAGTCCCCACGGGGTACGGGCCTCAAGGCTTGCAGCCTTACCCGGGCGCTGTGTCGTGGGGAGGTCTAAAAGCCGTAAATATTAGTTCAAAAACCGTCCAAAATTAACTTCGGTAAAGTAGCGATTGCAGCGTCGTAAAAAATAAGTAATGTAGCTGCTGTAGACACTGCAAATGTAACACATAAATCAGCACTCTTGACGGTTTATGACAACCTCCCTAGCGCAGCTGGAACGCGCTCGGATTCGAGTAGGAGGTCGAGGGTTCGATTCTCGCCACAAGCTACTTCGGAATTTTATAATTTCTAATTAGGTTCAGGTTAGGCCAGGCCATAGCTACTTATTACCCTACCAGCAAACAAGCCAAGCGATTTAGCGTTCCGGCGCGATCCTGTGTAGAAAGTACGATAACGTCTTCGGCTGCATCGTCATCGTCACTTACCATCAAGTGAGATCGCAGTTAAGTACTAACTTGTTAAGTGTAAATTTAAAATATTGAGACCGCTCTCCTTATATTCTACACTCCATACTTTATGACTTACATTTTGCTTTTCCTCTATTTTTATTAAATAACAGTAATAAACTGCAAATAAAATTGATACTAAACAGTGGGAAACTTGGAAGAGGAGAGCTCGAGCAAGAAAGGAGCATCGCAGAAGGAGCAGCAGCAGCAAGACAGAAGAATTGACATTCAGCCCGCTGAGGATGAAGAGGGTAAGTCTTTAGAGCCCACTTGCGTTAAGCTGGGTTAGATTAGGTACAATTTCTGATGAACGTCAGATATAATGAAATGTCATAAAAAGTCAGGTTTAATTTTCGAGAGAAATCGACGTCCGCCTGTCGAGTCGTCCGTCCGTAGCAAAAAGAAAATGTTGGCGTCATTGTTACACATGTTCAAATGATTTTAATACAACGTATCAGTTTTACTAAGTGAAACTCTTGTTAGTAAGTTGGTTCCGTGTCTATAATACATGTTTACGTGCTCACAGATCAGGACGAGGGCCTGTCGGTGAAGCACGTGGCGTACGCGCGCTACCTGCGGAACCACCGCCTCATCAACGAGATATTCTCCGACACTGTGGTGCCCGATGTCCGCTCCGTCGTCACCACTGCTCGCATGCAGGTACGTTTGCGTGCTCACAGATCAGGACGAGGGCCTGTCGGTGAAGCACGTGGCGTACGCGCGCTACCTGCGGAACCACCGCCTCATCAACGAGATATTCTCCGACACTGTGGTGCCCGATGTCCGCTCCGTCGTCACCACTGCTCGCATGCAGGTACGTTTGCGTGCTCACAGATCAGGACGAGGGCCTGTCGGTGAAGCACGTGGCGTACGCGCGCTACCTGCGGAACCACCGCCTCATCAACGAGATATTCTCCGACACTGTGGTGCCCGATGTCCGCTCCGTCGTCACCACTGCTCGCATGCAGGTACGTTTGCGTGCTCACAGATCAGGACGAGGGCCTGTCGGTGAAGCACGTGGCGTACGCGCGCTACCTGCGGAACCACCGCCTCATCAACGAGATATTCTCCGACACTGTGGTGCCCGATGTCCGCTCCGTCGTCACCACTGCTCGCATGCAGGTACGTTTGCGTGCTCACAGATCAGGACGAGGGCCTGTCGGTGAAGCACGTGGCGTACGCGCGCTACCTGCGGAACCACCGCCTCATCAACGAGATATTCTCCGACACTGTGGTGCCCGATGTCCGCTCCGTCGTCACCACTGCTCGCATGCAGGTACGTTTGCGTGCTCACAGATCAGGACGAGGGCCTGTCGGTGAAGCACGTGGCGTACGCGCGCTACCTGCGGAACCACCGCCTCATCAACGAGATATTCTCCGACACTGTGGTGCCCGATGTCCGCTCCGTCGTCACCACTGCTCGCATGCAGGTACGTTTGCGTGCTCACAGATCAGGACGAGGGCCTGTCGGTGAAGCACGTGGCGTACGCGCGCTACCTGCGGAACCACCGCCTCATCAACGAGATATTCTCCGACACTGTGGTGCCCGATGTCCGCTCCGTCGTCACCACTGCTCGCATGCAGGTACGTTTGCGTGCTCACAGATCAGGACGAGGGCCTGTCGGTGAAGCACGTGGCGTACGCGCGCTACCTGCGGAACCACCGCCTCATCAACGAGATATTCTCCGACACTGTGGTGCCCGATGTCCGCTCCGTCGTCACCACTGCTCGCATGCAGGTACGTTTGCGTGCTCACAGATCAGGACGAGGGCCTGTCGGTGAAGCACGTGGCGTACGCGCGCTACCTGCGGAACCACCGCCTCATCAACGAGATATTCTCCGACACTGTGGTGCCCGATGTCCGCTCCGTCGTCACCACTGCTCGCATGCAGGTACGTTTGCGTGCTCACAGATCAGGACGAGGGCCTGTCGGTGAAGCACGTGGCGTACGCGCGCTACCTGCGGAACCACCGCCTCATCAACGAGATATTCTCCGACACTGTGGTGCCCGATGTCCGCTCCGTCGTCACCACTGCTCGCATGCAGGTACGTTTGCGTGCTCACAGATCAGGACGAGGGCCTGTCGGTGAAGCACGTGGCGTACGCGCGCTACCTGCGGAACCACCGCCTCATCAACGAGATATTCTCCGACACTGTGGTGCCCGATGTCCGCTCCGTCGTCACCACTGCTCGCATGCAGGTACGTTTGCGTGCTCACAGATCAGGACGAGGGCCTGTCGGTGAAGCACGTGGCGTACGCGCGCTACCTGCGGAACCACCGCCTCATCAACGAGATATTCTCCGACACTGTGGTGCCCGATGTCCGCTCCGTCGTCACCACTGCTCGCATGCAGGTACGTTTGCGTGCTCACAGATCAGGACGAGGGCCTGTCGGTGAAGCACGTGGCGTACGCGCGCTACCTGCGGAACCACCGCCTCATCAACGAGATATTCTCCGACACTGTGGTGCCCGATGTCCGCTCCGTCGTCACCACTGCTCGCATGCAGGTACGTTTTGTGTAGGTAGAGAAGTGAAAACTTTTCGCAAACCATTGAACTCGTTACTATAATGTTACCGACACCTCACACTGTAACCGTAACGGCATTCCCGGAGTGCTACCTGCATCTTTTCAGGGTTCTGTACCTCAAAAGATAACATTAGAGAGATAAACCAACTAAAAATGAGAGGGGACCCATTCCCAGCTTGGAGCATTATAAAGGAGTTGAGTTGCTATATTGGAAGCAATGTCTTATCCGTACTAGTTAACAACATTGATTATTAAACATATAAAGGATCACTATTTTTAGGCTCCGCCCTGTTTTAATTTGTCAAAACTGTAAAATGGCGTTAATGTAAGCGACCGACAGCGGTATGTGCTGACAGCGATACCGAAATGTACGACGCGCAACGCCTTATTTGAGTTGGCTTCAACAAACGTCACATCTTTCCCGTCCTTTTAGCGTAGTGTATTTCGTCATTGGTTAACTAATACTAGGTTAACTTTATTGACAGATTTTGAAAAAGCAAGTGCAGTCCCTGACCATGCACCAAAAGAAGCTGGAAGACGAATTGCAGCAGATCGAAGAGAAGTTTGAAGCGAAGAAGCGCAAGTTTATAGAAAGCAGCGAAGCGTTCCAAGAGGAATTGAAGAAGGTATACTCTTATTAGCATAATATATTATTAAACTAGTAGGACGCGTGGATGCGCCAGCCAAATGTGGTCCGCGTGCTGTATTCCAGTCTATAAAAGTATCGCTGCCATCTAGGATTCGCCAATTGGATGATATTTCAACCTTAGACCTAGAGGAGTTACTTGCGGGATTTAATTTAAAACTACTGCTTAATGAACCAACCCGCTTAGCCAGTAATACCTGCATAGACAATTTTATAAGTAATATTAGAAAATCGAAATGCGATATCAAAGAATTGGCCTTATCAGATCACACAGCACAAATATTTGCCTGCGATGTAAAGACATTTAGTTACATAAAGCACTTCTTTATTGAGAGACGTGACTATAGCAAAGAGAACATGAGAAAGTTTCAAGAATGCATATGCAGCTTTAACGAGGTATATGAAACCAATGACCCTGAGGAAGCGTTTGATAAATTTTATGAACTATTTAAACTTCTTTATGATCTATGTTTCCCTAAAATAAAAGTAAAAATATCTCTGGAATCAAAACCTAAATGGATAACAAAAGGTATCAAAAGATGTTCTAAGCGGAAGAGAGAACTATTATGGAAATATAGAAAAGCGCCGGACTCTCATAATAAAAATAAATTTAAAAACTACTCAAAAAGACTCAAGAAAGTAATCAACCTAACCCAAAAATCTCGTAATGACTACAGAATTAAAACTTCTCTCAATATATCTAAAACTACATGGGATATTATTAACAATAAATTTAAAAATAACCAACTAAAAAATTCAATTTCTCAAATAAAAAAGGACGGGAACATAATAACGTCTCCAGGTGACATTGCACAAGCATTTAACGATCATTTCGTTAAACGTAAAATAAATACAGATTGCAAGCATGAAATAAATTGGAGTCATTTAAAATCTATGTTTATGGGGCCGTCAGTCCCTCAAGATATCACAACAATAATAAAAACACTAAAAAACACTACGAGTACTGGATATGATAAGATCAGTACAAAAGTCATTAAAAGTGTAAACAAAAGTATATCACCTATCCTAAGTCATATTATAAATCTATGCGCTGAATCTGGAGTATTTCCTAATAAACTAAAAACTTCGATCGTTAAACCTCTATTCAAAAGAGGGGATACGCTTGATTTAGACTGCTATCGTCCAGTTTCGTTAATACCTATTTTTTCCAAAATAATAGAAAAATATATCTACAATAACCTAAATGACTACATGGAATTGAACGGAATTATCACTGACGAGCAAATAGGATTTAGAAAGAAAAAAACAATAAATTTGGCTATATTTAATTTTGTTAAAAAAGTTATGGTTCATTTGGACAAAAAAGAAACTGTGTGCGCATTGTTCATGGACTTAACAAAGGCTTTTGACTATGTTGATCATAAAATCCTAGAAAACAAGCTGTATGCTTATGGAGTGCGGGGTAATTCTTTAGCACTGGTTAAGTCTTACCTTAGTGAAAGATATCAAATAACGGAAATAAAGCGAATAAATATGGTCAATAAGACTGAAGAGACATATTTTTCTGATGCTAAGAAAAATGATACAGGTGTGCCGCAGGGAAGTGTATTGGGTCCTTTGCTATTTATAACATATATTAATGATTTTCCTAAAAGCACGGATCATCAAATGGTCTTATTTGCGGACGACAGTACTGTAATTTTTACTGGAAAGAATAGAACGGCTCTCGAGTATGACATCAACAGTGCTATGAAGAATATTATTAGTTGGGTGACATCAAACAAGTTATTAATAAATCTAGACAAGACCAATATAATGACATTCAAAAATAGAAAAAGAAATTTACCGCCACTTGACATAAAATATTCAGGAACTGTAATAAAAGAAATAAGCAACACAAAATTTTTAGGTCTTTACATTGATGATTGCCTATCGTGGGAAACCCAAATAGATAATGTGTGTATAAAACTAAATCGTTTCTCTTTTGCGCTATACATGCTCTCTAAAGTGGTTAATCAAAATGCAGTTATGGTAGCTTATAATTCCTACGTAACCGCAACATTACGATATGGCATTATTTTCTGGGGGAACTCTGCTAGCAAGGAAAGGGCATTCAAATCCCAAAAAAGATGTATTAGGTCTATTTGTCACCTTCAACCCACAGATTCATGTAAGCCGTATTTTCAAAAATTAAAAATACTTTCTTGCCCATGTCTATACATCTATGAGGTTGTTGTATTCATTAGAATGAATGAAAATCTGTTTAAATTTTCTGAGAATGCAAGAAGGGAAAACAAAATTTGCTTTACCTATCACTCATCCGCGAAATTTGGAAAAAGTATTTTGAATATGGCACCTAGAATCTACAATAAGTTACCAGGAGAACTGGCAGACAGATCTCTTAATATAAATATATGGAAGCATAAACTTATGGAATTTCTTATTAAAAAATGCTACTATTCCATAAATGAGTACCTTGATGATAAGTTTGATACTTATTAATTACTATCCCACTAAATTGTAATTTCTTTGAGACTTGTTTAGACTTGGCTTTGTTGACTGTAGGTACTAATTTAAATTGTATTCATGAATCTACTTAGATCATCAATTATATTGTTGTAAGGTTCTTAATTTATTGACTGTAATTTAATTGAAATTGTATGCTTATATCTATTATTAATACTAATTTATTTAAGGATTCAAATATTTCTTTTTAAATTGACTTAAATTTGCATGTCAGCAATGACGAAACATGTTTGGTCTACATTCGGTTTGTCATCATATTTGTACAATGTTTCTTGCAAATAAAAAAAAATTGATTGATTGATTGATTGATTGATTCTAGTGTTTTTGGTTGAGCAGAACATCTTTAATAACCTGGCAGTGCTCTTCACCCAGCATCCGAACCATCAATCATCATCTAATTTTCCATTCATCCAGCAAACCTTCAGATCCTGATCATCTTTTGGAAAGAAACCACCCTTCCATCTTTTATACTTTTCGAGATGGACACCGATTAAGTTTGTACGGCGGCCATCTTTTTTTCGCCATTTTGAATTTTTCAATTTATCCGACGCGGCGGTCAAGCACGAGCCTCCGAACTTTGCCAATCACGCACGAACTTGACTTTTTTTTGGCCAAACTATAAGCCCGAACTTTCCGTCAGTTATTAATTTATTTGGAACCTGTGCAGCATTGCAAGCCGGCGGTAGACGACGAGACGTTCAACCGCATGGTGGAGCGAGCGCTGGAGCAACTGCGCCGGGGGGTCAACCCCGCCGCCGCGCCGCAGCAGCAGAGCCGGCCGCATGAGGTAAAGGTCACTGACCTCTATTATACTAGTTAGTACGCTGGACTTGAGAATGACAACGTAAAAATGAAGGCACTTGATTTTCGCCGTTGTTGTGTATCGTCTCGGCGATATGAGCCCTTGTAGCTTAGCGACAGCTGACAGAGCACCCAGTCATAGCTCAGTGGGGTACCTACGCGGGTTCAAATCCCACTGGACGTGACCATTTTAATACGCATTCAATTATACATAACAACTAGTAGGGTGCGTGAAGGAGCGGGCCACATGTGGCCTGCGGGCTGTCTTCTCGCCTATAAAAAATCCCTTCAAAATTCCCCATACATTTTCTGTATAAAAAATATCCGCCATATTGGATTTTTTTTTCTATTCATCACGTAGACCTTCGAGACCTGATTAACTCTTGTCAAGAAACCGTTCTTCCATCTTTTATACTTTCCGAGATATCGACGAAATTCGAATGGCGGCCATTTTGAATCCGCCATTTTGAATTTTTTTTCAGCTCACTGCCAATTGCATGACGTATCAAATGACATTCGGTATTGTAATACTAGCTGACCGGGCAACGCTGTTTTGCCATAATATAGGTGTGCGAAAATAGTTTACGACCTATTCTCAGACCCACAGAATGTAGGCAAAAAAAATATCGGTCAAGCTGTTCTGGAGAAATTTGGTTACAAACACTGTGACTCCAGAATTTTATACATTAGAAGGTTATTACATACTTTAAGGTTGCACCCATAACCGAAAAGATATCAGAATCAAGGCTCAGATGGTACGGGCACGTAATGCGTAGGCCCGACAATTATGTCGTGAAAAAGTGCCTTTCCATGGCTACAAAAAAGAGGGGTCGGGGAAGACCCCAAACGACCTGGATGACAAATGTCCAAAAGGACATAAAATGCCTCGGCCTCAAGGACGAGGACGCGATTTCACGACCTACATGGCGTCGCATGATAAGGAAAGCCGACCCCGTGTAACGGGATACGGCGAGGACAAAGAAGGTTATTACATAGTTTTTTTGAAGTCTGGTCTTCTAAAATTCACTTTCGCTATAGCCGATGGATCAGGACCAAGGCGCGGTCAAGACCAGCGAGTCCGGACCCAACGCGCCCACTCAAGTGGACAAGGTGTCCACGACCGACGTGAAGCCGGACTCCAGCCTCACCACCGAGCTCAAGAAACCCGACGCCGAGCACAAGGAGCCCGCTGAGACCAACGCGCAGGACAGTGAAGGTAGTTCCATTTCTATAGCCGATGGAGCTAGATCAAGTCCAGCGAGTCCGGGCCCAACGCGCCCACTCAAGTAGACAAGGTGTCCACGACCGACGTGAAGCCGGACTCCAGCCTCACCACCGAGCTCAAGAAACCCGACGCCGAGCACAAGGAGCCCGCTGAGACCAACGCGCAGGACAGTGAAGGTAGTTCCATTTCTATAGCCGATGGAGCTAGATCAAGTCCAGCGAGTCCGGGCCCAACGCGCCCACTCAAGTGGACAAGGTGTCCACGACCGACGTGAAGCCGGACTCCAGCCTCACCACCGAGCTCAAGAAACCCGACGCCGAGCACAAGGAGCCCGCTGAGACCAACGCGCAGGACAGTGAAGGTAGTTCCATTTCTATAGCCGATGGAGCTAGATCAAGTCCAGCGAGTCCGGGCCCAACGCGCCCACTCAAGTGGACAAGGTGTCCACGACCGACGTGAAACCGGACTCCAGCCTCACCACCGAGCTCAAGAAACCCGACGCCGAGCACAAGGAGCCCGCTGAGACCAACGCGCAGGACAGTGAAGGTAGTTCCATTTCTATAGCCGATGGAGCTAGATCAAGTCCAGCGAGTCCGGGCCCAACGCGCCCACTCAAGTGGACAAGGTGTCCACGACCGACGTGAAGCCGGACTCCAGCCTCACCACCGAGCTCAAGAAACCCGACGCCGAGCACAAGGAGCCCGCTGAGACCAACGCGCAGGACAGTGAAGGTAGTTCCATTTCTATAGCCGATGGAGCTAGATCAAGTCCAGCGAGTCCGGGCCCAACGCGCCCACTCAAGTGGACAAGGTGTCCACGACCGACGTGAAGCCGGACTCCAGCCTCACCACCGAGCTCAAGAAACCCGACGTCGAGCACAAGGAGCCCGCTGAGACCAACGCGCAGGACAGTGAAGGTAGTTCCATTTCTATAGCCGATGGAGCTAGATCAAGTCCAGCGAGTCCGGGCCCAACGCGCCCACTCAAGTGGACAAGGTGTCCACGACCGACGTGAAGCCGGACTCCAGCCTCACCACCGAGCTCAAGAAACCCGACGCCGAGCACAAGGAGCCCGCTGAGACCAACGCGCAGGACAGTGAAGGTAGTTCCATTTCTATAGCCGATGGAGCTAGATCAAGTCCAGCGAGTCCGGGCCCAACGCGCCCACTCAAGTGGACAAGGTGTCCACGACCGACGTGAAGCCGGACTCCAGCCTCACCACCGAGCTCAAGAAACCCGACGCCGAGCACAAGGAGCCCGCTGAGACCAACGCGCAGGACAGTGAAGGTAGTTCCATTTCTATAGCCGATGGAGCTAGATCAAGTCCAGCGAGTCCGGGCCCAACGCGCCCACTCAAGTGGACAAGGTGTCCACGACCGACGTAAAGCCGGACTCCAGCCTCACCACCGAGCTCAAGAAACCCGACGCCGAGCACAAGGAGCCCGCTGAGACCAACGCGCAGGACAATGAAGGTAGTTAAATTTTTCTAGTTACTAAAAAAACATTTTTTTCTTCTCCATCTCCGATATATACGAGTATTTATTAGATCTTGACCAAATCAAAATGAGAATTTGTCTGATGTGTCGCCTATCCAACATAAAATGAACCATCAAAATCGGTTTCGTCAAACTTAAGATAATCGCAGACAAAAATAATACAAACAGGTCTCAAACTGAGAACCTCCTGCTTTTTTGGAGTCGGTAATTATACTAAAATCTCCAGAATTCAACAAATTTCTTTCCTGAAAACGCGTCAAAATCGGCTCAGCGAATGTAGCTCAGTATGTTTGTACGCGAAATAATCGCGTACAATCATACAATAACATACGGGTCGAATACAGAACCTCCTTTTTTTAAGTCGGTTAAAATTAATTAAAATGTTACATTTGTACAGGTGATCGCAAAGAAGAGAGGGCAACGGATATGAAGATGGAAAGCAAAGACGTGTCAATGCCGCCGGCCGTTGGACCGCAAAATGTCGGGCCACCGAACGTTGGACCACCGAACGTTGGGCCACCGAATGTTGGTCCACCCACCGTTGGGCCTCCGAACGTTGGACCGCCAGCCGTAGGACCACCGAACGTTGGACCCCCGACTGTTGGGCCTCCGACCGGTGGTCCGCCGCAGATCACTTCACCGCCTCATCCACGTGAGTTTATGACGACGTGACGTCACGCATGTATTTTTGGCTCCGCCCTGAAGCCGGATTTTTGATGTGTCAAAACCGTAAAATGGCGCTAATGTAAGCGACCGACGGCGGTATGTGCTGTTAGCTAGCGGTACCGAAATGTACGACGCACGATGACATATTTAAGAAATTTTTGTCTTCAACATACGTCACATCTTTCCCGTCCTCTTGGCGTACCGTATTTCGTCATTGGATAAACCTCGTACAAAATATTTCGCCAGGGTGGGTACCATTATAGTCCATTACAAAGTTTCACATTAAATTAATTAATGTGGAAAAGCTATATTGTAGCTTTCGCCTGCGGCTCCGCCCGCGTGAAATTCGCGGTAACCAGAATAAAAGAAGGCTATGTGTTAATCTAGTGCATTATCCATATTCAGTCCCAATTTCAGCCCAATCGATGCAGCAGTTTCGCCTTGAAGAAGTAACATTAAACATACATACACAAAACCTTTACCTTTTAAGTATGCATGTTATATTTGGCGTAATATCTCGCTGTCCGCGGTGAAATAAATTGGAAAACCACGTAGCCGAATGAAAACGAATAGAACAAGCTCGTTCTATTCGTGTTCATTCAGTTAGGTGGTTTTCGCTAAACACGCTGTTTTTGACAATCGCCGAGCGTATCGTTTTCACGCTTCCCTGTCGATTTCATAAACCTCAGGACGGCGCCCGTTGCATGTGGTCTGCCATAAAGCCCCAAATACGCCTATTTCTTCATTTTATTGCACCGCAGGCAGCGAGATATTGCGTTGACTATCGTGTGATTTTGTTACAGCCATGATGATGCCACCGAACCCCAACGCGCCGCCGTCGCACCCCGCGCCGCCGCACGGGGGGCCGCCGCCGCCGGGCGCGTACGGCGCGGCCCCGTACGGGCGCTACTACCCCGGCTACGCGGGGGGCTTCCCCGCCTACCCGCACTACAGCTACCCGCCCGAGCACTACCAGGCGCCGCACCACCCGGAGTTCAAGCCCGACGAGGCGCCCGCCAAGAAGGAAGCCGAATGATTGTCGCCCAAGCGCGTCGTGAAGCGACGGAGGAAGTCCGCCTCCAAAGACGCGCAGTGACGTGAGACGTCACACGAATGTGTACAATCATGTGTCTGTGTGAAATAAATACTATATGAGTTTTCTTTATAAATTACCTACTTGTGGTAACTTTGGAGCCTCTGGATCATGGATGCTCGGCAAACCTCGTCAAACCAGCACAACAAACTTCAAAAGTGCAGATCGAAGTTTACCTAGGTTTGCAAGCGCTTGCGGGTAATCCGTCGGGTGTCGGTTTTTTGTCGCAACTCGCACCGCCGCACGCGGGGTCCTCGCTGCCAAGGTACAGCGCGACCCCGTACGGGCGCTACTACCCCTGCACCCCGGCTAGGCGGGGGGCGTCCCCGCCTACCCGCCCGAGCACTACCAGGCGCCGCACCACCCAGAGTTCAAGCCCGACGAACCGCCCGCCAAGAAGGAGGCTGAATGATTGTCGCCCAAGCGCGTCGTGAAGCGACGGAGGAAGTCCGCCTCCAAAGACGCGCAGTGACGTCACACGACTCACGAATGGGTACAATGTGTCTGTACTCTGTATCAAATACATGGAATTAGGAATTCGAATTAAATTAAGTATAATTCCGAGATGGGCTGGAGGCTGCAAACTGCAGCGACACCACCGGTTTATGTCGTTATCGCTGTAGTAGATTAATCTTAGATGACATTTTTGATACTGATGGGATGAAAAGGAAAATGAATAAAAATTCTTGGTTGATATAATACTTTATTTACAAGATAGTCTAGGCTTATAAGTAATAACAATATATTAGGTTTACTTATTATATAATAATGTAATTTACTTAGCTATTGTATGTTAAGACGAATATGTGAATAAAAACTTTACAATAATATATTTTGTGTGTTTATCTGTTTTCGTCCATCTGTATGCGATTGCTGTTCCTCCCGAATTGCGCAATGATTGGGCGGCCTCCCATTATAGTTCCGTTTACTTCGTCCAGCGCTTGTATGGCCAGGTCTTCATCTATAACCATGAAATAAGACTATTTGTACACATAACACACACCCTATGTTAAGTTTGGAACAAAGCTCCTTTTCGGATGGTACCGTGGAGGGGACGGGTTGAAAGAAAATGGAATTTTTCCATTACGAAAATCTCATCATTTTGCAGGATGTAGTAGCCATGAGGAAATGATGAGCATTAACAACAAATTCATGATTTATTTAGGGCTGATTTTTAATCGCCAAGAACATAGACTAGAGAACGATTCTCTAGTCTATCTATGTTCCAAATTTCATTAAGATTGGTTCAGTGGTTTAGGCGTGAAAGCGGAACAGACAGTTACTTTCGTCATTTATAATATTAGTAGGGATAGGGATTAAGAAATTGTAATTGTAGTTATCACCATTCTTATGCAACAAATATCTTACCGACGCTTCGTAAGAGCCTGTACGTTAGGCCTATGTGAAATAAAGATATTTTGATTTTTTTTAATTACTTTGGAAGGTGACAAAGGCCTGGCCCCGCATCCGCCCCGACATGAGGCGCAGGTCGACGGGCCCGCCATTCTCCAGTTGGAACTGGTTGAACAGCAACGACAGCTGCTCCTGGGACACTGACGGGGATATGTTCTTGAGAAATAGGACCTGCAACAAACAAAACAACTTTTTAGGGTTCCATACCAATTTGGTAAAAATGGAACCCTTATGTTGAGACTTTCTCCGTCTGTCCGTCCGTCCGTCCGTCCGTCTGTCACACTCGATTTTTTCAGTAACTATTCAAGCTAGCGACTTGAAATTTAGAATGGTTATAGGTTTTTAGTGACGCGACGTCATAACAATCGTAAAAATTTGAAAATTGTTTTTATTTCTATTTAAAAAGGGGGAAAACCGGGTCGACAAATTTTCTAAATGAGATAACAATATTGAGTGGGGTATCATATGAAAGGGCGTGACTTGTGTATACTAAAACTAATTTTTATTTATTTTTATGCCTGATAATTTTTGATTTATTGGGCAAACTGTCGAAAAAAATACCGTTCCTCCCCCCTTCTCTCCGAAGTTTGCCAATCGAAAAATCTGAAATAATTATGATCAATAGAAGTTAACGTATATTTTACAGGAAAAATAAAATCAACTCGCTAATATACTTTTTTTTATAATAACAATAATTCGCCAAAAACAAAGTTACGTTTGCGGTTCGCCAACAAAAGTGCCGATATGTAAATTATACTCGTAAATTCATGAACAAAAGTGATTCTTTCAATGTTTTACTTCTTTTATGGTATGGAACCCTCGGTGCGCGAGTCCGACTCGCACTTGGCCGGTTTATTTTTATTTTTATTGAAGATTTTACCATTAAAATAATGGAGATCCTGGCGGAAGTTTATCGCAGAGGGAGCCAGCAGTGCAATAGCTATTGATAAATTATTATTAGTGTATCAAAATTATCGCTGCCAATAGGACTTGGACCATTGACGTATACTCTAGACGGGGCGGACCGCGAAAAAATGTCGCCAGTTTATGGGAGCAAAACCTCCTCCGGCGTCAGTAGTAAGCTGTAAGCCTACGCAGGAGTTTCGACACATGGCGCTACATTTTTTTGTATGAAGAAGGTTTACGTAAAATGTTCGGATGGGACCTATCTTGACTATTATTATCAATGACTTGGACCCCCAGCTATCGCGGCTGGGTACTCTGCCAATTGAGCTATGGGAGCAACTACTGACACGACAATTTCGATACACATTGTTTTCAGTCATAGGCAGACTGCGAAGCCATCTATTGGGAAACTACAGTTTCAATCCAATTTCAAAGGCCCATATTTTCAATGGAGCTAGCTTTGAATGAGAGATGACCACCTTGCCCTTTTTACAATTTGACGACCTCCGTGGCGCAGGGGACGCACGCTCGGATTCGAGTGGGAGGTCGCGGGTTCGATTCCCGCCACGGGCCACTTTGGAATTTTAATAATTTCTAAATTGGCTCAGGTCTGGTCTGGTGGGAGGCTTTGGCCGTGGCTAGTTACCACCCTACCAGCAAAGACGTACCGCCAAGCGATTTAGCGTTCCGGTACAATGCTGTGTAGAAACCGTTGGGGTGACTTAACTTACCCCTTCCAAGTTAGTATGTTAACATCTTTGACTGCATCATCACTTACCATCTGGTGAGATCGCAGTCAAGTACTAACTTGTATAGCATAAAAAAAATTATGTTTTGGTTAGTATTTCACACACAATTATTAAAACTTACTTTGGACGACATCCCTGGTTCATAGTCTTTGAACCTATCAATCTTCTTGATATCATCCAGACACATTTTTGTTCCCTCCAGGAGTTGTTCCTCGGCTGCATTCACTGGGACCACAATGTCCACTGCGCGGAACTCCTGAGCATCTCCCTGATGCTGTACTGGTTCCAGTCTTACTATTTTGTCTTCTTTTATTGTGTACATTGTTCGTTTTTTAGGTCCTGGAAAAGATCAGTTTTTCTTTATATTTTGTTTAAAATACAGAAAGACTAGTGCCAATAAAGGAGCACGCCCAGAAAAAACTTGTTTGTACTTTTTGCAGTAAAAGCATTATGCAATTTTGTGTGAGCACTTTTACTTACTATTTAAAAGAAGATCAAGTATATTGTTCAGAATCAGCTGCAATAATTTTATTTATTATTATTTATTGTGTCATAATTATTTAATGTAAAAGAAGAATGACCCAAGATGGTTTACTTAAGGTAAGGTTTTTTTAAGGTAAGAATATTTTGGCTTTGAGGAATAATATTTTAGGAAATAAAACAGTATTTTTTAAGAACCACTGGCCAACCCTAATTCCTATAATTTGTTTTTCAAATCCAGAATTAAATTTTACCAACAAAGTTACTTCCTATTCATACAGAATTTTATATATTATCCATGGTCATTATCCTTTTTGGATGTTTGAATATTGTTACTTCTCTGTACCAATACTACAGAACTGAATTGGCTGAGAATTTAAGCTTTTAATAAATAGGCCATTTTTATCACAAAAGTGCAGTAGGATTCTTAAGAGGGGGCGGAAAGCAAAAAAAAAGTCGTGTACTGTCAAATACTGTCAACAAAACTCAACAAAACCGCGATCACTATAGGTAAGATAATCAGATAAATTCGGGTGCATTGCAGATCACCTAGTTGTTGGAAAAATGATTCTTGGCATTTTATACAAAAATTTAAATACCTTTTTTCAATCATTTTTAATGCGAATAAAGCAATCGATGAAACTTTATTTTTTGGTATGTATTTTAAAAAATGACACAAATTAAAAAAGTCATTGGGATGCTTGAATCCGATCATGATAGATTCACGATCGGATTCAAACATGACAAAAATTAAAAAAGACATTGGGATGTTTGAATCCGATCATGAATCTAATAGCTACAGTATTCCTCAGAGAAGCCTTTTAGGTCTTCTTGGGACGTCAATATACAATTAACGTCTAACGTTAATTATATATTGACGTCCTCTTTGCAAACGTATCGTACCCATAAAATACCCATAGAGTATGAAAATACCCATCTATTATTTTCATATTCAACGATACGACAGTAATTATCCCATGCAAAAATTGGCAGTCATTATAATCTGAAGTCAACAAATCTTTGACAAAAAGAGTTGACTGGTTAGGACGATTTATTTGTAAATATAAATTAAAAAAAAATGCATGAAAAGTGAAAAAATTATAGTCTAGGATCCCGCTATACAACGACCTTCACCGAGCTGTTTATTGGATGAAAACTATTTTATATGCAATTTAATTCCTAAAACACGATTATGCAAATTATTAATTAAAACACGATGCGGGTTGCTTAAAAAATTTCAGTCCAGGATAGGATTAATTAAGAATTAAAAAAAAAACATTGTAACATGGACTCCTATTTGTTACAGTTTAGTTGACGTCGTAGTTCAAATTAGATTGGATGTTATAAATAGGTAGTGCTTTTTGCCAGAAATACTTTCCTGGCTGAGGAAAGTATTTCTGCTCTATATTTTTGGCAAAAGAAAGTTAACGGATAATAAAATCGTAGGTAAATAAGCACAATTGCAATTTGCGACCTGAATCGCTAATCCAATCTAATTTGAACTAAGATGTCAACTAAACTGTAACAAATAGGAGTCCATGTTACAATGGTTTTTTTTAATTCTTAATTAATCATATCCTGGACTGAAAATTTTTAGGCAACCCACTTGCGATATATTTATTGACGTATTAAATTGGATATAAAATAGTTTTCATCCAATAAACAGCTCAGTGAAGGTCGACCTTACTTGGGATTCCCTACTATTAAAAACACGATGACCCTGTTTAATGCTTCATGCATTCAAAATTATAACAAATTGGATGAATTTTTAAATAATGAATAAATAAAATTGGTCAAGTACGTGCGGGCTCGAGCACTGAGTAAGGAGCCCTTACTATAAAAACGAATTCTCAATCTCAGTCCGCAATTTGGGACCTTCCTGGCCCAATGCAGCGGAGCAATGGCGCTATTCTGATGGGTATTTTTGGCTGGGTACAGCCAGTTGCGATCTTTTTAACGAAGCGTAAGGAGTTTTTTTCTTTATGACATTTCTATTTATCTATTTTAATAAAATAAAAAATGAAAAATAGTTTTCATAAAACCGACTTCTAATGCCACTACAAAGTGTGTTTTAATGTACTCCAATTCGAAATTGGACGATTGTCTATAAGATCGTCGTTTCTTTGCACATCTGTTCCATACTATGAAAGAAGTAAAACATTAAAATTATCACTTTAGTTCATGAATTTACGAGTATAATTTACATCTTTTTTTTCCTAATTTACTTTTGTTGGCTAACCACAAACCTAACTTTGTTTTTGGTGGTTCAAAAAATGTATAAAAGTTAGAAAGATGATTTTATTTTTTCTGTAAAAATATACGTTTACTTCTATTGATGATAATTATTTTAGATTTTTTGAACGATAAACTTCGGAGATAAGGGGGGGGGGACGATATTTTTTCAACAGTTTGCCTAACAAATAAAAAACTATCGGGCACAAAAATAAATAAAAATAGGTATTAGAATACACAAGTGATGCCCTTTCATATGATACCCCACTCAATATTGTTATCTTATTTTGAAATTACAACAATCCGATTTACCCCCCTTTTAAATAAAAATAAAAATGATTTTCAAATTTTTATGATTGCAATGACGTTGGGTCATTATTACTTAAAACTATTCCAAATTTCAAGTCGATAGCTTCGATAGCTTACTGAAATAATCGAGTGTGACAGACGGACGGACGGACGGAGAAAGTCTCACTAAAAGGGTTCCATTTTTATCATTTTGGTATAGAACCCTAAAAAAAAATGATTGAGACGACTTGAGATCCTCCTAGTTTTAACAATTTTAACAATCACGGTTCAAGAGATACAGCCTGGTGACAGGCAAACGGACAGATGAACGTTGTTAATAGGTCCCGCTTTTACCTTTTGGGCAAGGAACCCAAAAAATAAGCCAGCAAAAATATTTATGCGGAGTCTCGTTCACAGAATTCATTACTCACAAATAAAGTATATAATTCCTTTTGACATTGTATCACAATGAATTTGAAATGTTATCATTTTTCATATTTTGACATATTATTATTGCACATTATAACTTGAAATTTATTTACTTAGAAATAATTAACATACTATCATTAATAAGTCGTTTATGATGCTATATTATATATATTATATGCTTTAGTTTGTAAATATAATATATTATATATATTTGCAAACTAAAGTATCAAAATATTTAAAATGTTGCACTCTCTATTCCCTCATCTCATAATTCATCGGGATCGTCTTTTTTTGCATATACTTCCTCCTGCCGTCACTGCTTGAAGGAATACAGTGCTAGTTAATTATGTGCTTTAAAATAAAGAGTGAAAGTCGATATTTGAAAGAAAGGTTTATGCTTTAATAAACTTGAAACTCATTGTTTTTGTTGGCCATACTTACAATTATATTATTAACACCTCCAAATAATTTATCGATACGCATACAATCATTTATAATTCATAATTTATATATTAAACATACAAAGAACTATTTTTTCGGCCTGGAGCACAGAAATACAGTCTTCACGTCTCAATGGAGCGATTGTGACTGATTGTCATGCGCAAAACATCATTTTGGTACAAAACAGCATAGCGTATTACGCGAAATAAGAACGTAATAAACGCCATTTATAATTTACAGTAATAACTTTTAAAATACATAATTTAAAAAGGAATCAATAGTAAATGCACTTCGTAATATTTATTGGAATTATAATCCTAAATCTTGGCGCTCTAGGGCGTATAACATTGGAAATAAATTGAAAATTGTAAAAAATTGGATGCAACTTCAAGATTTTTTTTTATCGACAAAAGTTTATCCTTTTATGTTTATAATAGTACAGTTTCTCGACAATAAGATGTAAAATTCGTGTGTTTTATTTCAGGTCGTTAAGACTTGATCTACTACTATAAAAATCAAATCTCTTCCTGCTATAATCAGTTTGTACGCGCTCTTAAACAAGTTTTTCAAACCTAGTTTTTCATAAAAATAAAGTATTTAAGTACTTACCTATGATATTATCACTGTAAGATTGTGCTTGGGACGGTCGTACTTTATCAGGAACCTCTTTAACATCCCTCACATCCCACAAGCTACCTGGCCTAGCTTGTGACGGCCCTGCTATAGGGTCAATACCGGGGTCTTTCTGCTGAATAATTAGCTTCTCCTTTTTACGTTCGAGTCGCCGTAAATTTTTACGTCTTTTGGTAATTGGTATTATATTGTCGTTCCTTAAATGGCCAAATAGATCCTCTTCGATCTCCTTCAGTTCATTCATAGGATGACCTTCAGCGTAGAATTTTGTAGGTGTTTTTTGTAATCTTGGTATTGTTTCTTTCGCTGGAGTGGTGGATGTACTTGGAGTGGTATTTGACGATTCTTGAGAGCTATTAAAAAAATTTACAGGAAATATTGAACCGTAAAGATATTCAGATCATCTTAAAACTTAGGGGCCTGATTGTATAAGAAAAACATATTCATCATTATCAAAATCATTAGCAAATTCTGCCCCCATTTGGCTGGCGGAAATCAGGGAACCAAGCAGTGGGAAGAATTTATAAACAATTACAATAACAATATGTTTTTCTCAATCTAAGGGCTGGTCAGCTGTATGTGTAACAAACAAACTGTATTTAAACCAGAGAAAATATCTTTGCAGGTCCAAAACTTAATGTCATGGACTGACTAGGTAAATTGAACAGCCCCTAGATTTTATAAGAAAAACGTATTCATCGTTATCATAATCGTAAACAAATTCTGCCTGCTGACCGGGTTCCTGATTTGCGCCAATCGCAGGGCAGAATTTGCTAATGATTACATTAACGATAAATACATTTTTTCTTACACAATCAAACCCCTGATATGATATAATAGGACATGGGTACTAGGTAAAAAAATAGTCCATAGAAAATGGTTAACTACATCTTCTTACTCTAGTAAAATTACAAAACTATTATCTAATCTAATCTAATGGCTTTTCAAATAAACTATAGTCTATCTATCCACAATTTGTCACCAGTTTAAATGATCTTAAGCTGAATGGAATATCTGACGGTAAGTGAGTGAGTCTTAAGGTTAATTTAAGGCGAAATCAACGACTGCCTGCAAAATTCAAAATTTTCATAGTTTTTTGAAATTTGTGCGCTAATTACACATCAGAGGTTTATGGCAGTCAATTTGCGGGAATCATTCATCATCAGGAAATTAGTCCAAGTATCGAGTTTTATGTGAGTAACTCACAAATCTTGGACTAATTTCTTTAACTCTACACTTTCAAGCAGAGATTTTTATATAAACACATGAAGATGATATTGGGAATTTGACGGCTATAAGCCTATGATGTCTTATTAGTATAAAAATCGCGAAAAACCACAAAAAAATTGAATTTCGCGGGAACACCCGTGGTGTGCTCCTTAAGCTGAATGGAATATCTGACGGTGAGTCAGCATTTGAAGACTGAACTTAAGGGGTATCGTAATATGACTTTTTGCCAGTTCTGTGTTAAACAACAACCTCTTCAATAATAATATATAAATAAAATAAAAATAAATACTTTACCTTTCAGCAGCATTTTGGAAATTATTGATTTTGTTATACAAAGACTTCAGCTTCGCTTTCAATATATTGGATTCAATTTTTTTACGCTGATCTAAAAGACCAGCCTCATTTTCTTGGTACAACTTGATTTCTTCATTGGAAAGGCCAATCTTTTTTAGATACTCCAAATGCTGTAAATCGTTTTCAACTTTTCGAAATTCCTCGACGGTAGACAGACCGTACTTAGTGAATGGTAAGACTTCAGTGGTTTTCTGAAACTCTTTAGGCAATTCAGAACTGAAAAACAACATTTGTTAGTTTAAAGTGTTTGTATTAATCCATTGTCATAATTGTGCACTAGTTTTACATTTATATCGTAAAACATACCACATTTTAAATGTCTATTTCTGGTTCTTAAACATATACCTATTAATTTTTATAAATCAATCATCTTTTCAGAAATATTGTTTTGAACAAATCTAAAACAGTAAATACTAAATCAGAAATCTCACAAAAAAGAGAGTTTTATTTAAATAAACATTAAACAAATATTAATTTATAGTGAGGAGCACAGATCACTATATTAGGTGAGGAGTAATAATGTTCTGTGATAGTGTTAGTAGTCTATGGCACAGACCAAAATCTCTTTGATTAAAGTCTGTGCTTTGATTATGCTTTAGAAGTTTATGCTTGCCAATGACTACAGAAGTAATGGACACAAAGTAGTGAGTCTTTTTGGCTAGGCATTTCCGCCATCTTGTCTCGCATCAAATATAGCCAATCACACCTATCAGCCAATCACAGATAGGCACCAGTCAGCTGAAAGGGCTGCTCTAGCTATCTATCGATATGAAAATATTATCGATGTAGTAATTAAATATTTAAGAGCAATAAAAATGGGAAATGCTTTCCAAAAAACCAACTTCAAATGCCACTACAAAGAGTGAAATAATTTTTAATGTAGGTACATCAATTATTCGAACTCGGGCGATTGTCTATAACGTCGTTTCTTCGCACATCAAGTAAGTAAGAAGGGCCATTAGTGATTGTATGTACGAAACATTGCCCGACTTCGAATTGGTAGTGGCATTTGAAGTTGGTTTTTTGGAAAGCATTTCCCATTTTTATTTTTTACTTTTGAGTGGAAAACAACAAAATGCACAAGGCGTTATAAAGATACCCAAATCGCTTGAGGTGTGTTTATAAAATCTGAAGAGTTCCCTCAATATCACTAAGATCCCATCATCAGATCCTGACTTAATGACTATAGTCACCAAAACAGTATCTGCTAGCAAATGCACCAGTAACAATAAAAAATACCCAACTCGCTTCAAGTATACTATCAAAATTTGAAGAGTTCCCTCGATTTCACCAAGATCCCATGATCAGATCCTGACCTGATGACCATAGAACAACTTGAAAAATATTACTCTTTGAAATAATACCCAAATTGTTTCAAGTGTCCATATAAAATTTGAAGAGTTCCCTCAATTTCTCCAGGATCCCATCATCAGATCCTGACCTGATTAAAATGGGATCATCGCAGAGTACTTTTTATATACGAATGTTTGATCGCTAATTTCTACCAGTAGGCCAAATTTTCGGAATAATAAAAAATAAAACCGACAAGTAATAGGTTTATAACTTGCAAAGGCTAAAATATAATTCGTATATGAAAACTAGCCAAGGCAGACCTTAGGCTTCAATATATTATTCTAAGTCATAAGAAGGTATGATATTTTACGTTGTTTTAAATAAATTTCAGGATTGACCATTGAACTTGGCACCCATTAAGATCTCACTTCTTTTGCCGTTGAAGTCAATAACCAAGGCATATACTCGTATCATAATATTGAACTTGGCTCTCATTTCACATTTATGTTTTTGATGGGATTCATTACTTTTTGTACATAAATTATTAGTAGGCACTTATTTATAACAAAATTGATACCGAATGGTTACAGGCAATGAGTTAAAGTTAAGTATTCCTATTAGAATCAACAAAGTGAAGAAGTATTATAAAATGATAAAAATTGACCAGTTTCTGATTAATTCCTTTGTATTCACGTAATTACCTACCTGCATGCCAAATTCGAACGTTCTATGTCATCTGCAACTTGGTTATAGATTTAATCTATAGGCCAGTGATAAAAATGACAATTTTCGGATGTTAATATCTAAATAACCGTTTGAGATGTGTTTATGAAATTTGGAGCATATATGTATCTCGCAAGTCTCAATATATGAGCCAAATTTGATACGATTATGTCAAATAGTTTTTGAGATATGAGGGTGTCAAAAGTGGCTCCAAGTGGTTCGTGTAATATTACACATGGTGCGCTTGCCAGTTCTTCAGAACTTGGCTTGACATGCTACCGCGTGTCTTGATAGTGTTTTATGTAATAATGTTCTGTGTCTGTGGTGCTGTAAGTGTATTATAATATACAGTCCGACAAGGCTCTTTTGGCACTTGAAGGAGGGCGCTGTTGCTAAACAAAGGCAGCCATAAAATAATATCTCCTCAATTTTATTTTAATTTTAGTTTAAAATAGTTAATATTAAGGAAAAACAACATAACATACGATAGTGATATACTGACAGAGCGAACTATCAAACAGTAGCAAAAGATAGCGACGTTAGTTCAGACTTTGGCCACGCGCCTAAATAGCCTTGTCGCACTGTAAGGCTCAGAAGGGCTGGAACCCAGATCCGTAAAGCCAGTTATTAAAAAAAAATATATAATTTAATCTCTCTGAATATAATTTGTTCAGTGGTTCTAGGTTCATTCCGGTTCCTGGTCTGTGGTTCATTCAGAACAAGTGTTTTATGTCTATGATTCAGAATTTACAATTTAGAATTTTATCTCGTTGGTAGTAGCGTGTGAAGTATCTGACATAGAAAGAAATCCTGTTTTGCAATCATGAATCAGTGGGGTAATGAAGGCTACGGCATGGGGATGCATATGAATCCGATGATGGGCATGATGATGGAAAACATCAACGCCGTACCGCCAATGAATCCACCACCGCCTGTACCCTTGCCTTTGATCGGGCCCGTGATTCCTGATGTCATGCAGGTATGTATGTTTTAACTTTGTGTGTGGGACTTCTAACCGAACTGAATTCGGAGGTAAAGCGAGTTGAAGTTGCTTAAGGTTTTGTCTGCGATTGACGCTACCACTCTTAGCTCGAGGTAGGTAATAATGGATCAAAAGATTGCGGAATAGTAATAACGGAAATAATATACCTAAGTATAATCCCCAAGCTAAAACGCACGTCTCGTAATAGTTTTTGAGAAGTAATTTTTTAAAGTTTAAAAATTTTGAGGTTATTTTTACTATTATGATGACTAAACTATACACTTTGACAGACAGCTTTAAATAGAGACCAATTCGGAGATGTGACGTCTCCGGCGCTGCGGCAAGTGCAGCACCTTCGCCCTTGCATAGCAAAGCACAGGTATCCACGCTCACCTCTGTAGCATCGGCTGCCCCGGATCGCCTGGGTGCCTGTGCTTTGCTACAGCAAGTGGGGGATGCCCTCCCTCCGCCCTTCCGGCTTAAAAAAACACTACGGGTAGGACAAACAAGACTGCATTGTGTTGGGTTAACAAGTTCAATTTTATGTCATGTTCAGTTCATAATCATAATAATCATAATCATAATTTATTTGCTTAAAATAGTTCTGTGTAATTCGCCATAATTAAAGTGATTTATCAAAGAAAACGATAGAATGAAGTTTATTACATAAAAAACTTTCATGAAAATACAAATTAAGTGGCTAAAAATGTATTGCGGGTCCCCAGCTAAAGTTGAGCCGAATTTCTAGTTAGGGCCCCGTACCTCAAAAGAAAAAGAAAACGGAACCCTTATCTTATAACTTTGTTGTCTGTGTGTCACAATCCCTTATTTTTCATTGATGCTCTGCTCTTATTGGTCACCGTGTGATGTTATATAGCCTTAAGCCTTTGCCTATATCAATGGATTATCAAACACACAAAGAATTTTTCGAAAAAAGTAGAAGAAAGAATAAGTAGATTTCAAATCCTTCCACTGCTTGGTTTTTTCTGTTTTAACTCTAAGATTTTTTTGTCAACAGGTAGAAACTCAAGAATTGACCAATGAAGATCAAACTCAGAATCCACCTGAAGAGACCACAAATCAGACAAATGATGTGTCCAGCTCACAGGCACAGCGCCGACGATCACGGGAGAGGAACAACCACAGCTCCAGGAGAGACAACCGGGACAGGGATCAGGGAAATTCAGGTTGGTTTATTAACATGCTTATGTACCCTGTAACTATACTCCAACATTGAATTTGGTGCATTAAAATAACTTATCTGAATGTCATAAAATTTTGTTAATTAATTTACCCAAAAAGAAGTTATATAATCCAAGTGTTTCACATAAATATAATATTGCTCAGAAAATCACTTCTCTCGAGTAACTTATAATATTTAAATAAAAGTGAGTGTATAACAGATTTATTTTAGTTTACAAGTCTGAGTATAAGTTCACTTTACAAAACACTTTAATGAACCATCTGAATCTGGCAGGATTTTAAAATATTTAAAAGCAAACTAATGCTTAGGTTTTGCTTTATTTTGTGAAAATTCCTGAAATTGTAGGTTAAAAATGGCTGGATGCATGTAAATGTGTTCTGGCTGGACGTAACAATAATCTATTTGTCAATCTATCAAACTATATTGAACATCTGCTTTCTTGTTCCACATTCTAATAACTTGTTAAAAAATAGATATTTATTAGAATAGTCTAGTATTAAATGTTACACCTAGACACTAAACACAAGCCCCAAATAAATACAAATAAATGTGGAAGAGAGTTATACTCAGTTTTGTGTTGTTCCTTCAACTGTCAAATGATTGATGACTGAGAAAGATAAAGCAGAGTACAACTATTCCACTGATATTAAACGTTAATTTGTTAGGCGATATTTGTATTAAGTTTCTTTATGCGAGCATAGCGCAACAGCTAGTAAACACATGTACTTGTTTGCAGATCGTGGAAGGAGCCACAGATCCAGATCTCGCGAGCGTCACGACAGGCCGAGCCGTTTCAACGACAGCCACGACAGATCGAGCCGTTTGAACGACAGGCACGACAGGAACCGGAGCGACAGGAGCCGGAATGAACGCAAATCCAAGTGGGACAGCAGCGACAAAGTGGTGACGCCACTGCCCATGCCCACGATGCCATCGATGACGCCACAGGGGCAGGGCATGCAGATGGGGGCCATGACGCCGGGGCAGATAAATATGGGTATGATGCAAGGTGAGGATTTCAAATCCTTACTTTTGTTAAATCCTGTGATGTGCTAAATGAAAATCATAAATTTTTATGCTGTCAACTAGCTTGCCCGGCAACAGTTGTTTTGCCAATAGGGATATAAAAAAAATAGCTTACAACCTACTCTCAGAGTTAGACCTACAGAACATACACTGCACAGAAAATTTCATAGCTATCGATCGAGCCGTTTCAGAGGATAAGGAGGTCGCCCATACAAAAACGTGCTTTTTTGCTGTTTTTATAGATAATGGTATGGATCTTTTGTGCACGAGTCCAACTCTTGCTTGGCCGATTTATTTACAGAGTGGGTGTCAGGTAGAGGAGTTTAGTTTAATACTATCGAGAATTGGTCTTATTAGTACGAAACCCTTAATGTGCTTAGTTTACTTTAATACTATTGAAAATTTGTCCTGATAGTATTAGTCTAGGATCCCGCTATACAACGACCTTCACCAAGCTGTTTATTGGATGAAAACTATTTTATATCCAATTTAATATGTCAATAAATATATCGCAAGTGGGTTGCCTAAAAAATTTCAGTCCAGGGTATGATTAATTAAGAATTAAAAAAAAACCATTGTAACATGGACTCCTATTTGTTACAGTTTAGTTGACATCGTAGTTCAAATTAGATTGAATTTTATAAATAGTGCTTTTAGCCAGAAATACTTTCCTGGCTGAGGAAAGTCTTTCGGCTCTATATTTTTTGGCAAAAGAAAGTTAACGGATAATAAAATCGTAGGTAAATAAGCAAAATTGCAATTTGCGACCTAAATCGCTCATCCAATTTAATTTGAACTAAGATGTCAACGGAACTCTAACAAATAGGAGTTCATTTTACAATGGATTTTTTTTAAATTCTTAAATAATCATATCGTGGACTGAAATTTTTTAAGCAACCCACTTGCGATATATTTATTGACATATTTAATTGGATATAAAATAGTTTTCATCCAATATACAGCTCGGTGAAGGTCGACCTTACTTGGGATCCCCTACTATATAGAACCCACAATGTGCGAGCCCGACTCACATTTAACCAATTTTTATAATAATTCCAGGTATGATGCCATACGCCGGCAACAATATGATGGGCGGCAACATGATGATGAACAACATGATGCCGCAGACCAACATGGACGGGCAGAACATGATGATGAACAACATGGGCATGATGCAGAACATGATGCCCAACATGATGGACCAGAACATGATGTTGATGAACCAGTCCATGATGAACCAGCCCATGATGAACCAGCCCATGATGCCCAACCAGCCCGTGTACATGAGCAGTGGGGTGTTGCTGCCGCCTTTGCCAGGTACAGCCTTACCAGACTAACTTTTTTTTTACGCTATACAAGTTAATACTTGACTGAATCTCACCTGATGGTAAGTGTTAACATTAACAGTCGAACATGTTAGCAGTTAGACGTTAACAGTCGAAGATGTTAGCGTACTAACTTTAGTACACTAACATCTTCGACTGCATCATCACTTCCAAGTGGAAGGGGTAAATTATGTCACCCCAACGTTTTCTACACAGTATCGTACCGGAACGCTAAATCGCTTGGCGGTACGTCTTTGCTGGTAGGGTGGGAACTTATAGCAGTTCCCAATCTGTAATGGCTACAACATACTGGGAACAGCATGGCAAGGGATTTCAAGTTTTTACCAATGGAAGTTCAAAATTTATTTGTGAGCGTTTTTGGAATGGACGGAATTACTGACTTAAACTAAAAAAAACCTATAAATCCAGTGTAGTTTCTGATAAAAATAAAAAAATTGAGGTTTTTATAGAACATTTTGAGAAAACTTTCTAGGAAAATTCTTGCTACTGATCGAAAGTAGATGAAAAACCCAAAATGTTATGCATGCATGCGTTTAAAGAAAGTCTCTATAAATAAACCTGTCACTAAAAATAGTTTAAGTTATTTAAAGCCGTTTAGCCTATTTGTAATATTTATTTTCAGGTGTCCAAACTCCGCAAAGACGCGACCGCCCCAAAGGTTGCCGCACGATATTCGTTGGAGGCCTTCCGTCCCACGTCCAATCAGAAGCCATTAACGAGATGTTCCAAAGATACGGCAACATCCAGGACATCAAGTCTCCCAAGAACGGAGTGTACTACGTGCGGTTCGAGCGGCCTGAGAGTGTGGAAAACTCGTTTTGTCTCACCGGATATAGATTCAAATTTCATGACCAGACTGAGAACGAAGCGAGCACTTTGTTCGTTGACTATGCTTTGGTAAGTATGGTTTAATTTTCTTATTATTGAGCAGTTAACTTAATCACTTTTTATTTCCTTAACTTTAAAAACTCAACTTCTAGATACTGGTGTATAAAACTTTTGAGAATATACTCGTAACTTTTAATAATCTGAATATAGGAACATGCACAAAATAATTATCTAGACTACAAAATGATCCTTTTGATTATAATTATAAATTCACACTATACAAGATAAGTTTAAAAAAATACAAAACAACTAAGATTCGTCAAAAAGGCCATCCCTCCCTGGTCATAAAGTAGCTAGTTTCATACTAGCAAATTTATTTATTTTTAGCACCATCCTAATTTTTCATGAGTTTTTCCTATTATCAAAAATTGCCTTTATATACCCCTTTTTGGTTTCTGTATATCTTGTTATTTTTCTATCTGTGGGTCACCGATAAGAAACCTCAGGATATGGGCATACAAACAATTTACGTAGCCCTTTTTCTTACGAGCAAACAGTAGGCTCTGTCAAAATTCTATAGGTGGCTGCTGAGCGAATTACAGCATGGCTTTACTGGTGGCAAAACTCCGCCTTGTCCAGGGTATATGTCTAGTCCGTGTTTTTTTTTTTTTTTCTTTTTTCTTTCAGGGGAATCTGCAATCAGTTTTCCAGAACTTTAAGCAGATGTGTTCAGGGAATTCTCGTGCAGAGTGTGTCCTCCATTGAGGGCATCTACTCTTAAAAGTCGTTTAATATATTTTTTCTTTTGAGTCTAGTGGCGTAATCACGTGTTGTAAGCTTGCTGGCAAGTACGTTAAGATGACTTTTGATTTTCCCCTTATACTTGTGCTTAGTGCTGTTAATTTCGTCCTTAACGGTTTTCATATTGAGATGCTCATGAATTTCTTTGTTGGTTACGAACCAAGGAGCATTGCTTATTTGCCGTAAAATCACGTTTTGGGTTCTTTGTATCATTGATATATTGGAATCACTGGAGCTTCCCCATAATTGTATTCCATACATCCAAATTGGTTTTAACATTGTTTTATAAATTAAAAGCTTGTTGTCCATTGAGAGTTTGCTGTTCCGCCCTGCTATCCAGTATAAGTTTTTATAGCGTATGTTTATCTCTTCTCTCTTAGTTTTAACGTGATGTTGCCATGTCATACGACGGTCGAGGTGCAATCCAAGATACTTGACACTGTCTCTATGAGGGAGTTCTGTTCCATTTAAATAGACCGGAGGGCAGTTCCCTTTCCGCAAGGCGAAGGTGACATGTACCGACTTTGAAGTACTGACATTTATCTTATTTGCGTTGAGCCACTTGCAAATAGCATCAAGGCCCTTCTGAAGTTTTTCTGAGGCTGTCACTGGGTCTTTGTTACTAGATAGGATCGCAGTATCGTCAGCGAAGGTGGCTGTTGAGCCACCTTCGCTGACGATACAGTCCGTGTTTTTAGAAACTGTTTCTTCTTAGAACCGCGACGATCAGAACGAGTATGAGAAAGCGCAGCGCAAGAGGGAGCCCACCCCTCCGCGCATCGAGCCGTTCACGCCGAACAACCTGACGGCCATCGCAGACAAGATCAAGAGTGAGACAGAGTTCGCTGAAGCTGCTCCGGTGAGTAATTTCTCTTTGTTCATTACCTCAAATGAGAAAAATGGTACTGTTATATTGCTCAGCAGGGCTAGGATGCGCGCGTAGAGATATGTCTCTCTTTTTCTCTTTCGGATCCATATTGATAGATAAAAGAGAGCGACAAAAGTAGAGAGATATCTCTACGTGCGAATGCTGCATAGGCAGCTGTCGCCCTGGCTTCTGGACGGAGCTAGATTGGCTCAAATGAGCTAACTGAGAGCTATATCAGGGCGCTCACGCACAACGGAGGAAAAGAAAAAATTAGCCCAGTGTTCTGCCACTTATGGTCCTTTCTCAGGACCGAATTATTTTTCATCTTCTTGGACATGAAGGCTTGATTGCTCAAGCTCTATAGGGTAGCAACTTCCGAAGTTCAGACTGAGTTGAGAGAGTATGAAAGTTTTATCACAACCCTTAAACAAGCAATTCTTGTATATATTGTGTTATAAAACTATTACAGTAAAGGTATTATGACTCCTGCTGCCATCTATTGGTAAGTAGCTGTAATACTACCGAGCAAAGCTCTGTCACCCAGATATTATGTATTGAAATACGGTTTCTGTCAGATAATTAATGCTTACATATTTATTTCTACCAATCGTCTTGATAGGTAGATCTGTTACGTTTAGCCATGAACAAGGAGAGGTAAAAGGAGATGACCTCATCTTCTAATAATAAAGAGCATCGGGAGAAGAAGAAGAAATAGTTACAATTGTTAAAATCCTTCCAGACTCTAGCGGGCTGGCTGGAACGCGGCGAATGCAACAAGAAATACGCCAACCAGTTCTACTCACTAATCCAAGCCAGCAACAACCAGATCCGCCGGCTGTTTAACGAGAAGATGCAGCTGGACGAAGAGTTCCAGAACCTGAAGACTTCCATCAGAGACAAGTTTGCACACGTCGTGACGCAATGTAAGTACTGGGTGGTATTATAGTATAGGTGCCGCCGCGACGTTTTTTCCATGGAAGAAGGGGCAAAAATGCCAGTGTCGCTGCGGTTAGCTGATCAGTCGCCTCCCGCTTCGAGTGTCAACTATCGAGTGCTCTTAATCTCACGGGTACTAAAAGTTAATTGTATCCAGCTATACTCTCTAAACAAGCTGCCCATTGCCTTACAACGGAGATTGAAGCAGATTTTTACTTAACTTATAGTCTTTTGTCTCCCCTATCACATATACACACAGGCACGTCTAGAGATCAGGAGGTCATCGGTACGCGCCTTGCGGTCTGCACTTATGAACCTTTGTTTGTGCTAGCGGCAGCAGAGATAATCAGCCCACCACAACTTCAGTTTGATTACTTTTAAGAAATTCTCAGTTAATGCTGGGCGTTTGGAGATTGGTGTAAAGGTGTGTCAGATCCTGCGTGTGCCCACGCTTGTCACGTCCTGCCCAGTTGTTGGTTATTTTCGATTGCGTCGTGCGACTGTGGAACCAACCGCTCCAATCCAAACCACCGATTATTCATCAGCTAGTTCTAGGGAAAAGGAGCCTTTATCAGAGACAAGTTCGTGGTACAGTGTAAGTATTGGTGGATGTAGTACACACGACTCTCCCAGTGGATATGCAGCCAGCACCTACACGATTCGTTGAGGATCTTCTGGAAAGATCATCGGTTGTACGACGGTCTGCTCACAGCCACAACAGCAATCAGGAGCTCCACTATAGGATACGCACTCCAGGTCTTCTTTAAGGACCGTCGGCTTCGCGGCAGATATAGCCTGATATCATCACTTCAGTGGGTGGTGTCATGCTGCACTGTCGGTAAGCTGCCTCTACTCTAGAATGTCTCCGGCAAAGTACTACAAACTTGGACTGCGCAGCTCCACACTAGCAGGCAGATCGTTCACTGCTGTACTTGCAACAGTTCATGATCTCCACTTCAGAGTGTTCCAAGTCACGGACATCGGTTCTACGATAGATGTGGACTGCTTACGACCGCTCATCGTCAAAGAATCTTCGCTCAACGCTGCGAGTCTTCGGTCTCCAGTCTAGAACACACCTGCCCCAAAGGACATGAGTTCTGTTACAAAAAGCTTGCCCACTGCCATTCAGCAGCAGGAGATCGTCCCACCCTGCGCTGGCGGAGGTTCGTGATCTGCAGAAAACGTCTGCGCGTACACTACACACAATCCTTTGGCTTCCTCATCCTTCCGCAATTAGCTATTTTCAAGTACAAAAATTTTTCATTAAAGGGAAGTCCAAAGGGCACCAAGTCATCCAACGCTGCGCTGCCATCAACTCGCGGTCTTAATTTCAGAATACATCTATTCCAACGGTCATCGATTGTGGGACTAACAAAACGATGCCAGTACGCGGTATCAACTCCGGAAAACATCTGCCCCGAAGCACTTTTTTTAATATGTGACAGACAAGGCTTACCACTTAACACTCAGCGGCACGATACCGTCCTACACTGCGCTGGCGGTTGTGGTATCCACTCCAGGTCGTCTGGATTATCACCACAACAGACATGGATTCCACCGATTGGAGCCGTTGGAACGCGCCAATACATCACTCTCATCTGCCTCCCTCATCCAACCATTATTAGCCACCTTCACGTCAAAACTGGTTTGTTGAGGTAAAGTTATAACCACATCAAACAACCATTCTGCAGCAGATATAGGCTTTTTTTAACAGCTTTCACGATACAATGGCTGCATCGTCTCAACTGATAGACATTAATTACTGAACAAGACATAAGCCTCCTTGAGTGATCTCCAATCGCCACGGTTAAGCGTCGCTTCGGTCCACATCTTGGAAGTTTTACTGACTGACTGAGTTGGTTTTCCATTCTGTTGCCCTAATCTATATTGGATTTACTACCGCTTCACCATTTAGTCTAGTCGTCAAATAAAAGTTCTCATTATATTATGCAACTTTATTTGTTCATGAAATATCAAATAATTTGATTCATTGCCGGTGCATTTGTCCACAAAATCGACCAAATTTAACTATAAATGTTTGTTCCAATTATTCATCGAACATCGGTTTCGTAGCTTTTCGGACGAAAGGTCTCAAATATACGACAATTTTTTTTACGATACCTATGAAAAATTAAAGTTCATCAAAAATATCTATTACCTGGGTAGCGCATAACGGATATGTACTCTTTTTATTGAAAATTTAGAACAAAATTTATCAGTAACACAAATAAAACATGAAATGAATAATTACAACATAATATTTTGGTCGGTTTTTCTGGCACAGATAAAAAAAGCCGTTGATAAAGACCTTTTTGACAGCGTCCGCAAAATTCCGTTGCTAACGAATTCAGTGTTTCCTCCACAACAGTCGAGCAGGTAGCGAAAATCCTTTCTGCGGCGAAACATCAGCGCGTGTCCGACCACTTCACCAAGCAGCAGCGCCGGAACATCGAGATGTGGCTCAAAATGACAGAGGTACCGTATACGTTGAGGGGCAATCATGTTACACTGTACTCGTGTACAATAAAATATCATGAAAAGGCTAAATTATGCATTTGGATAAAACAAAATATGAAAAAATAATTCGAAGATTTATTCAGTCCTACAGAAAAGTAACATCATTGCCTCAGATCCACAAAAAAGGCGCCTTACTATTAATTGCTCAATTTCAGTGTCAACATTTTTCTAGCGAGCAATATTTCTTGAAGTTGAAAAATGTTTTCACATACTCGTATTTTAAATCTCCGAAGTGGTAAGTAGTTTAGGATAATGGCTGCTATATTGGCGTTGCCCAGGTAGCAAGAGACGTCGGCGACTAAAAAATGACGTCATTCTTAAGTCAATTTAGGGTCAGTACAGAACGTCCTAGATAGAGACCTCGGAGACTGAAAAATGACGTCATTCTTAAGTTATTTTAGGGTCATTACAGTAACGTCATTGTTGTACGTCATACTTACGTACCATTATGGTACTGTATTGTACGTACTGTATGCGTCATTAATGATACCTCCTAGCGACGTCATTTTACAGTCTATCCCTAAACTTAAATGTTCTCCCAGGTAGCAAGATGACATCGACGATTAAAAAATGATGACATTCTTAAGTCAATTTGGGGTCAGTACAGTAACGTCATTATTGTATGTCATACTTACGAACCATTGTAGTACTGTATTGTACAGCATAATTAAATATGTTTGTTACTCCACCACTAGATGGCGCTATACTGTTTAATGTACAAACTGTATTGCACTATGAAGATTGTGCGTCCGCCACTTATATAGTTCGAGGTTAGACCAAATAAATCGTCTTCGTTGATCGTTCTCTACGGGGTAGTTGTATAAATTAACCCCGAGAGGAAGATTCGAGACTGTTGAATAGCAGCGCAATGCGTTTATGACGCCTGACGGCTGAAGTGAATAATATAATAAAATTTGATTTGATGTTTTGAATGTTTTGCATGACGTCACACCAATGTCAGTCGCTGCCCTAATATTATGTAGTATTTACGGCCCAGCCCAGTAACGTCCCTTGAAATAAGTAAATGACGTCACTCCAACGTCAGTGGCTGTCCTAATATGTACGGCCCAGTAACGTCACTATGCATTCAGGATATGACGTCCCTGAAACGTCTGTAAACTGACGTCTTGAGGCTGTGACAAATTGACGTCATCTGAAGGGACCCGCGACGTCAAAACAAGACGTCTCTTACGTCGTGCAGGACCGTAAACTGACGACATAATGACGTAAAAATGCTACCTGGGTGACTGTTCAAATTCGAGACATCCGGTGGATTACAATTGGGAGCGGTCGACGAAGCTATTTCACAACATATCAACTAAAGCGGTACGTTACAAAAACTTAAGTTCATAACAACAGATGTCAACAATCTCACTGATGAGGTGGAAATATGGAGCAAGTTGGAGTTTGAAAATACAAGCAGATAAATCTTCATCAAAAGGATATGCCTATATATGAGTTCTTCTTGTAGGCTGATACATTTATACAGACTTCAAAATGTAGCTGTTCCTAACATAGGCCTCCTTTAAGGATCTCGAAACACCAATATTCTGCGGGCTGCGACGCGGAGATTTGCTGCATGCAGGTTGCTAAAAACTGATAACAATTCGTATCGGATAAAATCTGCAGTATTATTGGTGTCGGATGAGACGTGGACAACAACATCGTCAAGATTTACTCTACACTTCGAGATGCATCGTGCAGCGAGCTACACCACAATGCATCGCAGCATCGCAGCAGCATTGATTCGTGCAAGAACATCGCATGGCTTCGTATTAGAAGAAGAACTGAAGATAATTCCACTCTTAATACTGCCGGTTTTACGATCTAAATTCTAAACTAGTTTCAAAGTATTGAATTATTATCAGCATTTGTGACGTAATAGCTTGAGGCTATATTGGTAATTTAGTATTTGTAACCTCCTGGGAACGCACCACGACAAATCGGTTATTTGGTTATAACCTGGGAACGCAAGGATTTACAGAGTATTCATGCGACACTCTTCAGTAAACTGTGAGTATTAGAATAATACAACAGTTCCTGGGTCCTGATTTTTGATGTGGCAGCGATAAAGGTAACCAAAAGTACAACAATCTGTTAAAATGTCTCCCGAACTTAAATCCTTGCAAGTTGCAAGCCTATTATTGGTAGCTTGCAATTTACCGTCGCAGTGAAAAAACATAAATAGAAAGAGATATCCTCTAAAATGGCAGGATGCTACAACTAGAATGCGGCAGCTAGCAAAAAGCAGTCTTCGTGCAGTCTTCGTGTGTTTAGCAGAGACACGCATCGGAATCTCCGTGCAGCATATTCGTGTACCAGGAGACTTCAGTAGCAGTTCCTTACTCGTATCATGCCATTTTGAGGACTCAAATATTCGTACCATTCGCGTATTCAGTTTTAACTTTATAAGAACCAAACTTTTTTGCCGCTCGAAAATGCAACTTGCCGATATTTGGAAGAACGCGTCGATATATGGAGGAGCGAAGCGAGTGCTGATATATGGAAAAACGTGCTCACAAAATCCTGTTCATCAAAGCTGCGAGCGACGATGTTTCGAGTGGTCATAAAGTTCGGTTCCATCCAATTTCGGTTATTTGATTGAACAGCCTTAACTTCTAACAGATTGTTTGGCAGCATTGTAGTTATTTTAGATTTTAAGTATCGCACCCCGAATACTGCATAATCCTATTTTATTTAGGACAGCGTTTATCAAATCAAACAACCCTGGAATATTAGAAGTTTCGCCCGTTCATAAAGAGTTATTTGAATGAGAGGCTTGTTTTGAAATTTTACTTTTCAGTATTCGGGATGTCCTCAAAAATTTTGGGTCATGTCCTAAATTTTTAAAGGGTTCATTCAGATTAGATCTTTTATGTAACCTCAAGCATAGCGCAATAAGATATAATTTTTTCTTCGTCAAAGTCCCTTTATACACTTCCTATCGACTATGATTGTCAGGAAACGTCCAGACTTTAAAATTATTTTTTTTTCATGAATATTACAATCAAATCTTGTATTTCAGGAGGTGGATAACATAAGAGAAGAATTTAATGTCATTTTCGATGAAGAAGATAGTGAAAAACCAACCAAGAATTCCGTGCCTCTCGAGAAATATGAAGAGTTGAAGGTACGTCGTGCGTAAAAATAATCACCCATTTCCGTAAAGAATATTTTGTTACTTAATATTTTAATATTTATACATACAGTCTTGAGTTACAGTTATTATTATTATTATTTTGTGGTATTTCGTATTTTTATTTCTTGCCTAACTTTTTTACAGAAAGAAAATGAAAATTTGAGCTACGAATTGGAAGGTTACAAGAATGAAGCGTATCTCGCCAAGGACGAAGCAGAGAGAAAATTCGAGAAGTTCAAGGCGCATTTCATAGCTCAACAGGCGTTGCAGCAAAAATCGGTACAAAACTTACTACTATAGGTTCATTGATTTTTTGGTCCTTCGAGCCGGATTTAAGATAAACTTACTTTTATTTCACAGGTATTCCCACCACTGCCGCAGCCTAAAGTAGAGCCTCCTTTACCACCAACTAACTCGAAACCAATGCCACCACCGCCAACCCCAGATGATGACAAGGTCATGATTTCTGGACCTTCTGTTCCACCTACCGAAGCCAAACTCATATCAATACTGACTGCTTTCCTTATGGTGCATCCCTTAGGAGCATCTTTGGATTACTTGGTTTCGTATGTACGGTCCATGACTCCCAATGTCACTCAGGCGACAGTGCTGTCAACGTTGCAAAAGTATGCAGAAATCTTTAAATGTGAAACTACAGGTATTGGAGCATGCATTGAGCATAGGTGGTCCTATGTGACATTCGACATAATAAAAACTGAGAAGTAATTTTAATTAAGTATAATATAATTAATGGAGTACTTTTATTTGTATGTGTAATTATTCTGACAATGCATTACTGGAGTCCAATAAATATTTTGTAAGAAATAAGAATGAAGTGTGTTTTATTTAAATATCTGGGTTAGAGGTGTGATTTACGAGCTTACAAGAAGTAGGAAGTATCTAAATTCCTCTCTAGGAAAATACTTCTTGTCGCCACACCTATTAATTGCAACCTACTTTTTGGCACAAACTCAATGTTTGGATGCTTTGATTTGGATGTAGCTGTCTATGGCTTAAACAAATGGCCAATCTGCGCCCTAATTTTTTTCAAGGACTAGTCTACAATACAAGTACTTCATGCAGATTTTCTCACGAATGTTTGCACGATATAGAATTTAGAATCTATGGCACATTAGTCTTTGTCTGGTGGAAGGCTTCTTCCGTAGCTACCTAGGTAGGAGTAATAATGTTCTGTGACCTAGGGTAGTACCACCCTACTAGCATAGACGCACTGCCAAGCAATTCAGCCTTCAGTCGCGATGCTGTGTAGAAACCGTTAGGGGTTAGGTACTTATGTACTACGATAACATCTCCGCTGCATCATCACTTACCATCAGGTAAGATCGCAGTCAATTGTAGATAATGATTGTAGAGCTATAGAGGTTAAAACTTTCCATACACAACGTAATCTCTGTTAGCTGTGGAGTAGGCTATAGCCAATGATGAAGTACGCTACGCTAAGAGGACTAGAAATATGTGACGTATGGTATGTTGAAGCCAAAATTTCTCAAATACGGCGTTATTGCCCACAACAGTGCGGTACCACCATTGATTAAGGCCTTACATTGAAAAAAACGAATTTCAAATTTTATGAGTACTTCGGAAAAATAGGCGTGGCCTAAATATAGCACGCCACTTGGCAATATGCGGCGAATTTCGGTACTTTTACGTAGAACACTAGCACAACGGCAGAAAGTGGCAGTACTCGCTGACGTCATTCATACATTTTTAGGCTCCGCCCTGAAGCCGGAATTTTAATTTGTCAAAATTGTAAAATGGCGCTAATGTATGCGACCGACAGCGGTACCGAAATACAAAGAGTATATAATCACTACGTTCTACCGAAATATACGACGCGCGACGCCATATTTGAGAATTTTTTGGCTTCAACATATGTCACAATTTTCCCGTTCTCTCAGCGTAGCGTATTTCGTCATTAGGTACCACTGACAGCACACAATAATATTGTCGCTTACATTAGCGCAATTTTAGAGAAAGAATGGTTCAGGGCGGAGCCTAAAAAAACATGCGTGACGTCAGTAAGTGATCCTTTATATGTTTAATCAATGGTCATAGCCTTTGATTTGGTATCTAGTATATTTGTATATACCTAATTAAAAGCGATAGCACTGTGTTAAAAGATAAGATAGAATATCTTTAAATTGTAGGAACTGTAGTCATATATTATATCTATCAATTTAAAAAAAAATCTACTCGCACCTGCGTTGTTTTTTGTACATTGATTTCAGAACGCATAGCAGGACTTCAAACATGTCACCATCTTGTCACTTGTCAAATCAAAATTCAACCTTAGAGAATTTAAACATATATATAGAGAGGCCATAGTTTACTTATCACTATATGTGTCGGGGTGGCAAAAACCGCCATAAAGTGTAGCACTTTGACATGCGCATTGCTTCATGTCAAAGTACTAATGATGTGACTACTATTATACCGTTATCGATAAATTTCATACTATGCTTGTGATAGCTGAGTAGATAGGAAAAAGTCTCGGGGTTTTACAGAAACTTAAGCTTTTCTATAGCAAACTTCTCTATTGCTATTCTTATCTATTGCAAACTTTTATAATAGAGGAAAAGGCTTCAGGAATAGATATAGTTTGGTCTCGCGGGATTTGTTAAAGTATTGGCTGTTGATTTAAATCCGGTCGCCTTAGTTTGAAGTTACGATGAATTAAGAGAGATTCAGTAGAACGAGAAGACCCACGCATACTTATTTTTTCCCGGAAATGTGAATTTATTTTGTATGAATTAAATAAAATTTTCAGCACATCAGGTAAATATTATAATAATATGCTGTGGTAAATATTATAATAGTTGCTGACCACAACCCACAAAACCTAATAACTGACATAAATACATAGACAATACTAACACGCAATAGACAATAATATAGATTAAAGTTATAAAAAAGAAACAGAGTAGGCCAAAGACAAACAAGTACGAGTCGGACTCATGCATGAAGGGTTCCGTAAATTTTATATAATAATATAAATAAAGGAGTGAGGCATTTTCGTTGTTCCACGGATTCCGGTAAAACTAAAAGTCGTAGAGATGTTAAATTTAGTACTCAGGTTCATATTATTAGGTCATGAATATACAGAATATTTGTATATTCTGTACAAAGACGGGAATTTTCGAAATTCAAATTGTAAGGAGTGAAAATTTCTAAAGTTTTTTCATGAATGATGAATTTCTTTAAAATCGATGTCTGACAACTTTTAAGTAACAACTGTTAGTCAGTTTGGCGGGACTGTATTTTAAGAAAATAATTGTTCATATCTCGAAATGACTAAATTACAAAAACCATTGCAGCAAGCAAAGACATGTAATTTGTGGTCAAAATTTAAAAAATGGCTGCCACATTGAACTTTGAACATTTGAACTGGAAGTCTCAGCTACTACAGATCTACGCTATTTGCAGATTAGATGTTTGTTACAAATATTAGGATCCGGGAGCGACCGATGCGAGCTCGGGACTTGGAGAACCCCGACAAATTAGGTGACGAATAGGATCTTTATTGGTAGTTATTATCATGACCACCCAGAAATAGGAGTCCCGCAAAACTTCGTTGACCGAGCTTTGAAATGGGTGAGAGAAACTGAGGATTAAAGAGGAGTTGTAACCTCAAGATTAAAAAAAAGAATATTTCTCGATAACTAACGAAGAGCCTAATACATCACGTAGTGTATTAATCATAATACTACTATTATATGTAAATTATCTGACACTACTGTAAGTAACTAATTTGTTTTTTACTACAATATTATTTTAGATAGTATGTTATTTGAATTATACGTCAGATACAGTATATTTAATCTGTGATGTGTATGTGTGTCATGGTTACGTCAGATAATAATTATTGTCAGTTGGTGACATGTGGATAGCAAGATTTTTTTTATTTTTAACGTAGGTAGGTATTTATTCCACAAAAAAATAATTTTGCATCTCCGGAGAAAAATGTATACGACTCGTAATACTGTATGTTCTTAAGAAAATCGTTACTTCGCATCAAGGCGACCGATTTCAAAACCGTTAGCCATTAACGTGAAATCAACGGGTCTGCCTGCGAAATTCAAAATTTTCGTGGTTTTTTGCAATTTGTACGCTAATTAGACATGATAGGCTTATGGCAATCAATTTGCGAGAATGGCAGTATCATCTTTACATGATTATATCAAAATCATTGCATAAAAATGTGTATCCTAGGAAATTAGTCCGAGTATCGAGTTTTATGTGAGTAGCTCGCAAATCTCGGACTAATTTCTTTAACTCAACACTTTCGAGCAGAGATTTTTGTATAAACGCTTGAAGAAGATATTGAGATTATCGCAATTTGACGGCCATAAGCCTATTATGTCTTATTAGCTTAAAAATCGCGAAAAGCCACGAAAAATTTGAATTTCGCGGGCACACCCGTGGTGTGCTCCTTAATTTTTATCAGTAGGTTTTTAACGGTAGTTTATGTTCATTCATTTTTGCTCTCTCAAATCTTTAATGACTAACCACGAACTACTTACTACATCGATAATATTTCCATATCGATAGATAGTTAGAGCAGCCCTTCTGATCAGCTGTCTGGTGCCTATCTGTGATTGGCCGATGGCTGTGATTGGCTATTTCAATTCTACAGAAGATGGCGGATATACCCACCCAATAAGACTGACAATTTCCTGTCCTTATATTTACTTTGTCTTTGAATTCAACAAAACAAAACGTCAAAAATATAGACATAAAACACTTATATGTCAAATTATATACTCTTTGGTCAAAAAGTCAACAAAAAGTTACCGATGTATGGTGAGGAACGAACGTGTTTTCTGTTTTGTATTCAATAAGTTTTGAAAAACATTAATTAGAAATGTCGAAATGGTGGAATTGGATCCTAGTCATAGCTTTAGTGAGCTTATTGTTCGTGGCTATACCTCTCACATACCCGGGGCCTAAAACGAAAGAGGAATTACGACCTATGTTCGATAAATACATTGAGCAGTTCAATAAAACATATAAAAATGATCCTGTTGAATACGAAACGAGATTAGCACACTTTGTTGTAAGTATTTAAACCATAATATTATCAGTGTCAAAAACTTAATTAGGTTCTTACCTGATTGCCTTTGAAGGGTCATTACCTTCTTACTCCGATAACTTTATTATTATTATTACTTAAGGAGCACACCACGGGTGTGCCCGAGAAATTCAATTTTTTTGTGGTTTTTCTCGATTTTTAAGCTAATAAGACATAATAGGCTTATGGCAGTCAAATTGCGAGAATTCCAATACCATCGTGTGTTTATATAAAAATTTCTGCTTGAAAGTGTAGAGTTAAAGAAATTAGTCGGTGATTTGCGAGTTACTCACATTAAACTCGATACTCGGACTAATTTCCTTGGATACACATTTTTATGCAAAGATTTAGATATAATCATGTAAATTATTCTTAAATAGCTGTAATATTAATATTCTTTGCATTACTGAGCATTGGCTTAAATCGCATGAATATATGTTTAATTTTGGTAATCACCAAGTTGGTAGTTCGTTCAACAGGACTAATTCCATTCATGGTGGCTCGTTAATTTTGATAAATAAGAATTTAAAATTTAAAAATCGTAATGACATAGTGAGCCTTTCTGTAGAACGGACAATCGAGCTAGCCTGTGTTGAATTAAAGCAGTTCATTATTGTCTGTGTATATAGACCTCCCTTATCTAACTTTGAACTTTTTGAAAAACGGATTGATGAAGTTTTATTCAAAATATCAAAAGGTAATAAAAATCTAATTGTTTGCGGCGATTTCAATATTAATATTTTGGAAAGCTGCCCTGCAACCGTCAGGTTATTAAATTTATTTAAAACTTACAATTTAATTAATGTCTTTATGGAGCCAACTCGGATAACTTCCCACAGTGCCACATGTTTAGATAATATTTTTACAAATGTAAAACCAGTTAGCAGTGAAATAATAAACAAATTAGACTCTGATCATTGTGGCCAATTTATTAAATTAGAAGCAATTAAGAGAAATGTAGAAAAGCGAAAAATTACTTTTGTGCCAGTATCATCTGACCGTATAGAAAAAACAAGAGCAAGGCTAGTGCAGGGACTACCGTTCCTACCGGACACTATGAATGCAAACGAGATGTATAATGCATTTTTTGATAAATTTAGTTCCATCTTTAGTTCAGTATTTACAAGCAAAACGGTCTTGACTACTGACGCATTAGTTTTCAGTGAGTGGGCAACAAGCGAACTGCATTTAGATAGGCAAAAGCTATATGAACTATATGCCGAACATACATACAATACTAGTGATGAGTTCAGAGAGCGCGTTAAATTGATGTCAAAAAAGTTTAAAAATGATTGTATATCATCAAAGTCAAAGTATATACAAAATAAAATTAAAAATAGCGCCAATGTCACAAAAACGACCTGGAATATAATAAACCAGGAAACTGGAAGAGCTAAACAGCGTACTAGTACCATTAAACTTGACATTGGCAATAAATCTATCACGTCAGACCTTGAGGTTGCTACTGCTTTTGAAGGGTTCTTTACGGACATTCCAGTTTCCACAACAAAATCACTGAACTCTTCACCAGCTATCGCCCTCTCACTTTTAGAAGATAATGTGCCTGAATGTAATAGCATCTTTACCTTCAGCCATGTTACTAGCTCTGATGTTATTAAAGCATTTAAATTAATAAATATAAAAAAAACCAATGACTTATGGGGCATTTCTGTCAATGTTGTGAAATCTTTGCTTGATATTGTTGCACCAGATTTGGCAGTAATATTTAATAATTGTGTAGATTGTGGTGTTTTTCCTGACTTAATGAAACATAGTAAAATAATTCCACTGTTTAAATCAGGTAGTACCAATGACCCCACTAACTTTAGACCAATATCTGTACTGCCTACTTTCAGTAAAATTTTTGAAAAACTTATACTGATTCAATTGCTTACTTACTTTCAAAAAAATGAATTATTACATAATAAACAATTCGGATTTACGCGGGGTCGCTCGACTACCGATGCTGGTGTCGAGCTAATACAACATATATTTGAAGCCTGGGAGGAATCACGTGATGCGCTGGGCATTTTCTGTGACTTATCCAAGGCGTTTGATTGTGTTGAGCATGAAACATTGGTCAGGAAGTTACACCACTACGGAATTAAAGGTGCAGCTCTTGATTTGATGAGCTCCTATCTGAGCAGTCGCATTCAAAAAGTAGATGTCAATGGGAAACGATCTTCTGGGTCGACTGTGAAGATGGGAGTTCCTCAAGGGTCTATTTTGGGTCCATTCCTGTTCCTTATTTACATCAATGACCTTCCTTACCTTACTAAGGACAAGCATGAGATAGTACTGTTTGCTGATGATACATCACTTTTGTTTAAAATTAATCGACAGAAAAAAAAATTTGACGATGTAAACAGTTGTCTCAAAGAAGTAGTACATTGGTTTGAAGCTAATAATTTGCTTCTCAATAGCAAAAAAACAAAATGTATTAAATTCACCTTACCTAATGTTAGGCAAATTCAAACGAATGTAAAACTAGGTGTAGAGGAATTGGATCTTGTACAACTGTATTTCTAGGAATAACGTTAGATGCTAAACTGCAGTGGGACCCTCATATAAATAATTTATCGAACAGGCTTAGTTCTGCTGCGTACGCGGTAAAAAAAATTAGGCAGCTGACAGACGTCCAGACTGCTCGACTGGTATATTTTAGTTATTTTCACAGCATTATGTCCTATGGTCTTTTGCTATGGGGTAATGCTGCTAACATTGATACTATTTTCGTGCTGCAGAAGAAGGCTGTTCGTGCCATTTATAAAATGGGCCCAAGAGAGTCTTTAAGAGAAAAATTCAAAGAATTTAATATAATGACGGTACATGCACAGTATATATTCGATAACTTGATATATGTGCATAAAAATATTAATAACTTTGTTAAGAAAAGCGATCTCCATGCTATCAACCTTAGAAGTAAAAATAAGCTTATAGTTCATAAAACAAGACTAGAGAAAATAAATAAATCATTTAAAGGCAATGGGATACGCTTTTATAACAAACTCCCTAATGAAATATTAAACTTATCCCTCAATAAGTTCAAAGTCGCTGTAAAACGAAAGCTCATTAATAAAGCTTACTATAGTATTAAGGATTACTTACATGAATCAAATCCTTGGGGATGAATGAACTGCTGTAATTATACTAGCTCAATTAGTTTTAAAAGCTTTTGTGAAGTGGTGATAACAGAAAACAAAACCCGGCTGAGTTTGTTGTGGGCTTCTTCTCAGTGCAGGGCGCGTTGGAACCCTCGTAAACTTAGTTTTAAGTCGACTTGGAGTTATCGCCATACAAATGTGACAAATATCATAAGGACCATTTACAAGCGCCTATATTTTAGGCCTATGTGAAATAAAGATATTTCATTTCATTTCATTTCATTTCATTTCATTTCATTAAAGATGATACTGCCATTCTCGCAAATTGACTGCCATAAGCCTCTGATGTGTAATTAGCATACAAACTGCAAAATATACCATGAAAATGTTGAATTTTGCGGGCAGAGTAGTTGAAGTCGCCTTAATATGAATATTTTCCCAGGCTGAGTGAATCATACACTAATTTATTCCTTAATAAATTAGAAACATTATCTGAGAATAATTAATTTTATTTGTATTGAAATAGAGCATAAAATTAAATGTACTTCAAAATGCGACAAGGTTGAAAATTGTGAAATTAAATTTTAGTTTTGCTCAATAAAGTCGTCGCATAATATTTTTAGGATTTGAATCCATCGAGCATTTATGTTGTAGTACATTCAATTTTATTTGCTACGCAGATGATGATAGATAGCAAAAGTTATCTGAACTGACACTAAGTGAAAAATTGGGGTGATAGAAATTGGGTAATTGGTCAATACTTTTGTAGGGACTCTACAAAGAGGTCCACACAAAGGACAATGACCATGGATGTATGGATTCCCGTATCAAGCTAAATCAAACCCAAACTTTATTTTTTACAGACTACGGTCTCCACATTAACTCCTACAATTATTACTTTTTTAATTAATATCCGGATTCTAAAGTTACAGGCAAACAAACAAGTAGTACTTCTTAGTAAAATCAGCGTGACACAAAATGTGCATCGAAAAGATAGTAACTTTTTGTATGGAAAATTAAATTCCAGATAATATGAAAAACAAATTCTTAGTGCCAATAGTTTTAAAAAACCCTATTTAATTTTCCTAGACTATTTTGGTTTCGGTTCATGAGAAAACTTGGTACCACCTTTGGTCATTCTCTTTTGCTAGCTCAAATGCTACGTTGTTTTGGCATTTTGTTCAGCACAGACCTGAAGGAGCTCTTATCTTGTACAATTACACATCTGGAATTACAATAATAAGTAAAATCCATAGCTAGCACGGCTTTCTTTAAAAATTTTAAAGGGTCTGAAACCTTCATACACAGTTTTATTTGTATATTGAAATCAAATTTTGTATGCAGCTACTATGGCATTACCAAGATGCGACATCACGATGCCCTAATATGTAGCATGCACTGCAGTAACAGAAATGTAAAAATTAAAAGGCTTAGAATTTTTTGTTATATTCTAATTCCTTTTATTTTAGTTTCAAGAAAAATTTAAACATTATTTTGAATTCATTCAGCGACCCAATTCCAGAAAGTTCCTATTTTTTTTTATATCTATCAACTTAGGTCAGAGGATATAATGAGTTCAGATTATAATTCCAAAGAGGAGCAACTACCTAATTGACACAGTTTTCCTTTCTAACGTTGATATGCAATGAAAATCAAATAATAATCACAAAGCTTTATTCCTGGCAAATTTTGATGAAATTTTCTTGTTTAATAGGCTTCAGTATCCGAAATTGACAGACTGAACAGTCTGTCAATAGGTCCGGAGCAGCACAGAGCCAAATATGGCTTGACATGCCTGTCTGACATGTCAAAATCAGAATTCATAGACTTACACTTGTCAGACGAGAAACCTCATCATCATAGACGTTTGGGAAGAACCTGGAGTAAAGAAAGAGGAAAGACGATGGATGATGATGATGATAAACCAATAATTAATGATTTAACCAATGATATCAATAATAAGGGATCACACCATAACATCTACGTAATTATTAAAAGGAAGAAAAGGGCAGCTCTTCCTTTAAAGGTTGACTGGTGAGTACTCCTGTGCATTCATAATGCTCCTAGCGCTTAAATTTGTTTTATCATTTTTGGATAAAAGGCTTTGATTTTGATTCCCCCTAAGGGCCTTTTAGAATTTTATAATTTCTAAATTCGTGGCTAGTTTAACCACCTCTGTAAAGACGCATTACCAAGCATTGATTATGCGTTCCAACACGATGCTGCGTAGAAACCGTAATGGCTGGACTTTGGCCCGGCTTCCATCAAAGCGGAGCGGAGTGGAGCTGTGTATGAGTAACCAATCAGATTTCGTCTTTTCGACATCTCCTCTCCCCTGAGTATTGGAGGTGTCAAAATGACTATACCTGATTGGTTGCTCCGCTCTGCTTTGGTGGAAACCGGGCCTAACCCCTTTCAAGTTAGTATGATAACATCTTTGACTATATCATTACTGAGGTAAAGTCGCAGTTAAGTAGGTGCTAACTTGTTGTGTCAAGAAAAATCCAACATTTGATTATGCAGCCATTATGTGAATCTCTCCATTGGTCAGGTGCGAGTCGGGCTCGTGCACTGAGGGTTCCATACTGCTATAGAAAAAGAAGTAATACCATAAAAATCCCTTTTTTTACTGAAACGCAAACTTAACTATGTTTTTTGAGGTTAATTGTTAATCAGAAACAACGAAGGTACCACAACACCCAGACCCGAGACAATGTAGAAAACTTATTTGTCTACATTGCCCCGACCGAACCGGGAACCTCAGAGATGGCGGCCCCTTGAAAACAGGCACGCTAACCACTCAACCACGGAGGTCGTCAAAATAAATAAAGTCAATCTCAAATTCTCAACACAACCTATCTACGTACTTATAAGATTGTAACGATTTTCAAAAATTGCGCAATATTATTTATTAACCGAGTGCTTATATAAATTAATTACAAAAACTGGTTTTACTCCTTCAATTATATCAAGTATATTGACACAGACGCATCTGTTCTCCGTATACAATGTGAATGATCTTTTCTGTGGTTCTATAAAGAGTTATTTATCTCGTGTTTTAATAACAAACCGCGACCTATGTGATGAGATGCTATTAGGCCGTTTTCATTTACTTTAACAACTAAATATGCTAACCAATCAAGAGTTTTGACTTTTCATAATACATAGCCTCCGAATTAGGCCTATGTGAAAAATAAAGTTCACATAGGCCCAATTCGAAAAATAAAAAATTTATCACATAGACAACACTTATCTACATGTGAAAATAAAATTTTATTTTAGTAAATGTGACAAAAAGTGTTTAATTTTTTAGACTTTGATTCTTAAAAAACCAGTAAAGTTTTTCTTAAAAAAATTGCCTCGCAAAATTAATTATACGTATTACGTAATATATATGTATAGGTTGATACAAAAAATAAAGTTGTGTGCAGAACTGCATTACATAATCAAAATCTCTATTTTTAGGGTTCCAAATCAAAATGTTAAAAATTTAACCGCCGCAGCCGTTCAATTTAATTTTGTTTTTTTTTCCGAAAAAAAAAATCCGTGGCATACCTTATAATATGTTATACCTAGGTACACGTAGGGTTTCTCTATCGCTAAGCAACGGATAACTCAGAATATTCAAAGAACACTTGAGATTAGGTTTCGAACCCGAAACAACAAATATGAGGTGGCTGCCAAAAGTAACACTAATACTCGCATATAACACTCGTAAGAAGTAAAGCGATATTTAATCACACTCATAACAAAAACATAAAAATAAAACTTTGGCGCGTGCTTCCTATTAAGCAAAATGTCAATGCTAATCAATAACAAGCGGAAAATTAAAAAATTTTAAACACCCACGACTCTTATGGACTTGAAATTGAAAAAGGATTAAATAATATTTTTAAAACTCCCCGACTAAAGGAAAGTAAGGACTAAGAACCTATCAGTATAATTACAAATCCAAGAAAATCCGCCGGAGCTGCTATGTTCTGCCTATGCTGGTGTTGATGGTGCAAGATGTTGCTGTTTACCAGTGTGTGTGTTTACTTTATTCATTTGGTAACTAATTCAATTTCTCGATCTTCTTACCTATAGGAAGTAGGTACTAACTGCATTAATTGATATTGGAAACAGAAATGGCAATGGCAGCTCCGACGGATTTTCTTGGATTTGTAATTATACTGATAGGTTCTTAGTCCTTACTTTCCTTTAGTCGGGGAGTTTTAAAAATATTATTTAATCCTTTTTCAATTTCAAGTCCATAAGAGTCGTGGGTGTTTAAAATTTTTTAATTTTCCACTTGTTTTATACTTTTTCAATTATTATACGGTCTATTATATTATTAACCGACTTCAAAAAAAGAAAGAGGTTCTTACAAAATTAAAATTATTTTTTAAACTAGCCACTATCTCCTCTATGCAGCGTCGGAAGGCATCATTGACCCTTGTCATCAGATCAAATGTGTTAGAATAGTTAAACGAAACCAAATGGGTCTAAGCTCGAAATAATTTTAATAGTTACGATAGTTGAGTAACACTCAATCCCAAGTTGCATCATCAGATATAATTTCCTCAAATGTCATATCAAACAATCTCTAACACTAGGAGTTTACTAGAAACATTACCAGACACATTAGAAAATCTTGCTACCAAATGATAAAGAAACGTTTATTGTGGCGCCCCCTGCTGTGCAATCACCGTAACAACGTACCTACGAACCATTACCAATAATTCACTCATATTGTACAGAAAACTGTATTCAAATCGGTTCAGTCGATTTAGAAATGATTTGAAACATTTGTTTACAATATTAATGTTTATTATCGCGCCCCCTGATGAGTGATTTCCGTGACAACTATCTATTAATGTATCCAAATCGATTCAGTCGTTTTTATTCCAAAAGCTTAAATTGGGAACATTCGTTTGCATTCTAAATGTATTTATGGCGCCCCCTGGTGAGCGAAGTTCGTAACTACTATCTACGAACCATCGCCAATAAGTCACTAATATTTTATTAAAAACTGTATTGAAATCGGTTTAGCCGTTTTTTAAATAAATGGGAACATTCGTTTGCACTATAAATGTTTTTTATGGCGCCCCCTGGTGATCGATCTTCGTAACAACTATCTACGAACCATCGCCAATGAATACCAAACATTATACAGAAAACTGAATCTAAATCGGTTCAGCCGTTTTGGAAATAAATGGGAACATTGGATGTGCACAAACAAACAAACATTTTTTTATTGGATATTCGTTTTGTGTGAACAATTTAACACACAAACATACAAAAAATTTCATCAACAAACTAATGTACAAACGGTCTCTCACCCTAAACGCATATACCCGTACTCCGTTCCGTCGTGGGTAATAAATCAAACAATCCAATTTTCCATTTGAGCAACCCATTTAATGGGTATTTCAAATCAAAATGCGGTGAGCGGTTTTATGCACGTTTTATTTCCAACTTGCAACGTGAACCAGGAAGGAATAAAAGTAACCCACCGCATTATTTTTCATACTTTATGTATAGAAATAATGCTGTGGTCGGTATTATTAGGGTTCCGTACTAGAAAAACCAGCCAAGTGCGAGTCAGATTCGCGCACCGAGGGTTCAGTCACATTTTGAAATTTTAAAAATAAAAATGATTTTCAATTTTTATTATTTATTTTATGAGTGCAATGACGCGTGACGTCGCGCAGGGCATTATTACCTACAACTAATCCAATTTAATAGTTACTGAAAAAAGGGTCTTGGCAGACAGACAGACGGACAACAAAGTGATATTATAAGGGTTCCGATTTCTCTCTTTTGAGGTACGGAATCCTAAAAACGGGACCCTATTACTATTGCTAAGACTTCGCCGTCCGTCCGTCTGACACCAAGCTGTATCTCTAGAGCCGTGATAGTTTGCAGCCTTGCATAACAAATAATAACTATTGTCCATTAGTTATTAGTACGTAACGTTATTAGTATGTGACATTATTAGTACGTTACGTTATTAGTATGTGACGTTATTAGTACGTAACGTTATTAGTATGTGACGTTATTAGTATGTGACATTATTAGTACGTTACGTTATTAGTATGTGACGTTATTAGTACGTAACGTTATTAGTATGTGACGTTATTAGTATGTGACATTATTAGTACGTTACGTTATTAGTATGTGACGTTATTAGTATGTTACATTATTAGTATGTGACGTTATTAGTACGTTACGTTATTAGTACGTTACGTTATTAGTATGTTACGTTATTAGTATGTTACATTATTAGTATGTGACGTTATTAGTACGTTACGTTATTAGTATGTGACGTTATTAGTACGTTACGTTATTAGTACGTTACGCTATTAGTTATTACTATGTTACGTTTGTGTCTCAGGAGAGAAAAAGGCGTGATCGGTCCAGTACGGGACCAGGGGCTATGCGGGGCATGCTGGGCGTTCAGCACGGTGGGAGTCATTGAGGCAATGGCGGCCATCGGTTCTGGCACACTCAGCAGTCTTAGTGTTCAGGTATCTTTTTGTTTTATAACTTTCTGGCCCGGTAAACGTTGTTCTGTCATTAGGTTATTAAAAAAACAGACCTACCGAACATACACAGAAAATTTCATAACAATCGGTCGAGCCGTTTCGGTGGAGTTTGGTAATTGATAAAAAAAAATTAAAATACTAGCTGGCACGGCAAACGCAGGGGGGGCCTCCCCTTTATAATAATATATATTTTATTTTATTTTTTAGTATTTGTTGTTATAGCGGCAACAGAAATACATCATCTGTGAAAATTTTAACTGTCTAAGATGGTTCAAGAGCTACAGCATGGTGACAGACGGATGGAAGGCGGAGTCTTAGTATTAGTAATAGGGTCCCCTTACCCTTTGAGTATGAAATTCTAAAAATGTATGTATTTTGTGTATAAAAATGTATTCTGAGAATGACAGTTGTCTGTGAGGAAGTCACGTGCCTTATTTAACAATCCGTTATGATCACAGAGTACAACAGCTATTCTATAACGTTATCCCACGTTTATTTGTTAGGCGTTATATTATATAAGGTGTGGGATATGGTGTTATAGCTTGACCGCTATAAACTTGGCCCTCCATGGTCTGCGTGACGCGGGGCGGGTGTGCGATCGGCTATACACGATACGATGTAATGACTCGCATCTTGAGAATTCGCCTATGGTTTTTCTTGAGTATGTAACATTATCCACGTCGCAAAATTATTATCATCCGTGTGTAGCGTAATTCACGTCAGTCTCTGACAGCTGATTAGTTAAGCGCACTGATCCCTATTCTATGGATCCACAGTGAACCTAGCCTGAATTGTATAGAATGTTTAATCCATAGAATAGAGATCAGTGGTTGAGTAGCTCCCGCCCCGCGTCCCGCAGACCATGGGAGGGCCAAGTTTATAGCGGTCTAGTTATAACTCGCATAGTGTGCCCGCAGCTAACCTTTTAACTTGATCCTAGAAACACAGTAACATGATAAGAAGTCCCAATTATTTTATTTTATTTTCAATACGTAAAATATTTATTATTTATATATTATATTATATTTTCATTCATAAAACTGTAGCAAACATAAACTTCAGCAAACAAAATAAAATTTAGCAACCCTAACTGTGACAAAAACAAACCTCATACTTTTCATTAATCCCAGTTCATTGATATTGAACCGTCTGTTTTTAGGGATGTCACTTATTTATGGTACCTACATTTTTGAATTTCCTATATTTCCCTCAGGATATGAGCTACACTTCTTGTGATATTTTTTCATACATCTATACATCGTTCCCTACTTTAGGCTTTCGGCTAATTAGGGTAATTAATCTACACGTTGTATATGTAGGTATTATATAGTTGTATCGAATTATTCTTCGCATGCGCCGGTAAACAATAATTTCACAATGTCTGAGAATTTTCGGAGTGGACCATTTTCGCATAAGAAACCGGTTCCGTTTATTTATAAATAATCATTCTTGAATTCAAGTTTGCGCATAATATGTTTTTTTTTGTTTGCGGGACTTGTAAATTGTTGTATTGAGGTCGTAATGACGTTTTTAAATGCATCGAGACGACTTTTTTCAAAAATAATCGTCAATTGCAGAATTTTAATGCCTAAAACCTACTTAATTAGATGCCAATTTTCGGGGAATTGTAGAGCGAAAAAAACATGAATTGCTACGAAATTATGACGAAATAAATAACCTTCTATACTTATTTATCAAAAATTTACATAAGCGTAGGTAATTACCATTTACAAGTGATGATACTCCTATCTTAATGACTTTTACATTTGGTTAGTTAATTACAAGTTATTAATTGTGATTTCGGATATTTAAATCTGTGATTTTGAAAATTATAGAAGGTAGTAGAACTTTCTGTCAGTAATATCTGTAGAATGATGGATACATAATCAGCGACATAAAATGTTTCAATTTAATGAATATTTTGGGGTTGTTTTGATTTAGCAGAGTAGACTGAAGGTTCGTCCATCTAAGCAAATTCAGCTTAGATGGACGAATTTCACAAAATGGCATGGGCAAAGGGCGCAGAAGAAAAGGGCGAGCTTAAGATTCGGCCGATTTAAAACGAACTTTCCTATGGGACTGTGCAATGTAGATCTATATATTTGAGTAATCGAAGGGTAAAACCGAAAGGGACAGTTAAAAACTTTAATTTACAAATTAAGAATTATTTTGGGTTACACTACACAATGCGGCTACGGAACTTAGCTGCGATTATAATTTTTTAATTATGACTCTTCACATTCAGTCGTCTCAGATGGACGCTCTATAACTTCTGAGTAGAAATTCTAGGTTATGGTGATAAAGATGAAGACATTTCGGTTTTGCCAACGTCTTCTAAGAATACATAGAAGGTTTCGCGTTGTATTTAAATATAATTTTTTTTGTCAATTTCCAGGAGGCGATAGACTGCGCTGGTCTGGGCAACGTCGGTTGCGCTGGTGGCGACATCTGCCTGCTGTTGGATTGGCTGGTGATGACCGACACGGCCATCCAGCCGGACAAAGAGTACCCTCTCCGCCTGACCAACGGCGTGTGTCAGAAGAAGACCAACGCGACCGGCGTGCGAGTCAAGTCGTTCACTTGTGACGAGTAAGTGTTCATCGTCTGCTGCTGGATTGGCTGGTGATGACCGACACGGCCATCCAGCCGGACAAAGAGTACCCTCTCCGCCTGACCAACGGCGTGTGTCAGAAGAAGACCAACGCGACCGGCGTGCGAGTCAAGTCGTTCACTTGTGACGAGTAAGTGTTCATCGTCTGCTCCTGGATTGGCTGAGGATGACCGACACAGCCATCCAGCCGGACAAATAGTACCCTCTCCGCCTGACCAACGGCGTGTGTCAGAAGAAGACCAACGCGACCGGCGTGCGAGTCAAGTCGTTCACTTGTGACGAGTAAGTGTTCATCGTCTGCTGCTGGATTGGCTGAGGATGACCGACACAGCCATCCAGCCGGACAAATAGTACCCTCTCCGCCTGACCAACGGCGTGTGTCAGAAGAAGACCAACGCGACCGGCGTGCGAGTCAAGTCGTTCACTTGTGACGAGTAAGTGTTCATCGTCTGCTGCTGGATTGGCTGAGGATGACCGACACAGCCATCCAGCCGGACAAATAGTACCCTCTCCGCCTGACCAACGGCGTGTGTCAGAAGAAGACCAACGCGACCGGCGTGCGAGTCATGTTGTTCACTTGTGACGAGTAAGTGTTCATCGTCTGCTGCTGGATTGGCTGAGGATGACCGACACAGCCATCCAGCCGGACAAATAGTACCCTCTCCGCCTGACCAACGGCGTGTGTCAGAAGAAGACCAACGCGACCGGCGTGCGAGTCAAGTCGTTCACTTGTGACGAGTAAGTGTTCATCGTCTGCTGCTGGATTGGCTGAGGATGACCGACACAGCCATCCAGCCGGACAAATAGTACCCTCTCCGCCTGACGAACGGCGTGTGTCAGAAGAAGACCAACGCGACCGGCGTGCGAGTCAAGTCGTTCACCTGTGACGAGTAAGTGTTCATCGTCTGCTGCTGGATTGGCTGAGGATGACCGACACAGCCATCCAGCCGGACAAAGAGTACCCGCTCCGCCTGACCAACGGCGTGTGTCATAAGAAGACCAACGCGACTGGCGTGCGAGTCAAGTCGTTCACTTGTGACGAGTAAGTGTTCATCGTCTGCTGCTGGATTGGCTGGTGATGACCGACACAGCCATCCAGCCGGACAAAGAGTACCCTCTCCGCCTGACCAACGGCGTGTGTCAGAAGAAGACCAACGCGACCGGCGTGCGAGTCAAGTCTTTCACTTGTGACGAGTAAGTGTTCATCGTCTGCTGCTGGAATAGCTGGTGATGACCGACACGGCCATCCAGCCGGACAAAGAGTACCCTCTCCGCCTGACCAACGGCGTGTGTCAGAAGAAGACCAACGAGACCGGCGTGCGAGTCAAGTCGTTCACTTGTGACGAGTAAGTGTTCATCGTCTGCTGCTGGAATGGCTGGTGATTACCGACACGGCCATCCAGCCGGACAAAGAGTACCCTCTCCGCCTGACCAACGGCGTGTGTCAGAAGAAGACCAACGCGACCGGCGTGCGAGTCAAGTCGTTCACTTGTGACGAGTAAGTGTTCATCGTCTGCTGCTGGATTGGCTGGTGATGACCGACACGGCCATCCAGCCGGACAAAGAGTACCCTCTCCGCCTGACCAACGGCGTGTGTCAGAAGAAGACCAACGCGACCGGCGTGCGAGTCAAGTCGTTCACTTGTGACGAGTAAGTGTTCATCGTCTGCTCCTGGATTGGCTGAGGATGACCGACACAGCCATCCAGCCGGACAAATAGTACCCTCTCCGCCTGACCAACGGCGTGTGTCAGAAGAAGACCAACGCGACCGGCGTGCGAGTCAAGTCGTTCACTTGTGACGAGTAAGTGTTCATCGTCTGCTGCTGGATTGGCTGAGGATGACCGACACAGCCATCCAGCCGGACAAATAGTACCCTCTCCGCCTGACCAACGGCGTGTGTCAGAAGAAGACCAACGCGACCGGCGTGCGAGTCAAGTCGTTCACTTGTGACGAGTAAGTGTTCATCGTCTGCTGCTGGATTGGCTGGTGATGACCGACACGGCCATCCAGCCGGACAAAGAGTACCCTCTCCGCCTGACCAACGGCGTGTGTCAGAAGAAGACCAACGCGACCGGCGTGCGAGTCAAGTCGTTCACTTGTGACGAGTAAGTGTTCATCGTCTGCTCCTGGATTGGCTGAGGATGACCGACACAGCCATCCAGCCGGACAAATAGTACCCTCTCCGCCTGACCAACGGCGTGTGTCAGAAGAAGACCAACGCGACCGGCGTGCGAGTCAAGTCGTTCACTTGTGACGAGTAAGTGTTCATCGTCTGCTGCTGGATTGGCTGAGGATGACCGACACAGCCATCCAGCCGGACAAATAGTACCCTCTCCGCCTGACCAACGGCGTGTGTCAGAAGAAGACCAACGCGACCGGCGTGCGAGTCAAGTCGTTCACTTGTGACGAGTAAGTGTTCATCGTCTGCTGCTGGATTGGCTGGTGATGACCGACACGGCCATCCAGCCGGACAAAGAGTACCCTCTCCGCCTGACCAACGGCGTGTGTCAGAAGAAGACCAACGCGACCGGCGTGCGAGTCAAGTCGTTCACTTGTGACGAGTAAGTGTTCATCGTCTGCTCCTGGATTGGCTGAGGATGACCGACACAGCCATCCAGCCGGACAAATAGTACCCTCTCCGCCTGACCAACGGCGTGTGTCAGAAGAAGACCAACGCGACCGGCGTGCGAGTCAAGTCGTTCACTTGTGACGAGTAAGTGTTCATCGTCTGCTGCTGGATTGGCTGAGGATGACCGACACAGCCATCCAGCCGGACAAATAGTACCCTCTCCGCCTGACCAACGGCGTGTGTCAGAAGAAGACCAACGCGACCGGCGTGCGAGTCAAGTCGTTCACTTGTGACGAGTAAGTGTTCATCGTCTGCTGCTGGATTGGCTGAGGATGACCGACACAGCCATCCAGCCGGACAAATAGTACCCTCTCCGCCTGACCAACGGCGTGTGTCAGAAGAAGACCAACGCGACCGGCGTGCGAGTCATGTTGTTCACTTGTGACGAGTAAGTGTTCATCGTCTGCTGCTGGATTGGCTGAGGATGACCGACACAGCCATCCAGCCGGACAAATAGTACCCTCTCCGCCTGACCAACGGCGTGTGTCAGAAGAAGACCAACGCGACCGGCGTGCGAGTCAAGTCGTTCACTTGTGACGAGTAAGTGTTCATCGTCTGCTGCTGGATTGGCTGAGGATGACCGACACAGCCATCCAGCCGGACAAATAGTACCCTCTCCGCCTGACGAACGGCGTGTGTCAGAAGAAGACCAACGCGACCGGCGTGCGAGTCAAGTCGTTCACTTGTGACGAGTAAGTGTTCATCGTCTGCTGCTGGATTGGCTGAGGATTACCGACACAGCCATCCAGCCGGACAAAGAGTACCCGCTCCGCCTGACCAACGGCGTGTGTCATAAGAAGACCAACGCGACTGGCGTGCGAGTCAAGTCGTTCACTTGTGACGAGTAAGTGTTCATCGTCTGCTGCTGGATTGGCTGGTGATGACCGACACAGCCATCCAGCCGGACAAAGAGTACCCTCTCCGCCTGACCAACGGCGTGTGTCAGAAGAAGACCAACGCGACCGGCGTGCGAGTCAAGTCTTTCACTTGTGACGAGTAAGTGTTCATCGTCTGCTGCTGGAATAGCTGGTGATGACCGACACGGCCATCCAGCCGGACAAAGAGTACCCTCTCCGCCTGACCAACGGCGTGTGTCAGAAGAAGACCAACGAGACCGGCGTGCGAGTCAAGTCGTTCACTTGTGACGAGTAAGTGTTCATCGTCTGCTGCTGGAATGGCTGGTGATTACCGACACGGCCATCCAGCCGGACAAAGAGTACCCGCTCCGCCTGACCAACGGCGTGTGTCAGAAGAAGACCAACGCGACCGGCGTGCGAGTCAAGTCGTTCACTTGTGACGAGTAAGTGTTCATCGTCTGCTGCTGGATTGGCTGGTGATGACCGACACGGCCATCCAGCCGGACAAAGAGTACCCGCTCCGCCTGACCAACGGCGTGTGTCAGAAGAAGACTAATGCGACTGGCGTGCGAGTCAAGTCGTTCACTTGTGACGAGTAAGTGTTCATCGTCTGCTGCTGGATTGGCTGGTGATGACCGACACGGCCATCCAGCCGGACAAAGAGTACCCTCTCCGCCTGACCAACGGCGTGTGTCAGAAGAAGATCAACGCGACCGGCGTGCGAGTCAAGTCTTTCACTTGTGACGAGTAAGTGTTCATCGTCTGCTGCTGGAATGGCTGGTGATGACCGACACGGCCATCCAGCCGGACAAAGAGTACCCTCTCCGCCTGACCAACGGCGTGTGTCAGAAGAAGACCAACGCGACCGGCGTGCGAGTCAAGTGGTCACTTGTGACGAGTAAGTGTTAATCGTCTGCTGCTGGATTGGCTGGTGATGACCGACACAGCCATCCAGCCGGACAAAGAGTACCCTCTCCGCCTGACCAACGGAGTGTGTCAGAAGAAGACCAACGCGACCTGCGTGCGAGTCAAGTCGTTCACTTGTGACGAGTAAGTGTTCATCGTCTGCTGCTGGATTGGCTGAGGATGACCGACACAGCCATCCAGCCGGACAAAGAGTACCCTCTCCGCCTGACCAACGGCGTGTGTCAGAAGAAGACCAACGCGACCGGCGTGCGAGTTAAGTCGTTCACTTGTGACGAGTAAGTGTTCATCGTCTGCTGCTTTATTGGCTGGTGATGACCGACACGGCCATCCAGCCGGACAAAGAGTACCCTCTCCGCCTGACCAACGGCGTGTGTCAGAAGGAGACCAACGCGACCGGCGTGCGAGTTAAGTTGGCTGGTGATGACGATTGATTAAACATTTAATAGATCAGTATTAAGTGACGTCACGCTTGTATTTTCGGGCTCCGCCCTGAAGCCGGATTTTTAATCCGTCTAAACTGTAAAATAGCGCTGATGTAAGTGATCGACAGCGGTATGTGCTGTCAGCGGTACCGATATGTACGACGTGCGACGCCATATTTGAAAAAATTTTGGCTTCAACATAGTCACATCTTTCCCATCCTAAGAGCGTAGCGTATTTCGATGATGACATTGTTGATGACCGACACGGCCACCCGGCTGGACAAAGAGTACCCTCTTCTTCTGACGTGTGTCAGAAGAAGACCAACGTAGAAAGAAAGAAGGTTATTGATATCGGCCGTCCATATCACAACTATATCGTCGGCTTACTGCTAGAACTCATTAAGCGACCAATTCAGAAGTTTGAGTAAACAATTAATTAGTTTTCAAATATTCATTGCCTTATATCATCTAAATTATGACTGTATTAAAGAAAAAATAGACACATTTAGTTGATATAATTCTATATTATTAAAATCAACTCAGTATTTGAAACAACAACCTGAAGAATTTTTTCTAAATCCAAAAAACTAAGTTTAAGTATGAATTTTTGTTATTGTGAGTTTTTGTTGAATAAATGAGTTTTTGTTAAAAATTATTTAAATTATTTGTATTATATGAAACCTATTATTGTAAATTCATGATTTTTATGAAAGAAAAACTTAACAAATAGCAATTATCAACTTTATGGTTAAGTCATAACGTCTAAAGTTGAATAGCTGGAAAGAAGTGAGTTTTTGCGTTATATAGATATCGTCAAGGGGAGTAATAGTAACTATTTAAATGTAATTGATGATTTCTTGCAGTTGATGAGTTCTAGCTGTAAGGCGACGATATTTAAGTAGCTTAGGTCTGGTCTGGTGGGAGGCTTTTGGCTTTGGCTTTGCATCATCACTTACCATCAAGTGAGATCGCAGTCAAGTACTAACTTGTATAGCGTAAAAAAAAGCTCTTGGTGCAAACTTACACGTTTCCAGTGCAATGGGACATGCATGAGTCAAGTTGACTGACCAGTAATACATTTGATACCTTTATATGTAAAAGGATATCCAATCATGCAGTTACGCAATTGTTTTGTAACTCGAGCCTGAAGAATTGAGTTTATCGTAAAATTATCGTACAGTAAATGTGAATTGTAATTTTATTTTTAATTGAATTGAAAGAATTAGGGTCACTTGGCTGGATATTTTTGGTCGTGTTCATCCATCGATATTGTTTCCTTTGATTCGATATTGAGTTCTGTACCGAAAGGGTATAAAATGGGAGCCTATTACAGAGACATTCCGTCTGTCCGTCTGTCACCAGGCTGTTTCTCTTGAACCGTGAGAGTTAGACACTTATTTTCACAGATGATGATGTGTGTTGATTTCTTCTATGTTTGCCATTTTGTCTATGAATTCATTAGACAGATCGTGAGAGGTTTTTTGAACTTTTGTGAATAAATAAAGTTTTAATGCACATTTTAAGGTGTTTCAGCCCTACCAGCCCGCGAAATTCAAATTTTATTTAGTTTTCGCAAATATAAGACTAAAGATTGTGGTTTATGGCAATGAATTTTGCGGGCATAATATTTATGCATCTACATGTTTTAAATAAAAACTTTGCTCACCTCATATTTGGTTCCCGAAAGGTAATTTTTTGTAGTTTCTCAGATTTCGAGCTATCGGGAACCAGTACGAAGTAAATGAGTATTGTTGAGCAGAGTTTTTATTGAAAACATGTAGATGCATAAATGTTGTGCCCGCAAAACTCATTGCCATAAGCCTACGATGTATAATTAGAAGAGATGTGATTAATTATTAATTAGCTCACTATTATCGAAAAACTAAATAAACTTTGAATGGATGGTACCCCCCCTCCCAAATCCAATAAGAAGGGATTTTTATGAAGACTGCTATGTTACTTTTTTTATTTTTCACAGCTTTGTGGGGTCAGAGGACAAGATCATATCGACGCTGGCGACGCACGGGCCGGTGACGGTTGCTGTCAACGCGCTGACCTGGCAGAACTACCTGGGCGGCGTCATACAGTACCACTGCGAGTGAGGACTTTTTACTATTTTACTAATCGTTACGCATATACTATGGCTACCGACCAACGTCAATCAATCAATCATTCAATCAATCTTTCTTATTTATCAATCTTTCTTATTCAAGTCTTTATTGCGAATTTGGGTTACTTACAAAAGGTCTTATTCAATAATGTTAGTATTTCCAAATTCAGCCTAATGGCATGCAAAATAATCTAGAGTCACATTTCAATCACACAATTTACAAAATTTAATCAATTAAGTACAATCAACCTGTTACAATCTGTTACAATTTGATTAATATTACATTATCTAAAATATTCCTCTATACTGTAGAAGGTTTTTGCAAGAAGATATTCGTACAGTTTCTTTTTTAAGTATTTTATTTTATACGTCCCAATGTCCATCGGTAGCCATACTGCTGGACGACCGCTTTTCGCATTACTGATAGGGTCTGCTGAAAAGTCAGTAATGTGAAAAATAAAGATTTTAAGTTTTGTCAATGTTTTGTATATCTACATCCAAACTAATATATAAAATTCTCGTATCACATAAGTGTTTGTTACCGAACTCATCCGAAACGGCCCGACCGATTTTAACAAAATTTTCTGTGTACGTTCAAAGAATGGGTTCTTTGAACGTACCCTGTGTACGTTATGCCCCTAAAAGGCAAAACAACGCTTGCCCGGTCAGCTAGTATACTTATTATAAAATAAACTTTCTTGGGGTTAAACAATTGGGTATTTGACTCCAATTTTTTATTACTTTATTATAAAGTAGAATTAAAATAATGACGTGCACTGAAAGAACTAATTAAATCGATCAAATAACAAAAAAGTTATAAGCATTTAAAGATTTGTGATTAGACAGAGATAGCAACATGAAATTGTGACGTCACACCTTACCAATGCCATAGTAGCTTCGTGCGGCTTCATACAAATTTTCGTTTTGCGAGAAAGGGATAGAAGATCCCCCCACTCCAAAGTTTAAACGCCTGTAACTTTGTAAATCTTCGTTGGATTTTAATATTTCTTTCACTGCACGTTATTATTTTTATCCTAGTTTATAATAAAGTAATATTTTTTATCAAATTCAAAAGTAGTGTAAGACTCAATTGTTTCGGTTACAATCAGTTTCAATAAACGTTCTTGAAACTCAAATTTATAATTACATATTATCCTATCCTATCCTAAGTATGGATGGATGAATCTTTGTTAATCTTTCACGCCGCAACTGCTGAACCGATTTGGCTGAAATTTGGAACATAGATAGCTTATAACATATTTGATATGATAGATAAGCGGAAAACCGAAATTCATGCGAGTGGAGCCGCGGGCAACAGTCAGTTATTCATATTTCTGATTTTTTTTTGTAACCTTGTATATGTATTTAGTAAGTACATGTCCTCTCTATGTCTGTGTGTTTTATGTTTTAATTCATTGTACAAAATAAATAAATAAAAAAGTTTATGTCTCTCACAGCGGCAGTCCCAAAGAGCTGAACCACGCGGTACAACTGGTCGGCTACGACTTGACAGCAGAAGTGCCGTACTACATCGCCAAGAACTCGTGGGGAAAGAGCTTCGGGGTCAACGGGTACATACAGCTGGCCATTGGCTCCAACATTTGCGGGCTGGCCAACGAAGTCGCGTCTGTGGATGTGAAGCCTTAACTTGGTTCGGCCAAACTAGCCCGCGAAATTCAAATTTTACTTAGTTTTTCGCAAATATTTGACTAAGCAAACATAACATTTATACACCTACTTTTTTTTTCATGAAAACATTGCTCAAAAATACCCATTCGCCTCAATTTGGTTCCGGAATGATTTTCTGCATCTGCAGTTTCCAAGAATTGAGGTTATTGGAAACCAATATGAAGTGAATGTTTTTATTAAAAGCATGTACATTCATAAAATGTTATGGGCGCAAAACTCATTGCCATAAGCCTACGAATCTTACATGTATAAACAATTAGCCAACTATTTGCGAAAAACTAAATAAACTTTGAATATTCGCGCCTGGATGTTAATCCACCTTAAGTGTTTTTTTACCCTTCAGGTATCGTGAGCGTGAATACTAGGCAAAACTAGTTTGTCCTGAAATCGGGTTTGACCGATGATCCATCAACCATCGCGTCTTCCGCCGTATTCATTAAATTATCAAGAAATATGTATAATAATAATCTCTTATTCCTTTTTTATTGTACTCGTTTTAACATTTAGAGTTGCCCGCATGTCGATGCCCGAAAGTGGGTTTTTATATGGCACATAGTAGCTGGTGATTGTATTATTAATTAATCTATGCCACTAGACTAACAATAATAATAGTCGCCAAGTCATTATTTATTGATCCTCGCCTAATATTTCAACTGTCTTGTGTAGTTTATTTGTAACCTTAACGTAGTTACCAATTTCTTGTTTTTATAATACCCTTATTTTTGCAGCTCATTTTATATAACAGTCGCGAAAATATTTAATCACTGGCAAGCATTGATATTTATATGCCAATGCTGGCAAGTTATTTTTTTTAGCTGCAAACACCTAGGCGCTTTTTTAGTTATAAGTCATCTGCAAATATACCTAAACACGAAAATTTGAGGGTTGACCAACAAAATTTCCAGTCGATATTCATTAAACTCGAATCTTCGTAATGTTTTTTGTATGCGGGATGTTTATGGAAATTGCTTTGACATTAACGGTTACATAGTGGGCCTATTGGCTCCAATGATTGGGTTTGGGCATTGGCGAAAGAACTGTCGATAGTAATAGGGTAGGTACTGCAATATGTCGATAAATAAGGTTAGTAGATTTTTATAAGATATTTTTTTAGTTCTAACATTTGCAATAATCGTTAAAAGTTGGATTTAAAAAAAATGCTCTCTACAATATTTTGATGTTATGGTAGCCGTAAGTTGGTATTATTCAGTAGATTACTAAGACACTATTTGAATTCAAAAAATCTTTTTGAAAGCTTTGAATTTCAAGAAAATAATCAATCCTATATTTCAAATACTCAAATATACTCGAAAGGTACTCATTAAAAGTCATCTCACAAATACAGGGTTATATATAAAAAATAACAAATCGCTCTCGGCTTGTAGTTGTTTACATTAACAACGTTTGTATTAATTAACATTAACAACTATTTTTCAATATTCAGTATTAATTTATTTCATACAAAAAAATGTTATTTTTGTAAAGTGACATTACACTGTTGCGGTTTCGCGCCACGAGTTCGCGCGCCGCCGCGCCATTGCCACTTGCCGATGTTACATTATAGAGTAGGATCAAGTAGAGTACCTCTGTAGAATATTGAAAGTTTTTTTAATATTTCTCAAAATATCAAGTAAAAAAAAGGCGTAGAACAAAACTTGTTCGTTTTAATGTAAACAAATACAGGCCAAGAGCATTTGGGTATTTCTATATTACCTTGTATATTATGTTGGGAGCGTTCCAAATCTACTAATATTTTTGAAACAACAAAAAAGGAGGCACAATGTGACTCGTGACGTCACCAGCATCTTAGTTCAGAACTGGGAGTAGCTAGATATTATTAAAGCTATTCAGGGTTATTTTAAAAATACCAAATCGCTCTCGGCCTGTAGTTATTTACATTAACACTAACAACTTTTGTTCTAAGACTTTTTTTAACCGACTTCAAAAAAAAAGGAGGAGATTCTCAATTCGTCGGAATCTTTTTTTTTAACTAGATATTTTGAGAAATATCAAATTTTCAACATTTTACACAGATACTCTACCCGTAACTACTCTTTACATTGTACATGTATACCTACGTGCTACATCAGCCACGCGGCCGGCGCGCGGCGCGCGAATCTCGACCCTATCGTACGGTCACTGACCCGACTACGTGACGTTGTTCATAATGATAATACATACCTACTATATGGTTGTACACAGTGTAATTCCACTTAACAGAAATAACATGAGTTATTATTTTTTTGTATGAAATAAATTAATACTGTATTTTGAAAAGTCGTAGAAGAAAAGTTGTTAGTGGCAATGTAAACAATTGCAGGAAGAGAGCGATTTGGTATTTTTAAAATAACCCTGTATAATGGTGGTGTTTTTAGTTCTGTCTTGTTGAGCGACCATTTTGATGTTTTTTTTATAGAAAGGTTTTGTTAGTGCTCTTATGTATAATGTAAAATCGACGTCAAAAAATCCATACACAATAAGCAAACCAGCCTCAGATTTAGAACTTTCAGTAACTTAACATTTTTGGGTGTTAACTTTTTTAACAATTTCAAGCAAAGGGTTTTTATACAAACGCGTGGATAAGGTTACAGTGGATATTGGTAGCCTTTCCCGCAATTTTAGTGTAATAGCTTACAATGTTATTAAAGAAAGAAAGAAAGAAGGAAAGGAAACAAGTTTATTTAGGACCAAAAAGATAAAAAGGAATACAAAAAAAGATTACAAAAAAAAATATGCTAAAAAACAAAAACAAAACTAAATAAAAAATAAAAATCCGGTTGTGGTCCCAAAATGGCATCCACTCAGTGTTCACCTCGCATATGGCCTGTCGAAAGGCCAGCATGCAAGGTGCTGATCTTCCGTGGAGCCTATTATTAGCTAACAAACTGCGAAAAACCAGATAAAATTTGAATTTCGCGGGAAGACCTTAAGTTATGTATGGAGTTTTTACGTTACCAGAATTACAAATCAAAAAGACAACATTCCTACTGCATTTAAAGTGATGTAAAGTAATTCCGTCCTTAAAAATATAATTACTTCCTAAGGCTCTGTTGCTCGACTTGATTTTTACCGAACTGTTATAGTTAAATATTGATTAACCTGATTCTTATGTACTTAGACATAAGGGTCAGAACGCCATATTTAACGATAACGTTTCGATTAAAATCAAGTCAAGCAACCGAGCCTTAAAATCATAAATTAAAAAATATGCAGTGTCACATTATTTGGATTCGCAAGGAGCAGTCTATTTTTGCAATACTAAATTATATTGTTTTAAAAATAATTAATTAATATGTTAACTGTTGTTAAGTATACCTGTAGTACCTACTAGACTAAGAAAATTTAATCGTTGTACTGATAAAGTGCCTCGAATATATTATTTAAAAGCAATAAAATTATTATTATAATGGTTATAAAATAACATAAAAATATGTAAATGTAAGTTGAAAAAGTTTTGAAGCTAAACAGTTGATTATACTTTTTTGTAATTGTTGGAAGCAGCGTTTTAGTGTATAGTTATAGGTTTTTTGTCAAACTCCAGACGAATCGAATGAAACATAAGCAATTTTGAAAGTGGGGCGCGTCCTCGTGGATTATATATTAAAATGTGTATACTATTAAGATTTTTAATATTTTTACTATCTGTTTTTATTAAGTGTTGTCACAATTAGTATGTTAGAGATAAACAATTTTTTTTCTAACATATCCTTAATGCATAGTTCTATTGGAATATATACATAATCCACAGACCAAGGAAATAAGTTTTGTGACCTAATCACAAAAAACTGTTTTTTTTACTCAAGAGTGAATGCATAATAAAGTGCCATTATATATTTTGTGCCTTATGTAGGTATACCTACTATTTAGATATTTATAAATTTTTGAAGCCTTTAAGAGGGTGGTTCTTCCATACAATATCTAGAAGTGGGGTTTCTTTGCAAAATATTTAACTAATAAGTAATTTATGTATTAATTATGATGTATAATAATTGTCTTCAAGCTCGTATTGGAATATTTGGAAAAAGTTGAGATTTACACATAGTTTTTTTTTAATCTTTCTTGAAGAACCAACTCTATGCGGAGTCTCACTATCCGCCAAAATATTAGCGTTCGCTGAGTTTTGTAACATTCGCGAGCTGCCGCCTGTCGCAGAGCGAGTGAAGAACCGGCATTACATAATTTTGAGGGACCAATAATTGAAACTATTGGAAAGATGTATAAATTTTTACGAAAATAAAGTTGTTTGTAAGGATCTCGTTGTTTTGAATGAACTTTCCCTACATTTGTGGGCGCCCATCTTCCATAAAATCTTTACAGCAGTTCATCAATTTTCATACCCTAAGTGACAAAGTGAAAGTATGTGGCAAGACGTTGTTTGCCGGTAGTAAAATTAGTAAATTTAAAAATTTACTAATTTTACTACCGTAAAAAAATTAGTAGTAAATTTTTGATTTTTCAGTGTTTTGCCAGTTGAAAAATAATAATCCTTCACAATACACGTGTAGTAGTAGGTACCACTAGAACACAGCCCCAAAAAGAGCAGTTTTGGAGTAAGTAGGTAGGTACTTGTATGATGATTGTTGGTACTTGGTTTGTTTATCATACAGTAAACTTTTACTGTGGTGTGTTTCGATAAGATAGGTGGTGGGTAATAATTTAATTAATCAAACAAGTGGTCAGCGTTACCGCACTTGTGAAACAGATAATAAATTATTTCTGATAAAATAATTAGAGCTTTCCGTCAAAAAAAATATTCCTCCTTTTTTGAAGAAGGTTTATTACAAAAATTTAAAAATTACTAAAAAATACATGCCCCCAAAGTTTCTTTTTGCGTGTTGGTTTTTTTTCACGAATAAGAGATTGTTTCTGGAAGAATTTTGAAAACTTGGTATCACCGTTACCACTTTAATGATTTTGATGGGACTTAAGAGGGTTACCGCAAATTCGCGCGCATCGCGTTTCGGCCCATACTATTAAGGTATTCTGTAGCGCTGACGCAATTTTGCGCCGATTTATAGTATTATTAAATATTTTATAGTAAAATAAATACAGAACTTATTAAAAAAGTAAATGTACAGTGACATTGAATATTAATTAAATTAAATGATTAGACCTAAGAAGTAACAAAAAGTCTCGGATTACATCCTGAAATAACCCGTTTAATATCTCGAAAAAATACTACAAATGTCACTTTTGGTTAAACTGTTTTTGAATGAAAATTTAAGTAAATCGTATTTTTTTTTCTAGACACTTTCTCATAAATGTTATGAATTTTCTAAATATGACTATTTTATAAGTTTGGGATATGAAACTTGGCTAATATCTTGAGTCTGCGTAGAGCGTCGACCGCTATTTTAGCAAACAGCCTGTACCAGAACTGTTCTAATGAGAAAATTATACACATATTTTCAAATATTTTCTAGACAAAAACTAGATTATGAAATTCCAAATAATGTGATGTCAATCATCAAATCAGTAACTGAACACATTACTGATTTATGTGCCGTCGGAAATCGTAAATTTTGACTAAACCACAATTCTAACGCGTGAACAGCCTTAACAGTCACCATGGATACCTTATTGGGAACTGACTAAAACTGTAAACATAAGTATTCTTAAGTATTATCTATTACAGGCATCAGTGATCAGGTAATTTCAATATGGCCTGTGTTGTAGTTTTAATTTGACTCTGGCCGCTAACAGGTCCTTAATCTTCAAGATTGGCCCTGTAGGAAATTAAGTTTGACACCCCTAATCTGTGCCCCGAATCTATAACCTCTTGGTAACTACGTAAAGTACTTGAGAATGATATTAGATGATATTAAGTATGGTAACTAACCACGGTCGCAGCCTCCCACGAAAGCAGACTTTAGCCAGCTTAGAAATCATAAAATTCTAAAGTGTCGTGTCGGGAATCGAAATATCGAATTTCCGACTTTTAGGGCCACTGAGCGAGGGAGGTCGTCACTTGTCAATCATTACTCTTTATGTACCTATTATCTATCTACTACATATTGAAAGTGATCACAATTAGTTGTGAACAGTTGTGAATGCCAATTGTTCAAGTACCTACTCTGAGTTTTGCACCTAACAATATAATGTACAATACTACGTAGGTACTCTGTGGTTGTTAACAAGCGTTTCATCAAAACTTGAGATAACAAATTAATATCAGTCTGCTTCGAGGCAAAGATCGCACAGGCCGGCTTGATTGTGATTTGTGAGTAAATTACGTATTATGTACGTACATTATTTACATTATTGTTAGTTGAAATAATGAACCCGAATATCTTTTATACTTAGTCAGTTTATAAGTATGTTGATAGTTAGATATTTACTTAATATATTATTATCGGATTGTAGGTTGATTGTACCTACCTACCTATTATAATATTATGGAGATACTTATTAAAGTCAGTACCAGCCACCAGCTATACCTATTTAGATTTCAGTAGTCGGCATTTTAGGTACCTTTGTAGAGTGAACGACTTAAAATCTGTGGAACGACTACATTTTTAGGGTTCCGTACCTCAAAGAAAAAAAACGGAACCCTTATACCTAAGATCACTTTGTTGTCCGTCTGTCTGTCTGACTGTGTGTCCCTTTATTTCAGTAACTATTAAAGATATCAATATGAAATTTGGAATACGTGTAGATAATGATAGCCCGCCGTCAGTGCAGTCATAAAAAAATTAAAATCTTTTTTATTTCTATTTAAAAAGGGGGGTAAACTGGGTCGTCGAAATTTCAAAATGAGACAACAATATTGAGTGGGGTATCAAATGAAAGGGCGTTGTGTATTCTAAAACCGATTTTTATTTATTTTTACGTATGATAGTTTTTGATTTATTGAGCAAACTGTCGAAAAAAATACCATTCCCCCCCTTATATCCGAAGTTTACCAATCAAAAATTCTGAAATAATTAATAGGAGTCAATGTATATTTTACGGGAAAAATATTATGAATTCTGTATCTATTATACTTTTTTGGTATTAGCAATTAACCTCATAAAACAAAGTTAAGTTTGCGGTTTGGTAAAAAAGTGATTCTTAGATCCGGTTTCCACCAAAGCAAAGCAGAGCGGAGCGGAGCTGAGTTTGAGTAAATTATCAGATTTCGTCATTTTGACATCTCCGAGGAGAGATTATTAAAAAGAAGTTTCTTTTCGGACTCGGAGCTAACTCGACACAGCGCCATCTGTCGAGCGGTGGATGAACTTCGTATTAACCGAGTGTTCCACGAAACTCATGCATTCTTTCTATTAATATTAGGTGCGTATCTAAAGAGCCATGGTGGAGTTACGTGAGCATCTATTCGGCTTTTACAAGGGGGAGCCTGTGAGGCTGTTCGTATGGACCACAGACAGCGGGCTCAGTGTCTCCGTCATATCCTACGGCGCTATCGTGAAGTCGATTAAGGTGAGAATATATTATGACCCTTCGCCCTTAGCCATACGACTTATCGATTATTGAATGACAGTTTGTCTTCGATTTTTTAAATCAGATACATACAGATACTTTTTTTTTCGTTCCATACATGGGTCTTATGGCTAAGGCCGTTAACTTCAAATTAACGGAATTCGTCTATAGGTTCATTTTGTTGCTTGTTTTTATTCTATTTTGGCGTAAGGAACACGTAGATATATCAAGTTAAAATTAATGTTATTTTAATGTAATGTGCCAATGGTACAAAACCCCTATACTGGAGATATTAAAAAATTAAAGTCTCCTTCATGCCACTTAATTATGGTCTAGGATCCCGCTATACAACGACCTTCACCGAGCTGCTTATCTATTGGATGAAAACTATTTTATATCCAATTAAATATGTCAATAAAAATATCGCAAGTGGGTTGCCTAAAAAATTTCAGTCCAGAATATGATTACTTAATTAAGAATTAAAAAAAATCCATTGTAACATGAACTCCTATTTGTTAGAGTTCCGTTGACATCTTAGTTCAAATTAGATTGGATGAGAGATTCAGGTCGCAAATTGCAATTGTGCATAATTGTGCATAAAACCTACGATTTTATTATCCGTTAACTTTCTTTTGCCAAAATATAGAACAGAAATACTTTCCTCAGCCAGGAAAGTATTTCTGGCAAAAAGCACTATTTATAACATCTAATCTAATTTGAACTACGATGTCAACTAAACTGTAACAAATAGGAGTCCATGTAACAATGTTTTTTTTTTAATTCTTAATTAATCATACTCTGGACTGAAATTTCTTAGGCAACCCACTTGCGATATATTTATTGACATATTTAATTGGATATTAAATAGTTTTTATCCAATAAGCAGCTCGGTGAAGGTCGTTGTATAGCGGGAACCTAGGCTATTAAGAGTCACCGCATTCCTCAAATAGTTGACACTATTTGACCTAACATTCAAACAAATGCGCGGATAAGTTTTTTTGTACACTATACAAGTGACTGCGATCTCACCTGACGGTGTGATGATGGAGCCGAAGATGTTAACGTACTAACTTGGAAGGGATCACCCCCAACGGTTTCTACAGAGCATCGCACCGAAACGCTAAATAGCTTGGCACTTGGCAGTACGTCTTTGCTGGTAGGGTGGTAACTAGCCACGGCCGAAGTTTTCAGACCAGATTTGTTATATTAGATAGTATTTAATATCTTAATTTAGGTGCCAGACAAAAATGGTAGCCTCAGCGACGTAGTACTAGGCTTCGACGACTTCGATAGCTACGTGAACCGGAACGAACCACACCTGGGATCAACCGTGGGCAGGTGCGCCAACAGGATAGGCGGCGCCAGCTTCCAGATCGACGGCGTGACTTACCAGCTGGCAAAGAACATCGGGCAGGACCACCTGCATGGCGGGATCGTGGGCTTTGATAAGGTACGTATTAAACTCCACGCCATTTCCAACTAAGTAACGCGACGCCACACTAAACCATGCTATGCCAAACTAAATCATGCCACGCCACACTAAATCATGCCACGCCACACTAAACCAACTCACGCCACACTAAACCATGCATCGCCACACTACACCAAGCACGTTACATTAAGCCACGCCACCCTAAGCCAAGCAACAGTATATTGAAAGTCACACGAAGCAACATCAAATGCTACACAAAGTCACCTCATAATCTTCGATGGTCTACATTAGCTGCTACGTTAAGCATAGCAACCCACACCTGGGATCAAACGTGGGCAGGTGCGCGAACAGGATAGGCAGTGCCAGCTTCCAGATCGACGGCGTCACTTACCAGCTGGCAAAGAACATCGGCCAGGACCACTTGCATGGTGGGATCGTGGGCTTTGATAAAGTACTTGTTAAAATTCCACGCCATTTCCGACCATGTAACGCGACGCCATACTAAACCATGCCACGCTACACTTAATCATGCCACGCCACATTAAACCAACTCACGCCACACTAAACCATGCATCGCTACACTAAACCAACTCACGCTATACTAAACCATGTAAACCATGCATCGCTACACTAACCCTGGCCCCGCTACAATTAGCCACGTAACGTTAAGCCATGCAACGGTATATTGTAAGTCACACAAAGCAACATCAAAATACGGTGTACCACTCTAATGTATGTAATGCTACACCAGTCACCTCATAATCTAAAGTGGATCTATATAGGAAGGCAGGTGCACCAATAAGATAGGTGGCGTCAGCTACCGAAGCCTTAGCTAGCTAAGAAGCAACCGAATCATGCGATGCCACACGTAACCCATACATAGTGAAACCTACAACACTACAACATAAACGCCTACCAATCCGTATCCAACCAAGTCACGCGGCACGCCACATTCTACCAAATCACATTAGGCCAGACTACACCTATAAGTAAATAAACGTAAAGCTACGATCACGGAATATCCAACTAAAATACGTCAGTTCGAACTGAGCCTTGCTTTATTAAATCATGCCACGTCAAATAATTCCTCACTTGACCAGTGTGAACCCACCATTGTTTAACATTTTTTTTTGAAAAAATCATGAATTTTCCTATGAATTTGTTTCAGGTTAATTGGAATTCCACTATTGACGGTAACAAGGTCATCCTAAGCTACTTATCCAAGGACGCTGAGGAAGGCTACCCTGGAGATTTGATAACCAGTGTCATCTACGAGGTCAGAGACGATGACACGCTGTACGTGGAGTTCATCGCGACGACGACGAAGAAGACGGTCGTGAACCTCACCAACCACTCATACTTCAACTTGGCCGGGCACGACGCAGGCGCGATGGGGCTTTACGATCATGTCATCACCATCAACGCTGATAAGTGAGTGTACTTCAATAATAACGGTAGTAGTTACTTAGTACTCATTATGTTCTATGGAACGTGACGTCATCGTTTCATCCCGTTTTGTTCTATGGAGCAAGGCACCATCTGTCACATGTAGATGGGGCTTTAAGATCATGTTATCACATCAATTCTGATAAGATAGTTTACTTTAATAATAGGGGTAGTTCCCACTTTGGAACATGACGTCCTCGTTTCACGATAGGTACATATAATTTCGGTTTATGGAACAAAACAGGATAAATAAACTCATTGCGTTCAATGACGTTTTGTTCCATTTCAGCAGAAGGTCTCGGTATTGGATTGTTATTTACCTGTAGAACATGTAGGTATGTGGATTCATTTACATGCCTATTAGTATTAGTACCTAACTGTTCTATATCATACCTGCAATGTCATGACGCATTGTACAACGCTTGTTATGCTGAGACAGCTTAACAAAGTTTCATTATGGTCTGGTATTTACTGGCATACAATGGTTTGCAAACCTACTCAGCAGAAAATCTGACACTACTGGCGGACTCTGCAACAAACATTTGCCACTTGGTAAAACCTCTATAAGTCATCAAGTAAGATGATGATGATTATAATGTTATAGGATAACGGAAACTACCTCTGCGTCGATCCCCACCGGCCGCTTCATTAAAGTCGGAGGAACTGTATACGACTTGCGCGTACCGGCACGACTTGGCGACGCAATGAGAAGGCAGGGCGCCGCTGAGTTGGCGCTGTATGATGACAACTTCTGTGTTACGTCATATGACAAGCAAGTAAGTTAGATCAAGGTTAGATCCTCTATTGATGGTTACATCAGTCATACTCATCATTTACAAGTCTGCTGTCAAAAAAGTTTATCACATCAACGTTACCTTAGACTGTGCCTTAGACCGATACCTATTACCTACTTTGCCAACTGTTCTATAAAATAGAAACTAGAAAAATAGGCCATAACTTCTTGAACAGAACTAAATTTTTCCTACATATTGCATCATTTAATATTTTTGGAAAAATTACCTACTTGAGTATCAATCGGATACTTACTTTAAAATTTTTCTACACACTTTGCATGCTATACAGGAAAAATTTTTTTTTAGTGCCCAAATTTTACTATGTTATAGATTATTGAAATTTAATAAACACGTATTTTTTATTTTTTAGTTTAACTTAAAAATACCAAAGTTATCGTTTATCATAGATATTTACTTTTCCTTAGATATTTATGGTCACCCTACTAAAGCCTCAGCTGTTTAGGCAATACAATACCTAACAGCGCGCATGGCAGCGGTCGCTGACCTAATTTTTAGGGTTCCGTGAAGGGTGCCAATGGGACCCTTTTACTAAGCCTTTAGCAATTGATATTTAGGTACTTAGCTGAAAACGCACATAACTACAAAACGTTAAGGTCAGGATCCGATTTAACCACTAGTATCCTAGTAGTTAAGACGTCGGATAGCATTACTAGCACCACTTCAAAATATCAATTAACTATTCAGTATTTTCATAGTAGGTATTTTACAATTATTATGTTTAGGCGCTCCTCCCTCGCGACATTCAACAATCGATGGCTGATTATTTTGTAGGAAAAAATGAAACGTACAGATTGTAATACTAAACTTACATAGGTACATGCACATTGCATACTGCATAACTCACAAGTGCTACAAAAGACTGACGTGGGCTAAGAGCCTTAATCAAAAATTACTTACGTTATTTCATCGCTTAGATCCCGCTAGATCCGAATTCCTTGGGCTCGCACACGTGGTACACTCTCCCTCTCATACAATTCTTGAGCTGCTCGAAGGCTTTCATTACTGAGTAAATACACTCTCACTCTCATTTCATAAAATTCGCGATTTAGATTCGCGGGCATTGTGAACGAAAAAAAGTAGTTGTTGCGGACGATGTTTCGCAAATGACAAACTCAAAAAGACTGGAAATTCCAGTCTTTTTGAGTTCAAATAGCCATTCCAGTCTGGAATGGCTATTTGCTTATTGCTAACCTGGTGCGGGCGAACGCGGGTGGCATGCAAGTACGCGGGGCGTCCCCGCGCGCGACGGCGGTTTCGAATTCGGCAATAACCGCGGCGGCGCGGCGTGTCGCGTGTCTATGTCGGCTAAGAACAAAGGCAGAAACAGGCGGCGCGAGCGCGGCGAGTCTATGTCGGCAAAATACAAAGGTGACGCGTAGGTGCCTAGCGATGATGTCGTCTGGCGCGCGATTTTTTAGTAATAGATTAGGTATTGGTGTATTTGATTTACTTTTTTTAAGGACAAATTTATGGTAGAAAAAAAAAATTAAATAAAAAAAAACTACTTATGAAATTGTGTTCTATTAACGATTCAGAACTACTAGAAAAAATTTGGGCACTAAAAAAAAAATTACCCTGTATTATATAAAAATTTAATGTGGTCAATTTTTTAAGACACTTTAAATTTTAAGACTGTACTGATTGTGAATAAAAGTAAACCACATTTGTTCAATTTCCAGGCATTAAACTTCGTCTCAAGAGTAACCCATCCACCTTCTGGCAGATACCTCGAATTGTACAGCGACCAGCCCGGAGTTCAGTTATACACAAGCAATTTTCTCCCCTCCCCAGACGAGCCGGCGTTAATAGGAAAATCAGGGGTGGGCTACAGACGCCATGCAGGTGCCTTCTGCCTCGAAACTCAGAACTACCCAGATGCCGTCCATCACCCAGGGTTCCCTAGCGCGATCCTTAAACCTGGAGACGTTTATAGGCATCGAGTGAACTATCGCTTCGGTGTCACCAATGACATAGGCCCCGAAGTTGTTGTTTCCTAACAAAACCACTTTTACAGACAGACTTCATTAGGCCAAATCTGTGAACCAAATTGATTGGAATATATATTTTGTTCGTTATCTATTTAAAGTCTATGTAAAAAAATCGAATTTATTTCACCGCAGTATACTGCCTCACCTAAGAGAATAATATAATAATAATAATATTTAATATTTTTTTTATTTTCGATTTCGAATTTATTGTACAAAGGATAAGTAAACGTTGTTTAGCCTAGAAATACAGCCAGTATTCTTCTCACGCAGACTTTACATTGTATGATAATAGTACAAGTTTCATGTACTTAGATGCTGTTGATATTCTTAAAGAATACCGCTTTCAGAATGCATAATATTTTGAAGTTTAGTTCAGAGATTTTGTACACATATCTGGAGTAAAACAGATTTAGCAATGATAATAGTTTTGACATTGGGCCCAAGTCCCGAGCTACTATGTGTAATGTGACATATTGCTGTATGTATGGTATAGAATAGAACGAAAATATGAGAATTTACGCTTAAGTGATAACGTGACGCATCAATTAGCGTTAATTCTCATACATAAAAACGCAACGTCATATACCCGTAGCATGGATACTCTTCTTCATGGATACATTTTTGTTCTCATGGAACATGACGTCATAGGGGCAGAATTATTTGTTTGATGACGTCTCGTTCCATGGAATAAACAGAGAGTCATCTTTCCTCAAATTCACCGAAAACAAGTTCAAGATTTATTATGTACCTAATGTAGTAAACGTATTTTCTAATCATTCATGTACAGAATTTTATATAATTACTTCTGAAAATGAAATACGAATATTTATCAGTACTCATCGTTTTATTTGTCAACACACAATTTTATTACATAGGTACAATATAAAAAATAGAGTGAAAAAAATCAAGAGTTCACGTTTTTAAGCACATTTGCTAGGAATTTATTCAAGCTTGATGGTAAGTGACTGGGACGACTATAACTCCTATTGGTAATTAGATGCTAACTTGGCACACAACATCGTAAATCACTTGGCACAGACAGTACGTAGCAGCCACTAGCCTTTGAAACATAATGGGTATAGTAAAAAGCATGCCCTAACCCAGTGTTCCGCAAACTTTTTGTGTTCAAGGCACATATAGGGATTTTTTTTATGAGGTACACCATAAATAAAAAATCTGTTTTTAAGTAATATTAATGAATATTTATTACTACTCATATCAGAAAAGCTAAACCTTAAATTACAGAAAAATATTTAATGTAAACTATGAGCCTGTTTATTTGAGCATAAACGGTCTAAAGAACATTGGCAGAAATGTACACAAATAAAGTTGGTTGATATTAAAATAAAAATATAGGGTAATTTAATAATTCATTGACGTTAAGACAATTCAGTCGAGTGAAAACCTAGATTATCCATTCATATTCCTTCTCATATCAATCACTTATGCTCCCGTTCATTCCTTGACAATGTGAACACAACAACATTTCGTCGATTCGCAAACTACTCTTCGTGAAAACGTCATCGGAGTCGCTAGCGTGTCGCTTGGCGCCGCGAAATTGATTAAAACCGCCCGCAAATGCCTGTGAATTAGGCTTATTAATAATATATTGACTTTCCCGCACCGCATGCGAGTGTAAAAACGTTACAGAAATATAAAATAAACTGTTCAGTGTTTGATTTGTGAGGAGATTCCGTGTAGGAGTGGATTCCGGCCGGCCACGTGCGTTCCAGACGAAAGGACAGCCAAGGTCAGTGTTCACATAATCCATCGTTCGATCCCTTACTCCCGCCAATACGATCTCCCCTTGTCTCATTTATCTATCTTCGCATCTTCCTAACCTATACAGTCCACTTTCAGTTTTCGCTCCATAATTTTTTGGTCGATTCGATGCCGGATCGGTAACCGATAATATCGCTTCATCCGCTTAAAAATATATACTACCTCCGCTTGTGACGTTTTATGCTCGCAATTCTATAAACGCTGTTTAAAATTATAACTTTTATATCCCTAAATTGATAATCTTTGTCGCATAACGCTCAATTATTATAATAAAACGCTTATTTATTTACAATTCGTAACCGAAATACACTAGGACCGTACGAAAATATTAAGTATTTTATAATTTTTATATGTAGGTACCTACCTACCTCCCGCTCGCTGCTTAATATTTTCCGCATATTTGAACCGCTCCCTAGTTGTAATACGGTTATGAATTTGTAGAATCATACGTATCAATATTAATATATCGAAATATTTAATATTTATGTATCTTATAAAATTAATTTAAGTACATAATATTTCATATTATTCGCATACCATTACGCATTTCTTACGCAGTTACATACTTAGTTCTTATAACTACCGATTAGGTCAAAGAATAAGAATTAAGAACGCCTACTGATTATCGAATTCATTCCTTCGATCAATTATTATTTACTCCCGCTAACCTGCTCAAAAGTATTACTTATTTAAATAGTAAATAGGTAGTGGGTAGGCAGTGCCGAAATCCGCGCGACGAATTCCGTCATCGGGACTCGTCGAACGAACCTACTCATTCTTTCTCCCGAAACATTTCGATTGCGTCGATCATTCATTCGCCGCGTATAATACCTATATCGCTCAGCCGCTCGGCGCATACCGTTGCGCTCGCGCCTCGTGCTCGCCGACTGATTCGAGATCGCCACGCGTTGAGAGTTGCATCGGCTGGCGCGTCTACTTACCTACGTACTATTTGTGTATTATTTAGGTATAGCGGCCTTTCGCTGCACGGCGCTGCACTGCGCGCGCTTTTTAATTTACCTTCCCATTATTAAGAGGGTTGTGTATTTAGTTGAATACTATTTTGAATGATTTAGTTAGGTATTATATTTAAATTGAATAATTGTAAGTGGTTAATTAAAAAGAACTTTATACTTAATTAATATTCAAAATGAGTAGAAGTGACGCTTCGCCTAAATCTTATAATAAAGATGAATGCCAGCTGTTATTATTGGAGTCTAAACGAGATGTTATGTTTTCTCGAATGCAGGTTCTTTATGATACTGCCCTCCAAGTGCAATCGGACAGTAGCAAACTATCATCACTACTAGTACAAGCTTCCAATATCGAAACATTGCGTAAGGAGTTTGAAGCCAATTTAGATTTATATAACGTTGCACAAATTAAAGTCAACCCTAAAGCGGCAATTAATTACCAAGCTTGGACTTCATTTGAAGAAATGTTTTGTTTTGTTAAGCAAGTATTGGATGACGGTAAAAATGCTAGTTCCGAAACGTCTGGATGCCATCCCATATCTAGTTTCCCTAAATTTAAATCGCGTTTGCCATCAATTGAGCTTATAGATTTTTCTGGCGATTATAAATCTTTTCCGCTTTTTTACCAACAATTTAGAAATTTAATTCATGAAAATCCAAACCTTTCTGATAGTGAAAAGGTATTTTATCTTGTTGGCAAATTAAAGGGTAAGGCTGCCTCGGTTTGTGCTGGGTTGCCAGCCACTGCTGAAAATTACCACATTATTTGGAATGCGTTAATTGAACGATATGATGACCCTCGTTCTCTAGCTAGTTCCTATCTCAATCAATTATTAAATTTTAAATCTCTAAACACTAATAATGCCGCAGGTCTTGAATTATTTTTAAATAATTTTAATTCTGCTGTGGATGCCTTAAAACAATTAAAATTAAATGACTTAACTGATTTTATATTACTACATCTCGCATTACAAAAATTAGATAGTGATACTGTAAAACTTTTTGAGATCACTAATCGAAAAAAGAAAATCCCTTCTTACGAGCACTTAATTGAATTTGTTAAAGAACAGAGTAAAGTGTTATCAAGAGGGAACGATTTTATATCTTCAGGTTCTCATACCTCTAACAAAGCTAATGCTAAAAGTTCTCCTGTGACTAAATTAACTAAAAGCTTTGTTAACACGCACACTGTTGAAAATAAATCTTCTGTTGATAAATGCGTATTATGCAAAAATGAAAAACATAATCATATGTATAAATGCCCTACTTTTATGAAATTAACGCCTAAAGAAAGATTTGAAACTGTAAAAAGGTACTCCTACTGTACGAACTGTCTAAGTACTCTCCACCGGAGTGGTAAATGCTTATCTTCTAAATTCTGTGTCCACTGTAATCGCAGACATGCGAGTTTATTATGTTTCGCTAACGCTAGTAAATCTAACTGTTGTGTAGTGGTAAATAATCCAACTACACAAAACGCTCCGCACTATTCTCCTTCACTACCCGCTAATTCTGATGAATATAAAACTAAAACGCTCGCTCCTATGATCGAAAATGATCCATATTCGCACGTTTGTTCTCAGACGACTAAATCGGTTGAACAGAACGCTAAACTTGAATCTAATGTTGGTTCTTCAACAAATAGACCCAAGTCAGTATGTACTGTCTCTCGTGATTTTCACGATCGCAATATTACCTCATTATTGGGTACCGCTAAAATAAAAATTGTAGATAAATACAACCGCTCTCACTTTGTACGCTGTTTGGTGGATCCTGGATCCCAAAGTGACTATATTACTGCATCTTGTTGCAAGAGATTATCTTTACCTATTTATAACCAACATCGCACCCCCAAAGTTCAGGGAATCGGCGGAGCTTCTCACAAAATACTTGGAGTTTCGGATTTAAAATTCAAGTCGCGTTTTGATGATCAAAAAGAATATTCTGTACGCCCTCTGGTTGTAGAAGGAATTACTTCTCAGTTGCCTGATACCAGAGTCGATATTTCTGCGTTAAACAATTTAATTAAAAATATTCCATTAGCCGATGACACTTTCTCTGAACCTGGAACTATAGATATGCTAATAGGTGTGAAGTTATATTGTGACATCTTACTTTTTAATAAAATCACAGGTACCGATAATCTCCCCACCGCTATAGAAACTACTCTCGGATATGTTCTTTTAGGAAACGTGCCTGTAGTTTCGCCTTCGCAAACATATTCTTTTTGCGCTTTCAATAAAAAACCTCTTCACGATCCTTTGGAAAAATCCTGGAAGACGGAAGAGGTACCGCAACAGAAATATTTGAGTCCTGAAGAGCAAGAAAGTGAAGACATTTATGTCAACACTACCACTCGCAACTGTGATGGCAATTTCTCTGTAGAACTTCCCTTAAAGGAAAATCCAGATGAATTTAGGGAAAAATTTGAACTGTCTCCCGATTTTCGCTCAAAATATAACGATGTAATTCAATATTATTTATATGGAAATATAATCTCAAAAGTTTCACCTGATGAAAGTATTTCACCTGGATTTTACTTGCCTCACAGACCACTCGTACGTAATGACAAAATTAAAAAGCTTCAAGATGCTTCTATGAAGACGGACTCAAAATAATATTTTATTGAATTATTTTCCTCATACTAATTGACAATCAGATATCTTTAATATTTTGACAAATGCTAGACTCTTTGAAATAACTTTCTTCGCTAATGTAAAACAAATGTATTTATGAATTGAAGTTCATCCTTCTCATTGCAAATTTCAGAAAATCTTATATAGATTTTATTATAATGACCCTTTAGATATTTATCAATTTAACCGCGTCACTTTTAAAATGCGCTGCTCTCCTTTTTTAGGAATTCGTAGTCTATGTGGCTAGACGTATTAGCTAAAAGAGAAAGAGAAGAAAGGCCTTTAACGGCTGATATAATTGAAAGAGACGTACACATAGATGATTTAGCTTCCTCAGCCTCTACAATTACAGAAGCTGTTGAAACAGCTAAGCAGCTTATTCAGATGCTTAAATCTGGAGGGTTCGACTTAATTAAGTGGAATAATAATTCTCCTGAATTATTAGAACGTATTCCACAAATACGCAGTTTATTCGTAAAATATATCCACGAGACTAATGGTAATGAAAAACGCATTGTTTTATCAATTTGCTCAAATTCTAGAATCTTTACAACTTCTAATTAAATCTCGCTAGCTAGATTTGCACTAAGCGCTCTAGTCTTACTCACTAAATTAGTTCGCTTACGTGATCTTATTGAGAACTTTTATATTTTCATTATTATTTACTGCCGCACTATATTGGTGGAAAGCCTCTCCACGCATTTTTCAGGCTTTCGTAGCCAATTTCAAACGCTTTTATATACCGATGATCTTTCTCATTTACTTGGTATAGTAAATCCTGCAGATTGTATATCTCGTGGATTTCTGCCATCGCAATTATTAAATAACGCTTTTATTAATGCGCCTCCTTGGGCATCTTCGCTTATTTATCAAAGGCCTATAGAAAAATTCTCGCTTATATCTAATTGCGCTCTTATAAAAATTAAAACTTGTACTCTTGTATCTTTTGAAAATGTAAGACAAGATAAATCTTGCTCACGCGCTTTTCTAAAATTAAATCGTTTTAGAAATAATAAAATTATTGTTCATGTTGATAGTCTTTAACTGACTCATCTTTAGACTATCTACCTACATAAACGCCCTATCCTTTTACTTAGGAAAGGTCGTAACCGTATTATCGATTCAATAATTAATTACTGTCGCCAATTCAAACGCTCCGCCTTTGCTATATGACTATTCGGCGTAATAACTCGCGTACTTCGCGTTATACTCGTATATGCTATTGCTAGAGTTGCGGAAGTAAAGACCAAAGGTGATTTATTCATTGGACCTATGATAGAGTTAAGTCCATTGCCTACTCTATAATTTAATCTTTAAATAATTCGCTTTGTAGTAACATAAGTTTTAGTTTAGTAATAGTTTTATTTACTAACTTTACATTATTCCTTAAATCGCTAATCGCTTGCACTTATAGTAAGTATATAAGTATATCGCTTATAATATTTATATATTTTTTCTCATTTATTGTTGCGAGCTCTAATTCGCTCACAGGCGGGGGAGATGGTTGATATTAAAATAAAAATATAGGGTAATTTAATAATTCATTGACGTTAAGACAATTCAGTCGAGTGAAAACCTAGATTATCCATTCATATTCCTTCTCATATCAATCACTTATGCTCCCGTTCATTCCTTGACAATGTGAACACAACAACATTTCGTCGATTCGCAAACTACTCTTCGTGAAAACGTCATCGGAGTCGCTAGCGTGTCGCTTGGCGCCGCGAAATTGATTAAAACCGCCCGCAAATGCCTGTGAATTAGGCTTATTAATAATATATTGACTTTCCCGCACCGCATGCGAGTGTAAAAACGTTACAGAAATATAAAATAAACTGTTCAGTGTTTGATTTGTGAGGAGATTCCGTGTAGGAGTGGATTCCGGCCGGCCACGTGCGTTCCAGACGAAAGGACAGCCAAGGTCAGTGTTCACATAATCCATCGTTCGATCCCTTACTCCCGCCAATACGATCTCCCCTTGTCTCATTTATCTATCTTCGCATCTTCCTAACCTATACAGTCCACTTTCAGTTTTCGCTCCAAAAGTTTAGTGTCTAGATGTCACATTTATTACAAGACGATCCTAGTAAATAACTGAATTTTTTCAAGGTTCTGATTTTTCTGAGGCACACCGACAGATGACCACGGTACACCAGTGTGACGCGGCACACACTTTGCGGAACACTGCCCTAACCTACACATGAGGAAAATCTTAAATCTTAAATGATTAACAGCTATTTCGAGTACATACGAAACTTTACATGTTATCTATCCACGTAATTAGGTATTAAAATACGTAAGTAGTTTTATACTGACACTCGTGTTACATTAACTCTTTTTATAACAGTTCTTACTATTGGCCACATACAATAACTTACATACAATGCGCATTGTTATATTGTTTCATTCAATGTCAGATCGGAAAACTTATCCAAACCATTTTGATGAGCGTCCCCGTTTTTCTCGGCGTGTCCATTTTCCTTGATGTGGTCTCCCCATGTGAGGTTGAGGTCCTTTTTGATACCGTCATCGAGTGGCGGGATCAGGGAGCGCGGTAAGAGGAACGTCGACAAGTTGAAGAGGTCCAGAAACACTTTGTACCGATCACTGTAAAATATGAAGGAATTCAAAAATAACGAAAACAATGTCGCAAGTTGCGTAGAGATGCGAGTCATGGCACGAAACGTGACGTCACTCACAGTGCTGTGATGGTGTTTGCAAACCCCTTAATAAATTAACTTTGCTCTCTGTGAGACATAAAGGAATATGTATTATCTAAAGGAATTAAATTAAAAAACAACGTAACTAGTGTCGCATAGAAATGCGAGTCTTTGCATGGAACGTGACGTCACTCACGTTGTCGTAAAAATTTGATCGTTTGCAAACCCATAAAGACATAGGTACTTTGTAGCGGCCTCTGTGAAACATAAAGAAATTTAAAATCAACGAAGTTAGTTTCACAAGTCGTAGAGTCATGGCATGAAACGTGACGTCACTCACGTTGTTGTTAAAAATTTAATCGTTTGTTACCCCTCAAGATTTTAACGTACCTGAGAGTGGAACGAAGATACTGGTAACCGGAAGAGCCACCGGTGCCGAGTTGCTGTGATCCGATCATGCGCTGCACCATTATTACGTGGTTATCTGCAAATTACGTAATAAAATAGTCATTTCCATTCTCACTCATTAGTCATGCTACACATTCAGCTATAAGGTAGCTATACAGATTGTATACTATAAAAATCCGCGCCCGCAGAATAATCGGAAAGGAATCGCTAACGCGGGCAAAATTGCTCAGCTTACAACACCGTCGCAATGTTGCCTGTTTAGCGGTTTTTTACAGGATATACTTTGGTGAGTGTGCTCAGGAACTACATAACCTTGTTCCTCCTTCACCTTTCTACTATAGGACTGCAAGACGCCGAGAGGGGTGGCCTTATGTGGTTGACATCCAACAAACTCGCACGAAACGTTTTTCTTCCACGTTTCTGATACGAACCGCTAAGGAATGGAACGCCCTTCCAGCCTCCGTGTTTCCAGCCAAGTATAATCTGGGTGCCTTCAAGAGAAGAGTGAATAGGCATTTTCTAGGCAAGCGCGCTCCAACCTAGACTTCATCACTGCTTTCCATCAGGCATGATTGTCGTCAAACGCAAGCCTATTTACAATAAAAAAAATAAAAAAATTCTGTACCTACAATGGGGTCTTACACTACTTTAAATTTGATAAAAAATATTACTTTATTATGAACTAGGATAAAAATAATAACGTGCAGTGAAAGAAATATTAAAATCCAACGAAGATTTACAAAGTTACAGGCGTTTAAACTTTGGAGTGGGGGGATCTTCTATCCCTTTCTCGCAAAACGAAAATTTGTATGAAGCCGCACGAAGCTACTATGGCATTGGTACGGTGTGACGTCACAATGTCATGTTGCTATCTCTGTCTAATCACAAATCTTTAAATGCTTATAACTTTTTTGTTATTTGATCGATTTAATTAGTTCTTTCAGTGCACGTCATTATTTTAATTCTACTTTATAATAAAGTAATAAAAAAATTGGAGTCAAATACCCTATTATTAAATTAATTATTATTTTGTATAAAGAAATCTGCACGTAATTTATACCTATACTAGCTACCAGAAAACATGTTTTGCCATTTATGGGTATGAAAAATAGCTTAAGACTTAAGAGAAAACATGCAAATTGTATCGCTACAAATGAGGATCTCTTCCAGATGCCCTAGAATGCCCTTCATGATACTCACAACGCCACTTGGTGATGAGACTGTCCATATCCATGAGCAGAGTGAGCAGCTGATGCGGCTGAGAGAAGCGAGGCTCGTCCCGGTAGAACGTGATCATTATTGCGCCTTGCAGCGCCCGGTGCGAAAGCCTGAAAACAACCAATTATTATTATTATTGATCGATTATTGTTAGAGACGCTGCAATAGAGTTTTTCACACCATCGTTCGCCTTTGGACCAAAGCGAAACAAAGTGAGAAAAAGTACAATGACGTCACGTTCCATAGGATAAGAAATGTTGTCCTATGGAACGTAATGACTAAAGTTACATAATAAGTACGTCAAACGTGAGTAAGTGAAAACTCTATAAGTGAGTGTTTGCAAAGTCCAGTCATTTTGCCCTTCTAATTCTGAAACTCGGGTTAGTGAGAAACCTCTATAAGACAAAATGAGATCTCGGTCCCTCGAGCTCTCACTTAACCAGATTTGACTGTGCCCAATTGCTACATTAAGATTCTTACCATCGTTCGCCTCTGGAGCGCAGCGCGTCGTGCACGGCGGGATCGAAGATGGAGCGGTATATCTCGTGACGATTCTCCGCGTCCTGCAGGCGATGGCGGCGGACTGTTTCATGGCTCTTCTATCTAATATCCTATTGTCTGATCGAATAGTATTAAAAGAAACTGCATTAAGATTGTTACCGTCGTTCGGCTCTGGAGCGCAGCGCGTCGTGCACGGCGGGATCGAAGATGGAGCGGTATATCTCGCGACGATTCTCCGCGTCTTGTAGACGATGGCGGCGGACTGTTTCATGGCTCTTCTATCTTATATCCTATTGTCTGATCGAATAGTATTAAAAGAAACTGCATTAAGATTGTTACCATCGTTCGCCTCTGGAGCGCAGCGCGTCGTGCACGGCGGGATCGAAGATGGAGCGGTATATCTCGCGACGATTCTCCGCGTCCTGCAGGCGATGGCGGCGGACTGTTTCATAGGTCCTAAACTTATCTAATACCCTATTGATCAAATAGTATTAAGAGAAGTTGTAGATTCTTACCGTCGTTCGCCTCTGGATCGCAGCGCGTCGTGCACGGCGGGACCGAAGATGGAGCGGTATATCTCGCGACGATTCTCCGCGTCCTGCAGGCGATGGCGGCAGACTGTTTCATGGCTCCTCTTATCTAATATCCTATTGTCTGATCGAATAGTATTAAGAGAAGCTGTAGATTCTTACCGTCGTTCGCCTCTGGATCGCAGCGCGTCGTGCACGGCGGGATCGAAGATGGAGCGGTATATCTCGCGACGATTTTCCGCGTCTTGCAGGCGATGGCGGCGGACTGTTTCGTTTGGTTCTCGCTGGAAGGAATAAAACGAATGACATATTTGGAACCACTCTGAACTTTATAATACAAGTACGCTGATGGACTTAATATTCTATACAATTGACAGTTCTTTTCAAAATTCTTATGATGTGGCCTAAGATAAATGAAGATAACAGACCTTAGTTGCAAAAGTCGGTTGCAATTTGTTTTTCGGAAAATATTAAGTGTTATTTTAAAAAACAGTTACCTATTAGTATTTTGTACATACAGCAAAGACACCTCCTATACTATAGACCCGGCGGACCGCGCGAAAAAATGTCGCCATTTTATGGGAGCAAAACCCCCCCGGCGTCAGTAGTAGTAAGCTGTAAGCCTACGCAGTATTTCGTAGGGGTTTCGACACATGGCTCTACATTTTCTTGTATGAAGAAGGTTTACGTAAAATGTTCGGATGGGCTCATCTTGATGTTATTATCATAGACATACAGATAAACATCAGTGTATATTTTCATACCATGGCTTCTTCGACGGCTTCTCCGATCATCTTGCTGACGGCCGCCTGGAACTTGCCCCAGAAGTCGAACCCGTGCGTGATGAGGCCGGGCGTGCGCTCCAGCCACCGCTCGATCAACGCCAGCAGCGCCGGCTCTTGCTCCGATCTACACACCGCCACGGAATACAATAACAGTACCTAAAGGCGGGTCCAGATATGTATCACTTGCCCGATCCGATCACCGTATCCGTATCAGCGTATCACGTATCAATCCCCGTATCAAGTTGTGGACGCCTCCGATTTGCTCCGTATCCATATCTTCACAATAGTCATGATCGCGTACTGTATCACCTTTGATGATCGGACAAAAACCGACACGACATGGGACGGGCCGTATCATAACGGCGTATCGAGATCCCGTATCATGATACGTATATCATTACCCGTCCACATATGCGATCATGATACGCGTCGACGATACGGATACGGTGATCGGATCGGGCAAATGATACATGTCTGGACCCGGCTTAATGGTGCGGAAGGTTCACTTTGCAAGATGATTTAAAGAAATAGCGACCCTAGCTCGGACACAAAAAAGTGCAATTCTAACGCAATAGCACTTGGCGCCGCCTCCGCTAATCACGTACCTCGCCAAATTACGAGGTAGCCCTAGTAGGCTACCTCGTAATTGGGCGCACACGGCGCGTGAAATCAGTTCAGCAGTTGTGGCGTAGTAAACTAACAAACATCCGGGATGTTAAATGTTAAGGGAAAATTATACGATCATATAATTTTAAATTTTAATAGGATATATACCTACCAAATACCTACCTATTCTTGTTTTACATAATGTACAATTTATAATAAAAATAAGCCGTTTACTTTACAAAGATAATAACTTACTTGTGTAAAGCCTCCATAGCCTCAGGATCATCTCCGAACACAGTTTGATAGTTTTGGTTGTACTTCACCCGCAGAGCTTGTTTAAGGCCGAGCTGAAAAGTCAAAGACAATTTAAAAACAACTGAGACCTAAGTACCTGCCATCAACCAAGACCAAGTGATCGTTTAAAGAAAAATCGGTGTTTTGTCCTGTTACCTTGTTTTCCAGAAGTCTGAACTGTAAGCTCTGGAATCCAGACGCAGGCCGCAGGTAGTGCCTGAAGTCCATGAAGTCCAGTGGAGTCATCGTCTCAAGGATCATTACTTGGTCCACTAATAGCTGAAAAGAAAATAAATATAATATGTTAAAAGTTCTAAATCGATAGAACGCAGAAGTCCTTTTCTGTATCTTCACCTCGGGCGCCTTCAAATTTACCAAATTTTAATTTTAAAAATTATAAGCTATATCATTACTACAAGTGACAATTTTACAGAATATGGACCCAGTTGTCTGGACTCTGCATGATGCCTGATGACTCTGGATGGTGTTATTGTATGGATGTCCTTTAAATCTACGAACCTCAAAATTATTCGTAAGGCCTTAGACCTTGTATCCAGGGTGAAATCTTGAGGTGTGGGGTTAGGGAGATCTTCTAAGATTAAGGTGGTCAAACTATTCCATCATAAAAATAAAGTAGGGGCTTTCTTTATATTCCGTGGCCGTATCCCAAGAATTTAAAGATACTATCAAACGTCTCGTGGTAAACCGGCAGTGAAAGTACTTCTTCACTTGGTTGATACCCAAGTTTGACTGATTGATAAACAATCTGGACCACTACTGACTCCATCACCAATCGGAGGGTGATCACAAAAGCCACACCATTACAAAGAGCGCAAGGGTAAACGATTGGGAAGAAGAATTCTCCACAACATTTTGATCATGTCTTGGTAAGACTCTTCTTTTCTAGGAAAAATCTCTCAAGATAGGAGAACTTTAGCTGCAGCTTCATCCCAACGATGGGTGCTAGTTGCTACCGCAATAGCGAGTGTTACTGTGTTTCGGGCTGCGATTTGAGAACATTGTGGTCAGAAAAATTACAGGGGACCATGAGACTTAAAAATTGTTTGAAAATATCATGAGCATCGTGCTGCATGACAATCTATGACAATTTATGACAATGCAAACTCCTGGAATGCACTGCATCTGGCATGGGCATCCTTCGGAAAAATAAATCAGTTGAATACGATGGCACTCTTTAAAATGACCACACAAATCTCCACAAAATTATGTTGTTGATGCAAAGTGAACGGCGAATGGAATTCTTCAACACCGCTGTCGGAGGTCAAGATTTAAGAACGACGCATGACGTGTACGAAATTAGAGGGCAAACATCAACATGTATTTTGTCAGATCATACCGTCAAAACAACATATATAAGAGTATCCACGGTACGTCATTAGTGTGTTGATAAAAAGTGACAGAGCACTGCGGGGTCAAATGCCAGGGCTCTTAGAAGTTAATTTATCAGGCCTACGCGTAATAATTCAAAATATTATTATTGATCATCGTTTATACCTAAAGTAATATAAGTACGTATAAGTAATGTTGATAAGAATTTGTACAATCACTATTCGGTGTTCTGCAAATTATTATTAATTTCTTATATATATAAATCTCGTGTCACAATGTTTGTCCTCAATGGACTCCTAAACCACTTAACCGATTATAATAAAATTCGCACACTATGTGCAGTTCGATCCAACTTGAGAGATAGGATAGTTTAAATCTCAATTTATCTATTTTTTATTACCCCTAAGGGCAAAACAACGTTTGCCAGGTCAGCTAGTTTCTTATAATTAAAATATTGTGCCCGGTAATGCCACTAGCTACAGTCTTCAAACCCAAACTGCTTTACTCAACTATATCTGACACTGCGGTATAAGTATCAATCAGAGAAGACTCTGCTACAAGGGTCCTTCGACCTTTTTCCTACGAGGCTTCTTCCTAGACATGAAGAGTCCTACCATCGGTCTCCGCATAAAAGATCTATCATTTGGCAAAATATTGTGCAGTATTCTTGTTTTTCTCAATCGTTAGCCCTTGAAACTTGAGTAGAGATTTGGCTTTTGCGATCACGCTTCAGTGGTTTTTCCCATTTCATCATTGCAAATGTGCCAGGTGATGGAGATGTGATCCGAACCATGGTTCGCATAATATCAATCAGTCCAGCTAGAGGATTGACAGAGAAGACGCGTAGATAGTTTAACTTCCCCTCACTGTAGCCTCTCGTATGAACTAGCCTTAGTAAGAAGAGAAAGAAGACTATTCTTCTTCTGACGTAGAAGCCCATGTCCTGGTAACTCGCAAGCTGTCAAACGAAACAAAAGGAAGAAAAGGAGAAATGATAACTATAATATGTCGAACATGAAGTATCGGCTCCATGCTAATGACCCAGAAGACGGAGACGTTTTAGCCCGTGTGAATCTGACAAACCCTGCCAAGGCAGAAATCTAAAAAAAATTAAAAAACCGGCCAAGTGCGAGTCGGGCTCGCGCACCGAGGGTTCCATACCATAAAAGAAGTAAACATTGAAAGAATGACTTTTGTTCATGAATTTACGTGTATAATTTTGTTGGCGAACCGCAAACGTAACTTTGGTTTTGGTGGTTTATTGTTATTATCAAAAAAAGTATAATAGCTCGGGAGTTGATTTTATTTTTCCTGTAAAATATACATTAATGTCTAGTAATCATAATTATTTCAGATTTTTCGATTGATAAACTTCGGAGATAAGGGGGGGGAACGGTATTTTTTTCGACAGTTTGCTCAATAAATCCAAAACTAACAAGCATAAAAATAAATAAAAATCGGTTTTGGAATACATAAGTAACGCCCTTTTATATGATACCCCACTCAATATTGTTATCTCATTTTGAAAATTCAAAGTCCCGGTTTTCCCCCCTTTTTAAATATAAATAAAAACAATTTTCGATATTTTATGAGTGCAATGGCGTTGGGTCACTATTACCTACAACTATTCCAAATTTCAAGTCGATAGCTTTGATAGTTACTGAAATAATCGAGTGTGACAGACGGACGGACGGACGGACGGAGAAAGTCTCACCATAAGGGTTCCATTTTTACCAAATTGGTATGGAACCCTAAAAATATCAACTTGCTTACCTTTAGAATGAGCACAACTCTGTTGAGTCTCTTCAGTATTTCCATGGTGTGGCTCTCATCCAGCCCCTCCACATCCAGCAGTGCCCTCACCGAATCCACCTCGAAGATTATCTGCTTGAACCAGAGCTCGTACGCTGAAATAGGAATAAAAACAATTGTTTCGTAAAACTCACATAGAAGTGACAAGAGTGACAGCCTAATGGCTAAGACTCGATTATTATCACTTATATTTCGGCATCAGGGTACCATCGATTATTATCACTTATATTTCGGGATCAGGGTACCAATCACTATCAGCCCATGATCACCAGGAGATTAAAACCTATTCACTCTCTAAGTTATTTTCTTAACAGCATGAATGCATCGTGAGAAAATAAGAACCCTATCTACTGTTCTAAAAGTTATGTAGCTGCACATCATGTGGTCGTCGCTCAATGTTTGTGTCACTATCTATATATATAAAAGAAGAAACTGACTGTCTGACTGACTGACTGACTCACTGACATATCAACGCACAGCCCAAACCGCTGGGTCTAGAGACTCCAAATTTGGCACACAGATACGTTATGAGGTCTAGGGGAGCACTAAGAAAGGATTTTTCAAAATTCACCCTCTAAGGGGGTGAAACGGAGGTCCGAAGTTTGGATTTTATCAAGTTAAAATACGTCTTCACGCCGCAACTACTGTACCGATTTGGCTAAAATTTGGAATGGTGGTATATTATATCTTGCATTACCACATAGACTACTTTTCATCCCGAAAAATTTCATAGTTCCCGTGGGATAAGTTAAAAACCGAAATTAACGCGGAAAAAAATCTTCATGCCGCAAGTGCACAACCGATTTGGCTGGAATTTGGAACGGAGATAGATTATATTCTGGGTTAATAAATAGGCTACTCTTTATCCCGGAAAAATCCATGGTTATTGCAGGAAAAAAGAAAAACAGATATTCATACGCGAAAAATACTACTTCAGGCCGTAATTACTGAACTGATATGGCTAAAATTCGGAATAAAGATAGATTGTATCCTGGATTAATATAAAGGCTACTTTTCATCCCGGAAAAATCCATGGTTTCCGCGGGAAACCTGAAACATTGTTCACACGCGAGAAATACTACTTTACACTGTAATTACTGAGTTGATATGACTGAAAATCGGAAAGGAAATAGATTTTATCCCGGATTATTACAAAGCCTACTTTTCATCCAGGAAAATTCCGTGGTTTCTATGATAATAGTGAAAAACAGAAATCCACGCGTGAAAAATATTCCTTCATGCCGTAATTACTGAACTGATTTGGCTGAAATTTGGAATCGAGATAGATTATATCCTGGATTAATACAAAAGCTACTTTTCATCCCGGAAAAATCTATGATGTCCGCGGGAAAACTGAAAAACTGATATTCACGCGGTAAAAATACTACTTCACGCTGTAATTACTGAACTGGTATGACTGAAATTTGGAAAAGGGAGATTTTATCCTGGATTAATACATAGGCAAATTTTTATCCCGGGAAAATCTATGGTTTCTAAGAAAATAGTTAAATAGCACATATTCATGCAGGAGAAATATTCCATCGTGCCGTCACTTCTGAACCGATTGGGCTGATATTTGGAATAGAGATAGATTATATCCGAGAATCAACGAAGCCGAAGCCGCGGGTATCTGCTAGTAAAACCATAAGACATTATTATTGCGTTTCTATACGCGTATATAAGAAGGCTCACAGTCACTCGGGCACAGATGGAGAGAACTATATGCTCTCTATGTGATCAAATCAGAAATGAGGAGATCCGTAGACAAACCAGAGTCACCGACATAGCTCAACGTATTGCGAAGCTGAATTGGCAATAGGCGGGGCACATAGCTCGTAGAACCGACGGACGTTGGGGGACCCAAAGTGCTGGAATGGCGACCCCGCACGGGAAAGCGCAGTGTTGGCAGACCTCCGACCAGATGGACTGACGACATTAAGAGAGTTGCGGAAAGGCGCTGGATACAAGTGGCGCAGGACCGTGCGGGCTGGAAATCATTGCAGGAGGGCTTTATCCAGCAGTGGACAAAGCCCTCCTGCAATGCGTATAGATTCTATGTTATGGCTCAGGCCCCATCGTGAACAGTCTTGAAGGACTCAGCGCTCAGCATACTCTGGGCGTCAAGCAATTTTCTAGCAAGAACTGAACAGTCAGTATCAGGTACTCTCCGTAGCGAATTTTTGCCTCGCTGCTTACGTACGAGTACATCTCTTCTTGTGGAGTCGGTCCGGATAGATACTATACAGTATTCACCACCGCAGCCCGCAATGTCAGTTATACTTATATATTCGTTGGTTATACCGTGTTTTAATAGAAGAAGTAATATATTGCTGTACACAAACAAAATAAGACTTAAGAACTGGTATTTCAGGATGATGAGAGATATTGCAATGTGAATTGTGATGTGGTACCTTGATGTGTCACTATAAACAGGTGTTCATCGTGAACAGGCTTGGAAGACTCAGCGCTGAGCATCCTCTGGGCGCTGAGCAACTTGTCCAGCATCAGGTAGTCTCCGTACAGCATCCCCGCCTCGTTGCCCAGGTGGTCGCCCTCCTGGGCTGCGTCATCTGACAATGACCTGGAATATGAGTTAAATCTTATAGGAGCGCAGTTAAGGAGGTCACGGGTTCGATTCCTGGGCACGCACCTCTGACTTTTCCGAGTTATGTGCGTTTTTAGGAAACTAAATATCACTTTGTTAAGGCGAAATCAACAACTCTGCCCGCGAAATTCAAAATTTTCTTGTTTTTTTTTTTGCAATTTGTACGCTAATTACACATCAGAGGTTTATAGCAGTCAATTTGCGGGAATGTCAGTATCATTTTTACATGATTATATCAAAATCTTTGCATAAAAATGTTTATCCAAGGAAATTAGTCCGAGTATCCTTAACGGTGAAGGAAAACATCGTGAGGAAACCTGCATTCCTGAGAGTTCACAAAAATGTTCTCGAAGGTGTGTGAAGCCCGCCAACCCGCACTTGGACAGCGTGGTGGGCTATGGCCATAGGTACCCCTCTCAGTCTGAGAGGAGACCCGCGCCCAGCAGTGGGACATAAAAAAGAGTTGAGATGAGGAGTGCAGTGATGATGGTCGAGTTAGTGAAAATACTGCCCCAATGTTGGAGCGAGAGGTACAGTCGTACAAGGCTTTGAATGGTGTAATGTGGTACCACGTGGCACCCTGCAAGATGCCCCATATCCATAATATTACGTACTCGCTATAATATATTTCCCAAAGGTGTGTATTTTTCAAATTCCACGTAGTAAATGTCGTTGCCGTTGGCACGGATTACATAACGGTACAGAAGGCTCCGCACGATGATTGATGATTGACTATTTCTTTAAATAGTGACCAAGAAGCGCTGTTGTGTCAGCGTCATTTCTTTAATAAGTTCACAATAGCTTCTCCTCCGCAAACAACATGCAACAAACGCAAAGTTGTGGTCTCTTTCTATCGCGTTCTTAACTTTATCTCATTCGACGTAGGTACTAAGGTTGCCTCGCAATCGGGCGCACGCAGCGCGTGAAGTGAAGAACTGACGCGAGCAAAGTAGCCGGCGCGCGGCGGCCGTTTGAAATTAGTAAGTACGTCGAGACGGGTACCTGGCCTGCCGTTGGTGAAGCAAAGTAAAACGTAAAGATACCTATTAAGTTATTTGAGTGTAATAAAACACGTAAGTATCTAGTTACTTACCACTTTATTTTCTCACAATATAGGTAAGTAGTTTCTTATTCTACTTTTAATATAACATGTAGGTACTTTATTTTCACAAAAAAGCCAAGACTTTAGGTTGGTCATGACTATTTCGTTGACAAAATGGCGATTGGCGAAGTTTAAAAACAACTGTATTTTTGTTTTCATTGTATGAACCTGTACCTATTCAAGATAGGTAGGTCCTACCGCTATTTTAATAAAGTTATTGCATAATATTACAGACAGTTTGTTTGTTAGTTTGTGGTTAGTTTATCTTTCCCATCAAGCAACATCGTTATTTACAGACTTTAAAAAAAGAAGAATACCTACCTAAACTTGTCCATTGGAACCATTAGTTTTCTTTTGGATGATTTATAATTTTCAAATGGGTCTCTACTGCTACCAAAATTGATGCTTTATTTTAGACTTTCTGCTATTAGTTGGCTTAAACTTTTAAAACAGAGTAAAATCTTCTTTGATATTTTAATTTTTGTTTTCTATTGTCAATTTGATTTCGGTATTTTTTAACGGACTTCAAAAAAAGGAGGAGGTTTTCAATTCGTCGGAATCTTTATTTTTTAATACATTGCTTCTAAGTTGACTTTCTATGGGCCATCATTTTGGATTATATTATTGTACCAGCATTCTACCTACCTACGTGATTTTATGTAAATAAATAAATAAGTAGGTAGATAGGTATATCTACTTTAAATACCTATCTGCAAAACAAAAGTTTCTAGAGAAATATTCAAACCCCGAAATCTACGTAGACAAAGACGAAGACGTCCGCTAGTTTGTTACCATGTTAATTACCTAATTAGGAATGTTAAGCCTTAACATTCCTAATTACAGTTAAGGTATGCACCTACTTATATCTCTCGAGTCAAGTCAACGCTAGGAAGGTGAGTATAGTCAAGTGGGACAGTAATTATATTTTACTGACCGGTTTGTCTTTACCGACTAAACGAGTTTAATAAATTGATTAGTTAGATCTATAGTAGGTACCAAACCGTTCAAAATTTGAAGAGTTCCCTCGATATCTCCAGGATCCCATCATCAGATCCTGACCTGATGAAAATGGGACCATCTGGGAACTATACCCCTATTAAACAAAAAAAATATTTTTTCAAATCGGTCCACGCGTCTTGGAGTACCTAATCGGTGAACATACATAGATGAATAGATTCCGACGAATTGAGAACCTCCTCCTTTTTTTGAAGTCGGTTGAAAAGAATTGCCACTTGTCAAAATTTCCGTTAAAAAGTAGGTACGGCGCAACATGGTGGAAATCGCCTCTGTGTGGCGTGGCGTGGACCATCCATCCGTAGATAATACTGCGATCGGTTTCTAACTGACGCTATTAGTGGTGGTGTCAAAACAAACATTTCTGACACCAGTGAACTCGCGACATTTTTTCGCGCGATCCGCAGGGTCATGTGCCATAGGTCTATTCTCCCGTGCTATTCTGCAAAAATACGACGAGCGTACTACCTATGAATCTGCATCTATGAATTTGTCAGTTGTAATAGAGTACAATTTTGCATGCCATCTTCGGCTTGGCAGCTGTCTGGCAGCTGTTTCAGAGGTGGACATTTTGTAGAATAGCACTGCTCAAATGAGATCTTTTTAACCATGTCTACCCAAAGACAAAGTAAATATAAGGACAGGAAATTGTCAGTCTTTTTGGGTGGGCATATCCGCCATCTTGTGTCGCATTGAAATAGCCAATCACAGCCATCGGCCAATCACATAGGCACCAGACAGCTGATCAGAAGGGCTGCTCTAACTATCCATCGATATGGAAATATTATCGATGTAATTCGTGGTTAGTCATTAAAGATTTGAGAGAGAAAGAATGAATGAATTTACCTACTGATAAAAATTAATGGCTAACGGTTGTGAAATTGGTCGCCTTGTTGCGAAGAAACGATGATCTTAAGAACATACAGTATTAAGATACATCACACATATACATTTTATCTTCAGAGATGCAAAAATATTTTTTGTGGAATAAATAAATATACGTAAAAAATTCAAAAAAATCTGTAATCGACATCCACACACCAACTACTAACTGACGTAACCATGACGTATCTATCACAGATTAAATATACTGTATCTGACGTAATTCAAATATCATACAAAAAAAATCTAACACCACTACCAATCAATAGACAATAATAATGTGGTAAAAAATTCATAGACAATAATAATGTGGTAAAAAACAAATTAGTAACTGACAGTTATAGTGTCAGACAATTTACATGAAATAGTAGTATTATGATTACACGACGTGATGTATTAGGTTATCGGGAAATATTTAATACCTTGAGGTTACGACTCCTCTTCATCCTTCAGTTTCTGTCACCCTCTTCAAAGCTCGGTCAACGAAGCTTTGCGGGGCTCCTATTTCTGAGTGGTCATAAAAGATAATAACTACCAATAAAGATCCTATTCGTCACCTAATTTGTCGGGGTTCTCCAAGTCCCGAGCTCGCATCGGTCGCTCCCAGACCCTAAGTCATTTGTAACAAACATCTAATCTGCTAATAGCGTAGACCTGTAGTAGCTGAGACTTCCAGTTCAAATGTTCAAAGTTCAATATGGCAGCCATTTTTTTTAATTTTGACCACAAATTACATGTCTTTGCTTGCTGCAATGGTTTTTGTAATTTATTCATTTCGAGATATGAACAATTATTTTCTTAAAATACAGTCCCGCCAAACTGACTTACAGTTGTTACTTAAAAGTTGTCAGATATCGATTTTAAAGAAATTCTTCATTCATGAAAAAACTTTAGAAATATTCACTCCTTACAATTTGAATTTCGAAAATCCCCCTCTTTGTACAGAATATACAAATATTCTGTAGATTCATGACCTAATAATATGAATCTGAGTACTTAATTTTACATCTCTACGACTTTTAGTTTTACCCGAATCCGTGGAACAACGAAAATGCCTCACTCCTTTATTTATATTATTATATAGAATTTACGGAACCCTACATGCATGAGTCCGACTCGTACTTGTTTGTCTTTGGCCTACTCTCTGTTTTTTTTATAACTTTAATCTTAATTATTGTCTATTGCGTGTTAGTATTGTCTATGTATTTATGTCAGTTATTAGGTTTTGTGGGTTGTGGTCAGCAATATTATTATAATATTTACGTGATGTGCTGAAAATTTTATGTAATAATAATTCATGCAAAATAAATTCACATCTCCGGGAAAAAATAAGTATGCGTGGGTCTTCTCGTTCTACTGAATCTCCCTTAATTCATCGTAACTTCAAACTAAGGCGACCGGATTTAAACCAACAGCCAATATTTTAACAAATCCCGCGAGACCAAACTATATTCCTGAAGCCTTTCCCTCTCTTTATTATAAAAGTTTGCAATAGGTAATAGCTATAGAAAAGCTTTAGTAGTTTCTGTAAAACCCCGAGATTTTTTTCCTATCTACTCAGCTATCACAAGCATCGTATGAAATTTATCGATAACGGTATAATAAATAATACTTAATTTTAAAGCGTTCAAAAACGCTTAGAAACGGATTTTTGATAACTGTCTTAGTTTTTTAGTAATCAGGTAAATTTTACGTTGTTTTCCTGTTACATTTTTCCGCAAGGCTGCATTTCGCACCCACTTCTGCAGGCTGGGGCTTGAAGGTACATTTAGGCTAGTGGTACCCAAAGTGAGTTATATTGACCCCCAACGGTTCTTTTGTCTTGGGTCCTTGTGGGTCCAATAATAATTTTGGGTATAGGTATATGAGGTAAAATCGGGGTCCGCATTTGTGCATTCCATGCAAATCGTGACTTTAGAACCATTCTTTGGCGAATTTGAAAAATATGTAAAATCAGCGAAGCAGCAGCTGGTCTACCCAAAACTTCCAGCTTCCGTGTTCCCAGCCAAGTACAACCTGGGTGCCTTCAAGAGAAGAGTGAATAGGCATTTTCTAGGCAAGCGCGCTCCATCCCAGACCCCATCAGCAGTGCTATTCTACAAAATGTCCATCTCTGAAACAGCTGCCAGACAGCTGCCAAGCCGAAGATGGCATGCAAATTTGCAAAATTGTACTCTATTAGGTACAACCATAGAGTAACTATTTTAGTACATTCTTAGTATCTCTATGGGTACAACTGACAAATTCATAGATGCAGAGATGTACGCTCGTCGCTGTTTTGCAGAATAGCACGGCAGTTCTGCCCTTTGGACATTATAGTGGTCAAACGCAGGCCTATCAATTGTAAAAAAAAAAAACTGATGACTGATGAACATGGCTAGGGGGACTATACAACAAACAATTTTAGAGACCTAACTCTGGTTAAGGAGCACACCACGGGTGTGCCCGCGAAATTCAAATTTTTCGTGGTTTTACGCGATTTTTAAGCTAATAAGACATAATAGGCTTATGGCCGTCAAATTGCGATAATCCCAATATCTTCTTCACGTGTTTATATAAAAATCTCTGCTCGAAAGTGTCGAGTTAAAGAAATTAGTCCGAGATTTGCGAGTTACTCACATAAAATTCGATACTCGGACTAATTTCCTAGGATACACATTTTTATGCAAAGATTTTGATATAATCATGTAACGATGATACTACCACTCTCGCAAATTGATTGCCATAAGCCTATCATGTCTAATTAGCGTACAAATTGCAAAAAACCACGAAAATTTTGAATTTCGCGGGCAGACCCGTTGATTTCACGTTAAGTGGAAAACCTGTTATTAAGTAGTAGGTAAGCTAAGATAAAAACGTGTTTATACCTACTTTTAAGTGATAATGGTTAAAGCGGCATTGTTGCGTATGAGTAGGTAGGTACCTAGTTTGTTTCAAAAAGGACACCCTGTTTTATGATGAAGGGTACGGTAGGTACCTGCTCCTAGTTACTTGGCCTCTACACTACTCGCGAAGTTCCTCGGCGAAGTACTCAGAAAGTTTACCGAAGTACTAAGAAAAGTTGGCGAAGTTAGACGAAGTGCCCCTCCACACTGCTCGCTCCGTTCAACTTCGGTCCCACTTCGGTCAACTTCGCGAGTAGTGTAGAGCGCGGGTTAGGAATGATAGGGGAATCTGTTTTTTTATCCATTACAAGTAAACAGGTAGTTGACCAGATGGAAAGTGACGATACAATCGAAGATGTTATTGTACTAACTATTGAAAGGAGGAAAGCAACCCCAAGCGGTTTCTATACACAGCATCACGCCGGAACCCTAAATCGCTTTGGCATTGCGTCTTTGCCATTTAGGAATATTAATTTAGAAAAAAAAAATTAGGAATAGTAATTCTAGGTTCCTATAATAATTCCCCAATGCCGTTAGATAAATTAAAAAAAAATCGAAAAATGCTTTTATTTTCATTTTAAAAGTCGGGCGAAATTAAGGATTTAAAAAAAATCAAAATAGGATAACCCATGAAATAATCAGTAGGTATTTACCTACCTAATAACGTAATAACTAACTAACGTTACACTTGTACTAATTTATTTCTTTGCTCTATAATATTAAATTAATTGTGTGTAAGATGAGTAGGAAGAAAAGAAAAACTAACCTCATTGGACAGGCCATTTTGTTTTTAAATCCAAAAGATCCTCTTCTGGAACGAAAAAAAAATTATTCCAAATTCAAAACTTCAAAGTTCACACGCGGCAAAACACCGAACGCGAGTACACTACCCGCGTGTTTTCTTAACACTAAAATCATAAAATGATACGCCTTCATCAGTACTGGCCAAGTGTCCAATTCGGTACGGGTGCCACAGGGTAACAATCAAATATGAAACCAGTTGGGCAACTTTTGTAGAGCGCTTTGCTCTACGTAAAATAAATGATACTTTTCTTTATTAACAAATTATGCATATCAGTAAAATTTAATTCAGTGAGTGTGTTCGGAAAAATGGATCGTAAAAGTTACCAATATAAACGGATTAAATCTGTATTTTGAAACTGTTTTGCGTAGGTGCGTGTGGGTTGGTACGAAGTATTTCGGTTTGAAGGATCTTGTAGCCGACGTGATTACTTTCCGGCAAATTGAATAAGTAATTGGGTATTACACTACTTTTGAAATTGATTATTGATAAAATTATTACTTTATTAAAAACTAGGATAAAAAATATTAAAATCCAACAAATATTTACAAAGTTATTAGCATTTCAATTTTGGAGTGGGAGGGTCTTCTCTCCCTTTCTTGCAAAACGAAAATTTGTAAGAAACCGTACAAAGATACTATTATATTATGACATTAGTTTCAAGGTGTGACGTTACAATTCAATGTCGCTATCACTGTCTAATCAGAAATGTTTAAATGTTTATAACTTTTTTGTTTTTTGATCGATTAACTTAATTAGTTTTTATCAGCTGACGTCATTATTTTTATCCTACTTTAAAATAAAGTAATAAAAAAATTGTAGTCAAATACCCAATTAGAATTGATATTTCAGGATGATGAGTGCTGTGCATTGTGCAGTGGTTCGTAAATCGTAGCGTTATAGTATTACCACGTTTTTAAACTAAATTAAAAACTTTACGTACCCTAGTCCAACTGTAGAGTCGTAAAACTGCGAAAGCACACTCCATCGCTTTTGTGGATTTCGTCATCCATTTCTTGCCATGCGAGGCTCGCTCTCACCAACTTAACTGTTATTATGATTTGTGAATGGCTCGATCGATTTACATTCGCGCATGAAAACAAGATTGGTAAGTAAATAATAAAAACCGGTCAAGCAAGAGCCAGTCTCGCGCACCGTGGGTTCCGTAGTAGGTACTACTGTAGGAGTAGAAGGCACATTATGAATCTTAACGAACCGAAAACTTTTATTGTACCTAGAGGTTTATTGCATATTATACAAAAAAACTAAGCTATTTATTAGTTAAGACGTTTGTTTTATTTGTCCTGTTTTTTTCGATTAATTACTTAAGGTTTTTTTTGTCATTTTCACGATAAATCCAAAACTGCATGAAGCACAAAAAAAAAATATGTTTCAAGATGTACAGCCGTTCTTCATACCCTACTCGTAATTCTACTATTCCACCCCTATTCCCCCCATTTTACGATAATTTTCTTTTTTCTTTTATGCAAAAAAACACTCAACATCACCAGAGTCGCTATTATAATTTACAACTATTTCATGCTGATAGTTTAATAAATACTCAAAATATGATGGACTGCGATAGACGGCGAAGAAAGTCGTATCATACGAGTTCCATTTTTAGGGTTCCGTACTCGAACGGTAAAAAAAGGAACCCTATTAGCGAGACATCACTGTCCGTCCGTCCGTCTGTCACCAGGCTGTAAGTATCTCTGGAACCTCGATAGCTACAGTGAAGAGGAGGAAGTTAGTTGATACCAAGTACCGTCGGCTTAACGTACTTTTCTAGTCACGAGGGTATATTTGCACCATGTTATTTTATAGGTAAGTACGTATACTTTTGCATGATACGAATCTTCTACTATAGAAAAAATAAGCCGTGTTTTCCTTCCTGACGCTATAACTCCAGAACGCACGAATCGATTTCCACGGTTTTGCATTCGTTGGAAATGTCTCGGGCTCCGTGAGGTTTATAGCAAAGAAAATTCAGGAAAAATTTAACAGAAAAGCGGGAAAATCTTTTTTCACATACAGCGCCATCATGGTGAAACGGAGTTCGCCGGGTTTGCTAGTTTACTTATAATAAATATCTATACTAATATTATATAAAAGAGGTAGCGTAACGATGTTTGTGAGTTTGTGAGTTTGTGACGTTATAAGGGGTAATCTCTGGATCTACTGAACCGATTTTCAAAATCCTTTCACTAATAGAAAGCTACGTTATTGTGGAGTGTCATAGGCTATAATAATTTTCAAAATTAATTACGCATCTTTACTTAAACTTGAATGATGTAATCCAAGTCCTAAAAAAAATTGCTTTCATCGCGTGCGCTGCGGAAACTATTGAGGATAGAACAAAAGAATGTTCTACAATATTAAAGAACGGATCAAAATCTGTAAAAAGTCTGCGATAGCATATGCCTATCTCTTATGGGTAACTCACAATAACTGCTTTTACTGGTAAAATTGTGGATTAAAAATAAATAATTTTTGTAACGCTTATTTAGCCCATATAGTATTAATTTATATGTTTGTAAACATGTTTTTCAGAACGAAAATTTAATGTAGAATATTTGTGCCTTTTACGATATACAGTTTAAACAAATATCTTCAAAGATATTAGCAAAATAAAAACGCGCCGCCCCGGCCGTTGCGTGGCGATAGGAGGCGCAGTATCTATGCGAATGCCTCGCTCGCATCCAGCACTGTGGGCTGTGGCATACTATTAGGTGTTCCATGGCTGTTGTTATAAGCACGTATAAGGCCCGGTTTCCACCAAAGCGAAGCGGAGCGGAGCTGTATTTGACTAACCAATCAGATTTCGTCATTTTAACATGTCCGAAACTGAGGGGAGAGGTGATTTCGAAATGATGAAATCTGGTTGGTTATTCAAACACAGCTCCACTCCGCTCCGCTTTTGTAGAAACCGGACCTTATGCGGGACAAACGGGCCGGGACAAAAATATTTTTAACGCGGAACGGAGTCCGCGGGCACTGCTAGTATTTAAATATGGACAGATAGTGTTTTCATCAAATTTATAGTTTGTAATAAGCTATGAATTGCATTAAATCAAAATATTGACAATGCAATTTTAACTTTCTCCGCTTCTCCATAATTTAAGTTACCTACAAACATGTACAAACTTACGCACCTCTGTGTAAGTATGAAATAATTGCTTAAAATGGGGATATTTCTTCACATGTACCTAATAATATTATTGTACATAAGTACAACAAATTTTTTATTTACCGTAAATTTTACGAATCTAACGCAAGCAAGTACTCTCATTACCTCAGCCTTGAAACTGTCATCTGATGCCATATTGACGTAACTGAAATCATCATAATATTATGAACTAGAATCAGCATAAGTATAATAAACCGCATGGAATCAAGTTCATAATGAATGGCTAATGTATTGGATATCCTATAAAAATAAACGAGCAATTTTTGTATATTTATATATATTTCTATATAATCTGAATCTCGGAAACGGCTCGAACGATTTTCATGAAATTAAGTATGTAGGGGGTTTTGGGGGCGATAAATCGATCTAGCTAGGATTCATTTTTTGAAAATGTCGAATTTACCAAAAATAAAATAAAAATATGACTCCTGTTACCATCTATTGGCCAGTAGTTATACTACCGAGCGAAGCTCGGTCACCCAGATATTCAGAATTTATTTGTTTGCTATACATACCAAAGTACCTAATATATTATTATAAGCATTTCTGGCAACTATAAATTACCTAACACTTGTAATAACATGAAGAATAAAACTTGTCTCATAGTTCAAGATAGGTCTGTGAGGCCTACAAACCCCCACTTGGCTTGCGTGGTGGTTTACACTACAGTTTACAGTCATCCGGAGATCTATATGAAGTAAGCCGTAAGGGGTTGCAACTTAAAGAAAACTTCACGTGCTTTTAAGTTTTATGGTAAAGGATAACATTTATCTATAGGAAACCTATGTTTGATACGTCTCCATAATATGCCTGGTCAGTGGTCTGTGAAGCATGCCAATACGCTACCGTGGTGGGTTATGGTCAAACACTTGACAGAAGATTCACGCCCGTTGTAAACTGCGAAGATAGGCATTTGAGAAAAAAGTCACTCGATGATTTAGATCAGCCCCTAAATTGTCCAAGTGCTAAGTGCCAGGGCTAAGTGCTCGAGCTAGTGGTTTGCCGGTCAGTAGTAGAGGGTTCGCACAAGGACAAGATTTACGCAATGGCTGGGTGAGTGACAGCGCGTGCGATGAATTTGGGGGTAGAAGGATGAAAAGTAATTTACGACCTATTCTCATACCAAATATCGCAAAATTTCGTAAAAATCGGTTGACTCGAACATGACAAGATTATTTTTGTACTCGTATACCTACATAGGTACGTGTTTTAGGGGTGGTAAGGTTGAGGTTTTGCTGTTACTGGGAAAAATGTGGGTGGGTACGTGGGATCAGAAGTTTGAGAAATCCTGATAAACTGAGATCGATGAGTGTCCATATAGGTCTAGTGGCCGGCGGTCGTTTTGTCTATATTCTCTAGCTCTGCCACTTTGGCATTATTTTATTCTAATTTATAAAATATATAATCAATTATATCTGTGGCAAAATCACGATGAGTGCTTTGGATGGTGGGCAATTTTTTTTGGAAAGCCTAATTTAGACCGTATTAAAAGGAGGTAAATACTTTTTATGGCCGAATTTAAGTGGAAATGTGGTCAGAGAGACTTTTAAACATTAGGTATTTTAGAAAACTATTGCTGTCGCTCTGCGACGTTGCCGTGTCCGGTCCGGCAGCCCTATCCATGTGTGTGTAAGTTGACAAAGTGTGCGTGTCCGCGATGCGCGTTGCCGCTCCGCAGTCCGCACTCGTTCCTGCTATTTTCTGGTGTTCGCATCATTCTTTACTTACGCATTGACGAAAAGTGATTGATCTCTAATGGTTTTGGCTTGTTTATTGGAATTGTTCTCCCTGCTACGCTATTGATTTAATATTGACCAACAAAAATATTGAATCGTGAGCGTGGCAGCAATTCAAAGTACTTACTGCAAGAAAAAGCAGCAGTACCTACTTAAACTCCGAAAGTATTAGTATTGAAAAAGAAACTTCCTGACTGATATTTATTGTATTTTACCTTCCTTGTATTTTACCAAGCTTAAATACTCCTTCACGCCGCAACCATTAAACCCATTTGGCTCAAATTTGGAAAGGACTGTATATAAACTGTATCCTGGAATAACACATAAGCTACTTTTTATGCCGAAAAATCCATGGCTCCTTCGGGAACAGTAAAAAACAGATATTCAACCGGATGAAACACTCTTTCACGGCGTAACTACAAAACAGATTTGGCTGAAATTTAGCACGGAGATAGATTTTATTCTGGATTAATACAAAAGCTACTTTTTATCCCGAAAAATTCATGGTTTCTATGATAGAAGTGAAAGACAAATATCCACGCAGAAAAAATATTCCTTCACGCCGTAATGACTGAACTGATTTGGCTGAAATGCGGAATGAAGATAGATTATATCCCAGATTAATGAAAAAGCTACTTTTTATCCCGAAAAAATCCATGGTTTCCGCGGGAATACTCAAAAACAGATATTCACGCAGGAAAATATTATTTCACGCTGTAATTACTGTACTGATGCGACTGAAATTCGGAAAAGAGATAGATTTTATCCCGAATTAATACATAGGCTACTTTTTATCCCGGAAAACTCAATGGCTTCTATGATAGTAGTATAAAACAGAAATTTCTCGCGGTAAAATATTCCTTCATAGCGTAATAACTAAACTGATTTGAAATTTGGAAAAAAGAAAGATTTTACACTGGTATAACAAATCGGCTACTATTTATCCCGGAAAAATTCATAGTTTCTAAAATAATAGTGAAAATCACATATTCATGCGAGAGAAATACTACTTCGCGCCGTAACTACTGAACCGATTTGGCTGAAATTTGGAATGTAGAAAGATTATATCCTAGAGTAATAACATCAACTACTTTTTTCTCGGGGAAATCTATTGTTTCTATGCATTTTCTTTGATAATAGTAAAATAAAGGTCAAGAGAGAGTTGGGCTTGTGCACTGAGGGTTCCGTACCATCACGACCCATTCTCTATGCTATTAAAGTAAACTTAACACTCGTGCCCACTTAATCAAAAACGAGCATAAATATCACGTTTGTTGTATGGGAGCCCCCTTAATTTTTTATTTTATTTTAATTTAATTATTTATTTCTACAGTAAGCATATAACTAAATATTTTGTGAAAATTTGATGCGTTTACCTGTTAGCGTTATCAAGGTCGAGCAAAAACAAGCAAAAAAATCACGTTGTATGGGAGCCCCCTTAAATATATATTTAATTCCATTTTTTAGTATTTGTTGTTAGCGGCAACGAAAATACATCATCTATGATAATTTCAAGTCTGTAGCTATCACGATTCAAGAAATACAACCTAGTGACAGACGGATGGACGGACAGCGATCAGAAGTCTCGCTAATAGGGTTCCTTTTTTACCCTTTGGGTACGGAACCCTAAAAACAGATATTCATGGATCTATTTATATAACATACAAACTTTCAACTTTATTATATTACTATGATGGTACGGTACCCTACGTACGCAAGTCCGTCTCGCACTTGGCCAGTTTTTTATAGACACGACATACGGACACACAACAAAGTGATTCCTATAAGGGTTCCTTTTTCCTTTTAAGATACAGTACCCTGAAAATGTAAATGCTTTTATCGATAGCTGTTAACAACACTAGTTTATCGATATTATTATCAACTAAGTACTACGCATCACTTCAACCTGTGTACGTATGATCAGACCGTCCCGCGTCCCCGCCCTCAAATTCGTGCAATAAGGACAACTGCAGATCCGACACAATAGGCCCTTGTAAAATGTTATATTTCGGGGTTTTGTTCTCGACTATTTCCTCCTCCAAAACTGGACCAATTTAAAAGATATTTCGTAAACTGAATATAGAGAATATATACTGTGTCGCTATGTTTTTCTTTTTTCGGTAATAGTTGTCAAATTCGTACACTAGGCATCTGTTAACAGCGAGTCTAATTAGGCAATTTTGAGCATTTTCTAAGGCTTCTAGTGCTTATAAAGATAATGTATTATCAAAAAAGAAAACATAGAAACATAGAAAAGATTGATATTTATTTTACTGTAAAAAATCATTGCTTTAAGTTCATAAACCAGAAAGAAAACAGACGAGAACGTTTGTATGGAGAAAAGACCACTATCGTTTCCTCTTAACATAGAGTACATCATGGAGGTACCATGAGTACATTGAATAAATCTTATACATACAATGTATACATATATTTAACCATAAACTAATATAAAGTCATTCCCATGGGAAAAATCCTTGAAAATTCAAAAAAAAAAATTATTGACAGTTGACACTATTTCAAATTCCAGTAGGTATTCAGTAGTTTATCCATTTTAAAATTATATTTTTTTTATAAAGATTTTAGTTATTATAATTTAAACGCGGGTTTTGTTATGACTTATGAATGCCTCACTAAAAGCGATTAAAAGTCAAAAACTGTAGGTAAATTATTGTAATTCACCATGCTTGCAACATCAGGAGTAATAAGGTAAGAGGTAGAAACAATATGCATCCGAATTTCGTCGTGGTGAGATAGTCTCGCGTAGCTCAGAGGAAGAGCTCCTAGCCGCGATAGCTAGGGGACGTGGGTTCGAGTCCCACCGCGAGTGAAATTTTGATGCATATTTAAATTTATTCAGTTGATTTATAGGTACCTACTTTATTAATTTCACCCTATTCTTATCAAAAATCAGGTAAACAGGTAAGGTAGACTGTTTTAATTTTAAACTTTGCCGCTACTCAGCAGCGTTATTTTATTAGACAAAGAAAGCTATGGTAATATTATCTGCAGCTTGGTAGAGCATTGGTAGAGCCTAGAATTCTTTGATTAGGTATATTATATTATCAAAGCTAGAATCTAAATTCTCAATCTCAGTGGATCACAAAAGTAGAAATGACAATAATATCTTTAATCTGTGCAGAAATGTGTAACGAACCTACAAGATTATTGTATTTTATATTATAGTGTTTTTTTACACACTCAGGAAATTAAAATTTATAGGAACACTGATTATCACTGGACCCAGTAGCTTTAAAAATCTAAAACTATCGAACTTTTTAACAAAATGTTATTTTCGGTTTTTTGATTTACTTAGCAGCAATCTTATGTTTAAATTCTCTAAGGCAGCAATGTATAACGAATCATAGACAACTGCAGTAATCAAATCATGAAATACCTACTTTTGTCAGATTTGACTTTGACAAATTGTCATACATTGATGCATTGACGTTTCTGTTTCTGATATTGGATTTTTTTATTTACCTACTGACGCACTTTCCGAAGGTTTTCCGATTTTGTGTAAATTAAATCATAAAAAAGAAACCTAAATTAAAGTGTATTTTACATACAGATTCAATAACTAGTAAGTACATCTAAACTAACATTCGATTAGTTCCAGTGGACTGCTTATCGCATGTTTTTAAATAGATAAGTGTATGTTTTGTTGTGTCCCATTATCGATAAGTAACTGTTTAAAAAACAGACTGCAAATATTAGCAAATAAAGAAATGATACAGGTGATAAATGGTTATAGAGGCGGTTGGTTTTCGAAGGATAATTACATGTTAATTTGTATTTTAAGTGCTTTGTTATGACATCAGATATTAGTCATTTGTACGATGATAATTTGAATCTTGTGTTATTGTTATTCACAATTATTTCAATAGAAAGCAATGTTTTAACGTTTGTGTCTGTCTTTTGACGTAAGTATTAACTATATATTATTGTGTAATTCTGTGTAAATAAATCCAAAATTAAATGGATTAGGCAAAATATTTTGTTAGTGTTATCTAATCATTGTATCTCTTAGTATTGACTATTGTATTACAAATTGTTGTGTTACTTATCAATTATCATGTACCTACTAATTAAATATTTATCTTTTCCTAAATTAATAAATTAAAAACATGTATTGTCTATGATGAAAACAGATTATAAATATTCATGTGATAAACATTAGTGTTTCATGCACTGATATGTTAACTGCATAATATATATAGCTGTTATGAAGTAACCATCTGTTGAGTAAAGATCATTTCACCCCATAAGGCTGTATGACCACCAAAGACATCAGAAGGATGTTACCGAGAACAAGATTATGTTATCAATTATGTTACCGAGTTTCTTGCCAGTTCTTCTCGGTGCAAACCTGCTTTCCGATCCTCGCGGTAGAGTCTTGACATTTCATGAGAGCTTATATCTAAACCTATGTGAAGTAAAGAATTTCATTTCATTTCATTTCAATATAAAATGGCGGGTGAGCATTGGACACATAGTCATAATAAATGTATGACCGACATTTCAGTGCTTGGTCATTCTTAGTGAGATTTTGGTAAAAACTTCAGTGAAAAAACAGTCTTAGCGGGTAAAAAGGCCAATCCTAAGAATCCTACTATTATGGAGGTGTTATTCAAGAACAGCTGTAAAATTAAGATATTAAGTTTGTTTTATTTTCATCCAATATATCTGATAATGCTTATAAAAATATGCAAAGTCAGTCATCTATAGCTGCAAAAACATGTCAGCAATTGTGAATTACATAAATTCTTTTTTTTTGCAGTAGAGTAATGGGGCAGACCCTTTCGGAGCCGGTGACTGAGAAGCAGTCGTCAACATGTCAGGACTCGCGCTACCTGGTGGGGTCATCCTGCATGCAGGGCTGGCGGGTGTCCATGGATGACTCGCACACACAGATACTATCCTTGCCTGATGATCCTGGAACAGCTTTCTTTGCTGTCTATGATGGACATGGAGGTAATTACAAATAGTAGAACTTGTGTAATACCATTTCTCGCATAATATGCCATTTTACGCCAGTCCCTGCAACTTGAGACTTGTTTTCATACATTTCATAACACTTAATGCGATTTATTATCCTTTTTAATATGCCTAATTTGCCAATGGACTATACCGACTACTATACAGGGTTATTTTAAAAATACCAAATCTCTCTCGGCCTGTAGTTATTTACATTAAAACAAACAACTTTCGTTCTACGACTTTTTTTTAACTCGATATTTTGAGAAATATCAAATTTTCAACATTTTACACAGATACTCTACCTGTAACTACTCTTTACATTGTACATGTATACCTACGTGCTACAGTAGTCACGCGGCCAGCGCGCGGCGCGCGAATCTCGACCCTATCGTACGGTCACTGATTCGACTACGCGACGTTGTTCATAATGATAATACATACCTACTATATGGCTGTACACAGTGTAATGCCACTTTACAGAAATAACATGAGTTATTATTTTTTTTTGTATAAAATAAATTAATACTGTATTTTGAAAAGTCGTAGAACAAAAGTTGTTAGTGTCAATGTAAACAATTACAGGCCGAGAGCGATTTGGTATTTTTAAAATAACCGTGTATAGACAACGAAATTCCATCGAAAATTCGAAAATCGAAATTCAATCTAATATCACATAAAAAAGCCCTAAGTGATAAAGATGAAAATGAGTCAGGAAGTTGTTAGCTTTTAATTATTTAGGATGCTATGTGGCTTTTTTGAATCAAAGCGAAGATGCACTGCAAAAGTAAAATAATGTTGAAAAGTATGCAGCTATTAACAATAGTGAATGTTACCCATCTGCGCAGGTACGTCTTTGCACCTTGCTTTTTTTTACGCACTTTCTCTCTAGGTACCCTCACACTACTCTCGGCCGATGCAGACCCCCTGGGCTTCTTATTACCAATGCATTGAAAAACAAGTTTTACCAAGTTAAACATTTGTCTGTGTATTAAGTCAGGATTAATATCCTTTTAATAGCTGTCTATTTCAGACCAATTGGTTCAGTAGTTATGGTGTGATACAGTTACAAGCTTTACTGTGATATGCTTTTCTATGATATTACTGTGAGAAGATTAAAAAGATTAAAGACTGGCAAGTTTTATTACCTGTATTCAAAAAAGGTATTAATATTTCAGGTTCAAATGTAGCTGAATATGCGGGTAAACATTTACACAAGTTCATCACGGCTAGACCTGAGTATTACCTCGGCAACATTGAAGAGGCTCTAAAACAGGTACAGATTTGATAGATATATAGTTTGACACCACACTGGCTGGCTTAAAAATACATTATTCTTTAGCAAAGATTTAAATCGCTAGATGGGCCCTAAACCTCCAAAAACGTCTACGTTTTTGTCTTGTGTGACACGATGTCACTCTCGTTGACATATTAGTGAAACTATAGCATGTTGAGAGCACTCACTCAACATATTTGTGGACGTTTTTGATGTGCGCAATGTAGGCTTAGGGCCCATCTAGCGATTTAAATCTTTGTTCTTTAGCCTTTACTCCAAACTGTGATTAATGGCTGGTAAAATAAACAATTATCACATCAAGCGATGTTAGAAGAGGACATGCAAGAGAAGGTGGCGGGGAGTACAGCTGTAGTAGTGCTTATAAAGGACAACACACTCTACTGCGCCAACGTTGGCGACTCGCGCGCTATAGCCAGCGTCAGGGGCACCGTGAGTACTTATCTATTACCTCACAGAATCGTCTAGAATCGAATTAGGCGATGTTAGAAGAAGACATGCAAGAGAAGGTGGCGGGGAGTACAGCTGTAGTAGTGCTTATAAAGGACAACACACTCTACTGCGCCAACGTTGGCGACTCGCGCGCTATAGCCAGCGTCAGGGGCACCATAAGTACTTATCTGTTACCTCACAGAATCGTCTAGAATTGAATCAGGCGATGTTAGAAGAAGACATGCAAGAGAAGGTGGCGGGGAGTACAGCTGTAGTAGTGCTTATAAAGAACAACACGTTCTACTGCGCCGACGTTGGCGACTCGCGCGCTATAGCCAGCGTCAGGGGCACCGTAAGTAGCTATCTATTACATCACAGAATCGTCTAGAATTGAATCAGGCGATGTTAGAAGAGGACATGCAAGAGAAGGTGGCAGGCAGTACAGCTGTAGTAGTGCTTATAAAGGACAACACGCTCTACTGCGCCAACGTTGGCGACTCGCGCGCTATAGCCAGCGTCAGGGGCACTGTAAGTAGCTATCTATTACCTCACAGAATCGTCTGGAATCGAATTAGGCGATGTTAGAAGAGGACATGCAAGAGAAGGTGGCGGGGAGTACAGCTGTGGTAGTGCTTATAAAGGACAACACACTCTACTGCTCCAATGTTGGCGACTCGCGCGCTATAGTCAGCGTCAGGGGCACCGTAAGTACCTATCTATTACCTCACAGAATCGTCTAGAAATGAATCAGGCGATGTTAGAAGAGGACATGCAAGAGAAGGTGGCGGGGAGTACAGCTGTGGTAGTGCTTATAAAGGACAACACACTCTACTGCTCCAATGTTGGCGACTCGCGCGCTATAGTCAGCGTTAGGGGCACTGTAAGTAGCTATCTATTACCTCACAGAATCGTCTAGAATTGAATCAGGCGATGTTAGAAGAGGACATGCAAGAGAAGGTGGCGGGAAGTACAGCTGTGGTAGTGCTTATAAAGGACAACATGCTCTACTGCGCCAACTTTGGCGACTCGCGCGCTATAGCTAGCGTCAGGGGCACCCTAAGTAGCTATCTCTTACCTCATCAGGAAGTTCTACAATTGAATCAGACAATGTTAGAAGAGGACATGCAAGAGAAGGTGGCGGGAAGTACAGCAGTAGAAGTGCTTATAAAGGACAACATAATATAAAAATGTCATATTTAACTTGTTCCCAGGTGGAGGTGCTGTCGTACGATCACAAGCCGAACAACGAGGAGGAGCTGCGCAGGATCACGGCGGGCGGCGGCTGGGTGCAGCTCAACAGGGTCAACGGGAACCTGGCTCTGTCGCGAGCCTTCGGCGACTACGTGTTCAAGAGGAACTATCGGTTGTCGCCACGGGACCAGATCGTAACGGGTGAGTACAGTGGAGCGTCGATCACAAGCCGAACAACGAGGAGGAGCTGCGCAGGATCACGGCGGGCGGCGGCTGGGTGCAGCTCAACAGGGTCAACGGGAACCTGGCTCTTCGGCGACTACGTGTTCAAGAGGAACTATCGGTTGTCGCCACGGGACCAGATCGTAACGGGTAAGTACAGTGGAGCGTCGATCACAAGCAATTGCACTTTTTGTGTCAACCTAGATTAAATCATCCTGCGAAGTGAGCCTTCTGAACCGTCAGGTACTAATATGTTTTGCGTGGTGCCGGTACGTTCCGCGGCTATAAAGGCTTAATTTTGATTTTTTTTAATGATGACTTATATCATAATTCCTACATTTGCTTTATTTAATGAGAGGCTTAAAATATGGGGCATATCTGATCATGGTAATTGAAATGTATTTAATACTTTTTTATTATTTTTCAGCGTACCCCGATGTTCAAGTGCGTCAACTGAACGAGGATTGGGAGTTCATAGTTATCGCTTGTGACGGAATTTGGGAGGTGTTGTCAAATGAGGTACGAATTTAACTCATTTTATTATTGTCATATTTAATTTTTTTTTTATAAAAAACACATCATAATTTAGACCCAAATGAAATGAAATGAAATATCTTTATTTCACATAGGCCTAATATACAGGCGCTTGTAAATTGTCCATATGATATTTGTCACATTTGTATGGCGATAACTCCAAATGAAGCGAAATCCTGTGTTATATTCGTGTACAAAATAAATATACATAAATACAATATATTAAAAATAACAGGCAGGCACTTGAAAACATTCACGCTCATTAGACAAACATTTTCCAGTTGTTAGAATCGAACTCACGACCTCTGACGCAGACGGCGGGATTGCTACCGCTACGCCAAGTTTACCGCTACGCGCAGATTAGCTGAGGCAGTCAAAAAAGTTACTTTATTGACTCAGGTACCATTTCAGTAAGACATCACAACTTGCAAGGAAGTTCGAGAGCCATGCTTTTAAAATATCGTTGCATATACGGCTGTTAGGAACTACACACTAGTTGACCTTTCGCTTAGCTCGGTAATCCAGTGGGCATTGATGCAAGGGTGTTCAATGTTCATTTGTTGTAGGAGGTGCTGTCCTTCTGCCGCGTGCGGTTGCTGAGCGGCTGGGAGCCGGCCGCCGTGTGCGAGGCGCTGATGCAGCTCTGCCTGGCGCCCAACTGCGCCACGGGGGCCTCGGCTGCGACAACATGACCGTGCTGATCATATGTCTGGCGCCCTTCCCGAGGGTGGACACGGTGGTGAGTGTCGATGATGAACTACGACTCTCCTTCTGCCGCGTGCGGTTGCTGAGCGGCTGGGAGCCGGCCGCCGTGTGCGAGGCGCTGATGCAGCTCTGCCTGGCGCCCAACTGCGCCACGGGGGGCCTCGGCTGCGACAACATGACCGTGCTGATCATATGTCTGGCGCCCTTCCCGAGGGTGGACACGGTGGTGAGTGTCGATGATGAACTACGACTCTCCTTCTGCCGCGTGCGGTTGCTGAGCGGCTGGGAGCCGGCCGCCGTGTGCGAGGCGCTGATGCAGCTCTGCCTGGCGCCCAACTGCGCCACGGGGGCCTCGGCTGCGACAACATGACCGTGCTGATCATATGTCTGGCGCCCTTCCCGAGGGTGGACACGGTGGTGAGTGTCGATGATGAACTACGACTCTCCTTCTGCCGCGTGCGGTTGCTGAGCGGCTGGGAGCCGGCCGCCGTGTGCGAGGCGCTGATGCAGCTCTGCCTGGCGCCCAACTGCGCCACGGGGGCCTCGGCTGCGACAACATGACCGTGCTGATCATATGTCTGGCGCCCTTCCCGAGGGTGGACACGGTGGTGAGTGTCGATGATGAACTACGACTCTCCTTCTGCCGCGTGCGGTTGCTGAGCGGCTGGGAGCCGGCCGCCGTGTGCGAGGCGCTGATGCAGCTCTGCCTGGCGCCCAACTGCGCCCGCCACGGGGGGCCTCGGCTGCGACAACATGACCGTGCTGATCATATGTCTGGCGCCCTTCCCGAGGGTGGACACGGTGGTGAGTGTCGATGATGAACTACGACTCTCCTTCTGCCGCGTGCGGTTGCTGAGCGGCTGGGAGCCGGCCGCCGTGTGCGAGGCGCTGATGCAGCTCTGCCTGGCGCCCAACTGCGCCACGGGGGCCTCGGCTGCGACAACATGACCGTGCTGATCATATGTCTGGCGCCCTTCCCGAGGGTGGACACGGTGGTGAGTGTCGATGATGAACTACGACTCTCCTTCTGCCGCGTGCGGTTGCTGAGCGGCTGGGAGCCGGCCGCCGTGTGCGAGGCGCTGATGCAGCTCTGCCTGGCGCCCAACTGCGCCACGGGGGCCTCGGCTGCGACAACATGACCGTGCTGATCATATGTCTGGCGCCCTTCCCGAGGGTGGACACGGTGGTGAGTGTCGATGATGAACTACGACTCTCCTTCTGCCGCGTGCGGTTGCTGAGCGGCTGGGAGCCGGCCGCCGTGTGCGAGGCGCTGATGCAGCTCTGCCTGGCGCCCAACTGCGCCACGGGGGGCCTCGGCTGCGACAACATGACCGTGCTGATCATATGTCTGGCGCCCTTCCCGAGGGTGGACACGGTGGTGAGTGTCGATGATGAACTACGACTCTCCTTCTGCCGCGTGCGGTTGCTGAGCGGCTGGGAGCCGGCCGCCGTGTGCGAGGCGCTGATGCAGCTCTGCCTGGCGCCCAACTGCGCCACGGGGGGCCTCGGCTGCGACAACATGACCGTGCTGATCATATGTCTGGCGCCCTTCCCGAGGGTGGACACGGTGGTGAGTGTCGATGATGAACTACGACTCTCCTTCTGCCGCGTGCGGTTGCTGAGCGGCTGGGAGCCGGCCGCCGTGTGCGAGGCGCTGATGCAGCTCTGCCTGGCGCCCAACTGCGCCACGGGGGCCTCAGCTGCGACAACATGACCGTGCTGATCATATGTCTGGCGCCCTTCCCGAGGGTGGACACGGTGGTGAGTGTCGATGATGAACTACGACTCTCCTTCTGCCGCGTGCGGTTGCTGAGCGGCTGGGAGCCGGCCGCCGTGTGCGAGGCGCTGATGCAGCTCTGCCTGGCGCCCAACTGCGCCACGGGGGCCTCGGCTGCGACAACATGACCGTGCTGATCATATGTCTGGCGCCCTTCCCGAGGGTGGACACGGTGGTGAGTGTCGATGATGAACTACGACTCTCCTTCTGCCGCGTGCGGTTGCTGAGCGGCTGGGAGCCGGCCGCCGTGTGCGAGGCGCTGATGCAGCTCTGCCTGGCGCCCAACTGCGCCACGGGGGGCCTCGGCTGCGACAACATGACCGTGCTGATCATATGTCTGGCGCCCTTCCCGAGGGTGGACACGGTGGTGAGTGTCGATGATGAACTACGACTCTCCTTCTGCCGCGTGCGGTTGCTGAGCGGCCGGGAGCTGACGCCAGGCTTACATTTTATCTTGCTTATTTTAACATCGCTTGTACTATGTGCACAATTTCGCATGTTTGAGTTTTCTTGCATGCTCATAGCGCAATCGATAGATGCATCACATCTAGCCATTTGTTCTATCCATGCGTTTTAAGATTTCTTTGGCATCGCTTTCAAACAAAATTAAAAAAATATTTGGGTAAGAATGTGCAGAGGTCACGTGACCTGACTGTCAATTGGCGTATAAGATGGCGTCACCGAGGGTAGTAACTCAGAACATGACAAAAAATTGTGGTGCTGACATTGGTGCCCACATGTCACGCAAATTAAGACTAAAATAATTGAGTTCGCTACCTGTGACACAGAAATAAATGCGGAGAGCCCCTCTAGTACGTTAGTACATAGTATCTCTATGACTAAAATAAATGAAAGGGCGTCTCCATAGTTTGCTATCTATGTGCTTTAGAAAGAGTGCTATCTCTTACCAACCGTACCATTATCATGGGTGGGGATAGTAATACTATTTATATGGATTATATTGTGCTGATTTTAGAGGCGCTAAATATAGAGGCTTTAAAACTGAACCGCTACAAGTAATATGACGTCTATACTCAGTTAGTGCTAATAGGTTGCTAATGTTAAACTGTAATTTTCTTCTGCAGTCGCCATTCAAATGTCTGGACACTTCTCGCTCTAACAAGTATTGGACAATGCCGACCAGGCGGTTCCCTTAGCAGTATTCTTATATACATACATTCCTTCTATACTACTCAGTGAACGAAAAAGCTTTCTTCCAAATTGTCAATCGAGAATGTACGAATAAAATGTGTATGAAAAAGAAACGGTTTTACGGTCATTTCTTATTAGTCGTTTAGTTATTTTCTTACAGTCGTTTGTATTTTTCTTGTATCAGTGTAGATTTTTTATGGTATTTTCATTGGTTGCTTCTATTGTCTGTTTTTGATACAGTGCGACAAGGCTATCTTGGCGCGTGGACAAAATTGGTACTAACGCCGCTATCTTGTGATACTGTTTGATAGTTCGCTCTGTCGGTATATTGCTTTTGTATGTTGTGTTGTTCTTGCTTTCTATTAACTATTTTAAACTAAAAAAAAATAAGTAAAATTGAGGAGATTTTATTTTCTGGATGCCTTTGTTCTATAACAGCGCCTTCCTGTCCATGTCATTCAAGTGCCAAGAGAGCCTTGTCGTACTGTAATATGAATGATATTGTACCTACATGTTATGCTGATTTTTTTGCATGATTTTTATTCATTTGTATTATTTTCGTCTACTGCATGTTCTTTATAAAAAAGCTTGCTGTATATTCTTTTTATCCCACTATTGTTTTTACAATGTTTTGTAATAAATACCCAGTTTAAATGATTTAAGAGTTTTTGCTTTTCACCTTTTTTAACCGACTTCAAAAAAAGGAGGAGGTTCTCAATTCGTCGGAATCTTTTTATAAGATCAAGCTTAGACTTTTATTATTCAAAGTAGAACGTAAAAAGCAGTGATAGCTCAGTGGTTCTAACCTCTGCCTCTCATAAGAAGGTCGCGGGTTCGAATCCTGGGCACGCACCTCTGACTTTTCCGAGTTATGTGCGTTTTTAGGAAACTAAATATCACTTGCTTAGCGGTGAAGGAAAACATCGTGAGGAAACCTGCATGCCTGAGATTTCGCAAAAAATGTTATCGAAGGTGTGTAAAGCCCGCCAACCCGCACTTGGCCAGCGTGGTGGACTATGGCCAAACCCCTCAGTCTGAGAGGAGACGCGTGCCCAGCTGTGGGACATAAAACGGGGTTGAGATGATGATGTATATACGTCAAAAGGTTAGTTGTGCTATATGTTTATGTGTAGGCTGTTACTCATCAGAAGCTGTTAAGGTACAGAAGTCCTTTGTGGGGTTGAGTGCACGTTTCTACTAAGTGATCCCGAAGTCTGGCTTATACTTACCTTTGCACAGGTTTAAAGTTACTGTCAAAAACACCACAGAAGATTTGTTAAATGACAAGGATTCTTGTAATGAATAACCCTGTCATTACAAGAATTCTTGTCATCTTCTATGGTGTTTTTTGCTACCATCTCCTCACGAGACATCTTGGGAATATTATGTAATATTTTTTCGTACTGTATATAATAACATATTAAGATTGTACTTGTATAAACGTTGGCTTCCGGATTAAATATAAATAAAATTAAAATAAGACATTGTTGTAAAGAGCAAGTGCCGAGTTACTTCGCAGTTCTTCTCGATGCAAACGTTGCCGATAGAATTCTGACTTTTCATAAAAGCAGGTAATTTAGGTCTGTGTGAAAAATAGAGATTTTCATTTGGAATAACAAAATAATAACATCAACATTAATTTGGACGGAGACGAGCGAACGAAGATAACGAAATTAGAGATCACAGCTGTCTCCGTTATGGAGATAATTAATATATCCAATGGAGACAGTGGGTTGTTCCTTTACATTCAAAATGCAGATCAGTTACACCATTGTGCTTGGTATGGGTCAAGTATGGGTGCCATAATGTCTCCGGTTTTTTTTTATGACCACAAATGGTGCAAATAATAACATCAAAATTCATTTAGAAGGGACGAGCAAACGAAGTTAACGAAATTAGATGGAGTCCAGTGTCTCCGATACGGAGATAATAATATTATATCGAATGGGGACAGTACAATCGTAAGAACTTTTAGTTCGACCGAATTATTTCAAGTAAACTCCACGTCCAATCAGCATTTAGAGTTGAAAAAAGAGTATTATTTGAAGATCAGGGTTGTAACTTGTATGAATGTAAGTTTCTTTATGCTAATATATATATTTTTTTAACGCCTGAAACGATTTTTATGTATTAAGTAGAATGTTAAAGTAACTCCGGATTATATAAACTTCTAAAATATAGTACGATCCAATCATTTAGGTATACATAAAACTGTACATAATTGACTTTGTTTAATAGAATTTGTAGTATTATATTGAACTAGCAGTGCCCACGGACTCCGTTCCGCGTTAGAAATATTTATGTCCCGCGTATAATATGAACTTTATGCAATAGCAATAAAGATCAAATTGACTACGTTTTAGTTAGAAAACGTTTGTATGGGTAAAAGAAAAGTGCTGTTTTTTTGAGGGTTTTCCCGGCAGGTATTGGAATTTTGCTCAACTTTTAAACCTTCCCTAGACCTCCACGAACATTTCAAAACCAAGATAAGATAAATCCGTTCAGTCGTTCTCGAGTTTTAGCGAGACTAACGAACAGCAATTCATTTTTAATATCTGGGTGACCGCAGCTTTGCTCGGTAGTATATATCTATCGGCCAATAGATGGCAGCAGTAGTCATTTTTTAGGGTTCCATACCAATTTGGTAAAAATGGAACCCTTATGGTGAGACTTTCTCCGTCCGTCCGTCCGTCCGTCCGTCTGTCACACTCGATTATTTCAGTAACTATCGAAGCTATCGACTTGAAATTTAGAATAGTTATAGGTATTAGTGACCCGACGTCATAGCAAACGTAAAAATTTGAAAATTGTTTTTATTTTTATTTAAAAAGGGGGGAAAACAGGGGCTTCGAATTTTCAAAATGAATAACAATATTGAGTGGGGTATCATATGAAAGGGCGTTACTTGTGTATTCTAAAACCGATTTTTATTTATTTTTATGCTTCATAGTTTTTGATTTATTGAGCAAACTGTCGAAAAAAATACCGTTCCCCCCCTTATCTCCGAAATTTATCGATCGAAAAATCTGAAATAATTATGATCAATAGACATTAATGTATATTTTACAGGAAAAATAAAATTAACTCCTTTACTATTATACTTTTTTTGATAATAACAATAAACCACCAAAAACAAAGTTACGTTTGCGGTTCGCTAACAAAAGTACCTACATGTAAATTATACTCGTAAATTCATGAACAAAAGTGATTCTTTTAATGTTTTACTCCTTTTATGGTATGGAACCCTCGGTGCGCGAGTCCGACTCGCACTTGGCCGGTTTTTTTGGTAAATGACATTTTCTAAAAATGAATCCTAGCTCAATCGATTTATCGCTCCCAAAACCCCCTGTATACTAATTTCATGAAAATCGTTCGAGCCGTTTCCAAGATTCGGATTATATAGAAATATATGTATATATATATATATATATATACAAGAATTGCTCGTATAGGATATAAATATATAGATAGATATTTTACTTTCAGAAACCTCTCCCGGAGGAACAGATGTTGAGCAACAAGTTCATGACCAAAATGGACGATCTACTCTACGTAGAAGAAGAGGAGGCCGATTTGAAGTAAAACACTTCGAGATTATTTGTAAATATGTGTTGTGTAAATTGAATTATTATTATTTGACAGCTGTTAAGTATTAAACAAAAATCCGTTTTTAAAATAACGGGAGGTAGTGTAGTAGTCGTGTATCTAATAAATCTTAATTTGCTTAAAATACTAGGTAGTATTTTAAGCAAATATTATTAAATGTAAAGGTATTTTGCTTTGTAAAGGAAAACATTATAATTATTCGTTCATGCAGCGTGACTTTTTGGTGTTATTTGCGTGCAAGGTTAAGGTTATTACCATCCTTTGTGAAACAACTAAAAAGTCACGGTTGGAGTTCTGTTTGCATCTCATTCACTCATTATTTCAGCAAGCGAGACGCAATCAGAATATGAATAAGAACATAATAATTATGCATTTCTTCTCCAACATTTAATTTGTATATCAGTTTATGTGTGAATGTAGAAGCTGTGTGAAACTCGCCAGTTTTGCGGCACGAATGAAGTTGTAATTATTGTAGTCCCGAGTTCTCCCCAGCGTTGAAAGCACACAAAAATTGCAGGAAATTTTAAGATAACTAATTATATTATGAGCCTGAGCAAGTTATCTGAAAATGACAGTCAGTTAACTTATAATGAGTCCATAATAAAAGTTATCTGAAAATAACAGTAAAGTGTCAGATAACTTATGTTATGAGAACAAATTGTAACTTTTGAATCGTGAGACGTTATACTGTTATTTTGAATGGCACGGACATGTCAGTCCATGTGGACAAATAAGGTTTAAAAAGGGTTTAGAAATTGCAAAAAAAAAAAAACAATAACATATTATAATATTTTTTTTTTAGAAAAATCTTTAATATTCTTCTAAGTTTTAAAAGAAATTGTTACTAGCCTGTTTTTGTTTAACTGGTCTAAAATTGTTGAAAAGCCAAGTGAAATTCCTATATGGCTGCTACCTGTGTACATGCATCTTAAAAATTATAATGTTATTTTTATTATTTAGGGAAATTGGCAATACTTAACCAAATGATTAAAAAATAAATTATGGTATGTTATTACTTATTATATTATTTGTTAAGAGCATATAAATGAATGTTATTGTTTATGGAATAATTATTATTTTTTTAATATTATATTTATTATTCATTTTAGGAACAAAAAGCGTTGTCACATACTATAGTTCTAGGTTTTGAGTACAGCAAAAGACTTGCATTTATAACTTGATGTTTCAAATGTGTCAAATTTTCTTTAGCGCAACTTTCTTCGGAAATAACTGTGAAATTACCTCAAACACAACGATTTTAGTAGATTTCATATTCAGAATCCAGTAGAGCGTGTAGCATAGTGTGTTTGTACCTTAGCTTTTTATATAACATACCTACAGACATACACAGGATAATACGAGACAAAATATTTCTAATTTCTAATACTAATACATGCATATCTTTGGGGCTTTACTTTTCTTCAAAATCGTCCGATATACCAACGCTAGCAGATGGATTGCAAAGATTTTTAAAATGTTGGATACAAAGTCCTGTCTCCTGTATGCCCTTTGTCTCTGCGGGCCAGGTATCCGAGCCGGGGACATTGTCTCAGTGGCGGAGAGTTTGTGATAACGGGAAACGAAAAAGCTGAGAAATAACCGTCTGACTCTGACCACACATCTACTGCATCCACTATCCTGTAGTCTCTTTGACTCCGCGGGCCAGGTATCCGAGACGGGGAAATTGTCTCCGTGGCGGAGAGTTTGTGATAACGGGACACGGAAAAAGCTGAGAAATAACCGTTTGACTCTGACCTACATCTACGAGTACTACATTAATTTGTGTAATATAGAATTTCTGTGGGTTAAGGTTAAAAAATATATGTGTATAGGCTTATCACAGATTATATTATAATATTAAGATTAGAAAGGATGATGTGTTGTAAAGTTAGTCAAAGGAAGTAAATAAAGGTATCTAGAATTTTATTCTTGAAGAAAAACTTGATGTCGTAGGGGTTAATTTAATGCAAATAAAAATCTTACTAGGGACGGGCGTGAAATAATAGAGATGAGGGCTTTCTGATTTGTAATAATACATTTTTTTATTGTGGATAGGCTAACCATTGTTGACAATCATGCTCGATGGAAAGTTATGGTGAGGTCCTAGGTCGGAGCACGCTGGCCTAGAAAATATCTATCTCCATTCCAAATTTCAGCCAAATTGGTTCTTAGGTTCCTGCGTGAACGAGTAACAAAAATATACACATACACGTACAAACTTTTGCCTCTGTAACACCTGAAGATATGGGCATCCGAACGATTTACGGAAACCTTTTTCGTACAAGCAAACCGTAGCGCCATCTGTCGAAATTCTATAGGTGGTTGCCGACCGAAACAGCGCGGCTTTACTGCTGGTGAGTGGTGACAAAAACAAGCATTTTGGGCACCGATAAAATGGCGACAATTTTTCGAGCCGTCCGCCCTGTCCAGGGTATATATTATGTATATTCTTTGTACTATTGTGTGAATAATGGGTTTGACCCTAAGACTATAATAGCTGAGCAGGATCTCTGTTATGATTTTACTCTCATTGCAAATTGCAAAATACATTCTACGGAAGCTGATAGTGATAATTTTGTACGAACAAACATATTAAATACTTATTACTTTACAAATAAATAAGAGAACGACCAATGGTTGTAGCAAAGTTTCTCTCATTTCAAAACCAAAGTGTTCTAGGGGGAACACTAGGAATTGGATTCTATACATCAATACTTTTGTGCGGAATTATGGCTCGAAATTATGTATTTGTTTTTTTTACTCAACTGCGTAAAAAAATGTTTTTTGTAGGCACTGATCTCTATTCTATAGATTGCTGATTGTCGTCGTAAAAATGGAGACACTTGATTTTCGCCGTTTTGGCGCTGATTGTTGCGTAACTTGGCGTAAAATAAAATGACATTCATAACGACGGTCACTAGCAACAAATGTCAATTTCGTACCGTGGACGTTCGAGGTTGGCGTTTTAAATCGGCACAAAAAAGGAGCTGTCAGATGTATAGAATGATTAATTATTGATTGATCCATAGAATAGAGATCAGTGTGGTAATTGCTATCTAGTTGCTATCAGTTCTCGCAGGATGTGTAGACGTTGGTCGATGTGTGCAACAGTGTGACATATCTAAATCACTAGTCAGTTTTAGTCGAGTCACGAGTGTGTAGCGGCGTGTACAGTACCTTGTGTTATATCGACTATGTTGGAATAAAGTTTTACATTTTTTATATTGGCTCTTTTAATTTACGAGACCCATCCTTGTTTATAGCTCTAAGTGCAGGATTTGATACGACACGCGCGCTCGGATGCGTAAAGCTATACCTACTCTATCCACGGAGACAAGTCTGCCCCTAGATTGTCTAACGGCGGTTCCCAATATTATCTTATATTCTATTCATGGTTTCCCTTACTAGAGATACAAATATGACGTAACTTGGAGCCTTTGTCACGTTGATAATCTTCAGTAGGGCAATGGGGCAAATAGAAGATAGATAGGTTAATAATTTCGGCCGTAAGAAAAAATTATTCATCGTTATCGTAATCGATTACTAATTCTGCGCACTGATTGGGTTCCGATCGCGGGGCAGAATTCGCTAGCGATTACGATAACGATGAATACGTTATTCTTACGCAATCAGACCCCTGTTCGTGGTATCCGTACTGTGCAGGCGGCCATGTTGGGCACTAAAAATTGTCAAGAAGGTCCCTGATGCTACCCTAATGTGACTCATTGGCTCTTAAAATGAGGGAACGTCTCACGAAATCAAGGTTTGATTTTGCAATGCATTAGTTACTAGGTACTACACTCAAAAAAAGTCTTGAATCCCACCAAAGTATCAATAAACCGATATATAAATTAAATGATCTCGTAAAAAGGCGGTTAGTATACCTACTTTAGCTGTGATGGACTTGGATGGGATGCAGACATAAAACACTCAATAAAACCTTTTAAAAGTCTCAAACAGGCTGATTTATTTGCTTAGGCAGGAGGCGTGATGGGGGCAAGATTTTTTAAGGATGCTGAATGTTGCAGATTAAATAACTGCTTCTTGAGGAAGGGAGGAGGGAAGGGACGTATTGGAAATCTCCCCTTGTGTCCCTTATGTGACTATTACATATCTATCTATCGACTATCATTGCTTAGTTTACTTAACCTGTGTTTAAAAAAATTGTTTCAGTCGGTTGAAGATATCTGCTTAAAAATGAGAGTTGAAAACATATACCCGACCAAACATACCTTATTGAAAGGTATACGATTTAGCGTTCCGGCGCAATGCTGCGTAGGAACCGTTAGGACTGTTACTTTACCTACTTACCCCAAACCCCTTCATATTTTAATCTAAAAACTTCCTCGAGTAATTAAATGTAAGCCTCCCTTTGGACTTGCAACTCTCCATACTGGCTTAGCATTTTTGAAAATACCTCACGTGTCGCGGTTAATCACTAGACGATAGTCTTAAGGTGAAGAGATTAGTCCAGTAGAAACTGATGTCGCGGCTTGTGAAACTGCATCACGTTTTCGCAAGGCTCTGAACGGCGTCACAACTCACACGTGAGTAGATAAGTGTGAACTGTGAACCACAACATTAGGGGTGTTAGTCCAGTGCTCGAATTGGACCGGAACGCACCGGAACGGCGTTCCGGTTCGTGAAATCACCGTTCCGGTTCGTGAAATCAGCGTTCCGTTTCGTGAAAATTATTCTCAGAGCGTTTCAAACTCTGGTTTTTAAATAATTGAGATCTTCTTGGCAGGAGCACTACTAAAAATGTATCTGTACCCTCAGAATTGAATATGAATAGGTACTGTGAAGGCATAGCGTTCCGGTTCGTAAAAAAGTCCAAAAAAATAATAGAAGCACTGAAGGTACAGCGTTCCGGTTCGTGAAAAAGTTCAATTCGACCACTGGGTGTTACCTACGCCGTGTGAGCCTAATTGGATCACCTAGGGGAGGGTATATAAGGGAGGGAGGACGCGCGTCTGCCGGAGTGCAGCGTCAGCCTTAGCGACCTGTGAGTAACTAGCTTTATGTAATATTTTATTTTAATTTTCATCGTCGTCGTTTAGCCTATGGACGTCTCGTATGTCCAGCACATAGGCCTCCTGAAATAAGAATAAGAATAATTTATTAGACAAAACTTACTAATGTGGCTTACTATCTAAGGTCTAAAGTAAGATCGCAATGGCTTGTATTTGATACACAAATTTTGAGCGCGCAGACTGCACTAAGATTAAACTTGTATTGCAGAAGTCTGCATAACCTTCGGGGGATCAATTAAGCCAATGTTTCAAAATAATAAGAAATAAACACAGAAATTACAATGGTAAGTAACACACAATAAATCAAACATACAATTTTACAGGTGAAATATAAGACTGATGTGCAACGCGTTTAGGACGTAACTAATTTGACTCTCATAGGGCTTGTCCTTATAATGCAACAAGCACGCCATGCACGCTGTTCTTACATATTATGTGTTACACAAGCCTATGTGAGGGATGCCCCTACAATAATATTGTACGATGGACAGAAATGATGAGGTCTAGGATGGAGCGCGCTTGCCTAGAAAATGCCTATTCACTCTTCTCTTGAAGGCACCCAGGCTGTACTTGGCTGGGAACACAGAAGCTGGAAGGGGGTTCCACACCTTAGCGGTATTTTATTGGATTTGTATTGAAACTAGCAGACGCCCGCAGCTTCACCCGCGTGGAAATTATAAGTCTTTCTTTTGAATCCTTCTATCTATTAAAAGAAACTGCATCTAAATCGGTTGCGCAGTTTTATATAGCTCTTGACCTGGAGTAAGTTATGGTACCAACTACCAACTATTTTTATTCTCATACAGGGTGATCCAGGGACGGTCCGTCAACAACCAATGAAGCTTCCGACACTACCGAAGGCCCTCACACTGCAAGAGAAGAAATATCTTCTCGCCGTGCAGAGGGGAGACATGGCTAACGTCAGAAAGTATGTTCTTGTTAAGATTCGAAGTTTCTTTGATAAATGATGAAAAGTTTATGTCTCGCTCCATCTTTCATCTTCAATCCAACTTGAATCCAAATGAGTCAGTAGGTATATCAAAACCAAAATGGTACATAAAAAGGACATGGAAAGCGTAAGTAGATACAATAAAGCGTATCACACAAGGTGAAGATACCACTTAGGTATAGTATTTTACTATCATCCTCATCCTAAACCCAAACCTGGGCCTGGATCTCTGTTTTCATAGAAGATAAAGAATTAAAGATAGAAAGGTCTTATTGAATGCTCTAACGACCTTTAAAAAAATCCAGGATACTCCAAAAAGCTATGCGCCTAAAGGATATGGACATAAATTGCGTGGACGCGCTCGGGCGCGGCGCGCTCACCCTCGCCATAGACGGTGAGAACATGGAGATGCTAGAACTACTGGTGGTGATGGGAGTGAAGACCAAGGACGCGCTACTGCACGCCATCAACGCAGAGTTCGTTGAGGCTGTGGAATTCCTGCTGGAACACGAGGAGCTGATCCACAGGGAAGGACTTCATGTAAGCAATATTCGTAACGAAATTTTCCCGGAATTTGCCCAGAAGCTGTTCTAATACAAGGGCATTGATTCTGTAAAAGTTACATATTATATCATCGACATCTATACTTATAATAAAACTATAAAGGGTCGAATTCTGTACATTGAAGATATTTTGAAAATCTATATATACTTATAATAAAACTGTAAAGGGTCGAATTCTGTACATTGAAGATATTTTGAAAATTTTTGTTGGAGGACACTATTTAGTCGATACTGAAGCCAAAACTGTAATTTGTTTCATTTTTGTCTGTCTGTCTGTCTGTCTGTCTGTCTGTCTGTCTGTCTGTCTGTCTGTTTCACGACCGCGCATCACGGCTAATCCGCTGGATAGATTTAAATGAAACTTGACATGATTATAGTTCATACTCCGAGGTAGGACATAGGATACTTTTTGTCCCGGAATTCATCATGGTTTCCCTGGAAGATGGCATCAAAGTCAAAATGTGTATTTAGTTATAATTCATTAACCCGTTGTCCGATTTCATTCATTCTTTTTTTGTTAGAAAGAAGGTTCTTTAAAGATTATTCCGTATAAATTTTATCATCATCACTTTTGTAGTTCAGAAATTATAGACATCAGAACCTTTATCGATGAGTTCAAGTAGGTGACTTGAAACTCGGAATGGGCTAGGACGTAAGGGCTCAAGGCAGAGTGGAGTACCCTTACAGCCGTAAATAAATATGCTTAGCAGAAGATTTTGTATAGTTTAAGATTTTTCACTTTTAGGTTGAACAAAAATCAAGAATTTATCACCACGTTATACCGTATCGCGCCATCTCTACAAATTATGTGGAACTTGAATGTAAAACTTGGAGATAGGTACTACCGAAATTTGTAAATAATAATTAATTGTCATGTAATGTACTATTCCTTGACTTTATATTAAGATGGCACTTTTGAGACAGAAACAGATTAAAGTTTTCTCTTTTGTGGACATTCCCAGAGTGCCACGTCTTTTTTTATCATCCGCAACATGGAAAGAGTAAAATAATGGTTCACAAATCGTCATAGTCGTAGAATAGTGACGGATGTGACATTTACTAAACTTTACAGGACAGCCATTTGAAAGTTTTACTTTCGTTTTTTTGACATAACTTTTTTATTTCTTAATCTTTAATTATGAAATTTGGCATACCAATAAATGATAGGGTTTGTTTTAAAATGGAACAGAAATAACAACTTAAATTTATATAGTTTTCCAGAAAAATCACATCCTTCATTTTACTTCGGAGGCAACGCGGTCGCAAGGTATTATCCGACATCGTTCTTCGGAAACTTGGTGTTCAAAGTATGACGGATGTTACTTTCCGATTATATTCTATCGACTTTACTGAGAAATATTTTGTCGGATGTGAAGTCTGTCATTTTTTTACTCATTACAAGTTAGTACTTGACTGCAATTTTACCTGAGTTAAGGTTGATGCGTACATCCGGTCGCGAAAATTTACATTTTATTTAGTTTTCGTAAATAGTAGGGCTATTTATTCATCATAGACTTATGGCAATGAGTATTTTGATTATGCTCCCATTGGTTCCTAATAGCTCCAATTCCGGGAAACTGCAGAAAATAATCTTTTGGGAGAACCTCTATGAGACGATTGGGAATTTTTGCGCAATTTTTTATTTAACATATGTAAATTCATCAGTGTTATAATCGCAAAACTTAGTACAATAAGTCTACGATGTATAATTAGCCTACCTACTATTCTCGAAAAATTAAATTAAATTTGTATTTTCTGTGCTAATTTGGCCGAATCACCTTAAGTGACGATGCAGCCAAATATTTATTTTATTTATTTATTTATTTAGTATAGAAAGAACATGTACAAGGAAACAAACAGAAAGGTCTTATACAAGGACATCTTATCACCACATAAGAGGATCTCTTCCAGATGCCCTAGATATGTTATAGTTATAAATTGGCAGGGGTAAGTTACTCCTAATGGATCGAACCGTATGTTGGGATAAGTAGGATATGATAGATTGAGCATACCATTTTGGTCGTACCCATTATAAATAAATAAAATGAAAAAACTTAAGCTTAAGTTAAGTAATTAGCAAAAAACAGCATTATTTTTGTACTGCAAAGATTTAGAAGATGTTGCAGCAATTTGGACCGTATTACTTCTTTGTTGTGGTAAATAACTCTCTAAAACTTGCTAAAACTGAGGGTGAATGGGTAAAATTTTCCTACCACAATCAGATTTTATTTAGTTTTTTGCAAGTAGTAGGCTAATTTCATTATACATCGTGCTTTGCGTGCGTGCAAATTTTTTGCGCATATATATTTACACATGTACATGTTTTTAATAAAAAATTTGCTCAAATATTCCCATTCACATCAAATTGGTTTCCAAAAGATCATATTCTGCAGTTTCCTAGATTTGGAGTCGTTGAGAACCAATACGAAGCTAGTTAGTGTAAGTATTTTTGAGCTGAGTTTTTATTAACTTTGTTGCTAGGATTTTATTCTCAATTGTGGACAGGATCTCCCAAATTCTGAGGGATATTTAGCGATGCAACCCCTATACCTCACTATCACCTAATTTCAAAGGTTTTCAAATGCATCGTGTTTTTTTGTCGAGAGTCAACATAGAGACACGTGGAAAGCCTGCATATAGTTTTTCATGGAACAATTACGCAATTTTGGGAGGAGTATTCTTTTCTATATTAATATTTTGCAATCATCAAATTTTTGAACATTTTTTTTACCCCTACATCAAAAGAGAGTTGCTAGAGACAACTAGCATGAAGACAAAGCAATAATTTTTGGTAGACAGTTGCTAAGGTCTTAAGACAGCTGTTGCACTATCGTGAGTGGGACAAAAGAAGCGTTACATACATGGGCTTTTGCTGATAAGAGCATAGGTATTTAGGTAAGGGTAAGATGACAGATCTGATATCTAGGTTGAGGTATCTAAAGGGGTTTCAAAATTGAGCTGATATTTGAAAAGGGCGCCATACTAATTTTTTGACTGGAGTTAATATGTACTGATCTGAATGATAAAGATGAATTTTGATAAACGGCCAAAAAATAATATCAACACCAACCAATGTTATTTCTAATGACGGCCAGTGTGAGCGCGATGAATAATCAAGTGAATTCCGTACTCCCGCCAAAACGGACCGTCGCATCGTGGCAAAAATCAGATTATAGTGGTCGCAAGCCCCACTTCCTAACTTAAAGACCATTCACGATAAATGGTTTCGAAAGGACGAAAATAATAAAGTTAACGTCTTTTTATTAATATAGAAGAATTATTACTAAGATTGGATCATTCTGGTATAGAAAAATATATTAAATTTATACAAATAAGCAGTGTTTTTCAATAGAAAAAAGGCGGAAGTGAATTTAGCGCGAAGAATAATGTGGGATGTTCAGATACGACCGTTAGATAAAAAATTATGTCCGCAGAATATCGTCGGTTGTATTCATGCGTCACTATCACGTCCATAGAAAAATGAAGTATGTCTACATGCGACTTAAAATTTGCAATTTTTAAATATGATATAATCTCAACAGAATAATATTTAGTATAAGCAGAGATTAATATTATCTTAATTAAATTTAAATTTAAATTGATTTTGATTTTCCGTAGAAAACTGACGGATAGTCAAATGCGACGTTATGTGCAATCCTACTCGTCCGATGAACAGTGGCGGATGCGCAGATTCGTCAGGTGCGTGAGGGGGTGAGGGGGGATTCCCGCGCGTCGTAAAAAGACGAGTGTTCACAACCGCCATTTTACTATGAGCGCCGCGTCACATCCGCCAGTTTACCGACTGGTTATCTTGAAATCTAAAAGATTTTTTAATTTTCCTTTAGTGCAGTAATAAAATATAGACATAGTAGTATCCAAAAATGGTAAAAAGTGAATTTCGTAATTTTTGCAGATCCGTCACTATTCTACGACTATGACGAAATATTTTTAACTCTGACTTAACTGGTCCTAACCGATTGACCGTCATAGGTATACGTAAAGAAATATAATATAGCCATTGCCCATTCTGATACTTGGGATTGTATTGAGATGAAGCAAAGATTTTTAACAGACTCTTATGTTGGGCTGGGGAATATTGTTAGTAGAGTATTTTATCCCAGTGGTACCTACCCGGCAGAACTCTGAAAGAAGTTTTCTACCACCAGTACAACTTTTCACATGATTTAATAATACTTCGACATATTTCGTGGTTTCAGAATAAAAATCACATTGGAAAGGACGATTTTAACTGTCGATATTTCGATACATTGGTACAAGTCGTGGTCACGTAGTGACCACGACCTGTGCCACTGGGTCGAAATATCGACAGTTAAAATCGTCCTTTTGATCTTTCAACTACGTATTAATGAAACTTTATATTATGATTAAGAAAAAGGAGTTTTCAAAATCACCACAAGGTAACCCGTGCGAAGTAAGAACAGGTTTCTGTATAACATCACACCAGAATCCCGCGAAAAATCAAGGATTTCCACGGTATATGTAATAAAATCTTAATTCACGCGGGCGGCGCCGCGGGCAACAGCTAGTTTAATATAATTTAGGAAGCTGATTGGTTAATGGCTTGCATCAATCGAGACGTCTAGGTACTGATTGGCATCAATTTTGATTGGACTGGAATGCAGCCAAGGTGCCAATTGGCTGGTGTAAAAGTAAGGACTTCACGAAGACAATCTTTTTCGATCCAAATAAATGTTCCGGGCATTTCTATCAGAGGCCTGCTTGTAACCTGTTTTTGAACTTGTGAATAACGTTCAACCAATCTGGATTACTTATATGGGGTATCTTCATCTTCTTGGGAATGAGGCTAATCAGGGCTCCTCTGTTCCTAGTAACGCGATGCACCAGTATCCCATCTAGTATGCTCACTTCTATCTACATATTCCCTCCAAGTCCTCGCGATAATCGACTTTGTTGTGGGATAAACCGGAAAGGTAAATTATTTTTGGGGCATACTTAGACTTGTTGTTTTTGTACAGAGCTGGCAGAAAGTAGAGACGTGCCTGGCCACCTACTCTCCGGACATCACACCTCTGATGTTGGCGGCGCACAAGAACAACTATGAGATCATCAAGTTGCTTCTGGACCGAGGGGCCACACTGCCAGACCCGCATGATGTGAGGTATCTACATTGATTTTTATAACTCAACGGGTATCTATCAATAGATTCGACAATCATTAACCAACAGATTGTTATCTTTTTCGCCCTAGCTAAGAAACCGAAACTTCCTTCACTAAAACCGAGAACGAACACTAAATACACAGAAAATCCCAAAAAATCTTTCGAGTCAGTTTCGAGTGTAAGCTAAAACTAGCGCATAGTGCCGAGAGATGTTGTTTGTCATCTCTAAATCATCTCAAATTTTACAGAGGCTTTGCATCCGTCCCTTCCCTTCTGGAGTAGATTCATAGAATTTCATTGTTTCAGCTCCATATATACCCAGCTTTATCGATCTTATGAGATACGAGATCGTTGGATACGGGTATATGTGCCCACGCCCATAGTGACTTCTGTTTTGTAATGCATTAAAATTGATTGCTCACATTCGTTGACGGATCACCTTTTTAAAAGTTACAAGCTTTTATTCATTTTCATTTTAAGTTACAAGATTTTATTCAGTTTCACCAAGTTTCAAAGTTACAAGATTTTATTCAGTTTCACCTGTCCCGATATTTGATTGTAATCAAATCTTGTAAGAGCTTAGGCAGGAAAGTGCAAAACTCTAATAATATTGAAATAAACTTTATAGGAATTTCTTAGAATGAAACCGAGCCCGCCATTTTTCCATAACAACTCGTCCAATTTTACTAACGACCTTGTTTGAACTTTCAAGTAAGTGGGTTAAAAAATTAAGATACTCACCCAAAAGTTTCGTTTGACCGAAATTTTTCAGAACCCGGTTTGACATTTGAAAACGATACCATTATCTACTCAAAGTTAGCAGCCCGAACTTGTCTTTGAACTTGCTGAGATTTTAATTGTGTCACTTTTTAACAAGTGACGCTTTTTAACTTTTTAATTAAAACGAAACGCAAACAGGTGCATGTGGATGTTATGAAGATCAACCAACCAACCAACCAACCAACCAACCATGATGACCAACGTCAGTTTATTTAAACGAAGTTTCTTTTCGGACGATACAGCAGGTGGCTCGGCAAATGAAAAATCGGAAGGTAGTGATAGGAACTCAGTAGTAAAACGACAGAACCTCATTAAGTTTGGGCTCGTTTGATTTGTCTTGATGGGTACTTTGGTCCTAGATGGAAACCAGGGTCTGATGATGGGGCTCTGCTGGAACATGGCTATAGGAACTCAGTAATTAAACCGTAAACGACATTACTACATCCAGATTGGGCTCGTTTGATTTGTTGTGAGGTTTATAGACCTCCCACAGCCGCCTTTGAGCTCTTTGAAAAAGTTATGGATGATGTTTTATTTAAATTATCAAAATCTAGTAAAAAGCTAATAGTGTGTGGTGATTTTAATGTAAACATTTTAGAGAATAGCTCCTTGAGTATAAGACTATTAAATTTATTTAAAACTTATAACTTGTTGCACATGTTCATGGAGCCTACACGAATAACAAGTAATAGCGCCACGTGCCTGGATAATATTTTTACTGATATAAAGCCAATAAGTAAAGAAATAATTAATACATTAGATTCAGATCACTGTGGCCAGTTTATTCAGTATGAAACATGCAAGAAAACTGTAAAAAAACAAAAAATTACTTTTGTGCCAGTAACATTGGACCGCATTGCTAAAGCGAGAAGAAGGTTAGTAGAAGAACTACCGTTCTTGCCAGATATTTTGAATCCTAACGAGATGTATACCTCATTTTTTAATAAATTTAGTTTAATATTTGAATCCATATTCACCAGTAAAACGGTCTTCAGTACTGACACATTGGTTTTTAGCGAATGGGCAACAAGCGAGTTGCATTTACAGAGGAAAAAGTTGTACGAGCTTTATGCAGAACGTATATTTAATACTAGTGACGAGTTTAGAGATCGCGTGAAATTGTTTTCAAAAAAATTTAAACAAGATTGTATATTAAGGAAATCAGAATTTATACAAAATAAAATTAAAAATAGTAACAATGTTATTAAAGCTACCTGGAAAATAATTAATCAGGAAACTGGAAAAGCAACCGAGCATAATAACACAATTAAACTTAACGTTGGCAATAAATCAGTTACCGATGACCTAGAGGTTGCCACTACTTTTGAAGAATTTTTCACGAATATTCCTGTTTCCACTACGCAATCACTGAACTCCTCAACAGTTAATGCGCTCTCATTGTTAAAAAAGAATGTGCCTGAATGTATTAACACCTTTGCATTCAGCCACGTTAACGGCTCTGACGTTATTAAAGCATTTAAATTAATTAATGTTAAGAAAACTAAGGACTTATGGGGCATTTCTGTACATGTAACCAAGTCATTAATTGATATTGTTGCACCCGACTTAGCATTAATATTTAATAGTTGCATAGACTGTGGTGTGTTTCCTGACTTAATGAAATATAGTAAAATAATTCCGTTATTTAAATCAGGTAGTACCAGTGACCTCACCAACTTTAGACCAATATCTGTACTACCAATATTTAGTAAAATTTTTGAAAAGCTCATATTAAATCAATTGCTTTTCTTCTTTCAGAAGAATGATTTATTACACAACAAACAGTTTGGCTTTACACGGGGTCGCTCGACAACCGATGCTGGTGTCGAGTTAATAAAAAACATATTTGAAGCCTGGGAGGAATCACGTGACGCACTTGGCGTTTTCTGTGATTTATCTAAGGCGTTTGATTGTGTTCAGCATGAAACATTAGTCAGTAAACTACTCCACTATGGTATCAAAGGTGCAGCTCTAGAGTTGATGAGCTCCTATTTAAGTGATCGGATTCAGAAAGTAGAAGTTAATGGAAAGCGATCCTGTGGGTCGAGTGTGAAAATGGGAGTTCCTCAAGGGTCCATATTGGGACCATTCCTGTTCCTCATATACATCAATGACCTTCCTTATATTACTAAGGACAATCATGAGATAGTATTGTTTGCTGATGATACATCACTTGTATTTAAAATTAATCGACATAAAACTAATTTTGACGATGTAAACGACTCTCTCAACAAAGTACAGTGGTTTGAGGCAAATAATTTACTTCTAAATAGTAAAAAGACCAAGTGCATTAAATTTACTCTACCTAATGTTAAACAGGTCAAAACGACTGTACTACTTAACAATCAGGAACTGGAACTAGTAGATGCAACCATATTCTTAGGAATAACGTTGGATGCCAAACTTCAATGGGGCCCTCATATAACTAATCTGTCGAACAGACTTAGTTCTGCTGCATACGCGGTAAAAAAGATACGGCAGCTGACCGATATTCAGACTGCTAGACTGGTGTATTTTAGTTATTTTCACAGGATTATGTCATATGGTTTATTGTTATGGGGTAATGCTGCTGACATTGATACGATATTTGTGCTGCAGAAGAGGGCTGTTCGTGCTATTTATAGAATGGGTCCAAGAGAATCCCTCAGAGATAAATTTAAAGAATTTAATATTATGACGATACATGGTCAATATATTTATGAAAATATAATTTATGTACATAAGAATATTAATAAGTTTAGTAAGAAATGTGACCTGAATACCATTAATCTCAGGAACAAGCATAAGCTCGTGTTAAACAGCACAAGATTATCTAAAATTAGCAAATCATTTGCATGCAACTGTATAAGATTTTATAATAAGTTACCACATCATGTATCTGAAATGTCACTTAATAAATTCAAAGGGTTTGTCAAGCCTAAACTCATTCAAAAGGCATATTACAATATTAAGGACTATATTAGCGACACAAACCCTTGGAATTGACTGATAAGTGGTAGATTGCTCTGCTGTCGTTGCTAGCCTATTTTTAGTATTTATACTTATTTTGTTAAATGGTGATAACATAAAAAAAAATACCCGGCTGAGTTTGTTGTGGGCTTCTTCTCAGCGGCAGGGCGCGTTTGGAACCCTCGTAAACTTAGTTTTAAGTCGACTTGTAGTTATCACCATTATTATGCAAGAAATGTCATGCCGACGTTTGCAAGTGCCTGTATGCTAGGCCTATGTGAAATAAATACTTTGACTATTGACTATTGTTTTGACGAGTAATTGGTGCTAGATGTTTACCAGGGTCTGATGATGTAACTGGAACATAGTTATTAAACGACATAGCCTCGACTTGGGCTCGTTTGATACGACTTGATGAGTACTTCGGTGCTAGATAGTGGGTGTGGTACCACGCAATACATAATAGTACCTAACGGAGCACACACTCCGCTAGATGATTTAAAGAAATAGCGACTCTAGCGCTCACACAAAAAGTGCAATTCAGTTCGCAATAGCGTCATCCTGGCGTCTATGATACCAATATTATTGTTATTTATTAGGGTTCTGTACCTAAAGGGTGAAAACGGGACCCTATTACTAAGAATTCGCTGTCTGTCTTAACTGTCGTGTATTTAACGACATTTATTTGATTCTGTTCCCGACAAATGCCTATTTAAAATTACATTCATTAGGTACTACCTAAGCAATAGCAAAATAAAAATATCCGAAGTTATAGAATCTGAAGGTAATTTGCGTTGTTGGAGGCAATAGGGAAAATTCCCTCCAGACAGATTTTATGCCTGGGGATCGCTGGTGATCCAAGCGTATGCCGTTGTATTTATAGAACGCTCGTCGAAAACTCTAAACTATCGGCATCTATCAAAGACCGTTACATTACAGTACAATTTAGTAGAACTATTACTTTTGTCAGCGTTTTAACGTTAGTATTACAAGTGATCCACTTTTTCCATCAGGAAAGTAAAGCCGAATACTTCGATCTTCGACGCCGAACGCAGAAGTTTGCAGTGGACCTTCTAGACCAGTCTAGAAGCTCGCAAGAGTTGGCCATCATCCTGAACCACGGTCCCGAGGCGCCGCCATTTGAAGACGGGGACCACATGAAGTTGGCCAGGTTGGAGCTGGCGATCTACTTCAAACAGAAAAAGGCAAATAAAATCGTTTCGTATTTAAAGAGTGTCGTTAAGAAATTGTTCCATAGAAGAGCTTGAATAAATAAATACCTGATGAAATAAATTTTCTTTGACTACGAGTATCTATTAAACTTGTATACTGCCAAAATGGCGGTAATGGCATTTTATGCTGGTTCCTTAGTCCGTCCCACTGATCTCTTATCTCAATATCTAATACTTCTTATAGAGATCGGTGGTCCATCCTTTGTAATACCTACCTGTTATAAACTGAACTGAAAGAGTATCTGAAAGTAGAGTAGAAGTTTGAACTTCTAATTATTCAGCTTACGAGATTTGGATAGAACAATTTGATGACAATGCAATAAAATTTGTACCAGTATTAAACACCATTTGCCATTCTGTAAACTAGTGCATTTTTCAATCGACTTCAAAGAAGGTGGAGGTTCTCAATTCGACTATGTTTTTTATGTTTGTAACTTTTGACTGGGTGAATCGATTTTGATGATTCTTTTTTATTAGAAAGCTGACGCTTCCCGTGTGTTTCCTTTTCAATTTAGACCAGTTTTGATATTGGTATCCATGAGAAAACTTAAAGTTTTAAATTTTTGATTTGATGGATGTAGTAACAAGTAACAACAGTAGTTTGATGAGAGTTGCAGTCGGTTTTTTTGGTAATTAATCAACGTATATTATTAAATGACCATCTTCTTCTTCAGTTCGTCGCTCACCCAAACATCCAACAACTCCTAGCATCTATCTGGTACGAAGGTGTCCCGGGATTCCGGAGAAAGAGTCTATTCGAGAAGGTCATGATCCTGATGCGAGTTGCCGTGATGTTCCCTTTTTACTGCGCCATGTACATGATATCTCCGAATCGCGCCACTGGGAAGCTCATGAGAAAGCCATTTATGAAGTTCCTGATACATGCGTCCAGCTACCTGCTATTCTTGTGTAAGTGACTTAGGGTCAATTTACAGCGCAGCAGAATGGAATCAATTTCGCCTCATTCAACGCGAGGATTCGCTGGAATGCTTGCGTATTCCAGCGAAATGTTTCGTAAACGCTTGGCACCGCACTGCTGTGACTGACCCAACCGACGTCCCGTTCGCACCACTTTCCGCAGATTCCACAGACGGCGCTGACAGTAGCTAGTGGAATTCTCAATAATGCTTGAGGATTAACCAGAACACGCCCAATTTTTTGCTGTTATTTAATTTGTATGTTATACAATTGACATAAAGTTCATTATGCTATGTTCAATTTCGTTGCAAAAATTCCGTACCGGAGTGGTGTAAATTGACCATTAGTAAAATGAAATCTATGTCCAAAATAAACATAAAATCGAAGCGTTTAATACGACGTTTAAAGATTTTTTTTTGTTACTTTAGCCTCTATCTTTTATTTTTAGTTATTCTAATCTTGGTATCTCTAAGAGTTGAAGTGGAAGTGGTACACCTGTTTGGAACGGAGAATATGAAAACCCAACTTGAAATGGAGCTGAAGAAGCAAATAGGCAATGGACCAACATACTTGGAATTGGTTGTTGCCATTTATGTTCTGGGTATGTACTGAAATCTGGTATTTAACCACTTTTTTTTATTACTTTTTGGTTCACTGTCCGATATTGACTAGCATTCAGTCTAACGAGGCGAGTTCGAATCAGCGCCGAAATGGCGAAACTCAAGTGTCTTCATTTTTACGTTAACAGTCTGAGGTCCAGCGTACTAGTATAATATAGATTAGTAGGAGCAACCAATAATCTACCTTGTTTTCTGGCTAGGCTTCGTATGGCAAGAGACCCAAGAGATGTACATACAAGGAATCCGCTCCTATCTGCGGAACATGTGGAATTTCATCGACTTCACTCGCAACTTCCTCTACGTCATGGTCTTCTTCCTGAGGGTCGCGGCCTACATCCAGCAGGCCGCCGAGATCAGCAAGAACCCGCAGACCAGGTTCATCCCCAGGGAAGACTGGAACGCTTTTGACCCGCAGTTGATTGCCGAAGGGTTGTTTGCTGCTGCCAATATATTTAGGCAAGTAATTAGCAAAGCACAACGTTGCTTGAACTTATCAGATTTTCTTTCGAATTCCCTTATACAGTTTCCTTCTTGAGAGTCATAGTGACGGGTAAAATATGGTAGCAGTTTGTTGAATTAGTAAATCAACTAATATTGTGACAAATCTTCATTAAAATATCAAAATCCATTTAACACACATCATTTGAAAAGTAAAATATGATTTACACTTAATTTACAATGCATGAAAGTTTTAAGTCATTGAACGCTGGCACAGTAACCTTTTGGCACTATTCAATCAGATCCTATTAAACTTAGGAATGTCACAAATATGGGCTACAATAATCAAAATTCAAATCAGAATAGTTTTAACATATCATTTAAACTTGGATTGGAGAAGACCGTCTTCCAAGTCTTCATTCGTAATTTATTTCATGTTTCTTCCATCCCGCCTTTAGTAATCCTAGTGATAGTATTCTTAAAAGTTGTCATATTTTATCATTTAGTTAATAAACATAGTTTTTGTTCCCTAGTGCCTTGAAACTGGTGCATCTGTTCTCTATCAACCCTCACCTGGGCCCGCTGCAGATATCGCTGGGGCGGATGGTCATCGATATCGTCAAGTTCTTCTTCATTTACAGTCTTGTGCTCTTCGCTTTTGCTTGTGGTAAGTGACAATTTTGATTAGAGTTGAATGGAGGCAGGCGTTATAATAATTAGCAGGACAGATTAATTTGTTTTGCTATGATCCGCTACATGAAAATAATCTATATGGTCCAATATGCAGGAACACCGCCCACAAGAAATACCACACACAATTTTTCTATGATGAAATGAGTCTACGATCCTGCAACATTTCCTGAGAATGTCCCAATGTCGGAACGAAACGTGCGTCCAAGAAATTGTTGTTAATTTTGATTAGCAACAATTTCTCACCAACAATTTCCCTCAATTTGAAACCATTTTTAAGTAGAATGATTTTTAAAAGTCTCTAAACAGAAATACTTGGAGTAGCAGATTACATTAACGTATTGCATGTACGGAGGATGTGGAATAGTTGAAATTCAAATGAAGAAGATTTGAGAAAGCTATTAGGTATTAACGACATGGCACTCCTCTAACTTTTTTTAATAGGCTAGCCTGTATTACTAAAGAAAACTTGACTGTGATCACACCTGATAGGAAGTGATGATACAGTCTAAAGTGAAACGCGTTTGCCTAAGAAAAGCCCACTCACTCTTGGTTTGAAGGCCGCCAGTGACTAGTTGCAGTTGGGAAAGACAGTGACTGGGATTGTATTCCACATTTCCAGAACTTTATAGTGCTTATCGGAAACAAGGAGTCAAACCGCTTCGTACGTGTCTTTAGTACGTCAACTATGTAGGGGTAAAAGCCTCTTCAATGTCTTGCCGTTCTATGGTACAAAGGTGCAGGGAAACCAAATAAAATAGTTCCTGAGCTCCGAAATATATTTTATGGAATACCGACAGATAGGCAACGACCTTTCGACGATGTTCGAGGATAAGTGTATAATCTATGGTTCGAGGCTTTGGAGTATAGAACTATAAGCGCGACCAATAAAACAAGCAAAAAGTTGTCAAAAAATATATTTTTAATTATGAAATTTTATGGTCTGAGCCAAAGATTTAAATCGTTCCGAGCAAAGATTATAATAATTAATAATCTTTGTTCTGAGTAGTTTTTAGTCTTTTATTTTACAAACATCAGGTCTGAACCAATTGCTCTGGTACTTTGCCGACTTGGAAAAATTGGTTGCCTGTAAAGTCGGTATACGGGCGAAAGTTTTACGTGACAACGACGCGTGACGCGAAGGGACGCGTGCCTCTCACTCGCTCTCATTGTGAGCGCATAACGTGAGCGGAGCGTAACGCAGTTTCTTGAAGTGTCATCCGGCAAACCAATTTATAAGACGTTGTCACGTCAAAAAGCAAGTGCTATGTTTTGCCGGGTGGGTTACCCGACTGGGAAAATGCGGGCGACTCCTGCATGAAGTGGCGTAGCTTTGGAAAGTGAGTTCGTTTGATCAATAAAGGATCAGTAAATAGAAAGCTAGACAAACTAATTTTAAAACCTATAGTGTTAGTATGCTAGAAAGTAATTAGAATTTTCATATTTTATAGAGTTTTTCTTAAAGGATAAGGCTCTTTGTCATCAATATACTCTATGTTTGTCATTAAATAACACTAACTTTTAAATATAATAAAAATATTACCGAAAAGATATTGTGAATTAAATAAAAGTGAAAGGTAAAATTAAAATCATTTGTAACTTTTCTAAACCCAGGCCTTAGTGGATTCACGGATTCTTACAGCATTGTACCACGTACCTACCGTAGATAACGATAAAAGTTCATTAATCCACGTAGTGATCATATACTCTTTGATTAATCCACGTGGAAACCTATGTGGAAACCATATTCATTTGATCGAACCAGAACACTTTCGTACATCTTTGGTACCATGGAAACGACGTCGTTTCCATGGCAATAAAGTTCGTTTTGTCATTTTCGAATTTTCATTAGTATTGTAAACTTGTCGTTTACTTTTATCAGTAATTTACATTGATCTATATTAGATTTTTTGAATTATTTATCAAAAAAATTGTAAGTTATTTTAATTTTGTAATCAAAATGGGCGAGGCCCAATTCGGTGTGCGAAATGTAATCGGCGCGCCAATAGCAACTACGAGACTTTCCGAACAAACACTGGTCTGCATGCCACCAAGAGCTGCCAAGTTCACGCTAGCTGAGTGGAAGATGAGCAACGACCAGCGCTGCAGGAACACCGAGGACCAGCAGCAACTCGCCGATCGGGTTCTCGGAGAATGCCAAAGAATCCGCGAAGAAACTGCCGAGCGAGCTTCCATCATGAAAGCCACGTCCGATCGGCGAATGGAAGAAAGAATAGGAGATATAGAATTCAACAAAAATGAACTGCAACTTCAGAGGAAAGAAATATGTCTCGAATTAGAAGCTCTTAGCGTGTACAAAACCCGATTGCAGGACTGCCTTTCATCACTGCAAACCAATGCGTTGAACATATGCAGGAAATGTTTAATGCTTAGAGATGGCCGCATTGGTATCGATTTAGTTGTGGATGAAGTCGAACATGCTCTTCAGCGAGAAATAACTACCATTCTTGGGGGACAAAGCTTGCTGAAAAGAGCTTTAGAGCAGCTGAACGAACAAATGCGACGTCTACGTTCCACCCGTTATCTTCTTGATAGAGATTTACAATACAAACAAGCTGCAATGGATCTGGACAAGGGCTCTCTCTCTATGAAACCAACAGATTTATGCCTCTCAGTGTACGAAGGTTACACAAGCCTCGATCCAGCTAATATATCTGCTGAAGAATATAACGCGTATTCAGCAAAGAACATACAATCAGCTGCAAGAGAAGTGACCAGTGCTCGACCTATAAGAGTTTTCATCGATACTCTGCTAAAGCAAGTTATCGATGACTTATGGAGTGCGTTCAATAAATGCAATCACGAGTTCAATGAACGCATTGAAGATACGAAGCGAGCTAAAGCAAAACTTGAGGATATGCATAGAGAAACAACTCAAAAGATTGCAGATATGCAAAATAATATATTGGAGTTGAAAAAAGCTTTATCCGCTAAGGAGGGTTATATTGGACTGGCGCATACAAGGCTAGGAAGACGAGCGCAGAGAGTTGGTGCTGAGTTAGTGAAAGACCCTCCAGGACAGGCTTTGTATTATGAATGTGAGATGCTACGTCATAGCACAGAGCAACTTCAACAAATGCTCCACGAGGCGACTGCATCATTACGGTATCTACTTCAAACACAAATCCAACTGGAAGAAGATATTAATGTAAAGATGAACACTTTAAAAATAGATGAAGTCGATTGTATGACGTTGCGTGCTACAATGGATTTTCATGCATACTGAGAAAGCATGAATTTATAATCAACTAGCTGATGCCCGCGACTTCGTCCACGTGGGATAAAAACTATTCTATCTTTTAAGTTGGACCAAATGACAGATATTCACGAAGTTTGAACTAAATCGGTTCAGTAGTTTAGGCGTCCATTGAGGACAAACATTGTGACACGAGATTTATATATATTAAGATTAGACGATATGTATTGTGAGGCTTGGAATATTTGTATTGTGACCTGCGTGAAAGATCTGTCTGTCTTAACTTTTAATAAACTTTCATGTTTACCTACTAATAATTTAGGAAGATAGAAATTTTACGCATACTAATAAATTACCTAAATCCAATAATGTGTTTTATGTCTTTAAAATTTATAATAATTTATTATAATTATTTACAAGCTTCTTTATTTATTTTATTTATTGTTATGGAGCTAAATTCTACTTCATCTTTAAATCCCTATTGAAGTAACCTTTTCCAAATACTCCTGTTTCAGGTCTTCTCCTATATTCCTCTGTATTACCAAATTCTTGTTCTTTATCTTTAAGCGCTTGATTCGATAGTTTTGCTAGTGTTGAAGTGGTTTCATAAGTTTTAATAAAGACGATGTAGCATCCAATGTAAATTACAATCGAAACGAGCTCCTTCGTTTCTGGGCACGGTCCGGTTTGTACTTTATGTTTTATTTTAAATTGACTAAGGACTGATGTCTAGTCTGGCTTCTGTCGCAGCTTCTCAACAGAAACCAACGTGATGTACTAAAATGATAAACAACAACACAACAACAAACTGCAACAAGTGATGGTAATAGGTCACCTCCTGCCAAGTAAGTACGAAATCTCTTCTACTCCATCATTACTTTGGCTATGCCACTAGGCGAGATTGCAGACCGCAGATGCAATTAGGTAATATTGTATGGAAAAAAATTGATTCTTATTGTTCATATTGTAGCGTATTCGAAGCTTCGCAGTCACTTTTCTGGGCATCCTTCGGGATGGTTGGCTTGGAGAACTTTGAATTGGCTGGCATCAAGAGCTACACTTGATTCTGGGGTCTACTCATGTTCGGGTCGTACTCCATGATCAACGTGATTGTCCTGTTGAACCTTCTCATCGCAATGATGTCCAACTCTTACGCCATGATCGATGTAAGTATTTGTATCAATGTAATGATTTCTGAAAGAAAAAGTATTATGGTATTTAACTGTATCACCACAAATATATTATTATAGACTGCTCGTTGTTTGGTGGTTTTTGTTTTGACTACCTTTTTGTTGGCTGTGCAGTAATCGGGTATAAACGGGAAAAGAGGTTCTTAAATTGACTGAATTTTTGTGTTCATGTTAAATTCATCAATTTTTGATTTCTATAACTTTGTTGAATTCTATAATTAATGATTATCATAGAATTATAGACGTCGTCGCTGGCGCACTATATATTTTTGGAAATAAAATTCAATAAAAAAATTATTCGTGAATTGATCTGATGAAAACCGATTACAATATTCTTTGAGTTTGGTTATAATAAGGGAATTGCTGTAAATACCATCCAACATTTCCCGTAGGAACATTCGGATGTCGAATGGAAGTTCGCTCGCACACGGCTCTGGATGAGCTATTTTGAAGACAGCGCCACTCTTCCTCCTCCGTTCAACATCTTCCCGACTCCTAAGCTGATCATGAAGCTGTTAGGTCTAAGAAAGAAGGAAAAAATTGAGACGGTAAAGGTTGCTATTTACTTTTATCATCACTAAACAGCTTCGGAAACAGGAAAAGTGATTGTTATAACAGCGCCATCTCTTGACGCAACAGTTAGGTATGACAGTAAAAGTATTATTTGTGATATTAAAAGTTTGTAAGGCAAAAATTAACATTTAAGTACCAGAGATGGCGCTATAAATTACTACGTAAATGACACGAACGAAATGTGACATTCGATATGCTTGGGACGCGGTTAAAGTTTCACTTTTGTTAGCCGGCTATGCTAAGCCAAGATAGAGGTATGTTTAGCCAAGATGTAGTAAGTAAATATAACTTCTCGTATTTTGTTTAGCAAGAACAACAGAAAGAAAAGGACGACGTCAGATATACAGCAGTCATGAGGGCATTAGTCTGGCGATACGTTTCGGCTATGCAACGGAAGATGGATGATGATCCGGTAACAGAAGACGACATTAACGAGCTTAAAGGAGACGTGTCGGCGCTGAGATACGAACTGCTAGAAGTATTCGAGAGGAACAGAATGGACGTGTCATTCACTGATAGGAAGGAGAAGAGTAAGTAATACTATACTCTATACAATGTAAGTAGTACTACGCTATACTGTATACAATATAATTATATAGATCTTTATTAACAATAACACGGCAAAATTAACTAAAACAAACATCTTCCATACAACTGTATCAAAGCAGCTTACTCTATGTTTTATCTCTGTATGGACAGATTTACAGGTATGCTGGTCAAGATAACTGCCAACACTCGATTCTTTGAAAAAAAAAACTCTAGCATCTTTGCCTCATAACCCTGGTCACAAACTAATCGGCACAACTAAATATTTTCAATACTTTCATATTTACTAGATTGTTAATATCCCCTTTATTATTTACTACCTTTGATCCGAAAGTTCCGCAGAACTCATTTATAAGACGACACAGAAAGAAATATTACAATAAAAAATCCTTCTTTGATGTAAAAACACTGGTATTGTTGCTTTCAGCTGTCTTAGCGAAACGTATGAAGGTATGGGAGCGTCGGTTAATGAAGGACTTCCAAGTAGCACCAGTGTCCACACTGGAAGAGGACGGTAAACCAGTTCATGAGGACAGTCTGGCTAGGTTCAAGAGGGTAGCCAGGGTGGCTGCGGCGATGGCGAAGGGGTCTAAATGGGACCAGACGTTAGCTGCCACAGGAATATCGTAAGCTCTTTTTTTGTTGGCGGGTTGGGTGTTTTCATAAAAACAAGACTTTCCTACGTCATTGTATGTTCTTGCACTATTTTATATGACCCATTACCCAACTATACCTTTTTCTTTTGAACCCACCATTTTGATCTGTCTTCTTGTGTCCTGTAAATATTTTATTTTATTTTATTTTATTTTATTGGTTCCGCCAACAACACTTGAGCATTACAATATAACAAGATAAACTGATTTAGTACAACACATATATATAGCCCGAGCATCAATAACTGGCAGAAACAGAAGCATTATAAACCAGAAGAAAACAGTGTAGGATATTTAGATAGAGTACAAAATACAAAACATTAAATTACACGAAATACATATGCAAAATTACTTAAATTAATTAATACAATAGAGAAAAAAAAAGGGGAAAAACAATAAACTATCTGACTCCCCTACGTAGGGAGTCCATGACGTCACGACGAAAGCAGTATTCCCTAGGGTTGAAAATATTGAGCTGACCATTTCTATGGTGGAGAGCATTATAATGGCGACATATTCGGTTAATGCAAGAGTGGTACGCGACATTGGTGCGACAGAAAGAGGTTCTGAACACATTCCAGGTGCGGGACGAGCGATTAGGGATCGAGCAATTAATATATATGTCATTCAGAGAGGTGTCCGTAACGTTATTCAATCCTTCTTTGATGTAAAAACACTGGTATTGTTGCTTTCAGCTGTCTTAGCGAAACGTATGAAGGTATGGGAGCGTCGGTTAATGAAGTAGCACCAGTATCCACACTGGAAGAGGACGGTAAACCAGTTCACGAGGACAGTCTGGCTAGGTTCAAGAGGGTAGCCAGGATGGCTGCGGCGATGGCGAAGGGGTCTAAATGGGACCAGACGTTAGCTGCCACAGGGATATCGTAAGCTCTTTTTTTGTTAGCTGGTTGGGTCTTTTCATAAAAACAAGACTTTCCTACGTCATTGTACGTTCTTGCACTATTTTATCTGACCCATTACCCAACTATACTTTTTTCTTTTTTTCCCCACGAACCCACCATTTTGTCCCCACAGGAAGTGCACGGCCAATCTGTGTTGGAGATGATGAAAGATATTTCTTCAGAAATCAAGGATAACCAATACTTAAGTGCCAGTATGCCGAGGACTCCAATAAATGTTGGAGCAGGTAGCTTAGAATTTTAATCACAAGCACAAGTTTCGGAGTTTTATAACTTACGGTACTTATATAAAAATCTTAGCTTAGTTAAATTTTTAGCTTATTGATTTTTTGTTTTCTTTGTGCATTTTGAACTCCTAAAACTTTGTAGTTTTTCTAAGAAGACGTTTTTAAAGAAGTATCACCTTTTAGTTGCGACCTTTTTATTTCTAGTCAAAGGATTTTTTTCAATAATTTCCATTCCTTTGTCCACTTTCATTTATTTTTTCAGGATCAAGTGGATTGCCCATAATTAAATTAGTATCGCCGGGTGGCAATCGAACCAATGCAGTATTAACTACCCTTCGAACCACTCAGTCACGAGTGAGTATAATATTAACGTTCACTAATTGATCTTTTTACCCGACTGCAAGAAGGGTTATGTTTTTCGCGCGTATCTTGTATGTATGTATGTAAATTTCTTTATGACCACGTATCTTCCAAACGGCTGGATGGATTTTGACGTTAATGGTATCTTTAGATTCGTCTCATTAACCCAAGTGTTTTTAGATAGGTTTTTGAAAATAAAAAGCAAAATGGCGGATTTTGGGCCTAAAATTGTCAGTCATTTACAAAATATTTATAACCAAACCTGTCGAGTGGGGTATCAAAATGAAGGGAATTACAAGGAGATTACAAAAATATAGATAAGTTATATGTTTCAAATTAATTTGGAATTATAAACAGTCGATCAATGCGTTCAAAATGGTAATATTTGTAGTTTTTGATAGCGTTAATCTTGTATTGACCAAATGTATGTCGTACTTTATATTGTGCATTTTTACTTGGTATATCATAGCATAAATCGAAAATATAATTTAATATAATCATTAAACAATTATTTAACATCTGTACTTTCGCTACTCGCCCTAGATGGCGCTGTGTGTACTTTAAGACGCGCTCCACTTTGTCAATCAGATTTAATCTAATCACCGTGCTTAAGTTTCGCTCGTAAAGTGTGGCAACTAAAAAGCCTGAAATAAAATAAATAATTAAAAAAATCAAAAAACCCGACTGCAAAAATGTCAACTAAAATGCAATAACTTAAAAGACTGAAACAAGGCGGACAACGAAAACAAAATTATAATAAACTTAAAACGATGCAATTTTTACTTCATTTTAACAAACAACATTATGAGCTGAAAGCTTTAGTTAAATTTTCGCGTTTAATTTAAAAATAAAGCAGGCGGGACCTATTAATTTTCTCTATGTTTATAATAGGTCCCGCCTTCTATATTTTTAAATTGAATGCGAAAATTTAACTAATTCACTAAGTATTTGCATTCACTGGAGCTTGGCCTAAAGAAGCGTAAGACTGGTCACAGTTCGGTTTGTCAAATCTCCAAATTGACAGGCCTGAAGAAGGTGATATTCTTTTCCATTATGAATATTGTGAATTCATAGCGTTTAAATATCGAAATCATCAGGACTTCCTAAAGTGTTCTGTTTGTCTTCAGCCACCGTCCGACACGAGTCCCTGTTCAACAAACAGGACGCCAGCCAGGAAACCTAGATCAAGATCAAAGTCACCGTCTTCTAATCCTGTTACAGAATCGGTAAGACTATTTATTAAACTTATTTATTGGCGGGTCTTTCTAAATTTATTTATAGTTATTTTTGTCTAAAATTGTCACGGATGGGGGCGCGACTTCTTGAATAGGACTACCATAGCTACTTACTTAGTTTTGGCGTCAAATAGGTCCTTATCCTTGTGCTTTAGCGTATGAACTCGACCATCAAATAGGCGTCCACGACCTCGTGAGCTCCTGCGATCGCCTTCGCCAGCGCGGCAACCTTTAGGCAAAGACAGTGACGAGGAGGATATTAATAATCGGCCCTTTTTTTTTTACAATACTCCTTGCCTCCATGATGAGCTAACCCGAGGCCAACCCTCGAGGCCTGTATTCCTAGGCCAAGGCCACAGAAAAGACCACTGCTGCTGGTGACGCCCCTAAAGGGTGCTTGTCGGTGGAAATCTATTTATTTTGTTGTTTGATTTCAGACGAATGCCAACTCTCCAGCAGCGCCCCATCTCATGTCATCGCTAAGTACGGATCAGTTGATTCCCCCGCCGTCAAATGTCAGCACCGGACAAAGCATTCAGGACGCTCAAACGGCAACCCAAAACCGGCTGGCTTTAGTGCAAAGACCTATAGAAACCAACATGGCGCACATAATGGCGCCGCATGTCACGCAAGGCTAGGCTAGATTTAATGAAGGGGGCGTCTCCATATTTTTGATATCCTTGTGCTTTAGTGTGGACTGTGGACACCGTATTTTGTATATGCTATTTCTAATTTGATATGGCTTAGCTCGTCAGTAATACTTTGTTTTACTTTGTTAGGGTTGTCACCAATGAGTAAAACGGGACCCTATTACTAAGACTTCGCCGTCCTTCTGTATGTTTGTCAATCTCCCTTGAACCGTAATATTAAGACGGGCTATGACAAATATCAACTATGAAATAAAACAGAATAAAATAAACGTGATTAGTTTACTATGAAACTTTATTTCCAGTAAATTGTTTAATTTATGGTACCTATAGTTGGTATGTATCTTTATATTAAAGATTTTTAACTGTAAACTAATATTTATTTAAGTGAGTATCTACTATACCTATTTAGAGTAATTTATGTTCATAAAATATTTTTATTTAAAGCTTAGTAGTTATTTATAGTTGATTTTGTATTTTCAAACTTATTGTATAAAACAGTGAAGGAATCCTTGTCGTTCCGTCCATTTAATCAAGTCCATATTTATAATAATATAAAAGCGTTTAATTGGAATGCTTAATAGAAAATAATGCGATACGGTAGTTTCGTAATCGATAGACCCCTTGGCCTTAGGTTATTAGATTCCATGTTACCTACACAGTTCAATGATAAAGGCTTTTTTTGACAAAGAAGTTGTTTCATTAGGTTTAATTATGTTTGATAATGTTTTTATTATAATAATTAAGTACAACATAATATTTTGACTATTTTTATGCATAAGAAATAATTTTAGCTAAGTGTTTATATCCAGCAATAGCTAGTGCCTTAAATAAACATACCCAATAATAATATTATCATCCTATTCCTACGTGATTTTTGATGTCCGGTAACTTGCGATTTCTTTCAAGATCTTCGTGTTGCAAATAAATGAACTGCACAGAAATTTTTATGGTTTTATTTCTAATATTATTATATATGAAATTCTCGTGAATAGATAAAAATATTAAAGATATAGGCCAATCCGAACATTTTACGTAAATCTTCTTCATACAAGCAAACAGTAGCGTCATCTGTGAAAATACCCGCCTTCGCCGCTGACCATAGAGTAAAGTAATATTGTGCCGCTGACCGAACTACCGCGTGGCCTTATACTGTTGGTACTAATTATACCCATAAACTGGCGACATTTTTTCGCGCGGTTCTCCCTGTCTTTAGTACCTATACAAGTCTGTGTTCTCGTGCCATTCTTTGTTACCGACCTCCTCCGATTGAGCGGCTCAACCGATTGTTATGAAATTTTCAGTGTATGATCACCTACGTACCTACGTACGCCTTTGCATACCATCACTATTATCTTTTTTCTTCGTTCTGTGTTTCTTTTTCTATATTTTGTGTTTGTATGCAATAAGGTGTTTCTTCTTCTTCTTCTTCTACGTCTGGGAGCATGTTATTATCTATTTTTCATAACCCTAAATGGCAAAACAACGTTTGCTGGGTCAGCTAGTTAATTGATAAAATAAAACGTACTGTGTCTTTTTTTATTATGAAGTTTTTACAGTTGTAAGCCTGTAGTATTTTGACAGACATTAAACATTCATAGTTATGCAGTAGGGATACTAAGTAATTATAAATCACTGGGATACTATATCTACCTAGTACCTACTGCATACCTACTCACGCCAGTGAATTAAGATTCCCGTGAACTACGATGTCTCCATTCATTCGAAAAACCAAATCATTTGTAATTCGTGCATATTTCGATCATGTTGTGTTGTTATTCGGATTCATATAGTAATAATCTATGCTCCTGGCCATATTTGGTTCGGAAATACTTATCTAATCAAATTAAATATTTCCTGAGCACACTCTCCAAAATTATAGTCTATGTGTAATATATTATGTAGGTAAGAACATTTAAGCAGGTTTTTAACGATGTTTTTCTTCAGCACTAACCAAGCCATATTTAATCTCCTAAAACGGACGTAAAAGAGATGGTTGTGTTTGAAATTAGCACCCTGACTCTGGATTTGTCTGGCAAATTAAAACGTAGATACGAAAATACACAAAAAAACAATTAATACTCTTCAAAACCTACCCACCCACCCCCTACCCCGCCACCTTCGGAACACAAATTCGCACCAAGAAGAACATGCGAGAAACTCGGCATTTTTTAAAGGTCTTACTAGATAACTTATATCGTGGCCTGACGTACAATATGTAGCGTATAAAATTCCATTCTTTAAAAATAATGTCTTTGACGACAAAACACAGACTGTTTGTCTGTGTAAATCTACACAGCAGTAGATACATTTGTAAATAACGAGAAAAAAAAAACGAGAAAACGAGAACATAAATTTATTTAAGTAAGTTTAACATATAAATCATTCTTAAACAATTCAAACAATAATGACTTCATTGCAAACAATATTTAACTATTTCCAAGAAAAATTCACAACAATGGCTATAGTAAAATTATTAGACCAAATAACATATTATTATGGTTTACTGAACTTGAAATGAAATGAAAATATGTACCATATATTTGCTGAATATACCGGGTATCACTGATAAGAACACAAGTTTAAAATTCAAGAAGATGGAAATGTGCAAGGTGACCCACTTGGGCCAATTTTATTGAAAATTTCTGTCTACTTTGATAAGAACTGCTCTCTATAGCTATATCTAAGGACCTATCGCTTTAATTAATTAATTTTTGTGACACAAACTAAATTCGAAATAATAAATAGTAAACTACATATTTTAATCGATCAAAATAATATAACTTTACAAAAAACAAATGTTAAAAAAAAACGGACAATTGAATTTTTATTCTGAATAGAATAACTCAAAAAATTTCAATTGTATTAAAATCAAATAATGAATAATTATGTAGGTAAGAAAACTAATGAACTTCGAAAAATTATAGTACAAACCTCAATTAATACCTAAGAGTATAAATGAATCTTAAGCAGACTTATGAGTAGTTAATGAAGAATGAGATCTGGACAATTACTTAATTCATAAAACTTATTATTACCTACCCATGCTAATCATAATCAAATTTGATTGACTTTACACACTCAGGCGCTTTTACACTAAAGTAAAATCATTATTATCAAAAGCACAATACTTTATTCCACAAATCCTTTTCTTCATTAAGTTCTAATTATTGCTATAAATATAATTATTACTATCTCACTAATGTTATCATTTGGTCATTATAATTTTTGTCTCGATTGGGAATTTTGTGACAGTACATCAAAGGGGATAGTTGAATTGAAATAGCAGACTACTTCTAATTCACTAATTTTAATAATTAAAAAGAAAAATTAGTTAACTGATAATATAAATGGTAGTGGATTGATAGTAATGGAAGTTTATGAATATAGATAAATAATATAACTATGCCAAAAGCAATTTTCTATATCAAACAGGACTATCAGTGAACAAACCTTTTATGAACTTAAAATATACACTTATTATTTTCGTAGTTACAGCACAACATTGTATGTTCAATGTCATAATCAACAATAACTATAAGAAGTATAAATACATTTGAAATGAAAAGCAATGATGCTAGACTAAAGATAGTATTGAATTCGTTTCGAAAATTTTAGACGATTTGTCATTAAGGCACTAATTTAATCAAGGCTAACTTATTACTAATAATCTTAAGTGCTACAAGTAAAACAAACTTTACATTAAAGCCACCCGGAAACAATTTTACCAGTAACTTTGGATTTCCCTTTATCAGTAACAATGCCGGGCTTGGGTGGAGGTGGGGCAGGAGCGGGGGCGCTTGAAGAAGGCTTTGGTTTGGGTTCCTTAGGTGGTTTGGGTTCTTTAGGTTTCTCTGGTTCTTCGGGCACCGTGATTGTGACGGATGGGGTCTCAGACTTTGCTTTCTCTTGATCAGCTTCTAGAGTTGCTGCTGACAAAATTTGCTCAGAAGGTCCGCTGGGTGTTGGCGATATTGGCTTCTGCAAATTTTCGTCTTCCTCTTTGGTCATGTATAGACTCTTTGATGGTGATTCAGGTTCTTCTATTTGGATGACGTGTTCTTTTTGTTCGGGTTTCGTCTTGTCTGCTGGTCCTGAATCTGGGGTACCAGATTGTGAAGTCTCTGATGTTAATGGTCTTGTTTCTTCGGAGCCTCCGTCAGAGCCTGTACCTGGAAAATATATTCTTGTTAGAATTTTTTTTCGTTTATTTTTTTACAATAAAAACACGTTTAAAATTATAAAAAAAAAGAACTGGTTCCACCACCTATCGCAGATCTTTAAAGGCTCAAGCCACCGGTCTGGACTTCAGAGTGAGGAACCTCCTCACAATACGTGCCGTTTCCAGGATAACTGCCTTCTGCCCAACGGTCGAGCGAAAGCTTCTTGAGATGTTGGTCGATGCTTTTCGCTATAAGTCCGTTAACTGAACAATAATAATCGTCGAGTCCACATTTCACATGGCGGTAATCTCATGAGCAAGGTCTTAGTACTTTGATAATTTTTCCTTCTCCGCTTTTACGAGATTCTCGTCATGTGGAATGGTGATATCAATAATTATTGCACGGCGTACCGATCGGTCGACTAGCACTATGTCATGTATATATTGGCAGCAATATACCTGTCAGTTATAATCTACCGATCCCAGTAAAACAATGCACCATCATTCTCCAGAACTGAAGCAGGGTTATACCTATATTGTACGGTATCTCAACATCTACAAGGTCATATTGAAGAGCAAATTGTTAATGGATGATCTTGGCTACATGGTTGCGTCTGTACAATAACTCGCGGTTAGCAAGATGGGAATAACCGGAAACAATATGTCTAAGGGACTCCCGGGGACGATGGCCCGATCCATCTTTCATAATATATTTCCGATAGTTCCTCGTTTTGATAACTTCGTCCATAGTTGCACAGACAAAACCCTCGGTTTCCCCGAAGAGGTCACCGAACTGCAACCGAGATACAGATGGAAATACAATGGGATCTACTCTGGGCCCATCAGGGTCTTGTAGAATCCGCCATGTAACTCTTTGCTCTTCCACACCGCCTTGCATTCCGAGGCATCAGCACTATATGGCTTGCGCTAATTCGTTGTTATAATTTTTTTGCCATGTTCAATTCTAATGAAATGTAAGAATTAGTGTTCGTTCAATAATGTCACCAAATAATAATAATTATGCGTTAATCATAGACAATGTGCTACTTTCTTTTTCTCCTGGATGTATCTATTATATACACGATCCTGTGCTATTCGAATCTATTGTGTTTTTAGATCTCACTGCCGGTTCTCCGAAATTCAGTTCTGAAGGAAGCAATTGTATATGTATACCGATATAATTTTGCCTAACCTTTATTTTCAATATCTGCTTCTACTTTAATTTCATTGGGTCCGCCTTCTTCACCTTCTGGTATTGGTGTTCTTGCACGGACTGATTGACGTACTGGAATGTGAACGTTAATTTAACAAAAAATTTAAAAAAAAAAACATTTACTAACCAATTGACTTATCAATAATGAAAGAGACAAAAGTTATTTGCGTTACAGTGTTTTTTTTTTTAAATATTTTTTTAGGCCTCTGATGACGTGATGTTTGGGCCTATTTTTACTTATAAAGACGTCCATTCTCATAACTGCTGAGTCCCAACACTTGGTGCTAGAAAGCTGTAATTTTCACAAGAAATAAAGAAGGTTTTTTAATTCATACAGGGGAAACGCATAAGTTCGTCATGTACAATCTATCGCCTGTTTAATATGTCATCATCAGTGTAAATTGGTCAGGCAGCAGAATCTCCTTCACAGATGTATAAACTTTGCTTAGATGTAACAAAATAGCTAGTAACTTGTATTCATACAAAACTACCCTAGCAAGTACACTCTATTTTGATTTAGCTCAAATACGCGAAATTGCAAATATTTTGCATTGAAATGGATACATTCATACACCGATTATGTAAATGCAGTATTTGCACAGTAAATTGTACCGACTTGTGCAAACATGTAGAAACAATGTATCATGTGTTCGATAAAACTTAATTTAGTTGGATCAGTTTCATTCTAGTAATACAATTTAAATTTTATTATTTTAATTGAGACAGTGTATGAGGAAACTACGAGTACGTTAGGATATTTTTGTGATTGCAATAATTTTGGCAGAGTTACTTTTTGATCAAAAATCTAGAATAAAAATCTAGAACTTTCGATAGAAATTGATGATATGGATGGATCTTTTTTTGATAATTTCATTTCCTAAGTATAAAAATACAATGGTGTTTTAGGGAGTGCTGACAGATGTGTGATGTCCAAAAATAAAATTAAGTGTAGGTATAGGTATTCTTTGAATTATCAGGCTACACTAAACTTTTATGGTAATGAGTTTAATGATTTCTGCCCATAAAACTTTCACGGCCTAATCAAATAACTTTTAGTTTGTCTTACGTTTGATCGCCTTAGCCAGTATATCTTCTTTCGCTAAAGAGGGCACCACAGTGTTGCCCTCTAGTTGTTCGTTTTCTGCGGGATCATCTTCCTTGGTGGTGAAGTCCTGTTTTATCTTACTCCTCATGAACTTAGCGTAAGCCACACGCGTTGTTGGAGTAACCGTGGAAAGATTCGGATTGTATTCTGAAATTGGAAAAATAATTGTATTTCTTTTTTTTGGACATTAGCTTGAGGTGGCTAATTTAAACAAATCACTGCTGTGTAGCGTGAAATTAATAAATTATAAAATTATTATTTTTATTGTACTCCTGGAACTTATTGTATTCTAGTATCAAAATCAAAATGTTTATTCTTCCATAGGTATAGGCCTATTTACAGCCAACTATGAAATGTCAGACTTTACTTCGGAATGCAGTTTTGCACAGAGAAGAACGAAACTCGGCACTAGGTCTATGGATAAATTATGGGTATTATAATACGTAATGGGTCATTCAACATCTGTGTTGTCCTTAATGTTTGTATGGAATTGTGTGGAGGAGAAAAAATTGTACCTACTGCGTCGTCAGTAATAGAGTATATCCTCAAATATATACAATTCTCGTGTCAGAGTGTTTGTAACAAAACCCCGAAATGGCTAGAACGATTTTCATGAAATTTTTTGTGTACTCGTATATCCGGTGTGGCTAAGAATATGGCGTACACTATTTGTCATGCCCCTGAGTGTGAAATAATTTATATGGCAAAACAAAGTTTGCTGGTTTAGCTAGTATTATAAATTGAAAAAGAAATTATTGACAAGCCTCACGTAATAGTTTCTGAGGATCGATGGTGTGTCCCTGCACATTGTCCAGAATGTGCAATCGAAGCGACTGTCTGCTGCGCTGCTCGCTCGTGGAGCCAATCGGGTCGCGTCTGATCGTACTCTTACGCACTTGGGCGTTCCAGTCTTTTTTCCTATCACAATCATCACATAATAAATCAGAAAAATTCAAAAAACGTACAGAATTCGAAGTAAAATTACAATAACCATTCAAAAAATTGAAGTGAAAAGTAGAGTATTTAACTCAAACAATTGTTGTAAAACACATTGTTGTAAAACCCAATCTGCGACTCAAATATTTCCTCTCTGCGGGGTTAGTACAGGTTTTTTTTTACGAATTTCGAGTTATTTCAGCGACTGTCCATAGATGGCGCTGGCTGTAAATGTATGGAGGAATTCGATTCGTTTGTGCGATGCTAGTTGATTCGAAACTACTACTGTACTAACTGTACAGTACTAACCCATCTGATGTTTTATGCATTCGTTGTGTAATCTTCTGTTGTAGTGTTGTGGAGCACCCTGATCGTCTAGATTAATCGAACCATGATTGAATAATTTGGATGAAATAATTAGTTTTATTTACTGTCGTTTACTTTACAACAGGTGACTTACTGCGCATGTAGGTGAGACAAAACCGTATTCCCTTTCGGTTGGGACAGTGGAGCTTTATTATTCTATAATTGGCCGGGCGTTCATTTCACTGGGCAAACTAAACACAGGGCCCAGTCACTACATTCTACTATAGTTTCCTTGTGATAAGGTTCAAAATTAAAGTTACATAATGAGGTTTTAGTAACGGCACTGTTGTCTTCCCGAAGTTGGTCGATTCGGAGTTGACAGTAGACTCAAAACTAATATTAATTAAACTTAATTTACTAATATTAATGTTAACTAGAGTGTATTAAATGTCAAAATTATTTAAGTAAAAGTATCTATCATCAGTTAATTAAAAGGAGCACTTACTTTTCAGCATCGCTTCCTCGCCTGCCAATGGCTTTAGCGATCTGGCTGAAGACATCTTTGGGTTTGGCGTCTTTGGAAATTACGTCCTTTATTATACCCTCAACGATTCCTATCTGGAAGTCCTTCAGGATTCTCCTCTCCATCACCTTGCCCTTCTTGCCTGCGACTGTGAAACGGATAATACTTTATTAGAGGAAAAACGGCTAAACTCACGCAGCGTTTTGCCAGGTCCACTCGATTAGTTTTCAGTAAAAAAAAAAGTGGAAACGGTAATTAACATACAATCGAAATCAAGTTAACATTACTTGTTGTATCCTGCTTGATCCTCGGAGTCTTCATCCCATTATTGGCGAGGATATCTATCAGCTCATAGCGCAAAGTGGATATGTCTTGTCGTATCTCCATCACATCATCCTCCGTCACTCCCACCTCGTCTCTGGCCCTCTGCTCCGCCGTCACGTATCTTCTGACTAGTATACGCATTATGCTCTCGTGCTGTTGCCTGGCTTTTTCTCTCGACTTGTTCTAGAAGGTGAGATTGTTGCATTATATTATTCAGTAGGACAGGATTTAATTGCTTATTGTTTAATTGCATAACGTTTGGCGTTTGCTCCAATAAGCTCTATAATCTTATTTTATTACTTCTTTGAGATCAATCTTCAATTATCAGCCTTATTAAACAATCTTTGAGCTAGTTGGGAACATCTTAATTTTATAAAAATGTCGGTTGTTTTTATCTCGATATTTTTATTCTAGTACTTATAATCACATCAAACATGGATTAATCGTTCATCCTGAATCAAAATCTGACCTCAGAAATGAAAAAAAGTGACACAAAATAAGTAATTACGATAATGGAACCCCTGGATTTGTTGCCGAACACGCGCGCCATGATCCCGTTGATTTGCTTGGGGGTGGGCACGATGTTGAATGGCGGGGGAACGGTGTCGCCGTCCTCGAAGTACGACATCCACAGGTTGCTGCGAGCGAACTTCCATTCCATATCCGATCTTTCCTGCAAGGTAAATACACATTTATGTATCATCTGCAGACAGATATCACCCCTATACTTTATACGGCCAAATAATGCATAATCAGAATAAGAAGAGTTTAGGCAGGTATATAGCCCATAGGTTGTCAGACTCCTTTAAGCACATCACGGAGAACCTACAGACATTAGGGTGTCTTTCCACCAGAGATGTGCAGCTATGCTGCGAAGATGTGAAATCTACGAAAATATGTGACCATTGTCACCAATGCTACGAGTATGTAGCTGCGCGGGAAAGATGCGCAGCTCGAGCTATTCTGATTTGCGTTGTTCCTATTTCTTCTGTGAAATGAGTCGTCTTCATAGAACATGTTCTTCATATTTGGTGAATGGTCGTTTATCCCACTTCTGATATTATATACATATCTATTCGTAGTCTAAGCCAAAGACACTGGATTATTAACATCTACGAAATCAAAATATCAAAAGTAGAATAATTAACAAAAGTACAAGTAAGTACAACGCTCTTAACAATGGATCAGTTCCTGCCATTCCACCATGTAATTCTTCATCAGTAGATGATCAATAGATGATTAGGAGATGATCAGTAGATGAAGAATTACGACGTCTCACTTACCGAAATGATTTGATAGGAATTCGACATCATAGCAATGAGCATGTTCAGTAGCACAATGATGTTGATCACGGAGTACGATCCGAAAGTCAAGAGCGCCCAGAATCTAGTGAAGCTTTTGATGCCTTGCAGCTCGAAGGTGGTCAGGTCCACGAGGCCGAAGGACGCCCAGAAAAGGGACTGCGACGTCTCGAATAAGCTGGAGGAAAAAGATTTTAGATTATAATACGATTACCTATCAAGAGAATTACGGTACAGATTGTAATTTTTGTGGACTCTTGAAGACTTAGTTGAAGACCTTGCCACAGTCGATAGCATCTATCCAGGGCCTGATTGCGTAAGAAAAACATAATCGTTGGCAAATCCTGCCAATCAGGGGATTGGCTGCCGTGAATCAGGGAGCCAATCAGTGGGCAAAACTTGTACGATTACGATAACGATGAATACGTCTCAGGTATTAAATTTCATCAGGCCAGGCTTGATCCAAATTTAAAGTACTAGGCACAGATGTGAAAGTTTCATCGCAATCAGATGATCGCTATTTATAGGAGTGCAGATGTCTCATGTTCAAATTGACAAATACACAGCGCAAAAAATGTCGCCAGTTTACTGGTGTCAAAAATGATTGTTTTGACACTAAAATCTGTGTTTGACACCAACAGCGTCAGTAGTAAGTCGACCGCAACATTGTTTATGGACCGCAGTCTACGACAATGATATTTATACTTTTTATTAGTATGCACACGCCACACGCGTTTCAAAATTTGGAAGCGGGAAATTCGTCAAATGGCGAAACTTTTTTCTTGTATGAAGACCATAAAATTTTCAGATGGGCTCTCATCTTTAGGTATATATCGGTGCATGGTCATTACAAAGGGTTGACCATCAAATAACTTACTTTGAAAAGCGTCTCCATATGCTACAAGCTCGTTCCTGGTTATCAAAATCCGGCACTCCACTCGGTAGGTGATAGCATTTCTTCTGCTCCAACTCAGCGTAATACCACAGGAGCTGGTTCAAACCTATCAAAATTATGATTTATTGTAGTTTTTATAAGAATATTGCACAGAGTTACCATCATGACGTAGATAAGGGATAAGGGAGTATTTGGCGAAATTCCTACGGAATTACCCGAGCGGAACATGGATGGTACATAAAAAACCTGCAGCCACCTCCTTCCTTCCTCTTTACGAATCGCATAATATATACAAGGTTAAATAAAATTGCATCTCGGCCTGTATTGGTTTACATTGAAACTAACAACTTTTGTTCTACGACTATTTTTTATACTCGATATTTTAAGAAATACCTATCAAATATTCAATATTTTTCAGACATACTCTACTCTTTCCTACTCTGTAATGTTCAGCAAGTGGCAACGGCAATTGAAAAGAGCGTGGCGCGTCTTCGTGGATCTATAACTATTTTCAAAAAGATTAGTATTAGTAAAAAATACTCACCGCACGCAAACGCAAAAAGCACCAGCATGTATACAAAGAAGAACTTGATGATATCGATGATCATTCTCCCCAAGGACACCTGCAGCGGCCCCAAGTAGGGGTTGATGGAGAAGATGTGCACCAGCTTGAGGAACGAGAAGATCATGCCGGCCGCGAACGCGCCCTCCGAAAGCAGCATCGGGTCGAACGAGTCCCAGCGTTCCCGCGGGTACCATGGGTCCTTGCCTTGTTGGTAGTCTCTCTGAGGAAAAAAATTAGACTTGGCATCCAGGACAATTGAGAAATGAGGAGATTTGGACACGGACCGTAATCAATGACTTAGATCAACGCGTCCAAGCTGAAGTAACTAAGAGTAGGGAAAATAATTCGTAGAAATGATGAAAGATGGATGTATTAATTGACCTTGCACTAGGAGACGCAGTTTTGGGAAACTCCTAATCAGGTGGATTTATGATAATCAAGGCCCGGTTGATTGAACGAACTTAAATGTTTTCGTTAAATATAGCTGCCCTATTAGTAGTGTGTGTAGTGTGTGACCAAAGAGTCTCCGAGAGTCGTTGGTTGGATGTGGCGCGAAATCGGTTGGAGATATTTTAATATTGAGCAGTTGGAATTAGTAATAATAAAATGAATTATAGGCCGTGCCCATGGCTACTTTAGCTACGGAATATTTTGAGGTTTAAGCTATTTCGGTCATTTTGATTCTTCAATGGATCTCCTAGTTTCTGATACAATTACGTAAATATTCTTTACTTATGGCTTATCGACACCAGCTCATCACTGCCAACACAGGTATACTGTAGGGTTAGTACAGGTTTTTGTTCGAACTTCGAGTCGACTTGCATCGTACAAACGAATCGAATCCCTCCATACATTTACAGTCAGCGCCATCTATGGACAGTCTCTGACATGTGGCTGTCAATTTGTGATATGAGTCGACTCGAAATTCGTACAAGAACTCTGAACGAGAAACCATCACGAGGCTCTTCGAATGCTGTCAAACCGAGCATTGATAGTTCACCTCTCCCCTCAAAAGTTCCTAAATACCGGAGCCAATGGAGCTCAAGAAACTCATCCATATTATTTACCTGCACAATATACCAGGAAGAAAAACGCAAGCTAATCCAAGCGATGTAGAAGACGTTCGTGATGAAGTCAACTATGTTCCATAAGTCACTTATGTACTCCAATAATCCGTTGTCCCAGAGAGATCTTATCTCGCCCCAGACTAAACCTGGAAAATTTGTAAAATTATTAGTAATACATAATTTTAACAAAAAAAAAAAAACAGACCCCAACCTACCTCTTATCAAGGTACCCTTGAAAAACATCTTTTAAAAAAAAGAATCATCGAAATAGATTTGCGTGATATTGAATTAATTATTATATTATGGTTTTACCGCTACGGGCGGTACGGGGTTATTTTGACCCGACAGTAAAGGGAAGAGGTGATGTCGAAATGACGAAATCTGATTGGTTACTCAAACACAGCTCCGCTCTGCTCCACTTTGGTAAATACCGCCACCGGATCTAAACTATCGCACGGTGCAGCTCGGGTTTTATGTTGCCCCGTAAGACTTAGGTAACTAAAGAGTAATTTTGCGGTTCTGATTGAACTAGGTGCAAAAAGAACCCGATACAGTTAGCTTCGGACCATAACTATATTTGATGAAGGAAAAATGACTGTGTTTCTTTCCTACTTCAATAGACGATGAAAGATTTCTTTCTCGCACTGGATTTAAGAACAGCATTTTTGGCGCCCGCACGGAATTAAAGTTACGTACGAGGTTATTTTAACCCCGTATTCAAGACATGCCAAGAATATTAAATTTACTTGCTACGAAGAGTATAACGCCGAACTCGATGACGCCCGGCAAGGCTCCCCTCTCGCGGGTTTTCCAGAACTCCACCAACTCCTGCAGCCAGGATATCCCGGAGTACTCCAGCAACAGGTACTCCGCTCGCTGAGACGCCAAGGACAGAAGCACTGACAACAAAACCAATCGTATCTGTTAGAAATCAGGGCAATTACACCCTCATTACATTTTACATTTCAAGTTAGTAGTTGATAAGTGATGATGATGCAGCCGAAGATGTTAAACTACTAATTTTGAAGGAGCAACCCTGAACGGTGTGTACACAGCATCGCGCACGGACGCTAAATCGTTTGGCGGTGCATCTTTACTGGTAGGGTAAGTAACTAGCCTCGACAGACGCCACCTACCAGACATTAAAAATACCAGAAATTATAAATTCTAAATTGGCTCTTGGCGGTAATCGAACCCTCAATGACCGAAGTCGAACCATATTTCACCCGGGAGGTCACTAAAAGGCAAAGGCACTTATCACAGTACGGAATATTTTTTTACGTGATTTACGTATTTTGGGCTTCCATATTAGGAGCCAATTAAAAAAAATTGATGTTCACAAAGTTTAATTTATCATTGCACCTTGTTATACATATCTTTGATTTTACCCACCACAGAACCAAGAGAATTGGCATCTTTATGTGGTGATGTCCAGCAAACTCCAACGAAACGTTTTTCTTCCACGTTTCTGATACGAACCGCTAAGGTATAGAACCATTCTGGCTTTCGTGTTGCCACCCAAGTATAATAATCTGTATGCCTTCAGGAGACGAGTGAATAGGCATTTTCTAGTATCAGGTCTTTTTTATGTATCATTTATCAATTCTATCTCATCAGTAATCAAATATATTTGCTACGGAAGGAAATGTGGTTTATCATTGTAATAAAGTGATTCCCATAAAAATGAGAAACGCATTGAAGAATTCGCCTTCATTGTAAATATATTATCGCCCATTAAACTAAAGTTACGAGCGGTTCGGTTTCAAAAACAATAGCGGGAAATAAATAAAGCTATTCTGTACCTAATGAGATTGTTGTTATTCGACGTCGTGTCGCATCAGGTAAAATTAATTAGTATTTTTATGTTACAAGAACCATGACATAATCGAACAAATTTGTGTATTTAATCTCGTTTCGAGATAGAAAAAGAAATTAAACATGGCAATGGCCAACAGAAGTGAAATCTTGAACAGTTACAGTGTCACGAGGTCAATGGTTTTTTCAAATCTAACGAATTCCCAAGTTTTCACTTCAAAATGAGATAAAATGTCATCCATTGAGCATTAATATTAATACTCGTCACGTCAAACAGACAGCCGAAGTGAATACTCGAGCGAATTTGAAAAACATTAAAGAATAGCCCCTTCTGGCCCACTTATATTTCTTTTGAAGATATCTGTACTTCTGTCATTATTTATCACTAAATAAGAGTTAGTGCTAAAAGCTCTCTTAATAATGTAAATTGTGATGCCCTAAATCTCGATTCGTCTGAGAATATGCCAAGACAAATAAGCAAATTGCTATGAGAAATGCGAAATGCGAATGTTAGTTTTGACTTTATTTTCAAGTCACGTATATACGTACGTATAGTACGTATAGTCAGAAATGAGATAATTTGGTGAGTTAGTGTTATGTAGTTTTTTTTTTTAAAGATTTTTTCGAACTATCATTAAGCTATGGGGTGGTATATCTAAAATCGCTTTGAAGCAGAAACACGATTAGATAAAATTTTCTCAATAGAAAGTTGTCTCAAGAGTTAATCCAAAATCTCAATTTTTCTGTTTTTTTTTTATCGGATACCACAATGGATGTAAATGTAATTTTTATTAATGTGTCAGTAATAATAATGTCCAAAAACGCTCAGACGGGATTTTTGATAATCGACTTAGTTTTTTAGTAATTAGGTAAAACGTCGGTCTTGTGTTGACCAACACATTCAGTAAGAGTGAGAAGGATAAAAATAAATTCAGTGAATCCTCTCAATTTATCCTAAGACTTTACATTGTCATACGATGCCCACTGCACTGTGCACTTTATCCTGAGCCGATAATCTTATGGCCCTTGAAAACGAAACACAGTAATGCTTTACGGTAGGTACTCGTAGAAAAACGGACATAGGGGTTAGTACAGGTTTATGTATGAATTTCGAGTCGACTCGCATCGCACAAACGAATCGAATTCCTCCATACATTGACAGCCAGCGCCATCTATGGATAATCGCTGACATACTATTGTCAATAGATGGCGCTGGCTGTAAATGTATGGAGGAATTCGATTCGTTTGTGCGATGCGAATCGACTCGAAATACGTACTTGTACCTGTACTAATCCCTGACGACTCTACAAACGTGCCGGGAGACCCGGTAAAATAAATTGTGAAAAGGAAATAAAGAACATACTTAAAAACATCATGTAAGAGGAGCTGTGGCAGATGAATTTGACGAATGGCTTCTTCATGTATTGCCCGTATTCGGATTCTGGCGACAGCATGTAAATGGTGCAGTATATGGGGAACATGGCACCTAGTTTCGCTACCTAGAACAAACGATTCAAATTACAGTGAATTTTAAATACGCAAGAAATTGCTAACACGTGCAAAATTGGCAAGTTTGCAACATCGACGCAATGTTGCCTGTTTAGCAGTTTTTTACAGGATATATTTTTAGGGGGTTACCCTTACGGTTTCTACACAGCATCGCACCGGAAAGCTAAATCGCTTGGCGGTGCGATTTTAATCACTTTACAGAAAACGAGTCGAAATGTTGTCCACAAAGATCAATATTGTTTTCATTTTGGTCGTACTTTAAGTTTTTAAGTTTACTATTTGTGAATTTACTCTTTGTAAAGGACATGGCCGAAACTTGTATGGAGCTGTGCCCTGGAAAAAAAATATTCATGGCCATCGACAAACAGTACGTCATATTAAAGCTTATAATTATGTCTTTACAATCGTTTAGTTTTTATGATCAGAAAACTAGCGAGACATAATATCAGCATAACAACTTGCAACAAAATGCGCATATATATTTTTAATAGCAATGATTTTTTATTAAAAAATGATGCGTATTGGTTATGAACTTATTAATTTTTCATATTACAAAGCTTAGAAAATGCGAGTAAACATTTTGAAAAACAATTTTTTTAATAAAAAATCATTGCTATTAAAAATATATAGGCGCATTTTGTTGCAAGTTGTTATGCTGATATTATGTCTCTCGCTAGTTTTCTGATCATAAAAACTAAACGATTGTAAAGACATAATTATAAGCTTTATTATGACGTACTGTTTGTCAATGGCCATGAATATATTTTTTTGAGGGCAGAATCCGGCCATGCCATTTAATAACGTAATGTAAGAAGACACCGGCTATAAATTATACCTGTACACACTGTCCGATGATACTTTTCCTCTTGAACCCTGGCAAACCCTCGTACCAAATTGATCCTAGCAACTGTTGTACATTCGGATGAGCTACAAACTGAAAATCAATAGTCCAATTTAGTGGCAGTCAATCTTAGAAATTAATACATTAATTATTACAAACTGAAAAAAAAAAAAAAAAATTGTTGCAGTCAATGAGATTTATAAATTAATTAGCTTCACCTGTTCACCGGCATGGATTTCGGTCTTTACATTATAAGTCAACTTTACACCATATTGTTATTTCGAGGACTTTATTTAGAACTTTTAAAGGAGAAAAATACATGTTTGGGAAACTAACCATTTACGCAGCGTATGTAACGCAAGCTCTCCAAATAAAAAAAAATCCGTTTTTGTAATATTTTCGTTGATACTCCGCTGACCGCTCCTATTGGTCATAGCGGGATGTTTTTGAGTCTGTAGCCATCCTCGATAAATGGAATATTCAACACAAAGTTAATTTATACACGACTGCCCAAAGAAGGACATATATGTGGTATAGATTTGGACATAATGGGGTATCGTTAAAATCATCAAATCATTCCGAGTAACATAGGCTATATTTATTTTTGGAAAAAGTCGTTTTACCACAGGGCAGTCGTATTTTTAAATTATTTATTATTTCAATTCCTGTTCAATTTCAATCGTAGTTCCTGAAATTAGCGCGTTCAAATAAAGAAAAAATCTTCAGCTTTAAACCTTTTTGAAGTTTCTATAATCTCCATACCATTTTCTGCTTATACTTGATCGCCAGCTTTAGCCTCCCCAAGGTCTGCCTCTCTCCAGGCTCCCAGCTGTCCAGGTCCCAAGGATTGTAGTTCAGCATGATTTCCAGCTCTTGCGAGGTTCTCGTGTGGTCCAGCAGTGAGGTGGCAAATTCTTGGACTTGTTGTCGTAAGCTCTGGACAAATCGAAATAATTTTCAATATGTAGGAGAATATTTTTGGCAGCTTTTGTAGAATAATCATGGGCAATATTATGTCTACTACCTAACCTATATTTGGGCTAAACGTTATACCTGAGCCATTACCACTTGAAGAGTTCTGTCGTGTGATCTTAGATGTTACTTTAAACCTGTGCGAAGGTTTGCTCCCCCTGTATTCCGTCCTAAGCTCCGTTTCCACCACACTAGGCCTGCCTAGCTCCGGGGACAGTTCAAACGCAGTGAGCACGGAGTCGGCTGATGACAGCGCAATGAGGGAGGGCGAGATCAGGGCCCCTGTCTACTCAATGAGAAAATGAACGAGCCATTTTGGTCACAATACAAAAAATGTTGCCATAAACCACTTGCTCACCCTGTATTCCGTCCTAAACTCCGTTTCCATCACACTAAGCCTGCCCAGCTCCCAGGACAGTTCAAACGCAGTGAGCAGGGGGTCGGCTGATGACAGCGCGATGAGGGAGGGCGAGCTGAGGGCTCGGTACGCGTTGATGCGCGCCTGGGAGTGACGAAGGGAGTCCTCGGTTGAAGATTTGACGCACTCGTCGCAACCACATCTGGGAAGGGCAGAATTAATTCATTAACGTTTTAATAAAAACAGGTTTTTCGGAATAACTTAGAAAAGTATATGGACTGGTCCCTTCTACAAAATTAGCGTGACTATTTTTAATCTGTCAAGTGGCAAATAAGATGGTCTTCTGTGAAAAAGGCTCAAATAAAATGTTCCAATGGGCTCATCCTCAGGTTTATCTGTGTGGGACACTTAAGTGAGTGCACATTTGCAACGTTTGGTAAGAGGGTAGACTTGTATCGAAGATAAATGAAAAGGGGGTATAAGCGTCAACATAGCAAGGGTATGTAGCTACTTGACGTCGTGGGGCACGGGCAGCGTGGCGCCGCGGTCCAGCAGCAGCTTGAGGATCTCGTAGTGGTTGCGGTGCGCGGCCAGGATCAGCGGAGGGTAGACGCGTTACCATAGCAAGGGTCTGTACCTACTTGACGTCGTGGGGCACGGGCAGCGTGGCGCCGCGGTCCAGCAGCAGCTTGAGGATCTCGTAGTGGTTGCGGTGCGCGGCCAGGATCAGCGGAGGGTAGACGCGTTACCATAGCAAGGGTCTGTACCTACTTGACGTCGTGGGGCACGGGCAGCGTGGCGCCGCGGTCCAGCAGCAGCTTGAGGATCTCGTAGTGGTTGCGGTGCGCGGCCAGGATCAGCGGAGGGTAGACGCGTTACCATAGCAAGGGTCTGTACCTACTTGACGTCGTGGGGCACGGGCAGCGTGGCGCCGCGGTCCAGCAGCAGCTTGAGGATCTCGTAGTGGTTGCGGTGCGCGGCCAGGATCAGCGGAGGGTAGACGCGTTACCATAGCAAGGGTCTGTACCTACTTGACGTCGTGGGGCACGGGCAGCGTGGCGCCGCGGTCCAGCAGCAGCTTGAGGATCTCGTAGTGGTTGCGGTGCGCGGCCAGGATCAGCGGAGGGTAGACGCGTTACCATAGCAAGGGTCTGTACCTACTTGACGTCGTGGGGCACGGGCAGCGTGGCGCCGCGGTCCAGCAGCAGCTTGAGGATCTCGTAGTGGTTGCGGTGCGCGGCCAGGATCAGCGGAGGGTAGACGCGTTACCATAGCAAGGGTCTGTACCTACTTGACGTCGTGGGGCACGGGCAGCGTGGCGCCGCGGTCCAGCAGCAGCTTGAGGATCTCGTAGTGGTTGCGGTGCGCGGCCAGGATCAGCGGAGGGTAGACGCGTTACCATAGCAAGGGTCTGTACCTACTTGACGTCGTGGGGCACGGGCAGCGTGGCGCCGCGGTCCAGCAGCAGCTTGAGGATCTCGTAGTGGTTGCGGTGCGCGGCCAGGATCAGCGGAGGGTAGACGCGTTACCATAGCAAGGGTCTGTACCTACTTGACGTCGTGGGGCACGGGCAGCGTGGCGCCGCGGTCCAGCAGCAGCTTGAGGATCTCGTAGTGGTTGCGGTGCGCGGCCAGGATCAGCGGAGGGTAGACGCGTTACCATAGCAAGGGTCTGTACCTACTTGACGTCGTGGGGCACGGGCAGCGTGGCGCCGCGGTCCAGCAGCAGCTTGAGGATCTCGTAGTGGTTGCGGTGCGCGGCCAGGATCAGCGGAGGGTAGACGCGTTACCATAGCAAGGGTCTGTACCTACTTGACGTCGTGGGGCACGGGCAGCGTGGCGCCGCGGTCCAGCAGCAGCTTGAGGATCTCGTAGTGGTTGCGGTGCGCGGCCAGGATCAGCGGAGGGTAGACGCGTTACCATAGCAAGGGTCTGTACCTACTTGACGTCGTGGGGCACGGGCAGCGTGGCGCCGCGGTCCAGCAGCAGCTTGAGGATCTCGTAGTGGTTGCGGTGCGCGGCCAGGATCAGCGGAGGGTAGACGCGTTACCATAGCAAGGGTCTGTACCTACTTGACGTCGTGGGGCACGGGCAGCGTGGCGCCGCGGTCCAGCAGCAGCTTGAGGATCTCGTAGTGGTTGCGGTGCGCGGCCAGGATCAGCGGAGGGTAGACGCGTTACCATAGCAAGGGTCTGTACCTACTTGACGTCGTGGGGCACGGGCAGCGTGGCGCCGCGGTCCAGCAGCAGCTTGAGGATCTCGTAGTGGTTGCGGTGCGCGGCCAGGATCAGCGGAGGGTAGACGCGTTACCATAGCAAGGGTCTGTACCTACTTGACGTCGTGGGGCACGGGCAGCGTGGCGCCGCGGTCCAGCAGCAGCTTGAGGATCTCGTAGTGGTTGCGGTGCGCGGCCAGGATCAGCGGAGGGTAGACGCGTTACCATAGCAAGGGTCTGTACCTACTTGACGTCGTGGGGCACGGGCAGCGTGGCGCCGCGGTCCAGCAGCAGCTTGAGGATCTCGTAGTGGTTGCGGTGCGCGGCCAGGATCAGCGGAGGGTAGACGCGTTACCATAGCAAGGGTCTGTACCTACTTGACGTCGTGGGGCACGGGCAGCGTGGCGCCGCGGTCCAGCAGCAGCTTGAGGATCTCGTAGTGGTTGCGGTGCGCGGCCAGGATCAGCGGAGGGTAGACGCGTTACCATAGCAAGGGTCTGTACCTACTTGACGTCGTGGGGCACGGGCAGCGTGGCGCCGCGGTCCAGCAGCAGCTTGAGGATCTCGTAGTGGTTGCGGTGCGCGGCCAGGATCAGCGGAGGGTAGACGCGTTACCATAGCAAGGGTCTGTACCTACTTGACGTCGTGGGGCACGGGCAGCGTGGCGCCGCGGTCCAGCAGCAGCTTGAGGATCTCGTAGTGGTTGCGGTGCGCGGCCAGGATCAGCGGAGGGTAGACGCGTTACCATAGCAAGGGTCTGTACCTACTTGACGTCGTGGGGCACGGGCAGCGTGGCGCCGCGGTCCAGCAGCAGCTTGAGGATCTCGTAGTGGTTGCGGTGCGCGGCCAGGATCAGCGGAGGGTAGACGCGTTACCATAGCAAGGGTCTGTACCTACTTGACGTCGTGGGGCACGGGCAGCGTGGCGCCGCGGTCCAGCAGCAGCTTGAGGATCTCGTAGTGGTTGCGGTGCGCGGCCAGGATCAGCGGAGGGTAGACGCGTTACCATAGCAAGGGTCTGTACCTACTTGACGTCGTGGGGCACGGGCAGCGTGGCGCCGCGGTCCAGCAGCAGCTTGAGGATCTCGTAGTGGTTGCGGTGCGCGGCCAGGATCAGCGGAGGGTAGACGCGTTACCATAGCAAGGGTCTGTACCTACTTGACGTCGTGGGGCACGGGCAGCGTGGCGCCGCGGTCCAGCAGCAGCTTGAGGATCTCGTAGTGGTTGCGGTGCGCGGCCAGGATCAGCGGAGGGTAGACGCGTTACCATAGCAAGGGTCTGTACCTACTTGACGTCGTGGGGCACGGGCAGCGTGGCGCCGCGGTCCAGCAGCAGCTTGAGGATCTCGTAGTGGTTGCGGTGCGCGGCCAGGATCAGCGGAGGGTAGACGCGTTACCATAGCAAGGGTCTGTACCTACTTGACGTCGTGGGGCACGGGCAGCGTGGCGCCGCGGTCCAGCAGCAGCTTGAGGATCTCGTAGTGGTTGCGGTGCGCGGCCAGGATCAGCGGAGGGTAGACGCGTTACCATAGCAAGGGTCTGTACCTACTTGACGTCGTGGGGCACGGGCAGCGTGGCGCCGCGGTCCAGCAGCAGCTTGAGGATCTCGTAGTGGTTGCGGTGCGCGGCCAGGATCAGCGGAGGGTAGACGCGTTACCATAGCAAGGGTCTGTACCTACTTGACGTCGTGGGGCACGGGCAGCGTGGCGCCGCGGTCCAGCAGCAGCTTGAGGATCTCGTAGTGGTTGCGGTGCGCGGCCAGGATCAGCGGAGGGTAGACGCGTTACCATAGCAAGGGTCTGTACCTACTTGACGTCGTGGGGCACGGGCAGCGTGGCGCCGCGGTCCAGCAGCAGCTTGAGGATCTCGTAGTGGTTGCGGTGCGCGGCCAGGATCAGCGGAGGGTAGACGCGTTACCATAGCAAGGGTCTGTACCTACTTGACGTCGTGGGGCACGGGCAGCGTGGCGCCGCGGTCCAGCAGCAGCTTGAGGATCTCGTAGTGGTTGCGATGCGCGGCCAGGATCAGCGGAGGGTAGACGCGTTACCATAGCAAGGGTCTGTACCTACTTGACGTCGTGGGGCACGGGCAGCGTGGCGCCGCGGTCCAGCAGCAGCTTGAGGATCTCGTAGTGGTTGCGGTGCGCGGCCAGGATCAGCGGAGGGTAGACGCGTTACCATAGCAAGGGTCTGTACCTACTTGACGTCGTGGGGCACGGGCAGCGTGGCGCCGCGGTCCAGCAGCAGCTTGAGGATCTCGTAGTGGTTGCGGTGCGCGGCCAGGATCAGCGGAGGGTAGACGCGTTACCATAGCAAGGGTCTGTACCTACTTGACGTCGTGGGGCACGGGCAGCGTGGCGCCGCGGTCCAGCAGCAGCTTGAGGATCTCGTAGTGGTTGCGGTGCGCGGCCAGGATCAGCGGAGGGTAGACGCGTTACCATAGCAAGGGTCTGTACCTACTTGACGTCGTGGGGCACGGGCAGCGTGGCGCCGCGGTCCAGCAGCAGCTTGAGGATCTCGTAGTGGTTGCGGTGCGCGGCCAGGATCAGCGGAGGGTAGACGCGTTACCATAGCAAGGGTCTGTACCTACTTGACGTCGTGGGGCACGGGCAGCGTGGCGCCGCGGTCCAGCAGCAGCTTGAGGATCTCGTAGTGGTTGCGGTGCGCGGCCAGGATCAGCGGAGGGTAGACGCGTTACCATAGCAAGGGTCTGTACCTACTTGACGTCGTGGGGCACGGGCAGCGTGGCGCCGCGGTCCAGCAGCAGCTTGAGGATCTCGTAGTGGTTGCGGTGCGCGGCCAGGATCAGCGGAGGGTAGACGCGTTACCATAGCAAGGGTCTGTACCTACTTGACGTCGTGGGGCACGGGCAGCGTGGCGCCGCGGTCCAGCAGCAGCTTGAGGATCTCGTAGTGGTTGCGGTGCGCGGCCAGGATCAGCGGAGGGTAGACGCGTTACCATAGCAAGGGTCTGTACCTACTTGACGTCGTGGGGCACGGGCAGCGTGGCGCCGCGGTCCAGCAGCAGCTTGAGGATCTCGTAGTGGTTGCGGTGCGCGGCCAGGATCAGCGGAGGGTAGACGCGTTACCATAGCAAGGGTCTGTACCTACTTGACGTCGTGGGGCACCGGCAGCGTGGCGCCGCGGTCCAGGAGCAGCTTGAGGATCTCGTAGTGGTTGCGGTGCGCGGCCAGGATCAGCGGCGTGATGTCCGGTGTGAACGTGGCCGCTGACGCGTCGATGTTCTCCCAGCTCTGGAGGGTGACATGTCATGACATCAGTAGGAGAACCAAAGTAACTGACATAGCCCAACGGATTAGCAAGCTTAAGTGGCAGTGGACGGGCAATATATGTCGCAGAAACGACGGCTGTTGGCGTAGACTTGTTCTGGAGTGGGGACCTTATAAGGGCTCCGTTTTTTTTTTGAGGTACGGAACCCTAAAAATAAAGAATAAACTAAAGAGGTCTTACATAAGGCTCGCCGGCGACATGGTGCTCCTCTTCCCACTGGAGAAGCAATTCCACCGCCTCCACGTATTCCTCCTTGATAGCGTGTAGCAATGCATCCTGAGAACAAGTGATAATGGTTTACATCAAAATTGACGGTTAAACATAGATTTATAATATAGACTAGCTTATGCTCGTGGCTTCACCCGCGTGAATTTTTTTTTTTTTTATTATAGATAGGCTTGCGCTTGACTACAATCATATCTGATAGACAGAAATGATGAGGTCTAGGATGGAGCGCGCTTGCCTAGAAAATGCCTATTCACTCTTCTCTTGAAGGCACCCAGGTTGTACTTGGCTGGGAACACAGAAGCTGGAAGGGTGTTCCACACCTTAGCGGTACGTATCAGAAACGTGGAAGAAAATCGTTTCGTTCGAGCTTGCTGGACATCAACCACATAAGGATGCCACTTCTCCCGGCGTCTTGCGGTTCTATGGTAGAAAGGTGAAGGAAGTACTAGATTGTGGAGTTCTTGAGCACACTCTCCAAAGTATATCCTGTAAAAAACCGCTAAACAGGCAACCTTGCGTCGGTGTTCTAAACTGAGCAATTTTGCCCGTGTTAGCGATTCCTTGCCGATTATTCTGCGTGCGCGGCGATCAACCGAGTCCAATGCATCGAGCTGATATTTCGCAGATCCGTCCCAGAGGTGACTGCAGTACTCCATGCCCGAACGAACCTGAGCTTCATACAGTGTCAAAAGCTGTTCAGGCGTGAAGTACCGCTTAACCTTGTTCAGGATGCCCAGTTTTTTGGCAGCTGTTTTCGCCTTAGCTTCGATGCATTTCCCAAAATTGAGATTCCCAAAATTGATTGAATTTCGGGATTTTTAAAATACCGTGAGAGCCATGGATTATGATGGGTCCACTTAGGTCCACATTATACTTGGTCCTCATTATATTATGGCAGATACTTATTAGGTTACGAAAAACTAAGGAATACATAAAGTTATTAAAGAGAAGTGATTACAACCATAAATCACCTTTAAATAAAGCTCCTGAATTTAAGCACTTTATGAAGTGGCTCCCCGTAGATATGCATGGATAAATTAACTACAACGAACACTATCAACCCACTCCAAAGATGTGGTTCTTCTGAAAAGTATTTTAAAAATGACTTTCATATTATAGTCACAGTGGTCATGCTAACATCTGCAATTATAATGTCTAAGAAATGATCATTAAAATGTAATATTTGCAAAAGGAATAAAATGTATAAAATATGACAGTATTATATGACGGAAAATCCATTTGTTTTTGCCTAGCCCACTGCGTCTTTCAAAACTTTGTTTACTCTCTTCTACAATAAATTACAGTTCATGGTCTAAGATCCCGCCATACAACGACCTTCACCGAGCTGCTTATTGGATGAAAACTATTTTATATCCAATTAAATATGTCAATAAATATATCGCAAGTGGGTTGCCTAAAAAATTTCAGTCCAGGGTATGATTAATTAAGAATTAAAAAAAAAAAACCATTGTAACATGAACTCCGCTTTGTTAGATTTCCGTTGACATCTTAGTTCAAATTAGATTGGGATCCCCTACTATCAGGAAATCCAATAAATGTTTGTATCCAGAGATGGATAAACCTTCCATAAGTGCTTGTAAGTTAGGCCTATGTGAAACTAAGATATTTCAGATTTATGTTCCATACTCGTAACTGTGATCTAGATTTCACTGTCATTCATGCAAAACTATCACGTTAGTCAGTCAGTCAGTCAGTCACGTTTCCCTTACATAATAATACACAGAAGGGATATACGATTAAGAGCACTGTGGACAACATTTTATCGTTTATATGCACTGAGGGAATTATGTAGTTAGAGACTCGCCAATTTAGAAGGTGTAACCTAATTAAGTCGGCTGCAGGCCTTAATAAAACCTCTTTACCGACTCGTGTTGGCAGCATACTGCATACACCTGTCCAGAGGACGTGTCACATATTGTGGAATTACGAATTGAGGGACACAATTTTACAGGACAAATTTTCTCAAATTAACATTCGAATCCGTACACACATAATATTATGTACACGACGAATATTATTGTAATGTCTACAACAAAAATAATATATTTTAAAAATATTCTTATATACCACTGAGCACGGCAGGGTTCCTAAGTAGTTCCTGCAATACTTTTCCCTTGCAAAAATCTCTAACATTCTAACCCCAAGATCCCAATGGATTTTTGTTTTTTTTTTTTTTTTTTTTTTTTTTTATTAAAAGTAAATCTAATTACGTATTACGTCTAATTAATATTAAATGCTCGTGTCACAGTGTTTGGGATAAAACTCCTCCAAAGAGATTTGACTGATTTTTATGGCATTTTTCAGTGGGCCTGAATCATAGGCCCTTAACTATTTTTCATACTCCTAAATCGCAACACAACGTCTGACACACGTTAGAGCTAGATTATTTATTATTTATTGCTTAATTCAAACTTTAATATAATGTATAGCGCCAAGTCACAATATAGCAATATATTTTCGTATAGGTGTAGCGGTCTTCGATAGCGGTCTTCGGTAGCTGACGACAGATGGCGTAACTCGCGCAATAGCACACGCTGACGGAGCATTCGACGAGCGTTCTATAAATACAACTTCTGACGTCACACGCTTGGATCACAAGCGGTCCCCAGGCACAACACCTGCCTGGAGGGAAATTTCCCTATTGCCCTCTGCACCGCCAAATAGGTATATTATTTATCGATGTAACGTCCCACTTATGTGAAAGTGTCCTAATTTTGTGGTCACAATCAAATTATAATGCACCGATGCTTCGAGCGCCGCGTCCTGTTTATATCAAAGCTTAGAATTAGGACATCGGATATACTTCACATTTTTTTTATAGTCAACGCAAGCAAACGAGCGGGCGGATCACGTGATGGTAAGTGATCACCGCCGCCCATGGGCATTAGCAGCATCAGAGGAACAGCTAAATATGCGTTGCCGGCCCTTAAGAGTACTTTGAACTACCATGTGTCCCATACAAATGTAATACCAAAATCATTTGTAATTCGTGTATATTTCGATCATGTTGTGGTGTTATTCGGGTTCGTATAGTAATAATCTATGCTCCTGGCCATATCTGGTTCCGAAATACTGTTGTTAAACGAAATTGTAAACGAATTTAGTTTTGCTTATTTTTATGTCAAAGAGGACATGTTTTCTGTTTATTTGTTTTGTAATAAAAACAACACTATCTCACGTCGCATTAGTTCAGGAGCACAGTTTTTATTGTCCAGCTAAAGAAAAACACCAGTTAATAAAGAAAGTCACAAGTTTTCATTCATAATTTTTGGTATTACGGAACTCGACCAAAGTTATAAAAATTTTGATCAAAACTGATTATTATATTTTTATTTTAAAGAAATATTTCCGAACCACATATGGCCAGGAGCAAAGATTATTACTATATGAATCCGAATAACACCACAACATGATCGAAATATTCACGAATTACTAATTATTTGGTACTTTGCATTAACGGAGACATCGTAGTTCACAGGCCTCTTAAGAAATTTGTTTATCCGCCCCTTGAATAACCCCATAGTTGTAGTTTTAAGGGAACACTGTTGCTGGTAGCTGGTTCCATAGTTTTCATGTGCGTGGAAAGAAGGATCTGGCATACCGAGTGGTCGTGGATTACCAACCATCCAGGTGGAATGGATGGGAATGGATGGAAAACTTTTCTACGCCGGAGTGTATGCACAGAGAAAGTGGAAAGAGGAATCACTTTAAACAGCACTCCCCATTGAACAACCGATAGAACACAGATATACCTACTTTGATGAGTGAGCTTAGGAACTTCATAACCAACTGCCTCGGTTTAGTGGAGAGCATGGTCGACTGCAGATCACGAGGTCCTAGATTCAATATCCGCGCGGCCAATAAAACTAAATTTTATGTTTTTTTTTTCAAAAAGGCCTCATTTACAGTTTTTTTTAAGTTAAAACTCTTCCACCAAGATCAAAAAGCACTGGAACTCGGCCTTGTTCTTTTCAAAAATATCAGTATACAAATGTTTTACATAGAACGACAGTTTATAAAATGCTTTTTATGATATCTCTATCTTACCAAGAATCCAGCCATTAAGAAATTCTTCAATGATACTACGAGTAGGTAACGACGGTGATAACTTGTATAGTTATCACCATACTTATGCAACAAATATCATACTGACGTGTTACAAGAGCCTGTATGTTAGGCCTATGTCAAATAAAGATAGTTTGAGTTTAACTGATTTATTACATATTTTGTGACAGTTTATTTGTGCAAAGATAAGTCCTAAACAGACTTCGGGATATTAATGGTTTTTCTATCAGAAAATTCTCAGTAGCCCGGTGTTGGAACCCTCGTAAACTTAGTTTTAAGTTAACTTGGAGTAATCGCCATACATATGTGACAAATATCATACTGACCTGTTACAAGTACCTGTATATTAGACCTATGTGAAATAAAGATATTTTGAATTTTTTGAATTTTTTTGATTCAGCATGTATCCTGCGCCTGAATTCTCGCCGGTCATGACGGAGCTGTCATTGGATTATAAGAGAGAGGGAATAGAGAGTGCATTTGTGTTTTTTTAACTATATGATAGGCTAGTGCTTGACTGTGATCACACCTGATGAAAAGTGATGATACATTCTATGGTGGAACGCGATTGCCTAGGAGATGCCTATTCACTCTCGATGTGAAGGCGCCCAGGTTCCCAGGCGGGAAAAACAGTTTCTGAGAGGGCATTCCAGGCCTTTGCAGGGCGATTCAGGCACGAGGAATTAAACCGCTTCGTACGCGTCTTTGAAACGTCTACTATGTACCTTTTCGATGCTTTGTTGTTCTATGGTAAAAAGGTGAGGGGACAACCAAATTAAAAAATCCTGAGCACACTCTCCGAAATATATTCTATAGAATACCGACAGGTATACCGAACCTATAGGTATATTATGTCTCACGCTGATGGAAAAACTTTATAAGTAAGATATTCTCAAGGTCTTCAATAGAAATCTATTACCTATAACATGTTATCCCATGAGGAATCGATAGCAGTAGATACATGCACTTTATATTAAGTACCTATTAAGTGAATTATATCGGTCGATGATTGCAACTTGCAACCAGATTATTACGACCTTCACTTTTAAACTTTGAAACACTTGAAAAATCGGTTCTTTAATCCACTTCCATTATTTTGAATTGGATCTTAACATACCTGGTGATACTTTGGGGATGTTATGATCTTTAGAATAATATACGTTAAATAATTAACAAAAACTCGACTTCAAATATCATCCAACTACTGCTGAATACATCCTTTTCAATTAATAATTTAAGACTTATATAGTTTTCTCATGGATACCATTATCAGAACTAAACTTAATTAAAATGGGACTACATGGAAAGCGTCAGCTTTCTACTAAAAAACAATCATAAAAATCGATTCACCCAGTCAAAAGTTATGAGGTAACAAACAAAAAAACATACAGTCGAATTGGGTCTTACACTACTTTTGAATTTGATAAAAAATATTACTTTATTATAAACTAGGATAAAAATAATAACGTGCAGTGAAAGAAATATTAAAATCCAACGAAGATTTACAAAGTTACAGGCGTTTAAACTTTGGAGTGGGGGGATCTTCTATCCCTTTCTCGCAAAACGAAAATTTGTATGAAGCCGCACGAAGCTACTATGGCATTGGTAAGGTGTGACGTCACAATTTCATGTTGCTATCTCTGTCTAATCACAAATCTTTAAATGCTTATAACTTTTTTGTTATTTGATCGATTTAATTAGTTCTTTCAGTGCACGTCATTATTTTAATTCGACTTTATAATAAAGTAATAAAAAAATTGTAGTCAAATACCCAATTGAGAACCTCCTCCTTTTTTGAAGTTAGTTGAAAAGACGGTATGGTCATTGTAAATGTATTAAGGAACATGCTTTGTATAATTTTAAGCTTTGTCATAAATAAAGAAGTACACCAACGTTATCACATTCAGAAGAGCAAAAATGTAAAAATGAAAAAAGCGAAACCCCTTACGCAAATGGAATCCCCATTTTTATCAAACGAAAATCATATTTATTGTCTTTTGAGATTCGCGCAGGAATCTTTAAGACGTCGGTTATGAAAATATATGCGGTGTATCGATGCAAACTATCGACACACTGATTTCCCTCAGGAATGCGATATGTTTCGGTAAAAACGTTGCTATCTGTGTACTTTTATATTCTCTTGTTCTGAAATTACAGTCTTACTATGAAATAGTTTTTACTAGTTTTCATATCAGGTACCAAGGCAGGTATAAGGACTCAAGTGATGTTTTTAACTCGAAGCGCATGTTTTAAAAGCAAAAATATAAAACTATGTTTTAAATTAAAAAAAATCGGTCCGAGTAGCAAGCGAAATTCAAATTTTATTTAGTTCTTTGCAAATAGGAGGCTAATTATTTTATTCATAACTAAATATTCTGTGACAAGGAATTTTCTCCATCTGCCGGGTTAAAAATAAAATTTTGAAACCGGCAGATTATGAAAACTCCTCGACAAAATTATCAGATTATGGGGTCAGAACGAGAACCACATCAAGATGAGGCATCTGCATAAAAATCTGACGAGGAAAAATTTTCAAAGTCACGATTTTTTTTTCATTCCCACCACTGAAATAGCATCATAATATTATAACCTCTTTTTTTAGCATCTAATATTTAAAATCCAAATCCACGACGCTCCAGTAGCTACAACGATTCCCCGTCTTGGGCTCCCCTACTACAATGTAGTGCTACTGTAAATTAGGATAAAAATAATAACGTGCAGTGAAAGAAATATTAAAATCCAACGAAGATTTACAAAGTTACAGGCGTTTAAACTTTGGAGTGGGGGGATCTTCTATCCCTTTCTCGCAAAACGAAAATTTGTATGAAGCCGCACGAAGCTACTATGGCATTGGTAAGGTGTGACGTCACAATTTCATGTTGCTATCTCTGTCTAATCACAAATCTTTAAATGCTTATAACTTTTTTGTTATTTGATCGATTTAATTAGTTCTTTCAGTGCACGTCATTATTTTAATTCGACTTTATAATAAAGTAATAAAAAAATTGTAGTCAAATACCCAATTGAGAACCTCCTCCTTTTTTGAAGTTAGTTGAAAAGACGGTATGGTCATTGTAAATGTATTAAGGAACATGCTTTGTATAATTTTAAGCTTTGTCATAAATAAAGAAGTACACCAACGTTATCACATTCAGAAGAGCAAAAATGTAAAAATGAAAAAAGCGAAACCCCTTACGCAAATGGAATCCCCATTTTTATCAAACGAAAATCATATTTATTGTCTTTTGAGATTCGCGCAGGAATCTTTAAGACGTCGGTTATGAAAATATATGCGGTGTATCGATGCAAACTATCGACACACTGATTTCCCTCAGGAATGCGATATGTTTCGGTAAAAACGTTGCTATCTGTGTACTTTTATATTCTCTTGTTCTGAAATTACAGCCTTACTATGAAATAGTTTTTACTAGTTTTCATATCAGGTACCAAGGCAGGTCATAAGGACTCAAGTGATGTTTTTAACTCGAAGCGCAAGTCAAAAATATAAAACTACTTATATATAAATCTCGTGTCACAATGTTTGTCCTCAATGGACTCCCAAACTACTGAACCGATTTAGTTCAAACTTCGTGAATATCTGTCATTTGGTCCAACTTAAAAGATAGAATAGTTTTTATCCCACGTGGACGAAGTTGCGGGCATCAGCTAGTAAAACTATATGTTTTAAATTTAAAAAAATCGGTCCGAATAGCAAGCGAAATTCAAATTTTATTTAGTTCTTTGCAAATAGGAGGCTAATTATTTTATTCATAACTAAACATTTTGTGAATGACAAGGAATTTTCATCATCTGCCGGGTTAAAAATAAAATTTTGAAGCCGGCAGATTAAGAAAAGACCTCGACATAATTGTCAGAGTATGGGGTCAGCAGTGCTATTCTACAAAATCTCCATCTCTGAAACAGCTGCCAGACAGCTGCCAAGCCGAAAATGGCATGCAAAATTGTACTCTATATTACAACTGACAAATTCATAGATGCAAAGATGTACGCTCGTCGCTGCTTTAAGTATTTTTGCAGAATAGCACGGCAGAACGACAACCACATCAGGATGAAGCGTCTGCATAAAAATCTGACGCGCTCGAGGAAAAATTTTCAGTCACGATTTTTTTTCCATTCCCACCACTGAAATAGCATACATCATAATATTATAAACTCTTTCGTTTTAGCATCTAATATTTAAAATCCAAATCCACGACGCTCCAGTAGCTACCACAATTCCCCGTCTTGGGCTCCCCTACTACAATGTACATATCAAAATTCAAAATTCAAAATATCTTTATTTCACATCTAGGCCTAATATACAGGCTCTTGCAATGGATCAATATGATATTTGTCACATTTGTATTGCGATAACTCCAAGTCGACTTAAAACTAAGTTTACGAGGGTTCCAACGCGCCCTGCACTGAGAAGAAGCCCACAACAAACTCAGCCGGGTTTTGTTTTCTGTTATCACCACTTCACAAATGCTCTTAAAACTAATTGAGCTACTCGTAGTATAATTACAGCAGTTCATTCATCCCCAAATAAAATATCTTCCTTTGTTCCCGGAGTCCCGGTCATACCTTAACTTTGATCCCGGAGCCGAGGAAGAGTTTGATGAGCTCGATGTTCTCGTTCTCGATGGCGGCGATGAGCGCCGACCTGTTGAGGGGGTCCACGCAGTTGATGTCGAGCACGTCTGTTTTGTCCGCATACTCTTCTATCAACCTGATAAAAAAAGAAGTATTTAAGTCAAAGATTTAAATCGCTAGATGAGATCCCTAAACCTCCAAAAACGTCCACGTTTTTGTCTTGTTTTAACACGTTGTCACTCTATCTGTAACAAGTGAAACTGCAGCATTATGAGAAGCACTCACTCAACATGTTTGTGGACGTTTTTGATGTGCGCAATGTAGGCTAGGGCCCATCTTGCGATTTGAATCTTTGATGTAAGTACTAGCTTTTCGCCCGCGACTCCGTCCTCCGCCCACATGGATTACGTTTTTTTACATAATATACCGTGGAATTCCTTGATTTTTCGCGGGGCCCATCTTGCGATTTAAATCTTTGATGGAAGTACTAGCTTTCCGCCCGCGACTCCGTCTTTATGTAGTAGATTATACAGGGTTATATAAAAAATACCGAATCGCTCTCAGTCTGTATTTGTTTACATTAAAATTAACAACTTTTGTTACTCGATACTTTGAGAAATATCAAATATTCAATATTTTACACAGATACTCTACTTGTTCCTACTCTGTAATATAACATCGGCAAGTGGCAACGGAGCGGACCGCAGCGCGGTGGCGCGCGAACTCGCAGCGCGAAACCTCCACAGTATAATGTCACTTTACGGAAGAAACAATATTTTGTATGGAATAAATTAATCCCTCATAGTACATAACTAAGGTAAAGATAATAAATAAATAAAAACATTAATACTTAATTTTGAAAAGTCGTAGAACAAAAGTTGTTAGAGTTAGTGTAAACAACAACAGGCCGAAAGCGATTTGTTATTTTTTATATAACCCTGTATAACGTACTTAGCAGTGGAATCATAAATAGTATCAAGCCCTCCTCTATAAATGGCGTATCGAGCAGTACAAGAATTTTTCAAATTGTATCAGTACTTTCTGAGATGAGCGCGCTCAAACAAACAAACAAAAACGCGTCCGAGTTATTTGGAAAGCTGGCACAGCATACTACTTGACTGGTTAAATAGCTTCAAGACAGAAAACTATCACCAAACAGGGCAATATTTAGACAAAGACAATAGAGACCCTTGTGTTATCAGCAGAAAAAACACGACTTCTTCACTAGTAATATTAACAAAACGTTAAATTCAAAAAGCATGCAATTACAATTACTCGTAGATATTAACAAAACAAAAATAGTAAATATGCATACTACTATTTTCGTAGCACAAAGGCATACCTTTCATGATTATGAGCTGGTAATGAAAACTGCCGTTCAAAGGCCTATTCAGTGTTGTTTTTAGTTGGGAACTAGAATTTTAATTCTATAAACGAGTATGTATTTTAGTTTAGATGGTACCTACTAATTTTCCGTCGGTCGAAGTCGGTTAACAAAGTCTCTCTGACTCTGCAATCAGCGAGACTTTGTTAACCGACTTCAAAAAAAGAGGAGGTTATCAATTCGACTGTATGTTTTTTTATGTTTGTTACCTCATTACTTTTGACTGGGTGAATCAATTTTGATGATTCTTTTTTTTAGCAAACCAAAAACCGACTTCAAACCTATACACAATTCATGTACAAACTTAAAGTAAACAGTATAAAATAGTAACATTATAATATCCACAGTTTATTTTATCTTCTGTATGTAATCCTAGTCGAATTATGAAGATTAAAAAAAACGACGAGAACTTCGAGCAAATTGTGAGTATATTTTTAGTGTGATTTTTAGGGAGTTACTAACTTTATACTATTTTCTAGTAGCCTGAATAAAATAATATTATAACGCCACGGTTGGCCCTCCAACAAAAAAAGATGATGCAATTTTAAAAGCTTGCACAATTCCAAGCGAAAAAGCGATATAGAGATTAAGAACGCAGTGCAGTACGTCGCAATTGATCTGGAACGCATTGCATCAAGTGAATCTTGCTTCACTCGTTGTATTATGCTGTAAAAACACTAGAATAGCACCTGACATCGACATAAACCTGTATAAACCGGATTATTGGCGCTTGTACTGATTCTCCGACTTAGCGACAACCGCCGAATTAGGATCTCTGATGGATTGATATAAAAGGTTTCGGGGATAGATTAGTTTTGCTAATTTCGCACAAATCTAATTTAACTTTTTATTTTCTTTCGCGTTGAAATTAAAACTTTTGTTATGGAGCTTGTTTACCATAGATGTGCTACTTGACAATGCATAGAAACGGTTGATTTTCATAAGCCTAGCTTCTTTGGTCATATGACCAGACGTAACAATGTCTCCATCGAACGTCTAGTCGTCTAAGGAAATGTAGAAGAATCCAGACCTCGCGGCAGATCAACTATGAGATGGACGGACAAAATTAAGGCTGCAGTGGACGCCCCATTAGATATGAGGTCCCGAAAAGCAGCTGTCCGGGAAGAATGGAGACGGATTGTCAAGCATCAAGAGTGACTGAGAAACGATGACCTCGACCTCCCTGACAAGAACGTAACGAAAGAGATTTCGTCTTTCGAAAGTGTGTTTTGCACTATACCCCTATGTCAGCTCAGGACATGTTGTTATCGTCGGAAAACTCTACGCACAAAAGGAATAGCTTTTGAGTTAGTTATGCATACCTCTTGTCTGTGCAGGAAGGTCTTCTCCTCCCTGGTGAGGGGTCTCTCAGCGGGACGTTCTGGCTGCTGCGCATCGCCTCTTGGCTATTGTGAGTTAGCGAGAAGCTTACCTCTTGACGGTGTTGTAGTCTCCTCTGTCCGCGTTGAGCAGGAAGGATTTCTCCTCCCTGGTCTCTCCGCGAGACTGCGCAGGTCGTTCTGGCTATTTCGCATCGCCTCTTAGCTGCTGTGAGTTAGCGAGAAGCTTACCTCTTGACTGAGTTGTAGTCTCCTCTGTCCGCGTTGAGCAGGAAGGACTTCTCCCCCCTGGTGAGGGGTCTCTCCGCGAGGCTGCGCAGGTCGTTCTGGCTATTTCGCATCGCCTCTTAGCTGCTGTGAGTTAGCGAGAAGCTCACCTTTTGACGGTGTTGTAGTCTCCTCTATCTGCGTTGAGCAGGAAGGACTTCTCCTCCCTAGTTAGGGGTCTCTCCGCGAGGCTGCGCAGGTCATTTTGACTGTTGCGTATTGCCTCTTGGCTGCTGCCTAGAAGCTCTTCTCTCGACCCGCTGTTCATTTTGTTCTGCAAACAAATTGTTTATTTTAATCTTACAGTCAAGTACCTAGTTTTTGGCTGGAACTTTCGGTACCCAAAGATCATTCCCAGGTTTTACTACGTGGATGGTTTAAGTGATAGCTTAGTTTCAGACCTGTGGCTTTCATCAGGGAGCCGGGGATCGAATCATTGCTATGCGTTATTTGGGTTTCGAGAACTAAATATCAATTGCTAAGGGGTGAAAGAAAACATTCCTGTCTGCGAGTTCACTTTAACAACAAATACTAAGAAATAGAATAAAATAAAGATTAAAGGGGGTTGGTACATACAACAAACGTGATTTTTTGTTCATTTTTGGTCGATGATCCCGAACGCCCAATATTACTCTACTTGTATAGTAGTAGTGGTAGTACCTATGGTAGAATTGAGAGATCTGTCTTCTGCATCATCAATAATAAGTGATAATGGTACGGAATCCTTCGGACGCGAGTCCGACTCGCACTTATTTTATTATTTATTGACTATTAGCTAGGTGATTACATTAGATAAAGAAGAAAGATAAACGGAAGTTAGAGTTAGAGATGTAGATACTGTTTCTATTTTCTATTGCAACACTAGTATTACACACTTATGGTTACTTTAATATCCAGTCGCAGACAGGGTTTTCCTATAATTTAACATAGTACATTTTGTTATTATAGTGAAATGTTTATTACTCGTTGTTTATTTAATTTTTTTGACATTTGTTACTAAAATAAACAAGTGTGAACACCTTGCGAGCTTCTGTTTTACTAAAATGGACCGGTCGTGTCCGAGTGCGTTTGTAAGTAAAAATAATGACGTACAAACAAATACCTGTGGGACCGGCCGAGTGTTTTTGCTAACAAGGAGCATTTGCTAGCTAGAGATCGTTGTCGAAGATATCCGAAATAACATAGACAATTGTTTGTTTATTAAAAAAATCAATTTGTCATTTTTAGGGTTCCATACCCAAAGGATAAAACATGAGACCCTATTACAAAGATTCCGCCCCGTCTGTCTGTCACCAGGCTGTGTCTCTTGTACCGTGATTGTATATCATGGTACAAGAGATACGGATACGGATATCACGGTACACATACTTGAAATTTTCATAGATGATGAATTTTCGTTGCCGAAACTACAAATACTAAAACATAGACTTACTACTATTTTTGCTCGATATTGGTAATGGCGAAAGGTAGTAGACACTTGAAATATTCACAGAATTTTTTTGCCGTTTTTATGGATGGGTACGAATTATGGAACCCTTTTTTGCACGATTCCAACTATTTTTGGGGATAAATATAATGATCACCATAAAATGATTTGATACCCTTAGTTCTTTTACCAAAAATATATACTTAACACCAGCAAAATAACGTCTAAAATTACAATAGTACTACCTACTAATTTTAGTCATAACTGTACTTCAAAATGTATTCGAACACCAAATGTAGTAAATGATCACCAAATCTTAGCAAGCAAATTAATGCGCTATTTCTGCCTAAATATAATCACTATGATTGCCATAAAATATAGGCTTATTACCAAATAAAGCATTATGTTTGCATTTTAAGTTAAGCACGTTCAGCCAACTTCGGTGGCCAGAGCGATTCCGATTTGCATGAAGAGTTCGGGACTTGAGGGCACCCCGACTCGGATAACGGATAGGTGACGAAGAAGATCCAGGACCATCCTTCTGAGTGGTTATTTTCTTTTATGACCACCCAGAAATAGGAGCCCCGCAAAGCGAGGCTCCGTCGACCAAGCTTATAAGAGGGTTAATGATAGGTTTTCATCTTTGTTTTCATTAACTATTTTGGGCTATTTTTGGGTTAACAATGATTTTTTTGGAGTCAGTTTGCTTAAGTAGGATAGCAAGATGTTAAAATATTGGTTTTAATTTTACATTAAAATGCGGGTTTAATTTTGGAGATCATTTACTATTTTTGTCTGTTATGTGTTACTATATCTGGTGGTAAGTTAAACATCTGGTGGTAAGTTAAACATAGCCATTATTTTTACATACCTAAGAAGTTCTGGGTGTCTAAGTATTTTTTTAAAGAACAACTTGTAAAGAGAATAACTTGTGAGATAGAAAATTAAAAAAATGTAAAATGTAAATGCGATTTTCTTTTTCAATTCAGTTAATACTCGTTAATACCCTTGACACAGCAAGCCTCACAAGTGTAGGGACGTTCATAAATCAGGCCGGATTATCTGAGATGACGATATGTTCGGATTTGTATTTACTCTCAGGGCACGTCGCATGTTCGCGCTCGTAAAACTGTCAGCTCATATGAAGATTTCTTTCATAGAGATAGTAATTGATTTGACGGTAAAGCATTCACAAAGGTGTAGAGCAGAAGGGATCTTAAGGCACCTAGATTTTCACTTCATCACATTGGAATGGAATATTATTTAATTAAATTCCAAAATTCATGTATCATATTATATACATATGAATTTATTTCCAAGATGCTTTATTTTCTTTCGTATTAAAAAAAATACGTGTGTATTTTTGAATCCTAATATTTAAAGAAGTAAAATTAGAAAAAGTGCTATAATATGTAGTAACTTTATTAAAAAAGAATAGTTTACCACAGTTTCCCTGTCAAATCTCACACGGGGTCGTTTACTTCGTTTCCGTTTTTTCATCTTCAAATCCAAATTATTTTGACTGCATAAGCCTCAGCTCAACCCATTATGCAATTAAAGAAATTAAGTAGTTTCTTCATAAATAGAATTAAGCGTCTTTCTTGTAAATATTCTAAGTATTCATAATAACTCAGTCATAATAATGGTCTTGGCCTCAAAACATCTCATACGTTAAATCAAAATCAATTAGGCGGCGGTTTCAAATTGTTTTTAAACTTTAGTATTCATTAAACCAACGGCCAATTAATACAAGCTTATCATTCACTTAATATCTTACACTACTAACGATATTTCATATTAGCTATTTTTTGACATTATAACTAACTAATTTAATTACTGCATGATTAATTGACTTATATAAAATCCAATAATTTATTACTTATTTTAATTACAAATAATTATTTTAAATTTTGACGGAGCACTCAGATGCTCTGGATGAGTGTCACTCATAATACAGCAGGAACAGCAGAGATATATAAAAAAAATTTTAGAATCCAAGTCACGACCATCGTGAGTTGGCACTTCTTCAGAGCAAAGCTCGCATGAATAAGGTCTCTGCCTATAGCAGAGAACACATGAGTGCGATACATAAAAAAAAATAAAAAAACCAACGGCCTTCCGGATTTAATTTCATACTTTAATTGTTGAACTATTGAATATCTGGAGTCTAATTGTGTAAAAAACACATTTTCATGTTTATCATAATCAACAACAAATTGTGCCCACTGATTGGCTGATTTCGCTAATCACAAGTTTTTCAGCCAAAGCTCTGAACTTTACCATACGCTATTTACACTATTCCAGGCCATATCTTGTTACACACTTTAGATGTAAAATATAAACAAAAACTATCGATAAAAAGTTATCTTAACCGTTTTGAAGTCGTTCGATAAAATCAAGGGTCGATAAAATGATAAACTGCCGAACCGGCGCGAATCGACTCTCGCGCACAACTAATTTTGGTACGTATACTAAGTACTTATGAAAACCATGAAATACTCGGCCAACAGGAGTTGAATTAAAACCTGTAAAACTATTCTATCATGTATAGGCCGGATTGCATTGAATTTTACCATATAGTGCGTCCAGTTCACAGATACTTCACAATTAGAAACAAATAATCATGTAATTTCTTGATGTCATTCTCCTTGTCTTAATGTAAATTTGATTCACTATTTCTTCTGTAATGAGACCAATCTATAAATGTTGTCTCTTATATAAATCTTTTTTCCCTTATGATACAAAGCCAGAAGAATTGGGATAGTGTAAAACACTTTATGGAGGATATTATAAAAATAAAAGAAATATATAGTAGAGAAAAAACATGGTAGGGAAGACAAGTGGCAGTGATGGTAGGCTCATTCGGCAGGCACATCATTTCTTGGAGATAGGAGGTGGTTTTTTAGTCGGACCAATCTATAAAGATGCACATTAATTCAGTCGTATCAACTAGCTTACAGGCATTTATGAAATGTCAGACTCTACCGCCACATTGGCAAAGTCCGTGTGGTGAGTGCATCGATATGATAATTTCAAATTCAATCAAACAAATATTAACATTTACTTTTTTATATTCATACGCCATAAGGCAGAATGTATAAGGATAATAATTGTTATTGCTGACCACCCAATGTACCTGCATTCTTATGAATAAATGACATTTTTTTTTATGAGAATTTTTAGTAGGTATTACCTACAGATGAAAAGTAGTATGTGAGAACTACAAGTAATCTTTTCAGCGGAGGTGGAGGCTTGTTTCTTCTCCTGGCCGCGAGGTATTAAATGACGGATCACGGATTTGATGATCTATTCCTGAAACATGTTGCATTTCTAAATTGCTTCTTGCGTGAATTTCACGACTCCTCTGACACAGTGGTGCGAAACATCTATTGAGCGAAGTTCCCAGGTTCGTTTCCGTCGAATTTGAAACTGGTATTTAGAATGTTACAAACAGTTTTGATTATTATAATTATTGATTTATTGTCATCAATTACAGGCTACACCCAACGGACGATCTATTGGTGCAGGCCATAATCACTACTTTCTGCATCAGAGGTCGTGGGTTTGATTCCCACTGGAAAATGTGATAATAAGCATTAACGTTTCTCAGACTCTAAGAATTTTTCTAAATATTGTAAGAATTTCTGTATGAACTATGATAATAGATTATAAAAATTACTTCACTAGTACCTAAAATACAAGCTACTTTGGATATGAAAATAAAAAGTTCCAAATTAAAGGTCTCCATAAATCAAACTTTTGTTAATATTCGCAATATCAAGAGAATAGAGAGAAAAATATAACGAATATTAATTAATTCCGCTATCACATTTAATGTATGGTGCCTAAAGACATCCATTTTACATATGGCATGGTCGCCTTTGATCCGGACGCGTCGATGAAAGCTTGTTAGTTGTTTACGCTGTAAAAACAACGATGCTCGTACGATATAAGGACCCAGCCAAACTGATAGCGGACTTACACACGTAAAAAAAACATTAGTTTTTATTACGTTCTATAAAGAGTTAAATAAAAATACCGGAAACCTTTCGGACCATAGTTGCTAACATTAAAATTAACAACTTTTGTTCTATGACTTTCCTTGTAATTCGTGCAATAATATTATGATCAATATATATCATTTAAATGTACGTGCAGTTCATTATCCTGTCTCTATTGGTACTATTTTGGTGTTCTGTGGCTTTATCTAGCAGTGAAAGGTCACTTACACTTTTACTACTTAAAAAAAAGATGTAAAACAAAACTTGTAGGTTTTAGTGAAAGGCCGAACTACAAGCCGAGAGTGTTTTGGAATTTTTTATTTAACCCAAAATTAATTAATAGTTAATATGAAATTCAGCTTATAGTTTTGGGGTGTGATTCTCGGAAATTAAATTGTATATCAGCCAACCATCGCCGGTAACCAACGCAACGCATCCATCATCAGCCGATTGGCACCTTGGCTGCATACTCAAACTCAAACTCAAAATATCTTTATAAATTTAAATATGCATCAAAATTTCACTCGCGGTGAGACTCGAACCCACGTCCCCCAGCTATCGCGGCTGAGAGCTCAACCAACTGAGCTACGCGAGACTGTCTCACCACGACGAAATTCGGATGCATATTGGTTTTCGTTCTTAGCCAGAACTAATAATTAGGAACTAATTTATAGGAATAATTTCCTAAGTGTGTAAAAACACTATAATATAAAGTATAAGTAGTCAAAATATCTTTGTTTCACATAGGCCTAACATACAGGCTCTTGCAAAACGCCGGTATGATATTTGTTACATAAAATCGATGCATCAATTAACCATTCAGTTGCATAGAAAGCTTGTCGCTGCTCTAAACATTTTTGCAGAATCGAGGTGTTTATGACGTTCGCTTACAATTATGACTTATGACATTAGTAAGTAAGGATTAAAAGGCTCGATTTCCACCAAAGCGGAGCGGAGCGGAGCTGTGTTGAGCAACCAATAAGATTCCATCATTTTGACATCTCAGAAACTGAGGGGAGAGGAGATGTCCAAATGACTTAATCTGATTGGTTACTCAAACACAAAAACAAATCCAAGCGGACTTTAAAGTTGCAAAAGTAATTAACTATTCTCATTTATATCTTTGGTAATTACAATGTCGGTTGTTTAATATCTACAGTGCTTCTGTGCGAATCTGACTCGCACTTGGCCGATATTTTTCTCAAAAACCGCTTGAATAAAATTTGTAAATTAGTTGGATGTTAGATCAAGAACTAAATTAAGAATATTGTTTAAATCAAATTGTAATTAATAAAGGAGAGAAATTACTTAAATATGGGTATTATGATTTCGAGTCCCTTTATTTAATGAGTATAATAATTGAATACACTAGGATACGCTTCGTAAATTTACTTTGGTTGCAAAGTTTCTGGACCGCTGTAATTAAATTAGCGCAATTGTTAAAGTTTCAAACTGGGCGGCCGTGCGTCTTGACTTCATGTCCATTTTAATAATTTAAGAAAGTACGTACAAGGAATCGTTGTTTTAGTTATGTAAATGATCAAAAACCGGGAATGTTCAAATACATTACTAGCTTTTGTCTCCAGCTCTGCCCGCGTGAATTACAGATTTTCACAAATCTCGCGGAAATCATGGTATTTTTTACACTTTGCGAATTAGTTATTGACTGCGATCGCACTGGTAAGTGAAGAAGCGGCCGATACCGTTATATTTTTTTACCCTATAACGGTTTCTAAACAGCATGGCCCCGGAGAGCTAAATCGCTCGGCGGTGGAGGTGGTGCTTACCTCAGTCGAGGCGCCGTACCAACCACCAGTCCCTAGATTGCGTAAGAAAAACGTATTCATCGTTATCGTGATCGTTTACCATTTCTGATTGGTTCCCCGATTTACGTCAACCAAATAGCCCGCATGGTCCAGCGCCACTTGTATCCAGCGAATCCTTCCCGCGTGAGCTATTTCGGTGACTCTGATGGTTCGGTCCCTCATTTCTGATTTGATCACGCAGAGAAACTCCGAGCATACGAGTAGCTCCATCGCCCGCTAAGTAACTCTGAACCTTCTTATGAGGCTCATAGTAAACTTTTTACTATAACGATAACGCATACCTGCAATCAGACCTCTGATCTGAGTTAAATGAGAAATTATAAAATTCGAATTTGACCCGTGTTACAAATCGAACCCCACTCGATTCGAGCCGAGCAGGAGCAATCAGATCTATTGGAGAATTAATTACTTACTAAGTACTTGCGATGCTTGCTGGATACCTGATTCAGCAGTCTCCGCAAGGCGATTGGGTAGGAAAAACGTATTCATCGCCATCGTAATCATAAAATAATAAGGACACCTGCCTTATGATTGCTTAAGAAAAACGTATTCATCGTTATCGTAAACGCTAGCGAATTCTGCGCCGCGATTGGCTGACGCAAATCATACGTTTATCTTACGCAATCAGGGGGCTGATTGGCTGAAAAAATGTGAACGACAGATTCTGCCAATCAACGTGGCAAAATTTGTTTACGATTACGAAAGCGATAAATACGTTTTTCTTAAGCAGTTGTGCCCATAGATTTTACAATAATTTGTCTAGGGACGCTACTGTTAACCAACTAGGCAAGTCGCTTGCGCTTATAAAACCGCTAACAGTGTACCACAGCTTTAGTTGTAACATCCTCACGCCAATAGAAAATTTATGATCCGAGTTTTACTGGATCTTTTACGATAAATTACATCTGCAAGTGCTGCCGATTAAAATGTAGGTGCAAAAATGTCTAAATACGTGATTAGTCAAAATAACGGCGACTTTGTACAATATAAACTATCACAGTCATAAGTCAAAGTCAAAATATCTTTATTTCACATAGGCGTAACGTACAGGCTCTTATAAAAGGTCAATACGATATTTGTTTTATTAGCGTGTATTTCGTGATAACTACTAGTCGACTTAAAACTAAGTTTACGAGGGTTCTAACGCGCCCTAACCTGCCTCTTGATTTTGCGAAAATACCCATAGCAGCAACGAACTAGCATCTATGCGTTGATTGGTTTCCACCGGTGCGGAGCGGAGCGGAGCTGTGTTTGAGTAACCAATCAGATTTAGTCATTTCGACATCTCTTCTCCCCTCAGTTTGGGAGATGTCAAAATGACGCAATCTGATTGGTTACTCAAACACTGCTGCGCTTCGCTCCGCATCGGTGGAAACCGGGGCTAATGCTTGCGTCAATTGTGCAGCCAAGGCGACAATTGGCTGCTGTTGCCTGCGATTCTATGGTTACCATTGATGGTTGACCGATGTAAAATTTTATATTTTCGAGGATAGCACTCTTGGGGATGACGGAAACGATCGTTTCTCCACCGCAGTCGTCACTGAAAAATTACCCTAAGTGATGCTGTATGTGCTGTGGCAACCGTTGGGGTGCTGCTAACCCCTACATCGTCACTTAATATCAGATGAGTTTTCACTTTTATAATAACTGTCAAGCTATGTGACACTGACAGCTAGTGTATGTAAAAAGGGCACTATTTTTAGACACTTGAAGCGTCTAAAAATAGTGCTCTTTTTCAGATTTCAACCATTTACAGATTTTCTAAGCCCGAATAAGCACCATTATATGAGTTTGATATAGGTATATGGAGAAGGAGTGCAGAGAGCCATATGATTGAATAACGATAGAATTTCGGGGAAGTAGTCCAAAAAACCGCAACGCGTTACCTTATACTTAGGTGTGAAAATAGCCCTATATGAAGAGTAGGTTATAACCTTACACAGTTGGACCTTGAGTTAGTATGAAAGGAGAATGTACAGCAGTCTGCTATATGTCATACGATTTCCCACATAATGGGATTGGCCCTCAAGGTGAGAGCTAGTGAATATCTAGTACACACTTTAACGTTCCATCATTGCAACGTTTAACGTGGAATACAACCTCTTTAGTTTGAGTTTAAGAACCTTGTTTCTAGGGTTCCGTATCTCATCGCATGATAAGTCCCGAGCAACCGTGAGTTAAATTATTGACATAATATAAACTGTGGTAAACTGGGTAAACGCCGGAAATTTTGCGGTCAATACTATAGTATATTTGGAATGGTAACATGCAGGGAGATATGATCCTGCAATAATTTATAGTATCTATTAAAAATATTATCTGAAGATTTCCTACAAATATGGTGTGTGTTAAAATCTTAATGCCGGAACCACACTGCGTTATTTGTTATTCGTTATGCGCCTTACCTATTTGGCCGCATACGACCAAGTTGGGCGGTTCATTCGTCTATGTTTGCTTTATTTTACGAATAACGCATAAGCGCGAATATTATACATCCTCTTGTCGGATTTTAGCACACTTCAAAGGACACGTATTGGTGATATTTGGCACATAGCACGAAGAGTGGATAGTATGTTTGTTATTTGCTCACATAAACACATATTTGGACAAATACAGCGTAGCCGCATAACGAATAACAAATAACGCAATGTAGTTCCGGCCTCAGATGTCTTCAGTGAAAGATTCAAACTTAGATCAATAAGTGCTGTAAATAAGACCTACATGAAATAAATTATTGGAACGGAGCGACGACCTATTTTAAATCTGTGCATTTGAACTTTAATCATAAGTTGATTAATTGTTCATGAGATTACCGCCATGTGGAATGTTGACTCGACGATTATTTATTGTTCCGATAGAGTTTCAGGTCGGAGCGCCAGCGACGACGTTTATAAATCTATGAGTTTCAGTTATCGTTCTTATAGCGAAAAGGTGGCAAAAAATTTTTGTTCTTATTTTTTTTCTTTTATGTAGTTTTTCTTCTATGTATATCGTATGACTGTTAAAGGCATTGATTATTTAAAACTATGAAACAATTAATTTAGACGACACTAGAATGGAATTATTAATTTTCAAAAATTGTACGACATGAATCATAATATATATTTATATTGCTTAATCTTTGAATGTTTGGTGGTTTTTGTTTTTTATGTATGTGATAAGTATAAATTATAATTACCTACTTTAATTAGTGATACTACTGACTAATATTGTTTAAAAAACTGATTTTAATATTTTCATGCCTATAAATCGGCAAAGCAACACATTAGGTACCGAATGTATTACCCTGTACGTGTTTTAAGCAAATAAACGATTTTATTATTATTTAAAAACTTCGACCATTACGTCTAGCATCTAACATGTTGAAAACATTAGTCTTCAACATCGTTTACACTAGAGACAATAGATTGACGTGAAGCGTTGATAAACCTCATAATGTTGATCGGATTGACCCATATTTGGTACATTTATTAATTAGTAAGTTCCTACCATTAATCTATAATATGTCCTTACCTATGTAGGGTTACCAGAGGCAAAAATTTGAATTCCGAAAAAAAGCCTGATTTCTATTGAAAAATCCTGACATTTTTACAGTAAGTATGAGATTTTTCTTTTAATTTATATAGTATTTAACGGTGTAAAAAAGTAGAAATATTAATGTTTTTACACATTGCGGATCACGCGTTCATCAAGTATATTATGTGCTGAATTATAATAAATATACTCGTAGATAAATACGTAAGTACTGATTTTAATTGTGAATTATTATACTAATCAAAGGAAATAGACATATAACCTAGACAGGGCGCACCGCACGAAAAAAGGTCGTCAGTATGCCGCTGCCAAAAACATTGTCTTCACCTTACCAACGGCGTCAGTAGCAAGCCAAACGGACATTGACTTATACTCTAGACGGGGCGGACCGCGCGAAAAAATGTCGCCAGTTTATGGGAGCAAAACCCCCTCCGGCGTCAGTAAGCTGTAAGCCTACGCAGTAGGTATTTCGCAGGAGTTTCGACACATAGCTCTACATTTTCTTGTATCAAGCAGGTTTACGTAAAATGTTCGGATGGGCCTATCTTGACTATTATGCCAATGCAAACGGAGTATTGTTTATGGACCACGGTCCAAACCACAGATCTCTAATAATAGTTGCTATTACTTAGTCCGCACGCGCGTTTCCACGGGAAAGGTTTCCGCCATATTTGGAAGCTCAAGAGTCAAGATGTATTTCGCTCAGCAGCATGCACTTATAGAATTTTGACAGCTACTGTTTTTTTATTTGACAGCTCCTGAAACTGCCGACGGTAGTGCTCAATTTGCCTTACATCTCTTGGCTCTTTGCACGGAGTTCATTTTTAGGGTTCCGTACCTTCGATTCGGATTTCGTCATTTTGACATCTCCGAAACTGAGAGGAGAGGAGATATCGAAATGACGAAATCTGATTGGTTACTCAAACAGCTCCGCTCCGCTGCGCTTTGGTGGCAACCTGGCCTTATGGTTTAACTTTTTCTAATATACTTAGTACGGAACTCTCAGTGCGCGAGCCCGAATCGTACCTGACCAATTATTTTATATCAACTTGAGAAAAGGATATACAAAAATCGACTGGATCACCTGCTTTTTCCTGAGCTACTCTAAAATAATAATGATATATTACGTATGAGCTAACTTATATTGGCCACGGTGGCCAAAATAATCTGAAACTGACCAACCTTAACTACGCCACAATATACATAGGCGTAGTTAGTTTAGTCGCAATATACATATCGATATACGATAAATGCCTGTAGATATTTCAATCCACGACGCTCCTCACTCTGTCAAAATCATGAAAAATGTTTCATTCTATTTGTATAGAGTTTGATAGTGTAGGGCGCGTTGTCGTGGATTGTAATATCTATACTTTGTGTACAAAAGTACCTACTACATAATATTCATAATAATATTGACAAGCGTGTTTGTGACCAATTGACCATCATTGGTCACTACAATTCTTTAATATTAGCTTCTTTCTCTATGTATAAAACAATAGAATTCAAAATACAAGGTTCTCTTTGAAAATGGCCACAACTTTTTTTTCTTCACGTGTTAAAGAAGACAATGTCGTTGGCCAATCTCACGAGATAACAGACAGCTAAACAGGAGGTTATTATTTAAGCTACACTATAAAACTCACCGTTTGCTAATCCTATCTCATATTCGGTTCTCACTCAATTATTTGGGTGGAGACGTCACTAACACAGAACGCGAGGAAAGCCAGCGCACGGCGACTTGTCCTGCGGGACACTGGACAATATGCTAAGTGATACGTTAATCGAATTTTCAAAGTGGGTTCGCTCTAGGGATGGGAAATCGTGACATATCGATATCTCGATATATATGAGTTTTTTGAGTAAGGGAAGGAAGAGTAATTTGTTCAGGCTTAGAACAGAAGGTGTTCAGTACTCGGCATACTGAACGCGCCGGGCCTGGCGGGGAGCGGCGCGGGGGCGGTGGTCAGCACTCGGCCCAACACACAAAGTGACGTATTCACGGCTCCAAAACCACACGTTAAATACAGTCCGCACATTTTATACAAAATAAAGCACTACAGTGAATAACATCTTTAATTTAATCACGTTAACCCATCAACAGAAGGGTATGACTATAACCCACCAATATTTTGCTGAGTGTGGTTAGGAAGATTTTGCAAACCCTTTTTAATTAGAACTCTAAGCCATTCAATTTTTTACACTATATACTTTCACCGATATGCAAATGATAGTTCAGTGCGTCACACTGCGTTTAGAAGGAAGAATAAATATTATCGGGCTCGAACTTAAGACTTCTGTCGCCTGATTTCCTAAGAAAAATGTATTCATCGTAATTGAAACGCTAGCGAATTCTGCCCGCTAATTGGGTTCCTGATTTGCGTCAGCCAATCGCGGCGCAGAATTCACTAGCGTTTACGATAACGATGAATAAGTTTTTCTTACGCAATCAGGGGGCTCATTAGAATACAGACGTCTGAACCCTGCTTGTAAGTGAGAACAGATTTCTGATGTTAATAAGAGGGGTTGCTGTCTCTAATATACCTACCTAATACTATCGTCATTTTGCTTATTTTTTATTTGAAGCTAAACTTAATCAATCGCAAATGAAGCTGAATTAATCACAAATTTCACTAAAAGTGTACTTAATAGTTACAATTCCAGAAATATTATTAAGGCTAAAATTTTATCGATACAGTTTTGTCACATCACCAATGCGCAAGCCACGCTAATGCTATTAATGTAAGTCCACCGCTTTTTACTATGTCGATATGTTTTAGTTCTGAGTATCGGTACCTTGGTACAGATAAATAAACATACGAGTACCATTACAGTTCTACCGAAATTGGCCATTTGGGTATTTGCTCTACATAAAGACTAATGGTCAAGTATGGACAGTTCTTGAATAATATTGTTTTTCGAACGAGGTTTACTTTATTCCTGGTTGTGATGAGTTTAGTACTCAATTAACTAAATTGCCTTATGTACGAGTATGTGCGTTTCATTAAGCTACCTATTTTGGTATGAAAAACAAATAATTTTCTAAGCAAAGTAGACGAAAGCGGGAAACGAACGGTCAATTCGGGATAAACTATCCCGAATTGACTACAATTAAACATTACTATTTTATTCTACTTTTGAATATAAATATTATTTCCCCCCGTGAATAATTAAAATAAAAACTTAACTAGGCAGTCCTGGAATTGACAAAATATTGTGGGGAAAATTATTTCCCTTCGATTTACCTACGGATATATTATATCTACGAGATTAGGTAGAAAAGGTAGGTAGGGTATAGGTGGCTTTTTCGTGGGTGGGAGGGGGAAATTATTTCTTTACCCATACATAAATAATTGTCCACTGCCCATGCTAGAGGCTGGTACGTTAAATTAATATGCGTTAAATATCACATCCTTACTTAATGGTAAAGGATACTATTGTTAAAAAAATCCACATTTTTATTATCTCCATAGTGTTCTTAAAACTGTGTGAAACCTGCCAACCATGCTAGCCAGCGTAACTAAAAACACAAAACAAACCATCCGTAGGCCTACGTAGCATTTTCGTAGCACCAAATATAGGCACAATGCAGCATGGTGCTACAAGAATATACCTTGTGAATATTAGGGCTCGATCACACTAGTATCACATTTGGTTGGTTGGCCAATTAACACAAGCCGAGATTAGCCTACTTCGATTTGTCTACTACCTTGGTATTCGATGACCTAGCTTTGTAAATTGTATGAGCTCTCAGCTCTCCCGTTCCCCCAATGGCGTGTGCCCAGAAGTGGGATATTCTGCTGATCGGAACAGAGTTATTAAGATGATACATTTATTTTAATTTTGTCCTTCTTTCCTTACCAATAAGTTGGTAACTGCTACATGCTGATGCAGCGTCGCGGAAGAATATATAACAGAAGAACGATTTTTTACGTAATTACTAAAAAATTGAGCAAGTTATCAAAAATCCGTTTCGGAGCGCTTTGAATAATATTATTAACGCCACCATTTTAACAAAAATTACAATTACATCCAAATCAACTCAACTAAAATCAACTCTCTAACTATTACATCCATTTTTGTTTTCGATAAAAATTAGAAAAATGGAGATTGTGGAGTAACTTATGGGAGAATGTTTTATCGAAATCGTTCTTCTCTTTCAGAGAAAATTTAGATTACATTTAAATTTAAAATTACCTTAATAATTTTCAACCTGCATATTAGAATATATAATATTAGATATTACTAAAATTGTTTTAATTGCCGTTTAATGCCGTTAATAAAACTTGTTTTTTCTACCAAGAAATACCAGCTCCGGAATATTCTGATTTCTGACAAGAAGCCCAGTAGTGGGATGTGAAAGGGGTTGGAAAAAAACCTGCGTCAATCCAGTACCAAGTTACACAGGCGGACAGGTTTGCCCGTAGACCCAATGAACTTGAACCAACTGGCTAATCCAATAAAGCGCAGACCGCGACCCGACTTATTACACGTAGGTAAGCTACAATGTTGTAATGTCTGTTTTAGTTTCCAGGCACTATCCGACGGTACTAGAGGGTTAGTATAGGTTTTTGTACGAATTATGAGTCGACTCGCATCGCACTATCGAATCGAATGGCTATTATATTAATACATTTTCAACATACTTACATAAAGTGGCTCTATTTTTACCGCAATTAGGAACATAATGACACCTATAATCGCAAACTGTGACTTTTTCATTACTATTTTTCACTAGTGAGTTAGACAGTTTTTTCAACACTCTTGCTCTTCGCAAACTGTGACTTTTTCATTACTATTTTCACTAGTGAGTCAAGACAGTTTCTTTTTAATCTTATCTACTAAATAAAATTATTTTTTCAGTATTTTTTATTCACAAGTGTGTTGAAAAACGTCGTATGATACACGTGAGTGTTGATAATAGCCGACGGCTCAGGTCTCAATGGTGCCTCAGCGGTAATCACCAACTTTACTCACTTGTATCATAAACTACTATAATTACAGCCAGCGCCATCTATTGACATCATGTCAGTGACTGACCAGAGATGGCGTAGCGAGTCGACTCGAAATTGTTACAAAAATCTTGTACTAACTCCTTTGACCTGAGCTGATTTAGAAATTGTAGAGAAATTATAAAATTTCTTCGTGGCTTATGCTGGAAATCGAACTTGGGTCCTAGCGCTTAAATCCTAGCATGCTGTCACCTACCAGGGAGGTCGTTAAACACTTACCATAAGAAGAAACAACAATCACGCACTAACTTTGAATGTTTTCCAGTGTTGTGTTTATTTGTATTGCGTCTGCCACGTGTTTTATGTCTGTAGATTTTATGGTGATGCCAAGTGCGTTTCGCTATAAACCGCCGGACATTTTGTACCTTTTCTTTAACTCAGTGATCATTACTAAATAAAAGCCAGCGCGCTTCATCGACGTGCATTGCTGCTTTACGGAGTGAAACAAGGATAATATCTCAAAGGAAATCTTCATTGTAATAAAGTATAGACATTTTTTTAATTGGTGCATGGAAACTCTGGTCCCCATAGGTCTGGTTTAATATACTTTTTGTGATTACAATTTTGGCATTTACCTATTTACTTCTTGTTCAAGCGTGACTTATCCCGTACCAAGTTGATCCAAATCTAAACTTTATTTTCTATGGACTAAGTTCTCCACGTACTTATGGTCTAACTCATAATTATGGTTTGGAAATTCCCCATACTGCCCCGTAAACAAAAAAAAATTAACTTAAACAAAAACATAGTTGGATCCCGAAGTCTGTCTTTTACTTGCCTTTGCACCGGTTTAAAGATACTGTCAAAAAACATCAAATAAATCAAGGTTACTACACCAATGAAGAATTTTTAAATAACGAGGATTCTTGGAACGATATCACTATATGCTTAAATCTCCTCACGAAATATCTTAAAACTATTGTTACATACTATGTACAAAAAATTGTATATTGAGATATTTTTGAAAAGAGCAAGTACGGAGTTTCTTGCCAGTTCTTCTCGGTGCAAACCTGCTTTCCGAACTTGGCGGTAGAGTCTTGACATTTCATGAGAGCTTATATCTAAGCCTATGTGAAATAAAGAATTTCATTTCATTTCATTTTACTGAATTTAGCGGCTATCATTTTTGAGCCACTAAATACTATAGCTAAGAACTTTAAAATGAGGTGTCTAGATTGCCTTGCCATTTGATTGACTCCATTGCACAAAGGCGGAGCCATATTACCCTCGCCCCACTGCCTACCTGAGTAAGATGTAAGTATTGGTTTGTAGCTCGCACAGAAAATAGATTATTAGATAGTGACAACCTTCGATAACGAAGATTATAGACAGATAATCTCCCACAATTTGAGAAGCACTGCATTTCTAATTAGCTTACGCACTACCGACTCACCGACTGCACTGCAGTGATGTTAAACTGTTACACAATTCTTTTTAGGGTTCCCTACCGAAATGGTTGAATTAAGTTCCTCCTAAAGTGAGTATGCTCCGAAACTACTGTAAACTTGTGTCTCCTTCACCCTTCTGCCATAGGAAGACGTTGATTTTGGATTGCCAAGACGCCGAGAGCGGTGGCATCCTTATGTGGTTGACATCCAACAAACTCGCACGAAACGTTTACAACCACGTTTCTGATACGAACCGCTAAGGTGTGGAACGCCTTTGCAGCCTCCGTGTTCCCAGTCAAGTACAATCTGAGTGCCTTCAGGAGAAGATCGAAAGAGCATATTGAGAAATAACTCTATTAACGAGAGTATTTGCCAGGTCCCGTCCCTTCTAACTCTGAAACTTGGGTTACGAGAAAAAGAGTTTGACTGTATCACGTTTCAAGAGATAGGTACAGCCTGGTGACAGACGGACAGACGGACGGCGGAGTCTTACTAGGGGTCCGCTTTTTACCCTTTGGGTACGGAACCGTAATAAACATTTTGCTTTTTTGTACACCTCACAATCTTTTCTATTTTTTTACAATATACAAGTTACTACTTAACTGCGATCTCACCTGATGGTATGTGATGATGCAGCCGAAGATATTATCGTACTTTTCTATAGATTACCCTTTTCAAATCGGCTGTCATCTTCCCACCGTTTACAAACAAAGCAAATGTTATTCCAATTTGGCGGGCTCCGGTGTCGATCGGACGACGTACGTCCGCGGTGAAAAATGTTGGTTTTGCATTTCATATGACTTCAAAATTTATCGGTTTTCATCAAATATTTTTCATCGAAACTGTTGTCGTTGAACGAATCCTTTGCCTACGAATTCAATACTTTTTGATGCAAGACCAATTACTAAGACCAAATACTTTTAATACTTTTTTTAACTCAAGCTATCAGATCCACGATTGCTGATGGAACGAAATCAAAAATCATGTGATTTATCGATGACTACTGTCATACTCATGCATCTTTTGAAATAGTCAAAAATTTATTTGCCTAAAACATTTTAATATTTACAACTATATACTGTTGAATTACTGAACCAATTTTGACGAAACTTGGGCGGAGGCGGGAAATTGTTTTAATGGAGCCGGGATAAGTTTCCCGGAAAACTTTAGGAGCTTCGATAAATATTACAGAGTTCTCCATTAAGTTTTCAAGGGTTTATAAAGCCTGCCAACCAGCACTTGCCAGCGTGGAGAAGTTTCTTCACGCATTCTGTGCGGAGAAGTTTTCCCGGCTAATGGGACAAAAGGGCATGATTTTTTACACTTTACAAGTTATTACTTGACTGCGATCTCACCTGATGGTAAGTGATGATGCAGCCAAGGATGTTATCGTACTAATTTGGAAGGGGTAATTAAACTCACCCCTAAAGGTTTCTACACAGTATCGCACCGGAACGCTAAATCGCTTGGCGGTACGTCTTTGCTGGTAGGGTGGTAACTAGCCACGGCCGAAGCCTCCCACCAGACCAGACCTGAGCTAATTTAGAATTTTTTTATAAAATTCCAAAGTGGCCCGTGGTGGGAATCGAACCCGCGACCTCCTCGTCGACCCAAGGGCGCGTCCTCTGCGCCAGGGAGGTCGTCAATTCATTGAGGGTCTCTCTATATGATACGTAAAACTAATAAATCCCTATACAATATATTTGAATTCCCATTTATAATGCCTATTTTTGTAGTTCAGTGAAGTACGAATCTTATAATATTAAACTTTTTGGAACATTAACCTTGTATATAAGATTTGTATTATGTTTTTAAACCCACAATATTATACAAAGGAATTAGTTTCAGATGGCTGATTAAAAGATAATCAAATATGACCTTTATTATTTCAGTACAATAAGACTTGACTTGTGCGCATAAACTGATAAGCGTGGTGACTACGGTTCCTTGAAAGATTTTGGGTTCAAATCCCGGTTAGTGCAAAAAAATATTAGTCCTCTGTAAAGAAAATGTTAGCATAGCTAGGAGCTTCCCGAGTATAACTAACTACCTTTGCCGATTTCAAATAAAAGCATGGATAACCAAAGATTTAAATCTGGATACGCCCTAAGCCTACATTGCGCACATCGAAAACATCCACAAATATACTGAGTGAGTGCTCTCAGCATGCTGTAGTGTACAATTGTATGGCAGAGAACGCAAGTGCAAATTTCGTTTAAGAGTAAATGAGACTCCGCTATATCACCATATCTTATTTCACACCATAAGACAAAAAAGTGGTCATTTTCGGAGGATTAGGGCTCATCTAGCAATTTCTTCTTCAAATCTTTGGATAAAATTCGCTGATCGGTGGTAGTCACTTTGGTCAGTCGAGACAAAGTCGTCGTCGTGACTAGCACGAACCTCCCAGTCTTTTAATATAAATTTTTGAGGAGGTACGCTCCATTTAATTTACTGTACCAGTAGATAAAGATCAAGATGGGTACACCAATTTATCGATTTCATACAAAATAAAGGGATTCATTAGTCATGATCCACTCGATTAGTTCACAACTACATTGATATTTGACTAATGGGCTACATTTCTATTAAAGCTGGCTTCAGACTCAATGGCGACGACTTTAAAAATAATCAACTCATAAAGTAGATACGACATTGTGCTTAAATTAATTGTTATTTACAATGCCATGCTCATGAACTTACATTATAATGTTACTAGCTGACCGGGCAAACGTTGGTTTGCCATTAAGGGGTATGACAAATAGATAACAACCTGGGGTCTGATTGGGTTATCGTAATCGTTTGCAACTGGCCCGCGATTGGCTGACGTAAATCAGGGAACCAATCAGCGCGCAGAATTCGTAAAAGATTACGATAACGATGAATACTTAATCCAGGGCTGCTCTCACACCCACAGATCATTCACTGAATTTTTTTTAATGAAATCGATCGAACCGTTTCGGAGGAGTTCGGTAACAAAGATTGGCGAGAGAATTTTAAATATGAGACTAGCTGACCCGGCAAACGTAGTTTTGCCATATAGGGACATTAAAAATTAACGTTTGTCGTTCGGCGAGAGAATTTTATGTATTAATAAGATAGAAAATAAATTACTTACCTCATATTAATGATTAACGTATGTGTGCCTCGGTTTCGCTTCGGCGCATATTTACACATTCGTGCATCAATGCCTCGACATGCTTATCGAATACATGATATTTATAGGGCTCTATTTACTTCTTTTTCACTTAGGGAACCCTAAAAAGAAAAATGTAGAGATTAGACCCACGCTCACTTTTATTTACGTACCCACAGATGCAAGTAAACATGTAACGAAACGTAGGTGTTATTCTTGTTAAAAAGGAGATACAAAAGGCTTACATTTCCACCCGGTATGAATGAGCCATCAATCGGAATCTGTGAATCGAACCGCCCCGTGACAAATAGTGATGTGGGATTGATTGATCTCTGAATGAATGACTCAACGTGACCATCTGAGGATGATAACAGAATGTGAACGCACTCAAATGGTTAATAACCTTTTGTATACAGATACAATAATAGAATACTATTTCGAGGCTCTGAAGAGTCTGAAGATTACATTTATTACACCTTTTCTTATGTTATATCTATGACTACCTACAACCGAACATGGGCGTAGCCAGCATTCAGTTTCTGGGGATCTTTGTTACTCTTTCACGCTGCAACTACGGAACCGATTTGGCTGAAATTTGAATCATAGATATCTTATAACCCTGATTAGCACATAGGATACTTTATATCCCGGAAAATCCATCGTTCCCAAGGGATGAGCAAAAAACCGAAATTCATGCGGGGCGGAGCCACGGGCAACAGCTATACGAGTATCTATATAACGTAGCGGATGACGATCCAGAACTCAATATCTGAGTGACCGAGCTTTGGTCGGTAGTATATCTATCCACCAATAGATGGCAGCAGGAGTCATAATTTTTTTTGGAAAATTCGACATTTTCTAAAAATGAATCCTAGCTAGATCGATTTATCGCCCCCAAAATATAAGTGAGTATGAAGCAAAAGCTAGTTTCACCTAAAGAGCAATTAGAATAAAGGTAATATAGTTTCAATTGTCCACTTTTATTACATTCGGTTAAGGAACCCTAAAATGTAATTCAAACGAGAATTAAGCTAGTAATTGAAATCTAGGTATTTTTCTGTACTGTGGGAAAATAAGCATTTATGTTGAGTCTACGTATGTGTTTGAAATAGCTAAGCAAGCTAGAACATAAATACGTGTTCATAACTTACTACAAAGAGCAGAAGAGCTTTATTATATGACACGGCAACACCCGCTAGATAAATATCTTAGGGGTTATTCGCGTAACCTTTTCACAGACTGAGTGATGTGAATCAAGAAATAAAATAAAAATTAACACTGAAAAATTAACTTTACGTCTATTGGTTTAGAGTGTAAAATTGAATGTATTTCAACATAGGAAATAAGTACAAGCAAACTTATTGCGTAAAGTAAATTTAATTTCATGATTGTCGGCCATGTCAGGCCAGCGTACCTATTCTGTAACTCTGTGCCTATCAAAGAATGATAGCCACAAGCAAATGTTTTTCATCCATTGAAGTTTTACTTAAGAAATGTTATTTTTATTTCATAGCAAACTTTCGATGGATAAAAAACATATGCCAGTGGCTATTACTCTTGATAGGCACCGAGATACAGAATACGGGCCCAGGTCCACTTATCACGGTACTAATTTCAGACGGCCGCCACGCGTCGGATACTTTGCTCGCCTTAGTTCGGGTATTGTCTATATTTAACGCCCTACGTGCGCCCGATGACGAGGTAGCCCTAGTACGTCGAATGCGATAAAGTTACGCGATAGCAAGAGAAGTTCTATTCGGAGGCGTGGCCAGGCGCTATTGCGAACTGAATTGCACTTTTTGTATCAGCGCTAGAGTCGCTATTTCTTAAAAATTATCCTGCCGAGTTAGCCTTCTGTACCGTCAGGTACTATAAGGTATTTCGTGCCCATGTTGCGTTTTGGATTACATCGAATTTTATGCTCTATGTCAATAGTCATAACAATAAGTTTTCAGTGTTCGCAAAAAATGTTTTGATTTCAATATCGTCTGCTTATTTATGTAAATGCCATAAACTTTTCAAACATTTCACTTCCCGAAATTTAGCCGCCGTGTCTCATGAATAGCCCCTCTGTAATCCTAGTCCGATTCCCTTAGCTAGCGAGGTCATAACTTAGCTTGATAAAAATGGGAGTTCTCTTCATTTTCCAGTTTATGTTAGTTAGATATCATGTACAGGGACGATCTGAACTAAGCTTGTTTATCGGAACCTGAATGTGATGAGCAATTTGTAAGAATCATTATTACATAAAGTATAATATCTGGGTGACCGAGCTTCACTCGGTAGTAGGTAAAACTACTGGCCAATAGATGGCAGCAGGAGTCATATTTTTATTTTTTTTTGGTCAATTCGACATTTTCTAAAAATGAATCCTAGCTAGATCGATTTATCGTCCCCAAAACCCCCTGTATACTAAAGTTCATGAAAATCGTTCGAGCCGTTTCCGAGATCCAGATTATAAAGAAATATATATAAATATATATATACAAGAATTGCTCGTTTAAAGGTATAGGATAGTATTTTTCAACATTTTGGCACTTAAAGTATTTTCAAAATTTCCTTTTACATTGATCTGCAAGATTAAAAATGCCAAGTGCGAGTCGCACACCTGAGAGTCCCGTATAGTGACTTTTTCCAAAAAATATAGCCTATGTTACTCGGAATGATGTAAGGATTCTAACGGTACCCCATATTATGTCCAAATCTATTCAGCCGTTCAGAAGTTATGGTGGAATACACTCACATACATACATACATACATGAACTCTATAAACATTACGCTCCTTTTTTGGGCAGTCGTGTAATTTCATACATAATAATCGAGTGTGACAGACGGACGGACGGACGGAGAAAGTCGCACCATAAGGGTTCCAATATTTAAACATTTTGGTATGGAACCCTAATAATATGTATGCCATGCCATGTTAGTCGCCTCGTGTCAATGAGATTTACAAACTTACTAAGTAGCTACCAACACGGGTTGGTTGTTTAAGAGAGCAATCACCCAACCTTCGAAAGAAGGAGTTTGCGGGTCGAAGCACTTATATTTCAGTAGGTAGAGCTTTCTGTGATGTCAAGAATAAATCCGGTCAAGTGGGAGTCACACTCACGCACCGAGGGTTCCTTACTCGAGGAAAATTAAAACGATAAGATTCATTTTTGTTAATGAACCGCAAAACTATGGATTGTTTGTAAAAGTTTATAATTAACAGGTAGGTATCGAAAGACTGTGATAGTGAGATCGTTGGTTTTATTTATTTTCTCAAACATGCTTGGAAATTTGAACATTATTATGACAAATCAAATTCTTCAAAATAAATCGAACTTGCTGTAACCGGGCAATCAGCGACTGCCAAAAGTTGTATTAAAATCCATATCTGTCATGGTTTAGTGGTCGTTTGGTAGTCGTATAAAATCCATACAAGAAACTCCAAAACTCATAGTTGCCGTGTAATTTAAAAATGGAACGATATTACAAACAAAGAGGTAACAACAAAGGTTTTATTTAAATTTAGAATTACATGCTCTACACGTAGGTACTCTCACACTCTACTACGAGTAAAATCGGCAATGGTTCAAATGCAACGTTATTCTACAAGGGAAGTAAATTAATAATAACTAATTGTCCTGTAAGCCGACACTTATGGCGGCAAGTGACTCCAAGTAACCAATTAATTAGTGTTTCTGAATCTGTAAGCGCTCTAGAAAACGACATTATCTCTGGTTTGCGGTTTTATTGGAATTTACGACCACAATAAAACGTTATAGATATTCGTTAAAGGGCAAAAGGAATTTGCGTAGAAGTGAATCTGTTTTTTTACACTCTACACAAGTAGGGACTTGGCTGCGAGTCTTATCTGATGTTAAGTGATAATGCAGACGTAGATGTTTTCGTACTATCTTGACAGGGTAAGTAAACTCACACACAATGGTTTCTACACAGCATCGTACCGGAGCGCTTGGCGGTGCGATTTTGCTTGTAGAGTTACCTAGTCACGGTAGAAACCTCTCACAAGACTGGGGTCCGATTGCGTAAAAAAACTTATTCACCGTTATCGTAATCGTTACCAAAATTCTACCTCTTGATTGGTTGCAAGAATCTTGGAACCAATCAGCAGGCAGAATTTGTACATACGATCAAGATATTGATGAATACGTTGCTCTTACACAATCTAGGGGCAGACTTGCTGCCTGAGCCAAGTGACAAATAGCGTGAATCCCCGACGTATAGAAATGGAACGGAATTAAAAAAAAAATATATGCAATTTGACGTTCAAAAATATGCGATTTCAGGGCGGAGCCTAAAAATACGTATGCGTGACGTCACCAAGTGTTCTAAAACTCTGTTTTGTCTTTTCTCTTCAAATGTCAACTTCCACATGATAGATAAAAAAAACAGAGTTTAACTATTCCATCGCTACTCCACGTTTATTAATAAGGGGGTTTATGTTTAAACAATGCATTGCTATACGTTGCGACGTAACGATATTTGACACTTGGCTCAGGGAGCTGACTCAAGTTAGAAATTTATATCTGGATGAGGAATTAATGACTGGTAGTATTACTACTGGACTCACTACTTACTTTTTTGGTAAATTCGACATTTTTTAAAAATGAATCCTAGCTAGATCGATTTATCGCCCCCAAAACCCCCTGTATACCTACTAAATTTCATGAAAATCGTTCGAGCCATTTCTGTTATATAATTGCTCGTTTGAAAGTTTTAAAGGTGTTTAAAAGTATAAGATAAAATTTAAAAGTAACTCGTGGCGGGAAACAGATTAGCGACCTCCTCACTAACTGACCCGTCGCTTGGATGACGTTTTTAGGGATCAATGGTTAAGATCTGCCCCTTCTACCATAGGTTTGGGAGTTAGAATCCCATAATCATCAAAGGTATGCAAAATTTTTTTTATAAAAAATAATCAGGAACGTTTATTATTAATAAAACAACTCTCAGAAAAAGCATAACTCTGTTTCCTTCAATACTGTTTTTAATGTGATTGTCATCTTCAAATATATTTAGTGGCCTGACAAAATATTTACAAGTAGTAGGTACTTAATTACTAATTAAATAAAGAACCAGATTGTATTGATGTAACACAGTTTATTTTCGAATATAAATGAAACCAGTATATATATATATATATATATACGGATAATACAATATTTTTTATTGATAATAACAATTTAACATTTCTCAGATAATATTTCACTTATTAGTTATTATGCTTTAATTTTAAAATTTTGCACTAGTTATTAATTATGCTTTTGAAGAATGTAAGTGTTCGATTTTGTATCCCAGCCTTACAAAATCAGACGACGTGTATATTATATTTTCGATCCAAAGCCAATGAAGTTATGAGTATATGAATTTCAGACGAAACCTTGATAATATTCTTAAGTAAACCGTAAGGTTGTCATAAGCAAACCTACGAGTATTTAGGTTGGGAGAATTTTTTGAAAACCGCTTCAATTAAAACTGCTATTACCTACCAGCCTTGACCGGAGCTTTATCTTAACTTAAAGTAATAAATCAATGGGACAGACTAGTTTTTGATAAGGCAATGATTTGTCATATGACTTAGATATTTTTCATCTTTTCACTAATTTCACATCTAGAATTTTCATATTTTTTATGAATAATTATTATCATACATATGTACATGAAATTCTCAGGCTAGTGTGTTTTTAGTAAGAAACCAGTAAAATAATAATTGCCATGATGCTATTGGCATGAATGACCCATAATATATACAAATATTAGTGAGTAGTTTTTAATATCTTTAACGCTCGATTAGTCTTACTCTCCCAAATAATTATTATTAGATTTTATGTAGGTGCTAGTGAAAAATTACTTAAATACTCTCGGACCAACCAAGTCGCGACCATCGTGAGTTGGCACTTCTTTAGAGCAAAGCTCGCGTGAATAAGGTCTATGCCTATAGCAGAGCACTCATGCCATTAGATCATACTTAGAGTGCGGTTTATAAAAAAAAAATACTCTCGGACTGTAAGCTTTCTGTAGACCTGGCATATCAAAAATACGGCCAGAAAACAGCTTTTTTTTCAATTTTATTACTGCAGAATCTATCCAAGGACATCGATGTCACTACCCATTACCCAAGCTTATAGAGCACGATTTGCGAGACCTACTCTCTTTATTACCTATACAAGAATCTGTTACTTTGAATAGAGATATTTTTAATACTCTGGCCCGCTAAAACGCCCTTAGGAATTAAAGATCTTCAAGATGGTCATTCAGGAAAATCAGTTTCATATCGTTTGCCTTCTATCAGCTAGTATGATTGAAGTCAAGCGCAAACCTATCAAAATAAAAATAGAATCTCTAACGTAGTCTTTAATCTCAGTATGAAAAAAAGCGAGCGAAGTGTCAATGATCTTTACGGAAGGTTAAAAATATTCACACAAAATATTAATAAAAGTTGTAGAACAAAACTTGTACTTGTAAATATAGGAAGCACGATCCGAGAGCATTTTGGTATTTTAATATAACCATTTTTATTATGGTTTAAAGTACAACAATAAGAATTATTTAATATTTTAAATACTGGAAATTGTGTTACATAAAATATTTATTAAATGAAGCGTATTTTGCTTTAAGTACAAGTATAATATTATATTAATAGAGATCAAAAAACATCAACTTTTTATTAATTAAAAATTTATTTAAAAACATCTTATATTATTATCATTTAAAATATAAACATCTATGGATACAACGTTAGTTAAATATTTAATATTATATACCTATTATACGAAATATATCTTACCTAACACTTTTTATAACAGCGTAGAAAAAAGTTAACAACCTAAAACATAACTGAAACATACACTGAAATAAATAATAACTCTTAGATAACTTTAGTAAAATAACTTAATGTGTGAAGAATTAGTTAATTGACAAATTGCCTTCAGAATTTTTTATAGTTCATTGAATAATTTAGGTGTAAAAAGAAACAACCGTAATCAATATCCAGTAGTCTAAAATTTCTTGCTAAAATATAATATCAACAGAATAAACGTTACTAAATTAAATTAAACTAAAAACCATGAGTTTTGTTTGTGACATCGACAGCTTGAATGCTATCTCACCAGATGGCAAATGGAAATGCTATCGAAGATGTTATAGTAATTTGGAAAAAATTGTTGACACATAGCTTCACAAACTTCTACTACGCTTTCGGCAACGGCCGAAGCCTTCCAGAGTTCCAGACCATACCTGCTGCCTAAGCCAAGTGACCAATAGCGTTACATCGCGACGTTTAGAAATGGAACAATGGAATATTCAAAAAAAGTATGCGAACTATCGCTATTTTGACACTAGCTGCGTAGCGTAGCTGCGCGTCAATGAACGTCAAATCTCATACATTTTTTTTAATTTCGTTCCATTTCTATACGTCTTGATGTACATAACGCTATTTGTCACTTGGCTCAGGGTATGAGCCAATTTAGAAATTTTAAAATCCTAAACTGGCCCTTGACGAAAGTTGAACCAGTAACTTGTCTTATTATTTCGTCACACATACACAACTCATATTTCAACAACTATATCACGAAGTAACCTAAAGGGAATAAAGTGGTAGGAACATTCTAAAATACTAAGCTATCCTTGTTCTCGATTTAATAATAATAATATGGCACTAAAACCTTGGCACTGAAATTTGAAAACATTGAACATCGGCATTGGTTGAATTTTTAGCAGTCGTGGCAATCGGCAGACCGTTTCTTCCTATCTTCAGGAACCTCTTCATCATCACGATTTAATTCCTCGCTGTCTCTGCCAAGTCTAATGAAGTGGTCCCTCGCCCTATGCTTCCTTTCAGGGTATCCGCTAACAACCAGATTGGAAGTCTGTTCGTAGCCAAGCTTTTCCTCATCAGTGGATCTGCCGAGTCTGATAAACTTGGGGTCCCTTCCCAGCCTGACGAAGTTTGAAACTCTCTTCGGCGGGGTGTCGTACTCGTCTTCCAAGGTTCTGAGGAGGGATATGAGGTCGTCGGTGGTAATTGTGACGGGTTGGGATCTTCCGAAGCGGAGGAAACTGTTGCCTTTGCGTGACGGACGTTGGAACGCCTCTCTGAGGTCCGCCGCTGATGGTTCTGGTGGGTAGGATCTTCCGAACCTAGAGACAAATGAAATAGTCATTTAGTCATTTGACTTAATGGGCGATATAGAATTGGTCTGAATTTACTAGCCTATTTATTTTATAGTTGTTGTTAAATGGTGGTATCATAAAATAATACCAGGCTGAGTTTGTTGCAGGCTTCTTTTCAGTCACAGGGCGCGTTTGCGTAGTTTTAAGTCATGAAATAGTGATCGCTATTATAGAGATATTGAAAAATAACTCGTCATAAGTGCATGTTAACTACGCCTATAGGAATTAAAGTAAAGCAATAATATTATGATGGCAAAAGTTTGTATGGGTGTAACTCCTTCAAGCCGCCGCTACGGAACCGATTTGACTGATTGAAAGTGAAAATAGATTGCACCCTCGATCAACATATAGGCTTCTTTTTTGGCTGAAAAATCCATGGTTCCTAGTGGCAGTAGACACTATAAGGGAAGAGTTAGCATCACTTCCATCAAGTGTGATCGCATTCAAGTACTAATTTGCAGAATATTTAGAATAATAAATGAACTGAAGACCCATACATTATGGACCCCCTAAAAGCATACCTTATCATACTTCTATCTATTGAACTTCTTCGCCTCGCTTCTAGGTCTGGAGAGCGCCGCACCGGGTTCGGAACCGCACCCACGATCACGCAGAAGATGACCATCGCCATCACGCTTCTGCTGCTCGACATGTCTTCTAGATGGTTCTAGAATAGAAAAAATATATTCTAAAACCTTACAAATAATTATTAATTGGCGAAGTCTTTGTCTCAATGTCCGCTGTGAATATATTTAGCTATTTAGTGATCTAAATCTCATTTGATTGTAAGTGATGATGGAGCCGAAGTTGAAAATACTGTATTTAATTTTTTTATTTTTTCAGATGGGTACCACACTATCGCAGTATCAGATAAGTACTCTACTGTAAACAGGTGGGGTCCCTTAAAGTGTATGTAGGTAGGTGTAAGGTTTTCTCAAAGTGTAGGTACAAAGGCTGCGAGTACATAGCGCCGACCGCTCAGCGGGTTTTATCAGAACCTCTGTAGCGAGCCGGAAAGAGATAGAATGGAGATAAAGTAACGCGACCAAAAGAGAGCAAAATGTTTAGGTTAATACTTAATACTGAAGTAGGTATAAGGTGCTGATGCGAAATGAATTGCCCTTTATTGTGTGAGTGATAGAGTCGCTATTTAGCTAAGTCATTTTGCGGAGGGAATTTTCTAAGGTACTGTCATGGCAAAAGTGAATACATAAGCTTTTTACTTGGCTGAGCTCATCAGTGTGTTTCCTGATACGAAAACTACCTGCTGCCGGTAATGTAAAGGTCAATATCTATCGAAACTAAAAGGTCACTTCACGAGCCGGTAGCCGGTAGCCGCCGTGGCGCCGACGGACGACGGGAAAATTCTAAACGACTTTAAACGTCAAACAAATACAAGAGAATTCGCTTAGCATAACACACTAACATAAGACAGAAATCTCTAGATGGGTCAGCAGTTTAATTTGTAGGTTTCAAAAAGCTATATAATAGTAATCACACAATATTATAAAGACGAAAGTTAGCACGTACTCGTATATTATATGTTTGTTACCTACTTCATAACGCCGCAACTACCTGTACAACCAATTTGGGTGAAATTTTGGAATGAAGGTAGACTGCACTCTGTACTTATAGGTTATTTTTATCCCAAAAAATCCATGGTTCTCGCGGGATTTGTAAAATTCCCGCGGGAGGATCTGCGAGCGTCCGCTTGTCACACATAATTATAAAAAATCAGTAATAAGATAAGTGCAGTATTTTCGATAGTTTGCACAATAAATCAAAAACTAAATGAAAACTTTAAGAATCTACAAGTATAGGCCCTTTCACATGATACCCCAAACAATCTAGTATTCTTCAAAGTCACTTTGAAATTTCAAAGCCCCGATCTTTTTCGCTTTTTAAATAATTTTCAGATAGCCCTTTATTTTTATAAAAGTATCTTCTTCAGGAGATTTTTTGGCAGAATTGTAATTTCATACGCTTTGAGACTGCGATATAGACACTGTGGCGCCGGCCTTCAAGCCAAAACCCCATTACCCACTGACTGAAAATTAAGCTACACCGAACGTTCGAATTTTCAATGGGAAATCTGTGGTATCTAATTATGTTCATGAATAGACTCCTATATAATTTGAAAGGACCAGAGAATATTACTTCAATTCGTCGTGAAGGACTTCGAGCCGATTAATTTATTTACTGCGAACTTGTTTTATACTCAATCAAAATCCTATAATCTTCTATGTCATCAAGGTTTATTTTCCTGATTCACGAATAAAATGATTTTCAACCGACTTCAAAAAGGAGGTTCTCAATTCTGGTGTGATTTTTTCACTTTCGACTGGGTGAACGACGATGAGTGACGAATAATTCAATAGAAGTCCTTTTTTTGTTGAGGTAAAAGTTCCCGCAGGATTTTAAAAACCGAATGCCACTTCGTTTAACCCTACTTAAATTATTAAATGGGGTGGTTTTATCCTAGAAAAAATAAAATTCCTGTATTGTTTGAAAACAGATATCCTGCCAATGGCTCAGCTGCCTATAAAATCTGTATCTAGGAAGAAAAACGTCCATAAATAAATATAATTTAATGTCTAGGATGACGAACATAAAGCTCTAACTACCAGCAGGTCGCAGCCAAACTTATTGCCTAATATTTCGTCAACAATTGAATCACGGGTAGGTAACATTGCTTAACTAACCAAAATGTCGCCACTAAATATAAGCTTCAATAAGGCAACCTTCGCTTCGTCGAGACAGACTACATGGTGCCAGTAACGACTATACCTTATCTATAATAATAGACGAGTAAAAAACCAGCCAAGCGCATGTCCGGCCATGCGCCCGGGTTCTGTAGCTGTTGCTCTTTACATCAAAATGCATCAAAAAGTTATAATACGGTCATTATATCTATTTAACGAAACATGTACTTTCCAAAGTAAATTTTATAAGTTTGTCATTTCTTGCTCTTTGGCTTGTAAAGCCTTTACAAGCCTTAGCCTACAAATTACGCTTGCGCTTGACTACAATCATGTCTGATGGGCAGAAATGATAAGGTCTAGGGTGGAGCACGCTTGCCTAGAAAATGCCTATTCATTCTTCTCTTGAAAGCACCCAGAAGGTTTTTCTATACATTTCGCTATATACTTAGGCTACCAAATGAAACAAAAAAACAAGCATTTATAACCATCCATAACTAACTAAGCTGGTGGGGGGACACTTGAATCGGATCACAATTAGCATCGGATATTTGATGATGACAAACGAGCTGGCTTATTTTTTGAAAATAAATCTGAAAATCAGACTGATTTTAAGTTACATACCTAGTAGCTAACAAGTGGAAAATTAAAAAATTTTAAACACCCACGACTCTTATGGACTTGAAATTGAAAAAGGATTAAATAATATTTTTAAAACTCCCCGACTAAAGGAAAGTAAGGACTAAGAACCTATCAGTATAATTACAAATCCAAGAAAATCCGCTGGAGCTGCTATGTTCTGCCTGTGCCGGTGTTGATGGTGCAAGATGTTGCTGTTTACCAGTGTGTGTTTACTTTATTCATTTGGTAACTAATTCAATTTCTCGATCTTCTTACATATAGGTACTAACTGCATTAATTGATAATGGAAACAGAAATGGCAATTTCGGTTCAGCCGTTTTGGAAATAAATGGGAACATTGCATGTGCACAAACAAACAAACAAACATACAAACACACAAACAAACAAACAAACAAACAAATAAACGAATAACAAATAAATAAATTTTTTTATTGGATATTCGTTTTGTGTGAACAATTTAACACACAAACACAAAAAATTTCATCAACAAACTAATGTACAAATGGTCTCTCACCCTAAACGCATATACCCGTACTCCGTTCCGTCGTGGGTAAAAAAGTCAAGCTTAATATACCTGCTAACGAGTACTTAATTTTAATTTGTTCAGGTGGTATACCCACCTGAACAATTTTTTTTTTAAATCTAAATAGTTTTTAGAATTATTAAGTCTATCTTACCATCCACCAACATAGTATTAAAATTATATATAGGAAAATTAATATCATTTCAATGAAATAGGTATAGCCTGAGGGTTTAGCTTTAATACAATACCTAATTTTAAAATGGCGATCGCGCGTTGGCTATTATTACCTATCTACTAATAGTAGTTTATGAAACTGATGCATAATGGGGGGTATTAAAACATGAGTGTGAGTTTAAAAAACGAGCCGCAGGCGAGTTTTTTAATAGTATCACACGAGTGTTTTAATACCTAATTATGTAGAGTTTCATACACTACTTTATCTACGCTCAAATTATCATAAATCCAAACCATAAAATCTTGCTAACGTTTGTCGTAAATCCTTCACTTTGATGGTAAAAGATTGTGGGTCATTTTTGTTGCAATTACTAAAATGTCAGGTGGAGTTAAATTTTCTTTAGTACGTTTCACTGCTAGACATTTTTCCGCGCTAAGTTTTGACTAAGTAACAAAAATAACACATTGAAATGTTAAAAGTTAGGTATGGCGCAAAAATTCAGTTGCAAACTGCGTATAGTCTGTTAAAAAAGTCATGAAACAAAAAAGAGTAGAAAAATATTTATACAAGTCAGATAAACTATATTTTTAGTGGATAATTAAATAATCAAAAATTATACATAATTCTTTTTAATATTCTGTATGAACACACTTTTTAATCAGTCATATAAGGCAGGGAAAAATTATTGTTTCCGTGAATTAATTGTTGTCTATGGTCGATCATGACTACCAACTAAATGTTGTCTGTGGACTCCTTATATAAAAAAAAAAACAAAATTGAGGATTGGCTCTACACTCTCTTTTGGCTATGACGACCACAGAGAAAAGAAAGTTATTCCCTGGTCTGTGATGACGACACACAAAAATACAGGAACCCAGAGCCGCGTATCGTAATAGAAATTATTCAACAATCTAGAGATATTTCCATAGTACAGCTATGTTATAATGAATAACTTTTTAATAATTATAGAAGTCTGTGCATAAAGTAGGTCAATATGTGACACATTTTGATTTCATAATTCGAACTTTAAGCAATGAGCGTAGATAAAATGAATTTCACAATTTCACGTGGCGTTATTATGCCAATTAACTAAAAATCACAAAGCTATTTAAATTTCGATACTTGCATGATTATAATTATACGAGTGTAAGCATTAAAACACACACACACACACATTGACTTACAAACTTATGCATTTGAAATATTAGTGTGATTACGTTTTTTTCGTTTTTTACGTTTTTATTAGGGTTCCATACCAAAATGGTAAAAATGGAACCCTTATAGTGAGACTTTCTCCGTCCGTCCGTCCGTCTGCCACACTCGTTTATTTCAGTAACTATTCAAGCTATCGACTTGAAATTTAGAATAGTTATAGGTAATAGTGACGCGACATCATAACAATCGTAAATATTTGAAAATTGTTTCTATTTTTATTTAAAAAGGGGGGAAAACCGGGTCGATAAAATTTCAAAATGAGATAACAATATTGAGTGGGGTATCATATGAAAGGGCGTTACTTGTGTATTCTAAAACTTATTTTTATTTATTTTTATGCCTGATAGTTTTTGATTTATTGGGCAAACTGTTGAAAAAAATACCGTTCCCCCCCCCTTATCTCCGAAGTTTACCAATCGAAAAATCTGAAATAATTATGATCAATAGTAGTTAACGTATATTTTACAGGAAAAATAAAATCAACTCGCTGACTAATATACTTTTTTTGATAATAATAATAATCCGACAAAAACAAAGTTACGTTTGCGGTTTGCCAACAAGAGTACCTACATGTAAATTATACTCGTAAATTCATGAACAAAAGTGATTCTGTCAATGTTTTACTTCTTTTATGGTATGGAACTCTCGGTGCGCGAGTCCGACTCGCACTTGGCCGGTTTTTATTATTATGTAGAGTTCTTAAGAACAGAAAATGTGTTTGCATGAAGACAAAGTACACAAACTCCAACCCTTTTAGGAATGTTTAACAAAGAAATGAAGTTATTTGAGAACAAGCCGTGAGCCCTATGGGATTACCCATCGGCAACATCTCTGACTTCATTGACGTTCTCGCATATATTTAGGTTCTGCCTAAGGTCTGAATAATGTTACAGGTATATAAGAATTTTCGAGCCTGGAGTATTCTAGCTCAAATGGTGCATTGCTCTACCATTGCTGTACGCTGGGGGATACGGGTTAAAATTGCGCCAAATGGGACAGCACATTATATTTAAATTTTTCAAAATCTATAATATAGGTACATATACTTTTAAAGTAACGCCAAAAAACTTTAACAATAATGCATTTCCTACACATTAAATTACTAGTTGCTCCCGGCGTCTTCTTTGTTTTTAGGGTTCCGTACCTCAAAAAAAACTCAACCCTCATAGGATCTCTTTTTCGTCTGTCTGCTTGTCAGTCAGTCAAGACATTTTATTTCAGTAACTATGATTAAAGCTATCAACATGAAACTTGGAGTAGCTGCATGATAAAGTGGCCCAATGTCATTGCAATCATAAAAAAACATTTTTTCTTTTATTTAAAAAGAGCGGAAACTGGGCGCTGAAATTCAAAAGTGAGTTATGAATATTGAGGGGATATCATAATAATATAATGATGAGGCTACTTGTCGATTCTAAAACAGATTTTTACTTATTTTTAATATGCCTTATTTTTTTTTATAAAAATACCATCAAAATACCATCCCTCCCAGAGTTTACTAATCGAAATATCTGAAACATCATTATGATTAATTGGAATTAATGTATATTTTATAGGAAAATAAAAATGGACTTTCATAAATACAACCTCCAAACAACAAACCTCCAAAAACAAAGTTTTTTTTTGCTGTAGGGTTACAAAAGTTATACTTATACTTTTTCTCGTAGTACCTACAGAACCCTCGGTACGCGAGTCCGACTCGCTCTTGGCCGGTTTTTTAAGTCTTTAGCAGCAAAAATAATATCAAAACAAAAACAATAATTCAATTTCTGTGATAAAAATCAATAAGATTTAACTAATGTAGATGCTATTAATGTCCTAGTTTTAAATTCATGAACCTGAAATGAGAAGTTTAATCTCACAAGTCAACTACTATAAAACCATGGATTTACGACTTTTCGGTTATATAATTTTATGTTAGTAGGTGTTTCAGTGCATGTCCTGAATATTATAGTATCAGCTGTATTTTTAATCACAAATCAAAAGTTTATTTTATTCTCTCTTGCGAGTAACGACTTCTTACGGAGTCAATCTTCTTTCTTGATATATAAAATTCTCGTGGTAATGTTTGTTACCAAATTCCTCCGAAACGGCTCGACAGATTTTAATGAAATTTTCTGTGTATGTTTACTAGGTTTAAGAATAGGTCTTAAGCTATTTTTTATATCCCTAAAAGCAAAACAACGTTTGTCGGGTTAGTTAAGAGATCTAAAAAATAAACGATTTTATAAAATAAATATGAAAAATTCTCTACGAAAAATCGATCACATTAAAGGCGAATTTAGTTTAGTAATTTTTCTAGTCTTGTTTGAATAGGAATCACTATCATTCGCGTATTTAATAAACAATAATAATTAATAACATTTAAGCTGGGTCATACTGATCCTTCTCTGAATAATTTGCAATTAAAACCATGTCAAAAGAACGTCATAGTATGAGTGTATTTCGTCTGAACCCAGATTTATTTTCGCTGAGTATTCATCATTTTTTTTTGAAGTAGGATTCGTAAACATAATTTGCAAACATTTCGAAATTGCAATGTCAGTAATATAAGGATGGTAGCTGATTATTTTTAATTGTTGAAATGAAGTTTCTTTTTGGACAGTACAGCCACCAAATATAATATTAAATTACTTACGTAAATAATAATAGAATGGAGGTGACTTTGCGAAATGAAATGATTTTTTCCGTCACGAAAATCATGAAAATCTAAGATAATCCCTAAATGAATTCATACATTCTTCAAAACTCTTGTTAATAGTGTCCACATGCTGCCTATTAAGTACTATCTATTAAGGGGTGTGTGAACTTCGTTTCAACCGAGTGTTCCATGATACTAACGTTTCTATACCTACTTATATTATAAAGCTGAAAAAAATTTTTTTTTATTTATGTAGGCACCCTTGATTCTTTGTCTCACAAGATGTGAAAAATTGAGTATATTCGCATCGCATGCGTGGGTGCCTCAAAATCTCGACGTCCGTACCCTACCTTATAAATTTGAGTATCCCCATCTATACTATTTTTATAAAGCAGAAGGAAGTGTTAGATAGTTCATGTATTGATTTGTTGAGGGAAACTTCAGGCTGTATAAAATTACGCTTTGACTGATAGGAGTATCAGTGACAATGTTGCAAGTACGCGAAAATTGGTTCTTTTGAGAGTTTCCATTGCATGCGCTGCGTATAAGGCGATTTGTCCCCCTTAAAAAGTTCTAAAAAAGTTTCCCGGGCAAACCGCAGGCAGGTAACAGGTAGTTAACCAATAAACATCGATTGATTTGCATTATGTCATGAAGGTCCCACCTCCACAGGTCACAGCTGAGGTAAACAACAAAGAATATGTTAAAATAAACTCTACGTGGGTACTGACAAACACGTAAGCTTGGAAGCGTCACACGCCTCCGTAGATGTCAACAAGCGGCGCGTATTCACGTAGGAAAGCAGGTTGCCAGCGCCGATCTATAGCTAGACCGCTATAAACTTGACCCTCCCATGGTCAGCGGCCGCGGGGCGGAGCTACTCAACCACTGATCTCTATTCTATGGATTAAACATTCTATACAATTCAGGCTAGGTTCACTGTGGATCCATAGAATAGGGATCAGTGCGCTCAACTAATCAGCTGTCAGAGACTGACGTGAATTACGCTACACACTATGATATTAATCTTGCGACGTGGATAATGGAAAATACCATAGGCGAATTCTCAAGATGCGAGTCATTACATCGTATCGTGTATAGCCGTTCGCACACCCGCCCATGGGAGGGCCAAGTTTATAGCGGTCAAGCTATACCAGCGCTTATCGATAGGGGCCTAGACAAAGTGACATCCTATTATCGATATCGCTATATTCAGCGACGTAGATTTTAGAATGCCAAAAATGTACGGGATTGTTTAGAATTTCGGACTTTTCTATTCGCAACATCTTTGGCATACTTAAAAGGAAGTTCTCAGGTTTAAATCCAGCACGGGCTAACTTGGTATTTAAATTCTAAACTGACCAATGTCTGGTCTGGTTAGTAACTTCGGTCGCGACTGGTTACCATCCGACGTACTGCCAAGTAATTAAGCATTTCAGAGCGATATCCGATACAGATTAAACACCATTCAAGTTGTGCGATTACATCTTTAGCTATAGTGCCTCTACTTTCACTTATATCAAATACACACCCATAAAATATACAACCTTTCCTATTTGTAATTTATCTAAAATAACTTTAGGGTTGTTTAAACATAGAACGTTTTCTTTAATAACGCGCTTTGAATTATTTGTCAAAACAAAATGAGACTCCAACTTAGTCGGTACATACCTAGGACGGCATCTGCACCTTCATTGTGTAAGGAAATCGTATCAATCATTGTCGTAAACCGTTTAGAAATCTGTAGGTTCTGTAGGATCTGTAGGTTGCCTGGAAGAGATCGCTACTTAGCGATAAGGCCGCCTTTTGTACTAGTTAATTTTTACTTCTTAGTTGTAATATTATTTTGTGGTGTACAAATAAAGTGTTAAATAAATAAATAAATAATAGAAACTCTGCCCGCTGATTGATTCCCTTATTTACTTCGGCCAATAGAGAGGCAATATTTTCAAATGATTACGATAACGATGAATACGTTTTTCTTTGGCAATTAGACCCCTGGTCGGAAAGTCTGTGCGATGGAAATAGGTAGCATTACAATTTACAGTAACAAAGCAAACGGCCAACAGGTCACGTCGAGTCTAGAATAACATTAGAAATAGCTATTTCTGTATTTCTGTCAGACAAGGAAAGCATCCGCCGCAGTACAATGGTCGTGACGTGACGCCTTTGTGATAGAAATTGTATTCACAATTACGTGTCATTTTAATTCAACACGACATGGTTGGGTTGTCTGATAATCTCTTTAATAAAGGGTCTTTGTACCAACCCAATCGAAGTATCATTGAGAGCCTTAGCCCCTTCGCGCACGGCTCGTATGCGTAAGCGTAGCGTAATCCTTGCGTACGACGAGAGCAGTACGAGCACGAACATTTTCAAACATGTCCGCAGACAATGCGTTATGCGCAGCGAATAGATAAAAATAGTCAAGATAAGCCCATCCGAACATTTTACGTAACCGTTCTTCATACAAAAAAATGTAGCGCCATCTGTCGAAACTCCTGCGAAATACATGTTTATTTTTTTATATTTTTTTTATCTATGTGTCTGTGGTCACCTTGCCTGCAATATTATAATTAATTTAAAAAAAATAGGTTATTATCTATCTATACTGACTACTGACGGGGAAGTGTGCAAAATAGTCATTTTTGCTCCCATAAACTGGCGACATTTTTTCGCGCTGTTCGCCCTGTCTTTAGTATACAAGTCTGTGGCGCAGCGTCATAACGATACGCTTATGCTTACGGGCCGTGTGCGAAGGGGCATAATGACGCCGCGAACGAGCCACATGCGACAGCCACAAACGAAGCCACGAGAAGCTAGAAGCAGCCCCAAATGTAGCTGAAGTGCGCGACAGTGGCGGGCACATTGACGTATACTCTAGACGGGGCGGACTGCGCGAAAAAATGTCGCCAGTTTATGGGAGCAAAATCCCCTCCGGTGTCAGTAGTAAGCTGTAAGCCTACGCAGTATTTCGCAGGAGTTTCGACACATGGCTCTACATTTTCTTGTATGAAGAAGGTTTACGTAAAATGTTCGGATGGGCCTATCTTGACTATTATTATCAATGGGCGGGCACATTTTTAGGGTTCAGTACGCAAAGGGTAAAAATAGGACATTATTACTAAGACTTCGCCGTCCGTCTGTCTGTCACCAGGCTGTATTCTTGTGAACCGTGATAGTTAGACATTTGAAAATTTCACAGATGATGTATTTCATGTATTTCTGTTGCCGCTATGACAACTTATATTAAAAAATAGAATAAAATAAATATTTACGGTGGCTTCCATGGATCGTCCAAGCTTCCATGCAAGAAACGTGATTTTTAGTTGCTAGTTTTTGTTCGATACGTAATAACGGCAGATGGTAGACCTTTAAAATATTCACAGAACATTTAGTTATATATTCAATTTAAAAATAAATAGTTAAATTAAAAATATATGAATGTAAGGGGGGCTCCCATACAAAAAACATGATTTGCTCGTTTATGAGTCTGGTAAGCGGTGGCGGGCATAGTAATTATACATAGTAGGTTTTCCCTCTACGCCGTAGACGTCTACGTGAGTCTACGCTATTCCGCTAAACGTTGTAAAATTGTGTATAATTGTGTATTACGAAACTTGATAAATTATTTGCATATTTAGGGAAGGTGTGCAGAAAATCATATATGAATGATGAGTTCAGAAAACTAATGAATAATTTTGCGAGATTTTTTATTTTAATTTAAGCTATTTTTCATACATCTTGGCCCAGTTGCGCCAGCCTAGGTTTAAGTCAGACTTCACGCTAACCCACGGCGAAATTGTCAAAAAATGTCCAATCCTGAGAGAGAAAAGAATGTTGAATCCGGTTAAAAAATGTTAATATTTAACCCGACGTTTTGCGCAAGTGGACCTTAGAGTGAAATAATTTATGTGGAATAGCAACGTTTGCTGGGTCAGCTAGTTAATATTGATAATAATTATTTATTATGCATGACAGCAGTTTCAAGGTCTACTAATTTACAACGCCTATTAATAATTTTCGTTATTAATATGCGATATTGATTGGTACACCTATATTCTAATTCCTAACTCTAGGATTACCGAGGTAATGTATAAGCAACGAAGGTATAGATAATATATTAATTAACCGTCCAACTAGAAGTAGAGGACATAAATTAGTGCCAATGATTCTTAAAAAAAACACTATTTTATTTTCCTACAATATTTTGGTTTTGGTTCATGAGAAAACTACATGAGGTACTTGTCTATGGTTATTTTTCTTTGGAAAGGACATAAGTAGATTATACTCTGAATAGACCGTGGAAGTGTGACGTAACAAAATGGCGGAATTTGACGTTTGGGTAAAAACAAACGTTTGCGTTGCCTATCCGTGAAAGATTGTTTTCTTTTTGTGAGGTTTTTAGCTGTGATTTAAAATGTCAATGTATTTGAGTTAAACATTTCGTAGCTGGATAAGAAAATCTTACCGAGAGAGCAATTTCCATTTTTTAAATAGTTTTTCATTCGCCGGGAATCTGGTTTCTCTTCTCGAGACATGGTTGCACCCAGGGGCAAAACAATAAGGCATTGTGTATATATTTTTAACACCAAAACACTCGTTTTTCTAATTGTTTATAAAATTTCATACATAGGTATGCCAATGTTTTTACCCAAATGTCAAAATTCGCCATTTTGTGACGTCATAGCTTCCGTGGTCTATTGGCGCATATTTTTTATCGCGTAAAAATCTACGGTTCCCACAGATAAAATGCCAAAATTCAATCGGGTAGATTTGCGGGCGTACGGTAGTAAATAATAAGGTTGTTTGATACTCAGCAAAACTCTAATTAATATCGATGTGGTTGCATACACTCTACTGCAATCACACAGTGGGTGATGGAAACTGCACTAAATTGAAACTGACCACAGTTTTGTGTGCACGATGCAGGTTCTCACACGTCCATTACATTGATTTGAATGCTACAGGTTTACTGGTAACCCAAAGTGGTGCTATATTCAGAACAACTCTTTTATCGTAAGATTATAATAAGCAATTATAATAACGACCTCCGTGGTTGAGTGGTTAGCGTGCCGGTTTTCAAGGCGCCGCTATCTCAGAGGTTCCGGGTTCGATCCCCGGTCGGGGCAATGTAGAAAAATAAGTTTTCTACATGGAAATTTCAGTTTTGATTTGTTTGCGACATATACACTTTTCAGGATTCAGGATTATGTGTTTCGAAAGGCCTAGCGAACCATTCAAATATTACTGTCTTAACCATCTTTGTCACTTAAAGGATATTTTATCAGAAACGGGTTACGTTTATTATAGGAATTGATTAAAAATTTAGGTGCTTTGCAACTTTGTAGATAAAAAAACTCAAGTTTACGCAATTAAAAGTTTCTGCTATTAATATCGTAAATTTTGTTAATTTTAACGCTCAGGAACTTATCTATGAAAGCGTTTAGGCTATAGGATGCTTTCCGTTTTACATAGTATACAAGAATACAAGAAGCAAAATTATATTACAGCTTTGAAGCTTTTAAAAATAGGTACTTTGTATAAAACTGATAGACTTGAGAGTCCTAATGCAATAAAGCATTGTGTAACAATTTGACGACGTATCTTTACAACACCTTTGAGGGCTGTCCTTGCCCTGTCATACAATGAACACCCCGGAAGTACGTCACAGTGTAGGCCGAGTTTGCTGTGAATTCTTCTTAGAATAGAACCGCCCGTAGCTATAGGTATGATTTGACACTTATGAACGTATAAATGTGTATTTTTTTATAAGAAAACCTTCAACTTCGAACACGAGAGTTCGTCATGTTTGAATTTTGAAATGGCATTCTCCGTTCGGATTTTGAAAAATTTTATAGCTTTAGAAAATAGAATTATATCTACGGCAGACAGAAATATATAAGTCTAATAACAAAAATATTAATAAATAAATTATAAAACTTACAGTCTAAACTGAAATTTATAAACTAACTAGCTGACTCGGCAAAGGTGATTTTGCCTTTAGGGATGTAAAAAAAAGATGAATTGATATTTAAGCTATCCTGTCTTTTAAGTTAGTGCAAATTTTATTAAAATCGGTTAAGTAGTTTATGAGTCCATCGCGGACAAACAACGTGACGCGTAATGTTTACATATTATTAAGATTAAGACTAGAATGGTTAAGACACTTGTTACTGGTTTTAAGCCCAGATAGCATGTACGCAAATATCCTACTGGGCAATGGGAATTCCGTCTTGAAAATGCTATTGAAATTAAAGTCCCTTCCTCGGTGTCTTTTTTACGGCACGGCTTAGCACAAAAAACCCGAGTAGTGACGTAACAATTTTGACGTATGGCCCACTACATAAGTGATGGCGGGTCAGAATATTATAATTAACGAGTTTCTGTGTTTCGTGCAGAACCGAATAGATGTTGTTGACGAGATAAGTATTGTTCAAATATGTTCTACAAACTTTACCGATGCGGAGGTGGAGACCGGGAAAAGTGTACTGTTCAAGATATGCAGTGACGGCCAACGTAACATCCAGCGAAAAGGCGATGACAAAAAGAAGAAATGTATAAAAGATGTTATCAAGCTTCTAAAGGAAGTGGACCCGGACTGCCTTCCGACCTTCGTGGCACGAGATCTGGGACGACTCCCTCCAGTATCTTTCGACCATATCGACGTCACTCGGTTAATGAAGGACATTACATGTATGAAAACCGAGCTCGAGGAACTAAAGATGCAATTTTGTTCTGACCTAAAGGAAATTCGTCTTTCAGTCTCTCAATCGCATAAAAACAGTTGCGAGAACTCTGTTACACCGAAGAAAACGAAAGGTCCGTCGACGAGTAAAACGCCTCCGCTTGTAGCGGTACCACCACCACCTGCATGCACACAAGCGCGCGTGGCCGATAACGTGCATACACCGTCTTATCGAGACATTGTGTCGGACACAGCTCGTCCGCGTCATGCGAGAAACGCACGCTTGCATCGAGGCGGTAAGGGTCAGAGTGGTGTAGCAGCGGCGGCGGCTGCGACGACTGCGAATGAAGTACCGGCAGACGCATCGTTCACTCTTGTTGCAAACAAGAAACGCAAAATGAAAAATATGCGCGGCACATCTGAAACACAGTGCAAAATACAGGTGGCTGACTCCCAATGCGCGATCTACGTGTCCCGAGCCAAAAAGTCAGTAGGTGTGGATGACATTTTGGGACATATAGCCGACAGGGGCGAGAAATGCGTAAGCGTCGAGCAGCTTAAACAAAATAACGAAACATCTTTCAACTCATTTAAAGTCACCATTCTTACTGCCAAGCTGGGAACCTTTTTGGACGGGCAGTTCTGGCCTTCAGGTCTGGTGTTTAGACGGTACAGAGAGCGACACACGAATACCGCCCTTAAAAACAATAAAATATGACAGTACACCCTATCTATAAGAACTCTAAAACAGCTAAAATTAAAATGGTATCGTTTAACTGTCGATCAATTAAAAGATCCGTAGAACGTGTTCGCTCTCTGTGCCAAGCGGCGGACATCGTGGCCCTCCAAGAGACGTGGCTCTGGCCTCATGACCTGGACTTTGTACACAAAATTGATGACGAATTTAGTTGCTATGCTAAGTCATCGGTAGACACATCGGTTGGCGTAGTGCACGGGCGTCCCTACGGAGGCCTGGCCCTGTTGTGGCGAAAATCTATTTTTCCCAGCGCATCTATCGTCGAATGCCCTACAGATAGATTAGCAGCGGTGCGACTCGACCTCGGCGACCATCGCCAGTTACTGGTGATCAACGTTTATATGCCAACGGACAAGGAAGAAAACCTGCTGGAGTTTACGAATAATCTTGCGCATATAACGGCTATTATCGACGATAACGAAACGGAAATTGCCTTCGTTTTAGGTGACTTTAATGCCCACTGTAGCTCCAGGTTTGGTGACGAGCTTACGTTGTTTTGCTCAGAAAATTCCTTAGAGTGTGCGGACTACGACATCTTGGGTAAGAACTCGGCTACTTATACGTATGTCAGTGATTCCTGTGGCGTGACGCGATGGCTTGACCATTGTTTAGTGACGAGTGCGGCGCGTAAGACAGTCTCGGATGTGAGCGTAGACTATGACGTGGAGTGGTCTGATCATTGTCCGCTTCTAATTACATGCAATTTTGACGTAGTTGTAAGTAAAATTATCAGCGACAATAGAAGCTTAATAAACAAAGTAAAATGGGGCCAACGAGACCCAGAACAGGTTAGCGTTTATAATAAACATTGCTGTGATAATCTTAAAAATTTAACTTTTTCTAGTCAATGTTTAAACTGTGATAATTTTACTTGCACTGAACATTTATTTTTAATAGATAATTATTATAATGAAATTATAAATATTTTAAGCACAGGTGCTGTTCTAAGTTTCGATTCGCGCTGCGATGCCCGTGGGAAACGGAAACGCGTAGTGGGTTGGAACTACCACGTTAGTCAAAGTCACAAAGTGGCTAAACTTTTTTATTTGTGCTGGTCGGTGAGTGGCAGGCCTTCATCTGGCCCGATCTATGACGACATGGTCAACAGTCGCAGAAAATTTAAAAATCAACTTAAATGGTGTCAGAACAATGAAGAGAAAATTAAAATGAATATTTTAGCTATGCACCGTGCGGATAAAAATTTCCCGAAATTCTGGCAAGCCACCAAGGGGCTTCAGAACAAGCCCCGGTTGCCAGTGAGTGTTGAAAGTGTAGTTGAGCGTAATGGAATTGCTGAGTTATTCGCGAAGCATTTTAAAATCGAACCGCTTAACGTTGCAGGCGCGAAGCAGAGTGTGCGCGACACCACGCCGTCGGACCCGCAGACTGAGACCCTGCAATTTTCACCACAGGAAGTCTTAACCGTAATTAGAAAAATGACGCGTGGGAAGTCTCCGGGTCACGATGGCCTGAGTGTTGAGCACATTCTCTACGCTGGTGAAGAAATCTGCCAAGTATTGTCTACACTTTTTAACTTATGTATAAAGTTTAAGTATTTGCCAAAGGAACTTATGAAGACTGTGGTAGTTCCAATTCCCAAAAACAAAACCGGTGACCTATCTAAGTTGAATAATTATAGACCCATTTCCTTGGGCACTATAATTGGTAAAATCTTTGAAAGACTTTTACACCCGTTTCTCATGACGAATGTCAATATTGATGATGCGCAGTTTGGTTTTCGTGCCAATGTCTCAACTGATTCAGCTATATTCAGTTTAAAAAATACTGTTAAATATTATACGTCTAGGGATACCAATGTTTATGCCTGTTTTTTGGACCTAAGCCGAGCTTTTGACCTGGTAAATTATAATTTACTATGGTCAAAACTCAATGAACATAAAATACAGCCCGACGTTATAAATATGTTGAGATTTTGGTACGAGAATCAAACTAACGCTGTGAAATGGGGCGACACCCTTTCTAGCGAATATAGGTTAGAATGTGGTGTACGCCAAGGCGGACTGACATCGCCGGACCTTTTCAACATTTACGTAAATGGCCTGATAGAGGCACTGAGAGGCACCAAAATCGGTTGTCATGTCGGCGGAATATGTGTGAACAATTTAAGTTACGCTGATGATATGGTGCTGCTGAGTCCCTCTATCAGCGCCTTACGGGAAATGTTAAGTATTTGTGAGAAATACGCCTTAAGTCATGGACTTAAATATAACGTTTCCAAGACCGAAATGTTGGTTTTTAAGTGTGGAAAAGGTCCGGACAATGTCCCGCCGGTGTTTATGAACGGTGCGGAGATACGGAGGGTGGGGACATTCAAGTATCTCGGTCACATGTTGACGGAGGGTCTCAGAGACGATTGCGACATAGAGCGCGAGAGGCGGGCGCTTGCCGTCAGGTGCAACATGATAGCACGAAGATTCTTCCGCTGCAACGAGCAGGTTAAGAACACCCTGTTTCGAGCGTTCTGCCAAAATTTGTACACTTGCCATCTTTGGTTTGGGTACACCAGACGCTCGTATAGTGCCATCAGGGTGCAGTACAATGATGCCTACCGCATCCTGATGAAATTACCACGATTTTGCAGTGCGTCGAACATGTTCGCCTCGGCAAGAATGCCTGACTTCTTCGCCATAATACGCTCAAGAATCGCAACCTTTTGGGAGCGAATTCGTAACTCTGACAATGAGATTCTCCGTACAATGTGTGACCACTTGGATGCCTCAACTTTTCGGCATTGGTTGGCACAACATCGCAGTGCGAATCGAAAATAAGCACATTTTATTTTATTTTTTAATACTATCTGACTTTATTTTCAATTTTGTTAATTTTAACATTTATTTTTGTATTTGTATTTTGATACGTCATTTTTTGTATTATTTGTATTATTTCTATTAATTTAATGTATATTATTGTATAATTGGGTGTACTACCTTTCAATAAAGATTATTATTATTATTATTATTATTTACCTAGATTCTCTTTCATAAGCTCTAGAAAAAAAACCGAATAAAACAGACCAATTGTCTAAATCAAAGCAACGTTTTCACCTCGTATCAGCTATCTTATCTATACGTTGATGACGTCAGACATATATAAACTTAACAGCTCAACATGCTCCATTAATTTCACTCGATATAATCTTCAAGGCTCACAAGGTGTATTGAACTAGGCGGTTTAAATTTGAACGGTCATTGGAAGGATTGCTCAGTTTCAGAAGGTACTGTAATTGTACCTATAGTTAGTATTCCGTACCCAAAGAGTAAAAGCGGAACCCTATTACTAAGACTTCGCTGTCTGTCCGTCCGTCCGTCCCTCCGTCTGTCACCAGGCTGTATCTCTTAAACTGTGATAGTGCTAGACACTTGTATCTCAGATGATTTGTTCCGAGTAACATAAGCTATATTTTTTTGGAAAGTCATTTTATCACAGAGCAGTCGTGTTTTTTAATTTTAAATTATTTATTTGTTTCTACTGTTGGATTTAATTAAGATTTTGGATTTTCACTGGTCTGTTCATGCGTTAGAATTATGCCAAATTGAATATATAGTAGTGCAAATATGAGTCCAAATTTACGATTTCCGACGGCACATAAAACAGCAACGTGTTCAATTATTGATTATTTGGCATTTCATAATGTAGTTTTTGTCTCAAAAATATTTTAAAATATGTATATAACTTTCTTTCTTTTATATTAATACGTATATAACGTTTACGTATATTTATTTTACTATAAATTATTCCGTAATACTGGCACGTGGTTGGGCGTAATTTGGGCGCAAAATTGCGTCCGCGCCACCGAATACAATAATGTATGGCGCGAAACGCAACGCCCGCCGCTTCGCAGTAACGCTCTTAATAATACTCTTTTGTTGACTTTTTTCGCGAAACATCCTAATAATTAAATATTATCATAGGACTACTAATGAAATTAATTAACAATAGAGAGCAATTTCTTGTACCTAAAACATTATTGGGGAACAAATAAGAGATAATGGAAATAATTCGAATATTCAAATCAGAATTGACCTTTCGAATTAGCCTACGGTTATAATTAGGCGGGGATGAGTATAAAAGGCGTTGGAGCCTACTAATTATTTATTTTATCTTTTTTTTTTGAATAATGAGGTTCAATAAAAATAATCGGGTCTATTTTATGTTTCTAATGATAGGGCTATTTTAAATTTCGACTCCTATATTTTAATTATCTGTAGTTGGAAACTTCTCGCGATTTTTCACTTTTTATAATCTTTTAAGGTTTTGATAATACGGAATACTTAGTATATGAGTTCTAATTGCACTGGAATGCATTTAGTTCATACAGTGAAAATATTAGAAAATTAAAAATGTAATATGCATGCCTCGTATTCAGTTTCGCTAGTTAGGTCGTACAGGATATTTGAACAATTAGGAGTTACTTTCAAATAAACAGACCATCTTATTATATTTAGAAGACAAGGAGAGCTTACTATAAACAATAGGATTAACCCTTTAGGCCATAACAAAGAAAGGGTAAACGTTATGTCTTCCCTACATTTTCAATGTCTTCTGTCTACTCTTATTAATGTGGATTTAATCTATTCTTAAATAAATAGGGGATAATAATGTGGAATGCTTTTTGTTACGTATCGACAATTCTTTACCTTATGAGGATTAAAATTTTTGTAGTATTCAATCTAAATGAACTAGAATTAAGTTAAATGCGACTTGCTGATCTTGCAACGTATCAGCCTAAAGCTGTTCAACGCGGAAATGCAGCCAGTATTCTTGGCACCATTCCACGCGGGTAAGATTTGTATAGTAATTAGAATAAGCTAATAATAAGTTTTATTGTAACATTTTAATTAAAAAAAAAACTTGCTAATAAAGAAATTTACTAACAATAATTATGTGCTTCCTTAACGAACTCAATATTACTTGATTCCGAGCGAAACCAAGGATCCTCAAGTAAAATCTGGAGAGTAGCAAAGAATTCAATATACGACGTCCTGGAAAAAAATATTTTGGTCCCGAGTGACATACACTACTTTTCATCACTAGAGAACCTATGAGAAAAAAATCGAGGGATACCTTCATACCAGAAATTTGTTTGTATGGACATAAAAAGAAGACTAGCGTGAAACTTATTATTTTTTTTATTGTAAATAAGCTTGAGCTTGACGACAATCAAGCCTGTTGGAAAGCAATGATGAAGTCTAGGTTGGAGCGCGCTTGCCTAGGAAATGCCTATTCAGTCTTCTCTTGAAGGCACCCAGTTTATACTTGGAAACACGGAGGCTGGAAGGACGTTCCATACCTTAGCGGTTCGTATCAGAAACGCACTTCTGAGAAAGAAAGATGAATGACAAGAACGCAGGCCAAACAGAAAAGAGAACTCCCACAAGAACAAAAGGAGAATGCCAGAAAATGGGCTAGATTTGCGTCACTCTGCGTCTGAAGCACGTATGCATATATTAATATCGCATATATTTATTTTATTGAAATGTGAACAGGGGTTCAAAAGTATTATAAACTAAAGTAATTAAACGTTTAGAAACATGTGAAACCGCCATACCACTTATGAAACTTAGAAAATTAACCACTTAGAAAATCAGATTATTACAAATTCCCTGTTAATATCTTACTAATCTTTTTTTTTTACAAAATATTGAGAATATTTCTAATGTTTTACCGATGATTTGATTAAGACGCAAGGTATAATAGCCCAATTTTCATACAAGAATTGGCATTCTTTTTTAATTTCGCTCTCACTAGCCTCTGGGTCAATTCGATTAGATATGATGAAAAATAATCCGACTTTTCGCTTAATAATATCTACTCTTTGCCGCTAGTGGTTTTATTTCAATGTAGCCGGTAGGTGCGCTTCAGTTAATTAAAACACCCTTCCTTTGCTGTGGAAGTGTGATTTACATAATTATTTCCAGGAGGCCTGAATTAGAACTGCTCTTAGGGAACAGATACCTGCATTCTACGAGCTCTGGAGTCCATTTAAATTCTAATTCGGACTCAAATTGATTCAGGATAAAAGGAGAATGCCGATTCTTGTATGAAAATTGGGCTATACCTTGCGTCTTAACCAAATCATCGGTAAACCATTAGAAATATTCTCAATATTATGTAAAAAAAAAGATTAGTAATATATTAACAGGGAAATTGTAATAATTTTAAGTGGTTAATTTTGTATCTGATTTTCTAAGTGTTTAATTTTGTAAGTTTTATAAGTGGCATGGCGATTCCACATGTTTCGAAACGTTTAATTACTTTTTTTATAATACTTTTGAACCCCTTTTTACATTTCACGAACATAAATATATGCAATAAGTATTAAAATTTGAAAGAAGATTTTTCATGCATACGTGCTTGAGACGCAGAGTGACGCAAATTTAGCCCATTTTCTGGCATTTTCCTTTACTTCTTGTACCATTGCCCAGGAGGAGAGTTATGTTTTTATACACTATAGTTTCGTGTCATTGAATTAGACGAATCAAAGCTTAAGGATTATTTACATCAAACAAATCCTTGGGAGCGATAGTAAACCGCTGTAACTAATCTAGCTCAACTAGTTTTTCTAAGTCAAGAGCTATTAAAAATAATGATAAGAACATACAAAACCCCGTTGAGTTTGTTGTGAGCTTTTTCTCAGTGCAGGGCGTGTTAGAAACTTAGTTTTAAAAGTTGACTAATACTTATATGACAATAAATACATATTACATCTATTAAAAAAATCGTATTGACCTTTCATAAAAGCCTGTAAATTAAGCCTATGTGAAATAAGGATATTTTGCCTTTTACTATTAATGATTTATTTTCTATTTTTCATAGTGTGTAATATACTTGTAATATAATTATGTTAAAGCACAGAGACAATTTATAAACTTCTGTTGAGATCATAGCTAGCGGCAGAAAAAAGTTAAAGTATTATAAATTATTCCAAAAACAATGAAATAATGATTTTTATTTGAGGCCGTAAAAATTAAGAGAAATTACTTTTCTCAGAAGAATTCACACTTGGTATAATTTCTTATATTTCATCACGATTAGTGCCAAGTTTCTTGCACATTTTTTGGGTGCGTATTGGTACAAATATAGTCTGACATTTTAAGTGCCTGTAAGGCATATCTAAATGAGTTTTTTTCTTGGTTATTAATATTATATTTACAAAGAGTAGTCCCAAGTTCGGGGATGTGATTTCGACAGTTGGCTTTTTGCCAATAGCTAGGTCGTTTATTATTTGGATACTTTATGTAAAAAACAACCTTGTCTTAGATATTATGAGATGTTTTGATGCCAAACTAGACCTAAATAGACCTAAATAGGATTCAGATATTAATCAATGAACATACAATTTTGCTTATTTGCATTACATTTTTAGAGTTAAAATGTAAAGAGTAGTATAACTACTAGAACCTACTACAACTACAGAGTTGAAATTAGGCAAACTCAATACTCATATTATATTATTTAAGTAAGAAATTTCCTATTCTTGCAAAACGGACCTGTTTATGAAATTCTGGAATTTGTACGGGTGAAGAACAATATATTTAACAATTATGTCTTATATTAAATTTAAATAAAAATAAATATTCAATTAATAACTTATATTCCGACATCAATTATTTAGTATTAAAATTAAAAATTGTCTAAGTTAAACAAACTTCAAACTTGTTGAAAAAGTTCGCATACTTACATAAATGTCAGCAACTAATTAATTTCCTTAAATAATAATAAAATATTTTTCCTAAAGATTCAATCATGATTTGTTAAGCTGTGTAAAGGCTTAAAAATTGAAAATAAACTTCAAATAAATCAATGTTAATTAACACGAATTTCTCCACTGAAAAGTTTTATTTGAACAAAACATTTAATTCATTAAATTAAAACTGAGCTCTATAATCTATATCAATATAATTTATAAGAATGAAAAGTTGTTTACGTACGTACCCGTTGTACGATAGCAGTCCTTAACAGTCAAAGCACAACACGATTTTGAAGGCTCCAGCGGTGAAGCGATGCTTTTATGTGGTTCCCATGGTGTGACGTCACCCGGCGTAGGACGGAGTACCTTTGCGCTGCGATCTCATCTTCGTCCACACGCTTGCCACTTGACGCAAACTTCACACCTCTACAAACGTTTGGTCTGATTTTGGGAAACATACTCCGCCATCCACGCGTTTAGGAGTGTGTAGTTTATTCTACGGGCTGATTCTGTATCGTTCAGTTTGTTAGTTAATAACCCTCACTATGCTATGTTATTAACTAAGAAAACGGAGGCAAAATCCTATTTTCGTATTGTTTTTTCACTGGTTAGCAACTAGCATGGAATGTTAATATGATACAATACGAATGTAGGTTGGTAACTCGTGCAAAAAGATTGCAAAAATAGAATTTTGGTCTCCGTTTTCTTACTTAATAAACCAGTGAGGGTTACTAGTTAACAAATTGAACGATTAAAAATAAGCTACCTGAACAGACAAGCATGACGGATCTCGAATTGTGTCGGCTATAAAATTCGGCTTAAGTTATTTATGCTATAAAAACAAGAAATTAAGAATAAAAGTAAAGACGTTCTGCCAAGCGATTTAGCGTTCCGGTGCGATGCTGTGTAGAAACTGTTGGGGGTGACTTTCCTTACCCCTTCCAAGTTAGTACGTTAACATCTTCGGCGGTATCATCATTTACTATCAGGTGAAATCGCAGTCAAGTACTAACTTGTAATTTATAAAAAAAAAAAAACTGATAACCATTCACCGCTAATGCACGAATGAGACTGAGTTACGCGCGAACGTGTGGATTTGTTTGGTTTGGAACTTTGTTTTTTAACAAAAAAACCAAAACTCAGCATATAGCCCGCAAGAGCTTGCAATCATATACAAACCTACACACATTTGAATTTGTGCTGATTTGTTGAGGTTTGGCAAGCATGCGGAAGCGGCATAAGATTTATGGTGAAAACGGCGGGACAATGATAGTTTTGTGTAACAAACTATAATTTGCAATGAAATAGTGTTACAGTTTGTATTTATAGTAACTTGAAACTGTTTATTAAGCTACGATTTAATAAGGAGTCGTATTTATTTACGACTACAGATTAACCCGGTTTATTTTCATACCATGATTATAAACTACATAATTTTATTTTCAGTGCTATCCAATTAATAAGTGTTTTTAGTTTTATTTATGTTTAACTTCAGTATTTAGTTAAAGTTTTCTGCGTAGAGCCGTTTTTTTTTTCAGATTTTATTACTACGGGCTTATTTTATTACACCAGGGACTAAATATGTATTAGAGCAATTTTTTAGAGCCTCCGAAGTCGTCAATATTAAAATTAAAAAAAAAAATAAGAGAAAACGTGTACTTATGTAAGGAGTCGTCAGTAGCCAGGATGTCGACAGATGACAGCGGGTGGAATGGTGAAGTGAATACGCAAATGAATCCGGTACTCCTGCCAACAGACGAGTTCGAGCACCACATAATTCCTCCGTTTCCCGTGACGAAAAGTTATATAATACGCTTCGATACTGTGGCAATATGTAGATCTAAATATAACAGCTTTAAAGGTATTTAGTGAACAACATAACACATTTTGATATCATGCGGTTTCATCATTCATTATAAAATAAATCCGCTGGTGGAAATTTACTTAATTAGTTTCAATTCAATCACTAAAGTTTGTCGTCATTAAAATATTTAAATATTACTATATATATAGCTGCTCGTGCTGATTCATTCACTCATTGATCACCTCTCCTGAACAATTTTGTATGAAAAATTTTTTTTTCAATTACCATTTCGTATAGAGGAGAAAAATTCATTCGGAGGAAAAATACGGAGAGAGCTGATGATTGAGGATTTCGGAGACGGATGAAGAGCACAGCCAAGGGTATTGAAGATAGGTGGGGGGTGCTCGACCAAATGTCATTTGAAACGTCATCCAATTGGCAGTGAGCTGAAAATTTTTTCAAAATGGCGGATTCAAAATGGCCGCCATTCGAATTTCGCCGATATCTCGGAAAGTATAAAAGATGGAAGAATGGTTTCTTGACAAGAAGTGATCAGGACCCGAAGGTCTATTTGATGGATAGAAAAAAAAATTCAAAATGGCGGAATTTATTTTTCCATAGAAAATGTATGGGGAATGTTGAAGAGACTAACAGTTGGTAATTATGCAAGGTTGTGATGCTGTTTTTCGGAGAGTTACTAGAGAAAAATATGGAGAGAGCTGATGATTGAGGATTTCGGAGACGGGTGAAGAGCACAGCCAGGGTATCGAAGATAGGTGGGGGGTGCTCGACCAAATATAACTCGAAACGTCATCCAATTGGCAGTTAGCTAAAAAAAATCAAAATGGCGGATTCAAGATGGCCGCCATACAAATTTCGTGTTGTTATATCTCGGAAAGTATAAAAGATAAGAGAGTGATTTCTTTGCAAGACGTAATTAGAATCTCAAGGTCTACGGGATGAATGAAAATAATCATATTGGTTGAATTTATTTTTCCATGGAAAATGTGAATGCTACAATAAACCCAAAGGCCTATGAAAAACAATGAAAAGTATGAGAAGAGATGATGGTTTACGATTTGGATGATGATTGAGGAGCACGGTCATGGATTTGAAGATAGTTAAGGGCTGTTTGAATAAAAAATACACTGAACCTCATGATGAGGTTCAGTGTATTTTTTATTCAAACAGCCCTTAACTATCTTCAAATCCATGACCGTGCTCCGAGGTAATTCTTTTAGCCCATTGCCAATCGGATTCCAATTGGCGATGGAGATGACGGCGATTCTTTTATAGGTGAGAAGACAGCCCGCGGGCCACATGTGGCCCGCGCTCCCACGCGCCCTACTAGTAAATTATACACCTACTAACAGAAGCGCTTTTAGACGACATTTTTAAATTCAAATTATTACTAATTATATTATTCATGTATTCAACCACTTATAGAAATAATATTCTTTCTTATTCCTAATCTCCATTCGCTTCTACGCTTCTATCGTACAGAGGCTAATTAATTTAACTTTTAAGCCGAACTCTAACTTTGTTTTGTCCGAGTTCGTAATTTTTGTTATAATAATAATCAAAATGTGATTCTTGTACATATCCTACTTTATTAATTTTAAACTCCTCTGTCGCTGCCGTAAATTGTACTCGTTTCAACATCAAAGCAAAGACCAAAACGTTTCTTTCATAAATAGTGCTACGATGTAGCCGTAGCGACGTAGCGTCGTCGTAGCAAAGTATCTACAACGCTACGAAACATTCGAAAAAGTTAAACGATGCTTATACCTCCATAGGTTAAAAAAAAATCTCTTAGTCTGAGTCCAAATAAAGAGTTATTAGTCAAGAGAGAGAGAGAGAGAGAGAGAGAGAGAGAGAGACAGTTGTCTGCCCAGAAGTCACGTGATCAATTTATGTCATTCTCATGCTATTTTTGACATTTCTATTTGAGCTACTACGTGAATTAGAACGATATACGTAAACATTTTCGTACAAGCAAAGACTAGCGCCATCTGTCAAAATTTTATGGGTGGCTGCTGAGCGAACTACATCGTGGCCTTACTGTTGGTGACAAATCAAGCGTTTTTGGCACCGGTAAACTGGTGACATTTTTTCCCGTCGACCACCCTATTCAGGATATACTCGTAATATGTCTTCTATAAGAAAACAGTTTGAAATTTGTTGTCTGTCCTCGGTAGGTCTGAGAATAGGTCGTAAGCTATTTTTCATACCTCTATGTGGCAAAACAACGTTTACCCGGTCAGCTAGTCTTATACATAAAAATTCTTGTGTCTCTGTGTTTGTAGGTCGTAAGCTATATTTTAATACCGTCAGCTAGTTTGACTAAACTAATGTTTACCGTCAGCTCTCCTTCGAGAGCTTTCCCCGCGGTTAATAGCCTCAACTGGTGACAGAAGGGCTGGCTCATTTTTTGCGCAACGTATCAGCCTAGCTGTTCAACGCGGAAATGCAGCCAGTATTCTTGGCACCATTCCACGCGGGCAAGATTTGTATAGTAATTAGAATAAGCTAATAATAAGTTTTTTTTAGAAATCATAAAATAAGACTGAACTCTATAAAATTCCACGGGATCCCGGAGTGAGGTAAGGGCGTATCTCTAGTTTATAATAGTTTTTTCTGTGTTCTTGCCAAACATTTACGGATCTATGTCTGTAAATCTGTACTTATGAGTATACGTACCTATAAGTGTTTCTTTTTTTTGACCCATTTTAATTTTCTGAATGCACTTATAACTTAAAAAGTAATTAACGCTACTAAACTTATCACTTAAGTTTTAAGTACTAAGAATAATTTCATGTTACTTAATTGTTATAGTTTTAACTAATAAGCAATAAATTCACTAGTTTCTAGACTTAAGTTTGCTCTCGAGAACATTTGTTTTGTTCAGTTATTTTTTTTATTCATTTTATAATGTTTGTTACCTCAGAACTTTGACTGGGTGAACCGATTTAGATGTTTTTTTTTGGGAAGTAGGTTATATGGTAATATGTAGTTTGATGGGAGTCGAAGTCTGTTTTTTTTTGTTATTATTACTATTATACACGACCATACAACTATTACACGACTGCGCAAGAAGGAGGTTTATGTCTTTCGAGTGTATGTATTGGGCTAAAATATGGAGTGGCTATAGATTATACGTTAAACAACATACGAGTATAATTCCTTTTTGTCCCGGAAAAATCTAGCAAATACACAATATTATGATAATATTTATAATAATGTAATATTTACACAATGATTATAATGTTGACATAAAAAAATAGTTTTTTTTAATTACCACTTAATATTTAATGTAATGCAGTTTAGTTTAGTGTTATATTTATTGAATATAATATTTTATACTTACTTATTGTTATAGTAACAGAATGACGCACTTCTTTTGATTGGTATCATCTATCGCCATACATCTATGGGAAATGTAAAAGCCTTTTCAGACAGATGATGTAAAATGCTGCGGTAGTGGCCTCAAACATGGAGCAGCGATAATGGTTAAGGCTTGAGAAGTCTTATCTAGAAGCGTTTTGGATTTGAATGTCAGATAATGTAATGTAATGTCAGAAAAGTGTAGAGATTATCATCTCAGCCCCTTTTTATGTTCCACTGCTGGGTACGTGTATACTCTCAGACTGAGAGGGGTTTGACCATAGCCCACCACGCTGGCCAAGTGCGGGTTGGCGGGCTTCACACACCTTCGAGAACATTTAGGTGAACTCTCAGGCATGCAGTTTTCCTTCACCGTTAAGTGATATTTAGTTTCCTAAAAACGCTCACCACTCGGAAAAGTCAGAGGTACGCATTGACTTATACTCTAGACGGGGCGGACCGCGCGAAAAAATGTCGCCAGTTTATGGGAGCAAAACCCCCTCCGGCGTCAGTAGTAAGCTGTAAGCCTACGCAGTATTTCGCAGGAGTTTCGACACATGGCTTTACATTTTCTTGTATGAAGAAGAAGGTTTACGTACGGTTAGAAGGTTTACGTAAAATGTTCGGATGGGCCTATCTTGACTATTATTATCAATGGAGGTACGTGTCCAGGATTCGAACTCGCGACCTCCTTATGAGAGGCAGAGGTCAGAACGACTGAACTATCACTGCTGTGTGTGTAGAGTTGTGGTGAGGAAAATATCGTGAGAAATATGAATTCTTGAGTGTTGTCCCTAATTTTCTTTAAGTTGTATGTAGCTTGCCAATGCTTAGGTCTTAGCCAGCGTCGATAACGGTTTTCTAAGAGCACATCCTCGCCCAATAGTAGCAATGGACCAATGGTCTAGTACCAATGGACCAATATTGCAACTGCGCTAGCAAAAGTTTATTCAAACAAACACAACAGTAGGTTTTAATAGAACTTTACTCAAATAAAATTTATTATTAATTTAGGAATATGCTGGTTACCTGAGGTCGACGCTTTGATAAACTTCTCTCTTGCTTACTTTATGTTTTAAATTTAAATTTATTATGCAATTTTCGCCTTTGCCAAAATAATAATAAAAATAGGTCTATAATAGGGTCTATAATATAACAAAACAATAAAGTAACAATTTCCTTCGAAACGTTTTCTACATATTTTTATGATTTTTGTAAATTCGGTAGATCGAAGGAATAATTAATACGGCAAAACAACGCATGCCGGCCGGATCAGCTTACAGCTAGCAATACTTGACGACCGAATAGCGTATAGCGGTAGTGGTCCTGCGTAGATAGAGGTCGTGGGTTCGATTCCGACTACCGGAAAATGTTTGTGTGATTAACATGAATATTTTCCAGTGTCATCTATATGTATTTATGTAAATTGATTATTAATTGTTTATTATGTATGTTTATCAGTTACCTAGTAGGTACCCATTACACAAGTTATTGCTTACTTTGTGGCTAGATTGCGATCTGTGTAATGTCCTGATATATTTAATTTACTGTTAAGAAATAACAATCATTATTTTACTTACCTACTTGAAAAAGTTATCTAATTCTCAACCTACCCGATTCTGTTTCCCCTTTCCAAGGCTTTGAGATTTGGGAAGATTCTTCGAGATACCTTTTTTTTATGCTAAACAAGTTAGTACTTGACTGCGATCTCACCTGATGGTAAGTGATGATGCAGTCGAAAATGTTAGCGTACTAACTTGGAAGGGGTAAGTTAAGTCACCCCAACGGTTTCTACACAGCATCATACCGGAACGCTAAATCGCTTGGCGGTACGTCATTGCTGATAGGGTGGTAACTAGCCACGGCCAAAGCCTCCCACCAGACCAGACCTGAGCCAATTTAGAAATTATAAAATTCCAAAGTGGCTCGTGGCGGGAATCGAACCCGCGACCTCCCACTCGAATCCGAGCGTGCGTCCCCTGCGCCACGCAGGTCGTCAAAAACCTACACAATAACACACGAAGTAAAATTACTACGTAGTCTATACTTTACATGCAAACGCCGCGTGTATTGTAGGTCGTTCTGAAAAGTTCCTAAGCTAAGAAGAAGAAAGCGTGGGAGTTTCATTCAAGTCAAACTACGCTTTTGGATGGTGTCCAAATTCTTTCTGGTTATAAGTAGCTAAATGTATTAATATTTCACGATATTTGTACCGTGCTTTACGACATCAATGAAAGATAATGTTGAATACACAAAAACTCGGAGATACCGAAATGTTTTGATGCAATACGCTATTACTCATACTTATAACTTACTAAATCATCCATAATAAGTCGATGGTTATAGGGTGGGTTTAAATCCGCAAGGTCGTTGCCCTTTCGTCAATTGCGAGGGTGACATGAATTTATTTTGAATGCGAAAACATGTTGCATAATGAAAACCGTTTGTTGCCCACGTGCAAAGCTCCAGTAGGTGTACCACGGTACACCTACTGGAGCTTTTTGTGGTATCACGGGCATTGAGTTAAACACGTAACTACATAGTAACTCAATGATCACGGGCAAAGAAAAATTACCCATGGTACTGGTACCACTACGAATCGAAAAATACAAAAAAGGAAGAGCGGTTATCCCGGTAGATTTTCAAGAAGGGACAAAGGACACTTGAAACATATTAGGCTAAGATTTTTGTAGCGTTGGACTTTGTCCAAATTGTTGTCTAAAAAGTTTAGAGTGCTTTTATGCCTATTTTGTATAATAAGGTACTAACCCATTTGACTACTTGAGCAATTAAACTTTTGAAAAGAAATCTCCTTTTCGGATGAAAATGTGCAGGAAGATACGCAAAGGGGTTTTTACGAAAATCTCGACATGAAGAAAATCCACGAAAATCCCAGTCATTATTTAGAACTATCGTTTATTTATACCTTTATTATATCCACGTACAAAATTATTAGCCGAATTTTTGGATATTAAGATACTAATCCCATTTGACTACTGGAGCAATTAAAATTTTGAAAAAAGAAAGCTCCTTTTCGGATGAAAATGTGCAGGAAGATAGGTACGCAAAAGACAATGGGGGTTTTCGCGAAAATCTCGACATGAAGAAAATCCACGAAAATCCCAGTCATTATTTACAACTATCGTTTATTTATACCTTTATTATATCCACATACAAAATTATTTGTCGAATGCCGATACAAGCATGCCATCAGCTATAATATCTTTGATTGGTACCTACTAAGTAGATTAACTCATTTTTAACTCATTTGTATTTATTATATCGTTATATATGTTTATAGATCGTTAGCGCAAGTCAACACAGCGCCATCTATTGAGCGGTAGGTGAACTTTCATTCCAACCGAATGTTCAATAAATTGTTCACATGGAAACTACAAACCTACAAGACCCTAGGCCCGAAGCTATGACGACAGGCCTTACCCATCAAAGGCTTAAAGAGTACTACCGGGGAAAAGATCTTTCTCGCGCCTATTCCCGGGTAAGGAGGCTAAGTAGCCTGTACCCTTATTTGGCCAAGGCCAAAAGAAAAGACCACTTCTACTGCATCATGAAATTTTCTCACCTACGTCTCATTTCTGAATAGCTCCTATACTTATTTGTAACACCTTCTTCATATCGCCTAATAAAAAATGACATGAATATTAGTGGCAATATGACGTGATCCGCTCAGAAGCCTGTAGGGAAGTAGGGTTTCAGGTTTCGAGTCCTCGCAAAATCGCACAAGCGAATCGAATTCCTCCATACATTTACACCCAGCGCCATCTATGGACGTGCGGCTGTCAATAGATGGCATGGGCTGTAAATGTATGGAGGAATTCAATTCGTTTGTGAGATGCGAGTCGACTCGAAATTCTTACACAAACCTGCACTAACCCATCAGATGGTATAGTAACTTACGCTGTTGACGTAGTTTCGTGAACAAACGTAGTTTTTTTACACTATACAAGTTAGTACTTGACTGCGATCTTACCTGATGGTAAGTGATGATGCAGCCGAAGATGTTAACGTACTAACTTGGAAGGAGTCAGGCAAAGTCACCTCAACGGTTTCTACACAGCATCGCACCGGAACGCTTAATTGCTTGGCGGCACGTCTTTGCTGGTAGGGTGGTAACTAGCCACGGCCGAAGCCTCCCACCAGACCAGACCTAGGTAAGCCAATTTAGATTTTCATCTTCATTTTCATTTTCCAAAGTGGCGTGGCGGGAATCGAATCCGCGACCTCGAATCCGAGCGCGCATCCCCTGCGCCAGGGAGGTCGTTAAAACCCTAGTCCTACGCAAGTCACGTATTACTCTACGTTCGTATATAAAAATATAAAGACCCATACAAGTATTCTTAGATATACCTACAACAGGGCCCGTATTCTGTATCTTCCTTTCCTGATTCCTGAAAAAAAAACACGTAAATTAAACCAAACCATTTTCTTTTGAAATATATTTGTAAATACACCGTCATGGCTTATATTTTACTTGTATAATATTTTATATTTTCTAATCCTTTTAACATAAAAGTCACTCAATCACGCTGCAACTTTTGAAAGGATTTTCAATAGTTGCAGGTGGAGAGGATTTTTTATTTTACACAATACAAGTTAGTACTTGACTGCGATCTCACCTGATGGTAAGCGATGATGCAGCCGAATGTTTTATCGTACTAACTTGGAAGGGGTAAGTAAACTCATCCCTAATGGTTTCTGCACAGTATCGCACCGGAACGCTAAATCGCTTGGCGATGCGTCTTTGCTGGTAAGGTATATAATTTTATCTTAAATAATGTAGTTAGAGCATTTTACTGAAAGAAGACTTCATAAAAATTACCCTAGTGAATAAGCCGATCGGTATGATAAAACTATTGTACTGGTATTTTTCTCTGAACGGGTTAGAATTCCGGTTCAATCAGGCGATAACTTAAAATTCATGAAATCAAAATGTTAAAATTTTATGCAGTTTAAATTGTTTTTGAAACTAAAATGAATTAGTCTTCTTTCAATAAAATACTCCATCTACAACATTTAAGGCTACTTTTTATCCGTATTCCCAGGATTTAATCCTGTGGAACTAAGCTGTGAGCTTTTCTATAGCTATCAAATGTAGTTTGGTCTCGCGGGATAAGCTAAAAATCCTAATCCGGAAACGCATGCACCGCTGGCAAAACCTAGTTTTACTATAATAATTAATTTTTAATAGTAATAATTCATTCATTTTTGCTCTTAAATATTTAATTACTAACCACAAACTACATCGATAATATTTCCATATCGATAGATAGCTAGAGCAGCCCTTCTGATCAGCTGACTGGTGCCTATCTGTGATTGGCTGATAGCTGTGATCGGCTATTTTTGATGCTACAGAAGATGGCGAAAATACCCAGCCGAAAAGACTCACTACTTTGTGTCCATTACCTCTTTAGTCATAGCTTATTCCATTTATATTACTAGCTTCAAGTATTTTCCATATTACAGGGTAAAAAAGTGGTTTCTGGGCTATTTTATTTTTTCAAGTTTCAGGATTCAGATTTGAAGCCATCGAATAAATTATATTTTGTTTTATTTTTACTCGAAATTACTGTGCTATCAATTAACAATTTCAGATAAATACCTATTCCTAGATCTAACAAATCTTGGAAAAGTACGTTATTGTAAGTATTACTATTAATTGTGAATAATAATAATTTACAATACCTACTTAAAGATTAAAAAACCCTTACATACTTTATACTCCGATTTTTAAGTCGATGAAATAAAATGATGTATGTTTTTAAAATGAAGGAATAATAAGTAAAAGAGAATGACCAAAGGTGGTATCAAGTTTTCTCATGTACCAGAACCTTAATATTCTAGGAAAATAAAATAGCGTTTTTCAAGAACCATTGCCACCAGCAATTTGTTTTTCATTTAATTTTGCATACAAAACATTACTTTCTTTTCGATGCACATTTCGTGACATACTGATTTTACTAAGAAGTACAACTTGTTTGTTTGCCTATAACTTAAGAATCTGGATGTTAATTTAAAAAATGTGATTATTATCAATGTGGAGATTTTTTTTGACTACGTCTAAAATAAATTATGTTTGGATTTGATTCAGCTTGATACGGGATACCAATTACCATATATCCATGGACATTATCCTTTAAGTAAGTTACTGAAAATCCACGTTTTTCAATCGGCATGCATGCATTAGCATTATTGGTTTAGCATTGTTACAGTAAAATTGACCTCTACATTTTAATAGGTAACTTGAAAAAGTCAAGAAAACTATTACGTCTAGCAGTTTTTGGCTTGGAGGATGGACTCCTACCTGCTCCTACCTTACTTCACAACCCTTCTCCTCCTCTACTCTGCTCTACCATTTGAGAAGTGGAACCTTATAAACTTAATTTCTGAATATCAATCTTTTTCTGATGATTTTTTTTGTAAAACTAGGGTAAAAGTAAAGCTAAGTGTGGAAACACTGTTCTTCAACTGTCAAGTCAGAAATGCCAAAATCTAATTTCTCAACTGTCAAGATCAAAGCTGACAAGGGACATTTTGAAGAGTCATCGATAAATTCGTTTTGCGGTTTAGTTTATTATTTGTGAAAAATACTGACTTATTTCGCAAATAACTAGTGTAATTTACTCATTTTATTAAAGATTAAACATGGTAAGTAATTATATCGCGCACTAAGTAGTAAATCCTATCGTTTTCATATGTTAAAAAATGTTGCATAGTCACTGTATCTTTCACCAAAAAAAAAGGTTTCTTCACGAAATTCAATCAAAATTTAGTAATTTATTTTGTAAGTTGTATACAAAATAGATATTTTAATTTATTGGACCATTCAAATCGTCTTTTATACACTACAAACTACTAGGCAAAGTTTATTTATTCATAACCTACAAATTGTTTACTAAACTTGTCCAACGTTAGGTGATTCAGAATTTCTTTAATTTAAGCGTTACCAAACGTTGATGAAGACATACCTATAATATTAAATAAATAAAATTTGTTTATCAAGACATATTAATTTATTGTTCTATAATCCTTTACTGGAAAAGATCTGTACGGTCCAATTTGCAGCAACACTGCCCACATGATACACCACCAGCAGCTTGTTCTTATAAGGCTTTCTTACTGACTTACACCACTATTTACCGGACTGTTCGAATGTTGTGATTCATATTGATATCATTACATTTCAGTTCCGTAACCAGTACGACAGTGATGTGACTGTATGGAGTCCCCAAGGTCGTCTCCACCAAGTGGAGTATGCGATGGAAGCCGTCAAGCTTGGCTCGGCCACCGTCGGCTTGAAGAACAAGCAGTTTGCTGTGCTGATAGCACTGAAGAGGGCTGTGAGTGAGCTGTCTGCGTACCAGAAGAAAATTATTCCAATTGATGAGCATATTAGCATCTCGATATCTGGTTTGACGGCTGATGCTCGGATGTTGAGGTATGTTATTCTAAGTCTAAACATGACTATGGTATCCCCACTATTGAATACAATATTATTAATTTCCCCAAATGGATAAAAAATCATAGAAACTCAACAAGACTTGTTGTAAGAATTTACATTATATATTATAGGTGTATGTTCTCAAGGCATATTATATTTTGGCATATTTGACAATCTCCCTATGACAGTAGGGTAAATTGGCTCATGTCTGGTCTGGTGGGAAGCTCTGGCCGTGGCCAGTTACCGTTCTACTAGCAAAGGTAAGCAATTTAGTGTTCTGGCGTGATGCTGTGTAGAAACCAATAGGGATTGCTTACCTCCTTGCAAGTTAGTATGATAAGATCTATGACTGCATCGTCATTACCATTAGTTGTGATCAAAGTCAAGTACCAGCTTATAGTGAGTAATATAAAAAAAATATATCCTTCAGACGCCTATGCTTGGAGAGTGGATAAATCTTGTAATGGAGACTGTTATTGTCTTATTTATTTCATTAACAAACAACATTATCAATAATAATTAAATCTAAAATATATACAACTCTAACTGCTTGCTGAATTGCATGGTGCTCAAAACACGGGCTCTATTGCCTCGCCATATAGCCAAGCTTAGCTGTTGTGCGAAATAAGTGTCAGTTCTTTGGTCACCTGACGCGTGAACCAACTTTACACCGTTTTCAGCAACATTTTAAGAGACACCCAAGCACTGAGGTGACAGTTGTTGTAAGTGTAAACTGTCACCTATCATCTTAGGTGTTTCTTAAGGGCATTTATTGAATTTATTTTTGTCTTTGTCACTCTCACGGATAAGTTGATGGGTGCAACATGCAGCGTCGCGGAAGAATATAACAGAAAAACGACCTTTTACCTAATTTCTCTAAAAATAAGCCAGATATCAAAAATCTGTTTCTCAACGTTTTTAGATATTATTATTACTGACACATTAAAACAGAAATTACAATTACATCCATTGTAGTTTCGGAAAAAAAGGAGAAAAACTGAGATTTTGGAGCAACTTTTGGAGAAATTTCTATTAAGAAAATTTCATCCAATCGTGCTTTTGCTTCTCAACGTTTTTTGATTAAAGACCCAAAATACATGATGTATAGATTTAAAAGTAATTGTCTTTATAGTTTTTAAACTGAACTTCACTAAAGATCGCTTAAATACGGCTTCTACGCCGTTAAAGTGTTAGTGAAAACGAGCATAAGACTGTTGTCTTAATACTTTTGTCTTCAATTTCCAGCCGTTACATGCGCACGGAATGCCTCAACCACCGGTACGCGCACGACGCGCCGATGCCCGTGGGCCGGCTCATCGGCCTGGTGGGCAACAAGATGCAGATCTGTACACAGAGATACGACAAGCGGCCGCTGGGTGTGGGGCTGTTGGTAGCTGGGTACGATGTAGGTTTGGTTATTTATAATATATTTTTACTATACCAGCCCCTAGAATCTTATTTAGGCCCTAGATTGTCTAAGAAAAACGTAATACATCGTTATCGTAATCGTTTACTAATTCTGCCTGCTGATTGGGTTCCTGATTTGCGTCAGCCAATCGCAAGACAGATTCGCTCGTTTTTACGATAACAATGAATATGTTTCTGTTACGCAATCAGACCCAGAGTGTCCCACGGCAATGCCACATGGAGGAGAAGTACCTTAAATATTGTTTTTACACTATACAAGTTAGTACTTGACTGCGATCTCACGTGATGGTAAGTGATGATGCAGATGTTATCGTACTAACTTGGAAGGGTTAAGTAAACTCACTCCTAACGGTTTCTACACAGCATCGTGACGGAACGCTAAATCGCTTGGCGGTGCGTTTTTGCTGGTAGGGTAGCTAGCCACGGCCGAAGCCTGCCACCAGACCAGACCTAAGCCAATTTAGAAATTATAAAATTAAAAGTGGGTCGTGGCGGGAATCGAATCCGCGAGCTCCCACTCGAATCCGAGGTCGCCAATGTAGATAGAGTACTTCTCGTAAAGAATACTTCACTTCAATTTTAAAATCAAGTTAAACTGCATTCATGCAGACTTTTAAATAAATGCTTGGTTGAACTAGGAATCGAACCCACTGTACAAGAAAAAAATTACATCTAGTTTTATAATGCCAAAAAAAGGATTTTTTTTTGTAAAACAGAAATAAAAAGAAGATGAAAATAGTATATTTCATTACAAGTGCGGAAAGGCTGTTATTGCAAAGAGTTCCGACAAATGTCTACCCGAGTCGAGGCGCAGCCGAAAGCGAGGGTTGACAGTCGGAACAAGTTGCAATGACGGTTCCGCACGTGTACTGAACGATTATTTTTAATACAGTTGCGAAAAAATGAAGCAATTTAATCTATATATATAAAAGAAGAGACTGACTGACTGACTGACTGACTGACTGACTGACTGACTGACTGACTGACTGACTGACTGACTCACTGACATATCAACGCACAGCCCAAACCGCTGGGTCTAGAGACTCCAAATTTGGCACACAGATACCTTATGAGGTCTAGGGGAGCACTAAGAAAGGATTTTTCAAAATTAACCCTCTAAGGGGGTGAAACGGGGGTCCGAAGTTTGGATTTTATCAAGTTAAAATACGTCTTCACGCCGCAATTACTATACCGATTTGGCTAAAATTTGGAATGGAGGTATATTATATCTTGCATTACCATATAGGCTACTTTTCATCCCGAAAAAATTCATGGTTCCCGTGGGATAAGTTAAAAACCGAAATTCACGCGGAAAAAAAATCTCACGCCGCAAGTACACAACGGATTTGGATGAAATTTGGAATGGATATCTGGGCTAAAAAATAGGGTACTTTTCATCCCGGAAAAATCCATGCGTTTTTCAGGAGAAGGGAAAAACAGATATTCACGCGGGAAAAATACTACTTCCCGCCGTAATTACTGTACTGATATGGCTGAAATTATGAATAAAGATAGATTGTATCCTGCATTAATATAAAGGCTACTTTTCATCCCGGAAAAATCCGTGGTTTCCGCGGGAAACCTGAAACATTGATGTTCACACGCGAGAAATACTACTTTACACTGTAATTACTGAATTAATATGACTAAAAATCGGAAAAGAGATAGATTTTATCCCGGATTATTACAAAGCCTACTTTTCATCTAGGAAAATTCCGTGGTTTCTATGATAATATTGAAAAACAGAAATCCACGCGTGAAAAATATTCGTTCATGCCGTAATTACTGAACGGATTTGGCTGAAATTTAGAATCGAGATAGATTATATCTTGGATTAATACAAAAGCTACTTTTCATCCCGGAAAAATCTATGATGTCCGCGGGAATACTGAAAAACTGATATTCACGCGGTAAAAATACTACTTCACGCTGTAATTACTGAACTGATATGACTGAAATTCGGAAAAGAGATATATTTTATCCTGGATTAATACATAGGCTACTTTTCATCCCGGAAAATTTCATGGTTTCTATGATAATAGTGAAAAACAGAAATCCACGCGGGAAAAATATTCCTTCATGCCGTAATTACTCCACTTATTTGGCTGAAATTTGGAATAGAGATAGATCTTATCCTGTACTAATACGAAGGCTACTTTTTATCCCGGAAAAATCTATGGTTTCCGCGGGAAAACTGAAAAACTGACATTCACGCGCAAAAAATACTACTTTACGCTGTAATTACTGAACTTATATGAATGGAATTCGGAGAGGAGATAGATTTTATCCTGGATTAATACATAGGCTACTTTTCATCCCGGAAAATTTCATGGTTTCTATGATAACAGTGAAAAACTGAAATCCACGCGGGGAAAATATTCCCTTCATGCCGTAATGACTGAACTGATTTGGCTGAAATTTAGAATCGAGATAGATTATATCCTGGATTAATACAAAAGCTACTTTTCATCCCGGAAAAATCTATGATGTCCGCGGGAAAACTGAAAAACTGATATTCACGCGGAAAAAATACTACTTACTTCACGCTGTAATTACTGAACTAATATGACTGAAATTTTATCCTGGATTGAATACGTAGGCTAGGGCCACTTTTCATCTCGGAAAATTTCATGACTTCTACGAGTATGATCATAGTGAAAAACAGAAATCCACGCGGGAAAAATATTCGTTCACGCCGCAACTACTGAACCGATTTAGATCAAATTTGGAATGGTGATAAATTATATCCTGGATTAACACATAAGCTACATTTTATATAGGATTAGTTAAAGACAGAAATTTACACGCAAAAAATTGTTCACGCCGCAACTACTAAATCGATTTGCCTGAAATTTGGAATGGAGATAGTTTAAATCCTGAATTAATGCCTAGGCTACTTTTTATCCTGGAAAAATTCATGATTTCTATGATAGAAGTGAAAAACAGATATCTACGCGGGAAAAATATTCCTTCACACGTTACTTACTAAACTGATGTGGTTCAGCCACATCAGTTTAATGCGGAATGAAGTTCGATTTTATCCTGGATTAATACAAAGGCTACTTTTTATCCCAAAAAAATCCATGGTTGGGAAACTTAAAAACAGATATGCACGCGGGAAAAATACTACTTCACGCTGTAATTACTGAACTGATATGATTGAAATTCAAAAAGAGGATAGGTTTTATCCTAGACTAATACATAGGCATATTTTTATGCCGGGAAAATCCATGGTTTCTAAGAAAATTATAGTTAAATAGCAGATATTCATGCGGGAGAAACACTCCATCGTGCCTTCACTTCTGAACCGATTGGGCTGAAATTTGGAATGGAGATAGATTATATCCTACAATCAACTACTTTTTTCTCGGGAAAATCCATTGTTTTGTGATAATACGGAAAAACAGATATTCATGCCGGGAGAAAATTTATTCCTTCACGCACGACTACTGAAAATTTTTGGTTTAAAGTTGAAATGAAGATAGATTTCATGTAAATTAACACAAAGGGTACTTTTTATTCTGGAAAATGGATGGTTCCCGTAGAATAGTTAAAACTAAAATTTACGCGTGCGAAGCCGCGGGTATCTGCTAGTAAAATAATAAAAACACAATAAACTCAACTAACTTAACATTTTCTGAAAAACTATTTGCTTTATTCTCTTCTCTCCACGCAATAAATTCGTCGTATGTAGCTACGAGAAATTACCTCTTTAGTCATAGGTATGTAGATATGTAGCGACTTTTTGACATTTCCGGTAAAATGTTCTCCGAAGCATTTTGTGCAACAAATAACTAAACTCGCAAAGAAAATTTCTGAAAAATGGCGCCAACCGTAGAATATAAGCAGTTTTTTTTTCTTCACCCATTCTGGTGATTTAAAAAAAAATAAAAAAAAATTTGGTCATAGACTAAATAATATTCTGGTACGCAAAGGGAACTATGCCCATACAGCCAAGTCTTCAGTAGAATTTTTTTTTATTGATATGAAATGAAAATAAAATTTAATGAGATGAAATGAAACCTATTACCTAACCAAACTCATTCAATCAAATCTGATATTGAAACAAATTAGTAGCTTCTTTTTAGAAATATACATATTTGCATGAATCATAAAAACTTCTATGATTTTTTTTAGTAAAAACTTCATGGTTGGTTTTTCTTTTTAATAGACATTATTTTGACAGTTGGGAAAGATAACGCACGAGTTCGGGAAAGGTAAAAAAAAAGCACGAGTATGTAATAGCCCACATCCCGAACGCTATACGTCCCTGCAATACGCCACTTTTTGAGCAACTGTATTAAAAAAGTATATTTTCAGTGAAATGCTCTACGAGCTTCTATATTGAAGATACTTCCACTTCATGTGGCATCACTGTGGCATAGGAATATAAAAAAGACATTAACAAAATTTTTCAGGAGGACAGTTTCGCTTACTAATCGAAACGAAATCAAACAGAAAGAGTGGGCATGCATGCAATCATGTTTCGAAATTTAGTATGATAAACTCTTTAGCGCAAGCTAACTGTAGACAGCGCCATCTATCCAGCGATGGATGAATTCACACACACAATTAAAAAAATTTAAAATGCAGTTTTTTTTTGGTGTTGCCCCCAAAGGTGATGCGCCTCAAAGGATGAGGAGGAGGGAGCCCAGGGCTCATATATTGATGAAACGTCTCCTTTGTTTCTACCGAGTGTTTGATAACACCCACACTTTTCTTTATCAATGCCTAGTTCTATTACAATTTACCAATTTTCCAAGACAGTCGTACAAAAACTGTCCTTATTTTAGGACCAAGGCCCGCACATCTATCAGACGTGTCCGTCGGCGAACTACTTCGATTGCCGCGCGATGGCCATCGGCGCGCGCTCGCAGTCCGCGCGGACATACCTCGAGAAACACTTGAACACTTTCATGGATTGCGACCTGAACGAGCTCGTGGCTCACGGCTTGAGGGCATTGAGAGACACGCTGCCTAACGAAGTCGATTTGAACACTAAGGTGAGCTAACGATTCATCTCAACCCCTTTTTACGTCCCTGTGCTGGCCACGGGTCTCCACTCAGACTGAGAGGGGTTTGGCCATAGCCCACCACGCTAGCCAAGTGCGGGTTGGCGGGCTTCACACACCTTCGAGAACATTTCTCAGGCATGCAGGTTTCCTCACGATGTTTTCCTTCACCGCTAAGCAAGTGATATTTAGTTTCCTAAAAGGCACATAACTCGAAAAAGTCAGAGGTGTGTGCCCAGGATTCGAACCTGCAACCTCTTTATGAGAGGCAGAGGTCAGAACCACTGAGCTATCACTGCTTACAGCTAACGATTATAGTCTGACAATAATGAAAATTTACACCAATCTTATCACAAAAAATAATCAAGTTTCTCTGATAAAGACATTTTGGTATGAAACACTAAAAAGATTTGTGTAGGTATTTGATGCAGCGTAAGATTGGATGATTAATTTTTTTATTGATTCCTATTTCCTACCTAGCTCACCTATCTATAACCTCTATAGTTGGTTTACAGTATTTAAGATGTTGTATTAGTGATCAAGTTTAGTAGTATTGTTCGTTTGCTGCTGGACAAAGGCCTCCTGTATCATTTCTATCTAGCGCTTTCCCACGATTTTTTTACTGTCCTTAATCCAGTTAGTAGTATAAAATATCATTAAATTGGATGTCCTTTTTACAGAATGTATCAATCTCCATCGTCGGCCCGAAGACACCCCTGCGTATATGCGAAGAGGCTGAGCTGACGCGCTACCTCGCGCTGGTCGAAGGCGAAGAACGACGCGGGGGCGGCGCCAGCGCTACGGGCGACGCGGGCCCGGCGCCCGACGCGGGGGACGACAGGGAGCCCCGCGACCCCCAGCCTCAGGTAATTATGGTGTAGCCGTGGACGTGTCGAGATGGCCCGCTACCTCACCCTGGTCGAAGGCGAAGAACGACGCGGGGGCGGCGCCAGCGCGACGGGCGACGCGGGCCCGGCGCCCGACGCGGGGGACGACAGGGAGCCCCGCGACCCCCAGCCTCAGGTAATTATGGTGTAGCCGTGGACGTGTCGAGATGGCCCGCTACCTCACCCTGGTCGAAGGCGAAGAACGACGCGGGGGCGGCGCCAGCGCGACGGGCGACGCGGGCCCGGCGCCCGACGCGGGGGACGACAGGGAGCCCCGCGACCCCCAGCCTCAGGTAATTATGGTGTGGCCGTGGACGTGTCGAGATGGCCCGCTACCTCACCCTGGTCGAAGAAGAACGACAAGGGGGTGGAGCCAGCTCCACATGACGCGGGCCGGGTGCCCGACGCGGGGGACCCGCCAAACCACTAGATCATCAGAATAACCCAGAGTATCGTTGCAGAGTCCAGCCTTTGTCAGCCAGCCAGTTGTCTTAAACAACCAGTTATCGAATGAAAGTTTGCTACAAAGTTTCGTTTAATTCACTAAAGCAGCAATGTGCAATTACCAAAGCACAAGAGACCTGTTCTATAGACAAAAAATATTATGATAAAATGATGACGATGTCATGTTCCCTGACAAAAATTTGCACTACCCAATTTAAAAAGCAAGCATTTTAAGTACCCTGCTTCTATTTTCTATATTTTTTAATTTAGTAAATACAAAATTTTTTTTTGGAACATTTATTAAAAAATATGAAAGTACATTGTTATACTGGCGTGGTAGAATGTAAGGTTACAACCGACGGAGTGAAATCTCCGTCGTCTTCACTGTCTTCGGGCATGTCAGCTAGAGTAGTAGCCTTTTCTGGACTCCTCCTTATAATTGTCATGGGCAAGTCCTCTAAACCTGATGCAAAGGCCCACTTCTCATAAAGAAGCATAGCCAAGGTCTTTGTATCATTACTGGGCAATTGGTCGATTGAAATTGTCTGGAACTTTTCCTCTACGGAGGACCTCACAACCCGTTGGGCAATTTTCTCGTCAAATGTTTCATTTCTGGTTTTCGCATCCAAAGCCAGATTTAAAAATGTCGACCATCTGGGTATGTAGTAGTAGTGGAACAATTCCGCCCATTGCTTGCATGCGTAATCAGTTATCTCTCCGTTCGGTCCCCAAAGAGTGATTTGATTGCGTGCATTCATTTCGTAGAGATACGAATCTTCGGATGACTGCAACCGCAAGTCTCTAATGTTTCGTAGCCAATACTGGATCGTGAAATCGGTGTTCGTGCCCAATATGTTTTCCATATCTCTCATAACGTCCAGAAAGCGGTTTATAGAGAAGCTAAATATCAAACTGTTTGATGAGCGATCGCTCTGTAAATTCATGTACAGCTGGTCGGCTCTGTACTGCAAAGCTTGCCTTGTCACGTCCACTAAATCGTGCTGGAAACCAGGGGAGTCACATTCGTTATTTTCCACAAACACGAAAGTTCTCAACGCTTTGAACAGATCACTGCTCGTATACCAAGCCCAAGGTCGTATTTTGAAGCTCGGTCGACGTGTGACGACGTATTTTCCCCTAATCCTGTTGAGACCTTCGAAATTGTACACGCTTTTTAATAAGTACCTCCAGGCCCGAGCTGTTGAATTACATCCGTACCTTCGCTCAGCGTAATCGCTTACCCATTGGTTTAAATCTTGTACAGGTCGTTTTCGCCACGCAGATTCCAACATCAGATCATAAACTACGTAGTTTTGATTGATTCCCTCAGGCGTTAATCCTGTGCCGATCATTGTACTGTTGATCCTGTATCTTACTTCGTACACGTCCTTGTTTATCGTTTGCATGCTTCCGAACATGCCTAATGTCCCGCCAAAGTTGTGTAGCATGCACCATATGAAGGGTTGACCGTAATACATTTGGTACAAATCGTACTGAGGCCACTGTTCTGACTGTAAATCTAGTACAAGCATTCGTCCGTTAGGTACAGAGGTAAGGAACGTTTGTACTCTATTTAGAGGCCATAGCAAAGGATTATGTACGAACATCCAGTTTTGGACCAGCCAAACCGCTTTATCATCGACTTCTGTCATAGTGGAAAATATAGATTTCGCAGTCTCTTGCACCAACCATGTCGACCACGTTTGAACTTTTATTTCATTAAACGGATCTGCCGTATAAATGTTGCCAGTACAGCTTCCAACTGTGATCTCTCTCAAAAACATTTTCCCAACCTTCTTGAAAAGCGGTTCTTGAGGATCGATGAACAAGTTGCAGCAGTAGTCGCTGCTGAATTTGTTCCACGTCTCTACGTGATGGAAAGTCGTGTTCGGGAATAACTTTTCGAAAGCTTTAGGGACGTGGCCGTTGAAGGCTGGGAAGATCGGCACCATGCCGAGTTTAAACATGTAATCGACGACTAAATCCTGATTCTTCTTCTGCTGGTCGTGCCAGGATTTGTGGAGTGGTCCGCCCCAGCCGTGGACGTTTCCCATTCGTAGCCAGGCGAGAAACGCTGGACCAGTAAAGTGGTCATTAATATCGTCTTTGGACATACCCAGTTCCGTGTAGATCTTCTCCCACGCAGCTTCCTGAGCGACAGGAGCGAGCGCCAGATTGATACCGTTCAACGCCATCCATTCCACATGATCCTTCCATTTCTGTTCGTTCCACCAGACGAAACTGTACGACGCTGTGCACACGTTTTGATAGTACCGAAATCTGTCGTTGGCTGCCACAGTTTCGGACACTTCTGGCAACGGGCTGGGGATATCCACCCTTTGGGTCTGCCACGCGATTTGACTCTTGCAGTACTTCTTGAGGTAGTAATTAAACCCCCAAACGGCTGCGACTCCAGAACTTGCTCGTATCTGCAGCGTTCCGTCGACTGTCCGAATGTTGAACACGTCTTTGTGGTTGTCAAACAATATCGGGTTGACAACTACGTTTACTGAGTTCAGGTACTTACTAATGATTCGATAAGCGGCTTCCTCTTGCACTTTAGGTGAAGTTTTCGTTTGTAATATGACCGGGTCCAAATACTCGAGATTGAGACTAACTGCGGTTGCAAATGCATTGTAAATTACTAAAACGGTAAATAATATGTTCATTGTACGTCGCTCTCCGTTGCTTGGTGCTCGTACGACTGAGACTCGATCCTCTCAGACGATGCTGACCGTTGACCTCTCGATAAAAGATGATTAGTTAGGGTTGCCACTTTAATTTTAAATGGAATTTTAAACAATATTCCAATTTTTACTATTTATACATTTTGCCGATTCTTTCGAACCTTCGATTTGTTAATGTTTTTGATTCCGAGAACGATATACTATAAGTCTGCGCGTGACTAAAGCCAGCGCATTTTTTTTTTATTGTACTCAATTAAATCTGTATTGTAAAACTTCGTGTAAATTTAAAGATCAACAATCAACGAAGTTCTTTACTTTCGGCATGCAAGCTAAGGTTGCAATTACAACTAATTAGCATTACATAATATTACCGATTTTGGTCACTCAGACTATTGCCGCGCCCTCTAAACGCATCGATCGATATCGTTATCGAAGGGTTCTGATTTTCTGAATCGGCTTCAGGCCTGTCTTGGCGGTAGATAGCTGTGGTTACATAAAACTCAGGATATGGACATCCGAACGATTTACGTAAACCATTTTCGTACAAGCAAACAGTAGTGCCATCTTGACAGATGACAGATGTTGGCTACAACACACACAAACAAACAAGCAAACAGTAGTGTTATCTGTCACGATGGCACTAGTGTTTGCTTGTGTACACTCCGTCGGTGTCTATAGATGGCTGCTGAATTACAGCGTGGCCTTACTGTTGGTGGCAAAACAAGCATTTTTGGCACCGTTTAACTGGTGACATTTTTTCGCGACGTTCGCCATGTCCAGGTTACGAGTTCGCTTACCATTTACCGATAAAGTTCACAAGCACTTACTTGGTAAAAATATAATGAACTGCAATCATTAGTGCCAGCCCTATTTTCTACCAGTATACAAGAATTTATACCAAGAACGTGCTAAGTAGGGTATTGTTTGGTAAACACTACATGAGCTTATTTTGCATAGTAGGTCTTAATTAATCATCTTTTTTCGATGTCAGCTTCTGTTACCAAATAAATAATACACTAAAAAAGTAAAACATGCATACCTTATTGCTATACTTATAAAATATTCAAATAAACAAGGTCAAAGGTTGCAAAATCGTTTTTATTTTGCAAATACTTTGGTTTTTCGTCGAAAAAAGGGATAGGAATAGGTGCGAAAATTTTTAGTGATCTTAATACAATTTGCATTAGGTACATATTGAATGCATATTTAATAATACTTTGTGCAATTAAAAACTTATTCAGTGGAATAGCTACACTAATATATTTGAAATAAATTCTATAAAATTAGTATTTTTTGTATAAAATTCAGTATAATATTCAGGGTACGGCTCATGTAAGCAGGATTACTGTTTCTCGACATTTTTATACATAAAAAAATCATGTCTTTACCGACATATTTAAATTAAAAAATACAAATTATAAAAACATAAAAAGCAAATAGAGAGTTTGACCCCGACGTGATTTGAACACGCAACCTTCTGATCTGGAGTCAGACGCGCTACCGTTGCGCCACGGAGTCTGTGATCGGTGCGTCGAAAATGTCGACCGGGATGCTGTAATGGAAAAGGTCTTGTACCTACAGTCCGACAAGGTTATAGAACAAAAAAGGCAGCCAGAAAATAAAATCTCCTCAATATTACTTCAATTTTGGTTTTATTTTAGTTAATATTAAGCAAAAACAACGCAAAATACAATACCGATATACCGACAGAGCGAACTATCAAACAGTATCACAAGATAGCGGCGTTAGTTCCGATTTTGGCCACGCGCCAAGATAGCCTTGTCGCACTGTACTTTTATTCATTAGAAGTTTGAACGAAAAGCACCAAAACTAACCCACGCTGTCTCAGACTGGCTTGAATCACGGTACCCAATCTTAATAGACCAACCAACTATGCTGTATATACCTTACCATTTACCATAAATTGGATAAAGTTAAAGTAAAAATATCTTTATTGTACTGGTAGTAGGACTTCTTGCGGAGTTCGTCCAGGTAAAATAGCATACACCACAGTTTCTTTTAATTCTACTGTGAAGCAGTAATGTATTACTGTGTTTAAGTTTAGAGGGATTATGTATATGATGATAAGTGATAGCTATTAGTCAACTTCAAACTAAGTTTACGAGAGTTGCTGTAAGGTTAGTACAGCCGTCTTATTCTGCAAAACAGCGACGAGCGTACATCTCTGCATCTATGAATTTGTCAGTTGTAATAGAGTACAATTTTGCATGCCATATTCGGAGTGGCAGCTGTCTCGCAGCTATTTCAATTTGTAGAATAGCACAGCAGGTTTTATACAAAACATTTACAGCCAGCGCCATCTATGGGCAGCCGCTAACATGAGTTTGTCCATAGCTGGCGCTGGCTGTAAATGTATGGAGGAATTTAGTTATTTTGTGCGAAGCGACTCGGCTCCTCGAAACTAACTAACCCTGCTGCACTAAAGATAACAATAGATTAGACCTGAACAAAACTAGTTACATCTCATCTTAACCCCTTTTTATGTCCCACTGCTGAGCACGGGTGTCCACTCACACTGAGAGGGGTTTGGCCCACCACGCTGGCCAGGTGCGGGTTGGCGGGCTTCACACACCATCGAGAACATTTTTGTGAACTCTCAGGCATGAAGGTTTTCTCACGATGTTTTCCTTCACTGCTAAGCAAGTGATATTTAGTTTCCTAAAACACACACATACTCGTAACTCTGAAATGTCAGAGGTGCGTGCCCAGGATTCGAACCCGCGACCTCCTTATGAGAGGCAGAGGTCAGAACCACTGAGCTATCACTGCTTTTAAGTTACGTACTAGCTAGCTAGTAATATAAGCTAGTAACACAAACTCCCGTTGTTTCAGGTTGCGATGGACACAGAGTAGACACGGAACGCTTGCTGGAAAACGTGCGCGGCGCTAGTATCGACACGGAAGAACAACCGGCGACACAGGCGACACACGTTGCTTGTGTCGCTAGCGCGCGAGTACGTTTTGTTAATTCCGTTCTACCCTCCCTTTTTGAATTCATTAAAGGTTCGCCTTGGCCAGTGTTTAGGTTTCAATTCGTTGCTATGTAACTTTTTTTAATGAAAACTTTAGACGTGTTAAAAACCATTGAACTGTTACCATTTCATTCAATAGATGGCGCTATTTGTTACGCTACACTTCTGTCGGTACTCCCGAAGTTTTTAATATATAAAAGGTTTTATCTTTTTGGTTCTGAAATTAAAAATTTATGGGAATATTTTCTATAAAAAGTTTTTTTCTTTTTGTCTTTACACAGATAAGCCAATGTCAGGTTATTTATAGGAATTAATAAAAGGTTCTTCGGAGGTTGGTAAATGATTTTGATTTTGTACCTATTATTATCTTTGGAGTTAATATCACACCAGTATTATGAAAATTTACATATGAGCGTAAGTTTGAAACTCCTTCCTCCACAGTTTCTGAACATATTTGGATGAAATAAAACAAAGATTATTAAAAGTGTACTTAGTAAGAAATACCTTAGATATAGATAATTCTATCAACTTAGAAGGATATGCAATGTATCGCATTTATGTTTTCGGTTGTATTTTAATCAAGTAAATCTTTAGTTGTTTTCTTGTACTCAACAGTTTAAAAATAGTAATGATAAAATCTAAGCACTGGTCAAGGCGAAATTTTACGAAGGATTTTGGTATTTTCACTTATTTTTCTCAGTTTATATATTATATAACTAATTCCTATCAAATAAAACACATGTATTAAATTCGTTGTATATTTATTTCTTATGTACACCTACCTAAAAATAATTGTACTAAAACAAGCAAAATACAAATTACATTGTATCTATACAATATATTTTATACATAATATAACATTGTTTTAATTTGAACGGATAATAAAATCAATATAAAGTAAGTAATATAGATTCCTGTTAAGTATATCGCAAAAATACTCGAGTATCTTTGAGAATACCGACTAAAAATGTAATTGAAAATTGCTAGTGAATTTTTACTTTGCGAACCAATACATTATTAAATTAACAATTACATAATATTATTATCACTTAAACATTATTATTGTCAATCAAAAGATCAATTTGACTAGCGTCAACTAATTTATTTATACTTATCATGTTTTGAGATTGGTGGTTTTTGTTGTATATTTTTTTGGTATCTGAATATAAATATATTTTTCTATCAGCTAAATATATCAACAGATTATATACACAAAACTGTATTTATATCATTAGTTATTTCACAAATTAGCACCATTTGATATTGGTATCGATTAGAAATATTATAGTGTCTACTTATAATGTAGAGCTTGTCTAAGCTGAAATGACGCGCCCCACTACCTCATTTACGCGTACAATCAATTATTTACGTACATAAATAAAACCTCAAAAAACAAAGTTAAGTTTGCGGTTAGGTAAAAAAGTGATACTTATGGTTTTACTCTCTAATGTGCTAACAGAACCCTCGGTGCGCGAGTCTGACTCGCACTTGGCCTTTTTTTATTTAATTTCACTCCTTTCCATGTACGTATAGAATCGCAATATTACCTATCATTGGAGCAGACTTAACAAGAGATACTAGGTAGGTACTAACATATTCGTAAACTTCTATAAATCCTTGTACGTCATTGATACCCTTGTAACTTAAAACTAAAATAAATTTTGGGACAATTTTGTTTTGGAAAGACATCACTCTACACCTTTTCAACTCATCTTGACGCCCGGCCCTATGTGTGCGACAGTGTGATAATTTCCAATTACGCTCAGGATTTTACTTTTGAATCCTTTGCTTCGCACTGAATTGTTGTCGGGGAAATATTATTTTGATCCCTTGTAACTCAGAACTACGACTACAACGCGCACTTAGTGCAGCGCGCCGAGATGAGTTGAAGTACCTGTACATTTACTGGAAGCTAACTATGGTAATTTGAAAACAATCTTTGGGTCAAATTCAGGGTACAACACTTATGTCATACGAGAGTATCTAAAACATATCCGTTTCCACTGTAACTAAAAACTGGTTGACTGTTAGTTTGATCTAGCACAGGTATGTAGCTTTCTTGTAAGATAATTGGTTGTCGACTTGACGCCTCATTGAGTTGCCTCTCTAGAATCGTATTCTGCAATTCCTCTTTCTCTAATTCTAAGGTTAATTCATCCAATAGCTTCATCCTGAACTCGATTTCTCGATCGGCAGTTTCCAGTTCTGTTGCGTTTTCTTGCATTTCTTTCGCTGTGTTCTCCAATTCTTCTTGGATTTTGTCGATCAACATCGACACTTGTGAGACGTTTTCGCAGCTATTTGCTTTGTTTTCATCCGTGTACCTCTTCACTTTAGCAGTCAATCTTACTACTAGTTCTTCTTCTCTATGTAATCTCTTGTTTATAATCGCAAGCTTCTCCAGTAACTCTATTTCTTCTCTTATTCTAGAAAGTTCATCCGCTGAAGCGTCGGAATCGGTGTCGTTAGATGTTTGCATTAGTCTTTCGGAGTTGACTTGACATATATCTGTGAGTTCCTTTGTGAAGTAGTGTTCTCTCATGAGATGCCGTTCTCTTCTGGATTTATGCTTCGTGTGTCTTCTTGGCGGGGTCCCACTGCCGACTCCAACGCCGCTGTCGCTGTTCCCAGCTTGGCTGTCATTGAGCTCGCTACATCGTCCCAAGTCCCTTAGATAGGATTCGAGGAGATAGTTCGTTCCGTGCTTTTCCATCCTACTTTTGTGCGTCTGGTCTTCTAGTTGGTCGATAAGTTTTTCCTGATCCCTGAAAGAAGTTTGAGATTTTTACTAAATTTGAGAGATAAAGAGTTATGAATCGACAAATAATATGTAGAAACACAAGGGCCTTCTTGAATGGACTAAGAAAGGAAAAAACCCTTTGTAATAGTACCTTTATGTTCATTTGAGCATTACATGAAAATGTGGTTACTAAGTTTTCCATCATGAAATTGACAAAGCTCCTCATCAGATCCTTGGTGGTATAAGAAAAGGGTTGGCGTTCCATATGTCTTTGAGGTACCTATTACCTGGCTTCCACCCTAGCAGCATAAGACGTATCAAATGATTGACCGCTATAAGCGTTTTACCCCTGCCCAGTTAGTTCAGATGGCAACTACTACTAACTTATATTGAAAGAAAAAATAAGTCACATCTTGTGGTTGGAAATTACCTAAGTTTGTCAAGCTGTTGGTGTATAGTTCTGCTCTGGTGCTGGATAACCGAGACAAGTCTCGCTGCCGGGTCTTCGCTTTTGGATCTGGGTGGAGGAGTGGCTGCTCGCACGCCCTTTCTCCTTCTCCTCGATCTTGCTCGACTGCCTCCGTCGCTGTCCCGACCAGAATCGTCTTCTCCACCGCTGGATAACCGGCGGAGGGATAACCGGACCTGGGTATTATGGATAAGATTTTAAGAATAGGTATGTACAAGTAATGAGGTATATAATGGGAGGATATACAAATTACCAAATGGAAGGGAATAAAACAAAACGATTACAAAGACGCGAAAAGGTTTCTTGGTTATTTGTCTATCAATTGTGGAATGGCGACGACGCAACGTGACTTATCATGTGCGATCTTTGAAGATCTGATAATGTTTATTAAGAAGTACCAGCTATTTGGTCCAATCCTATATCCAGACCTAAACGTCCATTGGCTGATATAATAAATAAAATTAAGATGTCAAGCGTCATAACCTCTTTCGCAACCAACTTATCCTTTGATCGAAAAGATTATGTTGAGCCTTGCACGTAAACCTAAAGTTTTTTGTATATAAGCGTGAGATTGAAAATTCTACCCGTACTTTTAGCCATTTCTATCATCTGAAGTCACTTTAAAGTTCAAATAAGCGGACCATCAGAACGCCATAACATTAGAAAATTCCACTGGTCAAAAATTCTCTACTTTGTCTTGTCTTAGAAGCCTAAGACTTAAGACCTCAGTAGTTGGTTAGCGTAGTAAATCAACTCCCACCGTCCGCAGCAAGTTTTGAGAACGCTCATAATTACCTCGTGCCTAGCATCGCCCCAAGCAGCCAACACGTGCAGGACAGGTACGTCCGGCGGTAAAGGTCGTTCCACACCTCGCCACCTCTCTGCCAGCACCCATTCGCCGTGATCACTGGATCCACCTGCTGAACAGTTTGTTTGTTTATTCGTTCGTATTTTTGTTTGTTTGTTTGAATGCGGTAATTTTAGGACCATCTGGACCGAATCAAACAAAAAATTGTTCATTTAGGAAAGTTGAAAACACACATAAAATATCATGTATGACGAAATTGCTCTCCTTTCAAAGTTCTAAAGTCAATTTTTAAGGATGATACACTAGGTACGAGTATATAACGTCCGAAAATCCCCAAAATTTGGCGCGGGCGAAAACGAGCACAACAGTTATTGCACGCCTAAGCTTCTAACTTATCGTTATCATGCCAAACTTGATGATGGTGATCTACCTTCAGGTACGTCCTGCAGAGCGCGCACGATGTCAGCGCCGGTTTTGTGAACTCTGACGCCGCGCACCCACAGCTTCTGACCCCTCGCTATCACGCCCACCTCCTCGTCGCTGTAGTCTGATGATGATGGAAACTTACCTTCAGGAGCGTCCTGCAGAACGCGCACAATGTCAGCGCAGGTGGTGTGAGCTCTGACGCCGCGCACCCACAGCTTCTGACCCCTCGCTATCACACCCACCTCCTCGTCGCTGTAGTCTGATGATGATGGAAACTTACCTTCAGGAGCGTCCTGCAGAACGCGCACAATGTCAGCGCAGGTGGTGTGAGCTCTGACGCCGCGCACCCACAGCTTCTGACCCCTCGCTATCACACCCACCTCCTCGTCGCTGTAGTCTGATGATGACGCTTCCATGACGCCTGAAATCAAACGAGAACACTTTAATACTTGCACTCTATTGCGGTCACCCGATGACTGCATGAATGTATAGGCTTAGCAGATCAGAAAAATGATCATGAGACATTTTGAATGTAATGCAAATGCCTATTCAAATTAAGATTAGGTACTAATTGAAGAAAAGTGCTGAAACAGTCTAAGGTGGAGCGCGCTTGTCTAGATGTCTTAGATTCACTTTTGATTTGAAGCGCCCAAGTTGTAGGTGGTGGTAAAGACAGGCCTCGGAGGGTGTTCCAGACCTTTTCAGTGTGTACCAGGAATGAACGTGTTTTTGGTACATCAATTATGTAGGGCTGTAACTAAGTCTTTTCGACGCCTTGCCGTTCCATGGTAAAAAGGTGACGGAAGAACCAAACGAAATGGTTGCTGAGTACATGTTATTTCTACACAATTGCCTGACGAAGTAGGTTAATCTTGCTATAGTTCCATATCTCTTGTTCATAAAAAAGATTCCGACGAATGGAGAACGTCCTTTTTTGAAGTGAAAAAGTAATGCTGAACAATCCCTTGCCGAACCATATATTGACATCGGATGTAAACCTGGTGAAGGTAGGTACACCTAATGTAAACCTAAGTGACCTAGGCTATAAACCAGTGGACGTAGGTCCCAAGTCGCCGCCGGCAACAACTAAAAATCAATCATGCTTAGTCTACGGCTGGTGTTTACTATGTAAGTATGTAAGTACCCGCAACCGCTGCCATGGCAACCGAATAACAACACACGTTGCATAAGCCAGGGTGGACCGCCAGCCGCCTGGCACGGGGTGCGGGGCGCGGGGAGCGGTGGCAATTACCATACCAACGGTAATGGTAACTTTTTAAGCAATGCACTAGTCTACACTGTATACTTATACTGTATATTCTTATGACGATACTGGCTTAATAGGTGCGAGCTCGGATTTAAATGAGGGAGTCTCGAGTTTAATTTTTATTATATCTTTTTGTGATGAAGAATAATGAGACGTTCATCACAACTTCACACGCTCACCTGGGGTCTGGTTGCGTAAGAAAAACGTATTCACCGTTATCGTAATCGTGAGCAAATTCTGCCCCCCGATTGGTTGACGTAAATCACGGAACCAATCAGCGGGCAAAGTTTGTGAGCGATTACGATAACGTTGAATACGTTTTTCTAATACAATCAGGGGCTGATTTTAAGTGATGCGCATGCCCATTAGTAATGCGCCTGACAATTTAGGTCTCATTTTGTCCAGTAATCACGTCGGCGTATAGCCCTCCGTACCAAAACACTACTGCTTTATGGTAGAATAAAAGACCCTGCGGTGGGACCTGGGGCCGTACCACCATCGCTTAATAATAGCTGTATTATTGTTATAACGTTTTAAAATTTTCATACAGACATTGTATGAAAATGTCAAAACAATATTACAATAATACTATAAGAGGTGGTGGTACGGCCCCTGGACGCCGCAAGAAGTGTCCTACAACCACAGACTTGTATACTGAAGACAAGGCGAAGAGCGCGAAAAAATGTCGCCAGTTTATGGGAGTCATTAGTACCAACAGTATAAGGCCACGGGGTAGTTCGGTCAGCGGCGGCGGCGGGTATTTTGACAGATGACGCTACTGTTTGCTTGTACGAAAGAAGGTTTACGTAAAATGTTCGGATCGGCGTATCTTTACTATTTTTATCTAGGTAGGAATAGTCCTAAGTAAAATTTTAATCAATAGGTCTGCTTCTTCGTTGTTCTTCTTGCTCTAAACAGCGGAATACCGCTCACGACACGTGTATACGTAACTCCTCCCTGTTTGTCGTCATCCTGGTGAACTTATTACACCACCAAGGGACCACAAACAGCAGCCCCGATTTGGTGAAAAAAATAGTCTTGTGCCTTCCTACAATGCCCTGTACGACAAGCCGTTTGATGGAGACGTTCCTTTTAAGAAAGGCGTGACCGAAGACCTTGAGGATGCGACTTGGTAACAACGTCAATAAACGAATGCTTTACGCCGAGTTCTTGGAGTATAATGTTGGTGTGAATCTCAGACAATGAAATTCGGAGAATTCGCCTCCAGCACGACATCTCCAGATCTTCTTTTTCACGACTTCTCTCGCTTGACTCGACTCGAAAACAAACGTCTGTATGTCTGTAGTGTCTTTGAAAGGTTTAAAATTTTCTTTGAGGCACGGAAAACTAAATGGATAAAGGTCCTCTTTTTTCTTTCAGGCACGAAACGTTCGAATTTTTTTAAAGCAAGGAAATTTTAGAAGTACTATTAAAGTTCCGATTTTTCTTTGAGGCAACGAAAACGAAAGTGGTTCTACAAAAGTTCTGTTTGTTTGAGGGTACGTAACCCTAAAAATTAGCTCAGACGCATTTAAAATAATCGTTATAACCCATAGGCTTATAAATCTATGGACGACGGGTGTAATACAAAAATTCACGAAAAAAGTGTCCCGAGAAAACCTATATAAACGTACATGAGTATTTTTATAAACAAACTAAAACATTGTAATTTATGTCTTAAACCATTACTATTGCAGCCTAATTTTTAAACACGATGAAGTGCAATAATATCTCATTTCGCGTTTTGTATGTCATTCGGTTCGGACACATTTTAGCGCTGACCCCAACTCCTTAGTTTATAACTCAACGTTATAACCACAAAGAAAACCCCACCCCTTTATCACAGTGCCGATAAGACGAGCAGAATAAAAGCGTTTGTTATAAATCCACCGACACCCATTAACATAGGCGCCTAAGTAATTTGAGTGTTGGATTCGTGACTCGGCACCATTAGGCGTTTCCGTCACCCTTTGTACCCCCTGCACCCCCTGGGGGGCACCTTTACACCCCTAGTTCACCCTTCTGACATTTGAGGCACGCCCCGACTTCGGTAGTTTGGTTATCGTGCAATTTTAGTTTAACCTGGTTTTTCAGATTGTTTACGGGTGTTCGAATATGTTAGATAGCTAGAGTTGCCTGTGAATAGCTTGTTACGGTTTATAACTATCATTCATAAGTTCTATCATATATGATGATAGTTATGTAATAGCATAAAGGAAGTACCAGAGTGATGCAGTACCAGATTATGCAAGAAAGAAAGAAGGAAAGAAAAAGAAAGAAAAATATGTTTATTTCCACACATTATGACACACATAAAACAAAGTACACACTCATGTACTAAAACGTTGTCTGAAGCTTCCACCACCTGGGCAACAAATACTAGACTGTTGCTCAAGTGACGGAAGCACCAGACACCGCTAGAGTTATAACTATAGGGGTCCTAGACTGGGCTCCCCATGACTTCAAAAGTGCGGCAAAAAATACTTTGCCTAAACTGGCAAACCTGAGCCGTCGCTACACAATTGCACACTAGCATCCGCGCACGATACCGCACTCACGGAGCTGTCGTTGTTAGGAAGGCCGGTCTTTATCTAGTCGGAGCGCGAGCGACAACCTATTACTTTTTCATCAATTTACTTGACTGCAATCTTTGTCGACCGAACGGCGTAGCGTCTGTGTCGGAGATCGTGGGTTCGATTCCCACAACTGGAAAATCTTGTGTAATGAACATGAATATTTTTAAGTGTGAAGGTGTTTTTCAATAGGTATATTAATTGTACTAGGTGTGTGTGTAATAGGATCTGTATTTATTTATCTGACGATAAGCGACTATGCAGCCGATGATAGTACATGGGACTGACAAAAACCTCCCAAAAGACAAAATATAAATCTAAATGACCTCTAAGTAATTACCATGCTCATAAGTACCCTAGGTGCCTACTGGGAAATGGAGTTGGAAAGGATATAAAATCTCTGTCAAACGTAGCAATTTAAGAGCTGTATTTAAAATTAATACCTAGGCACAGGTTTAAGACGCATGGCGTTGTCTAATTTGTCTCGTTAACCACTTAAATATTATAGTTTAGCTAAACGTTTCACGGTAAAATCTAGGTAAACTATTCCTGTAATTAACTATGTATTGCATCCTGCGAGAAACTTTTAAATTGCACAATATTACCATGTAGCTAAACGATTGGTAGTTGGTCCGCGGAGCGAAGTTAAGTTGCTTGTCTTGTACTTCTAATATGTAGTACTTTTCCCATAGCAATTAGTCCGAGGATCTTTTATTAGTGAGGTACTCATGTTAAACTATATTTAAGCAAAAAAAAAGTACCTACTAGTATAAAAAACTCCAAATATCTTTATTTCACATAGGCTTAACTTACAGCTACTTGTTGATATTTGTTGCATTAGTATGGTGATAACTACAAGGCGACTTAAAACTAAGTCTACGAGGGTTCACAAACACGCCCTGCCGCTGAGAAGAAGTCCACAACAAACTCGGCCCGGTATTTTTTTATGTTATCACCATTTAACAGTATGTGTATATGTCATTTCCGCAATTTTACTAACATAAACCGACTCTTTCTTATCAGTTTAAAACTTACGAAGAACCAATTATATTTCCCGAACAAATAGTTTTTCGCAATTTGAATTTTGCGGGCAGACCTGTTAGTTAACCTTAAAAGTAAGATTTTTCAATCGCCAGATAACCATCTGAGGACTTTAAACATATGCCATACAAAATCTGTCAAAGCGTCATATTAATTATTCCTTAGTTAACATAAATTATCTGGCGATTGAAAAATCGGCCCCTTGGTATACCGTAAGAGCTATTTAAAACAGATACAACATTGTAGTAAAGAGATATCTACAAAATATAGCCAATAGGTACAATTTGTCCAGGTGTGTGGTAAACTGTACACGGCAGTTAGGATACAAAATGGCCGGCTGTGGGCCTATTATGAAGTGTTCATGCTACTGATCTGATTGCTATACGGTGCGGTAGCTGGGCTTGTAGTGATGGATAGAAGAAACAGATGATATCGATGAATATTTATTGCTTATTTATTACACGACTGCCCAAAAAAAGGAGTGTAATGTTTTAGGGTTCATGTATTTTGGCAGTTAATATTATGTATCCACAGTATAGTTTGGACGATTGAAAGATTTTCGATAGACGTACTATGTTACTTTGATTTTGTTGGTTTTGTTTGTTAATAAACATGAGATCAATAAACATGTTATTGTGCTTTATTTGGTAAGCAGTGGTTTAAAATGCATACCTAATTATTGTTGTCTAATAAAAGTTAGGAGCTTAATAAGTATTTGCCAAAACAATATTCGACTGAATCGCTCATCCAATCTAATTTGAACTAAGATGTCAACGGAACTCTAACAAATAGGAGTTCATGTTACAATGGTTTTTTTTTTTTTAATTTTTATTAATCATATCCTGGACTGAAATTTTTGAGGCAACTTACTTGCGATATATTTATTGACATATTTAATTGGATATAAAATACTTTTCATCCAATAAACAGCTCGATGAAGGTCGACCTTACTTGGGATCCCCTACTATCACTATTCCTTCTTTCTCATAATCCAATGGGATGACAGCTCCAACACGACCGGATTCAATCCAGGACCTCACGAGTCGCGATCTGCAGTCGAACATACTCACCAATAAACCAACGAGGCAGTTAGAGATTGAAAGCTATTATCGATATTACGTGTCGTCACGTCCCTAGCGTGTATCCTAACAGGGGCATTATCAGTAGCCCTTTGCTCGGAGCCTAATTATAGGCAACGAGCCGACTAGCTGGCGTGAGGCAGCACGCAAGGACGAGTCAAATTACCCCTGACTAGGGTTGCCAGGTCGCCAAACCTCATAGCCAGACAGACCAGCCCGTTTGGCCGGACATTTAGGTAAAAGGCCTGACACCCTACATTATTGGGGATTTTATTTATCTGACATATTTTTATGTAAAATCTTTTGCGGCCACGCTCGGCGACGGCGCGTTCATTCACGAATCATAAAAAGGCTGAAAAAAGCCGGATACTGTTTATTTTGTCCGGAAACGCAATCAAAATCCAGATAAAGCCGGACATAGTTATGTGCGGCTTTATCCGGATGCTTGGCAGGTGTCGAACGTCGCAGACTTTCTTCGTGACGGGATTTTCGTTACACAAAATATAATTTTTTTTGTGACGAAAATTTATAATTATTTTATTCGGACAGTATTATTTTAGAGTATTCCTGAAAGACTTTTCCTTGTAGCCTCTTTAAGAATATTACGAGTATGGATGGCGTTATTCAAACGAGATCTGTGAAGTTCTAAGAATCAAGAAGTATTGGTGTCGATCAAATTGCGCAATTTAAAACAGCTTTTACATTGTTATGGCACGAGCCAAATCGCCTGTAATTGTCTTCTCAGAACGATCGATTTTGTTCTCGAGCCCCAAATTATCGTTCGTATGAAGCAATCAATTTTAGCATGTTATCGATGTTTTTTATCGATATTTAACCTTCACTTTTTATCCTAAAATGGGTGAATGGAGTTATTTAATTAACAAGAGGTTTACTTCATTTTTCCTTGTTTTATTGCCGGTAGAACTCTTCTTGTGGAGTCTGTCTAGTTAGGTAGTGTTACGGCCCAGGGCTGCCGAGCATAAGAACGGAAACCACGGCCCATAGATGGCCCGTTCCGGCAGGCCTGGGGAGGGTCGAGATGGTGTGAATGTACCACTCGACCGGGTGGAACTACAAATACGATATACTATTATCGGAGAAAAGAGCATACGAAGTATGATTATAATTTTAGACTAACCTTCTCGTCAGCACGAAGTCTTCATGGAGGTAGACCTGTGTAGTGTAGGTTATGTAAAATGGTGTGAGAATTATTGTGTAGATTATGTATACAAGTCTACCTCGAGGATCCGTCCCCGGATCCTACCGCCTCCGGACCAAACAAGCGCGGTATTCCGCGCCGGATGACGGCTGGCTTCTTCCAAGACCCGTTAAACAGCAGACCACGTGGTGCACAAATATCACGAACTTCGAAGGTTCGCAACCACGATCCGACCGCGGATCCTAACTTACAATCTACGCGATGTTCTCGCACAAGGATCGCATCAGCAAACACTTTCTCCGCGAACAATTACAGGCTCGCAAGGAATGCCTCGCGGAAGCACCTCGAAACGAGCACAACAGCGAACACGTGAGCTCGTCAAACACTAATCGGCGATCTTTTATCAAAGTCACAATATCAAACCGCAAATCGCCACCAAGTACCGCCACTAAAGTAGATACGCCGCGGTAACCACGCGCGAATCCAAAAAAAGCGGTTGAAGTCCTCAAACGATCACGCGCGCTCGACTTCAAGGTCAAAACCGTACTCTCCGTGCGCCCGCGCCGATCCGATACGAAGTGAGGCGCCTTCCCCTCTCCCCTGCGACCCGCGGAACACCCACGCGCGCCAGCCAAACAATTCTGGCCACAACACACCCCCGTCCACGAATCTACGGCGGTAGGTTCGTCATTCAATGGGCAGACGAGATAAGGTAGCTACGGCGCGCTGCAAAATCGAATCTCCAACAAACACCTCGGCCACTCTAGGAACACCGTCCGATCCATACATAAGTTTAATGATGCGTCCCCGACGCCAATACAAAGGCAGCAAATTCGATTCCTTAAGCAACACCAGATCGCCTGTCTTAGGGGGGTCAGATTTGTCAGTCCATTTAACGCGCTGCTGCAAAAGATGCAAGTATTCCAGTGACCAACGATGCCAAAAACTTTGGGTCATCTGTTGTAGTAACTCAAATCTCGACAAACGAGAAGACTTTACGTCCCGGAAGGGGTACTCGGGCAGGGCGTTAAGGGGCTGACCAATCAAGAAGTGACCTGGTGTCAACGCCTCTAAATCATTTGGATCGGAGGATAGCGGGCAGAGGGGCCGAGAATTGAGGACAGCCTCAATTTTACAAAAGACCGTAGTCAGCTCCTCAAATGTCAATATAGCTGCGCCAATTACGCGATGGAGATGCGTTTTTGCAACCTTTACGGCGGATTCGAAAATCCCACCCCAGTGTGGGCAAGCTGGGGGGTCAAATTTCCACGTAATGCCCATTTTGGACATAGTGGAACCTATTTGATTCTTATTACTGGACAAAAATTCAACGATTTCCTTTAAATATCTATCGGTTCCCTTGTAATTCGTGCCACAATCCGTCCGAATCAGATCAGGCAGACCTCGACGGCTCACAAACCGGCCGAGAGTAGCTACAAATGCCTCAGTGCTGAGAGCACTTACAAGTTCCAAATGAACCGCTTTGGTGGAGAGGCAAACGAAGACGCACAGGTAAGCTTTGACGGACCGAGCATTCCGAAGGTTTGAGCTCTTTACCAAGAAGGGCCCCGCAAAGTCAGTCCCTACCCCTGCAAAGGCTCGCGTAGCCGTGACACGGTCGGACGGCAAGTCTCCCATAATGGGCTGCGTAAGGGAAGCCTTCAAACGGTAACAAGGTATGCATTTAAATATTACGTTCCGAATGGTACGTCGTCCCGCTAAAATCCAAAACTCCCGTTGCAAGACAGCCGAGAGGGCGTTGCAACCGGCATGAGCATTTTTAAGATGGTGATGAGTCACCAGCAACCTGACAAAATGGCCATCCTTAGGGAGTAACAGCGGGTGTCGAGCTCCATAAGGCAGGTTGGAGTTCCTAAGACGTCCGCCGACGCGTAACATACCAGCGTCATCCAAAAAAAGATTGAGGCGGGCGAGAGCACCCTTCAAATCGGAGCCTCGTTTCAAGGATTTAATAGCGGACGAAAAGTGCTCTGATTGGACCATACGTACCCAATGCATCAGTGCTTCTCGACGTTCAAGAGGTGAGAGCACTGTGTCCAATTTTTTATCAAGGGGATTTCTCGCGTTGCGAGTGAATCGGCGCAGCCAAGCGGTTACGCCTATTAGCTTGTCAAGACAGCTATACCGTTCCAGCAGAGAGTGGTCACAAGTGGGCTTCTCCTGGACCACTCCAACTCGCAATCGAAGGCCTGGTAATTCTTCTGGGACGGAGAATTTGTTTTGAGGCCAAGACGACTCTGGTCCGGCCAACCAACCCGGACCCCACCAGAGTGGATGGTCAACTAGCAAAGGGGCCTCGCAGCCGCGTGAAGCGCAGTCTGCAGGGTTCAATTCTCCAGGAACATGCCTCCAATTTAGGGGTGTCCCTGAATTCTGGATTTGCGACACTCGATTCGCAACGAAAACTTCTAGATTGTGAGCTGAGGCTCGGAGCCAACAAAGTACGATCTCACTGTCTGACCAAGCGTACACGTCTACAATATCAACCACAGAGTTCAAAGAAGCGTGTACATGATTTAGGAGGCGGGTCAAAAGAGCGGCTCCAGACAGTTCTAATTTGGGGATCGTCAATCGAGACTTAATGGGAGCTACCTTAGTCTTCGCTAGCACGAGATGCACAGAAATATGCCCGGAGGCGCTAACGGTTCGCAGGTATACTGCAGCTGCATAACCCTTCTCAGAGGCATCACTGAACCCGTGTAAGGCAGCCCGGCATTTTCCCACTGGCAGAAAGCATCTCGGCATGGAAATTCGGTTGATGTCGGGAAGGGAGGACACAAAAGAGAGCCACTCTCTTAAGAGAGTCCCAAGAAGAGGCTCGTCCCAACCTAACCCGGAAACCCAGAGCTTTTGTAAAAAGCACTTAGCCAGGAATAGCACCGGCGCTATCCACCCGTTAGGGTCAAACGTACGTGCCACCGTGGATAGGACAGACCTTTTAGTCCAGTCCTTAGAAGGAGGGTCAAGCTTCACTCGATACGTGAAAGAATCCTGAACCGGCTGGTATTGGATACCGAGCACAGTCAACAAATTGGGATTCTCCGGATGCTCAAAAAGATGAGGATCTTGTTGGTCCTCTCCTGGTAAGTCTCTCAGGATAAGGGGGAGTTGGACAACCACTTCCGCAATTCGTAACCTCCAGACTTCAGGATATCAATCAATTCGTTTCTTAGTATAAGAGCCTCCTCCACGGTTGAAGCTCCGGTGCAAATGTCATCCATATAGACGGAGGTTTCCAACACTTCAGCGGCTCGCGAGAAATTTACTCGCTCTCGATCCGCTAGCTCCAATAAGGTCCTCATGGCAATATACGGGCTAGATTTAAGACCGTAAGTCGTGGTGTTCAATTCAAACACTCTTATCGGGTCTCTGGGATCCTCTCGCCATAAGATTAGTTGATATCGACGATCGTCACGATGCACCACCGATTGTCTGAACATCATGCGAATATCGGCTACAAAGACTACTTGGTGCCTCCGAAAGTGCGTGAGGATGTCGGATATATCTTTGAGCAACTTGGGTCCAGTGTGAAGACATTGGTTCAAGGAGACTCCGTTGGAGGAGGGCGCTGATCCATCAAAAACGACCCTTATCTTACCCCCCGGGGATTTTAATATCGCGTGATGGGGAAGAAAGTAGTGCTCATGCGAGCGCCAATCGAAATTAGAGAGGGACATATGGCCCAAATCTTCGTATTCCCTCATGAACTCAATATATTTTTCACGGAAGATGGAGTCTCTCCGCATACGGCGCTCCATGGATAATAGCCTCTTTTCAGCTAAGGTCCTTGAATGACCAAGAGGGGGCCGTGAAGCCAAAAAAGGCAAACGAGTAACAAAACGGCCGTCGACGCGGCGCCCGGTATTATTTTGGTAGAATCGTTCACACTCATGGTGAAGAGGATCTACCAGGGCCGCGTGAGGTGACTCCTCGATCTCCCAAAAACGTTGGACTATGTCAGAGAGTGACACACCTATTGTTTGCAATTGATCCTCCGCAGGTGAGGGGGTCGACCACCGAACAGGGCCAAAGAAGCTATATCCAAAAATAGTGGACATAGCGTTCAACCCGTTCCTTTGGAGGGCCTTTACGTCGCCTGTCATAACCAAACCCAGGACGTCGGCACCAAGGAGTAAATCCGTGTGACCAGGTTCTGACCACTGTGGGTCTGCCGGCGTCAAACCCGACGTACAACGAACCGCTGAGTGATTTATTGGGACGTCTGGAAGAGAGCCCACAATATCGTCCAGAACATTTACCTTAACTAAAATGCGAAGGTGACCCTTAGCTGGAGCAAACATCAATTCTGCTTGTCCCCTTGGAGTCGGTGGCTCCACACCTCCGATACCTATCATCCGATTCGAATCAGGACTCCAAGGGAGCCCTAGTCTTCCCACCAGCCACGACGACGCGATGCAGCGCTGGGATCCGAGGTCCAACAAGGCGCGCACCATTAACCAGTCACCATTTGGGTTAATAACCTTTACTGACGCCGTCGGCAAAAGAACCGTCTGACATACCTGCATGGTATTATCAAAATTGTCAGCGGAAGTGGCTGCAGTGGGAGCTAGGGCGGCAACTACCTAGCGGGAGCTGTCCTCATCGGGCTGATCCCCGCGCCGGGGATCCTCAAAGGAAGCCTCCTGAGGTACTTCCACCACCTGGGAAGATGGGTACCCGCTCGGGTACATCCACGGGTAGAGGGCGTCAGCTCTCACCGGCCTGGCTGCTCTCGACACGAAGGCCGATGCCGGAACCTGATACCGGTGGTAGCGGCCTAGGTAATGAGGGGGGTGGCGTGACAGTCGGGGCCACTCAGTCAAAGGGGGCGAGAACAATACGCGAGGCTCCCGCGTTGCCGCTGCAACACCTCCATCCATATGCCGAGGGGGGGGTGAAACCCCCCCGCCCCTGGGGGGGTAACCCCCCACCGCTCGAGGCTCTGAACCTCGGACCTGATCCGATGTGCGCGGGTTAGGCTTCGGACGACCTGAATCACAGGCGGGGTGATCCAGGCGAGCGCCCCCGCCCGTACGGGGCGTGCGCTCACTCCCCTCCTGCTGACCAACCCCATTTCGGTTGGTGCACAAAATGTCAAGGTGGTTGCCGCGGCAATTCGGGCAAGGCCGCTGGTGCGGACAATCAGCTTGACGATGCTTGTCCAGACAAGAGTAGCACCAGCGACGCTCGCGGGCGATGTCTCGACGCACCTTAACGGGCTTACCGATGAACTTCGGACAAGCCACCGTTCGGTGCGTTGGTGCATGGCAATATGAGCAAGGGGCCGCCTCGGTGGCAACAAGGCCGCTGTAGCACGGCATAGTCCGGCGCCCTGGCATTTGCGCCCCACTCGGTTTATTGGAGACCTTAGGTGCTCCCTTCGACTGCATGACTGAGCCGGATTCCCTCGCCTGGGGAGCTGGTCGCACGGGTGACCCTATAGGCAAGACAGTGCCCACGGCATTCTCAACCTGCCTGCTCTGCTCTTCTAAGAACTTAGTGAGGTCCTTAAACGAGGGGATATAGTTGGCCCCGTCGCCGCCATACCTCTCTTCAAAATGAATGCGTAGGTCCAGAGGCAGGCGGGACAGGACCAAATGGAGGAGCCAAAATGACCATTGGTCCACAGGCAGGTCCAGGCGGCGCAGCGCATTGGTGGCCACCACTACAGGGTCAAGGATCTCCTCCCGTAGACGCTTCCGGTCCTTCAAGGCCGGAAGGGAAAGTAGCTGCGTCATGTGGGCATCCGCTAGGCGGCGTACGTTTGCATACCGCCTTCCAAGCAGCTCCCTGGCCATGTCCGAACCCAGATTTCTATTTACGTCTATCTTTCTAAGCAGAGTATGAAATTATTTCTATCACAAAAAAAAAAAAAACATTTTCACATCCAAACCGCGAATTATATATACTTAACGATTTTGAATGCGTCGCTTAACATCGAGTAAAGCATGTTTTTTACAGTCCCATCCATTGTTCTTGACTCCCATACTTGCTGATGACAAAAAGTCATATCTACGAGTAGGTATCTACTTATGTTCAAAGGTGAATGACATTCAGCTTTTTGTTTGCATCGCGTCATACGTTGTCATTGTATTTGTTTTTGTTTAGAAGGCAGGTGTGTTTGGTCGATCTCACTTGATAATTAAGTGCCGTTTGCATTCGATGAATCTATTGAGAAAATACTCTCACAATAGAGAGATATGATGGGTTCATTTTTGACAGTTTTTTTTTTTAATTTTAATATTTGCACGTCCATATTGGGGCAAAATATGTCTGGACTTTATGCTTAGTTAGGTATGACATCAATTTTATAACCATTCGGCCGTAGCCCACCTTACCATACCTTACCATAGCAAAGACGCACCGACAAGCGATTTAGAATTCCAAGGTGGTGCTGTGTAGAAATCGAGGAAGTACTGAACTCCTAGTTCAGTACTTACTGCAAGTTAGTACGATAACATCTTGGCTCCATCGTCACTTACCATCAGGTGAGATTACAGTCAAGTACTAACTTGTAGTATGTAAAAGAAAACAGTTTTCTCACGTCTGCCTTAGCAACGAGCTTTAAATTACTAGTTTCTTCAAATCTTCACCTAATCCTCGTTTTGTTAAGTAGGTACCTAACTTATTACTTATACTTTTCCTCATAAGAAACATAATTACATTTTGAATCACCGAATACAAAATAAATAAAGTTTAAAGCCTACGTCTATGCAGAAAATCGTCTTTCCACAGAAATGCCATAATAATCATTGTACAGAATTCCATGCCTATTATTGTGATATCATACGCTTAAGCTCCGTAATGGAAGACAACTTCCTGTGTCATTGTTTATCTTAAAAGCTAGAAGAAGATTATTCCCAGACAACGTCCAAGTTAAGAGCGCATAGCGAATGCTTTTAAACTTTATGTAAAATTCTTCGCCTTATGCCGCGTACGAAACCAATTCTATGGTCAGTTTCAGGCATAGAAAAAACAGTCAACTTGGTACTAGGAGCAAAAGAGCTCTAAAAACCTGCATAGCTGCGTTCCCACGAAAATTAAGAACAGCCAAAGTTCGTTTGGCCGAACATTTAGATAAAAAGGCCGGACACACAATTGAGGATTTAGTGTCTTTAAAATAAAAGTATGTATTTAAAATCATGCTTTTTTATTATTTGGCTACAGTTGACTCGTCTGTGCTTGGTGATCCCTCGTTGCTCCCTCGTTGCTTGTTTCCGAAATGTCATCTACATTTTGGAAACGAGCGTATCTTATCAAAACCCGGACTAGTCGGACACCGATCATTTTGGCCGGACACGCAAACAAAAAGCCCATGTCCGGCTTCATCCGAACGCCTAGCAACGCTACCCATTTATAGACATGAAGGATACAGGTCGAGAAGCGTTTTGAAAGTCGACCACCATTTTTGTTTTGAAGATGGCGTGGTAAGATAATCAACGAATCGTAAAATCGCTTGATGCTTGTAACTTAACAACTTCAAGTTATTATGCAACTTGACAGTTATCCGTCGAGAGGGTATTGTTCAGATTCGTTGAACAATCGACCTCTGCAATGAGCCTGTAATCCATTTGTAATGTGAGATCCCATTACAATACCGTTCCGAAGCATTTTCATCTAATGAGTCTCATAAGCTGGCATTTTGCTTTCTTTGGTGGAAAATTTAAAATTTACGTAAGTAGATATAATGAAGCGTAATACATATAATAGGGAACTTCTATTTAATTACGCTATCATCCACGGTAGGTATTAATAATTAATAATCACCATTCACCATTAACAATGCACAGTGAAAACATAATAAAGAAAATAAAATAAAAACTGAATGTAAAGATGTCAATTTGTATAGTTACTATCTGGTTCGGCAAACGTTGTTCTGCCATTGTGAATATTAAAAAAAATTGCTAAGGCCTATTCTCAGACCTACCAAACATACACAGAACAGCCTAGCGCTGTTCTGTGTATGTTTGGTAGGTTGGCCGTTTGGACTACAACAAGCCTTTTCGGAGGAGTTTGTAAACAAACACGAGACACGAAAATTTTGTAAAAAGTTGTTGTTGTAGCAATGCACTAAAAAGATCAAAACAAGACGGATAATTGAAAACAGATTTCTTTAAATAATACACTAAGAACAAAAAATGCTCTACTTCGGTTTTTCAGATTATAAAATAAGAGCTCTAGAAAGCCTAAGTTTTGTTGCAATTAATTTTCTTTCGGTGAATTTACAATTACGGATTTATTTTCTTCTTCTACTCCGTTTCTCAGTTTCTTCGTGTGCTGTAATTCTTCGTGGTTGCGGGTCGCGGTGGGCTAAGGCATCAGGACATTCACGGGTAAACGCTTAACTCCTGTGAATTCTCCCAGTGCCAAGACCCACCGTGGCCATCTTCTATTCTTCTTAATTCTTCTTTTTTCCTGGCGTTCATTCTTCTTTTTTTCATTTCTTCTTTAATCCTTAACTTTTTCTTCTTTAAGTTAAGACAATATGGCAGAAACACGATCGGATAAAATTTACTCGATAGAAAGTTCACCCAAAAGTTGCTCCAAGATCTTACCAATTTTTATCGGAAACTACAATGGATGAAATTTTAATTTTTACAAACCCGTTCCCGTATAGGTCATTAAATAGTGAATATTTACTGACCTATGCGTACGGTACGGTACGGGTTTGTACTCAGTTTTAGTGGAACACTGTGTTCTGTTGTGCAAAATCTCTAAACTAAAGTTATTAAAAAAAGTTCTATCCTTCTCAAACTGCTCCCGATGGAAAAGGATAGCACTATTTTAAATTAGTTTAGTTTAGAGATTTTTCACAACAAAATCGACCACACTGCTTATATTATAATACAGTTTCTTTTTACGTACAAAATCCTAAGAAAGTTTTAAAAGTGAAAATGACAAAAAACCAAAAGACGCTGCTCTAGAATTTGTCGCTTCTAAAAACCCGCCACAACTTATAATGTCTGTAAAAGCTGTATCTTTCCCACAAAAAATGCAGCATAATATAGCGTTAAACAGTTTTTACCGCCATCACAAAATGGTCAACCGCAAATCACCGTAACATTGCCTTAACCGTTTTTTTTAATATTCAATTCCTTAGACTAATTTAAAAACGTAAATGGAACACTGAAATATGAAGCCGGCCACCACACAGGGGTTTGATGAAGTATCTTCTTCAACTCAACTAAAGAACTTATAAATTGTGATGGATATGTGAAGCTTCTTATGATATCAGCTTCAGCATCTCTATAGCCATAATAATATGATGTTTTGTGCTACGCTAAAAATTGAAATTGGAACGAAACGCAAACGAAAAACGAAAAAAAAACCGGCCAAGTGCGAGTCGGACTCGCGTACTGAGGGTTCCATACCATAAAAGAAGTAAAACATTCAAAGAGTCACTTTTGTTCATAAATTTACGAGTATATAATTTACATGTAGGTACTTTTGTTGGCAAACCGCAAACGTAACTTTGTTTTTGGCGGTTTATTGTTATTATCAAAAAAAGTATAATAGTTGAGTTGATTTTATTTTTACTTAAAAATATACGTTTATTCCTATTGATCATAATTATTTCAGATTTTTTGATTGGTAAACTTCAGAGATAAGGGGGGGGAACGGTATTTTTTTCGACAGTTTGCTCAATAACTCAAAAACTATTAGGCATAAAAATAAATTGGTTTTAGAATACACAAGTAACGCCCTTTCATATGATACTCAATATTGTTATCTCATTTTGAAATTTTGACGACCCGGTTTTCCCCCCTTTTTAAATAAAAATAAAATAGATTTTCAATTTTTTATGATTGCAATGGCGGTCCGCCGCAATTACCTACAACTATTCCAAATTTTAGTTCGATAGCTTCGATAGTTACTGAAATAATCGAGTGTGATAGACGGACGGACGGACGGACGAACCTAACCTAACGGACGGAGAAAGTCTCACCATAAAGGTTCATTTTTACCATTTTGGTATGGAACCCTAAAAATGATCGCTAAATTGGTCAGTGACTCCTTGCCTTCGTATTCTTTGAATTTCGTTTTAAAGCGCGATGCAAAAGCAGTTTTTAAAAATGTATGGATCAGATATAATATGGTTAAAGTTGCTGTTATTACCTATAACTAATTACAAAACAGCTTTTTAAATCAGAATCGATAGCTTTTTTACACTATACGAGTTAGTTTTGACTGCGATCTCACCTGATGGCAAATGATGAAATGATGATGCAGCCGATGATGTTATTGTACTAACTTGGAAGGGGTAGGTAAACTCACTCCAACGGTTTCTACACAGCATCGCACCGGAACGCTAAATCGCTTAGCGGTGCTTAACATACTGTCCGAGGCATAGGTCTCACAAGTAATGTTATTGTTACTCCTTTGCAGCACAAAAACCTACTGCTGAAATCTGAATCGATTTAGCAGAAATTTTGAATGAAGTTGTACAGGATATTTTTTGTCTGAAAAATCAAAAAATTCAACGGCATTTGTGAAAATAAAAGAAAACCACGCAGCATGATCTAGGAATTAAATATCGTATTTAATTTACAAGTAGAAAAATACACAAAAACTCCCACATAACATAACCAAATATTTCAATACTGTCATTGAAAATAGTAATAGAAAATAACACCTAAATTATTATTTTCCTGATGGATTAATATTTTCCGTCCATTCAATTATTTTACACGTGACAAGGCTAAACTGGGCAACCCTGATTAATCTAACATCAACCCTATTTTCATACTTATAGAGTGTTTTTCATAATAACACACGAATGTTAGTAATTGTGTTGTTACTTCGGTTGGCAAGGCAACGGTTTTTCCAAAGCTATGTCGTTTGTAAGGTTTGTAGTAACAATGAACATGACATGTCACCCATATTTGGAGAGTGGTGCTTTTGAAAGCATTTTTCGATAATTTGTTTATGTTATTTTAGTAAATTAATGTACGTATACCTACTTGAACCGAACGCATCGAGTTGAAGTATACTGTATAACTAAACATATAACTTTGATACACAGGTAGCAATTTAACTCATTGCTTCCCAATAAACTTTGCTCAAAAATTCCCACTCACCTCATATTAGTTCCCGGAAGATATTTTTTTGCATTTCCCAAATTTAAAGCTATCGGGAACCAATATGAAGTAAATGAGTATTGTCGAGCAGAGTTTTTATTAGAAACATGTAGGTGCATAAACATTGTGCCCGCAAAACTCATTGCCATAAGCCTATGAATTATAATTAGCCCACTAGGCACTATTAGAGAAAAAGTAAACTAAGTTTGAATTTTCGCGCCCGAATGGTATCCTCCTTAATGCAATTCAACCTTAGAATCCTTCGCTGCTCTGCATTTAAATTTGACACTCGGCCACCGATGAGATACCTCAGGATATCCGAACGAACGAACGAACGTAAAACGTAAACCTTTTTCGTACAAGCAGACAGTAGCGCCATCTGTCAAAATTCTATAAGTGGCCGCAGAGCGAACTAAGCGTGGCCTTAGTGTTGGTGGCAGAATAAGCATTTTTGCCACCGATAATTTGGCGACTTTTTTCGCGCCGTCCAGGGTATAATTTATGTATATTGTCTATGGTCAAAAAGAAAAAAACTGGCAGTTAAAATCCGTGTGGGCTCAAGGCAACATTGTCGATGTGCGGTCAAACGACATATACGACTAAATGATGTTAACAAATCTTAATTATCATGAAATTACTCATTACTGCATAACCCACACTGCTTTATGTCCAGTTTTCGCTGAGGAATTGAGATTTCATAAACAGCATATTTCTCGCTTGTTTGAATTCCGTTTTAACTTTGCAGGCTTTGTATTACTAGGTGATTTTGTCTTACATCTTGTTGTGTAGATACCTATTAGATTTTTAAAATTTTTAAACGTAGTACGAACATTAAGAACTTTGTAAAATAAATATAAGTTTTTTTTACACATTATAAGCGAGTACTTAATTGCAATTCAATTGATGTTAACGTGAAATCAACGGGTCTGCCCGCGAAATTCAAAATTTTCGTGGTTTTTTGCAATTTGTACGCTAATTTGACATGATAGGCTTATGGCAATCTATTTGCGAGAATGGCAGTATCATCTTTACATGATTATATCAAAATCTTTGCATAAAAATGTGTATCCTAGGAAATTAGTCCGAGTATCGAGTTTTATGTGAGTAACTCGCAAATCTCGGACTAATTTCTTAAACTCGACACTTTCGAGCAGAGATTTTTATATACTCGTAAACACGTGAAGAAGATATTGAGATTATTGATGATTAAACGAACTTACCTGTAAGTGAAGTTCTATCACAATTATGTGAATACATTTTATTCGAATATAATAAACACAATCAGGTATAATTTCATTGTACTGGCAATTTCGCACTTTTATTTATTTTGTTTTTTAAAACTGACCACCCTGATGGACACGCGTTCCCAGCCTACCTCCACGCCAAGCTTCATTCTTTAGAGAATATTTAACAAAATTTTCGTATTATACTCATGGGTTTTGGGTATGGGAGGGACCTTATATTATTATATTCGAATAAAATGTATTCACATAATTGTGATAGAACTTCACTTACAGGTAAGTTCGTTTAATTATCAATTATTATTTCATACATTTTATTCTTCATATAATAAACACAATCAGGTAGATGTTTAGAGATGAAAATTTTTGTTAAATTATGGACATTAACAGATAGTAAATTGTTTCCTATTATAATAGGAAATAGGTCCTCTTTATACCACAGAAGTATTTAATTAACACAATCTTTTCGTTCAATTCCTGGATCAATAAACCAGTCACATTATAAATAGGTTTAATTTATATTTAGATAGATTATAATGATTAATGATTAGAGGGCAAAAGAGCTATTGCGACAGAAGCATCATCGCTCAATAAGAGGTTATAAAACTTAGGTAACGTCCGTAATGGTTGTTACCAGCAGACTGCTTTTCTGATGAGGTCAAGCAACAAACTACGTGCTCGCCGAGGAAGTGTTGCGTACTTGGTGCTGAGTGCACTGAAACGCAGACCTCTCTCGTGAGAGATTATATTCCTCGGCAGACACGTTCTCACGGTGGTCTGCCTGCAGGCGACCTTATGAGGTCGCTTCAACATTATCAGGAGGTTGTCTATTATATATCTTGGTCTAAGATTTTGTAAACGACATATCGATTTGTTTTTCAAAGCTGTGGCAAATTTTTATACTTTCTCTTCAGTTTTAATTATGGTATAATTAAAACTGGTTCGCCCTGAGTAGTAGCTGGCGTTGTATAAACTCAATAATTCCCTTGAATTATATAAAAACAATAATACTAACTTTAACTAATGCTAATGTTTTCATTCTGTGCTCTGTCTACTGCCTAAAGCTAAAAAAGTTACAAGATCAGCAAAGCAAAGTTACGGAATGAATAAACTCTTATTAAGGCCCATTGAGCAATGTGTTAGCATACTATATTGTGTGCTACTATGTGGTGTTTGATGTTAATTTATCTATTCATTTTCGCAATATAATATATATATATATATATATATATATTTTTTTTTTTTTTTATTTGACCCAAAATCATCAGCAGAAATTAAACTCAATGCCGAATGATAACAAGTAATCGTATTATATGCTACGTCGTTAACAAGTTGTTCTGTTGGAAATTACGAGGTTGACTTATAATGTACGTATTGTACGGATCTCAGTCGTTATTAAAGCAGTATTGCCACAAAACTTTGTAAATAACACAAAATTTTTGAAACATATAAATTATTAAGTTACTGCTACTACATACTTCCTCCAGTAATTCCTATGAATTGTGGTTCTCTAGTGAAAGACCATATTTATTTATTTATCATCAATAAATGTACTATAAGAAGTAAGTCTTTTGACACCTTATGTAAAAGAAGAAAATCCAAAGTTGTAAAGGTCCTTAGACGATGTATGTCTAAAGCATTGTCTATAATAGTATTTTTAAGCATTCTACCTCTAGAAGAATGTATAGAAGAGCAAAGGTAAACTTGGTGTTCCAAAATGTTCAGAATGCGTCTGTTTCTAAGACGTCTGGGTTCGTATTGATTACATTTCGCATTATTGTAAGAAGCGATAAATTCAATAACTGGATTGAACTCTTTGAATAACTTTGAATTATATAATTTTACAGCGATAGCTTAATCCCATTAACTGGATGTAACTCTTGGTCAGCTTTTGATTATCTTTAATTTCCATATAAGAAACAATTAACCCAATCGTTTAAATGAGGATATTTGATATCCTCTATGCAACTGATGTAAATCATGTGTATCAAAATAGATGTATCGAAAAATATGGCCATCAACTCTGTAAAGAGGTATTTCGATTCATCTTAACGTTAATTATTACAAAAACAAAAATCCCTCTAATGAAAAGAATTAGTCTTCATCTAGACCGGGAAATCGTGTGAATCACTAGTTCAACCTTTTAGGTTTAAGGGAGTTAGATGACTTAAAAAATGTTTTGTAACCACTGGCCATCTGATAGGATAACCGATGATGGACGAACAGCTGCGTCTAAAGTCAAATTTTTCTTACTACATTTTTTGTTTCTACAGACGTTCTGTGTAACCCCATCCATACCTAATAGCTGGAGAAGTGGACTTTAGGACTTTTAATCGGAATTAAGCTTAACTCTTATATGATACAACGAGTTAAGAGTATAAAATTCTTTACAGAATTTGAATTGTTACATAATTCACGTCATAGTTTGCGGTTGGGTAACGATACTGCCATATCGTCAGAAATTAAAATAAAACCAGGAAACTGAGCATGTTTTGAGGGTAGTAAATAACTTTAACACTCTAACACCTAACAAATCTTCATGAAAAAACCGCGGTAAGTATCTGAGATGAGTCACAACTTCTTTATGTATTTTACCAAGGATGAATCGGTACTTTAAAATAAGATTCTTCAGTTCATAGGCATAAAACCCTTTTTAGGTATTCGCTTGTGAGCTGTTCTATGAACTATCAATTTCAAAGGATTTTGAACTACAAATTCATTCAACGCCTTTAAATTTAGAATGTATCTTTTACCACGTAAGATTTTGAGGTTAGACACATCTTAACTATAATCGAACATGCAATGACTCACTCCCACATTATCTCATCCAAAAAAGAAATGTCGATTGTCAAAGACATTTGTCGCTTTTTCTTTGTTGTGAACGTGTAAGGCGGTACACTGTGTTAGTGTACGATTTTTAAAATGGTATTATGTAATAATAATTTTTTGAAGCTAGTTCCTTAATTTGTTCAATTCATTAAAATATTTTATTGAATGTACGTACATTTGTACACCTAGTGAAAGTCAAAAAATAGTCTTCACTTATTATAACTCCCGAAATTCTAGATCATGTTATAGATCGTGACGGATTCCTTGTCAGTGATATGTAACCAATAAACTTCAAAATGTTGAAGATAACTGGCATATAGGTACCTTAATGTCTAGCGTCGTCGATGAACCTGGTCCATGTTGTGGCTGATGCTGGAAACTCGCTGTCACGTCGCATCTTCCTCGCGACTGATCGCCAATACTCAAGTGTGTCACGCCCCCCCCTGCTGGCCGAGCCGTAACGAGAGGGGGCCAGCTAGTTTCTCGAGAAACGAGATTGCGCTGTCCCAGCGGTGGGTGTCGATAGCAAAGTCGCCCGCCGCGCCCTGCTGGTTTCTTTATTTACAACACCTGACGATCAGTAACCATTGAAACTAGTATAATGCCCGAAACTATTTCTCCGAAAAAACATCTGGTCCCGTTCGTGAACTTTAATTACTTGTCATTTGTCGAAACAAAATGTCATTTGTCAATACTTAAGCTTCTTCTCAGTTCAGGACGCGTTGTGGTTTAAGATTTTTATTAGTTTCAGAAAGAATTTAACAATTCACTTCAATGAAACTTTCAGACTAATGGTACATTATACATAATATTGTTAACTTATTGAGTTTTGAGCTAACAGTTAAATTATCATCTCATTACACAATCTGAACATTAATTTTCGAAAGAAAGTAAAATTATTTTCCACCACAAAATCTAAACATTATTGTTGTAGGTACATAGTTAGAAAAGTTCGACGCGTTGTTACCCTCGTGGAATTAGTTTTTAAGTCGTGAAATAGTTATCACTGATAAAAGGCACACATTTAACTGGCTATTCATAAGCCAGGCAAGTATATCAAATAAACTATTTGATTCTTTGCAATGAAGGTCGGCTAGAATTTTACAACTGTCGGGACTAACCATTAATATAGTTCTTGTGACTGAGCGCCGATAGCAATTCGGGATCAAAGTCCGGGAGGTCATGCGGAGCCACTTGTAGTGAAGCCGAGGACAGCGCCACACCGACATCGTCCCCCGTTGGTATCCGCAAAGTCCTTTGAGGTTTTTTAAAATCCTTCGTGTTGACCCGCAGTCAACCTCCAGGAGCATTGACGCATCATGCTATGCTTTCGTGGTACCCTCAACGTGATACCCTCCAAGCTAGCTTAGAGATGCCTGGACTATTTCGCGCATCATGCTATACTTTCGTGATAACCTCAATGTGATACCCTCCAAGTTAGCTTAGAGATGCTTTAGGATTTCAATTTTTGGACACACTTTCGTCAGCATTGATATTTGAGTTGATGTGATATCTGGGAAAAAAGGTTAATTTTCACTTACCCTCTTTCCTCGGAGTCTGACGAAGATGAATGCACAATTATATGATTTGGTTTGATTTTATTTTTGTTATAATAATAAATTTTACTAGCGTCTAAGCATTATCAGTATAGAAAATTAAGCAAGTTTTAACACTGAACACTTAATTTTTTTTACTTTGAACCTAAATTAACAAAAACGAGACGTGTTTTTGTAGTCGAGTGCTCATTGCCGCGCACAATAAAAGAATGAAGCTTGGCGTGGAGGTAGGCTGGGAACGCGTGTCCATCAGGGTGGTCAGTTTTTAAAAACAAAATAAATAAAAGTGCGAAATTGCCAGTACAATGAAAGTATACCTGATTGTGTTTATTATATGAAGAATAAAATGTATGAAATAATAATCGCAATTTTACGGCCATAAGCCTATTATATCTTATTAGCTTAAAAATCGCGAAAAACCACGAAAAATTTGAATTTCGCGGGCACACCTGTGGTGTGCTCCTTAAGTGAAATTACAGTAGATGTTCTCGTACTTCGAGTGAATTTAGAAAATAATTTTATTAATAAATATTGTAGATAAATAAATGTTGTAGAGTTGTTGTAATAAATGTTGTTGTTAATAAATAAATCTTGTAGAGAAATTATGAAATTTTAATCCGGTAATCGAAATCGTGAATTCCCTTTCAAATCCAAGTGCGATGCAAACTGCTACAGGGAGATTCTAAATACGTAGCCTTGTTTTTGTGGCAATAGGTTAAAAACTTCCAACGCCTCAGAATTAGGTCACAGTTTGGCAAAAATAGAATGACCCAAATAATTTCCGGTGTTGTAGAACAATAGGTGCCACGGGGGATCAAATGGCCCCGTTTAGGGGTCACCTGACACGCCCTGGAGGTTAGGGGGAAAGGGGTGTACGTGATAAGGGTAGGTGGACACTTTTATGTACACTTTCCGTGATTTTGAACACGCGATCCATAGTTTAGTAGGTTTTTTTATTATGTTCATGCAAGGTAAATAATGTTTGTAAGTATTATGATTGTGTTCGGTAAACTACTGTCCGTGATTATAGTCTGTACATGTACTCGAATAATAAACATATACTCAGGACCCGGTGAACCGCACGAAAAACGAAAAAATGTCGCCAGTTTACTGGTGTCAAAAGAGTTTGTTTTGACACCAACTGCATCTGCTCTAAGCCGACGCAGTATAGTTTATAGGCCGCGGTCAACGCCACAGATCACTATACTTGTTATGAGTCCACACGCGAGTTTCCGCAGGTATTTCCGCCATGTTGCGACGTATTAGCGGAAATTTTGACAGATGGCGCTATATTTTCTTGTATGAAAAAGGTTGACGGGAAATGTTCTGATAGGCTCATATTAGTATAGGCTCATACATTACACTTTCTTCTAAAAACCTACGTTTTCAGGAGAAAGTGCAGACATTTGCACACTTACTGTCTGTTATGAAGCCCTCGATTAAAATTGTATAGGAGTTTCACTTAAGTGAACAACATCAGTTTATTTTTCTCACAATGTCCAGTGTCCACCCTCTGTATTAATTATTTAAAGCGATGCTTATCACCCTAATAATTATAATGACTCTGGGACAGGTTCCATGTTACAATATCTGATCTTTATTTTTTTATTCAACTACAATTTTACTTGACATTCTCACGGTTTATTTAATAGACAGCTGACATTACAATCTTGCTTATGTAAGGAGTAAAGCTCTCCATTATTGGTTGCTAGTGCTACACAGTACACAGTATCGCACAGGAATGTTTAAACACTTGCCGGTACTTTCGCTAGCATGGTGACCACCAAACTAGTGAATGGGGAGTATAGTCACAAAAAACAACGTTTTATCTAATTGCTAAAAATCTAAGCCAGTTATCGAAAAATAATTCTATGTGCTTTTGAACTTATTACTGCCGATATAATTAAAAAAATACACTATGCACCCGTTGTAGTTTCCGAAAAAAAGAAAAAGAAAGGGTGATTTTTGAGCAATTATTGGGAGAAATTTTGTACTATGCTGATTAATTAATACTTTCAATGGGTAAACGGCCCAATATCCGATAAGTTTTGAACTTCGCTGACTTTGCAGGATGATTATGTTTAAACTACCAATCTTATAGGAACGAAATTGGCAGAAATAGATAAAGAATTTATTCTAGTTTTTGTGTAATGATGTTTTCACATTAATATTAACGATAATACACAATAATTCAACAAAATATAAAAAAGGTCGAATTGTACCAGTATCCGATAACTTTGTACTAGTAATCGGATTTTGGTCCCAAAATCCGACATTTTTTAGCGCGAAATTGAACTCTATTGCTCGACATTAAAGTTCACGTAAAATCAATGTAGCATTTCTATTTATGCTAATTATTAAAGGAAAGGATAATTTAAATAAATTGAAATGAACTAAAAAATAAATTGGCAATATATTCTACATTTATGAAATAAAACGAGCAACATTTGAAAAATTTTATATTAGTAGTTTGTCATTCACAAGTTTCAAATACTTCACAATCAGCTTACTTCAGCTACTTTCTGAGTTTTTAATTAACTTCAAACTTTTGGCAGAATAAAATGAGATCAAAATTCTTTAAAAAGTTACAAATACGTCTTACCTTTTCCAACATCTAAGGTGGAATTATAAAATATTACGAATTTGCATTGCCCATAATACGTAATAATAGGTTGGGGAAAAAGTTTCATCGCACATTTTAAGAAAATTCAAAACATTTTTAGTGTAGTTTTACATTTAACTAAAGTATGTAGTTACCATTTTGTTCGATAACTTTTTGCCATCTTGTAGGTAGGAACATGACCCCATTGCTATAGAAATTTTGGGCCTTCTGATCGAAATACCGCAACAAGTGGTTTTGGCAGTCCTGTAGTGATGTTAACCTGACACTGCCTAAAGAATTCTGAAGAGACAGAAACAGGTGGAAATCTGAAGGTGCAAGCTCAGGACTATACGACGGATGCATTAACACCTCCCAGCCAAACTCTCTTAATTTTTGCTGAGTGGCTAAAGATGTGAGAGGTCTAGCGTTATCATGATGAAAAACCACACCCCTTCTGTTAATGAGTTCCGGCCGCTTTCTCTCAACTTCTAGCTTTAATCTCATCAGTTGTTCGCAGTAGAGTTCAGAATCGATGGTCCTGCCTGGTGACAACAGCTCATAATGAATAATGCCCTTCCAATCCCACCACACACATACAGCATCACCTTGTTGCGAGTTATCCCTGGTTTCGCCACAGTCTGTGAAGCCTGACCGGCCTTTGATCACGACCTTTTTCGCACATTCTTGTCGTACGTAATCCACTTTTCATCACCAGTTATCAGCTTCTTCAAAAATGGTTCAGTTTCTTTACGTCGTAAGAAACAATCACAAATGAGTACACGGTTCATTAGGTTTCTTTCAGTGAGCTCGTGAGGTACCCAAATATCAAGCTTTTTTGTGTACCCAGTTTTTTTCAAATGCGCCAAAACTGTTTTGTGGTCAATTCCCAGTTCTTAAGCTACGTCGTAACTACTGATATGCCGATCTTGCTCAACTTTTTCGAAAATGGCATCCATTTTATCCGTAATAGGGCGACCAGAGCGACGTGCATCTTTGACATCTACTCGTAAATTTCTAAGCCTTCTAAGGTTTAATCCCCTTTCCAGGTTAGTGTTTTGCTGGCGTAAACAGCTTTGAGGATTTCGGAACTTATTATTCGAAGTATTTTAAATGATTGGCGGCATGTGGTTGCATTTGGTTATTATTGTCCGGTTTAGCTGTTTTATTTGACCGACTTGTTACACACTTGGAATAATCAACGTCGTTTGCATCAAATGGTGACAAACCGCATTTGCGGAATCCATTTTTGATGGTTTTCCTCGTGGTCCCTTGGAGCATAGAACAGATGAGAAGCCACGTAGTTTTTCATGTAAAGACATTCGCGGGATACCGTACTGCCTTGCAGCAGCTGATATTCAGGACCCTTTGTCAACTGCCTCCATAGCCTTTAAAATGGCCTCTTTCTTTTCAGTCATGATTATAGCTGAAATGAGAAATAACACGTTACGTACTTATGTATAATTTATACATTTTTCCTACATAAATTATATGTTTATTTTTATCTCATAGTTTTGCAAGTCGATTCCTCGTTAAGTACACTTATGTGGGGAAATTAGGATAAATAGAATTCACGGAGTGAATTGAGATAAATCTTGGGAAATTTGTAGGGCAGGAGGGCAGTAAAGATACGACTTGTTAGTTTTTACCGAGTGTGTATTCTTTTAATCCCTTTTTTACGAGTTTATAAACGTTTACATTTTTGTTTATTTTTTCAAAGATTATTTATAGGCAAATTTAATATTTTTCCTATTAAAAGACTGTAAACCGACATTAGACTTCTATACTTAACACAACAACTTCCTTCTAAATTCATCAGTTTTACTCACCTACATTTGAGAAACAAAAGAAATAATCGTTCCTTATCATAAATAATTATTTTCTACAAATATTCATTGTTTAACTATGATAATAACGACGAGCCCGATATACTTATCCATTTTAGTTTACAATAATAAAAAATTAATGCAAAATAACTATCAAATCCACGAGGTAACAAAACAAACAAGGTACCTAAAGGTAATTAAAGTCGAGTCAAAGAAAAATATGACTTAACTCAATGCAATAAGAGCTATGACGAGCATAGATGCAACTGTTTCTATTCGACGGAGTAACCGACGGGGTGTATTCTGCAGTTCAAGGGAAAATGAGTCTTATTTCAAGGCAATAGAGATTCGATATCGGGTAAGGTACAACTACTACTACCAAATTAAAGTGTACCAATATCCGACAAAAAATATTAAAATTTTGTCGAGCACTGGGTCAAGTAGGGATTTGTCAGTACCAATAGATGTAACATGCAAAAATATTTACTTTCCAATTCGATTCACCTTAAAAACTAAGATATATCGATAAATAATATACTCAAATATTATAATAAAGTAAAACTCTTACCGTATCATTATACGCAGCAAAGTATCAAGCAAACCAATCCTCCGGGGTCGCCTCGTAGTTCAGCAGTAGAACTTTGAATTTTTTATTTTTTTGTGGAGAGCACACTTTGTTTGTTGCACACTTACGACGCCTTTACACTTTTTGGTCAACGTTGCCATTAAAATTGTAAAAAATATCACCAAGAATGTATTGCCATTCACAAATTTTTATTTATTATTGCTAGAAAGCTATGAATATAAAAAATCTAACTCGTTATCGGGTACTGGGACACTGTCGGAATTACGTACTTTTACCTTATTTCTGCTTTTGAGCGAATTTAAATTAAACACCCAAAATGCATGAAGTAATTGTTTTTAAAGGTTTTAAACTACAGGTCAATGAAATTGCTTTTAAATAACCGTTTATGCCGTTAATCCAATGTTAAACCCATCTGTAACTTTTGTTATCAATGTTTCGTGACTCCACAACATTAGTGAAGTCTAGCCGCAACCGTCGTAGAGAGAACATACATATTAATATATACATTCAGTTCAGTGTTTAGGGTCTCCCACCTCAATACAAAAACGGATCCCTTATAGAATCACTTTTTGTCCGTCTGTCCCCTACTTACGGTCCTTTTTCTGAGCAACGGGAGGGATATCAATTTGACATCGATAACAAGTATTTAATCGTCGACACTCGACCAAAATTTCGCTGCCCAGGGCGAAATAAAATGGTGAAACAGGCAGCCTGTTGCACTCTTCGCACTAACACGCTTTACGACAGGCATGTTCATAGCCAACAAGCTAGTGAAATTCACGAAGACGCGTCCCACTCCTTTTTAACTCCTTACGAATCGCATGAAATATTAGCGATTGTGAAGGAGTAGTGCGCATCTTCGTGGATTAAACAATCGTGGATTCGTGGATTGGATCTATAACAAGCAAAGATAAAAAAAGTCAAGATAGGCCCATCCGAACATTTTACGTAAACGTTCTTCATACAAGAAAATGTAGCGCCATCTGTCGAAACTCCTGCAAAATACATGTTTATTTTTTTATATTTTTTTTATCTATGTGTCTGTTGTCACCGTGCCTGCAATATTATTATTAATTCAAAGAAAAAAGAAATAGATCTTCACCTATCTAACTATACTGACTAGTGCCAGGGGGGTGCAAAATAGTCATTCTTGCTCCCTTAAACTGGCGACATTTTTTCGCGCTGTTCGCCCTGTCCTTAGTATACAAGTCTGTGATAACAAGTCTTATTTAACAGTTTACCCATTTTATTGTACCACGGGTAGCGAGATATTGCGCCAACTAATAGGTCTATGGTTCTTTGTAAAAGGTTTTTTTTTCTAGACTTTAAATTATCCTCAAAAAAGAATTGGTACTTGTAACTACAACTGAACAAATAATACGAGCATAGAGTAAAGTAATATTGTCGGGAATAGAGAGCCCTCTCTAGGAATTTTTTTGCCAACACAAATCAGCGCCATCTATAAATCTTGACCCTACACTAACAACCACTGTCCATAGTCCATACTACAAAACGACAAGCAATTTTATGCTGATCGATTCTAAATTTGTAAATATAGTGATAATTATAATTGTTTCGTAATTAAAAAGGTCAATATTTTAAACAATTATAATAATCACTATATTTACAAATTTAGAATCGATCTGCTTAGGTTATTATGGAGTAGGGGTGTTTGGGTGATAATTAAAAGAAAATGTTATTTTTTAACTTTATAATTCTTAGACCTATTATAAAACATTTTTGCGCTCCTTTTTACAGGGTCAATCATATGTGATTTTTCCATACTTACTACATACTTAGCTATATTAAAACACTTCACCACACAGACCACAACTTATCTACAGTTCAAAAAATTAATTAATTATACATCTAAATAGTACACGAGCGTCCTCTGCGCAATTTAACTGATAATAATGTATTTAAAGCGTCCGTTTCACCATATTATAACTAAAACCAGCGTCCTTTTCGCAACTAAACAAAATAGTGTCAATATCACAAAAATAAACTTATATTTATTCACAACCACTGTAAAAGTCAAATAATTCAGTCTCTTTGAAAGTTACTAATTAAATTTAAAAGTTTTAGAAAATTCAAACCAACTTGACACGAAAGTTCAAGTAGAAATGTCAATGACATGACATTTGACAAGTGACAACTACCAAAAAGTGTTCCGACTAACGCATACACCATGTAAGAACGTCGTACAACAATTGCCCGATTTCATAAAAAATAAAACGAAATATATTTATTTTACTATTAAATTATTTATTTTTCGCCAAAAGAATAATTAATAGACATTGAAACACAGCATTGTTCAAAAAAATATATATTTATTTAATCAAACTAAGATAATGGTATGCGTTCATTGGAATGTCGAGCTGACAAGAGCGACCGTAACGACATCTTGTGACACTGCTGTAATCTCTTTGAAATTTTATGTTTATGTGTTGGGTTAAGATTAATAGATGGCGCTGTAAATTCCTTCATTTGGCTGATGTTCACAAGTTGCCACCCCCTGAATACGAGTAGGTAGGTAGGGATATAGACTTTTGTAATGGTACGGAATCCTTAGTGCGTGAATATTGTACTCGCACTTGGCCGGTTTTTTCTGTATTCTGGTTCTGTATACGGCATTGCAGTTAGCGTGTGTCGGCTATCGATTTGTTTTCCACGAAAGTTTCAGCTTTAACAGGCTTTGTATTAACATTTAGGGTGAATTTGTTAATAGAATGCTAGAAAGACCTAACCTATGTACTTTATGGGAAAGACGACGATTGTTAACTACTGATAACTGTTTGGCGCATTTGGTCCTGTTTTCTGCGTGGATTCGTGGGTTTAATTCCCACAAATGGAAAATGTTTGTGTGATGAATCAAGTCAGATTGCAGTCAAGTATATATAAAAAACCGGCCAAGTGCGAGTCGGACTCGCGCACCGAGGCTTCCATACTATATCTTTTATAGTATATCGGTGCGCGTGTGTTTCATATGATACCCCACTCAAATTTGTTATCTCATTTTAAAATTTTGACGACCCGGTTTTCCCCCCTTTTTAAATAAAAATAAAGAAGATTTTAAATTTTTTATGATTGAAATGACGGCGCGCCATAATTACCTACAATTATTCCAAATTTAAGGTCGATATAATCGAGTGTGACAGACGGACGCACGGACAGACGAAAAAAGTCTCACCATAAGGGTTCCATTTTTATCATTTTGGTATGGAACCCTAAAAAGTAAATGTCGTGGGAGTTGGGACACTCGGAAGAAGGAAAGTTTAAAATAACATAACTCTATTTTATATTTTCATGTGTGATTACACCCATCGCTCGACAGATGGCGCTGTCTGCAGTAAGCTCGCGTTCAATTCCAAATCTATTTCAATATTGCATGCGCATTGCGTGCCCATTCTTTTGAATAGTAAGAGGATCTTCTAAGTTTTCAAAATTTTCGTAGACATTCTTCGTGACGTGGTTTTCGTCATGCAAAAAGTCCATATTTTTCCGCCTATCGCCCTGCGCAATACCGTCCGAAAAACTTTGTTTCAAAAAGGAACTTTGAACTTCTATCTTTAGTATTAAAATTGTTTAAATCCAAATAAGCAATACTTTATAAGAAGGAAAAAGTAACGGAAAATTTTGGAAATTATTATATCCTATAACACTCCACGATAACGAAGCTCTCTATTGGTGAAAAAATTTTGAAAATCGGTTCAGTAGATCCAGAGATTACCCCTTACAACGTCATAAACATCGTTACGCTACCTCTTTATAATATTAGTATAGATAAATCAAATGCCCCTGAGGAAGGACCCCTAATGGGTTCGAAACTGGTCGGGCGATCCTGACCCAAATAGACGTGAGTTAATAGCCGTTACTTTTTCCTTCTTATAATGTCCACTCACGGAAGTCTTAATTCTAATAAAGCAATACTTTAACGCTCAAACACCAAATTGTTCTAGATATCGACAGTTGCATTGTAGTGCGCTATCACGTAACGTAGCAACGGACTGAAAGGTCAAGGCGGCACTTATCCCACAGCTGGGCGAGTGCCGGTAATTGGGGAACAATGTATACCTACTCATAATTGCTACACGTTCGAGCTGTTTCATACCGTATGGATTCAAGAAACGGGGCTTTTTAGGGTTCTGCAGCCAAATAGCAAAAAACGGGACACCTAAGGATTCGTCATATTTATCTATCTGTCCGTCCGTATGTCACAGACACTTCTTTCCGTAACTATAAAAACTATACTGTTGAAACGTGGTAAGTAAATGTATTCTGTGAACCGCATTAAGATTTTCACACAAAAATAGAAATAAAAAACAATAAATTGTGGGGTTCCCCATACTTAGAACTGAAACTCAAAGATTTTTTTCATCATACGTGTATGTATGGATAGGTCTAAGGTGGCGGCAGGTCTATGTATCTATTAATGCCCGATTGCTGCCAAAGCGAGCACGAATTTGAGTAACCAATCAGATATCGTCATTTTGAGATCTTCGAAACTGAGGGGAGAGGAGTCGAAATTACGAAATCTGATTTTTTAATAAAACACAGCTCTGCTTTGGTGGAAACCGGGCCTTAAGGAGGCTCCCATACAACAAACGTGATTTCTACCTCGTTTTGAATTTGTTGAGCCGAGGATTCTTAAGGAATTGGTCTTGATAGTACGGAACCCTCAATGCGCGAGTCCGACTCACACTTAACTTAATTATTTTTAAGTTTATAATTTATTAAAAAATTTTTTTCAATTTTTGCCCATCCAATTATTATGAGACCACCACAGCGCTTGGAACGCAAATCCTTTCTAGGATGTTGCAATGTGCGAACAGTACGTATTACTCAAGTAAGCCACTGTAACCTGAATTTTACTGCCTACGCATAGAATTCAAAATCCTTTGCATTATAATGAAGAGTTTTTCATAGTAATTGATGTTGGTTTTATAGATTGTAGGTTAAGGTATCAGGAATGCGAGTTTTTGTCGAGATTCGAACCTAGGTTCTTTCGCAACAGTACCTAGTTGGTAATTAGAGGCTTTACAATTAAGCTCTGTTACATACAACGGTCTGATAATTGCTTGTAGGAAACGATTTTGTTTTACCGTTGAGCTATTTAGTCAACATCTTTTGAGGAAAGTTAGCCCGTAAAGCATTGGCATATAAATCTATAGACCCCGGGTCACGGGTGTAATACAAAATTCACGAAAAAAATGTCCCAAGAAAACCTACATAAACGAGGGTACATGTGTATTTTTATAAACAAACTAAAACATTGTAATTTATGTCTTAAATCATTATTATATAGCCTAATTTTGCTGTACGATTGGAATTCCTTTCGCGTTCTGGATTTCTTTAGTTCGGATACTTTTTAGCGCTGACCCGAAATCCTTAGTATTATATATCAATGCCGTAAAGTAATAATGAATCACTGTGTTTCAGTTTGAAGGGTTTATTAGCCAACGTGATTACTGGTTAAAATGAGTATTAAGAACTGATATCTCAATATGAAAATGAAAATATTTGAAAATGGAAATGAAAATATGTATTTTTCGCATATGCCTGATTTACAGGCTCTTATATGAAGTCTATTCTACCAAGTTTGGAAAGCAGGTTTACACCGAGAAGAACTGCAAGAAACTCGGTCCTTGTATTCAACTGACTTAAAAAAAGGAGGTTCTCAATTTGACTATATGTTTTTTTCATGTTTGTTACCTCATAAATTTTGACTCATTTCAATTTAGTTCGATTTAACATTTGATATTTCTCAAACTATCGAGTAAAAAAAATCGTAGAACAAAAGTTGTTAGTTTTATTGTACAGTAAGGAAACGAAAAGGTTCGTTAATTTTCAAACAGATTCGTTTGCACTAGTCGATTGTTTTCGCATGTTGACATTATAGAATCTTGCAGTACCTACTAGTGCAAGCGAACATCGACACTAAGGTGACGAACCTTTTCATTCCCCGACTATACTTAAACAAATATAGGCAGAGAGCGGTTTGCATAGAGATACTATGTACTGATGGCGGTTTGGTATTTTTTATTTAACCTGTATTTTATTATAAAACAGCGGTTTGCCATTTCAGCTAGTTAAAATATGTAAGTTTAAAGATGAAAAGGAAGTGATGTTTACTCAAAAGCACGCAAGGTTTCGCTCAAAGAGTAAGTACTTGCCGCTGGGTTGCAATTTGTAAGAGACCGCCGCAAAATTATGTAATTAATGGATAATTGTATACCGACTATTCGCCTAATTGGCATTCCCATTCATACTGCATACATGTCATGCCATCCGGCGTTCACGGTAGACAAGTAACTATAATATGTATGTATTTTAAAATAATAATGTCCTCTGTATTTATTCTTAGTAGGTACAGCCAATAAATAACTAGAGCATAAGAGATCAAAGAATCTAATCACTGATCTCTATTCTATGGATAATAATAATTAATAACATTATCATACAATTGACAGTTCATTTTTTGTGCCGATTTGAAGCGCCCTCCTCGAAGGTTTACGGTACTTAAATGACATTTGTTGGTAGTAACTGTCGATTTGAATGTCATTTTACTTTAGTTCCATGGACGCTCACTCCAGCAGGGTGATCAGCTAAAAATTTATTAATCATTAAAGAACTGTATCAATGTCAAATTATTATTATTATAATATTATTAATATTACATTTTTAGCCGATCGCCCTGCTGGTTAAGCAACAATTAGCGCCAAAATGGCGAAAATCAAGTGTCTTCATTTTATGTTAACAGTCTGTTATCCATATAATAGAGATCAGTGTATCCAATACAATCAATGACGCCGCATTATGTAGTCAAACCACTTTTTTCATCCTACCTACCTCAATACCTGCCAATCGATCTTGACCACAGACAAAGCTCCAAGAAAAACATCTCCGGTCACTCCGCTAGCCGTTGATTGTAACGGTACAGACATTAGACAGTTTTCCCAACCAAAAAACTAACAATTTTAAATTGTAAATACAAGCCTTTTTTTAGCACGAAAGAGTCGAGCAAGATATTAATTAACCTGTATGATATTCTGCAAAAGTAGTCTGAGCTGCAAAAATGGTTGAATTCGACAGAGGTTTTAATTCACCTCAGCCTTCATCTCACTTTAGTGAAACAGCGATATGTAGTTGACTTGCCGGTTTCCAATATTCTATTGATCTTCTACTACTACTAGAGATACTAATGTGACATGAAATCTATACAACTAATGTCAAATTTCTATCTCTAGTAAGGCAAACCCCGGATACAATATTAGGAACCGCTAATAGTCAGTAAATAACCCCACAAGCAACAACGAAATTGATTGCCTACTTACCTTTTAAATATTAATGACGAATAGGTTTCGTCAAGTGAACATTTCTGGCTGCCAGTCTTTGGAAAGAGATCTGTGAACAAAGAAAAAAATATTTAAAATCTATACTAATATTATAAAGAGGTAGCGTAACGATGTTTGTGAGTTTGTGAGTTTGTGAGTTTGTGAAGTTGTAAGGGGTAATCTCTGGATCTACTGAACCGATTTTCAAAATTCTTTCACCAATAGAAAGCTTGGTTATTGTGGAGTGTCATAGGCTATAATAATTTCCAAAATTAATTACGCATCTTTACTTAAACTTGAATAATGTAATGCAAGTCGTAAAAAAAATTGCTTTCATCGCGAACGCTGCGGAAACTATTAAAGATAGAACAAAACAATGTTCTACAATATTAAAGAATGTATCAAAATCTGCAAAAAAGTCCGCGATAGCATATGCCTATCTCCTACGAGTAACTCACAATAACTGCTTTTACTGTTAAAATTGTGCATTAAGAATAAATAATTTTTGTGAAGCTTATTTTTAGCGCTGTGCGCTGTGGGTATAAGGTTTGGTTTCCACCACAGCGAAGCGGAGCGTTGCTGTATATGAGTAACCAATCAGATTTCGTCATTTTGACATCTCCGAAACTGAGGGGAGAGGAGATGTCCAAATGATGAAATCTGGTTGGTTATCCAAACACAGCTCCGCTTCGCTCCGTTTTGGTGGAAACCGGGCCTTACGCGGGACAAACGGGCCGGAACGAAAATAACAATCTAACGCGGAACGAAGTCCACGGGCACTGCTAGTAATATGTAATTTGAATATGGAATGCCATATTCTGATCACGATTGACAGTCGTTGATAAGTTATAGGGGGGGGTAGAGGACTTCTTATATTATAAGGATTTTGTTCTTCTCTTTTAAGGCGCGGTAAACAGTGGATAAGGATGTTGCACGGCAGTTTTTGTTCAGAAAAACAAAAAATGTGGAATTAAATTAAATGCAAACGTAAATTTAAAACGGCCATTATCTCTGTCACAATAAAACACAACTAAATTTAATTTCACAAAAATTACTTTAACCATTTCTGAGGAAAATGCAGATTTTTGTAGGTATTTGCAGACGCAACTTTAGCATTTTTTTCTATCAGCCTCCATGTCAGAAATACTTTCAATTGTATCCACATATTTATTAACAGTGATGAAATCTGTATAAATTTTACATAAAACGCTGCTAAACGAACGCAATTTGCCAAAGTTGACTGATCACAGCGCCTTAAAATACATAACTCTAAAATACTTTTTTTTTACTTTATAGGCTAGCGCTGGATTGTGATCACACCTGATGGAAAGTGATGCTAATAATTGATACAGTCTAAGGTGAAACGCGCTTGCCTACTGCACTGCGCCCAACATCAAATTAAAAAGTTCCCACAGGATAAATTGTAATTCTGCCCTCACATCGTCGTTCATTAAATAGTCTATTACGCATTCTAGTCTCAATAAATATCCGGGTATATAAATACGGGGCAATATATTAGATTCTCTGACATAAGGAATAATTGGCAGTCGCCAAAGATATTTCTTCCTTGGTGACAGGAGAACGGATTCTGCAGTAGCTACAGTGACATTATCCTGTTCAATAGTATAATCATATTAATTTTACTTGAGAACTTGTTTTTCACTCAATCTCTTAAAAAACATCAACGCTGTACACAAAACTTATCTTTTGTACCGTTTTTATTTATTTTGCAAAATTTTGAATGAAAAATAATACAGTTTATATTTAAAATAAAATAAAAATATTTAATCATTATTAATGTACAAATAAAATCATGTATTTTATCATAGATAATAATGTATGTTTTACAGGAAAAATAGAACCAAGGTTCTAACTAGCATAGTTTTCGTTGGTACCTACTAACAATAAAAAAGCTAGCTTTGCGATTCGTTTCGAATTTGACTCGCACTTGGCTGGTTTTTTAAATTGATTAGTGTTTTAATATCATTATAAAATTAACTACTTTATGTAACAGTATCGTTAACTGTTGTAATTCATAAAAGCCAGCGAATATAAATTTTGCTACTTTTACAGCGTACTCGGTAATATTTTCATCAAATAAGATACCTTGGTAGATAGAGGGAGATATAAATTTGAATGAGTGTGGTCCGTTATGGCAACGTCGCTTATAGCGCTCGGTTAGGACATAACCTAAATACTAGCTCAATACGAACCGATTGCAAATACATAGATTATTTAATTATATTATTAGCGCCATCTATCGGCAGCCATGGTTATTATAATGACAGATTTTAATCCAAATAGTTGAAAGTAAATAAAGTAAAAATAAAGCATAGTGAATGGAGAAGCAACCTCAAAAAGTTTTTGCTCTTTTAAAAAGTTTTAAGTTTCGAAGATAGAAATCAGCATACAAGACTTAATAATTATCTAACTGAAAAAAAAAATTAAATTGTATAAAAATGAGTAAAATTAAGTGTTAAGTGTGTAAGAAAAAAATCTAGAAAATTGCGTCTACAGTATTATAGCGAAATTTTAAGACTTAGATGACGCCTGTGCGATTCTCTATTTTATCCCCTTTTTAATTTCAACTTCTAAACAATTCTTTTGAAGCGGATGACTATGTCATAATAGCTATATTTTCAGCCTTATAGGTACGTACAATAGTTTGAGATGTGCATTAATGAAACAATCAGTCACCTTTTATTTTTCTATACAATTTTTTTTCTATTACTACTTAAACGCTTCGCTCGAGTGATTCCGTATTTCTGAAACCCTTCCTTATTTTGAATTCTAAGATTCTACATTAGAAAGCAAACCTCTGTTTCACATAGGCTCAGCGTTGATGAGTCAAATAAAGAGTCCAGAATTTTCTTTTTGAGTCAGTGAGTGAATAGTAAGTACGTATGGACTTCATCATTTTTAACTGACTTCAAAAACTGTATGTTTAATATACATAAGATTTCATATTTGCTTGCTGACGGTACAATCTACCTTGCTACTTATTATTTAGGTTCGTAGTAAACTTCGCCTCTAGCGGTTATTGGGCTACGCTGCGGCGCTACGCAGCTATTTTTTATAGTATTTAAACTAAGTAATTAGCCTTGATTACGGCAATGTAGCCTATAGCATATGGCAGTTACTCGATGTCGGCACGCGATTGTGATTTTAACGATTAACGATTAATGATTATGTTATCGATTTGTATCGATTGCGCCAAGATAAGTGAGTACAAATCAGCTTTCTGAACGTGGCGGTAGAGTCTGACATTTCTCAAGTGGCAGTGAATTAGGCCTACGAGTATGTTAAAAAATATTTTTGATTTTACTCAGGTAATAATTACAGGAAGTTGGTCATAATTACTACATTTGACCCACTCATGAATGACATGAGTTTCTAGCACTCACTTCTGACTTTTCATGTGTTTGAGAAAGACTAAGAATATCTGCATATCCGAGATTTATCTAAATCATCACTACAAAGTTTAATTTTATTTATTTTTTAACTCCAATTGCAACCCAACGTTTTATCTAGCTACTAGAAATATAAAATTATAATTATATTCAGCAATTAGATATAATTTAAATGCTTAAGAGGAAACGATAGTGGTCTTTTCTCCATACAAACGTTCTCGTCTGTTTTCTTTCTGGTTTATGAACTTAAAGCAATGATTTTTTACAGTAAAATAAATATCAATCTTTTCTATGTTTCTATGTTTTCTTTTTTGATAATACATTATCTTTATAAGCACTAGAAGCCTTAGAAAATGCTCAAAATTGCCTAATTAGACTCGCTGTTAACAGATGCCTAGTGTACGAATTTGACAACTATTACCGAAAAAAGAAAAACATAGCGACACAGTATATATTCTCTATATTCAGTTTACGAAATATCTTTTAAATTGGTCCAGTTTTGGAGGAGGAAATAGTCGAGAACAAAACCCCGAAATATAACATTTTACAAGGGCCTATTGTGTCGGATCTGCAGTTGTCCTTATTGCACGAATTTGCGGGCGGGGACGCGGGACGGTCTGATCATACGTACACAGATTGAAGTGATGCGTAGTAGTTGATAATAATATCGATAAACTAGTGTTGTTAACAGCTATCGATAAAAGCATTTACATTTTCAGGGTACTGTATCTTAAAAGGAAAAAGGAACCCTTATAGGAATCACTTTGTTGTGTGTCCGTATGTCGTGTCTATAAAAAACTGGCCAAGTGCGAGACGGACTTGCGTACGTAGGGTTCCGTACCATCATAGTAATATAATAAAGTTGAAAGTTTGTATGTTATATAAATAGATCCATGAATATCTGTTTTTAGGGTTCCGTACCCAAAGGGTAAAAAAGGAACCCTATTAGCGAGACTTCTGATCGCTGTCCGTCCATCCGTCTGTCACTAGGTTGTATTTCTTGAATCGTGATAGCTACAGACTTGAAATTATCATAGATGATGTATTTTCGTTGACGCTAACAACAAATACTAAAAAATGGAATTAAATATATATTTAAGGGGGCTCCCATACAAAGTGATTTTTTTGCTTGTTTTTGCTCGACCTTGATAACGCTAACAGGTAAACGCATCAAATTTTCACAAAATATTTAGTTATATGCTTACTGTAGAAATAAATAATTAAATTAAAATAAAATAAAAAATTAAGGGGGCTCCCATACAACAAACGTGATATTTATGCTCGTTTTTGATTAAGTGGGCACGAGTGTTAAGTTTACTTTAATAGTATAGAGAATGGGTCGTGATGGTACGGAACCCTCAGTGCACAAGCCCAACTCTCTCTTGACCTTTTTTTTACTATTATCAAAGAAAATGCATAGAAACAATAGATTTCCCCGAGAAAAAAGTAGTTGATGTTATTACTCTAGGATATAATCTTTCTACATTCCAAATTTCAGCCAAATCGGTTCAGTAGTTACGGCGCGAAGTAGTATTTCTCTCGCATGAATATGTGATTTTCACTATTATTTTAGAAACTATGAATTTTTCCGGGATAAATAGTAGCCGATTTGTTATACCAGTGTAAAATCTTTCTTTTTTCCAAATTTCAAATCAGTTTAGTTATTACGCTATGAAGGAATATTTTACCGCGAGAAATTTCTGTTTTATACTACTATCATAGAAGCCATTGAGTTTTCCGGGATAAAAAGTAGCCTATGTATTAATTCGGGATAAAATCTATCTCTTTTCCGAATTTCAGTCGCATCAGTACAGTAATTACAGCGTGAAATAATATTTTCCTGCGTGAATATCTGTTTTTGAGTATTCCCGCGGAAACCATGGATTTTTTCGGGATAAAAAGTAGCTTTTTCATTAATCCGGGATATAATCTATCTTCATTCCGCATTTCAGCCAAATCAGTTCAGTCATTACGGCGTAAAGGAATATTTTTTCTGCGTGGATATTTGTCTTTCACTTCTATCATAGAAACCATGAATTTTTCGGGATAAAAAGTAGCTTTTGTATTAATCCAGAATAAAATCTATCTCCGTGCTAAATTTCAGCCAAATCTGTTTTGTAGTTACGCCGTGAAAGAGTGTTTCATCCGGTTGAATATCTGTTTTTTACTGTTCCGGAAGGAGCCATGGATTTTTCGGCATAAAAAGTAGCTTATGTGTTATTCCAGGATACAGTTTATATACAGTCCTTTCCAAATTTGAGCCAAATGGGTTTAATGGTTGCGGCGTGAAGGAGTATTTAAGCTTGGTAAAATACAAAATTTGGAGCCCCGATGCACACCCAATTAGGGAATGAATTTTGAAAAATCCTTTCTTAGTGCACCTCTAGACCTCATAAAGAACCTGTGTGCCAAATTTAGAGTCTCTAGACCCAGCGGTTTGGGCTGTGGGTTGATAATATGTCAGTCACTCAGTCAGGAAGTTTCTTTTTCAATACTGTAGGTACTGCTGCTTTTTCTTGCAGTAAGTACTTTGAATTGCTGCCACGCTCACGATTCAATATTTTTGTTGGTCAATATTAAATCAATAGCGTAGCAGGGAGAACAATTCCAATAAACAAGCCAAAACCATTAGAGATCAATCACTTTTCGTCAATGCGTAAGTAAAGAATAATGCGAACACCAGAAAATAGCAGGAACGAGTGCGGACTGCGGAGCGGCAACGCGCATCGCGGACACGCACACTTTGTCAACTTACACACACATGGATAGGGCTGCCGGACCGGACACGGCAACGTCGCAGAGCGACAGCAATAGTTTTCTAAAATACCTAATGTTTAAAAGTCTCTCTGACCACATTTCCACTTAACAATAAAATAAAATCGAAATGTATCGTTAATTTTACGATACAGAAGTATTTTACTGGTATGTGGTAGCGTTGATGTCTTTTGTACGGGATATGATTTAGATGCTACAAGATTATCATCATGCTGAGGCAGTAGCCTTTTCAGAAAAACACATTTTAATTAGTCTTAAATTAAATTTTAATAGGTTGTTCAATAATTGTGTTTGCTCTGTTTTTTTTTTATTCTGTATAATATCCTTGGAATGTGTTTTAAAGCTGAATAAATGATTATTTATTTATTTATTACGTGTTTGGCAACGATCTTACAATTGTTTATCAATTTAATCGGTTTATTTTTGTAGCTGCATTGGTTTTTTTTTTAATATTATGCCTATACTTAATACTAATCCTTGTTTATCATAGGATCACATTAGCTCTTGCAACAAGGTAGCTTACTACAGCCATTCTAGTAATAGTAAGAACTGTATAGACGAAATCAAACGGCGCATGGCGATATCCAGATCAGCTATGGATAAACTGCAAAAAGTATGGAGGAATCGTAAAATCACCAAGGCCACTAAGAACCGGCTAGTTAGAGCACTGGTATTCTCCATATTCCTCTACACTTCGGAGACGTGGACTCTGCGTGAAAGTAAGAAAAAGGAAACAGACGCTCTCGAGATGTGGTGCTGGAAAATAATGTTGAGAGTGTCCTGGAACCAATTCCGGACCAACAAGTCCATTCTGGAAGAACTCGGCATCAAGCAGTGTCTATCTTCCATCGTGCAGGCTCGAATTCTCACTTTCTTTGGACACGTGACAATGCCTCCATCGAACGTCTAGTCGTCCAAGAAAAAGTAGAAGCAACCAGACCTCGCGGCAGATCGCCTTTGAGATGGACGGACCAAGTTAAGGCTGCAGTGGACGTCCCTTTACATGTGTGCTCAAGAAAAAGTGGCTGTACGGGAAGAATGGAGACAGATTGCCAAGCGTGTGACTGAAAAATGATGACCACGACCGCTCTGACAAGAGCGCAACGAAAGGGATGATGAAGAATCGCAGAAGTATTTCTACTCACAAGCTAGATTACTTCGTCATCTTGAATATTGTAAGTACAACTCATTGATATATAAAGTAAGGATTTAGGGTCAGCGCTAAAAAGTGTCCGAACCTAATGAATGCCAAAGCGCGAAGAGTTCCAATCGCACTTAAGCAAAATTAGGTTGTAGTGTATAATAATGGTTTGACATAAATTACAATGTTTTAGTTTGTTTTTAAAAATACACATGTACCCTCGTTTATAAAGGTTATTTTGGGACACTTCTCGTGAAATTTGTATTACACCCGGGTCTATTGATTTATATGCTAATGGTACAACTGGTAAAACTAATCAGCGGTTATGTTCGGGATTTAGTAATTTGTACCACGGATGTGGGTCACGGCCATCGAATCTACATGATCTATGGAGGTGTTTTTAATAGGTGTTTTTTAATTTGCTAACGGCCCCGACCCTGACCCCTTATCCGCTAGACTCCGAACTCCGTTACTTGCCAGGTATTCGGACTCCGAATACCTGACGAAGTAACGAATTTAAAAGCATGGTGAACGATTCTTTGCAACAATCATAAAGTCTAATATCTTAGTACCTTCTAAACACTAATACCACTTCATTATTAACATGATTTAGTTTTTCATTTTTTCATTTACAGTTTTTTCCACAGAAAATAAACTTTATTTACCTTTAGCATAACGATTTAGACGAGCAGAAAAAATATAAAGATTGTCTAGAGCGGTAGTTCCCAAAGTTGTCCAGGTGGACCCCCAGGGGTCCACGGGAGACTTGATGGGGGTCTACGTTGGCATGACAAAAAAATGGGAGTCCACAATTCGTAAGCGGGGGTCCACGAAAATCTGCTTCCGATAGGGAAGAACTAAAATATTGGCTTGATTATTTTACGAACGCTGGTTGTCTAGATTTGGCTGGGATGGTTGGCTGGATAGATTTGTTCCAAAAATTTAATGACATTAACTTACAATTACAAGGGGACAACCTGAATTTAATAAAAAACAAAGAGTGTAATTACAACTTTTCTTGGAAAATTGAAATTTATGAAGCAAAATATTAGTCGGTGTGAATTTTCCCAGTTTCGAAACTTGTCACAGGTAGAATGCCTTGATGAGGATATTCAAACATACGTTCAACATTTAATTGCCCTGCATGATGACTCCAAAATCAGATTTGAAGATATTCTTACAATGGAAACACCACCATGGGTCATAAATCCATTCGATGAAAGTGAAACGGAAATTAAGAATGTCATATTACAAGAGGAGCTACTCGAGCTAAGCTCTAATGAAGAGCTGAAGGTGAAATTTAAAAGAGGGTATCTAACATTTTGGCTGCAGGCAGAAATACTCGAAAAATATCCCGGACTGGGGGACTTTTACTAAATGGGGACTTTTACTAAATGAAATACAGGACAATTGATTGGTTCCTTGTGCTGCGAGTAGATGTCAAAAAAGTAAAGTTGGTAGAAATCACTTTTTTGACTGGCCAACTTTAGTTTTGACATCCACTCACAACACAATGACTTAATTAATAACTGATCAATTCTCACTTTTTTTTCGAAAACTATTGATTGATTCATGTTTAGAACTCAGCAGCAACGCAAATTTTCAAAGTTAGATTTAATCTTCACATTTTTTTGTCGAGTTTTGGGAATATGGTAGAAATGTAGCTGCAGGGGGTCCACCGAAACCAGCAATATTTTGTAAGTGGTCCACGAGAAAAAAAAGTTTGGGAACCTCTGGTCTAGAGGCATTATAAATGGTTCAATAGGAACTACCGCCGATATCCAAACTATCGGCAGGTTCTTATGTGTTAGCAGCCGAATTTACTAATTATTTGACTATCAAAACGATGCAGGCACTACGAGTAAATTAAGACTAACCCGTTAACTATGTTGTTCAGAATTAATAGTTAAAACACTTTCCCCTTATTAATAAACTTGGAGTAACGATGGAGTAGTTAAACTCTGTTTTGTCTTCTCTCTTCAAATGTCAACTTCCACATGATAGATAAAGAAAAAACAGAGTTTAACTACTCCATCGTTAATCCACGTTTATTAACAAGGGGGCAGGAGTCTATGTTATTGTGGTCGATGGTTAACTGCTAACTGAGCTATTTATTTCTGTCGTCTATTTTAACGAATAATTGTAACAAGTTTATTTTACAGATGTTATTAGTACATAGTTATTGCCGGATGGTTCAGATGTTTGCCTCTTAATTATGGTGTGAGGTTCGAATCCCAGGCACACACACATTTTTTAATAGTTACTCGTATGTCAACAAAATAAGCAACAAAATAAATTCTGGAGTTATTACACCTTCCTAAATTTAGAGAAATCCTAATCCTAATATATAATATTATAAAGGCGAAAGTTTGTGTGTATGTTTGTTACTCCTTCACGCCTCAACTACTGAACCGATTTGGCTGAAATTTGGAACATAGATAGCTTATAACCTGGATTGAAACATAGGCTACTTTTTATCCCGAAAAAATCCACAGTTCCCGTGGGATATTGAAAAAACCAAAAATTTCTACAGAAATCTATAGCTACATCTATAGATAGATTGTTCAAGCGAACTTGCTTGAAAGCATGTTTAAAGGTTGGAATAGGGAACGATAACGGGAAAATGACGTTTCCCTTAGGATTCATGGAAAAGCGAATTTGACGCGGGCGGGGCCGCGGGCAAAAACTGAATCTATTATTACTATAAATGTGAAAACGGACGCTATGTATGTTCTGAACTTAGCACTGCACGCATTTAACAAGTGTGTTTTAGTTGAACAAGGGGATATGGGATAATAATGCTATAAATGTGGAAATGGGTACCCGTATTATAGGTTCCGACATTACAACTGTTTCACTATTAGCATTTTGTGTTTTAGTTGAGCAATGAGATACAGGTTAATAATATTATAACTATGAAAACGGGTAGCTATATGATATAGGTTCTGAACTAACATCTGTTCCGTTACTGACAATGTATGTTTTAGTTGAGCTATGGGATATGGTATAGTAATTAGTAAGGCTATAAATGTGGAAATGGGAACCTACCCATAAAGGTTCTGAAAGTACAATTGTTTCGCAATTTATAATATATGTTTTGGTTAAGCAATGGGATACAGGTTAATAATGCTAAAAAAGGTGTTCCTGTATAGTTTCTGATATTAGAACTGTTTCGCTATTAAAAATATGTGTTTTAGTTGAGCAATAGAATATGTGATAGTAATTATGCTATGAATGCGAAAATGGATAGGTACAAAAATTACAATTATGACCATCGTAGTTTGCGATGGAAATAAGAAAAATGGAGATTTTGGAGCAATTTTTGGGAGAACTTTTTATCCAATCGTGTTTCTGAAGTAAGGTTAACACAAATATGCTGTTTTTTTCCCAGAAAATCCAGGACACCCACGGGATTTGTTAAACCCCGAAATTCACGCGGGCGAAGCCGCGGGCAAAAGCTAGTACTTAAATAATTTTGGTACTAGCTTCACAGTATAGTTACACTTACACCGATAACACAAATTATTTTACACTGCTCTGAAGTTAACAAAATCACCCCTGTAGCGGTGAAGGGATAATCTTGCATGTTTAAAAAGGGGGTGTAGACCTATTAAAAAGGGGGTACTTTATTGTGTACCCAGAGCTAATCTATCGATACCTTAACTGGGCCCAGACGGGCGGATTGTCTCTTCTTTCATACTGTTTATGTCAAACAAGTTCAAGAGTCTGATGGGTAACAAACGTAATAAACAATTTTTTTTTAATTATCTTAATTATTATAGATCATTACAATTGAACTTGTAATGTCTTGTAGGTAGGTACTATCTCATCTTACTCGTAAACATGCTTCACTGAGGGCCACTGTGACTAAAAAGTAAGACAAGTTCGGAGCGAAGACCCACTTTGAGATGATTAATAAATCATGTTTGTTGTCATAGGGTTTGTGAAATATTTATGTACATAAATCCCAAAAGTAAGACATCCATTTATTTATTTAGTCACATGTCCATTAAAATAAAGGAACCCTGTAAGGGCGCTGTAACCAGGGAGGCGGACTTATTGTGTCAAATAACAATTCAACAAATTATGCTTTCATTTTTTATCTAAAAAAAAAAGATTCCGACGAATTGAGAACCTCCTCCTTTTTTTGAAGTCGGTTAAAAATTCATAAACATGATAATATGCTTTTTTTTGCAGGAAGTCTTTTAAATTGTTTATGAATATATGATATTTGTATTCTCTTCTGCTTGCAGTTCTTTCGGGAGCTGGTATCCTTTCTTTATTCTTTCAAAGCAATGTAACGTTGCGGGAACAGGACCAGTCTGTCGGTACCTTTAACTCCACTAATCAGTAAGACATAAATCGTGAAGTAATTAATCGTCCACGAGCACAGTAGTTATTGACACTGTTTTTGTTGAACAAGATCGAGAGAGCGATAACAAAATGGCGGCCCGTATTAAGCGGGCGACACATTCGCTGGAGAGTGATTTATAGTTCCACGCACGTGGCCTATCGTGGCAGGTGATAATTTACATAAGTATAATATACTTGTTTAATTACAAAATATTTTACTAGCTTTTGACCGCGGTGTCGCCCGCGTAAAAGTCGGTTATTCACAAATCCCGTAAAAGTCATTGATTTTCGCGCAATAAAAAAGTAGAATATGTCACTCTGGGTCTCCATAATCTCATTTGTTAATAATGAACGGTCTATAAATAATTAGTAAGTTAAAGCTAACACTAATTTTTGCCTGCGGTTGCGTCTGCGTGCTTAAAAGGAGCCTATTTAATTATCCAGGGTATAATCCTACTAATATTATAAACGCGAATATTTTTAAGTATGGATGGATGGATATTTGTTACTCTTCCATGCCGCAACTACTGAACTTATTTGGCTGTGGATAGTTTATAACCCAGATTAACATATTATAGGCTACTTTTTATGTATTGGAAAACATGTTTTTGCGGGATAAAAAGTTAAGCCTATGTTTCTGTAACACAAAGGCTACTTTTAAGCTATTGCATAGCTTCTATCGCGGGCCTTGACGGGTGGACCGAATCCAGAAAAACCGTAACGAAAATAATCTGCCACTCCTAAAGTAGAGATTTTGGTACTAGGCTAACATGAAAGCAAGGAGCTCAACTCCACAACTTTTTAGTTTTTAGTTTGCCATCTATCGAGAAATAGCAGAACTTTTTAATGACTTTTTGAAATATCACGTGCGTGCGTGCGTTTGTGAAATTGCACCTGGTACCAAAAGTTCTACTTTTCGATTGATGGCAAAACTAAAAATAACTTTAAATTCTATGCAATAGCTTTACCGCGGCAGTCTCCGAGTGCCACACGCCTTTTTTTATCAAAAAAAAATTCATCGTTCCCACGGGATTAGCGAAAAACCGAAATTCACACGGATAGAGCCGCGGGAAAAGCTAGTACTCCATATATATAGGTGTAATATATAGGTTTAGTAGCATATTTAAGAAAAATTAACGGATTCCAAACAGAAATTCCTTGTGTGAGTACAAATCTAGTATTAAATAAATATTTATAGAAGTCTCAGGTTCAAGAAAATTAATACCTATACTTATCATAGTGTACAAAAGCTTGTATACTTATAGGGAGCGATGCAAACGAAAAACTTCCGAAATTCTTAGTAGAGAATCGCATTACTCGTAAATTAAACCAATAAAAGAGAATAGATAGGTTTACTTGTTAAGGTGAGTTTTGGATAACGCTAATTTTCTTGCTTAGTCTTTAAAAACGAACTTTTTTTTAGAAACGGAGTAATGGATCAACGTGTTTTAGCATATATTAAAGAAAAAAAGGATTCCGGCGTGGTTCTTGCGAATTTTTACACTGAAAATCTTAGTCGGACAAAACGATTGCTTTATTTTGTCCTGGACTAAGATTTTGAACGATTTAGTAAGTTAAAGAATCCGCGGTTACATCGAATTAAATTAGTAAGAGCAGAATTAGGTCCTAGAATTATTATTAAGTACACCTACATAACTTTTTAACTGTTGCCCTTCTTCTAACTTATCTGATATAATATTATCTATGTGTAGAATTTGCGTATAATATTAAAAAATATCCGAAGTTATTTGATAAGCTTAGTTAGCTTAACTGAAGACACTATAGTTAAAAACAAATAAATACAAATATTTTTAGACCGAGGGAATATTTTCGACTCAACTAGAAATTTAATTAATTCTATTTCAGCCATTATGATCCCATTGGGCTCAGGTAAAGCAACAACAAAGGTGGGGCGGAAGTTAATTAAATTGCACGAGTTAGCGACCCCTACTTGTTTAGTTTTTTATACTAGTTACTAACAGTTAGCAAATATAATCATCGTCATAATTAGAAAGAAAACCTAACTAAAACTAGGCAATTCAATTAGTTAACCTAGTAGTAGTAGGCGATGCCTAGGTATTTAATAAATGTGAAAGGATTTATATTTTCAAAATTAAATGTCACTAATCCAAACAATAAATTATTCAAAATTGTTGCTGACTATACAATATATTTACTGATTAGATAATATCAAGTGTTACTAGATATCACATTAAATTAACAATACCTAATGATAAGAGTAATTATTATTTTTGAATTCGTGCCTTAATTTCAATTGTCAAACAGCCTCTTTGTCCCTCGAAAATACTCAGAATGTCGGACAGTTTTTAGGTTATTTTAGGTAATCATTTATCAGATTTTTTCTGTATTAGGTCATCATATTTTTACCACGCAAAAAAAATACTCATTTTAGACTTAACACTTAATTTCGAGGTATCTGTACAACTATCGGTACTGATATTATTGGTGATGGTTTTAACTAAACTGACTAAAAGACTGTCGCGCTAATGGGATTGCACCCTAAAACAATACGGATAGGTGAAGCATTAAACAAATAGTATGTGTTTGCAAAGCATGTTTATTCAGTACTAGTGTACATAGAAATGTTAGTGCACGTTCACGGTATACTTTTACACCATGCTATGTATTTACGTAAATTATTTACAGCGTTGCATAAAACTTAATAAGCGTTTGTGCTCAAAATCTTGGAATTCGTCTTACCGGTCCTCTCTTTTTTGGGCTGCTTCTGCAAAATGATAAAATATTTTATAGTGAAACTCTAAAGTTACCTAACAAGTTATATAATTAAGAAAAAAATTATATGTATCACTAAATTGCCAGCCTTTCTGGCACAACCTATAAAAATTATAGTAAACGTATCCAATTATCCAGGTAAACTGCATTCTTAGTTCATTTAATTATACCGTAACTAGGATACTAAATAAAAAGTCTACTACATTTTTAACACTTATCGCAAGCTGGATTGATATTTAAATGCGTTTTAATGAATTGTAAAACTAAACTGATTAAAGCTACATTTTTCAATTAGTTTTTCTAACTAGCGAATTTTTAATCTACTTTAAAAGTTTACTAGATGTATGTTTTCCACGCAATTTTGTTCACGTTGGGTTCAAATAAAAATAAGAAAGGCGTAAAATGTTTGCTTATCCGAGAAAAAGTTATTCACATTACTCCATTAATAACTACTTTAACTAACAAACACTCGTATGTAATGAATAAATAAATGAATTAAATTAACGTTAAAAATCGACTTACAATAATTCAGACGAAACTGTGCACAGCGTACTAGTAGTTAACTTACACACTAATGTTAAAACCGTCTTTAGTGTCTCAATTATGATTGCCAGTGAAAACTAACCTTATTTTAATACAGGATCATTCAATTACGATATTCTAGGTCAGATATAGAATGAAACGATTTTCTTCGTAAAGTTCTTTATACATTTGACTTTGTATTGAATAAATACCATTGTGTAATAATGTTAGGGTATAAAGACACTTACATGGTGGTTGGAAGTCCCATGTCCTGTCAGGTTCCATGGTGCCCATCGTCAATGGTGCGACTCCCTCGAGCTATTGCGCCGGAATGGTGCGTGGTATTTCAAAATGGGGCCCACCATCCCATGGCGTAATACCACCACCACCAGGTCGGTGGCACCACGCATGCGTGGGACAAGGTAGGGCTGGGTGGGGTAGCGGAATATTGATTATTTCCTACCCCTATTACCATGATAGACTGATAAGGGCGCCTATTCGTGGCGGTATGGTGGTAGACAAATTGCCATGGGGTGGTGGTTCGAACGGCGTGGTATTAATTATGCACCATACAGAATGATTGATTGGGTTTCGTCCTGATCGTTTTCAAGAATGATCCTAATCGATACCCTACGAGTTTCGTTCTAAATAAGCTTTTTTCGAACGTGATTCTTGGAACGAAAAGCTATTTAGACGATTTTAAAGCCCGTGTACACGATACGAGTTGTTCGTGTGACAGGAGACAGCTACTGTCACTGGTTACTTTAGCTAGACTCACCACGCCCCGTTCACACCAAGAAGTTAATTGCTTGACGTTTGTTGATCGTAGGGCTCGTCTTGTGGAGTTCATCTGGGTAGGTTACCACTGCAGTGTCTATTAATTAATTAATTATATCGTGAAGTGCATTACTGTGTTTCGGTTTCGAGGGCACTGTACGCTGACGTGATAACTGGGCCATGAGACCCAACAATTGAAGTAGTACGAGAAATTAAGAACTCATAGAATTTACTATTTAATATCTTGGGGTCTGCAATATTATCAAACTAGTGTCATCTTAAGATTGACTTAAAAGTTTCAGTCAAGTATGTTTTAAACTTTCATGACAATGAAACTAATGATATTACTAGCATATGACATAAGCTCGGGCAACGTGTAAATGTGTAATGTGTATGTGCATCATAATGCTGTGACAAATGACTGGCCAAATTCTCTAGCTCGCATCGTGTAAACAGACCTTATGTTTGTTTTTCAAGTACAACTTAGTACTTGGCCGCGATCTCTCCTGAATAAGTACAATGGTAAGTTACGATGCAGCCTAAGTATTCATACGTAACATACGTGATATACAAATAACTTGGAAGGGGGGGTAACTAACCCTAAATGCTACCCAGCATCACATAAAATAGGCAATAGGAACTGAAACACGTTTGGACGAAGCTTCCCACTAGTCTACAGATAACTTAGAAAATATATATTTTTCAATACAGTTGTATGGTATGGCGCACTTTCAGAGGCTGTCATTAGTATTCGAAAGTTAAATCTTACGCACAGGCATCTTTCTTTTTCGTGGTCGTAACTTACTTTTACAAGCTCGATCATTACTTTTGCAAAACGTTTGATATCAAGGAGTTTTCATTGTACAATAAAATGGGATGGACATTGGGATGGGATGGACACAGAAGGAATTTTTTTTTCGTTTTATTTTATCTTTTATCTTTTATCTTTTATCTTCTATCTTCTATCTTCTATCTTTTATCTTTTATCTTTTATCTTTTATCTTTTATCTTTTATCTTTTATCTTTTATCTTTTATCTTTTATCTTTTATCTTTTATCTTTTATCTTTTATCTTTTATCTTTTATCTTTTATCTTTTATCTTTTATCTTTTATCTTTTATCTTTTGTCATGATTTTATTTAATCTATGGCTTCCATTGTTGAGACCACAGAATGCTGACCAATCATAGCATTTCCAGCCATTGACATTGACACTTGACAGCTGTAAAAAAAAATAGATATGATGGAGAGAGGCTAGAGTAGAGCGAATATGTAATTGAGTTAATATTTAATTTGAAAGTAAAGCTATATGCTATTGAATTGTAATACTAGAATTTAACAAATGAATGTGAAAGTTAAGATGTATAAGCAAACAAGCTGCTCATTTATTAAACGAGATATTGTCACATGAAATAAAGTGTACGAAGTGAACAATTGGATTTAATTTACAATACTTTTATCTTTTATCTTTTATCTTTTATCTTTTATCTTTTATCTTTTATCTTTTATCTTTTATCTTTTATCTTTTATCTTTTATCTTTTATCTTTTATCTTTTATCTTTTATCTTTTATCTTTTATCTTTTATCTTTTATCTTTTATCTTTTATCTTTTATCTTTTATCTTTTATCTTTTATCTTTTATCTTTTATCTTTTATCTTTTATCTTTTATCTTTTATCTTTTATCTTTTATCTTTTATCTTTTATCTTTTATCTTTTATCTTTTATCTTTTATCTTTTATCTTTTTATTTTTTATCTTTTATCTTTTCGATTGCGAATTCGAAGTCGCCTTCGATTTCGATCTTCGATATTTTATTTAAGGTAAAAACCAAACTGGATGGAAATTGGCCCCCAAAATCTTGAGCAAACATAATATTATCTCTTTGATTTGTTTTTTTACTAATTCTCACAACTGTATTGAAAAACGTCGTGTGATACACGGGTGTATAGGTTTTTGCAAACTCGTGACATTAAAAACCCTCGCCTTCGGCTCGGGCTTGTTAATGACAGCTCGTTTGCAAAAACCAACTTTCCACCCTTGTATCACAATGTACTATTTAAATTCAGTTAAATAGTACAGCTTATTCGATACAGTGTATGCCAATACAGTTATCACTTACTTTAACACGCCGGCCGTAAACTACGTATTTATATTATTTCGTGTCAAACATACTCTACTTACACACAGACCCACAGACCCACATAGTTTATATTATTATAGTATAATGGTCTTATACTTAGTTGCGTTGTGTCGCAATGCGCTTTTTACCGTTCAAATTGCAACGACAAAGTTGCCTATCACTATATCTACTATCTACTAGTATGTATTTATTTGATGAGATTCTATGACCCCTTTAGATCATAAAATTAATAAACGCATTAAAGGATAATGATCATTGATGTATGGAATCTCGTACCAAGCTGATTTAAAATCAAAATGTATTTTAAGGGTTCCATACCAATTTGGTAAAAATGGAACCCTTATGGTGAGACTTTCTCCGTCCGTCTGTCCATCCGTCCGTCTGTCACACTCGATTATTTCAGTAACTATTCAAGCTATCGACATGAAATTTAGAATAGTTATAGATAATAGTGACGCGACGTCATAGCAATCGTAAAAATTTGAAAATTGTTTTTATTTTTATTTAAAAAGGGGGGAAAACCGGGTCGCCGAAATTTCAAAATGAGAGAACAATATTGAGTGGGGTATCATATGAAAGGGCGTTACTTGTTTATTCTAAAACCAATTTTTATTTATTTTTATGCCTGATAGTTTTTGATTTTATGGGCAAACTGTCGAAAAAAATACCGTTCCCCCCCTTATCTCCGAAGTTTACCATTCGAAAAATCTGAAATAAATATGATCAATAGAAGTTAACGTATATTTTACAGGAAAAATAAAATCAACCCTCTAACTATTATACTTTTTTTGCTAATAACAATAATCCGCCGAAAACAAAGTTAGGTTTGCGGTTTGCCAACAAAAGTACTTATATGTAGATTAAACTCGTAAAATCATGAACAAAAGTGATTCTTTTAATGTTTTACTTCTTTTATGGTATGGAACCCTCGGTGCGCGAGTCCGACTCGCACTTTGCCGGTTTTTTTTATAAACTACGATCTCTACATTAAATACAGTAATTATTACTTTTTTAATTAACATCCGGATTACAAAGTTATAGGCAAATAAACAAGTTGTCTCAATAAAATCTGTATGACAGGAAATGTGCAATGAAAAGAAAGTACCTAACTTTTTGTGTGCAAAACTGAATTCCGTCTTTTGAATGCAATAGCTATTAAAAACACTATTTTATTTTCCTAGAATATTTTGGTTTTGCTTTATGAGAAAACTTGATACCATGGTCCTTTCATGGTCCAACCTTTGGTCTAAAAATGACTAAAAATGGTTATGATCTATTAAAAAATAATGTGAGTCTCGTGGAACACTCGGTTGGAACGAAGTTCTTTTCGTAGTGGTATTGTCTTATAAGAGTGACATTTTAATTCCGGAGAACGTCACAATCCTGCGTTGATTCAAGTGGGCAAAGCCTCCGGTAAAACCTAAATTGTAAACTTTTCAAACAATCTTAGGTATGCGTTCGTTTCAACCCGACGGACGTCCACTGCTGGGCAAAGGCATCTTGCAATGACTTCCAGCCCGCACGATCCTGCGCCACTTGTATCCAGCGCCTTCTCGCGACTCTTTTAATGTTGTCAGGTCATCTGGTCAGAGGTCTTACATCATTGCGCTTTCCCGTGCGGAGTCGCCATTCCAGCACTTTTGATCCCCAACGTCCATGGGTCCTACGAGATATGTGCCCTCTGTTCCGTGATGTGCCCCGCCCATTGCCACTTCAGAGATACGTTGAGCTATGTCGGTGACTCTGGTTCGTCTACGGATCTTCTCATGTCTGATTTGATCACGTAGAAAAACACCGAGCTTAGCTCTCTCCATCGCCCGCTGAGTGACTCTGAGCCTTCTTTTGAGGCCCGTAGTAAACTTATACAAATGCTTTTAAAAACAAAGACCTGATTTTTTTTAATTACCGTTTACGAATTGTTGTACAAGTGGGTATTAACTGTACCTACACCGAGTAAACGCATAAAAATTCCTCAAGTATAAAAGTTGTATTCAACAGAAAATTATGTAGAAATTAATACAAATGTAGAAATTAATACAAATAATTAATGTATGCGTCGGTTATCTTTGATACTGTCTAGCTTACAAACCTTAAAAAATAATGAATTTCATGAGACTCTTAGGGTCCCTTAGCGAAATGGAAAATTGACTGCACGTATTAATTCAGATCCAGTCGTAGCCATAAGACATATATTTCGATTCACAGCATGGAAACGAAATGGAACGAAAGTCACGTGATTTATTCAGCGATCGTATAATGTTATTAGGTCATTCTTATACATTTTTTAATTAGGTTCAATTTCATTTACATTCAGCGAATAGAACTATGCCATATGGCTACGACATACTCGTACTAACAATAGGTACATGAAATTTTAATGTGGGAATAAAAATTGCACATACCGCATGCATTATTGTTGGATAGATCTTTAAGGAGTTGTAAAGATACCTTTCGAACATCAAGAATATTTGTCCGAAAAGTGCAACCTACCACGAAAACTATTACTGTTTGTAATATGTATGTACGAGTATATTGGGCTGAAAATTCAGGAAAAAATTAATTAAAATAAGAGTTGATGAAACAAAATGATTTGAATAATAAAATAATATATAAATATTAAAATAATAAAATAATATAATATAGTGGGAATATTTTCGCTTTTTTGGTGATATTGAATAATGTATGTGCGGAACTCTACGTGACCAAGTGTGACTCTCACTTGGTCCGTTTTAATTTTTTACTTAAAACCAATAACTGTGCTGTATTTTTAGCGACATAAAATAATCGAAATTTTTACTCATTGAAATTAAAATTTCGATATCTTTATTATCCTGCAATACAATGTTCTTAAAATTCCACACTAAAAGGGGTCGGACATTTATAGAGTGCCAATATTTCTTATTTAAATTGGTGAATGGTTTGCATGGTTGATGGTCACACCCAAACTTGTATTTGATGTAGCAGTATTTTTTATCGTTCACAAGTTCTTAACTAAGCTCTACCTTATATACTCTTATGCAGTTATGAGACTTGGTCATTGACTATATATAGGTCTCATAAAAACTCAGAGTCACTCAGCTTGCGATGGAGAGAGCTTTGTTCGGAGTATCTATACGGGATCAAATGAGAAATGAAGAGATTTGTAGAATCCCTTCTGAAGGTATACAATTTAGAGATGCCACGAATATCTGGCTACTATTCGGTATTCGGCCTATTCGGCCACTTTATTTGGTATTCGGTATTCGGCCGAATAGTAGTTATTATTCGGCCGAATACCGAATACCAAATCGTGGACAAAAAAGACACATCATATTACTCGAGATTTGTATTTATTACCAAATTACAATATTTTAATAAGTAAAATTAATCAGCGGTAAGTTGTGATGGATAAAAACAAGCATTTCAGCATTTGATGGTAGCAAACGATAACGCTTCTCATCGTAAATGATACCAGCTTCAGAAAACAACCTCTCACTATACACGCTGCTCCCGGGAGAAGAAAGATAAACTTTAGCAAATTTTGAAAGGTTTGGGTATTGCTTTTCATTTGCTGACCACCACTTGAAAGGATCAGCTTTCCTATCTAGGCGAGTAGTTTTAAAATAAAAATCTATCTCATTTGCGACAGTATTCTTCTCCATGTTCTTCTCATCATTACTATTTCGCATATTATCAGTAGCGACTTCCTCAAAGCAGTTCCAGAAACTTTCGTGTATTTCAAATGTCTTATCATTTTCATTCAAGTTTCTTTTCTTACGAAGTGGAGAAGAATCAGTACTACTACTAGATTCATCATTACAACTTAATTTCAGAGCTTCTAGAAGAATTTTTTGTTTTGCTCTATCTGCTTGAACCAGTGCCGAATGTTCGGCGGCCGAAAATTCGGCGCTTCGGCCGATAGCGTTGCAGAATATTCGGTATTCGGTATTCGGCTAAATCACTATTCGTGGCAACTCTAGGATGTATACTATACATACTCCATCCAACGAGCAGTAAATGTCCCTCGGCTTTTTTCAGATGTTAAACTCTGTCTAAGGGACTGCTTCATTGGTCTTCTGCTTCTAGCATTCGTGTATCGGCTTATGAATGATTTAACAATACGTTAAGATTTTTATATCCCTTTAAAGTATATCGAGCATACTTATATAGGAGGGCGCGATTTGGTAATGATATAATTTTGATACAGAACGATTTAGGAGTCGAATCTAAGTATGACCTAGTCAGAAAGAGCAGGCTTAGAATCTGAGCTACCGCCTGGTTATAAACCTTTAATATGTCCTCACCTTATATAGGCATTATATTTTATTATCTTAGAAAAGACGACGCCACTAAAAACTGTTAAACAGATACTTAGATCTTAATTACCCATTTTATTACTGCTAATCAAATTTAATTCCGTTATTTGCATTATTCAGCAGTAAAAATTAGTAGCTGATATGCTAATGGCGAGATAAATCTATAATTATAATTTATTATGTAAATAAATTACGGTTCGGAACAGATATCCTTCCTCGCGAAATGTGCACGACAAAGTTTCTGTGTTTTAAGTTAATTAGTGTTAGAATTCATTAATAAAATAGTTTTAATTGCAATTAGTAGGTAAGATTTGCTGGTGTTGATTTGCCGTTACTTTTTAATATCTTTTTAATATCTACACGGAGCATATAATGCGAATTGTGCTGGCGTTTCAATAGGAGGCCGACTAATAACAAACCTTCGCTACGCTGATGATACAACTCTTTTCGCATCATCGGAGGAGGACATAGGTGAATTCCTAAGACGCTTAGAGGATATAAGCATTGGCTTCGGACTCGCAATTAACAGGGAAAAAACCAAATTTATGATTATTGACAGGCAAAATGATAACTGTCCTGAAGTAACGCGTATCAACAATTGTGAAGTGGTTCCAAGCTACGTCTATCTAGGTTCCACTGTAACTAATAATGGGAGTTGCGAGGACGAAATCAAGAGACGCTGTGCCGTGACCAGATCAGCTGTGGAAAAACTTTCAAAGATTTGGAAAGACAGGAGAATTACGAAAAATACAAAAGTTCGTCTCATGAGATGTCTAGTCTTTCCAATCTTTTTGTATGCAGCTGAAACGTGGACTTTAAGACAGTCTGACAAAAGGAAAATAGACGCCCTAGAAATGTGGTGCTGGAGACGTCTGTTATGTATAAAGTGGACAGCACATCGTACGAACGTCTCCATCCTCAAGGAGCTAAAAATTGACCAGAGGCTTTCGTCGCTTGTACAATTACGAATCCTCAAGTTTTTTGGCCACATATCAAGAAGAACAGATACTATCGAACATCTGGTGGTTCAAGGGCGAGTGGAAGGGACGCGTCCACGTGGTCGATCCCCAACGAGGTGGACTGATCTAATCCGGAGTGCTACAAGTTCCTCAATTATTGAATGTTCTCGCAATGCCGTCAACAGGAGCCGCTGGAGAACTATCGCTAAGGCAGCAGTGGCACATAATAAGACATCGTAACTACGAAAATATAACCACGACCACTCTGTCAAGAGTGAATGACTAAGAAGAATTTGCTGGTGTAAATTCTGGTTGTTAGTGTTTGATTTGATTATTGAACGCAAGCTGTAATGTTTATCATTATCTGTATTATGTATCTAGACTCCTTGTCAATTTCACTTCTATGTAGTCTATGTCAATTGTCATTAGTCATTGTAAAATTTTGCATTGTCATTCTTTTTTCCCTCCGGTTTCCTTTCAGTTCAAATAAAACAATTTATATCCTATCCTATACCTTTAAACGAGCAATTCTTGTATATATATATATATATATATATATATAGAGATCTCTTCCCGCTAAATGTTGATCATTCGCGACGTCACGCGAGTACTTTGTTGATCCGAAAACACATGTTGATCCGACGCCTTTTGTTGATCCAATATGCATCTCTGGTAAGTAATGTGGCTCCAACCGGATCAACATCTACACTCATGGAACTTTTTACTAGCGTTCGCAGAAGTTGATCCGATATACAAATCCACCTTGCGATGGTTACGGAAAATGTTGATCCAATTCAAATGAGCCAATCAGAGCACGGCAAACGATCGGATTGGCTAAAAGCATCCGCGACGTTGCCGCTTCGTAGGTTTATACAAATATCTTTATTTGAAAGTATCCAGTTTAAGAATTTGAATGTTGAAAGTAGGCGGCAGAGCGTTAGATGGAAATGCAGGTCACGCAGCCCTCTCGAAGGATACCCACTAGGTAACTAGGCGTTGCCGTGTGCCATCCATAAGTTGCCGGCCTGCGGATGACAGACGTTAGGAGCCGTCCGTCGTCAAAACCGGTGGGTTATGACCTGGCGGGAGCGTAGTGCGTACAAAAGTGAATCCCGTACTCCCGCCAGCGGGTCCGTCATGGACACAGACAGTTTTAGTGGGTGCAACTTAACCCATATGTTTCCCCTTGCCGGAGTGGTATGCTTTAGGCATTTTCTGTCTATAAATAAAAAAAAACCGGCCAAATGCGAGTCGGACTCGCGCACCGAGGGTTCCATACTGCAAAAGAAGTAAAATTTTTTAAAGAATTACTTTTGTTCATGAATTTACGAGTCTAATTTACATGTAGGTACTTTTTTTGGCGAACCGCAAACATAACTTTGTTTTTGGCGGTTTATTGTTTTTATTAAAAAAAGTATAATAGTTAGAGAGTTAATTTTATTTTTCTTGTAAAATATACGTTAATTTCTATTAATCATAATTATTTCAGATTTTTCGATTGAAATTTTGACGACCCGGTATTCCCCCCTTTTTAAATAAAAACAAAAATGATTTTCAATTTTTTATGATTGCAATGATGGCGCGCCGCTATTTCCTACAACTATTCCAAATTTCAGGTCGATAGCTTTAATAGTTACTGAAATAATCGAGTGTGACAGGCAGACGGACGGACGGACGAACGGACGGAGAAAGTCACACCATAAGGGTTCCATTTTTACCATTTTGGTATGGAACCCTAAAAAGGTCCTATTGATATTTGAAACGCATAGTTAGTTAAAACTTATTTTCGTGCGAAGTTAAAAACTGGTAGCCAAGTAAGTCCTTAGTCCTTGGTATCATAATATGAATACCCTATTTATTACCATACGTATCCATCACGGAAAAGGGAGTACCTACGTTTCCACTTTCCACTGAAGCGGTCTACTCCGCCCGCTCCTCTTCAATCGTTAACATAATACCTACATAATATCGAGTTTCTAAATAGATAATCTAATATGGATTACTAGCAGATACCCGCGGCTTCGCTCGCGTAAATTTTAGATTTCCTATTCTGACGGGAAGCCATGAATTTTACCGGAATAAAAAGTAGCCTTTGTGTTAATTTAGAACGAACTCTATCTCCATTCCAACTTTCAGCAAAAAAATTTCTTAGTTGCAGTTTGAAGGAATGATTTTCCACATGAATAAACATTTTTCACTATTTCCGCGGAAACCATTGATTTTCCCGGAATAAAAAAAATTAATAAAAACCCATCAAAATACACGATATTTCAAATTGTTTTTTAAAAAACGAGCCAAGCGCGAGTACGAGTCGCGCACCGAGGGTTCCATACTATAAAAGAAGAAAAACATTAAAAGAATCACTTTAGTTCATGAATTTACGAGTATAATATACATGTAGGTACTTTTGTTGCCAAACCGCAAACCTAACTTTGGTTTTGGTGGTTTATTGTTATTATCAAAAAAAGTACAATAGTTAGAGAGTTGTTTTTTTTCTACTGTAAAATATACGTTTATTCCTATTGATCATAATTATTTCAGATTTTTCGATTGGTAAACTTCGGAGACAAGGGGGGGGACGGTATTTTTTTCGACAATTTGCCCAATAACTCAAAAAAAACTATCAGGCATAAAACTAAATAAAAATTGTTTTTAGAATACACAAGTAACGCCCTTTCATATGATACCCCATTCAATATTGTTATTTCATTTTGAAACTTCGACGACCCAGTTTTCCCCCCTTTTTTTAATAAAAATAAAATAGATTCTCAATTTGTTATGATTGCAATGGCGGCGCACCGCAATTACCTACAACTATTCCAAATTTCAGGTCGATAGCTTTAATAGTTACTGAAACAATAAAGTGTGACAGACGGACGGATGGACGGACGGACGGACGCACGGACGGTCGGACGGAGAAAGTCTCACCATAAGGGTTCCATTTTTACCATTTTGGTATGGAACCCTAAAAAGGGAACCGCCTTCAAAAAAACCCACTGAAAAGCACAAAATAATTTTCTAATAAATCTGGGTACACCTACTTAGTTTTCGATTAAATAAGTTCGATTCACAAAGGCAGTAGCTAACGCATCTTTCTTACCTTATTTCTCTAACGAAGTAGTCTAGTGGGTTCTTTGTCACACGTAGAACGCGACGTTGCCGCTCTGTGTAAGATGCCTATTCGTCAGTTTTGGCTCCGGATCCACTTATTTTAAGTAAATGTCGCATATGAGTTTAATATATTCTGGATCTAAGAAAGCTTTTTCAGTATGATTTTTTCGGCCGTTTTTGGATCAACAAATATTGGTTAAATCGCTGACGAGTATGTCGAAAATCTGTTCGTGCAGATCCACTGACGTCACACGTGCATTAGGGGCGGATCAAAGTATATCAGTTGGCCCGAGGTAGAGCTGAGTAAACACGTGAAATAGGTGGATCAACATTTGTTCTAGCTTCTCACTGGAGCAACATTTACCGTGAACGGATCTATATATATATATATTTCTATATAATCTGGATCTCGGCAACGGCTTCAACGATTTTCATGAAACATAGTATACTGGGGGTTTTGGGGGCGATAAATCGATCTAGCTAGGATTCATTTTTAGAAAATGTCGAATTTACCAAAAAAAAAAATAACAAAAATATGACTTCTGCTGCCATCTATTAGCCAGTAGTTAAACTACCGAGCGAAGCACTTCTGCTGCCATCTATTATCCAGTAGTTAAACTACCGAGCGAAGCTCGGTCAACCAGATATTGAATATAAACCGTGTTTTATATACCTATTTCTACACTGGTAAATAAAATATCAAAGACGGATTTTACTCTTTTAAAAATTAATTACGACTCTTGTAAAGTCTGCATTCACAGCGATTTCGAACGTCAATAAACTTGATCATTAGTTTTATTAGATTACACTATAGGTTAATTATTCTTTATTCAACTGTTTGGTATCATCAGTTTTCTAAAAGCTATGGAAGTTTTATAAAGATCAAAGATTTAAATCGCTAGATGAGCCCTAAGCCTATATTGCGCACATCGAAAACGTATACAAAAGTGCTGAGTGAGTGCTCTCAGCATGTTATAGTGTACGATTGTGTGACAGAGAACGCAAGTGGAAATTTCGTTTAAGAGTAAATAAGACCTCGCTATATCACTATTTCTTACGTCAATATGTGTATAAGATGACAACGAGTCGCACAAAAGACAAAAACGTGGACGTTTTTGGAGGTTTAGGGCTTATCTAGCGATTTAAATCTTCGATAAAGATGTATTCACGCCAAAAGATACAGCACTTGCTTAACTGACCGATCTTGTTTTATGAATTCTGATAGACATTTAAAATTCATTACCCTATATTTGCAGTTAGCACTACCAGCCTTTCGGACATAGACACTATAAACTAGATTTGAGATAACTACAGCTTTACTTAGTAAACGGCTAACTTTAAAATGATGTCTTTTTATGGGTTAGACATTTGAATAACTAGTAACTTATTAAAATGCTAGTAGGCAAGTACTTCTAAAACCTATTCCCACATTAGAATTGATAAAATACAATTATTTTAATAGAAATACAGCTGAAAGAATTCTTCGTCAAAAAATCTATTCAGTTTTCTTCCAATTAGGTAATTCACTGGAAAATATCGTGGCATGACTACATACGAGATTGGTTACCTAACGTTAAAATCAGTTAGGTAGGTACTTTATTTTTCTTTGCGTACAAGTAATATCAATTTTAAATTATATTTTATGATGTTTTTATATCTAATACATAAATTCTTGTGTTACAGTTTTTGTAACAAAACTTGTCCAAAACGGCTTGATCGATGAGATTGTGACAGATGATATTTTAGTGTATGTAAGTATAATCGCAGGTTTGAAAATAGGACGTAAACTGGGGCCGTACCGCCATCTCTTATAATGAGCAATATTATATAAGAGATGGTGGTAGGGCCCCAAATTACTATAAGCTCAGGATATGGGCAACGGAACAATTTACGTAAACCTTTTTCATACGAGCAAACTGTAGCGCCATCTGTCAAAACTCTATACGTGGCCTCTGAGCGAACTACCGCGTGGCATTATACCTATACTGTTGGTATTATTGGCACCGATAAACTGGCGACATTTTTTGCGCGGTCGGCCTATGTCCAGGGTAGTTGTGAATAACGTAAACTATTATTTATTATTTCACGCCCCTAATTGAGATATAATGTATATATGGCAAAACATCGTTTGCCGCGTCAGATAGTCATTAAGTTAGTTTTACAGCAGAAGTAAGACGAAGGCAGTATTTGTCCAATCGTTTTAATAATTATTACGTAACAAGAGTTTGAAATGTAAACTTATTAATATTTAAGGCAGCCTGCCAGTCGGCACCTATTAAATTGGTGTGAAGATAACATACCTACGTTATTATAATATCTAATCTATTTATTACACTATTAAATACGATCTAGTTTATGGCTTGCATACCGAACAACATAATTTAACACTAATGAGAGTTTAATACAAATGTAAGCCGTCGAAATTAATTCGTAACACTCAATAACACCAGAATGGTGATAAAAGGCAGGTTTTCATTTTCAATAAACCTATAAAGTCGTATTTAGTATTACTACTAAACTACGACATAAAACCCAATGAGAGTTTTTCTGTACTTAAATTTTATTTTATTACTAGCGGACGTCCGCGGTCCCTCCCGCGATAATTTCGGATTTTTACTTATTTCACGGGAACCATGGATTTTTCCGTGATAGGAATCACGGAAAATGAAGGTTGTAATTCAGGGTACACAACCTATCCACATTCCAAATTTCAGCCAAAACAGTTCAGAATTTTCGTTACCGACAGTTTTCAGAAATTCTGACCGCGCCATTTCCTTGTTTTTTTAATGTAAGACCATTCTACGAAGTATTAGAAGACATTTAACTCATAAGTTAAATACAACAACTTATCTCCTTATCTAGAGTATAGTACAATACAAGTGGGTTTATATATACAGAGAAGTAATAATAAGAAAAAGGGGATAAAAAGGATATTTCTTAAGAGTATCCGAATCCTTCTCAACTGCTAAAGTGCCCAGGCCCCAGAAGTATATTAAAATACCACAATCGAAATAAAATCGTGTTATAATAAATAAATAATTCTATCATTGATCTACGTAGATCATGAAAGTTGGCGAAGCCATCGAAATTCATAGTGCAACTAAACGAAGAAGTTTAATAAAGAAAACAACTACTTAAATACAATATTACTCGTAAATGCAGACGAAATCATGTGCAACAGTAAGTGTAGCTAATGCAGACAGTTTGCATAATGATCTGTCTCGTTTGTTGAGGTCTTTATATGCTGGATCTAGGTTAATAAATATCCATTTCATTTGCCTTATCAATTTTAATATGAGAGAACTGATTAGCTGCCTATTATAAGTTATTACCGCTAGTACCTATTGCAAAGTCTTAAGAGTCCTGTGTACTACAATGTCTCCATTCATCCAAAATATCAAATAATTTGTAATTCGTGCATATTTCGATCATGTTGTGGTGTCGGATTCATATAAATAGTATTAATCTATGCTCCTGGCCATATTTGGTTCGGAAACACTTCTTTGAAACGAAATAATAATCTATTTTGATCAAAATTTTTATAACTTTGGTCGAGTTCCGTAATACCAAAAATTATAAATGAAAACTTGTAACTTTCTTTATTAACTGGTGTTTTTCTTTAGCTGAACAATAAAAACTGTGCTCTTGAACTAAAGCGACGTGAGATAGTGTTGTTTTTGTTACAAAACTAATACGCAGAAATCATGTCCTCTTTGACATAAAAATAAGCAAAACTAAATTCGTTTAACAAAAGTGTTTCGGAACAAGATATGGCCAGGAGCATAGATTATTACTATAAATGAACCCGAATAACACCACAACATGATCGAAATTTGCACGAATTACAAATGATTTTGGTATTACGGATGTATGGGGGTAAGCAGACTCTTAAAAAACTTATAGCATCGATGAAGTTACATATTGGGTACTGATTGGTTCATAATTGCATCGGTCGAGCCGCGTAGTCAATGATTGGGTTAGGTTAGGTTAGGTTTGCATCAGTTGTACAGCGTAAGTACCTACTGATAGGCTGTGTTTGGGCGATGTACAATCTTATTTACCAGAATCACCCCGCTGGTTTTAGGGTTCCGTACCAAAAGGGTAAAACGGGACCCTATTGCGAACACAAATTTTTGATAACGTATTACTAGTAGGCTCAATTTAAACTGCAGCGGACTGACTTTTTTACATAGCGTAATGATCTTTATCTCAACTCTTTAACACACAAAATGAAAAATGTGCGGGATTCCCTGGTAGATGCACTACCTTTTTTGGCTCCTATTTTGTTTGCATCTTATAAATTGATAAATTGACCCTATAACAAGCAAACCATGTTTTCATATCCATGACTTTGGTGGAAAAAAAAGAGGTGGGTGTGCGCGGGATTCGAACCCAAGACCTCCTGGACGCAAACGTTCTAACCAATGGGAACACCTCCGTCACGACCTCCGTGGCGCAGGGGACGCACGCTCGAATTCGAGTGGGAGGTCGCGGGGTCGATTCCCGCCACGGGCCACTTTGGAATTTTATAATTTCTAAATTGGCTTAGGTCTGGTCTGGTGGGAGGCTTTGGCCGTGGCTAGTTACCACCCTACCAGCAAAGACGTACCGCCAAGCGATTTAGCGTTCCGGTACGATGCTGTGTAGAAACCGTTGGGGTGACATAACTTACCCCTTCCAAGTTAGTACGCTATCATCTTCGGCTGCATCATCACTTACCATCAGGTGAGATCGCAGTCAAGTACTAACTTGTATAGCGTAAAAAAAAAACACCCTTCGGAAACATTATCGTAAAGTAATTACGTGTTACGTTACGCGCAATTTTACTTTCTTTGCGCGTTCACAATCGGCGGAAACCAGCGCTCCACTTGACGACAGCGCGTGACAGCTGCGAAACAGCCACACACTGCTCCGATGTTCGTTGAGCTGTTGAGCTACATGACTTTAGTCCAGTGGTTCCCAAACTTATTTTGTCTACTGCCCACTTTGAGAATAAATATTTTTTTAGCGCCCCCATTTTTTCACCTATTTAAAAACCACTATAACTTCAAATTGAATTAATTAATTATTGTGACCTATATATGTATATTAACGGAGAATTCTAAACGAAACTTTTACTATAACCCGCAACTTGAAACCTGAGCGCAGTAGGTAACATACAACGGCGCTTAAGGTCTCAAGTTAACTCTTACGGGCTCCACCTGCCAATAAGAATGATTATTGAAACGCAACTTTATAGTATTAAAACAGAGTATCTTTTATTAAAAATATAACTAAAATAATCAATCCTTATATAAAAACTAATGTGAAGGATGAATCTGATGCTGTTTAATAAGTTTGTTGATATCAGGTTCCAATTTACTCAAGAACAGTCGCAAGTCGCCACGTTCGGTAACAAGCAAACGATTTCGCTTTTTAGTAAGCAATACACATACAATACAACAGCACTAAATCCACGTTCACACAAATATGACGATGGGAATGCTATCAAGAATCGTTGAACGATTGACCACAATCCAGGGTACAATTGCGGGATCGGTTTTTGTAGCCAAAATTCTTGGTAACCATTTTTGAACTTGATTTTTATTTCCTCGTTTGTTGTCAATTCTATAAGTTCTTCTTCCAGCTGAGGTGACATTGCTGTGTTGACATTTGAAAACGGATCCAACACCCAGTCTGGTATTTCCAAGTTCAAAATGTCCTGGTATCGTTTGGTGAAGTCAATGTGGAGGTTTTCCAAATGTTGGCAGTAGGCAAACAATTCGTCGTTACTGCATGATACTGATAAATTTGGAAAATTGTGAAACTCACGTCTGCCCAGATTCTTTTTGTGTAGAAGCAGTTTGGCTGCGAAAGCAGCAACGACGTTTTTTGTTTTAATTAAATTTAGTTTATCGCCTTGCATTTGGAGATTCATGTCGTTGAATAATTTATACAGGTCTGTCATGTAAGCTATATCATTTTTTGATGTTATGAGCTTGTCGTGCAATTCTGTATCTTTAGTTTCCAAGAACTCTATAACAGAGTCAAACAGGTTGTAAAATCGAGTCAGACAATTGCCTCTTGATAGCCAACGAACTTCAGTATGATACAACAAACGGTTGAAATCCTCGTCATTAGTAACACAAAGCTGATGAAATAATCTATCATTCAAAGAGCTGTTGCGGATTTTATTGACTGCTTTGATGACATATTGCAGTGATTGAAATAGTTTTTCACTTAAGTTTCTAGCAACTAAATGTTGTCTATGAATAACGCAATGTACACCAAGGACATCTGGAATTTTATTTTTTAAGTACGCTATGAAGCCTTTATGGCACCCTGTCATAGCCGGAGCGCCATCCGTAGCAACTGAAATAATATTTTTCAAAGGAATCTCTTTCTCATCGCAAAACTTTTCCAATGTATTGAATATGGTTTCACCTTTTGTATCGGTCTCTAAATTTCTAGCAAATAATAGTTCTTCACATATTTTCTCATCTTTAATAAACCTCACGTAAGACAACAACAATGCTTCATTAGTTGGTAAAGTGGACTCATCGAGCTGAATTGAGAATTGACTTGTCCTCAGGTGATCGCACAATGATTCTTCAATGTTTTCAGCCATTTCATCAATTCGTCTTTGCACAGAATTATTACTCAAAGGAATTTTTCGGATAATATCTGCGGCCGGTTTATGAAGCACAGTACTTATTACTTCATTTATTGCTGGCAATATTAACTCTTCTCCGATGTTATGTGGTTTGCCTTTTTGAGCAATTAACAAAGAGATATTGTACGAAGCTCGAAGTCCGTCGTCATCTTGCTTAGCAGCCGCCGAAAATAGTTTTGCTACACTTGGCTGTGTATTATGCTTCTTCTCTAGGTCTTGAAAATATGCTACATTCTTGTCTTTCTTATCTGGATGCATTTTATTCAAATGATCTTGCAGCCTTGAAGGCTTCATTGCTTCATTCGAAAATGTTTTTAGACATAGAAGACACAAAGGCGACGATGGGTTTGTGGGATTTTCAATAAATCCGAATTTAATATATTCCGCACAGTATTGCCGTCTCTTCTTTTTTACTTCCGACATTGTTTTGCAATGAGAAATACGTTCAACTTCGCGAGTAGTGTAGAGGAGGTGTAAGTAGTGCTCATCTATTACGCGCGAGACCACAAATGAAAATAAAATAAATATTACATTGTTTATATAGAAATGCTTAAGCAGCACGCACCGACAGGAATAAAACAAACATGCATAAACTCGTTAATCTCATTCGACGCTCAATCGTACTCAACAAGTCCGAACAAGTATTCAATGAATCATCCGACTGCTACAGGAATGCACAATTCGGGTTATTTAACAAAAACTTGTTAAAACATGATAGATATCTACGAGTACTAATAACTATTAAAATGCGAAAGTGTCTGTTGCCTTTTTATTTGTGTCTACTTTCATTACGAAACGGAGCGACCGATTGACATGATGATTCATTTTTTCTATATTCAATAAAATATGACAGATATATGAACTACGCGGAGAGAAATATAGAATCGAGTTTGAGCAATCTTTTAATTCATATTAGTTTATGTTCACAAGTTGTTGTTGAGAGTCGAGAGCTCTTGCAGTTAAGAGGTTGTTTAAGAGGCCTACTAGCTAAATAAAATTACAAATCACCCCCCCGCCTCGACACAACGCCCCCATTTTCTTTCTGGGTCTCTTACCGCCCCCCTTGAGACCTGCAGCGCCCACAAGGGGGCGTTATCGCCCACTTTGGGAAAGACTGCTTTAGTCTATATAAACTTATTCTATATAATCCATAAATTGTCTATATAAACTAATTTAAAACAAAATAGCAAACAATTATTTAAAAAAAAAGCAAGTTCCGAGTTTCTTGCCCGTTCTTCTCGGTGCAGTGCTACCTTCCGAGCGAGGAGGTTGTGTCTGACGTTTCGCGAGTGCCTGTAAGTTAGGCCTATGTGAAAGAATAAAATTTTTGAATTTTGAATTTTATATAAACGTACCTATTCTATATAATCTATAAATTGTCTATATAAACTAATTTAAAACAGAATTGTAAACAATTATTTAAAAGAAAGCAAGTGCCGAGTTTCTTGCCCGTTCTTCTCGGTGCAGTGCTACTTTCCGAACGAGGCGGTTGAGTCTGACGTTTCGCGAGTGCCTGTAAGTTAGGCCTGTGTGAAAGAATAAAAAAAGTTGATTTTTTTATACTCTATTCCATTAGCTAATGAGGGTTTTGTGTAGTGAGTGTAAACTTTTTTAGGTGTGTTAAGTATAAGCAACTAACCATTGATTAAACATATTAAAAGATTAGCACTTACTGACGTCACGCATACAATATTCGGCTTCGCCCTGAAGCCGGATTTTTAATAATTTGTCAAAACTGTAAAATGGCACTAATACATGCGACCGACAGCGGTAGGTACCGAAATGTAACGACGTGCGACGCCATATTTGAGAAATTCTTGGCTTCAACATACGTTACATCTGTTCCGTCCTTTTAGAGTAGCGTGTTTCGTCTTTGGGAATATGTATTTTGTGACGGGTAAAACCATCAAACTCGTGATAGCGTTACCACATACCCTGGAATAAAACTTCTTTAGGGATATCTTCTCTACTATATAAAAATAAGTCCGATTTCCTTCCTGATGCTATAACTCCAGAACGCACGAACCGATTTCCACGGTTTTGCATTCGTTGGAAAGATCTCGGGCTCCGTGAGGTTTATAGCAAAGAAAATTCAGGAAAAATTAAAAAAAAAAATAAAAATTAAAAAATGTTACATAAAAGGAAGCCATCTGGTGGCGAAACGGAGTTCGCCGGGTTTGCTAGTTGGGTATAAGTATTTTGAGACGCTGTTCACCATAACCGACATCTCTCTTAATCTGTCGACACTCCCAGAGGGCCATGTCCTTTTTTTACATACCTACTACAAGGTATAGTACTTGACTGCGAAATCTGGTAAGGTTAAAAGAACTGGGCACGGCCGAAACCCACCATGCCAGACCAGACCAAATAAGAAATTATAATTCAAGAGCCAATGAAAGGCAAGCGTACACGTGGTCGATGGCGGTTGTGGGCTATATGGACAAGATGGACTGATATCGTTCGGACCGCGTCTGTGAAGACTTTTGTGATTTTTTTTAAATTTTGTGCTGTTAGTATGTTATCAGTGTGTCGCAGAGCGGAGATGCGCAAGAGATGCATCGGACGCGGCTCAGCGGCGCGTGCGCATGACGTAACTGCGTGCATTGTTCGCTGCTCGCCGCTCTCTACACCTGTGTGTGTGATACAATGGCGTTATGGTGCAAGCACGGTGTAACACACTTTGCCATGGCGAAATATTATTATGGAATTATTATGGTCCCAAATCCCTAATTTAGCTCCGGTTTCCACCAAAGCGGAGCGGAGCGGAGCTGTTTGAGTAACCAATCAGATTTCGTCATTTCGATATCCCCCCCCCTCAGTTTCGGAGATGTCATAATGACGAAATCTTATTTGTTTTGGTGGAAACCGGGCCTTAACCTACTATAACTAATTTGACGACCGGCGCACCCATCCCCTCCGCCAAAGACCTAACGCCAAGTGATTTACCGTTCCAACACGATGCTGTGTAAAAACCGTTAGGAGTTACTTACTCTATCCAGTAGGTACGATAATATCCTCGACTGTATAGTCACTTACCATCAGGTTTAACTTGCCCAGTACTTGGCGGTGCGTCTTTGCTGCTAGAGTAGTAAACTAGCCACGGCCGAAGCCTCCCACCAGACTAGAAGTGAGCCAATTTAGAAATTAAAAAAACTCTTAAGTAGCTTAACTAGCCCTTAGCGGAAATTCAACCTGCGACCTCGTATTCGAAATTCGAATCCGATCTCGCGTCACTGCGCCAGAGAGGTCGTCAAATTGTATTGAAATGTTCGCAGCTTAATTAATGTGATAATTAATAGTGAAATATAATTGAAATATTATATTAAGTCGTCAAGATTCAAGTATGGATATGTGTTATTGGCTCAGAACGGTTTTAATTGGCGTCTTATATATAAACAAAGTTGGATCAAAGTACATCGGACTTCGGAGGTTAACTTGAGCGTTGCAAAATGCAGTTACCGAAGATTTATAACGATAAAGTTCACTATAAATTACATGAGGGCAAAAACTAAAACATCTATAAAGGTGATATACCTACCATGTAAAGCTAAGGTTAAGCTAAGATATTATAAGCGAATTATAATTTGTATATAAGCGATGACATCTCGGGCTTTATTCCTGAGGACTCTGTTTGGGGTTTTAGAAAATTTTAAATTAGATATGTAGAAGTTAGACAGTTAGCAGACATTCGAATTAACTTTCAAGACAATTTCTTAAACAGTCCCAATCGAATATACTCGTAATTTTCTTACGCAATCCAGGGACAGATATAACAGTGTCTAGTCATAGAAGTTTTGTGTGAGGCTCTTACCAGGCGAAAATATCAATAATACGTCCTGCAACATACCTCAAAGATGTAGACCAAGCTATTTTGAACATTCATTTTGAGAAAGTAAATGCTGATCCGATACTAATAACTCCCTCTTTTTTTTTAACACATGAGACAAATAGGTAAAGGTACAAGAGGGACCAGAGAGAGTCTACTTTACGTTTGTCTCTCTCTGGTCCCCTGCTCTTCCTATATCTGTCTCATGTGCCAATAATAAAACAAACGAATGGACAGAGTATAGCTGCGCTTCGCTTCGCAGTCAGTAGTCGATCAGTTTTAACTCACGATCGTAAGATAATACCTCCAATAATAATAATCATTTGCATTTACCGATGCAGATAATTTATTTATTAAAATACTTGAGATACCTATCGATGTCTAGCGCTTGCATTTACCAATACGTGGTGAACATTGAACATTAGTTACATTTTAAGAACAACATGAAAATAATGTAATTATAATATTAAAGAGTGTTCAAGACAGTTTAATAAAACAATATTAGGGAATGTAAAATTATATTTTTAAACTAAACATTTTTTATTATTACTTATATTACTTGGAAGAACAGAGGTACTGACCCGAGTAATCTTATGCCAGACTGTTACTTTTTGTAAAATACAAATGCGTTACTTTTCTCATCAATTAAATTGCGAAGCTGCAAATATTCGACGTGATTTTTTGAAAACTAAATTTACGGATTACGTACATGAAGACTTGGGTCTTCATGTACGTAATCCGTATGTGATGTTGTCCACTATATATTTATATTTGTATTTAAAAATACTCCCTAATAATAACGAGCCCTAAAAGCGTAGGCTTTATGGCCACTCATTTTACTCACTCATGGATATGGTAAAGGTTAAGCTGCCAAGTGTTCAATCTAGATTGAATTACCTAGACACGAATTGTAAACTATTGTACCGCAGATTAATTCTCGATTGAATTACAAACGATTTATTGTTTGTAACCTAAAACTTGTGGATTTTCAAGCGCAAACCACGCGATCACTTGTTAAAACTTTACCAACCGTTGGTTAGTATCTTTCATAGAATCCAAGCATCCAATTTTACACTCTTCAGTGAGTAAATTATATAAATTTACACTCCTCAGTAAGTAAATTATATAAATTTACACTCTTCAATGAGTAAATTATATAAATTTACACTCTTCAGTGACTAAATTATATAAATTCCAACTCGAAGTCTGGGCAGCAACACAATTAAAAAGTTAGTTGCATATACAGTTAATGACTTGAATTACTTTTTGTCACTTTCTCTCTCTCACACACTCTACGTCTCTACATTATTGCAACTAGGTCAAACCTCCCTAAATCTTAAGAGGATAGATTTAATTTTTGTCCTTGTCACTCTTACGAATAGCATGAAATTCATGAAATTTAGTAGACAGGGGGTTTCGAGGACGATAAATCGACCTAGCTAGGATTCATTTTTAGAAAAAGTCGTTTTTAAAAGAACCTATTTACCAAAATTAAAAAAAAATGCCGAAAACAATATCAACCAATTAACATGTATCATGTATTTGTTGAAATACAATATTTCAAGTAGGTAAGGCATAATAATAATTAACCGTAGTAGTAATTATCGTACAAAGTAATTTAGAATATCAAGGAAACTATAAACACGGAGTTTTAGTACTGTGTGAGAAAATTATTATTATTAAGAAACGTATTACAGTTACTACATAACTTTGCCCATAAAGATTAACGTACAGCTTTGAGGTTGCTTTATACTCGTTTCAGATTTCATCTGAGTGGATTGATACATTTCGTGAAGTGAAATGTTTAAAAAGGTCGTGGCATTTACGTATAGGTATAAGCAGACGATATTGAAACCTAAACATTTTTTGCGAACACTGAAAAATTTATTTTACGACTATTGATATAGAGCGTAAAATTGAATGTAGTTCAAAAGGCAACATGGTCGTGGATCGCAAAATTAAATGTACTTTGCGCGATAAGGTTGAAGGATTGTATTTCCTACGTTGAAATATTTACATTAAATTTTACACTCTAAACCAATAGACGTAAAGTTAATTTTTCAGTGTTAATTTTTTATTTTATTTCTTGATTCTCATAACTCACTCATAAATCGCCGCTTTCTACTGGACTTATCCAGTGCAATGCTAATGATAATGTTCAAAATGTTGACAAGGGATAAGAAAGGGGTTCTCATTCCACTTAATCAGCCGAGAGGGAACGTCAGCTAGTCGTTAACATTGTGATGATTCAAGTATCAACCCTACCAGCAAAGACGTACCGCCAAGAGATTCAGCGTTCCGGTACGATGCTGTGTAGAAACCGTTGGGGTGACATAACTTACCCCTTCCAAGTTAGTACGGTAACACCTTCGGCTGCATCATCACTTACCATCAGGTGAGATCGCAGTCAAGTACTAACTTGTATAGCGTAAAAAAAAATCAAAAAATATTTTAGAAATTACTCACTACTCGAGTACAGAACCTTGGTGCCGAATTCTGACTCGCACATGGCCAGCTACTAACAATAGTGTGAGAATGGGATCATACTATAGCTAAACTAGAGCGTAGCTGTGTCGTTAAAAATGGCCGAAACTCATGGGTTTGATTCGGTCAATGTTAAACATGACAGTATTTTATTCCATTTCCTTTAATTTGAACCTCATTTATAACAAATTCAGCAATTAAATGAAATTGACATTTTATTATCTGGCCGCGAAAACGTTGGTTTGCCATTTAGAGGTATGAAAAATAGCTAATGACCTATTCTTAGACCTACCGAATATAGACAAAAAATATCATAAAAATCGGCCGAGCCGTTTCCGAGGACTTTGATAACAAAAGTTGTCAATTACTAGCTGATTCAGCACTTTTTTGTCCATATTCTCACTTAGGGATATAAAAATAGACAAGAGGATTAAACTGTGCTTTTATTATTATTTAACTCAATAATCGTTTGTCAAATAAGATAGCTCTTTTTTTCGTGATTACGTAAGTGTGTCCCTACACTTAGACTCATCGTTAAATCTTTTATAAAGGTGAATGTTGTCGAAATACCAAGGGCCGTTGGGTCGATACCGGCATCGGAAACTACACAAACACAGTTATTACTAGAACCTATATAGAACTTCCGATTACCATGCGAATATGGTCAATGGGCAGTAAGTAATGGTAAAAATCTTCTATAGCAAGCAATATTGCATTTCCTATAGGCATGCGCGCTCCTTACTAGACCTCGCCTAGCTAGACCATTGTTTTTTTTTCAGGTATAATAAAATAAATAATCAAAAAATTAAAAAAAAACACGACTGCTCTGTTATAAAACGAATTAAAAATTAAAAAACAAGTTATTTTAGTTCATCTGCATATATGGTCTAAGTAAAAACTGTTTAAATGTCTCATTGATTAAAACAAATTCATATGGCAGTCGGGATTGTAAGAGGACTATAATATGATCTGGTGAGAGGCTTCGGCCGTGGCTACCACCTTACCGGCAAAGATGTACCGGCAGCATAGCGTGTAGCAACCGTAAGGGACTACTACCCCCTTACAAGTACGATAACATCTTCGGCTGCATCGTCACTTAATATCAAGTGGTAATGTAGTTAAGTTTGATTTAAATTAAAAATAAAATAATTTCGACGGTGAAGCAGGCAAAACGTGGTAAAACCATGACCCAGATATCAAATCGATAAATTGATTTCAAACTGTATAAAATTAAACAGAAACAAACAATTAAACATTTAACTGCAATTAACGACGCCATTCCAGATAAAACTATAAGTCCCTGATTTATTGTTATGCTTTGTTAACAAAACGGTTAAGTTAGAATTCAATGATCATTATCATCATCAATTTATCACCTACAAGTTGTCAATTTATAGGTAAGTTCTTTTTGGTAAAAACCTGTCGATTCTCGCCTTCTCGGCCTAATTTCCAAAAGTAAGCAAAGATTTTATATAAACACTAGCTGATCAGGCAAACATTGTTTTGGCATTTATGGAAAATAGCTAACTTCCGACCTATTCTCAGACCTACCTAACGTAACTGAAAAAATTCATAAAAATCGGTCGAGCCGTTTCGGAGGAAATTGGTAGCAAAAATTGGCACGAGCATTTTAGATATTATTAGATAGAGTAGCTGATCAGACAAAGGTGGTTTTGCAATTTAGGGGTATTAAAAAAGATTACGGCCTACCGAATGTAGACAAAAAATTGAGCCTAAAACCACAAATTTTACCTAAAACATAGATCACCAAGATACGTTACGTTCATAGTACCTAAATTGCGTTTAAAGTCTGTGCCGAACTGCCTAGCGTAATCACGCGTGGTATGTGCAGGGCTTGGTTGACCTTCGAGTGATCTTCCGAAACTCACACGATGGCATTTTGACTTATTTTCACGACGTTTGATTTGAACCACGGTGTGGCATGCTCGTGCTTGCGCTCGACGCAGTCTAACTATCACGAAAGTGACAATTAGAACTTTTTTAAGTCTTCACAATGCGCGCACTTGTCCCGTATCTGTCTCTTTTTAATATTTTATCATTGGCCTAAAATGTATCGAAGAACTTCGGCACAGAGAGTTACGAAATAATGATTCCAATCCAATACGCGCATTTATAATGGCCGTAACAAAATAAAGAAATCGAACGACCAATCACACAATATTATAAATTACTCCACGCTTCATGAAACACAATGTAAGAAGTCGGTTAACAACTATATTATAACACCACAGAATACTATTATCGTAATTGTGAAAGTTTGTGAGTTTTGATGTGTTATTTTCAAGGGATTTTGGCCCAAGTGGCCCCCGAAATTTTATTTAGTTTTTCGCAAATAGTAGGCTAATTTCTGCCAAGACACGTCCTTAGTATCTATCTATATGTGAATATTATATTTTATTTGTATATATGTATACGTAGTTATATGTTTTGTTTTTATTAGGTATTTTTTTTTATTCTGTTTATGTATTGTATTTATAATGTTTATGTTACGTATTGTTGTACTATTACTGTATCATCTGCCTTTTATTTTTGCTATCAACTTCCTCATCCTCAGCCCTATCCCACTTTTCAGATTTAATTTCCCATAGCCAAAAGAAACGGTTGTCTAGCAGGGCGGCGACACGATCGCTGACGGCGCGGGGCCACAAGCGCTCCAAGACCCACAGGCCACAAGCCAGGACGGCGAGGCCTTAGCCCCTTACCGGGGCTAGAAGGAACGACACCGGGGGCGCGCTGCGCCTCCGCGACACATCGCCCGGGTAAGGAGGCAAGCCTCGAGGCCCGTACCCCCGAAGGGACTCGCTCCCTGCGGAGAAGACCACGCTGCTCAGGATATGAGCGATACTTGTGATATTTTTTCATGCATCTTTCCCTACTTTAGGCTTTCGGCTAATTAGGGTAGTTAATTTACACGTTGTAGAATATTCTTACCTAAGCCCATTTTTGGTTGCCATTGCTCTTACACAGTATTTTTTTTTTTGAAGATTTGTGTAGTATTATCATTCAGACTCATTATTTTGAGTTATAGCTATCGCTCGAACCAATCCTTTTGCGGCTCGGAAATGCCAAGCATTTAGCACATACTCGCATATTTTGTCAAGTGATTAGACCCTGTTCACACTGTACTGCCAATGGGTCGAAGCGTGGGAGAATCCAGCACGTTTTCGGACGATATCTAGGTGGACATGTAATGTGAATAGTACTGTAAAATATATAACTTTGTTGCTTTACTTCTCATTTTTTTATTACTTTTACGATATTTCTGCGGTTTTCTGAAATCTCAAGGGGACAATGAATAAAACATAGTCCATTGGTGACAATGTACGAGTATATTGCCTATCCAAGGTATTAAAAAAAAAACATTTTTCTCGACTTAAATATAAATCCTCGCCTTTGGCTTAGGTATTTGGGTATAAACATCATGGGGATTCAATGAATTGTTTTATACCTTCGTAACACAATCTACTCTCGTAGAATTTCGATTCATATATTGAAAAAAAGGTTTAATATTCTTCATCGTACACAAATAAAACTGGAAATATTCATATTTACTAGCTGACCGTGTAAACGTTGTTTTCCCATTTAGGGTATGAAAAATAGCTTACGACCAGCAAAGCCGAGCTATAGACCAACCGAATGTAGACAAAAATGTTATTAAAATCGGTCGAGCCGTTTCGGGGGAGTTTTGTAACAAACACTAAATCACGAGATTTTTATATTAGAAAGATTTCTAGATAAATACTAGCTGTCCTGGCAAACTTTGTTTTAGTGATATAAAAAATAGATAACAACCTGCTCTCAGACCCAATGATTTCACACTGAAAATTTCATAAAAATTGGTCGAGCCGTTTCGAAGGAATTTGGTAACAAAAAGGAGAATGCCTGAAAATGGGCTAGATTTGCGTCACTCTGCGTCTCAAGCACGTATGCATGAAGAATCTTCTTTTAAATTTTAATATTGCATATATTATGTTAGTGAAATGTAATGATGAAATGTGGGTTCAAATGTACCTATTATAAAAAAAAGTAATTAAACGTTTCGAAACATGTGGAACCGCCATGCAACTTATAAAACTAACCACTTAGAAAATCAGATTATTTCAATTTCCCTGTTAATATCTTACTAATCTTTTTTTTACATAATATTGAGAATATTTCTAATGTTTTACCGATTACTTGGTTAAGACGCAAGGTATAGCCCAATTTTCATACAAGAATCAGCATTCTCCTTTGCATTGAAAATTGAATTTTTCTTCATTTCTGCCGAGTAGGTCAATAGTTTCACAGGCTTTACGACCAAATTTTAACCAGCGTAACATAATGGCTATCTAATCATTTATTGTCCACGAATCCGAAGGCCTCGCGTCGCAGATTCGGCGCACACAATGCACAAATCACGTCACAATCGGACGGACGGACGGACGATGGGAATAAGGCCCCATTTGTCATAGACAACACAATGGCCATTCAGCCACCGTATGAATATTCAATAATGGAGTACATCGCTCGCTCGCTCCATTGTGTGTACTGCTTAATGATATTTGTTTGTGCGTAGGTACGGTTCGCCTATTTGGATTGTAGCCTAGTTAATGTTGGAGAGTCTGCCAAGAAAAACACAATGGGTTCACAAAATTTTTCAATACATTTTACGAGTACAGAAGAATCTTAATTATCCGGCCCTCAGTTATCCGGACTACTGACAGCGACTAAGTATAAATGTGCTGTAGTAAGAAAATATGTATCGTATGTTGAAAACTGTACGTAGCTATTTCATAGTAGGTACTTAAACATTGATCCTATACCTTTAAACGAGCAATTCTTGTATATATATATATTTCAATATAATCTGGATCTCGGAAACGTCTCGAACGATTTTCATGAAATTTAGTATACAGGGGGTTTTGGGGGCGATAAACCGATCTAGCTAGGATTCATTTTTATAAAATGTCTAATTTACCAAAAAAAAAATGACTTCTGCTGCCATCTATTAGCCAGTAGTTAAACTACCGAGCGAAGCTCGGTCAACCAGATATTTATTTTATTATCGTTGGTATGTATTACCTATTTGTTATTTTTAAGCCCACTTTGCTTCATACATTTGAATTTTTGAATTTCCGAATGCCTAGCGACAAAAATTAGTCAGTTTCTACTGTTTATTATAGGATTTTCAATCTATACTAAGTAATAATATAAAGCTGACGAGTTTGTTTGTTTTTTTGTTTGAACGCGCTAATCTCAGTAACTACTGATCCGAATTTAAAATATTTTTGTCTTGGATAGTCTACTCACTGACGAAGGCTATTAACAGTAAGTCATATCATTATGGTTACAGCTGTTTTAATGTAAAATATCTGGATGACCGAGCTTTGCTCGGTAGTATTACTATTCACCAATAGATGGCAGCAGGAGTCATATTTTTTTTTTTTTGGAAAATTTGACATTTGTTAAAAATGAATAGTTAGATCGATTTATCAACCCCAAAACCCCCCGTACACAAAATTTCATGAAAATCGTTCAAGCCGTTTCCGAGATTCAGATTATATATAAATATATACATATACAAGAATTGATCGTTTTAAGGCATGGGATCATTGAGTTATAAACTAAGGAGTTAGGGTCAGCGCTAAAAAGTGTCCGAAGTGAATGACATACAAAACGCTAAAAGACATACAATCGCACTTCAGTCTCGTGTTTGAAAATTAGGCCGTATAATAATGGTTTAAGTCATAAATTACAATGTTTTAGTTTGTTTATAAAAATACTTATGTACCCTCGTTTATATAGGTTTTCTCGGGACACTTTTTTCGTGAATTTTGTATTACACCCCTCATCCATAGATTTATATACCTATGCATGGGATAAATAAATGAGATAGGATTATTAGCATCTTAAAATGCACAAAGCTTGGTTGAGAACTATTAAAACTTCATCGCGGTTCGCGACAGTCTGGGGGAGTATTTGGTCGAGGCGCCAACTATGGACTAGGTTGCGTGAAAAAACCCGCACCATAACGATTTCACCTTAATTAATACAACAGGATTAAAACCCAGCCGAGTTTTTGTGTGAAATTACGTGTATACTTGGCGTCGACTCACTTTACATACCTTTGTTGCTAGCTTTAATTGCTTTTGGTAATGAATTTCGTATGTGTAATACGAATCGATACGACCGTGGCATGCCAATTTTTTTATTGCCATTTATGTACAGATGCCCCGTTGGTGTGTTGGTTAGCAAGTTCAGTAGCGTATTACATGGTCCAGAGTTCGATTATTTATTATCATTACCGGTATTTCCAACCTATGACTAATTAACTACTCGTAAGTAACTGGGGACTCATCCCCGCTTTGATGAGTGATTTGGCAGGAATTTTTAGAAATTATTCCTTATATTTTGTCCACATCATGCAGGGAATCTAGAGACATTGAGTGAAGAAATGAGTTTTTTAATAAATATTTTTATCAAAAAGAGAACAAAAATATTGACAGCAAAAAGTGACAAACTGACTGACTATCACTACGCCTAGCTCAAAAAAAGAGAAAAGTTTTTGACAAAAGTAGACAAAATAAGCCCAAGCACATGGCTAGGATTAGTCTAGCTATTGTGACGTAGACATTCGCTAAGAACCCCTAATAGAGTTAAGCAGAGGTCACACGAGCGAAGCTGCAAACACACCTATAGTATAGCTGCAATAGGTTCTATAATAAATGACTATAGGATATGAAAACGTGTGATAATTGACTACCTAGTCAGTAACTACACACGATTAAATCCATGCGGATAAAAAACATAATCGAAACCGTATACACTTCTAAGATAGGTAAAAGTTAATAGACAGACTCTGGCCAAGAGAGATGATTTAAAAAAAAAATAAACCCTAATGAACCTATAGAAAATCTTCGCTCCTAATCACGACCCTATCGGTAGAGACTTATCGTGGTGCCAATCAGGTATCGATGCAAAAAATCGTATCGTTAAACTTACTGTGAATAGTGCCCATCCTTATCCTAGGTATCCTATACAAGGCTAGGGCGTGTATAAGCATTTACCAAGCCAAATGAATATGAAAATTGGATAAATTAACTGAATCGAACAACTTCCATGGATGGTTTGGTGTGAAATTAGAAATATCCGGAAAAAGAGTATGGGACACATCATTTTCATTCGTTGAATTGGGTTTAATGGATTAGTAATCATTTTTTTACACTCTTAAGCTACTACATGATCGCGAGCTTATCTGATGGTATGAGGATGAAATGCGCCGGTTCCTAATATTCTATCTATCTTCTATTTGCCCTACTGTTGAGATATAAATGTGACATACCCTCCATACAAGTAATGTCAAATTTCTATCTCTAGGAAGGCAAACCATGAATGGAAGCCTCCCGTATTTAGCATGTTGCTAGATTTTATTTATATACTTACCTGACTTTTGCAATTTAGTTAAAACTCAACTGATTGACGATAAGTTATGAATGCCTGGCATTTGAGACGCAGGGTTTTCTCTCATCGGGTGGATGGCAAATTGGTAGATTTTGCTTAGCTATAATGGAGGTAAGTTGGTACATTTTAATTGAACGGTATAAACGTTTGCGATGTGATTATCTCTCTGAACTTTTTGATAGAAAGTTGGTAGATTTTTCTTATCTTTATGCGTGAAATTTGCAATTTAATCAAAACCCAGAAAAATTTGTGGTAAGAGGCGAAAATTTGCGATGCATCAGTTGTTCCTCAACAGACGCATGGAACATTGGCATAGTTTGCTTATATGCCAGACGTTTGCGATGGCTTTTAAATTGTTAATTCTCTCGAGGTAGCGGGCAGTCGCAGGAGTGTCGATGACTGATCGACGGGCGGTCGGCGCGTGCGCACCCTGCTAATTAGGACGCGCTATCTGCCGCAAGTATGCGATTTAGCGTTGATTTATACAGTCACCCTAGGTGTCTGTATTTGGCTAGCGTGGTGGGCGGTGATGATAGACGTAGGTATACCTACACAGGACAGATGTATACCTTCCTGGCGGAGGGGACGCGCGCTCGGATTCGAGTGGGAGGTCGCGGGTTCGATTCCTGCCAAGGGCCCACTTTGGAATTTTTTTTTTCTTAAAAAAAATTTCCATGCCTTTACTTCATTTACAAGTTAATACGTTAACATTTTCGGCTGCATCATCACTTACCATCAGGTGAGCCGTGAGATAGCAGTCAAGTACTAATTTGTATACCTAGTGTAAAAAAATACCGAAGGCCGCGCGAAAAAAATGTCGGCAGTTTACCGGTGTCAAAAATATTTGTTTTGACACCTACAGCGTCAGTTGTTAGCCAACCGCAGTATCTATAGATCGCGGTCCACGCCACAGATCACTAAACTTGTTATTAGTCCGCACGCGAGTTTCCACGGGGTCGATTTACGCCAAATTGCGCCCTATTAAATAGCCTTGTTTTTGACGCCTGTTAGCCTGTAAGTTAGGCCTATATTAAAAAAATCTAGATTTTCCTTTTCTATGGTCTCCATCCTGAGTTTTCGATTAAAATAGATGGTTGTGTTTACGCAGAGGATGGAAAGTTCTAGACCTCGAAAAACGAAGTTCTATCTGTTCAGTAGATATCACACGGGTAATTTTAGCAGAGATAGATTCCTATCATAATAAAAAAAAAACTATTTTTTGAATAGGTACCACTGAGTTCGTGTGAATTTACATACATCATGGCGCGACTTTCGTTGTCACTTTTACCGGACGTCTACTGGTCTCACGGTAAAATGAAAAGTAGATATATCAACTGTGTGATAAAGTGTAAAGAAACGGTACCCCTAGCCTAGAATTGGATCATACACAGTTATTATAAAAGCAGTTTGTGGTTTAGTTTTGGAATAAATTCTGTTACATTAAATGTGAACTCGTCTAATCCAATATCCCTCAGTGTCTGAAGACTAAGGTCTGCGAACAGTGCGTGTTGCCAGTGATGACATACAGATCCGAGACATGGTCTTTTACAATGGGCTTCATAAGAAGGCTTAAAGTCACTCAGCGGGCGATAGAGAGAAGTTTCTCTATGTGATCAAATCAGAAATGAGGAGATCCGTAGACGAACCGGAGTCACCGACATAGCTCAACGTATCGCGAAGCAGAAGTGGCAATGGGCGGGGCACATAGCTCGTAGGACCGACGGACGTTGCGGACCCAAAGTGCTGGTATGGCGACCCCGCACGGGAAAGCGCAGTGTTGGCAGACCTCTGACCAGATGGACTGACGACATTAGAAGAGTCACGGGAAGACGCTGGATACAGGTAGCGCAGAACCGTACGGGCAGGAAATCACTGCAGGAGGCCTTTGTCTAGCAGTAGACGTCCGTCGGCTGAAACGAACGTACGAACAAACCACTCGCACTTGGCTGGTTTCTCATTTAGACATAAATAGTATAAATAATTGCATTACTTACAAACAAGTTGTAGTTATTCCCATGAAAACTACGAGTACGTTTCGAGACAGGTTCAAAAGTGGTTCAAAACTGGACCACAGGTTAAATTAAAAAAACATACGTAACGGGTCCACTTATTCCTTATGTTAAGGACCACTTTTTTGAGTGTCTATCTTTTACAATGCTATTTACGATTATTAGGTAGAGTCCACACTTAAGACAGTCTTGTTATTTTTACCTCCGCATTATATAGTCGTGGTAACCTTAATCAATGTAAACTTCCACAAATTCTGTAGATAATTCTGTAGTAGTTATTGCGTGTTCTCTATTTTACCCTTAATTAAGGGGTTGTTTTTCAACAAAAAAATTCTAAGCGGATGGATTCAATTTCAATTCCAGTTGCTGCCGCTGGATGGGTAATCCAAAAAAATGATTGAGTATAACAGTTGCGTGGAAGTTACGTAACCAATTTAGCGATCGTAGATTCATATAGGTACTTCTATTTTTTTTTTTAATTTTGTTCTCTCCAGCGACTCCAATCGAACCACAATGTTGTAGGTCTATAGATCAGTCAGTCAATCAGTCACATTTTCCGGTTAAATATACCTACACAGAAGATTGGTTACGTCGACTTATTTAATAGAGCGGCGACTGTCTTGCCGTATACGTGGTCCGGTCCTTATATCGCTTGAGGTCAAGTACAAAGCGGTCTGTGTGTTTGTAGTTTTTTGTGTAATATCTATTTTGATTCCCACATAAAAGGACAACTGGTTTCCTCTAGCGTGTACTATTGATCTTCGATGTTGTTATTTTTTGTCCTGTTACTAACTACTCGAGATTTCTACGTCATTATTTACAACATAACACTTATAGCGGATTAATTAAAGTTTGCGATTTTATCATTAACCGACTTCAAAAAAAGGAGGAGGTTCTCAATTCGTCGGAATCTTTTTTTTTATTGTCTAATGTTTTTAACTGTACCTATTAGGATACCGTAACAATTTCTTTCATTATCCATTCTAATTCTGAAACGATTATGGAACGACATTTAAAAATTGTATGACCATGACAGTGCAGATGTCACATGATCTTTTATGCAATCGAATATGTCATTCTACGACTATGTCTACTAACCCGTACTTGTTCACTGCACGGGAACGCTGAAAGTAATCTTTCGGGAACCAATATGAGGAGAGCGGGAATTTTTGAGTAAAGTGTTTTATTAAAAACATGTACCTACGTAGATGCATAACATTATGCTCGCAAAACTCATTCACATAAGCCTACGATGTATAATAAGCACACTATTTGCGAAAACCTAAATAAAATTCTAATTTAGCGGGATATTTGGGCCGAAACCCCTTAAACTAAATTCTAAAATCACGCTAGCGCGAGCGACGATCTGTTATGAATCTATGACCACGCTATAGGTATTTATCTAGTATTTACCAACCTTCATATAAGTTTTAAGCGACAGTGTTCGGTCGCGGCGAGGGACTATAATTGGATGATCCTTCCACCTGAAACACAAAAAAAAACTAATGTAAATAAAACACGATGAAATACCATCCACATCTAGGTCGTAAGTCGTAACGAGGACCTCTTTCTTATTATGTCTGCTAAAAAATAAAACATAATAATTACTAATTAAATACGACTTTGTGTCCCTAACGACCGTTTTCAAACGCCTAAGCCGTTAGATGACAGTTTTCACTTACAACAACTGTCACGTAAGGACTTAGGTGTCTCCTAAAATGTTGGTGAAAACGAGCGTTATTCTCGCAGCCATAAACTAACCTTGACAGCATCTTTTAATCGGCTATATCGGATCCACTCACGAAACACGCTCAGCTCCTATTGGCTGAGCTCTATATGCAAAGTGCCTAAAACGACCACGGCGGCGCCACCGTGGATGCAAGTTTGAATTTCACCATATCAAGACAAATTGAACATACCTTAATTGAAAACATTGATAGGTACTTTAGAAATCGACGTAATACATACATATAATAATTATGTATTGAATAGAAAGTTCGGAAGTCCATAGTTAGACTATACAATTTCGCATTGCGAAGTCCATATTTCCTGAGCATGCCCCGGTGTCGGGGCGAAACGACCAAGTGGCTTTAGGTGATGTATGTGGGTGGTGATGGCATTGCTTGCTTGAGAGCTTGGTTTTGGTGCATGGCTTGTTCCTGCATTTTGGACCATACAGATACCATTTAGGTAGCGGGTTATAGCAATAGTTATTTGTTATGCAAGGGCGCAAAGTGGATTTTTGGGCCGAGTGTCAAATTTGAATGCTGAGCGGCGAAGGATTCTAGGGTTGAACCCTGAGTACAGCGAGGGGTTCAAAGAATATAATCCTGAGCATAGCGAGGCATTCAAAGACACGAGACCCAAAAAAATTTGCGCCCGAACATAACACAAAATTTTTCATCTCACCACAGCGAGGAAAATCACCAGAAGAACACTTTAGATCGACATTGCGAGTTATGTTAAATGTTGTTCTTAGTAACTCTGAATAATGTCACTTACTAAAACCACCTTCAATCATCATCATTATCTTAAAGTTGAAACAAAAAATAATGAATAAAGCCAAAATAAGTATTAGGTATTTATCATTTAATCACGATTGAAAACATAGACAACTAACACTAGATCAGAAAAAAAATTGAGAAACTTTTTTTCTGTACTTTTATTTTGAATGCGTTCTGAAATAACAATTTCTAAGAACCAAAGATAATATAAAATTTTATAAATATATTAACAATAAATACATAAACAATGAGAAAAATCAAGGATTTAATTAGATTTCTTTTATAATTAATAAAACGAAATAAGAGTTATTATTTTATTTGATATTATAAGAAAAAGTAAAATTAAAAAAACTAATTTACCTATACAAACTTTAACGAACGAACTTTGTTACTGATCGTATGTGTTATTAAAAAAAAGAAGTCTTCAGCTTTGACATGACACGTAATACGAGTTGGACCACAGATAACTCAAACAAATTTGACTTTGGAAATGCTTTCGAGCCTAGGGCCGGTAAGGATTTTCATACTACTTTGTCTCCCGTGGGAAAAATGAAAATGCTTTGGCAGCCTAGGGAATATAATAGCATTTTCCGCCCGCATTTCGGGCATTAAATATCGCTTTTCCGAGCGGGTGAGATGAAAAATATTTAATTCAATCGTTCTTGCTTTATATTTTATTTAATGTTTCGGTTTTCAAGACCTCATCATTGTTTTAGGCATGCGCGTCGGTAAGCGCAAGACTGTACAACAGAAAAAAAATCAAACTCAAACATCATTATTTGGTTTATTTTATTGGCAGGTGCCAATTAAATTCATCTCTTATTGCTCCTGTTCATTTAAACTTTCAGTTAGCTATGGATCGGCAATTGTTAACCAGTTCGGTATAGCTCGACTTGGGTAATTATGTTAATTAATAATTATTATCGAACGACCTTGCTGCGCGAATCTTCTCTTAACTCCACGATTAATCTGATGTATAAATACATACAGTCACGGAATGAAAAGGTTTGTAGGTTTTTTTTATTGCAGTACTAAGTAGTGCAAGCGAAAACCGACTCTAATTTTATACCTTTTCCGTGACTATCAAAGACACCTATACCATATTATATATTCGTTGCCTATACTATAGACCCGGCGGACCGCGCGAAAACATGTCGCCAGTTTATGGGAGCAAAACCCCCCCCGGCGGCGTCAGCTGTAGTAAGCTGTAAGCCTACGCAGTATTTCGCAGGAGTTTCGACAGATGACGCTACATTTTCTTGTATGAAGAAGGTTTACGTAAAATGTTCGGATGGGCTCATCTTGATGTTATAATCATAGCTGACTATACAATATGTTAAAGAAATGCAGGAATCCCTCCCTGGCGTAGTGGCACACTCTCGAATTAGAGTGGGAGGTTGCGGGTTCGATTCCCACCACAGGACACTAATGGGACATCTAAGCCCTTAGGTGACAGTTTTTGTTAGTAAAAACTGTCACCTATGGACTTAGGTGTTCCTTAAAATGTTGGTGAAAACGAGCATTATAGAATCTTGTAATTGACTCGCTTCAGTTTTCATTGTTTTACGAATTTCGACTAAAGTCGTGTCGTGTAAGATAAACGCCATTGGTAGGTACAACAATTATGGATAAGACTACACCAGTCTATAGTTTACTCCGATGCAATTAAATATAGGCCTTGACGGGAATAATGAAGATTTAAAATAGTAAAAGTAACTTTTTTCTTGTAAAACGCCTGAGGCCGTTCTATTTTTTGTCGCAAAATATTAAATTAATGCCTGTTTAATATCCGATTAATATTTATGTTTTTACTTACCATTAAATAGTAGGTATTTTAAGAATGATTAATAATTATTATAGTTATCTAGCAACCATAAGCTTACTTTGGGGCTAAGATGCACTTTGTTTAAAAAAATTATGGACTATTGCAAAGCAACGACTGCTTCTTTTTAATAGAAAAGCCTTATAAGTATTATAGCAGAGTAGTATTTTAATTAATATAAAAGATAAAACGCCAGAATTTCCGAGACCGTAAGGTATTTTGCACGCTTGTTATTCGGTTTAAAGTTTATACTTACTAACAAAGGCGCTATGTAAGATACGTGGGTTCCCACGCAATTACCTGGAGTGGCATTTCTATTACAAACACTAAGAAATTCGTTATAGAAATACCTTTTCGTGAGTCTAGAAGATACTATAACTTAATGACTGTAAACTGATACCATAATCAATTAGTAGAGTAAATAATCAAAGCAATTAGTATATTAAATACATAATATACCTACATAAGTTACTCGTACTACCTTGGAAAAACTAGATTCTACGATTTATCTATCACAATTCGCTATATCACAAAGTTCCAATATTATCAAGAAAAGTCTGGTTTAAGTTCATAAAAACACTATTTTTATCCTCTTTTAACCTTGACTACTTGATTGCCATCTCACCTGATGCAGACAAAGATGTTATTGTACTAATTTGGAAGGGGTAAGCATCGCAATAACGGTTTCTACACAGCATCGCACCGGAGCGATAAATCGCTTGGCGGCGCGTATTTGTTGGTTACTTGATAACTAGCCATGACCGAAGCCTCCCGCCGGACTAGATCTGATCAGGACCAGATCAAAACTTACCTTTAGGTGGAGATCGCATACAAGTAGATCCTAACTTGTAGTGAGTAAAAATTTTTTTTTTCAATACAGTTGTATGGTATGGCGCACTTTCAGAGGCTGTCATTAGTATGTGCTATTTCCCTTATCCAAACCAGTCTGCATGATATTCAATAAATCACTGCGCAATGGAACCTTTCCGGATCTATGGAAACAAGCAAGAATAGTACCAATCTACAAAAAGGGTGCTCGCGATAACATCATCAACTACAGGCCAATTTCGATATTATCAGCACTGTCGAAAGTCTTTGAGTCTCTCGTGCATCCAATACTTGCACGTCATGTTTTACACATGCTCTCTGAGGCTCAGCATGGCTTCATCAGTTCTAAATCAACTATCACTAATTTGTCAAACTTCATAAGTTTCGTCACAGCCTCTGTGGACTCCAGACGAGAAGTAGATGCCATTTACACTGATTTCTCAAAGGCATTCGACAAAGTTAATCACAAACTGTTGATTAAAAAGCTGTCTTCCTTTGGACTCGGTGGTTCACTCCTATCGTGGCTCTCATCATATCTTGTCGATAGAAATTCCTATGTAACGATAAAAGGATATTCTTCCCAGTTATATATCGCGACGTCAGGTGTTCCTCAGGGGGTATATTGGGACCACTCTTGTTCAACATTTTTATGAATGACATCACACATTGTGTACTTAACTCTAAATGTCTAATCTTTGCAGACGACCTAAAATTAGCAAAAGAGATCACAACGGATAATGACGCCATATCTCTACAGGAAGACATAGATAGAATTGCTAATTGGTGTAAAGGGAACGGCATGGACTTAAATCCCTCCAAGTGTTCTTGTATCAGCTTTACTCGAAAACGCACTACCATAGAAAGAACATACACAATCAACAATTTCCCATTGCAGAAGGTTGATTTTGTCCGGGATCTAGGGATTACCATAGACTCAAAATTACGTTTTAATGTTCATATCGAAAATATTTGTAGATCAGCACGAAAAATGCTGGGATTTCTGTACAGAAATGCAAAACCCTTTAAAAAAACTAGCACCATAAAAACCTTATTCGCAACTCTAGTAAGAAGCAAACTTGAATATGGCACGGTGATATGGAACCCTAGCTATCAGGTTCATATAGATCGGATAGAAAGCATACAGAGGCGATTCACACAATTTTATTCTTTTGGAAAACAAAAAAGATTACCTTATAGCATTAGACTCAAATCTTTTAAATTAAACTCGCTTACAGATAGACGAAAAATTCATGATATGTTATTTTTGCACAAGCTGGTAAACGGTACATTGAATAACCCAGAGTTGTTGGGCCAAATCTCTTTTAGAGTTCCCATCCGAACACCGCGCTGCCCTATGTCACTTTTCACTCACCGCTTCTGTAGAACTAACCTTGGTCGCCACTCTTTGATACCTAGATTGAGCAGTTCATACAAACATTTTATTACTAAGGATAAGTCATTCGATATCTTTAAAGACAAACTGCCCAATTTCAAGAAAAAACTACTAAAAATACTCGGCTAGTCTGATTTTGTTTGTATAGTATAATATAAGTTATTATTTTTCTATTTATTTTTTACAATATTGCACTTTTTTTCCTTTTGTTAGAATCAATTTAGTTTTCTTTTTTGTGTATCAAGAAATTATTTAAAAATATTTAAGAATAGTTTCCATCTTTGTTTTGCGTTGACTTGTACTACTTTTATGCATGCTGTAGCTACTTGTAAATGGAATCATGTGTTTATCTAGTGCCTAAGAGTATTTCCATTTATAAATGTATCACATGTGGTTCTGTAAGTGGTGCTATGTATAAATAAATAAATAAATAAATTCGAAAGTTAAATCTTACGCACAGGCATCTTTCTTTTTCGTGGTCGTAACTTACTTTTCCAAGCTCGATCATTACTTTATATACTTACTATATAAAAAGTTTGATAGCAAGGAGTTTTCAGTTTACGTTTTCTTTTATCTTTTTGTTTTACCTTTTTTATCTTTTTCGATTTCGATTTCGACCTCAACTGATATAGCGACAGTGATATTGATATCTAAGGTAATAACTGCACAAGATGGAATATGGCACCCAAAATCATGAGAAAACATATTATTCTTTGATTTGTTTTATACTAATTCTCACAACTGTATTGAAAAACGTCGTGTGATACACGGGTGTGTAGGTTTTTGCAAACTCGTGACATTAAAAACCCTCGCCTTCGGCTCGGGCTTGTTAGTAACAGCTTGTTTGCAAAAACCTACTTTCCACCCTTGTATCACAATGTACTATTTTTGTAATATATGACGAACCACAAAAACAGGGATTTCCAAAAGCAGCCTGGATGGTACTTAGCACTCCATTCACGGATCGTTAGTGACGCCTGAGGTCATTGACCTCGCCAGTACGTTTCGTGCCCCGTGAGCGACTAGCTTTATACACTTAACTGTTACTGCCGATTACGCTATGATTGCATGCAATTATTTTTTACGAGCTTTTTTCGGGTTTTCTTAGGAACAAAAGTTTAAGAAGATCGTCTAGCTGCAAGCTTTCATACAATAAGCGACAACAGTTTCCCACCCTTAAAAGTAATCCTATTTTCATACTTTTTAGAAATGTTGCAGATACAATGAAGAATTTTGCTCGAACGTTTTACTATTTATGAAATATTGCTTATGTTTAAAGTTATTAACGTCTAAATATCCATACCTTAAAACTTCCTCGAGCATTTTTATTTTTTTTCAATTTAAATAAACTAAAATGCTAAAAAAACGTACAAGCCTAGACTAAGGTGTACCGTGCCGAATCTAATGAGACCGAAATTGTCCAATTTAGTAAACGTTTCAAGCAATATCAATAATAAAATGTAGGCCTCGCTCTGAACTTGCAACTCTTTCTATAGGTACCGGCATAGATAGCATTTTTGAGAATACCTATTCGTCTTGCGCCAATCGCGACCAATCCTTACTTAAGGCTATCGCATAGTGACTAACACTAGACGATAGTCTTAAGGATTGGTCGTTGTAGAAAATACCAGTAGCAGTTATAGCTTTATGATGTAGTGACCATCACAAAGATAATAATCCAAAAAATGTATGATTTATCTTAGCGTCCTCTCTTACAGTGGGGTCATGTGACCTGAAAAATCTTTATGGTAATATACGTTCCTATGATGTGCAGTTAAAGGTAAAAAATCCAAATATTCTTTTAAATTAGCAGTTCCTTTTTGTGCCGAATTGAAGCGCCCTCCTCGAAGTTCCCCGATACTTACTAAAATCTAAAATAGACATTTATTGCAAATGAGCATCAGGTACTTTATTTTAGTTCCATGGACTCTCACGCCATCTTACACAACGATCAGCGCCAAAATGAAGGAAATCAAATATTTTCATTTTTACGTTGACAGTCTTAAGTCCAGCGTACTTGAATTAATTATATAAGTCAGTGTTCCCACAGCAAAGTCCGTAAAAGTAATAATCTATGCAGAGGTCTTTACTCTTTCCTCCCTTTGATATGGTTTGTGAGCAATTTGATTGTAAGGATATAAACATTTTTATACTCACAGTTCGTTTCACCTGTGCACACGCAATGCCACCTTTATAGCCCTCGCAATAAGAACTTTATTATGCAAATGAGTAATGACCAGACATTGACTACATATTCGGTAGACGAATAAGTATGTTTAGTTACTTTTCGGACGGTATGCTCAGGAGGCTTGGCGAAAGAAAATGAGGTTTCACGTCAACGAAAATGCTCGAAAATCACTTAGTTTATCTTATTAGTCAATAGAATGGGCACGCATGCAATCACGTATTGACATTGAACAGTGCCGTCCATCGAGCGATGGGTGAAATCGCACATGAAAATATAAAATGGAGTTTTGGTTTAGGTGTTATTCCAATCAATTATTCTTGCAATCAATTCAAAAATGTCACATTGTTGTTAAAACTGTTTCAAAATTCCAATCAGTTGTATAAATGTATGAAAGGGTGATGAGCAATTTTTTTTCTTCTCCATAAAAATCTGCCTTGCGAAAGTATCGGTTTACCGTTGCAATCAACTAACAAAATATGAACGACGAGATTGACTGTCACGTGATCAATTTATCGATATGTCGTTCCGATTCCGTTAGATATATTCCATTTAGATATGGAATGAGGGATCGATAGGTTTCTATGACGAGCGCAAATAACTAATATGGCTAAGATCGCTGATGGACTTATTAAGAGAGTCGCGTGGAGTCTCCAACGAACAGCGACAAGAATACGAGTCTCGTGGATTTATAGTCGATGCGATTAATATTCAAATGCTGGAAGTTCACGTATATAACCTAATAATATAGTTCTTACGCTATTGTAATAAGGACTACATTATTCTCTTTGTCTCCGGATGTAGCGCCATTTCGCGGTGTTCTGCTCAGTGGTTGGTTTGATTGGGAACATTATGGCTTCTGGCCATGAGATTCGCTGGCCGCCATCTGTCGTTTCCGTGCCATGTCGCTGGTGGAAAAGATTCGCTTGGGTAATCGGTTTTGCGGTATAAAACGTAATTTTGAAACTGTTTGGTACACCACAACATAACTGGTAACTGGTGAGTACAATAGGCGCAGTAGAGTGCGCTACGTTTGGAGTAGGACGCGGGTTCGATTACCGCCACTTTAGAATTTTCGAAAGTTTTCTCCATTAGCTTCGGTTGTGGCTAGTTACCAGCCTGCAAGCAAAGCCGGACCCGCTAAGCAATTTAGATTTCCAGTACGATGCTGTGTAGAAACAGATAGTGATATAGATATTTCCTCAGGATATTTCAATCCACGACGGCGCGCCCCACTCTGTCAAACTCCATACTAATCGAATAAAAAGAAAGCGATTTTGATTCCATACGTTTGACAGTTCATTTTTTGTGCCGATTTGAAGCGCCTCCCCCGAGCGTCCACGGTACTAAATTGACATATGCCGATATTCTATCTATCTTCCATTTGCCCTACTAGAGATAGCATTGTGACATAAGCTCCATACAAGTTACGTCGAATTTCTATCTCTAGTAAGGCAAACCATGGATAGATTGAATATTGGGAGCCGCCAATAGACAAACATTATCAGTGTAAATTTCGAGTTTGTACCTATCACGGTTCAAGAGATACAGCCTGATGACAGACGGACAGCGAAGTCTCAGTAATAGGGTCCCGTTTTTTACCCTTTTGGTACGGAACCCTAAAAAAGTTACGCAATCCTAAACTGTACAACCACCAACTAACATAAAAAAGTTCCCCACTAACTTTTATGTGGTCAGTAAAAAAATGAATTTTCCATGCGTTTCTAATCACCATAAGTATTTCCCCTCGCCTGGCCGGTCACTGAAGTGAACACTAATTTGAATAACCACAGAGATTTAAAGAACTCTATTGTACGGTGTACTCTAACGAGCTGTGAGTACAATCAGCAATTTAATGGCAAAATGAAAATTAATCCAAGCGAATATGGTCCCTAACTGTTCTTAGGTAAGTACCTTCAATCCTATGATACTATAATATACTGCCTAAACCAACGAATATATAATATTACTAACGTACCTAAACTTAGGTTGATTATTTATTACTAGTTTAGTCTTCGTTATTCTTGCACCAAAAAAATAGCACTAAAAGATGTAACCATATTAGGCTGTTAAGTACTTATACTATTACTTTTATAATTTAAAAAAAATTGGGTCAGGTCTTCGGCCACTCCTATAATTACCACTCTAGCAGTACTTTACAAGACAGCAAAGCAATTATGTTTTATGGTGCGATGCTGTATAGCAACCGTTTATTGTTTTATTTAACCCTAACAAGTTAGAACGATGACACCTTCGGCTGCATATTCAGTATTCACTTACCGTCAGGTGAGATTTCAGTCAAGTAATAATAATTGTATTTGTCCATTGCTGGACATAGGCCTCCTGAAATGACCACCAAACACCGCAATCTTGCGCCGCCTGGTGCCAGCTACTCCCCGCGACTTTCTTTATGTCGTCCGCCCGCCTGGTCTGGGGTCTGATTGCGTAAGAAAAACGTATTCATGGTTATCGTAATCGTTAGCGAATTCTGCCCCCCGATTTGCTGACGTAATTCAGGGAACCAATCAGCGGACATTTGTACACGATTACGATAACGATGAATATGTTTTTCTTACAAAATCTGGGGGCTGTTCCCTTATTGTATTGAGTGAAATGAAATTACGTGGTACTCCGGTAGTGCCGAGGGAAAAAGAAGAAGACGGAAAAATAGTTGAGGTGTCGGTTACGGTAACAGTGATCAATGGGCTTTTCCCATCTTAGCCCATCGCACCTAAAGAAGTATTTTCACTTCAAAAACTAAAAATCACAATACAGCTTTACCAACTACAACATAAATCCTAATCCTAATCCTAATATAATATTATAAAGGCGAAAGTTTGTGTGTGTGTTTGTTACTCCTTCACGGCTCAGCTACTGAACCGATTTAGCTGAAATTTGGAACACAGGTAGCTTATAACCCGGATTAAAACATAGGCTACTCTTTATCCCGGAATAATCCGTAGTTCCCGTGGGATACTCAAAATACCAAATTTTCTAGAGCAATCTATAGCTACATCTATAGATAGATTGTTCAAGCGAACTTGCTTGAAAGCATGTTTAAAGGTTGGAATAGGGAACGATAACGGGAAAATGACGTTTCCCTTAGGATTCATGAAAAAGCGAATTTGACGCGGGCGGGGCCGCGGGCAAAAGCTGAATCTATGTATTATCACTATAATTGTGAAAATGGCCACTATGTAGGTTCTGAACACAGCACTGTGCGCATTTAACAAGTGTGTTTTAGTTGAACAAGGGGATATGGGATAGTAATGCTATAAGTAATAATGCTATAATGCTATAAATAATGCATAATGCTATAAATGTGAAAATGGGTACCCGTATTATAGGTTCCGTCATTACAACTGTTTCGCTATTAGCATTTTGTGTTTTAGTTGAGCAATGAGATACAGGTTAATAATATTATAACTATGAAAACGGGTACTTATATTATGATATTATGCTGTTTTTTCCCAGAAAATCCAGGACTCCCACGGGATTTGTAAAACCTCGAAATTCACGCGGGCGAAGCCGCGGGCAAAAGCTAGTCATAGATAGATTTTAATCCAAATTGTTACTATTCAATGCCAGATTACATCTGCCATAGACACCTCATGGCCATAATTTCCCTCGTAGCCATAATTTCTGTACACTATTGTCCGTAAGTCTTTGGTTACAACTTGGCCACAACGGTATCATTGTGCCAACAATTAAACGGCTTCAGGCTTTAGGTCAGAACTCGGAGAGAGCTCGGTTCAGTATTTAAATGCTAATGCACTAACTGCAGTGTGGTATAAATTATAGACGAACCCATGCGCTTGGCCATATGATTTATTCGTATCTACGATCGATATAGACGCGACAAAAATAAAAATAAAATGTGAGTAGGATATTCTTTCACATATAGGCCTAACTTGCAGGAACCTATAAAATATCAGACTCTACCACCAGGTTTGGAAAGCTATTTTGCACCAAGAAAGAAACATGGACAATTAACAAGTAAATAACGAAAAAAATTAAAAAAAAAAAACACTTCCCAAAAAGCCCGTGTTACTAGGAATAACGTAAGGATTCTAACGATACCCCATAATATGTCCAAATCTCAGCCGATCAGAAGTTATGGTGGAATAATGAAACTCACATACATAAAGGCGAACCTTAAAAATATTACACTCTTTTTTGTGCAGTCGTGTAAATAGATTTTTAAAACAAACTTTTATACGTTTTATCTATATTTTTCTCAGCACACTTTTTTCACTTGACACCCATGTACCCATGTTGTAGGAGTGCATTAAATATAGCTAACGCGCCATCTTAGATCGGCCATATTGGATTTAGAATAACGTCACACAAATAGCCAAGCATTGTTATCCAAACTATAGGGATTAACAAAATTTCAGCAGCTTCAAAATTGAGTTGTAAGATCCACTCAAACAAATAGTAATGTACATTGCAAGTTAAATAAAACTGGTAAGTACCTAGACAATTTCTCTTTTTAACGGACTTCAAAAAAGGACTTCAAAAACCGACACAAATAAACAAAGTGAACTATATCCTCCACCAAATTAACTATGTGAATTAATTATGGGAATGACGACTTAGATGAAGTCGTAATTAATTTTAAAATGAAGTACAAAGTAATAATTTGTACATTATAATGGCTGGGTTTAAAGTACAGAACATGTATCATAATGTCATTTATAAACATGTAATCACGCACAATATACGAAACATATTAATAACATCGGTCAACAAAAAAATAATTGTACAATTTAATGATATTTTGTGTATTTTTAAAATTCTACGAAGTTCTAAAAACTGCTACTACTCTGTTACTATTAATTAACACTATGTTTCTTTAAGAAAACTTTGTGCGTTAGGCTAGTAGCTCTTAATGACCAATCTCTTAAAGTTTATGCGAAAAAAATAAAAGCATTTATGGTTTTACATTTACGGAATATGTTATTCGACTTTATTTCATTTTACCGTTTAGTATACGCTACGTAAATTAAATTATTTCTTACACGTGTGAAATCTCGTTTAAAACCGAGTGGCTGGACATTTCAAAAGCCGCATGCATTCTTAGGGTCTACCAAAAGTCGCTTAATATCTCACAGATTATATCGCTTCAGCACGCATATAATATCTATCTATATTTAATAGTATAATGTAAATTAACTTAAATTAAAAATTAAAACTAGGTATAAAATTAAACTATATCTAAATTAAAAACTACGTATAAAACTAAATATATACAATTTAAAAACTAAAAAATATTCTTAAAGGAAGTCCCTGTGGGCAAGGTTCCGAAGATACTGGCAGCGTTCCCTCTTTGAATAGCTAGGCTAATTCTTTGTCCGAGGTAGCTGCCAGCTCTTCGGTCTCCTGTGATGTCGACTAACCTTTTTGTTATTTCCTTAAAAAGCCAAGTAGCGCTAGGACCCCACGGACCAAGGGTCTCGACTCCGAATGGAACAAAATCATATTCGGAGCCTAGACCCCTGTATTTGCATGCCTTAGCCTTTTCAGCCGCTTCACAAGCCGCACCAGCTTTATTGTTGGTTCCATGTAGATGGGAAGGGGCCAGCGTGTCTGTACAGGTGGCATCCCATACCAGCACGCGACCCATCTTCCATGGAACCAAACTCATACCGTCCGGTCTCTTGCCATCGTCTCTTGCAATACCGGTTGGCTCAAGAAGACTTGGCACGTTGACCGTGGCAAGGGACCGGCGTATGATATCGTTAAGTGCGGCATGTCTCGAGAAGCGGCCTGCACTTTTTTGGCATGACAGTCCGTGATGTCCTAGCTTGTCGACATCACTGCCACAGGGACATTTATGCGGAACGCAGACCGGAACCCCAAGCCGAAGACAAGTTGCGATTCGGAGCGTGTCAGGCTCAAGAAATGTTCCAGTATTTGTCGAAGGTTACGCGTGAAGCCAGTAGCCGGCCTCATGCGCACCCACGGCCAAAAGCCTGGTACGCGCCGAACCTGTACTAGAGTTCAAAAGATTTTCATATGTCAATTTGCAGTATATGTCGTCCCAGCTCCTCTGTGAATTTGGAGAAACTGGAAAATTTTGACCTGGGCATGCAATTAAGAAAGCGTTTCTAGCTTCTTCCAAGCCAGCAATCTCAAAGTTTGAAGGGGATGCCTTTAAAATTTTACTTATGAGATTTGCTGAACTATGGACAGAAGATAGGAAGGCTGGTAAAGCGACACTGGAAAGAACAATGGTGTGGGCCCATACATCGCTTTCGGTCACGTTACGCTATTGCAACTATAAATGAAAAAATATTTTTTTGGTTGGACCTGCAAGCCTGAACTCAATGCTAAAAGAATTTTCTTACAAAAAAGTGGAGAAAAATTAATATTTATTTTCAAAATATTGTATCTGAGTATTATAACAACTGCGACCTCCGCCATGAAGCATCTGAGAGCATAGACAATACACTATATACTCTTTGATAAATACTTGTCACTTGTCCCAGAATTTGTCAATGTCGACAGTTGAGACCATGTAGCAATCATGTAGCTGTGCGAGATGCCGGAATTAAAAAACTCCAATTGACTGAAAGAAAAATCTAATTGAGATAAATTAATATTGAATTACAAAATCACAAATATTCAAACAGTTTATTTAAGTGAGACTGGCTCACACGGAAAAATAATATTCAGTTTTTCTTCAACGCAATGGAAACCCCTAAACTAATTTAATCTCTTTATGTAAATATATTCGAATAAAATAAAATGCAAAAAAAGAACGATTGAAATCGACATTTATATTTATTATTTAAAAAAAAAGCAAGTGCCGAGTTTCTTGCCCGTTCTCGGTGCAGTGCTACTTTCCGAACGAGGCGGTAGAGTCTTAACGTTTCGCAAGAGCCTGTAAGTTAGGCCTATGTGAAAGAATACAATTTTTGAATTTTGAATTTGAATTTTGACACAGTTATTATTGTGTTGTATTCTACAGTCTGATCTAAGAATTAACGTAGTACTTGAAAATAAGTTTTTCTTTAGTATAGTCTGTTACATGTTGTTCTCGTATAAAAGTGGACCGATCGTCAAAAAGATGGAGCATAAAAGTGGAAAAGTTTGGCATCCGGCAACACTAACAGTCAGGAATGTGGAAACGGATCCTATCAGTATCAATTGAATTTCTTTAAATATTTTATTTTTTGACCCGTCCTTTACAATAACCGGTGATACCTTGAAAAAATTCTGTTATTTATTAGAATCGTCTTGTAATAAATATTACATCTAGACGCTAAACTTTATTTGTGTACATTTCTGCCCATGTTCTTTTGCGAACCCCTAAACCACCATAACGGATGGGTAGGGATGCTTGAGTCCAAGATTGCTCGTTAAGCTGCATATTAAAAATCGATTCTAAGCTAATTTTGATTAAGTCGTCTACTTTTGTCAAAAGATCTGGGTGATTCCAAAAGGAGCAGCAACGGAGCAAATACGTAAATTTCGGGACGAAAAGACAGAATTTCAATATGCAAAGTGCATAATGTGGGCTAATTTCAAGTAGACGGTCAGCAGAATTTTGAAATTTAGTGATTGAATTTATATATCTATCTTATGTCGGCATGAGAAGTTTTGGAAAAAGTGTACTGCTTCCCATCTTCCCTTTGTCTGCAAGACTTAAAATTACTTATTTAGATTAAATATAAAAACAGTATTTATAATTAATTAGGAACAAATGAATTTTGTCGAGCCAAAAAATAAACAAGCTACATTTTTTGCAAAAATAAAAAAACTTTTTGGTACTCATCGCTCAATTTTAAAGTAAAGTCAGCTTTTTATATTTAAACTAGCTGTTACCCGCGGCTCCGCCCGCGTGAATTACGATTTTTTTACATAAAATACCTTCCTACTGGAATTCCTTGATTTTTCGCGGGATTCTGGTGTGATGTTGTACAGAAACCTGTTCTTATTTTGCACGGGTTATCTTGTGGTGATTTTGAAAACTCCTTTTTCTTAATAATAATATAAAGTTTCATTAATACGTAGTTGAAAGATCAAAAGGACGATTTTAACTGTCGATATTTCGACCCAGTGGCACAGGTCGTGGTCACTACGTGACCACGACTTGTACCAATGTATCGAAATATCGACAGTTAAAATCGTCCTTTTCATTGTGATTTTTATTCTGAAACCACGAAATATGTCAAAAATTATTAAACCATGTGAAAAGTTGTACTGGTGGTAGAACTCTTCTTTCAGAGTTCGGCCGGGTAGGTACCACTGGGATAAAATACTCTACTAACTTTATTCCCCAGCCCAACATAATATAAGAGTCTTTTAAAAATCTTTGCCTCATCTCAATACAATCCAAAACATCAGAATGGACAATGGCTATATATTTCTTCACGTATAAAAAGACCTTAGATGACAGTCAGTCGGTTAGGATCGATAAGACCTAAGAGTTATATTTGTGAACCATTATCTTACCTTTTCCATATTGCGGATGATAAAGTTTAAATCTGTTCATGTCTTAACAGTGCCATCTTAATATAAAGTCAGGAAACAGTAAATAACATTGTCATGTTATTTACTAATTTTAATTAAAAAAATTCGGTAGTACCTATCTCAGTTTTACATTTAAGTTCCACATAAATTGTAGAGATGGCGCTATACGGTATAACGTAGCGATAACGCCAGTTACATGATTTTTGTTCACCCTAAAAGTGAAAAATTTTAAACCATACAAAATCTCCTGCTAAGCCTATTTATTTACGGCTGTAAGGGTACTGCAGTCTTACTTGAGCCCTACGTCCTAGCCCTAGGTTCTTTGTGCATTCCGAGTTTCAAGTCACCTACCTACTTGAACTTAAAGGTTCTGATGTCTGTAATTTCTGAACTACAAAAGTGATGACGATAAGATTTGTATGGAATAATCTTTAAAGAACCTCCTTTCTAACAAAAAAAGAATGAATGGAATCGGACAGCGCGTTAATGAATTATAACTAAAAAACGTTTGGACTTTGATGCCGTCTTCCAGGGAAACCATGATGAATTTCGGCACAAAAAGTATCCTATGTCCTACCTCGGGGTATGAACTATAATCATGTCAAGTTTCATTTAAATCCATCCAGCGGATTAGCCGTGATGCCCGGTCGTGAAACAGACTGACAGACAGACAGACAGACAAAAATTAAACAAATTACAGTTTTGGCTTCAGTATCGACTAAATAGTGTCCTCCAACAAAAATTTTCAAAATATCTTCAATGTACAGAATTCGACCCTTTATAGTTTTATTATAAGTATATATAGATAGATTCAAAATATCTTAATTTTACATAGGCCTAAAGTACAGGCTTACGTGTCTGTTCAATATATGTACCTATATAGGTTCAATACGATATTTTATGATAATGTATTTGGTGATAATTACTAGTAGACTTATTCAGTAGTGTTATTGGTTTAAGAAAAATACTGTGTAACTTTATTAAGACAAGCTTTCGTGAAACTATCTCGTCATGCTTGGCCTGCATATATTTGCATAAACAACCGGCCTTCAGATCCTAACGACGAATTTCAAGAGAACAATAGCCTCTTCTGTGTCGTATGGAGTTTTTTAAAGGGATTTTTACTTGTATTTTTGTATCCTACCGTTTAAGTGAGACGTAGACATTGATATGTAAATTTCCGAGTAATTTATTGTCATGTGTGATGTATATACACTACAGAGTATAAGGCGTATGTGTATGAAACACAAGGCGTATTTGTATGAACTATGAATCATAGGTTGTGAGCAAAGCGAGCCCGCATATTGAAAATATATGCGCTTTTTTTACATACTACGGCATAAATTGGATATAATATTATGTAAAAAATTGCGAATAGATATAAAATTTTATGTAAAGTTGTATGTTTTACGCATGTGTGAAATTAAAAATAGAGTTAGATTATGGATTCAGACATACTTAATTTAATCTTGGAAAGGGCTACGACTCCTAAGAGATTTAAAAACCCAAAATCCGTGGGTGGGAAGCCGTGGGCAAGAACTAGTATTAACTATGACGTTGTCGCTTGGATATCAAATGTTGCCCGCAACTTTGTCCGTCCCGCGGAAAATATTTTTTATCCCGCGATAAAAAAATATGTTATGCTAGAAGAAAAATAGTAGCAGATTTGCAGTAATTTTTAGAAATGATTAAGTAGTTCCAAAGAACATACAAATAAACAAGTATCTATTTCTAATATTTTTAAAGATACCAATAGCAATCTCTGAGATCATGATTTTCCAACCATTTCTTCAAGAAGCACATGACCACTGACCAGCTAAATGTGCATCAATCGACTGAGATGACGAAACTAATATTTCAAAATTTTAGTTAGTTTAGTTTTTAACTAATAATATGACAATAATACTAATTTATCCTTGTGATTTTGAAAATTTCTTCAATAGTATACTCGTAGTAGTCCTGATTTATTACATGACATGTGATTTTTTTGACAGTGCCTTTAAACCTGTGTAAAGGATATTCGGCGGTAAAGATATAAGTCCAAAACAGACTTTGGGATCATATTGTTGGTCATTGGTTGTTATCACACTATATATAATATTATAAAGGCGAAAGTTTGTGTGTATGTTTGTTACTCCTTCACGCCTCAACTACTGAACCGATTTAGCTGAAATTAGGAACATAGATAGCTTATAACCTGGATTAAAACATAGGCTACTTTTTATCCCGAAAAAGTCCACAGTTCCCGTGGGATATTGAAAAAACCCAAAATTTCCACAGAAATCTATAGCTTCTCGGGATTAGTGAAAAAACGAATTCAACGCGGGCGGAGCCGCGGGCAAAAGCTAGTAAAATAATAACTAAAACTACTTTAGTTAATTTACTATTAATCTACTAATCGCCAATGTGCACTCTCCCTTTCGGTGCTGGCCGCCGGAAGTGGGCGGGGGCGGAAGTGACGTCACGTCATGCGCGCGCGCCGACGCGTGAAGCGTACCTGTCCGCCATGTTTATCATTTCATCACTCCCGGTCCCTAACGGTTGTAGGGAGCAGCTGTTGCCCAAAAAAATTAATTAACTAGGGACATTAATAAAAACGGTTTGCTGGTTAAAATTTAGCGTTACATTATTTATCTGCTGTTTCAGGGTTGCCTTACAGAAGCTCTAGAAGTGATTTTATGGATTTTTTTACTATCCCTTTCTTGTATAAGTACTATACAAGTTTTTTTTCTAGAAGTTATGACTTTCTGATATTGCTTTGGCTTTTAAGAGTGAGGACTTTTTAATTTTTGATATGAATTCGGCCTCAAAGATAACAAGATTGCAAAACATTATTTTGAGTAAAACTGACATCGAAGTCGGTTAGCAATAAACAAACAGACTTTTGTATTAATACTATTATTAATTTACATTTAATGTAGTTGCCTAATGAACGAAATGTTAAAATTCAATGTCTTTTTTTAAGAAAAGGAATCGTTTTCAAAAAACAAACCCACTAAAAAGCAAAGCAATTATTCCATCCAAAGTGAGAAATAATTTGCATGGCAATACAACGTTTGCTGGGTCAACTAGTTCAAAGTAAACTTTGTTCAAACGGATGTTAAAAAGTGTATCATAACTGTGATGTGGGAAGCTTGGATGTATCTCAGCTAAGTTGGTTATTAAGATGCACAGATAGCAGGATGAGACACGACTAAGTATAATACTAAGTCGACGTATGACATAGTAATCACAGTTTTTAATTGCGTCAATTAATCGATGTTATTTACAAGCGTACATCCTTTAATAAAATAAGTTCCTCCATTTACTTTTCTCCGGTGCTTACAATTTCTGAAATGAAATGAAATGAAATGAAATGAAATTCTTTATTTCACATAGGCTTAGATATAAGCTCTCATGAAATGTCGAGACTCTACCGCCAGGTTCGGAAAGCAGGTTTGCACCAAGAAGAACTGGCAAGAAACTCGGTACTTGCTCTTTTCAAAAATTGTCTCAATATACAATTTTTAGTACTTAGTATGAAACAATATTTTTAAGATATCTCGTGAGGAGATGGAAGCATATCACTATCGTTCCAAGAATCTTTGTTATTTAAAAATTCTTCAATGGTGTAGTAACCCTGATTTATTAGATGTTTTTGACAGTATCTTTAAACCGGTGCAAAGGTAAGTCCAAGACAGACTTCGGGATCGGGATCTGTCTGTCTTCTGTGTGAATCATCAACGTGAGAATGACAAATACAAAAAAATCTTGCAGTTTTGCATCTTCTATAACAAAACTAGCTTTTGGCTGCTCAAAAAACGGTGGCAACAGAAGTGAAATAATAATTTTCAGAGGGGTGTCGGTTACAGTAACAGGGTGTGCGATTGGTTTTTACCAATCCCAAAAAAGTTCTTCACCATCGACTTTATTTTATATTACTTTTGATAACTAAAAGAAGTGAAAACTTTAAAGAATCACTATAATGTAATATGTATGGGGGAGGTATTTTTTTTAGTAATTTAAAATTATCAAGCATAAAAATAAACAAAAATTAGTTTTAGAATGTACAAATGAACACCCATTCATATGACATCCTACTCAATCGTTATCGATATCGATATTATCGTCTCGTTTTAAAATATCAACACCATGTTTCTCCGTCCCTTTTTAAATAAAAATTAAAACGATTTTCACATTTTTAAGATAACAATGATGTTGGGCTTCTATTACCTATAACTATTCCAACAGGTCCATAACTTTATTAGTTACTGAAACAATGGAGTGTGCCTGACGGACGGACTGACGGACGGAGAAAGTCTCACCATAAGGGAAATTTTTACAAAAATGAAGTGCTGTATTCGATATACGAATCGATCACGTGACTTACCGAATACAAAAAGGCATTCTCATACATTTTTAGATATTCGCTCCATTTACATTTGGAATGAGCGATATGGAATGAGATTTAGGTACTGTAGTTACTGCTCTAGTATATCCAGCTGAAGGAATTAAGTTTAAGTTGGAGCCAACTGCCAATGTAGGAGCCAATCACTGCGCCAACACCCTATGCTTCCTACTAAGTATACTGCCACACGATATGCACATTTTTACCGTAAACAAAATCGATAGGTCACGCCGGCGGCGACCATAAGGGTAATTTCGAAAATTATCGATTCGTTCCTTATAGAATCGAATCGATAATTTAACGGAGGTCCGACGGTTACACGGAACTCTCGCGATTTAGATTTTTATCGGACACCGATCGATTGTCTGGCTAGGGTGAGTTTCGACTGAAGCGAAGACGAGACGTCCTTATTAACAAATGATTTATTGAAATGAAATGAAATTCTTTATTTCACATGCTTAGATATAAGCTCTCATGAAATGTTAAGACTCTACCGCCAGATTCGGAAAGCAGGTTTGCACCGAGAAGAACTGGCAAGAAACTCGGTACTAGGTATTTGCTTAGATTTGTCATCATAATATTTATAATATGAATATTAGGTAGTTTTTTGTAGTGCACTCGCCATCCTCCACATAAACGTAAAGTTACTAGAGGATGGCATAATATAATATTATGTAAGTTCTATAATTGTAATTGAATATTTTGAACATTAAAAAAATATATAACGACTAATGGTAGGCGATTCACTTAACACGTCGGATACATTTTGTGAAGTGAAATGATTAAAAAGGTCATGTTTTTTGACATAGAGCGTAAAATTTAATGATCCTAGTGCAAAACGCAACATGGCCGACAATCGTGAAATTAAATTTACTTTGCGCGATAAGGTTGAAAGATTGTAGAGTGTAGAGTATAGAGTGCCAAATGGAAGTTTCTTATAATCTATTAGCATTGCGATCAGATATGCAACGAATTTGCATTACAATATTACCAATACAACGCACTGCACTGACACACATAATATGATGTAGCGATAAGGCCGCCAATTTGTACTCCTAAGTTTGTTTGTGTTTAGTTTATTTTTTTCTTTTTTATATTTATATTCTGTGGTGTGCAATAAAGAGTTTATCTATCTATCTATCCATCAATGACTTATCTACGCTCATCATAGAAAGTAAAAGATATTATCACTTTAGTGTTGGTACTTCTAATTACTACTAGTAATTTTATATCTTCTTCCAGGAAGTCAGTAAAATTACTATAAACGTGAAATGACATCAAGGATCTATAAATACTGTCTATGTTTATACTTTCTCTACTCAATACTATGTATTAAAATTATGGGTGATTATAAATTAGAGATACGCGGAAAAAGGCCCTTTCACCTAAAGTTGTAAGAGCCAAAACGAAATGGAAAAAAGTCAGAATTTGCTTTTATCACCATTTCAGATAAATTGATTCAGTAGTAAGCGTGAAAGACATAATAAATATTCAAACTCACATACGTTGGTATACTTACACATTTATAATAATAGGACAGAGGACTAGGCTGCTGCCCGCGGCTTCGCCCGCATGAATTTTGGTTTTTACATAATATCCCATCATAATGAATCAATCTTAAAAAGTAGACTTGTGGTGTCTCGGACTTTTTTAATAACATTTAAGGGAGAACAATTCAGTCATACATGATTTTTGCGTAACTTTAACCGTCACAGCACACACAACAAAAGCTCTCCAAAAGAATTTTTAGCCCGTTTTTGCAACATTTTTCATTGATGCCTCGCTCCTATTGGTCAAAGCGTAATGTAAATAGCCTATAGCCTTCTTTCATAAATAAACTATCCAACACAAAAAGATTTATTCAATTCGGACCAGTAGTTCCTGAGGTTAGCGCGTTCAAACAAACAAACGAACTCTTGAGATTAATACGACTTTATAATATAATTTATATAGATTTTATAAAAAGCGATTCATGCTTGACAAGTTTTTAAATAGGATTCGATTTCCTTATCGCCCGTCCTGACGGCGAGACCTCCCATGCACGTGAAATTGCAGTAACATTGCAGTAATATTGCAGTAACATAACAGTAAATATTGATATCGAATGGCGGCGCTCATTGGTTACGATAGTACAACTTACGAGATGTTTTCCGAAGGTTTACATTGAGTAATAACTAATAACATCCGATAATAATTACTGTACAAGCTATTGCGAAAAGTAATAAAAGCTTATTAGTAATTTTCTCACGAGGTAGGTACAATATAATTAGGTAGGTCCAATTTCAAGAAAGAGATGAACCGCCGAATCCAACTCGGCTGGACAGCAGCGTTCGGGAAACTCCGCGATGTCTTCTCGTCCAACATCCCTCAGTGCCTGAAGACTAAGATCTTCGAACAGTGCGTGTTGCCCGTGATGACTTACGGATCGGAGATATGGTCACTAACTATGGGCCTCATAAGAAGGCTCAGGCTCACTCATCGGGCGATGGAGAGAGCTACGCTTGGAGTATCTTTGCACGATCGATTCAGAAATGAGAAGATTCGCAAAAAAACAAAGTAACCGACATAATTCAACGTGTAGCCAAACTGAAGTGGCAATTGGCGGGGCACATAGCTCGCAGGACCGATAGACGTTGGGGACGAACCCAAGGTTCTGAAATGGCGACGATATAAAGAAAGTCGCGGGCAGTCGCTGGCGCCAGGCGGCGCAAGATCGTGGTGTTTGGCGGTCATTTCAGGAGGCCTATGTCCAGCAATGGACATCAACCGAAACGATGATGATGATGAGGTGAGCAGGTTAGTTAGTTATCAAAGCCCAGTAGCGAAGACCTCTGTTCTACCTAGTTGCAAGAGGTTATGGGTTCAAATCCCGTGTACGCATTTATATATTTTAGTGAGTTTTCTGAATTTTAAGTGCAACTACTGACACTATTCCATGCCGCAATGACTTTAATACTAGCTGGACCCGAAAAACATTGGTTTGCCATATAAATTGTTTCAAATTTAGACCCATAAAAATTGTGTTAGTCCTATTCTTAGAGATACCTATTATACAATAAAAAAATCATAAAAATCGGTCAAGCCGTTTCGTATGAATCTAATCACAAACAAGGAAATTTTATAAGTATATATAAGAATTTATTTAATAATATATTTGAGGACCAAAACCTTAACTTGGTTTAATATTCAATTCTCCTTTAGGTGTAACTAGAATGCTAGAACGCACGGTTAGAACATTTAGCAAAATCAATATCTCTGATTAGCATAATCGTATGGGCCGTGCCACACGTTCATTGCCTAGGCTCTGCTATATGGCCTAGGACAGCTGTAATAATACCCATTTCATTGCGCCGAGGATTCCGAAATGACAGTAATTTTGTAAACGACACTTTCCAGTTACTCCGATATTAATTTTATTGTATACGATAAGAGTATGTCTACATTTATTTCAATTTGTATCATGTACTCGGATGCGCTATGTGAAATGAATTCATGTGAATTCCTTAGCTGAAATTCGTAATCTACACTAAAAAAGGACCAAGTGCTAGTCGGACTAAGGGTTCCATACCATTATTCACATAACGTAGCGAGATGATGCTGCAGAAGCCAGAACTCTTAATTATACCCTACTTTAAATCTTTGCCCTACTCTACCTTACTACCAAAGATTATTAATATATATTAATAATCTTTTCAATACAGTTGTATGGTATGGCGCACTTTCAGAGGCTGTCATTAGTATTCGAAAGTTAAATCTTACGCACAGGCATCTTTCTTTTTCGTGGTCGTAACTTACTTTTACAAGCTCGATCATTACTTTTGCAAAACGTTTGATACCAAGGAGTTTTCATTGTACAATCAAATGGGATGGACATTGGGATGGGATGGACACAGAAGGAATTTTTTTTTCGTTTTCTTCATTTTCATCTTTTATCTTTTTATCTTTTTATAATTTTATCTTTTTATCTTTTATCTTTTTATCTTTTTAACTTTTTATCTTTTTATCTTTAATCTTTTTATCTTTTTATCTTTTAATCTTTTATCTTTTATCTTTTATCTTTTATCTTTTATCTTTTATTTTTTATCTTTTATCTTTTACCTTTTATCGTTTATCGTTTATCTTTTATCTTTTTATCTTTTTATCTTTTTATATTTTTATATTTTTATCTTTTTATATTTTTATCTTTTTATCTTTTTATCTTTTTATCGTTTTATCTTTTTATCTTTTTATCTTTTTATCTTTTTATCTTTTTATCTTTTAATCTTTTTATCTTTTTATCTTTTATATTTTTATCTTTAATCTTTTTATTTTTATCATTTATCTTTTATCTTTTATCTTTTTATCTTTTATCTTTTATCTTTTATCTTTTATCTTTTATCTTTTATCTTTTATCTTTTATCTTTTATCTTTTATCTTTTATCTTTTATCTTTTATCTTTTATCTTTTATCTTTTATCTTTTATCTTTTATCTTTTATCTTTTATCTTTTATCTTTTATCTTTTATCTTTTATCTTTTATCTTTTATCTTTTATCTTTTTATATTTTTATCTTTTATCTTTTATCTTTTTATCTTTTATATTTTTGTCTTTTATCTTTTATCTTTTATCTTTTATCTTTTATCTTTTATCTTTTATCTTTTATCTTTTATCTTTTATCTTTTATCTTTTATCTTTTATCTTTTATCTTTTATCTTTTATCTTTTATCTTTTATCTTTTATCTTTTATCTTTTATCTTTTATCTTTTATCTTTTATCTTTTATCTTTTATCTTTTATCTTTTACCTTTTATCTTTTATCTTTTCGATTGCGTTTTCGAAGTCGCCTTCGATTTCGATCTTCGATATTTTATTTAAGGTAAAAACCAAACAAGATGGAAATTGGCCCCCAAAATCTTGAGCAAACATACTATCACTTTGATTTGTTTTTTTACTAATTCTCACAACTGTATTGAAAAACGTCGTGTGATACACGGGTGTATAGGTTTTTGCAAACTCGTGACATTAAAAACCCTCGCCTTCGACTCGGGCTTGTTAATGACAGCTCGTTTGCAAAAACCTACTTTCCACCCTTGTATCACAATGTACTATTTCAATACAGTTGTATGGTATGGCGCACTTTCAGAGGCTGTCATTAGTATTCGAAAGTTAAATCTTACGCACAGGCATCTTTCTTTTTCGTGGTCGTAACTTACTTTTACAAGCTCGATCATTACTTTTGCAAAACGTTTGATACCAAGGAGTTTTCATTGTACAATAAAATGGGATGGACATTGGGATGGGATGGACACAGAAGGATTTTTTTTTCGTTTTCTTTTACCTTTTTATCTTTTATCTGTTATCTTTTATCTTTTATCTTTTATCTTTTATCTTTTATCTTTTGTCTTTTATCTTTTATCTTTTATCTTTTATCTTTTATCTTTTATCTTTTATCTTTTATCTTTTATCTTTTATCTTTTATCTTTTATCTTTTATCTTTTATCTTTTATCTTTTATCTTTTATCTTTTATCTTCTATCTTTTATCTTTTATCTTTTTATTTTTTATCTTTTATCTTTTCGATTGCGAATTCGAAGTCGCCTTCGATTTCGATCTTCGATATTTTATTTAAGGTAACAACCAAACAAGATGGAAATTGGCCCCCAAAATCTTGAGCAAACATATTATCTCTTTGATTTGTTTTTTTACTAATTCTCACAACTGTATTGAAAAACGTCGTGTGATACACGGGTGTATAGGTTTTTGCAAACTCGTGACATTAAAAACCCTCGCCTTCGGCTCGGGCTTGTTAATGACAGCTCGTTTGCAAAAACCTACTTTCCACCCTTGTATCACAATGTACTATTATATCATACTTGCTCAGTAACTATGGATTACTATGGTGGAAAGTCACCTTGTAAGTTGATGTTTGCAATTCAAGGCAACATTACATCGCACTATGCTTGAATTGTAATGTTCACATTACAGTTCAAGGGCAACATTAGGTCGCACTATGCTTGATTTTTTTATTTTTTTTATTTTCTCTTTTTTTTTTATAATTTTTTTATTTTTTTTTTTATTATTATTTTTTTATTTTTTTTTATTTTTTTTTGTTTTTATTTATTTTTTCATTTTTTTTTATTTTTTTTTATTATTTATTTTATTTTATTTATTTTTTCATTTTTTTTTATTTTTTCATTTTTTTTATTATTTTTTTATTATTATTTTTTATATTTTTTTTTATTTTATTTTTTTTATTTTATTTTATTATTTTTTTATTACTTTTTTTTAATATTTTTTATTTTTTTTTAATTTTTTTAATTTTTTTTTTTTTTTTTTTTTTTTATTTTTTTTTTTTTAATTTTTTAATTTTTTTATTATTTTTTTTTTATTTTTATTTTTTTTTTATATTTTTCTCTAAATTTGCTAATTATTCTAATTAAAATTTCATTTTGCATTACCAATGTTTTATTTACCTCGCAAGAATGATATAAAGTAGAATGCTTACCTCGGTTGCAAGTAGCTATTACACCCTCGAACTATATTCACCCTCGCTCGCTGCGCTCGCTCGTGTGACTAAATATCTCGGGTGCACGCGATCCATTAGCGCCCTATGCGAGCTGCGCTCGCACTGGCGCCAAATTGGATCTTGTTCTGTAATAGCTTACTTACGTCCCTTGTGTAACAATCTACTATTGCTACTACTAGTAATATTACTACTACTGTAGTAGTAGAGTAATATTGAGAGCTCTGGATTATCGACCAAAAACGAGCAAAAATCACGTTTGTTGTTATGGGAGCCCCCTTTAATCTTTATTTTATTCATTTTTTTTAGTATTTGTTGTTATAGCGACAACGGAAATACATCATGTTGTAACTGTTTTAACTAGGTCCTACTTATAAAATACCCTATACTTCCTTAATAATTCATCTAAATATTGATCTTTCTCAGGTTGGCACATGATTATCCAATGGTAGGACCCTTTTATACGTTGTGTTCATAGTAGTATCCCAAATCCTTTTAGAGCGTCAGAAGTCACGAGTCCACTAGTCCCAAAGCCATAAGAATTTATCAAGTGATAAAAATAGGTCCTGGATCCGGCTACTGCCAAACCCAAGACCATAATTTAATTAGTGATAAAAATAGGATCAGACGCAATGTCTGATCCTTATAACATGGTTCTTGCTTCATAATTGTTTACTAAGTAGGCCCTACTAGCAGCCCGGCGTACTTCGACTATAAGCCTCCATACTCCTAGCACTACGTTCGGTAAGCGTTCGATAGTGGCATCTTTATGGAAAAGATGATCCTGAGCCCCGCACTCGCCCAGAATGGTGAGCTCCCGCATCCGCCCAGAACCCGAAGGCGCCCCGAAGGGTGAGCTCTCCCCCATCTCTCATAAGAGGTAAGACTAGCCGCTTCAAGGTGGCGGTCCACCTATGTTCACATCCCCGGAGGGATATGAGATAAACAGGCTCATTAAGGTGGAGGTTACACCTATGTGATGTGATGATGGAGCACTCTATCAAGAGCGCCCCTAACGGTTGTACCGCCCCAGATTTTATGTGTTATTCTTATCCCGGTGAGGATAAGAGATCAGCACCTTAAGCGCGGTGTCACGCATACTAGAGACCAAGAGACACTCTGCAAACATCAAGGACTGAAGGCGCAGCCTACCGTATTACTTATAGTGCAACCGCCAGCTGCGACACATCACTACACTCGACGTCATACAGATAGATACGCCACTTAGGACGCTTACCCGTATTATACCATATCGGTACGGGCATTCACTGTGTTAGCCATCAGTAGGATCTCACTAGACTCGACTGTACTTCATAATATTTATTATTCATAAGACACGCCATGACCACCAACATGACGCACAGCCATCAGAAGTATTTATGTCATGCACCAATACCATCTCGGACTTAGGCGCACTCGGCAGCCCGCGTCCCTTCATATTATATCTTTGATAATGTCTTTCGCTCACACTTTACCTTTTAATGTGATTGCTCCGTGAAACATTATATTATATTATTTTTATATTGTGAGACCCACATCGTAACTTATTCATATTATATTTCATGGAGCATTGGTACTAGAGAGTCAGACTCAGGCAGAGCACCATTCAAATGCATGCTTGCCATTAAATACAAGATTTTTGGTACGACCGCTTAATGAGATCAATGTCCCATCGGTCGGCGCTGTGCAAGTTTATATAATGTCCCAGTGGAACATTATAAAATATTATCTCAGAACAATACTTCCTTCTACTTCAAGCCTCCACCTTCGCTCCACCTTATTAAGAGGACGCCCATACATATAAGCCGCCTCAGCGCACTGTCCACTCGAACATCGCTCTTTACGGCCCTCGCGTGCGACCAACACACTTCATTTCATAACCAATGTAATAATATTACATGGCTTTACCACCTTAGTGAAGCGCTCTACATCATCGGTCCGTATCAACTCTGACTTCGGACCTCAGCACTCAGCGCTCCGCGCTCCGCGTCCCCTTATATATGTCTCGCGGCTTTCTTGATCGACTGCAAGCACATGGTGAAAACCATGCATCTCTATATCAAGAAATGGATTCTACCATGCGATTATACTTCGTTAACCTTATCGATTAAGCCTATTTCCATAGGTCATTGGAATTTCAATACACGAACCAACTTCGCTCCTTTCAATACACGAACAAGGGGGTATACTATGACTTTGGCTTAGTTTTATTATTACTCTTAGTATTGCTTCAGGCAACCACCCTTGTTACTTAGACAGTCTGCGAATCTGTATATTTAAGCCGAAGACTCGTTTATTTAACTTTTGTATTCTCTCAAAGTCAAGAGCGGATATTTAAATAACATAGGGATAGGGTAGTTACAATGTGTGAAAATTTCAAGTCTTATTACGGTTTAAAAGATACATACACCCTGGTGACAGACGGACGCACTGACCGACGGACGGATGGCGAAGTCTCAGTAATAGGGTCTCGTTTTTTACGCTTTGGGTTTTTTACCCTTTTGTACCTACTCATCTGGATCTCGGAAACGGCTTGAACGATTTTCATGAAATTTTGTATACAGGGGGTTTTGGGGGCGATAAAACGATCTAACTAGGATTCATTTTTAGAAAATGTCGAGTTTACCAAAAAAAAAATATTACTCCTGCTGCCATCTATTGGCCAGTAGTTAAACTACCGAGCGAAGCTCGGTCACCCAGATAGTGTCTATTATTTAAGGTTGACTAAAACATCCCCGTACATACTACACAGGTCCCTGACAATTCGTCCACCGTCTCTCACGCCGTGGCTACAATGTTGCATGTTGTTGTTTGTAATGTTGACATCTGTGCCAGTGGTACCAGTTTTTGTGGTGTCCACTACCGCGACGACCTTGCGGTAAACGGCATATAAAATTGGATGGTCAATTTTAGGTTAACATTATTGCCGATCAACTTTTTGCATGCATTTTATTACTGATCGGACAGCTTAAATGTTTCCAACCTCAGCCGTTTTATCCATTCTGGACATTGGAATGGTAATAAGGATAATGAAGGATATAAATATCACATAGGCCTATTTTAGGTAGTGTCAAATCATTACAAAGCTTTGAGTTTGTTTGTTACGCGTTAATCTCAGGAACCGAATTGAAAAATTATTTTTGTGTCCGATAGTCCATTAAACAAATGCCACATGTAGTGGGCACTGCACTGCATCCGACGTGGGCAGAATTATCACTTAACATGAGGTGAACGATCTCGTTCATCTCAGCATTCTTTCGTTTAAAAAAAGTTTACTAATTCGTTGTCAGACTTCGAACCTTGAACCCCCAAACAGGAAGCTATCGATTGATACTATATTCAAGATCGCTTAGTGCTCAATAGCTAAGTATCAAATAAAAAAAATACCTATCAAGGCAGCATGGTAATCACCCGAAGCTATATGGATCGACGGTATGGTTGGTTACTTTAAAAGAGTTTCTCTTATATATATATGGTATATTCCCCTTGCGCCTTAAATCTTATCAGGTAGGTACTCTTGATAACAAAAATATTTTGTTGTCATCCGCAATATCTGATGAATTTGTATGACAGCTATTAAAACTTCATCTTTATAAACACAAACTCCTAACTATCGCCTGTAACCGTTAAGTTGTGTTAGAAATAGGTGTACAAAGTTAAAGGTACATAATTAATGAAACCTATAAACATTTGGAAATTTTAATTCTTATGTTCCATATTTTACTTTTGTGCTAAAAGTTTTATTGATACAGTATACATAAAAAGATAAACATCTGGTTCAAGAAGTGTTTTAAATTATCCCCGAGCTTGTAAATCTTAATTAATATGTTAATTCGATCAACCACTTTGTCTGATCCAGTTTTGTATGCCAACATAACAAATTGCTTTGACGCGTGTGGGCGATGCGCGATTCTGTGCCGTTTATTAAAGTTGATTATAAAATCTACACGTGTCATATACAATACGCTTAGAGCATTTACGCACTCCGACTTTTAATTCGATTCGTAAAATGACGTTTCTAAATGTCATTTAGTTACTTAAATACGCTAAATAAAATATATAATCCAAGTATTTTTACATAAAATAACTTTGTTTAGAAAGCCTCGTGTCTTATTTTATTTCATTTAAAGCTGTTAAAGTGAAATATAACGATGTATTGGAGTTTAGAAAAATACAAAACGTCATTTTACGAATCGAATTAAACCTAACCTAGCCTATCCCAGATATTCGTAGTTTACAATATAAAATTATTGAAGTATGTATATTGCCCTATAAACAATTAATATTTTCAGATTGATCAGAAAATTATATCATTAATCATAATAATCATATATACTTCACAACGGATCAATATAATATTTAACTGCCATAACTCGAAAAGGGACCTCCAATCAAGTCTGAGTCTCTGACCTACTTCAATAACTGCTCCGTTTTTGATAGTTTAATATTTACTTAGTTCAAATTAAATTGGATGAGCGATTCAGGTTGCTAATTGCAATTGTGCTTATTTACCTACGATTTTATTATCCGTTAACTTTCTTTTGCCAAAAAATATAGAGCAGAAATACTTTCCTCAGCCAGGAAAGTATTTCTGGCAAAAAGCACTATTTATAACATCCAATCTAATTTGAACTACGATGTCGACTATACTGTAACAAATAGGAGTTCATGTTACAATGGATTTTTTTTTTAAATTCTTAATAATTAATCATACCCTGGATTGAAATTTTTAGGCAACCCACTTGCGATATATTTATTGACATATTAAATTGGATATAAAATAGTTTTCATCCAATAAACAGCTCGGTGAAGGTCGTTGTATAGCGGGATCCTAGACTACTGATGTCAACGGAACTCTAACAAATAGGAGTTCATGTTACAATGGATTTTTTTTAATTCTTAATTAATCATAATATCCTGGACTGAAATTTCTTAGGCAACCCACTTGCGATTTATTTATTGACATATGTAATTGGATATAAAATAGTTTTCATCCAATGAACAGCTCGGTGAAGTTCGACCTTACTTGGGATCCCCTACTGTATTTATTATATTTGGTTTTCGCGAGTGTGGGAGTGACCAGTGATCGTGCGTTAACAATAAATATCGCGGAGTGATATTTGGAGTGCTCGCAGCCCGGAGCGCTCGTGAGACGCCCTCCAGCATCAGCGGTATGGGTTTACGATCCCTGCCTCATAACGCTGATTACAATTAAAAGATAGCCGAATTTCCAATTTTTTTTATAGGTACATATTACTTTTTTCTTCTGTTGTTACAAGTTGGCAATTAGAATTTAGACTGGTATCTTACCAATTGCTATAATATACCCTTGTTACCGTATTATTCTATTCTTTTTATTGTTCATATTATACTTATTTCAATTGTTTTGTTCTATTTTGTACGGTTCTGGGGGCCTACCACCGTGACCTAAAGTAATATTATTGTATTATTGTTTAAAAATGTCCATACTGACATTGTATGAAAATGTCAAAACAATATTACAATAATACAATAATATTACTTTAAGTAACGGTGGTAGGCCCCCAGTACGGTTGTTAATGGAACGATATTCAAAAAATGTATGACAATAACAAATCGGATCGACAACTTGGTCACTTGACTTGGTTTGGGTCTCAGTTTGGGTGACTTTGGGTATACCTGTAAATTTATTCGGCGTTTCAGGCGTAAGTACCTACCTACATAGGTTTTTTATACTTACATTGTATACATCGACTCAACAGAACACATAAAACATGTACGTAACATGACAAGTACGCCTATGGACTCCGTTTAAGGTGACACTTCTTTTTTTTACGCTATACAAGTTAGTACTTGACTGCGATCTCACCTGATGGTAAGTGATGATGCAGTCGAAGATGTTAGCGTACTAACTTGGAAGGGGTAAGTTATGTCACCCCAACGGTTTCTACACAGCATCGTACCGGAACGCTAAATCGCTTGGCGGTACGTCTTTGCTGGTAGGGTGGTAACTAGCCACGGCCAAAGCCTCCCACCAGACCAGACCTAAGCCAAATTAGAAATTATAAAATTTCAAAGTGGCCCGTGGCGGGAATCGAACCCGCGACCTCCCACTCGAATCCGAGCGTGCGTCCCCTGCGCCACGGAGGTCGTCAAAACTCCGTTTAAGGTGACCCTTCTCCTACGCACATCATACATACGTAAAATAAGTTCTCAAGCCCCGTCGACCTGATTTTTTCCATCGTGTCCTCGCGAATAAATCTCGTCTAGTCCATTCATCTAAGTTACGACACAGCCGTAACTCCATAGCAGCGCGACCCACATTCGCCGAGCCTCAATTACTGCACATTACTGGAAAAACCTACTGTAATTATTATTTCAAGTAGCTATTAAGGTGTTTCGGCCCTACCAGCCCGCGAAATTCAAATTTTATTTAGTTTTTCGCAAATATTAGACTAACAATAGCAATGCATTTGGCGGGCCTACTTTTTATGCACCTACATGTTTTTAATAGAAACTTTGCTCGAAAGTTCCTACTCATCTCATATTGGTTCCCGAAAGATAATTTTTTGCAGTTATCCAGATTTCGAGCTATCGGGAACCAATATGAAGTAAATGAGTATTGTTGAGTAGGGTTTTTATTAAAAACATGTAGATGCATAAATTTTGTGCCCGCAAAACTCATTGCCATTAGCTTTCGATGTATAAGTAGCCCACTATGAGCGAAAAACTAAATAAAATTTGAATTTTCGCGCCCGGATGGTACCCATCGCCCTTAAGGTGTTTCGGCCCTACCAGTAGTTTCTTGCAAATATTAAACTAACTACACATTGCAGGTTTATGGTAATGAATTTTGCGGGCATAATACTTCTACTACTTACGATGTTACGTACCTATGTCTACTACTTACGATACTCGGATATTTCTTTATCCCTCTAGATTGCCAGTTATAAGAATGGAAACAATTATAATAATAAGGGTCAAAAATACATTGACCTGTGAGTCATGCATTCATAAGTCATATCACGCACTGAATAATTTCAAATAAGTACCTATTGAATAAAATAGAAGCTTTATTCCTTACACCATACGACTGAAAATAGCATAAAATAAACAGATTTGCTCGCACCTTTACGGCTACAGAATAATAAATCATAAAACATAACAAAATAAGGTTCTTATTCGTTTATTTATTGTTATTCATATCTAAGTCAAATTAAGTGTTGTTAGTGTTTCCTATTGCGCTTGGAACAAGGTCCATATTTCAATGGCAACCGTAACCGAGGTTTATGATGTAAACGTGTGAAAAATGCGTTTTTCAATGGTTATTGTCGGCCGCCCAATTAACAAGGATTTTAATGTTGTTACGAATAATGGCCTATATTGTAGTAGGTAACACTTAAGAATCGGTGCGTGTTCATATAGATTAAAACCGAAAGGAATTTTCAAAATTAACGATTCAATAACCGTTTGGTATAACCAATGATCAAGGAAGTAACATGGACAGACCATATATACCTATCTATATATATAAAAGAAGAAACTGACTGACTGACTGACTGACTGACTGACTGACTGACTCATGATCATGATCAACGCACAGCCCAAACCGCTGGGTCTAGTTTCCAAATTTGGCACACAGATACCTTATGAGGTCGAGGGGAGCACTAAGAAAGGATTTTTCGAAATTCACCCCTAAACGTGAAACGGAGGTCCGAAGTTTGGATTTTATCAAGATAAAATACGTCTTCACGCCGCAACTACTGTACCGATTTGGCTAAAATTTGGAATGGAGGTATATTATATCTTGCAATACCACATAGGCTACTTTTCATCCCGAAAAAAATCATGGTTCCCGTGGGATTAGTAAAAAATCGAAATTCACGCGGAAAAAAAATCTTCATGCCGCAAGCGCACAACCGATTTGGCTGGAGTTTGGAATGGAGATAGATTATATCCTGGGTTAATAAATAGGCTACTTTTTATCCCGGAAAAATCCATGGTTTTTGCAGGAAAAACGAAAAATAGATATTCATACGCGAATAATACTACTTCACGCCGTAATTACTGAACTGATATGGCTGAAATTCGGAATAAAGATAGATTATATCCTGGTTTAATATAAAGGCTACCTTTCATCCCGGAAAAATCCATGGTTTCCGCGGGAAACCTGAAACATTGATATTCACAAGCGAGAAATACTACTTCACGCTGTAATTACTGAACTGATATTACTGAAATTCGGAAAGGAGATAGATTTTATCCGGATTATTACAAAACCTACTTTTCATCCTGGAAAATTTCATGGTTTCTATGATAATAGTGAAAAACAGAAATCGACGCATGAAAAATATTCCTTCATGCCGTAATTACTGAACTGATTTGGCTGAAATTTGGAATCGAGATAGATTATATCCTGGATCAATATAAAAGCTACTTTTCATCCCGGAAAAATCTGTAGGATCCGCGGGAAAACTGAAAAACTGATATTCACGCGGTAAAAATACTACTTCACGCTGTAATTACTGAACTGATATGACTGAAATTCGGAAAGGGGATAGGTTTTATCCTGGATTAATACATAGGCAAATTTTTATCCCGGGAAAATCCATGGTTTCTAAGAAAATACTTAAATAGCAGATATTCATGCGGGAGAAATATTCCATCGTGCCGTCACTTCTGAACCGATTGGGCTGAAATTTGGAATGGAAATAGATTATATCCTAGAATCAACCACTTTTTTCTTATGAAAATCCATTGTTCTCGTGATAATAGGGAAAAACAGATATTCATGCGGGAGAAAATTTATTCCTTCACGCACAACTACTGAACATTTTTGGTTTAAAGTTGAAATGAAGATAGATTTCATGTAAATTAACACAAAGGAATTTTTATTCCGGAAAATGGATGGTTCCCGTAGAATAGTTAAAACTAAAATTTAAGCGTGCGAAGCCGCGGGTATCTGCTAGTTTACGAGTAAAAATCTTATAAGTTTTCAAAGTCACTCAAAGATTTTGCGAACAGACATAGGAGATTAATGCTAAACCTGGAGTGAGGACGTTAAGCGACGATTTAAATTGCAAAGTAAATAATTTAAAAATTAAAAAACACGACTGCCCTGTGGTTAAACTACTTTTTCCAAAAAAAATATAGCCTATGTTACTCGGACTGATGTAAGGATTCTAACGATACCCCATATATCCAAATCTATTCAGCCGTTCAGAAGTTATGGTGGAATAATTACATACATACATACATGAACCCTAAAAACATTACTCAGTACCTAAACTCCTTTTTTTTGCAGTCATATAAAAACTCCAATTTCACGCGGGCGGAGCGGCATGCAAAAACTAGAACCTATTTGACCCAGCCAACGTTGTTTTGCAATACGAAAAATAGTTTACGTCCTATGGTAAGGCCTATCGAATATGCACAAAAAAATCATAAAAATCAGTAAAGTGATACTTACAAGAATTCGATATATTAGGATTATGAATTTATTAATGATGTTATAGCAAAAAATGTAAATAAGTATTTGACAATAAAATATGCCAAAATGTTTATATACTCACAAAATGTTTTAAAATACAATATACATATTCAAACACATAAAACACTTAATAAATTTTTATGTACAGCCGTGAATATCAATATACCAACAATAAAACAACAGTTTCGACATAATCCGAGTAAAAACTATAAAAATAACAGTTTCATTGGCATTTAGCGAGGTAACTTATTTAAAATGGATGTTGTCTTGACCTATTAATGAAAATAGTTATTTGCAATACTTAACTGTAACTCAAAAGTAAAAGTCATCAATAAAATGAAGGCTCAGCATAAGTTTTTTGAGTGATTTTTAGATTTCCGTACCCTAAGGGTAAAAACGGGTACCTATTACTAAGATTTCGCTGTCCGTCCGTTTGTCCGTCCGTCTGTCACCAGGCTTATCTTATCACCAGGTATCTTTTGAACCGTGATATTTAGACACTTGAAAATTTTCACAGATGATGTATTTCTGTTGCCGCTAAAACAACAAATACTTAAAAAAATAGATATTTAAGGGGGCTCCCATACAACCAAACATCCGACTGACTCGCACTTGACCAATTATTTACATAAATAAAGCTTTTACTACAATAAAAGATTTATAAAGAAAACTGGTGGTAGACTGGCAAAAAAGTAAAGAGTACTAGAAATATTAGAAGTCGCAAAAAACTGAGTAAAGATTGAATATTGAAGAGAAAACATGGACAAAAACACGCGTCAAGCATAACATTATGTAGTACGTACGTGAAAAGCTGACAAAATGATTGAAAGCTCCTCTGTCACTTTACCTGTTATTTTCTGTCTATACATTAAAAAGTTTACGACTCTATTAGCAAAGCAAAGTATTGGAAACTATGGTTATTTAAATGTGGAATACTATGCGTTTACATTAAACTTCATCTGTTATTTATAGACATCACAAATTCAATTGTTAATTTAGCTCTAGTGATGTAGTAAGTCGTAGTATCTAAAGTAATGTTCTGTAGATAGCGCAAGCTTCTTTTTGTAGAATTAAAGTGTCTCTAAAGTAGTATAATTAAATTCAAACTCAAAGTAAAATCTGTGGACTTAAAATAAAAAAAAAACAGTTGCATTTAATCTTAGTTTCCGATTTTGTATCGTAACACAACAGAGGTACCACAACGGATAATGTTTGATTAGTCACAACGGAAAGTGGATTTTTCCGGGATAAAAAGTAGTCGATGTGTATTCGGGTTATAAGTTATGTATATGTTCCAAATTTCAGCCAAATCGGTTTAGTATCTATTCGTCCATAGTTACAAACTTTCGCATTTAAAATATTAGTAGGAAGGATGAAAGGATAACTTGTAGAGAAACTATGTGACGTGTCAACGGGAAAACTCTTTTGCGCGTCATACGTCTTACAATGGAAATACAAAACGGATTTTGTGCAACGTAGAAAGAAAGGAAGTTGTGTGAAAAAATAAATTTAAAAACTCCACGGAAAATTGGAAAACTCCGGAATAAAACAGATATTAAGGTTAAATCAGTTATAATATTATCTTGAACTGCTTTTATAATATGCAGAAAACCAATACACAAATGTAACACACCTTAAAATAGGTAGTTGACAAAATTTATACCTCCAGAAATATATGGATAATTAAAAATCACGAACGCAACATTAAAGTCAATCGGAGAGACGGAGGTATAAAAAAAGCGAATAAATCATTGCATAATGAATTAACCGTTTTATTGGCAATTTAGATAAGATTTACTTAGACAGGATTTAATGCAGCTCTTTTAATTAATGTTTTAAACAATATTTATTTTATATTTTTTCCATACAGATAATGAATGTTACATGGTGGCGATGCACTGTCGACTAAATTCAAAGGATGCCTGATTCTAGGTCCAAGAGGACGGTCGAGGGCTCCTCTCGACTTCAAAAGTGCGGCAAAAATACTTGGCCCAAATTGGCAAACCCGAGCCGTCGCTACACATTTTTTCACGCACACTAGTATCCGCGCACCATACAAATTTCAAATTGTCGCACACACTACAAAAAACTCACGGAGCTGTCGTTGTTAGGAAGGGCTCTATCTAGTCGGAGCGCGAGCGACGACCAGTATAAATCTAGATGCCTGATACCAATTTTTTTCTATACAACAAGACGTCACCGTGATTTTTCCCGATCTCACTGGCAGTTTAGCTAAACAGACTAATCCAAAAGAAGTAAAGTTTGTAAGGGGTAATCTTGGGAACTAGTGAGCCGATTTTAAATATTTTTTAACCGACTTCAAAAAAAGGAGGAGGTTCTCAATTCGTCGGAATCTTTTTTTTTTTATCTATGTATGTTCACCGATTACTCGAAGTCGCGTGGACCGATTTGAAAAATTATTTTTTTGTTTAAGAGGGTTTTGTTTCCAGATGGTCCCATTTTAATCAGGTCAGGATCTGAAGATGGGATCCTGGAGAAATCGAGGGAACTCTTCAAATTTTATATGGACACATGGAACTATTTGGGTATTATTTGAAAGAGTAATATTTTCCAAGTTGTCCTATGGTCATCAGGTCAGGATCCGATCATGGGATCTTGGTGAAATCGAGGGAACTCTTCAAATTTTGCTAGTATAATTGAAGCGAGTTGGGTATTTTTTATAGTTACTGGTGCATATGCTAGCAGATACTGATTTGATGACTAAAGTCAATCAAGTCAGGGTCTGATGATGGGATCTTGGTGAAATCGAGGGAACTCTTCAAATTTTGCTAGTATACTTGAAGCGAGTTGGGTATTTTTTATATTTACTGGTGCATTTGCTAGCAGATACTGATTTGATGACTAAAGTCATCAAGTCAGGGTCTGATGATGGGATCTTGGTGAAATTGAGGGATCTCTTCAGATTTTATGAACACACCTCAAGCGATTTGGGTATTTTTACAACGCCTTGTGCATTTTATTGTTTTCCACTAGAAAGTAAAAAATAAAAATGGGAAATGCTTTCCAAAAAACCAACTTCAAATGCCACTACAAAGAGTGAAATAATTTTTATTTAAATTTTAGGTACCTACACCAATTCGAAGTCGGGCGATTGTCTATGACTTCGACATTTCTTTGCACATCAAGTAAGTAAGAAGGACTATTAGGGATTGTATAAAACATTGCCCGACTTCGAATTGGTGTAGGTACCTAAAATTTAAATAAAAATTATTTCACTCTTTGTAGTGGCATTTGAAGTTGGTTTTTTGGAAAGCATTTCCCATTTTTTTACCGATAGAGAGCTAAACGACTCCTTAAAAACTCTACTTTTCATTTCTAAAAATCGAACTAGTCCAGCCCGTATTCTGTATCTCAGTGCCTATCCAAGATTGATAGCCACTGGCATACGTTTTTTATCCATTGAAAGATTGCTATGAAATAAAAATAACATTTCTTTGGCAAAGCTTCAATGGATGAAAAACATTTGCTAGTGGCTATCATTCTTGGATAGGCACCGAGTTACAGAATAGGTACGCTCTAAGATGCCAACAAAGTCGCAGTAAACACTAGTCTTTTAATACATGAAATTGTCATCTCATATTGTTTGTAACAAAATTCCCAAACGGCGTGACCAATTTTTAGATTGGTCTGAAAATAGGACCGTACACCATTTTTCATTCCCGTGAGATATAATTTATATGGCAAAACATCGTTTGTAGGGTCAGCTAGTATGTACATCCTATCCTACTGATCCTATCCTTCCTACTAACATATAAACGCGAAAGTTTGTAAGTATGGATGGATGGACGGATCTTTGCTACTCTTTCACGCTGTATCTACTGAATCGATTTGGCTGAAAATAAATCGTATCCTGGAACACATAGGCTACTTTTTATCCCGAAAAAAATCCATCGTTCCCACGGCATTAGCGAAAAACCGAAATTCACGCGGGATAGCCGCGGGCAACAACTAGTTACAAAATGATATTGTCACGTTGTCGAACGGCACTTTACACGACAATTGTATCGGTCAGTGATATCTGGAATATTGATCTATTACCTAGATCTGTGGTTATTCTGAACGGATTTGCAGTCACGAGCCATATTTACATAAACATACGGACGTGCATATAATGTCGTATCAATCGATCATGCCGTCAAGAGATGAGGTTAGGTTTTGCTGTTATGGTAAACCACTAGTTCCTCTGTATATAAATGTTATGTGTCGATATACCTAATAAATGTCTTCTCTCCTGTTGATTAGTATAAGGAATCATTTCATTTAATAGAATCTCGGGTGAGGATTCAATATGTTTAATAGAATCTCAGGCAAGGAAACAAAATTTTAAACTGTGTCTCCAGTAAGGAATCGAAACATTGAATAGTATTTAGTATAAGGAATCAAAACGTTGAATAGTATCTCGGGTAAGGATTAGCATCTCGAGTAGAGAATAGAAACATTCAATATTTCGGGGAGTATTGAATATCTCGGGTAAGGAACTAAACGCAGAATAGTATCTTGGGCAATCTTGGGTAAGGATTCTAATACTAATGTTGTTGACTAATATCTCGGGTAAGGATCAAAGACGTTGAATCTCGGATACGGACCAAAATGTTAATAGTGTGTCGAGTAAGCAACAAATCGTTTAAGAGTATTTCGGGTAACGAACAAAACGTTAAACCTTGCCTTGGGAAATTATTCCAAACGTTAAATAGTATCCTGGGTTAATAAAAACGTTAAATAGTATCTCGGGTAAGGATTCAAAAAACTCGCAGTAGTATTTTGAAGACACCCGAGCCCAGTAGCTGTAAAAAGACGAACAAGGTCTTCTAACAACAGCTACATTTAGTCACCGATTTCATGAGCCGAGGTGTGATCACTCTTTAAGCCTTCCCTATCTAATGTCGGTGACCCCGCTAATGTTCATAAACACTTCTAAAACAACTTCCGTCAAACGGTGACGACAATATATTACACGCTAGTGCGTTAAAGAGCACTTACCAGTTAAGTAGCCGTGAGGAGATTTATACACCAGTGACTAATGTGGTGTTATGACTAATGGGTGACGGTAAAAAATGCTTTTAGTTTTACGTTTAGCTTGTAATAGCAAAAAATGTGATATTTTCCGTAACTTGTGCTATGAAATTTTATATTTTAGAACGACTTGGTGATTAAGTTTGCAACAAAATTGGGCATAAATGACACAAATTACTCGAATTTACATTTTCAGGAAACCATAGAGTAGGTATTATAGGCCCTTGTATTTCCACTTAGACCAAAACTTAGTAAATGAGGAAATTGTAGATAATAGAGAAATTGTAAAATTCTAAACTGGTCCGTGACGGGTATAGAATTCTGAAACTTCCCCATGTTAAAATCTGTGAACTGCGCCATGTTAAAAATCTGAAAACTGCGTCATGTTAAAATCTGGAAACTGTGCCACGTTAAAATCTAAAAACTGCGTCATGTTAAAATCTGGAAACTGTGCCACGTTAAAATCTAAAAACTTCGTCATGTTAAAATCTGGAAACTGCACACGTTAAAATCTAAAAACTGCGTCATGTTAAAATCTGAAATCAGCGCCATGTTAAAATCTGGAAATTGCGCCATATCAATGTCGGAAAACTGCGCAATGTTAAAAACTGAAAACTGCGCCATGGTAAAATCTGAAAACCAGCGCCATGTTAAAATCTGAAACCTGTGCCATGTTAACATCTGACAACTGCGGATGGATGAAGTTATATATTTTGTGGTATACAGATAGCTCAAATAACGTAACTATCTCCAAAGAAAGAGTTTTGAAATTTGAACCCCTAAGGGGGAAATAGGGAAGCAACTAGTAAGTAAACAAAGTCTACGAGTATAGTATATTATAAAGCATGTAAAATGTCAACAGTGCCGGAACCATAAATGAATAATTTATGTAACACCTAATCCCATATTAGTCAATTAAAGATAAGATCGGTATGAAATCAAGAGCTCGCCGGATCACAAATCGTGCCGGGCTTTCTCCTCGACAAACAATCGTAACACGTCAATGAGTCATCCGCCCACTCGGATTGTGATGTTATGCGTTGTTATATACCACATAATACCATCATTCCTTTTACGACCAAGGCCTGGGCGTGAGTTCTTTCTTTCATTCGTTTCAGCTGGACAAAAGACACGGCCCAGCGCCACTTGTAGCAACTTTGGCTACGTAAAATGTAAATTGCTAACATTTATTTGTAACATCTTTTTGTAATCTTATTGTTACTTGTTATCCATCACTCCTTTTATGACGACCAAGGCCTGGGCATGAGTTCTTTCTCTCATTCGTTTCAGCTGGAGAAAAGACACGGCCCAGCGCCACTTGAAGCAACTTTGGCTCCGTAAAATGTAAATTGCTAACATTTATTTGTAACATCTTATTGTAATCTTATTGTTATTTGTTAACATCATCTTATTGTCATGTTATTGTTATCTTATTGTAACATATTTTTCTGAATAAATATAATTCATTAATTGTTTGATTGATTCTTCCATTCCCGCGACTCTCTTGACTTGATTAGTCTGAGACTCTGGGACCCAGACTGGGTGAAGCAGAACGTGAAATTAATATAATAAATTCTATCCCAAACTTGGATAAAATTAGAAGATTTATAATTTTGTATAAAAGATCAAAGAATAAAAATCAAGATGTAGCACCAAGCGATGTCGCGGTAAAACTAACTATAAAGAAAAACGTTCTTTTCTACAAAACCAATTGCAGCGCCAGATGTCTTTAAAAATAACCGGTATTTATAGCTTTTATTACGATGAAATATTTATTTATAAGAGAAAAGTAGTTCAGATGAATTATGTATTTTGAAACTTTGTGTGTAAGTTCTTATAGACCAAGCGAATTAGACTCTATGGCGACTAGAGTATTAAACTTAAACGAGTAGATATAAGTTACTTGCTGAACCTCCCCTGCTATCGTGGCATGAAATTCTTCCTTATCCCTTGTCTACATTATAAAGGAAAAATCGGTGCAAAGTTTCATATATAGGTCCAATAATAGAAGTCTGTGAAAGAATGAAAATTTCTCAGTTTTTTATGTATTTAATATTTTAAATACTAGGTGACCCGGCCATCTTTTTGCTACTATGGATATTACGACCTTCTCTCAGACCTACCGAACATACACAGAAAATTTCATAACAATCGGTAGAGCCCTTTCTAGATGAAAACTCAACTTATCCTAGCACTTGTCATGCAGTAATAAGTGCTTACTCGTAACTTGATATTTGATAACTAAACCCAGTAATATGACAGCAAACGGTAACAGTTATAAAATAGTTGCTACTGATACTCGTAGCTCTAGTCCAATATAATATCAGAAAACTAACATTTTATGCTTGTTATAGTACCTATAACAAGTAAATATGTAGTATACTCAGTCTGTACAACAACTTTTTTCAACAATTTTGTAAAACATAAATTATCAATTATTGAAATAATATAAATAATAATCAATATGACTAGGTAGACGTCATGTGAACAAGTTTACTCGTCAAGTGTGTTTGATCCTAAAGTTTTTTGCTAGGTCTAGCTCTAGCACCTGCGTACGAGTTACAAGTCTGAGAGGTCAGCTACTGCCTTATAAGGTAATACCAAACAGAATAACCACTAATGCTGTTCGCACACACGCAACCGCACCAAAACGCATGTTAAAGTTTAGCACAACAAGCACCGATATGAACCTAAGGATTTTTTTATATAAGGAAAAAGTAGCGCTATCTGTCAAATTTCCCGGTTATAAGCCACGGCGGAAACTGTCCTTGTGGAAACGCGTGTGCGACTAATAACAATAATATGCAATAAACTTCAGCTGCCCGAATAGAATTTCAAGAAGTACATTAGTGAGAATCTTTTGTAACACTATCACAAATCGCCATAATTATCACTCTATCATGACACGTTGGACATTAATTCTCAAGCAAGCAGCACCAAAACGTAGTCTTTTTAGCCGCTTTTTTCTTTCTACTTGCTGCTGTTTCTCTCTTTACATAAAATAATGCAGTTAAATGAATTTGAAAAATACAGAGACCGCATAGTATCTTCATGATATACTAAATGTGTACATTATTTGCTTCGCGGACATGAACAAGTAAATAAGTAATTTAAAAATTAAAAAAAACACGACTGCCCTGTGTTTAAACGACTTTTTCCAAAAAAAAATATAGCCTATGTTACTCGGAAGGATGTTAGGATTCTAACGATACCCCATACGTCCAAATCTGTTCAGCCGTTCAGAAGTTATGGTGGAATAATTACATACATACATGAACCCTAAAAACATTACACTCCTTTTTTGGGCAGTCGTGTAAAAATGCGTTCCTTCGGTGCGGTAAGAGCAGTCCCATTTCAAACCAAATGTGTGGCAAGCCTTCAAAACATTAGTACATTGTCTTATCGCCCTTTAGGACTCCATTCTCGCATTTCTTTGTTATTTAAAATGCCTCGAAAAGGGTAAAAGCCTAGCTGTTAAAGTGACTCTACGAAAGTAGGTTAATTGACAATATCCTTGAGTTTTTTACGGCTTCGTATAATAGTTGTATGACGTATTGTAATACTAATTCATTTCTTTTTAGATAGGTAAAAAAATGGAACTAATATGTGGTGGAAGTTGGAACCTGACAAATACAATTTTCATTGTTCTGTACAGTATTCCTGAATATAATATTGTGAAATCTGAATTTATCACATCACACTAATATCATAAATGCGAAAGTTTGTGTGTGTAAAAGTGTATATTGGTTACTCCTTCACGCCTCAACTACCGAACCAATTTGGCTGAAATTGGGATTGACGACATATTATGCCCTAGAATAACACCATTGATAAACATAAATAAAAGATCAGCACTTATTACGTCACGCATGTATTTTTAGGCTCCGCCCTGAAGCCGGATTTTTAATTTGTCAAAACTGTAACATGGCACTAATGTGGCACTCAGATATGACGCGGGACGCCATATCTGAGAATTTTTGGGCTTCAACATATATCTTTCCCGTCATCTGAGCGTAGCGTATTTTGTCATTGAATAACACATACTAAGGCTATTTTTACCTCCGAAAAAACCATGATCCTGAGAGCGTATGATTTGAAACACTTGGACATACTTTAAACTTATAATATTCGCTACGAGCACGCGACCGCTTGCCTCGTAAAGCACGTTGCGCCGCCGAATGATGAGCACTTATTATTCTAAGCACGCGTCGCGACTCCCACTAAGCACGACCAGCTATGAATAACTCACACTTGTAGTTTAGATATATCCCATAGTCCATAAACGGAAGCGGGTATAAATTTCGATCAATATTGGTCATATTAATTGGAAAAAATTGATCAAAAACCATGAAATTAATTTTCTTAAATACTGGATGTAATAAAAAAATGCGTGAATGTCGTGAAAGAATCAGTTGGGACGAAAGTTTACTCACCACTCGATAGATGGCACTTGTCAAGTTAGCTTGGAGACTTATTAGCTTTGTATGTAGATATGGTACGCGATTTCCGAGAGTTGTAACTAATGACTTCATTTTGACGTCGAATGACGATCGACGTTTCGAGTGACGGGATTTTCATGAATTTTTGTGACGGAAACCCCCTATTTTCTTTATCTTAGCCCCCTGCGCGCCCCCTTTAATTTTGAAACGATAGTTCTATTTTGGATGGTACAATCCAAAATAAAACTATGGTTCCAAAATTTTGTGTAATAACCTGTTTGATTGTAATCTGTTGAAATTTGAAAACAACGGTAAATTGTTATGATAATAACACACGTGTATCTTCTGTATTTTATAAAAGAATAGATCATTGACTAGCTAACATAACCGTTAAAGCACAGCACAGCTCAAAACACTGGAGGGATTCGCTAAGAAAATAATTTTGAAATTTAACAAATAACAATCAAATAATGTATTAAAATTTTGGAACGTAAGTTCTTGCTTTCCCTAAAGGCGGAAAATATAAGGTGAGCGAAGGCGCGCGGGCGTCCGCTAGTCAAAACCGCCACCGCTCCCGCTTTCACCCATATGACAATGACTACCTAAGTTTAGATACCTCGAATAAACTCGCGTCCCACCGAAAATTTTATTTTGCTTGTGTCGTATCCACGTACTTACTCGTATGCGACTAGTACATTTCAAGTTCAACGAATAGTTATTTTAAGTAACAGTTTACGAGTACGTATTGCTCCTACTAATAATATAAAGCTGAAGAGTTTGTTTGTTTGTTTGTTTGTTTGTTTATATACTATGTTATTTTTGTTTTGGATAGTCCATTTATCGAGGAAGGCTTTCACGCTTGAACAAATAAGGGTTCCATTTTTACCATTTTGGTATGGAACCCTAAAAAAAGCGGGGTATCAACGAAAAATGTTGTAGAAGCGGGAAAGGAGACCGGCGAACTCCCATACATTTCCTGGCCCAGACTAAAATCCACTGCAATCCACGTTCAGTTATAAAATTTCTGTTACATGTAGTACTCAACCTGACTTACAAAATTGTCATACAAAGTCGATCAAATACGTAAAGTAGGGACAAAGAAGTTATTCACATTATTGTTAAAAGTGAGGTTAGGTTTAGATATATTTCATTGTTTCCAAGTGAATAATTTTACTGCAGATTATCTGAAAAAGCCAGAAAAATCCATTCTCAATCTGAAAGACCCGAGTCTAGTAGTGGGTCGGTGATAACTTGACTTTTTGTTGCCATATTTAAAAAAATATTGCCATTAAACCGGTTTTTAATTGTATTTTATTTTTAATTCCCTACTTCTAAAAATATGGTATTTACACAAAAAAAAACTATGAAAAATAGCAATTCAAAATAAAGCATTCCAGAATCTAAACGGTCTCTGGGTTATTTTTGTTAGAGCTGGGCCAATTTTCGCCATTCTCTTTTAAGGTAAATGTACACTATTCCGGTATAGTACATTATGCCGTGACATTTTGATTTTCGTCGAAAAATAAGAAAACAATCAATAAAATCGTAATTTTATAGAATGCTACATAAACTATAGTTTGTGTTCAACCAAAAAAACATGATTTACTTAGATAAACAATAGTTCTAAAAACCATACCGAGCTTCTGAACGCATCAAGTCGCTATCTTAGTAGTTTCATACGTTTCTGTTCTTAGTGAGCGTAAGGCAACAGTAGAATTTTCATAAGGATATGATGTGATGCCGGTAAGTTAAATTTATCGAAATTTATGAAATTATTGCTTAGCAGTTATCAATAGTATGTTTTATAGTAAATTCGAGGTGTTATAAAGTATATTTTTAAAGAATTTGTGAATTTTCTCACTACCGTAATTATGTTCACAGTTCTGAGCCCGTGAATCTAATTGCGTGCGTATCACGCAATAAAGAAAAATCCTTTCGAAATGTTTCCGTCTTTTTTTTCTCACTTGGGTTAAATTCATGTATATATTTAATGTAAATAAGTTTAGTAATGACTGCAGATTTAGCAGAGAGTTTATATATGTTTACTTCTATAATCGAGTCTGAAATGATTACACTTTATGCCATACTTTCGAATTAATAGACTAGTACGTCAACATAATTACTTGAATATTATTTTCTAAATCATATAATAACCAATTATATCCATATGTAGGATATAAAAACTACATTAGCTTGTAGTTCACTTTATTTTTTTATTAAAAATATGAAATAGAGACCATTTTTTTGACTACCGCAATAAGGTGCACGTATTTTCTACTTATGTCCCTTATTCTGGTATACCCGAAATATAGTATTCGGAGAGAAAATGAAACGTTTTCTGACTTATCTTTGACTAATAAGTAATAAAACTAAGTTTAGGAGGGGGCCATGCAATATCTTTTTAGGGTTCCGTACGCAAAAGGTAAAAACGCGACCCTATTGCTAAGACTTCGCTGTCCGTCCGTCCATCCGTCCATACATCTGTCCGACCGTCCGTCCGTCTGTCACCGGCTGTATCTCTTGAACCATGATAGATATGGCGTTTAATGATAATAGACACTTAAAATTTTCACAGATGATGTATTTTTTCTGTTGCCGCTATAACAAATACAAAAAAAAATTAAGGGGGCTCCCATGCAATTAACATAATTCTTTTGCTTGTTTTTGTTCGATATTGATAACGGTAACAGGTAGATGCTAAAAATTTTCACAGAATATATAATTTTATATTTACTGTAGAAAGTAATAGTAAAATAAAAAAAATAAAAAAATAAAGGGGGTTATTAAATTGACACAAATTAACAAAAGGCCAGTGGTAACCACACTACCGGCATAGACGTAAGCCCAAGCAATTTAGCTTTCCGGTACGATGCCGTGTAGGAATCGTTGGGGGTTACTTATCACTTCCAAGTTAGTACGTTTGGATTCACGACTGTACTCACACTTACCATCAGGTGAGATGGCAGTCAAGTACTTACTTGTAATGCTTTATAAAAATAAAATAAAAATATCACGGAATTATGGACAAAGATTACCGGAATTATGTCATAAGGTAAATTTTTAGTACGGAATTAGAGACAAACACGAGGTTCCGCAAAATAACGATTATTTATATAATTTAAAGGTTACGGCGCAAAATAATATTCCACATTCATCTGATAAAACTTGTCTACAAAATAAAACAGTTTTCAGTTCTAGCACATTCGTACTTTTTCTTAAAATCACCCTCAAAGTTGAAAATGCCTTAATATACCGTAATATGGTACAGTTACCTTATTCCTTTTGAAGAGCTTACATTCCGTGCACTGCTCAAACTGTTAAAGTTACACAAAAAACATGTTACAAGGTAGAATTTTTTTCCTTTAAAAGTTCTTTAGGTAAGTATCTGTAAGGTTAGCCCATTATAATATAGGATATGAAAAAACCGAATTTAAGTGAAGTAAGTAAGTAAAGAAGTGAAGTAAGAAAGTAAGTGAAGCCGCGGGTAACAGCTAGTAGTATGTATAGGTTGAGTATGTTATTTCGCGCATACTTGTGGTTTATACGGTTAAAAAAATTACAAAGTCATCATTATTTTAGTCAGGTATAAGTGTATTTAGATTTAGTATTATGTGAATTCAGACTTAAATCATGACTTACGAATGTTTCATATATAAAAGCTAGAATAAGAATAAGTTAGCGGTAAGTTTTATTGTAACAAAAAAGCGAAGTTTCGTGAAAATAGTTTTTAAAGATATTTGAAAATTGTGAATGAAGGTTTTAAAAAACAGGTATTTTTGTCATCGTCTGTTTTAGTTTCCAAAATCTATTCAAATAAAAAAAACCTTACCTAATGCCAAGTTAATTCAACTAAATCGGGTAACCGATAAAAATGCTTCGATCGATTCGTTCCATACTTAGTCGATTGCAAATTTTAACAATTGCAATTATATTTCATTGTTAATTATCTGGTTGTCATGGTTAAAATGTTAAAATTGACCTCAATGCGAAAACAATCATGAATTTATTTGAACTTAAATGGTAAACGCATTTAATACTACTTATAATTAAGATTAGGTATTACTTAACACAAAAACAGAATATAAAGTTAATCAATATCACAGTATATCAATACGTCTTGGCGGGGACACTACCGTGTCCCCAGATCTATTTACATATTATGAAAGTGAATAGTATAACGAAATATTCTGCGAATATTTTAAGCATCTATAATAATCGCATGTCATGTCTTGATATTGACAAAAAATATTAGATGGGGGCATGGGGGATGGGGGCATACAAACATGATTTTTTGCTCCTTTTTTAATTTTGTTAGGCAGAGATTTTTTTGTTGGAATTAGTCTTGATAATACGGATCCCTCAGTGCGCGAGACTCGGACTTACATTCAGTAATAAGCAATTAAAATTAAAAACTTCAGTGGTTTGTTAATTGAAATTGAAATGAAATGAAATGAAATTGAAATTGAAATTGAAATTGAAATTGAAATGAAATGAAATTGAAATGAATTTTATTTGCAAGAAACATTGTACATAAGATGTTCACATAAAATTAATAATTTCCAGTATGTTTCGTCAATTGACATGCAAAATATGTGTGTTATGAATTGTCTAAGTACATGATCATTCCCTTTTTGCATAATTTCGATAATTAGGTATATTAAACTATGCTCAAAGTACCTGCACATTACAGTCATACTGAGACATGCCTGATTTCACAATGCCATCATGATATTAAAATATAAGATGTAAGTAATTTAATAATTCATTTAGTACCTATGTATAATGTCAACAAAATTAATGTCACAAAATTACTATATAATTAACATAATATATCATTATCAAATAGACTAGTTCGTAATAATAAGTCATTTTGTGTTGAAAAATTCATTTAAACTATAGAAGCACTTATTTATTAACCATTGATGCAGTCTTCGTTTAAAAACCTTTAACGGTAAATCTTTCAATTCATTAGGCAGTTGATTATATATTTTAATAGACATGCTATAACAATTTCTACTAAAAGATGTAGTTCTACAGAAGGGAATTATGAGTTTATTTGGATACCTTGTGTTAAAAACCTTCTGCCTTTTTTTTGTATAGAAATCAGACATATGTTTTTGAACAAATAAGCTTATCTCATAAATGTATAGGCATGGCAGCGAGAGAATTTTCAATTTTTTAAACAGAGGTCGACAAGAATCCAGGGGGCCCGCACCACAAACCGCTCTGATACACTTCTTCTGGCCAATAAATAGACGCTCCATGCTCACCGAGTTGCCCCATATGACCAATCCATATCGCAAAGCTGAAACCACGAATGCATGATATGCCATTAGCGCTGTTTTCTCACCTATGGTTTTTGAAACACGTCTGAGGACATATACATATTGGTTAATTTTTTTGCCAATTTTATCAACATGCGACTTGAAGGACAAGTTACTGTCTAAAGTAATACCAAGAAAATTAACAAGTTGTGTTTCTTTAATATTCTCATTATTATATTTAACATTAATATCTTTCCCTTGCCCATTGTTATTATAATACTGCATATACATTGTTTTTTTTAATATTTACAGTCAGGTTATTTTCAGTAAGCCATTCAATTATGTCCTTTATTGTTTTATTAATTTCTATATCATATGTCAATTCATCTTTACATTTAATTACAATAGAGATGTCATCAGCAAAAAGTGTACAGTTATAAGAAGTTATGCTAGGTAAGTCATTTATATAGATTATGAATAGAAGTGGACCCACTTGCCTTGTGGTACACCTTTAGTATTAAGCTCTGATCGATAAGGTATTACTTCTTGTTTATTATTTAAGTTAGCAATTTCAACGTATTGAGTACGATTTGAAAGATAACTTTTAAGCCAGTCATTTGCTTGACCTCGAATACCATATTGATCGCATTTATCTAATAGCTTTTCATGACAAACATGGTCAAAAGCTTTGCTCATGTCAAAAAACACAGACGTTACAGGAATTTTTTTGTCCATACATTCAGATATTTCTTTTATTAGCGAAAAACACGCTAAAGTTGTCGATTTTCCTTTTTGAAAGCCATTTTGTTCCTTAATAATGATATTATGTTTCGACAAAAAAGATGTTAAACGCTTGTGCATTATCTTTTCGAAGATTTTTGAGATAATAGGAATTAGTGTGATTGGCCGATAGTTGTTAACGTCCTTTTTATCTCCTGTTTTGAATAAAGGTGTTACCATTGACTTTTTTAAATTTGATGGGAACTTACCTTCTTCGAATGATAGATTTATTAAGTAGGCTAAAACTGGAGCTAGCTGCTTTGCACATTCCTTTATTACCTTTGTTGCTATTTCATCGCAGCCTGTGGAGTTTGAATTATTAAGTGACTTAATAACGGTTATTATCTCCGTTTCATCAGTTGGCATTAAGAAAATACTTGAATTATTATGCTTTAATTTATATGCAATTTTTTTATTTATAACATTTTGATTTTGATTTTGTATGGTCGTATTTATAAAATGATTATTGAAAGTAGTTGCAATCTGAGTTGGACTATTTATAGTTTTATTTTGATAATTAATTTCATCGATACTTCCTTTATTAGAGTTACTTTTGTTTTTAATCACATTCCACGACGCTTTGCATTTATTTTTCGAGTAAAGTATATATTTGTTATTGCTACTTCTCTGAGCTAGGTCTATACACTTGTTGAGAATCTTTGAATAATTAATAAATTTGTTTTTGTTTGCGGGTATTTTATTTTTATAATATTGATACCTCAATTTTCGTTTTGTTATACAGGATTTTTTATACCTCTTGACAGCCATTTAATTTTTGAATTAGAGATATTAATTTTATATTTAAGAAGAGGAAAACACAATTTATAAAATATGATTAGTGTATCATAAAATTCGTCAAAAGCTTCGTCTAATTTTTGAGCATCATACACGTCTGTCCATTTAAGACTTTTTATACAGTCCTTAAACTTGTTTATGTTTTGATTACACAAATCTCTTTTGAAAATAAACTTATACGACGGTATTAAATTATTTATTTTTGTCGGTACCTTCAAGAATTGTGCTGTGTCGTGATCCGACAGGCCTAACTGACGTACCTCCCCTGTGGCATTTTCTATATTACTAAGAAGGAGGTCAATGCAGGATTTTTGCCGAGTAGGTTCATTAATATGACTAAAAAAGTTATAATTTCGCAATAAATCGGTAAACTCTAGTTTCGTTTTAGTATTTTTTAAAGTGTCGATATTAAAATCACCAACAATCACAATATTACTAGTCTCCCACGATCGTAATTTGTGCAATAGTAATTCAAACTTATTTAAAAATTCAGCAATATTCGAATTCGGCGTCCTATACAGACATATCACAATTAATTTGTGCTTTGGTATTCTCAAACCACAACACTCGAAAGAATATTCTGCACATAAATCATCCAAGACATCAAATTTTACAGCATCAATATAGTTTCTGACCAGAATGCAGACCCCGCCACGCTTTTGCTTAGGTCTACAGAAAGCAGATACCATTGTATAACCATTCAACTTAATGTTAGATATGTTGTCTGCATTTACGAATGTTTCTGATAGACATATAACATCTACTACTTTTCCATTTTCAAAAAGTTCAGTTAGAGCTATGTTTAGTAGATCCTTTTTACTTAAAGCGCTTGCTATATTCTGATGCATTATATTAAGATCAAATTTTTTAAGGTTCTTAGGCTCGAAAAAATGAATCGCTTTTGAGGTCATTTTTTTGTTCTTTACTTTTTGGTTTGAAATAGTAAGGTATAGTACCTTTTATTATTTTACTGTTGTTGATAGTGTTGGCAGACTGCGATATTTGAGCTTGATGCTGACCGTCCTTGCCACCACGTGACATGATAATTTTACTGCCGGGTACTAAATATTTTTGCCTATAATACATTGAGTCGATAAGCATATTTATTCTATAACAAAAATCATGAACGAAGTGTTTCTTGTCAGGGTACGATTTTGCTAAAGTCAAGAATATACAATTTTTATAATTTCTACAAGTCAGTTCCAATAAATTATTCAGTTTATTTTCATTTAGATGTTTATTTTGCAATACACTACTTACAATAACTATTGCTTTATTATGATGCTTTAAGAAAAAACCAAGTTCCATTATAATTTTGTAAGGATTACTATCCTGCTCGCCTAGACACAAAATTATTTTATCGTTATGATTCAATTCTGTATTATTAAAGGTTGAAACTAGTTCATCACAAGTTGCATGTGGTTTAACAAAAGAAAATATTTCATAGTTTTCATATTTAGAATTCTGTCGTGATTGGATAAGGGACGTTACTAAATTTACGCATTGTTGACCGCCAAGTATCATAATTCTCATTTTATCAGAATTTTCAGATTTGGAGTCCGTGTCACTAACTGATATAGAATTTATATCTTCTTCACTTATTTTAAAGGTTTCTCCATGCGTACTTGTAGTTGGCGCAGGGACGCATTCCTCACTTAAAGATACTGCTTTCTTCTCATAAGTTTCTTCTAAACAAATGCAGGATGACTCCGATTCTTGTACGAACTCCTTAGCACTTGAATTAGTGGGTAATTCCGACTCTTGATTTGTTTCAGTAAAACTCGATTCTAATCGTAAGTTTTGAGCAAATTCCAATAATCTAGGATTATTCCTTTTTTTTAAAGAAGTGTTTATAGGGCTATTGTTACTCGGACTTAAGCACACTTTTTTGAGGACTTCTATTTGACTTCTCTGTTCCGTTATTAGTTTCTTTAATTCGATAATTTCTCCTGATAGTGTGAAAATTTCCGTGTGTGCACTATTTAGCTGCATGTTAAGAGTCATGATTTCTTCTTTTAGATTAATAATTTCTTCTTGTGTAACTATTGTAGACAAGTCTGGTAGGCTTCTTGCTTTTGTTTCTGAACATAATGAGTCCATTGACTCGTCTTGTTCTAGACAAAATGAAGTGTGCATTTTGGGAATTTTTTTTCTTAGAGTAATGTTAGTAGTCGCCATGGTTGGTAGATTTAAAGTTCTACTGTACCACGAGTTTAATAAAGGCAAAATACTTGAAATAAAAAGAAAACATAAAAAAAAAGTCAAAAAGTCAAATCGGCACCGCGGATCGAACCCTCGATATCAAGAGTCAGTCCGACGAAAGTCAAAGGTAACTAGTAAATAATTTAAAAATTAAAAAATACGACTGTCGACTGCCCTAAAGAAATCATATACATACATACGTACACCCTAAAAACATTACACTCGTTTTTTGGGCAGTCGTGTAAAGATAATAGGACGATGATGTAGGTGATGGTTGATGACTGATGATGATGATGGTAAGTAAGGTAGTTGGTACCGATGGTAATGATCACAAGTGGGGTGATGGTATCTGTTTGAAAATGAGAGTAGTGCAGGGCATAAGTGTGCGAAGATATATTATAAAGATTGAAAGATACGGTTGATCGTTATGACTATCTCCTTTCAAAAGACATCAACGCGTAGGCACTGCAAGAAACAGTGTGCCAATTAAAGATAACTTATAATTCTCAAAGACTTATAGATTTCCAACTACATATTTAGCACTCCTACGTTAATTCTCATTAAAGTTTATAAACCCTAGAGAAATATAGAAGAGCTGTAAAAAAACATAAAATCTTAACATCGATTGTTGGAATCTTGTTTAATCCTTCTATTTTAGTGCCAAATCTTTGTCCCCAAACTCCTCCAAAACGGCTCGGCCGATTGTTATGAAATTTTCTGTGTTCTCTGTGTCTTTGTGTGTGTGTCTGTGTGTTTTCTGTCTGGTGATCTCACCACCTCGTGGTCGTAAGATCTTATATCCCAATGGGAAAACAACGTTTTCCGGGTAGCTAGTAATTTATATCCTACCATAAGGTTTTCGCTTTCAATATTAGGTATAGCTAATATTTTCTAAAGAGGTTCATGTATATACACTGGTACATAAGTATAAACTGAGTTTATGTGAATATAACTCGTTTTTTTAAGTTAAATATTTTTTATAATTCCAAACGAGGCCACATGATTCTTTGAAGCAGAAAGACACAGTTCTGGCGAATAATTCAAACCATTCTCCTAAATCTGAGAAGCGACGTCGGCTACATAATAATGATAACTTACGTAGTCTTTGTACACCACAATTTCACGCCTTAGAAATACAGGATTTTATTCTATTTGTTTTACTAATTTATTGTAAACTAGCTGTTGCACGCGGCTTAGCGCGCATGAATATATACAGGGTTATATAAAAAATACCAAATCGCTCCCGGCCTGTAGTTGTTTTCATTAACACTAACAACTTTTGTTCTACGACTTTTCAAAATTCATTATTAATTTATTTCATATAAAAAATTGTTATTTCTGTAAAGTGACATTACACTGTTGCGGTTTCGCGCCGCGATCTGTGCCGCGTTGCCACTTGCCGTTGTTACATTTCAGAGTAGGAACAAGTACAATATCTCTGTAGTAAAATATTGAATATTGGATATTTCTCAAAATATCGAGTAACAAAAAAGTCGTAGAACAAAAGTTGTTAGTTTTAATGTAAACAAATACAGGTCGAGAGTTATTTGGTATTTTTATATAGCCCTGTATAGCGAGAAGAAGACTTTTAAAAGAGAACAATTCTGTCACACGAGTACATGATTTTTGCGTTACTTTAATCGTTTACGCAGCGCAACGAAAGCTCTCCACTTTACGAATTTTTAAAATAGCAATCTGTGTTTCAAATAAGAAGTTACTTCTCCTGACACTTATCATTTATGTGAAATTTATTTTACTGAATGCCAGCTGTCATGTTTGTGTAAAACTCCCATAACGTTCTCGTTTAAATATATAAAATCCATACTGAATCATGTTTAGGTAGTCGATTTGCAAATTTGTTGTTACATTTCGATTTCCATCTCAAATTTGACGCTGGATATGTCGAATAGTCTCATTTTGATCATACGTGACGACTGACGATCAGTTATCGGTCCGACTTATAGACAAAATTTAGAGATAAAATTATATATATATCATTATAATTACATGTTTTGATCAGATAAGTATTCCTAGTTCTATTCTATGAAGTAGAGATGACAAGTAGATTGTTTCTCCAGGGGCCAAAACATTTTGTGTTTGAGCGTCGTAGTTTACTTAAGAATACTTTAATAATAGCACTCATTATCTTATTTGTAGATACCTTCTGAAAACGAGAAGGAAGTGTTCATTGGCCATAGCCTACCACGATGGCCATGTATATACTCATACACCTCCAAGAACATATTATACAAGTATTCAGTGACTAAGAATGCACAATAAGTCTTAATCAGTAGTATGTATTCATCACTGAACTGTATTGTAGAGTAAGTAGGTACGATAAAATTATCTTGCAGTACATTAAATGTCCTGTCGTATCGCGATATATAAAACATCCTTAGGAGCATAAAAGTTTGGAATGCCAATATTTGAATGCAGTGTGGCTTAAGTAATAAACAACTGACTGCCATATAAGGTGTTTTATTTGCGACTCTTTTGGCAATTTGGTCGATACAATATCCCTAAAATCACGATTCAGGTAAAGCCATTATGTTTGCATTCTGATCTGCTGTTAGGTAACCTTTTTTGTTATATTAATAATGTTATATTATAAAAAAAAAAAACAAAACCTCGAATCCTCGTTTTCTAAATTAAAGATTGCTACATTTTAATAGCATCTTAGCGTCTATTTATTTATTTATTTAACATTTTATTGTACACCACAAAACATAATACTTACTAAGTAAAAATTAATTAGTACAAAAGGCGGCCTTATTGCTAAGAAGCGATCTCTGCCAGGCAACCTACAGATAAGGAAAATACAGAGAAACCACGGACTGCAGGTGGTGCAACATAATAATATTTATACCTAAATTCAAATAAGTACATACTACTACATACACTAGATTACACAAATAAAAATAATAAAATAAATATAAATAATAATAGTCTATCAGAATCTTCGTGGATTATTTAATATTAATTACTACTGAGTTACCCAATAATCACGTCGCCGTACTGCGGCAAGCAGTGCTCACCAAATCCAAACACAGTAACACTTTACTAACACTGTGGTACCTAAAATCTGTGCTGGTACCTACCCGGAAAAACTCCGCAAGAAGAGACCTACTACCAGAAAATCGTATTTTAGTGTCAATTTACAACGCAGTGGAATGGAATGGAAACGACTTTTTGCAACGAAATTGTACATAGCATAATGGACTATATGTATAACATACAAATGAAATGAGAGCAAGGAAAGAAGTGGCGCGAATAGGGAGGCAGTTAAGTCGGTCGGTTTACGAAACAGTTCGCTGGAATACTCGAGCATTCCGGCGAGTTCTCGCGTCATGAAGCGAAAATTGACGCTTCCATTCCATTCCATTCCACTGCGGTGTAAATTGACGCTTAAATTATTGTGTGCATATAAAAGTGCGCTTGAACTTGACTTTAGCAAGAAAGAAGACGATAAAAGATTTCCTAAATACCATCAACCCGTAGAACATGACATTGCCAATGACATAAAATAAAACACAAGTGACATAAAGTTCAAGGGATTAGAATCGTTAATATGAATAATTTATTGTCACTCGTAAACTATGTAATGTTTTTTTTTATTATATTGTCAATTCCAAATCCAATTGGGTGCAATTTAATATCAAATAGCCTCAGATACCTTTAGAAAGAAATTATAATGGTTGATATAATATGTAACATGACTAACTACCAATCTAAAAAAGCCCAGTAAAAAGATGTAGATAAGTTGAACCTTTGCATTCAGATTCTTTTTACAAACTTTTATTTGAAATCCAATATGGCGGACACTCGAAGATGGCGGACTAGTTTTTTCTTTAATTCTAAAATAAAATAAAATTCTAAAATACTTAGTTATTTTTGGTGCACTCCCATGATATAATATAGGTATCAAATAAAGGGGTTACTGAGCTTTATAAAAATATTATTAAAAGTTTACTTACAAAGAAAAGAGTATAAGTAATATTTCAAAATTCCCACGTGGTTACTCGAGCGAAGCAAGCGCGGGTCAGCTAGGTGGTTATCAATGCAAATATAAGTACATACCATTCTAGTTGCCTAGCAAAACAATTAGCATTAGGAATACATCCTTGCAATTCCTAGGTGCCTATTAATTATGCATTATTTCTTTGCATTTCATCTAGAGCAAATTAACGATGAATAACTAAGTAGTTAGTTAGAATTAGAGTTAGGTTGAGTACTTCCATTTTACTCGGAAGGAACCTAATTGGCGTATTCGGTCTTTATTTTAATTACTCGGTACTTGGACTAGTAACTCAGTTCCAGTGACCGCCGAGTTTCTTAGCAGTTCTTCTCGGTGCAAACTTGCATTCCAAATAAGGCGGTAGAGTTTTGACATTTCACCAGAGCCTGTAAATTAGGCCTCTGTGAAAAAATAAAGATTTCCAGTGTCATACTTAATATTTATAGATGACAAACCTACTTGCTATTCGTCCAAAAATACAATCATCCTTAATTGATTTAGATGAAACTTTTGATACCCCTTAGAGTTTTTACTTTCCTACTTTTAATGTTACCCATTACTGCAAGCATATAGTTAGTTCTAACTTCAAAACCAAATTAATATAATTATCATCCATAACGACCCTAGAGGTCACATAAGATATAGTACTATCTCATAACTCTATTACTTTATCCAGTTTTCCAAGTTAAATCAAAATTGCAGTACACTAACAACTAACCCACAATACTTGTTAAATGTAACAACTGCATGCAACTAACCCACATATCGTCGGTACGGACATTCACACGAACAACCGTACCTACTTTGAAGACAGGAAGTGCGGGTTCGAATCCAGAATATATGTTTTTCCCGAGACACTGATTAGCGATCTATAGTGAGTAAACCTGTCGCTATGCCTCCGGTGTTTCTTGTAACTACGATTTATTAGACATTGCAGGTTCTAGACAATACTGTCTGACAGATTTTTAATCAAAGTTTGTTTTTGGACGAAAATCTTTGAAAATCTAGAATGAATGTTTCTCTTACACTACTCAATATAATGGACATGCAAGCAGATATTATAGAGGTTTGGTATGACGAATTCGTTAGCGCGAGCTAGCCGAAATCAATGCCATCTATCGAATGGGTGAATCACACATGAAAATATAAAATGGAGTTTTGCTTCGGTTGTTATTGCAAATTTATATTTCTACCGAGTTTTGTATCACACTCACGTCTTTTTTTTTTGAAGTGAAAACTTCTGTAGGCGCGTTTTCCATTTTTGAGACGGGAAAAACGATTGAACTCGCGACACCGTTACCGTTACCTTTGAATATACAATTTATTACTTTTATCGGCTCTGTCTGTGGCACTGTTTTATATTTACTTACGTCAAGTTAATCGATCTCACCTGATGGTAAGTGATGAGTAGTCGAAGATGTTATCGTACTAACTCTCGTTCGAGTTACGAAAGTAAGGAGTAAGGAAACTTACCCTAAACTCACAACTGAATACGAACCAAAATTTTGTATTTTAGGACTTACATCCTAAGTGTGTGAAACATTAATCATAAAGATAATAATTAGTAATAAACGGCAAGGTGTCATCTCTCGTTTGAAGCTTGCTCCATCCGAATTGATAGGCCTTAGAAAAAAATGTTTGAAACTGTAACATTTCACAATATATGGCGCCACTTTTGTCTAAGAACTTCAATATCACTATTGTGCTTAGTGGTAAGAGCACTCAGACGCGGTAGCTGCGAGACGCAGGTTCAAATCCCGCTGCGAATAAAACTTTGATTCGCATTTAAATTTATAGGACTTTCACCCGTAATCGATTCTACACAGCATCGCGCTTGAACTCTAATCATTGAGAATACAGACAGACTTACTGTAGGGTGTAAAAAAATAAAAAAGTGGATCTAATGTCTGCGCCGCCGTAAGCTCATGCCATTTCATAGAGCTCAGATATTTATGTCAGCCTCCACTATCTATCATCAATTATTATACCTATTACGGAGTTAGCGTAACGTTTACCATAAACGAAAAACAGGATTCGGGCGAGTTGCTTTATTACTTTCACTCTGTCAAATTTATTGTTTTTAATTAGGTATACTAAATAATAGGACAATTATTATTTTACATAGGTATGACGAAACAAATTTTTATTGCCCATAAAGATATAAGTATAAAATTACATGCATTTTTATAAGGTTCTACCATACAAAAGTATATTTTTCATAAGTTCGGTACAAAAAGCTTTAGGTAGTACTCAGTTCTAACATGAAAATGTATTTGCGTATAATGCAAAATCTTACGTTAAACGTATAAGCATTAAACATGTTACCGTATCTACTCTATTTCTAGAGTAGAAATAGATTCAGTATCTTTTCGAAGTCTCGATCACATGCCTTATCGATGACAGATATCATTCACAATTTATTGTTTTAATTTCGTAGTATAATCGATTCCGTTTCTACAATGGAAGTTGTATCGACAATGTAACATGGCTATGAGTGCTGAAATATTACTTTGTATATTAAGGTACCAATGCCTTTTATTTATTAACGCAACATAATACATTTTATTAGAAAAATGTAAAAAAACACGAATCAGTACCTACTTAATCAAAAACAAGCCGGCGTAGTTTATAATTTTTATAATTCCAATAAGAATAAAAAAATCTGCAAGAGCCAAGAAAAGATGGTAAACATATAAAATTGCGGACGAATTTTCCTCAATAGACAATTTACGACATACAAACATAATACACGAGTAATTACCTAAATACGGACAACAAGTAAACATTACAATAATAGCCTTTATATTTCTACATTGTTATGAAAAAGCCTTGGCCTTGAAACAAACAAGCAGCGAAGATTAGCATCGCCAATCCTAATTCCTAACTCCAAGTAAACAATACCACTAAATAACTCACCGAAAATAACTCCAAGCGGAATAAAATAAAATAAAATCCCACACAAAAAGACCGCACAGAACACTGGCACAGTTTCACACAGTGTGATTGCACAGGCACAATTTTCCGATTCACGTACTTATTTTAAACGCGAAAATTTGAAAATCGAACGCGCGACCAACTCTCGGGCGAGTTGAAAAGCGACTGGTGCGCTTGAAGCGTTTTACCTGCGCGCGCGCAGCGCACCTGTCATACTAAAAAACAATAGCGAATAAAGGTCTTGGCACATTTGATTTTATTAATTAAAAGCCACACAATAACATGAAAGATTTTTAGAATTAAGCTTATTATTTTTTTTTCTAACTCTACCTCTTTTTAGCTGTAAAAATTGTAACAGCCCGCTTGAATTCAGGTTTTCACTAATCTTGCGGGAACCTCAAAACTTTTTCGGAATAAACATGAAACCAAAAACATTTCTCATGTATCTATATGTTGCTCTTGTTAACATTCTAGAGTTCATGACTCTTTTATTGTAAAAAAGTTATCAGATCTCATGAAGAGACAAGCCGTTCCCATATTCGTGTACCCTGAAATCATCCTTAACGAATGAATGAATGAGTGAATGAATAATTAAAGCCATCGTACGGTGTATTTTATGTTTGTGTATTTTATTTTTATGTAGCTGAAACACCATTTGTTTCTCATAAGTTTTCTTAATTAAAATCCCACTATGAAAGCAAATAATGTAAAGATGAATTACGTCATAACAGCCAATCAGCTTTTAGAATACTCCCTTTATAATATGTTCCAACAGTATAGGGATCCTCGACGTCAACATCTCGAAGGACGCGACGCCCAATTCCGTTGTCATTTAGAAGATAAAGCTAAGCTAGCTTTTGAGAAACGCAGAGTGCTCAACAGATCCAAGCGCTATATATCACGCCAAAACACAAGTTGAACTTTATAAAGCGCAAGTAAGGCTTCGTAGGAAGTTATACCCCTCCCACCTTTGGTCTGGAGCACCTGGTTACCAACTACTTCCATTTGAATGGATCCAGAGGTGGGCAGTACAACTTGTTGACCCCAGTCTCAGTATCAAGCTGAAACCTTTAGAACACCGTACAGACGTCAGCTCTCTATGTGTGTTATATCGGTTGTTTAACCCTAGGATGGTAACATAATTTAAACGAACACGCACTGTAACCAGGGGTGCCATGTCACCCCATGGTAATAAAATGAATAAAAAACTTTTGTTTAGTGAAAAATAAAACGTTTTATTTTTGAAACAAACTAAAAGAACACTTTTCTTGAAATCAATCATGAATTAAATGAAATTGGATTAAAAAAATAATAGTTTTGGCTACTTAAACACAATTGAGACAAAATTCCTTACGAAGTTCAGGGCATGCAGGTCTTTTGCATTTTGAACAAAAAATCTTTACTTTTTTGTCATTCTTCCGAGGACACAATACACATTGAGCTTGCTTTTGCAATTTGGCGGGAGGTTCACTTGTTGGAACTTCTTTGGGGATATTTAGAATGGCCCTTATATTTCCCGATAGTTGCCGAGGTAAATTTGACTTCAAGCGTCGTCTCTGAGGCTACCCTGAGGTGTTCTGCTTGATGATGGCGCAGAAGCAGACCAAACATGTCCATTCTTGCCTCTCAAAACACTCTCTCAAAGATGTGACAAAGGCACATCATCTTCGTCTGAGCCGAGAACAATGTCGTCTTGTTCTGAATGCACGGAGACGCTATCTTCATTTTCAGAAGCCTCCTCCGACTCTAATGGCTCTGTTTTACTCTCATCATCCTCAGCCATATTATTTAAGTACCGCTCAAGCTCTTCATCATTACGGAACGCAATAATAAACTGAAAATAAGATAAAAATAAATATAGTAACAAAAGAAAATAATTACGTCAATAGTAACAGGGGTGACGCAACACCCCACAAATACCTGCAGAATGAAATTGACGTGTTGCAGCTTCTCCCGCGCAATGGCTACTGATGACTTTCGGTAAGACAAAAGAATACACGAAACGGTAGAGTGAGACAGCGAATAATTTTCAGTAAATCACAGCGTGATTTCTCGCGTGGGGTGCTAAGGCACCCCTGTTACCATCCTAGGGTTAATGGAATGAAGAGTTGTTTGAAGTGATTCCTCCTTCCACTTTCTCTGTGCATACACTCCGGCGTAGAAACATGCTCCATCGATTCCAACTGGATGGCTGGCAATTCACGACCACCCGGTATGCTTCCTAAATCCTTCTTTCCACGCACATGCAAACTATGGAACCAGCTACCAGCAACAATGTTCCCTCAAAAATATAACATGGGGCGGACAAACGAATTTCTTAAAAGAACCGGCAACGCATTTGCAGTTCTTCTGGTGCTGCAAATGTCCATGGGAGGCGGTGATCGCTTAGCCCGTTGAATAAAAATAAGATAAGATATCCTTTAAGAATAATTATTCTGTAACGAAAGATGACAGAATCAAGTATGCAAGGGCCCTTATCCCATAGTAGCAGGCAACGATGGTGTCGACAGCTTATATGAAGTTTAACATCAAACAATACAGCGATATGGCGTAACGTAAGATAATTGACAAACAAAACTTTTTTGGTTATTTGTTTAAAGGTTTACTTACACTGAAACAAACCAATTGCTATAGGCTTTTTGTTTTAAACCCTCTTCTTAAACTCGCTTTTCTTTCAATCAAGACCGAGTTCATTGAATATGTGACTAATAGCTCTGGTAATGCCTAGTTTCTGAAATTATTAAACTTCAAAAAAAATTATTAAACTTCAAAAAGATGTTAAGTTTCAAAAAATAAAGGAGGATGGTTAAAGCATGAATAATTACTTGTGCAAGTTGTATACGACCGACATACACAAGCGAAGCTGTGAACTAATGCTAGCTAAAAATAATGTGAACTAATGTTAGTTAAATTAGTTAATAGTTAAAATATAGTTAATATATTATAGGAATTTCTTTATCGTTTTCAGGTAAGCGATTCGGGTAAAGCATTGGCAACATTTCGTGAAGTAAAATGTTCAAAAAACCAATCGTTACTGAACCAATTGTGCTAAAATCTTTAATGGTGACAATTTATATACTCAAGATTAACACTTAGGATAGATATATACTGAAATAATATACGTTAGTTAATTTACAAAAAACCGACTTCAACCTCATCAAACTACTGTCGAATACATCCTTTCCAAATAAAAATTTAAGACGTATATGGGTTCCTCGTGGATACCATTATCAGAACTGGACTAAATTGAAATGGGATCACACGGGAAGCGCAAGCTTTCTAATAAAAAAGAATCATCAAAATCGATTCACCCAGTCAAAAGTTATGACATTACAACAAATTTACAACAAACAAAAATACTGAGAACTCTTCCTTTTTTGAAGTCGGTTGAAGATCCTCGGTAACAAGAGCAAAGCCACCTACTAGTAGTTGAAAAATAAAGTAGCTAATAAAGTTAAGAGTCTGCTGACCCACGGTGTCTAACATACATTCGTAATACCAAAATCATTTGTAATTCGTGCAAATTTCGATCATGTTGTGGTGTTATTCGGGTTCATATAGTAATAATCTATGCTCCTGGCCATATCTGGTTCCGAAATACTTTTGTTAAACGAAATTGTAAACGAATTTAGTTTTGCTTATTTTTATGTCAAAGAGGACATGTTTTCTGCTTATTTGATTTGTAATAAAAACAACACTACCTCACGTCGCATTAGTTCAGGATCAGAGTTTGTATTGTCTAGATAAAGGAAACACCAGTTAATAAAGAAAGTTACAAGTTTTCATTCATAATTTTTAAGTTATAAAAAAATTTGATCAAAATTGATTATTATTTCGTTTTAAAGAAGTATTTCCGAACCAAATATGGACAGGAGCATAGATTATTACTAAATGAATCCGAATAACACCACAACATGATCCAAATATGCAAGAATTACTAATGATTTGGTATTTTGAACGAATGGAGACATTGTAGTTCACAGGCCTCTTAAGATGATATATTTGTATGATAAATCATACTTCATAACAAGTCATGATATAATGCGGTTCTATATTCATAATGAACTTACGAACTTCCGGATAATATTTCATTCCTTTACCGTTGAGCTTTAAAGCTTTAATCAATTCATTAATGGACTCTGATCCACATTAAACTGTTAAATCATTATCCGAAATCCCACGTAGGTACTCTAATTTCCTGTCTTAAACGCACTTCCTCCGTCATACATTTTATACAGCCCGTAACATTGAGTACGAAGCAAACATGAACAGATAAATCCGCAGGAATTTTAATTAAAATACATATCCTATAACACCAATATTACAATATTAGTTTGCAAGTGTGAAGATTTGGCTGGAATTTGGAATGTAGTTAGAATATGTAGATTGGATTTAAAATAAAGGCAATTTTTTGTCCTGGAAAAAACCACGGTTCCCGCGGTAAATATTTGTGTAAAATCGAAATTCGCGCGCGCGAATCCGCTAGTAATATACATTTAAGTTTTAACATTTAATTTAATCAAATCAAATCAAGTCAATTTATAATGAACCATTAAAACAAAATGCGTTTTAATGAGAAATACAATATTAAAACTATACATACTCGTAGTATGCTCGAAAAAATAAAGCAAAAACTTAAGTATCTACAAACCAAATTTGCTGCTTTTGAAATCCGCGATATATACCTATTTATATATTCTTACAACAATAAAAAAATTAAATACTGGGTTAAATATATAAATATAAAAAGATATCCATTTTGGCATCTTTTCCACTTCTGATACTTGAGTATTTAAAAGCCTATAATACTAATTACTGTAAAAATGTACAGTATCTGATCTCAACATTGATATTTATTCTTATCAACTTAAAGGCCATATTGCTCTAAACTCTTTATATTTAGAAATAAATAGATCATCCATACAGGATGTTGTACCGTTCATAATGAGTATTTTAATATGCAAGGTTTCTTAGTTCTTATAAAATTTGCATAATTATATACTTAAAATATTACTTTTTAGTGTGATTTACTTAGAAATGGAATTTTGAACTAATTAATTACTGTAAAGTACTTTGGATTTGGCTGAAATTTGTAACTAAGATAAATTAACATAGTTTAAAGTACTTTATACTCTTTGACCTGGGGAAATTCAAATGTATCTGTAAAAACGGAAGTGAGAGGCAATTTAGCACAGAAGCTACATCCAAAATATAATAATCCACCCATTCAAAAGCAAAAAGATCAAAAGTATATAATTTTAAGTTTTTCTTTGTATTTGGTAGAGGCTACTTCAAAACTTCTTCGATAAAAAAAATATTATCATCAAGCTCACCGGCAATAGTAGTTTTCAACACATTTGCTCATAAAGTGGCTCTAATTTCACCGCAATTAGGCACATAATGACACCTATAGTCGCAAACTGTGACTTTTTCATTACAGTTATTCACTAGTGAGTAAGACAGTTTTTTCAACACACTTGCTCATCTCAAACTGTGACTTTTTTATTACTATTACTCACTAGTGAGTAATTGCGGTGAAATTAAAGCCGCTTTATGAGCAAGTGTGTTGAAAAATGCTTTTCTTACAGACTAGATAGTTGGACATGATAAACTTTGAAAAAATAGTACTTAAAGTGAAACGGTGAAAGAAACTACTTTACACCCCATGGTAAAACGGTAGTAGTTAAAATTTTAATATAGATCGCGGTATCAGTAATATAATGTAATCAAACATAATTTGTTTTCTTACGATGAACTTACTATCGTTATTGCCTATATTTTTAATCATTGTAATCATCATCATGAGTTACCGACTTCAAAATAAAGCTAAGTTTATGTACGATCCAAGTTAGTGCTATAACATCTTCGGCTGCATCATCACTTACCATCAGGTGAGATCGCATTCAAGTACTAACTTGTATAGTGTAATAAATCCTTCCAATTTAAACGTAATGTATGATGTGTATTTAAGTTAAATTGGAAACACGATTGAAAGAATTTTCCTTGTTTGAAACATTTCCAAAGACTTGCTCCAAATTTTTCATTTTTTTTTAATTTAATATTAAACAACAGTGGTATGAATAAGTTAAAAAAAAGGTTAGAAACAATTGATAACTGACTTTTTAATTAAAAAAAATCTTATAAGTTTTTTTAGCAATTAAAAAGCCTTGTGTTCTTGTCATATTCTCCCGTAATGCTGTCTGTCACACCCATCAAGAGAGCGAGGAGGACAAATTAAAACCGTCTACGACCGAAATGAAATGAAATTCTTTATTTTCACATAGGCCTAAATAACAGGCAGGCACCCATTGAAAATCAAAAACTCTACCGCCAGATTCGGAATGCAGGTTTTCACCGAGAAGAACTGGCAAGAAACTCGGAGAACGAGATCTGGCAAGACCTTTATGTAAGGCAACAGTGGGAACGTAGGTAGCAGTAATGCAGTATAATATTATGCCGTAATCTCACACCGTGTGTGTCTATGACCATATGACTCAGCGCCGTGCTATATCTACACAGCTCGTTACTGCCGAAAGAGTACGTTCACCTCGAGCTTAGAGTAAAACTAAAACAGGAGGTAGGCTTCATAGGTACTATGTTAGCAACGCGCAAAAGCATTCAAATACACATTGCTAAAAGTGCACGTTTCCCGAAGACTTTTGCGATAAGTAGGGTATTTTACACAAATCAAAATGTTGATGATTATATATTAGGCTATGATAATAACATCAAGATGAGCCCATCCGAACATTTTACGTAAACCTTCTTTATACAAGAAAATGTAGAGCCATGTGTCGAAACTCCTACGTCGTTGTGTACGTACGAAATACTGCGTGCTTACAGCTTACTACTGACGCCGGAGGGGGGGTTTTGCTCCCATAAATTGGCGACATTTTTTCGCGCGGTCCGCCGGGTCTATAGTATAGGTGTCTTTGATATTAGGGCACAAAAGACACAAAACAAAAATTTTAAAAAATTTTTGAATCAATATTCGATAGTAAATACAATAAAAAAAACAAATGTATCTTTGTCTGTCTTTAGGTCTTAAAAAGTTTCTCTAGGCATAATAAAGATCTATTTAGGTAATTTTATATTCTTATATTAACGGAAAAAGTTAAACAACCTTTTTCAATACTGAACTGAAACTAAAATGAACGTGTGCGGTGTGTACCTACTGTACTGTGTATAACAAAAGAGTATATTATGTGTATTAGCTGTTCAGCGGTTGAGCCAAAAAATCAGTCCGAACTATTTAAATCTATTGTTGTATCCACGTTGTATCCAATGTCAATATTATGAGATGATATTTTTTTTTTTTATCTAGGTATGCAAATTATACACTTTTGTGAAGCTTCAAAGTCATGGACTAGGTTAATTGCAGACTGTCCCAGACGCAAAAGCAAAAACATGAACGTTTTCTTCGGATGATTATTGTGGATTTTCGCTATTGTGACAACAGCTTATTAGAATTAAAATTATTGGCAAAAGTGAAACTATGCTACTAGGCATTTTCTGCACTCACTAAATCATGGGTCAGATCAGGTCAAGAAATTTCTACAAAATTTAGCCGGATAATTTTTAAGTGTATGAACTAAGTATGAAGTTTGCCGACTCGCAATTGGCTTGTGTTGTGATTTATTGCTAGACCTCTCATCCTGGGGTACTTGGTAGTTTTTAGGTGCAGCTAGCTAGTGTTGTGAAGTATGTAGTAGTATATAGACGCTCATATTCTGGGAAATTTAGTGATTTTTGTCCAGTGAAATGTAGATGCTAATACTTGACTCTGGCTTAAAATAAAACTCTGCGGCTTATGCAGCAGTGTGCCAAGAACTTTACTAAACGTGTCTATAACCGGAAAAGAAGTTTGCCTAAAAATAGGTACCTACATAAAAATGTAATAATTATGATTATTATAATCAAGCTACTGGAATTATAAATGATTAACCTTTATGACGTTGTTATTACTGTACTTAATAGAACAGTTTGTTAATATTTTTTTTATGTTTTATTTTGATTAAATGTTAAATTTTATCGATTCTGGTACAATCTTAACCATATATTTTCCGGTTGAATATTTGTTAAGGTATATTAAGCTACTCGTATATCCATTTTAAATGTCTAATATCGAACAAATCGTTTGAGTACTTTTGGTATTAAATCAAATCAAATGGTTTATTTACAGACATTTCAGTAAAAGGCTGAACTGAGAAGAAGTTCACAAAAACTCAGCCGTACCTATAATGGAGTAGGTAACTAGCATCCACATTGACAAACATTCAAACTTCTTATTTCTTTATATTTATAGAATTTTAACATAAACCATTTGAATTATAGAGTATTCTCCCACCTACTTGTATTTATAACTCAATAGTTATTAAGCCAAATAAGAACTACAAACGACCATTAAGTGCCTACTCTATGCGGCACGCGAACTAAATATTTTCTTGGAAAAAAGCCCAAAATAAAGGCCCACGCGAGCGATTTTCCGTTCAGATAATCTCGCCTAATGGTCATTTATATTAAAATTCACGAAAATGTTGCCATAACTCATTTTTAGTTAATAACGACTCCTTGGACTATAATATTGCACTATTGTTTTGCTTTTCCGGACTTAAAAAATAGTAGGAAATTACTCCATTGAATGGAAGCAGGCGTTATTTCGAGAAAATCTATAAAAAGCAGGACATTTATAATTCGCTACTTGAAAAGAATCTGTTAAGTCCAATATGTAGGAATCACAGAATGTAATATGCAAGTGTTAGAAGAATTGTATGTGATTTTTCAAACGTGAGGCACGTTTCGTCCCGACACCGGACATCCTCAGGAGATATTGACTTCACAATGCGAAATCGTAGAGAGTCTCTCTACGATTTCAACGTGCGTCGGAGAAAGTGTTGGAAGATTTGTGTGTGGTGTTTTAAGTGGGCGGTGTTTCTGCATATTGGACCACATTATACCGATTCTTTTAAAGCGAATTTAAGCAAAATAAATCAACCCACAATCAACCCTGCTAATTACTCGATTCTTTCTGATCCCTGCTAGCAAACTTCTGACTATTGAGTTTGAGAAGGATTGCAGAACACTGAAAATAAATTATTGTTTAGGGGAAAGGGTGAAAGTTAATCAAAACCCCTGAGGACAAAACGGAGGAAAGGTTTTCCCCTTATGCTTTCGTGATTGTCCGTCTGTCACTAGCCTTTATCTCATGAACCGTGATAGTTATAGACGATTGAAATTTTCACAGATGTTGGATTTCAGAATAAAACAAATATTACAACTAAAACGTGATTTTTTGCTCGTAATTGAATTTGACGGGCAGAGGTATTTAATTTACTCTTTAATTCTAAGTATTGAGGATTTTTCTTGATAGTACGGAACCCTCAAAGCGCGAGACCAACTTTTTATAATATAGTAATTTCCATTTAATTTTTGCTATAAACAAGGGAAAATGAAGAGAGAAAAAGAAAGCAACTTTCAGCTTTCCACTATAACCATGGTCCATTATCAATTTTCCTCATACTAGTGGTATTTACAAGATTGCTATAGGCGCGTTTAAAACTACATTAGCACGGATTATTGTGTGTCGAGCTGTTAGCTCCGTGTTAACTCTTAGCGTCTCAATAAATTTTTATTGCCTTGTTAGTGGTTTTCATTACAATATCTGGATAGGGTACAATTATCATCGTAGGGTATAATTAGGTACCTACCAAGAGTACAATCATAGTTAGGTACATAGAAATGATTATTGCTATCGGTTCTCAATTTTTTTATTTTTTTTAACAAGACGTGGATAGCTACATTAGTTTGCAAAACACTATAATATGTTTATTATGTTTATCAAAGTTTCAATTTATATATTTATAACTAGCTGACCTGGCAAACGTTGTTTTGCCCTTAGGGGTAATAAAAAATAGATAAATTGAGATTTAAACTTTCCTATCTCTCAAGTTGGATCGAACTGCACATGGTGTGCAAATTTTATTATAATCGGTTAAGTGGTTTAGGAGTCCATTGAGGACAAACATTGTGACACTAGATTTATATATATAAGAAGAAGATTATATTATCAATGCGTAATTTTGTCAACCGTGGTTCCAACTCTCTTCGAGATAAACCGAATTTGCTGTACCTACTGCGTATTGGCCAAATACACAATATTACGAGCAGCGGCCGGCAAAAGTTGTATGAAAATCCATATCTGACGTGGTTTAGCGGCCAAATAATTACATTCTAAATTCGTTGTCAATTGTCATGTAATTTAAAAATAGAACGATCTTTTACCGCTAAAATATGACAACCAAGGAGGTAGCATAATATCAAAGATTTTATTTAAATTTCGGACTGGCTTGCAAAAACAATTAATTGAAATAAAAGCAAATGAAATTTTTTTTACTTTGATTATTCATTACTTTGTACCTAAGTATATTGATTATTACCAATATTATAAAACTCCTTCTCTTGTGTAGGAATATATCACATGTACATTCGATAAAAATCGTGACAACAGTCAACACGATAATTGATGGACCATACATTTACCATTCATCAGATTTGTACAGAAGTCTAATGTTATCTTCATACAATATTTTTCATTAACAATAACCGGATAACAGCACAGTATATTCTAAACTTTACGTGATAAGTAAATAGAGTTGAAAGTAAGATAGATTTTAGAAAAAAAGTAATAATTTTTGCACATTTGAAAACTGGTTTTTGATTAATTGACGTTCAGCACTTACAAAGTGGTCAAAAAGAGGTTTGACGCGTAATGCTGTACTTATTAGTATTAATTAGGATCTAAATAACTGGCCAAGTCAGAGTTTACTCGCGCACCGAGGGTTCCGTACACAGCACGCCCTCTCAAGCCCGCACGCTGGGTCAGTTTTTTTTTTAAATTTTTTTTTTGTTTTTTTTTTTTTTGCTGTAAAACAAATTTATTCAAACTTATGTAACTTTCTATAAGCAGGACACTGCGAAATGGTTATCTAAGGCAAGGTTAAGAATTATTTAATACGATTAAATTAATATGGTTCTCCTTATCTTAATCAATATATTATATACTAGTAGGGCGCGTGTGTGCGCGGGCCACATGTGGCCCGCGTGCTGTCTTCCCGCCCATAAAGGTATCGCCGACATCTCCATCGCCCATTGAAATCCGATTGGCAGTGAGTTGAAAAAATTACCAAGGAGCACTGTCATGGTTTTAAAGATAATTAAGGGCAGTTCGAACAAAAAAATACGCTGAACCTCATCGGATGAGGTTCAGCGTATTTTTTGTTCGAACAGCCCTTAACTATCTTTAAAACCATAACAGTGCTCCTCAATCATCATCCAAATCCTAGATCACTATCTCTTGTCATAGTATGTACATTTTCCATGGAAAGATAAATTCCGCTACCGTGAATTTTTCTCCATGCATCCCGTAGAACTTGAAATCCTGATCAGCTCTTGCTAAGAAACCACTCTCTTATCTTTTATACTTTCCGAGATAGAACATCACAAAATTTATATGGCGGCCATCTTGAATCCGCCATTTTGGTTTTTTTTTCAGCTCACTGCCAATTGCGTGAAGTTCCGAGTATTTTTTGTTTCAGCAGTCCCCACCTAACTATAATACCTTGCCCATGCTCCTTGACTGTCTTTAAAATCCTCAATCATCACCTCATTCCATATTTTTCTCTGGTAGTCTTCCAAAAAACCGCTTCAAAGCACTTCATGTTTTACAACTCTTGGTCTCTTCAATATTCCTCATACATTTTCTATGGAAAAAAAAATTCCGCCATATTGGATTTTTTTTCGATTCATCTTGTAGACCTTTGGGTCCTGATCAACTCTTGTCAAGAAACCGTTCTTCCATCTTTTATACTTTCCGAGATATCGACGAAATTCGAATGGCGGCCATCTTGAATTCGCCATTTTGAATTTTTTTTCAGCTTACTGCCAATTGGATGACGTTTCAAATGACATTTGGTCGAGCACCCTCCACCTATCTTCAATACTTTCGCTGTGCTCTTTACCTGTCTTCGAAATCCTCAATCATCAGCTCTCTCCGTATTTTTGTTCTTAATGAATTTTTCTCTTCTATACGAAATGGTCATTGCAAAAAAAAAATTTCATACAAAATTGTTCAGGAGAGGTGATCAATGAGTCAGTGAGTGAATCAGCACAAGCAGCTATATATATAGTAACTAGTAGGGTGCGTGGGGGCGCGGGCCACATGTGGCCCGCGTGCTGTCTTCCCGCCTATAAAAAATCGCCTCCATCTCGAGTCCATATTCGCCATAAATTTTCTATGGAAAAACAAAATTCCGCCATTTTGATTTTTTTTTCAATCGATCAAATAGACCTTCGGGTCCTGATTACTTCTTGTCAAGAAACCATTCATCCATCTTTTATACTTTCCGAGATATCGGCGAAATTCGTATGGCGGCCATTTTGAATCCGCCATTTTGAATTTTTTTTCAGCTCACTGGCAGTTGGATGACATTTCAAATGACATTTGGTCGAACACCCCCCACCTATCTGCAATACCCTTGGCTGTGCTCTTCACCCGTCTTCGAAATCCTCAATCATCAGCTCTCTCCGTATTTTTCCTCCGAATGAATTTTTCTCTTATATACGAAGTGATCATTAAAAAAAATTTTTTTCATACAAAATTGTTCAGGAGAGGTGATCAATGAGTCAGTCAGTGAATCAGCACGAGTAGCTATATATATATTAATAATTTATTATTATAGAAATTTAAACATATTATGTACATAAAAAGATTTAAAAGAAAAATAACAGATTAAAAACTAGGTTATAAATTTAAAACCTCATCGATTCCATCGCAACGAGGCATGGTACCCAAGATACTGGCAGCATTGCCTCTTTGGATGGCCAAACTAATACGTTGGCCAAGGTAGCTGCCAGCTCTTGGATCCCGGGTAGACTCGATAACTCGATAATTTTTATTTTAACTATTTTACTCGACTGACTGACGGGCTAACTGAGTAACGTACAGATCGATCCAAACAATCATAATTAGAGAGTTACATATTTGTGAACTGTTTTTGTTCTTACAATGGGAGAATTTGTTCTAATTAATAGATTCCTCTGTAGACCCAGTCTGTATTTAAATCTTAGTAGTTAAAATAAATGTATGTGTCAGGTTTGTAGACGAGGCCAAGTAAGAGAAAGAACACTTTATAATTTTGTACAAGTAAATGTAATTAATTGTTCTTCTGGAGAATTTTAAGTAGGTATAATCCGGTAAGCGTCGCAAATATGCATCTCCATTAGAGAGTTACATATTTGTCTCGTTTGCCGTGAAGACCCTGGGGCCTTGGAGTCATAGTGCCAAAAAATTCCTTCGAGAGCTTTCCCCGCGGTTAATAGCCTCAACTGGTGACAGAAGGGCTGGCTCATTGTTTGTGCACTGTATCAGCCTAGCTGTTCAACGGGGAAATGCAGTATTCTTGGCACCATTCTTGCATGCCATTCACGCGGGCAAGACTTGTATAGTAGGAATTAGAATAAGCCAGTGATAAGTTTTATTTTAAAATTTCAATAAAAAGTTTATGAACTAGAAGGCCAATAGCACCGAATAGTACCTACATAATAATGTACTTATCGAATATTATAGGAAGCGCACCTTAGGAAGTCTGTTTGGTAAGGAACCCTAAAAAAATCGTTAGGTATCTTTAGACTTTCATTATTTACGTCTGTGCCAATTGATTGGGACGTAAATCTCAATCAAGTTTTTTCTTCAAGTTTAATAAAACAAAAAATAATAATAATATTAAGTAAGAATGCATTTGGACATAAAAATACCATCAATCTTTTATCATCTTGTTTGTTTTGCGATAAAATTATGCAGGATCGTAAATTGGGCTACGAATACCTACGAATATAAATTTCGGCTGCATTGCGAACTAATAAATGAAAAAAATACCACTGATAACATTTGAAATCAATAACCATAAATAATAAAAAAATAAAGCCTGCACACTAAATTATTCTTTATTCTAATAGGTATATACCTACCTAATTAACTGTGCACAAAAATAGATATTTGTATAAGTTTGATTGATATACCTACTATAGGCACATATTACAGTAATATTGCGAAGTTGAAAGCTGTTTGTGCCCTTCACGCTATAACTACTGAACCTCATTAACATTCTGTGTACTGAACCGATTTTTTTAACATATAGGCCACCGCTTGACTGCGATCACACCTGATGGAAAGTGATGACACAGTCTAAGGTGGAACGCTCTTGCCTAGAAAATGCCTATTCACTCTTGATTTTGTAATGAAGGTCAGAGAGAGAATCGGTGGCGAAATCGGAAAAACCTGTACTTTCAATCGCAATCAATGAGAACCGTATCGTGGAATGAGAGATCCGATCGTGAAATTGGTGAAGTGACCTATCGAAGACAACTGTAATTTTCATATGAAAGAGAACTTTTTAAGCTATTGCATAGCTTCTAACGCGGGCTTTGACGGTGCAGACCGAATCCAGAAATTCCGTAACGAAAATAACCTGGCACTAACTTTAAATTCTATGCAATAGCTTTACCGCGGCAGTCTCTGAGTGCCACACTCCTTTTTTTATAGACAGAAAATGCCTGACGCATACCCCTTCGACTGGGGAAAACGAAGGGGTTATGTGGGGCTTGCACCCACTAAAAAGCTTTCTGTTCCTACGACAAACCTGCTGACGGGAGTACGGGATTCATATGAATGAGTACTATACCTACTGGTTTCTCAGCATACCGGGTTCACAGAATGCGGGCGGTGTTCCTGGATATGGGACCATAGAGATTATTTTCAAGTAGCGGATTATAGCAAAACTAAATATGATCCTGTCCTGCTAATTATGGATTTCTGCAGGATAACGCCTGCTTCCATTTATAAATATATTTTTTTCTGTTTGTAAATATACCTAATGTGCATTACCCAATAAAACTTTTTTCATTTCATTTTATTTCAATTTAAATTAAATCACACTAATGTATTAAGAAATTATGAGTAGTAGCTACTGTTAAAAAAACTCAGGATATGGGCATCCGATCGAATTCTGTAAACCTTTTTCGTACAAGCAAATAGTAGCGCAAGCATCTATCAAAATTCTATAGATGGTTGCTGACAGCAATGCTGAGCGAACTAAAGCGTGGCCTTACTGTTGGTGGCAAAACATGCATTTTTGGCACCGAAGAACTGGCGACCTTTTTCCGTCCGCCATGTCCAGGGTATATATGTCTATGTAGTAGCTTACAACATACAAATGTGATAGGGATCTGGGCCCCAAGTCTGCTATGACAATTTTATCTCGATCGTCCAATAATTACACAATTATTACCGATTTTTGCGATTTTGGTAGTCTGCTAGGTCGATCGTTTACTAATTGTGTAAAAATTACACGACTCACCTACAATATACATCTCAATGAACTTTTGCTAGTCTGTTAACACAATCCCATCTCAATTGTCGAATATATCCTAGTCTGCTAATTTTTTGACAGTTCGAAATGGCAATCGACCTGCAATTTTAGATAATTAAGCAGTAATAGCTAAATCAGTGAATTTCTATCATTGCATGTGGATTACTTATTAGTGTTTTTTTTCTAATCTAAGTATTGATGATTAGAGCAAGGTGGAACATTCTCCAGCTAGCTAACGGGGTTAATATTGAACGGAACAAGCATTTGGATAAATTCTGTGCGTTTGGAGAATAGAAACCGCCGTCGCCGCCGTTAAGGATATTTCCGAGGCTGAATTTGTTAAAACATTTCGCCTCGGGAAGGAAACTATTAGGGGTCTAGTTGAGGAGCTCTGTTAATTCCCAGACTGTCAATATCAGCGGAGATGAAGGTAAACTCTTGTCTAAGTATTAGGTACCTACTAAAGTATTAATAATTCATGATGATGGTTTGATGTGCCTAATGCCATCATTTCTGTTGCAGATTCTGATAGCGTTATCATTCTACTTATCAGGATCTTACCAAACTACAATTAGGTACACTGAGGACTGTGTCAAGAGCTGCGAGGCATGCGGTGGAGAACATGGGTTTTTATTAGGTAAGTATTGCAATTATTATTTAATGAAAGCAATTTAACACTTAATGTCCATACACTGCCATGGGTTCAATTCAGTATATGGATTTTCAGAAGACAGTGGCTATCTTCTTTGGAGAACGATGACCTCAATTGTTAACACCACAACGGAGACGCTGCAGCTCGTGTTTTATTTGAAGCACACAACTGAACTGAATACAGTTGAACATTGTATAGGAGTTTTCAGGCAAAGTAAACAAAATCCTGTTAATCTGATCTAATACGTATAGGTACCTATAGTAGTTTTAGTGGCAATAGTCAATCCTACAATCCTGTCACTGCAAACAATATTTTTGATGGATGTTGTCTTTTGTATTTTAACAAAGCATTTATTTTTTATTTATTTATTTAAAGCATATAAGAAAGCCAGCCAAGCGCAAGTAAAACTTACAAAGTTTCATACCATTACCTAAAAAAACTGCAAAAAATCACATCTGTTGCATGGGAGCTCCCAATATTTTTTATTTTCTATTATTCGTTTTGTTAGTAGAGTATTGTTATTGCAGCAACATTATATTATATCTGTGTAAATTACAACTGTCTATCATAGTTCATGAGATACAGCCTATTCAGTGACAAACAGATACACAGCGAAGTTTTAATAGTAGGGTCCTCTTAAACCCTTTGGGTACGGAACCCTAGCAAATGCACTTGTCCCTCCACTGACACCATAGAAAGCCTTTTGTTTATTAATTCTTTTAGAAAATGCATGTATAGATGGGTCATATTTAAATAGAATGCAACATTTGGATACATTGATTTATTTAATTTTTAAAAGTTATACATAAATTTTGTTTTGTTTGCAAATTCAGGATGTGAAGAACACACTTCGTGGGCAGAGTTGGAAAATGCTCTGGAATTACATTATTACAAAGTCTTTAAGTGAAACAAAGTCTGCTTCAAAATAGAACACTGCAGGAGTCTCTACTCCATAGGCTCTGGAAAAATGCATGAAAATGAATGAATAGTATATTAGTACCTAACTTCATATATAATTGTTACTCTTTTAATATACTAATTTCATTAGAAAAGTTTTGTATTATACAGCTTTGGTTGCATGAAATGTCATACATTCATCTTAATGTAAATAATATAGTATAGCCTCTCCCCCTCAGTCCAGTTGGTCACTGCAAGGGGGTCATGACCAAAAACTTTCAGTTTTCAGTTATTAACCTCATTTAAAAGTATTTAAATCTGAAATGACAAGCAACTGAAAGAGGCCTGTACTCCATAAGGCGGACTGAACACCAATCTTTTTTGTAATTAATAGTAGGTATTGTTTTGTAACATTAAACAACTAGGTAACTATGGTATCTTGCATAAAAAATCCTGTAAAAAAAAATCATGGTTTATACCTATGCATAATCAATTCTCCTGTTATTTTGGTATTATCAGTTGTAGTAAGTAGTTGAAATAAGCTATATTCTATTGTATGTTAGTGAGTATTGAAAGTCTTTCAATTGAATTTATGAAAATAAATATATGAAACTATCTGTAAAATTAAAATAATTTTTAGTGTAATAGGCATTCTATTAGCAAAGAAAAACTTCATACTTAAAATTTTAGCCATAAATTTGTAAACATGGTAGTATATAGAACTGAAAAGAGAACTTATTTGGCTATTTCCATGTAAAAAATCAATATTACTGTAAATTAATCTATTAACAATGTTTCTGGGACTCACTAAGCTATCATTGTACTTCTTACATAGGACCTACTTATAGCAAAGAATTATAAATTTCAATAGGTAAGGTATAGGGTGAAACTATAACTTGAATGGATATGGAATAGGCAAACATTGGTAAAATACCTAAAACATACCTATTTTGTAGATCTTGATAAAAAATTATATTAAAAAATATTACATACAAACTTATCAAATAAAATTATAAAATAGATACAGTACCTACTATATTTATCTGTATTTTTGTAGTTTTTCTAGCAATAAGTAATAATATAAGTTAAAATTTAAAAGGTGTTTCAGTAGTAAAGGGCTTATTTATTTATTTTATTTATTTTGACTTCATAAAATATACAGTCTACCTCAAATCTAGTATAATTTTTCCTAATTATGTATTAATAACAATATTAGACTATATTAACAACTACTATTTTTGTATTTTGTATAAAATATTGATAAATGGTTATCTGAAATCTAATTTTGATTGATTAATTTATAGAGTAACTACGTTTTTAGACTGATTTTAATTATATTTCATTAGGATTTAACAATATTAATGATACTAATAAAAAAAGCTTGATTTAACATACATTTTTTTTGCCATACCTATTATTCTCTGAACCCCTTTTTATGTCCCACTGGTAGGCACGAGTCTCCTCTCAGGCTGAGAGGGGTTTGGCCATAGCCCACCACACTGGCCAAGTGTGGGTTTGCGGGCTTCACACACATTCAAGAACATTTATGTTAATTCTCAGGCATGCAGGTTTCCTCACAATGTTTTCCTTCACCGTTAAGCATTTAGTTTTAGAAAAGTCAGAGGTGCGTGCCCATGCTTCGAACCCAGGACCTCCTTATGAGAGGCAGAGGTCAGAACCACTGAGCTATCACTTCTTACCTGCCTTAATTACCTACCAACCTAAGGTAATAATGGCTGGCACAAAATCCTTAATAATATAAGGTGTCTTGCCTTTTCCTCTAAATGTCCGGGCAAACTGGATGGTCTGTCCAGTTGTTATCAAACCATTATGTTGACAGACAGGCTGTGATCTGGGTTGGTATTATTGAGTTGTTAGAATATATCTAATAGATGGATACAGAGGACACACAAGTACACCTGTGCAACCTATATGCAGTAAATAATTAAAACAAAGTTTCACTTTTATCCTGCCCTTTATTTTTCTTACAAGTTGTTGTAGCAACCAATTACATACAACCTATCAATAAAGTGCGATTTTAATTTAATCATCTGTATCACTCCCCTTCACTATTCACCTTGGGATTCGTCCAAAGATGGAGCAGTATCCAATCTCATCTTCCGCAATATTAATAATCTCGGAAGAAAGCTTCTGTTAGGACTAAGGAGGTCTGCCTCCTTGTGTTTTAATAATATTCTAAACTCCTTAAGTATTAAATAATATTCTTAACTCTTGAGTGTTAGAATTCCCTGATGAGATGTTCTTTATACTTATATTTTTAGACCTCTTTTAGGTTTGCTGACTTTTGTACAGCCAAATTAACATTGTACTTAAATTATGTCTGCGGTTTGCTAGGTTCTTCATAATACAATTGTTTTAGATGTCAGGCTTCTTTTTTGCTTCTGTTAGCGACATGTAGGTACTTGATGCTTCAGATGTGGATGTGATGTTTGTGACTGTTGCAACCCTTTGCTTTTATTGCGTACCGAGCTAATTAAATCCTTCTCCATACACTGGCTTTGTTTACAAATCTCTTTTATCCAGTGTTATTTGATTTTACACTCAGATCACTCTAGCCAGCCCAGCTTCCTCAAGAATACAGAACACATAGCTCTCTAACGAGAAGCCCATCGTAACTAAAAATTGTTTGGAAGGTCTCTTCTTTAATTCCATCCACAAAATAGAATTATTCGCCAGCACAAACTTTCTGTTGCAGTTTGTTTATTTCTGTGGTTTATTTTATAATTTATATGTAGAAAATAGAAATGTCAAAATTCCAAAGACAAAGTAAAATGTTACAGATGAAATATAGTTTATTTGACGCTTATTTGACGTTAGTTGTGCCAACTTGTCATAAGTTGGACGTAAAATTTTATTTCGGGAAACGCATTTTATGGTAATGGCAATACCGATTACAATCCAAGTATTGTTCAATTAAGTTATCAATTAATTAAACTGAGATCCAATTTAAAAGTTTGCAGACTAGGTCATTTCGGAACTATTACAATTGCATGATAGTTTTATCGTAGATTATGTTAAATTAGCAGACTTGGGGCCCTGAAAAAGCCATGGATCCCAACATCCGTCGTCACGCTCTGACGGGGCGCCCGCGCCGGCTGCGACCGCCGGAGCATTTAATGATTCACTTTGTTATTTCGGCGTCACGGACAGGGAACAAACCAGCTCCATACCATTGTGATTTCAGCGTTCCATAAATCTAGACATTGAAATATCTTTTTTTTAGAGCCAAATTGGTCCATTTTTAGGGTTCCGTAACTCAAAAAAAAAGGAATAAGGGTTCCGTTTTTTTTCTTTTGAGTTACGGAAGTTAAGATCACTTTGTTGTCCGTCTGTCTGTCTGTCACGACCCTTTTTTTCAGTAACTATTAAAGATATCGATATGAATTTTGGAATAGTTGTAGATAATGATGGCCTGCCTTTAGTGCAATCATAAAAAAAAATAAAAATTGTTTTTATTTTTATTTAAAAAGAGGGATAAACTGGGTCGTCGTCAAAATGAGATAACAATATTGAGTGGGGTATCATATGAAGGGCGTTACTTGTGTATTCTAAAACCGATTTTTATTTATTTTTATGAATGATAGTTTTGGATTTATTGAGCAAACTGTCGAAAAAAATACCGTTCTATCCCTCTTATCTCCGAAGTTTACCAGTTGGAAATTTTGAAATAATTATGATTAATAGGGATCAATGTATATTTTACGGGAAAAATCTGTATCTATTATACTTTTTTTGGTATTAGCAATTAGCCTCATAAAACAAAGTTATGTTTGCGCTTCGGTAAAAAAGTGATTCTTAGACCCGGTTTCCACCAAAGCAGAGCAGAGCGGAGCTGTGTTAGAGTAACTAATCAGATTTCGTCATTTTGACATCTCCGGAACGGAGAGGAAATGTCGAAATGACGAAATCTGATTGGCTACTCAAACACAGCTCCGCTCCGCTTTGGTGGCAACCAGGCCTTATGGTTTAACTTTTTCTAATATAGTACGGAACCCTCAGTGCGTGAGCCCGACTCGCACCTGACCAATTATTTTATAATCAACGCAAGCAAACTTTACCTGATGGTAAGCGATCATCGCCGCCCTTGGACATTTGCAGCACCAGAGGATCTGCTATTAACGTGAAATCAACGGGTCTGACCGCGAAATTCAAAATTTTCGTGGATTTTTGCAATTTGTACGCTAATTAGACATTATGGCAATCAATTCGCGAGAATGGCAGTATCATCTTTACATGATTATATCAAAATCTTTGCATAAAAATGTGTATCCTAGGAAATTAGTCCGAGTATCGAGTTTTATGTGAGTAACTCGCAAATCTTGGACTAATTTCTTTAACTCGACACTTTCGAGCAGAGATTTTTATATAAACACGTGAAGCAGATATTGGGATTATCGCAATTTGACGGCCATAAGCCTATTATGTCTTATTAGCTTAAAAATCGCGAAAAACCACGAAAAATTTGAATTTCGCGGGCACACCTCCTCCTCCGCACAGCACACCGCACACACACACAGCACACAGGGTGTGCTCCTTAATGCTTTGCCGGCTCTCAAGAAATTAGTTTATCCGCCCCTTGAATAACCCCATGCTATAGTTTCCATCCACTATTTTGTTCCCACTGCTCCGGCGCGGCCCCCGTTATTCCCAGGTCATGGCTGCGCCTGCGCAACAGGTGCGTGGGCAGCTGGCCGCATCCATCCGTGGCTTGCACTTGCTACAGAGGGGTCGAAAAGGGCCTGACTGTTTGATATATTGTTAAAATAACAATTAAATAACCTAAAATTAAAAGATTTATATTTAAATTATGGAAGCATTTTACTAAGCCTGTAACAAGAGTTATTACTCCAATAGCTCCTTAGTTTAGTTTTTTTACACTATACAAGTTAGTACTTGACCGCGATCTCACCTGATGGTAAGTGATGATGCAGCCGAATATCTTAACGTACTCACTTGAAAGGGGTAAAGTCACCCCAACGGTTTCTACACAGGTATCGCATCGGGACGCTAAATCGCTTGGCGGTACGTCTTTGCTGGTAGGGTGGTAATTAGCCACGGCCGAAGTCTCCCACCAGACCAGACCTTAGCCAATTTAGAAATTATATAATTCCAATGTGGCCCGTGGCGGGAATCTATGCAACGTGCAACGTGTAAATTAATTTCCCTAATTAGCCGAAAGCTTAAGTAGTAAACGATGTATATATGCATGAAAAATTATCTAAAGAAGTGTAGCTCATATACTGAGGGAACTACATGGAATTCAAAAATGTAGGTACTTACCGTAGATTTTAAATGACATCCCTAAAAACAGCTACTTCAATATCAAAGAACTGGGAATAATGAAAATTATATGAGGTTTTACGATATCGCAGAGTTGATAAATTTTATTTTTCTAGATGAAATAATATTTTTTTTATTCAAAAAAAAAAATTGGGACTTATAACCAAGTTTATGTTTCAAGGATCAAGTTAAAAGGTTATATGAAGACTAATAAAATTTAAAAAATGTATGAAAATGACGGCGTAGCAATTGCGTAAGAAAAACGTATTCATCGCTATCGTAATCGTAAACAAATTCTGCCCTGTGATTGCCAGTATTTATTTACGAATTCGATAGCAATTAATACTTTTCTTACACAATAGTTATAAAAACTGCTAGACAATTATATTGTCTAGTAGCCATTGCCTCTCTTTTAACTGTTTGTAAGTAAAATTATTTATTTATTTATTTATGACTTTATTTGTTCATCACAAAACATAATAATATAACTAAGGAGTATAAATTAATTAGTGCAAAAGGCGGCTTTATCGCTAAGTAGTAAAATTTTAAGCCATCTGCTTGGTATATTTTTCTATAGAAGTTTATTTTAAGAATCGACCCCTTTTATTAATAGACCATTATTGCTTTGACTTTAATAATTTACTTTAGCAAAGCACGTACAATTTAGCAGTAACAAATGGTATTAAAAGCCAGAAGTTTAATATTGTAATACAAGTTGTGTTTTTGTATTCTTTGTGTCTGTAGATACCTTTGAACCGCCTGGTACAATAATGGTTCCACTATAACAGATTTGTTCGAAGTGATTCGGCAAATTTGTACAAAGATTTAGCATTAGGGATATCAAATCGTTTTTATATTAAGCTAGTGTATACGAATCACTACATTACAATAGTTTTCAAAAATCACTTAAAAATTAAATTTTAAAGCAGGCGTTACTTAACAGAAATCCATAATTAACAAGAAAAAAAATCAATATTTTCTTGATTTCAATGAAATAAAAAATTCAATGGTCTGATTGCGCAAGAAAAACGTAAGTATTCTTCGTTATCGTTATCGAATTCTACCCCGCGATTGGCTGACGCAAATCAGGAACCCAATCAACGGCAGAATTAGTTAACGATTACGATAACGATGAATACGTTTTTCTTGGCCAATCTAGAGACTGTTTGGTCCCACATTCAGTAACAAGCCATGCACCGTCCGTCCTCCCACATAAACACGATAGCAAAGCCACAGCAAAGCTTCCAAGCAATCAATGCAACCACCCTAAAGCAAAACAAAGTAAGCTTTCTTGCTATTTACGTTATTTTTAACGTTGACTTAAAAACCCTTTTGCATAGCAGCCTTATCCATGTTACTTTATCTATTCCATTTCTACATCTGCTATTGAAACGAAAAACAGATAGAAATTGTCATCGATAAGTATAATGTGATCAACTTGTAGATTGCATACGCCATTGTCGTATAGTTTCATTACAGTTTTCGTAAGAATAACCATGGGCTAAAATCCACTTAATATATTTCACATCATCAACTCGTACAATTTTTTTGAACGTTCAACTTCAAACTTCAAACACCGAGATCACATTTGTGTTAGATCTTTGAGTTCTTATTTATATGGGCGACGGGAGTCTTCGCCTACGGCTTGGGTGTGGCAAGTTACCACTAGCCAGAAAACCCATCACGGTATGGTTTCAACACGCTGGTATCTACGCTTAGAAAGTCTACTTCGTAACACTAAAATAGACTTCTTATCTAAAAAACAATAGGTAAATCTGCTTTGAGAACAAAGCAATAATTTTCATACTCTATTTCCAAAAGTGATGGGCATAATTTGTTTCAAAACGTTATTAATGGAGATAAATTTTTATAGTTAGCTACTCCTGCGTAGTTTTAGATAGTAGGTATATTGTAATTATTTTTTATAGCAAAACATTCTTGCTATTGAAAATTGAAAGAGAACGTATCGCTCGTCGACGTTCAGTTGATGTTAAAGTGATACGTAAGTCGACGACTTTCTTGGCGTAGTGGAGCGCGTTTGGATTCGAGTGGGAATCCTTGGGTTCGATTCCTGCCATAGGCTACTCTCTACAGTAAGGGTTACTCTCTGTGTTTCGCCAAGACGGTTGGGTGGCTGAAAAACGCGAGCGGCGAATAAAGATCTAATACTATAGTGGTGCAGAAAAAACTCATATAGAGAAGGTGTGCAGAACGGTTTTGCATTTTGTCGATATTAGACCAACAAGCCCGAGCGTGCAGGTTAGAAAATAACATAGGTACATACTTTTATGACAAATGGCCTGGCCTGTGAACTACAATGTCTCCATTCATTCAAAATACCAAATCATTAGTAATTCGTGCATATTTGGATCATGTTGTGGTTATTTGGATTCATATAGTAATAATAATCTATGCTCCTGGCCATATTTGGTTTGGAAATACTTCTTTAAAACGAAATAATAAATAATTTTGATCAAAATTTTTATAACTTTGGTCGAAAAATTATGAATGAAAACTTGTAACTTTATTTATGAACTGGTGTTTTTTTTAGCTGGACAATAAAAACTGTGCTCCTGAACTAATGCGACGTGAGATAGTGTTGTTTTTATTACAAAACAAAAAACATGTCCTCTTTGACATAAAAATAAGCAAAACTAAATTCGTTTACAATTTCGTTTAACAAAAGTATTTCGGAACCAGATATGGCCAGGAGCATAGATTATTACTATATGAACTCAAATAACACCACAACATGATCGAAATTTGCACGAATTACAAATGATTTTGGTATTACGTTTGTATGGGAGACATCGTGGGTCAGTTGACTCTTAACAGTGACGATAAACAAAATTCTCACAAGCGGCAACGTTAAAATATGCATACAATAGAAGAAATCGTCGATAAAGCTCTACCACCATGCGCTAGGCATAATGTCTGGCATAAGAATTAGTGGCGTTCGTTGTTTCGTACTAAAATATACGCGAGGTGCCTCCACTGAGAGCGGATAGATGAAATCCCTCGCGAACGCGAGCCTTACTTGTAAGTGTCACTCTTCCAGCTAATAATTATTGGGTATAATTTGGGTGCCTTTTAGAGAAGAGTGAATAGGGCATTTTCTAGACACACGAACTCCAACCTAGACCTAGACCTCATCATTGTTTTCCATCAGACACATGATTGTAGTCAAGTGAAAGCCTATGAACAATAAAAAAAAAACGGCCAAGTGCTAGTCGGACTCAGACCGAGGGTTCCATGCCATAAAAAAAGTAAAACATTGAAAGAATCACTTTTGTTCATGAATTTACGAGTATAATTTACATGTAGGTACTTTTGTTGGCAAACCGCAAACGTAACTTTTTTTTTGGCGGATAATTGTTATTATCAAAAAAAAGTATATTAGTCAGCGAGTTGATTTTATTTTTCCTGTAAAATATACGTTAACTTCTATTGATCATAATTATTTCAGATTTTTCGATTTGTAAACTTCGGAGATAAGGGGGAACGGTATTTTTTTCGACAGTTTGCACAATAAATCAAAAACTATCAGGCATAAAAATAAATAAAAATTAGTTTTAGTATACACAAGTAACCCCCAATATTATTATCTCATTTTGAAAATTTGTCGACCCGGTTTTCCCCCCTTTTTAAATAAAAACAAATTTTCAATTTTTTCGATTGTTATAACGTCGGGTCACTATTACCCATAACTATTCTAAATTTCAAGTCGATAGCTTCGATAGTTACTGAAATAATCGAGTGTGACAGACGGACGGACGGAGAAAGTCTCATCATAAGGGTTCCATTTTTACCAAATAGGTATGGAACCCTAAAAATGGTCATCGAATGGACATACAAATTAATAAGAGCTAAAAAAGTCACAAGGTCACATGTCTTCCGAAGAATCCTCGCGTATTCTCGCGAATTCCCCCAGCTACTGTCACCGCCATCTATGGAATCCGCGTTAAGTGGGAGTAGGTTGTATCGGTCACAGCTGTAGTGCGATGCCAAGCGTTTACGAAATAACACTCGAGCAATCCAGCGAATTCTTACGTCATGAGGCGCTGACGCTTCCATTTCATCCATTCCGCCGCGATGTAAATTGGCCCTTATAGACTTGCTCGTGACGGCAATCATGCCTGATGGAGAGTACACTTGCCTAATACTTCTAGATACTGAAGTTCAGTTCTGTGAAATGATGCTAATTTCCGCCCTCCAGCAGTGTGACCGCACCCTCTCGGTGGCGGCCGGCGTCGCCCTGCCGCGTCAGTATTCAGGGCCCGCCGGAGTTAAACGACATACCTGCTTGTGACACATGAGTGTGACACTGGTGACTGGGCCATTGTCGTTATGGGGAAAACTTAAGATACGCTCGCGTTTTCCATCATTTTCACTTTCGTTGCACCTTTAAAGGGTTCAACAATGGGTGATTTTGTTATCGTATAGGTAGGTATGAAGCAGTGATAGCTCAGTGGTTCTGACATCTGCCTCTCATGGAGGTTGCGGGTTTGAATCCTGGGCACGCACCTCTGACATTTCCGACTTATCTATGTGTGTTTTTAGGAAATTAAATATCACTTGCTTAGCGGTGAAGGAAAACATCGTGAGGAAACCTGCATGCCTGAGGGTTCACAAAAATGTTCTCGAAGGTGTGTGAAGTTCGCCAACTCGCACTTGGCCGCCGTGGTGGGCTATGGCCAAACCCCTCTCAGTCTGAGAGGAGACCCGTGCCCACCAGTGGAACATAAAAAGGGGTTGAGACTTGAGATGAGATAGGTTAGGAGTATAGGTTTTCAGACGCCTCCCATCACCCTCACATCAGAGGCATCGCGCCACATCACACGCGACCCCCAGATGGACGCGCCTTCCCGCGTGACCTGGTCACGCGCCCGACCGACTGACTGACGGACTCACATAGAAGCCACGGAGCGGCCTGCCACTCCTGACCGCTGGTCACCTCGCTGGGCCTCCCGTCTCTTCGGAGCGGGTCTCACCCGGCGGGGCAGTACCGCGACGGACTCAGCGGCCGCTCCGTCTCATCACAACGCATCCCCTAAAATCTTTTAATTAAATTATTAAATAACCAGGCCAACAGGCCAACCCAGTGACCCTGGCGTATTTGCGCCAGGCGGAAGAGCCCGCTTGCAGGGGGCTCAGCCCCGACCAAGCTTGCCCGCGCCCCTTCAGGGCGCGAGCGATAATATTGAGCGGATGAGATAGGTGGGTGCAGTGTCATTATTGACCGAACGAACCGAACTCCACACAGTCCATTTTCTCTTGTACGTCTGTTCGTACAGTAGAGTTAAGTAGTTATTGTACAGTTTTCGAGTCGACGCGCTTCAAATTAACGAAATGGATTTCTCCACACCTCTAAGTAGCGATATGAAGAGGCAGAAGCCAGAAGAACTCTCAATAAACCATTAAAACACATGAAAAGATGGTTTTAAGCTCAGTTTCTGATACGAACCGCTAAGGTGTGGATCTGCACCCTTCCAGCTTCTGTGTTCCCAGCCAAGTACAACCTGGGTGCCTTCAAGAGAAGAGTGAATAGGCATTTTCTAGGCAAGCACGCTCCATCCTAGACCTCATCATTTCTGCCCATCGGACTTGATTGTGGTCAAGCGCGAGCCTATCAATTGTAAAAAAAAGCTTCTCATCGGATGGTACTCGTAAGTGACGATGCCGAGAATATTATAAGTAGTACTAAATCGGAAGCAGTGGATAACTCTTAAAGATTTCTACACCATATTGTACTGGAACGCTCATATATCTACCTTATTTTGGCTCCCGAAGCTCAAAAATATGTAGAAATCATAAATCTATGTTATGCTCGCAAAACTCATTGCCGATAGCCCACGATGTATAATTAGCCTATTATTTGCGAAAAAGCAAATGAAATTTGAATTTCGTGGTTTCTACTTTGTCCGATACCCATTACAAAACCACTTCATTCCGTTGCTTTGTAAGTGCGTGATCGAAGGCTTATCATACCACCTTACGAGTTTATTATAGGTAGGTGTAAAGTTAAAAGCCCTCCATAGCTAAACTATGGAACAGTCGCCGTGCTGTCGGTCAGTAATGCAGCATTTCCATAATACCAATAGTGGGTATATTGCACCCCCTTCCCCTCTCCCCCCCCCTCCCCCCACTAACCCCGCCCGGACATTTCCGGCCCAAGCGGCGCGTGACGGCTGGCAGACACGCAGGCTTGTGCCGCACTTCATAGGCGGTAGCGATTTTGCTTATAGTGTGTTCGCTATCATTTTGTCTCGCAGCCGGTTGTGCCGTCGGTATTCTCCAAAGACTTCAAACGACGCCGAACGTGTGCATGTAGTTGTGACGACATTCATTGTTTTTTCAGGCTAATATTATGCCTATAGGCAAAAGTTTGTGTATTCGTGTGTTTTTTACTTTCTCATGCCATGGTTTAGATGATAGATTTGCATCTATAAGTTACTTTATCCTATACCTTTAAACGAGCAATTCTTGTATATATATATATATATCTCTATATAATCTGGATCTCGGAAATGGCTCGAACGATTTTCATGAAATTTAGTATACAGGGGGTTTTGGGGGCGATAAATCGATCTAGCTAGGATTCATTTTTGGAAAATGTCGAATTTACGCAAAAAAAATAAAAATATGTCATATTATCTCGGTAGTAACCGAGCTAAGCTCGGTCACCCAGATATTAATTAGTTCTTAACGACACAAGTGCGAAAATGACGATGAAAAGGCGTCACCGAGTTTAGAGTCGAAAAGTCTCCAAAATGTTTGATTTTCCTGTTATGAAAACTATAAAACCTTATCTGTTGATCTTGTCATTTATAACATAACAAAACATTTTTACAAAAAAATCTTTATTCCACAATATCAAATTGATAACATCAATGCACTGATTTCAAATACATACTCGTATATTGTTTCTACTAAGAGTTTTTGATTGATACTCGTAATATAACGATAGGTAGGAAAAGTTTGAATGTAAAGTAATAAGTAATAAAGAAAAATAGTTTTCATAACAAGTGAGTCAAACGAATAGAATTTTTCATAGAATTTTAACTAAGAGCAATAGAATTTTGCCGTCGCTCGTATACTTTTATAGTTCTTGCTAGAGAAATAACTTTGTGTAGGAGGTTAAACCACATCATATCGATTGTGCTTCATCATCATCACCTTAATCAACATGGACACTGCCGCTGTCCCAACCAAAATAGACGTTTTTTTTCGAGACGCTTTTTTACGACACTACAGATATTTCAATCCACGAAGACGCGGCCCACTCTGTCAAAATCGCTTATTTTTTTTCGCTTTCCGTGAATCTTTTTTATTATTCACAAGAAGATATTCCATGACACGTCTTAACTATGGTGGTAAAGTGATTAACTAATTATAGTCTAGGATCCCGCTATACAACGACCTTCACCGAGCTGCTTATTGGATGAAAACTATTTTATATCCAATTAAATATGTCAATAAATATATCGCAAGTGGGTTGCCTAAAAAATTTCAGTCCAGGGTATGATTAATTAAGAATTAAAAAAAAACCATTGTAACATGGACTCCTATTTGTTACAGTTTAGTTGACATCGTAGTTCAAATTAGATTGGATGTTATAAATAGTGCTTTTTGCCAGAAATACTTTCCTGGCTGAGGAAAGTATTTCTGTTCTATATTTTTTGGCAAAAGAAAGTTAACGGATAATAAAATCGTAGGTTTTATGCACAATTATGCACAATTGCAAATTGCGACCTGAATCGCTCATCCAATCTAATTTGAACTAAGATGTCAACGGAACTCTAACAAATAGGAGTTCATGTTACAATGGATTTTTTTAATTCTTAATTAATCATATCCTGGACTGAAATTTTGTAGGCAACCCACTTGCGATATATTTATTGACATATTTAATTGGATATAAAATAGTTTTCATCCAATAAGCAGCTCGGTGAAGGTCGTTGTATAGCGGGATCCTAGACCATTATTGCAGGCGAAGATTACATCGTACTAACTTGGAAGGGGTAAGTTATAAGTAAACTCACCCTTATAACGGTTTCTACACAGCATCGCGCTGAAATGCTTAATCGCTTGGCTTGTAGGGTGGTAGGTAACTATAGTCTCAGCCGAAGGCTTCTAACCAGACCAGACCTTAGCCAAATTAATCGTCGTCATCAATGTTGATAGATGTTTTCTTTATTTCTTTTAAATAATAATTTTATAATAGTTCCATGATATATCTAAAATGTATTTTTGAAAACTTGATACTAAAAACTCTTCGAATGCCCTTTACAACAAACTCGTACATTTGAAACGCAGTAGCCCAATAAATAGCCTCGTGCTTACGCAAGGGGTCAATCTAACAATCGCTTCGGTATAATCTAAGATCTAAGTGAATACATACATAGATTTACACCCCCGCCAGCAGGCTACTTTACAACCCTTCCGCACACAAAGTGTGAAAATTCTAGTCGATAATTACGGTTTCATACCAAAAAGGCAAAAATGCAACCCTTAGGTGCAGCTTCGTCTGTCCATCTGTTCATAGTATAGCGGGTTCCAGTCCCGGGTTTATTAAAAATTACCAGGAATTTATTTAAAAATCTATAATTTTTTTTTTTATTCAAATGAAGTAATCTTTTAGTGAAATGCTTTTTCTACATTCTACAATATTTAAGGTTCTTCTCCTCACGATGTCCTCACGTGGCATCGCTGTAACGCCTTGTAGGTATATCAAGTATTGGTAATTTATACACAGACCAAGGAATTACTTTATTTTGACTGTGGGTATATACATATGCTTCTGTGACAACTACTTCACTCGCTTATCCCCATTCAATATACTCTATATTATCCCCATACTTCACTCGCTTATCCCCATTCAATATAGAGTATATTGAATGGGGATAAGCGAGCGATGCTATATTCAATATAGTATATACTCTATGCTTATCCCTATAATAGCTTAGCAGCCAAGACAAACAACGGGACCTCAAGAATTAACATAGTGTTGCTCTCTTTGAAATAAGCGCATATTTGTTTAGCATGTAAGCCTAGTAAACTGGCAACAATTTTTAGCACGCACAGGATATGGTAAAATACAACCTTTTTATTATACTGAAAAGCGGCCTTTTCAATTTCATTCACAGACTGAGGTTTACTTTTTTTACACTGCACAAGTACTTGATTGCGATCTCACCTGAAGCATAGTATTATATTATCTGTGCCTGAAGTGATGATATAGTTGAAAATGTTTTTGTAACTTCTAACTTTGAAGGGGGTAAGCAACTCCTGACGGTTTGTACACAGCATCGCGCAGGATTCTTTAGGTGCGTAAATTATATCAATTGTATGAATACAACATTACTGTAGATTATTTGCATAACCGTCCGTTATTTAAAGCATTGATACTTTACTTAACGTTAATTCTCTTAGCAGTGCGTCTTTGCTTGTAGGGCATTGATATATGAACTAAGGATTTCGGGTCAGCGCCAAAGTGTACGAACATAATTAAAGCCAAAACGTGAAAAGAGTTCCAGTCGCACTTTAGCAAAATTATGCTCTATAATAATGGTTTAAGACATGAATTACAATGTTTTAGTTTGTTTATAAAAATACACAAGTGCCCTCGTTTATATAGGGTTGCTAGGGACACTTTTTTCGTGAATTTTGTATTCCACCCGTGGTCCATAGATTTATATGCCAATGTTGTAGGGTGTTTGGTACTAGCCGCGACAATATCCTCCCACCAGACCAGACTAGAAGCCGTACCTCCATCACTTATAGCAGTATTATTATATTGTTTGTTGTTATAGAGATGGTAGTAAGGCCCTTGAGCCAATTTATAAATAAAAATAATGTGGTCCGTGGCAGGAATCGAACCCGCGAACGCAACTTCCACTCGAACCCGATTGATCTTCATAGTCTTCCTATTCTTATGCTTTAAAACATTTTGGCATTAAACTAATAATAATTTACTAAGGTTGTCGAAATCAAACAAATCATTAATTGATTTATAATTTTTATTTTCACTTTTTATGAATATCAACCTCCTATCCATCGTATTGGCATCTTAACAAAATATAATAATCCCTTTCTTTAATGGAAGAATTAAAACATTAAATTAATTTGGCAAATCCAAGTTCACCTGTTTAACAATTACAAAAAAAAACTACATAATATGTATAAACTTCACATAAATGTTTATATAAAATATACAATTTTTTACAATACAATAAAATAACTACTAACTACAGGGCTATCTATTGCTTTTGCTATATAAAAATACTTATTTTTACTAAAGTAATTAAAATGTGAAATAATAATCAGAATGTAGATTTAATCTCATATTATGTACAGGAGAACGATTTATGAATAATTTACATTTTTTTTTACAATAATAAGATTAATTAAAACTACATATTAAAATAATAATATTCTTACAATTTCATATAATTACATATTAATATTTTTACGTACGAGGTCGACATAGTATTGAGATGAACCTCATTCAGTACAATTTCAGATCAAATTATTTAAACAATTTTACATGGAATTAAAAAATTATAATAATTATATTACTGAATAACTTTTTCTGTAACTAAATCGACAACCGGTTATTTTTAAACAACAGCTATACTTTTAATAACACATCTCAGAAAGGTGTATGTTTATTTGACCCGTCAATTTAGTTTATAGGTATAGGTTGTTCCATATAGGAGAATCGTTTGACCAAATAGTGACGAAATATCTATTAATATTTATAGTCTATTAATTTTCCAATGATTCAATAATTTTTGATAACAAAAAATGGTCTCTAATAGTGAAGAATTTTGACACCATTTTTTCGTAGACTAAAGGACGAAGATAGATGGAGTATTTGCATATTGAAGCTTGGTCCCATTCAACGGACATTAGCATTAATGTCACAATCGGCTTCTTTTGTTGAAGTCCATCACAACTATATGACTTTGGAATATTAACAAACATTTTTTGACGACAAATATGCCACGGTATATTTACGTCGTCTACAAGCTATTGTGTGAAATACGGTTTGATATGAATACCAAAATGGTAATACTAATCCTTCCTTACTACATATCTTTCTCCTTTAATCTATTTCACTCCATAAAGTCTAATCTTTTCCAAAATATCCTGAACTTTTCCGAACATAACCAAACACAATCTCTCTCATAAAATATCATAATGTACAATTTATAAAATCTCGCTCCAATGCAAGATTTGATCAATTATAATAATAATAATTCACTAGGAATGAATATATTTGGCAGGTATAATGAGCCACACTTTTCTACCCTAGCAAAAGAAAATACAATCATTGCGGTCACATAAGCAAACATATTATTTTCCGTCTTTTTGAATAAAATAAAAAATGGTGGTTACTTTATTCAAATTATGCCAAACCATAAGTGATCTATTTGTTGTAAATAGTCATTGAAGCCAAGTGTATTCTAGCCACAAATAAAGTACTTTCACGTAAACTTACTATTTGACCAATAGAGACGGGAAAGTCCATAAACTTCATAGATCACAATAATTGCTCAAGTAGCAAGTATAATCGGGAGGAAATATGTCACCTACTGATAAATATTTATTTATTGTAAGATCAGACTTTGTTTTCAACAGAAATTCTGTTTGGTGACCAATTCATTCAAATTTAAATCTTACGAAATATTTACGAAAAAAATCTATAGGCCCTTACTATTAAAAAATTCTTGTATTCTGGTTATACCGGTACATCTTATTTGTTCCATGGAGCATTGCGTCATCATAATTTCAATCTCATTTTGTTCCATGGAACAATATGAGACGAGACTTCATTATGTTTGTTCCATGGAACAAATCTGAATTCCGCGTTTATACATGGCTAAAACACATATTATATGTGTAAACGCAGTGTTATTTTTTTATTTGCACGGGCCATATGTGACCCACAACACTAAAATGTACACCGACTCACGCCGTATATACAAAGCTCATTTTTGGCCTATCGAGTGAACCTATTCGGTGGATACCAACGTTTTATACAAACCGAACTAGCCCGGTGGGTCTTACGTATCTATATACATCTTCCGCTACTATATAAAAAGTTTGGCATTTCTTTTGTGACTCTTCAATACATTCAATACACTATTTTGTACAGCGATGTTACTTTTGCCCTCTATGGCACATGGTAGTCCGATTTCAAGGCACCGATTAAGGTACTATATTTTGTACAATAATATAATATATAATATAATAAAAATAATGTATATAATAATATACAATTATATCGCTTACGATATTGTCGACTTTCAGCTACAGATTGTATATATGGCACCCCGTTTGCACGTACGTACATATTTGAATATTACATTGATTCATATAATCTACTATATAAAAATAAGTCGGGTTTTCCTTCCTGACGCTATAACTCCAGAACGCACGAACCGATTTCCACGGTTTTGCATTCGTTGGAAAGGTCTCGGGCTCCGTGAAGTTTATAGCAAAGAAAATTCAGGAAAAATTTCAACAGAAAAGCGGAAAAATCTTTTAAGCGGGAAAGCCATCTGGTGGCGAAACGGAGTTCGCCGGGTTTGCTAGTATATTATATTTAATCCCGATATATATGTATAGATGTACATAATTTCAGTCTTCGTCCAGAAATCTCAAAGGCAATGACGATCACAGTAAACAAGTGCAATTTTTTATTATTACTTCGTAATGGTGCCGTATTTTAAAATCTCATACCTACTATAACTCAGCCATGATATTTTTGTACATTTTTGTGGATATAGATTGAACTAACTTTGTATATCTAATAAATTGAAATAAGTAGCTAAGTATTTTATTTGATCGGTGCTACAATATTGAAATATACATGAAATATATAATTCCTATAATCAGATTTGTTTTTAAATATACAAATAATAATATCAAAAATATCACGACCAAGTTAACATTTTGAAATACCAAGTTCATTCTATTTTATTCACTCTTTTATTAGCAGTGTCAAAAAAGAGTTGAATGTTTTTAGGGTTCCGTAGCTCAAAAGAAAAAAACGGAACCCTTTTAAGATTACTTTGTTTGTAAGATCAAAATGTCGAAAAAAAACTGCCCCCCCCCCCACTCCTTTATCTCGGAAAAATAAAATCAACTCTGTACTTATCTATGTTATGGTTTTACTTTTTCTATAGTAGTACGGAACCCTCGGTGCGCGAGTCCGACTCGCACTTGACCGGATTTATTTCTTCTAACATAGACCTCTTTATTGACACTTCTTGTATTACAGTGCCACAAACTTTTCTGACCCGGTGGTCAAAACTGGAACTAACGCAATGGTACTTGGGCAGTTCTTGCAAGAGAATTCGACGCAGCAAGCGACACTCTCCCGGGCCAGATAAATTTGTGGTGCTATACATATTCACAACCTCACTCATGTAGCCACAGATATGTCGCTGAGATATTGCTGATATAACTTCTATACTCTTACAGCTAAGCAAATACCAAACATTCGTCTAAAGGAATCGATTAATTTTTACTCAGTCTCCAATGTAAAAAGGAATAAATAAATCAATATATAAATCGATTGATACACCCATATGTTGGTCTGGTGGGAGGCTTTGGCCGTGGCTAGTTACCACCCTACCAGCAAAGACGTACCACCAAGTGATTTAGCGTTCCGGTACGATGCTGTGTAGAAACCATTAGGGTGACATAACTTATCCCTTCTAAGTTAGTACGCTAACATCTTCGACTTTATCATCACTTACCATCAAGTGAGATCGCAGTCAAGTACTAACTTGTAAAGCGTAAAAAAAAATGTCATTCACGTAACGTTTCAGCTACATTTGGTGATGTGAACTGTTTGAAAAGATGATGGCATTTACGTATATAAGCAGACGATATTAAATTAAAATTTTTTTTTGTGAACACTGAACAATTAATTTTAGGGCCATTGACATAGAGCGCAAAATTGAATAAAGTTCAAAACCAATATGATAAATAATTGTCTGATTGAATTTACTTAAGCGCGTCAAAGTCAAGCATTGTATTTCTTACGATCAAATACATTCAATTTTACACTTTAAACCGATAAATTTAAAGTAAATTTTTCAGTGTTAATTTTTTTTCTTTGTCTTCTTTCACATCACTGAGTGTGTGAAAACATGAAGAGAATAACCCCCAGATGCAGATATAAAAGTCAAAAAGAAAAAAGTTTTTTTTTTTTAAATAAGAGAAGTATTTTTTTCATTACGAAATGTCTAAGACAGATCCAGATGATTTTTTTTATAAAACACGTTAACCCGAGTAAAAATCCCTCGATCCCATTTCAAACTTGAACGCCCAGAACTCTGTCCACAACAAACTCGTACCTAACTTCCTCAGTCTTCGCTTCATCTTTGTCCTTTTCCACGGGCAAGTTCTCGAAGCTCGGCTCAGGGATACATGGGTTCTATAAAAAAACAAAATCATTATAAGTAAAAACAAATTATTTATATAAAAAAATATTACTATAGAAAAAGATCCCGCGTGCGACGATTTATTTATAATCTGTGCATCGACAATATTAACGCCTGTCAAAATTGCATCTTGGCTACCATTTAGCAACTTTTGTTGGAGAATTATTTTTTTTTAATTTAGGTCGTTAGGTCGCATGCATTTTTTAATTTTGTTCCATTTCTATATGTTGTGACCATTGATTAAACATAAAAGGCACATCAGCACTTAGTAACGTCACGCATGTATTTTTAGGCTCCGCCCTGAAGCCGGATTTTTCATTTGTCAAAACTGTAAAATGGCTACAGCAGTATGTGCTGTAAGCGGCACCGAAGTATACGGTGCGCGACGCCATATTTGAGAATTTTTTTAATTCAACATAAGTATGTCACATCTTTACCTCCTTTATGCGTAGTGTATTTCATTGCTTTCTACACAAGCTATAAAATGAGCGATTGCCAACGTTACTGCACTATTGGACGCAGCAAATCTGGCAACAGTTGCTAGAATCCTGATAAATCCCGCTTAGCGGTCGGCGCAATGTACTTGTATTTTTGTACCTAGCGTGTGAATGTACTACATATTCTGTGCCACCTGGAAAACTGATCCTTGTGGAACTTACTTTGCATTCTATCAACGTCGGCTCTTGGGCGCTGGCCCCCGAGTTGCGGAGCTCGCAGGAGGTTTTCGAGGAGCGCCCGTCTGGAGTGCGTCTCTCCTCCAGTTCCTCCCAATCGTCTTCAGAGAGCTCCCCCTCTTCATCAGGCAGTGGCACTGTTGATTTCGATCGGGTAAAGAACGCCATCTTTTCTCTGGTGAAAAAAAAAATATTTAGTATTTATGCCAGCAAAATTGTCGCTAAGGAGTCTTTGGAAGAAGAATAATATGATAGGTGAAAAATATTATAGCGATTGGTGGATGCGCTTTCGGATTCAAGTGGGAAGTCGCTGGTTCAATTCTTGCCATGACCCTCTTCAGTTTTATAATCCCTAAGTTGGTGTAGGCTTGTTCTGGGGAGAGGCTTCGGCCGTGGCTAGTTCCTCACGTTACCAGCAAGAACCTTTGTTAAGTACGTATAGTTTAGCGTTCCGGCGCAATGCAGAACCACAAATCCATTAGGGGTGATTTAAGTTACTCCTCCCAAGTAAATCCCAAGATGTTGTCCCAAGATGTTATCGGACTGATAACACCTTCGACTGCATCATCATTCATCACTGACCGTTAGGTGAGATCGTAAAATATAAACAATGTACTTTTTAATAATTTTGTGGAGATTACTATGTAGATACTCACTTGAAGGTGACAAGGTCGGGTTTCCTGCCTCCCTGCCTAGACTTCCTGAGGCGGTAGATCTCGCGGCACGTGCGGTGGAACAGCCGGTTGACCCTGTCCCCAGACTCGGCCGGTGCCGAGATGAGTCGTCGGAGCGTCTCATCTTCGGCCACCCACGCGGCCACGGCTGGATCGCCACGAGCGCAAGCTTCTTCTAATCTGTAAATTAAAACAATGTTTAATGAACAATCATAAGACTCAGTTAATTCGTCTGATATTTTAGCAATATCCCATTGACAAAATACTAGAATTAAAACTACCAGAGATAGTTTCTAAGGGGTCTTTTCACAATATATTTTTATCGTACAAAAATGATGGCTTAAATTTTGGGTAAGTACAATATTATCTTATAATTATGATCACAACGAACATATAATATTATTGGTGCTGCCAAAAAAAATGCAGTAGCTCAGCTTAAATTATTTTTTAAAAGGAACCTATTTGGTAACTCACTGCGCCTTAAATAATGGTTTGTCAAAAATGTGTTGGAAATAAGGTATAGTACAAAAAAAAAACAAGTTTTTATACATCAATTTATGTATTACAGCAGCCCCTTGATATTTGATACGTATGTATCTTCGGTGTTCCGCCATGTTGAATTTAAAATGACATCGTAAACGTGTAAAAAAAAATTCAGCTCAATTCTGCTTCAAAATCAAATTCAAAAGTGGCCAGTTTACTAGTGTCAAATACGTATGTTTTGACACCAACGGCGGCAGTAGTAAGCCGACTGCAGTATTATTATTCCTTCGGTCACTGTTATTATTCCGCATACGAATTTCCACAGGGACAGTTTCCGTCATAAGCGGGAAATTTGACAAGGGGCAATGTTCAGATGGGCTCATCCTTAGGTTCATATCGGTGTTTGCAAGTTAAACATAAAGTACACAGACTTGTATACTAAAGACAGGGCGAACAGCGCGAAAAAATGTCGCCAGTTTATGGGTGTCATTAGTAACAACAGTATAAGGCCACGCGGTAGTTCGGTCAGCGGCGGCGGCGGGTACTTATTTTGACAGATGACGCTACTGTTTGCGTATGAAGAAGGTTTACGTAAAATGTTCGTATCGGCCTATCTTTACTATTTTTATTCTTTCTCTACTATATAAAAATAAGTCGGGTTTTCCTTCCTGACGCTATAACTCCAGAACGCACGAATTGATTTCCACGGTTTTGCATTCGTTGGAAAGGTCTCGGGCTCTGTGAGGTTTATAACAAAGAAAATTCAGGAAAAATTTCAACAGAAAAGCGGGAAAATCTTTTTAGCGGGAAAGCCATCTGGTGGCGAAACGGAGTTCTCCGGGTTTGCTAGTCAACTATAAAGTACCTCTTTTTGAGCTGCGTGAGGTGCGCGATCTCCTGCCGCAGGTCGGCCAGGCGCGTGTGCTGCGCGCGCAGGTCCAGCGACAGGTCCAGCGACGTGCGCGCCGACTTGGTGCGCGGAGTGGCCACGCGCCGCGCCGCGCCGCCTCTGCCGCGACCCCACCTACAAAGTAGATACTATACGTCAATAAAGTAATAAGAAAAAAACCGGCCAAGTGCGAGTTGGACTCGTTTCCTTTTATTGATTCCTTCCTTCTATTGATCATAATTATTTCAGATTTTTCGACAGTTTGCCCAATAAATCGAAAACTATAAGGCTTAAAAATAAATAAAAATCGGTTTAAGAATACACAAGTAACGCCCTTTCATATGATACCCTACTCATTTTGAAATTTTGACGACCCGGTTTTCCCCCCTTTTTAAATAAAAATAAAAAAGATTTTCCATTTTTTATGATTGTAATAACGTCGCGCCGCAATTACCTACAACTGTTCCAAATTTCAGGTCGATAGCTTTAATAGTTACTGATATAATCGCGTGTGACAGACGGACGGACGCAGAAAGTCTCACCATAAGGGTTCCATTTTTACCGTTTTGGTATGGAACCCTAAAAACTATTTCTATTTTTGTTACAGTGTTTCACACACGAGGTATTATTATAAATTATTAGTGTACCAAAATTATCGCTGCCAACGGGACTTGAACCCGCATCCCCAGCTAGCGCGACTGGGCGCTTAACCAATTGAGCTATGGGAGCATCTATCGCTGACATGATAATTTCGATACACATTGTTGTCATAGGCAGACCGCAGAACCATCTATTGACTATTGAGAAACAATAATTGTTTAATTTTAATGTGTAATGCAAACACAAAATAAGCTGTTTCTAAATGTATAAGGGGTGTTCTAGATCTATCATCAGGATAGAAGAATTTTGAATATTCTATTATATTTTTCCATGTAAATAAAAAACAATAGTACCTAAGCCAGTATTTATTTACCGGAATTTAACTCGGGTCGCGGGTAGTTCGCAACTTGCTGACCAGCATATATCGCATAAAGTGATTTAAACATCTTTGAATGCGTCAATTTATATTGTACTCAGTATGTACTCATGAGATGCTTGGACAGAAACAACATTTTATATTACCTTTAATTTTTTATACCTATTATTAATAAGACCATATTGTATATATAAGAGTGCGTTTTTATTAAAACCAAGCAAGTTATACCATACTGTTTGTACAAGTATGTTGAACGCTGTATATATAAATGACAAATAAATACTGTTCAAAAACTGACCTCAAAGATCGCCTCTCTCGAACGCTCCTGTCGAAGGGGATGCCCACGGGCGGGGGTTGGACAGTGACCCTCCTCGCGTACTGCGCCATCGACGAGTCGGACTCCGAACGATTTAGTCTGAAACAAGAAAAAAAATGTTTTTTATCTTCTCAGCCAATCGAGAGGCAGATATGATGACTAGTTCCTCACCATACCAGCAAAGATGCACCGTTAAGAAGTTTAGCGTTCCGGCGCTATGCAGAAAAATGTGCAGTTCACTTTTATTTCGGCAAATTAAGAGTGAGAATTTGCTGTTCGTAATGTTTTTCTCTGCTATCTAATTAATTGAATCTGCTTTGTGATAATGAATTCGTTTGTTTCAGCCAATGGACGTCCACAGCTGGACAAAAGCCTCGTGCAATGATTTTCAGCCCACATGTTCCTGCGCTACTTGTATCCAGCGTCTTCCCGCGACTCTTCTAATGCCGACAGTCCATCTGGTCGGAGATCTGCCAACACTGCGCTTTTCCGTGCGGGATCGCCATTCCAGCACTTTGTGTCCCCAATGTCCGTCAGTGCTTCGCCCATTGCAACTTCAGCTACGCGATACGTTGAGCTATGTCGGGGGTACTGGTTTGTCTACGGATCTCCTCATTCCTGATTTGACCACGCAGAGAAACTCCGAGCAAAGCTCTCTCCATCAACCGCTAGTCCGCTTAGATAAACTTGGCCCTCCCATGGTCTGCGGGACGCTGGGCGGGAGCTACTCAACTCTATGAATTAAACATTCTATACAATTAAACACAGACTAGGTTCACTGTGGATCCATAAAATAGGGATCAGTGCACTCTACTAATCAGCTGTCAGAGACTGACGTGAATTACGCTACACACGATGATATTAATCTTGCGACGTGGATAATGATACATACTTAAGAAAATACCATAGGCGAATTCTCAAGATGCGAGTCATTACATCGTATCGTGTATAGCCGATCGCACACCCGCCCCACGTCCCGCAGACCATGGGAGGGCCAAGTTTATAGCGGTCAAGCTATAATGATTGAGCTTTCTTATAAGGGCAATAGTAAACGACCACATTATTTTCTAGAATTCGTATGTCATATACTGGTAACACGCACTGTTCGAAGACAAATCTTCAGGCACTGAGGGATATTGGTCGAGAAGACATCATGGAGCTTCCCAAATGAGCTGGATCACCTCTTTCTTCGGCGGACCTCTACTATATCGAGTTTTAATTACCCAATCATAAATAAATCTAAAAGAATGATAAAAGATGCGTACCTGCAAATGTATTGCCCCTTGCCGATGCTCTGAGGTTGCGGTGAAAACGTCTGAGATCGTTTTATAGTCGCCAGCGACTCTTCGGGGGTTGAGCTAACTTCTTGACTTTTCCTACGAACAAACACATTCTTTATTAGAACTTATATTTATTTTTATAAATTCACTTGAAAAAAAAATTATTGATTCAATTATTTCGGCTTTGTGTAATTATTATTTTTTAATTTTTTCCCCTTATTATTTGTTTATTGTGAAAATCCTTTTAATTCTTATGAAAGAATGAACTTGAAATATGGCAAAGAAATCTTCTTGAAATTTGTCGATTACAATGTGGAATAGATTCGCATAAACAATCATGCAATTTTTTTAACTGTTGGTAAGTATTTTCGCTATTTAAGTGCCACATAAATTCTTTATCATGCCATGCGCCACACGTTAGATCATGCGTTAACAAAAATCCTGATTAGATATTATGATCTTTTATGGTTTTGTACGAATGTTTTAATTGTATAAGTTATTTTTTATTCTCCCTATAAAAATCGTAAATTATATTAGTAAGTGCGCAACACACGTTTTAAGCTGACAACACACAGTCCAGTGAAGAGAGATATCCTGTGCCAATAAAGAAATGAATTGAAATCGGCAGCGCGTATCATACTCTTATTCACACATTATCGTGAAATCAACGGGTCTGCCCGCGAAATTCAAAATTTTCGTGGTTTTTTGCAATTTGTACGCTAATTAGACATGATAGGCTTATGGAAATCAATTTGCGAGAATGGCAGTATCATCTTTACATGATTATATCAAAATCTTTGCATAAAAATGTGTATCCTAGGAAATTAGTCCGAGTATCGAGTTTTATGTGAGTCACTCGCAAATCTCGGAAAAAGTCTTTAACTCGACATTTTCGAGCAGAGATTTTTATATAAACACGTGAAGAAAATATTGAGATTATCGCAATTTTACGGCCATAAGCCTATTATGTCTTATTAGCTTAAAAATCGCGAAAAACCACGAAAAATTTGAATTTCGCGGGCACAACCGTGGTGTGCTCCTTATTGTTGTTTCATTTACACGTTCGTATAGCAATTGCTCACGCTCCATTTCAAATATCTATAAAATTTCAACCAACCGCCAGATGGCGTTACGATCCGAAGTGAACAATGCCGCGAACACAGCTCAAATCAAGCGTAAAAAATAAGCAAATTTTAATGTGTTTGGAAGTAGCACATCCCAAAACTTTATGGGCAAAACGTACAATAGTAATGTGCGAGCGAGAGAGCATGATTTTTGCCGCCATTTTAACGTTGTTTCTCAATTGGCACTGGTTACACTTTGTGTTACGGTCACAAATTTCTCACGCGTCGACGTACCTACATTACAATATGTACAGATATGTATATTGGACGGTATATGTTTATTTCGGAATGGCCGTGTCCTGATAGGGCTGGCCGTCGGCTTCTCGCCTCATTAAGTATCTGGAGAAAAAATTGTTGCGCTGAGGACCTAGCATTAGGCGTTTGCATGACTAATATTATGTTTACACGTTGATGTACAAATTTTATTTCGCAAATTGTTGTACAAGTAAATTATGGCCTCGTTTTCAATCTATACAGTTTTGTTAGACACTTTATAGAAACCTATACAACCTGATGCCAGGCACACACAGTCAGCTCTAACTGATCAAATCTGCAGCGACATGCCGATTGGCCGATAGGCATGATTGTGTATGACCGGCATTAATGATGCAAAAAATATATTTTGAAGCGAAGCTAAATTGTACAAAAACACAATGAGATTTACATAAATGAATATTTTTTTATAATACTATAATGAATTGAATTTTTTGGCACCATCTGCTTTTCTAAACTAAAATTTTAACACCCTTTTTACACAAGAACAATTAACTGAGAAAATTTGGAAGATTAGTATAATAAATTCTCCTAGAACTTTGCCCAATGTTTTGGAGTATAACAGAATAATTTATTACCTAAATGCAGCGTTAACCATATGACTTATCCAACTATTTCAACGATTGGTTTTGCGAAATTATAAAAATGTATGAGAATGACATATCTGATCGACAAATTTATCTTGTGATTTATCGATGACAACTATCATTCTTATAATTTTTACGAATTTCGTTATAGACACATACCAAAAGCAATCGTAGAAATTTAATAGACAAGTCACTGGCAACGGTTGCAGACATTTTACTTATGATTTTTGTTTCTGAAACCTAGAGCATTTTTAACATATTTTTAAAAGTAATAAAAGCCTTCTTACCGTCTATGCAGCTGTCTCCCTTCTGGTAAGAAGTTACATTCAGTGTTAGTTTCCTTCTCCGCAGTGGTGGGGTGTAAGTACTCGTGTTCTAGAGCGATGTCCTCTTCGGGAATGTAGTCTTCGAATGAGTCCTCTTCTACTATCTGTTGGAAAAACAACGTAACGGTAAAAATAAATAAAATATCTAATGCTCGTTTTACCAACATTTTAAGAGACACCTCTGCCCTTAGGTGACAGTTGTTGTAACTTGTAAGTGAAAATTTACACCTATCGGCTTAGGCGTTTCTTAAAGTGATGGTGAAAACGGTCGTTAAACAAGTAAATAATAATAAATTAAAAATACACGACTGCCATTATAATACAGGTAAAATGACTTAAAAAAAAATGTAGCCTATGTTACTCGGAATGATGTCCAAATCTGTTAAGTTTTTCAGAAGTTTTGGTGGAATAAACCAACTCACATACATACATACAACTCATGTACAGTGTGGCGAGTTCAATGGGTTTTTCCCATCTCAAAAAATGCCCAACAAACCTAAACAAAATTTCACTTCACTTCAAAAATAAAAGTTCATATCGGAATTTTCCGAACAATTTGTTTATGGTTGAGTATAGGAGGAAATATACTGATTATTATTATTAATAATTTTATTATAGGTGCATTACTCATCTCAATACGTCTCCTAATTCTGAATGTCGGTTATGTTTGCTATCCAATTACGCTACAACTAATGAACCGATTTCGTTAAAATCTTGAATTTTTTGGAGAATTAATAACAGATAGTTTTTATGCTTCGTGTAAAAAACCGTGAAACCACTGGGAAAACCTATTAACGGGTAAATATAAATTCTTTATACCTGATTTAGCGGTTCCCTGGACTCCTCGTCTTCCGAAGCGGAATTATCTCCACAGTCGACATTGCATTCCGCGCCCATCATACTCTCAGGACCTGGTGACAACATTAGACATGGATAGATCACTTCAAGCTTCATTACTGTTCAGGAAAAATGTTCAGCACTCATTCAAAAACAAAGATTCACGAGTAAGTTATTGTCCATGTCAGATCGTCAAGATATCATCGTCTAAAGCCGGTTCCCAATATTCTATCTATCTTCTATTGGCCCCACCATCAAGGTGTATGTAATCCATAAAAGTTATGTCAATCTCTAGTAACAGTTAGGCAAACCATGGATAGATTGAATACTGGAAACTGCTATAAGAAATCAGATATATGACATCGGTTCGATTTCTACGCTTTCATAATATTTACAAGTTAAGGCTATCTAAAGTCCCATAATGCCCAGTATTTTCAATTCCAACCGAGACAAAGTAATACTACGCATCACGCTTTAAACTATGACGGTATCTTAAAATTGTACTAGTCATCAATATTAAATGCATGCCATAAGACTGAAAATTAACCCAAATTCGTTAATTAAGACATTTTTTTTTATTGATTAATTCCTTCTAGCGGACTCTACAGGAAAGTCTTGCCAAGCTTGCTTTTGTGCTTCAACATGAAATTCGTAATTTTTATGACGAAAATTATATACAAACCTCTATTCCTCGTGAGAGTAGACGTCTGCGAAGATATGACGGTGGATTCATCGGAACTTTCGTCCCTCCTCATACTCCGGAAGCTCAACACATTGTACCACTTCTGAGACACATTCTCTGGGTCGAAATCCGCTAAACTGACTTGCGTGCAGCCCTGTAGACGAATAAAAAAAAAATTAATTTTGAAAAAAAAATCTTTTTGGAAAGTAAAAAAATATGTGTCAGAAAATAATCGCTCTCGCCCTTACATTTGTCACATGGCACTCAAGACTTTGAAGCCGAATACTCGAATTTGGCTAGTTTTCATCATAATAGGTAAAATCAATAGACAAAAAATATTTTTAAAAAAGCTTTTAGTTACGTCAGTTTATTCGTATTTTTCTCAGCAAGAGAAGACAGATAGTAAAAGTACATTAAAAATAACTAGTCTGCCATCTTGGGTATTCCGCCATGTTGGATTTAGAATATCATCACATAACTAACCACGAAAACTTAACGTGCATAAAAAATTCAGCGTTCAAAGGAATTGTTTATCCACCCTTTGGATTATAAATGGCTCAGAGGGCCTACCACCGTGACCTAAAGTAATATTATTGTAATATTGTTTTAAAATTTCCATACTGACATTGCATAAAAATGTCAAAACAATATTACAATAATATTGCTCTAAGTCACGGTGGTAGGCCCCCAGGTCTGATTTTGAGATTCTTGAGAGGTTTGGACAGCGGCTAGTTGTTGTAGTTGCCCCCCTTCCAGCAAAGACGCATCGTTAAGCGATTTAGCGTTCCGGTGCGATGCTGTGCAGACACTGTTTCCTTCAACCATCTTCTTCTTACATTTAAATCTTATTATCAAGGGGCTCACCAGACATTCTGCGCCAGCAGCCAGATTCAACTGCAGGGTGGCCGCCCTTAAAGCCCTGGGGCCCAACGAAGCTCTTTGATTCTTCCTCCACAGCAGGGTCGCGCCTCGCCACTCCTGCGCAGCCGTGCTGAAGGCGATGCCACCACCGCCGCCTACCACTAACGCGCCGCGGACTGCCCTGGAAGGGGATACGGCATCCAAATTACAAAATCTTAAAATTTATGGAAAGTTATCGCACTCTACAGTTTAAAAATTATAAAGAATTACTTTAAAATTTAAACGTCATGTGTTTTTGGATCTTTAAGTAATCTTAAATCGCTATGAAGCAGAAACACGATTGGATAAAATTTTCTCTATAGCAAGTTCTCACAAAAGTTGTTCCAAAATCTCCATTTTTCTCATTTCTATCGGAAACTACAATGGATGTAATTTTGTTTTTGGATACTATTATCGGTAACAATAATATCCAAAAACGCTCTGAAATTGGTTTTTGATACCAGGTTTAGTTTTTAAGTAATTATGTAAAACGTCTTTTTTCTGTTATATTTTTCGTAACGCTGCATGTTGCTCCCACGAACGTATTCGTGAGAGTGAGAAGGACAAAAATGTATTGTATACTCTTAAAATAACTTACACTTCAGTCCCCATATCTATGTACAAGGCGTGAAGGTTCCGCGCCCTGAGGATGCCAATCTCGAGCGCGCTCTCATCGGAACAGTAGCGCAATTTGATCTCAATTTGGGCACTGTTTACTGGAACAAAGAAAAAACCAATGTTTCACAAATGCACACGGATCCCTAAAAAATTCCCCTAAAAATTCATGAGATTCATGAAAGCCATATTTTTTTTACACAAGTGACCACAAGTGTAGGTAATCTCACTCTCTGTAATCTCACCTGATGTGAAGTGACGCTACAGTCGAAGTTATCCAAAGCCTTTCACCAGACCAGAGCTGAGTCAATTTAGAAATTCTGAAATTCCAATTTGGTCCGTGCGGCGTGCCGGACCTAAAAAAAATCTAAACCGGTACTTTCCGTACTGCTAACTGCTCCAGGGAGGTCGTCATCTTTACCCTCATGAGATTCCACGAGAATTTTTTTATAGTAAACACGAGCAAACGAGCAGGCGGATCACCGCCGCCCATGGGCATTTGCAGCACCAGAGGAACTGGAAATGTGTTGCCGGCTGTTAAGAAATTTGTTTATCCGCCCCTTGAATAACCCCATGTTGTAGTTTTGAGGGAACACTGTTGCTGGTAGCTGGTTCCATAGTTTGCATGTGCGTGGAAAGAAGGATCTGGCGTACCGGGTGGTCATGGATTTGAGAAGTAATATTATATTTACCAGCATTGGAAGCATCCCCGCCTTGAGCCGCCTCGAACACGCCGGAGTCACCCGCCACCGACTCGTCGCTCACTGCCGCTGATACTGATCTAGTGTTCGTACCTGCGAAACAGTATAATGAGTAAGCAAAAAAAATCTTTAATTTCAATATTAAGCCACACAAATAGACATATACCCTGCACAGGGCGGAAGGCGCGAAAAAATATCGTGGCCAAAAATGCTTGTATTGCCACCAATAACAAGGCCAATATAAAGTTAGCTCAGCAGCCATTGTATAGAATTTTAAAGATGGCGCGGCGCTACTGTTTGCTACGAAAAATTTTTACGTAAATAGTTTGAATCAGTACACATAACAAACCAAGTTTACTTATGTACTAAAACAATACCTGAAGCTTCCACCACTCAGATAAAAAAGACCAATTATGGCAATAATATTTTTGTCCGTTGTTACGAGGACATTACATAGAGATCTTAGACACAGCGTTACTTGTGTGTATTTCAGTTCCATCAAAAATAAAAAAAAGGAACCTGAGGGGTTAGTACAAGTTTTTGTACGAATTCCGAGTCGACTCGCATCGCACAAACGAATCAAATGCCTCCATACATTTACAGTCAGCGCGATCTATTGACAGCCGTATGGCAGTGACTGCTGTGCTATTCTACAAAATGAAATAGCTGCCAACCCGAATATGGCATGCAAAGTTGTACTCTGTTACAACTGACAAATTCATAGATGCAGAGATGTACGCTCGTCCCTTTTTTGCAGAATAGCACGGCTGTTCATAGATGGCGTTGGCTGTAAATGTATGGAGGAATTCGATTCGTTTGCACGATGCGAGTCGACTCGAAATTCGTACAAAAACCTGTACAAGCCCCCACAGATATGCAATCCAATTTCAGAGAATTTTCAGTAGTTGTAGCATGAATAGGCAATAATCATCCAAACGTTCATATATAAGTATCTTACCACTAGAAGAGGGAGTTCTCGGCGAGAGCGGTGGCGGGGGGGTTTCCGATATGGGGGAGAGGGGCTCGCACGGCCGGCCGGGGCCCTGCAGTTGTACGGGGACTGGAACAGAAAAACACCATTACTCTATGAGAATACCACGATACATGCAAAAAATGCACACAAAGAAATAGATAAAGAACTCGTAGGGAGATAAAGAATACCCCTGGAGAACTCCCAAAATAATAAAGCAACGGGCAACCTGCTGTATTTTAGCAGAGTCTGCAAATGTGGTGGGACGATGGTATACTTATCAGCCTTTAAGTACGGTTAATGTCAAATGTCCAAAAAAAGAAATATATGTATAAAGAACTCTTAGGGAGATAGCAAAGACCCCTGGGAACTCCCAAAATAAGTACGCTATAGGCAATCTCCTGAATTTAAGCCGAGTCCGCAAGTGTGGTAGAACGATGGTGTATTTATCAGCCTTTAAGTACAGATAAAGATGACCAGACAACAATATAGAAGAAAAATAACTGGATGGTAATTAGTGGTATCACTTACTGGTCGCAAGTCCAGTTATTTCATTGAGTCCAGTCGCGACACCTATCCTCATTTCCGCTAGCTTTTCTTCTAATTCCCTCTGCTGTCGCCTTTGTCTTTCCACCTGCAAGTAAAAGAGCACTTGATTAAATAATTTGCCTCTTCACTTTTGTGGTTTAAGTGATTCGTAAACCAAACAAGGTGTTAAATATTTTGTTGATGGATTTATATGGACCCTAACCGTAGAAACAATAGACAAAATTAAATATGTTGTCAGTAGAAGTCGGACAGCAAAATTTCAGGAAAGCGGCAAAAAGATATGTACAGTAACAAAAAATAAACGACGTACAAAAAATGGGCCTTGCAATACATTGTGATGATTGAAAAATTTAAGGAGACCATACCTGATTGTATGAAGGAGGCGGCGGCGGTGGACTAGATGAAGACAGGCTGCTTCTTGGTGACAAAGATGGTTGCGACGGAGAACTGCTAGCACCGGGGGTCGCACTGTCTGCATTGAAACTCGATCCACGTAGTAACCTGCATTAGAGCGTTGCTAATGATTAATCAGACACTGGTCAACAAAAAAATTCAAAGTCTAGAATATTCTAAGGTATGCCCGTCTGTCAGTATTTTATAGAATATATTTTGGAGTGAGCTCAGGAAATAATTAATCTGGTTGTAAACTTTTTATCACAGAACTGTTAGGCTTTCACCCCAAAGATGCGTACGTAGGGTTTTGATTCCTCGTTTCTGGTACGCACTGCAAGGGTCTGGTACAACTCTTTGTTTTTTCTTTATTATTTAAAGATAATTTTAACAAAGGTACTTATCAACTCTAGGAGTAGATTGTAGATTTTGTTCCAATAAAATGCTGTTATTTCCTTTGAAAGTCTAATTTTCAAAAACTACAAAGCTTGGTTATTCCAAGATCAATGCAAATCCACAGAATACAAATTAAATTAAATGATAAACGAATACTATACGACACAAAATGGAATTCACACATGAATAAGATTACTCAAAAAGTTCAAGAAACTTTTATAGTACAGGCAAAAAAGTTTTACATTTAAAAAAAAATCATACCTTTCTACTCGTCTATGAAGATCCACCATATCAATGGGTTTGTCAGCTTGAAACGTACTGGCTATTTGCGGCCCGCCGTAAATGTCAGTAAAACTAATCCCAGAGCTTAAGGACCCTTTACTGCTCGCAGTAGACAAGGACCCTAAGCTTGAACTACTCGATACAGACAATGTAGACGCTGACAAGGTCTTTAATTGCCCTTCCAATGTCGTCATAGACGTCAAAGCATCCTTCAATTGCTGCAACAACAATTGCTTCTCTTCATGTAGCCTCAATCTATCCGCTATACACTTATTGGACATCTCAAAAGCATTCTTCAAGTCCTGCTCTAGCCGCTTGCATTCGGACTGTATATCGCTCATTTCCTGTTTAGATCTCGTTCTTGGAGTTTTACTCCTCAATTCCCTTAATAGCTGCTCCTTTTCTTGGAACAGCAGAAGTCGATCCTTATCGGACTCCGCTTGTCCGGGTTGAACCTTGTCTTCTAGGTCGGCTAATTGCTGCTGTATTTGCTGTATCCTTTTTCTAGCGTCGTCATATTGGAGGCGTACCCGCGCCATTTCTGCTAATCTCGTTCCGATGGGGACTAAGTCCGCACAGAGGTCCGTTTGGGATGCAGTGCTCAATTTCTCTTGGGGTAAACTTAATGTGGAAAGGTCCGGGGAAGCGTCAGCAAGTTGCAGCCTCGTCAAGTCGTCTTTTAGCTTGGCTAGCGACTGCATGAGGTCTGCTCTTTCTTTTTCCCCTGACGTCAGAGATTTCTGGATGTTCTTCAGCTCGGTCATTATTGCTTGAGCTTCGGTGATGTTGTAACATCCTTGTTGAGAACTCAACTTTTGCTCCACTCTGAAACGAAACAAATGAAGTTATCGCTTGACTACGATTCTACTTGATGGTAAACTTCTAAGCGGCTTCAATTTTCAGATATATTACAGGTCTCAGGTACTCCCAATCAGGTAAAAATTATCAATCATCTAAGAACTGCATCAATGTCAAAACATGGTTTTCATTAACCTTGATTGGCTAAATTCCATGTTTTCACACTGATGCAATTTTTAATGATTGATACATTTTTACTCGACTGAGGAACTGATGATAGAACCTTTAACAGACGTTATCAGGTGTTATATATGACTTTTAAGTAATTTATAAGTGAAACTTGTGAACTACGTAACCGCCTTTGTTTATGGGACGGTAAATCTTATTAAGGCCACCCACAAGATTAAACTAAGAGTTGTAAAAACTAAAGGCGTATGCCTGGAACGAACCCCATTTACAAAACCACATTGAATTGAGCTAAGGTGATACATCTGATACATGGGTTTGTTATCGTTCTATCAGTAACCCGTACACAATGAACAACAGAAATAAATTCAGACGTCTCGTCATCATCAATCATGATTGACCCATTGACCTGAAACACTCATATAAATCACACCGATCTACATGTTATATAGAAATCGGAACAGCCCGTTGCGCGATTCGTATTTCCCGAACCTCGTATATCGTCAGCTATAGTATTGAGGTATTGTGAATTCCTCGCTGCTTAGGTCACGATTAATGACGTAAAAGCAATTTCTGCAGTTATAAAGACTTACGGACCTCACCTAGCAGTAATTTTATTGTAAACGATGTAATGATACTCTCAGTAATCATTTAACGATCGGTAACTGCCTAGTTGATATGAGACCGTAGGATATAAATCTTGTCAACAACTTAAAAGTAAACGCTATAATTATTTACTTCTTTCCTTCATATGAGAAGTTGTAGAGAGGCTTACTGTCAATGTCTTCGTATTAAAATTTATCAATAATTTCTAAATTAATTAATTAAGGTCTGGTCTAGTCAAAGGTTATTAAGGCCGCGCGGTTACTACTGGCAGACGGACAGCCAAGCGATTGATCGTTCCGATCCTGTGTAGCAGCCGTCAGGGATCACTAACTCCTTCCAAGTAGGAACGGACATCGTCGGATGCACCGTCAGTTAAATCAGGTGAGATTGCAGCCAAGTACTAACATGTAGCATGTAAAATTGACACCGCTGCTTTTTACCTACAATGCGTGTTAAACCTGACGATACTTACTCGACAAGCGTATCAACCCCGCGTCTTGCGCTCGCGACCTCCGCGCGCGCCTGTCGAAGCTCCTTCCTCAGCTGCGCGACCCGCCCGCGCGCCTGCGTCACCTCCGACCGCAGCAGCTCCGGGTCGTGTCGTAAGGTCGTCGACGTTGTCGTCACGGAGCCTTTGTAACCCCCTATGATACTTACTCGACAAGCGTATCGACTCCTCGTCTTGCGCTCGCGACCTCCGCGCGCGCCTGTCGAAGCTCCTTCCTCAGCTGCGCGACCCGCCCGCGCGCCTGCGTCACCTCCGACCGCAGCAGCTCCGGGTCGTGTCGTGAGGTCGTCGATTTTGTCGTCACGGCGCCTTTGTAACCCCCTATGATACTTACTCGACAAGCGTATCAACTCCTCGTCTTGCGCTCGCGACCTCCGCGCGCGCCTGTCGAAGCTCCTTCCTCAGCTGCGCGACCCGCCCGCGCGCCTGCGTCACCTCCGACCGCAGCAGCTCCGGGTCGTGTCGTGAGGTCGTCGATTTTGTCGTCACGGCGCCTTTGTAACCCCCTATGATACTTACTCGACAAGCGTATCAACTCCTCGTCTTGCGCTCGCGACCTCCGCGCGCGCCTGTCGAAGCTCCTTCCTCAGCTGCGCGACCCGCCCGCGCGCCTGCGTCACCTCCGACCGCAGCAGCTCCGGGTCGTGTCGTGAGGTCGTCGATTTTGTCGTCACGGCGCCTTTGTAACCCCCTATGATACTTACTCGACAAGCGTATCAACTCCTCGTCTTGCGCTCGCGACCTCCGCGCGCGCCTGTCGAAGCTCCTTCCTCAGCTGCGCGACTCGCCCGCGCGCCTGCGTCACCTCCGACCGCAGCAGCTCCAGGTCGTGTCGTGAGGTCGTCGATTTTGTCGTCACGGCGCCTTTGTAACCCCCTATGATACTTACTCGACAAGCGTATCAACTCCTCGTCTTGCGCTCGCGACCTCCGCGCGCGCCTGTCGAAGCTCCTTCCTCAGCTGCGCGACTCGCCCGCGCGCCTGCGTCACCTCCGACCGCAGCAGCTCCAGGTCGTGTCGTGAGGTCGTCGATTTTGTCGTCACGGCGCCTTTGTAACCCCCTATGATACTTACTCGACAAGCGTATCAACTCCTCGTCTTGCGCTCGCGACCTCCGCGCGCGCCTGTCGAAGCTCCTTCCTCAGCTGCGCAACCCGCCCGCGCGCCTGTGTCACCTCCGACCGCAGCAGCTCCGGGTCGTGTCGTGAGGTCGTTGACGTTGTCGTCACGGATGTCGTCGACGAGCACACTGTAAGGGAAATATCGTACTAAACACAAAGAAGGTGACTTCTTATCACGTCAAACGCATACTTCCTAATTCCTACTAAGTATAAACGCGAAAGTTTGTAAGTATGGATGAATGGATGTATGTATCCTTGTGACTCCTTCACGCCGCAACCACTGAACCGATTTGGCTGAAAATTGGAAAATAGATAGCATTTTCATCCCAGAAAAGTCCATCGTTCCCATGGGATTAGCAAAAAACCGAAATTCACGTGGGCGGAACCGCGGGCAACAGCTAGTAATTTATTATAAAGGCGAAAGTTAGAGTGTAAGTGTGTCTGTTTGTAATTTTGTATGTTACTCCTTCACGACGCAAATACCCAATCGATTTGGGTGACAAGACAGCAGATTGTAGACGAAGTCACGGGATTTAACAGGCTCGCAAGTAAAACTAAAAGTCATACAACTGACCTTTAGAATACTTGAATAGTGCTTGAATAGTTCTATATTCTATTGTATTCCACTGAACAGAGTTGTATTCAGCATTGAATGCGAGCGAGCCGGCCATTGAAAATTATGTTCGCATCTGAGAGCTCGGCACAAGGTATAACTAGCTACAACTATAGCCTATATACGTAAGTACACTATATGCAGCTTATCTATAGTGTACCTACACCTAGTCACCTACGTAGCTTCCCTTACGTAGTAGCTTCGATTTATTTTCTATTTTAATCGAAGCCTCGATAGAAAGAGAGGAAACCTTGCCTTGCGATTTTCCATACAAATTTTTCCCCGATTTTCCTCCTGAATACCTTATGTAGAGCTTTGTGTATGCCTGTAGAGCACTGACGAACTGACTTTAAGGACTAGGAAATTGTTTTTTATATCCGGAATTAATTTTTACATAGAAAAAGAGAATTTCAGAAAATGGGCTAAATTTGCGTCACTCTGCGTCTCAAGCAAGTATGCATGAAGAATCTTCTTTCAAATTTTAATATTGAATATTATATTTATGTTAGTGAAATGTGAAAAGGGGTTTAAAAGTATTATGAAAAAAAAAGTAATTAAACGTTTCGAAACATGTGGAACCGCCATGCCACATATAAAACTTAGAGAATTAACCACTTAGAAAATCAGATTATTACAATTTCCCTGTTCATATCTTACTAATCTTTTTTATACATAATATTGAGAATATTTCTAATGTTTTACCGATGATTTGGTTAAGAGTCCTGTGAACTACCATGTCTCCCATACAAACGTAATACCAAAATCATTTGTAATTCGTGTATATTTCGATCATGTTGTGGTGTTATTCGGGTTCGTATAGTAATAATCTATGCTCCTGGCTATATCTGGTTCCGAAATACTGTTGTTAAACGAAATTGTAAACGAATTTAGTTTTGCTTATTTTTATGTCAAAAAGGACATGTTTTCTGCTTATTTGTTTTGTGATAAAAACAACACTATCTCACGTCGCATTCGTGCAGGAGCACAGTTTTTATTGTCCAGCTAAAGAAAAACACCAGTTAATAAAGAATGTTCTAAACGTGCGTCGAAGAAAGTGATAGAAAATTGTGTGTGGTGTTTCATGTGGATGGTGTTCCTGCATATTGCACCATACAGAATCCTTTCAAGTAGCGGATAATAGCAAAACAAATTAATCAGTCCTGCTAATTATGGATTTCCGCAAAATAACGCCTGCTTCCATTCAATAATAAAGAATGTTACAAGTTTTCATTCATAATTTTTGGTATTACGGAACTCGACCGAAATTATAACAATTTGGATCAAAATTGATTAATATCGTAGGTCACAAGACAAGACACAAGGAGACATCGTAGGTCACAAGACTCTTAAGAACTAGGGAATTGTTTTTCATATCCGGAATTTAATTTTACATACAAAAGGAGAATGCCAGAAAATGGGCTACATTTGCGTCATTCTGCGTCTCAAGCACGTATGCATGAAGAATCTTCTTTCAAATTTTAATATTGAACATATATATTTTATGTTAGTGAAATTTAAACGTTTCGAAACATGTGGAACCGCCATGCCACTTATAAAACTTAGAAAATTAACCACTTAGAAAATCAAATTATTACAATTTCCCTGTTAATATCTTACTATTATGTTTTTACATAATATTGAGAATATTTAGGTATAGCCCAATTTTCATACAAAATCGGCATTCTCCTTTACTTTCTTTGCAATGTACATTTCCGGCTGTTTATTTAAAAAATTCGTAGGAGTTAATATAGAGAATAAAGTTTGGATTTAAATCTGCTTGGTACGAGATTCCATACATCTATGGTCATAATCGTTTGCAAAAACATATGACTTGCAACATATCAAAGACCTTAAAAAAAACTAGAAGTAGGTAGATACTTACAACTAGTTCTAGACGCAGCGAGGGTAGACAGCGCGTTGTTCAGATGCTTGTACTCATCCTGAGCGAGACACAGCCTCTGCTTCTTCACATCGTACATCTCCCGCTTTGCCTGAGGACAAGAGAAACACTTCTCAGTAAGGGAGTAATGAACACCGAATTTTCCTCCTCCTCAAGTAAGTGTGGATGGTTTTTTAGTTTTTTTTTAATCTTTATTTATGGGCAAGGCTTCCTTTGCAGAGTCGGTCCGGGTGGGTGCCATAGACCTATTTCTGCGGTGAAACAATTGAGAATTGGAACTAAGGATTCTTCGTTCGTTTACACTTCATTATTTTAGCCCAGTTTGTAAAGTTATTTCAGGTCACTTTAGTTACAAATAATTTAGAAATAATGTAGTCAGGATTGTTAATTTAAAAAAATCTTGATTTAAATTCTAAAGGCATCAAAACTTACTTTCACTTAACGTTACATTAGTTTTGGTAACTCTATTAATATTAATTGATTCCATCGAATTAAAGATGTCGAAAAATACCTCAAATAAATAATTATTACAAGCATAGGTTTAGTATCAAATTAGTTAGCTTAGTTTCTTAGTTAAAACGTCGTACTCACTCGTCGTTATTCGTATCTAAAAGTGAGAAGGAAAAAAATTAAAAGTATAATATCACAGATTACTTTGAGCTATCTGTGTATAATATCCTCATAATTTGCATATTTTTGTTCAGTTATAAATTAAAACTAAACCTGTAGGTACATGGTACAATAACACAAGTTGAATTTTCGCGCGTACATACGAAACTCTCGAGTCACTACGAAAATTAAAGAATCATTAGAGCAAAATTCCGACGGATATTTTTTGCGGCCGACATAAATACGGTATTATGGTGAGCTACAACTTTTTGCCTGGAATGCGTATAAAAAGCAATCTCATCACTCGCGCACATATCCGGTTTTGGCTAAAGAAATCAAAATTTTGTACTGCGGACTGCAGGAAAGGTGCGAGCAATTCTTGGGGATTATTTTCTGATAATATGTTTAAATTCTGACGAATCTTTGGAACAAACATATTATAGGAGAAATAAAAAAAAGTTCAATAGAAGTGAAATACATAATTGTCACTATGAGTATAATCATATTTTACTAACTCTTCATAAGAGTGTAGTAAATTAGGTCTATGTACAATTAATATTTGAAGAAGCTAATTAATTTTGGGATATAGCAAATCCCGGGCCAAATTACGAAGCGGCAAGTTAGGGTTTCTTACATAATGAATTGGCAGCGAATTTAAAAATTTCGCCTAGTATTTAATATTTTAAGTCTAATTAAACTATAGTACCACCTAAAAAATTTAAAAATAGTAGGCCAAAAAAGATGCAAGCTGGTTGGCTGATTATTATTAGTTGGAGTTATCGCCCATATATGTAACAAATATCATACTGACCAGTTACAAGTGCCTGTATATTAGGCCTACTTATGTGAAATAAGGATATTTTGAATTTTGATTTTTTTTTTAATTTTGAATTGTTTCAGATCAAACGTGGCAATTCTGGCTACAAGAACATGTGAGGATATTTACAGTGAAGAGCTTCAAGGATCCAGTGATTCTGCCGGCCGCGGCTCGCTGGAGCCGGCTCCACGTATGCGGAGGACACTGCGGGAAGGTGCCGTTCCTGCTCAGCACCTGCGTGGCCACGTAGCCTTGACCCTCGTAGTACGGCACCTCCGACACAGGCACCAGGCGCACTTCCGCGGACCGGATCTGACGCACCGACAGTATGTTCTCGTAGATCGCCTCGTCCTCCAAGTTCTGGCCTTCGGGACACAGGCGGTAGCCGAACTCGCGGCTGATCTCGTCCAGGTTGGCGTACTCGGGCCGCTTGCGCAGCTCCTCCAGGTTCTGGTACTGCGGCTCGTCTCGCACGCAGAGCCCCGGGGGGTGCGCGGTCGAGGGGTCGACGCGCACGCCGTACTCGCGCACCATCCTGGCGACGCGACGCGACCCCGCGCAGCCGCAGTGGTTTCGCGCGTCGACGGAGGCTGCGCGCGCGCGGAACGCCGGCTCGAGCTCGGGAGGCTGGGACCACATAGCGAGCGCCCGCCGCGACGGACACATCTTAACCCCCAAAAGGGCGCGCGTCGACTGGCCCGGCCGCGCGGTGCTCGGATGGCGCGCGGTGGAATGCGCCCGCGCCGCCGAAAGAATGCAATCTCGGGCGCTTTTCGGAGGTCGATCTCTCCGAAGGGCCGGCGTCCACGCTCCCGCCTCCCGGGCCGCGGCCATCTGTCGTAATAAGTTCGACGAAACGCGGCCCGAGACCCGAGACCCGGCCGTAACGGTCCAGCCGCGGGTCCTGCGCACGCGAACCATTCAACACAACAGCTCCCTGCGCCATTTCATTTCGCTACGCATAAGCATACACTCAGCATGAGTTTTCTTTTTTTGTAATAATTGCAGGACACTGGACAGCGAACAATTGCTGTAAATGTGCTGCTCCGGACTCTACAGCGGATATAGGAATGCAAAAAAGACGTGAGTCCTCACGCGCCGGCGAAGCAGCGAGGCGGCGGTTGTCGGGATAGTTAGAGGGCGATTTCCTCAGATTTTCCACGTAAACAATTTACATGGCTCGACGTCGGAATGCGCGGCCGGCGCGCATCTGGCAGCCGGCCGCAGGTAGACGCACGCATTTTTGTTCCGGAATTCCTTTACACGCATTTGCAATCTCGTCCTGGCCCAACTCCCTCGGCGCAATGACTAACCGTACGGTTTTAATTCTAAAAATATTCCATACACTTGCGCGGTACAATATAAAATATTTCCGCTTAAAGGCTACGAATAATAAAATCTCGTTCCGCCCGCTTGGCTCCGGTCCGATTCGAGTTATGCCGGACTCGGGCGAAGCCTGCATCACAGAAATATCAGAATACTTCGCATTTTTTCTATCTAACTAACCGCGTAATTCCTCGGCACACATGTGCAAGCTTGTTTTTAGGGTTCCGTACCTCAAAAGAAAAACGGAACCCTTTTAGGATCACTTTGTTGTCTATGTCTGCTCGTCTGTCTTTCATGATTCTTCATATCGGAATATAGATTTCGAATTAAAACCATATACCGAGTAGGACTATACTACAGTGTCTAAAAGCTGTAAAAAATCTTTTAAGAAAAGGACAGAGGGCTTTTAAAGCCGTAATAAAAGTATATTATGAAACTCATTTAAATCATTTACAGATTAGATGCGACCCATTGGCCTAGAACTATAAAAATAACAGTCATTACTTGAACATACCTGAACTTTGCAGTTTGTACGGAAGGTAGGCAAGTCCGACTCGCACTTATCCGGTTTTTTCCTTCACATTCCCACAACTAGATCGACTCCGCCGCCATGTCGCCGTTTTAAAAATGCCATAGATTGCTTTATCTTTCCGATTTACTTGCACCTTTACGAATATAAATCAGATATAATACTTAATATGATATAAGGAAGTTGTAGTATTAAAAGAGAAGATTCCTTTGACTACCTACAAAAGGGAGACCAATATTTCCTTTCCCTATACTAGGTACTAGGTAAGTATAAGAAGGAAGATTGCCTGTAAGAAACTTCCAAAAAGTAAAATATGGCTTGGTACAAAATCTGGAATTTTAAATAGTAAAGCTGTTTGGGCAAAGATATTGGATAATATTAGTCCGGGTTAATTATGGTTCGGGTTTTAAGGTGGCGCAAATAGATTTTAATAATATGGTCATAAAAAATATTTAGATTTAAGTTTTCACTTTGAAGTTTTTTCTCTGTTTAGTTTTTCACATGGATCTACTTATTAAAAGCTTCTACAAAGCTACAAAGACGGTACTCTAAAACCACGTACGGAAAGAAGTTTTTGCACTGAGAAGATTATGCAAGAAATTCGGCACGCGGTGAATGAAATAAATCTACCGCAAAAAATTTCTTTGGTTGTGATTATAATAATTGTGATAATAATTTCGTTAAAGTTTAATTACAATGGTAACTTAACACGCAGTAAAGCCTTTCTGCGTATATAGTCTACCTGAACACGAAAGAATTTTAATGATTTGATACCATTCTTAAGCAGATGATCTATTAAAGAGCACACAGTATAATAAATTCACCTCCTTTAAAATACCTTAAGAAACCTCCAACAATAAAACATAATAACCAACACAATAAAATCTCAAACATACAGTCCGTTGAATAACTGGCAGCGAAATTGTAAGCCGAACAAAGGTAATTTAATTCATAGCGCCTCAACATTAACGAGAGTTGAGACAGACAGGTAATTTGGCTCGCTGCCTACATTCCACAGGGCGGTATGTCCGACTAATAGCAGTTTCTAGGGTTCCGCGGAAATATATTACGGGGAGTGTGCTCAAAAACTATTTTTTTTAATAATAAATATACATATTATATCACACACATCGCAATCTAGCCCCAAAGTAAGCGATAGCTAGTGTTATGGGTACTAAATCTACTATATAAAAATAAGTCGGGTTTTCCTTCCTGACGCTATAACTTCAGAACGCACGAACCGATTTCCACGGTTTTGCATTCGTTGGAAAGGTCTCGGGCTCCGTGAGGTTTATAGCAAAGAAAATTCAGGAAAATTTTCAACAGAAAAGCGGGAAAATCTTTTTAGGGGGAAAGCCATCTGGTGGCGAAACGGAGTTCGCCGGGTTTGCAAGTAACTGATAAATATAATACACTCGGCGTCAAAAAAATCGCACCTTTCAAAAAATCTACTTCAAACAACTTTAGACCTTATTTGACATCAATAATGAGGGTCATGTTGCATATCATTTGAAAGGTGATGAAATGGAGTGTACAAAAACAATTCAATTGATTATTTTTCTTTTACTGGAAGAGCACAAAAAAAGAAGAAGAAAACACTTACAATTTTGCTCCTTAAACAGCCGCTAGTTGCGCTACCTTTTGCAGGTATAAAAGGGTCAATACAGGTTCAATCGGGATCATTCGCTATCCAACCGTTGAAGTGGACACACGAGAAGCTCATTCCCAAGAAAAATACCCTTGAAGATGGATACCACAGTGGTATCCATCTTCAAGGGTATTGAAATCTGTCGATGAGGCCGCCCAAGTGATTGCACTACTGCAATCAGGCATGCGGCAGTGTGATGTCGCTCGGCAACTCAACTTGAGCCGTTTTTCGGTTCGAAGAGTGTACCAGCGTTTCCTGGAGACCGGTGGCTACGTCCGAAGACATGGGTCTGGTAGACGTCGCTGCACCTCGGAAAGAGACGACCGATTCATCGTATCAACATCTTTGAGAAATCGCTTCTTAAATGCTGTTGAGTTGCGACAGCAGCTCCAGACAGCTAACAGAAGAACCGTGAGTGTGTCTACGGTTAGACGAAGGCTGGGGGAGAGGAAAATAGCGGCGCGAAGAGCTGCTACGGGTCCAAAATTGACCGCAGAGCATCGGCGAGCCCGCTTGCAATTCGCTCGCGAACACGTCAATTGGACCCTCGAACAATGGAAAGCTGTTCTCTTCTCAGACGAGACGAGAGTGTGCCTTTTCTGCAACGACAGACGCAAAAGAGTGTACAGAAGACAGGGAGAACGTTTCGCCCAAGCCTGCATCCAGGAGACGGTGGAATATGGAGGCGGTTCTTGTATGTTCTGGGGCGGCATGTCTGCCGACGGCAAAACCGACCTTGTTTGCGTCTCCCGGGCTCGAGGTGCTCGCGGGCAAGGGTCGCTGACTGCTCACCGGTACATCACAGAGATCCTGGAAGACCATGTGGTCCCCTATGCCAGTTTTGTTGGCGAGGGGTTCACGTTGATGCATGACAACGCTCGCGCTCACACTGCAATTATTGTGCGCGACTACCTTCAAGATGTTGGGCTCTCTGTCATGCAGTGGCCAGCGAGAAGTCCAGACCTGAACCCGATTGAGCACCTATGGGACCATTTAAAACGCAAGGTTCGGTCTCGTGATCCCGCTCCTACGACTCTCCAGGAACTCAAAGATGCCGTTATTGAGGAATGGGACACTATCCCTCAAGAAGAAATTTTAAAATTGGTAAGATCCATGAGGGATCGTATGGAAGCCGTCATCAGGGCAAGGGGGGGTAACACTAGATTTTAGATTAGTTTTAAGATCATTTTTGTATTCTTTTTTGTGTAATTAATCTGTTTCAAATTAAGGCTTAATTAAGGATTTTTACTGTTTTATATACTTCTTTTTTTTGTGCTTTTCCAATAAAAGAAAAATAATAAATTGAATTGTTTTTGTGCTCTCCATTTCATCGCCTTTCAAATGATATCCAACATGACCGTCATTATTGATGTCAAATAAGGTTTAAAGTTGTTTGAAGTAGATTTATTGAAAGGTGCGATTTTTTTGACGCCGAGTGTATATTGAAAAACACCCAGAAACTAGAAAACATTCATGCTCATCACACAAACATTTTCCAGTTGTGGGAATAAACCCACGACCTCTGATTCAGACGGCAGGTTCGCTACCGCTACATCATTCGGTATTTAATTTGGTTCCCTCGATATCTTTTTACCATAGAACTGCAAGGCATCGAAAAGGCTTTCGCCCCTACAATAGTACTAAGATGTACCAAACACACGTACGAGTACGAAACTATCGAGTACGAGAACGAGTAAGGTCTGAAATATCCTCCCAGGCAGGTTTGCTTTGAAAACATTATTTTTATTTCATAGAAAACCTTCAATGGATGAAAAACATATGCCAGTGGCTATCATTTTTTATAGGCACCGAGATACAGAATACGGCTGCTGGGTGCCTTCAAATCAAGAGTGAATAGGCATTTCATAGGCAAGCGTGCTCTGCTCTACCTCAGACTGTATCTTAAGATTTTTATTTATATCTACTATTGAGCGCCTTGATGCTACGGAACCCTCAGTGCGCGACCCAGACTGGCACTTGATAAATTTTTATTTAACAGTTTAAAAAGATTAATTTCAGTGAAAAACTGAAGTTCATAATAAATCGCAATATAACCTACCTGACCAAAAATCCCTATGAATATTTGAATAGATTAATAATTGTCATACTTATTTACCCAAAAAGTTACATTATGAGTATACTTACCTAATTAGCTCAGTTTTAACTTATCAATACTTATACTTTAATTTACGAAGAAGGTACATGCATATAAGGAAATCGTCTACAAGTACATACGAGTAGATAATATATTATACAACCTTCGAACACAGAAGCTTCCTTGGAGCATCTAATTTTTTTCGTATATAATTTTCTTATTGTTGGAATCTGTAATGCCGTGGGGGTTTTAAAACGCATCTGCCTCCCTTGGACCGGTTACATTTCGACTCACTGTATCTTCTCTCTCTTTCTGGCATCTGGAGATTCCTCTGTACGACCTTCTCACTCGCACTTGCAGTAGGTACCACGGAACTAATTTTAGTTTTTTTTTTTGGCTCTTTACCTATCTACTGGATACGGCTGTAGTTTTTCCCTTATATCCCCGTAATGTTTTATTTCTGAATCAATTGTCTGTAGTGTAATTATACCCTACCCTTCCTACATCTGTAACTAGAGTTGCATCTTCCCATCTTCACCTTCTCAGTTAAATAACTCAAAATCTTGTTAGTTTAGGTATCTTGTAGTTGGAGAAAAATATCTACAAATAACAGTAAATTATATTACTTTACCACATTTATAAAACCTTGCCAAACTTACAACACAAGAAGGTTTCAGGGGGTATTTAACCCCCTGAAACCTTCTGGGGGAAAAATTGGCCAAGTGCGAGTCGGGCTTGGGTTCCGTACTATGAAGCTAAATTCCAATCAAAACGTCTCTACCCACCAAATTCAAAACAAGCAAAAAATAACGTTTGTTCTAAGTTGTAAGGGCGCCTCCTTTAAATTATTTATTTTATTTTAATAAAACCTATTTGTTTTTAATGTTTAACTATCACGGTTCAAGTGATACAGCCTGGTGACAAACGGATGGACGGACGGACGGAAAGCGAAGTCTCAGTAATAGGGTTCCGTCTTTTACCGTTTGGGTATGGAACCTAAAAAATGAATTTAAAACAAGGGCATTTTTATGCCCATGGCAGTTGCATATAGGTACCAACTACGAAGGCAATCGTTGGCCACGATTAAAATTCTTTCAATGCCTCGCGCTTTGAGTTTAGGCTTGAGTAAGGCCCGGTTTCCACCAAAGCGGCGAGCGGAGCTGTGTTTGAGAAACCAATCAGATTTCGACATTTTGACATCTCCGGAACTGAAGGGAGAGGAGATGTCAAAATGACGAAATCTGGATGGTTACTCAAACACAACTCCGTTCCGCTCCGCTTTGGTGGAAACCGGGTCTTACATTGGAGCATTAATGTGTACAAAGTGTGCATTTAGAAATATTAAGGGTGGTTATGGTCCTACACTGAAATGAAATAAAATGAAATGAAATTCTTTATTTCACATAGGCTTAGATAATTATAAGCTCTCATGAAATGTCAAGACTCCACCGCCAGGTTCGAAATGCAGGTTTTCACCAAGAAGAACTGGCAAGAAACTCGGTACTTGCTCTTTTAAAAAATGACTCAATATACAATACAATTTTTAGTTATACAATTTTTCTAGATCCACACGTTGGCCCCAACGCCACTCGCCCAACGTGTGGATCTAGAAAATAGCGCGTTCCAACGTTGGGGCCAAGGCTATTTTCTAGATCCACACGTTGGACGAGTGCCGTTGGGCCAACGTTGGGGCCAACGTGTGGAGCCGGGGTAACGGAATTATAACGACGTGTTATTTATTAATGTAATACATCCAAGGTAAAACATTTTTTCCATTTTTTCCAACGGTCGTGATGTCTTTTTGATGTTTATTGAAAAAAAAAACATGAAGCAAAAAATCTGTAATTTGCATTACAGGTAGAAAGTCTCTATTAAGGAGAAACGTCCTAAATTCCTGAATCGCAACTATTATTATCGCATGTTCTTAGAAGACAATGACTACAAAGCACACTGTCTGTGGAACCATGCGTGGGATCGAACCTACGACCTCTAATGTACGACAGCCGCACTAACCGCCACACCACCCGTCCCTAGCGATACAATGTGAATATATCAAGTGGATTCCTGAACTCGATAAAAATGTAGCATACTCGTATATATATTATAAAAAAAAGTTGAATAGAATTAGAAAATGAATAGAGTTGAAATTAAAGGAATTTCATTTTTTTTTATTATTTTTTGTATGAATGTTACATTTTTTGTGATTTTTTTTTAGTAAAATCTCTTAAATAATGACTGGTTGAAAAAAAGTGCCAATATTTTTGTGAAAGAAACATTACTATTACAAGGTAAGTACTAAAAGTTATCTAAGCTTTACGTGACTCGTAGTTAATTGAGCGTAAATAGACTAGAATGTAAAAAAATACTACACACTATAACACAGCTTCTACAAATGTATAGTTATAAAGGTACCTACTTAAATACCTAAAAAAACGTGTATTCAATTTGCTACATGTTATCATCTATCACACAACAAAAGAAATACTAGAATCATATTCATATTAATAAACTCTCGAATACATTCTATGATTCTCGCGCCATAGATATAAAAATGTCAAAGATACTCAGGATTTGAAATGCAATCAGTATTTCGTAGTAGGTCTACGACGTAGATGGTCTGATTTTTCTCAGACATAACTTTCGTATCTACCATTTTCAGAATGTTGTTTCCAAGTAACTATTGGATCAAAGAGATGTTAATTTCTAACATCGTATCTAACCATGGGTTGCCCTAGTTTGCCCTACTAGAGTTAAAAAAAAATTGACATTTAACTTGTGTGGAGCTGTTATACCGATATCTCTGGTAAGGCAAAGTGTAGATACCTTATCTTATACCTAACGAGCAATTCTTGTATAAATATTTGTATAGAATCTGAATCTCGGAAACGGCTCCATCGACTTTCATGAAATTTAGTAAGTATATAGGGGGTTTCGGGGGCGATAAATCGATCTAGCAAGATTGATTTATTTAGAAAAAAAAATTTAACTCTAATATCTAGGTGACCGTTTTGTATTTACCAAAAACAAAACGGTCACCTAGTTATTAAAGTTTATTGGAACCGCCATAAGCCGCTGTTTTCTTCAATCGATTATAACTTCAATGATTTCAAGAGAGTTGAGTTTACTGTGTAAAGAATTCTTTGAGGTTTAAACTGTGTTAAGTGCGTATCTCGGGCATTGTACATCGACGAAGCGTTACACACGATTATCCCCGAGAGGCAATGGAAAAAAAGGTATAAAAAAAAACTCGAAAAGATAAAAAAAATATATGACAGAAGGCCGGCCGAGCCGCGGGCCGCGCACAAAATGTTCGCTTTTGACGTGGTCGTTTTTTACTTCATATTATTATTAAGCCGACGGACGCTCCCGGTGTTACGGAGAAAGAATGCGCCACAGAGCTTGGCGACGAACAGAAGCGGCGGGTTTCTTGAGGAGTCGTTTATAGATCTTTAACACGAAGGGAAGGTAAGTTAAAAGCACCTCTAGTATGGCTAGGCCATTTTGCGATACGCCTTAAAGATAGAAAAGGATCGGAATTAAAAAGTATATGAAAACGATCGCTAATTTTGTCACGTAACTGCGCGCATTAATATTTTTTGAATTTTGTTCGAAAACAGTGCAATAGCTAGTTAGCAATCCTAAAAAACGCATGGATAGGACGAGATATATGCAGGCTACAGTTGCTGGTATACGTCAGTAAATTACATGAACTTATCTTATTACCTGTACATAGTTTATTACATAGTTATATGTAAGTACCTATACCTAAGAGTGAGTGATTGAGGTGAATGAGAGAGTGAGTGAGTATCAGCGCAGAGTTTAAACCACTGTATCTTATTACCTGTACATAGTTTATTACATAGTTATATGTACCTATACCTAAGAGTGAGTGATTGAGGTGAATGAGAGAGTGAGTGAGTATCAGCGCAGAGTTTAAACCACTGATGGACCGATCAAGATTATTTCTGAATCCTATGGACAAAAATTCCAGAAACTAATATCTCAAAAAATTAAAAAAAGGATGAAGTATGGATATCATACATAGTATCTCTATGAGTGATGTGGATTCAGCCGTGTGTTTACGTGAATAGATGTAATAAATTATTGTTTGATCCTAGTCAATGAAAAAAATATATATAAAATAATTATTAATTATAACTTGTTCGCGGATGCTTTATTTTTGCAGCCAGACGACCGCGCTATTCGCTCGTCTAGGCCGCAGGACGCGGTCTTCTGAAGTGGGAGAGCAACTTACTCATCGGCAAAGTATCTGCGACCGCTTTATATGATTACTAGCAAATACCCGCGGCTTTGCACGCGTAAATTTTAGTTTTAACTATTCTATGGGAACCATCCATTTTCTGAAAAGTAACCTACGTATTAACCCAGGATAAAATCTATCTTTTTTCCGAATTTCAGTCATATCAGTTCAGTAATTACAGCGTGAAGTAGTATTTTTACCGCGTGAATATCAGTTTTTTCTGTTTTCCCGCGGACACCATAGATTTTTCATGGACGAAAAGTAGCTTTTGTATTAATTCAGGATATAATCTATCTGGATTCCAAATTTCAGCCAAATCGGTTGTGCACTTGCGGCATGAACATTTTTTTTCCGCGTGAATTTCGGTTTTTTACTAATCCCACGGGAACCATGATTTTTTTCGGGATGAAAAGTATCCTGCGTATTAATCCAAGATATAATCTATCTCTATTCATAATTCCAGTCATATCAGTTCAGTAATTACGGCGTGAAGTAGTATTTTTCACGTGTGAACATCAATGTTTCAGGTTTCCCACGGAAACCATGGATTTTTCCGGGATGAAAAGTAGCCCAGTTATTAACCCAGGATATAATCTATCTCCATTACAAATTTCAGCCAAATCGGTTGTGTACATGCGGCATGAAGATTTTTTTCCGTGTGAATTTCGGTTTTTAACTAATCCCACGGGAACCATAAATTTTTGCGGGATGAAAAGTGGCCTATGTGCTAATCCAAGATACAATCTACCTCCATTCCAAATTTTAGCCCAATCTGTACAGTAGTTGTGGCGTGAAGACGTATTTTAACTTGATAAAATCTAAACTTCGGACCCCCGTTTCACCCCCTTAGAGGGTGAATTTTGAAAAATCCTTTCTTAGTGCACCCCTAGGCCTCACAAGGATCATGTGTGCCAAATTTGGAGTCTCTAGACCCAGCGGTTTGGGCTGTGCGTTGATATGTCAGTGAGTCAGTCAGTATCCTCTTTTTTATAATATTTAGATTTCATTGTTTTGCAATTATTTTTTTGAGAAATCAGTGGCAGGTCATTTGAATAACTTTAATTGTATTACCATATGCCACATTTCATAGTTCGTGTGGACGGTCAGGTATGGTAATTAACTTTTTAATACAGTTGCTCAAAAAGTGGCGTATTGCAGGGACGTATAGCGTTCGGGATGTGGGCTATTACATACTCGTGCTTTTTTTTTACCTTTCCCGAACTCGTGCGTTATCTTTCCCAAATGTCAAAATAATGTCTATTAAAAAGAAAAACCAACCATGAAGTTTTTACTAAAAAATTTCATAGAAGTTTTTATGATTCATGCAAATACGTATATTACTAAAACTAGTAGGGCGCGTGTGTGCGCGGGCCACATGTGGCCCGCGTGTTGTCTTCCCTCCTATAAAAAATCGCTTTAAAATTCCCCATACATTTTCTATGGAAAAAAAAATTCCGCCATATTGTTTTTTTTATCTAGCCATCTAATAGACCTTGTTGCCTTGATCATTTCTTGTACAGAAACTTTTCTCCAATCTTTTATACTTTCCGAGATATCGACGAAATTCGAATGGCGGCCATTTTGAATCCGCCATTTTGAATTTTTTTTCAGCTAACTGCCAATTGGATGTCATTTCAAATGACATTTGGTGGAGCACCCCCCACCTATCTTCAATACCCTCCCCGTGCTCTTCACCCGTCTCCAAAATCCTCAATCATCAGCTCTCTCCATATTTTTGTTCTTAATGATTTTTTCCTTTCTATACGACATGATCCTTGAAAAAAAAATTTTTCATACAAAATTGTTCAGGAGAGGTGATCAATCAGTCAGTGGCCAATCAGCACAAGCAGCTATATATATATTAAAGAAGCTACTAATTTGTTTCAATATCAGATTTGATTGAATGAGTTTGGTTAGGTTTCATTTCATCTCATTAAATTTCATTTTCATTTCATATCAATAAAAAAAAATCTACTGAAGACTTAGCTGTATGGGCATAGTTCCCATTGCGTACCAGAATATTATTTAGTCTATGACCAAATTTTTTTTTATTTTTTTTTAAATCACCAGAATGGGTGAAGAAAAAAAAACTGCTTATATTCTACGGTTGGCGCCATTTTTCAGAAATTTTTCTTTGCGAGTTTAGTTGTTTGTTGCACAAAATGCTTCGGAGAACATTTTACCGGAAAAGTCAAAAAGTCGCTACATATCTACATACGACGAATTTATTGCGTGGAGAGAAGAGAAAAAAGCAAATAGTTTTTCAGAAAATGTTAAGTTAGTTGAGTTTATTGTGTTTTTATTATTTTATTAAATTGCTTCATTTTTTCGCAACTGTATTAAATTAATCGTTCAGTACACGTGCGGAACCGTCATTGCAACTTGTTCCGACTGTCAACCCTCGCCTTCGGCTGCGCCTCGGCTCGGGTAGACATTTGTCGGAACTCTTTGCAATAACAGCCTTTCTGCACTTGTAATGAAATATACTATTTTAATTGAATACAGAGCTGATGTGTGCAGCAAAAAAAATAGTGTCATGCCGCCCATAGTAAGTTCATGGATGGACTGGAATTTTATCTCATTTTATCTACAAAAGGGGGCGTTATAACTTATGTTGTGATCACTTTTGCGGTTATTTTCTGTTGAGATACAATTTTCAATTAAAAATAACGGCTTTTACTAATGTATCAAGCCAAGCCTATATATTTTTTTTAATAGTAAGATATAATTCTTATTCATCAACGTACATTTTCTTTTGTGAGCATATACATATATTATTATGATAATAAAGTTTTAATAATTGAGTATATAGTATAAGTTATTCGATATCAATCTATATTTTTATTAAAACTGTAGGTTATTACAACATGCAATATTGAGTATCTATAAGAACTGTTAATTTACTATATTTTAGTTTTTAATGACATGAAGTACAATGTTCAAGTGTCTATTTAAGGTATTATAATAAATAATAAATAAATATATCGGACATTATACACAATAGCCCCAAAGTAAGCGTAAGCTTATGTTATGGGTCACTAGATAACTGATAAATATACATAACAACAATAGGTATAATATATTGAAAAACGCCCAGACACTGGAAAACATTCATGTTCATCAATAGATAAAAATTGTAAAGATAGGTCGATCCGAAAATTTTACGTAAACCTTCTTCATACAAGCAAACAGTAGCGTCATCTGTCAAAATACCCGCCGCCGCCGCTGACCGAACTACCGCGTAGCCTTATGCTGTTGGTACTAATGACACCCATAAACTGACATTTTTTCGCGCTGTTCGCCCTGTCTTTAGTATACAAGTCTGTGTTCTCATCACATGCAGAGAGCTTACGTCTATTATAATACCTACCGCTTCACCCACAGACGAAGGAATAATTTTAGCTTCACCAATCAGTCGTCATTATAAAGATGAAAGCTAGAAACTAGCTAAGCTATGATTATTATCTATATATATAAAAGAAGAAACTGACTGACTGACTGACTGACTGACTCACTGACATATCAACGCACAGCCCAAACCGCTGGGTCTAGAGACTCCAAATTTGGCACACATGTTCCTTGTGAGGTCTAGGGGTGCACTAAGAAAGGATTTTTTAAAATTCACCCTCTAAGGGGGTGAAACGGGGGTCCGAAGTTTGGATTTTATCAAGTTAAAATACGTCTTCACGCCGCAACTACTGTACCGATTTGGCAAAAATTTGGAATGGAGGTATATTATATCTTGCATTACCATATAGGCTATCTTTCATCCCGAAAAAATTCATGGTTCCCGTGGAATAAGTTAAAAACCGAAATTCACGCGGAAAAAAAAATCTCACGCCGCAAGTATACAAGCGATTTGGATGAAATTTGGAATGGAGATAGATTATATCCTGGGTTAATAAATAGGGTACTTCTCATCCCGGAAAAATCCATGGGTTTTGCAGGAGAAGGGAAAAACCGATAATCACGCGGGAAAAATACTACTTCCCGCCGTAATTACTGAACTGATATGGCTGAAATTTGAAAAAGAGATAGACTATATCCTGGATTAATACGAAGGCTACTTTTCGTCCCGAAAAAAATCATGGTTCCCGTGGGATTAGTAAAAAACCGAAATTCACGCGGAAAAAAATCTTCATGCCGCAAGTGCACAACCGATTTGGCTGGAATTTGGAAAAGAGATAGATTATATGCTGAGTTAATAAATAGGGTACTTTTTATCCCAGAAGAATCCATGGTTTTTGCAGGAAAAGTGAAAAACCGATATTCTCGCGAGAAAAATACTTCTTCACGCCGTAATTACTAAACTGATATGGCTGAAATTTGGAACAAACTTAGACTATATCCTGAATTAATACGGAGGCTACTTTTCGTCCCGAAAAAATTCATAGTTCCCGTGGGATTAGTAAAAAAGCCGAAATTCAGGCAGAAAAAAATCTTCATGCCGCAAGTGCACAACCGATTTGGCTGTAATTTGGAATGAAGATAGATTATATCCTGGGTTAATAAATAGGCTACTTTTTATCCCGGAAAAATCCATGGTTTTTGCAGGAAAAAAGAAAAACAGATATTCATACGCAAAAAATACTACTTCACGCCGTATTTACTGAACTGATATGGCTGAAATTCGCAATAAAGATAGATTATATCCTGGATTAATACGAAGGCTACTTTTCATCCCAGAAAAATCCATGGTTTCCGCGGGAAAACTGAAAAATTGATGTTCACGCGCGAAAAGTATTACTTTACGCTGTAATTACTGAACTGAAATGACTAAAATTCGGTAAGGAGATTCGGATTATTACATAGGCTACCATTCATCCCGGAAAATTCCATGGTTGATATAATACGAGTGAAAAGCTGATATTCACGAGGCAAAAATATTCCTTCATGCCATAATTACTGAATTAATTTAGCTGAAATTTGGAAGAGATATATAGATTATCTCCTGGATTAATACATTTACTACTTTTTATCCCTGAAAAATCCATGGTTTCTTTGATAATAGTGAAAAATAGATATCCACGCGGGAAAACATTCCTTCACGCCGTAATTACTGAACATATTTGCCTGAAATTTGAAATGGAGATAGATTATATCCTAGATTAATAGATATGGTACTGGGAATCCACAATTACTGCGGAAATAGTGAAAACAAATATTTATGCGGGAGATATACCTACTCCTTTACGGCGCAACTGCTGAATTTTTTTGGCTGAAAATTGGAATGAAGACAGATTTCGTTCCAATTTAGCACAAAGGCTACTTTTTATTCCGGAAAATAGATGGTTCCCGTGTGTAGGGAAAACTAAAATTTGCGCGGGCGAAGCTGCGGGTTTCTGCTAGTTAATTATAATCTCAATGCCAGAACCAAATTCCTCAAATGCTTCATATTAATCAAGACATCATATAAATTGCTTACCAATAACCAAACTTACTTATCCGAAACAGCCATTATGAAACACATAAGTGCATTTAAAATACTTAAAATGACTTTGGAAACTTCTGCTATTAGTGGCATATTAATCAAAACCGTGTTATTTTCCGTGTCACATAACATGGCAGGTAACTAATTTGAACTAACGCTACGAGTACCTCTGACTTTAGTAATTTTGATATTGAATAGAAGCAGCCGTGTTATTTTGCGGATATCCATAAATAAAATAATTAGCAGGACAAATTAAATTATTATACTATATTCCGCTACTTGAAAACAACCTGTAAGGTCCAATCACAGAGGTCCAATATGCAGGAACACCGCTTTCATGAAACACCACACACAAGTCTTCCAACAATTTCTTCGATGCACGTTTCGTACCGACACCGGGACATCCTCTTAAGATGTTGACTTCACAATGCGAAATCGCGAGCTCTACGATGTTATAATATTACGCAGGTATTCGATCCCTCGGTAATTACTGACGCCATGTTGAAACTGGCTATAATTTTATAACGTGGTATAAGCAGAACAGACGAGTAGAAAACTAAGGGAAAAGAAAAAGGTAGTAAAGTAAACCAAGTTGAAGTAAGAAATAAATAGAAATATGTAAATTTATTAGTTTTTAAGCATACAACATTACATAACTTAATCTAAGTATTACCTAACTTAATATAGGTACCACGTTAGGCTTAATGCTTATGAAAACAGCAAAAACAATAATTTTGTTGTGTCCCCTGCTTGAGAAGTTAACTTCAATACACAGAATGTCATCGATAAGTCACGTGGTCAATCTATAATATAATATCATCTCCATACAATTTCGTTCGAATAGCATTCATAGAAATAGAACAAACAAAGTAATATGGATACGGCTGATGTGATTAAAACTGAAATCTTTTAAAATAAAAATGTCATCTTTATAATACTTTAAAATCACCGCATATGGGGGACAGAGAGACATAAAAATTCTCTATTCGTATTTAAAATTCCATGTTGGTACATAAACGTTTAAGTCTCCATTTACGATGGAGTAAGAAAGCTTCAGCTATTCTAATAAAGCGTAATAATAAGGCTGGGGTTACATGGTAGGACGCGACTGATTTTATGTCATAACTGATGTATAGGATGATCAGAAAAGTACACATACTTTTCTGATCATCCTATACACATACGATTTCTTCTAAGCATGATTCAGAATGCAAATAAAATGGAAAGAAAATTAGTTAAAGAATTTGATGTAAGTTCGTAACTACGTACATAATAATATTTATGCTACTATTTAACTAAACAGGAAAAATTAACGGTTTCTGGGGAATTATTTGAATTCTATATAAAATTCAGGAAACACATACGAATATTAGATATTATATAGAATGAATTACAAATACATACGAGTGCTTTTAAAACGTAAGTTTTTCATTGAATTAATGACAATTTTTTTTTTAATTTAATACAAAATTTTCTTGATTCAAATAAAAGTGGATAACTATTTCGTACAATTACGAAGAAAAACATAAGAAAAAGACGCGTAGGTACCTATAGTAAAAAAATTGTAGATGGAAATAATGTAGACTCGGTGTAAGAAGTTTGTACCTGCCGGGGGCCTTCCACAAATATCCCAGGAATGCGGTGAAAAAAACGGAAATTCCCTCGTGAGAAAAGAGAAAAAAACTCTCTGAGACGGGAATCTCGGTTTCTAGGAATTCGCGTGCCAGGCCCCTTTTGTTTGGTATATCATAATAGACCATTGTATTGCTAAGCAGTTTATATTAACGCTGAGTTTTCCTTTATTTTTAATGGTCTCGTTTACGCTTCACTGTTATCATCCCTTTAAATGCATGTATTGTATACCTACTACTAAATATGTATCTAAAAAGAAACAAATGTGGAAAATGCTTTTTCCACCTTTTTTGTGAGTGAATTTAATGACGAAATTCGACATATTTTAAAAATTTATTAAAAAAAAAGAAAATGCAACGTCATAATTTTTTCAAAATAAATTAGATTTCGCAAAAAATTGTGATGAAATGAGAATTTCCCAATCCCTATTCCCCTTTGTACCTATTTTCAAGGAAGTTTACTAAAGCAATCTACCTATAGTTGTCGCTAAATATTACTGGGTTCTTGATCATCCCATGGGTACAATGTATTTTCCTTAGCTCCAGTCTATCTGTGTGCCAAATTTCGTCAAAATGTATTGGTTTAGGCGTTAAAACGGGACAAACAAACTTACATTCACTTCCATAATATTAGTAGGGATATAGGGAACGGGATTCTAGGCCATCTAAAAGGTGGACAAAACCGCGGGCTTCAGTTGGTCCACCGTATAAAGGTTGCATGCTGGTTGCGCGCTGTTTGTAATTCCGTGGTGCGTACGCGCATGAATTATGCCGTCCAAGTATCGCTTGTGCTGCAGTGTTGTATGTGTCGCTAATAAATAACACTTGTGAAATGTTATTATATTAATTTTCATTTATATTTACACGCAGGTACAGTTCCTTGAGATGACTTATGTACGCATTTACATACTAGAGTCTATGAGAAATGACTAATTAATTATATTATAGACCCCTGAAGTGGTCCTTAGTAAAACAACAAGAGATAGTCAGACATTTTTGCGGGACGTCCCGATTTTTAAATCAAAATTAAATGTCACGCCCGGGACAGGATTAGTACCGCTTCTCGGGGATAACCCATAAATAACCCATAAGCAATTTGTAACACTTCAGAGATAATTATTCATCTAATTAATAAAACTTTTATAATTTAACGTAGGTACCTGTAACTATTTATTTAATTCTCATCTGAACACTTTAAAATGATGCAGATAGCTTTTTCCCATACCATCAGGAATTAAAGTCGACTTGAATCTAATTTTAAAATATGCATCCCATCGCGATCCCGGAGCTATCCCATTAGAGGCATGACTAAATTAATTATTGTAACATTTATAACAATTTGCCACACTTTCGAACGGCGCGGCAGTTCGTTGCAGCCTATACTGCGCCCACGCCGCTTGATAAATGACATTGCCTATCAAAGAATATTTTATAGCTGTACAAATAGCTATAGTAAATTTCCGTATGATATATTACACGGAATACATAATAGTACCTAACAGTACAGAAGGCTCACTCCGCAAGATGATTAAAAAAAATAGCGACTCTAGCGCTGACACAAAAAGTGCAATTCAGTTCGCAATAGCGCCTGGCCCTGCCTCCCCAAACAGCACGCAACAAACGCAAAGTTGTGGTCTCTTTCTATCGCGTAACTTTATCTCATTCGGCGTACCTACTAAGGTTGCCCCGCACGTGAAATAGACCGTACAAGAATTAACGCGAGCAAAGTAGCCGGTGCGCGGTGGCCGTCTGAAATTACTATTTCGAGACGGCTACCTGCAGTTTCTCCGATCACGTGATAAGTGAACCTGGCCTGGTATCACACTAATAATATAAAGGCGAAAGTGGATAGGTATTATATGTATGTGTGTATGTTTATTACTCCTTCATGCCTCAACTAGGAAATTTTTTATCCCTGTTGCATAAAACATGGTTCCTATAGCTCCATCGGAATTGGGTGAAAAACCGATTTTCAAGACGGAGCTGTCAAAAAAAATGAAATAAATAACGTACACGGACTACGGAGAAACGTAAAATTTTAATTGAGAAGAAGTGCAGAAAGAAAAATAAATTTATTTTTATAAAGCATGTTGGATACAAACACGAAATAAAATAAAAAAAGCTTCGTTTATTTTTCCCCTGAAAAATCTTTAACATCTGAAATTATAACTGAAAATTGCACTCATGTCCTAAAGTTTACGAATTAGCGTAATGCCTAGTGCATTACACGATAGACTAAACATTTCAATAATAATAGATCTAAGACTAACATTTGAGTCTAATGAGTTTTCTAAATGTTGATTACGTATAAAACATCGTAAAGGAACTCGCTAGCTTTAGTTGTCTATAATGTGCCCCAAAGGTGTTTGAAGACTGCCCATCCGCAATTGCCCAGTTTAGTCATTTCTGGACAAACCCTTCCCCATTCTGAAAAACAACGAAAGTTTCATAATAAGAGTAAGTACTTTGTAAGAGTGCGAGAGAGATCTGCCTTTAGATTGTATATAGAGTAGAATATTACACAGAATAAAAGAGAAAATTCTTTATTTCATATAGGCCTAGCATACAGAGGCTGTTATGATAAGTCAATAGTCATTTTACACGGTATGGTATAATGGAGATAACCGTTTCACGTCTAAAAACTAAGTTTACGAGGTTTAGTTTTAAGTAAGTAAGGTTGGTTAAGTAATAAGCTGCTCATGGTTACCTGATTTAGGTCAGCCAATCAAAGAGGCAGAATTTGCAAACGATTACGATAACGATGAACACGTTTTTCTTACGCAATCAGATCCCTGATCCCTTACGCAGATGCCGTAAATAAGTCCCGGATCAAGATCCCGATAATAGCCTGGCAACGGGTCAGTCAGAGGCTCAGCGGGTGTTGCGCAAGGGAGTCTCCGAGCTCCGGTGCATATCCTAATATTTCTCCCGAGTTCCAAAAAAATGGTACTTTTACGAGGACGTCGTACATTCTAAAGAGAAAGGTTTTCAATCTTAATAAACTTTCTACCGCATTTGAAGAAAATAGCAATCATAAGGCCGTGCCTTGTAGCCTTGCACTCGTAAATGCTGTTTGTATTGCAGGGGGCATTGTATGGGCATTGTTATGGGATCACATAATCCGAGAGCGCTCCAAGGTCCGTCTTAGAGGTCGCTCGGAGTTGAGCACGCGTCGAGCGCTGTAAAAACAATATCGGGTTGCGGCGACGTGTTGTGGGGTGAACATGCTCCCGGGATATGCGGGACATACAAGGAAACATGGGATGACCCCAGCGGGATCTGCTTTCCAAATTATTCCTGTGATCTCAGCCATGACTTACTAACGATCGTTAAACCTGTCTGAATGGAACTAAGAACCTATTTTAAAAAATCTGTAGGAGTAAAATCGTCATGGATTCTAGCCACTATCAATTGGCAGTAGCTAGAAGTCAAAAATTGGAATGACATCGCTCGCAAATTGATGAGGTCAACCGGTTTTTGGGGTACAAGATTTTATGCCTACTAACGTACTACTTTTGTGCACGTAGAACACCCTTCCCATCATTGATTAGAACAAAAGCGTACCAAATTGCTCTAGAATGATTTATATATAGAGCGTGCTTCACATATCTTTGAGAACATAAAGAGTAACTCCCAGGCATGCAAGCTTCCTCGCGATGTTTTTGTTTGTCATTAAAACAAGTGACATTTTAATAGCTTTAAATGCACATGACTCAGATAAGTCAGAGATGAGTGCCGGATTCACGTTACATGGCAGAAGTTTGAAGTCTAAACTGCTGGACTATCCAGCTGCTGCTGTATGTATGCTTTCAAATCTACAGTTACTACAAATCAGCTCCAAAGATACGCGTAGCTACTGCCTACACCCATTTGTTTGATTTTCTTTTCAACATAGTCAAGAGCTCTGAAGCTGCAAATCTTCCCTTTTTTAAGAGAAGAGTTGTCCCAGCAGTGGGAATAAATAGTCTAAGGTTCATGATAATTACTATTATGGTCACTCTACAAATTTTATGAGTAACACAAGGACTGGAACAATGCGCACACGCCGAGGCCGCGCCGGGTCGAGGACGCAAACCCCGTCCTTCCTCCCCCTCGGGAGGAGGGGGAGGTTCACGTTCCCCCTCTTCCGAGGAGGGGGAGGGAGGCTCCATCTACCGACGCAGAACGAACCTCGCACGGCATAAAGCCTGTGCTACACGGTTGCCAACAAGCCCGTATGCAGGGGTGACCTGGTTGGAGGGCCGGTTGGTACTGCCGTCGCGCGTTGCGGCTACACGGCTGCAAACTTCAGTGTGTTTACAACTGCGGTAGGAGCACGACGAGTAGATATGGCTCCCGCGTTATCAAAAATTCAAAAATTGGTGTTTCGCTGGCACTCTTGTGTGCTGTAGACAAAGAAAAAGCCTAAGAGGATTTGGATGAAGCGATGGCTAAAAGAACGACTACTTCTGAGTCACTCAAATTTAATAGGATTATTGGATTTTGATGATTTACATAATTTGTTGACGAGTTGGTGGAAATGGTTCGACCATTCATAGAAAAAAAGGATACAAAATATATGAGACCAGCTATATCTGCCAAAGAATGAATTCTAGTTAGGTACTTTAAGATATCTGGCTACTGGAAGGGAATATAGAGATCTCAGATACAGTTCAATAATATCACATCAATTATTATCAGAAAAGACGTGCTCGCTCATTGCTAGACAGAGCGCGACTGTCTTTGAAGTTGGTTGGAACGCGCGGCTACACGGTTAGCAACCGCGCTCTCCGACCACTGTCGGCAGAGCAAGACTCCTGACCAAGGTTGTTGAATGTCAAATCGGCCAACATTGCAGAAACGCTGGCTACACGGCAGAAATCTGCAATGTCACCCCTGCATACGGGCTTGTTGGCAACCGTGCTTGCATCGTTATCGAAATTCAAGCATGGAAAACTCTTGTAACTGACAAAACTAGACATACAATAGGTACATTTTTTTACTCAAGAATCTTAAGGTTATAATACAGATCTTGGTAATAAATCAAAGAAATCTCAGACTAGTTGAACCCCTGACCTCACATTTTGGGAGTGACTAAGGCGAATGTTAATCATCACAAGAGACATCAATCCGAACAATCAGTCAAAAATACCACGCGTATAATGAAAATGTTTCACTCGATTATCGTATTTGCATTCCACACAATAAAGGCTATTTTGAGATCAGATCATACCTATTATTATGTATTGTTCCTTTAGAGAAGTGATACGGTAGTACGGAAGGGCCCAAAATTATCGATATTCTTTAGTTTTTTAGTAGATACCTATTTCAAATTTTCGATATAATCCTGTTTTAGATTCCAGTCTTGTTGACTCTTTGGGGTTCAGACCGGGTAAAGTTATACAGTTTAATAAAAAGTTAAAGTAAAATTTAACAGCCAAAAGGTATGTCATTTGCCACAGGCGACAGGCGCTTGGTTATGGACCTAGCCAACTTACTCAAAGCACACAGACACACTTTAGTGACTAAAAGTAGTGACTTAAGTGTGACTATTAGTCACAGAAGTTTGTAGGAAGTTAAAAAGTTTCATTGATATTTAATAAATTGTCAAAATATCGATAACTATATCGATATTTTTGTCGTCAGTCCCACCACAGCGTGGGGAGGGATAAGATTCGAGGAACGGAATGCGACTTTCACGATCATAAATTGTTGACAACTGACATGGCCTTTGTTAAGTGACATTCCTCAAAGGTTTTTTACCTTAATCTAAAACTGGGTCTTATTTTGATGGGGGCTCAGTTCAGATCAATCAAAATAATGGAGATTATTTTCTTCTGTGATTGCGAGATTCGACTGACGATGGCGAGTTATTGTTTTTTTTTTTTGTTTCATAGGTACCTACTACCTATGTAGGTATGTTACATATACCTAAGATATATACTTTTGTATATAATACTTCCTTTCCTAGCTTACCAATAGTTTCGAGAATGTAAACGCGTTGATATTAATTTGACTTTGACTTACAATAAATAATTATTTATGACGTTTTGACAGATTTTGATGGCATATTATGTTTCAAATTTATTCCTCAGATAGTTTATCTGGCGATTGAAAAATCAGCCCTAAGTAGACTTTATTTTTATTTTATTTATCGATACCTGATACATACTCCTAATGACCAATCACTATCTAAAAATCTCAACTTCTTTGACTCCAATAAGCCGTAGAAAGCCAGTAAGCTCATACAAATTCTATTTGGAAAATGTTAAATCCAATCAGAACTTCTGAAGGGGCCACAGAACAGGTAATTTTAATTACTTCGAGTGTACGTCCATCAACGTTGACAACCCGTATCTAATCTATGCGTAGCTCAGAAGCCGTTCTATTGTCCTTTCTCAGACACAAACAGTCGTATACGTCAAGAGCCCTTAACTGGGACAAAATAGGGGTTGGTTTTGTACGTCACACCTGTAGGACAAGGTAGCGTATAGAACGAGAGATAGCTGTGACATCCTTTGACTTTAAGAAGCGAACAATTTAAAAGATTAGAAAATACCCACATTGATTTCTAGAATTGTTCAATTTTCCGGGATGATAGGTCTGTAGTAAGCCAGCTTGCCAGTATGAAATAAGATTTGTGGAAATTATTTGAAATATTTATTAAAACAGTGGGTAGGTATTAACTGAGAAAAACGATATTTTGGCGTAATCTATACTTATAATAAAACTGTAAAGGGTCGAATTCTGTACATTGAAGATATTTTTTGTTTAATTTTTGTCTGTCTGTCTGTCTGTCTGTCTGTCTGTCTGTCTGTTTCACGACCGGGCATCACGGCTAATCCGCTGGATGGATTTAAATGAAACTTGACATGATTATAGTTCATACCCTGAGGTAGGACATAGGATACTTTTTGTCCCGAAATTCATCATGGTTTCCCTGGAAGACGGCATCAAAGTCCAAACGTTTTTTAGTTATAATTCATTAACGCGTTGTCCGATTCCATTCATTCTTTTTTTGTTAGAAAGGAGGTTCTTTAAAGATTATTCCATACAAATCTTATCATCATCACTTTTGTAGTTCAGAAATTACAGACATCAGAACCTTTAAGTTCAAGTAGGTAGGTGACTTGAAACTCGGAATGCACAAAGAACCTAGGGCTAGGACGTAGGGCTCAAGTAAGACTGGAGTACCCTTACAGCCGTAAATAAATAGGCTTAGCAGGAGATTTTGTATGGTTTAAAATTGTTCACTTTTAGGATGAACAAAAATCATGTAACTGGCGTTATCGCTACGTTATACCGTATAGTGCCATCTCTACAATTTATGTGGAACTTGAATGTGAAACTCTGAGATAGGTAGGTACTACCGAATTTTTTTAAATAAAAATTAACTGTCATGTTATTAACTGTTTCCTGACTTTATATTAAGATGGCACTGTTAAGACATGAACAGATTTAAACTTTATCATCCGCAATATGGAAAGGGTAAGATAATGGTTCACAAGTATTTTTAACTCTCAGGTCTTATCGATCCTAACCGACTGACTGTCATCTAAGATCTTTTTATACGTAAAGAAATAGATAGCCATTGCCCATTCTGATGTTTTGGATTGTATTGAGATGAAGCAAAGATTTTTAAAAGACTCTTATATTATGTTGGCTGGGGAATATTGTTAGTAGAGTAATTTATCCCAGTGGTACCTACCCGGCCGAACTCTGAAAGAAGAGTTCTACCACCAGTACAACTTTTCACATGGTTTAATAATTTTTGAAATATTTCGTGATTTCAGAATAAAAATCACAATGAAAAGGACGATTTTAACTGTCGATATTTCGACAGTTAAAATCGTCCTTTTGATCTTTCAACTACGTATTAATGAAACTTTATATTATTATTAAGAAAAAGGAGTTTTCAAAATTACCACAAGATAACCCGTGCAAAGTAAGAACAGGTTTGTGTACAACATCACACCAGAAGCCCGCGAAAAATCAGGGAATTCCAGTAGGAAGGTATATTATGTAAAAAAATCGTAATTCACGCGGGCGGAGCCGCGGGCAACAGCTAGTCATAACATATATCGACACATTGCATTGGTCTTCTAAACAATGTTGATAATAATATTTCAATGTACTAATATGCGTTAATTAAAACATTTAAAAAATGTAATCGAGTTTTAAGGGAGTTTGAAGGAATATTATGAAACTTATCTCTAAAAATCAGTCATGAAAAATAATAATCTTCTTCTTAAAACAATACTTTGTAACACGAAAAATAATATTATCTTTTAATAATAACACTATGTACCAAGAAATTAACCACTTTCAGAGGAAATTAGATAAAGTCAGATAAGCCATGGTGACATGTCATCATAAAATACACTTATCAGCTAGTACAATACTACCTTCATACTTTTTGATGATGTGTGAGTTTTTTAGTATGCTCTGTAGGAACTTGATGTTAATATGGTATTTAGAATTGCCATTTTTCTCAGTGTAAGACAGTGAATGTCATGTTTTGTCTACCGTGTACAAAACGCGGTGGTCTCTTGGAGTATGAGTTAACAAATGCACTAACTCCCGTCCGGGTGACATTCCACACTTATTTATAACTATGGGAGTGTCCCATAAATATACAGTTTTAAAACTCTAGTACTGGCAAAGAGTGCATAAGCCGATTACGATGGGATTGATATTAAGCCAAAAAATATGTTTGCTATTTGCTAGACTTATTGACACATATCAGATTAAGTATTAATATCGTGATTAACAGGTTATGCACCACATTTTAAGAGAAAAAATTTTAAAAGTTCTAGCTCAAGAGTGGGATGTCTTTGATATTGTGCTTTAATAAGGTCGTAGACTGTTTTTATTCTTGTCCTCCTCATTCTTACGAAAACAGCATTGCCGGAGAATATATTATGGTAGATAAACGACGTTTTACCTTATTACCAAAAAAACGAAGTAACTTATAAAATAAAACTATTTCTGAGCGTTTTTGAAATTATAACTACCGATAAAAATACTTAAAATCCATTGTAGTTTCCGGTAAAATTTAAAATATGGAGATTTTGGAGCCACAAAAAGCTTTTTTTATAGTTTTAGACCTCTAGATCATTAAAAACCTTTTTAGTAGCCGTTTAACCCGCTAAATGAAGAAAATATGCCTGAAAAGCAAAAAATATCTAGATCCCCTTTCGGGATGTCAAAATCAAAAGGCGGAGAAGGGCAAAACCTTTCCATGATATTATATTATGTTATGATCGTAATATAGCGTAGAATGGATATACTTAATGATTGTGTGGCTACTATAACAGCCATTAAACTTTAATCTCAAACACCTACGCGCTCCATTAAAATAGCATAAAATTCACATAACTCATAAGTAGAGGTTTAAGATAAGTAAACATGGTGTATCTAACAAAATAATTACGTATAATAATAAAATGTCTTTGTCGATACCAGCTAAAATGTTAAGTTTTTAAAGGATACTTTACATTTTCACATTACTGTACAATGTACATTGCTTTTCAGTTTAATGGAACTGCATTTGAGTTATTGAGGACTTGACATGTTAATACGCAAAACAGTGGCTACCGTAAAAGAAAAACAACAAATTTTAACTGTTAAAAAATTCGTGTCCGCGGTCACAGTAACTCATCAAAAGGCGTTGCAATTTTGTTGTAGCCCCTTCTCTGAAAGTCCAAAACTGACAATTAACTGACCAATTCCTTTCACATCTGCACAATCATTCATACAGCAGCATATAATTTATCAACAGTAGCAGTTCTGTTCGTATGCTACTAGTAATTATTTAAATATCTCTCCGAGTGGAATACTTAAAGAGACGGAATTGTTTTTTATTAAATGCTTTTTGTGTTGTACTTCTGGACATACATCGTTCACTTGTCAGACTCAACGTACAAAAATTACACTTTTTAAAGAAGTGTTAAGAATTTCAAAGAAATGAAATATAAACTATTTATTTTCTTTACTAAAAATATCACAGTTACTTACTTCTTCTATAATTTATAGAATGTAGAGGCGACTGGATAAATTCCGACATAATTATTTGATGTTTTAGGGATACACTTAAAAATACTGAATTATTTATTGGCCTAAATATACTAACATCAATAAACTTTTCTGTAATTTAGGCATGTGATACCAATCATTAGGTAGTCAAATACCAAAGTTGAATGTACTTAGTCGATCAATACACAGATTTGCGATTATACATTGCCGGTTACCATAGATACTAAAACAATTGTATTGATTTCAATTCTGAACCAACCCCTAAAATTACAACATTACTTAACCAAATATTAATTCTAATAAGTAATAGTAGAAAAATACTATTTTTTTAAGCTATTGCATAGCTTCTATCGCGGAACTGAGCGTGGAGACCGAATCCGGAAATTCCGTAACGAAAATAACCTAACACCCCCAACTTTTTTGTTTTCTAAAAAAATAGACAGAGATAGCGTAATCTATATCCTTTTAGTCCTTTTACATATTTGTAATATTCTAAAGTGGATGTTTTGATGTTTGTCACTCAATAATGCCACAAATACTGAACCGATTTGGCTGAAATTTAGAATGTAGACTGTTTATAGGTATTATAGATTAAAACTCATTTTTGTCCCGGAAAATCAATGGTTCCTGTGAAATTTTGAAAAAAAAAAAACGATATTTGCTTCAGCAATTTATAATTGTATAGCCACTTTTATACATTACAAACTTCTTTTAAATAAGATTTTTGGAGAAGATAGCAGAAACAGGAACAGGAAGAAAAATGGGATTTGGAGATTTCTTAAAAACTAAAATCTACGCTGTTTTAGGCCGGGCAAAACCTACTACTTTCAATTACCTACTACCAAAAATTCCACCAAGGCGCCAATATTCTAGGTTCACGTAACTGTTACTAACCTCATACAAGTATTTAGGTACGCTTTATAGCCAACAATATTAAATATGCCCATATAAATAATTTGGATTCCTCACAAATGAGTCAAAATTCTGAGCATAGTAAAGGAATGTGTGTACAAGGGTGTATGAAACCTTAAGAAAAGTTGTTTTATCAATATTTTACCTACTTTGTGTTACTATAATTATTAACAAATAATACCCGACTTTACTAAACTACTGTTGAAGTACATAGATCCTTTCCAATAAAACGAATCATCAAAATCGGTTTGCCTGATAATGAGTTAGTCGTTCATTGTCGCTAACATACATAATGCAAATTGAAGACTTATATATGGTTTATTCATGGATACCATTGTCAATAGTACTGAACGAAATTTAAATGGGAACAAAGTATATGCTTCTAGTCTAGCTTTCAAATGAAAGAATCATCAAAATCGGATCACCCAGTTACCAGTAAAAGTTCTAAGGTTAGCATAAAAAAATACAGTCGAACTGAGAACCTGCTACCTTTTTTAAATTATAAGTGACTATCTAGTAGGTAAAACTGGTAATTGTGACGGGCGATCCCAAATGGTTTCTACATATAAGAAAATCCTATTATGTCTCAAATTTGCATTGTGTACGTCAAATAGGTGATTAATTAATTATAACGATAACCGATTTCGTTGATTACCAATTTTTTTTATTCGAAAGGATGTACTTCAAAGGTCTGATAAGTCGGTTGAAGTCTCATGAGAGTGTGCTGATTCTGTATCGTTCACTTAGTTAGTTAGTAACCGAAACTGGGTTATTAACTAAGAAAACGGAGGCAAAAATCCTATTTTTGTATTCTTTTTGTACAAGATAGCAACTAGCATGGTATACTGATATGATACCATACCGACCTAGGTTGGTAATTTGTGCAAAAATAGGATTTTTGCCTTCGTTTTCTTAGTTAATAACCCAGTTAGGGTTACTAACTAACTAAGTGAACGATACAGAATAAGGCCCCAAGTCGTTTTTTTCTCGTATTATGTATTAAAAACATCCTATATTGCATTGTGTGCACAACCCTCAAGGAAGAAGATAGGTACACACTACACACATACAGTATACTGTATACACCACGTGTGACTTAATGGGTCATCATACCGTCGGAATGCGCGTACCATTTAATGCATTCATGCAGTTGCCTCAAAAGAATAAACTCACATTCTTGCGTCTCACGATCACTTTAGGATCTACCTCACGCATTCCTCGACATTTTGACTCATTTATGAGGAATTTCAATATTTTTCAATCGACTTCAATACAAAGAGGTTTTTAATAGCCCTTGTAAAGTGGGCCCATGGATTTCGGTTATCAAAAATCCTGTGAAAGCAGTGGATTTAAGCGAAATAAATAACTTATTACCTAACTTATTAACCTTACGGTATAAGGTACAATTTCCACATCAATTGAAAAAGAGTAAGAAACGTCCAAAGACCAACGTACCTACCAAGCCTACAATCATAGAGGTCCAAGACTCAAGAGAGAACCCTCAACTTCAAAAGTGCGGCAAACCTGAGCCGTCGCTACAAGTTTTCACACACACTTGCATCCGCGTACCATACAAATTTGAAATTGACACACTCACACTACAAAAAAAAGTTGCCGCACTCACGGAGCTGTCCTTGTTAAGGTAGGGCTCTATCTAGTCGGAGCGGGAGCGACGACCTCTTACAAATTGCTTGCAAAAATGCTTACAATTTGTAATGATATTTTCGTTGACATAATACATCTATAATTTATGTTATAGATGCTGATCGCATAACTTAAAAAGAACTTAAAGCTATTAGAATCGTTTATGATAAAACGACATAACTTTTAACGAATAAAATTTAAATCGGATAAGGCACTCAATGCCGAAGCGGAAATTTAAATCAATTCGCGCGCGACAAAAGTCAAAAAGACCCATGAATATAAAAGTGGTTATTATTTATAAAAATTATAACATTTATCATTGAGATTATAATCAAATATTTAAATTTGCTCGCGTCCGGTGCATCTAGAATTTGATATACCTACCTACGCGCGTGATATAGGGCTGTTAAAAATACTTCATTTGAAAGAGAACTACACATCGATAGAACATCGATAGAAATGTTTAACTTTTAAATGTTCATAACATGTTATATTATAATAATTAAACATTTATTGAAAAATGTCAAAATATTTTTAAGGCTCATGAAGAACTCTCTTTTTTCATCAATATTAAATAAACTCGTACTTTTTTTCAAATATGAATAATCTAAAAAGCCAATATAGATTCGAACGCAAACAAGGATCTGTTGGAATTTGGAAAGCGGACCTCAGGTAGAAGAATATTTTAAAGAAAGAAGTAGTATGATACGCCGGTTCCAGCGCACTTCCGGCCGAAGGCCGGACAGACTGGCCGCAGGCCAGTGTCCCCCGGCCGTAGGCCGGGGAAAAAGTAGTATGATACGCCGGTTCCAGCGCACTTCCGGCCGAAGGCCGGACAGACTGGCCGCAGGCCAGTGTCCCCGGCCGTAGGCCGGGGAAAAAGTAGTATGATACGCCGGTTCCAGCGCACTTCCGGCCGAAGGCCGGACAGACTGGCCGCAGGCCAGTGTCCCCCGGCCGTAGGCCGGGGAAAAAGTAGTATGATACGCCGGTTCCAGCGCTCTTCCGGCCGAAGGCCGGACAGACTGGCCGCAGGCCAGTGTCCCCCGGCCGTAGGCCGGGGAAAAAGTAGTATGATACGCCGGTTCCAGCGCACTTCCGGCCGAAGGCCGGACAGACTGGCCGTAGGCCAGTGTCCCCCGGCCGTAGGCCGGGGAAAAAGTAGTATGATACGCCGGTTCCAGCGCACTTCCGGCCGAAGGCCGGACAGACTGGCCGCAGGCCAGTGTCCCCCGGCCGTAGGCCGGGGAAAAAGTAGTATGATACGCCGGTTCCAGCGCACTTCCGGCCGAAGGCCGGACAGACTGGCCGTAGGCCAGTGTCCCCGGCCGTAGGCCGGGGAAAAAGTAGTATGATACGCCGGTTCCAGCGCACTTCCGGCCGAAGGCCGGACAGACTGGCCGCAGGCCAGTGTCCCCCGGCCGTAGGCCGGGGAAAAAGTAGTATGATACGCCGGTTCCAGCGCACTTCCGGCCGAAGGCCGGACATACTGGCCGTAGGCCAGTGTCCCCCGGCCGTAGGCCGGGGAAAAAGTAGTATGATACGCCGGTTCCAGCGCACTTCCGGCCGAAGGCCGGACAGACTGGCCGCAGGCCAGTGTCCCCCGGCCGTAGGCCGGGGAAAAAGTAGTATGATACGCCGGTTCCAGCGCACTTCCGGCCGAAGGCCGGACAGACTGGCCGCAGGCCAGTGTCCCCCCGGCCGTAGGCCGGGGAAAAAGTAGTATGATACGCCGGTTCCAGCGCACTTCCGGCCGAAGGCCGGACAGACTGGCCGCAGGCCAGTGTCCCCCCGGCCGTAGGCCGGGGAAAAAGTAGTATGATACGCCGGTTCCAGCGCTCTTCCGGCCGAAGGCCGGACAGACTGGCCGCAGGCCAGTGTCCCCCGGCCGTAGGCCGGGGAAAAAGTAGTATGATACGTCGGTTCCAGTGCACTTCCGGCCGAAGGCCACTTGTAACTCCAGTCGGTGACTGGGGTACTAAATGCATTCATTTAACGGATGTGTGGGGCGATGGCAATGGGGCGATGGGAATGGGGGGATGACGAGTAAAAGGTTAGCGTGGTATGGACATGTTATGCGGAGGGATGAAAATCATGCAACTAAAAAAACAATGAGTATGCTTGTACAGGGGCGAAAAAGTATAAGGAAGACCGAAAGAGATGGATGGATTGCGTGAAAGAAGACATGCGTGTGAAAAGAGTGGATTGCGAGTTGGCGGCTGATAGAAGCGAATCGAAAAAAATAACATGCTGTGTCGACCCTCCACATAACGGGGAAAAGGGGCAGGAAGAAGACTAACCTAACCTAAAAAGGGACAAACCTAACCTAACAGGGCAAACGTGCTAGGGTGCGTCTTGTGCAGGGGCGAAAAAGTATAAGGAAGACCGAAAGAGATGGATGGATTGCGTGAAAGAAGACATGCGTGTGAAAAGAGTGGATTGCGAGTTGGCGGCTGATAGAAGCGAATCGAAAAAAATAACATGTTGTGTCGACCCTCCACATAACGGGGGAAAGGGGCAGGAAGAAGACTAACCTAACCTTAAAAGGGACAAACCTAACCTAACAGGGCAAACGTGCTAGGGTGCGTCTTGTGCAGGGGCGAAAAAGTATAAGGAAGACCGAAAGAGATGGATGGATTGCGTGAAAGAAGACATGCGTGTGAAAAGAGTGGATTGCGAGTTGGCGGCTGATAGAAGCGAATCGAAAAAAATAACACGTTGTGTCGACCCTCCACATAACGGGGGAAAGGGGCAGGAAGAAGACTAACCTAACCTAAAAAGGGACAAACCTAACCTAACAAGGCAAACGTGCTAGGGTGCGTCTTGTGCAGGGGCGAAAAAGTATAAGGAAGACCGAAAGAGATGGATGGATTGCGTGAAAGAAGACATGCGTGTGAAAAGAGTGGATTGCGAGTTGGCGGCTGATAGAAGCGAATCGAAAAAATAACATGTTGTGTCGACCCTCCACATAACGGGGGAAAGGGGCAGGAAGAAGACTAACCTAACCTAAAAAGGGACAAACCTAACCTTACAAGGCAAACGTGCTAGGGTGCGTCTTGTGCAGGGGCGAAAAAGTATAAGGAAGACCGAAAGAGATGGATGGATTGCGTGAAAGAAGACATGCGTGTGAAAAGAGTGGATTGCGAGTTGGCGGCTGATAGAAGAGAATCGAAAAAAATAACATGTGTCGACCCTCCACATAACGGGGGAAAGGGGTAGGAAGAAAACTAACCTAACCTAAAAAGGGACAAACCTAACCTAACAGGGCAAACGTGCTAGGGTGCGTATATATTAATATATACTAACCTAACCTAACCTAAAAAGGGACAAACCTAACCTAACAGAGCAAAAGAGCTAGGGTACGAGTATATTATTATATACTAACCGAACCTAACCTAACCTAACAGAGCAAAAGAGCTAGTGTACGAGTATATTATTATATACTTACCGAACGTGCAGAGGGGGTTTGCCCAAAAAAATTGTAAGGCTTACAGAACCGTGTCTCTGCACGCAGCACTGACATTGATGGGTCTTCTCCCACTGGACCTACGCGTAAAAGAGATGACGGAGCTCTATGAAGCCAAGCGCGGTAAACCGCAGGACATATTCCGTGGCAACGAAATCGAAGGGAAGAAGAGTTTCTTGGGCGCTGTACACCCTGCTAAAGAGACAGAAATCCGGTTCGACTGCCTTGAGGACCTCGAACCAGAAACTGTACAAAAATATTTATAATATCCAAGGGATGTTGATATTTACTGACGGCAGCAGAATCGAGCAAAACAGTTAATCTGTTTTGGATTTGAGCGCACGCAGGAGTAGAGGGCAACGAAAGGGCGGACGAACTGGCAAAGCAGGCGGCAAAACACAAAAAGACAGCGCCCGATTACGACAAATGCCCACTGTCATATATAAAGAAGTCGCTAAAATCAAAATATATTCAAGTTTGGAACGACAGATATATAAACAGCGACAGAGCTAAGACTACGAAGCTCTTCTTCCCAGACGTAAAAATGGCTCATCAGGCCCTGTTTTACAGTTAAATTGACACCTATACTTGTGCAGGTCTTGACAGGTCACGGTGGTTTTGCTGGATACCTGCACAAGTATAAGTGTAAGGATACTCCGGCGTGCCAATGTAACGAGGAGGCAGAAGAATCTGTTGTCCATCTGTTGACAGATTGTCCAATGTTTTGTCGGCAACGGTACGATGCTGAGCACATGACGGGCCTACAAATATCGCTGAACAATCTGTCAACACTGATGTGTGACAAAAGCTGCCAAGATGCCTTCATTACGTTCTGCACGAAACTGGCTAAGTACGCAATTAAAAAGAATAAAACAAGATAGAATAAGTATTCTTGCTATATTATACACTATTATAAAGATCCAATGTATTTATATATTTTAAGTAGAATATAATATCTTACATGGATAAAAATTTTGAGGGTATAGTATGGGAAAAGTATTGATTAATATTACTGATAAAATGGAAAAAAATCTAAAATACAATAATTAAAACAATCAGTAAAAATAAATAGAAAAAAGTCGGTGGAACAAACGACTCCGACCACAATATCGGAGGGAAAAAGCGTCTCCGTAAGACGGAGAATAATAATTAATTAACCTACCCCATTCTTATACATAGTAACCTAGACAGAGACAAACCTAACTTAACTTAACCTAACTTACCCCATTCTTATGTATAGTAACCTAGACAGAGACAAACCTAACTTAACCTAACCTAACCACTGACCTAACGTAACTCAAGTTTTTTTATTGACAATTGATCAAACCTTATTAGGTGGACGAACGACAGCAACAGTATTAGAAAGTTTTAAAAAGAAATATTATGAGAACCACATATTATTGTGAAGAAAGTATCAAAACAGACAAAAAAAAAATCAAGACACAGTAAGATCCATATGACACTACCTAATAACAAATATCTGTTTAGAACGGCAAATCTCTATATTATGTGCAAATGATATAAAATATTTTAAATGGTGATACTGAAAATTTTAAAAGAATTTACAAACTGAAGAACGATAAAAGTCCAGGACCAGACAATTATGAAACAATGCAACAAATATATCAAAAAGTATTGATTATGCAGAAGCATTCGACTCTATCTCGCTTGAAAGCATTTGGAACGTCCTACAACACTTTGAAATGCCGCAAATATACTTGAAAAAAATTAAAACTAAACACTTAAATAATGAAAACAACACAAGTATATTTGTAAACCGTCTACCAGAATGTATGTATTCAAATACAAAAGAAGGTTAAATGAAGTTAAGTTTTCAAGACAATATACTCGTAGTTTGCTTAAACTGTAATGGCAAATTTACTATTTTTTGGATAGAAATTAACATGTGATGAAACCTACTATACTAGTGGAAAAGCTAAAGTTATTAATTCAGACCAAACTATTTTCTAGGTTTATGTTTATTTTGTTCAATATAAATTCGTTATGCATTTAAGAATTACACGTACCAATATTAATATGATCTAATATTTTTTTAATAACTCAGATTTTTCTCTCATTCGATTCAAATATTTAACCACATCCTACGAGAGCCTTACACATTATACATACATATAACAGATACAAATTCTGACACAAGTGACATTTGTTTATCACAGAGTAAAGAAATCATTGTCTATGCTCTAGGATGCTTTGCGATGGCGCTCCCTGTCACAGTTGTTTTAACAAACGGATTATTGTAGCAACAACAGATATAAATATATATTTTTCCTACACTTTCTCTTTCGAAAAACTCTATGTATCTAAAGTTCAAACATACAGACAGAATCGAAAATGGGTTCGCAGCAATATATTCTCATCTGAAATTATGTTTGGTATATCGCCATTGTTCTTTTACCACAATACAGTATGTTTTGATGAAATAAAATTTACCAAAAATTTTAACAAAAAAATTTACAAAAATCTTTTTTTTTAAATGAAAAGTTTTTTATCTTTACAATGCAAATGTTTTCTAAATTCACTTTCATACTTTTTTAAAGTTACTCAAAAGTTTAATCCTATTTTCAGAAACTTAGACATTCCACTGATGAAAAATATTTTACGAAATATAAAACTATTCACGTTTAAAAAAAAAAGATTACACATAAAAAAGTTCACTTACTTTAACGTAACTCGAAAAAAAACTGATCTCGTGTTTTCAGAAAACTTAGATAATGACAACAATAAATAAATTTATAAAACTATTTCACGAGTTGAAAAAAAAATGTATGTCACTCAGCAAAATACAAAAAATAATGTTTTCAATTTTCTTTTCTGGTTTTTCAAAGTGAGTGAATTTCTTGTTTGATGTGGGTAATTTTTTTTTTAATTTAGAATAGTTTTTTATGCATTTTTATATGCATTTTTATCCATTGTTTTCATTTTTTTATTTTTGTCTAGTGATAATTTTCTTTTAACTCGTGAAATATTTTTATAAATTTATACATTTTTGTAGATTCATTAAATATACTTTTAAAACATTCAATTAATGTTTCAAAAATCTTTTTTTTTCATTGGCCTGGCATAATCATATCTACTAAAGATATAAATAACACATAATATTTATAGTTAAAACTATAATTATGTTTCGAATATATGTATTTGTTTCGAACAAACTTCCGCTGCACAAGTTTATGAAGTATGTGAGTATCTTAAGACTGCAACCATTTTCTCACTGCATTTTCACACTCAAAGCTTCTGCAAATTTTTCCCAACCTATAGGATCACTTCTTTTAAGTGATCTGAGAGGTCATTTATTAGATCAACAATATTACTTCCAGAAACTTTTTCATTATTTATTATAACTGTACCTTCATCATCCCAGTCAATTGTATTTTTACTCAAAGAGATTAAGTTCAGTAACAACTCACCCTTTTTCAAATATGACCTAGGTATTTAACTTAATATTTCAGTTGAAGTGTAACTTGTCCGATTATTATTTAATATATTTTGTTCTTTTATTTCATATGATGGAATTTCAGTCAAACTCAAGTTTTCATTTTTCTTGCCACTATTTTTAATTTTTTCAGTTAAAATCGGTATTTAATAGGTTGACGAAATTCCTGGGTAAAATGTAGGTATCTTCGTAAAATTTGTAGATATAAAATACACTTTTTAGTATCTTCAATGTTACTTTTTAAGATCTTTTGCATTTCAGCGTCTAATCGAGACATAAGATTTTCAACATTAGCATGTTGTTTTAATTTTTCTATGACACTTGGTTCAACTAATACTATTTTCTTAGCATTTTCCATCTTAAACTAAATATGAAACTAGTTCACTTAAACTAGATCCCAAAATTAAAGGTAAAAATGCTCCTCCCTCTGGTATTAGTATATTTTTCTTATTTTATTTTTTCCTTTACGAACCAAGTTGCGTAGTATTTTTTTTTATATTTTTGTAACTTTTTCTTGTTCCTATCTTCTATTGGAACTTTACCTTGTAAAACCTAATGAATACATTCACAAATGCAATGTATTTCTTCTTCGTCACAAGATTTCAATAAAGCTTTTCTATATTTAGGTTTAAGTGTATGTAATGCATTTAGTAGCTCTTTATGGTTCTTTAAGCGTTGATGCATTATTTGTAAGTTATAAGAAAATTATCACTAGACAAAAATAAAAAAATGAAAACAATGGATAAAAATGCATATAAAAATGCATAAAAAACTATTCTAAATAAAAAAAAAATTACCCACATCAAACAAGAAATTCACTCACTTTGAAAAACCAGAAAAGAAAATTGAAAACATAAACACTTAAATAATGAAAACAACACAAGTATATTTGTAAACCGTCTACCAGAATGTATGTATTCAAATACAAAAGAAGGTTAAATGAAGTTAAGTTTTCAAGACAATATACTCGTAGTTTGCTTAAACTGTAATGGCAAATTTACTATTTTTTGGATAGAAATTAACATGTGATGAAACCTACTATACTAGTGGAAAAGCTAAAGTTATTAATTCAGACCAAACTATTTTCTAGGTTTATGTTTATTTTGTTCAATATAAATTCGTTATGCATTTAAGAATTACACGTACCAATATTAATATGATCTAATATTTTTTTAATAACTCAGATTTTTCTCTCATTCGATTCAAATATTTAACCACATCCTACGAGAGCCTTACACATTATACATACATATAACAGATACAAATTCTGACACAAGTGACATTTGTTTATCACAGAGTAAAGAAATCATTGTCTATGCTCTAGGATGCTTTGCGATGGCGCTCCCTGTCACAGTTGTTTTAACAAACGGATTATTGTAGCAACAACAGATATAAATATATATTTTTCCTACACTTTCTCTTTCGAAAAACTCTATGTATCTAAAGTTCAAACATACAGACAGAATCGAAAATGGGTTCGCAGCAATATATTCTCATCTGAAATTATGTTTGGTATATCGCCATTGTTCTTTTACCACAATACAGTATGTTTTGATGAAATAAAATTTACCAAAAATTTTAACAAAAAAATTTACAAAAATCTTTTTTTTTAAATGAAAAGTTTTTTATCTTTACAATGCAAATGTTTTCTAAATTCACTTTCATACTTTTTTAAAGTTACTCAAAAGTTTAATCCTATTTTCAGAAACTTAGACATTCCACTGATGAAAAATATTTTACGAAATATAAAACTATTCACGTGTAAAAAAAAAGATTACACATAAAAAAGTTCACTTACTTTAACGTAACTCGAAAAAAAACTGATCTCGTGTTTTCAGAAAACTTAGATACTGACAACAATATAAAAATTTATAAAACTATTTCACGAGTTGAAAAAAAATGTATGTCACTCAGCAAAATACAAAAAATAATGTTTTCAATTTTCTTTTCTGGTTTTTCAAAGTGAGTGAATTTCTTGTTTGATGTGGGTAATTTTTTTTTTTTAATTTAGAATAGTTTTTTATACATTTTTTTATGCATTTTTATCCATTGTTTTCATTTTTTCATTTTTGTCTAGTGATAATTTTCTTTTAACTCGTGAAATATTTTTATAAATTTATACATTTTTGTAGATCCATTAAATATACTTTTAAAACATTCAATTAATGTTTCAAAAATCTTTTTTTTTCATTGGCCTGGCATAATCATATCTACTAAAGATATAAATAACACATAATATTTATAGTTAAAACTATAATTATGTTTCGAATATATGTATTTGTTTCGAACAAACTTCCGCTGCACAAGTTTATGAAGTATGTGAGTATCTTAAGACTGCAACCATTTTCTCACTGCATTTTCACACTCAAAGCTTCTGCAAATTTTTCCCAACCTATAGGATCACTTCTTTTAAGTGATCTGAGAGGTCATTTATTAGATCAACAATATTACTTCCAGAAACTTTTTCATTATTTATTATAACTGTACCTTCATCATCCCAGTCAATTGTATTTTTACTCAAAGAGATTAAGTTCAGTAACAACTCACCCTTTTTCAAATATGACCTAGGTATTTAACTTAATATTTCAGTTGAAGTGTAACTTGTCCGATTATTATTTAATATATTTTGTTCTTTTATTTCATATGATGGAATTTCAGTCAAACTCAAGTTTTCATTTTTCTTGCCACTATTTTTAATTTTTTCAGTTAAAATCGGTATTTAATAGGTTGACGAAATTCCTGGGTAAAATGTAGGTATCTTCGTAAAATTTGTAGATATAAAATACACTTTTTAGTATCTTCAATGTTACTTTTTAAGATCTTTTGCATTTCAGCGTCTAATCGAGACATAAGATTTTCAACATTAGCATGTTGTTTTAATTTTTCTATGACACTTGGTTCAACTAATACTATTTTCTTAGCATTTTCCATCTTAAACTAAATATGAAACTAGTTCACTTAAACTAGATCCCAAAATTAAAGGTAAAAATGCTCCTCCCTCTGGTATTAGTATATTTTTCTTATTTTATTTTTTCCTTTACGAACCAAGTTGCGTAGTATTTTTTTTTATATTTTTGTAACTTTTTCTTGTTCCTATCTTCTATTGGAACTTTACCTTGTAAAACCTAATGAATACATTCACAAATGCAATGTATTTCTTCTTCGTCACAAGATTTCAATAAAGCTTTTCTATATTTAGGTTTAAGTGTATGTAATGCATTTAGTAGCTCTTTATGGTTCTTTAAGCGTTGATGCATTATTTGTAAGTTATAAGAAAATTATCACTAGACAAAAATAAAAAAATGAAAACAATGGATAAAAATGCATATAAAAATGCATAAAAAACTATTCTAAATAAAAAAAAAATTACCCACATCAAACAAGAAATTCACTCACTTTGAAAAACCAGAAAAGAAAATTGAAAACATTATTTTTTGTATTTTGCTGAGTGACATACATTTTTTTTTCAACTCGTGAAATAGTTTTATAAATTTATTTATTGTTGTCATTATCTAAGTTTTCTGAAAACACGAGATCAGTTTTTTTTCGAGTTACGTTAAAGTAAGTGAACTTTTTTATGTGTAATCTTTTTTTTTTAAACGTGAATAGTTTTATATTTCGTAAAATATTTTTCATCAGTGGAATGTCTAAGTTTCTGAAAATAGGATTAAACTTTTGAGTAACTTTAAAAAAGTATGAAAGTGAATTTAGAAAACATTTGCATTGTAAAGATAAAAAACTTTTCATTTAAAAAAAAAGATTTTTGTAAATTTTTTTGTTAAAATTTTTGGTAAATTTTATTTCATCAAAACATACTGTATTGTGGTAAAAGAACAATGGCGATATACCAAACATAATTTCAGATGAGAATATATTGCTGCGAACCCATTTTCGATTCTGTCTGTATGTTTGAACTTTAGATACATAGAGTTTTTCGAAAGAGAAAGTGTAGGAAAAATATATATTTATATCTGTTGTTGCTACAATAATCCGTTTGTTAAAACAACTGTGACAGGGAGCGCCATCGCAAAGCATCCTAGAGCATAGACAATGATTTCTTTACTCTGTGATAAACAAATGTCACTTGTGTCAGAATTTGTATCTGTTATATGTATGTATAATGTGTAAGGCTCTCGTAGGATGTGGTTAAATATTTGAATCGAATGAGAGAAAAATCTGAGTTATTAAAAAAATATTAGATCATATTAATATTGGTACGTGTAATTCTTAAATGCATAACGAATTTATATTGAACAAAATAAACATAAACCTAGAAAATAGTTTGGTCTGAATTAATAACTTTAGCTTTTCCACTAGTATAGTAGGTTTCATCACATGTTAATTTCTATCCAAAAAATAGTAAATTTGCCATTACAGTTTAAGCAAACTACGAGTATATTGTCTTGAAAACTTAACTTCATTTAACCTTCTTTTGTATTTGAATACATACATTCTGGTAGACGGTTTACAAATATACTTGTGTTGTTTTCATTATTTTAGTGTTTAGTTTTAATTTTTTTCAAGTATATTTGCGGCATTTCAAAGTGTTGTAGGACGTTCCAAATGCTTTCAAGCGAGATAGAGTCGAATGCTTCTGCATAATCAATACTTTTTGATATATTTGTTGCATTGTTTCATAATTGTCTGGTCCTGGACTTTTATCGTTCTTCAGTTTGTAAATTCTTTTAAAATTTTCAGTATCACCATTTAAAATATTTTATATCATTTGCACATAATATAGAGATTTGCCGTTCTAAACAGATATTTGTTATTAGGTAGTGTCATATGGATCTTACTGTGTCTTGATTTTTTTTTGTCTGTTTTGATACTTTCTTCACAATAATATGTGGTTCTCATAATATTTCTTTTTAAAACTTTCTAATACTGTTGCTGTCGTTCGTCCACCTAATAAGGTTTGATCAATTGTCAATAAAAAAACTTGAGTTACGTTAGGTCAGTGGTTAGGTTAGGTTAAGTTAGGTTTGTCTCTGTCTAGGTTACTATACATAAGAATGGGGTAAGTTAGGTTAAGTTAAGTTAGGTTTGTCTCTGTCTAGGTTACTATGTATAAGAATGGGGTAGGTTAATTAATTATTATTCTCCGTCTTACGGAGACGCTTTTTCCCTCCGATATTGTGGTCGGAGTCGTTTGTTCCACCGACTTTTTTCTATTTATTTTTACTGATTGTTTTAATTATTGTATTTTAGATTTTTTTCCATTTTATCAGTAATATTAATCAATACTTTTCCCATACTATACCCTCAAAATTTTTATCCATGTAAGATATTATATTCTACTTAAAATATATAAATACATTGGATCTTTATAATAGTGTATAATATAGCAAGAATACTTATTCTATCTTGTTTTATTCTTTTTAATTGCGTACTTAGCCAGTTTCGTGCAGAACGTAATGAAGGCATCTTGGCAGCTTTTGTCACACATCAGTGTTGACAGATTGTTCAGCGATATTTGTAGGCCCGTCATGTGCTCAGCATCGTACCGTTGCCGACAAAACATTGGACAATCTGTCAACAGATGGACAACAGATTCTTCTGCCTCCTCGTTACATTGGCACGCCGGAGTATCCTTACACTTATACTTGTGCAGGTATCCAGCAAAACCACCGTGACCTGTCAAGACCTGCACAAGTATAGGTGTCAATTTAACTGTAAAACAGGGCCTGATGAGCCATTTTTACGTCTGGGAAGAAGAGCTTCGTAGTCTTAGCTCTGTCGCTGTTTATATATCTGTCGTTCCAAACTTGAATATATTTTGATTTTAGCGACTTCTTTATATATGACAGTGGGCATTTGTCGTAATCGGGCGCTGTCTTTTTGTGTTTTGCCGCCTGCTTTGCCAGTTCGTCCGCCCTTTCGTTGCCCTCTACTCCTGCGTGCGCTCAAATCCAAAACAGATTAACTGTTTTGCTCGATTCTGCTGCCGTCAGTAAATATCAACATCCCTTGGATATTATAAATATTTTTGTACAGTTTCTGGTTCGAGGTCCTCAAGGCAGTCGAACCGGATTTCTGTCTCTTTAGCAGGGTGTACAGCGCCCAAGAAACTCTTCTTCCCTTCGATTTCGTTGCCACGGAATATGTCCTGCGGTTTACCGCGCTTGGCTTCATAGAGCTCCGTCATCTCTTTTACGCGTAGGTCCAGTGGGAGAAGACCCATCAATGTCAGTGCTGCGTGCAGAGACACGGTTCTGTAAGCCTTACAATTTTTTTGGGCAAACCCCCTCTGCACGTTCGGTAAGTATATAATAATATACTCGTACACTAGCTCTTTTGCTCTGTTAGGTTAGGTTAGGTTCGGTTAGTATATAATAATATACTCGTACCCTAGCTCTTTTGCTCTGTTAGGTTAGGTTTGTCCCTTTTTAGGTTAGGTTAGGTTAGTATATATTAATATATACGCACCCTAGCACGTTTGCCCTGTTAGGTTAGGTTTGTCCCTTTTTAGGTTAGGTTAGTTTTCTTCCTACCCCTTTCCCCCGTTATGTGGAGGGTCGACACATGTTATTTTTTTCGATTCTCTTCTATCAGCCGCCAACTCGCAATCCACTCTTTTCACACGCATGTCTTCTTTCACGCAATCCATCCATCTCTTTCGGTCTTCCTTATACTTTTTCGCCCCTGCACAAGACGCACCCTAGCACGTTTGCCTTGTAAGGTTAGGTTTGTCCCTTTTTAGGTTAGGTTAGTCTTCTTCCTGCCCCTTTCCCCCGTTATGTGGAGGGTCGACACAACATGTTATTTTTTCGATTCGCTTCTATCAGCCACCAACTCGCAATCCACTCTTTTCACACGCATGTCTTCTTTCACGCAATCCATCCATCTCTTTCGGTCTTCCTTATACTTTTTCGCCCCTGCACAAGACGCACCCTAGCACGTTTGCCTTGTTAGGTTAGGTTTGTCCCTTTTTAGGTTAGGTTAGTCTTCTTCCTGCCCCTTTCCCCCGTTATGTGGAGGGTCGACACAACGTGTTATTTTTTTCGATTCGCTTCTATCAGCCGCCAACTCGCAATCCACTCTTTTCACACGCATGTCTTCTTTCACGCAATCCATCCATCTCTTTCGGTCTTCCTTATACTTTTTCGCCCCTGCACAAGACGCACCCTAGCACGTTTGCCCTGTTAGGTTAGGTTTGTCCCTTTTAAGGTTAGGTTAGTCTTCTTCCTGCCCCTTTCCCCCGTTATGTGGAGGGTCGACACAACATGTTATTTTTTTCGATTCGCTTCTATCAGCCGCCAACTCGCAATCCACTCTTTTCACACGCATGTCTTCTTTCACGCAATCCATCCATCTCTTTCGGTCTTCCTTATACTTTTTCGCCCCTGCACAAGACGCACCCTAGCACGTTTGCCCTGTTAGGTTAGGTTTGTCCCTTTTTAGGTTAGGTTAGTCTTCTTCCTGCCCCTTTTCCCCGTTATGTGGAGGGTCGACACAGCATGTTATTTTTTTCGATTCGCTTCTATCAGCCGCCAACTCGCAATCCACTCTTTTCACACGCATGTCTTCTTTCACGCAATCCATCCATCTCTTTCGGTCTTCCTTATACTTTTTCGCCCCTGTACAAGCATACTCATTGTTTTTTTAGTTGCATGATTTTCATCCCTCCGCATAACATGTCCATACCACGCTAACCTTTTACTCGTCATCCCCCCATTCCCATCGCCCCATTGCCATCGCCCCACACATCCGTTAAATGAATGCATTTAGTACCCCAGTCACCGACTGGAGTTACAAGTGGCCTTCGGCCGGAAGTGCGCTGGAACCGGCGTATCATACTACTGAAAGAAGTAGTAATGAGTTTAATATATTTTTTGACAATTTCTGCCTGATGAGAACCCTAGAAAGCTAGGTTCTAATGACAACTGCGCCAGCGCAAATGATTTGTATCGAATATGTTATTATGGTAATCTATTGGTTGATTCGTTTATATTAATGACCCATTTTTCTTTAGAATTTTATATAGATAAAGTAGAACCAACTATTGAGTGAAAAATAGAGAAATAGAAGCTATTAAAAAATATAAATAAAATAACGATGTTAAGAGAAATGTAATAGAGAGTTAATGATTAAGTTAATGTCGTTTATTACACGTCTAAATTCGAAACAGAAGAATTTAATGTAACCACTGAAAACATAATTAATGTTTGTCTTTGATTAACTATAGGAAATTCTGCTACAGCAAATAAATAATAATATTAAGAACTTGAATTAAAAGTGAAAAATAAGTCACCAAAATCAGATTGTCGGTAATACCCCATGGGTTTTTTAACTTAAAAAAAAAACATAAATAGTAAGTAATCTCCTATTTATAATTCGATATAAATGATTTTACAGTTAAAACTAGACTCTAGAGACTGACTAGACGCTACTGCTGGTTGTGCCATTAAATTCAAAACGCAGGCAGTGTTTACCTTTCACATGTAATAACTATCATCTCAAAAACACCGGGTTCATTTAAACATGTTAAACTATGAGTTTGAGTCAGTCGTCTGCGCAAATTATGTTACGCTTACTTGGTCGAGTCAGTAGTCGTGTGAAAATGTCTTCAAATAGAACGTAATTATATTTTCCTGATCCAAGGATCATTCAATAACTCTGTGGTGTCTACGCGTCTCTAATGCGACACTTAAATATTTTGGAGTTCCTAAATAACTATTATTTCTGAATATGGTAATGTTGGGCGGACAGTAGCGCCATCAGTTTTTCCTACTATTTTTGGGGGCAGCTTAGATTTCTAAGAGCGGTCTTTTGAGTTCAAAGATGTTCAAAGAGTTAGTAAAGAGCCCTAAGATTTCTGAATTTAGGATTTTCCAAAAATACAATAGCAGTTACATCAGCCCCCAGATCACGTAAAAATTGTTCGAGTAACTCGTTAAAGAACTGTATCAGTGTCAAAACAAGGTATAGGTTTGACCAATCAAAACCAATGAAATCCATGTTTTGACACAGTTGCAGATCATTAAAATGATTGATAAATTTTTACGCGATAAGGGAGCTGATCAAAACGTAATAAAAACCATTATTTTAGTGAAAGCAAAATATACAGCAAAATACCAGTAACGCAGATGTGAAAACTTCAAAGCTTTCCAATGTGTTCAGTCCGTCAAAAACAGTAAAGGCCTCAGCAACAGCATTTCCATCCATTACTCTTATAGGTAGGCACAGAAATTCCAGTGGAAACGGAAGATATGTGAGGTGAAATACGGTGAGCCGATACAAATTACGGCGATAATGATTCAGACAAAACAATGCCAATGATAAATGGGCACGGTTATTTATCGTATTGTAGATTCACAAGGAATGCGGCCGCCGTACTCTTTATACTTACCCACTTGTAGTATAGTAAGCGTCGGACCGTAATGTATCAAATTTTACGTTTGCTCTCTTGGCTTATAGCTTTTACATTTCTTAGTGGCCGTCTGGAACTTCGAAATTTTATAAACATACATCATATCTCTTTTAGAAATTGCTAGTATTCACTTTTCTTCTTTAGAGTCAATTACAAAGTTTTATGTATATCAAGATATACGTATACATATCAAGCTGTTTAAGAAGCCAAAACTTGATGGTTCCCCCATTCGTTACCTGTTGAGGAATTCGTTTTCAGCAATCCTGCCTAATGTTCACTAATGTCTTCTTAGCCATTTTTTATGCTCTTAGAATCTAATGAAAAATCTAGTGGTTTGATTATGCAATGTAAATCAGAGTATCATTAAGTAAGTTTTAGATGACATTGAACTTCAGATTCTGAATAATCGAAAAGTGATAATTATAAATGTAAGAATAATTAAATTTGAGCAAAGAACTGCAATACATCATACATGTACCCATAGATATAAAATAAAAACATTAACATAAAAAAGAGAAAATCGATCGCCGAACCACACTAAATCATGCAAAAGATAATTGCTATTGTTGAATATAAATAAAAGAAAACCAAGGAGATGTATGTATGAATATACACGTCTAAAGCATGCGCATAAAAGAGCTAAGCGAAACGGTCTCTCGCCCACTTCGCCCGCAGCGTAACCCGGTGGCAGGATCATAACTAAAATTTATTGCGTGTAGGTTTCGCTTTAAATTTAGTTTAGCAACTCCTGAGTCCCATGTTCCAATTCCCAAAGCATGGGCTTAAAACGTTTGGCATTGTTCTTGTCATTTTTACTCTGATTTTCATGAGCATTCCCTTACAGACTTGCAGCTGTAGTCTATCTTCAATCAGTTCGTTTTTATTAATACTTCGATCGAAAAAAAAATGTTCATACATTAGTGTCAGTTCTGTTGTGCAAAATCTATTGGACGCGTCTAAAAGTTGCACTATTCTTTTCAAAATATAACTCACGGAAATTTTTAGAATAGTCGAATTAGTTTATAATTTAAGAGATTTTGCACAACAGAATGGGCACCAATTTTGAATTTCATTCCATTCTATCTGGTGTCACAATAACAATCCTTTTATACTTTGAAAATTACAAGGGAAGTTCAAATTGTATCTATAGTCAATGCTAGAGATATACACGGACCAGACGATCATTGCTTGAAATCTTACCTGGGTCGTGAACTCGTGACGTCATTTCTCAATATACAACAAGCGGGCTGCCCTATAACAGAATGACTATAGGACGAAAATCAATCAAATCCCATAGACCCATCCTAAAAACCGCAATGAAACACCGGAAATTAATATAGAAAGTTATCCTTGACTTCAAACTTGACTTTAATGTGAATTTATGGGGTCATACAAAGACCTATTAAGAAATAAAAAAAAAACAACTTCGGAATGAAAACAATTCAACCCACAACCTTGACTCGCGAGTCGGCACCAGCATCTGGTGACATTTGTCCGACCGTACGAAGGTAATGACTGCAATCAGAGGTTCCGAGAAAGATTCGAAGTGTCGGCCGAGGGGGAAAAAATGATACAGGTTGCGAGAATAACATCCTTCCAGCTACCGAAATTAAATTAGGTTTTGTTTGAAAAAAAAAATAAACTCGAATCCATCCTTAGATTGTGATGATTATAAATTGGTATAAAGTTTCGCGTTCGTATTATTCAAATTTTGTGAAGACGTTTTAAATTTAAATCTTATTTTAAAGTCCTTTAAATAAATAGTAAAAGTCTATCACTAACTGAGTTTCCTCAGCATGGAATTACTAGAACTTGAATTAGAGAAGATGGAAGACAGTTAAGATCAAGTTCTTATGTAGCCTGGTAATAAAACATTTAAAAGTTTGTGATTCCCAGTTTCAACTTCAACTTAACGGAGTCCTTCCCTAAATAACAAATCCGAAATTTCAAATAAATCCGATTAATTTTAAGGAATACATTGAATTTGGAAAAAGCACGTCCTCTTGTATGACACTAATTTCATTTTGTTTTTGTTTATAAGTAGGTACATTATATGAATTCTAGATGTCGCTAAAATCACATTATTAATGAAGTGGAAATCCTTTAACTTAATCCGCAATGATAATATAATTGAACTCAATTATACCCTCAATATTATATTTAATTCAAAGCCCACAAAACATCCCTACTTGTTCTAGATAAGAAGTAAATAAGTATGGCATAAATATCCGGGAGTAAATATTTTAAAGTCAGTTTTAAAATACTACAGATAACATTTCTGGAAGGTAGATGACAGAAGCCAAACTCGGTCCATCATCTTTGTGCCCCGAGCGAGGCCCACCTTTGGAACCCGTTCCATTCTGACCCTAGCAATTAGGACCGGAGTAACAAAAAACAATGTAGGAGTAAATTGCTACCCTTTTTTACCGACGCCAAGGAAAAAGGGAAGCCTGTCTCTGTTTACGATTTTACGTCCAGAATTCAATGTTCATATAACAAACGTTGGTTTGTTATTAGTAGGTTACCTATACCTAGGTAGGAATTACATAAACGCAACTTATCTTCATGCCTATTACAGCATTCCTGCACTTCTCCGTCAGGACTTTGTCCAGGCGAATAATATTTCTTAAAATACTTCTTTAGAAGATACTCCTTATTAGAAGATAATAATCATGGAACTCAACAGTATAATGATATTACTGCTCAGTGAAATCAGTAAATATTTTTTTTACGTATTTTTCATTTCATCTGTTGAGCTTAGCCTTACAGCCTCCGCCTTCTCATATGTCGGGCCCGAGGCATAACTCAACCTTCCTGCACCTGGTAATTAACATCGGACCAAAATAACCACCAAAACATTTTCAAATTACTAAACTTTTTGGGATTCAGTGTTTGGTCAGATGTGGTCAACCCAACATCAAGCGTAGCTTTTTCCTTTCATTTTTATTTGTTACATTTCAGGTTTTTTTTAAGCCAATTGAATATCCATTCACTCTCTAATTTATAAACAAATTCGTGCGTTTATGTTACTAAAGTTTTATCATATAAACGAGAAACATACAAGAAAATACAATGTTATGTTCACGTAAATTCTGTTTAAATATTAGTAATATTTCACGAAAATATAATGTTTTCAATAACGGTGTATATGCCTGTAATTGTTTATTATACTCTGTGAAATGACCTGAAATTTTGGTCAAAATAATATGTTCAGTTGGTCAACATATTTTCACCAGTCAAGCGTATATTTGACGAAATTCCTGTCTATTAGTTACTACTTATAATCTCAAACGAAAACTAACCAGTTTAACTCGAACTCTTGGTAAAAAATTCAAATCCCAAACCATTATGTAAGTATCCATATCACGCGACCATAACTCCCGACTCCATCCACACTTATGATCATAAATATTCATACAATCCATACAAATTATAGTATGAATGCACGATTATAATCCAATAAGGCACGGTTCGTATTACGCTTCCATTTAGTAATACGATCACATCGTATTCACTTTCGGGCTGGTGTTGACAATATGATGTCACCCGAGTTTCGCTGCTCATAATCGGGCCTATGTTTGTTTTAGGGTTCCGTACCAAAATCGAAAAAATAGAACCCTTACTGACAGGCAAGACTTTCTCCGTCTATCTGTCTATCAGCTGTCTGTACATCGAGTACATATTTTAGTAACTATAAAGTTTAGTAGTATATAATATGTTAGTGGTCCAACATCAGTGAAATAAAAAAATATACCCTAATCTCCGAGGTTTCTCGATCGGAAAATCTGAAATAATACTTATGATCAACAGGGATTGACCTATATTTTACAGGAAAAATAAATCCAACTTGACCTAGCATACTTTTTTGAAATTTACTATAAACAACCAAAGTTAGTATTGCGGTTTGTTAACAGTCGGTAAGTGATTCTTTCGTTTTATATCTCTCGTCGTTCTTTTCTTTTATGGAACCCTCAGTCAGACTCGTGCGCGCTCGCACTTGGCCGGGTTTTTATCTCTTCATGGCGTGATGACCGGATGGTGCGATGTGTCATTTAAATATTTTCGTGTGGTTAGAACCTTTTGACCTCTGAGGCTTCGAACTTTATAGCTATTGTAAAAAGATTTTGTTACTTAAAGGCCCTGAGTGATGTGTATAATGTACTGATATAAAAAAAAATATCCTGGTATATAATAAAGTAATAAAAAAATTGGAGTCAAATATCCAATGCGTCTCTATCGCTAGAAAGAAAAAGATGAACGGTGTACATTATAAATACATAAATAAAGTTATACAAAGTTGGGATTGTGTACAAAATACCGAGGAAGCAAAGGATTGAAGGATTGAATCAACAGCTACGATAATGAACAACCCTATAAGCGAAGCATACGATGCAAACGTACGAGAAAAAGAATTTTCTGAAACTAAAATTTCACGCATCGTCCGGGGACCTAACACTATATTCGGTCTACGAACTATACTTACCTACTTAAGTACCTACCTACATAAAAAGTGTTAGGTAAGTCTAGTATAACTACTTGACTTTTATTATATTTAACGATTAAAATTATTTTAGCTCTTGACAATAACTAAACATACTAAACATCCATAACTCAGAGGTCAAATTAAGCAATTATGTAAGAATATAAAATCACGATAAAAATTATTATTGAAGTCCAAAGGCAAATATTTATATTACTAACTATAGTAGGTATAGTATCCATAACTATAGTATAGTATTTATATTACTATACTATAGTTATGGATCTAGTTAATCGTTTATTCATAAGGTAGGTAGGTAAATGAGTCAATTAACATTCCATAAAAATGATTTAACATTTTAATAATATTAACATTTATCTACATAATGTTATATTATATCAGATATATTATACAGCACGTATAAATTGCATAAATTCTCTTGTTTCCACTTTAATAGAGTATTTCCAGTGTCTCATTGAGCCCATAAGGCAATGGTAATAATTTTGTTGTGCAAAATCTCTAAACTAACTTGAGTTCTCAAAAATAGTACTATCGCGACGGAGAGCATTTTAATCGACTTCAAAAAAAGGAGGAGGTTCTCAATTCGTCGGAATCTTTTTTTATGCAATGGATACTTAGCACTGTTTAGCACTACAGAATTGGCACCGTTACATATAATTTAAAAACAGTTTCACTCTGTAACATCGACTGGGAATATGGATCAATCTAGGACAAATATAACCTAAGGTGTATTCTGTAAAAGCAATTAGTAACTCGACGTGAGTTTTCATCATCAGGGGAGCGATTCACGTGACGGTTTTACACACTGAGTGATGTGAATCAAGGAATTGAAAAATTAACTTGCCGTCTAATGGTTTAGCGGGTAAAATTGAATGTATAACATCATCAACATAGGAAATACAATCCTTAGACCTTATTGCGAAAATTAAATTTAATTTCACGATTCTCGACCATGTTGCGTTGACAGCTACATTCAATTTTACGCTCTATGCCAATAGAAATAAAATTATTTTTTCTGTGTTCGCAATAAATGTTTTCGTTTTAAGATCGTCTGTTTATATACGTGAATGCCCATGACCTTTTTAAAAATATCACTTCACGAAATGTAGCGCGTTACCTGTCATTATTTTGGTGTCAGTACTAGCTTGTACGATAAAGATACATGCACTAGAATAGCCCAACACCGCAAGAAATGGGGTGCTTATGAGGAGGCCTATGTCTCACAATGGATGAACGATGGCTTCTAAAGAAGAACTAGAAGAAGACTAGCTTGTAAAGAATAAAAAAAACTCTATATAGGACAAGAAAGAGGCAAATGGTAATCACTTTAGGAACTCAATCCGTACACTAGAGGCCTTTGCCCTGCGCAGCCGCAGCAGTAATAGGCCATTAGTTCAGTTTTATTGGCCAGGTCAGTACTCCAGTGCAATAACGATTACATAATGATAAACAAACTAAATTATTCAATTCGCATTCATTTGGTGATGTCACTCTAGGTCGCCCCGGCTATTGTTAATTATGTTAGCCGAAGTAGGTACTACCGTATTGTTTCATAATTTTGATTGTTAATAAGCCTATACAAATTACAGTTACGAAAACTCCAATATAATTTTTCTATATCTACTTTTATATATTCTGTGCTATATCTCCTGACAATGGAGTTTCCAATCCCATGACCCTAAACCAGCCCACCTAGTATGGACAGGGCATAAACGTATCTATCTTCCCGTAACGTCCTTTGACATGGGAAAAAAATATCATTTTCTCCACCCGCTAAGGGACGGTAAAAGGCAAAATGAAAAGTCTATCTTTTATTTCATCAGAGAGTGGATAAACTTGTATAAGGGTACTTCAGATTAAAAATTTGTGACCGCAGATTCTCTTAAAATCTTTAATAATACTTTGATTGTTTCATTCGTGCAGTATTTATGGTTATTAATGAGGAATGGCTTAGTCATAAAGGCGTCACAAGTCACAACATAAAAAATGGAACACTGGAGGGGGCAAATTTAATTAAACAAATATTAATACAACAGCATCAGAAAATGATAGCAATTGTATAATTTATTGCATAAGGACTAGGACCAGGAGCAATGGGAATTGAGACCATCCCTGGAGAATCATCGACGCTATATAGTCCTTTGTGGGTCCGGGCCTGACCCAAAAGATATCTCCATCAGTCCCTGTCCATTGCGTTAACTTCCCAATAATTTATTGCCGCAGCGTATTTGCATCCAGCCTCACACCATCCAGCCAACAAAGCTTTGGCCGACCAATATTATAACGGCCGTCTGGGTGACGTCAGTAGTTTTTTGGTGACCTCTGATCACTAATGCGCTGTACACGTTCAGCCAACTGTCATCTTACGACCTTCATGTGCTAGACAATGTTTGGCTCACCAAAGATAGTGTAAAGTTCATGATTGTGTATTAATGAAGATAAGTAAGGTTTGCAATTTGCAGAATCTTTAAAAATATGAGCTATCTATCCCAAAGATTTCTCTCGAGTATAATTAAGCGTTCCTTGTATAGAGTATAGCTATGGACGCGCTCCTTCCTTATCTTTTACGGGCGCACACTGAATTCCTCCGCCCATTTCAACTAGTTTGTAAACTGGTGGTCGGATATTGCGTTCCGTTGCGTGATCCAATCACTCGATAACCGCTCCAGTTCAGCGTCGTGCAGTATGAGCTATGGGTTCCTCGAATAGACGCCGTGTCTGCGCCCGCGCACATTTCTGCGCAGCTCGACTGACTGATCCGTGATTTCCTCCATCTCCTAAATTAATCTATCCAGATGGTAAGTGATGATGCAGCCGATGATGTTATCGTACTAATTTGGAAGTGATAAGAAAACTCGCCCAAAACGGTGATTCTACTTTCTTGGCACTGCGCCTATGCTGGTAGGGTGGTAACTAGCCACGGCTGAAGCCTACCAGGCAATTTAGAAATTATAAAATTCTAAATTGGCTAGTCGTCAAAAGCCCTCTGAATTTACGTAAAAACATTACTGCTGTGCTATTCTACAAAATGAAATAGCTGCCAGACAGCTGCCAACCCGAATATGGCATGCAAAATTGCACTCTATTAAAACTGACAAATTCATAGATGCATATAGATGTACGTTCGTCGCTGTTTTGCACGGCTGGCGTTAGTTGCTGCGTTGTACTCCTATATCATTGGTATTTAAGCAGGAAACCCTGGGATCAATTTCCGATACGAGCCAGTTAATGAATTTCTGTCTTAGTTGACTCAGCACCCAGCAGCCCCTACCATATTATGAGATATTTGCAATCGTCAGAGAAAGCTGTCGATTGCTAGGATGAAACGAAATTAAATAAATGTGTGAGAATAACACTTTCATGTGCAGAAATCACGTGCTCAGTTTAATGATCGGATATATCATACCCATACATTATTTGAGTTAAGTTCCATTTTAACGATCCTCGCTAAGTCATATGGCTAAACCTTCTAGTGAGTGAATAGAAAGCACACTGCTTTGTTTGAACATTCGTATATACTTTACTATCCAATTCAATAAAACCCATCGTGATAGTATCTTTAAGTATGTGGGTAACACACTAGACCACAAAAAGTATAGGTATAGTAAATAGGTAGAGATTATAGGAAATTACTGGATTTCGACCGGAAAAGCATCGCATACCAGCATTATTATAAACCACTTTGTCGGTTTACAGTTAGCGCGTATACAATGTTGTGATTCACATACTTTCCAAATGAAAAAATTACTAAGTATAGTAATGTTAGGTACGGTTCATACAGAATACCATAATATAAGTACCTACCTTACAAAACTACCCAACACCTGCGTATCCCGTAGGCGTAGCAGAAGTCTGAACCAATCAGCTATGCCTATCGCTATAAGAATGTTAGAATGACCCAATGTGCAATGAAATGAACATCTTTAATTCGTTTATTGGCGTGTTCACTAGTCGCATTTTTTTGACGTAGGTATATAAAATCCGTAGTTGTCTTACTTCGGTTTTATTTGTACGACCAGGGGCCTTATTCTGTATCGTTCACTTAGTTAGTTAGTAACCCTTACTAAGAAAACGAAGGCAAAAATCCTATTTTTGCACAAATTACCAACCTAGGTCGGCATGGTATCATATCAGTATACCATGCCAGTTGCTATCTTGTACAAAAAGAATACAAAAATAGGATTTTTGCCTCCGTTTTCTTAGTTAATAACCCAGTTTGGGTTACTAACTAAGTGAACGATACAGAATAAGGCCCCAGTACTGGTCGGTACACGGTTCAGTTTATACCTACAGACAGTTTTCTTAAATTAGCAACGATAAGGCGTCCTCAGTCCCCAGATATGATAGCATAGAATCGCATTCCACACTTTTCTATACAAAGTGGGGTCTAAGATCAAGTGGTCGTATTAATTTTGATTGCATCTCACCTACTTTTTGTTTACTTACCCCCGCTATCAATGACGTCAAACAAAGGCTATCGTAGATGCCCAGAGACGGGTCGAATCTTATAATGTCCATGTTGGCTTTAGATCTTCGAAGCTAGGCCTTGGACAAACAAAGTAGGGTGGAAGTGCCGGCTGTCGGCTTAGCCCAAATTTGTCCCTAGTCCCATTGGTCCGCCCTATACGTTTGCGAAAAAGTATTTTTATTTGTTCCGTTCCATGAGACGTAGTAATTGACTAAGGGCCTCATAGGGGTCTCATAAGAAGCCGCTCTCAGTGGGTGTTAGAGAGAGCTATGCTCGGAAAATCGCTACGCGATCAAATTTGAAATGAGATCCGTAGACAAATTAAAGCATGATTTCTGAGCAACCTTACATCTGAACTTCATAAGGTCTTCATTAGTACTGAACTACTGACGTTAATGAGCTTCGGGTCAGATTTGACCCAACAGTTATAGATAGTATACAACGTATAGTATTTAATGCGATTTTAAGTTAATTGAATCATATCATTCAAAATGATAGAAGATTTCTCTTCAAATGCGTTTTTCCAAGAAAATTATACAAAAGATGAAAATGGGTCAAAATTGACCCGAGGGTGAATATTTCTTTCATAGCCTTAGTCAAAGTAACAAGAAGGTACACAATTACCTGTGCGTTTGTTAGTACATATCCTTTATTCAAATCGGTTATCCTTAACCAGTCACAAGTAAACTGTTTAAAATGTCTAACATGTAACTCTTGCCATGCCTCACCTTGTAAGATCCGAGTGGCATTGAAGTGTGAAATCCAAGTCCATTATATTCTAATCTAAGATTATCTCAGCACACTCGATCTAATAGCTTGTAAATCTATGACAACTGGATCACGTAGTGTTGCTGGGCATGTTTGAATCTATGCAGATGTGTAATTTGATAACGGATTTCTCGGAGTTGCGTGGAACGTGATGTATTTAGCCAAGCTGTTGAGCATTCCGATACTGATTCAGAGAATCCGGGTAAAACGGTGAAGAGATAAATCATGTACGTATAGAGTGTGAAGAAATTTTCGTAGTACCTACTCGACTCTGTGATGTGCATTGCCACATTCGTAACAAACTTGTTTGTTAGGGATCCGTAACTAAACTAAGTATACAAAGAACGGAACCCTTTATAGGCTTATGTATACTATAAGCCCTACTTGCAACAGTTTTTCCCAGGATCGGGTAGAGTGATTCTGGTTTTTTCACAAATATCGTGGAAATCATTTATTTAATCTGAAAAATGTCTTACGAATGTAGACAAAAAGTTTCATAAAAATTGCCGTTTCTGAGGAGTTTGGTAACAAAAATTGATACTTACGAGAATTTTACATATTAGACTGAACCGGCAGACGTTGTTTTGCCATTTGAGGTTATGAAAAATATAATATACTTATATATGAAAAATAGTTTACCACATATTCTCAGACCTACTGAATGTATTTAATTTAATAAAAATCGGTCAATCCGTTTCGTAAAGTTTGGCTACAATTACAAACATTCTGACATACTGACTGATCTGAATTTTATAAATTAAAAACTTAATCTTTTGGAGAAGTTTCTTTTTGTGCGTGTGTGTAGGTACGGCTTGCCTATGTTATGAGTTGAGGTATGAGGTATATTCAATTGGTAGGTACTTGCCTGAAAATCGAATCCCTTACCGAAGGCAGAATTTATAAACCACTAAGCTATCACGGTTCAAGTATGTCGCTCTAGCGTCGGTTAATCAGTCAAAAACTTAAGTAACAGATAAATTTTTACTTAAAATTTTATCTCAAGTGTTCGTATCGCCATAAAGTTTTTAAAATTCCTCCAACATCCGACGCAAGCGCAGCGTTATGAGGCAATTAAATACAGATGATATCAATTTAATGGAAACACCTATCTTTAATGCGTACTCGAAACCGCATTAGGCGATCTTCAGACTTTCGAGATAACAATGGAATGCGATATCACTGATAACGGAGTTTGATAAGGTTGCGCGCGTATTGTTTCAAATTGAGCACGCAAGATAATTACTTATTATTGTGATGGTGGTATTTTTAAGGTTCCGTAGTCGGACCCTATTATTGACTTCGTAAAAGCCCGTAAGAGCGACAAAGATAACTAGCAGTCAATTTCTTTTTATTGCATCATGGGCGGCGAGTCTCGCTAAAAGTATAGTCTAGCTCTAAAATACCTAACAGTGTGCATCCTAAAGAGGCCATTTCATTTAACGACCTCCCTAGGCGCAGGGGCGCGCGCTCGGATTCGAGTGGGAGGTCGCGGGTTCGATTCCCGCCACGGCCCTACTTAGGAATTTTTGAATTTCCAATTTGGCTCAGGTCAGGTCAGACTTCGCCCGTGGCTAGTTACCACCCTACCAGCAAAGACGCACCGCCAAGCGATTTAGCGTTCCGGCGCGATGCTGTGTATAGTACGAACATCTTCGGCTACATCATCTACCATCAGGTAAATAACTTGTATGGTGTAAAAAAAATATGGAAAATGATGTCAGCTTCGCCAAAAGTCAATTGCTATCCAATTTTCATTGAGAAGCAGCTACTGAACAGGTTTCCAATGTTTTGAGATTTATCAAGATAAGGATGAGTAGAAAAATTACGTAGCCTCTTAAATAGAATCTTAGTCAAGTTTAGCTGGACTTGGAGTCATATATTTTGTTTATCATTAAGAAGTAACGGCGTAACGGGTCCGGGTAAGAGCTAGTGACTTAATTCTTTAATGGGTTAGCGCAGATGGGTTAAGTCATGAAATGAAATCATGATTAACGATTAAGATTGCTATCAGTCGTAAATTACATATTATGCCTCAAATATGTAGTTTTTCATTGGTTAAATTCTTCAACATTGAATATTATTAATATTAGGGAATCTTTCAATTTTGTATGATTGTAGGTGTTAGGCAATGCATAGAATCAATCATTTTTTAAATTACTCAGTGTTTTCATCAATATAATCATTCAATGAAGTCGGAAATACCTTGTCAGATTTCCTGGCATTGTTTGAAATCAATAGGTTGCTCAATAAGTTCCTACCTACAGTTACCTAACATTCAGTTTAAGAAATCTGCCTAATACCTAGATACTTAATTTGGAAAAGAAATATACCTAAATATAGCCTAGTATTAATGTAATTCAGCATTGCCACAAAAAACGTACACACAGATTCTGGGGTATTTTATGTGAAACTATAGATTTCGCACGCGACTATAATATAAATTTCGCAATTTAGTTTTAATTTTATCCAGATTTTGACGGGATAGACAGTAATCTAAATTTATCTTTTCGGAAATTATGGCGTGATAACATTAAGACAAATTAGACATAATACAGGTGAAAACAAAAAAATCACATATATTATGTCTAATTTAAATTAAAAATGGTTGGTGCATAATTTTTTACCGGTTCTTACACTATCCGATGTAATAAATTACGAAGCTCTCTCAAAAGAGGTTTAAAACATTCAGAACAACATCTCAAGCTCTTGAGAATGTTCTAAAAATCGCATTGAAATGACGCACTTAGATTCTAGATAGGTTTTATTTCTCTTATACGCAAGACAGTAAAACAGTAGCAGTGCAAAAAATAACAACAATAAACGTTATACTCACGATCTTAATAGTTTCCTAGACTATTAAAACATTTAATAGGTATAAAAGAATTGCCTGCATTTTTATACCTTCAAGTTGGTTGGAAATTAGAAAATCTATTATTAAATTCCAAGCACCAGGTTGACAGTTAGAAAATTTACCTACTAGGAAAATTTTCTTGATCCGCTAATTATTGCCTTAAATTAAATTATAGAAAACAAAGTTTATCAATGTCAAAACATCAAGGAAGCTTCTTGCGCTAATAGAAAAATATAATGTAAGTGCATAGAGTACAAAGTCATTAGGTGGACTGAACACAGTGCAGATTCCTGCAGGTATTTTTCAGTTTATTGATCAAAAACTCAGATGGATCATATACGGTCGGGTTCAAAAGTGCATAAAAGGCTAAAACGGTGTGCAAGTATCATAAACTGTTAGTAATTTAAACCTTAAGTCAATAATCATTAGATCTTGTTAGCAAATTCTATATCGACTTTTAACCCTCGCGTTACATAGAGCATAGGATACTCGCTGAGTTCTTTAATAAACTTGTCAGATATTATGTTTTTTATCAAATAGATACTAAATATTAAACATGTAGTAATTGTCTAAGTATGTGTCATACGTAAGGATATTGCACGACGAGCAATTGTATTCAATGTACTGACCTCCAAAGCCTCTTGCGCCGTGTGGAGGTAGTCCCGCAGCATGGCTTCCTGGATTCCCAGCCATTCTAGCCGGGGGTCTTCTAGCTGCGTCACCTCTGCAACCAAAAAATATAGCGATTAGCTATACTAGATACTTAATATAGTAATATCTGGGTGACCGAGCTTCGCTCGGTGGCCAATAGATGGCAGCAGTAGTCATATTTTATTTTATTATGGTAAATTCGACATTTTCTAAAATAGAATCCTAGCTAGATCGATTTATCGCCCCCAAAACCCCCTGTATACTAAATTTCATGAAAATCGTTCGAGCCGTTTCCGAGATCCAGATTGTATGGAAATATATATACAAGAATTGCTCGTTTATAGGTATAATAAGATATAGGTACAGAAATAATAGCAAATATCAACGAAAATATCGATTCAACAAAACTCATATATTTTTAGTAAGTTTACATTATTTTGATATTCATTTTATACTAATTATTGATAGATACGATATCTAACCTCTAATCGGTTGAACAAGGCTAGTAGAGTCACCGCGAAAGAATTCGTCAATAATAATAATCATTATTATACCGGCTACCTAACAATAACAACAGATAGATTTCGACAAGGACGGCCATGCCATTTTATCTCTTCGGAGCTGTCCCGTTTTAACCTGGAAGCTGGAACTAAAGCAGTAAGAAAACCTATGTCTTATCTGTTTTTACAGCACATTACTCGTAAGTTTTAAAAACTAAATAACTTTAGTAGGAACCCATACTAAAAAAGTCATACGAAGTACCTACTTAACTATCTTCTTGACAAAATAAAAATGGTACGAGTATGACATTCTTGCTATTAATGTTCCCATATCAAGTATTCTGTATTAATAACATATTTATACTGAAAATGCCTATTTCTAGAACCGCCGATGGTTCATTATTTATCCTTAATGCAACCACTCGTTAGTGTAATAATTATGTTGCCCTATCTCATTGCTAACCGATTTCGCCTAGAGCGAATTTTTTGCATAAGTATTCCCTTATAATAAGCCTTTACACTTGGGTTTCCAAGTATTGCGATATTATCTCGATATAGCATTCTTACGAATAATGCGTCTCGAACACTTTAGTATTTTACAATGAGTAAACAAGTGTCATTAAAATAGTATACGAACATTAATGATAAAGATGTTTTTAAATTTGGGGTCGCAAGGTACGCCTTGTGGTACACCAATTCTAAAATTTTACTGTTAGCACTTGTCACTACTGAAAAGTTGGCTTTATCCAAAACTAAAAACTATTATACTCATTCCTACAAATGCCAGTAAGTATAAATCAAGTTAATCTAGATTCTTGATGTTTTTCTAGTTAACAATTTGCATATAGCAAGGCAATATCACCATTAATTATGTGAACGCTTCGCATGTGATCATATTATGAGGACGAAACACGGGCGTTATGTGACATTTATATTGGCAAAGCAAATTGAAATACAATTTCTTCATCAGCCGATATGTATGTAAATTGCCACCTGACTCGATAACTTTGAAGTTCTCAATACAGTAAAATAAAGTCTTAGCAGGCGAGAGTCGGACTCTAACACCTTAGGTTCCGTAAGTTATTTTTTTGATGGAAAGTCATAAGTCGTAACCTCATTTTATGGGTCAATAAATTTCACTAAGCAGTTATTTTTATTTGTTTGAACCCGTAAATTTTTATGATTTTTAATTACTTATTTGTATGGAAGGTAAATTAATTACATTTTGCAATGTTTTAGTTGTTCATACCTGTAAATTTTTAATGCTTCGACGAAAGTTGATTCGTCAATTAAGTGATAATAAAAATGTATTAGCGACACTTTCAATATCACTTAATTAACGTGACTTTAACATGGATATAATTATTAAGTCCAATACCTTTAAAATAATTTTTCCATTATTTTTTGGTAAGAACGAACTATTATTTCAGTCTAAAGCAATTACAAATTTCAGAGGCCAAAGTCCTAAGTATTTAAAAATATTTTATCTCTTTGATGCTGCACTTACACGCCAACAGAACCCTAAAAATATAAGTAACCCTGTGGCAAGCATGTTCCGTAGATTCTTGTTTAATGCCTTAACCACTTTGCATACTTAGTTTACTGCCTCCAGGATTGTTATCAAACTATGCGATCTCCCCCTTCCCATACCTATTTCTGCGTTGGCTTGCAATATTTATGCGCTTGCATCCTCCTTGCTTTTTAACAGACTTGAAAACGCGATAAAGTTAAAAAAACTTAAACAACTAATATGAATATACATCTGTTACACACCACTTCCGAAGATCTTTAATAAATCCTCCAAAATAGAATGGGGCAATTTCAAAAAAAAAAGGTAGGATTTAGCGTACCATTACCATTACATTATAATATCTGGGTGACCGAGCTTTTTTTATGGTTGGACATTAGTAGAACAGATTAATTTGTTTAGCTATATAATCCGCAACTTGAAAAGATTCTGTATGGGTGCAATCATGGTGCAATATGCAGGAACACTGGCCGCAAAATGACGCCTGCTTCTATTCAATAAATACGACTTTTTCTTAAGATGAATCCTTATTATTAGATCGATTTATCTCCCCCGAAAACTTCTGGATACTAAATGTCATGAAAATCGTTCGAGCCGTTTCCGAGATTCAAATTATATACACATATATTTACAAGAAATGCTCGTTTAAAGGTATAAGATAAGATAAGATAAGATTACTATTGTATGACCGTGGCATTAGTAGTATACCATTTTGTCGGAGAACCAAAAAGTTTAGACGGGTGACATAATTGTCTAGAATGATTATTATTAAAGATGCTGTAAAGAAAGTCCAGCTCTCATGAAATCTCATGCAGACAAAAACGTTCCTAAAAACTTACTATTGCAACTACGTATCTTTAAAATGAAAATATACTTGTGGAATATATTATACTGAAGTTAAACTAGCAATGCGATCTCAGGCAAACCTTTGTAAGGTTTTCTTCGCTATCCCGCAATATTTATAGGCTTGCATCTCCTAGGTTTTATTTTACGTAATTCCGCACAGGAATGTTCATGGTGCATAACGATAAACTCAAAATTGATTGGACAAGCCTCATTGGACTTGGGTACGTACTTGTGTTTTTCTCTTTTTTCTTTGGATCCGGGAATAGTTGAGGTTATGAAAGATCCTAGATAAATTACATTATGGATATTCAAAAATAAACGATATAAAGATAAAAGAGTCCAAAGACGAAAGCTGAAACACATAAAAAAAGATTCCGACGAATTGAGAACCTCCTCCTTTTTTTGAAGCCGGTTAAAAACTAACAGCAACTATGAAATGTGAAAATACTAAGGGACAATATTACGTCATCATCATCAACCCCTATTTAGGGTTCAAAGGATAAAAACGGCACCCTAAAAAGGTCCCGTTTGGCCTTGGTGGGCAGAGATGTTTATTTTACTTTAATACTATTGAGAATTGATTTTCATAGTACGGAACCCTCGGTGCGCGAGCCCGACTCGCACTTGACAAATTTTTTATGTTCCCGCAGCTGGGCCTGGGTATCCTCTCGAAATGAGAGTTTTTGGCCATAGCCGACCAAGCTGGCCATCTGCGTATTGGCGGGTTTCGCATACTCTTGATAAATGAGAATATTTTGATAAATGAGAATATTATGACCAATTTCAAATCTAAGATGGTCGCCACTGAAATAGCGAAAAGTGATGGTTGGCGCTTATTAAATTTTCAATTTGTTATGATTAAGAAAAACTTTACACTAAGTACTTTTAATTTCGCTGCTTTTTTGCACATAACCAAGCAATACAAATATGTTTGCGATATTTTTAGGTAGTTAACATATTATCCCATATCCTTGATAAGAAGGTTTTTATGGCTGACCTAGCACATGATAAAAATCAGTCTTATCTATATTGGAATCGTTAGCATAATCGTGTGTGGTCGAGTTTCCATTGTGCTGAGGGTCATAATATTCGCGTCACGTAAAGATTTACTTCGATGTCGGATTTATCATAAGGCTTTATGAATAGAAGAACATTCCTTCAGAATGTTTAATCAATAAGTCGTGCTTTTGTAACACGATTCAATATTCTGAATATTCAATCAATGTAAGTATTTGAATATTTTTGTTCTAGTGGACACGAGATATTTATTGATTAGTAGTGATAGCCTGTAGTGGTCTATAGCAAGATTCTATTCCTTATTCTATGCGAAGTTATGTACGATGATGACATTTTTTTTTTTTTTAAACTTCATTGCATCGCTTACAAAGGAGATGCAATACATTATCTGCCAGTCGACCTTAAGACTTGCGAGAGGAACTTTAGTGGATGTATAAGAGTAAAAGAGCAAGTGCCGAGTTTCTTGGCAGTTCTTCTCGGTGTAAACCTGCTTTCCGTACTTGGCGGTAGAGTTTTGACTTTTCGTAAGAGCCTTTAGATTAGGCCTCTGTGAAAAATAAATTTTCATTTTCATTTCCAAATTAAAACGTGTTTCGAAAACTTCGGAAACGTGTACTAATTGACTGGCAGCGCCATCTATTAGAGAACCTACACAACAGGTAGAAACACTTTCATACCACCATATTTTTAATCCTCCGTGGTTTTAGCGTTGGGGGTTGAAAATCACAGATGCATTCCTCTGAGCCATTAAAATGTTTACCAATCGCAATTAATTAATTAATTCGCCTTCATCAAGAGATGTCGACCTGCCGGCTATGAGTCAGCCTGCATTTATTACAAAGTAACGGAAGTTCGACTCGTCAGATTAAATGCTTCAGCATTAGAATAAGGTGATTCATTTTAATGTTGTGTATAGCAGCGTCTGTTTAATTAGTGACCATTTTAAAGTGATACAAGCTTAAAATTAGAATTATTATTAGCTGTAATAGCATGTTGGTTCACAGTTCTCACCTCTTCCTTTCAGCAAGGAAGGGTTCGAATCCGGGAGCTTTACTCTTTTTTGGGAATCTCATGAACACTAAAACAAAATGGGCCATGGGTGGTGGAGGGATGTCCCTACCCTATCCTACTTCCTTCCTATCCTATCCTATTCTATCCTCCTATTCAATATAGCGTGATGTTATTTAGCCTAAAGCTTTATTCGATAAGTGGACTATCCAACACCAAAATATTTTTTCTATTAGGTTTATATTCGGACCAGTAGTTCCTGTGAATAGCCTGTTAAAACAAACTTCAGCTTTATAATATAAGTATAGATAGAATGCAACAAATATAATATACCTACGTTAAATTAATTAACAATAAAACCGACTTCAAACTTCATCAAACTACTGTTGAATATCCGTTCCAATTACCTAATAAAAATTCAAGATTTTTTGAGATTTTCTCATGGGTACCATTGTCAGAACTGGACTTAATTGAAATGGGACCAATCGGGAAGCTTTCTAATAAAAAAAGAATCATCAAAATCGATTCACCCAGTCAAAAGTTATGAGATAACAAACATAAAAAAAACATACAGTCGAATTGAGAACCTCCTCCTTTTTTGAAGTTGGTTGAAAATCTATAGCAGCTATGAGCTAGATAATAAAAAGACAGATAGCTCCAGGAAATAAATAATAGCTGCCAATCGTAAAATGAGGAATGTACTCGCACTGCAGTGCCATCAATGCTGTCGTGGAGAGCTATTCCTCTGGCGATGGTATTCAATTGCCATTGTCTCTAATCTGATTTGAGAAGCAATCAGTTAGCCCCGGCCTTGCGTTGGGAATTGAGCATAATAACTGGTGTAGTTCAAGAGCTAGGCTGTAGTTTGGCGTAAGGTCCGAACACCGAATACGATTTTTTTTTAATATCGTACTAAATAGATTTTTCCCACGGCGTGAAATGCCGAAAGAATCGCGGAACTACCTTTCTCCAACAGTATAGAATTCGTCTTGTTTAAAAATGAACGCCCACCACATTAGTCTTCAACGTATTAGATTAGACGATCTAAAGTTTATTTCGATGAAGTTTGCTAAAGCTAACTAAATAGTTAATTAAAGATTGCAACACCGCGGTGTTTTAAAAATCTCGCGGGTTCTGTTGATTTTTTCAGGACAAAAAGTAGCCTACAAAAGCTATCTACGTAGGTACCAAATAAGAATGACCAATGGTGGTTTTAGGTTTTCTCATGAACCAAAACCGAAAAATATTCTATAATATTGTCAAATTATTAATAAAGTTCAACATCAGTGAAATATCTAAAATAAAATTAAATCACTACAAAAATATTCTAGGATATATTGTTTTTCTATAAGTATTCAATCATTACGGTTTTGCCTCACCCCAAATAACTATGGTACCTTTGCCGGTACGTAGGGTGGCAAAATCTATGGAAGTGTTAATTTGGGGAATTTTGATAGCCTTACTGAACACTACCTCTCGGTGCACAAGAACGAGCGCGCACTTTGGATGTCACGCGGCGGTCGAATGGGCCAGGAATGCAAGTATCATTCCGTAAGTGGAGTTTTTTATTATCACTAAATAGACAGTTTGTTCGGGTCACATTGGTGCATACGGCTACAGAATACGACGTGTACCTATCTACCTACTACCGTGTAGAGGTACAAGTTGACCCGCCGTTGCAGAGCTTGGGTGATACATTGGGCTTTTAAGAAATCCTTCCTTATCCCTTGTCCACATCATGTAGACATGTGCAACATTCCAGATTTTTAGGACCCATAGTTAGAGCTGGACAATGGTGAGTCATTGAATAAATAAATGACTGAATGAATTAAGAATCCTGTGAACTACGATGTCTCCATACATTCGAAATACCAAATCATTTGTAATTCGTGCATATTTCGATCTTGTTGTGGTGTTATTCGGATTCATATAGTAATAATCTATGGTCCTGGCCATATTTGGTTCAGAAATATGTGAATTCCGACACAGGAGAAAATGGCGGACCGCTTTTAACCCGACAACTCCAGTTAATGAAAAAGGATTTGCCTGAGAATTGGTACTTGGAATATAAGTACCAAAAGGCAGACCAAAAAAGCGTTGGACCGATGGCGTGGAGGAAGACCTAAGGAGCATGGGTAAATAAAATACACTAACTAGAGCAGGGAGTCCAAAGACAGCGACAAATTGAGGAATATTGTGGAAGAGGCAAGGGTCAACAATGATGGATGGCAAAATCTTCTTGAACAGGCTCGGGCCCACAAGGGTGCAGAAGCGCCATTGATGATGATGACTTTGCAATTCTAATGCTCGTTTTCACCAAAACTAAGAAACGCCTAAGCTGATAGGTGACATTTTTCACTTACAACAACTGTCACCTAAGGGCTTAGGTGTCTCTTAAAATGTTGGTGAAAACGAGCATGGGGCCCGTTTGCTTGAACAACGTAACCTTATGTCTTTCAAGATAAGAGTTTGACCGTCATATTTAAAGATTACCACAATTTGTATTCTAGTAACCAAAATTTATTTTACGATTATTTAAATAAACCTTCGACTATAAATAGCTGTCGTCACCTAAAACAGGAATGAAAGGTTGCCGCAACCTTTTTGGTTCTGATCAAAGTAGACGTTTTTTTTTTTTGAAATCTTGGAATTTCGTGAGTGGACGCGACATTTCATTTTGAAGGCTGCACAAAATTCCTGTTAAATTAAAATATATTAAAACTAGCAGTGCCCGCGGACTCCGTTCCGCGTTAAAAATATTTTTTTTCCGGCCCGTTTGTCCCGCGTAAGGCCCGGTTTCCACCAAAGCGGAGCGGAGTTGAGCTGTTTTTGAATAACCAACCAGATTTCATCATTTCGACATCTCCTCTCCCTTCAGATTCAGAAATCTGATTTGTTACTCAAATACAGCTCCGCTCCGCTTCGCTTTGGTGGAAACTGGGCCTTATACGTGCTTATAACCACATCCACGGAACACCTAATAGTATGCCACAGCCCACAGCGTTGGACGCGAGCGAGGCATTCGCATAGACACTGCGGACTGCCTATACTTACCTATCGCCACGCAACGGCCGGGGCGGTGCGTTTTTATTTTGCTAATATCTTTGAAGATATTTGTTTAAACTGTATATGTAACGTAAAAGGCACAAATATTTAACATTAAATTTACATTCTGAAAAACATATTTATAAAGATATAAATTAATACCATATGGGCTAAATAAGCTTCACAAAATTTATTTATTTTTAATCCACAATTTTAAAATTAAAAACAGTTATTGTGAGTTACCCGTAGAAGATAGGCATATGCTATCGCGGACTTTTTTACAGATTTTGATATGTTCTTTAATATTGTAGAACATTGTGTTGTTCTATCTTCAATAGTTTCCGCAACGCACGCGATGAAAGCAATTTTATTTTAGGACTTGGATTACATTATTCAAGTTTAAGTAAAGATACGTAATTAATTTTGGAAATTATTAGATCCAGAGATTACCCTTACAACGTCACAAACTCACAAACTCACAAACATCGTTACGCTACCTCTTTATAATATTACTAGCTGACCTGGCAAACGTTGTTTTGCCCTTAAGGATATAAAAAAAAATAGATAAATTCTTTTAAGTTAGAGCAAACTGCACCCTGTATGCGAATTTTATTAAAATCGGGTAAGTGGTTTAGGAGTCCATTGAGGACAAACATTGTGACACGAGATTTATATATATTAAGATAAGATAGTATAGATTTCAAGCACATGAATATTGATACGTGTTAATTGTTATACTTAAATCATTTATAATTTGAAGGCAAAAAAAGTTTGCAAAACTTTTTCGCTCTCAGTACTGATAAAAATATGTACCTATAAATTGTGACTCTTATAAAATGCAAAATTATCTGAATTCAATTATTCGAAAACGCATTTAAGTTTTAAATTACCTAGTAAGTATTTAAAATTTTCAAGTGCTGAATGTTTTGCCGTTTGTTCTTTAAACTAAAACTTATCACTATAGCTTATTCTAATTAATATACAAGTCTCACTCGCACTATACAGCAAGTACTTTTGTAAGAAGTTGATATGGCGCATATTAGAATATCCTATACCTTTAAACGAGCAATTCTTGTATATATATTTCTATATAATCTGGATCTCGGCAACGGCTCCAACGATTTTCATGAAATTTAGTATACAGGGGGTTTTGGGGGCGATAAATCGATCTAGCTAGGATTCATTTTTATAAAATGTCGAATTTACCAAAAAAATAATAAAATATGATTTCTGCTGCCATCTATTGGCCAGTAGTTAAGGGCGATGGGTACCATCTGGGCGCGAAAATTCAAATTTTATTTAGTTTTTCGCTCATAGTGGGCTAATTATACATTCTAGGCTAATGGCAATGTGTTTTGCGGGCACAACGTTTATGCATCTACATGTTTTTAACAAAAACTCTGCTCAACAATACTCATTTACTTCATATTGGTTCCCGATAGCTCGAAATCTTTGAAACTGCAAAAAATTATCTTTCGGGAACCAATATGAGATGAGTGGGAACTTTCGAGCAAAGTTTCTATTAAAAACATGTGCATTAAAAGTAGGCCCGCAAAATGCAGTCATAAATCTTCAATGTGTAGTTTGTCTAAGATTTGCGAAAAACTAAATAAAATTTGAATTTCGCGGGCTGGTAGGGCCGCAACACCTTAAACTACCGAGCGAAGCTCGGTCACCCAGATATTACTTTTTAAAGGCACAAGCAAGAATAAAATGAAGGGTGTTATTCTAATTTAATGATAAAAATATTGTATTGTGGACGTATGCCTTTGCTTGACATCTTGGTGGTAAAAACAAAAAATCTACAACTTTAAGTATTGACCAAACTATCAATAAGTGAATAACCAAATAATTAGTCAATCAAAACAGTAAAAAAAACTGCTAAAACCGGAAATACGTTGACAACGTGTCAATTTTACAAGGTGTTGATTTTATTCTGTGGATTTGCGTAACAAAAATACCAATTGAGTAACGGGACCCGTCTGCCTTGAAGAGGTCCGGGTCACACACTTTACTATTTAATTCATTTAGTACACCTTCAAAAGTATCATAGAATTTGCAAATGAATGTATTTTTATGTTTTTTTTTTATTTTTATCAAATTCCTGGCATGTCCCTGACTAATATTATCAGGAGGTAAACCAGTCCCTCAATCGCGTAAAAATGTATCAATCATTAAGAACTGTATCAAAGTAAAAAACATGGTTTTCATTGGTTTTGATTGATTGATCGAAACTCGTTTTGATATTGATACAGTTCTTTAATGATTGATAGATTTATACGCGATCTTGGGGCAGATATAATTACCGATTTTTTTTTCCTCACAAGGCAATAGTCTCTTTTCAGAATAAGAGGAGATTAGTAGCCAACTACGGTGGTCATTGGGATTGGGGCACATCTTTGAACCTCCTCAAAGATGTAATGAACATTGTTGTTTCGGCTTCGTCACAATAAAAACATATAATACGAACCCTGACCTGACCTGAACGTGCAGTACAAAAGGCGAAGCAGGGCAGTGGACCTTTGCTATGGACAGCGACAGTGTGAGGCGAATCCGCGATTGTATCATCCAGCCCCAAACTCGAGAAATGGACATTGGACAGGGACAAGGAGCAAGAGGAAACAACTTGTAGGGATTCAAGAAAACGCCCCGGGAACAAGCTAAAAGCAAGCGAGCGCCTTCCTGCGATTCAGCCCCCGTAACTATGAGGTTGATTGGGCCATGGGTGGTGGAGGGTTGTCCCTTTACGAACCTTGAATAAAAATCTGGAGTTTTCAACCACTTGGCAACACTTGGCTATCACTTCTTTGGCCACACAAAGATCGTGAATTTGATCATTTGGTTTAGGAAATCGGATCACAACTTTCTATTAAGTCCATACTTTCATTAGTGGCTGACCTCTTAGGCTTCAAAATAAGGCAGCTAAAGATAAGTGTATTCAATTTAGCTGCACCTAGCAACCCTGCAGATAACGGTGGAAGGAACAGAGCAATTCGCACGAATCGCACGCGCATTCCGATGCATTTATGTATGAACGCGGGAAGATGGCGGGATGCTTTTCCGCCATTTTCTGGATTTTTAACGACCACCCAACTTTTATCGGCGGGAGCTCTTGCTAGCTTTTAGATGATTTTTATTGTGGTTCTTAAATACAAGCGTACTTTGGTCACGTACACAGTTATTTACCATCGCCAAGGTCCGGAATATCCTCCCACCACGATGTGGGTAAACTTCAATAGTACGAGTAAATGTCCAATTTGTCCATCTTCCAGACAAGCGCGTTCCACATTTTTTTATAACAAAGAATGATGAAACGGACAAAGACCAGCAGGGCGATCGGCTAAAAATGTATCAATCATTAAATAACTGTATCAATGTCAAAACACGGGTATTGACCAATCACAACGCTTGAATATCACGTTTTGACATTGATACAGTTCTTTAATGATTGATACTGTTTTAGCCGATCGCCCTAACTTTGCTTGCAATATCACATGAAACTCTGAACTCCGCTCATCATCCTGAGACATTTGTTCTTAGGTCTCAATTTACCCAATAGGCCAATACCCAGTAACCACGTCAAACCGAAACACAGTAATAGATTACTACTTCATGGTAGAATATCTGACAATGCGGTGGTATATCTACCTGGAGGAACTACGCAAAGAAAAGTCCTTATGTTGTATCATTACTTTCCATCAGTTATGATTACAGACAATCACTAGTCCTAATATAGTACTCGTATTTAAAAGAAAGAAAAGAAAAGGTGGTATGTCGTAGGCCATATTATATTATATTCCAGGCTATATGCGTTTATAATTTCATGCTTAGAGCGATGAAGAAAAACATCGCTTGGAAAAAGCATGAGAATTCTCTGGTGTGTGAAGACTATCTGATCTACAGAACAGGGCTCTGACCATATTATTAAAATCTGGATACAACAAGTGAAATTATTTTTTTTAAATTAAATTAAAAGTCATTACAATTCAGAATTCCAATGTTCAATAACAAACCGTAAAAATATAGAACGGAAAAAGCATTCGAAAGTACTGTCATAATTATTGACTCGGTTGCATAACACAATAACAACTTAAGCACTTGCTTCACCGCGGACGAGGAAGCGACTAGCTATCGAATATTTTTGCGCTTTAATTAAATACGATGTATGTTTCTGTCATTAAAGGATATCAATATTATATTAATGGTTCATTTCTAACTGCTGGCAAATATGTATCTATTTATTATAGTAGTCGAAATAAGATCATAAAAAAACGCTACAATGCTCTTATGGCGGTCAGAACTCAGAAAGTTCGCTAGGTAGGATACTCTCTCGTAAGTGCAGGTCTCAACGACCTGTCTGGCATATTCTGAACTACTGAGCGAATGATGTGAACTGATTTGTCGCACTTGCACCCTCATTTAGGTCCGGTTCCTTCAATTAACTTTAACTGAATAGTTAAATAACGAAATCGCAGTCTGATCCTTATATCTTTCGAGATAAGAGCATATTTAACTATAACGTTTTCTTTTGGTTCAAGTAACCTTGTCATAAAGTATATTATATTATAACAATCCAATGAGAATGTAGTCTCACCTATCGTTAGTCGCAAACGCGTTTTTAGCTTTTATCTCTACTCGCTTCTCGCTGATCGTCGGTGGTGGGACAAATGCCTTATGCGGCCTCACTTAAGCGTATTCATACGAGTACAATATACTTTCATATAAGTTTGTATGATATTTCACGTACAAAACACCTGTCACTTCGCGATATCTTACTATGATTTAATATTGTGTTGATTGTGTGCAATAAAACTGGTTGGAAATTTCACAAACATGACTTTGACTTTTGAAGAAGAAAGAAAAATCTCTACGCAGTTTGGAGCATTTTTGGTAAAAATCTGTGATTTTTGGTATATCAACTATAGGCTCTGAAGCTAAGCCTAGTCGAATTAAAAAAAAATGTGTCAGAAAGACAGCTGTCATCGGAAAGTCACGCGATCAGTTCGTCGACCAGATTTTTTCAATTTCATACATTTTTAAAATTTAGAACCTATAGCAATCATAGATATAGATTGTACTCTACATTTATCTTCAACTGCAGCATGCATAGATCATTTTGCAGTGAATTTGAAATAGAACAAGTTACAAGATATCTTGTAATTTATGATGAAATTTTGGTTGAAAGTATCGTACGTAGGTATCATTTGACAACCAAAAATCTTCCCAAATAATTTGCATCACGAATCCAGGATGGGTAAAAACGCTCAGAAACACATTTTTTATTTTCATGAGTTTTTCCATAAAACTTCGTTTTTCGGCGATATTTTGCCGCAATGCTGCCAGTCGCACCCGCCGCCCGCCAAATAAAGAATGAGGAGGACAAAACTAATACGGGTTTAGGACCTAAACCCATTGTCATATAAACTAAGGATTTAGGGTCAGTGCTAAAAAGTGTCCGAACCTAATGAATGCCAAAACGCGAAAAGAGTTCCAATCGCGCTTAACTTACACATGCACGATTATATAGGTTTTCTCAGGACACTTTTTTCGTGAATTTTGTATTACACCCGGGGTCTATAGATTTATATGCCAATGCTGAAACCCCATCATGTATTAGCACTGGGTGTAACGAAGCTTATTTATGTCTCTTGGTTTATTCAGCACGGATCGACTCCCGGCTCGGTTGAAAAATGCTCGACGCGGGGGGTTTGTGAAGCCTCGCTTTAGTTATACCGTATGAATTATTGAACGGGCTGATTTACGCATTTACGTCTAGCGGGCGGCAGCAACCCATAAACATGGGGGTGTGCTGACTGTGACATGACGGCGTGGCTTTATAAAACTTACGCGTGGACGCAGTTCAATACGCAAGACGGTATCGGTATTCGGTACCTATATTATTATATACTACTTTACTTAAACATATTTTTCAAAAGCAAAAAGAATGCGTGAGTGTCGTGGAACACTAGATTGGAAAAAAGTTCACCCACTGCACGGTAGATGGCGCTGTGTCGAATCACCTCACGCTAACGAGTTCTAGTATCAAATGATATAGCTCATCGTATCTTGCATCTGCATTCTGCAGATAGTTTAGGAATGTGGAACCAATAATAGAGAGTTGTAACTTGAGTGTACCTAGATCTTTCATTTATGAGTTTAGACTAAGGGATTTTCCTGTTACCGTATGAAATATATTGAACGGGCTGATTTACGCATTTACGTCTAGCGGGCGGCAGCAACCCATAAACATGGGGGTGTGCTGACTGTGACATGACGGCGTGGCTTTATAAAGCTTACGCGTGGACCCAGTATACTCCGCGAAACGGTATTAGTTAGTACCTAGATGTACCAACATTTTTTTCTTTCACTAACGGTCCCTTGACGGCATTTAATAGAGCTACTATCTAGTCTAAAAGCTGATTAGTAACTAATTTTGACTTAAAAGTAATATAAAAAATTACATTTTATCTAAGAATCTGTTCAGTGACTTACTCGTATCTTAGTCTCTATTGTTATATTGTAGGCAAATGTGTTCTCGTGTCCTTGAAGATGTACTCTTGTACTAGCTCAAATGAGCTTGATCCACCGATATAAACCTGAAGATGAGCGTATCTGAACATTTTACGTCAACCTTCTACATATATACAAGATAAAAAAGTGTCTCTATTTGACAAAATTTCCATTAAAACGGCGCAACATGGCGGAAACTGGCGTGCAGACTAATAAATAATGAGTGATCTGCGACGTGGACCGCGATCCATTCACAATAAATACTGCGGTCGGCTAACTACTTACTATTGGTGTTAAAACAAACATTTTTGACACCAATATACTGGAGGCATTTTTTTGCGCGGCTCGACGGGTCCTGTGTATTTTTTTTAATCTTAAGATACCCGAGGTTTATATAGCCGAAAACGCAGACCTCAGGAGAGCATTCTTAAAACTTATGTGTTGTCTTTATAAATCACACGGTAATAGCTAACCTTTCAAACCTGTCGAAAAGACGCAATCAAAAACAACGAAACCAGCCGTCATAACTCATAAATTCTATATGTATATCTATTTTAATATCACTTATAGATCGTTCGTCAAAATCTGTTATTAATTCATTATACCAAGGTTAAAGTCAGCCAGACTCTACACTCTAGTGCTAGTGGCCTGTCCACTGCGCTTGCGTCCAGTTTTGCGCAACTACCATTTTGTACATACTTCTGGCATTCTTTAGTCTTAACACGTACCCGTGGATTACTGCAACCTATCCATTTATATCTAGCTTAAGAACGAGACAAAACGCTTTCTAAGGCTTCTAGGGCTGTAGAATAGTTTAATAATGTTTCGTCTTAGATAAGAATAGTAGGCCGATCCGAACATTTTACGTAAACCTTCTTCTGAATACAAGCAAACAGTAGCGTCATCTGTCAAAATACCGCCGCTGACCGAACTACCGCGGGGCCTTATACTTACTGGTGGTACTAATTACACCCATACACAGGCCGTACAGAAATGGTTTAAGACATAAATTACAATGTTTTAGTGTGTTTATAAAAATACTCATGTACCCTCGTTTAAACAGGTTTTCTCGGGACACTTTTTTCGTGAATTTTGTATTACACCCGTCGTCCATAGATTTATAAGCCTATGTTAGGAGGTGCTAATATGGATGTTACTCACGGTTGACATGATTGATGTAATACGGCCCGATCTGAGGGTCGTACGCCTCCTCCCAGCCCAGCGGCAACTCATTGCCGATGCAGTCCGCGAACGATTGGGGCTTGGTGTATCTGAAACAATAATTACTTCATGTTTACTGCGAGACAAACTGCCGAATCAGCCACTCGGTTGAACGACTGGATTCAAGTGTAAAGTGTACAATTACCGAACACGTTTGTGACTAACGAATCAAACACATATCCATCCATTCATTATCTAAGGTGTATTAGCTTATCTCTATTTTTAACCGACTTCAAAAAAAAGGAGGAGGAATTCGACTGTAGGCTTTTTTATGTTTTTAACATTTATTCTCAGCTTGAAACATGAGTTTCTAGCTCACAGGGTTGGCTGATAAAGTTAGGTAGCAGGTGGTAGCAGATCGTCCTTGCAATTTCGTTAGTAAATTTTCTAAAAAATAATTCAGATGTACTATAATAAGGAAAAGGAATCCCCCTTTTTCCAACGATTCTTGTTAAAACAAATAAGAGATACATTACTGTATTTTGTGAATCGCTTACTTGATAAGTACTACAGTTTTTTTAGTTTCACCAAATGACTTTCTAGAATTTACGAGAATGACGTAAATTCTCATAAAATTGAATAAAGATGCAGAATTATTTCATGGTCAAACAAAAAACGGAAAACATTGGATTTAAAAAAGTTTTAAAAGCACCTTCTACCTAGACCGAATGTCTGAACTTGCTGGCAAAAGTATGTTAGTAGCACCCTTCTCTAAAAATATTTCACAGGTTTTATTAATATAATTGTGTCAATTTTTAATATGTAGGCACAAATATTCAGACGGAAATACCAGAGTGGCCAATAAAATATACCTAAACAAAACTACGCAAAGTTAATTTAAACGAATAGGTAATTTTTAGCCACGAACACATTGAATTTGTTCCACTCCACTCTCACATTATGGAGAATTAAGTAAAATTGAATATAAATGATACATACTTTTTTTATTGAAATGTTACAATAAAACTAAATACAGTCTTGCCCGCTTGGAATGGTGCCAAGAATACTGGCTGCATTTCCGCGTTGAACAGCTAGGCTGATACGTTGCGCAAAAAATGAGCCAGCCCGTCTGTCACAAGTTGAGACTATTAAGCGCGAGGAAAGCTCTAGAAGGAATTTTTAGGCACTATGACTCCATGGCCCCAGGGTCTCCACGGCAAACGGACAAATATGTAACTCTCTAATAGAGAGGCATATTTGCGACGCTTACCGGATTATACCTACTTCAAATTCTCCAGAAGAACAATTAATTACATTTACTTATACAACATCATAAAGTGTTCTTTCTCATTACTTGGCCTCTTCTACAAACCTGGCACATACATTTATTTTAACTACTAAGATTTAAATACAGACTGGGTCTACCTACAGAGGAATCTATTAATTAGAACAAATTCTCCCATTGTAAGAACAAAAACAGTTCCCATAGATCAAACGTGATTACTGATTACTTCCCACGAACGAAAAGGGAGAAGCTATTAAAATTGCTCCTATTACTATCATTAAACCAAAACTGAGCGCCATTATCATTTAGAGTTTCGGTTGAATAATTTTCAGCAGGTACTCCTAACGACATAAACACATCTGTGTAAGTCAATTTTTTATCGTTTTTAGATTATGTGGTATGGTTTCACATAAAGGATACACCGTCATAGCCTAGAATTTAATACAATCAAACCTGGTTAAGTGAGAGTTCAAGGGACCAAAATCTCTTTTTCTTTTATAAAATTTCTCACTAACTCGAGTTTCACAGAGTTAGGATGTAAAAATGGCAGAACCTGGCAAATACTCTCATTAATACAGATTTCTTGCATACCCAGTTCTCAATTACTCAGGTTCGAATGTAGTTCTGCTTTAAATTTTAGAGATCCTAGGTTCGATCTTAAAGCACCTCTGACTATTTAAAGTAATGCGCGTTTGCGCAAATGTTCTAATTCTAGGGAAACATCGTGTGATAACTTGCATATCAGAGATTTCTACACTATATAAAAGGTGGCTAAAACCTGCGGAACCGCTCTTGCCTAGCGTAACTTGGCTATGCCAAATCCTTTTAATTTTTCGAGGAATCGCGCCGTGCCCAGTAAGTTTTGGCTTTTTGGTCGTATTGAGTTTTTGGGTGTTGTGTGATACTGATTAGTATCACAGTTTTCTAATTGTACCTACTAGGTACCTACCATATTAGTACGTAGTACTTTACACCTAATTTTAGGAGCTTGATCCGAAAGGGGATTACAAGAGTGCTGGAATGCCCCCTCAGTCAATTTCTTCTTTACAATATCTTCCTTCGTCTTTACAAAAAAGTTCTACAAACTACAGGCTCGTGATTCTCTCGTAAAATATTTCTCTAGAAAATACTGTATTTTCCCTAGTATCTAGTAGTAGTAGTCTACTACAGTTATAGTAGTAGGACTGTAGTCTAGTTGCCTGTATTTTGTAGATTTTCCTATGTTTTGTATTGCATTACTTTTTTGAGTTCTAGTTTGGGACATACATACGATCTTTTAGAATGAGTTGATGACGCTCCAAGAAAGTAGGTAGGTTACAATTTGGGTAAAAAAAAATCAATGATCAAAGCGATTTAAAAAGCTCTCGGTCGACAGGCAAATTGGTGAAAGAAACATCTCTAGAGAACCAGTTTTGTTTACTCAATAACATACACTGGAGGCTCTGATAAAATCTGCAGGCTCTACCATTTATGCAGCTAAAACAAATAGGCAATTTCTGGTATAGACTATAGAAAGCTGAACGCAGCGATAAATTAAAGGGCGTTCTCGAACCACAAGTATGTGGTTTAGCTAGGTGAAGATAATGGCAAGGGCAATTAATGATAGCTGAGATATTATAGTGATGGGAATGTTCACGTTTCTGGTAGTCGAGAGATATTCTTGTCATGTCCTTATTCAATCATCGTCCACGTCAGGCGTGTCAGACTCAACGACTCAACCAATGAAAAATCTTAACTTTTCAATAATTACGTAATACTGTGCTAACTGAACTGCTTAAATATTCGTTGGTCTTAAAAAAAAAAAAAAAAAAAAACAAACTTTTCTCGTTGGGGTTTTAAAACTGAATAATTAGTTATCAACCAAAGAATTAAAATGACGCTAATGAATATTTGATTTAACTAATTATAATGTAAACGGTACATTATACAGAATTGATATATTTATATTTTTATATTTATGGCATGACATAATTTTGTGATGATTAGGTGCAAATATTATAATTGCAAAAACTGTGATTTAATTTGAATGAAATCATAACAATAACACAATATAAACACGATATTGAATATATAATTTAATCAAAACCATAACCGTATGTAAAACCAGACCCGACATATTAATGTCGCTATTACCAACTACACAACAAGTTATTATTCATAATAAAAACTTATGTTACATATTATATTATTAACTTTCTAGTAGAACCAGTATATTGCTTAAAACTCCCAAATAATTTGGTCAATGCATAGAGCAATACTATTAACGATCTCTTAATTAGTACCTACTATGACGCATTACCAAAAAGGCATTAAACCGTCATCAATTTCCAAAAATGTCTTACAAAAAGGGAGTGGCTAATAATAAAATTATAGATATTTTTTAAAGAAATCTTTTGAACTTTTGGTACACTTTAATTTAGTCAAATTAATGTAGTCGAATCAACTCGAATTAAGTCCCATATCTTTGTGTGAAAATCAAAATTCTTCATTTTTCCACATAATATGCATACGTACTGTCAAGTTCAGAAGGCAGGTTTTTACCTAGAAGAGCGGGCATGAATCTCAGCAGTGTGTTTTTAACCGTATTAGCTTCACAATCCTCCTAGAAGAATTTTCTAGTTTGATTACACTTGTAGTTTGATTGCACTGATATGAACCTCAAGATGAGCCCATCTGAACATTTTACGCAAACCTTCTTCATACAAGAAAAAGTATTGCCATCTCTCAAAATTCCCGCTAATACAAAATTCCCACAAAATGACGGACACTAATGTCTCTGTGGAAACCTGCGTTTAATAGTAAAAATAGTGATCTGTAGCGTGGACCGCGGTCGATAGACAATACTGCGATCGGTTACCTACTGACGACGTTGGTGTCAATACAAACATTTTTGTTACTACTAAACTGGCAACATTTTGCCACGCGATCTAGGACCTAGTCAAATAAATGTAGTACCGTAGTCGAGTTTTAGCGACTATGGACATCACTGGCCGGGTGCCCGGGAGCCGCAGCGGGCTTAGGGCGTGGTTCGCGGGCGCCGGTGTTCGATGCTAAAGTCTCGACTCGACTCAACTGCGCTACAGCGTGCATCAGTTATCCAATGATGAAATACTATAACGGTTTTGATTCGTTTATACTAGTAGTTTATACGGTAGCTGGTACCAAGGTCAATACTCTTTCGTTAATCAAATAGATTTTTCATGTGTTATTTGTCAAAGGATTCTTATTAATTTCACCGAATATTGCAGATCAATGAATGTACCCAATTGTTTTGTTGAATTTGTCAAACAAGCAAGATAAATGGGTAACATGGATCAAACGAAGAACGTCATAGGGTATAGACACACTGAACATAGACCTCCTTTAGGGTGAAGGATCGCAAGTACCACTCTTTTTTCCAAGACCTTAGGTCCCTAACGTCCATAGCTTTTACAAGCTATATCTCTATTGCCATTATAGTTTTGCGACACTTTAATGAATAATAATGTCTACGTATACCTACTGTTCCATATTATTGTGCATTATGACAATTATCTTCTTCTGATTTCTGTGGTGAGATTGACCACAACATCACCAAAATAAACAGAATCAGACCGGGAATTATATATATTACTTGTTACTAATCTAGTCTCTACTACTGTTTATAATATTACTGGCGCACTTTTTCCTCGCTCTTACTTTACTGCTGTGATCTAGACAGTGCAAATATTACTAAGCAATAGATAAATATATCATTAGTTATTTGGTATTGCACACGAAATACTAACAAAACAACTGATATTTTATAAGTATAACTTTCAGTTTCCATCCGAAAATTTAAGTGGTTTCACACAATGACAATAACGGTCCACTCATCCACTGTTTAATATCGGGCAAATCTTCAATGGAAATTCGTACCTCCTTCCGTATGGCTACCGAACAGCGTCATCGTTCTTATCGGACCGGGATAGAGGGCGCGTATGCGTGTGCGCATCCCACGAGAATGAGATAGGTGCACCGCAACTTGTTGTTGGTGCGAGCGAGAGAAAGGGATGCTTTTACAATGTTGCCGTGTCGCGGCCGTGGAACGGCAAAACCAGTCCTGTCAGCGGGACATCAAGACGGGAAATTCTTGGAAACGGTGACCCGTGTCACGGAATCCCTAAGCGCACACATGCAAGCCTACACACACCCACACAAGTACACAAATGACTTTAAAGAGCCAAGAGTCCAAGAGGGGGATATTTTGAAAGACCACTAAGCAAACACTACAACAATCTACATGTAGTATGGAAATGGTTATGTAACACGATGACATTTCACTCACATGATTCCCCTCGAACCGCTCTTGCAAAGGAAAGTTTTAATGCGAAACAGTTAAAATGACTTCAAATAAAGTGAGGGAAATAAAAAAACATTTATTCCTAAAAGTAATAGCTTCTTATCGACCCTGATATCAATATGATTTGATTATATTGGATACATTATGTCCAAGAACATACGCTGTGGGTCTTTAATTACTTTTTTCGGAAATTTCATTGCCTTGCCAATAACAAAAACATTAATTGTGTAGCTCCACTTTTATACTTTTTTTCTTTAAGCAAATACATTTATTTAATCGAAGATACTTTGCATTTTACCGAAAAAGAAATCTTAGTGGCGCCTTCAGTCAAATTCAAAAAAAACTTTGTCTTTCTTGATATTTTATCAGTTTTCCAATTCACTGAATTCTTCTCAACATTTTTGTTCGGCTATTTTTAAGGCCACAGTTCTCCTTTGCTTTATGAACTGAATCTTGCAGTATCAAACCGTATTAGCGTACCCGTTTAGGTAAGTATACCCTTTTTGGATGGACCAAAAGATTTGACATTGCTGACTGCTGAAGTTTATAATATGGAAAGGAGTGCATGAGGGTTGAATTTAGACAAGAACCCTGAGCAAGTTAAAGTTTTAACAATAGGTAATTATAGGTGTTTTAGTGATGTTAGCAATACAACTTTTCATGGAACAAGGAACAGATTTATAAAGAGTTGGGATATAGTGAATTGCAATGTTTCAACTTGTTTCGTAGCGGCTTTAGAAAGCATTTTACTTCGGAAAACAGTAATACAGAAGGCCAACGTACTGCCACAATCTGCAAATAGAAACGAAACTGCAAATGCTACCCGCTTGGAGTGTTTCGATAACCATTCCACATTTTATGAATTACTTACAGATGCCTAAGTACTTTTACTACATACGAAACTGTAATAACTGTATAAATACATAGGAAGGTCTTCTGAAATATTCATTAGCAATAATAATAAAGCTCTACACTTACCAAGACTGAGACACTTATGGTTTAAAATAACCGTCTTCAATGCTTAATACTTTTTTAAGTACTTTTCAGATCTCAAGTATAGTCATCCCTTTTACGACCTACTACTAAGATAGAGTCTCTAATTTAGAAGGGCTTGGGCATATCCCACCACAGTTGCCAAATGTGGATTGACAGGTTTCACAAAATTGTTGATAACTCTCAGAGCTTACAGGTTTCGAAAAGATAATTTCTTTCATCTTTATAGCAAGTCTTGTTTAGTCCCACTAACGCATAAAATTCTAAAAAGTAGGTGGACATTTTTTTATTGGGCGAAACATAAACTTAGCTCTCTGATCTCTAGGGCGAATTCAGGTCATACGTTAAGAAATCACCCAAAGTTTTGTCTATAGGATTACTTGCCTGAATGTCTATTATTTATTTATCAAGCGTTCGACCAACACGGATTCCAGCGGATTATTTCAACACACGAAATAATTCCACGGACCACACGTAGTCGGCCGATTACCTATTGGCTAATCAAACAAATTCTTTCCGAATCATAAAATAATCGAAATAGATAATGTATTGTGCAAATCTTGCGTAAAAAAATCGTATATTTAACGACATACCGCTGTTGCGTCGCGTGACGCATCGTCTTCCTTTTCCAAGAGTTTGGGTGTTTCGAAATTTGATAACCAAATCCTGGATTACAGTGAAATCCCGTCTGGTTGGATCGGGAGGCGGTGCCACGCTGTCTCACACATACCGACCGACCGACAAACGTACACGCACACCTACTTAAATTCTATTAATATCGACCGGGAAATATTTTAATCCGGATAGCTGGTTTAATGCACATTCCGTTTGATTTCAGGAAAAACCCATTTTAACTTTTCCATCGCGTTTTGTTTTCATTTCGCTCAGAATCATTCTGAATTTTGTTTTGTCTGAACTTTTGATCTGTCTACCGTCTTCTAAAACGTTATTTAGCTTGATGTAGTCTATCTACAATGGGCGTGCTTTCCTGCAATATGCTTATCCACGTACCTTGATGGTATTTTAAATTATTCGTACGTTTCAGGAAACTCGTACCTACCACTCTGTTTCTCGAAAGGGAAGTTTGTATTCAAAATCACACACAGTGTTCTTTCACACTGGCCTAATGCTTATGAAATGTCATATTCTACTGTTATGTTTCATCAGACTCGTTAAGTCATCACATAGATTTCACGTTTTTGTCCGATTTATATCTTTGCCCCCGTGTCCTATACGAAGCGCTAAGATGTGGAACGCTCTTCCAGCCTCCGTGCTAAGTATTCTCTACTAAATAAATGCCTTCAAGAGAAAAGAAAATAGGCAAACGTCCTACACCTCATCAAATATTTCCATCAAGCACAATCAATAAATAAGTATCTATGCTAGATGATAATAATTCATATTTATTCTGATCATCAAACAAAGTACTCAGGGACAGGAATATCACATACTTTCCGGTCCAAAAAAGGAAGCGTGTTAGAGGTCAACGTGATTTCCTCTCGCATTCCAAATCGTTGACACACACTGTTGTACAAAGATAATATCATCAAATTAAACAATGCAATCGTGTCGACCAAGCTCGTTCAAGTACGGTCGTATAATTGGACGCAAAAGTTGTGACCGAACCGAAACGTGCATTAAATTGGGTTCGGTTATAATCATTTTTGAATTTTAAAGTTTTATAAAGTCATGATGATCATTAAAATCAGCAAAAATTGGCCCATTGGAAACTATTGTTATAGTTAAACAGGGGATCGATAAAATCTAAGTAAGCTAATCTCTTCTATATTAGAAACTGTGCAACATGTAGAAAACTTCTACAAGTGGTTTTCTTATGTTAGCAAGAATTTCCATCATCTCTCTTTGCCGGCTCCAACGTACTCTATTAAAAAGGGTAAAATTGAAATATGGTAGGAAACCTCTACAATTTGTTTCCATATGTTAATAAGAATTTCCATCTTCTCTCTTTGCCGTCTCATACGTTCTCTATCAAAAAGGTAAAAACGTTTTTGTAAGAATTTCATCGCCTGTCACAGCAATGTCGATAAAGTTTGTGGAAACCCGGCCGGCTTCTAGTGCTAATGTAAAACCGTGACGTCACGCGTTATTCGATCATTGACAAACGACATTCCAAAGCCAAGTGTGAACAGATATAATATGTGTGCTGTGAGACTTGAGACGCTCCTCACGTCAGACAACCAAGGTCTTAAGTTGCGCTCGGCTCTCAAGGATTCAATTGAAACAATAGTTACCTTAGCAGGCACATAAACATAACGTATAGGTTCATTTCACTGATTTATGTAAGTATTTTCTGGTAGAAGATCCGTACCCAACAATGGGACAAAAAGGTGTTTAACCGTACGAGTAGGTATGTTTAAGTATCTTGTAGTACAAATAGTTGTAAGTAGTAGTTTTTCCAGCATGTTTACATTTTGACATGTCTTTGTTGAATGAAGAAACCTAGCAACACCGAAACACTGTTTAATTGATCACTTATGAGTAGGTTAAGCTATGATTTTAAAACTACCCCCTATGTTCAACTCCAAACCACCAAAATGCAAGACTTTCAAATAAATATTACAGTACCTAAAGTTACTTACAGAAAGTGTAAATTAAATGAATCTATGTAAGCATTCACCACGAATCTTGTTGCTATAAGTTCAGTGTTAATTTATGCTAAGAATCATAGACACAAATCGAAGTCAAGTCAATCTAAATTTAATTTGAAGTAACGTAGACACTAATGTAGGTATTCGTTAGTAAGTATTTTTCTACCGAATGTTTACTGAAGGCAGCGGTTTGTTAGCGTAAAAACTAAACTTTGCAACAAAGCAAAAATGGAATGCGATAAAATGTATTTGCAAAATAACTCAGCTGGTACTTACCTACTTACTTTAAAAGTACCTAATCTTGACGAAAAATAAATATCTAAACAACAACAGTACGGTGTTAAGTATTTTCAAAAACTTCTTGTACATTGAAAAAACTAGGGGTATACGACAATAATAATAATAATTTATTCAAACTAATGTAATCTCATTAATAGTTAGTATTAGATGTTGCACAGACAGACCGTGACCGTTAGTTACTTGAGTCTCATAATAGGGACAACTCCCTTTGAAGTCTAAATAAGTGGATTTCTGAAGTGATTTTCTAGTAATCAAACTATGAGATGCGCGCTAAAGTGTAAGCAAAACAAAAAGGAAAATTTCGGTAAAAGTACCTACAGTACTAATAAACAGCCATTGTCAAGGCATCCACGTCATACATTATTCTTTGAGTATACGAGAGCCGGCCAGCAATCCATCATATCAACATTACAGACGCAAGCCAAGCGCCTTTCAAAACTCTAGCGCCTAACACAAATACCTCTAATAGTTCATACTGATGTTTATCCACATAGAACCAGCAAATGATACTTTCTCAGCGATAGAAAGTTAAACATTGGGTTTGGCATGAGTCCATTCATGTGGCAATGTTATTGGAGCAACGTTACCGGAAGATGCAGTTGAAACATGGTCCAAAGACTTGATAACAGACCATCGATGAATGCGGTGATGTTTGTGGGTACGAAATTCCTCACCTCCATTGTTTCGTGACCGTTGGACATAACATTTCGTACAAAAGCTTAACAATTCGGCTTTTATAATCAGATCATGTCGCACTCCGTTCCGGATTGGGTTACGTGTACTGAGTACACTCCTAAAGTATTTTTACCTCATGTGAATCAATGCGAAACGTATCAGTGTTATTGTCACAAACAATATACCTATTATAGTAGTTAGAACAAGTTTTATTATCTTACTAGATGCATGGTAATTTTATGTCTCTGCAAATGGTTTTAAATAAGATTCTTATGTAACGAAAAATACTACTTTGTGATAAATGCTCGGATGTTAGCATTATTTAACAACAAGAAATATTCCGAGTATTTGGCTTTTAAAAACAGCTGTTTCTTTTTGTAAGAGACGCATTGTATTTGCTACCTTCTTAACGCACAGGTGACATTCCAAAACGATTACAATTCACACACCTACTTACCTACACAATTTAACACTACATTCTCAAATACCAACTACCATTATGGAATGGTTTACATTAGAATGTTGCCCAGTTATGGTCGCATATTTCGCCCACGTTCGAACGCGTCGATGATTTATTCAAAATCAAGGATTGGAATTAAATTGACCTAAAGCTCGGCTCCTTCATTTATTTATATTTCGAAATTCCAGAGATATCTCTGGAATTTCGAAATATAAATTAAGCGGAACGTTATATTGAATGATCAAATTTGATTTCAATTTATAAGCACACTTAAAAGATTCAAGCTTTGCACTTCTTTATTAAAAAGTTTGCATGTACGAGGACAGTGAAACCTTTGTCAGCAAGATTTTTTCCAATCGGGATTTCCAAAAGATCTGATCCAAGGTCTTCCAAGGTATGTTATATAAATTCTATACTAAGAGTTATACTCACAGTTAGTAACCAAAATTTTCCTAATTAAGAACCTATTTAATTGCTTTCCAATCAAAAAATAACGTTTTCGACACACCTGAACAAATTAGTTTAATTTTATTAGATTTCCTTAAATAGATTCATAGTAAATCAAGCTTAATATCTATTCCAATAAAGATTATAATAAAATTAAATACATAACATCCCAAATCGATGAAAAACGAGTATGGGCAACATTCTTCGGTTGACCAAGTTTGGCCGGCCTCTACAATTAGAAGCTTATGCAAATCAGGTAAATAAGTTTGATGGCCTCACCTATCGCCTCTTAATTCATCTTGTCTCCTTGTACAGGTGAAACTCCTAGCAAGAAAATATGCAAAAATTCCGTTCTGGCGCGACGCTCACGTCATCAAGCCCAATATAATTATATTATTAATTACGTTCTCTTCAATTATATGGATATACATTATAGGTAAAGTGTAGTAATCAATAATGATCCCGAAGAAGAAAAGCCTTAAGAAGACAACAACAACGACAACAAGAAAAGATCTAAAAGTTCTGTCTCCCGAGGAAAATGACAAAAATAGAAGAATATAAAGAGGCTCACAATTTTAGGAGTACAGGTTTAATCATCTGCATTGTTCACATTTAAACAACTACTCACACGTGTTAATTATCATAAATATAAAAATATTTCGGTGGATATAATATTATGTATAGTAGCAAACTTGTTGCGCATCGAAGCAAAAAATTGCCAAGGACATCTTTATCTCCGTGGAATGCGTAGAATAAACAATGCTGTACGCGGAGTATCGTTCGATCGCTGCGCCTTTGGGCAAATATAATTATTACCTACCCACATGAAATATAAGTTTACACGTTTAGAAAAACCATTACGTACACATGTACAACTGAGCTCAGATAATTTACTAGGAATAGAGAAAAAGCTGACTACATGCTGTTAAAAGTTTTAAATCAGTTATTGAAACCATCTGCACCGACAATATCTTTAATACCATTCATCAGCCTAACTGAAGCAGAAGAACCAACAATGATAACGTCAATAGTAACTCATGAAAAGTGATTCTATGTATTAGGTAATTTTAAGGCGAATTTCTACTAACTACCACGTCCTCAGTGGACAATGGAGAACCTATGGTTGAAGTCTGAATTTCGGAGTTCGCGTTTTTTCTACGAGTTAGTTACTTAACCATAGCTGATAAAGTAATTGAGAATATTAATGCTGAATCACATTGATCGGGCTCCTACTTGTATTTAAAGTCAAGAAACGCAGTAAAATGCCCAGCCCCTTCTGCTTCACGGTTGAAAAGGCACGGTGCGTGGGAAGTACACACAAGATGATTTACACATACTTGCATTACATAATCTTGGAAGCAACGTTACACGATCAATATTATTAATAAATTATGTATATTTTTGTTTAATTCAATTGGAACCAGTTGCTCGGAACCACCAATCGGAATCGGTTACTTACAAAAACAAACAGAAATCATTTTTTTTACCATCTTTTTCAAAACTGTGTAGAAAATACAAATATCTTCAAACTGACGATAAGTTGCCGACTGTTAAGTTATTTTTTATCCACTTCTGACCTCGTGGAAATTTTAAGAAATCCTTTCTTTTCCCTTGTTGATAGTTTGAATACTTATCACGCCTATTAGCCGTAAGTAAGTGATTCGGTAATTTCAAATGTCTGCACTACATTTCTTTGTAAACTTTAACTACGCCAAAATCTCCACTGCTACGTATGTGCTGGATGACATATAATTTTAATATTCATATTACTGGTTTGGCACTGAGAAACGGAAGCGAAAGAAGACTGCAAAAGCACACTTAGGTATGTTTAAATGTCTGTTTAAACGTCTTATAGCAATGCCTATCTTGCTATTCACTAAGCACTTGGGCACCGCTATCCATAGGAACTAACAAGATCTTTGCTGTAAACAAGACTATCTCATCGGATACTTTCAATGATAGAGTTTTAAACTGTGATAGATGATATAGGTAGTATGTTGTTTCACTGAAGTGGCATCGCCAAAAAGAGCGGCGAATTAAAAACCGAAGAGTATCTTGAAATCTACTATATAAAAATAAGTCGGGTTTTCCTTCCTGACGCTATAACTCCAGAACGCACGAACCGATTTCCACGGTTTTGCATTCGTTGGAAAGGTCTCGGGCTCCGTGAGGTTTATAGCAAAGAAAATTCAGGAAAAATTAAAAAAAAATAAAATAAAAAATGTTTAATAAAAAGAAGCCATCTGGTGGCGAAACGGAGTTCGCCGGGTTTGCTAGTTTGCAATAAAAGTGATACAGGGAGCACTTGCAAAATCGAAAAACATATTGCACTTAACAAGCATTACATTGGACTAAGGAGGATCCGCAATAAATATTAAATAAGCAAATCTCATTGCCCATGAGGCGTGCATTGTATTGACGCATTCCAATGTTGTCAGGCATCACGGTGATTCCCACATTTTATAACGTGTACCTAAGGGAATACGAATAGGTATCTCTGCAGGCATTCGAAGCGAATTTCACTCGTAAGACCAACCATGGAATTATGCATTACCGCAATGGTATGCGAGAAGAACCAAGTGCGGAGTGAAAATGCATTCAAGTGATGTAATTAAAGTAATATACGGCAAACAACGCGTATGTATTGTATTCCCAGTAAACGTTTAAGTTACATTGTTACAATTTCCTAGCTCAACAAGACAATTGAACAGTTTTTAGTCTCTTTAAATGCGTATCTATAGAACGCTACTTTTTGTTTTACCACGCAAGAGTCTGCTTTTTTAAAACATCATTAGTAGCATCACAGAAAACCGCAAAATCCCTGTTAAGTATCTCATTACAAACAACGTTAACGATAATTTTATTGGAGTTTGTTGAAACTGTAAAATATTCAATTAGCAACTAATTTTTTGGTCCAATTACTATACATACGAGTATAATGATACATCCCAATATAATCGTGTGATTGCCTTTTCAGCGGCCTCAGATCTTGCTTGGATTTGTTGTACGTGATTGTTTCTACCATTGGAAATTCTTTATACTTAAAGTGATTTGTTCACATAGGTATTATGGCGTGCTTATTCCATTCTCATGGCCATAAATCTATTTGTCAAACATGAGATCATGCAGCAACTACGATTATTATCTGCATAAAAAAGAACTATTGCGTATCAAGTGCAGATACTTTGCATATATTACGAGTAGGTACTTATGATCATTTGTGTTATTAATTAAAAAAATTGGTTTAAATTTCAGCATTTAACGACTTTCTTAATCAGCATTTTACTGTTGAGGTTCCCTTCAAAGCTTAATATCATTAAATGCGCTGGAGACATACCGGAGTTATTTTTAGCGTTAATAAATTGGCTTAGTCGGTTGGTTTATTGTGTGCGTTTTACTGTACCCTACATGTTGATGTTAGCAACAAAACGTCTGAACCTTCCAAGGTTAGTTTTAGTCATTATGTTGTAAATAATACAACTCCGAGTCTCATGTTTTCAACATCTTCCAAAACGAAGTTTTGTTCGAAAATCGAATTAAGTACCCTTTTTAATTAGATTCTTTTTGTTTTAGATCGTTATCCAAAGTGTGAATTAAGGGTCTTGTATTGTAGAGATTGGAATGCCGTTCGCCAAAAAGGTTCAATAAAAAACTAACTTTATGTTTCCTGTGTCAGCGGCCAATTTTATTATAGCGTCAATGCACTGGAACCAGATCTTCTGAACGTCTTCTTAGGATTAATCAATTTAATCTACAGTCGTAAAATCATGCGTCAGTCATGCTGTTTTATGCTTATGGGTAGTTAAGTTACACAAATTTGGTAGGAATAAAAAAATTATACGTTCCTAATCGTATTTTGGTGGATGTAAAACTCATATCTAACAATCTGTTAAAAATCGACATAGAGTAACTGAACTTTTCTGTTTACGCTTTATGCTAACAGAATCATGTCAGACATTTACTTTAGTCAGTTTGGTTTTATTTTCAATTAGAATGGTGAATATCACATTTAGGTAGGTAAGCCATTGAATGCGAATGTTAATGCCGGAATGCAAGTACCGTAACTTCGCTTTTTTCCTTCACGGTCGACTATTCAGCGAGCATAATACAATATGTCAACATGGCCATTAATAAATAATTCCTTTTAACTTTACTATAAATTCATCAATGTGTTCTAAATGTGACATGTAGCGCATTTTGTGGTGCAGGTGGATTTTAAGGTCAACTTTTTAAAACAATGAATGCAGGTGCCGTTTTAAGTATGGTAAGGAGATACGGCTAGACATGATCGGTATTTAATAGGGATGTGTTGTGGAGCACCTGCAGTTGGATGAGGTGGTGTGATGGTAGCGGGAGGGGAGCGGGGAGGGCCGTGCGCCGCTTTAGAAAGGCGCGACCATCGCCGCAGGCCCGGGCCGCATTCTACGGCCTGTCATTCACACCGCACAACTTGCCTATGCATTGCATTCCGTCTCCCACCGCGCTCTCCGTCTCCACGCTTCGAGCTGTGCCCTGTAGTCAAGTCAGTACGTAGGTACACACGCGCACCTTACGAAACCGTCGAGTCGGCCGCACTCGACACTCGCACCATCCAGCCAACAGACAGTACATTCATGTCCGATACGAACGCTTCATCGGATTATTTCTGCGCCAGTTCAGCGCCTAACATCGCTATGAACCAGTTTCGTGGCCTCATTAGTCGCATTCCATCGCCGCGCGCCGAATAATCAGACCCCTCACCTAAACGAGACACCGAACGCAACTCGAATTCCAAAGGATAACAAAATGATAACCATAATTTGTGTTTAGGTCATTTGTTGTTAGTCAATTGTGGAATGTCGTGTGAAATCGAGTCGGTTGCGCATTCCTCCCGCCAGATAGCGGCAGCTCCGCAGCCAAAGCAGTTTGTTTTTCACGATTTATTCTATTTCAGAACAATGTTTACTTTTTGCTTCACAACAGTATCAAAGTATAAAACGTGCACTACCGAACACACAGATCACAGTTCGTAAATTCGATCAGGAAACACTTTAAATTGCATTGGAATGTGAAGTTTTGACATGGGGCTCTTACGGGTTAACACTTCTCGTCGGAAAACTTACCTGTCTCGCGGGTCGATCCACGTCGTTTTCCTGCTGTTGTGGTCGATGAAATACAGTTTTCCATCGAAGTCCCTCGCGTAATCCCATCCGTCGGGCAAGGGTATCTCACCGTTTCGTCTCCTTGGCATATTTCACTGATTAAATCCATTCAAACGAATAACGAAGCACACTCGCGAACTAGCTACACGGCCATGTTGAATACCTCGTTACGAGAATGACGTCACGCGGGATCGGCCAATGGCGGCGAAGGGCCCCCACGATGGAATGCGGCGCGTACGCGAGCGCGAACACAGCTCCGCGTCACGCGGCCGACACAGACGAAGCACGCGACCGCACCACGCGAACTCGCGTCGCTGACTGCGGCGCGCGGCCCGCCACGTTATCACCGCTCATGATAATATCCTCGAGCACCTACTGTCTAAATGCATTCCTGCTGACCACAGTGTTTACATTACATGCGATGCCCTGGCACACACTGCGATGATCTACTACCTACTGGCTGAGCTTTGTATGCCGCGAAGCTGCGAAACATACATAGTATGCGGACAAACACTATGTACGTACCATATCCATTCAATCTATTTACGATTCGACTGTACGTACGCACTTATAGCCTATTGCTATAGCTGTACGGCGCGCATTCCACAGCGTATGTAGACATACATACAGCTAGTACCTACGTATCTGGCTATATTAGATCGAGATACTTTAGATCCGTCGTCCGTCGTCGTCGGGTTCGTGAAGTCAATTTGCATTTGCATACATTCAATCTGTTGCTATTAGGGAATGGATTAGGTTGGATAGAATCGGATCGGGTTTATAGGTTTAGTGATGTAAGAGTAAGACCTATTTTATCGTCTGGCGACAGATGTATGTCGCATAGGAACAACGACTTCAAAGAGAATAAGAAGGAAGTTATGACCATCTTAGTACATAGTATATCTCTATGGTTAAGACAGTCCATCGTAGACTCTTGTTCGTATCTCGCAAAGATAGGTGTTCCAGGATGACGACACAATCGTCGTACCTATTTTGTACCATATCTACGAGTATAAATTATTAAGTTTAAATCCAATTTTTTCAAAAGTTGCACTAATGTTAATCGTGTTAAGCATGCGGACATGTGAGTGGCACTTGCAAGTTGCAACAAACGAAAATAATTTTCACTTAATATCCAATTTGTAAACCAATTACATAGGTAACTGAAAGCATGGTAAATGGGTATGGGTAGGTATCTTGTTCATAGTTCCAAATTCGTCATGGACAAAAGATTTTCGCTCTCATTTTGCCAATATAATCAGTCTTATAAAACTGGTCACACTTCAATAATGAGTTAAGATGTGAGTTGAAAACCAGCACCGAGCCTGTTTGAGATGAAGGATATCTCAGAATTCTGCATTGTTTCATACGATACGATACACTGCACTACGCTCATCATCCTAAGACATCCAGTTGCTGAGTTACATCATGCCTTTCAGACTAGGAACTTATAGTGCCCTCAAACTGAACGGCGCGTCCCAATCCCATTGTTTCACTGCAAAATATCTGATACTGCAATATTCTCAACGGATAGACTGCACTGTTCAGCCCAAGAATCCTTTCGCTGCTCGACATTCACTCTGCACGAAAACTACTTCAAGTCCTTGTGTAACAAATAACTATTGTATCACTATCATTTCCAAAATAGCAATTAGCATCTGCTTTTATAGAACGTTGCATCATCTTAATTTTATTCATGCTTTTCAGTCTAGGAACTAGTGCCCTTCAAACTGAAGGATGCTTCTCAGTCCCAATGTTTCACGGCAAAATATCAACGTTATCAACGGATAGACTGAAAAAAGTAGCTTCATTGTTCAGCCCAAGAATGCTTTGGCTGCTCAACACTGAATTTCTTCCCAAAAAGCTACTTCAAGCCCACTGTCATCTCGAAAATAGCACCTGCTTTTATAGAACGTTGCATCATCTTAATTTTATTCCCATTATCAATACCATTTTAGCACGGCATTATTTGCAGACATCCTTACTTCATTCTTCCCTCAAACAATGGTGGTCCTTGAACCGTATACGACAACTGCGTCAAGCGTGAAGTTTGAACCTTTCGGACATCAAACAGACCGTTTACTGTTGAGCCACCAAGGGTTAGAGTTGTACGATGTTGTAGACCAAGTTATACTGGTCGCTTAGTTTTACGCTGACGAGCTATTTAGACTGTAACTGCAACGCTAATATTATTCTTATAAAGATCTTATTCCAAGGTGCATCATTATTGTCATCATCAAATATCAATGCAATCCAAAGCTAAACTTTATGCATCTCCATTTGCACGCCTTCTCATCTGCTTGATTTTGGCAATTTTGGTTACACTTGACCACATATACCACTACTACTTAGTGTAAATTCTACAAAAAGTATAAGAAATATAATAGAAATAAATTTATTAGTTTTTAAGCATACAAAATTACATAACTTAATCTAAGTATTAACTTAATATAGGTACAACGTTAGGCTTAATGCTTATGAAAACAGCAAAAACAATCATGCTGTGTCCCCTGCTTCCCAAACTAGTGTTAACTGTATCTTGAGAATTTAGACTCTAAGTAGTATTATAATGTTTTTTATAAGTGGTTCTAACTTCTGACCTCTGTCTCTCATAAGGGAGGTCGCGGGTTCTAATCCTGGGCACGCTTTTCCGAGTTATGTGCGTTTTTAGGAAACTAAATATCACGTGGTTAGTGGTGAAGAAAAACATCGTGACGAAACCTGCATGCCTGAGAGTTTCACAAAAATGTTCTCGAAGGTGTGTGAAGCCCGCTAACCCGCACTTGGCCAGCATGGTTGGCTATGGCCAAACCCCTCTCAGTCTGAGAGGAGACCCGTGCCCAGCAGTGGGACATAAAAAGGGGTTGAGTCTTGAGATGATGAGAGATGATGTTTCTGATACATTTGTAAGTTGTATAGGATCGAGTAAGTCTTTACAAAAGTAGCACAAAGATGGCAGCGCCGCTGATCAGTTGATTTAATGATATCTTTGATTAGTAAGCCGTTAATAATATGAAAATAATTCCTACTGAGTTTTGAGACAAAGTTTCTTTTCGGGCGGAACCTATCGCGCAGGGGGCAAGGCGAAAGAAAATGGATTTTTTGCATGACGAAAACCCGTCATTATGAAAATCTAGGAAAATCTAGCATGAGTATATTATACTAATCAACTTTTTTTTGGCATTGGCATTTGGCATGCATGTAATCACGTATATCTATATAGTATGACGAACTCATTAGCGCGAGCTAACTGAAAAGAACGGCATCTGGTGAAATCACACATGGAAATAATATAAAATAGCTTTTGTTATAGGTGTTATTAAAAACTACAGTCTTCCACGACACTCACGTCTTTTTTTTTTTTTATACACAGGTAAGACGCATAACTCTCCTTCAGGGGAAATGGAAGGGATATGTGGGACTTGCACACATTAAAAACAGTATTTTGCCACGACGGACCATGTTGGCGGGAGTTGCTATTCACGCGCTCCCGCTAGGTTTCAACCTGCCACCTGAGAGGCAGGTCTCGTCATTTCTGCCGGCAGCCTAGCCGCTGCCGACCATCCTTAAAGGCTCGTCTTCTTCTCGGCCTGTCGGTGGAATTCACTTGACGTATACGCCAAAATCCCCATCCTCTGGGGGAGAGCAAGGTGTTCACTCTCAGGCAACTAGTGCGTCTCCTGCGAGAGGGATGCACTAAGAAATATCTCACTTCGGAGATTTTTTAACGGGGATTTCTCCCTCGTATTACCTTGAAGGTCCATTCGAAGCATTATGGGCCTTACCGCCGTCTCTCATAATTTTTACGAGGTTTCTTCTGCCAACGGTGTAGGTCGTGTAGGTAACAGGTACCTATAGATGTTTCCTCACTACGCCCTTTGCTATTCAGAGGGGCACGCGAAGAAACGTCATCTATCCACATAGATTTTTAATAGGTCGTGCCTTTCAACTACGCCAAGTTATTAGCTGTCGGTTGTCAACCGTCGCTTCCGGAGATTACCGACCTAGCACTACTTGTTCAACCAATTCAGAGGCCTCTCCGAACGCCATGAAATCATGGGGGTTACTTGGCACACCACCAAGCAAAAAAAAGGTGCTACGAAGGCGAACGTAATCCTACCTTACCACCTACCAGGTAAAGTTTACGAAGCTACATTGGGCACTTACCGAACTTCAAAGTTCAAACAGTCAAACACTGCTCGTTTTCACCAACATTTTAAGACACCTAAGCCCTTAGGTGACCCTTAGTTGTTGTAAGTGAAAACTGTCACCTGTGGGCTTAGGCGTTCCTTAAAATGTTGGTGAAAACGAGCAGTAGTCAGAGTCACGTAGACGAGAACAAAAACAAAACTTTATACCTAAGTACTTACCGTCGCAAATACGTTTTACAGTGTTATAGCTACAAACACAGTGTTATACCTAAATAAACAGGTCAGTAAATAAATAAATCAAATCTTCATGTATTTTTATTAATAAATGATACCACCAACACATAACGTAAATATAAATTCACTAATAATTATTTCACTCAATTTTTACGCGCGGAAGAAAAAATAATAACAGTGGTCAGTGAGTGATGTCAAATATTTTGAAATTTGAATTTCAAAAACTGAAAAGGTGAAAGAAGTAATCATGTAACTCCATTGTACGCAAGCTCTATACTTCTTGCTTCGTTAACATGTTAACTCTATACATTTGTAATTATTGTAACTTAATTAAATGATTTAACCAACAAGTAATTTAATTTTATACGGTCACTTAACTCATTGTTAGTTGTGTTGAAAAGAATTTACAAAAATCATTAATTTCTTGTGAAAGTTGAAACGTTCCATTTCTCAAGCAAAATTACGTACGATGTATAGTCCTTTTCATGAAAGAAGTCCCGCAGACGCGGCGCTGTAATCACATTATTAAATGTTGCCCTCTCACTCGCACTCGTAATTCGTAAACAGCTGTCAATTTTAGTTCATGTTTTTGCCGCGGGACTTCTTTCATGAAAAGGACTATACCTAGGTTAGGTAACCTACCTTATGTCATCACTCAGACGTCAAATGTCAAAATATCAAATGTGTCAAATGTCAAATGTCACATCAAATTGTCAAACACGTAGACGAAATTTGGGTGTAAAATTTTTCAAAAATTTAAATAAATCATCAAAAAACAAAATGCCTTCAAGTGATAGCGATGATTTTGAAAGCGCGGACGAAGGCCGGAGCAGCCCTAACAAACGGGAACGGAAGAAACGTCTCTCATCTTCCAACTACAGTGATAATATAGAATCTGATCAGGATATTAGAAAACCCCAGGAACTACAAGTTTCAAATAAACCAGCCCAAAAAGACGTGAGTAATTAGAACTGAATAATTACATGTACTAGGCACATACAGATTTAGAACTCAAAAGTAACAGCCTCTATTAAACTCCCCATCTGTTGCCTCCTAAATAGCTTGAGGGTACGTTTCTTAAGTAAATAGGGGACTACTTAACCCTTTTGTTTTTACTGAACTATTTTCCACTCTTGGTCTTTGTCCATTATGTATGCGGACCCCATGCACTCTGGACTCTTCTAGATCAGGCCAGACCAGCTACCAGAATTTAAAAGCTCCCAGGATTCAGGCAAAATAACATATGCAAAGTTAACTTCTGTTCTGGGGATAAAATTTCACAGTGCAATTGACATATTACCCTAGACAGGATAGACGGTGCCAAAAAATGACGCCAGTTTATCGGTGCTAAAAATGCTTCTTTTGTCACCAACAGTGAGGCTACGATGTAGTTCGCTCACCAGCCACCTATAGAATTTTGAAAGATAATGTTGCTGTTTGCTTGTATGAAAAAGTTTACATAAATTGTTCAGATGCCCATATTCTTAGATTTCTTATCGGTGCACAGTGCCCAAACAGTGCAAAGTGCAGACCCATATTCTGATAACTCACAACTCAAAATAAATTCGAAATAGGATTATGTTAGAAGGGGACTAATACATTACAATATTGCTGTGCCCTGACAGAAATATAAAACCTATTTGAAATATGAAACCTCGATATAATAAGAAATCATATTAGGTATGGTGCAGTGATTCTTTGAGCTAGTTTTGAGACCTGTTCCTTGCATGTTAATTCTGTTAAAAATTAGCCTGAAAATAAAAAATAAAGTAAAACAGCCACGTTTTATTATTTTTTTCAGAAGAGCAGCTTGAGTTTACTGATTGCATAATGATTACATAGTTACACTTGATATTCTTTTCAGAATAACGCAAGAGATGGATGGGATGACTTTGATATAGAAGAAGAGTCTCAGCCCAGCACAATTCCTGCAAAAGAAGAAGTCAAAAAAACTTCTACAGTAAACGCAGAAGTATCAGTAAAGGCAACAGAATCTCAAAATTCAGGCTGGGATGACTTTGATGATTGGGGTGATGAAAATATTGCTGATGATAAGGTACGTATTTTTACACGACTGCCCAAAAAAAGGAGTGTAATGTTATTAGGGTTCAAGTTTGTATGTATGTGATGTTTCTTTATTCCACCATAACTTGTACAGCTCAACAGATTTGGACATATGGGGTATCATTGGAATCCTTAGATCCTTCCAAGTAATATAGGCTATCATTTTTTTTTATAAAAAATTAATATGGCGGATGTGAGGCGCCATTTTCAAAAGTGGAAAACAAAATTTTTTCTTCAACTATCACAATATGGGTATCAAAATGAAGGTATTAGAGAGTAGTACTTAACGGAAAATATATAATATCTTTAATACTATTATTATGGGTTATTGTCAAATCCTTGCTTCACCTAACTGTTGACCGTCCCTAAAAAATATAAAATAAAAATTAGTAATTTAAAAATTAAAAAACACGATGTTATAAAACAAACTAAATAGTAAGAAACAAGTTATTTTAGTTGAACAGATAAATTCATATGGCAGTCGGGGGCTGTTCTGAAAAACACCTTCTATTCTAAGAGTTTTTTTATTACTTATTTTTATTTTATCATAATTTATGTTACAAATTCAAGTGTTGTACATGGTATAAGTATTTGGCAGATGTTGTGCTTTTAGGGTTCCATACCATAATGGTAAAAATGGACCCTTATGGTGAGACTTTCTCCGTCCGTCCGTCCGTCCGTCCGTCCGTCCGTCCGTCCGTCCGTCCGTCCGTCCGTCCGTCCGTCCGTCTGTCACAACCGATTATTTCAGTAACTATCAAAGCTATCGACCTGAAATTTGGAATAGTTGTAGGTAATTGCGGCGTGACGTTATTGCAATCATAAAAAATTGAAAATCTTTTTTGTTTTTATTTAAAAAGGGGAGAAAACCGGGTCGTCAAATTTTCAAAATGAGATAACAATATTGAGTAGGGTATCATATAAAAGGGCGTTACTTCTGTATTCTAAAACCGATTTTTATTTATTTCTATGCCTGATAGTTTTCGATTCGGGCAAACTGTCGAAAAAAATACCGTTCCCCCCCTTATCTCCGAAGTTTACCAATCGAAAAATCAGAAATAATTATATGATCAATAAAAGTAAACGTATATTTTACAGGAAAAATAAAATCAACTCTCTAACTATTATACTTTTTTTTGATTATAACAATAAACCGGCGAAAACAAAGTTATATTTGCGGTTTACCAACAAAAGTACCTACATGTAAATTATACTCGTAAATGCATGAATTTTTGGGGGCGATAAATCGATCTAGCTAAAGTCTATTCAATCTCGAGCGATACCAGACGTAAACAAACCGACTGCCAGGTCATTCGCTTAAGCAGGGTTGCGCAACCTTTTTAACGTATACTAATTTTTCAAATTTAAAATAAATTTATGTTTTGACAATAATATCGTATTGTTTGAATTTTTTTAATGATATCTTGAAACTAGATTTAACATAAGTGAAAGTTTCGTGTTACGCGCCACTTCAGTGCCTCACTAGAAGCACTCTGAGTGGCACGTCAGGTCATGCAGCGCCACGCCATCCACGCGAATGGACGCTATTCTATACAATCGCTTCGAATGTTGAGACAAGTGACACGTCAATATCACGCGTCAATTAAAATATTTATTCTAGGTTTATGATTAGGGGAACAAAATAAAATATAAAATATTATCCAAATGTTTACGATAACCCCCATGACATGCTTGACCTTGAAAGCGAAAGTCGTGAGCGGTGCGGCAGATAGCAAACAAACAAGATAGAAAGAGATACTCATATTTTGTTTGTTCCGTCGTCGCTACTACTAAATGATCGGCTTTTGTTTACGTCTGGAATCGCGTTTCGTTGAAAAGACTTTAGAATTCATTTTTAGAAAATGTAGAATTTAGCAAAAAAATAAAAATATGACTACTGCTGCCATCTATTGGTCACCCAGATATTTACTCTTCTATTTCAGACTCAACAGACGTCTACAAAAAGCGATGGTTGGGGTTGGGGATGGGGGATGGACTCTCTGCTAAGTTCTGCAACAGCTGGTATTAGTAATTTAACCACTCAAGTTTCACAAGTAAGTCATGTGTATTTGGTGCTGTTGGCACGTTGCTCAGCGTTAGAGTTCTGGATTTGATGTCCCGCATGAGCCATTTTAGAATTTTATGATTTCTTTATTATTCCTAGCTGACCTGGCAAATGTTGTTTTACTATGAAAAATAGTTTACGTCCTGTTCTCACTACCTACTATACACAAAAAATCTCATAAAAATCAGTCAAGCAGTTTTTTTTTTTACACTATACAAGTTAGTACTTGACTGCGATCTCACCTGATGGTAAGTGATGATGCAGCCGAAGATGTTAGTGTACTAACTTGGAAGGGGTAGTTATGTCACCCCAACGGTTTCTACACAGCATCGTACCGGAACGTTAAATCGCTTGGCGGTACGTCTTTGCTGGTAGGGTGGTAACTAGCCAGGGCCAAAGCCTCCCACCAGACCAGACCTAAGCCAATTTAAAAATTATAAAATTCCAAAGTGGCCCGTGGCGGGAATCGAACCCGCGACCTCCCACTCGAATCCGAGCGTGCGTCCCCTGCGCCACGGAGGTCTTCGGTTTGGAGGAGTTTGGCTACTAACCCTGCAACACAAGAATTTTATTATATATATCAGACGAGCCGACTGGGCAAACGTTGTTGGGCCATGTTGAGGTATGAAAAATAGTTTACGACCTTGTCTAAGACCAACCAAATGGATAATAGACATAAAAATTCATAAAAATAAGTTTTAGCCATTTCGGAGAGATGAGAATTTGGGAGATTACAAACATGAGAATTCATAAGATATTAATAAATTGGTCAAGTGCGAGTCGGGCCCGCGCACTGAGGGTTCTGTACCATCAAGAGTTCCGTTTCTCTATAGTATTAAAGTAAACTAAACACCCCTGCCCACTAAAACAAAAACCGTGCATTAAAATCACGTTTATTGTATGGGAGCGCCCCTTAATTTTTTATTTTATTTTAATTCAACTATTTATTTCTACAGTAAGTATATATAACTAAATATTCTGTGAAAATTTTAAGCGTCTACCTGTTATCAATATCGAGCAAAAACAAGCAGAAAAAATACGTTTGTTGTATGGGAGCCCCCTTAAATATTTATTTTATTCTATTTTTTAGTATTTGTTATTATAGCGGTAACAGATATACATCATCTGTGAAAATTTCAAGTCTGTAGCTATCACGGTTCCAGAGATACAGCCTGGTGACAGCGAAGTCTCGCTAATAGGTTTCCTCTTTTATCCTTCGGGTACAGAACCCTAAAAAGTTCAATAGTTAAGGTTTATGGGTGAATATAGGTTTATCTATTTATTTATTATGGAACACTGCTATTTTACAGGGTATTTCAACAGTCCTGGAAACTGGAATTGGTGCTCCAGACCCCAAAGAGCTGGCGAGGATATCTGCCAAAAATGACACAAAACCAAGCCCAGACGTTGAAAGAAGGGACAATACGGAAGCAAAAGAGCAAAGTAATCAAAGCACTGCTAGTGATGGTGCATTCCCTTTTGGCAGTTTATTTTCTGGTGTTACTAAGTTTGTGGAGTCTACTGGTGAGTAGTGCTGAAATAACTTGAATCACGCTCTGGCATCCACACGTTTGGGAGCGCGTTAGTAAGTTTGCTTTAGGAAGGCAAGCATATGGCAAGGATGTGTGCTTGTGTTGTTTTTGTTACCAAACACCGATTGGTAAAAAAAATCTGTGTAATATGTTCATTAGGTCTGAGAGTAGGTCATACGCTATTTTTTATGTCTAATGGCGAAACAACGTCAACCGGATCGGATCAGCTACTTTTATTATAAAAACAAGAACATAGAACAAAGAAGATGGAGGACATTAAAAACTTACTGACTACTATTGTATATATTATACTGCTGACCATACCATTGTGACGTGCTTAGAGACTCAAAAACCTAGCTATAATTGCTAACTTCACACTTCTGTTCCAGGCACAAAAGTAATAGCAGGCGGTCTCGACACATTAGAAACTATTGGCAAGAAGACCATGGAGGTCTTACAAGATGGCGATCCAGGGCTGGCCAAGAAGCGTGCCATGCTTGGCCTGGACTCAGACAAGCCAGTGCTGTCCCAGGTGCTGCGAGAGGCCAAAGCCAAGGCAGACGAGGAAGACCAGCTGCGAGAAGCCAAGCGAGAGGCCAAGGAGGTGCATTACGAGACGTTGTTTGATGATTTTGAAGGTGCGTTTTTTTCCCTTGACTGTAATCTCACCTGATAGCAAGTTATGGTGCAGCCAAAAAAGGGCTGGCCAAGAAGCGTGCCATGCTTGGCCTGGACTCAGACAAGCCAGTGCTGTCCCAGTTGCTGCAGGAGGTCAAAGCCAAGGCAGACAAAGAAGACCAGCTGTGAGGAGTCAAGTGAGAGGCCAAGGAGGTGCATTATGAGACCCTGTTTGAGGATTTTGAAGGTGCGTTTCTTTATTTCCTTGACTGTAATCTCACCCGATGGCAAGTAATAATTTACCCCTCTACGATTTCGCATTGTGAAGTCCACATCTCCTAAGGATGTCTCGGTGTCGGAAAAAATAACGTGCGTCGAAGAAAATGTTGAAAGAATTGTGTGGTGTTTCATGTGGGCTGTGTTCCTAAATATCCAATATTTACAGTTTTGACAAATTAAAAATCATGCTTCAAGACGGCGCCTAAAAATGACGTCACTAAGTGATGATCATGTAATACGTTTAATCAATGGATTTTTTATGATAATTATACAATCTTTTCTTTTCTAGCCATTCCTTTTCGGTAACTTTACTTTTGAATGGTAAATAATTAATAAATACAAATAAGTTACACTATCCTTATTTCATTTAAAGGCTTGTTTTTCATAACCAAATGTTAACGGGCCAGATGGGAAAAAAATTTCAGAAAAATTCCCATCCTGCCCGGCAAACGATTGCACGGTGCGCAACGGGCAGGATGGGAATTTTTTGTGCCATCCTGCCCGGTACCGGGCAGACGCACCGGGCGAAATGGGAGCAACCCAAATCAAAAAGGGCACAGACCCGGAGTCTGTGGTTTGTAAAATTATACTAATAAAAAAAAAAATTAATTAAAATAATTATTTATGGTAACAGTGGTTTCGTTTCAATGGTTTTTTCCATCTTTAAAGTGCCAAAAGAAGTTGTCACTTCCAAAAAAATTTTAAAAACGTAGTAGAAAAGTGAGGTATAATACTTTTACCTATATTTTTCCCCTCTATTCCAGGTCTGGTCCACTTAGAAGCTCTGGAGATGCTGTCCAAACAAGTCAGTATGAGGATAGAGGAGCGATTACGCAGCGCTGGTCCGGAGAAACGACAGGACATTAAGGAAACTTTGCAGCAGGTTGCAGGTATGTTTTGCCATAACCACTTTCTTTCTTTTACACTATGAAGTTAGTACTTGACTGCGATCTCATCTGATGGTAAGTGATGATGCAGCCGAAGATGTACTAACTTGGAAGGGGTAAGTAAACCCACCAGGAAGTCGCGGGTTCGGTTCCCGTTACAGGCCACTTTGGAATTGTATAATTTCTAAATTGGCTCCGGTCTGGTGGGAGGTTCGACCATGTGGCTAGTTACCACTCTACCAGCAAAGACGCATCGCGAAGCGATTTAGCGTTCCGGTGCGATGCTGTGTAGAAACCGTTGGGGTGAGTTTACTTAACCCCTTCCAAATTAGTACGTTAACATCTTCGGCTGCATCATCAGTTACCATCAGGTGAGATCGCAGTCAAGTACTAACTTGTATAGTGTAAACGAACGCCGTAAAATGTTATACATTTCATAAACTGCTATTATTTTGATTGACAGAACTGTGCGAAATGCCTGAGGAAGAAGATGACGACGAGGAACTGTCGGAGGAAACGTCCAGGCCGGACGCGTTACAGGAGCGACTTCAGAAAGCCACCAGAGATATAGGACTCAAACTGCAGTTCCAACCTTTGATAAAGTAAGTCATTGATCTTGTTCTTATTACTCAAGAACTACTCATTTGGGAGATGAAGGAAAGCATCGTGAGAAAATCTGCTAAGCGATTATGTAAGAAAAACGTAATCATAAACGATATTTGACGACCTCCGTGGTTGAGTGGTTAGCGTGCCGGTTTTCAAGGCGCCGCCATCTCTGAGGTTCCGGGTTCGATCCCCGGCCGGGGCAATGTAGAAAAATAACTTTTCTACATTGTCTCGGGTCTGGGTATTGTGGTTCGTTGTTTCTGATTTCCATAACACAAGTGCATAAGCTACTTACTATGGGGATCGGAGCAATGTATGTGATGTTGTCTTCTATATATTTATTTATTTGTTTATTAAAAAAACTTCTGCTCATTCGCTGAGAAAATTCGACTGAAAGAAAGGGCAGAAACTATGTAAAAAAAAGTCGCTTCCATACCATTCCATTCCATTTGAATTTTTATTTATCTTACTTTCCAGACAGTACGCAGAAATCTTAACATGGCTCGAAACAAGTGAACCCGAAACAGAAAAGGCGGTTTACAAGAAAGCAGTCAGCTGCCTCGCACAAACTACCGCCTTGTCTGTGGAACTGTACCACAAAACCGCTGAGATGCTGCTTGTGAAGACTAGGAGGTCCACCGCTGACGAAGCAGACGCTCTTACTCAGTGAGTTTGATGTCAAACATTGAGTTATAGACTAAGGAGTTGGGGTCAGCGCTAAAAAGTGTCCGAACCGAATGACATACAAAACGCAAAAAGACATACAATCGCACTTCAGTCTCGTGTTTGAAAATTAGGCCGTATATTAATGGTTTAAGACATAAATTACAATGTTTTAGTTTATTTATAAAAATGCTCATGTACCCTCGCTTATATAGGTTTTCTCTTGACACTTTTTCCGTGAATTTTGTATTACACCCGTCGTCCATAGATTTATAAGCCTATGATGTCAAAGGACGATTTTCAACCGACTTCAAAGAAGGAGGAGGTTCTCAATTCGATTGTATGTTTTTTTATGTTTGCTACCTCATAACTCTTGACTGGGTGAAGCGATTTTGACGATTCTTTTTTTATTAGAAAGCTGACGCTTCCTGTGTGGTCCCATTTCAATTTAGTCCAGTTCTGATAATGGTATCCATGAGAAAACCATGTAAGTCTTAAATTTTTGATTGGAAAGGATGTATTAACAGTACTTTGATGAGAGTTGAAGTCGGTTTTTTTTTGTTAATTATTTAATGTAAATCATTTAAATATTGAATGGAAGCAGGCGTTATTTTGAGGAAATCCATAATTAGCAGGACATCCTCAGGAGATGTTGACTTCACAATGCGAAATCGTAGAGTCAACTCTACGATTTTCTACGATTTCGCATTGTGAAGTCATCATCTGAGGATGTCCCGGTGTCGGGACGAAACGCGCGTTGAAGAAAGGTATAGAAAATTGTGTGTGGTGTTTCATGTGGGTAGTGTTCCTGCGTATTGCACCATACAGAATCCATTCAAGTAGTGGATAATAGCAAAACAAATTGATCTGTCCTGCTAAATTATTTAAAATAAGTTTCTTTTCTGTATCTCTGAAACAACCGCCTTAATTTGAAAATGTTTTTTTTTTTTCAGAATGACGGTAGTCCTAACAAAACACATAAGCGAGCTGGCGACGCAGTTCACTGAGAAACTGACCAATCACAGCTCAGGAGACAAGGAGCAAATAAACAACTACATCACTAATGTGTTTTTAGAGGTAAGCGTTTAAGGTGTTTCGGCCCTAGCAGTCCGCGAAATTCAAATTTTATTTAGTTTTTCGCAAATATTAGACTAAATACACATTGTGGTTTATGACAATGAATTTTGCGGGCATAATATTTATGCATCTACATGTTTTTACTAGAAACTTGGCACGAAAATTCCCACTCACCTCATATTGATTTCAAAGATATTTTTTTTTGAAGTTTCCCAGATTTCGAGCTATGTGGAACTAGTATAAGGTAAATAAGTATTGTTGAGCAGAGTTTTTATTAAACACATGTAGATGCATAAATGTTGCGCCGGCAAAACTCATTGCCATAAGCCTACAATGTACCTATAACTAGCCCAATAATAATAATTAGCGAAAAACTAAATAAAATTTGAATTTTCGCGCCCGGATGGTACAAAACCCCTTCAAGACGTTTTGGATCGCCGATTCCGCGATCCGGGATCCTGGATCACGGGGCGTGTATCAAGGATTGTGATACACCGATCCAGTTTTGGAAAGCGATCCTTTAAATCCGTGATTCACAGTCTAACTCTTGCACAATATGGAGTCTCACGCAGCAACAGCTTCGAATTGGCTTACTCGTATTCTCCATTTCGCGCGAAATCTGACGCCAAGCATCCTCTTTTTTTTAGGGTTCCTTACCAAATTGGTAAAAATGGAACCCTTATGGTGAGACTTTCTCCGTCCGTCCGTCCGTCTGTCACACTCGATTATTTCAGTAACTATTAAAGCTATCGACCTGAAATTTGGAATAGTAGTAGGTAATTGCGGCGCGCCGCCATTGCAATCATAAAAAATTGAATACCTTTTTTATTTTTATTTAAAAAGGAGGGAAAACCGTGTTGTCAAAACTTCAAAATGAGATAACATTATTATATATTGAGTGGGGTATCATATAAAAGGGCGTTACTTGTGTATTCTAAAACCGATTTTTATTTATTTTTATGCCTGATAGATTTATTGGGCAAACTGTCGAAAATAATAACGAACACCCCTCCCCCTTATCTTCGAAGTTTACCAATCGAAAAATCTGAAATAAATATGATCAATAGAAGTTAGCGTATATATTACAGGAAAAATAAAATCAACTCTCTATTATAGTTTTTTTGATAATAACAATAATCCGCCGAAAACAAAGTTAGGTTTGCGGTTTGCCAACAAAAGTACCTATATATGTAAATTATACTCGTAAAATCATGAACAAAAGTGATTCTTTTAATGTTTTATTTCTTTTATAGTATGGAACCCTCGGTGCGCGAGTCCGACTCGCACTTGGCCGGTTTTTTTTCTGTCACGTTCCTTTATTTATTAACAAAATGTATTTTTGTCCGCAGGCTGGCAACAGTTCGAAGTACATAGAAAATGCATTCCAGTTGGCGCTTCCAATCGTACAAATAGGTGCTGTGTAAACAAAATATAGTGTTCACGCATTATTGTGATAAACTAACTGTATAATTATATGTAATATAACTAATAAAGATGTTGTAAAGTCTAAATGTTGTTTCTTTTGGAAATAGAATAGATAAGTCATATGGCTACTTTAAAAATATGGATATTTAAAGATATGCAATAATCTTATAAATTAAAATGTACGTGCATAGTTCCTCATTGTATCTTCGTTTTTAAGAAATTATGGAAGTCAAACTACATAATTAAGAAGCTTGTTTAAAAAATATTTTTTAATAAGTAATAACTTTCATGTAGTAACATCACACAATGCAGGTGAACACAGTAGGTAGATAATGCGTCAAAATTTCTTCGTAAAAATTAACAAAACCGCAACATATGCGTTTTTTATTAATACTGAAAGGGTAGTTATTTACAAGCGTTTTGGAATGCACAATACAGACTGCGGTTTTCATATGAACTGGCTATTATGCCTATATTTTATCAGCAGTGCTTTTTGCCGGGACAAACCTGCGTAAAATTTCCGTCGCCGAAAATTTTGTTTACTACGTTCGCAGTCGCAAATGTCTGTTCATTTCTTAAAAGTGCCAACTTAATATAGTCAGGCAACAGTAAGTTAGATGACAATTAATTATTATTTAACAAAAATTCGCACTACGCTCGCAGTCGCAATGTTTCTAAAGCATTCCTACACCTTTTTAGGGTTCCGTACCTCAAAGAAAAAAATTACGGAACCCAAAGATCAATTATTTTTCATACAACTAGGTTCATCTTTTTGAAGTCACTTAAAAATTTAAAACAGGGTAGTGCCGGGAATCGAAGTTAGGTAGAACCCGAAACTTCTCAGCTCGTAAGCTGCGCCATAGGCCGCCATAGAGTTCTTCTATTATATTAAGACATTGTACCTACACGTCGCAATCTAGCCCCAAAGTAAGCGATAGCTTAATGTGTTATGGATAACTGATAAATATACATACATACTAATATACATAAATATAATATATTGGAAAACATTCATGCTCATCACACAAAAATTTACCAGTAGTGGGAATCGAACCAACGACCTTCGACGCAGACGGCAGGTTCGCTACCGCTACGCCATTCGGTCGTCTTTGTACAACAATGATGCATGTAAATAAGTTGAACACAATCGTTTTGCCATTCCGCATGCAGTATACACCGTGTGCCATATTAGGCCATGGTGTCTGCTACCGCTCCTGAATGACAATCGTTACAGTACGAACAGAGAACACGGTGTAAGCCGTGCAGGTACGACGGCGCACGTAAATATTCTAACACACCTTTGAAAGGTGTCACGATACATCTGTAGCAAATCCCTTTTTAGTGTAGGGTGACGAAGATTATGTATAGATTATTAGGCCATGGTGTCTGCTACCGCTCCTGAATGACAATCGTTACGGTACGACCAGCGAATACGGTGTAAGCCGTGCAGATACGACGGCGCACATCAATATTCTATCTATCTAAACACACCTTTGAAAGGTGTCTCGATACATCTGTAGCAAATCCCTTTTTAATGTAGGGTGACGGAGATTCTGTATAGATTACGAACTCTACGTATTTTTAGGACTGTAATCTGTACTCTTCGAAACAATATACTTAAATAAGTCGTTCTGGCGAAAAATTTCTTTTGCGGGAAATTTTTGTTTCACTAATCACATGTACTTATTTGCTTTGACAGTGTAATGTCACTACAGAAATAACATGATTTATTATTTTTTTTGAAAGAAATAAATTCACACTGAATTTTAAAAAGTCCTAGAATAAAAGTTGTTAGTTTTTATGTGTACAACTACAGCGCGAGAGGGATTTGGTATTTTTATATGACGCTGTATATTATCTTTGTTTTATAATCGTTTATAAACATATTATATACAAAATAAAAACTTTTAGTGAAGTCACTGAATACCATAATAGTAAAATCTGTGCATAATAGTATGTGATCAAGTAGCCAAACTAACTATCAAAATAGGACCAGTCCTGGAGTAGTCTTACTTCATGCGTACTCTACAGGTACCATTTCTTAGTCAAGTACCGAAAATGTTCTCTTTCAATCAGGCAATAAATCTTTTAATAATTACTTACTGTACATACAACCATTGAAAATCAGGAAGTAGCTAAGTAGGAACTTATTTACGTAAGTTCCGAATTGGTAAAAGTTATAGCATAAAGTGACATAATGTTAGTCTTCTATAAGTTATAATATCTGGGTGACCGAGCTTCGCTCGGTAGTTTAACTACTGGCCAAGGCAGCAGGCTGCAGGAGTCATTTTTTTTTGGTAATATCGACATTTTCTAAAAATGAATCCTAGCTAGATCGATTTATCGCCCCCAAAACCCCCTGTAAACTAAATTTCATGAAAATCGTTCGAGCCGTTTCAGAGATCCAGAATATATAGAAATATATATACAAGAATTGCTCGTTTAAAGGTATCTAAGGATATCTATTATATCTACTTCATTCAATCTACTTAATATGCTAACAGTTAGGTAACACAATGTTTTATTTTATACCTAAGTTTTTTTTTACGCTATACAAGTTAGTAGGTACTGGACTGCGAACTCACCTGATGGTAAGTGATGATGCAGTCGAAGATGTTAGCGTACTAACTTGAAAGGGGTAAGTTAAAAGTAAATCTATTTTATAGGTACCTACTCCTGTCTAGTATTGTGGAAAGCTTCGGCCGCGGCTAATTACCACCCTATCGGCAAAGGACCAAGCGACATAGAATTATACGGTGCGATGCTGTGTATGTAGTTTGTATGAGGTCCCTTAGACTTCGATGCGCTGAAGACGTCAGCAGAGGGGGTGTCCACCGCTCCTATAATTAAAAGGGGTTGCTTACCACTACTTACTGATCCGTCACTTACCATCAGATGAGATCGCAGTCAAGTACCTACCTAACTAACTTATTAAGTATACCTTCTGTATAAAGTGAGCCTTTAGTGTAAAATTTCAACTTTAGAGGCCCATCATGCTATGGCCGATCTTATGTCAGAAAAAGTCGCAATTTTTTTACCATTTTGGTACGGAACCCTAAAAATGAGCACATCAGTGTTCCATTCACATCGCAGGCGCGAGAAAAAACCTCACTTCCGAGACTCCACTGCACAGGTACTTACCACGTAACCTGTAAAGTCAGTGAGAAAAGTGCTTCAGTACCTAGTTTAAACTTTAAACTAAGTACTAAAGTTCTCTTTAAACTTTAAAAGGTCTGCGCATACAGCGGACTTGGCGCGGGTGTAACGCAAGCGTTGTTTGACTAGTTGTAATACGTGCCCAGGCTGTGTGGCGTTTTCTACATAAATTGTAAGTACGCGGCAAATAAGTTGACCCAAAATGACCGGCGTCTCCACAAGTAGTAAACAGCTGATGGGGAGCACGTCTCGGGCATATGTAGTAGGCGTCGTAGGTTGAAACGTGCGCAGAACTTTTTGGCTGTCAACTAAAGAGCGGTATGATAGCGCCGCAAGGAGAGCTCATAAGGCGCAAGCAGCGGCTTATTTTGGTCAACTTAATTGCCGCTTACTAATAGTTCATGTGTAAGACCACATTGACTGACGAGTGACGCGTATTATGTCATTATTCTTTCAAAAATTCCGCCCCGAAGTCAACCATCGTGCTACCATGATGACCGTAGCATCATGGGACATTGACTCGACAAAGTGTATTTGTAAACTTTAAGAAAAAAGTACTGTGGTGTTACCTGCAGGGATTCACGGCTTACTGGAAAAACACCCAAGGTTCTGAGCAGTATCAATCATTAAATAAATAATATAATATCTATATCTTCTATACTTATAATAAAACTGTAAAGGGTCGAATTCTGTACATTGAAGATATTTTGAAAATTTTTGTTGGAGGACACTATTTAGTCGATACTGAAGCCAAAACTGTAATTTGTTTAATTTTTGTCTGTCTGTCTGTCTGTCTGTCTGTTTCACGACCGGGCATCACGGCTAATCCGCTGGATGGATTTAAATGAAACTTTTTTTTTTTTTTGTCTCTAGTTTTGTCTCTCTATCTGAGATCAGTCTTTTGACCATAATCAGATTTGAGGTCTATAATGTTGAGGCTTTTTGGGTTTAGCACATCCAATAATGCAGCATCCCTTATTTGAAAACAAGACTTAAACTATGTTGGCCAGTTGTGTCCTTTTTAGGCGAACTGTGCAGTCTCTGGTGTCGAGGAGTTTGACAGCCAGACTGTTTTTATGTTGTTCTAGTCTCTTTTTGTAAGATCCAATTGACCTCTCTATTTCATCTCTGACGGTTGGCATGGCTAGGTATTGGTGCACTTCGGAGGTTTTGGTGAACCATGGAGCATTGCATATGACTTTCAGTACATTATTTTGAAAGCGCTGCAATATTTCTATATTGGAGTGACTTGCAGAACCCCAGAGTTGGATGCCATACGTCCATATAGGTTTGATGATGCATTTATATATTATGAGCTTGTTTTCAAGGCTCAATGATGAATTCCTTCCTATTAGCCAATACAATTCCCGGAATTTCCAGTTAGCTTGGTCTCTTTTAGCTTTTATGTGATCTTTCCAGGTCAATCTTCGGTCCAGATGTATTCCCAAATATTTCACGGTCGTATGGTGCGGCAGGATTTTGTCGTTCAGTGTCACTGGTGGGCAATCCCCCTTCTTTAGAGTAAAAGTTATATGACTCGATTTTCCTGGACTAGCTCTGATTCTCCATTGTTTGAGCCAGGAGTTCAGTTTATTTAAATGTTGCTGCAGTTTAAAAGATGCATTGTTGGCGTCCTTGTCACAAGCAAGAATAGCAGTGTCATCGGCGTACGTTGCCGTTATCACATGTTCAGACAGGGGCAAGTCTGCAGTGTATATTGTGTACAGAGTAGGTCCCAGCACAGATCCTTGTGGTACTCCTGCTTCTATTGGGTACAGAGATGATAAACTGTCATCACATTTGACCTGGAAAATTCTCTCAGACAGATACGACTTAATAAGCATGTAAGCCGTGTTTGGTAAACAAAGTTTTAGCTTGTAGAGGAGCCCTTTGTGCCACACTCTATCAAAGGCTTGTTGAATATCAAGGAAAACAGCAGAACAGTATTCCTTTCTTTCCAAAGTTTGTCGAACAGTGTGCGCAATTCTATGAATTTGTTCTGTCGTTCCATGCTGAGATCGAAAGCCAAATTGGTGGTCTGGTATTATATTCTTTTCTTCTAATACTGGTCCAATACGTTTGAGCAATATTTTCTCAAAGATTTTAGACAATAGTGGAAGTAGGCTTATTGGCCTGTATGAAGACACTTCTGTGGGAGGCTTTCCAGGTTTAGGTATCATGTTTATGATGGACACTTTCCAGAGCGATGGGAAATACTGCAGTCTTAGTATTGCATTGAACAATATTGTTATCAGGACAATTCCTTTTCTTGGCAATTGCTTTAAAACCTCAGCTGTAATGAGATCATATCCCGGTGCCTTTTTTGACTTCAGGTTATTAATGTGCCTATGGACTTCTTTTGGTGTTACTGGGCGCATCGGAAGTGAAATTTGTTGATCACTTTCAATAATATTGTTGATCTCATTTTCTGGATATGATGCATCAGGGTCATTGGGTTTAAAAATTCCATGTAGAAATTGGCCAAACAATTCTGCTTTTTGCGAGCAATTTCTAGCCCAGTTGCCATCAGTCTTTCTTAGAGGTGCAACGTGATAAATGAAACTTGACATGATTATAGTTCATACCCCGAGGTAGGACATAGGATACTTTTTGTCCCGAAATTCATCATGGTTTGCCTGGAAGACGGCATCAAAGTCCAAACGTTTTTTAGTTATAATTTATTAACCCGTTGTCTCATTCCATTCATTCTTCTTTTGTTAGAAAGGAAGTTCTTTAAAGATTATTCCATACAAATCTTATCATCATCACTTTTGTAGTTCAGAAATTACAGACATCAGAACCTTTAAGTTCAAGTAGGTAGGTGACTTGAAACTCGGAATGCTCAAAGAACCTAGGGCTAGGACGTAGGGCTCAAGTAAGAATGGAGTACCCTTACAGCCGTAAATAAATAGGCTTAGCAGGAGATTTTGTATGGTTTAAAATTTTTCACTTTTAGGGTGAACAAAAATCATGTAACTGGCGTTATCGCTACGTTATACCGTATAGCGCCATCTCTACAATTTATGTGGAACTTGAATGTAAAACTCTGAGATAGGTACTACCGATTTTTTTTAAATAAAAATTAACTGTCATGTTATTTACTGTTTCCTGAATTTATATTAAGATGGCACTGTTAATACATGAACAGATTTAAACTTTATCATCCGCAATATGGAAAGGGTAAGATAATGGTTCACAAATATTTTTAACTCTTATGTCTTATCGATCCTAACCGACTGACTGTCATCTAAGGTATTTTTACTTGATATATTACATACTATAAATTACGCGTCACGTTGTTTGTCCTAAACTACTTAAGTAACCGATTTTAATCAAATTTGCACACAGTGTGCAGTTTGATCTAACTTAAAAAATAGGATAGCTTAAATCTCAATTAATCTATTTTTTTTAATATCCCTAATGGCAAAACAACGTTTGCCGGGTCAGCTAGTAATAAATACAATTCTTTAAATGATTGATACATTTTTAGCCGATCGCCGTGCAGTTCTCATCTGAAGTTGACAGGTGCACTCGCTAACCGATTTTTCTCGTGACTGTACCGGAAGCGGCCGGTGCGTACCGTCTTTGTGACGACTTCCGCCTCTCCTTAGTTCGCGAGATCAATGGGACCATGCCCCACTGCACTTAGTTGCAAAATACTGCAGTTTTAGACAAAGGAAGGTGAAATAAAGCACTTATAAGTAGTCATCGAGATACGCATCTCAAAAATGCTTTAGCGATTTGACTTATCGTTTCGAATCTGTTGATGCAGTAAAATTACATTTTGTGGGCTAAGGGTTTTTTTTCACAAAAATACAAAGAATCATTCAATTAAGAACTTTATATTTAATGATAGGAGTCTAGGAAAAGTTTCCTGAAGAAGGTTATTTCATATCAACTAATGGTGTTTCGGCCAGTGAAATGTAAATTTTATTTAATTTTTAGGGTTCCATACCAATTTGGTAAAAATGGAACCCTTATGGTGAGACTTTCTCCGTCCGTCCGTCCGTCTGTCACACTCGATTATTTCAGTAACTATCAAAGCTATCGACCTGAAATTTAGAATAGTTTTAGGTAATTGCGGCGCGCCGCCATTGCAATCATAAAAAATTGAAAATCTTTTTTATTTTTATTTAAAAAGGGGGGAAAACCGGGTTGTCAAAATTTCAAAATGAGGTAACAATATTGAGTGGGGTATCATATGAAAGGGGGTTACTTGTGTATTCTAAAACCGATTTTTATTTATTTTTATGCCTGATAGTTTTTGATTTATAGAGCAAACTGTCGAAAAAAATAGCGTTCCCCCCCCCCTTATCTCCGAAGTTTACCAATCGAAAATTCTGAAATAATTATGATCAATAGAAGTTAACGTCTATTTTACAGGAAAAATAAAATCAACTCTTTAACTATTATACTTTTTTTGATAATAACAATAATCCACCGAAAACAAAGTTAGGTTTGCGGTTTGCCAACAAAAGCACCTATATGTAAATTATACTCGTAAAATCATGAACAAAGGTGATTCTTTTAATGTTTTACTTCTTTTATAGTATGGAACCCTCGGTGCGCGAGTCCGACTCGCACTTGGCCGGTTTTTTTGCAAACATTAGACTAACTACACATTGTAGGTTTATGGATTGAATTTGAATTTTAAGGGCATACTTAGTATTTATGCATTTCATGTTTTTAATAGAAACTTTGCTCGTATTTACCAGTTGAGGTACTCCCGTCCATATTGAATCCATACGGAAATGATTTAGCCAAACATAAATTAATGGCATCTGTTGTGGTATTATTCGCACGTGTTTATTATTAGTTATTAGTCGATTGTCATAGGTGGCCGTACTCGGGGGAAGTGGCCGTAGTTCATAATAAAATCGCCGGTGTAATTACCGTAATCAATAACCTATACCGGTAATGCACCGGATGCTGACAGGAGCGGCGCACGCTGCAGTTGTTTTCTATTTACTTTAGTTACAAATACTAGCTGACCCAGCAAACGTTGTTTTGCCATATTAATAATAATTATTATTATTATTACTTTTTTAGGGTTCCGTGCCTCAAAAGAAAAAAACGGATCCTTTATAACATAGAAACCGTTAGGGGTGAGTTTACTTACCCCCTCCAAGTTGTACGATAACATCTTCGGCTGCATCATCACTTACCATCAGGTGAGATAGCAGTCAAGTACTAACTTGAATAGTGTAAAAAAGGTAGATATAGTTGAGTCTTATTCGTCTTCTGAATAAATAAAGGGTAGTGACACACAGACAGACAGACAACAAAGTGATCTTATCCGTTCCGTTTTTTTTCTTTGAGGTACGGAACTTTGAGGTTCCTCAGCACGCTGCACTAACGATTTATCCCCGAAAAGCGGGACTGAGCCTGTCCCGCGCGGGATATTTAATTTTGCTTTAAAAATCGGGACCTCCGCCAAAATCGGGACGTCTGACAACGCCAGTGAGAAGGTACAATACGTATGTAGGTACCATAAGCGTATTTTGTCATTGGTAGGTACAGACTACAGTATGTTACACAAAACAACCCCATAAAGTTAAAAAGGATTGTGTTCGTGAGCGAACAAATTGGGTACAAGCTATTAAAACACTCCAAAACCCTGTATCGGAAATCATTACGAGCAAAAATTAATAATCGAAAAATGCCAACCAATATCATGGCAGGCACCGTGAAATTGGTACCTCGGTTGGGGTCCTGAGTTTACGGTATGAAATAATTGCTCTTTTTTAGGGTTCCCTACCTAAGGGGTAAACAGCGGAACTCAATTGATAAGATATAATCCTATACAACAAACGTGATAACATTATTAGACGACTGCCCAAAAAAGGAGTGTAATGTTTTTAGGTTAATGTATGTAAGTATGTAGGTATGTGAGTTTCTTTATTCCACCATAACTTCTGAACATCATTCCGAGTAACATAGGCTATATTTTTATTGTAAAGTTCGTTTCACCACAGGGTAGTCGTGTTTTTTAATTTTTAAATTATTTACTTGTTGCTCGTTTTTGGTCGATGATCCAGAACACCCCATCTAGTATAGTATTATATTATCTGTGACCCCATATTACTCTACTTGTATAGTAGTAGTGATATAATTTGAGAGTTCTGGCTTCTGCATCATCATCTCGTTACGTTTGAATATAGCTAATGTTACGGAACCCATCATGCACGAGTGTGACTCGCACCTGGCCGATTATTTTTATTGAAATATTGTCTCGTGTCCTGTGTTATTTAAAACCAATTACAATAGATCAATATTAAATAGAATTATAGTTATTTGTATTGTATTTCAAGGGGCCAAAGTGAATTTTTACATTGGGGAAGTTAATTTGAATTTAGAGCGGAACAAAAGATAGATTAAGAAGATTGGGTAGAATCTTGAGCATAGCGAAGAATGGAATATGCGACTCCCGAAACCAAATTGGAATAGGTACTAAACTTTGTGTATAGATATTAAGAAAAAAAAAACTAGCGTGAAAATTCTTAGAAAAACAAATTAATAAAAGCAGGACAGATAAATCGTAGTCTCTATGCGATTTCGCACTGTGAAGTCAACGTCTCCCGAGGATGTCCCTGTGTCGGGACGAAACGTGTGTGATGTGTCGAAGAAAGTGTTAGAAAAATTGTGTTTCATGTGAAAGAACTACTTTGTAGTAGGTACAAATTTTTGATTGTTAGACATAGTGCGTAGGTACTCTTATACTTGTAAGTTATAAGTCCCTAGTACCAAAAACAGACACTTTATAATGAACTCCATAAACTTAAACATCCTTCTCAATTTGTTGGTGGTAGTAATTAGCCAGTGTGGGGATGTATGTTTATATGTGTATTACGTTCTAGTTACTGTCTGTCTGGCGCTCGAACGATCTGTGGACTAACATCGTTATTTGGACAAACACTCGCGTAAAGTTCGATATTTGTTTTCTACCCATTCGAGAAAAATGCTTTTATCTTACTAACCGACTTGAAATAATATCTGAAGACCCAATGGCGAAGCGGTAGTGCGTTTGAGTTCGTGGGTTCGATTCCCACAACTGAAAAATGTTTAAATGATGAGCATGAATGATTTTTAGTAACTAGACAGAAAAACCCACACGGGTTTTTAGTATGCATTCAAGTCAAATCAAGTCAAAATATCTGTATTTCAAATAGGCCTATAATATATACAGGCACTTGTGGCAAGTCTGTATGACATTTATTGCATATGAATTATGAATGGTGATAACTACAAGTCGACTTAAAACTAAGTTTAAATATTATGTATATTTATCAGTTATAGCTAGTATCCATAACACAAGCTTCGCTTACTTTGAAGCTAGATTCCGATGTGTATAATGTCCTGATGTATTTATTTAAATAATAATCGGTCAAGTGCGAGTCGGACTCGCACTCGAAGGGTTCCGTACATTTATACATTTATCTATACTTACATATTATATTATGTAACGTAGCGAGATGATGATTTTCTCAATTATTGTATATTACACAAGTAAAGTAGAATTGATAGTTCTGGACCATTGACCGAAAACCAGCAAATAATCATGTTAGTTCATTGTTGTATGGGAGCCTTTTATTCTATTTTTAGTATATATGTTGTCAACGGGATTACCTACATCATCTGTGACAAGTGTGTGAGTGTGACCAATGTGTAACTATGTATTACGGTTTAAAAGATACCTACAATCTGGTGACAGATGGACGGCCGGACCGACGGACAGCGAAATCTAAGTAATAGGGTCCCGTTTTTACGCATTGTGGCTATAAAACTTTACGGTATTTTTATACCTGACTAATCTAAATTCTTACCTCAATCTCCCATCCTTCTACTAATAGATGCACACCTATAAGTACATAATATTATGTATAGTAAAATCATATTCACACGCTAGGTGCAATTTGCAAGAATCAACATAATATCGTTGTTCCCAGTCGCTCCCGGTTCCATGCAAATGCGTATCTTCGTATTCGAGTGTTGTTCTAGCCGTGGGCAATTGAAATTCGAATCTGCATCGTCTGTGAACAATTTTAAAAATTACTTTTAAATATTTTAAAGATGTATGAGAAATTTTGCTCAGATTACCCCACGACGGTTGGAGATTATGATAATTTCAAGTGATTTTCTAAAAAATAACAATAATTCTACCTGCCTACGTAATCGATCGAAAAATGTTCAGGGGCCCTACTACCAATATTGTTTTGACATTTTCATACTATGTCTGTATGAAAATGTCAAACCAATAACTGCAGCATTACTGCTATAAGGGAAGGTGGTAGGGCCCGGCCTGTTCTCTTTTTTAATATTGACGAGTGAGATGACCCATCGGGTCATTATTACGGATTACCTACAACTATTACCATGTCGATATCTTTCATTGTTAGTGAAATAATTGTGAATGACAGACGGACGGAGAAAGTCTCACCTTAAGGGTTCCATTTTTATCACTTTGGAACGGAACCCTAAAAACCGTTTTCAATAAAAAAAGATACCAGGCACAAATTAACGGGATAGTTTTGAATCATCCGGAGTCAGTGATCGTGAGTCATGAATTTATCCCACTAGCCTGAGAACCGCGGAAGTATGTTGGATCGGGATTCGGGACCTCAGGAATTGTCAGCGGAACCAGTTGGGACCTCACAGATATTTCAAATATTGGCCACACAAAATAAAAAATAAAATGTTTTTAATTGTGAGATACGAAGGACTGTGATAGTATGAAACAATGCCCAACTTCGAATTGGTGTAGTTACACTACAAATTTTTTCACTCTTTGTAGTGGCTTTTGGAGTCGTTTTTTTAAAAGAAGTTTTCATTTTATTTTCTGATTTTTAGTCGAAAATTACAAATGCACAAGTTATTGCAAAAAAAGACCCAAAATGCTTGAAGTGTGCTTAAAAAATCTGAAGAGTTCCCTCAATTTCTCCAAGATCCTATCATCAGATCCTGACCTGATGACCATGGGACAACCTGGAAAATATACTCTTTCAATCAATACCCAAATCGCTTCAAGTTTGCTTATAAAATTTGAAGAGTTCCCTCGATTTCTCCAGGATCCCATCATCATATCCAGATAACCACAGGACCATCTGGGAAGTAAATCCTTTCAAACGAAAAAAGAATCTTCGAATTCGGTCCACGCGTCTTCTTCAACTAATAATTAATCGGTGAATGTACAAAAAAAAAATTCGAAGAACTGAGAACCTCCTCCTTGTTTGAAGTCGGTTAAAATTGTGTTATTTGTTTCCTTTTAAACCGCAATTTATTATAGATTGCTTACAAAATTTACGAGATCCTATTTGAAAATATACAAAAACTAATTAGGAAACAAAGTGCTTTTCGAACCTACTCTTAGGAACCGCTTTAAGGTAATTGAGTTTTCTAATTACCTACTGTATGAGTGCTAAGTTGTATTACCTATTTTTTTGGTAAGTTAACAGAGGGCTTAGGACATGTTTTACGAGTAGTACGATTTCGACTCGCATCGCACAAATGAATCGAATTCCTCTTTACATTTAGGTACAGCCAGCGCTATGGACAGGAGCTTGATATGCGTTTGTCAATTGATGGCCCTGGCTGTAAATATAATATGGAGGAATTCGATTCGTTTATACGATGCGAGTAGAAATCGTACTACTCGTAAAACATGTACAAACGAATCGAATTCGAAAATTCGTACAAAAACCTGTACTAATCCTACAGTAACTAGAACTCCATAAATATTTACTTATACGTAAAAATGCTATAGAGATTAGAATTTTTAGGATTCCATACCAAAACAAAATCTTGTCTGTTTTTAATTGTAATGCGATAAATCTTGTAATTAATAAGCCGCCACCTTGAGAATAAGTTTCACCCCATATTTAATTCATCCCTTAGGTATATGGGGTGAATATTGAACTATCAAAAAATAGCTCACTTTCATATTGAAAAGGATCTTTCGCAAAATTACACACTGTGCGTTGGCTGATTAACATTGGTCAGTTGTTGGTCAGTCAGTCATTTTCAAATAGTTTATGGTAATAAATAAAAAACTAAAAAGTGAAAACGTAAAATTTATGGGCCATAGTTTATTGGATGTTAGGTACATATTTTGTCAATAATGTTTGGAACTCAATCCGATGTTGTCGTTAAAATGGATCGTAAAATTTTGATTTATTACGAAACAATTTGTTTTTAAAAATAACAATAATAAATATTTTATAGTTAAACATTTAATTTTTGATGAGATTTTGAGATTTTTTCGGGACTCACGGGATCAGGGTTGTCACTTACGCCGTCCCGCAATAAATTACTGAGATCTGTCTTTATAATTATTTAAATTTAAATTTTGAGATTTCTGTGGATAGTAGGAATGTGTATCTACTTAAGCCTTATACGCAATACTACTGAACAGAAATTGATGATTTCAACAAGTTTAAACTAATTATTTTACAGAAAGATTTTTTTTAAATTGAAACTCGTTAATAAATAAAATCTGAACAGAAGTGTTTGCGGGCAAATGCAAGTTAACCAATACAACATCAGCTAAACAAATGCGGCAATGAACTTCAAAATTCAACGAGACAACGATTTGTGTCGACGTTGTACAAATCTATTATCCGCCGGACAAGCGATAACGTCATGTTCTATTTATAAATCACCACTAAACTAAGGGTGTTACGGCATTGATACTTGAAATTTTGTTTTCGCCCCTTTTGAGAAGTACACCTGTATCCCGAGACGTATAAAAAGCGTCCTTGGCTATTGTCGGGGGTTTGCGCGCCAAGTGGCTGCCAAAATCGGCGCAAGCGCACCGAGACGGCAATGCGCGGGAAGCCGAGAAGAAACGAAGCGTCATTCGATGATTCGTCAGTCGAACGTAGTCGACAAGCGCGCGTGCACGCTGGCGCGGACTTTGAGGTTAGAATTGGCGCGGTTTCGCCGGCCAGGTGCTCTCGCCGCCCCCGCTCGCACGCCTAACTCCGTCCCGCTCGCCCTACCTGACAGCTGTTTTCTCTCGGGAGATTATTAGTCAGATGTTTCTGTGAACCAGTCGGAGCTCACCTGACGCGGTACGATGGCGGCTGGCGGACGCACACCCAAGCAACGCAGGTTCGAGATCTCTTCCACCATGGCTCTGAGACCCAACACTCCGAGGAGGCGTCGCGGAAGCTGCAAGTGCTTGTTCGGAGCCCCGGACAGGGACGAGACGAAACGTCTGATGGCTGAGCAGTACGCGCGGGAAAGGAAACGGTTCATACGGCGGTTCAACTTTGACATTGAAACAGAGTGCGCGTATAAAGGCACCAAATTGGACTCGCCTGTTAAATTTTGTGGGGAGGACAAGGAAAGCAGCCCGAGGAGTCTGAGGACAGCAGCGGAGGCATTGGCGTGTGTGGAGAATACGGATTTGCGGGTGCTGGGATCACCTTCGCGACGCAGTGCCAGCAACTCTCCCAGGACTCCTACAAGGACTCCCAGAACCCCGAGGACTCCCCGTGCATCAAGAACACCACGCACTCCTAGAACTCCAGCGTCTAGAAGACAGCTGCAAATGACAGGTCAGTTCTTTCCAACCTTATCCTTTAAAACTAAAATTTCATCTCCAAAATTGTTTCTAGCTTCATTTCTCTTGAAAATCGCATAGATTGTCATTTGTTTCCCATTCGTTTTAACCAGCCTATGTGGTATTATTTGTCTCACAATAAATTATCGGTGCCTTCACGAGAATTTTCAATTTTAGTTATGACTCATTTCAATTACGATAACTTTTAAGAAAGGAGACTAATCATTGGAAATGGAAAGATATCCTAATACATAATATTTCAACAATATTAAATACCAACAAAGGAAATTATACGAATAGAGTACAAGATAAAGACAAAAGAATATGTATCACAATTCAGAAGTCGAACATATAATACTTATGGCAAAAACCCGGATAAAATGAAGCCAGGTGGTCACTACGACTTACGAGTTCCCGCGTTCACACTCATTAGTATTCATTTAGGCGCCTATCCTATACTGATCGGTTTATGGCCAGTTTATAAGGTCAGATGGGTTAGATTGACAACGGGCATGTAATTAGTACATAATATCTCAATGATATAATGTAGAGATAAAAGAGGTCATTTGGTTTTTTCTTATCAACGATATTGTTCAATAAAACATTGTAACAAGCGTAGTTATAACAGCTCAAATCGTTGTAGATGAGTGTTTAAGAAAATTTCATACCAATTGTTTAGAATTACTACACTATCACCATTTCTGATAAAAAATTATAACATTGGATAGGAAATAAATCCAGGATGGAAAAGAAAAGAACACCACAGTCCACAGGCTACAAATGATTATCTTATGTATAAGCATATGATGTGAACATGATTGATAGTGATTGAGGATGATTGAAGTAAATATTAGTAGTTGTTAACCAGTTCATTGTTCAATTACAAACAGAAAGTATAAAATATGAAATGAATATGTCCAGGTAAGTTCATAAAAATAAGTTGTGAAGGAGAAAAAAATTGAAGATCCAAACAGCGACTACAGAATGAATACATAATCATAATTTATGTGTACTATGGTGATGTAAATAAAAAATTGCATTAGGAAAAAAGTATCATCATCAAAATGATATTCACATTATTATTTTAGATATTTAGATTGAGGGAAACATGAAATATAACGCGATAAATCAAATAAAGCTCAAGTTTTAAATAAAACTTAGCCAACTTGTCTAGTCTACTTTATCCACGCTGCAGAATACGGAAAACATATCAGGTTTGTGAGCTCAGTTCAACGATCTCCAACAGATATGCATCTGTGGCTGGCATTTAAATAAATCCAAAGCTCACTGTGTGCCCAAGTGCATTTGAAAATGGAATGAACGTGATTTGTATATGTTTCTATAAAGACCAGACTTCAATAAATTTTAGGATTTTCCATTTCAGAATTCTTAATGCATTTGAAACATGAACGACATGGCTTTCCGGTACCGACAAAAGTGAAAACAGAGGTGTCGGTTACGGTAACAGTATCGTGAGTTCCATAGTTTTTTCTTATCTCAAAAATGTCCAACGTGGCTAGAGAAGCTTTCACTTCAAAAAACTAATTCTGAAGGCTTACATCTTTGAATCTAAGTCTTTGACATGATCGCTTTTATTCGCCATTGTTTATCTTATATAGGATTTGTAAAAGATGTTGTGTGAAACATCTATTCCATCTCTTGCGGTACATCCCAATAGAACTATATTCAGGTAATTAAAGGAACCAATATTCAAAATATCACACGTAGGCCTGTCTCATTAAAATGATCGTCATCGACAAACGGAAGTATCTCTTCCTTAATACCGGATGGTTTATTTAAATTCATTATGTTATTGGTAATTCAAGCAGTGACAGTCCAAATCCTATGGCCAAGTTCATCGGCCTGTGACGTCACCACCATCTCACCATTATATTTTTTGCTCCACCTTCTAACACCGGAGTGTGCTGCCATCGCTGGATGTATTCCTTCCTCGATTTGAAGCCTTAATTACATATGTAACAAGTGACTTTCTACTTTCTGAACCGCATTTTTAACGTTGTCAAGGACAAAGTGAGTACACGCAGTAAATAGGGTTGCCAAATTGCATAAGTTTTAAAAAATGAAAGAAAAATTTATTTCAGGAAGATAAAATAAACGTTTATATTTTAGTAAAAATGACATACACACACACACACGCAAAATATAGATACAAACAAACAGAGATAAAAAAGTAGAAACGACATACGCCTGTGTGTCAGGAACCCTGAAAAAGAGTGCAGCTTGATGCCGATGGTCTACAAACTACGGATATTGCACTGTATAATTATTATTATTAATAAATATACTATCATAAATATTTTCGTACCTCTTCCATCGTCACTATATTTTTGTCCCGGAAATTTATTCTTACAGAATAAAAACCCGAATACTTGCGAAACAAATCGTATGTAAAAAATCGGGACATAAAATCGGGACGTTAAATTTTCTAGACTTGTATAATTAATGTGCTTTTATTTGAATGTAAATATTATTAATGAAAATTGCGTACCTAGTGCCTACCCAATTTATGTACTATCGTAGAACGTACTTACGTATCGTAAAAATAAAATTTTAATTTTCTAAAAGTGTCAACCCTAATTGTATGATGGACAAAAAACCACATAGATCAGAAAGGGTATCATTATTTGAAGTTTAATGATAGGAGAGATTCCTAACTTCTTATATTATGGTCTCGGTTAATGAACTATTCGAGGAAGGATTTACCTATCTATTTTTTTTTTCAAATTAAAAATCGATTCAATAAACTATCGATCGATTGAATACTATGTAATTAAATGAATTCAAAAGTTATTGTGAACACGTGCTACGGTAAAAAATACATTTTATGTTGTTAGGTACATTTTCATTAACTAACATTTTAAACCACAGTCCACAACTACATAAAAAAATCTTCTAAATAATTCAACTTCAAACGATATTGAGCCAATAGTTTAAGATTCTCCCTTATAAAAGACTGAAAAATCAGCCAAGTGTGAGTCAGTTTAGCACACGAAGGGATCCGTACAATTGTACAGTTCAAAAGATATAGCAATTGTTAATGTAGATTGAGCAAAAAACATTTATACTTGAGGTTCTTTCTTCCTGTCCATTCATTTTATGTCATGTGATAATATTTTCAGTTTAATTTTGGTAATATTTTCAAAAAAAATATAGCTACCAACTGTCATTTCACACAATACCCTTCGAACGGACAGGTGCATTTCCACTTAGAGAACAACTAATAATAATGTCGGTTCATCTGTCTCTGTGCATACAAGACAACGTATCCCATAGGGCACAGTGGTGAAGCCGCGCTCCCTCCGTCACGGTCCGTGATCCGTTCCGGACGACGGCACGGAATTTTAATGGAACCATTTTCGTTCCCGACTTCGTTCCGGCCCGGTGACTGTGGGAGATATTATTATAATGGTGGATGTACTTCTATTTCGTTTATGTAAATTCCATACTAATGCGTCAAAAGAATTAAGTAAAGAGACATCTAATGAAGTCGCATTTATGGGTTCCATTTTACTATTTAAGTACGGAACCCTAAAAAAATGATGAACTACTATTTAATAGATGCAGGCGTTACTAAGTCAATGATGCAAGAAAGATTAAATTATTTTGCTATAATCCGTTACCTGAATAATATTTGCATGGACCAACATTCAGTAACAAGCCAGTTACCACCCCTCCCTCCCACTCAAGCACGAAAGCGAAGTTCCCAAGCAAGCAAACAAATAAATTGATTGATTGATTGATTGAAGCAATGACACTACCAGCATCCACAGGCCACATGCAATCCCATACAAAACTCTAATAGGTACCACTACATACGAGTACATGCATCTCTCAATATATCAGTGTAACTGGTCAATTTTTGGTCGAAAAAAATCACAAATGACGCGTCATGTTATTGAGTCCGGAAAGGTAGCTATAAAATCCAGCAACGAGGAAACAATGGAACAATACAAGGATGCGTCTGTTCGTCTGTGTTGTGTGTACTGCTGGCTGGTATATAACTTTTGACCGGTAGCCTGCTGCGGTCACTGACATTTGAGTTTAGGAGCTGATACTTACATACATAAATACAGATCCGTGTCGTGGCCAATTATTCTTAAAATTGATCATTTCATGATATTGCCTGACCCGTTGCGTTGCGAACAAAAACTGAGAATCGACCACTTTGATGAAATTGGTAATTTTAGAAAATTAAAATTACGCATACGAAATTTACCGGTATCAAATTAATTGAGAATGATACCACAATGATATTAAAGAATTCTACGATATATGGGGATTATAATAATATAACATTTTTCAAAAAAAGCTTTGGTGGAAATACGATAGTTAAAAAACAAATAGATTTAATTGTTTCAATAGCCCAGGCATCAACTTCTAATACCACCTCTACAAATATTCAGTAATGTAGGTACACGCCCATGTACAATGTATGCGTTCGAAGTACCGAACCTGCATGCCAAAGCGCATTTATTTTGCCGAAAATTGTTATAATACCGGATCCGGTGCCGGATCCGGGAAATTCAAGCCGGAACCGGTAAACATGAAATGACGCCGTTTTCCGGATTGCAATCCCTACCTACAATGTTTTGGTTTTGGTTCATGAGAAAACTTGATACCACCTTTGGTCATTATTCTTTAATACATAAAAATGTGTTCCATAAAACTAGAGTTTCACATCTCAATCTCAGACTACATAAAGTCTGTGATCTCAATGAGTTTCACATTTTAAAATTTTACTTTTAGGTACTTCAGTGTTATTCTTGCAAATTCGTAAAGTACCTAAGAGCGGGCTAAGCCGCTAAGACGAAACAGCGATTTCATGAAAGAATCAATTCTAATATCTGGCTACGACAGATAGGTACCCAAAAAAGCCTTCCATTATAATATGATGTAATAATCACGTAAGACATGTTACACACTACACGTATCCTATAAGGCCCCTGACCACACCTACCAATAGGTAAAATACCATGGACCTCGGGACAGTCAACAATGACTCACGTGGCCTGGCATCGAACCTGTATACCGTGACTCATATTTAGTCATAAGTTTTTTGTTCTTGTTGTAGAATCGTTACGAAATGTAAGGGGACGCCCATCCACCATGTTTAAGGTGTTTCGGCCCTACTAACTCGCGAAATTCAAATTTTATTTAGTTTTACCCAAATATGTATTACACATTACGTGTAGACTGTGTACATGCCCTGCGAGGAATGTATACCCACTTTTCTTATCAGTTTACGGGTGTGTCCAGGGTCCACGTCCACTTGACACCAATCACCTTGCCAACATGTTGACCATTGTTGAAAGGAGGTGCAGGAAATATTTGCGTTGACAAGAATATTTACTTTACAAGATAAGCTTACTGGAGCTTATCTACTTGCGAACATTTTTAAATAGTTTTTTTTTATATATATTTTTGAGTGACTGCTTCTGACTTACTACTACATAATTAAGGACGTTGGGTACCATCCGGGAATTGGCTTGGATGCGTCAACCATACCTCCTTTGAAACTTTAACTTTTTTTCCTACAAAAATCGATAATGTTTTTCTACCCGTAAATGTAGTCCAATTCTCATTTTTTTTAGAAATATTGCAGATACAATAAATAACTCGTACGTTTTAATTTTTAAGAAATATTGCTTACTTACCTCAAAAGTTATTAGTGTCTAAATCGTTTATTGCCCGTGGTACCCCCCGTGGTCCCCCAGGGATATTTTTGACCTTAAAACTTCCTCGCGTATTTTAAGTTTTTTTAATTAAAGGCCAGAGGCCTTATTCTGTATCGTTCACTTAGTTAGTTAGTAACCCTAACTGGGTTATTAACTTAGAAAACGAAGGCAAAAATCCTATTTTTGCACAAATTACCAACCTAGGTTGGTATGGTATCGTATCAGTATACCATGCTAGTTGCTATCTTGTACAAAAAGAATACAAAAATAGGATTTTTGCTTCCGTTTTCTTAGTTAATAACCCAGTTTGTGTTACTAACTAACTAAGTGAACGATACAGAATCAGCACACTGGACTTGCATCTCTCTCCGTATAAATATAGATATCATTTTTGAATATACCTACTAATGTCGCGCTTAACGCTTTGTCACTATACGATAGTCTTAAGTACCTACTTTTCAGCCCACAAAATGAGAAGCAAAATGGGTATAGGTTTCCGCATTGATCGAGTGAATTTCTAATGAAACTTTCCTCAACACTAAGTACTTTTTGGGCTTTCTGTGTTTAGTTCTTATTTTTTTTTGGTCAAACATTTTTAGCTACAAAACTTATAGACCCGTTCCTAAATTGTGTAAGAAAAACGTAAGTATACATAATTATCGAAATCGTTTGTTGTAAGGCGACGCACTGCAGTATTTCGCACTAGGAGTTTCGTCACATGGCTCTACATTTTCTTGTATGAATAAGGTTTACGTAAAATGTTCGGATGGGCTCATCTTGATGTTATTATCATAGTACATGTACCTATGTTCATTTTAGAAAGTCTCAAAATATTATTCGATAGTACAGCCACCCTCTAGACTCTGGAATGACGTCCTGGTGTCTACATTTTTACCAAAATATAGGTTATTTAAACTACTGCTGATAACTGATAAGCGTATAATCTGTGCCAGTTTTGATAAAATATTCCATGCAATTCGATGTTTGTTTACAAAATCAAATATGGACACATCACACATCACTGGTAGGCGATGAGTCGATGATAAAGTTAAATTAAATTGGAGAATGGTTTAAACAAAGATTTAAATCGCAAGATGAGCCCTAAGCTTACATTTTTTTATCTATGTGTCTGTGTTCACCTTGCCTGCAATATTATTATTAATTCAAAAAAAAAAAAATAGGTCTTTAACTATCTACCTATACTGATTACTGACGGAGGAGGGTGCAAAATAATCATTCTTGCTCCCTTAAACTGGCGACATTTTTTCGCGCTGTTCGCCCTGTCTATATTATAAGTACAAGTCTTTGTGTGTATACGATTCATATAAGATGATAACGAGTCGCACGCAAGACAAAAACGTGGCCGTTTTTGGAGGCTTAGCGCTCATCTAGCGATTCAAATCTTTGGGTTTAAAGTGGTTTTGTGACTTCCAATAAACTATAGCGCCTAATGTAAACAAGCGTTAGATGTTGCCGTATATTATGATATGATTATTGACTAATCGGTAGTAGTGGCCCAGCTAGACCAAGACAAATAAGTGACGTATAGGTATATAGATCGTTCCTGACTATGTCTATCCTTGTCTTTATAATCTTTAGGCCTATGTGAAAAATTAAGTTTTTTAATTTTTCTTCATATTTCCATTCCCATCACAGCGGTTTAAAAAATCTATCAAAGCTGTTCAAATTGGAATCGTGCACCAAACGAATCCATGAGTTACCTACACGACTTTAGTTTATTACGTGACTGAGATATAAAAACCGTGTGAGAATTTGTTCATTTGGGTACAGTTAGCCCGTACTCCGTAGTACCTAAATAGAAAAGATAAAATGTTTCTATGTATATCACAACGTACCAATCCACTAAACGACCGGTGTTTTAGGCGTCCCGCAAAAACTGATTGATTTCCCGGGAAAATTAGTGGTGTCGGTTACGGTAACAGTATCAAGAATTCAAGGGGTTGTCCGATCTCAAACAGAGTCATCGGTACGGTAAAAACGGCGCAAGTTCAGTGATTTTTTTCCATCCAAAAATGTCCAATTCGCCTTTGGAAGTTTTTTTCTCCAAAAGAAGAATTTCAAGTCAAGCATTAAATGTAGGTACATAATCTCACTAAAGATATTATCTCTTGCAATGTTAATATCTTCAAGATTCTGGCCGTGACACAAGAGTCATACGAGCGTGGATGCCACATTTGTCCCGCTTTGTATCGGTCCATCGACCTCGTAGTACGCTCTCAAAACCTGACTTAAATAGAACACTTTTACTGTACTCGTATTTTACGAGAAAGTTCATTTATTTTCTAACTCGTTAAATAGTCCAATCACAACATTTTAATGTATATAAACTTGTAAAATAGACCAATCACAACATTTCAAAAATTCTCAAAACGAGCACGGATGCCACATTTGTCCCGCTTTGTATTGGTCCATCGACCTCGTAGTACGCTCTCAAAACCTGACTTAAATTATTAGAACACCTGTATTATAGGTACCTACTTTTCCTTTTCTACTTTGTTCACGAGTAAGACCATTTATTTTTCCTTGTAACAGTCGAACCGTTACAAATTTGAATTATTTTTGGTACCACATTATAGTTAGGTATTAATTGCCTGCACTATCTTAATATCTTAATATATATAAATCTCGTGTCACAATGTTTGTCCTCAATGGACTCCTAAACTACTGAACCGATTTAGTTCAAACTTCGTGAATATCTGTCATTTGGTCCAACTTAAAAGATAGAATAGTTTTTATCCCACGTGGACGCAGTCGCGGGCATCAGCTAGTAATATTATATGCTGTAGATGCATTCATTATTTTAGCTCTTGCACACCATTTATGGAAGATATAACTTTGTTACTGTATCTAGACCGACTTCAGGTAAACTATTAGGTGCAAATGATCACCTGCTTCTTGAATTTAGAAGGACAAATTACTCATTTATTTTACATTCAAATACAACTTTTCTTAAATATTAGCGAACTACATTGAGATATAAATAGTTACTCGACTAACTAGCGAACTAGGGCTTCGGCGCCATTGTGTGGTACTACTTTTAAGCATACTCCTAAGGAAAAAAAAACCGGCCAAGTGCGAGTCGGACTCGCGCAACGAGGGTTCCATACTATAAAAGAAGTAAAACATTAAAAGAATCATTTTTGTTCATGAATTTACGAGTATAATTTACATTGTAGGTACTTTTGTTGGCGAACCGCAAACCTAACTTTGTTTTTGGTGGTTTATTGTTACTATCAAAAAAAGTATAATAGTTAGGGAGTTGATTTTATTTTTCCTGTAAAATATACAATCATGTCTATTGATCATAATTAGTTCAGATTTTTCGATCGATAAACTTCGGAGATAAGGGGGGGAGAACGGTATTTTTTCGACAGTTTGCTCAATAAATAAAAATCGGTTTTAGAATACACAAGTAACGCCCTTTCATATGATACCCCACTCAATATTGTTATCTCATTTTGAAAATTCGAAGCCACGGTTTTCCCCCCTTTTTAAATAAAAATAAAAACAATTTTCAATGTTTTATGATTGCGGCGTTGGGTCACTGTTACCTAAAACTATTCCAAATTTCAAGTCGATGGCTTTGTTAGTTACTGAAATAATCGAGTGTGACAGACGGACGGACGGACGGACGGACGGACGGAGAAAGTCTCACCATAAGGGTTCCATTTTTACCAAATTGGTATGGAACCCTAAAAATACTTCAAACAAATTGGTTTAATTTACGGACAATACGATATATTCTAAGCTTGTTTTAAATACTTGATACAAATTGATACGGACGTTTACAAAAATACGACATATTCTAAGCTTGTTTTAAAACCAGTCTGTATTTCAATATTTAATCTATTTTTAAATGATTCGCAATCAATTTGACCAGAAAAAAACCTTTTTTTAATAAATATCAAGTCAAATTTTATGTTATTCCAGACAGCTGGAAATGGGCATTATTTTTAGACTTATAAGTGAGCTACACAAACATGTACCTATTAGGCACGTGTTTTAGTTGTTTACCAAAGTCTGGAGGTCGTTTGTCGTCGTTAAAATATTATGAATAAAATTTTCTGACTGATTGTTTGTTCATTAAATTGTATAAATACTTATAACAAAATTAAAATCCCAGTTCTTTTTGTCAGAAAATTCAGATAGCACAAAGTTCCTGCAGGGCTAGACAACGTAACATAAGCGTTAAGCGTTGACGCTTGTAGAAAATTCACGTGACCAACAAGTACTAAACATATGAAAGCAGAATGTACTCTATGCGTAGCGTTGTTGCTGCTGCAGCTGCCTGTGTCGCTTGCCGCTAGCGAAGTAGACTCATTATTGTCTACAGTCTACACTATCTACACTTCTACACTAATATTATAAAGAGGAAAGATTTGATTGTTTGTTTTTTTGTTTTTTGTTTGTTTGCATTGTATAGGCTCCGAAACTACTTGACCGATTTGAAAAATTCTTTCACTATTAGGAAGTTATACTATCTCCGGTGAACATAGGCTATATTAAATTTTGAAAAAAGTTAGGGATCCGCACTAAAACTCCAATTATGTAACCCAAGGTGTGAAAAAATTACCAGAAAACTTTCTTACATCGCGTGCGCCGCGAAAACTATTGACTATAGAACAAAATAATGTACTACGTTTTTGTAGAACACATAATTATCTACAAAAAATGTCGCGACAGCATATGTCTAACTATTATAGTTATGTCACAATAAGTGTTTTTGCATTAAAAAAAATAGATATAAATGCTACCGCTACAAAAGCTCTTTTATTTGTACTTTGGAATTAATCCTCATCAAAATAAATGACTTCATATTTAAGTCTGCTTCAAAACCATTATATAACTTTTTGAATTATTCAATTTGGACATTCCATTCGAAAGATATCACAAGTTTAAAAATGTAAGTTATTTGAAAAATATCGCATGGTCGCCCACCATATTAGAATGTAGCCGTCACTGGGGTACGGGACGGGGGTCAATGTCGAGAAATAAAGAAAAATAACAATACAAATAAAAAATCGGCCAAGTGCGAGTCGGACTCGCGCACCGAGGGTTACGTACTATATTAGAAAAAGTTAAACTATAAGGCCCAGTTGTCACCAAAGCGGACCGGAGCTGTGTTTGAGTCAATGACGAAATACACTACGCTAAGAGGACGGGAAAGATGTGACGTATGTTGAAGTCAAAAATGTCTTAAATATGGCCTCGCGCGTCGTACATTTTGGTACCGCTGACAGCACATACCGCTGTCGGGCGCTTACATTAGCGCCATTTTACACTTTTGACAAATTAAAAATCCGGCTTCTGGGCGGAGCCTAAAAATACATACGTGACGTCACTTAGTGCTGATCCTTTATGTTACGTCTATGGTTTGAGTAACCAATCAGCTTTCGTCCTCCTCCTCTCAGTTTCGGAGATGTCAAAATGGTGAAATCTGATTACTTACTCAAACACAGCTCCACTCCGTTCTGCTTTGATGGAACCCAGGCCTAAGAATCACGTTTTTACTGAACCGCAAACTTAACTTTGTTTTATGAGGTTAATTGCTATACCAAAAATAGTATAGATACAGAGTTGATATTTATTATCCCGTAAAATATACATTGATCCCTATTTATCATAATTATTTCAGAATTTCCGATTGGTAAACATCAGAGATGAAGGGGAGGGAACGTTATTTTTTTCGACAGTTTGCTCAATAAATCAAAAACTATCGGGCATAACAACAAATAAAAATCGGTTTTAGAATACGCAAGTAACGTCCTTTCATATGATACCCCACTCAATATTGCTATCTCATTTTGAAATCTCGACGACCTGGTTTACCCCCGTTTGTAAATATAAATAAAAACGATTTTAAATTTTTTCTGATTGCACTGACGGCGGGCCATCATTATCTACACCTATTCCAAATTTCATGTCGATATCTTTAATAGTTACTGAAATAAAGCGTCGTGACACACGGACAGACGGACAGCAAAGGGATCGGATCTTATAAGGGTTCCGTTTTTTTCTTTGAGGTACGGAACCCTAATAATACCCGTGTGAAGCCGGGGCGGGCTGCTAGTTTTTATATAAAAGCCAAAGCATTCTATTCACTTTTACCGTTAACTAAAATATTAATCCATGTATTTTTCAAAAAATTTTATAATGTGTGATTTTAACTGAATCTTAAATTCATTCGTCCCATTACACTCTTTAATTGAACAAGGTAGTCTATTATATAACTGTGCACCCTCACATAATAGGTTTTGATTGCCATACTTTGTCGTACGAGGATGCCAAATATTTATTTTGTACCTATTTCTGAGATACGCTAAAGTTAATCTAAAACGATACGCTAAAGTACGCTAAAGTTATCTAAAACAAGGTCTGCGAGAACGACTAGTCGTACTCGATTTTCGACTGTAGATAACTTTAGCGTACTGCGCGTGCGAGCGACAGCAGCAGCAGCAGCAGCAGCACAGTGAACAGCGCTTTCAAATGTTTTGTACTGGCGGTCACGTGATGTTTCTACAAGATTGTCTAGCCCTGCTGAACGGCTTATTAAGGAAAAAAATAGATTATTTTTCAACATGGGGATAATGTAATGTATAACGTTCTTAGTTCCTTACGTCACGGATGTTTAGGGGCGCAGTGTTGAACCTACTCAACTTTTCACACCTGGATAGACAAAAACATCAACATATTAAGTATGCTACAAAAAGTTGTTTATGATAGCATTTATGTTTCAAATAATAAATCCTTACTAATTTCACTGTCTTAATTCCACACATTTTATAAATACTATAATTAACTCAGCTATCTTTTCAACTTTACTGCATAGATTAACTCTCGACATTATACAGAAGCTGTACATCTACACAGACTATGTATATAGGTACTGAGTACTAACATGACATTTTCTGGTTCGGGATATCGTTCGCAAAGAATCCGAGTCGAAAAAATTGTTGATATCAAGAGTCTCGAGTCGTGATGAAATCTCATAAGCTCCATACTTACTGTACTTAATATGATTTTATGTTGGTTATGAATTGTGAGAATTTTAAGACGCGTTTCCACTTGGGCGGAGATCAGCCTATGACCTTAATTAATCCAGTGTCAGAATTACTTACCTCAAGCCATTAAGTATTAGGTTTCTATACAAAGTTATTTTGAATTATATCGAGAAAAATACCTACTGCAAAATAATTAAGTTTATAGATTTATAAAAGTACCTAGCCAGTGTGGAATTTTGTTTCTTAGAAAATTTTTGTTCGATGCGCTAGCAACAACGTTTATAAATCTACTAGTTTTTGCCCGCGGCTTCGCCCGCGTGAATTTCGAGATTTTTAAAAATCCTTTTTAGTGGATGTTATGACTTATGTCATCAGAGCTATCTATCTTTAGGCTATATTGCCGCGCCGCGGTTTCAAAAAATGATGATGGTGATGGAAAATTGTAATAATGATGGTAGTAAGTATTTTTTTTCGCGCACTCATAAATGCCGCTTCCCCGTCCCGGCCGCGCTGGAACGCTCAGTATCGGGCACTCGGGGTTCACTATTTTGGCGATAATGGCTTACACATAAGAGTTGGATATATGCTATCGCGGGCTTTTTTGTAGAACTATTCAAGATAAACCTTTCTATCATACATTATATATGTGTAACTCCAACGGTTTTCACGGCGTACGTCAGGAAAGGTCGCAGATTGCAATTTTTTCCTATTTACGTGACACTTATCGTTATATAGTTTGGATAATTCACATTATAATCTTTATAAATAATAGCCTATGTGTTATTCTGATGTGTAAGCTATATTGTTGTAAAGTTTCATCAAAATCCATTCAGTAGTTTTTTCGTGAAAGAGTAACAAACATACCTACATCCACACATTATTACAAACTTTCGCGTTTATAATATTAGTAGGAGTAGGATGGTTGGATCATGGATGATTAGTTACGAGATTAAAATGACCATTGTAAACACAGAAGTGTTTTTTTGGGTTTAGTGTGCGCTTTACATATGTATCCCGAAATCTGTTTTGCACGTGTTTGATATTATTTAACTATCAAAAACATCTATACCTAAGTACTATAACTATACCATTGGAGCAAGGCATTGCAATGATAGGGATATGCTTCCGAGTTCCGTCTACTCAAGAGATTATAAAATTTTCTTACATACTATGTAAGAAAAGTTGTAAAGTGACATTTTAAAAAGAGCAAATGTCGAGTTTCTATCCATTTCTTCTAGGTGAAAACCTGCTTTCCGAACTTTGCGGTAAAATTTTGACATATTAAGCCCGTAAGTGAGAGATACGTGAAAATTAGAAAAAAAAATAATTTTTCATTCATTCGGCTACAGAACTCCAAAAAATTCCTCCACGTACGAGCAATACAGTTAAGGTACGTACACATAGTGGTCCCAAGTTACAACCTGCAAGGCAAGCGGGCCCTGGTGAACGACCGCGCGTGCCCTGATAACGCGCCAGCGGCTTATCAACAAACAAACTCCGCGGAAAACACTTTTCTTTATGTTTATGTAGTCCTAGTAGCTTGATTTCAACTCTACCAATATTAAACACAGGGGCCAGAACCATACAAATCACCAAATGCATACTTATTAGTAGGTAATAGTAATACCACGAATATTATATACAGGGTTACCTATATAAAAAATACTAAATCGCTTTCGGCCTGTAGTTGTTTACATTAACACTAACAACTTTTGTTCTACGACTTTTCAAAATTATGTATTAATTTATTTCATTCAAAAAAACGATATTTCTGAAAAGTGAGATTACACTGTTGCGGTTGCGCGCGGCGAGATCACGCGCCGCCGCACCGCGGTCTGCGCCGTTGTCACTTGCCGATGTTACATTACAGAGTAGGAACAAGAAGAGTATCGGTGTAAAATATTGAATACTAGCTGTTGCCCGCGGCTCCGCCTGCGTGCAGATCGTTTTTTTTACAAAAATGTTTCCCGTGGAATTTCTTAATTTTTCCCAAGATAAATGAGTGGTCCCTGGGTTCGATGGATCCGTGAAATAGTCTTCTTCCAATCTCTCCTGTCAACGTGCTATCTTCTTTCACACAATTTACCTATATCTTCTTTGGTCTTCCTCTACTTATACACTCTGTCGAAATCGCTTAGGTTACTCAATTCGCATGGAGTAAGACAGAGTAGGGCGTGTCATCGTGGATTGTAATATCTATACTAACCAAACTTATCTTATTCTGAGATGATACCAACGCCCAGATATTGTAATTAAGCATTCTGATGCGCTGCTGTGTACGTAGCAACCCGTTCTTGCTACGTACGGGTTATCTTGTATAGTATACCTAGTTGCACGATCAAAAGGACAATTTAAACTGTCGATATTTCGACCCCGTTTTGATTGTGCTACGTAGATAAGTAGCTATAGGTTTTTTTAAACATCCCACGGGTGCTCTCAAATTTTTCAGGATGAAAAGTATCTTAAATGTTGACCGGGCATATATAAATAAAGTAGGATAATAAAATTTCATTTAAATCCGTTACTTGAAAGACGCCTGCTTTGCCTGTTTTTGTAATGTTTTCTTTCCCGCGGGAACTCGATTGGATTAATAAGTTTTACTATATATATATATATATTTTGTTAAAGAGGCAACATAAGGTATCAGCATAACAAATTTTACTACTAGTGCCGAACGGGCCAAGTGACGCAAATATGAATCTCTTGACAAGATTTTCATATTTGCGCCTTTTGGTGTGGAGACTCTGGGGCCGTGGGGCCCGGGGGCTCGAGCTCTTTTTGAAGAAATTTCAAAGAGAGTTATCGAGTCTACCGGGGATCCAAGAGCTGGCAGCTACCTTGGCCAACGTATTAGTTTGGCCATCCAAAGAGGCAATGCTGCCAGTATCTTGGGTACCATGCCTCGTTGCGATGGATTCGATGAGGTTTTAAATTTATAACCTAGTTTAAAAATAGTCCGTTATTTTTATTTTAAATCTTTTTATGTACATATTTTTAAGTATTAGTTATAATTTTCTGGTAATAAAACTTTGTAATTTTACTAAATTAAGTTCATTAGTTGTTGTTTACAAAGCTGTTAAATTAATTGCAGTTTTTTAACTATCCCACGGGAACTCTTTATTTTACCGGGATGAAAAGTATCCTATATGTTGACCAGGGCTATAAGCTACCATCACACAAAATTTCATTGGAATCGGTCTAGCCGTTCCAAAGATTAGCCCGTACAAACAGACAGACAAACAGACAAACAGACAAACAGACAAACAGACAAACAGACAAACAGATAAACAGACAAACAGAGAAACAAAAAATTTGAAAAAAATTTAAATTAGTTCTATTTCACTTCTTACATCCCCCTGACTCCGTTTTTAGCATTTTTTTTATTTGTACAGAAATTCGACCTCTACAGATTTATTATATTATGTATTGATGATTGATTTCTCAAAATATCGAGTAAAAAAAAGTAGCAGAACAAAAGTTTAGTTTTTAACCGACTTCAAAAAAAGGAGGAGGTTCTCAATTCGTCGGAATCTTTTTTAATGTAAACAAATACAGATCGAGAGCGATTAGGTATTTTTATATAACTCTGTAGTCGTAGTATCACTGATATGAACCTGAGGATGAGCCCATCGATATATTTTACGTCAAATTACTTCGTAAAAGTAAAAAGTAGCGCCATTTGTAAAAATTTCGTCTATTACAACTGAGGCTGTTGGTGTCAAAAGAAACATTTTTGACACCATTAAACTGGCGATATTTTTTGAGCCATATGCATGAGGTTATATTGCAATTCCATGCGCGAAATTGAATGAAACCCGTGAAGTATTAATTTAGCGATACTTAATTCTCAAACATTTTTTTTATTTCGCTCCAAGTAAATACTAAATGATTTATTATTTGAAAGTTTAAGCTAACATATTTTTTTTTGTTATTTATATAACTTTGATTTTCGGTCTCGCGAGGTGTGAAAAGTAGAGTATTCAACGCAGAGACCTGAGGCCTGAGCCAATTTGTCATATGGCTCAGACTTTTAGCATAAAATACATTGTATGTACAGTCCGACTATAGATTCTCTTGGCACATGAATAACGTTTATATCCAACATAGTATCAAACAGTATCACAAGATAGCGGAGTTAGTTCCGATTTTGGCCACGCGCCAAGATAGCCTTGTCGCACTGTACACAAAACCATAAGGTCAAAAACCCTAACCTAACGGTATGTATGCAAATCAAGAAAGCGTGCCAGCAAGAAAAACAAAACTTTAAAAATATGTCCCTGTCCAAATTAATAACGAAGAAATCGCCAATATTTATGACATACTTGTAGCTCTTGCAAAATATATTTTCGGTCTTTTCTAATTTTATTTTTCAAAACCATAATATGAACATTATAGGTACTTAGAAGCATCGTTTTTTTATAATGCGTAGGTACGCCGTACGTATAAAATCTGTGCGTACGTAGTTTACAATCTAGTTCTAATGGCAAAGGATTATATGCACTTAGCATAATAATGACAAAAAAAAAAAGATTAAAAAACATGTCTTACGTATTTTATTGTTCTGAATGATAATAGAAAATGCAAGAAATTAATTTAACTAATATATAAATGTAATTTAATAATATGCAAGCTGCGATTTTTTTAATATTAACCTTAAAAAAATAGTTTTGTTGCTTTATAAAATCTTGACGCACTATAAACCTTCGTAAGAAACGAAGGTTCGGATACTCGGATGTTACATAAAGTTAGTCATGTCGAGAGAAAAAGAAAAAACCTTTAATCTTGTTAGTGGGTACACGTCGACGTAAAACATTGAAGGTCCAAAAAAATGGGAAATGCTTTCCAAAAAACCAACTTCAAATGCCACTACAAAGAGTGAAATAATTTTTATTTAAATTTTAGGTACCTACACCAATTCGAAGTCGGGCAATTACAATCCCTAATAGTCCTTCTTACTTACTAATTGATGTGCGAAGAAATGACGAAGTCATAGACAATCGCCCGACTTCGAATTGGTGTAGGTACCTAAATTTAAATAAAAATTATTTCACTCTTTGTAGTGGCATTTGAAGTTGGTTTTTTGGAAAGCATTTCCCATTTTTATTTTATACTTTTTAGTGGAAAACAATAAAATGCACAAGGCGTTGTAAAAATATCCAAATTGCTTGAGGTGTGTTCATAAAATCTGAAGAGATACCTCAAATTCACCAAGATCCCATCATCAGACCCTGACTTGATGACTTTAGTCATCAAATCAGTATCTGCTAGCAAATGCACCAGTAACTATAAAAAATACCCAACTCGCTTCAATTATACTAGCAAAATTTGAAGAGTTCCCTCGATTTCACCAAGATCCCATCATCAGACCCTGACTTGATGACTTTAGTCATCAAATCCGTATCTGCTAGCATATGCACCAGTAACTATAAGAAATACCCAACTCGCTTTAAGTATACTAGCAAAATTTGAAGAGTTCCCTCGTTTTCACCAAGATTCCATGATCAGATCCTAACCTGATGACCATAGAACAACTTGGAAATTATTACTCTTTCTAATAATACTCAAATAGTTTCATGTGTCCATATAAAATTTGAAGAGTTCCCTCGATTTCTCCAGGATCCCATCATCAGATCCTGACCTGATTAAAATGGGACCATCTGGAAACAAAACCCTCTTAAACAAAAAAAGAATTTTTCAAATCGGTCCACGCGTCTTCGAGTAATCGGTGAACATACATAGAAAAAAAAAAAAAATAAAAAAAAAAGATTCCGACGAATTGAGAACCTCCTCCTTTTTTTTGAAGTCGGTTAAAAAAGACCCAATGGAAAACGTAAGACCCAAAACTTTTACGTCTTTCAACATTTTAAACTTTTAGGGTCTCGTTTCAAATGGAAAGAGATTAACTGACTCTTCAAACGTTGTTTTGCCATATAAATTATTTAGCTCTTACTTTTACTTTATCGGCCTTTGGACGTCCACTGCTGGACATAGGCCTTTCCGAGAGCGCGCCACCACACACGGTTCTCCGCCTTCCTCATCTAACCGCTACCAGCGACTTTAATTCGGGTCGCCATCAAGTGGGCAGGCGGTTATTATTATTTTTCACTTAAGGAGTATTAAAAATAGTTTATCAGACCTTTATAATGAACACAAAAACATCATAAAAATTTGTTATAAACTTCTAATCTTACTTATCCTTACTCCGGAGTCCGGATGGCATAGACTAGTAAAAAGCTACAAAAAATATATTTGGAATATAAAAAAAACCGAAATTAACTTTACATAGTAACCTTGAACTAATAGCTCAGTGATATTTAAATTTTAAAGTAGCTTGCTTCAAATTATGCATTGTTTGCATTGAGTTAAGTAGGTACTATGGTTGTTTGTAATTTTTATAGGATACCTGCTATAGGTATATACTACAGTGAATTATATTTTTTTATTTGTGTTTGAATTTATTAATAACTACCAAAAATGCTGTGAATGAATTTTTTTTTTATAACAAATAAGGAAATGTTTTTGTTTGGTTTTTCTGTGATGTTCTCACGCAATGCCAGTCGCTCCTATTACAATATGTAACGTATTCGTACAGGTATTGGTAAGAGCAAGGAAGATAAAAACGAAATCGGTGTAGTCCTGTGGTGTAGTCTCTTAAATAAGACCTTTCAATTTCAATCCTTAGCATGAGAAGCGGCAATCAAACCCTTATAATTCACTAATGATTAGCGCCTTGTATCGCTCTGGGCGCTTCTTGGAAGGAGCTTTGCTTGTTGGCTGTTGCGTCTTCACTTCGCAGAACCAAACTTACACCGAGTGTAATGTCGTAACCCGTATTGTGAATTAAAATGTATTGGTGTCTTATCCAAAATGACATAAGCGAAAACTTTTAAGCCCTAAAAAGAACCCCAACCCTAAAAAGAAAAAGTCAGAACTTTTTTCTTCTGTACGTTTGTCCGCCTCTAGTCACTACACAGGACGTAAACTATTTTTAACCGACTTCAAAAAAAAGGAGGAGGTTCTCAATTCGTCGGAATCTTTTTTTTTTTCATACCTCAAGTGAGAAATGATAATTTATATGGCAATAACACTCACGATTATTTAGTTCAAAATTTATTTAAGGTGTTAAATAATAAAAACAACAAGTCTTTAATATGATGTGGTATCTACCTGCGATCCTTATTGTTTGTTGAAGTCGTTTTGTCCTTACTCCTTAGATAATCCTAAAGGTAACTTAATATTTTTATATCTTAAGATTTTAGATAGGTATACCTAAGTACCTACCTATATTAATAAAATGAATTGGTATCATAAACCTTGGATTAATCTATTAAATTTTCTTTTTTGAGACAAAAGCTTTTTAGTTATTTTTTTTATTGTGAGACCTTGAAAAGTTTTACAAAATAAGGAAAATACTTTTTCGTAACTTTTAGTTTATTATTTCATAGAGGTTTTTATTAACTCATTTCAAAGATTCATAATTAAATCCATACCATTAAGTGAATTCAAAGTAAATTACAACATAAAATCTTTAAAAAAATGTTATCAAAAAATCCCATCTTCAGGTTGTTTACATTAATTAAAAACGAAAAAAAAAACAATAAGCCTCTCAAGCAGACTCGACAGATAACATACGACTTCAAAATATTCAATCTCTGAACGAAAACGAACAAAGTAAACCACATAGTGTTTTGAAAAAAAAAAGACTTCATTTTCTTTTTCTACCGACAATGTTACCGCGTAAGCCAGGTAGCAGGGCTTAATAAAATACGTCCATATTTTTTTCTTAGTTTTTTTTTCTGTGTGTCAGACACCGGCTCGGAACAGGTTTGTTGCCGTCCCGCTCTAACCCGGTTAGATAGTTTCTTTTGTCTCGTTTATCAAATAGAGCTTGCAATCGCTTTACTATGGTTTTACTACATTTATTTGTGTGTATAGCTGGTAGGTACTTAAGCAGTAGGCTAGCGTGTAGGTGTGTGAAATTCGTATGCATTTTCCGTATTTTGAATCATTTTGAATGTTGCCTGCTCTGTAACTTGACTTATTATGGACGTAGGTAAATACAGATGTACCTACTTATGTGTGATGCAAAATTGTATTTAAACTTCAAAGGCTATCCAAAATCATCAAAGTAATATAAGATGAAAGATCCTATTTTTTTGTCTAATTATAAATAGGTACCTAACTAGGTAAAGCTCAAAGGACACCGCGATGAAGTCGAGTGCTACCTTTCTTTACAATACCTTGGCATGTTGGGCTATTTTTGATCCTTAATTCTCACTACTCAGTTCTCACCCGTGAAGTAGCTGTTGTGAATGTCGTGAACATTGTTTCTACCCTTATTTAGAGGTCTAAAGTCATTTGAAGAAAAAAAAAAGATTCGATCCACGCAATATTATGTTGGGTAATTTTTCAATCCTTAGTTCTCACCGGTGAAATAGGTAACTGCGGTGTATTCTCCTAGAACTAGATAGGTACTTTCTTCGCTTATTTGGAGGCCTACAGCCATTTGTTTACATTTACTATCATATTATGGCCGTGTATGAGGCCATGGGACGTGTGTCCACTGTGCGCCAAGATTCAATTGTATGTTTTAGTATTACTTGGAACCAGTCCCCACGCCGCTCAAGTAACACAATATCGCGTGCAAATCAAGACGCGCTGATTTCTGATAAGATTCATATCATATGCGCCCGCGCAGTCGGGGCTTCAAAGCGCAGCGACAGGCGCACCGCCCACCGAGCGTGTACGTCACTTCGTGCTCAAGAAGTTTGCCGACACCTGTACTATTGGTCGCAGCTAGAGCCCAGAAGTTCTCATTCTTGAAGACACAGTCGTACCTGTGACGTCTGCAATCGACAAATTTCCACATATTAAAAAAAAATCAGCGGTAGTTAAGTTTACAAAGAGTGTAGAGTTATTCTCGATCGATCAATCATCGCCATCTACGAGTACCTTTCTATAGATGGTAAAGAATTCTCTACATAAGCATAACACGTATCTACAAACTTCAATAGACACCGACATAGTTACAATAAACATGAACACCTTGCCAAGATTCAATTGTATGTTTTAGTATTACTTGGAACCAGTCCCCACGCCGCTCAAGTAACACAATATCGCGTGCAAATCAAGACGCGCTGATTTCTGATAAGATTCATATCATATGCGCCCGCGCAGTCGGGGCTTCAAAGCGCAGCGACAGGCGCACCGCCCACCGAGCGGACGATGCGATGCAACGCAAGCGATGCGCAGGATAGCAAACACGTATTGACGTGTGACTGTTCATGTGCTTGTTTATCTTACACATTTCACACATCTTACTCAAAATAACTGTAAAAAATAGTTACGATGAGTGATATCGATGGTTGTTTTATTGTACGAGTATCTTCATAAACGGGTGATAGAAATAAAAACACGTTTATACACGCCGAGTCTGCAACGAGATAATAACTGCACTATAGACATCTCAGTTCTCTCAATGAGATTTTTAACCCCAGCATTTCTTTAGCATAGCAATGCTTTTCACTGGAAAAAGACCTATAGAATCCTAAGCTTACAATCAAGCTCGAGTTACGGAATGCAAAACTTTATGCACTTGCAATAATGAAATGAAAATGTGAAATGCGATATTATATAGATTTTAGTGAATTTATCTGACATTCAACGAGTCAATTTATTGTAATTTTTCTGTTTCAAACTTTTGTATCGTCTATTTATAATGTTCTGTTTATCTATATTTTATTTTATTTTGTAATCAATGCTTATTGCTTAGATAGGTTATCCACAATTATATTTATCTATAGGGCAAAATTTCTTGGTTCGGTCTGCCTGCTACATCTTTTGGATAAATGTATAATATGTAGAAATCAAGGTTTATACTCTCTAGTATATAGTAACTAATCAATGGTTTATACTACTTGTACACGTCTTGTCTTTACTTTTAATTTAATTTAAAAAGAGAACCTAGTCGGATCATATAAATAATATAATTATTTAATTATGAAGTGAGGAGTAACAAATATATAAAAAAACAAAATCATTATAGTTAGACTGATTATTATCAACCAGATTTATAAATCATCTTCTAAATTATAAAATCTCAGTAGAATTGATCACCTTGAAATAGCTATTAAAATCCGATACACATAAAAAATTGCTTTATTTGTTAGGTATTTCAATTCTGTCATCGCTTTTGTATAATTCCTTTAGTGCTATTTATCAAAAATCGACTAGAAACATTATTATAAATTCGAATTAACGGCGTAGAAGCCGTATTTAAGCTATCTTTAGTGAAGTTTTGTTTAAAAACTATAAGGACAATTAGTTTTAAATTTTAACGTCATGTATTTTGGGTCTTTAATCTAAAATCGTTGAGAAGCAGAAACACGATTGGATAAAATTTTCTCGATAGAAAGTTCTCCCAAAAGTTGCTCCAAAATCTCAGTTTTTCTCAGTTTTATCGGAAACTACAATGGATGTAATTGTAATTTTAGTTTTAATGTATCGGTAATAATAATATCTAAAAACGTTGAGAAACAGATTTTTGATAACTGGCTTAGTTTTTGAGTAATTAGGTAAAAAGTCGTTTTTCTGTTATATTCTTCCGCGACGCTGCATGTCGCACCCATCAACATATCCGTGAGAGTGACAAAGACAAAAATAAATTCAATAAATCGCCGCAAATGAAGAAAAGATTTTATTAATTACAGGCAAAGTTAATTTCGATGTTCTTTTGATAAAAATCGAATAGGTAGGTTGTTTATGTTGCATCGACTTTAAGATTTCGAATTTTTTACCAATCCCGTATCGATTTTATAGCGACATAAATAATCGTAAACTTCGATAAATTGTCGTAAAATTTTACAACCCGCTCGCGTTTTGCATTCGCCCGGTTAATTATTTGTACCTAATAAAATATAGTTTATTGTTCAACATTTAATGCACTTTACTGCAAGATTATGCAAATGGTAAAAATAAAATACAAAAATAATTTTTTATTTATGAATGAACACGATTTTATAATAAAATGTTGGTAAAAACATATACTTTTAACGTGGAATGAATTATCACATTTTTAGAAATTATGTAATTTTTAACTGTAAAATAAGCAGAATGGTAGTAGAGATCTCATACATCTATAGCTATGTACCTTTTTTTTTCAGATAATTCGAAATGTCTGCAAATAACTGGTATTATCAATTACCTACTAATAGTTATTATTTATTCTTTTCAGATTACTGGACGTTAAGAAAACACGGAGACGCTTCGAGTGACAAAGAAAATTAGAAAACTAATTACAGAAAACCTATAATTAAATTAAGCATCCTTTTCTGAATAGTTATAAAAAAGAAACGATTTATTGTATTTAAAAATTTATTAACTTAGATTAGTTTAGTTTTAGGATTAAAACTATTTGTAACACAAATAAAAAAAGATTGTGTGGTTTTATGAAACTACGGTAAAAGTGAAACTTTTGTGGCCTTAGCTGCTCTGACGAGCGCCTTTCACTTTATCCCCACTCCGCGTCCGACCGTCACGCGACATGCAACACACAGACGAAAAACTGGTCAGGGTGGGTAATTCCGTCATAAAATTTTTGGAACTTAAATTAGATTGATCATATTCAATCAAGTTTTTACTTTATTACACATATTAATGTATAGTGCAAATAAGACATTATCATAGTTTTTAAAACATTTATAAGATTACATGTATCTATCATCAGTATTGAGATAAACAGTTTTTTTAAAAAACATGGCCACTAGACGGATTTTCCCACTAAATGGGGCAAATCCGTCATACACCAAGTTTTTATAGATATTGGTAGTTTTTCCAAGAAACGCAATGAAATTCCAATGCATAGATGGATGGCAGTCAATTTTATGCTTTATTCTTGTAAAAATAAAGTATTGATTATAATTTACACGTAAAAAACTTTTTTGGGGGCTATTCCGGCATATTGAAGAAAGCAGGGGTGGTAAACATATTTACAGCGATTTTGCCTCGATCTTTATTTAAAAAAAATGTATCAACATCATTAAACTTACAATTTAATTCTTTAAATATTTTTAGTTAAGAATTGCAAGTAACTAATATCAACTTTATATTGATTTATTATTTTAGTTAGCACCTAAGCCAGGGTTAGTATCGAGGTAAAACATATACTGAAATGAGCATATTAGGATAATGATCAGTACGTATGTTTACAGACAAGGTCTCTGGCCTGTCTATAAATATAAGCACTCATACAGAAAACATGTTTTTTATTTAAGTAAATCTTTATATTTCAATTTTTATAACACAAGAAGTTTAAAAATACAAAAACTCGAATTATAACCTCTTTTCCAGGAATCAGTCAAATACTTAAAAAATAAAATAGTTATAGGAAACGGGAACCACAATTGTTACAAAAAACACCGTCAAATACAAAACGAAAATTATTAGGTGCTTACATTTTGTGATCTTAAATTATACATTTACAACATGCCACTACTTAAAAACAATCTGCCAAAATTAAACATAAAATGAGAAAACTATAATGCGTACAAAATGAGTTCTCACGCGGCATTTTTTACTTTATTTGTCAACTTTCATGACAAAAGTACAATTTTAGTCCTTATTTTAAAGATGAACCGCACTTTAGTCATGACAGTTGACACAAAGGTAAAATGGCGCATGATAACTTATTTTGTACGGACTATAATGAAATTGAACAGTTTCAAAACATTGTTAGTGTGTGCAGATGTATTAGTTGAAATAAACCTCATCATCTTCACACGATAAAACAAAGCTGTTGAATATTTGTTTATTGTTGGATAAGTCGATCTTTTTAACGATTGATATATTAGGAACGTCATCCCGATCGACTTTTTTAGACATCTTAAAAATAAGTTTTGGTTTTTTAATAGTTTTGTAGAATCTGACATTGTAATAAAATTCTCCATTTCGAAAACTTATATTTTCTATAATGCCAACATAGTAAGTCCAGTTATTTCTGTTATAGTATCTTACTAAAACATGGTCATTGATACAATATTCATTTTCCGTTCCAATCAGGTTAGCTTCATAGTCATGACTTTCAGGCTTATTATATAAATTTAATCTTAAGCTACTACTTTCTTCAATGTATTGTTTCATTTCAGTCGTAACATAATCTATATCAGGTACATTCATTGCATTTTGATTTAACGTATCCGAACAGTCATCATCATTATGATTCTCATAATCAGAACTAACATTTACTATGTCAGAGTCACTATGATCACTACATGTTCCAGACACACTGGTTGTTGAACTAGATCGGGATATGACTTGTTTTTTTTGGTTTTGCAATTTAGCATAGTTACAATCTTCGATGATATCGTAAATGTTATTTTGGTCCGTTCCTTTGTTTTCTTTTCCGATAATTTTCTTGCCATTTCCTTTTCCTTTTCTTTTAGCAAAAATCTTAATGGAGGTAGCGCTGCGGTTGATTGTTTTTTTCATTGTTCTCGAACAACCGGGTCCGGGAGGTTCAAGATTAAATCCCGAAGGTCCTGGTTCTGGTTGTGAATTTTCTTGCTTGTAGAGTTGCTTTGTAGAGTTTTTTAAAACAACATTGGACAGTATTTCAATTTGTGAAGTCTTGGGTTTATCGTTTCGTAAGCAACTAGGTAAATCTTTGTATTTTCGAGTGGAAAAAGGCATCAACTGTGAGTCATTCTTTGATAAATCATTTAACATAACAACATTATCTTTATGTTTCAGTGACGATTTAGATTGTTTGTTTTTATTTTTTTTGCCTTCTTCATCCCTTTTAAACTTGATCACGTCCTCGTGTGTAATAACTTCAGCACCTGGTGCTATTTTTCGCCTTTTTGTTTTTGAAGAAATATCACTGCGTTTAACTTTTTGTAAAAGTAATTCCTCAAATGAAATTTGTTCGTCTTTGGCTAAAGTCTGCTCCAAGTTATTAGTAGTATTTTTATTAACTATATCTGTCGATATAATTTTTTCATTGTCACTGCATAGAGAAATTAAATTCTTATTAATGCAGTTTAGAGCAATAACACACAACGTTTGTGGTTCCTTTTTTGGCTGTGCAGATGGGCTTGAAATACTCTGTTGCCAACGTTTTAATTGCAGAGGATCAAATATGCCATGGTGGATTTCATTGCGATTAATTGGATAAATCCCTGCTTTTCTAAACCCATTGCGCAATACTTGGGAATTTATTTCTGTCCATATAGATCCAATTAATCTAGCAAACTCCTTTTTTGGCAGTGGAGTGCCTACATGAAGTCTTTGCCACTGTACTAACTTTTGGTCCCACTGATCTTTAAAGGATTTCATAATTTCATAACTGAAACATCCAGAGGTTGCAGTACATGACTGGTATGGGCTGGTATTTTTAGTATAGTAACATTAGCTTTGCGTGCTGCTTCAATTATATTAAGCCCAACATGTGTGGAGTGGCCGTCATAAATTAATAGGACTGGACGTTGATCGCCGATTGTGGGCAAAAATGATTTTTTAAAAAAAGCTTCGAAGATTTCAGATTCCATCCAACCATTTTTAGTAGCGGCATAAGTTGTACCTGGATAAGCGTCTGGAGACGTCCACTCATCCCACACACTTTTTCCCTTAAAAATGATCAAAGGGGGCGTTTTTTGCCCAGCCGCACTAGCACCAAGAAGGACCGTCGTATTATTCTTCCCAGGCGTAGCAATGACCCTAGTTGCAGCGTAGCCTTTGACTCCGACGATCTTAGTTTTTGAAGGGTCCTTTGAAAAACTTGTTTCGTCCAGGTTCCAGATGGCATGCGGTTTTTCCCTTAAACCTAATTCATCTATGGTTTTTTCTAGTAAATCAAAATAAGGGAAAACCACATACGGATCTATGGCAGTTTTTCGAGCATATTCGACACCTTGGGGCTTTTTGATGGATAAACAATGACGTTTGGCAAATGAAACAAACCAATCTTTCCCCGGTATGCCACTTTTGAATGATGTGGATATATTATTTTGATGTATATATTTACCCACCATCTCTATAACTTCCGCCCTTGTCAAACCAAATCCATGTTTCTCCATAGTATGGAGACATAGAGCTAGGTTTTTTTCAACATCTGAAGACAAAGTCGTTTTCCTGCCAATATTATTTGAAATTCTTTTTTTATGAACGTGGTCCATTATAGTCATTCTCGGGATATTATATACTTGTGAAGCTTTATACCCACTTAGAGTCCCATTTTGTACAGCTAATACGGCTTCGCGCAGTTGATCTTTATCATAAGAACCTTTTTTTGTTTTTCTCTTGTAATTTCTTACCATTATGGTAAGTGAGGACTAGTATAACTGAAACAAATTAAATTTACATATTACTTTATTATACTTCTTCACTGATAGATTAAATAAAGCAACAGATTATTTTTTATTGAAATACTGATATTTATTTATTTATTCATAAGCAGCACAATTTCATAGAACAAACTTCCTATATCGATAAATCGATAAATACAATTAGAAAATTGGTCGAGATTTGGTGTGCATACTGAAAGGTTTACGATATCTGAAGTAGGGCAAAACCGGCATATGACGGATTAGCCCCATTCAAAATGGACGGATTTAAACACCTAACAATTTTGAGGTTACAAATATTTCCCGTGGAATAAATTAACTATTTTTTTGTTTTTAAGGCAAACTGATACCAAAATACGTTCAAGCAGACTTTGGACTGTATATATTGCAGTCTTTCAACACTGTAAGATATATAATTTTATATTTACCTTCGATAAAATGGCAGTGCAGGCTACTCAGTTTTCACTTTCGAAACACAACTGAACTTCTTAGCACTGTTTTATCTTTTTGTATACTTCTAACGCCATCTCGTTAACATAATATGAACTAAAAGGTGACGCTGTTTTACCGATACAAAAATCAAATGCGCAGGTCAATCGTACCGTGCGTAGTTACGAACAGACGGTTATGCCCCGTAGACGGAATAAGCCGCCCTGACCTTAATAAAAGTTTCACTTTAAAAACTGAGTGTTGATAATCATTGTTGGTCAAATAGGAGATATTATGACCAGGTGGATAAATATTAATTAAACTTAAAATAATTAGTAGTTTTTACGACTGTTCTTTTTTTACGCTTATGTCATGGACATAATATACTACGGAAAGGATCTCTTACTTCAAAACCCTTACCTCAACGTAGTTTAAAACAGAAAACCTGTGAACTATATAAGTAGGGACTAGGAACTAGGGAATATTTTTTGTACACAAACGGCATAATATTTTGGATTAGAGGCTAACAAAATTGTAATGAACAAGCTTATTTAATTGGAAGAGTGAAAAATTATATAATTTAAAATTCTAAATCTTACGTAAGTTAGTACCAATTTAACCAGACCTTTGATGTAACCCTCTTTTAAAAGAAAATAATTAAGTAATAGGTACCTTATAGGTAAATAAAAAAGGGCCTATGTATTATTAAAATACATGTTAGTTATTATTTAGTTTAGCCAACCTATCTACCTTTCGAAAATTCTTATTAATATTTTCACTGTTCCAAAGATCGGTTTATTTTCTCTGATAGCAAAGGCTACTTAGGCCCTTTAAGATTCTGTTATTGTAGAATCTAGTCTGTGATCTCTGCAATATATTTTAACTTCACATGGAATTATGTAATCCTAATTTAATAAGTTTTCTTATAAATATCTACTAATAATAATTAAACTTTAAGTGTGAAGTGGACTAAGTTATAATTTTCCAAAACCATTGCTACCGTGAATAAAAACTACACCAGATGGCGCCACTGGCAAGAGATTTATAATAATTTGTGACTCTTTTGTGTATTGTATAGGTATATGACGTCATCTGTCAAAAATGGACAGCACTACAATGTTCTAAACGGAGGATTTATAATAATATTTACGGAGGTTATAACTTATAATATAATATTGTGTTTAAAATAGATACTATGCGATTTCAAATAGTTTGGTGTATCATCTTATGCCGTGGTTCCGTAGACTATAGATAAACTCTAATTTGCGGCTTCACGGCATATAAGGATCACGTGACACTGGGCACATAAAATGGCGCAAGTCAAAACCAAACTATTTTAAAACACAAAGTACATTACGCTCTTATTACCAACACCATCTATACCACCGATATTGTTTTATGCAAAGAACTGTTCTATTTATTAATTTTTTTTTTAAAGCAGTGTTATACTAAACATGAAAAAAATCGGTTTTTGAAAACTAATGTTTTATGTTACTAAAATAAATCAACTAAGGATACATCATATTGTTATCAAATACTTTTTGATATTATTAAACTATTTATTGTCTTATATCGTGTTGGTTTTATTTGAAAAAATGTAGTTAATCCTAATTCCTAGACGGATCTTTATATTCGAAAAAAATGCCTACCTACTTCGAAACTGCTAAATTAAGTAATAACTGCTGAACGGAAAAATTAAAAGAAAAGTTGACAAGTGCAGTGCAGTGATACAATACAACATTGCAATGCAAAGTTTTGGGACGCATTGTAGGTGACATGGGCTTATACAACACATAACATCAGGTGTGTTGTTAAGCCCCCCGATTGGCTGACGTAAATCAGCGAACCAATCAGCGGGCAAAATTTGTTTCCGATTACGATTACGATGAATAGATTTTTCTTACACGATTTAGAGGGCAGCTGTGCTATTCTACAACATGAAATAGCTGCCAGACAGCTGCCAACCCGAATTTGGCATGCAAAATTGTACTCTATTACAACTGACAAATTCATAGATGCAGAGATGTACGCTCGTCGCTGTTTTGCAGAATAGCACGGCAGGAAATGGTACCCATACGAGGTCAAAAACGGCTTACTATACTTACATAGCAATAGCATTCCTTGGAATCATTCTAAAGTTGCCTAAACTAGTTTGGGAAGCGCCTTGAAATAACTTAATAGCATTTTCTTAGTAAGTCGTAAAAAGTATTCTTGCCTCTTAGTAAAATATGGCACTATGTGGGTTAAATAGGTTTACGCTTATTCCATGGAATTTATGACTTCTTAGTTTTTTCCTATAATAAAAATAATACGAGGTTAATAACTGTAGAATATCCAACATACATTAATTAAATTAATCAATCAAAGAAAATGTTGAAACTTGAACTTCTTACAAGTGAGATCGATGTTTTCCTTCGAGCCATGATCTAAAGAATTCGTCATTGCTGTTAATTTATTCCAAGGCGCGTGAATTCTTAATCTTAACGCGCCTTGCTATAAATTAACTGCAATGACGAATTCTTTAGATCATACCTCGAAGGAAAACACAGATCTAAGATCTTACTTGTAAGTAGCCAACGGTTCTATATAGCATCGCACTCATCGCTAATTCCCTTGGCGGTACATCTATAGGGCAACTAGCCACGGCCGAAGCCTCCCTACAGAATTATGAAGTGGCCCGCAGCGGGAATCGACTGCGGGATTCTGCTGCGCAAGGGAGGTCGTCAAAATATGTATTACGTGTCCGCCCTTTAAGTACAAGTTGGCATAAAAATCATGCAATTAGCGTTTTGCACAACAATACAGTGAATTTATTTAATGCTTCATACGAAAACATTGTTATATTTTTTGCATATTGTTCGTAAACTCGTGCTGACCCCACAAACGTTGTTTTGCTTGCCATATAAATTATTTGTCACTTAGGGGTAGGAAAAATAGTTTACGTTCTATTCTCAGACCTACCGATATGGACACAAATTAGCAGGACACATTAATTTGCGTGATGTTAGATAAAACTTCACAATGCGAAATCGTAGAGTTGTGAAGTCCTGAGGATCTCCAAAACGTGTTGAAAAATTGTGAAATGGTGTTTCATGTGGGTAGTGTTCTTGCATATTATACTTTAGAGATCCTTTTCAAGTAGCGGATTATATAGCAAAACAAATTATTTTTTCCTGATAATTATGGATTTCCGCAAAATAACGCCTGCTTCCATTCAATATGTAGAGGTGTACACAAATCATTTCATAAAAATCCGAACGATTTATGTAAACTCTTTTCGTTCAAGGCGCCGCCATCTCTGAGGTTCCGGGTTCGATCCCCGGTCGGGGCAATGTAGAAAAATAACTTTTCTACATTGTCTCGGGTCTGGGTGTCGTGGTACCTTCGTTGTTTCCGATTTCCATAACACAAGTGCATAAGCTACTTACTATGGGATCGGAGCAATGTATGTGATGTTGTCCTCTAAGTATATATTTATATTTATATATTTATTTATAATTAAAGGTTCGTTGCCTTACCATATCTCGAGTTAAACTTTTTCCCCCTTATTAATAAACGTGGAGTAAAGATGGAATAGTTAAACTTAAACTGTGTTTTATCTTTACTCTTCAAATGTCAACTTCCACGTGACAGGTAAATAGAAAAGAGAGTTTAAGGCGAAATCAACTACTCTGCACACGAGATTCAAAATTTTCGTGGTTTTTTGCTATTTGTACGCTAATTACTCATTATAGGCTTATGGGAGTCAATTTGCGGGAATCATCTTTACAATATGTTTATATCAAAATCTTTGCATAAAAATATCTATCCTAGGAAATTAGTCCGAGTATCGAATTTTAGTGGGTAACTCGCAAATCTCGAACAAATTTCGTTAAGTCGACATTTTCAAGCAGAGATTTTTATACAAACACGTGAAGACGATATACTGGAATTCCCGCAATTTGTCTGCCATAAGGTCTTATTAGTTTAAAAATCGCGACTAACCACAAACAATTTGAATTTCGCGGGCACACCCATGGCATGCTCCTTAATTATTAAATCTTTACTCCATGTTTATTATTAGGGGGTCGATGACGTCCGTACGTGCGTACAAACTACAATGGTGTTACAATAATGATGCATCCACAGTGCGAGGCGCATGCGCGGCTGAATCGGTTTTGATTGCGCATTGTCTGTTACACACCTTGTCGGGGAGAGTGTGTGATGCATCTGGACTCGCCGTGTGCGCTGCGTTTATTGATCTTCTTTCAAGTCCCGTTTTGTTTACTCCATTAGATTTCATTACCATCCATTTTTCAATTTTTTTTTGTGGATGAATAAAAAAGAAGCAACTTTCTTTTTATACACAGTATACGAGTATGCAAAGTAAATGACGACCTAATGGCGTAGCGGTAGCGAACCTGCCATCTGCGTCGGAGATCGTAGGTTCGATTCCCACAACTGGACTAAATGTTTGTGTGATGAACATGAATGTTTTCCTGTGTCTGGGTGTTTTTCAATACATTACCTATATATTTATGTATAATAAATATGTTTGTATATTTATCAGCTATCTAGTACCCATAACACAAGCTATCGCTTACTAATATTTTGGGACTAGATTGCAATGTGTGTAATGTCCTGATAAAAAAAAATAGAATGGGGTTTTTTGATGACACAATTTACATAATGTACACATTTATCACGAGCGGACATCCTTCCTGAATAAATAGAACCGACAAAAAGCCCCAAAACGCAGCTTTGCGCATAAATTTCATGCATGGCTATCAGAAGATGGCGCGTGCGCAGGCAAATTACGAGTAGGTACCGATCTACAGTACAAACCGCATGTTTGTATATCTAGATAATATTTTACTGTGGATAATTTAGAAATTTGACGACTTTCCTGGTGCAATGGCGTGCGTTCGAAGTCAAGAGAGAGATCGCGGGTTCGATTCCAGCCACGGGCCACTTTGGAATTTTATAATTTCTAAATTGGCTCAGCCCTGGTCTGGTAGGAAGCTTCGGCCGTGGCTACCACCCTACCAGCAAAGACGTGCCGCCAAGCGATTTGGCGTTCCGGTGCGATGCTGTGTAGAAACCGTTGGGGTGAATTTACTTACGCTTTCAAGTTAGTACGTTAACATCTTCGGCTGCATCATCATTTACCATCACTGATGGTAAATGATGATGCAGCCCTGATAAACGTCGACTAGGGTGTAGGGTTTTTATCCCTAATGTACTCGTATCTACTGTTGTCTGACAATTAATAATTAGAGTCATTATATTATATTTATTTATATTTATTTATTTATCTTTAAAAAAAATTACAGCTTAAACTAGTGATTGATCATTGATCATATTTATAGCCCTTCAATTTACAATGTTTATAATAAAATTTTTCATCCCTTAAATTACAAAGGAGGTCCGTTAAGGCCATAAATTACCTCAACCTTCAACCACCGTAGGGTAAGTAAGTCACGAACTCACGACCCAAGGTCCAGGTGGTTTGTTAATTGGAAAAAAGCTAATTTTGTAAGAACCCAAGCGTCTTCCGTGTAAAAACACCTTTTAGTAAAGTCATGTAGAGTTACGAATATTTCTTACTTTAGAGCAGAGCTTTTTATTAATTTAAAATTAAAATTATTATTTTTAGGTTCAGGACCCAAATATTAATAATATTACGTCTGTCTGCCTGTCCTATTTGAAAACTAAAGCTGTTCATTCGACTCCTGAGTTGATATCTATTTATTTCACATATTCCTGTAATGTCTAAGCCTAGTTACTTGTATGTATCTAAATAATGTTATATTTAGGAACGTAACTTCACGGCTTTTTTAGAAACAGAAACCAAAATTGCAATAGTAGATCAGAATCTACCAACCCAGGAGCCTTCCTCCAAATCCTCACAAGATGGCGCATCATCAAAACCATCTCGACGCTAAGCGGCACGACTGGAAAGCTAGGCCAAAACCATTGGCCAAAACCCTTTTGCACCTACACCTATAGCAGCAGTGGTCAGCTGGTGCCTACTACCGCTCGTGTGAGAGGGTTTTTAAAAACAAATTCGGTTTTGCCAGCCACATCCGTGCGCACGCTAGAACTTAAAGCCAAGATGTCGGCCTTGACGGATACGTCATGGAAGACATCATCATCATCATCATCATTAGGGCAGATAATTACTAATTTTGTGTTGATGCCGTGTTAAATTAAAACTTCTAGTTTATCTGTTTTTAATGCAGTTACATTAAAGCAAGGAAATGCGTGACTATTTTTTTGTGTCCACTTCTATACCCTTCTTAGCCCGTCGCCAGATGGCTAAGCACCAGTAAAGTGTTCCACCTGGTGGGGAGTGACCCTATTGTCTTAGATCTCAGATACAGATATTACGGTTTTGGTAACCGGCGTAGACGGATCATTACTGCACCGGGTAATTTTATTAATTACTGAAATGCCGGAATTACCGGCGACTTAATGACGGAATTGATGGTTTCATCAGAGATGTTGACTCAACAAAATGTTTTGAAGGGAAAACTTGTTTAAGCGTATTGAGAATATTTTGGGATTGGCAAAAACCATTGAGCTCGCGACACTGTTACCGTTACAGACACCGCTGTTTATAAGTATCTGTAGTGATTTTTATTGGTAGTAAAAAAGCGAAAGTTTGTTTGTGTGCGTGTGTGTTTGTTTGTTCCTTTACGCGAATACTATTGAACCTATTTGCATGGACCTCCTTATATCCGCGGAGACATTGATTTCTCTGCTTCTAAAAAATGGTAAGGGTTTTGAAATCGGTCGCTTTGAATATTTCTTAAAACGTAAAAGCTCGGTCGACGGAGCCTCTTCGTCACCTAAATTATCCGAGTCGGGGTCGGGGTGCCTAAAGTATAAAATCATACTACTGATAATTTTATTAGTTTTTTTTTTCATTTATTAGGTATACCACACAAATCAGCAATCTAATATATTGCCAGGCTTTATTTTATTTTATTTATAATGCGTAAATACAGATATGCATCCCCCTGAGTGAAATCCTGACACCGCCCATGATTGCATTTACCATGAAAAAAATTACCAACCATAGATCACCAAGATACGTTACGTTCATAGTCAAATTGCGTTTAAAATCTGTGCCGAACTGCCGAGCGTAATCAGTAATCACGCGTGGTATGTGATTCCGTGGGCTTGGTTGACCTTTGCTTTGATTAGGTATTTTGAGTGATAATAATTGGCGCACAATTTTGACATTATTTTCACGACGTTTGAAGTTTGAACCAACGCGACGGTGCGACATGCTCGTGCTTGCAACGCTCGACGCAGACTAACTAATCACGAAAGTGACAATTAGAACTTTTTTGTCTTCATAATGCGCGCATTTGTCCCATATCTGCCTCTTTTTAATACTATATCATTGGTGCCAACAGAATTGGTACACTATCGGCAATTAACGTATCGGAAACAATCATCCCAATCCATTATCTGACCACAACAGTGTGACGTGTCATCAGGGATGTATTCCTGATCAGATAATATATCGCCAGTGACGTCAGGCCATCTGCCGCGCCACCTGGTGAATTAATTAGGATAATATTGTTTAGGCACGCGCCGAGGAAGGCAATGTTTAAATTATGTTAACATATACATATTGCGCATGTAGAATCACCCGCATAGTAAAACAATTTTTGGAAATTGGAATATAATTTTTGAGTTGCCACTGCAAAAAATATACTGCGCTTGTAGAATCATCCGCAACAATTTTTGGTATATAATTTTGGGTTGCCAATGCAAAAGTAAACATAAGAATCACTTTTCTAAACGAACCACAAAACTAAGTTTACGAGCATATGCGACCAATACCGTTTTTAAATTTCATTGTTCTAATATCCCACATTTTGAATTAAAATAAAATAATGCACAATTTTATAATCATTGCAATAGGGTATTTGACTCCAATTTTTTTATTACTTTATTATAAAGTAGAATTAAAATAATGACGTGCACTGAAAGAACTAATTAAATCGATCAAATAACAAAAAAGTTATAAGCATTTAAAGATTTGTGATTAGACAGAGATAGCAACATGAAATTGTGACGTCACACCTTACCAATGCCATAGTAGCTTCGTGCGGCTTCATACAAATTTTCGTTTTGCGAGAAAGGGATAGAAGATCCCCCCACTCCAAAGTTTAAACGCCTGTAACTTTGTAAATCTTCGTTGGATTTTAATATTTCTTTCACTGCACGTTATTATTTTTATCCTAGTTTATAATAAAGTAATATTTTTTATCAAATTCAAAAGTAGTGTAAGACCCAATTATGTAAATTTCATGCCGATAGCTTTGATAGTTACTGAAATAATTGCACAAAATGTGACAGACAGACAAACGGACGGACAGATGAAGTCGCACCATAAGGGTTCCATTCAATTTTATCATTTTGGTATGGAACCCTTAAAAGTATAAATATTGTAACACTGATTTATACTTGGTGGATATTCAAAAATCAACAACGCTTGTAAAGTCTTCGAAGAAAAGACGAAGTTATGCACATTTCCCAATTACTTGGCCGACAGTGCCAGAGTAAATTGCGGTCCTAAGCTTCACTTGGACTAGTATAGTATTATATTATCTGTGACTTGGAATTTCAAGTACTTACTTACTTCAAGTACCTACTTACTTATTTCAAGTACTTTATTAGTTAAATTCCGATTTGTAACAATCCCCCTCGCCACAGGATATCTTTTTACTTGAGTTCCTTTTTATATTTTGTTAGGTTTTTAACAACATTGTTTTGTAAACACACATCTGCCGATCAATATTAATGATGGATCTTAAAAAGCCATTACTCATGGTTAATACACATGGCTATTGATTTAAGTAGATAAGGGGTTAATACACAATTAAAAATAATACCTTTATTTTATCAGTACATCCTAACACACCACACACACGCACATACAATGTACATATTACAACCGACAACCGACAACGATTATTGTCGTTATCTGTGATCGTCACATTAATATCAGATATTAAATCTGGAGGAGTTCTAAATCAATTTTAAGATTTTCTCCAGGATTAGACAGAGAAAAGAGATCGCCAAAAGTCGACAAGATTATCGATTATCTCTACGCGCACATGCTAGCCCCGCAGACCCTTGATCCAACGGCGATTTTATTATTATAATTACACCCATTCTTAAAACTTCACAACCTAAACTGTCTTTTCAATAAAGTACAGTAGACTACGCATAGACATACTATGTACTAAGTTATCTCTAGATGAGACAACGTAAGTGCGTGCATGCGACGTGTGTTATCTGTTATCAATGCAACGCCGCGGTGTCTGTTAGTTTGTGTCATGTTTGTGTGCATAAATTAAAACTGTTGTCGGGGCGACACCGCTGCGGGGTACCGACCACGTTCTATGACAACAGGCACGTTCTATTCGTTAAGGAGAGGACTCTTACTTAAAACTCGACTGTATAGAGAATAATCCAACAAGTAATTAAGCAAAACCACTCACTTTTTTTATTCTTTATTGTTGAACAAGATACTCGTAAATTGTTACAGTTATTTTACAGCTGCTGCATATAAAGTTTGTTCGCTCTCATTTTGTCGCGCGGCAGGTTGCAGTGTCGGTATTCGCAAAGACATTAAACGACGCCGAACGTCCTTTTACTTGTAACGACAAATTTAAAGCAAATGGACAATTAAGAAACTTTTATTATAGGAACTATTCAGTCATACATGATTTTCATTTCACACGCAACGAAAGCTTTCCAAAAGAAGCAATTTTTGCCGTTTGTCCAAAAATTTTCATTGATGGCTCCACTCCTATTAGTCATAGCCTAATAATATACCTAAAGCCTAGAGTCTTCCTCGACATATGGATTAATTATGCACTCGGAGACTGCCGCGGTATAGCTATTGCATTGCATTTTTTATCAATTTCTAACACCCCACACTCCGTGGGGGGGGTGTTAGGTTATTTTCGTTACGGAATTTCTGGATTCGGTCTCCAAGCTCAAGGCCCGCGATAGAAGGTATGCAATAGCTTAAAAAATCAATTCCTGTCAGTATAGTTCTCGCGATTAGCACGTTGAAACAAACAAAGAAACTCTTCAACTTTATAATATTTGTACAGACTATAGATTAGCTTAATTTGTTGGAAAGAACCCTTCAAACTTTTGGATCGGTATGCTCCTTAAACTGAATTTAGTTATTCGGCGCGTGCGCACGATAGCATCGCGCATCTGCCGCCGCGCACCCCCATCCGAGAGAGATAACGAAATTACTACTAATTGTTTTCTACACATACCGCTCTGCGGCAACGTACGACTGGCTGTTGATAGACGACGTAAACATTGAAATGTGTGTAGTAAACAAGTATCATTTAAAAATATTTAAACAAGAAGCTTTTGTACATATCTAGCACCAAAGTACTCGTCAAGACAAATCAAATGAATCCCAACTCTATGCGGTTGTCGCATGATGTGTCTAATCTTAATAAACATTGATGTTTGTTAATTAAGCTAAAGATAGCTAGGTAGGTACATCATAATATTGGTTCTTAATAGCTCCGAATATAGGAAACTGCAAAAAACTGATTTTTCGGGAACGAATACGATAAAAAATCATTGCCATAAATCGATGTAATCGATTTAATTAGCCTATTGTATTTGCGAAAAACCAAATTTAAATTTAAATTTCGAATTTCGCATGTTATCCATCCATCTGCCACGAAAAAATGAAATAAGTATTTTTAATACTTAAACCTATTTCAATATTTTCCTAAAAAAGTCTTTTTCTAATAGCGGAACATTATTACTCCACCAAACTATCCTATTGTGGACGCTAAAGCTAAAGGTAATAAAATAAATGAAGGAATTACCATTTTCTATGCAAGCTAAATGTTCAAATTACACGCTCACCCACCACGCATCTGCATACAATGACTGCAATTTACTAACCAATAATACTCCGAATTAGAGGAAATTAGGTTATTTATTAGCAGAGCGCCATATTCTATGTTTTTTTAGAGTTTCGTAACCAAAGCTTAAAAAACGGGACTCTGTGACCAGGCCGAATCTCTTGGAGGCTTGAACCGTGATAATAAGACGCTTGAAATTTTCACAGATTGTATTCCTGTTGCCGCTGTAGACGGAAGAGTAAATAAAAAGCCTTTTTAAAATTTTCAGGGCTTCAAAACGTTAAGGTATTTCGGCCCTACTAAATTTTTTTTTTAATTTTTCGCAAATATTAGACGCACTAATTGGAGGTTTTTAGCAATGAACTTTGCGGGCATAATATTTATGCATCTACATGTTTTTAATAGAAACTTTGCTCGAAAATTCCCACTCACCTCAAATTGGTTCCAAATAGATAATTTTTGCAGTTTCCCAATTCCTACTTCCCGGTTGTTTCCCGATACCAATATGACGTAAATGAGTATTGTTAAGCGGAGTTTTTATTCAAAACATGTAAATGCATAAATGTTGTGTCCGCAAAACTCATTGCCTGCCTTCAGTGTAAAGCCTACAATGTATAATATGCCTACAGTGTTTATGTAGCTTACTATTAGCGAAGAACTAAATAAAATCTGAATTTTCGCGCCCGGATGTTACCCATCCTCCTTAAGTTACGTCGTGATATAGCAGTAGAGAAATATAACTTGGTGTTGTGTATAAGTCAGTCAGAATTTTGTTTTCCGTATAAGTATCACAAATCGGGGTTTCCAATCATGTTGTGATTCGTAATTATACCTATAAGGATGATATACAATTTTGTATTATACAGTAAAAGTTGTTAGTTTTACCGGTTAAGACATAAAAAGCTGTAACTTTTTAATTGGCATGACATTGCACCGGCCCAGATGGTCTTAATGTGTGCTGAGGAATGCAGGGTTGCACCCCTCACCTTAAAACTGATCGTTAGCTTGATTACTGTATAATTATAATTAATGTCTCGAACAGAGTACAGTCTAAATATAATGATACGTTTTTTTGATTAGGGATCCTTATTAGATATCGAACAAACGTTCATTAAAAAATCCATGTGTCTGGTAGAACTCCCTTACAACCCACGTGTTCCCACCCAAGTAAGTGCAATCTGAGTGCCTCCAACAGAATAGTGAATAAGCAATTTCTAGGCAAGTGCACAAACCTAGATCTCATCATTGCCATTTTCCATCAGGCCTAATTGTCGTCAAGCGTACGGACGGACGGACTGAGAAATTCTCACCATATTACACTACCACATTACTCACACAATTTTTACCATTTTGATATGGAACTCTAAAAAAAGGGAACTCTATACATTTTCAGGGTTTTGTACTTATCTCAGAAGTGTAAAAGAAACCTCCCTCACTAATTTGAATTCGCTTGTCTGTTGATTAATTTCTAGGCCCTTTTTAGTACTGAGAAGTTAAACTTAATATTTATCTAAAACTTCTTTATTATTTATCTAAGCACCCTCGAGTCTCTTGATCAGCTACCAAAATTGTAAGACACACATAATTTTATTTATTTGCTTGTAAGTAGCCAAGATAAAAAAACAGCATCTTTGCTTTGTTGTAAGTACACAGTTTTGTTAGAATATTATTCACTTAGTGATAACAGTTATGATAATATTATATTCACGATAAAATTATTTTATTTTACGCCAAATATGATAGGCTCGTTTCTTTGGCCATACTCATTACTCATCCCCTTGGCATCCAATGGATACATACTTTAACACCACCCATTCTCATCCCCTCGAACTTTGACCACCCTAGCACATCGTGAGAAAACCCCTTGATGAACAATCAAGGAGAAACATTTGAAGTGCCCACATACCCGCTTATCTTAGCTATGAATTAGTTTAATTGTAATGTTCGGCATTCAGAGGGGTTCTCGAAGATAAACACAGCACGACGTTTTAGACAAAGTTTTAATAATAAAATAATTTACAAAATACAACTCTTACTTGTTAGGTACTAGTGGTAAGAACTTGTAGTGGCGAAGAACTGAGGAGCTAAGGAACTGATGAAAGCTTGGGTAGAGGACATTATATACTTAACATATTGTAAACACATTTGGGAAAAGTAAACAAATACTTCCGTGAACTATACTCTCATTACTAATCATCGTAGTTTCTAAATGTTTCCAAATGTTTATAATGTCATTAAGGTACACTCAGTAACAACCATCTCTTATTATTTTTGTAAGTTAAAATGTACATTCGTCTACACATTTTCATATAAAATATCTAAATATTACAATCCTCCCCCTTTAAGAAAATAAACATAGTTTATTTTAAAAGCAATATTAAAGTTATTACAAAACATTTCGATTTAACATAATTATCAAAATCATCACAAGATCATCATCACAGTTCCTTAATTATTAATAACTATTATTAAATATTATTAATTATTATCTTTAATACATTTTAATTATTAAAATCATTATTATTATTTATTCTATTGAATCTATTCATTCATCTTTTTCATCTCTATCAATAATCTTATACATCATATTATAACTATAATATCAAATCATTATTTATCCATAAAATGTCATGGTATACAAAATCTTAAATTACCTTTTTATAATATTTTTAATTAATTAATTTATCTTTAATTGAGCAATTCTTGCGCTTCGTCTTAGGGGTACATCTGCGTTTACATTTTCTGATGTAGAAGGTATTTCTTCTAGTTCGATATCTCTATCTCTGTTTTCATTATTTACTTTTAAAGTTATACAATTAGTAATTCTTGCACAACAAGTTCTAGTGTCTTCTAATGCTAATATTCTATCATTTCTATTACAAAAGAAACGTCTTCTCCATAAATATCTAGCTAAACGATACAACACATATATTGAAATCATTTTTAAAATAGAAAAGAATATATAAGCGAAATAAACATTATTAACAACTTTATCAAAAATTGTTTCATTTTCCATTTGATCAATTATGTCATTAATCTTATCTATTTTATGACTTGCTAAATTCAAACTTTCTAAATCCAATTTCTCATGAATTTTTAAAGGTATGAAGTTTATTTTAGTTATATTCTTATTTTTCAATTTCTTACAACATTCATCTGACATAATATCTATTTGTGGTAAAACTGAATTATAATTACTTTGTAGACCTAATGTTTGAGTTTGTAACATTATATTAGTTGTATATAATTTACAACTATCTGAAATTTTTATTATACCAGTATTTATTAGTTCTATATCAATAGGTTCTTTATTCTTACAATTCAAAGTGCCTATTGTTTTTCTAGGCATCACATATAGCCAATTATTATTATGATGTAATTTATACCATTGTTCAGTCGGTATATACCCTACTCTAGTATCACATTCAGCAGGTAATTTTGTATTGCTATACATTAGTTCTGTTTCACACGTCTTACTTGTATGTACAGAATATAAAGCAGTTTCTAACTTACATATGTATCTTTCATTATTTTTAAGCATTTTACATTGGTTTAAATTCTCTAAACTCGTATAATGGATTCTATTATTAGATATCAAAAAATATTTAAAATTAGGTAAAACGAATACAAAGGTATTATCACTACTTTTGATTGGTACTGGTAAAACATGATACAAATCATAACTAACTTGTGTTATCAAAGGTGTCTTAATTACAAATACAAGCTTTTCATTTATTACATACGATATTAAATTTGCTAGTGATAGTAATTCTGAAATATCTTTATCATTTAGTTCAAGAGGATATCTCGTTTGCGATGGTAAATATGGCAATGTTTTTCTTAATTCTACTCCATATTGCTCTGGAGTAATAATGACTGGATGTATAGCGTTATTTTTTGCGAACAATATTGCGTTAATAATAGTTGAGATTTCGTTGTTTACTTCAGTAGTAATAAGAGTTAATAAGGACATATGTTCATCAATGTCTTGTTTCATTTCGATGCTAAATATTTTATCTCCTATATCTTTGGTATAGTTTGATAATAAATTTAAATTCTCATTAAATATTTTTTCGTTATTATTTAAATCTGTTATTGTTGTGTTAAAGTTAGAAATAGTGGATTTAACTATGTTAGATTGAGATTTTAGTAAATTCAAAATTTCATGTTCATTTTTATCTAAGTGTTCGATTGCATCGTTATATTTTTTAGCGTCATCAGCATCTAAGGTACCGAAAAGAACTTTAAAAATACTTCCGACTCCATCTATATAAGACCGTTTCACTCTATGGTTTTGAAAACCTGTTAATTCTCTGAGAATATTTTCTTGAATATTTAATTGCGGAATTATTTGTTCTAAAATAACCAGTGATGTTTGGCAAAGAGAAAACTTTGTAAAAGTTTCATGGTTACAAAGGTCTTTGGTTCTAATATAGGTATCATGAATTAAACTTATTTTCCTATGTATATCAGCTATATCTAAATATGTTATTAAATTCCATTCACTATCAAAATGATTAACTTTTCCTAAGTTTTCAAAGTAAATACCTCCTTTGTTTATTACGCTAATACTATATAACTTATCGCTACTTATTACGTACGGTATCCATGACAGGAATAATATAACACGAATCAGGTTCATTCTGAAACAAACGCATGTTTCAGCCTATTAGTATGTACTTTTAGTTTTCTATTTCTAATCCTAATTGTAACATTAGTTGAAGAATTTACTTCAATTATTTTATAAGGTCCTAACCAATAAGGTGATAATTTACGAGATTTTCCTGGTTTAATTGCTTCGTTGCTTAGATAAACTGAATCTCCTACTTTAAATTCAATGTTTTTACTTTTCTTGTCATATATCTGTTTATTATATTCCTTTGAACCTATCAATTTATTTCTAGCTATTTCTCTCGATTTTTGTAATTTTAAAATAAGTTCGTCTAAATAATTATCGTAATAATATTTAAACTCTGGTTCTTTAACTATAGAACTTGGTAAATTAGCCTTGAATCCAAATATTAATTCAAATGGTGTAAACTGAGTTGATGTGTGAACATTTGTATTATATGAAAACATAGCAAAATCAATCCATTTGTCCCAATTAGTTTGATCTTCGTTAACGTAATGTTTTAAGTAATCCGCTAATGTCGAGTGACTACGTTCTAATGCTCCATTTGATTGTGGATGATAAGCACTAGTATTTATTTTCTTTATTTTAAATAATTTTGAGATTTCTTTTATTAAATTGGAAGTAAAATTTGCTCCTTGGTCAGTTAATAATATCTCTGGTATTCCAAATTTACATATAAAATTACGAACAAAACAATCTGCAATCGTTTCAGCATCATGTTTAGGTAGTGGATATGCCTGAGAGAATTTTGTTAGGTCGTCTTGCAATGTTAAAATATATTTATTACCATTTTCAGATAAAGGCAATGGACCTACGATGTCAAGAGCTATTTTTTGAAATGCCTTCGTAGAGGTTGAAGTGATTTCCATAGGTTTAATATTTTGCTTTCTATTTATTTTATTCTTTTGACAAGATTCGCATTTCTTAATAAATTCTTTAATATCTTTCTTCATAGTGTCCCATTTATAGTTAGCTTTAATTTTCTTATAAGTTTTATGAAATCCTGTATGACCTGACATAACATTTGAATGATTTTCTTCTAAAATAGATGGTATATCCTCCCTTTTTGGTGTTTGAACTCTGCTATGGAAAACGTTGATTAATATTTCTGTATCTTTAAATATGTATCGAATTATAGTCCTGACTTTATGCCATTTTAAATGAAAGTCGCAAAAACTAGTTAAATTAATTTCTTTGATATTTTCTTGTATTAATGCATGTTTCAGATTTTTAAAGCATTCAAATATGTCTTCATACGTTACGCTATCCCAATTGTTTTGTTTTGGGAAAGTAAAATATACTTTACTACCATTATCTTGTACACTTAGAACTTCATATTGACTTGGTTTTTTCGACTTTAATTCTTTAATATAAGACTCATATTCTAATAAATTCTTATCATTCTCAATATCTAAATCGGTTGACGTAAATATAACCCTATTTTTATTATTTGAAAGCTTGTCATTGTATTCTTCGAGTTTGTTATATAAAATAGGCTTTCTTTCCATTTCTTTTAAGAATGATGAATAAGTTTCTCCATTTCTTGTCATACTGTGAATTTTAATTACTTCGCTCGTTTCTACGTTTTCCGGTTTTATTCTACTCAAAGCATCAGCATTTTGGTTTAACTTTCCTTGTTTATAAACTATTTCGTAGTCATATTCCTCTAATAAAAGTCTCCACCTAACTAACCTAGATCCGGGGTCTTTAACATTCATTAGCCAAGTCAAAGGTTTGTGATCGGTTATTATTCTAAATTTACGTCCATATAGGTATGGTCTAAAATGTTTTACAGACCATACTATCGATAATAATTCTTTTTCAGTAGTGGAATAATTAATTTCACTTTTATTCAGGATTCTACTTGCGTAAGCTATAGGTAAATCATTTGATCCTGAGCCTTGTGATAAAACACTTCCTATTGCGTAATTACTAGCGTCTGTAGTTAAGTTGAAAATTTCAGAGTAGTTTGGATACTGTAAAATAGGTTCTTCACATAATTTTGTTTTCAAAGTTTCAAATGAATCTTGCTGTAGACTAGTCCAAATGAAAGGTTCATCTTTTTTCAAAAGTTTCGTTAAAGGTTGACTAAGTTTACTGAAATTTTCTATAAACCTTCTATAATAACCAGCTAATCCTAAAAAGGCTTTAATGTCTTTTGGAGTTTTTGGTATTGGGTAATTTTTTACTGCTTCTATTTTCTTTGGATCTGGTTTAACACCGTCTTGAGTAATTAAATGACCTAAATACATTACTTCCTTTTTCAAAAATTCACATTTATCTGGCTGTAATTTCAAGTTATGTTGTGATAATCTTTCAAAAACTTCTTTTAATTTCATGTTATGGTCTTGTAACGAACTGCCATAAACTACAATGTCATCTAAATACACGAAACATTTTAATCCTTGTAATCCAACTAAAACATTATTCATTAGTCTTTGGAATGTCGCTGGCGCGTTTTTTAAACCAAACGGCATTCTGGTATACTCGTAATGTCCTAATGGTACACTAAAAGCTGTTTTGGCTTGATCTTTCGGACTCATTTTGATTTGATGGAACCCTGACGCTAAATCTAATGTCGTAAAATATTTACTATGACCTAACTGATCTAATATGTCATTTATTTGAGGGAGTGGATAGACATCTCCGATGCTTATTTCATTCAATTTTCTATAATCAATTACAAGTCGCCATTTCTTTTTTCCTGAAGCGTCCATTTTCTTAGGTACCACCCATACTGGTGAATTCCACGGGCTATTTGATGGCTGAATAATTCCATCCCTTAATAGTTTTCCTATTTGTTCATTGACTTCTTCCTTAAGTGCTTCCGGATACCTATACGACTTTGTATTAATCGGACTACTGTTATTAGTAGGTATCTCGTGCATGACCGTATTCGTGCATGTTAATTTATCGCCCTCTAAATGAAATACGTGATTGTATTGTTTACATAAATCTACTAATGACTGTTTCTCTTCTTTGTTTAAATGATCGGTTCTTAATGTTTGTTCTAACCTACTCAAACGATCTCTCTGGTATGCCACGTCATTATTTATTTTGTTTACGCTTATTATCTCGTTCGTTTCTCGAAGCTCATTAGCTAACGGTTCTAACTTCACAAACAACTTATTTATTTCGACTTCCTTATCTGTCGTGTTTAAACACACTGTTAATGCTTTGTTATTCTGAACTTTAACTATACTTGGACACAAATAAACACCATCTTGTAACTTAATTGGTTCCGATATAATTCCTTCCTTTAAATTAGAGTTCTCTATACAAATCGAAATAACCTTTTCACACCTTGGTTCTATTACAAAAATTTCCTTTTCGATATTCCTACTTTCACTCAATTTTCGTGAATTAACTTGACAACTTCCTTGAAAACTATTATTTTCACAACTTTTCTTAATTTTTAATTCCTGTGGATAAACTTCACAGCTTCTTTCATACATCTTACTCTCATTACTCATCTTATTTTTCATCATATTTTGTGGATAAACCTCACAATTACTTTCAAACATATTACTTTCTAAATCATCATAACACATATCACTTTCATTCTTTTCATCACACATATTATTTTTCAACGTACTTTCATTCATATTCTCTCTCAAATTTTTACTCGTAATCTTTATTTCATCATGCTCGATTTTAAACTCTGTTCCACATATTTTGATTTTATTCTCTTTATAACTTATTATTGAGTCCGTTTTCGATAAGAAATCGCTACCTATCACTCCATTACATTTAATAGGAAAGTTATCAGGTACCACGTGAAGTGTTTGATAAACTCTTTTGTCTCCTATATTGAATGTTAAATAGGTACAACCGATTGTTTCGGTTGGACTAGCGTCCTTGTCGATTCCTTTTAGTTTAATCCTCTTATCTTCGTATATTAATGTTTGTCCTTCTAACGACGTTATTTTTATTAATGTAACCTCTGCCCCCGTATCTATCAAAAATCTATTTTTTCCTTCTAAAATGCTATCTGATTCTAAGTATACGTATGACGAAATACGCGTGTCTATAAATCTTATTCGGCCTGGATCAAATTGGTGGTCCTCGGGTTGGCCGCGGGCCTCGGACCGTTGGAGTTTAAATGCTTATTTTCGTTACTCCTATTATTCGTTTGCCTATTATTGCGATTATTCCAACTATTGTTCGGACGATTAAAATGATTATTCTGAGGAGGTTGGTTATTATTACGATTGTTATTACGATTATTCGCGTTCGGATTATTCCAGCATTCTCTAGCTACGTGTCCTCGTTTTCGGCAATAAAAACAAGTAGGTATATTATTATTTGATTGGTTTGGCTGTATTTGCCTAATCATTGGCGGATATCTACACTGATGTGCTAAATGGTTTAATTTATTACAATTTGTACATCTTTTAATTCCTGAATTATAATGTTGTTTAGCGCTCATTTCTTGCCTAGATTTAATCTCCTGTTCTTCCGAAATCGCTATTGAAACCGCGTCTTCAAAAGTTGAAGGTTTTTGAGATTTTAATAAAATATGCAATTGTGGTAGAAGACCACTGATAAAAATATTTAAAGCTTGTTTTTTTAATAACTCTATATTTGCATCGCGAGCTTCTTTTGTTAACTTTGGATCTAAGGATTTAATTAATTTAATATAACAATTTTCGACTCTACTTGAATATTTAGAAATTGGTTCGTTTTGACCCTGTCTGCATGAATTTAACTCTAATTGCCATTGTGCAAAGGTCCTTTTTTCTGAATAATTTTCTAATAAATGTTCCTTTAAACTTTCCCATGATGGAAATGACCTATTTAATAAAGTTGACCTAATATTTCCCTCAATTTTAGACAGAACTACAGATACGAATGCCAATTTATAAACCGGATTTAATAACGCGAATGCATTGTTGCAATTGTCTATGAATACATGTAAATTTGATTTATCACCATCATACTTATTTATCATTCTTTCGGCTAGGCTAATATCTATAAATCCACCAGAAACTTTATCCTCTGAACTGTGCATTTTGAAATAACTATTCACTTAATTTCAAAAAATAAATTAATAATCCGAAATAATCGTATAAAATCCTATAAAATCTTTCCTAAAAATTCTCATAAAATCACAATAACATCTCTATAAATTTCCTACAAAAAAAATTAATTTATTCCTTATACAAAAATACATAAAAATACACAAAAACACAATAATACACAATATAATCAACAGTTATACTACTCACTTGAGATAGTAGTTGAAATACTGCGGAGTTCCTTGCCCGGTTGCTTTTGTCACGTCGCGTCAAAGCGTAGCGGTGCACGAGGTAGCCCGAACGCTGTCGGTGCTGAACTGGCCCGTTGTCGAAGTAGCGGTACTGGTCTTGAACCAGCAAAGAACCACACCACGCGGTGCTCAGCCGATGTGCTCGCTGTTTGGTCTTCAACTTCGTCGCTTCCGAAGATTGTAACTAGTCGGCTTGTTGTAGATAGTAGACTAGGCGATCGGCATCGCCTCGATGTATGTCTTCAGAACCCTCGAGTTTCTCCAGTACGTTTCTTGAAAACGTCTTGGACCGAAGATAACTTGCCGTCACGTACTTGCCAGGAACAAAGGACTCTAATATTTCAAGAGCCTTTGTGTATCCCACTTCTGACACCAAAATGTAATGTTCGGCATTCAGAGGGGTTCTCGAAGATAAACACAGCACGACGTTTTAGACAAAGTTTTAATAATAAAATAATTTACAAAATACAACTCTTACTTGTTAGAAACTAGTGGTAAGAACTTGTAGTGGCGAAGAACTGAGGAGCTAAGGAACTGATGAAAGCTTGGGTAGAGGACATTATATACTTAACATATTGTAAACACATTTGGGAAAAGTAAACAAATACTTCCGTGAACTATACTCTCATTACTAATCATCGTAGTTTCTAAATGTTTCCAAATGTTTATAATGTCATTAAGGTACACTCAGTAACAACCATCTCTTATTATTTTTGTAAGTTAAAATGTACATTCGTCTACACATTTTCATATAAAATATCTAAATATTACATAATCAATAAAAATCACAGCCCTTTTTTACCACAACCGCAAGTACGCGAGTTCCGAGTCCTCTTCAGGCTATGTATAGGGGTACATTCTAACACAATTTGACTATTATGTGCTATAATATTGATAGTGTTATACGGGCATTGTCGTTTTTGTGGTAAAAAATAAAAAATTGTGTGTCTAGGAAATATGCAACATAATAGACTAGCTAACGTATCAACTACATCGAGACAACTTCCTTTTCAACCGACTTAAAAAATGGAAGAGGTTCTCAATTGAACTGTATTTTTAGGGTTCCATTACAAAATTGTAAAAATGGAACGTGTGAGAATACCTTTTCGTCCGTCTGTCTTTTACACTCGTGTATATTTGCTAACCTCAGAACTTTTGATTGGGTGAATCGATTTTGATGATTCTTTTTTATTTGAAAGCTGGTGCTTCCCGTCTGGTCCTATTTCAATTTGGCCCTATTCTAGTATCCCTCAGAAATCCATATAAGTCTTTATTAAGTGTGTGCGCGACAAATAGACGAAAAAAACCTGCCAATTTCTATGTTTGTTTTCATTGTAAAGGAATTCAAGGATAGTTTGATGAAAGTTGAAGTGGGGTTTTTTGTTAAAATTTTATGTTTTTATATGCGAATGGATCTCCTCTTAGGAGTGTAACTGTTATTTCCGTGATTATCATTTCCTTAAACCTGAAATTACTATTTGCGCAAAACTGAATAAAATTTGAATTTGGAGAGCTAATTTTGCCGAACTATCTTAATTTCTTGCTTCGTCTGAATGAATCAGAAACCAATAAACATTAATTTGTTGAATCTCACTAAGTTACCTTTATAATTATACGAGTTGAAGGTAATGCTATTTTTTCCACAGGTCATCTATTAACATTTCAAAATTTAAAGCTGATTAGAAAAAACACTCAGTGAAAGAAAAAACCAAAACATTTTTTTTCATGCAACTATATCGCGACCACAAGCACCCTGCTCAATCCGCAGTCCCATAAATCATGGCGAAAACCAAATGGTTGCACAAAAACCTGCAGGGACACCCGTGCTCACGCCATGCCATGGTGTCAAATTCCCTCACATCTGGACAGTGTAAGGTACCTACTATCTACTCAGGGCTGCTACATCTATAACAGTCTATGCACTATACGGTATACCGCATGCGCACGTAGATATAATTTTGTCTACTTCTACGTCTACTGTCGATCTCTTTCTCTGTCTGCCTATATATGGAAAGGAAAGAGAAAAGACGTCGTCAATAGTTAATAAAATAATTCGCAAATCCTAGCCCCGCTGGCCTGGCGTATGTATCCTATCCTATACCTTTAAACGAGCAATTTATATATATATAAATATTTCTATATAATCTGGATCTCGGAAACGGCTTGAACGATTTTCATGAAATTTAGTATACATGGGGTTTTGGGGGCGATAAATCGATCTAGCTAGGATTCATATTTAGAAAATGTCGAATTTACCAAAAAAATAAAAATATGACTCCTGCTGCCATCTATTGGCCAGTAGTTTAACTACCGAGCGAAGCTCGGTCACCCAGATATTGTGATTTTAAAATATAAAATCTGAGCATTTTTAGTGAGTTTCTGTTAACAAAAAAATACTTAAATGTACAAATTACAAATACATCCATGCAAATGGAGATTTTCTATCGAGAAATTGTCTTCCAATCGCAATTCTGCTTTAGACCGAATTTAGATTAAAGACTAGAAATACATGACATTTAGAAAGTAATTTTTTATAGTTTTTAACCATAGATTTGTGAACGTCGTCGCTGGCGCTCTTTTTAAGCTTCAGGGGGCCTACCACCATCTCAAGCAGTATTATTGTAATATTGTTTTGACATTTTCATACAATGTCAGTATGAAAAAGTTAAAACAATATTACAATAACACTGCTATAAGTCATGGTGGTAGGCCCCCAGGTCACAAAAAATTGCTAAGCCGTTAATATAAAGAACATTGGCAGAAATATACACAAATAAAGTTTAGCGTCTAGATGTAACATTTATTACAAGACGATTCTAGTAAATAACTGAATTTTTTCAAGGTATCACCAGTTATTGTAAAGGACGGGTCAAAAAATAAAATATTTAAAGAAATTCAATTGATTACTGATAGGTTCCGTTTCCACATTCCTGACAGCTAGTGTTGCCGGTTGCCAAACTTTTGCACTTTTATACTCCATCTTTTTGACGATCGGTCCACTATTGTACGAGAACAATATGTAACAGATACTAAAGAAAAACCTACTTTCAGGTAACTTTAATTCTTAGACATAGAATGTAGAATACAAGACAATAACTGTATCGATTTCAATTGTTCCTTTTTTATATTTTATTTTAGGTACTCGAATTTATGTAAAAAGTTTAAATTAGTTTAGAGTTTTCCACTGCGTTGGAGTAAAACTGAATATTATTTTTAATTATAATAATAATACATATACATAATAATAATACAGAATATAAGATAATATAATAATAGAGAATTATAATAATACAATATGATTGCGATAATATCAACAAATATGTCGCAATCATATTGTATTATTATAATTTAGCTACATAACCGTTACGTATTGTACATAAATAATTTAAATATTATGTAGAAAAATTTAAGAGGCTTTCAGCCTGAAAATATGTGAAATCCATGTTTCTAATAGTTATTTTTAGTTATTGTAGCTATTATGTTAATTATTTATGATAATAAAGACTTTTAAAAATCAAAAAAAAAAAACAATCAATCACTGCTTAAAGATTTGTGATTACTTGACAGAAAACTACACTTATTAATAATACTGAAATCTATTACAACCGATTATTTTGAGCATAGATTATTTTGTCTTGGTAGTTTAGCGTTTCCGAAATACCCTTGTAAATCAATATTGATTTATTACTTTATTAGATTTTCCTTTCAGTCGATTGTAGTTTTTTTGATTCCAGCATCTCGCAACACTGTCCGACAGCTACAGCTGTTACTATTAAGTCTCAACTGTCAACAGTGACAAATTCTGGACAAGTGACAAGTATTTAGCAAACAGTTTATAGTGTATTGTCTATGCTCTCGAATGCTTCATGGCGGAGGTCGCTGTTGTTAAAATACTCAGACACAATATTTTGATAATGAATATTAATTTTTCTCCACTTTTATTTAGGAAAAATCTTTTAGTATTGAGTTCAGGCTTGCAGGCCCAATCAAAAAAATATTTTTTCATTTATAGTTGCAATAGCGTAACGTGAGCGAAAGCGATGTATGGGCCCACACCATTGTTCTTTAAGTAATAAGCACTTGCTACTTACTTGCAACGTAATTTTCAATGCAACTACCAAGTTTAAAAAAAATGTACAAGATCATGAAAGCGTCAACCCTATTCGCACGCACTGTCCGCAGTATCGTACCTCTAAGCTCCTTGGACCGTATGATGTTTGTGTTTTTTACATAAACTTAAGATAATGAGCGTACAAAAGTTTGGTCAAAAAACTTTGAAAGAAAAAATGTCTAAAGGCATATTTTTAGTTTTGACCAAAAACTGAGACATGAACTTCACCAGATGCGAATTTGTTGCGTAATGCGGAATGCTAAAATTGTTCAATAGGTACATATTCCTATAGTACAAAATCAATAGGTACTACGTAGAGTACAAAAAAAGTTAAGTAGTACAGATTTATTGCCTGTAAGGGGATTGCAACTTCCGCACGTTACCGCTTTCACCATAGGCGTCTATCGATGTCTATAATTTACCTTCATTTAAATTTAAGCCCATTTAACGACTACCAGCCAAGACGCATCGCCAATCGATTTAGCGTCTCGGTGTGATGCTGTGTAGAAACCTATAGGGCTGGCAATGACTACTTACTCCTTCCAAGTTAGTAATTTAGTACGATAACAATTAACATCTTCGGCTGCATTATCACTTACCATCAGGTGAGATCCTAGTCACTTATAATATTTTTGATGAACGATTTTCTTTAACACTTGGGGATAGTTAACTTAAGTATTTTGTTGACTCGCTCACTCTGTACTCACTGATATGAACCTATAAGGATGAGCCCCTCTGAACATTTTACGGAAATCTTCTTTATATACCGTGACTGTAGAAAAGCGTGTGCAGACAAATAATAACAAGTATTCCATAAACAATACTGCGGTCGACGTACTACTGAGTCCGTAGGTGTAAAAACAAACATTTTTGACAGCAGTAAACTAGCGACACTATTTGGTGCACTTTGCCGGGTCCTGTGTACTATATTACTGTACTAGAAAAAAAGCTAAATAAAAATACCAGCACTTCACGGCATCAATGGTCCATCAGTCTCCATCCATCACGGCCACCCTTCACAACCATCATTAATAACGCAATTGTGTTCCACACTGCCCTCTGGGGGTGAGCGTAAAGGGGTAAATCAATTCGATGCGGCCGCGGGCTAAATTATATTATCATGTGACCAGAGGTGTGACCTTTTGGCTTTAGCTTTTTGACGACCTCCGTGGCGCAGGGGACGCACGCTCGGATTCGAGTAGGAGGTCGCGGGTTCGATTCCCGCCACGGGCCACTTTGGAATTTTATAATTTCTAAAATGGCTCAGGTCTGGTCTGGTAGGAGGCTTTGGCCGTGGCTAGTTACCACCCTACCAGCAAAGACGTACCGCCAAGCGATTAAGCGTTCCGGTACGATGCTGTGTAAAAACCGTTGGGGTGACATAACTTACCCCTTCCAAGTTAGTACGCTAACATCTTCGGCTGCACCATCACTTATCATCAGGTGAGATCGCAGTCAAGTACTAACTTATATAGCGTAAAAAAAAGCTGGTTTTTACTTTACATTAATATCCAACGGGTACTTACTTTTTTATTATAGATAGGCTTGCGCTTGACTACAATCATATCTGATGGACGTAACTGATGAGGTCTAGGATAGAGCGCGTTTGCCTAGAAAATGCCTATTCATTCTTCTCTTGAAGGCACCTAGGTTGTACTTGGCTGGGAACACAGAAGATGGAAGGGTGTTCCACACGTAAGCGGGCTTGCTGGACATCAACCACATAAGGATGCCAGTTCTCTTACTTACTGATTTTTAGCCTTCCGTACCCAAAGGTTAAAAATTACTAAGACTTTTGTAACCAAGCTGTATCCTTTGAACCGTGATGGCTATAGGACAATTGAAGTTTTCACAGATGATGTATTACTGTTGCCGCTATAACAGTACCTAAACACAAAAAATAGATGAAATAAATATTTAAGGGAGCCCCCAGACAACAAATGTGATTTTTTAACTTGTTTTTGAATTTGGTGGGTAGAGGTGTTTAGTTTACTTAAATACGTCTTGATAGTACGGACTCGCGCACTTAATGTTCCGTAGGTACTAAAGAGCAAATGCAACCAAAACACCTCTTAACAGGCCCACCAAATTCAATCACGATTTCTATCTATACGGACTTTCACGGTTCAAAAGATACAGCCTGGTGACAGACGGACGAACGGACGGCGAGGTCTCAGTAATAAGTAATCCCTGGCGGAAGCGCGGTGAATACGACAGTGAATCCCGCACTTCCGCCAGCGGGTCCGTCGTGGAAAAAGACAGTTTTTAGTGGGTGCAAGCCCCACATAATCCTTCCGTTTCTCCTGATGGGTATGCGGCATTTTCTGTCTATATAAAAAAAAGGTCTCAGTAATAGGGTCCCGGTTTTCCCGTACAGAGCCCTAAAAAGAATACCAGACTGGAGTTTATTGAAGTGTCATAATCAATTCACACAAATACGAACGTTCAAACAGTGTAAGCAAAAAACTTATTTTGATCCTTGGGACCAATCCTGACCGTTTGCGTAAGGTACAGAAGTCCTTTGTGGGGTTGAGTACGCTTCTACAATATGATCCCGAAGTCTGTCTTGGACTTACCTTTGCACCGGTTTAAAGATACTGTCAAAAAACATCTAATAAATCAGGGTTACTACACCATTGAAGAATTTTTAAATAACAAAGATTCTTGGAACGATAATGGTATGCTTCCATCTCCTCACGAGATGTCTTAAAAATATTGTTTCATACTAAGTACTAAAAATTGTATATAGAGACATTTTTTTGAAAAGAGCAAGTACCGAGTTTCTTGCCAGATCTTCTCGGTGCAAACCTGCTTTCCGAACCTGGCGGTAGAGTATCGACATTTCATGAGAGCTTATATCTAAACCTATGTGAAATAAAGAATTTCATTTCATTTCACTTTATTTCAACCGCACGCCAGCATCACCAGTAATCTGGGTTTAGTGAAATGTGCAATAAAAATAAACTTTTATTCGTTTTACATTGGCGTGCCCCCCCCACTTTGCCCGGACGACGTAAAGTAACCAATTAGAACCCCCACACAATTGATTTAGGGTGATATAAAATAAATTGATAACGGTTTCATTGATACGAATTAAAGTAAAAGGTTTGAAACATGTTGTTACTAACGGTATACATAGACATACATAGAACACAGTGTCAGGGGTTAGTGGATACCATCCGGACTCGAAAATTCAAAATGTATTTAGTTTTTCGCAAAAACTGGACTAATTATACGTCGTAGGCTTATTGCAACGAGTTTTGCGAACAAAACGTTTTGCATCTACGTAAATGTTTTTCATAAAAAAGTTTGGTCAAAAATACTCATTTATTTATTGGTTCCCGATTGCTCCAAATCTGGTAAACAGAAAATAATCTTTCGAGAACCAATATGAGGTCAATGGGAAATTTAGAGCAAGGTTTTTTATTAAAAACATATAGATACTTACAAAAACTTCATAATAAACTTATTGCCATAAGCCTACGATGTATTTTTAGCCTACTATTTGTGAAAAACTAAATAAAATTTGAATCTTGCGGGCTACTTGTGCCGAAACCTCTTAATCTGTTACATTCTTCTTCTTTGTCGTGTCGTGGCGCTCTTGACAGAGCGGTCGTGGTCGTCAAATTAGGAGCTGACACTGTTTGAGGCCGATGTTATTGTCCTCACGAGCATACGCCACCTCTCCCTGCTTGCTGTCATTCTAGTACACTCATGCAAGGGACCACCAACAGCAGTCTTTATTTGGTCAGTCCATACATCCATACAATCTGTTACATAGAGAAACAAAATTCAAACAGATTAACTGACACCATCCAAATGTAAGGCCAGACAACAGACGCCGTCCTATTTTCCTATTTTATTGCACCGCGGGCAGTGAGATAACTGACACCATCCAAATGTAAGGCCAGACAACAGACGCCGTCCTATTTTCCTATTTTATTGCACCGCGGGCAGTGAGAAAGTGCTCTGACCAGCCCCTAAATTGCGTAAGAAAAACGTATTCATGGTTTCATAATCGTTTACAAATTAGGCACTCTGGTTTCCTGACTTACGTCAGCCAATCGGGGAGCAGCATTTGCTAACGATTACGATAACGATGAATACGTTTTTCTTACGCAATGATTCCAGCTATGTTATGCTTTTGAGTAGGTATGACCAATCCGACGGTGGGTAGTAACTGAAAAAATATAAAAAAACTGTAAAAACCACTTTCTTGTTTTGCATAACATTACGAATAGATAATATGAAAATGAAATGTTCAATAATTACAAAGGAAGTTCGAGCGATAACTGGCGAGTAACAGATGGTAAGGTACAAACTGCATTTTCTAGGTTTCTTTTTAGGTAGCTACCTAATTACAGTGCGACAAGGCTATCTTGGCGCTTGGTCAAAATCGGAACTAACGCCGCTGTCTTGTGACACTGTATGATAGTTCGCTTTGTCGGCATTATGTAGGTATAGGTTGGTTATGTAGGTACTATTTTGGGTTGTTTTGGCTTATTATTATTTACTGAAATTGAGAGAAAACTATTCACTGCCTGTCTTTGTTCTACAACTACGCCCTCCTGACAATGTCATTCAAGTGCCAAGAGAGCTTTGTCGGACAGTAAGTAATCGCGTTGTACAGCATAGTGCCGATGCGTCGACGATGCCTTAGAAATGCTGTTCCTTGAAAGCTTCCACTTTTGCGGATGTCCGTTTCCAGAACGGATGATCGAGTTTTTTACCCATCGCGTCGGTAAAAGACGCATTTACGCTAGACTGCTCTCTTTTTACGAATATTAGGTACCTAAGTATTATTTGCTTTGTTATTTGATTAGCTGCCTCTTTGATCTATGATTAATATTTAGTTTGAACTTTGAGTGCGGAAAAGTCTAGTCGACTTGTGGTTATCACCATATGCGACAACTATCATATTATTGACGTTTTACAAGAGCCTGTACGTTAGGCCTATGTGAATGAAATAAAACTATTTTGACTTTGACTTTGATTTCGACTACCGGGTCGGACAAGTATACCTTCCACCAAGTTACTTTAATCAGAGTTAGTGTTCTTCTGCCAAGTTTAATATTATGATCAGCTCGGAATTGGAAAGTTGACGATGTCTTAACATTATTTCGCAAAAAACGATCTAATAGGTATAAGTCCTACAACTGGGCAAACCATTTGGGTTGTAAAATAGCCACAGAGATGATGAATGAAAAAAACTGGAAAAGTGGTTCACATATCGATGGAAATGGAATCAGATGGAAGAGATATCATTTGGTGCTAGTTTGGATGACAACCACATAATAATGACGTAACGAGTAGGTGTTACAGTTAGAAAAGAAACTAGGCCATGTTATTCAAATTGTGTTTACCTACCTCAGACACCTTCACTTTCATTGCAAAACGTTTCTTTTAGGGTAAGAAGGAACAATGGTCCACCTACCACTGAAGTGGCATCTCATGCATACTAATGAAGAGGAAATCCTGGCCACGCTCCGGTACCCGGGACAAATCTTCCGATAGGGATAACAAAGTGTTTGATGATTCCCTTTTTTTGATTGTTTTTTTTTGTTAAGGGGTGAAATGGTTATGGTACCCTGGTCACATTGAATGGAGTGTGAATGTTTTATTAATAAAATGGCTTGGTAAGGTCAATGACAAAATATCTAAAAAATTGTTTCTATTAATTTATTTTTGGTAAATGTAAAATTTCAAATTAGGGTGACTGCCAAAAAGTTTTAGACGCTAGTATAAAAGAGTCGCAGAAGTGAACTGTAGGCTACATACATACTTATTACTTACAAACTACTTATAGGGTATTATAGAGCTACAGCTGCTCTATACTAAAGAAATTATGACACATTTCTACACTACCTTTCCGCTTCCGACATCTCCCTATAGGTTTATCTTATCTTTGGCAAATAGCCAATCTATCATTCATCTTTATTTATTACTAGCTGATGCCCGCGACTTCGTCCACGTGGGATAAAAACTATTCTATCTTTTAAGTTGGACCAAATGACAGATATTCACGAAGTTTGAATTAAATCGGTTCAGTAGTTTAGGAGTCCATTGAGGACAAACATGGTGACACGAGATTTATATATATTAAGAATTATATTAAGGGTATCTTTGGCAAAAATGCTTACTACATATGGTCTAGGATCCCGCTATACAACGACCTTCACCGAGCTGTTTATTGGATCAAAATTATTTTATATCCAATTTAATATGTCAATAAATATATCGCAAGTGGGTTGCTTAAAAGTTTCAGTCCAGGGTATGATTAATTAAGAATTAAAAAAAAAAAACATTGTAACATGGACTCCTATTTGTTACAGTTTAGTTGACATCGTAGTTCAAATTAGATTGGATGTTATAAATAGTGCTTTTTGCCAGAAATACTTTCCTGGCTGAGGAAAGTATTTCTGCTCTATATTTTTTGGCAAAAGAAAGTTAACGGATAATAAAATCGTAGGTAAATAAGCACAATTGCAATTCGCGACCTGAATCGCTCATCCAATCTAATTTGAACTGAGATGTCAACGGAACTCTAACAAATAGGAGTTCATGTTACAATGGATTTTCTTTTTAATTCTTAATTAATCATATCCTGGACTGAAATTTTTTAGGCAACCCACTTGCGATATATTTATTGACGTATTTAATTGGATATAAAATAGTTTTCATCCAATAAACAGCTCGGTGAAGGTCGACCTTACTTGGGATCCCCTACTAATAGGTATCTTTGGAAAGATGCCTATGAGTTTTAAATAAAGGTATCATTGCACACATGCTTTATTATATGTACGTAGTTACTTGCCATAATTACAATGGAAGAAATATTCAAATACCTATTATGTACAATTTTTTCTCTTTATGCTTTTACATCGTAAAAATAACGAATGACTTGTAGATTTTAATCTAGATTTAGCGCAGCTAAATGTTTGGTCGATTTTCTTTGAATATCAGTATCAAATCAAAACAAAAGTTTTTTTTTTATAAATCATTAAAAGTCCTTCGACAGGATCATCGACAAATAACATATATTGAACAAGTGCCAATAAATAAAACATTAGTGTATATTATAATCCTTGCAGTGTTGTCCCGTGGGAACAGGATCGCCGGTTCGAACCTGCGATGCAATCTGGGCGTCACGGCCACTGAGCATGTGGCGCACTGGCCCTATAGGGTTACTGCGAATAACTGCGCGCCTCACTTTTGACTTCACAAGAATAAATAGCATCTTGATTCTAGATAATGTCTTGATTTGTTTACTTTAATGGACAGATAAAAAGTAGGTGCCTACATACAAATTTAGCTTACGCATATAAATGATAATGAAAAAATTATAGAAATTTTTCACATAGGTCAAAGACCCAATTTACGGGCTCTCAAGAAAAGTCAAAACTCTATCTACTGCCAAGTTCATAAAGCAATCGAGAAGCCTTACTATATCCGGCTTTATCCGGACTCCTGGCAACGCTAGATCTGGAGGGCATATGCTTGCAGTTTAAGTACCTATAAGAGACCGCTATAAACTTGGCCCTCCCATGATCTGCGGGACGCGGGGCGGGAGCTACTCAACCACTGATCTCTATTCTATGGAGTAAACATTCTATACAATTCAGGCTAGGTTCACTGTCGATCCATAGAATTGGGATCAGTGCACTCTACTAATCAGCTGTCAGAGACTGACGTGAATTACGCTACACGCGATAATAATAATCTTGCTACGTGGATAATGATAAGTACATTCTAAAGAAAATACCATAGGCGAATTCTCAAGATGCGAGTCATTACATCGTATCGTGTATAGCCAATCGCACACCCGCCCCGCATCCCGCAGACCATGGGAGGGCCAAGTTTATAGCGGCCAAGCGATAACTCCAGTTTTTTTCGCACTCTAATTAAATCACTAATGCAAACTCTTCGGGTTACCGCCCTGTTGGTGTATAGGGAAATACGCGCAATTGGGTCTTACATTACTTTTGAATTTGATAAAAAATATTACTTTATTATAAACTAGGATAAAAATAATAACGTGCAGTGAAAGAAATATTAAAATCCAACGAAGATTTACAAAGTTACAGGCGTTTAAACTTTGGAGTGGGGGGATCTTCTATCCCTTTCTCGCAAAACGAAAATTTGTATGAAGCCGCACGAAGCTACTATGGCATTGGTAAGGTGTGACGTCACAATTTCATGTTGCTATCTCTGTCTAACCACAAATCTTTAAATGCTTATAACTTTTTTGTTATTTGATCGATTTAATTAGTTCTTTCAGTGCACGTCATTATTTTAATTCTACTTTATAATAAAGTAATAAAAAAATTGGAGTCAAATACCCTATTGATTATAATAAATATTTTATTAGAGGCAATTGCCGCGCGAGGGTTCGCTGCCGGATGTTTGTTGACGGAACGACTGTTGAATCAACACTGAAACATTTAGTGAACCGCTATTATATTTCATTTTAGGATTCCTTGCCTCAAAAAAAAAACGGAACCCTATTTAGATCGCTTTGTTGTCCGTCTGTCTTTCTGTCTGTCTGTGTCACGACCCTTTATTACAGTAACTATTAAAGATATCGACATTTAATTTGGAATAGTTAAAGGTAATAATGGCCCGAAATTTAATTATTATGAAATATTTGAAATTGTTTTTATTTTATTTTTAAAAGGGGGAAAAATTGGGTCGTCGAAATTTCGAAATTCGTCGAAAAAAAAGGACGGACAACAAAGTTATCTTATAAGGGTTCCGTTTTTTTGTCTTTGAGAACCCTAAAAAATGGGTTGAGGGAAAGAGGCGGAAACAAAAAATAATTAATGTAAATTTTCAATACATTTAATAATAATTTATTTCAAAAACATAATAATAAATTAATTATAAATTAAATTATAAATAAATCCTAACAATAAGAGAGACTATACAAAATACAGGAGTGAAGAAGTATTTTACTCCAGCGCAGAAATAAGTACAAAAAACAATTATATTTCAAAATGATTTATACTTTGGATGTAGCTGCTATTTTTATGTACAACTAGCAAACCCGGCGAACTCCGTTTCGCCACCAGATGGCTTCCTTTTATGTAACGTTTTTTAATTTTTTTTTAATTTTTCCTGAATTTTCTTTGCTATAAACCTCACGGAGCCCGAGATCTTTCCAACGAATGCAAAACCGTGGAAATCGGTTCGTGCGTTCTGGAGTTATAGCATCAGGAAGGAAAACCCGACTTATTTTTATATAGTAGAATACAAAAAAAAAAAATTTCGTTAAAAACCCATATTATTATATTCCCGGGGATAAAAGTTTTATTATAAATAATTGTTTTCCAATTTTAATTCAATAGTTATTATTAGTATACAAAAGTTATTCCAGATAACTCATACATACCTACTTATTATATTGAGTAATATTACAAAAGTAAGCAAGTTTCAATTTATCATGTTTTCACACTCTTTTCTAATTCAGTTTGCAATAAATTTATGGCAATAAGCAAATAAATTAAAGTTGTTGTTAATTGAAATAAACTTAATTAAGTAGTATGGCTTTTATATATTGTAGTTAGCTTAACTAACACTCCTAATTCCTTAACTCCATGACTCCACCAAAAATATAATTCACATATTTAAATTATTAGCTATTGTATACAAAATCATTCAAAGCCTTAATAATATAGTATGCTAGTCATACTAAAAATTAAAGCTTTACCCAAAATAATGCAGTTCAAACGTTTTTAAGCAAGAGTTTACCTAAGTATTTAAAATCTCACTAAAATAATAAATAATATGAACTACTAAAAAAAATACAATCAATCGGTGATCATATTCGTCCTTCTACATAATAACAATATTTTAATACTACGTTTTGTGAATGCAGAAAAAATATTTTCTGTGTAAGAGACTGTAAAATGGTTGGTTATGATTTTTTAAATAAAATTACTTGCACGTTAGATTTATAAATGTTTTCTTTTACTAATATTTTTTCTTTCAAAAGATGCAATTCACGCATAAACTTTTTATTTATTGCTCCATACAATTAATACGTATAAAAATATTAGTCAAAATGAAGTTGGTAATGTTACAGAAATTACAGCAGAAATTACTTTTTATATTACTATTCCTATCTATTTATTTGTGATGTTATGTAGTGGAATGACGTTTATATTTACAATACTTAAAATAGACAAATAGAATACGACTAAGAATTTCAATACAAAACAGTCTCTTGGAAATAAATAATAGAGTAAATAAATAATAGAAATAAATTATCAAAATTAAAATGGCTAACTAAACTATGAATTACTTTCAAATACTTAACTAAATTTTAAAACACAAACTAGGGTTATCAAAATCTGGCACATATAAATAACATTTTAAATAATTTACGCACTTTATAAACACTTCACTAATTTATATAAAAAAATCAGATGCAAATTAAAATGTTTGTGGAAATATTTCATGAAATGGGTCAAATAAATAACTGTTAACTATTACTACCATTAAATTTTGGGAATTGGGTCCAAAATCGCCCATGGTTCTTTTATATGCAAAAAGAAAAAGTGTACAGGCCAAGGCGGTCAAATTGAAATTTTGTTTAGGTTTACGCTAATTATTAACCGCAATTACACATTTTAATGTATAATTGTATGGCAAAAGAACCTAATTCCCTCGATAATTTTGTTGTTTACACAGATGGTAAATATAGTAAATTTTGAAGTAGAGTCTATTGTATACGAGTGAACCTACATTATGTTATAATTTTTTAAAACTATAATTAAATAATCCTCATCCTACAAAAGTGCTATAAAGATTGAGATATTGGTGTCAATTCTGTTTGTACATATCTCTAAACTAATTGTACGCGTTTAAAAATAGATATTGGATAGCACTATTTTTTTGCGGCGCGGCAAATTAATTTAGATACTTTGCACAACAAAATTGGCACCATTGCACATCTAACATACATCTAAATATATAAAAGAAGAAACTGACTGACTGACTCACTGACATATCAACGCACAGCCCAAACCGCTGGGTCTAGAGACTCCAAATTTGGCACACATGTTCCTTGTGAGGTCTAGGGGTGCACTAAGAAAGGATTTTTCAAAATTCACCCTCTAAGGGGGTGAAACGTGGGTCCGAAGTTTGGATTTTATCAAGTTAAAATACGTCTTCACGCCGCAACTATTGTACCGATTTGGCTAAAATTTGGAATGGAGGTATATTATATATTGAATTACCACATAGGCTACTTTTCGAAAAAAATCATAGTTCCCGTGGGATAAGTTAAAAACCGAAATTCACGCGGAAAAAAAATCTCACGCCGCAAGTACTCAACCGATTTGGATGAAATTTGAAATGGAGATAGATTATATCCTGGGTTAATAAATAGGGTACTTTTTATCCCGGAAAAGTCCATGGGTTTTGCAGAAGAAGGAAAAAACAGATATTCACGCGGGAAAAATACTACTTCCCGCCGTAATTACTGAACGGATATGGCTGAAATTATGAATAAAGATAGATTATATATTGGATTAATACGAAGGCTACTTTTCATCACGAAAAAATTCATGGTTCCCGTGGGATTAGTAAAAAACCGAAATTAACGCGGAAAAAAATCTTCATGCCGCAAGTGCACAACCGATTTGGCTGGAATTTGGAACGGAGATAGATTATATCCTGGGTTAATAAATAGGCTAATTTTTATCCCGGAAAAATCCATGGTTTTTGCAGGAAGAAAAGAAGAATTCACGCCGTAATTACTGAATTGATATGGCTGAAATTCGGAATAAAGATAGATTGTATCCTGTATTAATTTAAAGGCTACTTTTCATCCCGGAAAAATCCATGGTTTCCGCGGGAAACCTGAAACATTGATGTTCACAAGCGAGAAATACTACTTTACACTGTAATTACTGAATTTAATGACTGAAAATCGGAAAGGAGATAGATTTTATCCCGGATTATTACAAAGCCTACTTTTCATCCAGGAAATTTCCGTGGTTTCTATGATAATAGTGAAAAACAGATATCTACGCGGGAAAAATATTCCTTCACGCCTTACTTACTGAACTGATGTGGCTGAAATGCGGAATGAAGTTAGATTTTATCCTGGATTAATACAAAGGCTACTTTTTATCCCAAAAAAATCCATGGTGTCCGCGGGAAAACTTAAAAACAGATATGCACGCGGGAAAAATACTACTTCACGCTGTAATTACTGAACGGATATGACTAAAGGGCGATGGGTACCATCCGGGCGCGAAAATTCAAATTTCATTTAGTTTCTCGTTCATAGTGGGCTAATTATACATCGAGGGCTAATGGCAATTTGTTTTGCGGGCACAACATTTATGCATCTACACGTTTTTAATAAAAACTCTGCTCAACAGTTCTCATTTACTTCATATTGGTTCCCGATAGCTCGATATCTGGGAAATTGCAAAAAATTATCTTTCGGGAACCAATATGAGATGAGTGGGAACTTTCGAGCAAAGTTTCCATTAAAAACATGTAGATGCATAAAAAGTAGGCCCGCAAAATGTATTGCCATTTGCCATAAATCTACAATGTGTAGTTAGTCTAATATTTGCAAAAAAGTAAATAATATTTGAATTTCGCGGGCTGGTAGGGCCGCAACACCTTAAATTCAAAAAGGGAATAGGTTTTGTCCTGGATTAATAAATTTTTATCCCGGGAAAATCCATGGATTTAAAGAAAATAGTTAAATAGCAGATATTCATGCGGGAGAAATACTCCATCGTGCCGTCACTTCTCAACCGAATGGGCTGAAATTTGGAATGGAGATAGACTATATCCTAGAATCAACTACTTTTTCTCGGGAAAATCCATTGTTTTCTTGATAATAGGGAAAAACAGATATTCATGCGGGAGAAAATTCATTCCTTCACGCATAACTACTGAAAATTTTTGGATTGAAGTAGAAATGAAGATAGATTTCATGTAAATTAACACAAAGGGTACTTTGTAATTCCGGAAAATGGATGGTTCCCGTAGAATAGTTAAAACTAAAATTTACGCGTGCAAAGCCGCGGGTATCTGCTAGTAATACATAAAGAGTCAAATGGCTGTACAAAATTGCTTTACTCAAAACTAATTTTACGTCTGACAGCCTTGTCAGTGACCCCTTCTGAATTTCTTCTGCGCTTCCTCAGAATAGGTAGATCTCCAACCTCTTGACTTCTAGGCGTGAATTCGTTCTCTAACTTCATACGGAGGCAAGGATCTTCATCGTCCACATCAGTTTTATCACAGATTTCATCGGATTTGACTCCAACCCAATCGGCTCTGTCTTGATTGACAGGAAACCATTCATATAAGCCCTCTAGTGGGATTTCATTTTCGAAATCAAAATTCCATTTACGTAACTTTTCGATTCGGTTTCTGGTTATGGCTTCTTTGAGGACGTTGGCGAAGTTGTCAAGCCTAGCTTCGTTCAGGCTCCCTTCAGGTTCGAAGAGCCGTCTCCTGACCCGAGGGTTGTGTGGTATCTGAGGACTGACCATAGTCTTTGGTGTTGAGGTAGTCTAGAAAGAGGGAAAAGGAAACATCAATTTTGCAAATTAATAAAATATACAACGTGTAGATTAATTGCCCTAATTAGCCGAAAGGCTAAAGTAGAGAACAATTTATAAATGCATGAAAATATATCACAAGAAGCTCATATCCTAGAAAGTTAAAAAATGTACCATAGTATTAAGTGAAAACTGACATCCCTAAAAATAGCTGGTTCAATATCAAGAAACTAGGAATAATGAAAATGATATGAGGTTTATTGATATCACAGTTAGAATTGCTAAATTTTATTTTTCTAAATGCGACAAGTAATATTTTATTATTGGGAATCCTTATGACGTACTATACGTATAATAAAAAAGCACGTACTCGTATTTGAATTGGTAGAGCACCCAGCCGCGCAAGCTGGGGACGCGGGTTCAAATCGCACCAAGTGCGATAGTTTTATACGCATTCAATAACTTAAAGGAATAACATCCTAACAGTTAATCTTAGACCATTTAACATTGTTTACTAATTATCTCAAAAAAGATAATTAGAAAATATATTTTACTAATTATCTTTTTCATAAAAGATATCTTATAGCTACATTTTTGGGGAGGTACTTATTAAACTAGCTGACCCGACAGTCATAATTGTCTTACCCTCGCTAATCCATATATATTTTGTGAGATCAAAATTGTGCGAGCCCTCTGATCTCTATTCTATAGATTAATCATACTATACATCTGACAGTCCCTTTATGTGCCGATTTGAAGCGCCGCCATAGAACGTCCACGGTACTAAATTGGCATTTGTTGCTTGTGACTTGTGACCGTCGTTTTGAACATCATTTTATTTTAGTTCCATGGATGCTCACGCCAGGTTACGCAACAATCAGCACCAAAATGGCGAAAGTCTTCATTTTAACGTTGACAGTCAGCGATCCATAGAATAGAGATCAGTGTGCGAGCCGTTTTTAGGGTTTTATACAAAAATGGTAAAAATGAAACCCTTATTATTTTTAAGCAAGACATTATTATTAATGGACCGATTATTTTTATAAATACAGAGAAAATGACTTCTAGTAATCGCACCTTGAATATAGCTTTCCAATATCTGCACTGTGCACACCTGCTGTTTCCGTAAACTGCTAAAACTAGGTTTGCCAAATAAATTTATGAATATTATAGAGTCCTAGGTTATTTTTCCTTGGGAAATATAAACGATTACCACTCAATTAATAAAAAACTTTTGAGGAACTATTAGCTATAGCACATATTTCTTTTTTGACATTTGACATATCAGATACATTCCTTGAAAGGGCTTAAAGTAGAGCCCATTTGCAGCAAATTATAATTTGCTGCATTCAAAAATTAGTAAGTTGTGTTTACGTAAAATTCAAGGATTCTATTTGAAAACCTCGATTTTCCTTATTAACTCCTGAAACTCTGATAAAAATAACGCGTTTTGTTTGTATTTAAAACTAACACTACAAGACTTATTTTTTGCTATCCTACAAAGCAAAGGGCTACAAGTGTACCAAAAAACAAAGAGGTAATAAAAAGTTTAACGTTAACGTTATCCATAGTTTAACGTGGTTTAACTTCTATCGATTATTATCGATTGTGTTAAACGTAAAACGAGTATGTGCGCGTAAGTTACTAGGCAATTACGTTTAATGGTTCAGAGGAATACGATCGCGTCCCAAGAATCAATTTGTTTCCATTACGAGGAAAAACGTCCGTCCGTCTGTTTATACCGATTTATAAACATCGGCTCGATATCACTTAATGCTTATAATTTCGTCGATGAAAGACGTGATGAGTCGGATTTCGAGGACTTAAGAGTACGCTTACCCACAATGTCTATCATACATTCGTAATACCAAAATCATTTGTAATTCGTGGAAATTTCGATCATGTTGTGGTGTTATTCGGGTTCATATAGTAATAATCTATGCTCCTGGCCATATCCGGTTCCAAAACACTTGTTAAACGTAATTGTAAATTCGTTTTGCTTATTTTTATGTCAAAATGACATGTTTTCTGCTTATTTGTTTTGTAATAAAAACAACACTATCTCACGTCGCATTAGTGCAGGAGCACAGTTTTTATTGTCCAGCTAAAGAAAAACACCAATTTTTTTTATTACGGAACTTAACTAAAGTTATAAAAAAATGATCAAAATTGATTATTATTTCATTTTAAAGAAGTATTTCTGAACCAAATATGGCCAGGAGCATAGATTATTACTATATGAATCCGAATAACACCACAACATGATCGAAATATGCACGAAATACAAATGATTTGGTATTTTGAATGAATGGAGACATCGTAGTCACAGGACTCTTAAGGCCATGTACATTATACATACTGCGAACTAAAAATGTTTAACTTCACGCCTGTCTACATAATAAGGTTTTTAGCCTCCGACGCAAAAAGAGGGGTATAAATTATAAGTTTGACGACGATGTCGATGGACCGATTTCGATGCGGTTTTTTCTTCTTGGGGTGTTTCTTTTAGCTATGTTTGAATAATATCGGCCAAGCTGCAGTGTAAGAGTATCAACACTTTTCTAAAATTATGTAAGGTATTTTTGGCGTACGATTAGTGCTTCACACATGCCACTATAATTTTTGAATGACAAGTTTAGGTTTTCTAAATTTTTAATCTAATGTTTGTAACTTTTGAATTCTGAAGCTAAAAAATCTGATTCAAAAAATTTTAAAATACTTTTTTGAAACTTAATATGACACCTAGCACAAAACTCCATATTTCATATAAACTATTTTCATGTGTGTTTTCGCCCATCGCTCTTTAGATGGCTCTGTTTTCAGTTAGCTCGCACTAACAAGTTTGTTGGACCAAATCTCTATAGGTGATTGATTGTATGCCCATTCTGTTGACTAGTAAGAGAAACTTTCATTCTAGATTTTCAAGTATTTTCGTTATGCAAAAAAAATTAATTTTCTTTATAGCTCCCTCCGCGATACCGTCCTAAAAGAACTTTATTTCAATAATAATTACTATGTGTACTGTTTATGTTCGCCTGTTCATTCACATTTCATATTGTCATCGGTATGCTGTTTAGTAAATAAGTCGTCAGTTCATAAGGCCGGCCGCAAACTCGCCGAGAACCACCGGATCCGACGACAGACGAAACCAGCGCGTAAACAGTGGCTCGCTAATCAAACGACGTGACGATTGAGTTATCCTGCTTCACGTATGTTTCATTGAATAGCATTCGCACTGTTAAAATGGGGAAGAACAGGGACAATAAGGGCCCGTTTCCACCAAAGCGGAGGCTGAGGGGAGAGGAGATGTCGAAATAACGAAATCTGATTGGTTACTGAAACACAGCTCCGCTCCGCTTTGGTGGAGACAGGGCCTAACTGTAAATATTAAAAAAGTAAGTACCTATTGATTGCTAGAACGTTTCAAAATTTAGTAGATTAATTATTTACTGAGGGGTAAAGCCATACCATTTCCACCCGAGATATTTGCTTAGCATGCTAGTCGACAGTGGACATGGTTATCTTACTCGAATGTACTATAATTTAAAAATATAGTATAATTACATGTGAAGAAAGTTAAGAGGTCAAAATATATTTAAAAAAAAATTATGTGCGGGAAAATTCTATCTCATTTTCAAAACATATTTTGTGACCATAAATGAACGATTAATAACGGAAGTAAACTACACAACAACGTGACAATGATGAATGATCGTGACGTGATGATGATATTATGAGATCCACCTATGACCTTTTACGGCCAACATTTTGACTGCTACAATACAGTCGCATTCTGAACATTAGGTGTAATTAAAGTAGCTGAGCTACCCACATATAGGAAGAAATAGAATTACGATATACAAAGCAGACGACAGAAGCAGAAGCAAGGTGAACAATATCAAAACTTTAGGTAGGTAATAAGCGCTGATAAGACCAGAATTGCACTTCATATTAGCTATGACACAATGACGTGCAATTCAGTCGCTATTTACTTATTTATTATTTTACGGAGTGAATCTCATTTTTCTGTAAAGGTACTATTTGGTCCTCTGTGCTGCTAGTGCTACACTGTTGAAAGTTGAAACCTTTTACAGTTCATCAAGTGGTCGGATGTTTGTCTTAAAGTTGTTTTCAGTTCAGGCTCGCGGAATGGCCGGATGTGCTGACAGACTATAGCAGTATGCTCAAAGAATGTCGATAGTTGTGGTGAAGGAAATATTTGTTAATAATATAGGTACTGATCAAGTGTAGCAAATATAATAATTAAGAACAAATAAAGAATATTGATAGGTGTAGCAAAGTGATAAATATGTTAATGTTATACTGATGAAGTTTTAGCAACGACACTTAAAGGTAAATTATGAACTAACAGGTAATATCGACTGTTGAATAATTAAAAAAACATAATTATCATGGGATTCGTCTCTATCTATGAATTAATACTCGAGTCAACAACCATACTCCTCCAAAACGGCTTGACCGATTTTTATGATTTGTCTACATTCGGTAGGTCTGAGAATAGTCGTAAGCAATTTTTCATATCCCTATATGGCAAAACAACGGTTGACCGGCCAGCTAGTAATCTTAGTATATTTAGATGACTTCAATTTGTCCGAATTTATTACTTTACTGTGATTTCCTCTCAGAATGCAAAGGATTTGACCACAGTGTTCTATCCTAGCTAATACTGATAGAAAACGTGCTTTACTAGTTGTTTGCTCAAACTAAAACAGCTGAATAAAGCTGTTAGTTGAAAAATAAGATAGAAAGAATATAAAAAGCATCTCAACCATTGAGACCCTCACTCATCCATATTGGAGTCCAAGTGGAAATACGCTCGTACGCAGAATTCATAATACGTTTAAGGCTTTAACTAAGCAAGATTTTCGTGTAGCGGTACTTAGGAAACAAGGGATAAGGTGATTAGTTGCGCCTCGCGACCGCCGACCGTCTAACGGTGGCTTTGTTTCGGCTAATTTCACTAAGTGTTGCTAATCTCCATACAAGCATACCATGCCTTGACTTATCCGTTCTGTGGTTCGTGATCAATTCTACTCTAGTCTACGTCTGTAGAAAACGGGGCTTAGCGTCCACAGAGTAAGTTTTATTTACAAAGCTAGTTCTGATTTCTAAAAATCTTGCGAGAACCATTGGTATTTTTGTTGTGAGAAATATTGTGTTTATGCTGCGTTAAAAACGGCAACTCAAAACAAAGTGTCCATGAAATAATTTTTTACATTTGAAAATGAAAAAATGGCTAATCTTTCAATGCAAGATTTTTTTCTACTGACCTTATATATTATACGTATAAATTTTTGAATAATCTGTATATATATATCTAAACATTTAAATGATAAAAAGGTATAAACTTACAATAAATACTAAAAAAATTATGTTTAGCAAAGACTAAAATGAAATAAAGTAGACAATAATTTTATTAGACAACGGTAAAATAATTTAACACAATCTATTACTGTAATATATTTAAACTAAATAACCGATTTTGAAGATAATTATATAGGTAATGAATTCAGTAATAATCATGCTCAACAAGTGTAAAAACAAAGAACGCTGAAGAATTCGTTAAGATAAGAATAAGTAAGTTTCGAATAACTTACAAGCATAATTTCATTCAATGAAATGTCCCAGAAACATTGTCTTTTAGGTTATTTTCAGCAACAACTTATAATTTAATCGTAAATTTAGTTTAACTTCTGAGCGTTAATATTTGATTCTGATCAACCACCACCAATCCTCTACACTACTATAGTGTCCCCCATGAATAAAAACTAGGCATTTAATTTATACGTCTTGTATAACGACTACTCATAATATGATGATAATGATCATCAACATATTTTTTTATATATATTAAGAAAACAATAAAACCTGCATACTTTGAAAAAATATCTGGAAATTCCGACGAATTCGACCGTGTCAGGTGTAAGCAATGATTGCAAGCGACTGCGCACCATAAGCTCATTATTTCCTGTATGATTTTGCGATCAAATGCAAATTTTTTGATACGATCAGACTTTATATACGTAAACGATAATTGCCTACTTGATTAATTTGAACCCTTATCTACTTGTGTGTTTTTAAAATAATGAACTTAAGGAGGTTAAGAATATTTTTTTGCTTCGTAAGATACAGACTACATAGATTAAATTTAAACGAAATTGTAGTAGAAATCTATTTATTTTACGATTTTTGATTATATTATGCAATATTATCACTCTTTGTATAAAGTTGGTCGGATAAAGTAACGTAAAATACGTGTAGGTAAGATGGTGCCCAATGTGCGACCAACCTTATGGACTATGGTTTAACGGGTACCCTTGCATTATGACCTATAATGACATAATAGGCAAAGCATAAAACATTTAAATTCATTGAATTTTCTACATAAAAGCTAATTTTATGTTTCATTAGCAAAAAAAAAAAAAAGGTTTCATTAGCAGATGGTAAATTGAATTTTCTTTGAGGAATAAAGTTTTTCATGAAGACGGAGAAATGAAGTGATCAACCAAATGCTTCGATTGTGTAAGCTGAATAACGAGACAAATAAAAAGTTCACCTGATGTTTTAAGAGAAACGATCATTTCAGATGCAATCGAAGTCGAATAACATACGACGCACTGGAGGACGCACGATCCTGAGATCCAGCCATTCCATGCAATAATTTCGTCGACTATAGCGCCCTTCAAGCTGAACACAGTACCAAGCTGAACACAGTACCAAGCTGAACACAGTACCAAGCTGAACACAGTACTGCCTAGCGATTCACGTAATGAATCGGCTGCGTTATGTGAAGTGAAATTTTTAAAGAACGCGACATTCGCGTCTTTGCACAGACTTTACATGAAGTCTGCGCAAAGACGCAGGCCTATGTGAATTCTGTGACGTTTCACCACAGAGTGAACTGTCATACTCAGTGTGTCAAAAAAATACTAATCTTGGTGGACTTTGCAAAATAGTAGGACTATTCTGGTCTGGAAAATTCCGAAAAAGACATTTATTATAAGCGAGAATTAAAGCGTGGCGCTGCGTAGATTTTTCTTATTTCTAAAGCTGTGAATGCCATGAATATAATACTAAGGCCCATAACCTATCATTAGTATATCATTAGTCTACATAACGCATTATCAACCCTTCCTTTGTCCGAGACCAACACTGATACATAGATACATATCTCGAAGCATTTTACGGTTACTTAATTATTTATCAGAAAAACGCATTCAAATTCGAAAAAGGATTCAAAGTGCCCACCGTCACAGTCTACAGATTTTAGGGGAATTCACCAGCAGTGATATAAAATGCCAAGATAAACAATCTTTTTGTTGTAAGGGGTCCCCCAAAAAAGTACGTTATGCTAATCAATAAAAAAGGGTTTCTTTAATTCTCATTACTTTTAATTAATTATCTACGTGTAAAGACTAAAGACTCAAATAGTGATTTCGATAATCGAATCAAATCTGGGACATCCAGCTTAAAGACCACAGCGTCTATCGTAACCTAACCTAACCTGAATACTGATATGTAAAGACTGATAATCCAGCTAATCCGAAGGATCTAAGGCCAATTAGTATACTGCCTTGCGCATCTAAAATCTTGGAAAAAGTGATATACTCACAGGTCTCTAAATACCTTGAAAGTAATAATTTATTACCTGAAATGCAGTCCGGGTTTAGGCCAGGTAGGAGTACGGTTACAGCTCTTTTGGATGTGACGGACAATATTCTGGAGGCTCAAGACAAAAAAATCTGTACTACATATATTGGTCTTATTAGATTTTTCACGCGCCTTTGATAGTATAAATACATCATTGCTGCTATCTAAAATGTCTTGTTATGGTTTTGACATAAGTACTGTTACCTGGTTCCATAGTTACCTTTCCAATATAGGACACAATATGTCGAGATCACTAAAGAGGAAGGGAAAAGGAGTCGCTCCGCTGTTGCAGAGGTGACGATAGGCGTGCCACAGGGGTCCATATTGGGCCCACTCTTGTTTATTCTTTATAGTGCGGACATTATTACAAACATCAAAAACTGTAAATATCATCTATATGCTGATGACTTGCAGGTATATTTCTCATTCGAACCTAGCGACTATCACAATGCAGTCAACAAGATCAATGAGGACCTGCAACGAATAGCATAGTGGGCGGATAAAAACTGTCTTGTGCTGAACCCTGGAAAATCTAAGCTTATAGTGTGTGGATCTAGGGCACAAGTTGATAAAATAGATTTCTCTACGGCTGGAGTGCATCTACATGGTAATAGCCTAGAGCGTGTATTCGAGGCTCGTAACTTGGGGTTGATCATGGACGCTGCTCTTAGATTCGATAGCCATATTGCAACGGTAGTGCGCAGTTGCTTCTATCGGTTAAAGGTGCTTTATAAAATCCGCAAGTACATCAGTCATGAAGTGCGTATCCATCTAGTAGAAAGTCTAGTTCTATCGAAACTGAATTATGCTGATGTAGTCTACGGGCCTCGTCTACTTGCTAGGACGAGTAAGCTTGTTCAACGAGTCCAGAATGCATGCGCGAGATTCTGTTTCAGCATCCCTCCCAGATCCCATGTGATGCCTTTCTTAAATCAGCACGGAATGATGAAAATGAGGTCTAGGAGGAAGGTGCACCTCGCCTGCCTTCTGTTTGGGGTATTCAAGAATGGAAAGCCTTCTTATATTTACAATACAATAAGTTCCGAAGGGCAGACGAAGGCAGGGAGTATCACAGAGCTGTGCGCAAAATTCTGTGCGTGCCTCGACATTGTTCTGCAGTCTTCAGGGGTAGTTTCCGGTATGCCGCAACACGCTGCTGGAATAACATTCCGCCCCCAATTATTATTTATTAACTCCAAAAGTAAAGGTGCTTTTGTTCGAAACCTTAAAAAATTTATAATATTTAAGCAAAGAGAAACTGAAAACTGTGCGGCGGAAATCTCATTCCTGTAATATTGCGGTATATGTATAATATCTACTCATATATTAATTTGTAATGCTTTATTATTTTTACTATATGTGTAAAAAGTATGTAATGCTTTATTCTTTTTCAAATATACATAATCTAAGCTTTTTTATATATTTATACCATAATCACATTTTAATTATAGGTAGTATAAATATTATATCTATTAATATATAAAATACAAATATGTATTGGCGGGTATTTGTTATTCTTTTTCATGTCATTTTTGTTTGTTTTTGTTTGCTTTAATTTTATATTAAGTATAGTTCGTGGCGTCACCCAGTCATGGATCCTGACCGAAAATCAGCGACTCCATGTATGTATGGAGAGCACACAGCACCATGCTGAGTTGGGGTCCATTTCTGGGTTGTGCCACACATTGCAGGCGGTGTCTGGAGCTGCCGCCACTTGGGCAACGATTGGTATTTTTTGCCCGGGTGGGGAAGGCTTCAGGCATCATTATAGTACATAAGTGTTTCTCCATTATAATGTGTGGCATAATGCAAAATAAATGTATTTCTTTCTTTCTTTCTTTCTTCTAACCTAAAAACCTGTTTTAGCACCGTACTGCTCAAAGTGCTGGAATGGAGATCCCGCACGGGAAAGCGCAGTGGTTGCAGACTTCCGACCAGATGGACTGACGACAGGAAAAGAGTCGCGGTAAGTTGCTGGATACAAGTGGGACAGGACCGTATGGGCTGGAAATAATTGCAGAAGGCCTTTGTTCAGCAGTAGACGTCCGTCGGCTGAAACGAATTACGGCCCTGTCTAGAGAAGTACCTCCCTGTCTCAATTTTTTGCCGTATAGTCCATCAGTCACTATTTCCATATACAACCATTTTGCATTTTAGAGCTAGTTGCTAATTCGCAGCTACGGACCCGGTGTTACTCGTGCTGGTTTCCCAAGTCTTCAGAAGCGAGCTCCGAAGTGCTGCTCCGGCTCTGATGAAAGCTCTTTCACTATTCCGGGAGTGATTAAAATCCAATGGTTACTCCATTTCGGCGAAACCCCAACAAAACCAAGTGTGAAAAGTTAGTATTTTCCTCTATCAGCCAACATGAGACCTAACGGAAAGTAAGAAACTCCTCCACGGCTTCAGTTTCTACACATCAAGATTAAATAGCCATTATCCGTGCGCACGCGCCGATCGTTTCAAGATGGCGTCCAACGGTCGTCATCCTGCGAACTCTAACAAGTGCAAGCCACTGATACTCTGTAACAGGAGCCGCGGTGTTGCGTTGCGGTCGACCAGCCTCGGTATCGCTGACGGCTTTGCATATACAACTTCCCCTGTGGCTTTATTATTACTACCCCGATGGTTTAGTGGCCATAAGCAGCCATTACAGATCGTGAGTTTGATTACAAGTACGTACGGCTCCTACGGTGTTACTCATCTCGTCAATCCTTCCTATAAAGAGGCCAAGTGCGAGTCAAACTTGCGCACCGAAGGTACCACAAAAGAAATGAAACTTTTAAAGAATCGCTTTTGTTCATAAACAAGTAGGTACTTTTGATAACGAATCGCGAACCTAACAATGTATTGTGTATTTTAGTGGTTTTTGAAATTTCATCACCCTGGTTTCCCCTCCTTTTTTAAATATTTTTTTTTATGATTGCAATGACGTTGGGCCACTATAACCTATAACTATTCTGAGGTCGATAGCTTTAACAGTGCTCAATTATTTCAGAAATAATCGAGTGCGATGGATAGACGGACGGACGGAAAAAGCTTCCCCTCCATTTTTAAAATTTTGGTATGGAACCCTAAAAATTACCGATAAACTGCGTCAACACCTAAAAGTGCGTCACAGCAGGGGTACGGATTCCGATACAAATAACACTTCAAGTTCACGCGCATCGCACGCGATGCACGCCGCGCGCGCTCATAAACGCTCGATTTAGCCGCATGCGTACCAACGCATCTTCGGTATAACTTTAGACGAAGCTCAAGCGAGTCAAGACCAAGGGGATGATTTCGCACCGAATTAACTTTTCCGAAAATATACCTTTAAAAAAAGGCTACTGGTCACGTTACAAGAATAATCCCTATACTCTATCCATATACACTAGTACTTACATTTCACCATCTCAGTAAAGAATGTATAATATTAGCTTACCCACCAAACGCTGTTTTGCCATTAGGGAAATAATAATAAAATATAACTTAAGATCTACTCTCAGACCTACCGAACATTACAGAAAATTTCATTACAATCGGTCGAGCCGTTCAGAGGAGTTTGGTAACAAAAATTGTCACGAGAATTTTATGTGTAAGAATGTCGTTTTGAAAAAACGTAAGTGCTGATTTTCTTGCCAGTTCTTCTCGGAGCAAAAGTGCTTTCCAAATTTGGCCTGTTAATTAAAGCCCATGTATAAAAATAAAGATTTTCATTTTTCTTGTCGTCTCGTCGTGTCAACGCCTTTTTCATCAGATATGTCCCGACACTTAGCGGTACGGTTCGCTTCCCAATTCCGTTTGACCTTTACCAGCCAATTGGGAGGAAGGATCCATTCAAACGTTGTGCATCCTATCATGTCCTTGTCACGGAAGCGCACCAAATGACTCCAAATTTGACATTGGAGGGGCGAGTTGCTGTGACACACGTGACAACAAAATATGTATCCTGCGTTAATGTCACTTAATCATGACTTGATTGGTCACGGTGACCAATCTTGACACAAGCCAGCTATGCAAAACAAATCGTGCACAAATGCATGTGCGAACACAAATATACGCAGAATACAACTGACTGGTGTAAAAGAGGTTTTGGTTTTTTTTTACTATAAAGGTGTTGACTGTTATTACATTTGATGGAAAGTAAAGATAGTCTAAGATGGAGCGCGAATGCCTATAGGAAACGCCTATTCACTCTTGATTTGAAGGGAAGGTTGAAGTGGGAAGACGGAGGCCGGGAGGGTTTTCCAGACCCATTTGAATGCATACCTGGAACGAGGAATCAAACCGCTTCATACGTGTCTTTGGTAGGTCAACTTTGTAAAAGTGTAAGCCTTTAGGACGCTTTGCCTTTTTATGGTAAAAAGGTGACAAGAGAACCAAATAAAATGATTCCCGAGCTCACTACCCAAATAATAATAAAAAAATCTGAGTACACATACCTTAATAATCACGTCAACCAAGTTTATTCAATTTGGTTGGTATAAATATAAAAGACCTACATTGTACATGTACTCGTAGAACCAAAAATTAAATACATTTTGGTCGTTTTCACCAACATTTTAAGTGACACCTAAGCCCTTGTGTAAGGTGACAGTTGTTGTAAAACTGTCACCTATCGGCTTATGCGTTTCTTAGTGTTGGTGAAAACGAGCATATATCTAACGTACCCGATAGGGTACCCGAAAAGATATTATATAGTATCTTATATTATCTTGCATAAACGTTAAATTAAATCTCGTCACACCATACACACTTGAAAATCGTTACTTATCAGATAGGGGAGGAAGCTGTTAAGTATGATAAACAGTGACTTGCTAAAACACAATTTACCGGCCATCCCAGACGTATGTAAATTGGTACATCACAAAGAGGGATGCTGCGATGCGGGCGCTAAATGTGAGATTATCTGCGACTTGAGATCGGGGTAATAGACACAAATTGGACTACAATTTGTTTGTTAACTCGCGGTAGGTATATTTTTAAAAGCAAGAAGATCACTTGATGTTAAGTGAAAAGACTGCTTATGCCAGATGCATCATGCAGTGCGTGCAGCGTGGCGTACCATTGCATAGCATTTTACACGTCACATTGCAATGCGCTCAGCAGTATTTAATTTGGTATTTGACTCCAATTTTTTATTACTTTATTATAAACTGGGATAAAAATAATGACGAACACTGAAAAATTAATAAAAGCGATCAAATAACAAAAAAAAAATTAGAATTATTTCTGATTAGGCTCTAGGATGTCTAAACTCACGGAAGTTGCGGCTGACCCTACGTCTAAAATACCTTCTTTCGTGTGAAGAGACATGTCGTATTCCCTTAGTATAAACTATAACACATAAAAGGCTATTTTTAATCGTTGACGCAAAGAGAAGGTTTTGTATTTTATCATTTATGGTGTTTATCCGTATACCTACCATACTGTAGCATCGTAGCTCCCCAACGGATTATCCGAGTTTCATTTTAAAGACACGAAAATGAGCGAATAAAAGGGTTGACAATTCACAATGAAAAACAAAACCTCTACAATATAATTACATACTGTTTCCGTAGGAAAGCATATGATTGCCAATTGACTGTTAATAAAATATGGAAACAGGTAAAGAAAATATGAAAACTCTATAGGTACGTATAAATTGATTTTTTACCAAACTGCAGATTTATTACACGACTGCCCAAAAAAGCAGTGTAATGTTTTTAGAGTTCATGTATGTATGTGAATTTCGTTATTCCACCATAACTTCTGAACGGTTGAATAAATTTGGACCTATGGGGTATCGTTAGAATCCTTACGTCATCCCGAGTAACATAGGGTCAGCTTATAAAGTTTATATATTTTCCCATCATTTGTGTGGTGCATACAAGAAAGATTTTAGGTACCTATCTGTCTATCTATCCTGGAAAAGAGGAAGTATCTAACGTAATGGTTCAAAGGGTGTGTCTGTAAAATTAATGGGACACTATTTAATGAGCTGCAGTAATGATGTTTTTATGATGTACCAGCTGTTACAAACTACTAAATCAAAGGAAGAACTTTACGATCTTCGGAGTGAAATATGAGAAGAATGACATAATTAGTAATTAAATTAGTGTAGCTTTAGCCTTAATGTTTAAAAGGGGCTTCATTTATGAGGGAAATACCTACCAATTGTAGCTAGTAGAAATAGAGATTCAAAATCATTTAATTTTTTTTAGCGGATGCATGGCAATAATACTTATTGCATAAATAAATAGCATAGACGATTATATATCGATGTATTTCTCTCGTTATGCAATTCCCATTTAAGTTATCTTGATAAACTAGAATTCTATAGTCGGTCATGGAGCTATTTCCTCTACCAACCAAGCGTGGTGGTGTGTGCATGGAGTATTCCACCAATAGAAGCGGGAAAAATAAACCTAACCGTCTGCCAAAATATGGACGGATCCCTTTGGATACGGAACTCTTAAAAAAACGTGAGGTCGTGGAACTCTCCTCTCGGAAAGAATAAAATGCATAAAATATTATGGGATTTTCTTAGATTTTTTCATCACACGGGATCTTAATGACAGAAAATCCATTTTTTTCGCCTAGCCCGAAAGAAACCTTTGTTTGAAAATCTTAAGCCCTTCGCACACGGCTCGCAAGCGTAATCCTCGCGTACACGAACATTTTCCGCAGAAGAAGCGGTGTTGCAGCGAATCGTATGAGGCGTAATTGTCTATTGTTTTGCGTAGTGTCATAACGATACGCTTACGCTTACGAGCCGTGTACGAAGGGGCTTAATCCTTATAAGTCTTCATCAAAGATGACACCTAACACCAAGTCAACCGCAAACCTGTCACTGCCAATGCAAGAGGTATAGAAAAAGGGGTGAATACCTTTTTTGTGGGTCGCCGCATCTGACCCGGTGGACGGTGATCGACCGCGTGATCGATACATCCGCGATGGGCGTCGGTTCGATTCCCGGTTCACGTTCGAACTGCCCTGAACAATCGCGGGCAGGATGTGATGTTGTTATTTGAGACAATGCGCTCATTTTGGATAGTTTTATGGGTGTCTACTTTTATTGGCGTTTTCGTTTAGGTGTGAGTACCACTCTATCTATAGGAAATAATAATAGTAAATTTGATTAGAGTTTATAAGTAAGTTTATAAAGAAGTCATATATTGCGTGTACATAGCAGTATGTATAGACTAGAATCTGCATCTGAATTCGCTTCTATCTAGTCACTAGATAGAAGCGAATCTTGCAAATTAAATTTAAACTTAGATACTCTATTGCTTTGCCCCAAATTTACGTAAACCTTTTTCGTACAAGCAAACAGTAGCACCATCTGTCCAAATTCTATAGGTGGCGTCTGAACGAACTACAGGGTAGCCTGGCCCAAGAGGACTAATGGGGTGGAGTCCTAGCCTTCAAACAACATTGCTAGGTACAACATCTATCTAAGGACTCCGCTTCAATACCTGGGTAATTCTGGAATTGTTCGAATTGGCAACGATCGTGCAATCAAACGATGCGACTTCAGATTTACGTAATTTGTTCGGATTTTCAGGTTGACAGGTTTCTTATCGTTGCATACGACCTTTATCAATTAGGACGCCTCAAGCTTCCGCAACATGCAGCAAGCCATGGATTCGCTCGTAAGGCAAGGCGAGGCCAGTTAGCGACCGCATCGTAACATAATACCACGTAACACTAGACAGGACGGGAGCGGCGGTGCGCCCATCCGCCGACATTGAACCATTGAGGTGCATCCGACGGGCACTGGACACTATCCTAGACCTAGGTATAACTAGTTTTAGATCGGAAAATATTTCTCGTGGGTAAGGCGTTGATACCTCAAAGATCGACCTGGCGCAGTCGAAGCGCGCTCGGATTTAAGCGGGACAGGTTCGATTTCCGGCCAGTTTGAATTTTTGTAACTTCTGTCTAACCTTCTGTGCCTGGTATCACCCTAACAGAAAAGACGCCAAGCGAGTTAGTGTACTGGCACACGTTTAGGGTTAGGTACAAATACCTTCCAAATGATTTATTATGTTAACATCGACAGTCGAAACTGAAATTGCAGTCAAGTTTCTATAAGACTAACCTGTAATGGTACCAATTAGTACCCATAGATATAGATACCAAGTTGACAGGCTCTGATAAACTAAGAGACTTCTGCTAACTGCATGGTGCTCTAAAAATCCTCGAAGAATTTGGAATATTTTTCAATTTTTGGCATAGGCTCAACTTCAAAGTCGCATCGCATCCTACGAAAAAAGTTGTTGTGCAGATTCTTAAAAATACTTATGTTTTGCAATTTAAATATAATCGCAAATTAGTTGTATAAGCCTATGACGCAAATATATAAATCTGCAAATCCAATAGGTTCATTGCGCTTAAAATATAAATTATGTGCCTATACCGAACCTGCTATGAAAAACAAAGTACCTATCACCTTGTAAAATTGATGCCACTAAATTTTCCGGTGCGCGGGCGCAATGGCATAGCATTTGCAAGCTTATACCTGCATTATTACGGTTCTTAACCACTGTGTGACGTAAGTTACGTCACTTGAGTTACGTCACGTAACTCACGTGATGAAGGATTATGTGTTACGTGATGTTATGAACTTAGCGCGTAACTTCCTTCTTTATTCATCATCAGCATTTCTAGTGTTCGTCGATTCTCTGAGGATTGATTGTCTGACTTATGAGACGATGAGACTATGTTGAGTACCTATATCTTTTTGATATTGAATTGAAGCAGGCGTTATTTTGTGGAAATCCATAATTAGAAGGACAGATTAATTTGTTTTGCTCCGCTACTTGAAAATAATCTGTATGGTACAATATGCAGGAAAACTGCCACACACAATTTTCCAACACTTTCCTCGCATGTTTCCTCCCGACACCAAGACATCCTCAGCAAATGTTGACTTCACAATGCAAATTCGTAGAGTAGAGTTGAATCTCTCTCTTTGACTCAGAAAGGTGTGTTTTAAATCTGCTGGATCGATCGACGAGGTTACATGATGCATCGATGCAGCTGATTGCTTGCGCATTAACCAATCAGCGAGTCGCGTAAGCACTGATTGGCTAACGTGTTGCATCGATGTTGCAGCCAAGGCGCCAATTGGCTGGTCATGGTTACGTTGTAATATTTACCGGCAATGGTTGGCCGATATATAATTTTCGAGAATCACATCAAACCTGGTGATAACAACTTGTAATGTAATGTAAATTCAAAGCTCTTTCTCATAACGTTCTCGTGTTCACTCTCCGGCAAATGTGTCACCTCACCCGTGACCGTCACAAAGACGAGACAATTCTAAGTCCCGGACATTGGACAATCCAGGACACCATGTCGTTACGCAGTCACGTGGTGTGACGAACAGACGGTATTGTTCACTTTTCTTAATGTGCTATGTACAATGAAGTGCATGTCAACGCCCGTTTTGATATGAATCTAGTGGTTTTAACGTTCGAGGTGTGACAAAAGATTCATTTCGTATTTTCACACCTTATGAATTCCAGACCTTACTTATAGTATGGTGCAATTAGATCCAGACCCGGAAATCCAAAGTAAAAGTATTATTCTGGCTCCAAATTGTCCTATGCAGTCCACGTAGGTATTTTGCCCGCGGCTTCATATGGGTCGAAATCGGTCTCTCACAAATCCTATAGGAACCGATTCTCTCTCACAAACTGAATTTTCTGGGATTAAGATTAGTCTACCTATGTAGTGAGTTAAACCATAAAGTTTCCGTATTCCTCAGAAAAGTTGAATAGGTACACACTATACACAATCTCGGAAAATCCACGGCTTCTTTGATGTCTTTATGGAACCGAAATTAAATTGAGCGGAGCCTTTCTATTACGTAGTACAAGTTAGTACTTGACTGCGATCTCACCTGATGATAAGTGATGATGCAGCCGAAGACTTTATTGTACGAAGTAACTTAGAAAAGAAAAGTATCCTCTACAGTTAGTACGGCACCACTTTCTACACAGCATCACACACACTAGCCTAAGCCAATTTCGAAATTGTGTGGCGAGTGGCGAGAATCGAACCCGCGACCGCCACAGAGATAACAAAACTATGGATATGCGCCATTCATTCATTCTACCCAAGATTAAATTTCATGTCCTGAGTTACTACCCTAGGGGAAGCCTTCTTACATGACATTTAAAAATAATCACGCTAATTTTGTAGATGGGTCCAGTCCATATTGTTTTCTAGGTCTGTGGCGACATCCTCGGCTAAACCTAGTTCTACATAAACAACCGCCTTTTGTACTATAATCGGCTAGTTGAAATAGCTCGGCAATAATTCTCACTAATTGTTTCGCATTCCGCGGATTTGTCATGTTTACCACTGATAATATTGTGTTATTAGCATTTAGAATGTCTAATTGTCGATACAAGAATCTCAATGCCGATGCCACAATTCCTAGGGTACAACGCAAACCGGCTATAGGAGTACCCTAAGAGCAACACTATTAAATGTATCAGGACATTACACACATCGGAATCTAGCCCCAAAGTAAGCGGTAGGTTGTGTTATGCGTGGGATAACTCGTATATACATGAATATAATATATAGGAAAAAATCCAAGCACTGGAAAATATTCATGCTTATCACACAAACATTATAACCAGAAGTGGGAATCGAACCCACGACCTCCGACGCAGACGACAGGTTTGCTACCGCTACGCCATTCGATCGTCAAAATAGTGCAAAACTATAGAATAATAAACAGTTAAAATGTTAGCACTAATTGTTTGTGATGTCAACAAAGATTTAACTTGGAAGAGGCTAATTAATAGGTAACCCCCTTACGGTTGCTACACAGTTCGAATCAAAATTAAGCTTTGAGCTTTAAGCTTTTAAACATTTTATAGATGTGTTTGGTTACAAAATTGCATCTATCAATTGCCGGAAAACTAGCCCGTTTGTGATAACAACATTTCAATGAATTGTTTGTATTCGCATTTAATATTAAACGCCCGTATGAAACCAATTTTATTACATACACGAGTGTCATAATTATACGAGTTTGTATACAAACAATGTTTGTAGCATCAAAAATAAAAACTGCATTGCTTTCATCGAACTACGTAAGTGAAGGAAAATGCACATATGTTTGCCCAAAACATTTTATAACTTGCCTAGTCTTCTGGTCTCTGTTGAGGTTTGCCATCCGAAATAATGTCAGGAATATCATAGTCGGCGCAATATATCGCTGCCGGCGGTGCAATATAATAGACACAGGTCACCTGTTGCGCTCGCAGTCGCACTTCTTTTACAATAGACCTACCGGGTGCCGTTCTGTTTTCCCATTTTATTGCCCTAAGAGCAGCGAGAATGAATGCACTGACTATTATAGATATACCTACTTATTTCTTATTTTTCATAAACTTCATACTGATAAGTAAGAATTTATTTATATCCCAAAACCACCCTCACACCCTGTCAGTATTATTATTAGAATACGAGCAACATCAATATTTTGGGGTGCACCCCCAAAATCTTTCCCCCTAGCAACCCCATACCAAATGTATGCTAAAATCAATACAGGGTTCAAAGATCGATATTGTCTTACTGAATGCAGAAGGTAGGTACGACGTGCACATCTGGTCGACTCCAACGCAACCCCTCTGTTTGGAATTACGTTTGTGCGCACGCGCATGTTGGTTTTTGTTTTGTATAGCTCAGGACACGCGACAAATCAAGGGTGAAAGTTCTATTTAGGTAAGTGATGAAATAATATTGATTTTTTTGAACCAGCAATACACGCACTGCCGAGCGATTGGAGTTCCGGCGCGATGCTGTGTAGAAACCGTTAGGGGGTTACTTACCCTTTTGAAGTTAATACGATAACACCTTTGGTTCCATACCCCTTTCATAACACCTTTGGCTGCATCGACGTCACTTACCATCAGATGAGATCGCAGTTAAGAAAAAAATCTTATATTAAAAGCACACAAAGGTGTCGGTTACAGTAACAGGGATGTGTGGTAGCACTGGTGAAAATTCAATGGATCTTTCTCATCTCAATAATGCTCAACTCTCCTAAATAAGTTTTCACTTAAATCGAACTCGTAAGTAGTTCGCTTTTATTAGGAAACAAAAAATCATGGTAAAATGATACTTAAGAACTGGTAACTAACCATGACGAACGCAGTTCAGTGCGTCATAAATCCAAAGTCCTAAGATGAACTGCATCAAACATAGACCGACTTAGCTATCACTTGACATCAAAATAATGATATTTGCTCTCGTCATTCTTTTCCATAAAAAACTTTTGTGAGTCATAGTAAAATATAATATTATACTAAAATTGCCATAAAAGTAACGTCAAATCAATATTAAAAGAACATTGAAAACAGGGACGAGACAGACACCGCACCGGAAGTGAAGTATCCACGGGGATCCTTGAAAACCACCCCTCAGAATACTTACCCCCTGTTTGCTCCCGAAATAGAAACAGGATACAACTAACAGACTCCTGTTACAGGGGATGTGTTCCCAGTGTCTGCAGGTTTCTGTATTGGCAGCTACGACAGATGGAAAACAAATCTTTAAAAATAAATCTTTGTCCATCCAGAGAAACACAGATTGAAAATTATAAACAAGTAAAGGCCAAAATTTGGGAATCAACGGACAAACCAGTCCGAACTAATATTATAAATGCGAAAATAATTATGTCTGTCACGCTTTCACGCCTAAAAGACTGAAACAATGTTGGTATGGCACCGACTTCAAAAGCTTCAGATTTATTAGAAAATTATTTTGGGCTTTTCAGTTCAGGTTTGTTTTTTGAAGGCGGTTTTTTTCAAAAAAGATATAAAAATATCATATTGTGTTTTGATTGAGTTTTTCTTTATTTACACTATACAAGTTAGTAGGTACTTGCCTGCGATCTCATCTGATGGTAAGTAATGATGCAGGCGAAGATGTTATCGTACAACTTGGAAAGGGATAGTAGAGGCACCCCAACGGTTTCTACACAGCATCGCACCGGAACGCTAAATCGTTTGGCGGTACGTCTTTGCTGCTAGAATGGTAACTAGCCACGGCCGAAGTCTCCCACCAGACCTGACCACAGTCAATTTAGAAATTATAAAATTCCAAAGTGGCCCGTGGCGGGAATCGAACCCGCGACTTCCCACTCGAAAAAACTCGAACTCAAGTCAAAACTTTAACGCCAAGTTCGGAAGGCTGCTTTGCACCGTGAAGAACTAACAAGCAAGCAACTCGGCACTTGCTCTTTTCAAAAATGTCATTATATACGAGTTTTCTTATAATTTATAGTATGAAAAATTCGAAGAAGCGTATCCCTATAATTTCAAGAATCCTTGTCATTTAAATATTCTTCAATGGTATAATAGCCCAACAGTAACAGTAGCAACTCTGAGAGTGTCTAAGTTTAGCGCGTCTAAAGATCAAAAAAAAAACAAGATAAAACCAAACAAATTCAGAACCGTATCTACTTATTTAACGAGGCAACGTACAAGGTTATCCCTTATCCATCTTTGTCGTGAAGCCCGGATGTTTGCGAGCAAAGCCGCGCGGCGCGCTCTGTTTGCTCTCCGTAGATGGATGCTGTTTATCCTAAAAGCTACAACTTCTCCAATCAGGCGCTCACCTGATAATGTGTCATTGACCTTCGACTGTTTTGGGATTCTATCTAACAACGTTTTGTACAAAGTTTTGAGATAGGCAATTATACTGACTGAGAGTTTTAGAATGCTGCAGTCATGGGCATTTTATGTCTATGTCTTTGTCTCCCCTGTCGGGAGTTTGCCACGCGAAGGGATTAGACTAAATAAACACAGGTTCAATCATACTACTATAATAATATGGTGTTGGATACAGACTTGATTACAAAATAGAACGATTTCAATAAACTTATTTTGTATGACTAAGTATTTTCCTCCACTAAAAATAAAATAGAGACTTATGTTTGTCTCTTATTTTATGCTACAATTATGCTCGTTTTCACCAATACTTTAAGAAACGCCTAAGTCGATAGGTGACAGTTTTCATTTATAACAACTGTCACCTAAAGGCTTAGGTGTCTCTTAAAATGTTATGGTGAAAACGAGCATTAGTGTCTGTCTGTATTTTATGTAGGTTGGATGGAAATTACATATATTACATTTTTAAATGTTACATTTTCACCGGCAATTTACCAGTCAAATCGAATTCCTTAAATTTCGAATAATAGGACTCTGTAATTCCAAAGGATATTTTTATTAATAAATTGCACATCTCCGATTTAAAAATGAAGCTGCTAATTTGAATAAAACATACGATACCGCCATTTCGTTTCTGGTTCGAAAACGAAATATTTTCCAGTCTACTGCAAAAGAAATGTCCAAGATCGGGGGGTTGATAAAATTATCAACAACCCAATCTTGGTCGGTCCACTACGCATCAAGTGACGGTACCTACTCCGAACGCAAAAATTGCAGCACGCACTTTGTCCGTGAGAAAAATAACTTAAGTAAACGTAAGCACATTTGCAAGTACTCGATCGTTATCAAGTATTGTGAGAGTACCGTGAAGTCAAGGCCACAGCTGGGAGTGGGACATTGGACAGGTCGTGAAGGGTCTGAACTCTTAATTATAACTATAGTAAGTGTCTTTTTTTAGGCTATACAAGTTAGTACTTGACTGCGATCTCACCTGATGGTAAGTGATGATGCAGCCGAAGATGTTAGCGTACTAACTTGGAAGGGGTTAGTTATGTCACAATAACGGTTTCTACACAGCATCGTACCGGAACGCTAAATCACTTGGAGGTACGTCTTTGCTGGTAGGGTGGTAACTAGCCACGGCCAAAGTCTCCCACCAGACCAGACCCGAGTCAATTTAGAAATTATAAAATTTTAAAGTGGCCCGTGGCGGGAATCGAACCCGCGACCTCTCACTCGAATCCGAGCGTGCGTCCCCTGCGCCAGGTAGGTCGTCAAAAAATCTAGTAACTGACAGTTGTGCCTGCAATCTACGTCATTATTATTGTCCTATAAACTGTAGTACGAGTATAACTGTAGCGTTTATTAGAACCATTTGGTACGGTACAGCAGGGGCTGGACGAAAAGAAATCGATATTTTCTGTCACGAAAATCCGAACATGTAGAAAATCCACGTAAATCCCAGTCTTGACCAATTTGTATTTTGTAATTTAATTTTATAAAATTCTCGAAACGAACTGACCGATTTTACCAATTATTTTGTGTAGATGCTTTCCATAGGTCTGAGAATAGTACGTATTTATTGTTCATACCCATATCTGTGTTCATACCCCTAAGTGAAACATAATATGTATGGAAAAACAACGTTTGCCGGTTCAATTAGTACCTATATAGTATATTCAACTAGTATACGTAAGACTCAGATTACTCCGTTATTCCAGGAAAACCAGGATTAACTTGTAGCATTTAGAGCCGTTACTTAAGAAACGACGTACGGTATCGCGATGCTGTTTGTTTTAACTGGTTAGCTAACTTGTTTGAGGTTTAAAATAAACCGTGTCCGGACACAACTGCAGTTAAATGCCTACTTACATGGTGGTAACGCCTACTTTGGTTGTTTCATGGTTGTCTCATATTATTTATAAGCATATTTACCTACGCATTCGAATATAATGTCCCGAATGCCTATCCTATCAATCGAAGCAAATTTTACTTTTTTTGCTTAGTTTTGCACACATGTTACTAGGAAAACTATCTTAGCAAACTATACGTACTCAATTTCTGTGAGCTTAAAGCTGATAGTATAAAAAAGACAAAATAAGCTATTTTAAAGAAATTGAGGCCTTATCAGCTCTAGTTTTCGCAAGGAACTATCTCTAATATTAAAGAAATTGTTGTTAGTCTAGAATCAACTGAGTTTTAACCATAAGATTTAGTCTGTAAGATACGTCATACGTCTGTAAGTTTTTATTCTATTAAATCTTAGGGCCTAAAAACCATGGTTACCTAATTTAAATGTGCTACGAACTCTACGATTACCATTACGTAGCATTTTGCTACAACTTACAAGCATCCATCGATTTAGCATCAAGATAATTACGAGATAGGTTTTACACTCGTCTATATTAATTTCGACTGCTAGATATAAAAGCTTACCAAAAGAAGTATCCAAGAAAAACACAGATTAAACTAATAACAAACTGAATCACAATAAAAAATGTTATCACAAACTCTTGTAAATAAATAAACTGCGTTGATTCAGCAATCTAAAGAGACTGTCAACAAAAATGACTGCATGACAGAGCGGAAGCGAGAGGGGAGACCAATCGATATATCGATTGACAGACGTGTGAGAGAGAGAGGGGAGATTTTGTAGGTGAGACTCGGTGAGACTATTGACGGTTTATGTTATAGCGCGTGCGTAAAGTTATCGCATGCGCTGTGCAGTATAGGAAGTAACACAATAGCAACTGTAGGATTCTTTCATAGCTCATAGGATTCTTTAATAATAATTTAGACAAAGATTTAAATCATTGCACTTAGCTTATACCAGTTTCCTTACTTTAATGCCCCATGGGTATAGTGACTGTTTCACTGTTATCATAGGATTTTAGGACAATTATATATATTTATATTATACTAGCTGACCTGGCAAACGTTGTTTTGCCCTTGGGGATTTAAAAAAATAGTTGAATTGAGATTTAAACTATCCTATCTCTCAAGTTGGATCGAACTGCACATGGTGTGCGAATTTTATTATAATCAGTCAAGTGGTTTAGGAGTCCATTGAGGACAAACATTGTGACACGAGATTTATATATATTAAAGATTATATTTATATTTAAAAATTTTCACTCTGATGCTGATTGCTCTATTTGTACACAGTATATTGTGGCTGTGCCATATTATTAACAAACTATAAGGTTTCCTTGTTTACTACGGAACTCTAAAAAGGCACCATCTTTGCTGATAAATAAACAGTTTCAAAGAGGTATAATAACATGATGATGAACAAAAATACTTTCTCCAATCCACATTTCAATAAATGCAACTGCATCAATAAGTATTTTATTTATTTATTTATTTATTTATTTAAATGATACACCAACGGTCACTGTATAATCATTAATAAGAAATACAATATTTGTGTCAAGTGCGAGTACCGTAACCTTTACAGGTGTACACAGCATTACACAACAATTAGTTGTCCGGTTAAAAAACAGTCAAAAGAATAGCGAGCTCTAAATGTTACAAAATATACAAGTCAATAACATAATTTACATTCATTCAGTAAAAATAAATAAATAGCAATTAAATTAATTAATTAAATGTTCTAAGAGGATAAATTATCTAATTATTAAATTGTGATAAACTACTAATAAATATTATAAACTATTTTTAATTATGCATGCAAGTGAATTTTTTTCTTAAAGCTAAATAATGAATCGTTAAAAATGTCAATGTCAGGGTTAGTCAAATTATTGTAAACGTTAATCATTCGGTTAACACGAGAGAATTGTCCTAGATTAGTCTTGGCAAGTTTTGGAACGAATGTTTTTTGTTGAGCATGTCTGGGTATACGGCGGGGCACGTTGATTGTTACCTGATGGAGCAGGTCAGGGGAATCCAAGTAATTTCGAACGATCTTAAAGAGAGTTATAAGATCCGTTATTTGTCTTCGCTTTTCGAGGGAGTTTAGTTTAAAGTGTTTTAAACGAGTTTCGTAGTCAGCTCTGTAGGGACATGTATTGTCTTTGAAGGCTAGATACCTCGTGAAAGAACGCTGCACCCGCTCTATTCTGTCAACGTGCGTTCTGTAGTGCGGGTTCCATGCTGAGGCTGCGTATTCTAGTATGCTGCGTACTAGCGCATTGTAGATCCTGGAGATGCAGTCGGTTCTTTTAAAATCAGCGGTGTTACGCCTAATAAAGCCTAACAATTTCCATGCCTTACCGACTATATGATCGATGTGGTCTTTAAACGCGAGCTTACTGTCAAGGATAATGCCGAGATCTCTAATGACAGACACCTCTTCAAGCTGCTGATTATGTAAAAAGTACTTCGAGTGTATAATGTTGTTTTTACGAGTAAATTTTATATGTTGGCATTTTGAAGCATTTAATGTCATTTTATTTTTCGCACACCAGTCTTGGATAGAGTCAAGATCTTCTTGGAGTAAGCGACTATCTTCAGCGTTCTGTATCACTCGGTATATTTTGAGATCGTCTGCGAAGATGGAGCACTTACTATACTTTATGCTCTGAGTGATGTCATTTATAAAGAGCAAAAATAGAATTGGCCCTAAGTGAGATCCTTGGGGAACTCCCGAGGTATCCCGAGGTAAGTAAATAGAACCATGCATTTACGTCATCACAAAGTCAAAACCAATAGTAAACGAATGATTAGTTATTAATAGCAACACAACAACAAATATCGTAAGTAGTGTGTGCATGAATAAAAATTATAATAATAAACTCCACGAGTGTAGACAGAAATGAAAACTTGTAAAATTACGTGAGGTGTCGGTTACGGTAACAGTGTCAGTGTCAGAGATTTTGGATAATTTGTTATCCAAAATGCCCAAAACGCACCTTAACAAGTTTTAATTTCTTCAAGTTTTTGGGTGAGAGTGATAAACTTCTTAAATCTTATCTCAAGAAAGAAAAGTTTCCTTCAGGCAAAAAAAAATATTAAATTCACTCTTATTTAAACCTTGTTTTTTAACTATTTAACAACAACACGGATTTACCAACTATGTAAAAAAATCCACAAATAATATGTATAGGTACATGTTCAGTCTTCACTCTTTACTCCTACACTTTCATGGCTCTGAACCCAACCTAACATGACTGGATAGTTTGTATGACCATTGACCCAACCCAGGAACTGAAGCATTGAAACCGGGGACCTCAAAATTGACAGTTGTAAACAATGACCACTACACCACCAAAGCAGAAGAAACAAACTTCACAATGTAAACGACCGTTTATCAATTTGTAACACATACACGAAACAATCGCATATGTCTCTCCGTCAGTTGCATTGATATCTTGGTAAATTTTATAACCAACACGCAAAAACTCATTTAATGTATCAATCACCAATAAGGAACTCAAGCATGTTCCCATCGGAACATTCACAGACCAGGGAAATAACCATGAAATATCTTCTTCTTTTCTCTGTGGGAACATTTAACGCAAACCGTCTTCATACAAGAAAATATCGCTGTCAAAATCATGTCAAAATACAAAATAGTACCTAAGTAGTCTCTAATCATAGATTTATTTATTTTTTATAGTCGCCGCTCGCGCTCCGAGTAGATAGAGCCCTTCCGAAGAACGACAGCTCCGTGAGTGCGACAACTTTTTCTTGTAGTGTGAGTGTGTCAATTTGATATTTGTATGGTGCGCAGATGCTAGTGTGCGTGGAAAATTGTGTAACGACAGCTGCTCGGGTTTGTCAATTTGGGCAAAGTATTTTTTGCCACACTTTTGAAGTCGAGGGCTTGGACCTCTATGCTACAAATACTAGTCGTGGGTTCATTCAAAATTTTTGAATTTGCACTTAGTTCCAAGTCCATTCCATATATGAAATGATATGATAAGTTATTGAATTGGGCCCCCAATTAGTTTAAATATTTTATCTTTCTAGTTTTCAGGACCTTTCCGCTTCCCGTGTCTGTATTTATAGGTCGACCTTTGACCGTTGCGTCGTCCTTTATCATTTACATTGAATACAGTTCGTTTCGCATTAACTTGCTCATTAATTAATCATTATCAGTTAACGCCTTTTCACATACAGAAAATACAGGACTATTCGCTACTTTTAATCTATTAATAATACGTTTTCTTACGTTTCGTACGTCATCCTGTTAAAGATTGAGGGTTCTTAAAGAGGGGATTATAAGATGCTATTAAAGGGGTTTTTTAAGGTGTTGCGGCCCTACCAGCCCGCGAAATTCAAATTTTATTTACTTTTTCGCCAATATTACACTAACTACACATTGTAGATTTATGGCAATGCATTTTGCGGGCCTACTTTTTATGCAACTACATGTTTTAAATAGAAACTTTGCTCGAAAGTTCCCACTGATCTCATATTGGTTCCCGAACGATAATTTTTTGCAGTTTCCCAGATTTCGAGCTATCGGGAACCAATATGAAGTAAATGAGTATTGTTGAGCAGAGTTTTTATGAAAAACATGTAGATGCATAAATGTTGTGCCCGCAAAACTCATTTCCATTAGCCTTCGATGTATAATTAGCCCACTATGAGCGAAAAACTAAATAAAATTTGAATTTTCGCGCCCGGATGGTACCCATCGCCCTTAAATGGAAACTTGTTGGCTACTTTTTCAGGTAGAAAACCCCATTTAAATAGATAAAGTTCCCCATGTAACCTGTATTTAATGTACACGTGTAGTACCTGTCGATTTAAAAAAATTACACCTGTTTGCAAAAACCGGCTAAGTAAGTACGAGTCAAACTCGCGCATAAATGGTTCCGTACCATCTTTCTTCTACTATATAAAAACAAGTCGGGTTTCCCTTCCTGACGCTATAACTCCAGAACGCACGAACCGATTTCCACGGTTTTGCATTCGTTGGAAAGGTCTCGGGCTCCGTGAGGTTTATAGCAAAGAATTCAGGAAAAAGTAAAAAAATAAAAATTAAAAAATGTTACATCAAACGAAGCCATGTGGTGACGAAGCGGAGTTCGCCGGGTTTGCTAGTTTACATATAATATCGGCAATAAAAAATCGATTGTAGTATTCGAGCCTTAAATATTATTCTAATAATATGTTTTATTCAGTTTTTTTTTTTAATTTTTTTAATATTTGTCATTTTTGCTGGTGATGTACATGTGCCCATAGCGGCAACAGATGTACATCACCTGTGAAAATTTCAACTGTCTGCCATAGTTCAAGAGACATAGCCTGGTGACAGACGGACAGCAGAGTCCTAGTAACAGAGTCCCGTTTTTTACGCTTTATATTAGGTACAAATATTATGTCTATGCACAATCTAATCTTCCGCCATGTTCATTGCACTATTGGTCAACAAGAAGGCATTAAATCAGTGGTCGCTGAATACTGGCCGCATAACCGCTGCATATCAGCAAGGTCACTCTCATTGTACGGCGCGTGCGCGGCGACCTTGCCTATTGTTGCACGTCTTACGTGTACGACTATGTACCTACTACTTGTATTTACATTTGCACATTATACGACTTCTATATTTATCTACTCGTACAACTTCTGTAATTATACTAGTTATTTATGCAACTGTTGTATAATACCTAATTATCAACAGTTGCATACAAGACTTTATCTACTCCCATACTGACTGACTGACTGAAAATGATAATCTTCACATTTCACAAAGACCTTATTTGCAAGCTCTTTTAAAAAAAATGTAGGTTTGCACCGAGAAGAACTAGTAAGAAACTCAGCTGACTGGCTGACTGACTGACTGACACTCACTCACTCACATTCTCACTCCCTCAACCATGTGTGCCTCATTCACTCACCACTACCACCACTGACTTACTGACTCATTTAATGAATCTCTCACTCATTCACTAATGCACGGACTCACTCCCTACTAGATACTTACTGACTCACTCACTGACTCACTGGCTCTACTACCCACTGACTTACTACTACTCACTGAATCACTTACTGACCGTCTGACTTACTCTCACACTGACTCACTCACTACTACCCACTGACTGACTCACTGACTATATCACTCACACTCTGACTTACTAAAACTCACTCCCTCACTCTCTGACTGATACAGATACAGTTACCATGCATCGAGCTGTAAGCAGAAGAACCTTAAAAAAGAGTGTTATTATATGTAATTCAGTACAACATTATAGCACTCTTTTGGATGCTATTATGGTTATTAAAACATTGGAAGTTTTAATGTCAGCAAAAAGCTTGCTAACTATTACAGATTATTTAATAGAGACATTACGTAAAGCATAGAAGTAGAAAAAAAATATTCTCAATCTTTGCGACTTTATACGTGTGGAAAGAACATAGGTATATCGTACGCACATCCAATGAATGAATAAAATATGTAGTACACACAACAAAAACATAGGAAACATAATACTAAAAATAAAACAGGCCAAGTACAAGCGAGTTGGCTGCGGAACCCTAAAAAAGTATAATAGATACACATTTGATTTTATTTTTTCCCGTAAAATGTACATGAATCCCTATTAATCATAATTATTTCAGATGTTTCTTTCAGCCGAAGGATGCAGAATAAGGTACCGAAGTTACCTAATGATTGCGAGATTAGTTTTGTTGTAATATTTTCATAAAAAACATATCGTAAGCGCCCAACAAATACCAAGTACAAATTACAAAGTACCACCATCTTTAATAGAATTCATAGACAATGGAATGCTTGAACCCATTTCGGGATCGAGTTAAGCGATTAGTGCACCGTTTACGCGTTTTATCATAATGGTTACAGGTTTCTTGATATGCATAGGTTCCTAACTTCCTACAACTAAGTGGTTCGGTTGTTTACTGATTTTATTTTGTGAGAGATGTGGATGTTGAAGGAGACAAATTATACCACTCTCATGAGTCATGAGTTAAGAAATTGGTGGAATATAATTAAATTTAAGTTAAGGCGAAATCAACGACTCTGCCCGCGAAATTCAAAATTTTCATGGTTTTCTTGCAATTTCTTCGCTAATTACACATCAGAGGTTTATGGCAGTCAATTTGCGAGAATGGCAGTATCATCTTTACATGATTATATCAAAATCTTTGCATGAAAATGTGTATCTTAGGAAATTAGTCCGAGTATCGATTTTTATGTGAGTAACTCACAAATCTCGGACTTATTTCTTTAACTCGACACTTTCAAGCAGAGATTTTTATATAAACACGTGAAGGAGATATTGGGATTATCGCAATTTGACTGCCATAAGCCTATTATGTCTTATTAGTTTATAAATCGCGAAATACCACAAAAAATTTGAATTTCGCGGGCACACCCGTGGTGTGCTCCTAAAACAACAATGGATAAAATCTAAAGGTGGGCCCTCAATTATTACAAAAATTATTGAGAAGAATTTGAATTTACATAATATAATCTTAATATATATGTTACGGCTAAATCCCGAAGCGCGGCTGCACCTAGTTTTAGCCGGTTAGAACTAGTTGAAGCCACTTACTCTTGGTTAAACCTAGTACGAGCCTAGTGTTTTCGGGTAAAACTAGGTCTAGCCTTCATCATGCCGGCTACAACTAGGTCCAGCCATTCCCTGTTGGATAAAACTAGGTCTAGCCGATATCATTCCGGCTAGAACTAGGTCCAGACAATCAATGTTGGATAAAACTAGATGCAAACGACTTTAAACAAGTAACAGGCGCCTGTCTCACGCGAGTTGTGCGCCTCTGCCGTCCCCCACCCGTACACATGCGTTTGCCCTTGCGCTTTGAGAGAATGAGCCATCAAAAGAGTCATCAAAATAATCGAAATGACATATTGCGGGCTCTGTGACCAGAATGTGGAGAAACAATGTAAACTGTGTGAAAAGAAACTAAAAATTGACACTAATAGGAAAGGTGCACAGGAAGGTTTGGTAAAACAAGCTATGAAAATGACGGCTTCATTAAATGAAAAGTTTCCCCCATGTAAAGTCGGTGATACAGTCCGAGTAAAAATTTCTGACGTGGACAGAGGTAGAGGCCACTTTCCCAATGTGTTAATGGTCGTACTTGAATGTAACGACAAGGGGTTATACAAATTAGGAAACAAATACATCACTATAACACAAATTTTCAAGTTCTTTCAGAACGACTATTTTCAATAAATCAGTTTACTGTGTGTGAGTTTCACCCGAAAAGAAATCACTACGCCAAATAACCAATGCACAATCGACCTCTGGTGGGCAAGGCTGTAAAAGATGCAACTGCAAAACCAATTGAGGAAACAAAAAGTGCCTCTACAAAGCTGCTGGTATTTTGTGCAACTCAAAATAGCACCCAAGTTTAGGTTCTTCTAATAAATAGTTTATGTTACTAAATATGTGTGATTTATAATAATACCAATATTCTTTAAATTATTATATGCAACTATTGTCTGTTGTTAAAAAAAATCCTGATTGTTTCTATTACATTAAAAATTGTACTCCTCATAATTTGTGCCAATCATAACAATGTGATTTATAAGAATAAAAAAACTCTCTACGTTTCTTATTATTAGGTGTTTTTTTATATCTAAAAAAGCTCTGCCGATAGCATGCCGGCTACAACTATGTACAGCCAATCTCTGTTGGATAAAACTAAGACACGCGCAGCTGCTGCAGACGCTGTGAGTCACACTCGCTAGTAGACCTGCAGTAGATCAGCAGCACCTGGCGCTCACAACCTGCAGAGCCGCGTGCCTCACTACGCCCTCCACCCCGCGCCGCTGATGCAGATGCTGTGAGTCATGAGTGTGACGCGGGGCGGAAGGCGTGGCGGTGCACGCATCTAAGTTTTATCCAACAGGGATTGTTTGGACCTAGTTCTAGCCGGAATGATATCGGCTAGACCTAGTTTTATCCAACAGGGAATGGCTGTACCTAGTTGTAGCCGGCATGATGAAGGCTAGACCTATTTTTACCCGAAAACAATCGGCTCGTACTAGGTTTATCCAAGAGTAAGTGGCTACACCTAGTTCTAACCGGCTAAAACTAGTTGCAGCCGCGCTTCGGGGTTTAGCCGTAACATATATAAATCTCGTGTCACAATGTTTGTCCTCAATGGACTCCTAAACCACTTAACCGATTATAATAAAATTCGCACACCATGTGCAGTTCGATCCAACTTGAGAGATAGGATAGTTTAAATCTCAATTTATCTATTTTTTATTACCCCATAAGGGCAAAACAACGTTTGCCAGGTCAGCTAGTGATCTTATATAATTGATTCCATTATGGCATTACCTACTTAAAAAATTGAATGACAAATATACAGAACATAAAAGCTCTTTGTAGTTAATCCTCATCTTTTTCATAGTAAGCTCAGCACCGAGCTATTTTAATTCAATCGCTTGTTTGTATACGAATTCGACGCCAGCGCAACGCCATAAACATAATGTATCCCATAATCTACCTACAGCTGTAGGTTGGGCAAGTATTGTTGTTTTTTCTGGATCATACAATACATATTTTACAAATATGAGTTTGTTGGTTTGTCAGTTGTTTGGTTTGTTTGTTTGTTTGTGTTTTTTGTGTTTGTTTGCAAAAACAACCTATCAACGTGTTTGTGCAGGCGTAGATGTAAGCGCGAGGAGTGATATAGGCTCCTTTTTATCTCGTAAAAATCAATGACTCCCACGGCCAGGTGATTCATAAAGATTCCGACGAATTGAGAACCACCCCTTTTTTTGAAATCGGTTAAAAATACTCAACAAACCGGGTATATTTTGAAAGATTTAAACACTTCAAGAGTGCTCTTGAAGAGTTCCCTCGATTTCTCCAGGATCCTATAATCAGACCCTGACCTTATGATGATTAATGAGACCATGGCTTAAGAGAATTAAAACGGACGACAGATACAAAAACAGCTTTAAACGCATACTACGCATACGCATACGCATGTCTTAAATACGGCGTAATACTTTGGGGAAATAGTACAATTGTTGAAGATATATTCAAACTGCAAAAAAAATGTATACGCATCATCGTAAACATAAAAACCACAGAATCGTGCAAGCCATATTTCCAGGAACTAAAAGTCCTAACTTTAGCTTCAATTTACATATTCGAAATATGCAAATTTGTGGAATATCAAATCCTACATAAAATTTTTGGACAAACCGCGTCGATACCCCGAAAACTCAAACAACAAACTGCAATTGCCGCAGTCGAAATTTACACTCCATACTTCAAGCCCATATGTTATGTCAATTAAAATATTCAACCACCTCCCTAACTATATCAGGAACGAAAATACAGAAAAAATATTTATAAATTTGCTAAACGATTATCTAATAAAAAAATGTTACTATTCGATTGATGAATATATGAAAGAAAGTAAAATCGGTCCCCCGACCATTCATTAAAAAAAAGAGCAACGCCCTAACAGGGTCTCATGTATTAAGAATAATATTTTGTGCATGAAAGCTGATAATAAATGAAATGAAATGAAATGACCATTAATTATATCTAAATCGGTCCACGCGTCTTCGAGTAGGAAAAAAATTAAGATTCTGACGAACTGAAAACCTCCTCCTTTTTTGAAGTTGGTTAAAAATAAATGGTCTCTGTCATAAGATATAAATTATGTCTAGTGCTAGGTGGAATTTAATCTTTATTTTACTGTCCGACATTTTTCATAAAAATATGGTGACCGTGGTAAACACCACTTTACGAAGAATAGCCTATTGAATTTTTCAATGATGCAATAATACCGTACAAGACGACAAACTGACGGATCAAGTTTCTGTGATGTATGTGACAATGGTCGATTAAACGCATTACAACGTTGTATAGGATAGGATAGGATAGGATGTATAGAAGGATGAATTTCATTTCAAGGTTTTATTACCAATTGTAGAGACCCCGTCCCCGCTTTTCTTGGGTGCAGTTTGGTCGGTGGATTTTTCAAAGATTTTCTTTAATTTCACTTTTTCCTGACAAGAACCAATAAAGGATTTTAATAAGTTACAATAAAAAATACATTATTTGTTATCCTATTTTATTATTTTTTATATGAAAATGCATTTAAACGAGCAAGTCTTTTATTATTTTATTTCGCGAATTTCGAAAAAGGCTCTAACGAATGAAATTTTGTATCAAGATAAGGTTTAGCTTTTTAAGTTTACCTATAGTTACTATAATAGTATTTTTTTTTTTTTTTTCAGGACATTATACACATCGCAATCTAGCCCCAAAGTAAGCGATAGCTTGTGTTATGGGTACTAGATAACTGATAAATATACATACATACTAATATACATAAATATAATATATTGAAATACACCCAGACACTGGAGAACATTCATGCTCATCACACAAACATTCTCCAGTAGTGGGAATCGAACCCACGACCTCCGACGTATAAGCAGGTTCGCTACCGCTACGCCATTAGGTCGTCATATTTATTGACAAAACGTGTGCACATGTAGCTGCACATTTTGAATAACCATGAAACCGCGGGAAATATAAAGTATTTGAATAAATAAAAGTAAAGATAGGTTTAGTATTCCTTTCTGCCCAATAGTAAGCAATTTTCCGCATGGCCTGTACTTCTTTAAACCTTTGCCTTGTAGTTAATCAATTTGCATTTTTTCATGCCCATTGACTTACTGGTAAAGGCAATCCACACCCATCTAAACAATTACCTACTTCTAAATGCACTCTAGCCATTGAGTACTAAGCCAAGATGACGGGAAATATTCAGAAGCACTAATTTTCTTCCTACAAAGTCTTTCACGTGGAGATATTGCAGTCACTAGCTTCTAAGCGTAAAGAGATACGACAAGTTTAACTGTCAATCCTAAACCAATAAGAAGAGGAGTAAGATCGCCATTCCCACTCCTGATATATGTTTTCTGGATACTTAATACATCAATCTTTTACAGGAAACCGGTATAAATGATACTCTATACAGAGCTAATGTGCGTTCGAAAACAAAGGAAATCACTGAACCGATTTGTATGGGACTCATTGTGTTTATTGTTTTAGGATTACCATACACCGCGTCCCGTGTCGCGTACATTAACGTTGCCGTACCGTAACGTACTATATTGTTTTCGTGTTAATTTATCTCATTTGTCTATTCATTATACTAATTTCATTTGATAAGTATGTGTGAAAGTATAGTTTAAAATCACCAAATTCAACTTAATTTGATTAGCGGAAAGACTTTTGAATACATGTGTGAAAAATTAAATATAATATTTGGCAAAAAAATAATATTTTAATAGTACTCATATTAACGCTGAAAAAAAAGTAATTTCAAACAAAAATGTACAAAAATTTTTTTGATTGAAAACCTCCTAATTTGGGTGTTTTATACAGGAAAACATACGCACTAGTGCGGAAAAAGATAACTTTCCGCACACGAAACACACATGGAAAAGTGAACTTTATGAGCAAATGTACCTATATTAAAAATATTTTTTTAGAATTCAAACCCTAAGGAGCTAAAATAGAGCATGATAGAAACTGCAGGCGATCTTTAGTAAAAAAAGGTCCGCGTTGGGAATCAAACTTAGTACATCTCGTCTGGAACTTTATCTACGAGTACCAGGGCATTGCACAAGAGAGATCGTTAAACCCGCGAGTCCCTAACCGAAATCTTATCTATTACTGCATAGGTTTATTATGAGAGTAGAGTATAGTAGGTACCTAACCGGAAATATGACATCTGGTGAGACCGGGGTCAGCGACCTTGTTCGGCTTATGCTTAGAACTTACCGAGATGCGCTTGCGCAACCAAATGCGTTTACTTGGAACTGGGATTATATCTGTTTAGTCCAACGAGTTCTAATGAATATGTAATTTGGGATACATCATACACCGTGGGAAAACCTGCATGCCTAAGAGTTAAAATAAAATAATCTTAAAAGTATGTGAGGCCTGCCAATCAAGAAATCATTGTCATTTTGAGAAAATATCTATACAATGTTTTGGGCTGAAAAGGTTGTCTGAATTCGCATTAAGGCGAAATCAACTACTCCCCACGCGAAATTCAAAATTTTCGTGGTTTTTTGCAATTTGTACGCTAGTTTCACATTAGCAATGGAATGGCAGTATCATATTTGCATGTTTATATCAAAATCTTTGCTTAAAAATGTCTATCCTAGGAAATTAGTTTGAGAGTAACTCGCAAATCTCGAACTAATTTCTATAACTCGACACTTTCCAGCAGAGATTTTCATATAAACACGTGAAGACGATATACTGGAATTCCTGCAATTTGACTGACATAAGCCTATTATGTCTTATTATATTAAAAATAAAAATCGCGAAAAACTACAAAAAATTCCAGTTGCCCGTAAAATACACCGGTAATCCAAACTAATAATGCGACAGCTAATTTTTTTTGGTTTGTTTGTTTGTCCTTCAATCACGCCAAAAGAAATCATCGTACCGACATGATTTTACAACATTTTACAAAACTCTGTAAAGATAGGCCGATCCGAACATTTTACGAAAACCTTCTTCATACAAGCAAACAGTACCTAGCGTAATCTGTCAAAATACCCGCCGCCGCCGCTGACCGAACTATCGCGTGGCCTTATACTGTTGGTACTAATGACACCCATAAACTGGCGACATTGTTCGCCCTGTCTTTAGTATACAAGTCTGTGATCTATATGGATTAGAAATAGAAAAGAGAGCAACAGAAGTAGAGAGACATCTCTACGCGCTCATTCTAGCCTTGCAGAAGAGTTAGGTACATACTACATACTTAGGTTACCTTTTATCGCGGGATAATCCATAGTTGTCACGGGATTAGCAACCCGAGACATGACAAGAAGTACCAGAACATCCGAGAAGAAGTAAATGAAGACGCGAACAACAATATATAATATTAGCAGGCATAATATAAGTAGGTACATCATGTACTCGTAGCTTGGTAGTTGGTACATCTAGCTACCAGTCCTTGACCGTCAATAGATCTTTCCCCCCATCTTCCTATTAAGGGAGTAGGTCAAGGCGTTCGTATCCCACATTCCGTATCTAATGGGATTGCGCTCTGTACCCTCTTAACATGATGAAGTACCTACGCTTGGGAATTATGTCGTGTTTTAATTGAATTGTTTTTATGTAACGGATTGTTTTAGGAACCGAATCACTAATTTAGTTAATCTGTTTAAAATATTTTTTTTCGAATGTCGTGAAAGGTCGGTTCGGTTTCCACCACGGTTTCGATACTTTAGAATTTAAATTCAAAATTGCCACAGGTTTGTTGGCAGGCTTCGATCGCGTATGTTTCTCTTACTACAGTGCGACAAGGTTATCTTGGCGCGTGGCGAAAACCGGTACTAACGCCGCTATATCTTGTGATACTGTTTAATAGTTCGCTCGGTCGGTGTATCGCTATAGATAACAACATAGTACCTACACTATGTTGTTTTGTTTTTGCTTACTATTAACTATTTTATACTAAAATTGAAGTAAAATTTAGGAGATTGTATAGCAGTGCCCTCCTGTCAATGTCTTTCAAGTGCCAAGAGAGCCTTGTCGGGCTTTACCTTACCAGAAAACCGTAAAGCAAAACGATCCTGCATGATGCTTGGTAGAAACTATAGGGGTTGTTTACCTTCTACCGCGTTAGTAGGTACCTACTATAACATCTTCGGCTGCATCATCACTTACCATCAGGTGAGATCGCAGTCAAGTACCTACTAACTTGTGGAGTATAAAAAATTTGTTTGAAATCTGTTTGAAGTTTTTTCGCGAGGCATAATTGAAGAAAGTCAAAATTACAGTTTAAAATGTCAACACTGCAAAAACCTTTCCTACGATAGCACCTTGGTTGTATCATCATCATCACTTTTGATCATTCAAAATGTTATCAGAGTTGGATGAAAATTATAGAATAGGTACGAACAAAGAATCGGTTTAATTTTTTTGGAATTCACATACCAAAAGATATTTTAGGTTAGATACTATCTATTTAGTTATTTTAGGTTAGGTCTACTAAGTTAAATCACTTTGTGATGCAAGTACGTATAGCATTAGTACCACATTAAAGTTATTCCTTGGTCTGTGATTAGTATACTAAACTGGCAACCTAGATATGTCAAAAGTACATAAAACAAAAAGGTTAATCATTTAATTGAAATACGTAGTATCAATGCCTATGAGTAAGTTTTTGGAATTAACAAAGAACACACAATGAAATAGATTATTTTATACTTATAAAAATAAATACCTAACTATTGCATTCTTATCTCACAAAACGTGCTAGACCACATTGCATACTAACTTAGTTTAATTAAAAACCAATCATCTTTGGAAAACAAATTGGTCACGTACTTAGAACAATAAATACGTAATGTTCTGTAATTATCAAGTTATTTTTAATTAACTCTTATTATTATAGGAATAAAGTAAATTATCCAATTAAGTTACTGTCATCAGGTACAGGAAATATTAAACTTACCAAAAAAAACAACGGTAAAGCCTCCTTGCTGAAACTTTTTCCACAGAAAGAATTTTCAGATAAGATTTTCCGAACGTGAATTCGAAATTCGAATCGGAAGGGCGGGAAATCTGACATACGCCCGCGCACGCGCACAGTTCGCGCCACAACTGACAGATTATGGAATACAGCAGCTGATTCTGATATTTATATTTCTAGGCACACACAAAAGTTAACCTAAATACTCTTTGTGTAAGGTTTTATTTCTAATACAGTGTTTTTGAGAACATTGTCATAGAATTTTAGACTTTCTGCCTTTTATAAAAGTGATTCACTTTTCCTCAGGGCTTATGTTTTTATACGTAAGATTTGCCTGAAATGAAATAAATAAATAAAATAAATAAATAAAATTTTATTTCAGAGCAAAACTCCATAGAATTTTGTTAGTAACAGTAATCTTAAACCTATGTTAGTTCCTAATCTTAAAAAAACTAAACTCTATTGTTAGTATACACATGCTCTTAAACCTATGTTAGTTCCTAATGATAAAAACTAAACTATAATTGTTATTATACACATGCACTTAAACCTATGTTAGTACTAATTCTAATTTCTACCTATCTTCGCCCCCCACCCCTGGCATGTGCACCGTCCCAGGACCTCCAGAACGGGCTGTCCAGTCTACAAGCCAATGTGCTGAGGAGGGTGTTGGTACTACTTACCAGTCTGCTCATCATGGACGCAGCGCGTTTGCGCATGACCGCATAAAAGTCGTCTACGCGAGCATCCGCAAACTTCGCTGACGCGCTGCAGCGCCGCGGCATCCCCAAAACCGCCCTCAGCAAATTGTTGTACTGAACGCGCAAGGCGCTGTAGCTCCGCCGCGTATAGTCCGTCCACAGACTGCACGTGTAAAAGGACTGGCAGTATGCCCTAAACAAGGTAAGTTTTACCTGTGTAGTACAACGTGCAAATCTGCGAGCCAACATATTGCCGCGAACTGACAGCGCCCTACGCTCCCGTTCCATGTCGCTGTCGTCATCGAGGCGCTTTGTTACTACGTGTCCGAGGTACTTGAACTCAGTCACCTGCTTCAGGGGGGCCCCGTACAGTCGTATATTGGGACAGAATTTGTCCATTTTGTTTCTCCCCCTGAAAACAAGAAACTCACTTTTCTTTGCGTTGTAACTGAGTCCATGTTCCCCGGCATATTCTTCGCAGAGACGTAGCAACTTATTAAGGCCACTAACCGAAGGGCTCAGCAGTACCACGTCGTCTGCATAGCTGATATTGTTAATGCTGACTCCATCTATCGAGCAGCCGACACCTGCACTGCTGAGCCTCCCGATCAGTTGGTTTACATATAAATTGAACAGCCTCGGTGACGTCAGCCCTCCCTGTCTCACTCCACTCTCCAGCCTGTATGGGTCACTGTAACCATTACCCCACCTAACCACATTCGATTGGTTACCATACCAGTACCCTAACAACGACACCAGTTCAGGCCTTAAGGTCGTCTCATATTTGAGCTTATGCCATAGGACGTCATATGAAACTCGGTCAAAAGCTTTAGACAGATCCAAGAAACACGCGTATACCTGCGTGTTTCTGTCCGTATAGTATCTGACGGTTTGCTTGAGACACATTATAGCGCTTTCAGTCGATAGTTCGGGTCTGAATCCGAACTGCGCTTCTTGCACCTTAAAAGATTTGCAAAGGTGAACGTCAAGCAAACCGTCTAACACCTTGGCGATAATCGTCGCAAGAGATATTGGGCGATAATTGGATCTGTCTGCCGCATCACCAGTCCTATTTTTGACTAAGGGCACAACTACTGTCATCATCATAGCATCTGGGAGGTAACTGTGGCTAATACACAGGTTGAAGAGTAGTTTGAGAACTCTTGACACGTGCACACCAGCATGGCGCAGGTGCTCTATACTCAGTCCATCGTGTCCGGGCGATTTCCCACGCTTCATACTCCTGAGCGCAGCGTTAACCTCACTAAGTGTGAAGCGTATCGGGTCAGCGCCAGCACCCACGCTGTTCTGAGCAGAGCACTCGCTCCCGCTTGTAGTTGTAGGGGGCTCTGACATAAACTGGGCCTTAAACATGTTGGCTATATTTCGACAGCCGCTTACGCCATCTACCTCTGCTGGGAGGCTCGCGCGAGCATTCAGCCTGTTTGTATGACGCCAGAAACTGCCGAATTGTTTAGCCTCGCACGACGTGGCCAAGATATTCATTTTTATTTGGTCTTCGTTGTCCTGGCACCACTTAAGCTTTTTCTTAAACAGCATCCGCGATTCACACATGGCATCGTACGAGGCTCCACAGCGTGGCCTGCCCGCCAATACCCACAGCTGAAAGCACTGGCGCGCCTTAACATGTAACGGTCTTATATGCCTATTCCAACCCTCTTTTTCTGCGCCTAGTCGATTTATAGCTCAACTTAGCGGTGACCTGAAATGTAGGTAATTCAGGTAGAGTTCACGATGAAACTGAATTTAAAAAAAAAAATCTTTCTGAATAGATACAAGATTTTCTTTGTTACCAATATTATAGCGAGTGCGCTTCTTCGTTGAACTACCACTACTCAGTACCAAATACTACGATATTCTGCCCCTCGGAGTGGCTCAGAAAAACGTGAATTACTTATTGCCTGAATGATTTTTGTCAACGAATGAGGAACACATCCTCAATAAAACCGAATTATTATATTAACAGCGTAGGTATTACATTTTGCAAATTTTAAAAACGATGCAACGATAAAAATTATTACTAGTTTTATTCTTACTCAATTCAACTTGACAGCAATCTCACCTAATGGTAAGTGAAGATGCAACTGAAGGTTATTATCGTAATAATTTGGATAGAGTGTGGTAACGGCTCCTAGCGGTTGCTGCTTTACCTATCACTGAAACGCTAAATCGCTTGGCGCTAAATGTCTTTGCCAGTTGTACGAGTATGTAACCAACTGCGACCGAAGCCTGCTATTAGACCAGAGGCTAATTTAGAAATCGTAATAAAAATACAATAAGTAAAAATAAGTACTTATAGCAATAAAAATAATATGACAAAGAGGAGACTAATAAAATGATCTGAAAACGTTTTAAAATGCCACACAGTCCGTTACATCAGATATTCAAAGGTTCAAATCAGAATGCTAACCCCTGCCTTAGGAGCAGGCATTGTTGTCGCTCAACAGCGTGACGGTCAGCGTTTGCCCAAATTGTGTCTAAATGGGTACCAAATGGCAACATATAAATGATATACTTACATTCTTGCCCCAATGCCTGAATTCACGAATTGACGGTTTTACGATAATTAGGCATTCACGTCATATTTTTTTGTTTATGTAAGAAAGATTATGTCTATATTCTCTTGCACAGTGGATACTTTTCACAGGTTTTTTCCTTGGTATTGCTATTCCATAGCAATACCAAGGAAAAAACCTATGCTTGGTATATTAAAATCTGTTCCTTATTTCCCATGCTCTCATAAACTTATTTTTGCGATGCGGAAAATGTATGAAAATGATCGGGTAAATTGATAGCAAAATTTGTCACGTGTTGAAAAAAATACAGCCCCCAAACATCTCCGAAGTTTACCATTCGAAATATCTTATAATAAAAATAAATAGGGGTTAATGTATATTGTTTACGCGAAAAAAATCAAATCTTGTAGGTATCTAATTATCTGGTAGGTACTAACAATTAACCTCAAAAATCAAAGTTAAGTTTGCGGTTCGGTAAGATAAGTAATTCTAATGCAGGTTTTACTTTTCGAACCCTCGGTACGGGAGTACGACTCGCACTTGGTTGGTTTTATTTGATTTCGTATAGATTACATTTTCTAGCTAGTTACCTTTACTGTAAAGCGAGTTCCTACCAAGGCACTTAATAAAACATCTGAAAAGATGAATATGAATGCCTTGGAATGCTAGTTCAGACATTTGAACAACTGGGTGTAGTGATTACTTTTAAGCCATTATGATGGTGGTTGTCCACTAGAGTCTATTGGTGCCCTTTGACATACCTTAGAATTGCAATCTAGTACTGTACGTTGCACATACAAGCAGAAGCAAAACAAAATAAATGCCTAATTGAAATCGAATAATTATCAAGTAGGTATTATTAGTTATTATGAAGTAATTGTTCATTAGTAGTTATTTTATTTTATGTACTAACAAAATAAAATGTATCTGTGGTACAAAATATACTATACTTGTAGTGATAAGTGCAATGACAATCGTTGGGGGTCAATGAACTGTTATCAATGAAAGGTCAAACGCCTGGACTGTAGAGCATTTTAATTAATTTATTGGAATCTTTCGACCTGGTCCCTTTGTCACTGCCCGAATCGTGGTCTTGTGGTGAATCGTTTTATTATGAATCACGAACGATTCGATATCCGAGTCAAACCAAAAAAAATTAAATTTAGGCAAAAAATTATGTCCGCCGGCCCAGATTAAGAAATAAGTTACTATAATATTGTAGTAATCAATATAACCAAACATTTAAGTACTTTCGTATAATAGGTTTAAAGTATCTTATATTCATAAAATAAATTTATGACATTCTGAATAATATAATGTGAAAATATGACAATAATATGAAAGCGGCACTGTATATTATGTATGTGTTTGAAACGTAAATGATAATCTTTATTTTTCACATATTGTAGAAGCGTACACTCAACCACACACCTAAATTTCTATTACCTTGCGCAAACGATTTGGCACGATAAATAACTTATATTTTAAGTGCTAAACTTTTTTACTATGTGCCTTGGACATTACGTTAATACGTCAGTAACCTAGAATCCCGATAGTATAATCAAACATGCTATGACCTAAGTAGACTGAAAAGCTATCAAAAATTCTTAAAACGTGATAATCGGATTACGATCTCAAAAACAAATACTCTATAAAATTATTTTCAACAGCTTTGTTAACAATTAGATGCAATCTCGACAACTGGTTAAACTGTTATTAGGCATTAATAACTTAATAACACGTGCGGTCCAAACGTGATCACTCACCGGAACAAGTGCTAGTTGGGTATCAATTACAAAATGGGTGCTTATGTGGGGGAAAAGAGAACATAAGCTTTGTCTAGCGTGCCTTTTATTTTCCTCTGCTCATCAAAATATATGAGGTAAGTAGACTGATAGATACAACATTCAACAATCTGATTATCTCTACAATTTCTGAATTGACTGTGATCTTGGGCTTTACCACGATCTCTTAAAGCAGAAATATTGAAGTACTGTTTTGACTTTTTCATACTAACTCACCATCTCCTAAAGCAGTAATGTTGCAGTGCTGTTTTGACATTTTCATACCAATTCACTCATTCAATGTTGCAGGAGTGCTATTCTACAAAATGAAAAAGCTGCCAGACAGCTGCCAAGCCGAATATGGCAAGCAAAATTGTACTCTATTACAACTGACAAATTCATAGATGCAGAGATGCACGCTCGTCGCTGTTTTGCAGAATAGCACGGCTGTACTGCTTTAAGAGATGGTGATACGGCCCTCGGTAGTTACCAATAACTGGCAAAAAGGTACAATCGAACGATTTAGAGTTCACGTGCGATGCTGTGTAGCAACCAATAGGAAGGCTTTACTACCCCTCCTGATTATTTTTTTAGCCGAAGGAAGTTACCAAAATTACTTTCGATATGATGGGAAGTGATGCTACAGCCGAAAATGTTTTTAGCTTTAGGTATCACATACCATCAGATGAAATTGCAGTCGAAGAAGATACTGACTTTACAAAAAAATTAACGTGGTTAACGTGTTTTCCGAGAGGGTGGAAAATCCCACTTTTTGTAAGTACGTGAACTTTTTTGATAGTAACTTAGGAAGTACTGAATAAATTCTAAATTGTAAAAAGGTTCGAATTCTGGTTGGTTAGTGTTTTTTTTATTAAGCTTTATTATTGTTAAGTAGTATAGTGTAATCCCTCTTGTCTTATTTTCAAAAAGCAAACCAACCGAACCACTTCCGCTCACAGAGTCCTGCATCAGGCCATCAATCACAAGTGACTTTAGAGTTGAGACCACCCAATTGGTTTTGTGTTATGGTACCTTATCAGGGACAGCTTAGTCGCTAGTGGTTCCTATAAGCCTCTTTACTGATGGTTTTGGATTTAAATCCTAGACACGCTTTTAGGTAAATTAATGTATCAAAATTATCGCTGCCAACGGGACTTTAACCCATATCCCCAGCTATCGCGGCTGGGTGCTCTACCAATTGAGCTATGAGAGCTATTGCGTATCTTTCGTAAGGATACGTTAAGCGTGTTCGAAGCGGAAATAAATTAGGCACAGACTTACGTAAGATACGTCTATAATAGTGGCATAATGAATTCTATTTACAATGATCTTATATACTATACTAAAACTATGAGTTTATACATTATATCACGTAGTGCTATCGATAATGCTAAATGCACAATACGTGTTCGTGGATATTATATACATATAATAATTATAAGACTTTCTGTCGGTGTACAATCAAAATACTTATTGCGTAAGATACGCAATAGTACTTCCCTCTTGAGAGAAAAGAGAGAGAAACATCATACATAAGAAAGATTAACAATAACAATCAAATTATTTATATTTCTAAGGACTTATTTGGCTATGCGCATGACCCCTAATTATTACCTTAGTATTACAAAACATTATAAATAATCATCAACGAAAATATTATAGCTAAAATATACCTTATAACATATTACATGCATAAATCAATAAATACGATACAAACACATGATAAAATTACAAATGAAATGCCTATAATCACGTTCATAACATCATTGTTTAACAAAATCAGCAAAATTAAATAATTAATACTTTATTGTTATGCCGTTTAGCCTATTCACATTCCTGTACGTGAGGTAGGCCACGGTTTGAACATGCAAGAAAAATGCGCGGTTGACAAGAATTTGCTGAATTGACTGTTCCTCTGCGCTATTATTGAATTTTATAATGAAGGTTACATCTTTGCATAAAATGTACTAGCATTTTATTAAATTATGATGTGTTGAATCCGCAATTAAATTTGATTTTTCTTCAATCTTCTGTGGAAATGAGTTTGGCGGCTCGCTCAATTGATCTCTTTATAAATCCACATAATGCCCAGGAAATCGTAGTTTCTAACGGGTTCACTTGTAGAATAAATAATAACTTCTTGAATTCTTCTTGTGTCGGTCTCAATCCTTAGCTCGTTTAATCAGATAACTAAGAAAATCAGACATTTGACAATTCCCTCTGAAACTATCTAGTCGAAGTCGTGAGGCATCCAGTGCAGCTGCGTTTTATATCAACAACAGCCAAAAAATCATCAGCGTCGGGATAAATAAACGTCGAGTATCTGACAGTGCGGCTATAGTAATGCTCGGCGACTGAATTAAGTATACTGGACAAAATCAACCGAAAATGCTGGAAACTGAGTAACCGGAGAGGTATAACTGACCTTCTATCCGTAATCTTGCTGAATGCCCGGCGCGATCTGTGAGTCGATCAGCGCTTATGTCGATGACCAGTGAGTCGGTCAAAATCGCAGACTTGAGAGGGTTGAGAATGAGATTCGTGATTGCCATTCCTTGATCCATTATTTGCTTGAAGTTGCGGTTGCCGTAGTTAATTAATGCCGTAGTTGCTAGTACTTTCTTCTTCTCGGAACAGAGTAGATAATTAAAAATTGTAAAACTTTTTCTTGAAACCTCGATTATAACAGCGAATTTTGCTTCTATGCGTAATATATGCCCCTTTATGCTGATACGGTCTTGACCTTGCGCGGTAATCTGAAGCTCGGCTGAAACTGCTGCGTCGGATATTGTACCTTTCGCGATCACTATGTATCGTAGCGATTACTTCCAACTGCTGGCTTGCAATTATTGACGTCGGTTGAATGCTCACAGCTGGCGAAGTTACTTTTCTTCCTTGAGTGTCTTCATGAATTGAGGATGGGCTGGTTAATGTGTTGTTGACCTGAATGACGTTCTTTTCAATGACTGGAAACCGTAGACGCGGTGAGTTGGTCCAAAATTGTGGTCTTCCATCAGCTAACTTTGTTGATGCCACTATATCCGTGCTGGGGTTAGCTGAGTCATTCAGGGTTCCGCTTGTGCCGAAAGTTCTTGGAGGAGTTGTAGGTGCCATGATAAAATCAATTTAAAAACTCACTCACAATGCTGGCCTGTGTCCGACGAGTACCACTGGACGGTATTTCTTCGTCGGTGTTGTTAGGCGATAGTTTCTTCCATAATTACCATTTACTTGGCGATAATTTGCTTCGGCGGCGATAGAAAAACGTCGGTTCAAACGCGGGGACACCAAATTATTGCGTATCTTTCGTAAGGATACGTTAAGCGTGTTCGAAGCGGAAATAAATTAGGCACAGACTTACGTAAGATACGTCTATAATAGTGGCATAATGAATTCTATTTACAATGATCTTATATACTATACTAAAACTATGAGTTTATACATTATATCACGTAGTGCTATCGATAATGCTAAATGCACAATACGTGTTCGTGGATATTATATACATATAATAATTATAAGACTTTCTGTCGGTGTACAATCAAAATACTTATTGCGTAAGATACGCAATAAGAGCAACTACCGCTGACATGGTAACTTCGATACACATTGTTTTCAGTCATGGGCAAACTGCGGAGCCATCTATTGGGAAACTACGGTTTCTCAATCCAATTTCAAAGGCCCATATTTCGAATGGAACGAGCTTTGAACGATGGATGACCACCTTGTTCTTTTTACAATTTATATTAAAAAAAAGGTAACTATTTTTCATCCCCCTGAATGGCAAAACAACGTTTGCTCGGTCAGCTAGTCTAATGTATAAAAATAAATAAATAAATAAGTAAAATTCAATTTTTGTTACCAAACAAAACGTCCCCCGTAACGGATTGTTACGAAACTTTTTGTGCATATTCAGTAAGGTCTGAGAATGGGACGTACCCGTAAATACCCCTAAGTAAGAAAAAATTTACTTTGCAAAACAACGTTAGCTGGGTCAGCTGGTAGGTATAACGCATGCCGGACCACATGAAACCACTCTAGCGAGCTGTCAATCAAACTTCAAAGCCTAGCACAAAGAAGTCAACAAATACCATCAAAACACCATGCCGTGAGTCACGGGCCTTATGGGAGTGGGAAGTAATCCAGAGGTCAACGTCCTCCATTCGGGACCATAAAACACGTCGAGAGCATTCCGGGAACACTCGTCTTTTTGTGATAGCGCGAGAGAACAAATCGGTCCGTTCCCAGTAGATTGTTCCTTTGATTAATGTCAGAGGTGGGTACTTAGAATGGTAGTGGGTATTAGAAAGGGTAGTTTTTTTTTAATAGAGCACTGTAAAATCAAGTACAGGTACAGAGTGGTTTTAAAAACACTAACTACTTCTCAGAGTTTCTTCATTTGTGAAAAAAATAATGATACAAAAAACTTTTTCAACACACTTTATAAAGTGGCTCTAATTTCACCGCAATTAGGCACAATAAGGACACCTATAATCGCAAACTGTGACTTTTGCATTACTATTATTCACTAGTGAGTTACACAGTTTTTTCAACACACCTGCTCATCGCAAACTGTGACTTTTTCATTATTATTATTCACTAGTGAGTTAGACATTTTTTTTATTTCATCTACTAAATAAAATTATTTTTAGTATAATTTTATTCACAAGTGTTGAAAAACGTCGTATGATACACGTGAGTAATGATGATTACCGCCCTCGGTTATCTTAAGACCCTCACCTAACGGCTCGGGTCTCAATGGCGCCTCAGCGGTAATCACCGACTTTACTCACTTGTACTATTTTCTGACCGGACTGATGGACGACTGACCACACTATGGGCAGCACGTTAGTTACCAAAAACTAAGGGCTGGTTTTCATTGACCACACTAAATGGGCAGCACGCATGTTATTGTAGTGGTCTTCGATAACTGACGATAGATGCCGTAACCAGTCCCTTAGCATACGCTGACGGAGTTTTCGACGAGCGTTCTATAAATACAACTTCTGACGTCAAACGCTCGGATCACAAGCGGTCCCCAGGCATAACACCTGTCTGGAGGGAAATTTCCATATTGCCGTCACAACCGGCAAATTATCAAGAACTAAGGTCTAGTTATCACAGAACCAGGGGTCTGATTGCGTAAGAAAAATATATTCATCGTTATCGTAATCGTTTGAAAATTCTGGCCCCCGATTGGCTGACGTAAATCAGGGAACCCCAATTAGTGGGCCGAATTTGTAAATGATTACGATGACGATGAAAGCTAGGTATACCTACTGTAACAGCCAATATAACCTACAGTTGCTTACTAGTGGTCAGTCTCGCCCTGTGAAAATCAGCCCTTATTAGTTCTTAATAAAAAATACAGTCGAATTGTGAAGCTCCTCATTTTTAAAGTCGGTTGAAAATACGTGCTGCACTCATTCCAGAAACGACGACCAAAATGTGCTGAAGGAATAATGTAATCTAGAGGATAATTTATGTCCTATGTCTTACAAAAATTTCCACCTCAAACAGGTCACTTGTAATTGTCATTAAAAAGATTTATAATTTTGTTTTTGTATTACTCGTGTAATTTTTACAGGTGTTTAATGTTTATATTACACGTATGATATCAGATTTAAAAGTTCAGTGACATCTATTTTGCACCTTTCAACTTTTTTTTATATGCGTGATTATCAAATAGGTTATAGGAAATTAATAAGGTATATATTTTTTAAATTATAGGCCTTTCCATAATTTAGTTAAGATTTAACAACAGATATAGTTCAGTGACTTGAAGTTAACTTTTGAAGTTTTGCACCTTTGGTTGTTGTTTAATATTTTTTTAATAACACAGCAGTTCAAGTAAAGACAATTAGTGATGAATTCTTGCAATTAGGGAGCTATTTACTGAAACAAATGAACTTGGAAAAAAATATTGTTGTTCGTGATTGATTTAAAATTTTTTGCCTGGGTAAGTACTACTTAGTTTAAATGACATGGCCGGATTCTGCCCTCAAAAAAAAATATTCATGGCCATTGACAAACAGTACGTCATATTAAAGCTTATAATTATGTGTTTACAATCGTTTAGTTTTTATGATCAGAAAACTAGCGAGAGACATAATATCAGCATAACAACTTGCAACAAAATGCGCCTATATATTTTTAATAGCAATGATTTTTTATTAAATAATTGTTTTTCAAAATGGTTACTCGCATTTTCTAAGCTTTGTAATATGAAAAATTAATAAGTTCATAACCAATACGCATCATTTTTTAATAAAAAATCATTGCTATTAAAAATATATATGCGCATTTTGTTGCAAGTTGTTATGCTGATGTTATGTCTCTCGCTAGTTTTCTGATCATAAAAACTAAACGATTGTAAAAACACTATTATAAGCTTTAATATGACGTACTGTTTGTCGATGGCCATGAATATTTTTTTTCCAGGGCACAGCTCCATACAAGTTTCGGCCATGTCCTTTCCGCGCATTGTTTGAGAAAAGTACTATACAAGCCTTGACCACAACTAGGCATTGATGGACTCACGTATGTGTGCCTCGGCTGCGCCTCGGCCCACATTTACACGTTCTTCCATCAATGCCTCTTTTGCTGGCCGCTGTAGTAATGTACTATTTTATAATTGATAGGCTTGCGCTTAACTACAATCATGTTTGATAGGCAGAAATGATGAGGTCTAGGATGGAGCGCGCTTGCCTAGAAAATGGCTATTCAAGTATTCACTCTTCTCTTGAAGGCACCCAGATTGTACTTGGCTGGGAATACGGAAGCTGGAAGGAAACATGGAAGAAAAATGATTCGTTCGAGTTCACTGGGCATCAACCAGATAAGGATGCCACTTCTCTCGACGTCTTGCGGTACTGTGGTACAAAGAAGAAGGTGTGGTTGTGGAGTTCTTGAGCATACTTGGATAGTAAGTTTCTGGAATCCCGTTAATATTACATTGGAAGACTGTTTACCTATTCAACTGTCTCAACGTGAATCTAACCTAAGACAATCGTAGGCTGTAAGCAAAGTTTTGCAAATACTCGTACTTAGCGTCGTCGTTACATCTGGTAGAATAAAATATGGCGTCTTCTAAGTGCCGGGCTCGTCAGAAGTGTTAATGAATTTAAATCACTATTGTATCGGCCAAAATATATTAATTGCCTATCAAAATATTCTATTTGACTTTTCATAATTGCCTCTGAGTTAAGCTTATGTGAAAAAAGAAATTGTGAACTGATTTGATACTAACCGTCAATAGATTTTTCGCTTTAAAAACCTACTTTTATTGTAATAAAAACAACGATAAATATATATATATAATCTGTATAAGCTCGAGTAAATCTTAATGCCAAGTTCTTACACAATGTTAATAACTATTTACGACTATGAACGTGATTAATAATTTCGTAGCATAAACCCCAATATTAATGGTTTAGTAATTGAAACCTGTTTTGTACTTATGTGGGTAGGTACTATTTATAAGTCACTCACCTGTTTATCGAATATCGGCACGTGGAAAAGCACCTGTCGCTATGAGGCAATGCCCTTTTTAAAGTACATGGATATACGGATAGATAGTAGGATTTGGCTTTAATTTTAAAAGTGATTTATATCGCTAACCATTAATAACTACATCCGCATACTAAGCGCCTCGCATATACTCGTAATATGTATTTGATGATTAAACGAACTTATCTTAAGTGAAGTTCTATCATAATTTTACGATTTTCTATGCGAATTATGTATGTATTCTATGTACCTATGTATTTTGCTGTATCGATACATATTTTTAATAAAATGTTCTGTATTATCGGACCACTATCATATCAAACAATGCACGACGATGAAAAGCTGGGCTCAGAATAGGCTTGGTACAAACTGGAGATGGATGATAAGCGAGGTTTAGATTAGCAATAAAACTTGCAGAAGTTGACTTCTGAATGCAATTTAAATGGTCACGCAAGCTACTAAACAAAGGAGGAATAGCTTGCAGAAATCATCTTCTGCAAATTTTGTGGAATCCTCGCTTTAGGACCTTAAGATAACAGATAAAAAGACAACAAAGACTTAAAAATGCTACGAAAAGGTTCGAGTAAAGGAAGTATTACCTACCTTTCTTTGGCTCGTCTTGGCGGCGGATCACCGTGCCCTAAGATCACTCATTAAAGTGTAGGGACACACCTGCCGAAAGTACAGTAAGGAAACATTCTGTACGGAGATTGTGTCCTATTCCGTAATATTGACTGTAGCAGCGATGTCTATGATTTACAGTTTAATGAACCCCCTGTTTTTACTCTTGTTATATATCATAGATGAACCCATTAACATTTTAACCTAGGAAAGCTTATGTGATACACCTTCACTGGACAAAAAATAGATGTCAAATGAACTCGATCAAGATGACGAAGTGATCATCACAAAAATACAGAATAAAGGACCCGGGGCCCAGCAGCATTTAATTGATAAAAAATCCCTATAAGAAAAAATATATATAGAATAGAATTAAAATTCCGCGTAAAAAACCAGGTCTTAAAAAAATTAAAGGTGTTCTTGTGGTGGTATATTTAGGTATAAGTAGTGCAAAGATTTCCAAATTAAATAAAACACTTTAAGGCACTGACCTCCCATCAAAAGCTGCTAAAACCTTGAAAATTACTGATGACACCTGATTGCAAGTTATTAAATATGATCATTATGAAATAACAGAAAATTCGGGGGAAAAATTGCTTAATTCTGCAATAGACCCCAAAGACGACCTCTCTAGCACAGTGGCGCGTTTCGATTTGAGCAGGAGGTCGCGGGTTCGATTCCCGCCACGGACCACTTTACAAGAGTGGGTTTGGCCGTAGCTAGTTACAACCCTGCAGCAAAGATGCACCGCGGCTCCGCCTGCGGGAATTCCGGTTTTTCTCAAATTCCGTGGAAATGATGAATTTTTCTAGAATATAAAGTAGCCTGTGTGTTAATCCGGGTTATAACCTATCTTTGTTCCAAATTTCAGGCAAATCGGTTCAGTAGTTGCGGCGTGAAAGAGTAACAAAGATCCATCCATCCATTCATCCATCCATCCATCCATACTCGCGATTATAATATTAGAAGGATAAACGTAATAATAATATGCATAATTACACTTATAAGCATCATCTGACTTCAGAGCATCTTAAATAATAAGCTTATTTGAATGTCGAATGGCTACAGTGCTACGAACGCTACAAAAACATAAAACTTCGTAGACTCCTGCGATTCATTCAAGAACCGACCATGAATGAGCTTTTTCGTTATTTTTTTCAAGTTTTGTATCAAAACTCCAAAAGAAATCAATGTGGAAAATTTATTTCATTTACAAACATATTGAAGTTATTCTGAGTGGACGGATAAGCATATTTGCTATTCGCGCTTATGCGTTATTCGTGCAAATAAAGCAAATATTATAGACAAATGAGTAATTTTGACGCAAGTAATATGTTTTTGGCATTAGGTACTGTAAAAAATAACATTTCCAATAATAGCGTATTGCGGTAGCGATCCTGCCGTGTGCGTCGGAGGTCGTGAGTTCGATTTCAATTACTGTAAATTGTGTCTGCGATGAGCATGAATGTTTTCAAGTGTCTGGGTGTTTTCAAATGTACATATTCTATATGTATATTTATGTATATATTTATATCTATATTTATGTATATTTATATTTATTAGTATCCATAACGCAAGCTATTGGTTACTTTGGGGCTAGATTGCCTGAATACCACATAATGTCCTGATATACCAGTATAAATCTTATCATAATTCATAATATATATAAATTATGCGTCACGTTGTTTGTCCGTGATAGACTCCTAAACTACTCAACCGATTTTAATCAAATTTTGCACACCGTGTGCAGTTTGATCTAACTTAAAAGAAAGGATAGATTAAATCTCAATTTATCTATTTTTTTATATCCTTAATGGCAAAACAACGTTTGCCGAGTCAGCTAGTATATAAATATAAATTACATGCACTTGATTACACAGCCGTTGCATTATTAGAAAACCCATTAATAAACAAATAAAAATGAGGGTAGTTCATCGATCATCACATTCAAAGTTCCTATCCGTATTGTGTTTGACCACAGAGATTGCAGCTGCACCATAAACAAAAGATAGCTCCCGAATCGAGATCCGTTGAAACCATATTTTTTGTTTTTTTTTTCTAATTTAATCAAGCGCTCTAACTTCTAATGAGAGCGTATTGCGCATTGTTTTTGTCAGTGCGTTGACCCCGTAGTAAGGACCACGTGCTCTCACACGTGCAAAGACGCCTTTGTCCAAATCTTTGTCCTTTTTAACATCCTTTCTAAGTTCTAAATTTTGTGAGGAGGGCTGGGCAGGGACGTTTGGATTCAGCGGTGAATGGAGCCGGTGTGAACTAAAAAAAAACATGGTTTTTGTATAGGAGCCCCCTTAAATATTTAATAGATTCTATTTTTTAGTATTTGTTGTTATAGCGGCAATTGAAAATTGAAATACATCATCCGTGAAAATTTCAAGTCTGCTCTATCATGGTTTATGAGACCTGACAAGCTATTCTACAAAATAAAAGAGCTGCCAGACATCTGCCAACCCGAATATGACATGCAAAATTGTACTCTATTACAACTGACAAATTCATAGATGCAGAGATGTACGCTTGTCGCTGTTTGGCAGAATAGCACGGCTGGTGAGTTGATAGGCATATGCTATCGCGGACTTCTTTACAGATTTTCATACATTCTTTAATATTGTAGTACATTGTTTTGTTTTATTCTTAAATAGTTTTTTACACACTTGGATTACATTATTCAAGTTTAAGCAAAGATGCGTAATTCATTTTGGAAATTATTATAGCCTATGACACTAAATTGGCTATTGTTTTACCACACTTGGTACACATATACCTGTATGTATTCCATAAATAAATGAAAAATAAAACAAAAATATAAACTATAGAAAATCAATGGATGGAGCCACTCTACACCACCTCTGTGCTACAACTACCCGTGTGACCCTTCCTTGTAGATTGCACTTGTTGTTCGAGCACAATGGTTCACCCTCCCGATTTGGCCCTATTCAAGTGTGTCGCTTAACTTAGCCCTTATCCTTACGCCGACACACTTGCGTTTAGAAAAGAGTATCCCTTCTGAAAAAATCTTCAACCCTACGTGAAGAGTATTCTTCTCTACGGCTGGGAAAGAGAAATATGGAAACAGACCGCCCTTCTGGTCAATAAGCGGCAAATCTTAAGCGAAGGGTGTACCCGCGAAATTATTTTTTTGTGTTTTTTCGCGATTTTTAAGCTTGGCAGATAATTTTCGGATACACCAGTATTATGTCTCTAGCGAACTAATTGCAAAAAAAAAAACAAAAATTTTGAATTTTGCGGGCAGCATAACATCTGTGGTATCTTTTGTTCTGACCCGATTTTCAACACTGATCTTTAAACTCTATCCAAGGAAGACTCTATCCTGAACTAAATGAAAAGAAGGCAATGCAATCAGGAATTGGATAGGCCATGTTTGACGCCGAACATCGGGTTTCCCATGTAAGTCTTTTAAATGGCAGCCAAGAGGGGGCAAACTAAATCGCGGCAGGCCTAACTCCTTCTATGCCGATACTAGGGCCGGGTCTGAATTTGGCGAGCAGGCCCTTGCGTTTAACCTTAAAGTGGTTAGTGGTTACGGTTTTTCCTGGAATATAATAATCTACCGGGATTACATCCTATCCGGGATGGCAGAAAATTGCCCTTGTCTTTGAGCCATTCCAGGGTTAAAACACATCCAATTGACAAAAAATACCACTCAGAGACATTGACAATAAACACCACTGTATCGGGTCATGGATTTTCATTGTGACCTCCAACCATTGACCATATAGTCCAACAGACCGTGTGATTTGGTACCAAACAAACTTTACAATGAATACTAGTTATAAGTTCACTAAATAGTGTTATTGTCCGGAAATAATGTAAACACTAACTAATCCGACTAAAACTTAATTTAGAGAGTACGTAACAAAGTTATTTAGGATCTAGGATATAAGCTATATCCATTCTAAAACCTAATCATTCAAAGAATTGCATCGTGAAGGAGTAAGAAATATACACACATATATACTCAAAATCTTTCGCCTTTATAAAAACGAAAAAAATGAATGAAATTCAGTCCCTTCATGCAATTTGTCCGAAACTAAAATAAAGGGTTGTGACACACAGATAGACGGACGACAAAGTTATCTTATAAGGGTACGGTTTTTTTTTTCTTTGAGGTACGGAACCCTAAAAAATGAATAAGTTCACAAAAAAAAAATTGAGAGGTGACGATGCTATGGCGGCGCGTCGAAATCACACTTACGAGTATATACGAGTTTTAATACATCATTCCCGATAAAAACTCGTACAAAAACCACGAAGGAAATTAGGATACGTAGTACTCGAAATTGGGGTTTGTAGAAAAAAGGGTATGAAGAATCCTCTGACCGCATACAGCCTTGGACATAATGAGAAAAGTTTGGAAACCACAACTTGTAGGGTAAACCTTAAAGTACCGAAAAATTGTTTCGGTTGTATTTTTTTTAATGGAGTGAAATTGTAGGAACTATATTTACAATTTATATACAAGTGACGCTATATGAATATGCATTTTGTTTATAATATTTCTCCCCTATTTCCCCTGTTTCATACAATAGCACCGTGTCTTCATATTCTGAAGTTTATATTCATATTTTAACCTATTTAGAATTTTGATGTTATTTAAAAGAATCCATATTACTTTATTTATTTATTTATTCAATTATGACAAAGAAAATGTCTCAGAAACTGGAAATGCAATACGCATTAATTTTATTATTTAGTTACTTTTGCAATTAGACTTTAGAGTCAACGACAAATAGTATACAAATATTTGGTCTTTATGAAATTGCCGTTTTATAAATCCTACTGACGTAAGAACCCGTGTGTCTCGCGTAGGGCGTATTCACGTAGATTTTTTCCCGGCAATTATTCGAATTTTTCTCAACTTTTAAACCTTCCCTAGACCTCTGCGAACATTTCAAAACCAAGATAAGAAAAATCCGTTCAGCCGTTCTCGAATTTTAGCGAGACTAACGAGCAGCAATTCATTTTTATATATATAGATTATTACTTATTTTTTTAGTTGATTATTTAATCTAAATATCCTAATAAGTAAGTATAATCTAGTTCATATAACGCTTCTGTTCTCACTTTTATTTACAGAAAGCGAGAGTGAAGATGACGCTTAGCGACACATCGAGGTAATATTGAGACCCAGATGATTACGCTCCTTTCAATTTACCACGGTCGCACCTAAGGTTACAAAAAATACAAGTAAAGTATAGAGAGTGAAGCAACTACCTTATTCTGATGACACACATTTTTATTGTCATTAGCCTGAATACTAGGAACGGGTTTGTAGGGTTTTTTAACAGTTAAGAATGGCGAGAGGAGTAAGACGTCCGCCTGATTGAAAAAAAATTCCGACGATTTAGAACCTCCTCCTTTTTTGAAGTCGGTTAAAAAGACACAGCCCTCGTCAGATGCAATGAGTCTTAGGACTTAGCGCTGCAATGCCATGACTTCTATTTTTAAACTTTGGTCAAAAATATGAAAAACATATCCTTTGACGACCTCCTTCTGACATGACTCGGAATTGAGGGAGAGGTCTCGGGTTCGATTGCAGGCACAGGCCATACTTAGGCAGGCCAGGGGCCGTACCACCATCTCTTAAAGCAATAATGTTGCTGTACTATGTTTTAACATCTTCATACTATGTTATGGAACTATGTTATGGAACTATGTTATGGAATGAAAATATTAAAACATTTCTGGCACATTACTTACTTTACTGCCCCAGATCAGGGGTCTGGGGTCTGATTGCGTAAGAAAAACGTATTCATCGTTAGCGAATTCTGCTCCACGATTGGCTGACGCAAATCAAGAAACCAATCAGCGGGCAGAATTAGTAAACGATTACGATAACAATGAATACATATTCTTAGACAATCTAGGGGCTGGTCTGATGCGAGGCATCAGCCCCCAACGTCCGTCGGTTCTATGAGATATGTGCCCCGCCTATTGCCACTTCAGCTTCGCGATACATTGAGCTATGACGGTGACTCTAGTTCGTCTACCGATCTCCTTATTTTTTAATCGAAGACCTTAACGTGAAATCAACGGGTCTGCCCGCGAAATTCAAAATTTTCGTGGTTTTTTGCAATTTGTACGCTAATTAGACATGATAGGCTTATGGCAATAAATTTGCGAGAATGGCAGTATCATCTTTACATGATTATATCAAAATCTTTGCATAAAAAAATGGGAAATGCTTTCCAAAAAACCAACTTCAAATGCCACTACAAAGAGTGAAATAATTTTTATTTAAATTTTAGGTAGGTACCTACACCAATTCGAAGTCGGGCAATGTTTCATACAATCCCTAACTTACTTGATGTGCGAAGAAATGACGAAGTCATAGACAATCGCCCGACTTCGAATTGGTGTAGGTACCTAAAATTTAAATAAAAATTATTTCACTCTTTGTAGTGGCATTTGAAGTTGGTTTTTTGGAAAGCATTTCCCATTTTTATTTTATACTTTTTAGTGGAAAACAATAAAATGCACAAGGCGTTGTAAGAATACCCAAATCGCTTGAGGTGTGTTCATAAAATCTGAAGAGATACCTCAAATTCACCAAGATCCCATCATCAGACCCTGATGACTTTAGTCATCAAATCAGTATCTGCTAGCAAATGCACCAGTAACTATAAAAAATACCCAACTCGCTTTAAGTATACTAGCAAAATTTGAAGAGTTCCCTCGATTTCACCAAGATCCCATCATCAGACCCTGACTTGATGACTTTAGTCATCAAATCAGTAGGTATCTGCTAGCATATGCACCAGTAACTATAAAAAATACCCAACTCGCTTCAAGTACCTATACTAGCAAAATTTGAAGAGTTCCCTCGATTTCACCAAGATCCCATGATCAGATCCTGACCTGATGACAATAGGACAACTTGGAAAATATTACTCTTTCTAATAATACTCAAATAGTTTCATGTGTCCATATAAAATTTGAAGAGTTCCCTCGATTTCTCCAGGATCCCATCATCAGATCCTGACCTGATTAAAATGGGACCACCTGGAAACAAAACCCTCTTAAACAAAAAAATAATTTTTCAAATCGGTCCACGCGTCTTCGAGTAATCGGTGATACATAGATAAAAAAAAAAAAAAGATTCCGACGAATTGAGTACCTCCTCCTTTTTTTGAAGTCGGTTAAAAATGTGTATCCTAGGAAATTAGTCCGAGTATCGAGTTTTATGTGAGTAACTCGCAAATCTCGGACTAATTTCTTTAACTCGACACTTTCGAGCAGAGATTTTTATATAAACACGTGAAGAAGATATTGGAATTATCGCAATTTGACGGCCATAAGCCTATTATGTCTTATTAGCTTAAAAATCGCGAAAAACCACGAAATATTTGAATTTCGCGGGCACACCCGTGGTGTGCTCCTTAAGTCTTTAGACACTGTTAAATGTCCTTATTGGACGAGAAGACATAACGAATCTTCCCGAATGTAGCCGAACCGAGCTAGGTTTTCGGTTCACCTCTTTGTCATACCACATAGTCAATAAATCGATGCAATTGATGAAGCAGTTTGCGAGCACAAACGAAAGAAACCCTTATACTTAGTTATGCATCCGTTTGGTAGGTAAATACGTGACTGGTCCGTACCTGTGTAACCTCCGATTCAGTTATCGAGCACAAGGGGTCCTTAATAGCTGGCATCCTCCGCAATCACTGCGCGAGTTTGTGACGCGTGAACTTATTCCTATACTCCTTTACGGAGCACACTACGTGGAATTTTAGACTGCTTTTTATGTAGCAGGACAGATTAATTTGTTTTGCTTTAATCCGCTACTTTAAAAGATTCTGTATGGTACATTATGCAGGAACACTACCGACATGAAACACCACTAACACTTTCTTCGACGCACGTTTCGTCCCGACACCGGGACATCCTCAGGAGATGTTGACTTCACAATGCAAAATCGTAGAGAGAGTCTACTCTCCTGTCTTGCTAATTATGGATTTCCGCAAAATAACGCCTGCTTCCATTCAATGCTTTTTATGTGGGAAGAGTTACCATAGTTTCAATATATTATAGTCGCATACCACAAGCTATCGCTTACTTTGGGGCTAGATTACGATGTGTTTAATGTCATAATGTTATGAACCGATTTTAATGAAATTGAATTGACAGTGAATTAACTAAAATGATAGGGTAGCTTAAAATTCAATTTATCTATTTGTTTATATCCCAAAGGGCAAAACAACGTTTGCCAGGTCAGCTAGTATAGGTATAATTTGATGGTGTTTGCTGATTATTTTTCACTCAGTACAAGTATTTGAGTGTAATCTTACCAGATATTGTAGGTAATTCAATTCAATCTATTAAGACGCACCCCACTCCTTCCTATCTCCTTACGAATCACGTGTAATATATATGCGAATAAACATAACAGTGGGGCGCGTCTTCGTGGATTAAACTATTGAAGATGAGATTAATACATTTCTCACTGAAAACACTGTTTCCTAGTCATAAAATCTAATCAAGTTATTACATTGGCCTTCTTTAAGGAAAATTTACGTGCTTTGTACCAAGGGTACAGTCACAGTTTAAACATATTATTCTATGTACAGTGGCTGCTTCTAACCAGGTCACTCCTGGAAACTAGTGCTACGTTATGCTGTAGCTTATATTTATATTTTGGTAAATTAATATTTAAGCATCCTAACTTGATTTAGTTTTGCGACAATATTTTGCCAATTATAGCCCCAAGTTCGTACTTAAATGAGAACGGGCCTTTATTTATTAAGGGGGTATTCCCCCCGTGTGTCGTCGTCCTGCGCGCACGCACCAGATTGGCACCTGTCAAGCTCGCTACGCTGCGCGCGCACTATCGCATTATTGCCTCCTTGCGACCGATATATTTTATAGCCTGTGCACATCATATAGTATGCACAGTACATCATATTGTAACGCGTACTTTTGTCAAACAACGTCCAATCTCGTCTATTGATTACATCATTCCGTATTCCGTAACTCGTTGCCGTTACATCATTATTATACAACGTGTATAGTTAGATTTTTTGCCCTAATTAGCCGAAAGCCTAAAATAGGGAACGAACATGAAACAATATCACAAGAAGTGTAGCTGAGGGAACTATAGAGAGTTCAAAAATGTACCATAAATTATAAGTGACATCACTGAAAATAGTTGGTTCAATATCGATGAACTAGGAATAATGAAAATGATATGAGGTTTATCGATATCACGGTTAGGGTTGCTAAATTTTATTTTTCTAAATGAAATAATATTTTTTGTACTGAAAATAAAATAAAATAATTGGGACTTCTTATGACGTTAATGTGTTTCTAGGATCAAGTTAAAAGTTTAGCTGCGGGCACATTATGCGAATTAACCCACACCTTGTATAAGTATTTTACAAATTACAGACTCTTTATAAGTTAGGCTTATGTGATATAAAATATTTGAGTATATTCTATCCATTCTACTTACCCTCTGTGCCAATCTCATATGAGACGTTAGAAATTACAAAGGCTTATATCCCGAGATGGCCAAAGTTTCTAGTCAGAGCGGACAATGTCACACTCAAAAGCATGCACTCAAACTAAAATGAAAATGAGTCTGAACAAAAAGCTCTGCCTTACATACATTAAGCAAGGTCCTTCGCTCACGTTTAAAAAAAAATACAAAAGAAAAAACTCACTCTTGCTTTGTCCGTCATTAGTCCCGCTCGAAGACTGCGTCTACGAAGGCAATTGTCTATGATTGGTAAAAACTGAAAAAGCTGTTGAGTAGGTCAGTGTGGTGAAATCATAATAAGAGCAATAACATTAATGTGTTTTAAAGCCACCGTTAGACCATCACTGATGAAAGTAGGAATAAAGATAGACTAAAACTAATTTCACTAAAACTAAAACTATTTTCACTAATCGAATTTCAGTAGTATGCGAAAAAATGCAACTGGTATGCATATAGCCTAGTGGATCAAACATCTGCTTCACTAAATGGGGTTTAGATTTCGAATCCCAATCGTAAGCACCTCTAAGTTTTCGGTCAACTTTTTTATGACAGTTGGCCAATTTGCCCAATTAGCTGGTTGCTCAGTTTGGCAACCAGTTTATATGAGTTTTTTTTTATTATATTTTTTCTATATCTTCATCTTCACCATTTTTATTTATTAACACGCCAGTAAGACTTCCACCCCTTTGCAGGACGAAATGTCATAAAAGGCGCAAGATAAAGGTGAAAGGAAGCTTCTGAGTACCCTTTAGTATTATAACAGTGATATTTTCCTATAATAATTAGTATAACCATCCATAGATAATAATAATAAGTAGTAAAGTGGTGACAAAAGATCGTACATCGATCTATGACCAACTGTATATGCTTGTTAAACTGTGATAAATATATTCCCGTCTTTCTTTTGTACAACAAATTACTTACATTTCTTTTACTTTTTATGAATTATTATAAAAAGTGAAGATCCATTTATAATGAAAGTGAATCTGTTCTGTTGTCAACGTATTTACGAGAGCAAGAATAAAAGAAAACGCATGTGATGAATGCAATTTAAATCAAAACAAAAATTGTAATTTCTGAGAAAAATAAAGAAATATTTTTTTTTAGATAAAGACATGTAGTCTCTCATTCACAGAACAATTAAATATTTTTTTACAATATGCATATGAAAACAAATATGTAGAAAACATGTCCTTTTTGACGCAAAAATATGCAAATCAAAATTCATTTATATTTCGTTTTAGAGAAGTATTTCCTAACCAAATATGGCCAGGAGCATAGATTATTACTATATGAACCCGAATGATTTTGGTATTACGAATGCATGGGAGACATCGTAGTTCAGGTCATGCAATGGTAGAACCTCCTCACAACAGGTACGTCAAGCAGTTAAGTACAGTACTACTGAGAGGGAATATTATATATTTATTAATTTGAGTAGGTGACTAACGAAAACTTTAGTGAATCTTATATTTTCGCCTAGGCCCCTCCGACGTACCATCTCCAAATGAAATGTCGTTTGAAAATTCGGTTTTGAGTTCGTGATTGATGTATCTAATATAAATCTTTTTTATTACCTCCATTTTTGAAAAGGATAAAACTTACAAGGGCTTTAAGGATCCACATTTGACGGTCGTTAAAATAATAGCCTCAATGAAATAATTGCCACGGAAACAAAACTATGACTATTAGATCACGCATCACTAATGCATCTTCTTTTTACCCACCCCTAAAGTCTTTTTGGGCGGCTATCCCTTTTATAGGGCTGCCACATTCAGAACTCCTAGTATTTACCATATAGTGTTTTTATCATATAGGTAATAAAATTACGTATTAAAGTAAGGTTCTAATATCATTTTTTACTGAAATTTCCAAAATCAGTTCAAATTTTTTCTGATCTGAAAATCTGCCAAATGTTTTTTCTAATAATCCTCATTCGGCTGAACTTCAAACATTGAAAAAAATGCGTAAAATTCTAGAGTGAAAAGGGCTTTTGACTCACGGGCGTCCCTTAGCAGGAAAACCTGTCATAAAAAGTGCAATTTAACTTTTCGTTGTTATTCAAAGGCTTGCGTTTGACTACAAAAATGCCAAATGGAAATCAATGATGGGGTCTAGAGTGGAACACACCCATGTCCAGAAAATTCTTATGCTACTCACCTTTTGAAGGCACCCTTACAGCTTAGTTACTCGTAGCAGCAGAAGGTAGCTTATACTTGGTAACACGGGAGCTGGCAGGGTGTTAGCAGGCACACCGTAGCGGATCATATCCAGAGACAAGGAAGAAAACGTTTTGTTCGACTTCGCTGAATATCAACCACATTATAAAGATGCACTTCTCTCGGGGTCTTGCGGTTCTGTGATAGAAAGTTGAAGGAGGAACATTTACCTGTGCCATAAATCTCGTAAATTAAATTCTACTTCGAAGCAGTTAACTTTGGTTTTTTACACTATACAAGTTAGTGCTTGACTGCGATCTCAGCTGATGGTAAGTAATGATGCAGCCAAAGATGTTATCGTAAAACTTGTAAGGGGTAAGAAAACTCACCCCAACGGTTTCTACACAGCATCGCACCGGAACGCTAAATCGCTCGGCGGTTAGTCTTTGCTGGTAGGGTGGTAACTAGCCACGGCTGAAGCCTCCCACCAAACCAGACCATCAATTTAGAAATTATAAAATTCCTAAGTGGCGGGAATCGAACCCGCGACCACACGAACTGGTAAACAATTAATGATATAGCTTTCTCTTAGTAGGCAACCCTACTGAGAAGGTCGGAGCCAGTGTCGGCACATGCGCGTGTCTAACCTTTTAGGATGAACCTCAATCAACACTCGATCACTCGTGAAAGATCACTAATAGGTATATTGAGGTCCTTGCGTATCCTTGACTCTTTTATTTTTATTTTTTAATGTTGCAAACAAGAGGCGAGTGTTTAAGATCTTTGTCTCCAAATCGCGCGTTTTGTCGCGAGTTCTTACACAGCATCGAACAGCTCTTGACACTGTATGAAGCTCAGGTTCGTTCGTTATGGAGTAGGTACTGCACTCACCTCTGGAACTAAAAAGCTCGATGCATTTGACTCGGTTGATCGCTGCACACGCAGAATAATCGTGAAGGAATCGCTAACACGGGCAAAACTGCTCAGTTTGGAACACCGACGTAGTGTTGCCTGTTTAGCGGTTTTTTACAAGATATATTTTGGAGAGTGTGCTCAAGAACTCCACAACCTTGTACCTCCTTCACCTTTCTACCACAGAAGTCAGAACCGCAAGACGTCGAGAGAAGTGGGATCCTTATGTGGTTGATGTCTAGCGTACTCGATCGAAATGTTTTTCTTCCACGTTTCTGACACGAATCGCTAAGGTGTGGAACACCCTTCCACCTTGCGTGAAGAGAAGAGTGAATAGGCATTTTCTAGGCAAGTGCGCTCCATCCTAGACCTCATTTTTGTCTGCCCATCAGACATGATTGTAGTCAAGCGCAAGCCTATCAATTACCTATTATAAAAAAAAACTACAAAATTCTTAAGTGGCCTGCGGCGGGAATCGAACCCGTGACCTCCCACTCGAATCAGACCACACACCACTGCGCTACGGAGGTCGTCAAAATACAGAAATGAAATAGCATTTTCAATGGACTCTCTCACAAGTGATTTCAACCCAACCTCTCCCACCGTGTGCCCAAAATGTGTGAGCATCCCAGGTCACAAATTATACGGTGATTTACCACGGACACACATTCCTTCACAAAGTATCCCATCACTTGATACCAGAGGGGTTAGTACAAGTTTATCAACGAAATTCGAGTCAACTCGCATCGCACAAACGAATCCAGGTCACAAATTATACGGTGATTCACCACGGACACACGGCATTCCTTCACAAAGTATCCCATCACTTGATACCAGAGGGTTAGTACAAGTTTTTGAACAAAATTCGAGTCGACTCGCGTCGCACAAACGAATCGAATTCCTCCAACATTTACAGCCAGCCCCATCTATGGACAGTCGCTGACATGTGGCTGTCAATAAATGGCGCTGGGTGAGGAATTCGATTCGTTTGTGCGATGGGAGTCGACACGAAATTCGTAAAAAAACCTGTGCTAACCCCAGCACGGACACGCTTTGCTATACTTTTAATTGGACACACATCCTCGGAGCTCAGGCCTTTAAATTAAACCTGTAAAAAAACTCGTAGTCGAATTATGTACTCGTACCTAATCGATTATTGGCCGAGTCGGATTCGATACGCGATTTTTTGTTTGATACACAAAAAACTAAACATACATTACCATATCGAAGTGTATATTTGATAACTTTTTTGGATTGTTTCAATTCAGTTTTGCGCTTGAATTCTCATTCAATCCAATATAACTTAATAACTGTGGGATTTACAAGAAAGTTTTGTGATGTCTCTGGTATAAGATAAGTATAACTACTAAACCAAAAGTCAATATATAGTAATATGTACAGTTAATAAGTTCTTAGCTGTTCCATTTTTGTACTTCAAATTCGTTAACTTATAATACAGGCTGTTTTGCAAGTTGTAAGGCTGATTGTGTGTCTTTTAAAGTGGCGACCCAAATCGCCCTTATAAAAATATCCCCCATTCTTTATACCCATAGATAATAAAATCTAGTCACTCCAATCCCCCATTTAAAAGGTTCAAGAAAGTCCCTCCCATAAAACGTATATCTAATTAGAAAAAAACTTACAATTAAACTGCTTACTACTGCAGTGCACTTCCCTAGTAATTTACAAGATAAGGCCATTACATAAAGGCTGTAACTGTCGGCTATTACACAATTATATTATTACATGAGGTGCAGCTGAACTTGGAGATAAGACAATTTTCTAGGTCGCTAACACGTTAGCCCGCACCTAATGCCTGTCGTCAAGGCGACAGACTCATCATTAAAAGCTCTATGTGTGAATAGCGTGAAAATGTGCATTTCCTTGTTACTTTGCCCAACCCAGACTAATTTAATAACATTTGTAAGTTTATATGGAGTGGGTAAACTGTGATTCTATCGAGATGTTTCTTCAGATTCGGTATTACTTTCGTTCGATCGTTTCAGCCGACGGATATCCACAGCTGGACAAAGGCCTCCTGTATTGAATATTTAAGAAACATTGACAATTGAGATTTTATATTATACTGATTTTTATGTCCTACTCAATCTTAAGAATACGTTGGTGGGTGCGAAGAATATAACAGAAAAACGACGTTTTACCTATTTTTATTTTTTTAATCAAGACAATATACACACATCGCATTCTAGCCCCAAAGTAAGCGATAGCTTGTGTTATAGATACCTACTTGATAACTGAAATATACAATACCTATGTTGAAAAACACCCAGACACTTGAAAACATTCATGTCCATCACGCAAACATTTTCCAGTTTTCTCTTTTGTATTACGGAACCCTAAATCAGCTCAAATAAATCGGAAACGCGCATCCGCAGACCCAGGTGTCGGAACAGTTTTTTGTGAACTGAATTCTGAAACTGAAGAAGGAATGTGTTTTAGATCACTCATCTAGTCGTGCGGGGCATGTGTGGCACCGCGGGCTTAAAGTTGAAATATTTGGGGAAAAAATACGTTCGCGGTTGCATATGGCGACACTTTTTGTGTAAATTGCATTTATTCTAAAAAAATATAATTCCAAATTAATTAAATCGACTGCTCAAATCTGCTGAGTAGGGTGCGTTTGGCAGTACCTAAGTTCAATGCTAGGTCACATATCAAAAGTAAGTTTACGTTTAGACCCAGAATTAACAAGTCGAATCTAGGCAGATCCGCCCCTATGTGCAGAATACCTATAATAATTTGATCAAGAATGCTGGAATAAATATTTTTCAACATTCCGCTGCGCGTTTCAAGAGGGAGGTTAAAAATCTTTTAAAAGTAGGTAGGTACTGCATGATATTTTGCATTTTTTGTGGTTATTATTATCTTCTTTTTATAAATTTTGTTTTTTTTTTTTTTTTGTATTTTGTACCTAAGTATATGTAAAAAGAAGATAATGATAACCACAAACCTACTAATAATTTATTTTTTCATTTTTTGTAATTATCGTTCTTTTTTAATTTCATATTTAACGTTAACTTTAAGTAATTATATACTTACTAACAAAGAATGTCCTCTTATACAGTGCATGTTGAGTTAGCCTATAAGTGGAGTGCACAACATTGTAAAGAATATTTAAATGTGATTATTTATTAAGTTCGTTGTGTACACGTTGGCTTCCGAATAAAATAAAATAAAATAAATAAAATAAATTTAATAGCAGCAGGCACCTACGTAGGTAGTATGAAGTTTATCCTGAAAGGTGTTCTAAACTTTTCATGTATTCAAAAGATTTTTAAAACACATTAATAGCATACGACTCTACTCACAATAAGAAGGGTACCTAAGTACTTCCAAAGAGTACTAATACGGATTATCAGGATTCACATTCTTTTCAGTTCTCACTTCTCAGGGCATGTAGTTAGGTATAGCTGTTGCTTGACAATATTTTTCGTCACAGTTAGGTAAATGGTATTTCTAAAATAATAAAATATCGTTCTCAGATAATCATGGTGCCGATTCCTTTTTAGAGTCTCTAAATTTAGACGTCTAAAAAATCGATTATTCCTTTCGGTATGGTTAAAAAAGGATACAACTATTTCTAAAAACTACTTAAGTAATACTTAATCTTTCCCTAATGAAAGTCAAAATAAGAAAATCTTTAGACGCGCTACATTTAGAAACTATAACAGAATTAGTACCATTGATATCTTAGGTATTATTGGTAACTATAGGTTCGGTAGTCATAACAAAAGACAAAACTGCGAGTTCAGCTTAATATGAATGGCTGAGTTGCAGTGTCGAATGTGAATGACTGGTACCACAGTTTAAAGTTATTCTGCTGATATTATAATATACCTATAAATTAACGCGTGTTTTAGTTTTTACTTTTATAGTGGTCTTAGTATTTATTGTGATAATAAATAAATTAAATATCTCAAAGTATAAGCTTATAGCTTATTATAGCGATAGCTTCTGTCATTTGATATACCTACCTACATAAATACAATATGTATAAAGAAAGACATGCTCATTACTCAAACATTATCCAGTTGTGGGAATCAAACCCACGATCGCCAACATAAAGAAAGAAAAACTGATAAATGTATTTAACACGGTAAAAGTGTTAATTTACTATTATTATTTGAGTGAATATTTCCATGCAGGGTTCAAGTTCAACTTATACCTACGCCACCTTCCTTGACTGCAAAGTGAAAACGCATTACGCACCTGATGGTAAGTGAAGATGCAATCGAAGATTTTATCGTACTAGCATGGAAAAGATTATAACCCCTTACTGTGGCTACGTAGCATCGTAGGTAACGTAATGCTAAATCACTTGGTAGAACTTCTTTGCCAGTAGGGTATACTAACCAGCCGCCGCCGATTTGTACCCAGAACCTTGTGTCCCGTACACGTGCTAACCACTAGACCGACGGCGTTAAAAACTTAAAACTAGGTAACTGTAAAATAATCATCTCGCGGCACCTGCAGAGAAAGTAAAATATTTTTTTATCTGTGCATAGACTGTGCACCACAGAACATCTGCTGAAGGCGCGGAAACACGTTTTTGTCAACCGCAAACTTCGCGCCGACTTCCGTTGGAAATAGGTCAGAAATCACTAACGGTTGATTTTCGAAATAAAAAAAATATCAAAACTTACCTAACCTTCAAATAAATTAACTTAAGTAGACATATCTGAAAAAAAATAAAGATCACGTAGTCCATTAATAAGATACTTACTAATTTAAGGCAAAATCAACGACTCTTTTGCAATTTGTAAATCAACGACTTTTTGCAATTTGTACGCTAATTACACTCGTAGGCTTATGGCAGTCAATTTGCGGGAATAGCAATATCATCTTTACATGTTTATATCAAAATATTTGTATAAAAATGTCTATCCTAGAAAATTAGTTCGAGTAGGTATTGAGTTTTAAGTGAGTAACTCGCAAATCTCGGACTAATTTCTTTAGCTCGACACTTTCAAGCATGGCTATTTATATAAACACGTGAAGACTACACTGGAATTCCCGCAATTTGACTGCCATAAGCCTATTATGTCTTATTAGCTTAAAAATCGCGAAAAAACACAAAAAAAAAAGAATTCCGCGGGCACACCCGTGGCATGCTTCTTAAGGGTCGTCCTCCTCGAGGTATACATGGCGGGCATTACAGCCTACGTCCAGAAGTAGATGAATCTGCTGAAACGATGACGATGAGTACGAAATACCTATACCTATAATATGTAATCAGCTGGGTGCTCTTTACTTTACACGACTTCTGTCTCACCTTGACGAAATTAAGATAGATACTGCTTTTTGTTCTTAGGCAGAACTGATTGTAGCTCAGTTGGTAACAAATAATTTAATAAAATTTAAAAAAAAAACACGACTATCTTGTGGTGAAACATCTTTTTTCCAAAAAAAAAATAGCTTAAACTTTTTCCAAAAAAATGTTAATGTTACTCGGAATGATGCAAGGATTCTAACGATTATTATAGGTAGGTATAGGTGGAATAAAGAAACTCTCATACATACATACGTATGTATCCTAAAAACATTACACTCCTTTTTGGGCAGTCGTGTAAAAAGCAGTCAGCCGCGATAGCTGGGGGGGGGGGGCCGGGCCTGGGTTCAAGTCCCACCGAGAGAAATTTTGATGCCTATTTAAATTTATTGGAATAACATCCGAAGTGTGTAAACATTATAATTAAATGTATAATTGGTAATCAGCATCATTATCACCAAGCTCTTTTTATGTCCCACAGCTGGGCACGGACCGACATTCAGAGTGGGAGGAGCTTGGCCATGAAATAGCCCACCATTGAACATCAAGTGCTATGAATGGCGGGCATCACATGATCACACAACCAAAACCCTCGATCCTCCAAGCTGAAATTTTACAGGGGTTCCCGTGATGATGCATACAAGGGATAAGTAAGGACTTTCATTCCCACGGGATCATACGGGTGAAACTAGGTGGGTACGCTTAGGTATTTAAATATAATTACGTGAAAAACGAAAGTTTCAACCAAAAACTTTTGGCATCAGGAATAATCCAAAAATTCATTGTCCAAATGTGTAAGTAGGTACCTACCTAAGCTAAGAAAAAATTTACAAAGATCCTATGAAAAACAAATGAAAGATCTCGTATACTTCTAAGTACCTAATATAAAAGCTACTTACGAGTAATATTTGTATTATTTACTTTTAAAACGAAGTAAAAGCAAATAAAAAATATGTTCTAAACTTATTTAATCATTTATTTTTACTGAAATATAACTTTTGTTAATAAGACTGACGACCGTCTATTATTTTTTCTCTTAATTTCCATAAAATCGAGTGGAAAACTGGCCAACTCGAAATATATTACATTTTTTTCCAAACGTCTATAAACTCGCAAATTCTTTAAATACACGACATTTAAACGCCCACACATACGCTCTTGAAACTGTTTACCGAAATTAAAGTAAACAAGAATAACTAAAAACGCGCCAAACACAATTTTCCGTAACAAAACTCGTGCGCACCGGAACATCGCATTATTTCCCGCCATCCGGCTGTTCGACCAACCGAAATTTGGCGCCAAAAATCCTCCAGCCAATGAACGCAATGGCCGCCATTTCTAGCCAATCGGCGACGAGCCCGCGCTCTCGCCATCGCGTCTTTGTCATATCTCGAAAATTAGTACGCCGCGCCAGTGCAGTGAACCCCGACGGTAAATTAAAGATTTTCCGTAAAATATCGTTATAAAACATATCAGGTAAGTTAATTTCTATTGTTAAAACCAAAATATCAACCATAATTTTATCTGTTAGTAAGTTTTACGCGAGACGAGTCCAAACTATTGAATAATTGTTTCGCAATTTATCCTTGTTCGAAATCCGAAATGGCGCTCGGCTGTAACGAAAAATATTTCAAAGTATTGAATTAATTAAATGCAATAATGTAACATTTTTCCATGACTGTTTTATTATTTGCACTGCTTTAAATAAATCAAGTTTTCAATCGTATACTAAAATTCTAGCCTTCGTTCAGCAAAATGGCGGCGACGTTGTGTGCTATTAATACGTGCTCTGTCCCTTTTATGCAACACGCCTGTGTGCAAGTGTGATAGGGACAACGATATTTCTGATAAGAAGCCTCGTAGTATGCTGCACACGTAACTAGACACGTCTTCGGTCTTCGTAAACAAGCTCGGCGTTGGGGTTGCCATTAGTATGGTAAAATAATAGTTCCACTTTTGTGGGTGAATTTAATCTGTTTAACACTTACGAGTATATAAGAATGATGGCATATGAACTTCTTGATTCTTATCGGAATTCATATAGTTGACGTTAAATAATCTTATTTACAATATTTATTATGGTATTGAAGAATAATGTGCAATTATTTTATCAGCAAAGAATAACTTTTTAAATATAACTTTTTAACTTTATGAAGTGATAATAGCATATTCTAGTGATAATATGCATTATGTTGTAATAATTTAATGTTAGTAGGCAGGACGTTTATACTTTAAACATTATAATTAGGTAGATTAGTAATTTGTAACAAGATGTTAGCCGGATGACAAACTTGACTTTTTTGCACTAAGCAATGACTATACTTTATTATTTTTAACTTATATATCTTATTTATTAAAACCATCATTTGATAATATTTGGATTGGTTTGAATCATTGTTTTACAATTATTTAATGAAACAAGGATTGGGTTGCAAGGTCGAGCGAATTGTGGCAACATTTTGCCGATAGTTATAATTTCTGTATCATTGAAGATTACATTTTTGTACGCATTGGCAATGATTCCATTGAATTTATAGTTAAGTTCGCACAGTATTCTTTCCGTGGTCAATATTTTCAGTCCTTTTTATTGAATAAATTAAGAATGAAAATGTTTTGGTTAGTAATTTCTTAAAATGCTAGTAATACCTATCACTGATATTATTAGCATTTTAAGCAAGCAAATGGTCGAAATTTTGTTAGTTTATTTGTTACTCCTTGACATCGCAAATACAAAAACAATGCGCGAGCGACTACTTATAAATCTATGATTGAATCGATTTGGCTGGGAATGGGGAAAGCATGGCACTTAAATTTTATCCCGGAAAAAATAACTGGTCCCGAAGGATTAATAAACAGTGAATTTCATGCGGACAGCCGCGAGGTTTTAGCTCTTAAAATCGACTTTTATTTTAATTACTGTTTTCATTAGGTACGTTTAATATTGTAGTAAAATATGTCCTCAAAACGCAGTTAGTCCAAAAAACTCTCATCTAACAATCTAACTGGAGAAAAAATGATTTAAATTTAAAGAATTTTGATTGATCTATGAAAAATCAATTAATAACAATTCTGAATTATATAAATAAAATTACTCGTAATTTTAAGGAAAACATGCGATAGTAGCGCCACACTATGGCAAGCGACGCAATACGCGTGGCCTGTGCTGTGGGGTGACGCGCCGACGCACGGTCGCGGATCGGCCATCGGCGCACGCAGTAAACAACTTGGAACGCCGCTTGTTGCTTTCGGCCGAGCGCTGCTCGCGGCTCGCGCAAGCGCAGTAGTCCGCCATTGGCTCTGTCGCGGGGTGGACGTATCGCGTCGCTTGCGCGTCGCATCGTATTCGCGTTGTTTACTAATAGTTCGTAATGAGACAAACATTGGTTATTACGTGTTGAAAACTCGGTTTACTGTTGTTTAGGGTCCGCGGATGCGGTTGGAAAGTGCAGCGCGGTTCGGGAACTGTTGAAACAATGTCTACATTGAGTGTGAGGGCGCCGGGGCTTCAAGCCACGACCGTGCTAGACGCGAGGTCTTTGCGTGTGAGAGGAGTGACCACTCTGGAAGGTGTTCGGAGGAACTTATTCGGGTGTACGGACAGAGAGGAAAACAGGCGGTTCGTCGAGAGAGAGCTATCGAGGCAATTGGAACTCGACAGCCAGAGGTGGGGCTTCGATTTTGCGAACGAAAAACCTCTGCCGGGAGCTCAGAGGTTCGCATGGCAACTGGTGCCCGCGTCGACAATCCCTGCAGCCTTGAGGAGATCTCCCATCACGATGACGACGCAAAAACAGAGTACGCCGAAGCAAGAACCTAAAGTCTCCAGTCCAGAGAGTAAAACGCAAAAGAGAATAACAGGTTAGTGTCACTCTTATTTGATTTAACTTGTAGAAATAGCATGAAAAACACTGGTAGATAGCATAAATACACAATTAGTAGCCTTGTTTATCTGTTTATATATTTAGCGTCGTATTATTACACAAATGACACGATAAATAAAGAGAGCAAGGCTGATACGATGAGGTTCACAATTTCAGGGCTTAACAACCTTTGGCTTGTATTTTTATTAGGTGATATTTTGGTTATTTCATGTATTTAAATATTATAATAGTAGTTTATGAAACGGATGCATAATGGGGGGTATTAAAACATGAGTGTGAGTTTAAAAACGAGCCGCAGGCGAGTTTTTTAATAGTATCACACGAGTGTTTTAATACCGAATTATGTAGAGTTTTATACACTACTTTATCTACGCTCAAATTATCATAAATCCAAACCATAAAATCTTGCTAACGTTTGTCGTAAATCCTTCACTTTGTTGGTAAAAGATTGTGGGTCATTTTTATTGCAATTACTAAAATGTCAGGTGGAGTTAAATTTTCTTTAGTACGTTTCACTGCTAGACATTTTTCCGCGCTAAGTTTTGACTAAGTAACAAAAATAACACATTGAAATGTTAAAAGTTAGGTATGGCGCCAAAATTCAGTTGCAAACTTCGTAAAGTCTGTTAAAAAAGTCATGAAACAAAAAAGAGTAGAAAAATATTTATACAAGTCAGATAAACTATATTTTTAGTGGATAATTAAATAATCAAAAATTATACATAATTCTTTTCAATATTCTGTATGAACACCCTTTTTAATCAGTCATATAAGGCAGGGAAAAATTATTGTTTCCGTGAATTAATTGTTGTCTATGGTCGATCATGACTACCAACTAAATGTTGTCTGTGGACTCCTTAAATAAAAAAAACAAAATTGAGGATTGGCTCTACACTCTCTTTTGGCTATGACGACCACAGAGAAAAGAAAGTTATTCCCTGGTCTGTGATGACGACACACAAAAATACAGGAACCCAGAGCCGCGTATCGTAATAGAAATTATTCAACTATCTAGAGATATTTCCATAGTACAGCGATGTTATAATGAATAACTTTTTAATAATTATAGAAGTCTGTGAATAAAGTAGGTCAATATGTGACACATTTTGATTTCATAATTCGAACTTTAAGCAATGAGCGTAGATAAATATCTTTACCTAGGTGCAGCTTATTCATATTTTAATTAGAGTCTATGTTTATGATATTAATACAATATTTATATACCTAGATAATATTACGTAGGTACAAACAGTTTAATAAAAAGGTACCTATTTACTTATAGTGTAGGTAGGTAACTACAGCGTGCAATTTTTTTTTCATGGAAGTTGCAAGCAAGGAATAATAAAAAAATATTGTCTTTTCATTTGATACCTATCAACTTAGTAGGTTTTAATTTATTGTTTATTAATGATTCTGTTTTATGAATTAAGTATGTAAAACATAATATACTTAATATTATAATCTTTCTGTACTGATTATTTTAAACAGCTAGGTATATTTCAAAGCACTAGAGGTCACTAAGTACCCCTGTCTTTATTTTAGATTTTTGAGTCAAGCTAATTTTCACTAAAAGTTTTATGTATAAAAAAAACATTCAAAATTAATTTGTATTTCTGCATCTATACATTATCAAGTAACAACCAACATTAAAAAAAATGTTCCACCAATGCTTCGAAAATAAATAATAAATAAACTCTACGGGAAATTTAAATAACTTGGTAGGTACAGGTTGTATAGGATCTACTCCTTTCCAAAAAAAAAAACAATAATAATGTGCTAGTTAGGCTTTATAGGGAAAATCCAAACGACTTCGACAATATGCATAATAATAATCAACTGGTAGGATAGTTACTATTAAAAAATGGCACGAAAAATTTAACGTAAATCTCTCTCTAATACTCTATTATGTAATGTAACCAAAAACACAGTAGTATTATATTATTAGGTAGGTATAAAGAGGTGTCCAGTCATCGGGTCATTTGATATGTAACGCTGACCCTCGCTGATAAAATAACCATCAGATAAGTGCCTACTGGCCTGAACACGAGATAGGTAGGTAGTCTAGATACCACTTAGAAATACATAAATATGCTTCTTATCTAGTTTACTTATTGTAGTTCACTTTGTCTAGATTTAGGTCAATAAAAAAACTTGCTAAAACTATCTCTATTTAAGTAGATAGATACGTTTCGCGCAGTAACATCTTCTGGGTATTGTGACTCGACAGAGTTTATTTAATATGAAGGAAAGAAAATCTAGCTCTGTACGAGTAGATAGGGTGCTTTATTTAACTATAGTATAGGTAACATAGATACATGCCATACCTACGATACTACCTAAGTATGTAGGTAGATGTACTTAGCAAAATAGTTTAGAATTTCCTCAAAGTCTAAAGTCCCTTAAAATATATATACAAATAAATAAATATATATAATCGCAATCTAGCCCCAAAGTCAGCGATAGCTTGTGTTATGAGTAGGTACTAGATGACTGATAAATAACATACATTTTATTAAAAATAAATATAATATATTGAAAAACACACAGACACTGAAAAACATTCATACTTATCACACAAACATTTACCAGGAGTGGGAATCGAACCCACGACCTCAGACGTAGACTGCAGGTTCGCTACCGCTACGCCATTCGGTCGTCAAAATCAATGTTTTAGTAGGTAACTATGGGTTAAACGCTAGGCAAAGTCCTGTCTAAAAACATATTATAACGATTGAAGTGTTTTCCGACGTCGGAATTATATTGTTATCCAAAAATCCCATTTAGATTTATTTCAACGTGAGCACATCACGTTTACCTCTCCTTAACACCTTTTGTCCCTTTAACTTCCGTCCTCTTGTTTAACAACCCTTAACTTGACGCCTTTTAAAAAGCCGGACGCGTTTTTTTGCCCACCATGGTGTCAAAAACCTCATAAAGATCCAAACTATAAACCCTTCAGTAATTAAGTAACACGCCATTAAAAATTAAGATTTTTAACACCTTTATTCTTAGTTAATTTTTAATGAACATTTTCGCACAAGTCGCGAAGGGGTGTGGATGAGCAAAAAATTGTTAAACTAATCATTAAACTGTTTTTGTAGTCTTTGTAACAAAACCTTAATTAAGTACTTGGGTACTTGGTACTTAAGATTGGAGGTCATTCGATATGTTTTAACTTCAGAAAGGGGCAGTTTTTTTTAAAGCTTTCTTTGTCCTGCTAGAAAAGCTAACATTTGTTTTTTTTTTTTATAATTAAATTATAAGACGTTAGTATTCTGAAGTCTGTAGCAATCAGTCGGTCATTTGTACTTTAGTTCACCTACGAGTGTGCACCTATTATGCTAACTAGTAGTATAGTAGCAGGTATTAGGTAAATGCTACGAGTAGTCAAGCATTTGCTACTAACTATAATAGTAGGTGTACAAAGTGTCTGCTAGTAATGAGCTTGCTTATCCCGCATGCAAATAATTTTTGTAGAGGTTTCACTTGGGCCATAAAGGCTCCTACACACTATGCCGCCGGCATGGCCGGCGGCCATGCCGCCAACAAGCCCGGCGGCATTCCCGGCGGGTATTTGAGCCGCCGGGCTTGCCGCACAAACGAGCCGCTTGCATGGCCGCCGGGGTATGCCGGCGGGTTGCGCGGGGAGCCGGCGTCAGTTCGCTCCCGGCATTGGAGTGATAGTGTTGTGCGGTGTGTTCTACGCAAATTAAAATGTCATTCAATTGGGATGACGAAGCTGTGTTGCTGCTAATTGAACAGTTCCATAAATATGACATTTTGTGGAATCCTAAAAATGCAGAGTACAAGAACAACCGATAGCATCTTTTTTATAGTTATCTATCATGACGGTACCATTCTGCAACTTTCTGCGTTGCAAACTCGGACGCACCCAAAATCTCCTTCTTCTTTTGAGTTTTTTGCTAATTAAAATTAATACTACGGCCGCGATGGCGATGTTAACGGCTTCGTTATCCATCGTTGAACTAGGAACACAAAATGTACACCACTACCGTTCTACCCGGCTGTCACAACTGAAATGATGCTCTGCGGCCACCAGCGGCAAGTGCCGGCGGCCTGATTATGCCGGCGGCATACCCGTGCGGCAAAAACCCGCCGGCTGTGCCGCCGGCATAGTGTGTAGGAGCCTTAAATTAATATCATAGTTACTAGGCGGCATACCTAATAACTATCTAATTGGAAATAATGTTATATATATATAATTTTAGTTATTAACTGCTTTTAGTCTACAATCTTCATAGTTTTCGCAGTATAAACTCCTAGTTATCAGATAACAAATTCAAAACTCCAACCTTGAAGTGATAACGTGTGAGGCTGATAATGACGATACACACAATTAACAAGACGTATTACGCAAGTGTTTACGTAGTATTTTATTAATAGTGTCTATGGAGAGAGTAGGTTCGCACATGTGCAATCTAAAATGGTCACATGTGGGAGGCAATGCCATAACAAACTGGCTAAATATGGGTCAAATCTCACAGTGGGTTCTAACTTCTAAATTCTATGCGATGAAAGTTAATTCTTTTTTTATATATTTTTTTTTTATTAATTGGTCAAGATGGAATTTCTATACATGGAATTACAATGATAGAAGTCTCTACTAAGAACACTAAATATTTGGTCAAGTGCGATTCGGACTTAAAGGGTTCCGTATACTATTATTTACAAAACTTAGCGAGATGATGATACAGAAGCCAGAAGACCCAATTATACCCTACTCCTACTATACAAGTAGAGGATTATTGGTTCTTCTGAATCATCGACCAAAAACGAGCAAAAAATCATGTTTTTTGTATTGGTAGAGAAGTAGTTATAGTATATAGCCTATAACTACAATAGGTATACCATAATATTATGCCTGGAAAGTCGTACCTTAAGGAGCACCACGGGTGTGCCCGCGAAATTTTTTGGTTTTTCGCGGTTTTTAAGCTAATAAGACATAATAGGCTTATGGCACTCAAATTGCGAGAATTCCAGTATAGTCTTCACGTATTTATATAAAAACCTCTGTTTGAAAGTGTCGAGTTAAAGAATTTTGTCCAAGATTTGCCAGTTACTCACTTAAAACTCGATACTCGAATTAATATTCTAGGATAGAGATTTTTATGCAAAGATTTTGATATTTAAAACATGTAAAGATGATGCTGCCATTCCCGCAAATTGACTGCCATAAGCCTATAATGTGTAACTAGCGTACAAATTGCAAAAAACCGCGAACATTTTGAATTTCGCGGGCAGAGTCGTTGATTTCGCCTTAAGGACTAATACCTATATCCGTCATATCTATAAAACGAATCCCTTAAATTTAGCTAGGTATAAAGTAGTAATAAATTATTAAAAAAATATTTGTCTTTAATTCGTCGATACCCTATGGTGTTCTCATTTCGAAATCGGTAGGTTTTTTTACCCAAGTTTTTGTAGCAATTTATCTGTGTAATAACCACAAAAGAAATCATGATTAGAAAGTAACGAGAAACTGTAAAACTTTTCATTCAATTGGGTACAATCAAAGCCACGAAAATTGCGTTCAATGGTAATGTACAAAAAATCTATGAATAGTAAAGTCTTCGCTACTGAGTTACGCTGGTAGTACTATCTTGTGTCCTTGTCACTCCCACACAGATAGCCGGGTGAAAACTTGAAAAGATGCGTCACTTTACTACCTTTTTTATTTTATTTTTTTACAATGCGCGTACGCATGATCTTTCAATATAGCTACATTGGTTATAACTGAAATCTTTGATTAAGGACAGTAAGATGATTAAAGCACTAATATGAGTAGGTATAATGTAGGTTCAAAAAAAAATAATGCAAACCTTTTTAAATTATTTAGCCAGTAGGTAAGTACGAAAGTTAGTAATTTTTTTTTAAAGATTAACTAACTTGAATTTTATATATTTAAGAATGTACAGGAATACTTACATGTTACATACTTATTATGTGTAGGTATCAAAAATACCTACCTAATTGTTAGCAATATATAATTACCTACACCGAATTGTAACATGTAACTTGACCGCACTATTTAGTAACGACTTCGATTTCACAAGCAATTGTAACATTTCAAAAATAACTCTGAGATTGCATACAAAACCCGACGCCCCGCCGCCACGTCCACTTATATCGAAAAAAATTCAAAACATTCAAAGTTCAACGACACTAGTAAAGGTGTAATCACGAAAACTATTAGAACCTTAGAGGGGATCTTAGAAATTGGGTGACCGGGTTTCTAAGACCCCCCACTCGGTTTGTACGCTTGGTCAGTTCTAGACAATAACACTTAACTATGACCCCCTCATAATTTAACTCACTCGCACATCTGCATGTATTTAATAACGGGGTTTGATTCAATTAGATTTCAATATTCAGCTGTCTATTTCTAATTTCTGAACGCTCAGATTTCGGTTTGATTTATAGTATAAGCCATAAGGTATCTATTACAAAAATGTCGTTGCGCCGTTTATGATTTTATAGTAATTTATCTATAAATAAAAAATGTTAAAAGAAATTTAAATGTTAAATTATAATTATAATTAGATTATACCTTTATTAGTTTAGATTTTATTTTAAAAACTTGAAATTATCACAGGCGATGTATTTAAGTAGCTACTGTTGCCGCTGTAGCAATAAATACTAACAACAGAATAAAATAAAATATAGTGGTTCCCATACAACAAAAAAAAGAAATCCTTAGTTAACCCTACGAATGCTCACAGGGGTACAATTTACCATTAAAATTCAATTTTTTATTTTTTGAGTATCTTTCGGATTTAACCAAGCTATAACTACACATTTTCTAATGGATGTACGTAAATACCTATATCCTTATTGCACAACGGTTTAATCTTGTACTCCACCAAGAGTAACTGTACAAATGAAAATACCCTAACGTCAGATGGATTTCAACCATCTGCTGTACACTCGATACGCGAACGCTCTGAGGAACGCTCCAATCATTTTAATTGCGGAAAGTTAATGCATTTCACTCGTGGATCGTAAATCTCGTTTTCATTGTAGGTAATTTTCGTAAAGCGCGACAGGCGCGTGCGCACCCTTTGTTGTCGGCCTGTTGCACCCTCGCGGACACTGACTCCCAACGGTTATATTGATTTTTTAACTGTCATTTTTACCCCAACCCACACTTAGCTGTATGAATTTCCTGTGACACTCAAGTAATAAAAGTTAGATCATTTCATTTGTCTGGTTCATTCTTTGGTATAATAATATTGATTTTCGTCGATTTTAGAATACTGAAACGCACATTAAACATGAAGCAGTGATAGCTCAGTGGTTCTGACATCTACCTCTAACGTCGGAGGTTGCGGGTTCGAATCCTGGGCTCTGGCTTTTCAGATTTATGTTCGTTTTTAGGAAACTAAATATCACTTGCTTAGCGGTGAAGGAAAACATCGTGAAGAAACCTGCATGCCTGAGAGTTCACATAAACGTATAACTTATTACTATTTTCATTTATTCAATAGGTATAACAAGAAAAATATATTGACACAGCAGAGTTAATGACTCTAACATAGGCATAGATATCTGGAAACTGGTTATTGAAGCCGAAATTGTCAGTGAGTGGAGAAAGTCCCGTTTACAACTTCGATTATTACTGATAGCATCAGAATCTCACAACTCGGATTGTTACACAAAAAAAATATGTTCCGAAACACGATGGCGAAATCGTCACGATGTGGGTGATTAGAAAAAAAGCGCTGTCAACACACGTGTTCGAATTTCAAAATTTCAGTCAGATAGGGGAACAATAACGGTCGCACTGTAGTAGCATCTGCCAACCCCCGCGCGTGCAATATTTATAGAGCCCCTGAATAGTTGCCAGGGGTATTTCACACCCCCTAAACTTTTAACTACAGTCTGTACATGACCGTAGGGTATGCTGCATCATCTGTTTTATTGTTTAACTCGGATCAATTTCGATGTGGGACAGCATGCAATTATACTTTTTTAATAACAAAATTTAGATATCTAATTTTTGTTGAAAGCTGATGTAAGTTTGTCAGATGTCGTATATATAACCTTTTTTTTGTAAAAATCTGATATTTTAGTAGCTATAATAACCATCACAATACAGAGGTATATCTTTCGGTTTCCATAGTTCTTATAATTAAGAAACTGCTATCTGTACAGCAATTTCAGAATACAATGGTTGTCAGGATTTAAAAACGTAGGTGCAATTTCGTATTTCGGACATTAAGTTACATATTTTATTTAAATAGAGAAAAGAAAACAATAGATTTACCTAGTTGGATGTATGCTCAATGATGTTACTATTAGTTTGCAAATGGTAGATGTCTTTTAATACTGTACATAATAGGGGATAGTAGTGTCGTTTCTTAAAACTTAAGTAACTAGTTCTTATGAAGCTTATATACTAATAAATAATAGTCTTGCGCGGTTACAATTCGATCTCTTTTCAAGAACAGCACGGTTCAAGTACATAACAGGAAAGGTCAGGAATTCAGGATAATTAAAAAAAATAGCACTTAATGCCCGCACTTGTTACTGCAAAGTGCAGAAATGGGATAGTCCGAGTGGAAAACGACATTACTAATGTTAATTTACGTTGCCTTTCTCACGCGTTCCACGTGCACCAACCCTAAGGAAACAGTACCTATATCAGGATATGGTTCGGTGCCCATAACGTACTGCAGCCAACGGTGGGCAAAAAGTACCCTTTCACAGCGTTTTGTAGGTTAATTCCGGAATCTAGATTCCTGAACGCTACCGGATGGATCATATACATTATTTACGAACTTATAGCTGCCCCGGCAATGTCAATTGATTTCTAGGTATGAGTATACATAGGTACCAACTGTAGTAGTCATGTCTAGAAAAGTGCATTCTGCTATCTGATGATTAAAAATTATGTTTTTTTATTTAGAATTCTCATATTAAAAAATCTTAGTTACTACTGTTGCTAGGTAGGTCATTAGTATTTTAATAAGAAAGATATCCTCAAAGTAACCAAAACAGTAATATTATAATATCAGGATTCATAATATTGTTTTATAGTATTTATATAAAAAGTATCACATAATCACTGCTATATAGTTTGCACTAAAAACCTATATTAGTATTTTTATAAGGTAGGTAGGTACCTACATTTTCAGTTAGTTACAATATGTTGTTATCCTAAGTTGCTAGTTAGAATAATAAAATTTCGTCTAAAATTAAAATTATCTCCTATGCGAAATGTTAATTCAGAAAAACATATAAAAGGCAGAAAATACGCAATTATCATTTTTTTTAATTACTGACTGTTTTAGCTAATTTCAATAATATAATATGAACTTCATATGTAGGTACTTCATAGTTTAAATAATAAAATAATTTAAGTCTTAATTTAAAATCAACAAACAATCTGCGGATTAAATGCAGAATGACACTAAAAAGGCAGAAACGCTACGCTCAGATGCGCCGACGCACTTTCTATAGTTTGAATGGAATGGAGAGATGAAAGTGGCGAATGGCGACAGCACGACACACGAGAGTGAGCGAGAGAGAACATACGCGAATGTTACAGTTTGTGAATTAAATTTAGGCACCGGAATATACAATATTATAATAGTTTTGTAGGTCAGAAGAATAGAACGGTTTTTTAATTGATAGCTGGCTCGTAGGTTAGTTTAAAACACATGTAGGCACACGAAGCAACCGTTACTTTGCTGCTATAATATTTCTACTGTATAATGTGTATTGTGTTAATTTCAATAAACAGCTTTCTATTTGCAAGCCATAAAACCTTTGATAAGTGACCTCAAGTAGTAAGTGTAGTGAGTAGGCTATATGCGTGTCAAAGATCGTCACATGTTTAAATTATACGACAGATGAGTTTAGTATGTTATTTATTTGGTCGCTAAACCACGATAGATGTGGATTTTCATACATTTTTTGCTGGCCGCAACTTGGCCAGGACGGCAATTTCGACTTATCTCGAAGAATATTTTCAAAATAATGCTTAAATTTCCAAGTATGTTTGAGAAAGTATAAATAGTTACGGATCTGTAAGCAATATATTGCTTGTCTAGAAACATTTCGATACACGGTATGAGTTTCTACTGTTTTAATCTTAACTTTCACACTTGACTTGAAAGGCTAAGACGAACTTTCAGAAAACTTACAGATATAACTGTTCCGGACAGTGGAGTCTTAGAATTTTTTTATGGGAACCTCTTTTCATGTGGATCGTAAAATGCACCATTATATTCCTGGTTAGGAGGAGTGAAAGTGCCCTATAAGACTTTCGCTTTCGTAGGTCTTATTAACTTAAAACTAGGGTTAGAGAGTTAGTTAGTTGGTTACAATTTCTTAACTATAAGTCTATTTATTTTATGAGTACATAATGGAGCCACTTCTGTTTCACAAAATCTCTTAACTAGTGCTTTTTCAAAATCCTCCCATGGAAGGGTATAGGAACCGCTATTTTAAAACGAGGAAGGTTAGTTAAAAGATTTTGATAGATATAAACTCTTTATTGCACACCACAAAATAAAAATATACCAAAACATCTATCCTCCAGTTTAGCACAAGCGAACAAATACAATTTATAGTCTGAATTTCAAACCCCCTAATCATTATCTCTCGTTGGTATAATTGATGATTCAACAACGCTATGCAATTAACAGGCATCTGAAATATGCTACGTGAAGTCCCGTTTCCCATGGAATTTTAAACAACATTTAGCAGCGATATCTGTAATTTCCCGATACCCGAACGGCCCAATAACCAATTGCACCTATCCCGGTAGAGATAATTGTCTATCGGCAATATATCACCCTTGTTAAATGTTTTCCCATGGTAGGGATCAATGGGAACACGTGCGGGATACGCGGCGGGATAGCGGGATACACGTATAGCTTCCCGTGCTACGATATGGTTCATAGGTTTTTACGTTATTGACCGTTTAGAGGTTCGAACCCATATTTGTATTATTAACCGACTTCAAAAAAAGGAGGAGGTTCTCAATTCGTCGGAATCTTTATCTAGAGTTCAAGCCTCAACAGTCACTAATATAGAAGATAAAACATTATTTTCTTCTAAAATATTAGTAGATTTTTTTAATAATTTACCATACTAACATCTTAAAAATTATTATTACTAGCTGTTGTTTTTCCAACAAACGGCGTCAATCACGTTCCATTATTCCCAATTCACAGTTCGCTTTAATTGTTTAAAACGGAACGCGTCAATTTTAATTTTGGAACGCGCCCGATTTTTATTCCTTTCTGACAGCTGTCTGAAGAGAATAAAAATGCAGTGTGAAAACTCGACAATGTATAAAAACAGGCAAAGTGCGAGCCGGGCTCGTGCATGAAGAATTCCGTACCTTTATCTTAAAAAACCGGCCAAGTGCGAGTCTGACTCGCGCACCGAGGGTTCCATACCATAAAAGAAGTTAAACATTAAAAGAATCACTTTGGTTCATGAATTTACGAGTATAATTTAGGTACATGGTGGTAGGTACTTTTGTTGGCAAACCGAAAGAAAAGAAAAGAAAACTAGTTTATTCATGTTCTGCCTAGGGTACAAACAAACTTAAAATTAATGGTTAGGTATTAGATAGTAGTTGATAAGAAGTATTTAATAATTAATTTAATCTACAAACCGCAAACATAACTTTGGTTTTTGCCGGTTTATTGTTATTATCACAAAAAGTATAATAGAGAGTTGATTTTATTTTTCTTTTTTTTTTTATTGTAAAATAAACTTACTTCTATTGATCATAATTATTTCAGATTTTTCGATTGGTAAACTTCGGAGGTAAGGGGGGGGAACGGTTTTTTTTCGACAGTTTGCCCAATAAATCGAAAACTATCAAGCATAAAAATAAATAAAAATCGGTTTTGGAATACACAAGTAATGCCCTTTCATATGATACCCTACTCAATATTGTTATCTCATTTTGAAATTTTGACACCCGGTTTTCCCCCCTTTTTAAAAAAAAATAAAAAATATTTTCAATTCTATATGATTGCATAACGTCGCGCCGCAATTACCTACAACTATTCCAAATTTCAGGTCGATAGCTTTAATAGTTACTGAAATAATCGAGTGTGACAGACGGACGGACGGACGGACGGAGAAAGTCTCACCATAAGGGTTCCATTTTTACCATTTTGGTATGGAACTCTAAAAAACGGCAAAAAAAAATACGTTTGTTGTATGGGGTGCTCCCTCTTAACTAAAATGATATACTTATACATATATTAAAGTGAATATATCAAATATTCTGTGAATATTGAAAAGCTCGTTATTGATAATTATGTGCCATTCTATTTTGTCGTATTTCAGCTGTATAAGTATAACTACTTAACACAGTTCAAGAAATAGGTACATCATACAGCCTGGTGACAGACGGACGGACAGACGGATGGACAGCAAAGTCTTAGTAGGTCCCGTTTTTACCCTTTGGGTACGGAACCCTAAAAATGCAGCGCGACATCATTCTAAATATCGTTGAAAAAAACCTCTTAGTCAAAATGGCAGAATATCACACGACACGACCGTGTCGTAAAAAGAAGTATTGACACGAGAATTATTGTTTTAGTTGTTTTTGTGTTCTAAATTTGAATAAAAACGGTATGTTCCGCACTGTGGACACAATGTGAGCTCGGAGATAACCAACTGTACGAGTCCGGTAAAGTTCTGCTAGGGCTGCTTAGTGGTTAGGCATATCGATTGTTGGTCTTCGTAAAGTAGAATGTCGATTATACGGCCCTTATTTGTACGGATTTGCGCTTATCCGGATTGCTAATCGCAGACAACGAATAATTACATTTTAGACGATGCTTTTATTGTTTTTTTTTTAAACGATCAACCGATATCCCGGTCCCTTGCTCTGCGACGTCTTGTCTTTCTTACATAAATAATAAATATGTTACAAAAAATGGGTAAAAGTGGCTGGTCAAACGTTACTGGTCAGATATTTGTTTAAAAAGACAATTTTTTGTTCATTATTCGACAACCCTAGATAGTTTGAACTCTAAAAAATACAGTTAGTATTAATAGTTTAAAAGTTTTGTAGAAGCCATTCTGAACTTCAAGATCTCATAATTACGACCACCTTGGCGCAGTGGCGCGCGCTTGTTTTCGAGTGGGAGGTCGTGGGTTTGATTCCCGCCACGAGCCATAAATTATGAAATTCCAGAAATTTTATAATTTCTAAATTGGCTCTGGTCTGGTCTAGTGGTAGGCTTCGGCCGTGGCTAGTTACCACTCTACTAGCAAAAATGCCAAGCGATTTAGCGTTCCGGTGCGAAGCTGCTTAGAAACCGCTAGTGGTGAGTTTACTTACCCCGTCCAGTCCCGTAAGATCGTAGGGTAATAGGGTAATTTTTTCGGCTGCATCATCACTTATACCATCAGGTTAGATCGCACCTAGCTTACGTGCTCTAGCGAGTTGAGTGTAGTGTAGGCGTGTTTTATGGTCAGTAAACATAATATCGCTGTCCAACTGTCACCTAACAAACGTCAAGTATACTTACCTACCTACCTACACGATTCGGAAGTCGCTCTACCAACACCGTGAGAACTTACAACGTATTAGACGTAATTACACCTGCAGGACTTTAAAGTACCTAATGGACTCGCATTTTTGGTCCTTTAATGACAGGACAGGGGTGTAATTTATTTCCTCTGTGTGATATCTTTGAAATTACTCGTTGAATCTAATGACACTTAGTTTAACAGCTTAATATTTTGTCGGTAAAATGCTGTAAGGTTGAAATTAGGAGTATTTACATTATGCGATAAATAATAATAATTAATCGATACGATATGTATGTACGATAAGTAATCGACACGATGTAGGTAGATACACGCAATAATACGCCATCCTGATCTTCATATAATTTATTGAAATGTCAAACTTACGTTTTACATCAACTGTTTTTATTTCTATATTATACTAGCCGATGCCCGCGACTTCGTCCACGTGGGATAAAAACTATTCTATCTTTTAAGTTGGACCAAATGACAGATATTCACGAAGTTTGAACTAAATCGGTTCAGTAGTTTAGGAGTCCATTGAGGACAAACATTGTGACACGAGATTTATATATATTAAGATTTCTAAGCTATAATTATCACCGTATTTTTTTCAGTACTATCTCATTATTCCCTAGCACTAACTACCTCTACCAATATACTCGTCATGCGAAATCTTTGACACTACTTTGTAATAAAAAAAATATGGTGACTTCAGAGGAATTCTCTACTTTTGACTACATGTAACGCCATCAATATTGTTATGAATAAAAAATAAGTTCATCGGCATTACGTTATACATATATTCAATAGAAAAATCATACAACACACAACAGCAATTGGCCATAGTTATTCATTGACTTTTTCTTTTAACAACATTTAGGATTCCACTCAGATACTTCGAATATTCTAAAATCTAAAGAGTATTTTCACCTCCGATATCGTGTCGTACTTTGTAAAATGCATACTCTTACGGTAAGAGATGTAATTTCATACACGCAGTTCGATTTCCGTCGAAATTAGATATTGAAACCTGGAAACCGCAATTGGATTGCATGGATTTGCAACGAGAAATCTAATCGCAATACCATGTAATTCAAGATTAGATATCTAGATTATCTAGACTCATGTAGGATAAACACTAGAATGTGCTAAAATTGTGCTACGTAAAAGTGCGTTGACCTCAACCGTTGAGGTCAGCGTCAACTGCACATTGATATGACTCGCGTGAGTAATTATGCAGTTTTTTGACCTTACAGTTTTGACGCAAGTCTGGTGATTGACTGCTCTCAGTCGAGTGTCGACACATCCTTTATTGACTCCGAATTTTAATTAGGTGCAGTAAAATGACGTTTCTAAATGTCATTTAGCGATTAAATAAACAAATGTTTAAAAATACACTTATTTTATAATATTTTAAGTTACAGAAGTGAAATAAAGCAAATTTTTTGGAGTTTAGTAACTAATTAGTAATTTTATAATTTTTTCAACTCTCAAGCAATTTGTAGGTATACGGCCTTCTACTAGTCTTTGCTTAGTCACCTACAAAATTTAGTACCTACTTGACTGCAATCTTATCTGATGGTAAAGTAACTATTAAGTTTTGTAATAAACTACTAAATTGCAAGGGGTTAGTTAACCCTCATGGTTGCTATGTACAGCGTTGCACTGGAACGCTTGACAAACTCTTCAAACATTTACAATTATTAGAAAATTGGTAACAATTATATCTAAACCTTAGTCTTTAATACTTGTTAAAAAATCTCAAGAAACGTGGCCAATTTTTGGATATTTTGCAAGAACTCAATAAGCTATTGAACATGGTGTATTTATACCTATGAGGTTGACAAAAGGCAAAGATAATTTATTTATGAATCCGTTCGAATTTGAACACTCAGTCAATATGGATATTGACAAAAGGACACACAGACGCGACGGTCAAATGTTTCCATAATTATGTTAATCGTATACCAGTCTGTTGTCACTTTGGGCAAGGGCGTGAAAACTCCTGATGTATAGCTTAATTTCTCGGTCAATATAGACCAAGAGCCGGCGGTAAATAATGCGAAAGTATTGAAAAATATAGGCATAGATAGCTACTAACGACCCGGCAAATGTTTTGCCATTTCTAGATATCATTTCTCACTCAGGGGTATGAAAAATAGTTTACGACTTATTCTCAGATCTACCGAATATACACAAAAAAGTCATACCAAACTGTCAAACTTTTTAGAGGAGTACCTACTTATTGTTACAAACACGAGAAATTTTACATATTAGATACTGAGATCAAAAATTCGTAGATTTTACAGTGATTTCATAAAGTGGGCATAATATTATGTCAACTAACAATAGGTGCTGAGTTTAAAATAAGAAACAGTTTCAACTTTCATTGCATGCAGTAGCAATGAACAGTTCTTGTTTTTTTTTGTACCTAGTTAAAATAAACTGAGACCTAAATTGATGCCTTTCGTTGATCATTGGAAAAACGATTCTTGGACTTGCCTCAATTTTTCTCTTTTTTTTTTTTTGCATTTACCAAGAGTTTCCTTAAAAGTTTTCACTGGATCTTATACTACAACTTCCTCAGTGATATTTATAAATCAAACGACACCAACACATTATTTATTCCGATACCGCCACTTGGAAAAAAAAGGACAATTGACCACTCGAATGCGCGGTCGGATTAGTCCTTTCTTACACATTCAAATGTATTTGTGTCCAAGATACCATTGTATTCGATCTTCAATTTTCATGGAATAAATTGGTGATAGATGTACGTTGTCAGTTGTCACTGCATATCATTTATTTTTATGTATGGTTAATGTTGTGTAATTTATTAACATTTAGGTACTTACATTTTCTATTAACTTATGGCATTCCCATTTTTAATTTCTCGGAGTCTTGAAAGGGATTAAAATTTATTTTGCAAAAGATTGGTTGCAAATTGTCTCTCATGGTTACCAGTATTGCAATTTGCAAAGCAGGGCAGATTAATTTGTTTTGTTATAATCCGCTTAGTACTTGAAAATAATCTGTATGGTCCATTATGCAGGAACACCGCACACAATTCTTCCTACACTTTCTTCGACGCACGTTTCGTCCCGACACTGGGACATCCTCAGGAGATGTTGACCTCACAATGCAAAATCATAGATTGATTATTGCAAAGTCTTACAATCACTTCTACAGCCTTAGCCATAAGACTTATCTATGTTAGTCATAGAAACTGTCGAATCCGTACCCATAATGGACTTATCGAAGACAAGAAGTCTAAGACACGTCTAAGATAAGTCAGATGATCAATTCGTCTATCGTTACTTCATGTGACTCTCATAACTACATTTTTTTTTAATTTCGTTATAATAATAGTTATGGAATGCGTAAAAATGAGTAAAAACTGTGATTTAATTATCATCATAGTTGAGTTGCCACATTCACAAAACGGAGTCGATACTGGACCCTTAGAAACCCTACTGTACACCGATAGCACGGTAAACAATCGACCTGACAGATCCTTAACTACCAAAACTAATTCCAAGTCAAACAAGCAAACAAGCTCAATAAACGACAAGTCCTTTAAGGTCCAAGCTAACGCAAACGTTATAGTTTGTACAAGGAACTCCAGTGTACGTGATCCCAAATAACTATAGGCTTGAGTGCGTAGGTGGGTAGGAGTATAGAAATATGTATAATGTCGAAACTACTCTATAGCTATGGTACTTGACCGCTTTCTCTTATGACTTACTTGTTTAGTTTCGGTTGCATCATTACAAATTTAACCGCAATTAAATCGACTGAGAAATGCCTTAGTAGGTACTTATGTCATTTCTTTTTTTAAACAGCTTATTATTTTGGCGTTTTTTTTTTTAAATCACAGACATCTTAAAGACTCTAAATTTCATCACGAGTCATGATCAAACTAGCTTCTTATTTTTCTACTGCTGACGCTTTTTTTCTGTCTTTCTTATAGCAGAGAAAGAGGTAATCTTGAGATTCCCTTTAATATCTCACTCTGTTATTTCATATCTAATAGGTAGTCCTTTTTTCGAAAGAAAAATGATTTCTAGAAATTACTTCGTCGACCGTGGACGTTTATTAATTTATTAACAAAATAACAAAAATAACAATAACAAAAATACTTTTACATTTATAAAGAAATAGTTTCTGTTATTAACGCTTCTGGGCCGACACAATCATTTCTTCGAGTGGACAGTCCTCAACAATAAGATACAAGTAAACAAATGTGTGAAAAAAATCTTCAAAAGATCATTACTATTTATTCAGTTGTACGAACGTAATGCACTCCCAAGTAATAATTATTACGAATTAACATTTCAATTTCAGCATTACCATAAATCCCCTTTCAAGCGGCGATCCATCATTTGAAAGAAACTTGAAAGTTGAAATGTCGGACATTTGAACAATATGTGTCACAGTTGAATTGTTCAGAAGAATGCGGTGTTAGATTGAGAATAGAAGTTTTGAAGAGTTAAAGTTCACACGTGGTGATACGTATCTGTCAAATCTGAGGGTAGAGATCAAAGGTGTCACTGGTCGTGCCCTCTGGACTAATGAGATCGAGTCGGTCCCTGATAAAATCATCAGGCTATATCTTTCATACAGTTGGTACTATGTTGTCCACATATAAGAAACCTCGATCGAGGTAAAGATAAATGTGGTTACGCGTTAAGCAATTTGTTATTGCTATTTGTTACCACATAGGTATTTTTTCTTCACTCCATGACTTTTTTTTCATCATTTCGGTATAGGTACTTATAATATTTATCGGAACTAGAGTTTACGTGGAGAAGGAGTGCAGATTAACTACTATCAGCCTATGGACGTCCACTGCTGGACATAGGCCTTTCCGAGAGCGCGCCACCACACACGGTCCTCCGCCTTCCTCATCCACCCGCTACCAACGATCTTTTTCAGGTCGTCGGTCCAGCGGGCAGGAGGCCGTCCCACGCTGCGCTTACCGGTACGCGGTCTCCACTCCAGAACACGTCTGCCCCAACGGCCGTCGGTTCTGCGAGAGATGTGGCCCGCCCACTGCCACTTCAGCTTGCTAATCCGTTGGGCTATGTCGGTTACTTTGGTTCTCCTACGAATGTCCTCGTTGCGGATTTTATCCCTTAGAGAGACACCCAGCATAGCCCTCTCCATAGCACGCTGAGCGACTTTGAACTTGTGGACAAGACCTACTGTGAGTGTCCACGTTTCTGCTCCGTATGTCATTACCGGTAAGACGCAGGCGTTGAAGACTTTTGTCTTTAGGCATTGCCATACAGATTAACTAAAATTAACGAATTACAGACATAGTCAAATCTCGCCCATCAGACATAAGAACTATTAAAGACGCTAACTTATTACAATTAACCGAAATATCATAAAAAATATTTACTAGTCGAATAACTTTAGTGTGTTTTAGTACGCAATAAAGTAAAACAAAGAACACTTCACTCATAATCTCACGAGTAGATTTAAAAGTTAAACCTTTTGTTTGGTGTGTTAATGAAGTATTCAAACTTCAAACTATAGGGTCATTATTTGAAGGGGTTTTTATTATGGGCCAAGGTAAACAGTGCATAGGGAATGCTAACAGAACAACAAAACTGAGCTAACAAACCCTTTGACCCGCCCTCGCGTTCTTTGATTCATAACACGCCGTCGCCATTGATATACCGCGCCTTAGATACACAGTATAAATTCTCGCACGTAGACATCGTGGTGAAAGTGACAATTTTTTAATATTTATTCATCAATTACTTATCAAACATTTTTACTAACGTAAAAAAGGTTAAAAGTCCCTGACATAGACGTACGCGGTACGATGTCTCCAAACTGCATTCATATAAAAAAATATAAATATATAAATATATAGAGGACAACATCACATACATTGCTCCGATCCCATAGTAAGTAGCTTATGCACTTGTGTTATGGAAATCAGAAACAGAACAGAAGGTACCACAACACCCAGACCCGAGACAATGTAGAAAATTTATTTTTCTACATTGCCCCGACCGGGGATCGAACCCGGAACCTCAGAGATGGCGGAGCCTTGAAAACCGGCACGCTAACCACTCAACCACGGAGATTGTCACAATAGGGTATTTGACTCCAATTTTTTTATTACTTTATTATAAAGTAGAATTAAAATAATGACGTGCACTGAAAGAACTAATTAAATCGATCAAATAACAAAAAAGTTATAAGCATTTAAATATTTGTGATTAGACAGAGATAGCAACATGAAATTGTGACGTCACAAAGTACCAATGCCATAGTAGCTTCGTGCGGCTTCGTATAAATTTTCGTTTTGCGAGAAAGGGATAGAAGATCCCCCCACTCCAAAGTTTAAACGCCTGTAACTTTGTAAATCTTCGTTGGATTTTAATATTTCTTTCACTGCACGTTATTATTTTTATCCTAGTTTATAATAAAGTAATATTTTTTATCAAATTCAAAAGCAGTGTAAGACCCCATTCATGATTCAACCCTTCCCAATAATTATTATAGTCATTCTAAAGAAGCCACTACAATAATAATATTGTATTGTAACAGAAAAAAAATATTTCGTCTCAAACCTTACCAATACAATTCGTAAGATAAGAATTAGTGATATAGAATTACCATCAGAATTTTAAATTGACTCTATATTTTCCTAGTTGTATAATGTATGGGATTGTATAATATTTAGAATGATTATGAATGTATAATAGAACTAATTGTGTGGAAAAATATGAATATTAATTACGAAACCGCCTCGTCGTTCGTAAAGAAACGGGTCAAGCGTGATTGACATTTGAATGATGAAAGATTTTATCACACCTTTATTTGTATTCAGTTTTGATTTAAAGTTTATTAGGTTTATAGAGAAATGCTATGAGTAAAAATTAAGGAATTACGGTTGCATTTCAAGTTTCAACCAATGGTTCACGACAACTGTTTAAGTCAGCGATCACCAATCTTGAGGGAATCAAAGATTTTCCGAAATAAAATGTTTAAATCACTACGTTTTCTAGATACGTAATAGACCCCACGGATACACACCTATCAAAACAAAAATTAAGTGAAGATAGCGAACTAACATTATTAGATCTAATTTAGGTACGTACCTAGTTACTTGTTGTAATTTTGGTAGAGATAGCAGCTGTAAAAAAAGGAATTTTTTTTTTTTCTGTTTTCTACCAAGCAGTATTACGTACTACATTGCCTTATTACAACATACGAGCACAAACCATGATCATAACAAGTTAAAAAAAAAGACTCCAAGGCTCGCTTTAAGTATGCCAAACCAGATTAGGTACCTACGCGTACAAACGGACACCCGTTATAATAGTGAGGCCCTCGTAGGTTGCCACGAACCTTGGATATAACGGTATAAAAATTACTATCCAGTCCCTTTACTAGGTACTCAAACCTACAGCCCACAGACCTACAGCCTTACATATAAGTAGGAATAGGAGTGCCTCCCGATCTTCTGTGGCCCTGGCGAAGCTTCCACGACCTTTCCAATCCTTTCGATCACGGCTATTATACTACTAAGTTTCTGTTCTCGAACATACAGCATTGACATATTTTGAATGATGTAATTAAAACAAATTCAATTTAGGATACCAGTCACCTATTAGTCCAACATCGACATCTTGTAACCAACTTGTAACAAAATATCTCTGTATATATGCCTTTCTAAACGTATAAGTTTCGGTAATACAACCTGTTTATTCAAAATTCAGATTCCGTTAAAATAGAAATTGGTAGGTAATTACTGCAGTATTATTTCAGACCGATATTAGTGAGAGTTACTTTAAACTTTATTTAAACTGTAGTTAATTAATTGCGTCTACTGTACACCGTGTTTTTTTTTGCATAAATAAACAAATCATTAACCTAATTGTCAACTTTGTACTATCAATTAAATGCTCAGTATGTAAATAATAGTAAGCATGGCATATTATTTCATACGGTTAAGGAAAACTAACTGTGGAACTAACTTTCATAGCCGAGGAAAAACGTTAACGTTTTTTCTAACGAATGTCAGTTTATTTGTGGATAGGCTTGCAGTAATTCAATGTACTTAAGTAAAAAAAAATGTATCAAAAAAAAGGTGCTTTTTGCGCTTATGAAAGACAGTATCAGATAACCAGTTAACTGTAAAAGAAAATCGCTAATGTTAGATTCGCAGTGACCACTGCTTTAGCGGCGCCTGGAGGTCGACGAACCGACGTCTCCGGTGTTATTGAACGTACGCAACTAAAGCACACACACACACGACAACATAAAACATAAAAAAAAAATTTTTTTTTAATATGTAACAACAAAAAAAAATTTTTTTTACTTTACACAGCCTTTTCACGAATTTTTTAAAGAAGGATTTAAGGAACGAATTAAGGAAAGCAGTTTTGCACCTAAAGATATTTTCTAACGATTTTTTACGTCAAAAACTTCTAGCAAAAAATCCACGGACAAACAAAATACTTTTTCCAAACAGTTCACATTTTAAATTGTTTACAATTTAACATACAAATAGATTTTTAGGGATCTGTAGCCGTAAAATCGGAACCTTTATAGTGCTACTTTTTCCGCGCGTCTATCCGTCTGTCTGTTACAGCCGATTATGTGACTTCATGGACGATTATATGAATATAAACTATCGAGTCAAAAAAAGAACTATTATGAAAAAAAGTGTTGCTAACAATAATAATACCAATATAGATTTGGTATTTGCTGCCCAAATTTTCTTACAAACACTGACACTACAATTTTATAATATTATGCCTAATTTATAATATTAAGAGTTATATAAGGTTATGATGGACAAGAGGAAATCCACCCAAGGTAATTAGGTCAATAATATTTTATTATTCAAACAGCACACAGTGCAATATTTACGCCTGTGTAGTCAGCCTTTACTGACGGTAGTCCGTAACAATTAACGGTACTATGCGACGCCTTTCACGGCTCTATTCTATTCCGAATTCAAATAATGTGCAGCGTACGCGCTTTCCTTAATTCGTTCCTTAAATCCTTCTTTAAAAAATTCGTGAAAAGGCTGTGTAAAGTAAAAAAAATTTTTTTTTGTTGTTACATATTTAAAAAAATTTTTTTTTTTATGTTTTATGTTGTCGTGTGTGTGTGTGCTTTAGTTATAAACATTGTTGTTGTTTGTTGACGCTACTTGTTTGTTGTCAAACAATTTTGCGGCGGACGCCATCTTGATTATTTATAAACATAACTTTCTAAGATATCTTCAGAACGCTTTTCATTTTCAAATAGGTCGTAGGATATAGATAGTTAGTAGTACTTCAAATTTTTTGACTTAGATGTACACAGAACGCTTTTCATTTTCTAATAGGTCGTCGGATATAGATAGTTGTACTTCATATTTTTTGACTAGTCTTAAACAGCACATTAAAAACATTATTGTTGTTTGTTGACGCTACTTGTTTGTTCTTAAACAATTTTGCGGTGGACGCCATCTTGTTTTATTAATATAAAACATAACTTTTTGAGATGTCTTCAGAACGCTCTACATTTTGAAATAGGTCCTAGGTCATCGGATATTATGATACTTAGTTGTACTTCATCTTTTTTTGATTGTCTTAATTTTACTTACGATGAATTGTTTTTGTTCCAGGTAAAAATATTTCTATTCTCCACATGTACATAAGAATTAAGTGATTCTTCGAGGCTTCAGGTATGTATCAAAAATCACTATAAAATTATTACACTACGAAAATGTATTGGTATATCGCTGTATTATTTTTGAGATTTAGCATATTGTAAGTAGCTTATTTATCTTTAAACTTAACCAAAGAAGAACGTATCTTAGAGAGTTCGCAATAATCGCATATCGAGTTAATTACGCCATAACATGTTATCCGACAGCGCACGCGCACCGGAAACCGAATAGCAATTTGGAGCTAGTTTTATCCTCAAAACGTAGGCGTTAAGCGGTGGTTGAACTCCATACTTGAACTTACATTGTTTACCTCATTATTGCTCTACACGTAGAACTGTAGAGCACTGACTGACTGGCTGACCTCTGACCTCCTCTCTAGTAGGCTGAGCCAAGTGACAGGTTATAGAGCGTTGCGTCACGACGTTTAGAAATGGAACCAAATTAAAAAAAAATGTATGCAAGTTAACGCTAAATTAAAAAAAATCGTTTCTCCAAAAGATGCTAAATGGTAGCCAAGATGCAATTTTGACAGGCGTTAACGATTATTGTCGATGCACAGATTATAAATAGGTCGTCGCTCGCGGGAAGTACGAGTCATAATAAGACGTTGACATCATTTTGACATTCCTTCCTTCATTGCTCCGCCATTGTGATTTTCGGGTTTTCAAAATTTCCGCGGGAACCATGTATTTTTCCAGAATAAAAAGTAGCCCGTGTGTTATAAACCAAGTGTATAATCTATCTCCATTTCAAATTTCAGCCAAATCGATTCAGTAGTTGCGGCGTGATGGAGTAACAAACATTCACGCTTAAACAAATAACATACAAATTGTCACTTTTAACCTTTTAGTCTGATTGTAAAGAGTCATGTATAATTTACAAATCGCAGTCATAACTTTATCGCGGCAGCAGATAAAATATGAATAACATCCATTTATAGCTACGACATCAAAGTAGCAAATCGAACGTTATCAGCCAGCACCTATGTAAACAAGAGTGTACGAGTATGTAGATTGTAGGAACAGCAAATATACTAAATAGCGAGGAAATTGTACAAATACACCACATGCGTGGAAAAAATTGCGATATATTTTATGAGGTTTTTTGATGGTGTTATTTTTAGAGTTCCGTACACTAAGAATAAAAAATTTGAACCTATTACCTAAGACTCCGCCATCCGTGTGTCACCAAGCTGTATTCCTTGAACCATGATAGACAGACAAATGAAATGCTCACAGATAATGTGTTTCTGTTGCCGTTATAACAATAAATAATTGTAAACCGAATAAAATAAATATTCAAGGAGGTTTCCATACAAACAAGATGTTTTTATTGAAAAATAACTAACGGGAACCTTTCGTGTGTGAGTCCGACTCGCGCTTGGCCGGTTTTTTCAAAAACACGTGCTTGACTAACTTTTGATTAAATTTGAAATCAGTTAATAAGGTATGTTTAATAGGTATGGTTATATTTTTATTTTTCACCTGAGTAAAAAAAATTAAACCGACGTGGACATCTTCGAATCTTATAACAAAACGGTGCATAGTAAAAACATGTCAATAACCGTTCTTTGGCCAAAAACGGCCGCAAAACACCCACAGAAAGATAGTTTACAAACAAACTCTTTTGTCTCGCTCTCCTCTGGTACGTTAGAGCGAGATGGAGCTACACGCGTTATGCGCTGGAGGACGCCCGTTCGACGAAGGTTATTCAACTTTTCAAGATTTATGAAGAAAAATTGCGAATAAAATTTTCCCGTACAATTTTAAGTTTCACGATAAACTTTAAAAAACGCGGACGTGAAGAAATGCGCAAACGTTTTTTGTTTGAAATAATTCTAATGTGAAAACTTATGAATATTACTTAATACATATTAAATTTATTGTTTTTATTGGTATTTATTAAATGTATATTATATTTATTAAATTTATATAAAAACGCTGTAAAGAGCTGAATACGATTACGATTACAGATAATAAAAAAAAAATCACGTGAACACTTTTCCGATTATAATATAGTGTACTTGATTTATCTCAGAAAAATTCTATTGTTAACCGACTTCAAAAAAGGAGGAGGTTCTCAATTCGTCGGAATCTTTTACCTTCATTGGTTCAAACATTAATTTTCTCTTCTTATTTTTACATCCCTATCATTCCAAATTATTAATATTCCATTTTTACTATTCCAAACCTATACAGTTACATTATCATAGTTTAGTCTTATTTTTGGTTTTAGTCTTAAGACAATTTATTAATTTTTAAGTTTTAAGTTTTAAAATAAACATCAATTTATTGCTAGACATAGCGTCCACAAAGATAAACAATTTTTTGCATTATCTGCCAAGTAACTAATTGCATACAATGGGTGTCTTTGTGTAAAAAGCGCATTGTGTCAATCATGAAGGCTTTTGAGTCTTTGATTTTAATTACAGCATCCTTGTCATTAAATGGCACTTAGGTATGTAGGTAGATATATTGAAGTAAAAAGTATTAAAAAAATTATACACTGATAGAAGAAAACTCAGGAAATGGGCATGGATTTACGTAAACCTTTTTCGTACAAGCAAACAGTAGCGCCTGTCTGTCAAAATCTGTTAAAATTCTATAGGTGAGCGAATTACAGCGTGGCCTTACTGTTGGTGGCAAAACAGGCGTTTTTGGCACCGATAAACTGGCGACATTTTTTCGTTACCAATTACCATGTTTCTCTCTCATCTCTCTCTCGTTAAAACACTACACAACATCATAACAGTTACAAAAGTAAAAAAAATATTTTGAACGACATCGCTTCAAAAGGAACCGGTTGCGTTAGGACTTAGAAATCTACCGATGTTGATTACAGTTAGGGGTGCCATGTGTACACTTTTTCCTGGATGTGTTCTTTTTTATTTAAGTTCAGCACAAAAAAAACGGAAACACGACAGGAATGGATAGGATCCATGTAGGAACCGTTCCCGATCTCGTAATTTTCCGTCTGTTGGCTAATGATCATTATGATTCTTTTTTCGGGAATCAGTAGAAATACCTAGTTTGACCTAATTAACCAATTGGGGTCCGTGACATATATCTCAATCGTTTGTGGTAGTTTCGTTTAATAAACCCGAACATTTCTAAACAAGCAGATGAGAGAAACAGCCAAGTTATCCAATGTCCCATGTTTTTTAGGGTTTTCTTACCTCAAAAGAAAAAAACAGAACTCTTATTATAAGATCGCTTTCCTGTCTGTATGTTTGTCTGCCTGTGTGTCATGACCCTTTATTTATCATTTTTGTCCTACAACTTTGTTTTTTTATATGGCAACCCGAATAACATCCAGTCCTAGCATGCGGCTAGGCAATTATTTTAATAAGCGCTCGTTTTATACTAGTTAGATAATTGTACGGTAAGAATGCACCTACCCTGAGTGTTGCCGAACCAGAAAAAATAAAATCCCTATTCGCTCTGCGACATTTCTACTTGATTGATAAATTATAAACATTATCGGAAAATGGGTCTTGTCCTTATTTGTTATAATATTATGGTGTTAAGAAAATGTAATTCAAAACCTTCATTTTATAATGCCCACATAGTTAATTACAAAAATACAGTGTTGCTAGATGACAAAAAATAAAGTCCTAACGTGACAATTACTAACTGGGTTTACAGGGTTTACTTGATTGATAAATTATTATAGCTGCTACAGAAAATATTATGTACCCATACTCCGACGTTTTAAACTTTTATTTGGTACTTAATAAATTAAATAAACAAATAAATAAATATAATCAAAGTATTTCACATAAATATCATTTTTTTTTATTATATTTTAGTGAAATATAGAAGGAGTAATGGAGTTTTAAAATAAGAAACGTCATTTTACTACACTGAATTAAAAGTCGAAGTATAGGTACGTAAGTATAATTATTATAAGCATTAGTTAAAATCGACTTGTCTTTTGGCCCTTTTTTCTGAGATAAAACCAAGTTATAACGTCGCTTTTGATATTTTAAGTAGGTATTATACTCGAAATTTAAACAAAAAACCGTAGATAAGTTTCTACTTTCTGTGTAACGTATAACTATACTGTTATTACCACAGCCTATCAGCTAGCAAGTACTGTTGTAAACCACATAGTTGGATAATTCGATCAATTTCAATATAAGTAGCCGGTCATCCGAAATTATTCACGGAAGAGATCTCTGTAATTTGTTACTCTACGTACCTTCGTAATCATTCCATCTCGGTAAATACAGTAATTTGAATCCGTTCCTAACCACCTTTAAATGTATGGAAATGATGTTTAGGAATTTTGAATTTGGTAGAGTTGTTTAAATTCCTCACTATTTGTGGTAATCTCATGGGTATTGTTATTAATAAATTGATAAAACTAGCTGACCCTGCAGACGTTATTTTGCTATGTACATTTATTTCTCGTTTAGGAGTATGGAAAATAGTTTACGTCCTATACATATATACGTACCTATTCAGACCTATCGAATGTAACCCTATACCTACGTACCTATTCAGACCTATCGAATGTAAGTACACAAAAAAAATCATAAAAATCAGTCAAGCCATTTTAGAGGGCTTTTGTTGCATACACTTTCTTTTTAGAAAATATTCTTATTTAAAAAAATATAAATTAACGCGTTCCTACATATTATGATAGTTATTTATGTAATTAATATAAAATAAATATTATCCTGACAATATAAGTTACACCTTATTAAGTTTCTAATATACTACTGATCTGTGCATAGCTATTTTTTTTTATGAAAAAAGAACTTTTGTAATAAATAAGAAAATAATTTTATGGAGAACTGTCAGGCATCTTTTCCTTACTTACTTAATAGCCTTTTTAAGTATTTTAAGTAGGTAAAGATGTACAGTACTTGAAACCTTTCGGATTTGTGTTGGGTTTTTAAGGCTTGTTTGTACCTTGAAGATTTACTTAACACTTATCCGTGGAATTTGCCACTCGAAAGGCGAATGGAATAATTTAAAATGCATCATTATTCATTATTCATCCACTCAAGTGGTCGCCCGCACTTGACCTAAATACGTTACTCCCAAACATGCCTATCACGACGCTTTCACACATGTAAATGTGGGCTTGGTACCTTAAGCTTCACGAAAAACATAGTAAAACCAACCTCTTTGTTATGGTACATTGACTTTTATTGCTACGATTAGCATGGGTGGTTAAAACGTAAATTGTATTTAGTTTAGCACCTTTAATTGTAAACATTAAGTATATCTAAATATAAAAGAAGCAACTGAACGACTGAATTACTGATTGGTGACCGACATATTATTCATCAACGCACAGCCCAAACCGCTAGGTGTGCTTTGGACTAGCCTCCCAATTTACTCATGAGGCCTGGGGATGCACTGAGAAAGGATTTTTCAAAACTCATCCCTTAAGGGGGTGAAACGGGGGTCTAAAATTTGTATGGAGAAGTAAATAAGCCGCAACTACTGAACCAATTTGGCTGAATTTGGCTCGATTACAAGAGGGAACTGTGAACCACTGGGCCCCTACTACTTTACTACTGGGCTATTGATTAGAATTTAGGATTTTCTATTTACTTTACATAGAGTCACTTACATGATTAGTGTGATAGATAAATGATAAATGATAAGGATACTGTCCTGATAAAGTAACCCATATCACACTTTTCTAATCTTGATTTTTTTTATCGAACCCCTTTGATAAACGGGTCAAAAGCTAACACTTTCTTGGGAACTGGGTCAGTAGTGGTGTCGGGGCGTATATTTTTTGTCCCAGTTACCCAAAACCGCTAGATAAAGAAACCTCATTCCGAGCTACGAGAAATCGATAAAAAGGTCTGTAGTAAACAAACGTTCGAGATTAGTCTGCCTTCTAATAAGGTTAATTAAATTAAATTATAGCAAAATAATTATTACTGTCGATAATATTACGTAATTTATATGTTAATTTTAGTGTTGTGAAACGAAAAACTATGTCTGAGTTTTTCCCGCGAGTTTTTCAATTTTCGAACAAAAAAAACTGTCGGCTGCTTATGCTTTTTGGGAAAAGTTGCCAGATTCAAAGTTAAAAAAAAAAGAAATAGCGTCGTCATTTTTCTAAATGCGAGATTTGGTACCTAATAAAAATTAATTAATTATAAGCTGCTATCTGAAGCTATGAGATCAGTTTTATACTAAGACCAGTTACTAGATATTATATTATTTATCTGTGCTAAGAGTAGCGTGCACTGTCCTACTTCTGTGAACTTGAAAGGATTAGATAAAAGAACCAACGCTACACGTTCTCAGAACCCTTACAAAGACCTATTATTTTGAAGGATCAGGTTCCTTACTCCAGCGTACCCGTAAGAGCAGTGCAGTCGTAGTCCGTCCCTCTCATTTACTATTGGAGAGAGCTCGTAAAAAGATTTCGGTTCGGACAAAAAATTGTTTTGCTCTTTTTTTCGAAACGGTGTAACACTTCTTCTTATTGGAAACGTACGCCCATAAATAAAATAGTACGGAGTTTTTTTTCATTTGGAGTGAAATTCAAATCTGGTTGAACAAACGGTCACGTCTAGGGATAGGCTATGAAATAGGTAAGAGTATCGATAGTTTGGTTATTGATGTCGTGAAAAGCGCTCAAGCTAAATCTTTATTTATATCAGTAATTTTTCTTAATCCCAACACCTATGTAGCACTTAAAGTATTCTGCCACAGAATACCTTAAGTGCGACATAGGTAGGTACTGAACTATCTGCTGATTTAAAGTTACCACTAGTTCAGCTAGAAATTGACGTAAAAATTTAAATAACTCTGTTGTATATCAAACATTAAGTTGATACATAATATTTCGACAACTAACATCTAATTACTTATCGACTTCAATTTGTTAAACTAACATCTAATTACTTATCGACTTCAATAGTGGTTTGTTAGTGCATATATATTTTTGTACCTATATGTATGCTTTGTAACATTAAATAAATAAAAAAAAAAAAAAAAACTTATTTTTCTTAAATAGTAATAAATACCATGACTAGACTAGCATATTATGTTATTGTTATGGCCCATTATGCTGTTGTTTATGGCCTTTGGCCTTTTTCTCTCTAAACGAGTGTTTTTGTTACATGAATATATGTATACGCGTTCAACGATCACCCCAACAGGTGAAAATCGAATCTACGACTTTCCAGTTTTAGTCGGCTCCTTATTCTTAATCTTTCTCTAGCTTTTGAAGTTAATCATACGCAAAACAAAAACTAAAACAAGAACTATCGATATTTCATAGACGCTTTAATCCTCCCTATACTTTTTTATAGCGTAAGTTCGGATATCGCGTGGCAAGTACCGAGCTATTGTGTTAGGTATTGCGTTGTATTTTTTCCTTATCTCCGCAAACTAGGTCAGAGCTAATCAAATATATTTCGCAACTCTATTCCATCTGTTTATTAGACGCTTAATTCTGGCTGTAACTGAATAAATTAAAAAATGCTGATGTTGACGCAACTACTGTATTAAATACTGCATCGAAATTTCAAGCTATGATTCCCTAAGTAGATAGAGAACATAAGTCGAGACCGATCTTTGTGCAGCAGTGATATTCCCTTAATTACTAGTCTGATTAAATACAATCGTTGATTGGTTATTTCTACCTACCTATGCCTAATCGATCCGGTAGCCTGTCCATTTAAGATACAAAATTATCTTTTAATTGGTCAGAAATTGGTTCTATCTGAGGGAAGCTGCCAGGGCACTAGATGCAATCTCGTCAGAGATGCGCGGTCAATGACCCTAGAGCGAGACGGCGATACAACGCGCAGCGGGCAGCGTGCGCGTACGCACCGAAAACGAATCAAAATGATTGTATTATTGTTTGTTATCCTTTTAATATGCGCATGTGCGTGGCTCTACGTGCATGTATGCTAGGCTTACACTGATGCGGTTGTTTATTGTTGTAATTATTTATTCCTTGGCTTTACTTACTAAATGTTGACGGAATGTCAAATGAGAAAAAAGCTTTTTGTTTTAATTAGACAAAATATGTATTACAAGTATTGTTGTACTATACTCCGACTTTTAATTCGATGCAGTAATGTTATGACATTTTGAAGTTAACTGAACTCTATTAATCCTCCTAAAATAAGAGAAGTGAAGTTTCAAAGCAAAATAATATTTATGTGAAATGCTTTGAATATATTCTTTATTATAATACCAAATGACAGTTAAAATCGTCATTTTACTGTATCGGATAGCATTCGGATAGTCAGAGTATACTAATTGTAAATTGGGTCACTAACTTACAATCAGTCTAGATTGTACTCAAATGCTGGGTTTAATGCAACTAAATAAATAATAATTACATCTTGACGGAAACTCAATGAAACTATTACGTGTCATAAAAAAATGCCACTAAATAAATGTTAACACTTATAAATATGTAATAACTATCGTAAAAAAATGAAGGAATTTTATTCTGCAATCACTGCATCAACACAGACAGACAACAAATGGAAAATTCCTACATTAATTATTCAGGCTTACAATAAAATCAGCCTGAGCTCAAATTAAGCGTCTTTACTCTTCCATACAAGCCTTTATGTTGTTAAACTTTTAAAGTGAACGCCATAAGAGTTACGACCGAAAGGATTTTCCTTTATGGAGAGGATTAATGTTTCATATTCGTGCTCTCAGGCAGTTGACACGTCCGCGTTCATTATAATACAAAAAGGAACTACAAAATAGGTCACGGTTAAAAAATAAATCATATATAGACTTCGGCTTGTAGGTATCCGCCGGGTTGAGTTCAAATAAGCCTTTTGTTCGACTACCAGAGGATTACCAATTACCATGAAGTATATTCTTCGATACACCAAAACCGATTGAAGAATTCGGTTCGAAATTCGACATCAGGTTTGCCTGATGCTTATAACGACAATGACGAGATTCGCATTAATTTAAAAATTTGAAAGGCCTTTTATTTTGCTGACCAATTTTATTTTTTATCAATTTCTTTGAATAGGGTTCAAATTTTTCTAACAGTTGTAATAAGTCGCCTAGCTTCCAAGACGATTTTCCTGTAGCTATACAACGGTTAAAATTGCCAAAAGTCCTATCTCAAAAATGCTATCTGTATGTTAAAATTAGAGATATGTATTGTAATTAAAATAAACACTAAAGTTTGCATGATATTGGCAATCGAAACGCTCCGCGTCACCACCACTTTTCCCTCCGCACTCAATACGCGATTCCCATGCAACCATGCAACATTATGCAACGATGCAATGCAACATTATGTCCGGCGGTGGTCTTGCTCCGGTGATTCCATGCCATTATGCACCAACGGTATACCTGCGCACTGCATCCACGAGCTCGCTCAACGGACAATGTGCATTCACCCATTATCATTCAAATCCAAAAAAAAAGATGCCATAAAAAAGCACTGTTTATTGCTCAAAATACACAAATAGAACTCCATTCTCCCATGGTCATTGTGGGTCAAAAATGCCCTCCATTGTCGCCCTAAGTTGTCCTTTCTCAATGGAATAGGTTACGGGTTACAAAGGTGGTGACATCTTAGATTCTCTTAGAATACAACCCCTGCTGTATTGTAATTCTCGGGTTATGTTAATGAGATTTAATTGAGTTTATAATGGGTCGGCATGATGGATTTCGTTTTTAGGACGGGGCGCGATAATTATTGTGACTCAGCTATTTTTGTTAACAGTACTTTTTGCAATAGGATTCAGCATCCAATATTCCATTTCTAAAGCTGAGGTAAATCTATCGCATTAAAGAACCACTAAAGAACATTCAAAAAACATTTTTTTGTATCTATTTTTAGCATTCTAATATTTGTTAAATTGTCAAAATCTCAACATCAATTTAAAAATGTTTAAACCGCAATTATAAATGACTGAACGAAAAAAGATCCTTTTCTCATAAATATTGTGTGCACCAATTTCATATAAAAGGGATTATTATTTATAAAAAAATACATAACGTTGTGGTAGGTAAAAAGGTGTAAAAAGTCTTCAAACAAAAAATGTCGGTACGACGCAAAAGGGAAGCATAAACAAAACGCACGTGCTACGCTCGGGGTTAGTTAGAGCGTAGGCTAGAGTAACAAAAGACATTGTTTGACACTGCCTGTGTTATCTTTACTAATGAACAAGTGAATGGGAGCGAAAGCAAGAGTTCTCGTTCTCCGAGTCACAATTCAATCCCTCGGGTTCCTGCAACGAACCTTTAAAAAAACGTTTGGTTTGACAACAAAAGCAATTTACGTAGGTAATGATGTCATAACGAAAGTAAGAGTTACTTTCTTTATAGAAGGAATTCCAGAGGAAACAAAAATAATTTCTTTTCAATTAATCTCTATCTACTCGATACTGAAGTATATTGAAAAAAAAATTGAGAAGTAACTTACTAATAAACATGACCTTAATGACAGTTTATTTACCTAAATAGTAGGCTACATTATTACATGATAATAATTCTGTAAAGGAAATTTAAATTTAAACTCTATATTATGTATTTAAATAAAATATATATATTATGTAGATAGAAGATACCTTAAAAAATTTAAACTCTATATTATGTATTTAAATAAAATATATATTATGTAGATATAGAAGATACCTTAAATCTTTATTTTGCTAAGTTCACAAAGCTACGAAGTTCACAATCTGACTCAATACTAAATACATGCCTTTTTTTATAGGTGTGATAGTTAGTAGTCCCTTAACCACACTCACGCCGTATATTAAGGCTAACAAAGGCAATTCTCTTTTATTACCCAAAGCAATACTCTTATGTCCCTAGAGGTTGATTTCGCAAGCTACACCGCCTTTTAGCGGGGAATCAGGCCAAGGGGTCAAAGATCTGTCATTGTTATAAAGTTACCCCAACGTTCTTTGACTTACCATCTCAATTGTTGCATGTAATACCATTGTTACTTTGAAATCTACTTCATCACTTTCACTACGTAGGTCGGTACGGATTTTCATTATACTCTAGGGTTGTGATTTCTTCTTTCTTTTTCTTAAACTTATATGACTATATCATTATTGTTGGTGTTTTCTAAGGCAAATATTCCTCTACTTTTACTGCCGTCCTTTTTTGATATTCGTTCTTACAATTTGGTTCTCCTTTTTTTTCTAAAGACGCGATACTAAAACAAAGATATTGCAATTGTAATTAATTTTATTTGAGAGGCAGAAGCGACGTGATTCCTTTGCTTACGTAGTATAGATAGTATACATAATACAAGGTTCTTTGATACCTATGTTATCTACAATCTACATTGATAAAACAAATGTGCCTCAGCAAATCATATTTACCACTTTATTCAAGGCGACTGCGTGTCTGCCCACTTCTATCTACAGCAGTAACATAAACTCATTTTGCATGAGCATTTTTTATTGACTCCAATTTGTTTAAATTAAACCTATAGATTGCCCAATCGTTCGTTTGGCCCGTGACGCCCGTGCCCTAGTTACATTAATAAAAAAAAACGTCGACACCTTGTCATTGCTTCGGCCAGGAAAACTTTGGAATATCTTTTACATTGTATCTTTCTCGCTTCGCCAGTTTTGCGAAGATCTGAGGGATTCTTCGAGATTTATCGATTTTAATTATGGAACTACTCGTAATATTATTGGCTCTTGTCCTTTTCGTGATTAACCTAAAGTTTTTTTTTTTTCTTGATTAATTATCGTAATATAATTCTCAGTTGCTGATGAAGTTATTGTTAAAACTGCATTTATTAATTATTCAACCATTAAAAATGATGAATGCAAAGACAATTGGAATAGGTATTGGTTTCAACTCTCGTCGAATCATTCAACTGGAAAATTATACCACATACTCGTAAGTTTGGCATTTGAAAATGGAATTCCGATGCGCAATATGCAACGGTTTCGTTTGTTTACGTTATCTGTCGGAGATGTGGGCGGGCGCATCGCCGTGGCAACAAACAGACGCTAAATGTGGGGGTTCCGACCTGACAATGGCCAATTAGCAGATGCTAAGTAGGTACTCGTAGTTACAATTTTATTGGAATCATTTGGCCAATATTTTCGTAACCACGATTTCTACGAATGAGATGCCGTCACCTACTAAGTATCGGCGATTGGTGATAATTTGATGCCTCCTTATTTCGGAAGTGCACACTGCACAGCTATGGCTCTGTGAATTTTCTGAGTTATGTGCGTCTGTCACTATCAATTTTTTACCGCTAAATATCAATTTTTTTGCGGTGAATGAAACCATCGTGAGTTTCTTATATTCTTGAAATTGTATGAAGAATGTGTGCCCGCCCTTGGCTAGAGTGGTCGGCTTAGGCCTATGGCCTAACCCTTCTTGTTCTTAGAGCTAGAACTGAGGTCTTTATCTTGTCAAATAAAATCGAAGTAACTTATGACCGTACATTTTGGTATAAAAGAAAGTGCTTACATATTATAAGCCCATACTCAAGTCAAAAACTCAAAACTACCATGTCTCGTATCAGACTAACGAGCTATCAAAGTACTCACTCGACTCGGGGCACTACGTATCCATCGGTCTGTGAAACTACTTCCCAAAAATCACCCCCTTCGATAAATGAGATTAGAACAACACACGCGTTCCAAAATCACTTTCCCATGCACACCCCCTGATTATTTTGCCTATTTTAATTAAAGCACTTGCGTCCCCTTATAAAATATTCGGCAGCGGTGGGAACTCCACGGTCGGTGATTTGTCAACGTTTATTTATCTAATATTAGACGAGATCAGATGTTTGTTTTTACATGTATCCGGTGGTTTCCATGCGTAAACACTTCCATATGCGATGCGCATCGTTTCTTGATGTCTGATGCGTTCCAACATCTGACGGTGTCAAGGAACTCTCTCCGACTTCCATATGAGACTTGATTTCCATAATTCAACATACATGTGTAATGAAATATGGGCATACTGTATATTTAGGAACATCATTGACCTCAACTATACAAGGCGTTTGTATGCATTAATTTTATTGGTAGAGTAAAATATTTGTCCAGATTATCTGTTCGTAAAACCTTCAAAATTTCGGACATAGGTATCTAAATACCTACTCGTAAAACTGTTACATGTAAAGATATTGTGAACTAGCTTTTGCCCGCGGCTTCGCCCGCGTGAATTTCGGGCTTTTACAACACAAGGATACAATTAAGAAATGAACTCGGTCTGTCTGGGATGTCGTTCTCTCGTCTCGTAATGAATATTGTCAATATTTCCTCATAGATTAAATAAAATCAGAGCGAATACAATATTACCGAGGTAGAGTTTATTTTAACAACCGTCTTTGCGGTTACCAATCAAGTAATCAATCCTATAAAACAAGGACATAAACCTAGGACTGTAACCATAAACAGGGAATTTATTTAACTCCCAAGTCAACATAATAAAATTTACATCCGTGACAATTAATTATAATAATATGTCTTAATAATGTATAAACAGGGCCTTTAATTATTTATTATAATCTAAAGTACTTACCACGTAAGAAAGAAAGTCTTACATACTTTATTTTTTAACTATCGAGTCTCGACACCTCTTTGTAGCGTGAAAACGTTACAAAACTATTGTTTCATGCAAATTCTTAATAATTACAATTGTAATCTTGTAATTATACCTGAGAATTGGGCCGGAATGATTTCTTTTGCTTTATATTCTTTACACAGCGGGACATAGAGAGTAACAATTTTTAGGTAATGAGACAAACCATTCCACGCATTATTCAGAGAACAATAAGAACTATTTTCCCTAACACTTTAATTGTGGTATTCAAAGATTTCTGCAGTGTTTTGATTCATACAAGCGGTAAGCTTTTGCTGCTAGTATTAATATTGTAAATTATTCAGAATACTTTAATTGTAACCTGCTTTTAATGGAAATAATCGCGCTTTGTTTTTATTGTTTTGTTATATTACTTTGTTAAGCCACTGCGGGATTGTGTGAAATATCCTCATCAAGAAAAAAAATGTTTTTTGTTATTAAGTTAAATACAATGCTTTAAAGTGTTAAGTGGTTCAGCCCTATAAAAGCCAGCGAAATTCTATTTAGCTTTTTGCAAATATTAGACTAACTACACATTGTTGGTATTTATACATCAAGGTACAAGTTTTAATAACACTTTGCTCTAAAGTTCCCATTCACCTTTTATATGAGGAACCCCGAAAGATATTTTTTTTACAGTTTCCCAGATTTAGAGCTAACGGGAACCAATGTAAGCTAAATGCGTTTTTGTGCGCTTTTTTAATAAAAACATCTAGATGCATAAATGTTATGCTCACAAAACTCATAACCTTAAAAGCCTACGAGGTATAATTAGCCCACAAGTAGCGAAAAACTAAATAAAATTCGAATTTGCATATTAATGAACCCAGGCCGATTGGATCAGAAAACGAAAACGTTCGAAAGTAATATGAAACCCAAAAATCCCGATTCCAAAATAAACCCTACTGAGAAACAGAAAAAACGAGTATTAGGATACTATCGGACGGGAGCCAGTTTGATCGGGACCGCGTAAATCTGACATTTGCATATATTATGCCACGGGTTTGTGCAAAACAGGTCTGTTCAGTTTTCAGCAGAGCATTCCCACGGGCTCGGTGCGTAATGTGATAAATATCTGTCTAATACAACACACGTGCATTAATTAAAAATAAAATTAATTACTGTTTTGACGAGCGGTGTCTATATTTTTGCGTGTACGGGATATCATTTCTGTGCGCCTAGCGGTTGGGGTAAAATATACCTATACAAAATTCAATAAAGCAGTATGAATTTAATTCATATTTGCAGCTGGGGTGAAATTTTATTTCAAAATTTAATAATGGCATAGGTTTGATTCATCGAATTTGATTCATACGCATTTTTTTAATTTAACAGCATATTACAATTTAATGGGATTAAGTAATTTAAATGAATTTAATTGTAATTCGCATCGATTACATAATTGTTTTTATTTTTTTTTTCAAAAATGTATCAATAATTGCAAGTTGTTACTGTTGCGGTATATTTTTACTGGTTTTATTAGGGTAATATTAATGAAGTCCAATTAATGAAGAGGTTTTGGGTCATCTTTTTACTTTGGGATTGGGTCGTTTTATCTTGATCGCATATTACAATTTAGTGGTTAAGTGCAAGTGAAAATTTTAACCTGTTTTTGGGAACCAAGCGTCTCAAGCTGTATCAATACCTAATACATACTATTATGGTAAAACTTATTTTAAAAAAAGTTATTTTTTAACACATTGTAGAAAGAAAAGGGCTCCAAAGTCCCAACCAAAACTAATAGAGGTAAATCGTTCCGTTACACCTTGATTGGTGTGCGGCACACGTGCGGGTCAACTTACGAGCGCGTAGTATACTTACATAGGCTAAGTATACTTATGCGACACGTACAGTTATATGTGATGATACTTTATGTACCTAGGAGATACAGCTTACCTAGAGTCTAGTCTAGACTGGCTAGTAATATTTACAAATAGAGATGAATCTTGCTTTCGGATATTTTCATTCTTATTTAACCCAAGGTATTTTTGTTATTAATATCAAGAAGGGTTTATAATTTTTTTAAGATACCATTATGTATTTTTTTATATTATGTATTGTTTATATTTTTTTAAAGATTGATAACATCAATAGTATCATTCTTTCGTCGTAATTTTCCACGTAAATATTTTTAAAAGAAAATCATTTTTACAGTCATTACAGTAATTTTTTACCGGTAATAACATAACGGTTATTTTAATAATAGAAATAGGATTTATTGTAAAAAAGCGTATGGTTATGGTTATTATCAATAAAACTGTTTTTTTAAACTTCCCCTCAACTGTAAACCGATAAAAGTAAAAGCCATAAAAACGTTATCGGCTACTTAATAATAAAAAAAATATTCGCTTTATGTCCAGCCATAAACTCAAAGCGGCATACAAATTGAATTGCGTGGCTCCTATTACGCAACTCGATAATAGGCACCTACGTTTAAACAGGCTCCAAACAACCTCACTATCCCATTTCCTTTCCCAAGACCGCCGCTGACCCATATTCATAAAAATTCTCTTATGTAATCATTACATTTGATCCGTCAATGCTTGACCAATCGCTTTTACTATGTGACCCCGGCTAGCTACGCATTGTAATTTTATTGCTGCACACTGAGTGTCAAAATCACCCTTTCAGTGATACACTTTCACACGTTTTAAAATGTGGAATTGGTCCGAACTTAACGAGCGGTCACCTCGTAAACGTTCGTTAGTCACGAGAATCATAATCAAACCTAAAAAGACCTACCAGCCGTGCATAATAATGTCGTAAAAGTCATAATTTATGAAAAACTTCATACGAGTATCGCTTCGTGACAGGAATTATAATAATTTTACTGTGACAACTGGCGTACCTTATAAAAATTTAAACAGAATTTCATCGGTTTTTTATGCAGCCCCGCATTTTTTTTAATTTTACATTGCACGTATTAAATTACGAAATTATAGGTAGGTCCGTTTACTTTCCTAACTTATCCTAAACAACTGGTTTTAGATTAGCCATTGTACCTACCCATAGAGGTCAAAAAATTTGCCGAACTCACAGAGCTGTCGTTGTTACTCGTAGATAGTGCTCTATCTAGTCGGAGCGTGAGCTAAGACCTATTTATAAATCAAAAACATAATCAAAAATCGTGACGGAGACACAAAAAAGAGATTATTCCTTGGGTGGTCCTGGCGCTCCTTGACTGTCTATTTTATCTAATATCTACTCAGATTAAGCTTCTTTTATCAACGTTCCGTTTCACTGTGACCTGACTTTCAAATATAATAAAGCATTTAGGGTTTGAAAACAGTATACGTAAACATGGCATTTTAGTAGCCTCGATCATTTGGTAAAAAATGACCTACAATTAAAAAACTTAAATGCGAGATAAATAAACGTTTTAGAAATTGATATTAAAAAAAAAACGGCAATTGGAAAAACGCACAATGCCATATTTTTAAGAAGTATGAAGTAGGTATGGAAGTTTAAGATACTAAGTACAAAACTTCGAATAAGATCAAAGCCGAAAAGGACAACTCATTATAGAGAGAAAAAAATCTCCACCGCTGTTAAGATTGCCGGCTTTCGCTTGCACACTTAAGATAAACGTAATCTTTAGCACTTATGCGTTTTAAACGCGTTGTCAAGAGCCCATTGAGTGCTTTTAATATCGCCTCCGCAAACCTAGCCTGAAGGAACGCGCTAGTAACTTAAGTGCACCGCAAGTCGCAACTCAATACGCGGTGAGAGTTGCTAATCTGCACCAGATGTGGCACCAGATGCCGGTCTTCTAAACCACTACACCGATTAAAATTGGCTTAAATAGCTCCATCAGCCAAATGTCGCCATTTGCGTCCTCAGTGTTGATGCGAAAATTCAATGAGCAATGTGTAACACTTTAAATGACACGCAAAGATAAAAAAATTATTATATTAACATTACAGCTATTTAATTTTCGTTTTCAGTATAACTTATTTACCAAGCTGCAGAAATATTTAAACAAGATATAATTAAATTAATTATTATTGATACAGTAAAAAGTGATGCATTTAACGTTATTTAAGGTAATGAATAACAATTACACTCGTCGTTTTCCATAACAAAGGCCTCACAAAGATTCTAATAGAAAATAGCGAAATGTAATTTCTTTAATTTATTTAACAATGTCCCGCCATAACAGTCAGCAAACGTCTAAATAGACCATTTAAAAACGGGATTACAAGAGATCGCGTCTCCCCAAATATGCACGATTTAACATGAAACGCGAATTCGTTATACACGTAGAATTATCTTGAGAAAAGTTGTATGAACCTGTTGTACGATCTTATTAGCATAGCACCGGCCATTGTGTATTATATTCCACATTCATGGGTAAACATACACCAGTCTTTGTGTCTATTGTTCGTGTAATACTTAGCAGCTTCGCCCCTCTATGATCCCAGCCTCTCTATCCTTTGTGCTGGACAATGCGAGATGAACAACGGGAGCTATTCCCGAATTTGGTCCAGAGGTCGCGTTCAGTAACCTTAGGTCATCTCCACAATGCGCTACATCTTGTTTGTCATAGAAAAACCGATGTTTGAGTCTAAAGTGGTCCAGACGTCAACCCGTTCTTTTTATTCATCTTTGTCGTTGACAATAGACAGATATCTCGGAACAATGCGATGAACTATAGAGACATTGTTCTTTAACTCTTTAGCTACCGTTTTGCCCGTTACGTGTCTATGGAATTATTATCGATCTCATTGTGCTCTCGATTTATAGCGCTATTTCGGCTCCTGTTTCTAAGTATTTAAATATTAACGACCATGGGAATGAAGATTGCGTGCTCGGCCTAATCTCCAACCGTTTCTAGTCGGAGCACCAATTTCGTGCGTCGAAATTAGTTGATCCCTCGATCACAGCGGACTTTGTGTTTTCTTTTCCTTAAATTATCTACACAATTAGGTTAGGCGTAACAAATTACGGGTCACATATATTTATTAAAACCACTACAGCTTTATTCACTTCCATGTTAAACAACTTGTTTCATGATATGGTTACCTACATCTGTCTTAATATTCTTAATATTCTTCTTGCAAGCGACCATATTGCATGAAATTCAACAAATCCGCAACTACCTACCCAAGAACAATCCTGCAATTTGTCACAGATTTTCTTTGCGAATTCAGAGGCAATTGTGCTTGTTACGGACTGCAGACCTGATTTATTGCCGACATTTGTAGTTAGAAGTGACTCGGTCTGTAGTTTCTTTGATTGTGCCTTACTTGAAATGACTGCATAACTGCTGCTTGCAACGAACCATAATTTTTACTGCATTGTTATTCAACTGAATAAAAAAGTACAAGGAAAAACATACTCCCAAAAATACCTTTCCCATCAAGTAATCCATTAGACGTTCCATTAGTAAATATCTGAAATTTTAAGAACAGAAGTTTAGAATTATACTTACCGCTCGAAAGAATGTCTTTAGCAGGAAAAAAAGTCCTATAGAGATGATAAAGATAACCGTGTACGCCGGTAGCTTCGAAATGAGCATCGTCGATAGTTCAAGTGGCCGATAATGGCGGCGCTTTGATCGCTCCTGGGTGCGCGGGCGCATACCCATTGCTCAGTTAGTCGGTACCCCATCTCGCTTTGATCTCGCCGCCCACCGGGTGTTCTTTATTAGCCATTCATTAATGTTCCACATTCGTTTACAGTTTTTCGTTTACCCTGTTCATAAAATTCTTATCGTCTAAGCTTCAATTGCATTACATGGTTACATCACAATTCAACCCGTATCTAGCCTTCATATTGTGAGTTATATTGTAATTTATTCTTTTGATAATATTTTTTATTATGATTGATGATTTGAAAACATTGTTTGATACTAGAAATCTATTTTTCAAAACCAACTTATCTATTAATTTGATATAAATATCTAACAGGCATATAAATTCTCGTGTTGTGTTTTAACCAAACTCCGCCGATGTGATTTCACCGATTTTTGTGATTTTTATAATATTTGAATAAGTAAGAGTCGTAAGCTATTTTTCATACCCAAACATGGCAAAACAACGTCAGCTAATTCTTGTATAAATTTTCATTAAAAGAATATTTTAAATATTTATTAATCTTATTTTAATATATCTATCAGTTTATCCGAATCCAATAGGATTTCAAGTTATGAAACGATAAAAACCTGTAATGCATCAACTATCGATTGATTTAATACTAAGCTAGCACTTGATACGGAACGAGATGTCTCAGACACACACCTGCCCCTACAAGAACTAACAAGTTAGTGTCAATGAACCCGGCTAGGAACTACATAGAGGGTGTTTCATTAAGGACTAACATAAAAGAAGTTTAACTGCGAATAAGTATTTGATTTCAAAATTGATAGCATTGTACCAATTATATAATCATTATTATTTTTTTAATTAGAATCCTTTTCCTAAATAGTATGACTTTTTTAAAGATGCTTCGCAATTAAATGGATGCAATTGAATGAAACAAGTTAGTGTCAATGAACCTGTGTAGTTCACAGGTTGCTTTATTAAGGACTCAAACATAAAGAAATTAGTATTTTTACTAATAATTAGTATTTGATTTCATAATTGATTGCATACCATATACCTATTATTTTCTAATTGTTCATGAAATTTTCATATTGAAATCCTGCTCGTAAATAAATAATTGGAAGTTATTTTAAGATGCTATGCAAATTAATGAAATTAATTCGTAGATTATTAAAGCAGCAATATAATTATTTATCAGAGTATGAAAAGAAATAGAATTTGCACCAACATCAGAAATACTAATTCTAACAGTCACCTGTTTGTATTTATCAATACTCAATAGACATGTGAACGCTTGATTAAATTATAACCAGTCTTCTATTTCATGGCACGTCTCAAGTCGTTAGATATTCACCATAAACCATTCACTGTGTTTACCACTTGGCCACGGTACAATGGCTTCCTTCTCACTTACTTTCACAATTACGTCGCTGGTTTCTATTTTCTATGCGCTATCTTAGCTAGGTTGGATCCATTCAATAGTTTATTCAATAGAACTTTGATCTTCATTTAAATTTTCTTTTGAACAATACTCGCGTATATCAAATTAAACTTCATGGTGACAATTTTTAGTATTGTATAGTAATTTTTAGCTATAGATATAGTAAAAATATTGTGGTTTATTGTTTGAAAACTAGTCGTATTTATAAAATGCTTAATGATAATACCAACATCTATGTAAGATCCAACATGGATTCAGATTGTCCGATTAAAGTTATGTAATTAAAAACACATTTTAATATTAAGGAACAGGATCAATTATGACAGCAAACTAGTTTGTAGCTTATAATAGAATCTGACTTTTATAAAAAGTCCTCGTCTACAAACTTATGAAGTTGCGTAACAGATTCTCCGGTCCTAGCTACTCTTGACATTGCGGAATCAATATGAAATTAAACATATATTCGTTGTCTTCACTAGTTACTAGCCAGGTTTATCGTTTGAGTTATCAATCACTCTGAGAGCTTTTTGTCAGGTAAACATGAAACCTCTGTTGCCACGCTAACATGATCTATAGCTCGATATTAATTGTTAATTCACTTTATAGAAACTACTTGTAACATTTCTGATTCTTATCTTATCCGTGTTCAAACTATTTTTTATTTATAATATGACTCTGTTTGTAAAAAAAGGATCAACAATTTCACACTGAAACGCCTAATGCAAACAAAAAATGCACTCCAGCAAAAACACTAAGCGATGTATCAACTTTGATTCAATGCGAAACGTCCAATTTACGACATCCTGTTTAAAAGATCAAATCTGAATAATTGCAGCTCACGAGACAGGCTTTCAGACCTGTCTGTGATACTAGGCTATTGGGTGTAGGTAGTAATTTTGATCTATCCAATAGCGTCAGTTGCTTCTTGTTACTCTATATTTTAGGTAACCTTATTGCCTGAAGTAGTAAGTTCTGCAAATTGCAAAACTACAACGTTAAGTAGTCATTTGTTTAGTCATTAGTGTAATGCTTTGCTAACGTGTTTGCTAATAACATTGTCGTTAGCGTCATCATTAAAAATGATAAAGACTTGTTTGCAATAGCGAAAATGAAAGTTAACAAAGGCATTCATGTTCGCCTGGCAAATTTCACTCGCGCTTCAAATAAATTAGACTGATAAATTAATCTAGACGCGTAGTTGACTCAGGCAGTACAATATGATGATTAAACAACAATGATGATGGCATTTCCTGTGGCAGTTTCCTTTGTTTATGTGTTATTGGGGCACTGTCTGAAACCCTTTATAAAAATGAGTACACAAAGATAAAATTATATTAAACATAATTTTTGCACATTTATGTTATGTTATATTTTAAAAATGAATTTTCTTTGGACGTCCAACATACAAAGTTATCGTTTTACTTTGGTTATCTGTCAGACACGTTTCATCTTTTTGTACCGATGATAAAACACAAAAATAGAACTTTTGTCGTCTTGAGGAAGAAAAAAAACAACCGCAATTTAAATAAACTATATCAGATAATATTGAACAAATGTTAAGAGCGGGACACAATGCACGCTACCTGCCTGTCACTTATTTGTTTAGGCTTCCACATCTCAAAACCAGTAGCCGGTGCCGGCTGTATGTATACCTATATGTGGTATACGGATATTCGAGCTGCGCAGGATTGCTTTTTGTTACTCTTTTTCCCCCAGCGCCCAGTTGTGCTAGACTACATCGTTTAGGGTTGTACTAAAAAAGAAACTAGAATCAGTGAAATCTTAAATGATTGTCATAATTATAAAACAATACCTGACTTAATCAAAATGTATTTAAATTTCATTATAACAATGAGAAATAGTTAAATGAAGAAAACTAAGTTGAGGAGGGGGACATAGTTTCCATGGAAAAGGAGGTGGTGAATAGTTACAGTTAGATGATCAAAGATAAAAGGTCAATAATTTTAAACTTGTTTAAGGTTGTGGGTTAAAGAACAGATTTACGAGTTGCAGCGGAAGAAAAAGTGTCCGTTAACTTGTCGTTGTCGAGTTACGCAGCGTATCCGTAACCAGCAAGCGTTTTGACATCGAATCGCCTTTCACTTGACCTAGATATTTTGGAACTGGTTCGTAATCGCAATCACAATGCAAGCGAGTCGCATTCTCGTTTCGCTAACTTGCCGACATTGCCATAATTTTCTTTTTTGTCTAGGCGCAACTGAATCAAATTATCTATGCTCTTTAGTAGATGAATTAGATCATAGTTGTATACCAACGGAATTTCCATTTTGAGCTACATTTATGTATTTCCATTTTGAGCTACATTTATGTTATTTTGAATTTCATCTATAGTTGTGGCTATAGTTAACCCTGTGCCATAATCAAGAAAAACAAAATGTCAGTGTGCGTTGCCGATGCCGCTAGGGCAACGAGGCCAGCAACCTGTTTGGTTGCGGGGCGCAGCCACCTACGCCTGACAAATCCGCGGCCGTTTTTTTCCCATCCCCCCTTACCCCCCTTACAACCACTATACACACCTACCGACGAGATTACGTGCAGCGAGCCACGGGACGCGCCCGATCAAGTTTAGACTTGTTTGGAAGCTATACGTCATCAAACCAGTCCCCCCGAGTTCAGATTGTTAGAAATATAAAATTGTTTTCAGAGATATTTTTAAAATAAATGAGCGTAAGGCCACTGAGTGGCGCGTGGGCAACGTCTATCGTCGCTTCATTCTATGGGTTGTTTGTACAAGCGTTTACTCACCAAACGTCATCCTATTTTCTTGCATTAATTTCAGTACATTTATGTCGTATTACTTAAAATGAACTTCTACTTCTTTATTAAGCTTTTTATCATCTAAGTTGACCTGGGTTTGTGCATTTCCCAAGAATAAGCCAAGATAAGAAATATTTACAATTCCGTCTGCGTTTGGTCATATCCTGTGCAATGTGTCAAAAGAATTGAACTGGAAATGATAGACAAATAAAAGGATATAATTATGAATGCATTTCTAAAGGTAGTATCATTGTTTGAAAAAACTTATTTGACTTTGGATGATCCATTACTACATCCTCTCATAGATTATTTTTTCATCTCATTCGGACAAATATTCTAGTCAGGTAAAGTCAGCGGATATGCATATTGTACATCTACGGAGACGACCTTCGATGTACGTGAATAGCATTGACGTCGTGATTTTATAGACTACTTTTATCTAGTGGAACACAGAGCTATTGCATTTAACCTCCGAAACTGATTAAGCTATCAACGGCATGCGGCATTATGAGCATAATTGAATGATTACTGTGAAATAACCATTGAATGCGTTTTGTAATAATTCCTCCATAGGTTAAGACATTAAAATGTTTTATTCAAGAGAAGAGATGGTTTGGTAAGCACATGGTTTGACAAAAATCGTACCTGATGGTAATGGTGATCTTGTATGAGTTGCATTTACTGACTCAGAATTTTTAATAGAGACGAAAGAGAGGCAAGACAAACTGCAAACATACTGACTTACGACCTTCAAACATACTGAAAATCTACACGACTAACGAGACTGGAAACAAGGTCGGCGGAAGGGCGTTCCACATAGTCACTACTAACTACTTATATCAGTTAGACATTTAATTCAAGCTGATTTAGATGTCTTATATGAAGACTCTTACAGCAAAAAATCCGTAGCAAAATGTACGATTCAAGCTGATTTAGATGTCGTACATCAAGAATTACATATTTACACTCTTACAGAGCAAAAGATTCCGTAGCAAAATGTACGATTGAAGCTGATTTAGATGTCGTACATTAAGAATTACATATTTACAATCCTACAGCAAAAGATTCTGTAGTAAAATGTACGATTCACAATACAACGAATGACAGGCGGCGCTGCGTTGCGCCCGCGCAGATATTTAGGTCGCTTAAAATAACCGCGCCATTTCGACAACTCTTATTAAAGCGCTTGCAGATACTTTCGTGTTAAAGAACGGTTTGTAGAGTAACGTGATAGTATTACCATTATAAACAGCTAAAATTTCTCATGCAATGGGAATCAGGAATGAGATAAAGAAGTATTTGACGTTCTTTTTGAACATTTGAATCTACTTTTCCAAAATCCAATTTTACATCAAGTTAACAACAAATTAGAATACAGAACTCTAAACAAGGATGGAAATAAATCATCATACAATTTTAAAACAAGCGTATGATACCTAATTTCATTAGCTTTGTATTATGTCTAACAGTGATAAAAATTGATAAAACCGTACATTTAGTGTGTGTGTAAAGACGTAGAGTTTGAATAGAAGCGACGAGAGCACGATCGGCGTAGGCGCATGATCGCCAAGGCCATATTGCTTACACACCACACCCGCATGTTTACGCGAACTAAAACCGTATTAACCGACAAAATTATGCAAACACTTCTGCGAATACGCTACGATATTGCGAACGTTAACGTCGCAAATCATCCGTGTAGTATCAACATGAAAATGGCGCGAAACACTCCATTAAACATTTGGCGGGAAACTGTTGCGTAACACTGTGAAAGTATTTTCCCTACATTGTTTTATGTTTGATCAGCATGTTTTACGTATCTTTTGTTTGTGCTTAATCTTTAGATTGTTGTTTATTATTGTTTTGTCATTTACATTTTGAGGTTATCATTTTATCATTGCCACGTTTTTTGCTAACATTCTCAATAATTTATCTAATAATGTATTTTTATCAAACCTGTCTTGTATAAGGCGTTGTTTATGATTTCATATGTCACTAATGGTAAGCGTGGTAATATTATCTGTTAAGGTTTTGGCGGGAAATGGCCCAAGAGCCGCGTGGTGACCAGTCGGCCTTGGCCAAGTGACGTCATTAACATAGTTCCCGGCTGCACAAACTGACTCGCGATAGTTTTTTACATTGATTTCGTCGAAAACACTCGCCATGCCACGCTGGTTATTATTAACTGGTCCCAAAGCCTCTTCAAGTGGGTAGGGTTGCGAATTGCGATACATAATATTATGACCGTTTTGTTCTTCTACCTAATCGATTTTATCAAGTCTGTCTTGTAAGACATGTCCTTCACAAAATACTCTGTCAACATTTTATGTCTAAACATTCTCATTAGAATTTATAACTTCCTTTACACGTACTATCCCCTTTATTAATCACTATCCCCTTTATTTCACTATCCCCTTTATTTCACTATCCCCTTTATTAATTTAAATAGTTCAGTTAAATTAAACGATTTTTTTGTTGTTTTCGAACAAATGAAAAATCTTTTCTTGTAATTAAATATCTTTAAATATAGTCTAAGTATTTTTTTAATAGTTCCATTGCTATTGCTATGGAAACGATTTGATAAAATCTATATTATAACGAGGTAAAATCAGTAACCCTAAATGTTACTTTATTGTAGCTGGATATTATCGAACTTCTTTTTTTTTTTATTTAAATGTTACAATAAAACTTATTATTAACTTATTATTTTCTTTTTGTCAAGGCCTTTTAATTTTTGACAAAATATATTATCTTGAATGCTAATGTAACTTATTCGATAGAAAACATCATTTCAAATCAGTTTATCGTTATAATAACCTTGAAATTACAAAACATTGAACGTACTAACTAACTAACATTTATTTTTGTACTGGGGTTTGTTTTGTTTTGATGTATAATGATAATATCAGTACTTTGAGATGACATGATATGAGATGCTGAGTTCATGATTGACAGAATATTTTTCAATTGTAAAACAGTAATTTTCTTTTACTTCTAATATTTGCACGCCCATGTTGAGACAAAACATGTCTCGACTTTATGCTTAAGACTTTATGCTTAATTATGACATCAATTTTATAACCATGTTTGAAGCAAATGTATAAATGATTTCTGATTTCTGATTTGTTACATAAGTAACGATGATCTTTTAGACTTGTTTGTCGTCTCAGTTGGACCACGTGGTGCGCGAGACGACATCAAATCACATACATCTGACCTTCAGCCGTCGCGTGTTGCCAGGCCGTATCCCACACAATACACTGACGAAATACGCTACGCTAGGAGGACGGGAACGATGTGACGTATGTTGAAGCCAAAAATTTCTCAAATATGGCGTCGCGCGTACATTTCGGTACCGCTGACATCACATACCGCTGTCGGTCACATCAGCGCCATTTTACAGTTTTGACAAATTAAAAATCCGGCTTCAGGGCGGAGCCTAAAATACATGCGTGATTCACTTAGTGCTCATCCTTTATACGTTTAATGAATGCACACAATACCTACCACTACCAGTCGGCTACCTACCTACTCTTGTTACGATAGAGCTTTTTAGCTTCGTTATATCAGCCACCCATCAGAATAATTCTGATTTCATCATAGAAATGATGAATTTTATGAATTTGGGATTCGAACGTGTCCTTGAATTTGTACCGTGTTTCTTAGTTAAGCCACAGAATATCTATATCACCTTACTAAGTCAAGCGTAGACAATTGAAATTCTGTTGTGTAAAATCTCAAACTATTTTTTTTAAAGATGACACTTTTTTTAAAGGATGGCAAGGATGGAGGAGGATTTTGGACGCGTCAAATATAAGTTTAGTTAAGAGATTTTGCACAACTGGCAACAATGTTTTAAAATTGTTTACTTACAGTAGCGCAAGTCATCTTGGTACAAAAAACTAATTCTTGACAGTGAAAATAATCTATTTATAAAAAATCTATTTATAAATTGCCAAACCTAGATATATTGCCTTGAGAACTTTACGTACCTAGGTATTTTCTCGTTTTGTACCTACTTCCTTTATCTTGTTTTGATTGCTCTAACATCCAGGGCATCTGGAAGAGATCCTCGTTTGTAGCGATGAGATCATGTCCCTGTGCATGTCCTCTCTATTTTTGTCTCTATGTATCTTTATATGTACAGAATAAATAAATAGGTACATATGCATTACGCAATACATACTCATTATTATCTAATCGCATACGCTCATGAACTTTGAAGTTTACACTCCAATGCTTCGTAAACTACAGCTTACGAGGCGACCACGTTGCGTTCGAAACAATCCCACAACAGTAACTCACAGCCTTCACCCATTATGATACAGATTAAACAGTAGTAAAACGATCGTAAAACTTTTATAGTTATTAAGGTTATATTTTCCTTTCTTTTTTCTTTCAAATTTCGAAATGGTCCCAAAGGGCGTCGTCGCCGCTTTGTAGGATTTATTTTTGAAAGAAAAAGATTCCGGTGCATTAAGTGCGCTAGAGGGACTTTTTACAGTCTTATCCCTACGGATAGAGTCGTAAAAATGTCAACTGCGAGGGTCCTGTACAGCCATCCGGGTCTTAACGAACCTCCAGTTTTTGGGTCGTAAAACTCGGCCCGAATCGCTCGGTTGCAGCCCCGCCTTCGATATAGATTTTACGAGCACTCATTCTTAGCATACGTCACCCTTTGGATATAACAAAAACGTATTTTTATGTTATTTAAATAGAAATGTATTTGAATACTATAAAATAGGCCCTCGAAGTGGGTACGGTACACCTGTTATTTATCTCTTACGAAAGCGCCCTCTAGTCGTAGTTGTTACTGTTATTCACCAAACCTTCAGTGAGTTTCATAATTGTAAAATGGCTAATGAGATTCTATGTGAAAATATATGACTAAGGTTACATCCCTACATAGTTGACGTACCAAACACTCGTACAAAGCAGTTTGATTCCTGATGGTTCCTGCCTTTCCCACCACATACAACTTAGACACCTTGAATCAAGTATAGAATATAATGTCCTAGTATAATCGGTGGTGTAATAGTGATCAGTGACCCATACACACATATTTCCTGAACTCCTTCAAAACGAAAGACTAAATTGAAGCTTCTCCTCTTTCCAGATTTCCTGAAGCCCCGCAAGCGGTTGGCGAACACAGGCAAGAAGTCCCCAGCGCACAAGCACAAGCACGAGTGCGGGCACGGCGCGCACATCCGCCCGCCCAAGGTAGCGCGACTTGCGCAGGCGCACTTCAAGCGCACCAGCTAGGCCGCGGCGTGTGCAACCCGCGGAGACTGAACACGTGTGTTTGGGCAGCTCAACGAACACTGGATGTCAATGTTGTCACCCACATTGGAATGGCAAGGCCCATATCTGTGGAAAATTGTGTTTGAAAAATTCTTGTATTTTAATCCGAAATATTGGGGCCAATTGTGTTGTGCAAAATCTCTAAACTAAAGGCCTGTTTCATAATAACCAGATAAACTTTATCTAGCGAGTAGAATGGATGTTGTGACAATAATTTTTGTATTGGGAATCTGTCAAAATGTCAAGTTTGTTTGTTAGATAAAGTTTGTCTCGCAGTTGTGAAACAAGCACTAAGTAAGTATCCTTTTCAAAATGCTCTGCAATGAAAAGAAAGCACTATTTTTAGACGCGTCAAATTAGTTTGAGAATTCACTCAACAGAAGGCACCAATGTCGGTCTAAAGTTGATCTTCCCTCAATGATTTTTTGGATTTCTTTTTCTGTATGGAAATTCAAATCGTAACAACTAACACCTGATTTTCACTTGCAAGGATCTGAGGACACAATTTATTTATCCGCCTATGGCTAGTAGTTTTGCGATGAAATTTGCCTTTTAAACTTGCAAGCTACATGTCTGTGGTTATGGTTTTATATTCATAGATAATAAGAAGCCCAAATTAAATCAATTGTTGGTTGGATTTTAATGGTTTTTGGAGAATGTGTGTAGTGTCCGAATTACCTCAGATCATGTTATGAACACTGTCTGTCCTTGTGAAGTCATCATGTAACTGTTCAGTTGTAACGCGGGGCTCGTATAAGGCAATTGTGCAAATTATTTTATATTATCTCTTAATTTATTTTGATTGTCGACGGTACACGTCGCGTCATGGAGAACAATATAATAATGTTAAGTAATTTGTAAGATAGTTTCAGACATTTATAATATAGGATATAATTTAATTTAATAATATTAATATTTTTTATCAACCGGAAGCATCACAATTTCTCAAAATTTTGCTCAAGCAGAAAAATTTAGGAGATTTTGGAAGATTTAATTTTGGTGTCACTTCATAGGTCTTAATTTCGTTTCCTACAAAAATCCTAAGAGGCCAATGCCTTTTTTTCGTAAATATTTTTTACCCGCTGATTCATTGCTACGTAATCGGAACAGAAACAAATATACTTTCGCATTTATAATAATTTTAGTAAAAGTGACAATTTATTTTAAGTTTAATATGATCTCTTTAAGTTATATTAGTCGTTAGAGATAGGTTTAAATTCGGATTATGTATGTACGAGTATAGTTACAATGGCAAACGCCTTGAAAACACTTGTGTCCGTTTACCTTTGAAAATAAAATTTTCAGTGGTTGACATTCGTGAGTGTTTTTGATGTGTTTCATTGAATACTGGAAGCTTTTGTATTTTTTTCGCCAATTTGCGACGAAATTACAAAGGATCTTATGGAAACTATTTAAAACAGACCTGCAAACCGATTACGTTATTAAGACTTAAAATTTTAATTACATAACACTTCTCTTCGGATAGTCGGATAGTGTAAAGTTCTTCAACCAAAAGCAATTTAGAGTTAAATGAATACAAATACTCAAGCGAAATTTTGTTGCCTCTTGTAACAAAATAATATTGCCAGTATAGTGTTATAATATCGGGATAGTAATTTTTCTTTCATTAATTATTTTCAAAGCAATTGAGTATTTGTGTTTCGTGTCAAAGTTCAATATAACAAAGTCTTGTGAGTTTCGTTGTTGTATTTAATGGATTATTTTATTTTTATGATTTATCGGTGTTTGTTTTTAATTGGTTGTCTAAAATGCTGTGTATAATTGATTTGTAATGGAGAGTTTCTATTCGAACCGCGGTCCCTTTATTAAAGTACAAATTATTTTCATGTCAGTTTAGGTGGGGCCGCGGTTGTAATGTTTTTAAAAGACACTCATTTTCATAATATTTTTTTCATAACAAAAAATCTTCATTTGTTAGGTTTTTTACATTAAGGTCAACTAAACGCCTGTACCATCCAAATTTGACTTATTTGGTTTTCCCAATTTTAGAAGCCATAGTAAGGCTTATTATGTCAGTTAAATTGCGGTAATGAGAGGTATCAGATTTACATATTTAAAATTAAAAATATTAAAAATTGTGAGCATAGATTTTATATAAACGTGTAACGATGATATTTCCATTCCCGCAATTTTTCTATCATAAGCCTACTGTGTTATTTGCTTTATAAAAAACCAAGTAAATTTGGAATTTGGCGGGCATACCGTTGCACTGTGCCTTAAGAAGTATCAACAAAACCCCTGTTGTACTAATTTGTTTCTATAAATAAACAAATTTCATTAACAGCAATATTAGTTAATGTGTTGGCGTCTAGCATTGTTTAATAAAGTGTTTTATTATGGACTATGTAATATTTTTCAAAACCATATTAAAGCTTAGTTGATGAAGTTGCAACAATAACTTGCAATCAACAATTTTCATTCTTTGGTGTGTACAAATTTTCTTGCCTGCATTTCGTAAAACTATAAATTCAATTGATTTTTTTTAATTTAAAGATAATTGTTATTTTAAATTTAATTCATTCAATTAAGTTTATCCCATTGTACTCACAATAAGTAATTGTTTTGTCAAAGAATTAGTATAAGGGTATATGACGAAAATTTCGCCTTTAGATTCGGTGTTACGTGCCAAAGCCACTGAGCCGGTGACTAAAGTCTAGACTAAAATAATAACTATGAAATTATTATAAATGAATTTTTATTACTTGGACAAATTAATGAATAAGAGAAGAATAATTTTAATTCTTTATTAATTTACTATGCATTACTAGGTGTTTCGATTTTTTACTTTATAACTATGACTTTGTTTTCTAAAGAGTTTTGACTTCGTTCTTTTTATGAATTGTGTTTATGTGTGATCTCTAGAACGATTATTACCTATTCGAATCATCCACCGTCCATATTAGTTGTAGTAGTCATAACAAAAGTTGTTACAAAACTAAATGTTCAACTCAATAACTATTGTATCACCTTTTTTAAATGGATTTTTTATAATAAATCCTCATAGCCATGATAAGATAGTACCCTATTCAATTTTTTTTTAATTCAGATTTCCAGATTTTATAAAAAGAAAGAGACAACTTGATTTTAATTCCCTAGAATATTTCGTTTTAGAGATTACACTGAAATATTTTAAAAGTTTATTGTTTGATTTTTCTTCTGTTCGGATGTTATGTGCCAAAGCAGACTGTACTGGAATACTGCGAATAATCCAATTATTCTTATTTAACTACAACGCAAACGAAGCAGTCATGGGTTTCAATTTTCAATAGTTTGCTAATCAATTTTCGATTATTTTACCGTTATCAAAAAGAACGGTATAATAACCAAAAATCGTGTTTTTGCTAAAATTTTATTTGTTTTTTCTGAAACAATACGAATCATTTTTATTTGGATTTTTTTTTGCGACATGAGACATTCTACTAAAAATAATTTTTATGAATTTCTTTAGGTGTGTAGTACTGCACTGTAGTTAATGTATTCTTGAAAAAATTCGCAGTATCTAAGTACACTCGCCAAATTACTGTGTGGACATGACGGAATCTGAAGTTATTCTTTAGTTAGAAACAAAAGAGATTGTATTCGAAACTATGCGCATATAGAAGCGCACTACGTTCTTATAATTTATTCTAATATATTCTCTTTGACACCTGTGATGTATTAAATATGATCTCAGAACATAATTTAACTGTATGCAATTGCACATAATTTTATTATTTTTTTTGTTTTTTTTTTAAATAGTTTACTCAAGTGAGGTAGGATGCTTGAGTAACTACAAAGAAAAAATACAGTATCCCTGGCTTTTTAGTTTTTTGGTTTAAACTTTAAGTGCATGAGAAATAATTTAATACATCAAAAATATATTTTTATTATTGTTAATAAGTATTGTAATAATTTTCTTATTAATGCGGTTCATGTTGGTTTCGACTGAAAAGGAGAGGGCGCTAGTGGTAGTGGGGGGCATTCCGCAGCACTGTACATATTTGTGCACGTATGTGTAATTTATTAAACCGCGGAATGTGTATTGCTAATTTAGATTTGTTATACGATTAAGGACTTTGAGGTAAATTATATTATTGAAATATTTAATTTTCTTTAGAAGACATAAAGACATAAAGCAATGTTTTGCAATAATTAATATTGCAATACTAAAAACAAATTGTTACCGTAGTCCCATGCTTAGTATTGTAACGGAAGTATCGATAATTTCATAACGGTACCGGTAACTCAGATATCGATACTTTTTTGTTCTTCACTATTTTGTAATTATTAACATTTTATTTCAGAGTCCTTTATCGGTAAAAGTGAAAGTGGCTTATAGTCGAGACCTTGTAAGGGATACAAAAAAAAATGTAAAATTTATATAACTATAATAATAATATACCTAATTATTTGTCTGTTAATGAAGCTCTAGAGGCAAAATATAAAACGTAAACTTTTTGCCGTGAACATCGAAATATTATTCCCGAATATTATTATCGAATTATGTTCATGATTAATTGTTATACAGGATGAGCTATTTTTAGAGATTCACAGACAAATTCGTTTCTCTAGGTGTATCTTACATCCGAGGTATCCTTTTGTGTTTTACAAACAACGCTCGCACATTAATATGTTGGTTTCGGCAAAATCAAAATAAACTCATTCTGTATAACAATAAAAAAAACCCTTATTATGTATAAACTCGTCGTCGTCGTCCGATAGTCGCTAGACAGTTGTCCGACTCCGCAAGTGCAAGAAATAATTGTAAATATTTCGGCAAATGTTTTCTAATTAAATATTATATTATATTCTACTGTGTATGTATTTGAATTCAATATTATATCTGTGTAATAACTTAAAATTAGGTTTATAAAAAGCTTACTTGATACAGAATTTGTTGTTTTCTTTCATCACCTTTATGAATAATTTACCTAATGGAAAAATATTTATACCTAATAATGGTTGCTCTAGGCAAAAAGTAATCTGAACATACGTAAAGGCATAAGCAATATACACTAATTTTTCATGAGGCATGACCTAATTTGAGCTATTCATGACGTTAGATACTATTTTCATCAAATATTAACATCTTCAGGCAACAGCTCTTCAAACGACCACCTTTTTCCAGTAGGTAGGTACTAAGCACTTTACAATCTCACCTTAGAATTAATATGGTATATCTTCCTAACTATGGAATCATAAATTGTATCCTGCCGGGAATCGAACCCAGAGGCCACAATTTGCTAACAGAGTTAACAGGAAGGTCGTCAAACAATTTAACACAAATTACAAAACCTGCTGAAACACAAGAGTTTGTGTTTTAAAAAAGATCGATTTATGTTTATATCACGCTCACGCTTGGCGTGTCGCTAATACGCGGACGTGTAGCGACTAGCGAGCCGCATTATGAATAGTAAAAATTGGCGCTATTGTTATTAAAATGTTACAATAAAACTTATTATTAGCTTATTCTAATTACTATACAAATCTTGCCCGCGTGGAATGGTGCCAAGAATACTGGCTGCATTTCCGCGTTGAACAGCTAGGCTGATACGTTGCGCAAAAAATGAGCCAGCCCTTCTGTCACCAGTTGAGGCTATTAACCGCGGGGAAAGCTCTCGAAGGAATTTTTTGGCACTATGGCTCCATGGCCCCAGGGTCTCCACGGCAAACGGGACAAATATGTAACTCTCTAAAAGAGAGGCATACTTGCGACGCTTACCGGATTCAGCAGTCTCAGCTGCGGCTCCCGGCTTTGATTCTGTCTCCCTGATATGAATCGAAGCCAATGTGTCAACGCATGTTGCATCCCACATCAGCGCCCGACCCCGTTCCCAGGGAACCAGCGTCAATCCATCAGGTCTCTTGCCATCATCACGACTAATTCCTGCTGGCTCCAATAGGGCAGGAATATCAATGGTGGCAAGAGCCCTTTTAATAACATCGTTGAGGGAACCATGCCGAAAAAGCCTACCTATACCTATTGTTAGCTTCGAAACTTGGACACACGATTTCTCGAGTCTTCTTCTGGTATCTCTGACTCGACCTTTCTCACTGTGGAAACTTTTATATTAATTAATTAATACATAGGTGAACAATAAAATACCACGAGGAAACCTGCATGTCTGAGACCCGTACCACAGAATACCATAATAATACCAACCTTCGTCGGCCATAGACCATCCCATTCTATCCAAAGAGGTAATATTATAGATCAATGATTCTATCGTCCAATCGACATTGGATCAATTCGAACCATTGATCTTTAATCCGAACTGACTGTGTGAGGACGTTTGGCATGATACGCGTTACCGCGTCCCCCGGCCGTCTGTCACCCCTCAGGAGGGTCCCGCACGAAGTTGCCACGCCGCAGGCGAAGTGTTCAGAAAAGTTGAGACTTAAAAGTTGGTAATTGGTAAACGACGCCAAGCGCGCATGGCCACTGGTGACGTTACTTCAACTGAACCGTGAACGCCGCGCCGCTGCCACTTGGACAATGGGATCATGTGTGTTGTTTATGGACGAACTACAAATTGCATCATTATATCGATTGGACGACAGAATGGATGCTGTATGGCCGGCATTACGGTTCAGTACCCAGCATAGAGATAAAAGGGGTTAAGACGATGGTGAAAAATAAAACGAATATTTGGATGCTCGTATGAAAATGTTTATTCATATCACAATCATATCTACACGGCTACCGATACCCATTATATTTTCGTGTACACGGCGAGTACAGTATAGATGATATTACAATACGTTTTACCATTAACGAGTAGTGGACACCACGTCGGCTACCATACGCAAACATCTAATTCATACACATTCGATAAAAAAAACTGACTGGGTAGGTAGGCTGAGCTTTATTCGACGTATTTAAGCCGGCCTTAGACGCTAGTTGAAATCTGCTTAAATACAAGGCTGGACCTTTGTAATTTGTATGACAAAAAGGCAGACAGTCAAGCATTAAGTATATCAGCATAAAAATATTGTAGGGATCAGATTTTTGTACGATCAACGAAACGGATTTCTCCATACAGGTAACGTACCAGGCGGACACATTCTGAACTAAGCTTTCGGTGGTGCGCTTGGGGCGCTGGCTGACGGCTGTACATGTTCATATTATGTAGGTAAGTACCTATAGAATACCGTTTATTTGATTTTTGTTATGACAATGAGGGTTTATAATTTATTCTGTCCAATACAAAACGAAAAAAAAAATCAGTAGGTATCAGGAAGAGTCCATGAAAATGTACCTATTCCACATTTCCAGCCAAGTTTAAGTAAGTTATTATATCTAGAAGCCAAATTAAATACGTTTAAATAAATCTCAGCCCGAATCGCAAAAATCCTGTGGCGTGCTTATGTAATATAAAAATGTTTTATGTTTGGTAAATCCTAAAACGCTAACATTTGATCGAACTACGTGTTAACGTGTGACGTGACACAATTACAGTGAAAAGTAACACCTAAATAGAAAATCACCTACCAGCTAGTCAGTACAATTATTATTTTGATTCAAAACGACGGAAATTCAAGAAATATTTTTTTGACAAAATACTTGTATGGTACGTAATTTTAGAAGGAACCTGTCTGTATCTATCCCAGTGCAAATTACCTACTCCAAATAGTCAAATCAAAGTAAAAAAATCGTTTGTTGCCCGTGTTTACCCCCCGAGCAGTGGTACCACAATTTTAGGCCGAGCACAGACGGTCGCCATAAAAATTATAGAACTGATGTCATGTATCCAAATCAGGCCCACTTATGGGGTTCCCAATATTCAATCTATCCATGATAGGTAAGTAACTTGTATGCAGCTTATGTCCAATTGCTATCTCTAGTAGGGCAAATGGAAGATAGAATATTGGAACCGCCATTAGGCAGGACGTTAAAGTCATCAAAATGTTTGACGCAAGTGGGTATTTTATTATTATACGTAATTTGTCTGTTAACTAGGTATGTGTTCGGCCCCAGTTGTGCATTTAGGTAATATTTTTCAAGCATAACAATACCTTGAAACTAATAATACAACTAAAATTCCATACAAATAATAGAGCCATTTACATTTATAAAATATTGAAGCAAATTAAAAGTTATTGTCATTTAAACTTTTCAGAACCAACAGGCGACTGAATAAAACATTGCTTTTATTATTATTTTAATTTAAAACGGTCACAAACGCATCGGACACAGAAAAAATGTCCGAAGACTTGTTATTAATGAAACAACTAAGTAATTATGTATTATAATAGATTATGTACACTAACAATTAAGAATTACACTTAGGCACATCAATTTTTTTTATATAAAATTACGATTTAATTCGAAAACGTGATCCTGTCACCGATATTCAACTAATCTACCACAAATCTAATACATCCATGTGATTAGGTATATAAATAAGTTATTAAATTGTGAGGTTAGGTTTTTATTTTTAAAATTTCCTATTTTATTTTATAAAAAACCATTGAAACGACGCAAATTATTAAGTAGGTACGAGTCTAATACAACATTTTACTTTTCGAAACAATTAATGCACCTTCCCTCTCTTATATAACACTAGTACATAAGGAAAGAGCTTAAAGCATTGGGGGAGAGGGGTTTGTGATAGATTTGTACTTTAATGGCCCCTCAACCCTCGTGCTAGATCGTAGCGTATTAATAACGTTTATAATAAGTATGTTTTTGTGTTTCAAGATTATAATTATTACCCTCTAACTTGGTCGAAGACCTACATTTACTGAATCTATTCTAGCATAAATAGGTGTTAGGTGTACCTAAGTTACTTTAATCCTGCGCAGATATAGCATTAGACACAGATAGACAAAATCTCACTGGACGCTAATAGGATTAACTCTTAGTGTACCTATGTAATATAGAAGACAGCAAATATCGAATTATCTGGACATTTAAATCACATTTTATAGAAATTATTCTTTCTACAGTAAACAACTATCTAGAATATTCGATAGCGTATCAAAGTCACTACGGGAATCGTACAGGAAAGCAAATAAGTATTTTAAATTATGAATAGGTAAAGACTTGTTTTTGGTTTACTCTACTAAGCCATATTTTTTCAACAATTTTGCAATCTGTGTGTTAGTTGGGGTAAGTAGGTACCTAACCGATATAAAAAAACATTAAAAACATTAAACAATACTACCTACTATTTTCGTACTTACTATGTGTCGTAGGCGTCAAATTAAAGTTTTTTTCTCCATGAATGATTGTATAAGGGTAATTTCCGTGAATTTGGAAGAAATTTCCCATTTTCTACACCTACCTACAATTATTTTTTTCAGGCATTTCCCAAATCATTTTCTATTACTTGAAAATTTCAGACGCTTTAAATTTTTCCCGTTGACTCCCGCATGAACATGATATAGATATTTAAATACGTTTAAAAACCAATGAACATCGATGTACTTAATAATAATACGGATATAAGTACGTTAGCCTACGCGATACACTACACCCAGCTTTTATAAACCTTTCGTATAAGTAACTAAGACAAAAGCCGTCTACGCTATTCGTACATTGTTACATCACTGATATTGTTTTCGAGGTAGTAGAGATTCGGATGCTGGAAAATAATACGTGCCCATTGCTGGCTGAAAAAAACAAAAAAAAAAATTCCAAATCGGTTTACGCGTCTTCGAGTAATCGGTGAACATACATAAAAAAAAATAAAAAAAGATTCCGACGAATTGAGAACCTCCTCCTTTTTTTGAAGTCGGTTAATTATTGATACCCTGTCACTCATCAGAGTTTGGGGGTTTGAATCCGGCAACGTAGGCTATCAGTTGGGGGTTTCAATCCGGAAACGCAGCTGTATCGGGGGTTGTGGTTTTTGTATCCGGCTGTGAATTTTCGGAAATTATTTTACTTCATAACGGTGAAGAAAAAAACATCGTGAGGAAAATGCTTGCGGGACCCCGATACCTACTTGTATTTGCGAAGAAGTGCATGTGTATTTAAATTTTTTAGACATTATACCTATCTAATATTTAAGTGTGTTACAATAAATATTAAGGGGAATGTATTTCGTACTTCCCAGCATCCAAATCCCTACATTACTTTAATAGACTACAGCCCTAATCCCTCTCTATAAGCTCTATGTAAATATAAAATACTTTAAATACTTTTTAATATTCGAATTTAAAAGTTATTTTCTGTGTCGAAATACAAATTGTGCTTAAAATCAATAATAATTTTATAAGTTTAAATATTAGGTAAATATGTATATTAAATAAGCAGTCCAGCTGTCTGTCTATCGTACGCAGAGAGGTACGAAAAATGGACGGCAAAATATTTTGGTGAAAAACAGACTTATGACGCCATTTTAAATAACACTTAGATACGACTATAATTACCTAACAATGCGACGTGGAAGGCTTTGGAAAAATTTATCGTGTCGTAATTACTTAGATCTTGTAAAACTCGTAAGTATTTAGAAAAGTTTAATATATAAATCTTATTATTTACACTAAAGTATATTTTTCGTTAGTTAAGATACATAAATCAATAGCAGGAAATCATGCCTTCTTGACTTTCTTCTGACATAAGTTTCTTCCGTGTCTTTTCTGCAGAACGATGTTTAGATTTTTCGAGAAGTAGTTAATTTTTTTAACTAAAGATTAACTTAAATTAGACTTAACCGGAGATTGTTATATGTTAATTAATGCTTGACAAACTGGACTGCGCAGTATCTCTAACACTTTACAAATTTACTTTCTAAAGACAAAATCACATTAATATTTTGTAGACAGTGTAAAAATAATGTTTATAAACATTGGCCTATGAGATAATCATTAGAATTCATTGTACTTCACCTATTATAGTTGAAAGCTTAATAGTATTATCACACATACCTATTAGGTAGATATAGAACGTCGAATATATTATAAAAATTACCACTAGAATACGGTTCGAGAGCCAGCGGAGAATTTTCCGGCTGTGCTTGAAAAAAGCTTAAAATGTAAATATAGGTAAAACAATATTCTGGTTCCTGTACTTTGTTGTATGGTGGAAAACTGAGCTAATGTGTTAGTCCTCATTCCTAAATCAGTTTTTAGTACAGTTGATTCAAGTAAATTTTATCTGGAATTATTTTGCAAGTCAATATATATCACTTTCAGCTTTTATCAAGCACCTCTGAAAATTCCCACTAGCTCACGAACTTAGAGAGCCTAGGAGCAGCAGCAAACACTAGTAATGTGGAGTCAGACTTTTACATTGTAATCACTAGAGAAAAAAATTTGTGTGCGATTACCCTTCACTGTGTTGATATCTAATTGAAATATTGTATATTGATAACTTATCATTGACCTCGTAAAAATTTTATACCAATTTTATGGTTAGTACCTAATTAAAGCCACGTATTTACTGAAATACAATGTATCGGATACACAGTACTTACGTGTATCTAAAACAAACATAATGTATCAGAAACACATTATGTTTGTATCACGAAACAAACATAATGTATCAGATTACACATTATGTTTGTGTCAGAAACCCGTTATGTAGATTTTGTTTCAGAAAGCTGTATCCAAAAAATTGTATATTTCACCAAATACGTGGATTAAAAATATGTATTGGTCTTTAAGGATGCTTGTTGGTATAATGATTCTTGTTTCGTAGTCTTGATAAATTCAATGTAAATGAAAACAATTTGAAAGTTTACTTTTAATAATCGCCACCTGACATCTAATCGTGAGTTTTATGAACACAGATACGAGTATATTTCTTATTATATTTCAAACATCTACGATGATCTCGCTACTAATTAATCGTAGGTTCTTAGGGCATAAAACTTTAGTTATCTTGAGCTTAGGTGCTGCCTACACATAAGTACTCGTAACTGCAAATATCTGGCGCTTTCGTTATAGCTGCCTCTATAATAAGCACAATTAATAATTATTATTGTTATCATTAAGTAGATAATATAAACATTCAGTCGATATATCAAGGTACTACATTACAAAATTTGTATCATAAGTGGTCAAATCTGAAATTAATTATTCTAAGATATTAATCATTTACCCCACGCTATTATTTAATTTTACTTACGTTTTTCATTAACGAAGAACTATTATTTATTTTGATCAATTACTAATTACATACCTGCTTATTCATACACTAACAAGAAGTTTAAATAGACGAATATATTAAACAGCCATGTTTTTTTCCATATTCTTACTTTTGCTTAGTAATTAACGCTTTACGAAGATATTAATATGAGTAAGAAAATTTGTTTAAAAATCTTAGTTTATGGTAGTTCCAAAATATTTTAGATAATATTTTACGTTTATACATCTGTAAGTACCAGTATCTACTACTGACCATAATTAGTACTCATTTAAATCGGTTTTAAGAAACATACAAACATTAGTTAAGCTGAAAATCTCGTTATGTAGGTATTACCTACAAATTCACAAATGGCTAAAGGAATTTTATCATCAAATAAACCAAAACTTTAAAAAAACTTTTACAGGTTTTAACTAAAGTAGGGTACGTAAGATAATAGATATTGGCACATCACTAAGAAATGTCGATGTTTCTACTTTCTTTGTACCTATAATTAAAAACGAATATTATTATTTAAACATTCATCAAAACAAATACCAGAACGATATTACCTATTCATGCAGAATACACTAGAACTATAAAGAACGTATCTATGTTTCACTAATGTTCAAGGAGTCAGTGGAAAATGCTAAGACCGTGCTTGAGAGAAAAGCCGAACATCCGTTCATTTTATTGTATTGTCATAATCCGTTTTCTGTGGTCTAGTGTTCTTTTATCTACATAACATGTGGCAATCCAGGAAAATGACTATTTGATCTCAAGCATGTTAATATTTTCAAATTAAAATATCGATAGCACCACAATTATTTATCCGATCTGATAGTACCGCAGTCTTATGCCACTGCTTCGGGGGCAGTAACCGTTTTTAAACATTTGAGCTCTAACCAAGCACTGCCTCAAAATTCCGCACTGACTCTCAGTCTACAATAAGGGGCGAACGAAAATGTCTACTAAAAGGCAAATAATAGGAATGATTATTGTCTGACACTGGGTTATTGTCGAGACAGCAGCTCGGGCGTCATAGATCGCCTCTATTGACTACGAGGGCCTCGCGTTAGCCAGCATCGGCCTCCGCAGACTCTACAACAATGTGACAGGGTAAAAAAATGCGCAATTATTGTAAACAATGTCTACTAGAATGCACGCAGACTACGGAAAAATATAGACGGAACCCACGCGAAACGTGTCCCAAATAAAATTGTTGTTAGCGCCGATAAGACGCTTTACTAGAGTATGGTAGAGTGAGTCCCTTCGAAATTATTATTAGAGGCGCCAACTGGTGATTGGGCTTTTAGCGAGGCGTTAACGCGATCTATTTTTTCCTTTAGTCCGAATCGAATACCGTGGTCCTGAGAAGGTATACAATATGTACATTATTAAATCGGTGTTATTTCAGAAACATATTTCGCAGATTATTTCTTTGTCAATATTTCCTGTCGCGTTGGACGCCTAATGGCTAAGGCTTATTATTTGTTGGCCACTGTTTGGTCTTATTCGTATAATGTCCACCAGGAACCATCTAAGAAAATAAAAGCGCACGCCATATTGCGGATAAAATTGAAACTAGTTATTTTTTTTTTTTGGTGTTGCCAGAAAAGGATTTTTATTTTCTTGGTCGATGTAATATATTATGTTAATAAATAGTAGATATTTTGGACACAGCTATGTGTGAGGCTATACTAATTACTACACAATACAGGCTATTTTTTTCCCATTCTCCAATTTCTAAATGTTGTAAGGTAGGTATATTATGTTTTAAAAATGCTTATTCTTTGTATTTTTACCTTTTACTGATAAAGTAAAAGAATCAAGTTTGAATTTTTATAGCAGGCAGATTAATTTGTTTAGCTATAATCCGCTACTTGAAAAGATTCTTTATGGTCAATATGCAGGAACACCGCCCACATGAAACACCACACACAATTCTTCCAACACTTTCTACGACGCACGTTTCATCCCGACAACAGGACATCCTCAGGAGATGTAGACTTCACAATGCGAAATCGTAGACTATACGATAAATTATGAATTTCCACAAAATAACTACTTTTTTTCTTTTTTCTTTAAGAGTATTTTTTATACATTTTTGGAGAATCGAGAAAAAATCCCTGTAATCGTATGTTTGTATTATTGGACCACGGCGGTGCAAAATACTGTGTTGAAACTTGACATTTATTGAGACAGGTCCACACGCATCAATCAAACAAAACTGAACGAAACAAAAGGAAAAGGGGTGCGAAAATAAAAGTAAAATAAAAAAGGGGTATCTGGATGTTTATTTACAATTCTCTCATAATAACTACGTGATTATAAATGAAAAAAAAACCTTAAGCAACATATCAGTGCTAATAATCCCCTGATCACCAAAAATTATGTTAATGGTTCCGCCTGCGGCTCGCAAGCGCATACAAACTAGATTAAAACATAAAAAATACCCATTATCGTAAATGTAATAAGCTTTCAGCTTGTACCAAAGTACAGATACAGAATTAAATGTTACAAGAAATAACGAAACGTGAGACTACAACGGTTTATAAGAAAATTATTATTATTATAGCAGTTTCATACACTCACAGTGGAAACAATAAGAACTATAAACGCAAATGTGCGTTGGGGGATTTGATGAACAAACTTAAGCTATCAATAAAAATTAGACGAAACTAGCATTTGAATGTACATCTGTAAATAATTATACAACTTACAAATAGTAATAAGTGTTTGTACATTTGTATCGATTGGTTTATATGTTTTCGGGCACTTGGCTGATTGGGATTTTAATGATATTATAAAATACAACTAAAAAATCAAACATCTCCTAGATAATATGTTAAAATTAGGCATAAACGTCAATACTGATTAAAGACGTCGGTTCTGATTGTATGTCGTATCTTTGTACGGCATCAGGAAAATGTACACTGACTTAATATTTAAAATGAAGTATCACGAATAAAAATATTGCCATCCTCTCGAAAATGCTTGTTTATTATTATATATATAATTTACAAACCAGAATGAACAGACCAAACTAACATTTATAAAAAAAACTTCGAGGCATATTGAGCTTATTTACACATTAAATACAATCGTCAAGTACCCTAATTAAATAATTGTCAATTATTAATTATAATTTACTTCAAAGAAGCGAGGGCTATTAAGGTGAAACCAAATTATAAAATTATCTAAGCCTAAATATACATACATCGGGGCATTGCTAAGTCTTTGAACATTCCAACTAATAGAAAGAAAATATTATTTATAATTTGCGAACGTATTTTTCCTAAAGTTTATTGCAACTACCCAAATTTACAATCAGGTTTTTTATTACAATCGAACAAAATCACAGAAAATTTGATGGACAGATTATGTTCGGTTCATTATAGTTTTCTATTTGACAGAAAAGCGAACTTAACCTTTAAAAATTTATTACTTAATTTTAGTGTAATTAAAAAGATCAGAACTAAAGAAAGAAGAAGAAGAAATAGCAAGTAGGTATATAAAAAATCCATAATATAAAATAAGAGACTATTCGAATACATTTTTATATTATGCATGGTTACTATTGCTTGCAATTTATCGCATTTTGCAATGTATAACATTGCAACTCCTTCCAGTGCATTCGCAGACGACTAACTTTATATAATTCAAACTATACAAATCTGTCAAATGGAAAACCTATAAAGGACTGAGAATAGTTATTTTTCAAGAGCCCATATTATATGCCCCATTTGACAACTTAAACAATACAATAAGACAAATAATAGAATCACGACTAAAATCAAATAAGCACTATCCCTACAAATTAGGAAAGAAAAAAATACACTAAAATATTGTTAACATTCCATTATTGTTATTAGCCTTAAATTAAAAATAAAACCCCTTAAAATACAAAATAAAACTGCCCGTAAATAGAATAATAGATTTGAAAATGCGAAATATGATATTGGATTTAAATTTTGAGATTTTAAATTTTATAGTAGGTATAGACAGATAGATAGATATCACACTAATGTTGAAAAAGCGAAAGTCTGTGCTTGTATGCTCCTTCACGCCACAATTACTGAACTGTAAGTGACTAATAAAAAAAATTACAGTTTCAATAATTCAAATTAAAACTGCCGATATAATATCCTTTGTGTTATATTTTCATACGACTCTTGAAAAATACTATTTATTTTGCAAGCTTTTTTAACTTTTTGAAACAACTTTGTAGCCATTTTTAGGCAAATTACGTGTACCTTTGTTGGGTTTTGTATGTTTAATATCATCACAGTCAGATATTTTTACTATACTTTATATAGCAATAGATAAGAGCCAGAAAGAGACAAGTGGTTTCTCTCTGGTACCTTTCTATTGCCTTATCTGTCTCGTATGTCAAAAAGAAAAAGTTTTATGAACGGATACCCTATCCATTACCATCCATAACCTTCACACATATATTTTTTATCAATATTGAAAAAATATTATTGTCAAATATCATATTTCGCCACTAAATATTATATCTAATATAATAAAGGCATAAAGGCGACCTGTTCACGCGTCGGTTTGTCAGGTGTGCAAGGTATAATAGATATTATAATATTCAGAGATCAATGACTAACTCTTCTAAGAGGAATCTCGCTACTAAAAACAATACATCTTATAATTTTTAGATCATTATAATAATTATGGGATGCATCTCCTTTGGATATAACATTTCGATGTGTCATGTTAAAGAAATTATGAGACTCTACAGAAATAACTAACGTATCTGTGGCGCATATACTCGTAGCTTAAATACTACTAATTTTTGAAATTTTCTTAGAAAAAAGAAAAGTTTATATGTAAAGTAAATTTGAATACAACATAAGAAAGATGTGTTAAAAAAAATTTGTTCATTTAAATTAATAGTAAATATGAGCTTGAAATTTTACCAAAACTACTACCAACGTACAAATCTAAAATTGAAAGATATTTAGATTCGATGGATGCATCCCAAAACCAAATAATGCCACAAGCATTGTATTAGAACAAATAAAAATTACTAACTATTATTTATCACCAAGCATCAAGATATCCCAATTGATTTGCTAATTTAGAATCACAAAAGAAATAGGCCAAAATTTAAGACTTAGATATACTTACAATTAAATTAAATAAGAAATAAAATTTACTCGTTTAACAGTACAAAAAGTTCAATGTAATAAAGGAGGAAATGCACTGTAAAAAAATATTCTCAGTAACAAACTAGTAGGTACTTGACACGTGTCCATAATACAATGCTCGTAAAAACTAAAATAGATCAAAACCGTAAAACATTACTAAAAAAATCTACAAACCAATCAAACTAAACTATAAATAATTATTGTCAAGCAGCAAAGCTAATCAAGGTACTAAAACACACTAAAAGATATCAACTCTATTCAATAGCTTTGTCATCTGAGAGAAATAAACATGGTTTGTTGTTATTAGACAGATAGATTGATAACTTATTTTAAGTATAAGTGGAGTTATTTCGAATTTGGGTGTGCAATCCCCAAATTAAATATTAACGAAATTAATCAATTAAGCAATATAATAAATTAATTAAATAGTATAGCCATCAAATAATCATATTTAGTGACCAACTATTTCATTAATTTACCATTAATCATTAAATGGTCATTTAGGTTTAGTAAGGCGAACTAAACAGGCTTGTCCGCGAACTTCATATTTTTTTAAATATAATTTTTTAATTATATGGTTTTCACCATCGCCATACTGATACTGCCATCCCAGCAATTTTACTGTAACAAGCGTACCACTTACGAGAAACCGAATCAATATCAAATTTAACTAGCAGACTCTTGCATTGAACATTAATGGTCATTTAAATTAATGCACATTCTCTCGTGATTAATTTCGCCGAGCCGTCATTGCGACTCTACGACTGTAATCGTAACCCTTAAATACCAAGGAACCTCAGAAAAAACAATGGATAACAAATTACCATAAAAGTTAAAAAAAAAAAGTAGAAATCAGTGGACCTGTCGATTATACTATTCATATATTTGGGAGTACCCAGGCATAGAACAATATTATTTAATTATTACTATTAAGGCAAAAATATAACCATCAGCGTTATATGTATATACGTGTCGCTATACAAGGTTAATCCAAATCAGCCGTTCACACCCATTGGTTTCGTGATATTCATACAAATTCATGACTTTCAAACAAATCCATGTCATTTATACGAATTCATGACTTTCATACAAATTCATGATATTCATACAGATTGCTTTGCATGACATTTTAGCTTTGCGAGAAATGTACAGAAGACCTGTAACTTCGTATTTTTTGTTAGATTTTAATTTAATTTTTGCGAACGCCATTATTTTGATACTACTTGTTTAAAAAATTTAAAAAAATATCGTGTAGCGGATATAATTTTGTATGAATGACATGATATTTCATGAATGTTAAAAAAAATTGTATGAATTTGACAGTCACCAGCACTACATAACTGTAAACGGCTCATTTGAATGTACCCTTCTTACATAACTAAAATTGCAATAGTAAATTATAATTGCATCAAACTTTCATCGATAAAAGAATTAATAATTCCGCACTATCTAAGGTGAATATACACGCATATTATAATAACACACAATTGTATTTCATTTTTATATAATAATAATAAACCTATTCGTTTATTCACTTCTGTACCAACTACATTATTTATAATATAAAAAATCTTAAATAACCATACTTTTTTATTTCGTTTAATAGTTGATTCTACATGTATACAAATTCCGCCACCGCACCCTACGCGCTTAATGTTATATCTACAAACTCCAGTTAATACGATTAAATAGGTAATAATATAAACACAGCATGTTTTGTTTGTATGTTTGTTTGTGTGATTAAACAGTCTACGTACTATATGATATGGAACGTAACATAAACATATCGATAAATCTCATCCCTAAAGCGAACAGCAAACACTAAATTGCCTTATTTTTTTCAAATACAAAATCCCGTTTTTAATAGACAATTATTTTTTTCTTCTCATTTCCTTCCAAAAGTCATAGAGCTTTTCTAGGTTTTGGTTGTGACAAGTCTAATGAATACTAAAAGGAATTTTGTACTTATAAAAAATACAAAAGAAAATTAAAACGAGTTTAATTGACTTAATCACCGTCACGTAAAAACTAAAACGAAACCTACAAAATTATTCACATAGCGCTCCGACTATACGACGTTAATAATATTACAAATTTCTACGCGTCATTACATTATATACGAATAAAAAAACTCCCATTTTAACGATTTGGTAGAAACTCTAGTCTACGAATAAAACATTAGTAAATGCAACACCTACTCGTTTCAACATTAGCAAAATATTATCTTAGAAATTAATATACGATCAGTATTTTATACAAGTAAAATTATTTTTTTCTACCACAATAATAATTCATTATTCACTTAAATTATACCATTTAGGTACGCATTCGTGGCGTATTATACAAAGAGAAATAAAAACTGCGGATAATAATAATTGATGTTAAAAAAAAATATGATGCTATAATATAAACTATCGTACAAATTAGTATCGCTGTAATATTAAAACAAATGATACAATTATTGATTATTTAAGACCAAACCACACTTAAACCAAAAAAAATCGCAGTTCATCTTCGAGTGAGAACTATATTCACTTCTAATTTGTACAGAAATATTTTGAATATACCTTTTAACATTTAAAGTCGATCGCACATTATATACTCGTAGTAAAGCCGGAAACGGCGAATTTTCGCACTTTGACCACGAAAATAACCAATGATAAACATGCTAGTTGACGACATTAAAAACATAATTTATTTATGATTTTTGTTCTTTTATTGTATAACAAAACGGCAAAAAACTTTAATAAAACTTGACATCCTTTTAAAAACTTATGTAAGTTTGTAGCCAGAGCCTCAAGTCTACTATAGCAATTGTTTCTCAATAGTCAATCAATGGCTTCATTATATTGTTATATTTACTGCTTTTTGCTAGTCTACTATGTCGATCGTAAGATAATGGCGCCATAATGGCCGAGACTGTCTGTCAATGACATCTCCTCGCAACATTTGCTACTCTCTTACTTAATGACAAATGAATGGTCGATTTTTTTTGTAGTCTGCTAACAGGTTAGGTGCGTAATATCCGCCGTTTGCGGCTCACGTTATGATGTGCGACGACCTTTATCACGGACAGGCGTTCACACACAAGGAACTGTGAAAATTTACAAAACACGCGCAAAACACACTAGTTACAGTTTTGAGTTAAAAAATTGCAGTGTGAGTAGAAACGGGTCGATTTTAGTTCCTCAGAGAAAACCACTCTTCCGTCTTTATACACCGAGCAGGGTGTTCCTATATCCAACCATACATTGAAAACCTTACGCGTATATAAAAACAGCGAGTGTGTGCGTTACACGAAATCCTGTGCTTTTACATAATATATTATGATAATCTAGAAAAGTCTATATTTAATTTAACGTTCACTTATAAAACGGTGCACTGTTTTTCACGTCCGATTGTTTACATTCTTCAATGTCGTATTTTTTTCTCTTTTCCTTTACATTAAAGCACTCGTGTCGTAAGGCTTTATTATCAAGATTGCAGACAGATGTCGTTTTATCGTTGAATATCATTGTTTGATATGTATACAGAATACAGATATTACCAATATTTAAGCTGTTGAGGTGAATATTATGCTCATATATTGCTCGGTTAGTTACCCTGAGTGCAATAATGCGTCAGATAATGTCACTGTTATATCTTTCTGCTGGATATCGGCCCATGTTATCGCCAATTTGGCTAACGTTTTTCTGCTGTGATATCAGCCAATGTAACGGCGAAGTTGGCCAATATTCTTAATGCTGAGTATCGCTAAATCATGCTTCTGGTGCTTATCGGCCCAAGTCAGCCATATCGGTGTTTTGTGCAGTTATATCGGAAAATGATATTTTTGCTGCATATTGGCCCATGTAATTGCCAATTTTGCCGTATCGGTGTTTTATGCTGGTACATCGGCCATTGATCTTTCCGCTGTATATCGACCCATATAACTGCTAATTTGCCATATCGGTGTTTTTGCTGGTACATCGGCCAATGATCTTTCGGCTACATATCGGCCCATGTAACAGCCACATTGATCATTGATCTTTCAGTTACATATCAGCTCCAGTTGTTAGTAACATCGGCCCTAGTTGTTACGGCGTACTGGCCAGTGTTCTTGCTGTGACATCTGCTGGTACTATACGTCGGTTGCGGCGCCGGCGCTCAGTCCGTGTACCACAGGTGCTGCTGGTGGTGCTGCGGCACGAGGTAGGTGGGCGAGTAGGGCTGCAGGTAGCCGGGCAGGCGAGCGCCGCTGCCGTGGTGCGCGGGGGGCGGAGCGCCCACGCCGCCCACGCCGCTCACGCCGCTGCTGGAAATATCAAAATACAAATTAAAGGCGTGTCCAAACATAGCTCGGCGAGCGCGCGGCAGCAACACGCGGCAATCGCGAGACACAGCCCTCAGACATCGCAGAAATGTGTGCGCGGCAATACTGCGCGGCATGTCCAGCCTAGACACACTGTCCTCTATTCTCAGTTTGCATTCGATCAAATTGAAAGCGGCCGCGTTTGTGGTAACTCTACTTATTATTCGAAAATTGCGTAGAAAGAACAGACAGAAAAAAAAGGCAATGCTGGATACGATCACCTTTCCACTCTGACGAACAAACACTGCGCGCGCGGCAACATCATTCGCGCGCGGCAGCAACACGCGGCATTCGTGCGTGGCGGCCACGCCACGCCATTCGCGCGTGGTGGTGGAGCAACACGTAAGCTACTCACGTGTGGTAGTGGTATGTGGGCACGTAGAGCGGGGCGGGCAGGTACCCCGGCGACACGCCGCCCGGGGACAGCACGCCGCCGCCGGACACGCCCGTCACTCCGCTTGTCACGGCGCCCACGCCGCCCACGCCCGTCACGCCGTTTGAGCTCCTGAAAGTGGTTGAATTCCTGCTATACTTGCTTTGTAATGAAAGCGTTGATGCGAACAATTAGTTATAGTATCCGACTGATATTATTAGGACGAATATTGTGTTTGTTACACTTGCAAATAACTACTAGATTCCTTTGGATTATTTAACTAACATCAACAATTAAGTCTCATTGTACCCAGTAACTCCGCTGGCCACAGCGCCCTTCAAACCGAAAACACGATAAAATACTAATTCGCAATCACTGCTCCACGGCAGAATATCTAACACTGCCGTGGTGGTAAGAGAGTTCTGCAAAATAGTATGTTTCATTACAAGTGCGGAAAGGCTGTTATTGCAAAGAGTTCCGACAAATGTCTACCCGAGCCGAGGCGCAGCCGAAAGCGAGGGTTGACAGTCGGAACAAGTTGCAATGACGGTTCCGCACGTGTACTGAACGATTATTTTTAATACAGTTGCGAAAAAATGAAGCAATTTAATAAAATAATAAAAACACAATAAACTCAACTAACTTAACATTTTCTGAAAAACTATTTGCTTTTTTCTCTTCTCTCCACGCAATAAATTCGTCGTATGTAGATATGTAGCGACTTTTTGACTTTTCCGGTAAAATGTTCTCCGAAGCATTTTGTGCAACAAACAACTAAACTCGCAAAGAAAATTTCTGAAAAATGGCGCCAACCGTAGAATATAAGCAGTTTTTTTTTTCACCCATTCTGGTGATTTAAAAAAAAATTTGGTCATAGACTAAATAATATTCTGGTACGCAAAGGGAACTATGCCCATAGTCCATACAGCCAAGTCTTCAGTAGAATTTTTTTTATTGATATGAAATGAAAATGAAATTTAATGAGATGAAATGAAACCTAACCAAACTCATTCAATCAAATCTGATATTGAAACAAATTAGTAGCTTCTTTTTAGAAATATACGTATTTGCATGAATCATAAAAACTTCTATGAATTTTTTTAGTAAAAACTTCATGGTTTGTTTTTCTTTTTAATAGACATTATTTTGACAGTTGGGAAAGATAACGCACGAGTTCGGGAAAGGTAAAAAAAAGCACGAGTATGTAATAGCCCACATCCCGAACGCTATACGTCCCTGCAATACGCCACTTTTTGAGCAACTGTATTAAATAGTATGTTTCATTACAAGTGCGGAAAGGCTGTTATTGCAAAGAGTTCCGACAAATGTCTACCCGAGCCGAGGCGCAGCCGAAAGCGAGGGTTGACAGTCGGACTAAGTTGCAATGACGGTTCCGCACGTGTACTGAACGATTATTTTTAATACAGTTGCGAAAAAATGAAGCAATTTAATAAAATAATAAAAACACAATAAACTCAACTAACTTAACATTTTCTGAAAAACTATTTGCTTTTTTCTGTTCTCTCCACGCAATAAATTCGTCGTATGTAGATATGTAGCGACTTTTTGACTTTTCCGGTAAAATGTTCTCCGAAGCATTTTGTGCAACAAACAACTAAACTCGCAAAGAAAATTTCTGAAAAATGGCGCCAACCGTAGAATATAAGCAGTTTTTTTTTCTTCACCCATTCCGGTGATTTAAAAAAAAAAAAAAAAAAAAATTGGTCATAGACTAAATAATATTCTGATACGCAAAGGGAACTATGCCCATACAGCCAAGTCTGCAGTAGAATTTTTTTTATTTAATGAGATGAAATGAAACCTAACCAAACTCATTCAATCAAATCTGATATTGAAACAAATTAGTAGCTTCTTTTTAGAAATATACGTATTTGCATGAATCATAAAAACTTCTATGATTTTTTTTAGTAAAAACTTCATGGTTGGTTTTTCTTTTTAATAGACATTATTTTGACAGTTGGGAAAGATAACGCACGAGTTCGGGAAAGGTAAAAAAAAAGCACTAGTATGTAATAGCCCACATCCCGAACGCTATACGTCCCTGCAATACGCCACTTTTTGAGCAACTGTATTAAAAAAGTCCTATACCTATCATTTGATAAAAATGTCCTACCACGTGTTATTAAAAGCGCAATTGCCTACTCACTTGTAATGCGAATGCGGGTGCGCATGCGCGTGCGGGTGCGCGTGCGGGTGCCACGCGTGCGCGTGCTTGTGCGCGGCTGGCGGGCCCACGTTCACGCTCACGCCCATGCCGCTCACGCCGCTCATGCTCACGCCGCTCACGGCCGCGCTCACGGGCAGGTAGTCACGACAGCCGCCGCTCTGCAAATCGATGGCGATCTAAGTAAGTAAGACGATTTTTATACCACACATCAACAAGAAGTCAGGTTCGCAATGATCAATTAATGACTGTTTAATATTTCTGATTAGACAGGGACAGCTATATTGAACTATGACGTCAAAGTGTAGTCATGCTATAGTAACTTTATATAAATTTTCTTAAACTAAAACTTCTAAAACTAAAAACGGGGGCTGAAACAAGCGATGGAAGTTTCAGCCCCCGTTTTTAGTTTTAGTTACTTATAGTATGTGTTAATAGTAGTTTTAGTTATATAGTTTTAGTGGCACAAAACAGAAATAAAGTTCACATTCATTCATTCATTCAAAGTGTAGTCATGCTATAGTAACTTTATATAAATTTTCTTTTTATGAAAAAGGGACACAAGAACTCCTACTCCAAAAGTAAGTAAAATTAAAATGCATTTATCCTTTGTATTTCTTTGATTTATTTAAATTTTATTTTTTATGGACGTCGTTACTTTTAACCTAGTTTATAAAGAAGTAATAATTTTCTTTTATCAAATACCCAATTCCGTTTCACGGCGGTTTAACTTCACTGGTTACCTACGAGGATGGACTCCTCGAGAAGGATCCTTAATTATCATCATCTCAACCCTTTTATGACCCACTGCTGGACACGGGTCTCCTCTCAGACTGAAAGGGGTTTGGCCATAGCCCACCACGCTGGCCAAGTGCGGGTTGGCGAGCTGCACACACCTTTGAGAACCTTTTGTGAGCTCTCAGGCATGCAGGTTTCCTCACGATGTTTTCCTTCACTCGCTAAGCTAGTGTTATTTAGTTTCCTAAAAACGCACATAACTCGGAAAAGTCAGAGGTGCGTACCCAGGATTCGAACCCGCGACCTCCTTATGAGAGGCAGAGGTGACCACTGAACTGTCACTGCTTACTGAAGAGAAGGATCCTACTAGTGTTGTTAAGGATATCCATATCCGTAACCGAAATTATCGGATATCCGAAATAATTTAATATCCATAACCGTAACCGAAACCGATATTATTTTTTTACCAATATCCATATCCGTATCCGGATCCGTGTTTGATAGTATATAACACTTGAAAGTGAGTAGCGTAAGAAAGAATTAATTGTATGACAGATTGCGAAACCTACAAGGTACAATTGTCGAATATAATCTTATTTGTATTTCATTTTACAGTTCCTTAAAAAATTAATATCCGTAACCGAAACTATCGGAAAATCCAAAATAATTTAATATTCATAACCGAAACCGATATTATTTTTTACCAATATCCATATCCATATCCGGATCCGAAATTATATATCAATAACATCCCTAGATCCTACCGCCAGTAGAAGATAGATAATATAAAGCGTTGTCTTACGCTATCCCTCTTGTTGTGCTGCGGCGGCGCGTACTGGTTGCACTGGTACTCGTTCGTCTGCCGCACCGTCGAACCGCTCTGCGAACAACGCAATCACTTTAGTAATAGAGTTTAAAATCGCATAAAAATCGGCCAAGTACGTCGGACTAGTGCACGAGGGGTACATTATCTATAAAAAATGCCAAACAAATCACATTTGTTTTGTGGTAGCCCTCCTAATTTTTATTTTTTTATTTTTTTACTTTAACTAGAAGTGAAATGAACCTTCCAGATTCCATTAACCCAGTCAAGCAACTAGTTACAGAGTGAATAGGCATTTTCCTATAGGCCTAGTCATTGCTTTTCATCAGGCATGGTTATAGTCAAGTGCGAGCTGTTAGGTCCAGAGTCGGCCGGCAGGAAAACATCCAGTTTAACATTGGGTTTTATTGAGTTTTCGGCGACAGGAAAACACACTTGGATTTTACTCCGACACAGATCCCTAGCAGAGGTTTCTATGGAGCCGGAGCTGCATCTCGAGACTACAATGCTGATAATGAAGAGGCCGGCAGGTATAATCAGTGCGTCGCCTCGAAGTTGGCATCTAATAGCCCGAAAATGCGAACTAGTTCTAGATAAAAAGAAGATTCTGTATAAATATCCTATACCTTTAAACGAGCTATTCTTGTATATATATTTCTATACTAGCTTTTGCCCGCGGCTTCGCCCGCGTGAATTTCGGGGTTTTACAAATCCTGTGGGAGTCCTGGATTTTCTGGGAAAAAACAGCATAAGTATGTGTTAACCTAACTTCAGAAACACGATTGGATAATAATATAATTGTAATTTTTGTTTTAATTTATCGGTAAAAAATAATTCCCAAAAACGCTCAGAACGACATTTAAATAACTGGCTTAGTTTTTGAAGTAATTAGGTAAAACAACGTTTTTCTGTTATATTCTTCCGCCTACTAACCTAACCTTTTTTTTTTTTTATTATTATCGTGGGGAATCCTCATGGATACCCAGTCGCCCGGGGGAGCGGCTGGGTTATGCCGGACTCTTACCGGCTAAACCCCACGGTGTTTCCTCCTCGCACCGTATGACGGGAACACGGGAACGCTTACGCAAACCTCCGCGAACCCGCCGGTGCCCGGCCGCTTGCGCAGCCCCTCCACGAGGTGGAGCATGGAGCTCCCCTCCAACAGCAAGGCCGGCCAGAAACACCTAAGCCGGCCTTACCTCCTCGGCGCCCATCCGTAAGGCGACGGACCCCCCCGGGACCGCCACCCAGGGGCCGTGGGCACGGGTAAGCCGATACCTGCGAAGCTTGCTCCTGCACTTCGCAGGCATCGACCTCCCATACCCCGCGGCGGATCTGATCTTTGGCTCCGCCGCAAACCACCAAACGGCCGCAGAGGACAGGGAGAACGGCAACGACACACCGACACTCCTCTTCCCTGCGGCCCCGCCGCCGACGCATCTTACGGTGCGCCACCGTTTGGTCGCGGGAGATAGGGCGAGCGGCAACGACACACCGACACGCCTCTCCTCCCGCGACCCCTCCTGGCTGCAGGAGACAGAAAACTCTGTCCCCCGCACCCCTCTTGGACGCATCCAGAGCGGGCCCATCTCCAGGCCCACTCCGAGCGTCCCCTCCTGGATTCCTTTTGGCTTCACCGTGGGGCCCAACCACGGCTACTGAGCCCCCCCATCGCGACAAGATTGGAATCCATCGGGGGGGCTACTAACCTAACCTAACCTAACCCACCAACGTATTCATAAGAGTGAGAAAGATGAAAATAAAATCAACGTATTCGCTTAAGAGTGAAATAATTTCAGAACCTTTACCTTATAGGTATCCATTTTCGCATTTATAGCATAATTACTATCACATATTCTATTGCTCAACTAAAACACCTATTTTTAATAGCAAAACAGTTCTAATATCATAAACTATACAGGAACACCTTTTTAGCATTATTAACCTGTATCCCATTGCTAAGCAGTGATAGCTCAGTGGTTCTGACCTCTGCCTCTCATAAGGAGGTCGCGGGTTCGAATCCTGGGCACGCACATCTGACTTTTCCGAGCTATGTGCAGTTTAGGAAACTAAATATCACTTGCTTAGCGGTGAAGGAAAACATCGTGAGGAAACCTGCATGCCTGAGAGTTCACAAAATGTTCGCGATGGTGTGTGAAGCCCGCCAACCCGCACTTGGCCAGCGTGGTGGGCTATGGCCAAACCCCCGAGACCCGTGCCCAGCAGTGGGACGTAAAAAAGGGGTTGAGATGATCCAATTGCTTAACCAAAACACACATTATAAATAGCGAAACAATTCTACTCTCAGAACCTTTATGGGTAGATACCCATTTCCACATTTATAGCATTACTAATTACTATACCATATCCCATAGCTCAACTAAAACATACATTGTCAGTAACGAAACAGATGTTAGTATATCATATAGGTACCCGTTTTCATAGTTATAATATTATGAACCTGTATCTCATTGCTCAACTAAAACACAAAATGCTAATAGCGAAACAGTATGTAATGTCGGAACCTATCATATAGGTACCTACCCATTTTCACATTTATAGCATTATGCATTATTTATAGCATTATAGCATTATTATTTATAGCATTATTATCCCATATCCCCTTGTTCAACTAAAACACACTTGTGCTATGTTCAGAACCTACATAGTGGCCATTTTCACATTTATAGATTCAGTATTAATAGATTCAGTTTTTGCCCGCGGCCCCGCCCGCGTCTAATTCGCTTTTTCATGAATCCTAAGGGAAACGTCATTTTCCCGTTATCGTTCCCTATTCCAACCTTTAAACATGTTTTCAAGCAAGTTCGCTTGAACAATCTATCTATAGATGTAGCTATAGATTGCTGTAGAAAAATTGGTATTTTGAGTATCCCACGGGAACTACGGATTTTTCCGGGATAAAAAGTAGCCTATGTTTTAATCCGGGTTATAAGCTACCTATGTTCCAAATTTCAGCTAAATCGGTTCAGTAGTTGAGCCGTGAAGGAGTAACAAACACACACACAAACTTTCGCCTTTATAATATTATATAGGAAGGATTAGGATAGGATTAGGATAATCTGGATCTCGGAAACGGCTCGAACGATTTTCATGAAATTTAGTATACAGGGTGTTTCTGGGGCGATAAATAGATCTAGCTAGGATTCATTTTAAGAAAACGTCGAATTTACCAAAAAAAAAAATATGACTACTGCTGCCATCTATTAGCCACCGAGCGAAGCTTGGTCACCCGGATATTGTAATAGTATAGGAAAAAATTGATGACTATTGCTGATCGAAAATTGGTGTCGATATAAACACCAAAAATTTAGTCTGGTCCGGACTTTTCTAACACAAGGCTGTGTAACATCAATAATAAAAAATTACAAAAAGCTGCTAGTTACATTGTAGTGCGCGGCGGCGGCGTGGTCGTGGTGCTCGAGCTTGGCCTGCGCCTCCTGCTGCGCCAGCGCCAGCAGCCGCTTCTTCTGGCTCTGCGGCGTGGCCTGCGCGGGCGCGGGCGCCGGCCGCGACGACTGCGCCTGCTGCTGCTGCTGCTGCTGCTGTTGTTGTTGTTGTTGTTGCTGTTGCTGCTGCTGCTGCGGCGCCGGCTGTTGCATCTGCTGCTGTTGCTGCTGGGACGAAATAGATATCGTTAACCACAAAGTCGTGACGTTATTACATTCAGTAAAGTCAAGACTTTTGTCGGTGGTGGCGCGTCAAGACTGCAGCATCATGCCAATTTGAACATAGATTGGATGCTCTATGCCCGCATTACAGACCAAATGGGAACTTTTTACTAGTTCGACGCGGTGGATGTTCCCACAGTGCTCACCGCGTGGTGGTGGTGGCAGGGCTGGTGGTGCGGCTCGTGCTTGACGTGCCGCTCGTCGCGCGGCGTGCGCGCGCTGCAGATCACGCCGCCGCTGCTGGTGACGGTGACGGCCGCGGTGTGCGCGGGCGGGGCGCAGTCGCCGCTACCTGTTAGAATTAAAAAAAAAAAACATTATTATCGTCCCATACACAAACTTAATGATGTAGCTAAGGAATAAGCAAGGTTTCTTCAACGGACTCAGTAAAGTCACATTATTACGACACGCTATCGCTCACCTCTGTTGGGTCGCGGCTCGTCGTCGTCCGAGTCGGAGATGGTGATGACGGAGACGGCGGGCGAGGGCGTGTCGCGGATGGTGATGGTGTGCGCCGCGCCCGCGCTGCCGCAGCCCGCCTCCCACGCGCCGCTCGCGGGCACCGCGCTGCGCACATGCGCCAGGGAGGTCGTCAAACACGCTATCGCTCACCTCTGTTGGGTCGCGGCTCGTCGTCGTCCGAGTCGGAGATGGTGATGACGGAGACGGCGGGCGAGGGCGTGTCGCGGATGGTGATGGTGTGCGCCGCGCCCGCGCTGCCGCAGCCCGCCTCCCACGCGCCGCTCGCCGCCGCGCCGCTCGCGGGCACCGCGCTGCGCACCCTGCGCACGAACAATTGGAACGGTTATGAGCGATGAACCTCCCACCATCTTTACCACATTTTAACGTTTTAGTATGTGACTGACATTGCTTTCTAACGGTCTTGATGGCTGGCATTTAGGACCTGGTTTTTGAATTTTTGAAAACCTGTACAATGTTACCACATCACTGAATTAGGCAACATAACAAAACTATTTTTTTTCATAGCACCTAATCTCTACAATACAATAGGTCCTTTACTGCTCGACTACTATTAACTAACTACCGATTTGATACTAAATCGGTAGTTACTTTCCCTACTACCATGGAAACCACAGTAATTGTAATACGCGAACTCATATTCCTCATTCTATAGTTGTTACGTGTCAGGATTCAATTACAGAATCAATTGTAATAATAACAGAGATTCAAATGATCCACAAAATCACAATCACATATCATTCTACTTAAGTTCCGAACTGATACGTCCTTGATTCGTGTGATTATTATAAAACTAGCTGTTGCCCGCGGCTCCGCCCGCGTGAATTACGATTTTTTTACATAATATACTTTCCTACTGGAATTCCTTGATTTTTCGCGGGATTCTGGTGTGATGTTGAACAGAAACCTGTTCTTAATTTGCACGGGTTATCTTGTGGTGATTTTGAAAACTCCTTTTTCTTAATAATAATATAAAGTTTCATTAATACGAAGTTGAAAGATCGACAGTTAAAATCGTCCTTTTCATTGTGATTTTTATTCTGAAACCACGAAATATGTCAAAAATTATTTAACAATGTGAGAAGTTGTACTGGTGGTAGAACTCTTCTTTCAGAGTTCGGCCGGGTAGGTACCACTGGGATAAATTACTCTACTAACAATATTCCCCAGCCCATCATAATATAAGAGTCTTTTAAAAATCTTTGCTTCATCTCAATTCTCAATACAATCCAAAACATCAGAATGGGCAATGGCTATATATTTCCTTACGTATAAAAGGAGCTTAGATGACAGTCAGTGGGTTAGGATGAGGTTAGGATCGATAAGACCTAAGAGTTAAAAATATTTGTGAACCATTATCTTACCCTTTCCATATTGCGGATGATAAAGTTTAAATCTGTTCATGTCTTAACAGTGCCATCTTAATATAAAGTCAGGAAACAGTAAATAACATGACAGTTTTACATTCAAGTTCCACATAAATTGTAGAGATGGCGCTATACGGTATAACGTAGCGATAACGCCAGTTACGTGATTTTTGTTCACCCTAAAAGTGAAAAATTTTAAACCATACAAAATCTCCTGCTAAGCCTATTTATTTACGGCTGTAAGGGTACTCCAGTCTTACTTGAGCCCTACGTCCTAGCCCTAGGTTCTTTGTGCATTCCGAGTTTCAAGTCACCTACCTACTTGAACTTAAAGGTTCTGATGTCTGTAATTTCTGAACTACAAAAGTGATGATGATAAGATCTGTATGGAATAATCTTTAAAGAACCTCCTTTCTAACAAAAAAAGAATGAATGGAGTCGGACAACGCGTTAATGAATTATAACTAAAAAACGTTTGGACTTTGATGCCGTCTTCCAGGGAAACCATGATGAATTTCGAGACAAAAAGTATCCTATGTCCTACCTCGGGGTATGAACTATAATCATGTCAAGTTTCATTTAAATCCATCCAGCGGATTAGCCGTGATGCCCGGTCGTGAAACAGACAGACAGACAGACAGACAGACAGACAGACAGACAGACAAAAATTAAACAAATTACAGTTTTGGCTTCAGTATCGACTAAATAGTGTCCTCCAACAAAAATTTTCAAAATATCTTCAATGTACAGAATTCGACCCTTTACAGTTTTATTATAAGTATATAGATATAGATTAGTAAACAGTACATACAATATCATGTACTGTTCGCGACGCTCCGACCTGATGTGTATCTAGTACGTGTGAAAGGGACATGAGATGCAACACCATCCAATCCCTATTCTACTATCTAAAGCGCACATTCTAGTGTAAAATATAATAGTCGATATTGCCCTATAAGGCCCTTAAGTTCGTGCTTAGCATATAAAATAGTTAGCATATAAAATAGTTCACAATACTGACGTGTGGTCGTGGTGTCGATGCCTCGAGGGCGGGGTGCCCTCTTTGACGCGCTTCTTGACGGGTGACAGCTGCGTTGCCTCCTTCTTGCCGCCACTGTTTGACATACTGAAACATTTTATAGACAATTGTTATCATAAACAGTCTATTGTGGCGAATGGACGTCATTACAAGCGTATTACAGTTCATAATCGCTCGTCACGGGCAATGTCTCTCGTAAACAAAAGTACGTTGACATGTTCTAAACAATTCCAGTATATTCGACTTCGAATAAGCCGGGTGAACATCGATGTCGTGAAATAATCGCGAACCCGTTATGTAACATAAGCGGTCCCAAGTGCCAGTTATGAGGTACGAGCGAAAAAACTTCAAGCAAAACAATCGATCAATTTAGTGAAGTAATCCTGTGGAAGTCCAGGAATATTGGATACAGTAAATGCAGACTGAAGTCTCATCACGTGTCATCAGTTTACTCCAAATCCTTGAACCCAGTATATACGTAACACAATTAATGTACATTGAACAGTCACGGAATTAAAATTGGATACAGTAAATGCAGACTGAAGTCTCATCACGTGTCATCAGTTTACTCCAAATCCTTGAACCCAGTATATATGTAACACAGTTAATGTACATTGAACAGTCACAGAATTAAAATTGGATACAGTAAATGCAGACTGAAGTCTCATCACGTGTCATCAGTTTACTCCAAATCCTTGAACCCAGTATATACGTAACACAGTTAATGTACATTGAACAGTCACGGAATTAAAATTGGATACAGTAAATGCAGACTGAAGTCTCATCACGTGTCATCAGTTTACTCCAAATCCTTGAACCCAGTATATACGTAACACAGTTAATGTACATTGAACAGTCACGGAATTAAAATTGGATACAGTAAATGCAGACTGAAGTCTCATCACGTGTCATCAGTTCACTCCAAATCCTTGAACCCAGTATATACGTAACACAGTTAATGTACATTGAACAGTCACGGAATTAAAATTGGATACAGTAAATGCAGACTGAAGTCTCATCACGTGTCATCAGTTTACTCCAAATCCTTGAACCCAGTATATACGTAACACAGTTAATGTACATTGAACAGTCACGGAATTAAAATTGGATACAGTAAATGCAGACTGAAGTCTCATCACGTGTCATCAGTTTACTCCAAATCCTTGAACCCAGTATATACGTAACACAGTTAATGTACATTGAACAGTCACGGAATTAAAATTGGATACAGTAAATGCAGACTGAAGTCTCATCACGTGTCATCAGTTTACTCCAAATCCTTGAACCCAGTATATACGTAACACAATTAATGTACATTGAGCAGTCACGGAATGAAAATGACAGCGGTATGTGCTGTCAGAGGTACTGAAATGAACGACGCGCGACGCCATATTTGAGAAATTTCTAGCTTAAACATACGTCACATCCTTCCTGTCCTCTTAGCGTAGCGTATTTCGTCATAGCACCCAATATTAACTAAGCGTAGTTTGAATGTTATCGAATGAAAATTGAAATGTTTTAAGTACCTGTACTGGTGCGTTTGGTGGTGCGGCTGGTACTGCGGCACGGCGCTCGTCTGCTGCTTTGTGGATCTGTCGACAAGAGACACATTTTATAATAAATGTTCTGTACGGCCTCTGCCTTGTACTTGTAATAAATGCCCTTATAAATGACTGTTCACCTCGGCTCTGCCCCCTTGAATTTCGGTTTTTCGCAAATCCGGATTTTTGCGTGAATTTCGTAAAAAAGTAGCCTATGTGTTAATCCTGGTTATAAGCTATCAGTTGGATAATAAAGCATTTGATGATTGGTAGGGACTCTTGCGCGAGCTCGACTCGCACTTGGCCATTTTTAACAAGCTTTTATTTAGTTTCACCCGTCTAATGTTCCTACATTTGTTTGTTTGTTTGTCTGTAATCAAATCTTACAAGTAAAATTTGATCCACTTCCCGGTAGGTATCAATGACTAAAGGTTACAATTAGAAATTGATGGACTCACGTATGTGCACCTCGGGCCACATTGACACTTTCGTCCATCAATACCTCTTTTGCTGGCCGCTGCAGTAATGTACTATAGGTCACCTCTTGTGCGGGTGGTGGTGGTGCGCGTGCGGGTGGAAATCCCACACGTCGGGCTCCGGCAGCGGCGCGGGCTCCACGATGAGCGGCGCGCGCCACTCGCCCACGTCGCCCACGCCCACGCCGACGCCCACGCCGCCCACGCCCACGCCGCTCACGCCGTGCTGGTGGTGCGCGGCCGCCGCTGCAGCTGCCGCGGCGGCTAGCTGCTGTACCTGTAAAACAATTCCTCTGTTATCTGGGTGACCGAGCTTCGCTCGGTACTATTATTACTACTGGCCAATAGATGGCAGCAGGAGTCATTTCGCTCGGTAGTAACTACTAGTCAATAGATGGCAGCAGGAGTCATATTTTTTTTTTGGTAAATTCGACATTTTCTAAAAATGAATCCTAGCTAGATCGACTTATCGCCCCCAAAATCCCCTGTATACTAAATTTCATGAAAATCGTTCGAGCCGATTCTTAGATCAGATTATATAGAAATATATTATAATGTTGTATATAACAAGAATTGCTCGTTTAAAGGTATAGGATAACAACTAAATACGAAGAACAAAATAAACGAAATTATGAGTTTGTAATTATATTATGTATCTATTTCTAGATATTCGAGGGTACAACAATAGCCGAAAATTATTATTTTAAATGAAATCTAAATAATCATTTTATTTTTCGAGTTGCTCTTTATAACCCCTTTCATTTGATACCCACATTGGAGGCTGCATTAAAAATATCTAGTCCGCCACCGTGGCGTGTGATCCGCCATATTGGATTTATAATGACGTCACACTGTTAACCATACATAGTCATCTAAAGTAAACGTGTATACAAAATTTCTTAAAGCAAGTTACCTGATAGGCGGGCTGGCAGAGGATCGAGGAGACGAACTGGTGCGGAAAAGGCTCCGCCGCCCTCGTGGCGTACTGCCGCGCGCCGCCCACCGCCACGCGCCCGCCGCTGTACAGCTGGTACTGCGGACAAGTGCGCCGTTAGTGTGCGATTACACTTACTTCATACCATAATATTTGGGGCGAAATCAACGAATCTGTCCGCTGGCAGGAGTAAGAGATCCACTATCGTATTCACCACGCCCATAGACATCCCCCTAAAAAAATCGCAGACAATGTTGGAGAATCGCGTGACATATGACTAGATAATTTTCAACTTTGAACTGTATAAAGATCAAAGACACGTATACTATAGACCCGGCGGACCGCGCGAAAAATGTCACCAGTTTGTGGAAGCCAAACCCCCCCTCCGGCGTCAGTAGTAAGCTGTAAGCCTACGCAGTATTTCGCAGGAGTTTTGACACATGGCTATACATTTTCTTGTATGAAGACGGTTTACGTAAAATGTTCGGATGGGCTCATCTTTGTTATTATCATAGATAAAGATACTCATTATTTGTCGACGGTACTAATTTCTTGACGTGTCTGTCTAGTGCTGACGTCATTAAAATGGCGACCGTGGGCAATAGCGATTTGTGGGGCTTTTACTTACCAGGTTGTCGTAGGGCGCAGCCCGCAACCTCTGCTGGTTGATGGTCAACGCCAGGTGATGCGCGGAGGGAGCGGCGGGCGCGACCACGCCGCTCACGTACTCCCCGCCGCCCACGCCCACGCCCACGCCGCCCACGCCTCCGACACCGCCCACGCCGCCGACACTGCTGCCGCTACGACGGCACACCTATAAACAAAACAAAATGATAAATAATACTTTAAAAAGATGATGAATGAACATGGAGAGGATTTTAAAGGAGAAGGAGTACAGTGATTGTCATTGATCTTAAAAATATCAATACTAAATAAAAATCTAATTGCTATCTGTGATTGCTAACATCATAATCATTGTCCTTACGTAGTCTTGGTTCTGGGTCACTTTTGACCAGATTTTTTTTGTGAAACGTTCGAAATTTTATGTATGAAGGCATTATTTTGCGGATATCCATAATTAGCAGGACATATTCATTTTTTTCGCTATTCGATTTTGATATGCAGGATCATCGTCTACATGAAGCACCACACACAATTCTTCCAAAACTTTCTTCGGCGCACGTTTCGTCACCGGTAAATCTTCAAGAGATGTTGACTTCACAATGCGAAATCGTAGAGAGACGATTTAATGTTATTTAGGGTGGAGAATTCATACCTCCATCATTTGCACGGAGGCCTTCACGTTGTTGCAGTGCGCGTAGTCGACGAGATGCGCGAGAGTTACAAAAGCGTGGTTCAACGCCTCTCCGGGTGTTATCCTTCGTTCCTGCAAAATACAACATTACAATAGTAAAATATCAATATGATAATTTTTTGTTATTCAATAAAACTTCACATTTTTCCGTTTTATTCTCCTTTATTTTACCTTGTCGGCTTGAGCCTTATTAATTAACTACATTCATAAATATAGCTCTCAGGCCCTTCGCACACAGCTCATAAGCGTAAACGTAGCGGCATCCTCGCGTACGACGAGAGCAGTACGGGCACGAATATTTTCAAACATGTCCGCACACCAAGCGGTGTTGCAGCGAATCGTAGGAGGTGTAATTGTCATAATGTTATGCGTAACGATACGCTTTTACGTTTACGAGCCGTGTGCTAAGGGGCTAACTCCTGTAATTAGCGTTGTGACAGAATTCAGAAAACCTAATTGCTAAAATTTTTTTAAGGGATCTGTCTTTTGTTCAGACACTAACGCCTAAGTATCTTATCTATTTGTCGATGTCTCACTCACTTGGTCCATAGTAAGCATCCTCTTTAATAAGTCGATAAATTCCCTTCTGTCAGCTTTCTCGGCCAGCAGTTGGCCTCCTTCAAGATCCGTTGGTACATTTACCTGAAACCGAACAATACAGATTAATAAATCACAACAAAAAACCATAAAATCAGTTCAATCAGCAACCTAGTCATAATACAAATCTTCCATAAATTTTTCGGTAACGTTGTACATTTCGCCACTGTTCTAGGTAAATGTTATTTTCCTCACGAGCATACGCCAATTCTACCTGCTTGTGATTCTGCTGCACTCATGCAAGTGGACCTCTAACGTATTACAGCAGCCTTAACTTGGTCAGCCCTTCGCATGGGTGACCATCCCCGTTGTCTTGTGCCTTCCACTTTTCCTTCACGACAAGTCGTTCGATGGAGTCCTTTCCGCCCCGAAAGACTGATTATTATCCCACAAAGAAAATTTGACTTCCCCGTTACTTTTTTAGCCCCTTCCGTTACTTTACCCCCTACGATCCTTTCTTTCCTCTTCTGTTTCCCCTAATCAAGGGGTTCTAATGCCTGCCACCTTCTGGCACTATGAGAAGGGGCTTAGCCAGCGGGTCGTCGTACTTGTTGTTACCAGCCACGTTATACAGCGACAAGACTCGTCACGATGGCCATAAGTTTGTCCAAGCCTAGCCATGTACTAACTTGTCCAATGTCGTCGAGGCAGTTGAAGATGTACTTCCTCGCCTCCTTGCTCTTGATGCCGGTCTCCAGCTCGTGCTCCTCGGGCGTCTTGAGCCGCCAGAACGGGTACGTGCTGTCCACGTCGCGGTAGAAGAACTTTGCCGTTTTTGACGCGCTGAAAATCGATCATAACAAAATTAACCACTGAAATCTAACTTCTATACCCTGTTTAAAAACTTTGAAGAAAAAATCTTAGAATACGACTTCGTTAAAGATTGGTTATACCGTTAAGTTTGCATGACGGTTGAATTGCAGAGATGTAAATATTTAAAGGAGAGAGACGAAACATCATGGAGCGAAGTTGAGAGGCATAGAAGTAAACAGAGAAACCTTGTGGACGGTGGATAAAACATAGAGTTAACGGGCGCTAAAATAAAACAGAAAAGTAGCTTTCTTTGGGTACCTTTAAACAGGAGATCAGTTCTCTTTCCCAAGACATTACAGGGAAAAATTGATGGACGATATAAATGGTTGGACCGGACTTATACTCGTTTCCACTGACATTTTAAGGAACACCTAAGCCTGACTTTTTTTTAACATTTTTCACTTACAACAACTGTCACCCAAGGGCTTAGGTGTCCCTTAAAATGCCAGTGAAAACGAGCATTAGAAAGCGCCACTTAAAGGTTAGGAAGATGGCACAAGATGATTATGATGATGAATTACAATAAGGCAGTGCTCTTCTTGTGGAACTTTGACAAGAGATATTTTTCGCAGCAATCGACTCTTATAAACTTTTACGGAATGCTCTCAGACCATGACGATGTACGTTATATATGTACCTGTTTAGCATATGCTCCGTGGGCAGGCCTTGCGTCTGCGAGATGTACCGGATCTGGTCGTACTCCGAGGAGCCCGGATACAGCGGCCAGCCCAGGAACAGCTCGGCCACCACGCAGCCGAGCGACCACATGTCGATAGCTTCGCAGAACGCCAGCCCCAGGATTATCTCTGGTGCTCTGGAAATAAGGCATTCCAGTCAAAAATTTTTTGTCAAAAATATTCTCCAACAAAGTGGCATTATTTTATTTTTTAGTTATTATTTAAAATATATAATCAATTTAATAAATTATTTCTGAATCTGTGGCAAAAACACGAGGAGTGTAGCAATGACAGGCTTTTTTTTCCTTGACCACAATCATGCCTCATGGAAAACAATGATGAGGTCTAAGTTGGAACACGCTTGCCTAGAAAATGCCTATTCACTCTTCTCTTGAAGGCACCCAGATTGTACTTCCCAGGTTCGTATCAGAAACGTGGAAAAAAAACGTTACAGAGGGAGGAAGTAAAGATCAGGCACTGCATCTGAACATGGGATGTTGCGAAACCATTACAGCTCTACCTATGAGTGGCACGGTAGATGAAGGGAAGTAAGGAGTACGTACCGGTAATATCTGCTCTGCAGGTAGGTGTTGCAGACGGCCTTGCTGACGTGGGATGCGCTGCCGAAGTCGATGACTTTGACGCGGTAGGGCTGCCGCGCCGGCTCCACCAGCATTATGTTCTCGGGCTTCAGGTCCGCATGGATCAGCCCTAGTTGCTGCAAACGATCGTCTTAATTAGGAACGCGTAACATGCCATTCAATCAAGTAAAAGCTGATAGTTTTTCAACAGATAAAGAAAATTGTACATTCAAAAGGCAAAACATCAAGGATTTAGGATCTTTAACTGAGTCCCTTGCTGAGGAACGTCAACGCATACTGCCGGAAATGAAGACGTTCAAAAGAAAGTAGGAAATAGAAGCATCTCGTGATGCAGATCAAGACCAGAAAAGAGGATGCACTTGTAGTAACAAGTTCCACGTTACCTTCAGCTTGAGCAGCGCGGTGAGCACCTGCTGCAGGATGGGCCGGATGTACTTGAGCGGCAGCGGCGAGAACTTGTTCTGCTTGAGGAAGTCGTACAGGTTCTGCTCCAGCATCTCGAACACGAGGCACGTGTGCGAGCGGTGCTGGAAGCACTCGTACGCGCGGACGAAGTTGAACTCGTCCGCCGACTCTTGCGACAAGCGGGAGAGGATGGACACCTGGAGGGAAACACCGACAACTTTTAAAGCGCACGCAATGGCCGAAAATCGATTAAGGGCATTGGGTACCATCCGGGCGCGAAAATTCAAATTTTATTTAGTTTTTCGCTCATAGTGGGCTAATTATACATCGAAGGCTAATGACAATGTGTTTTGCGGGCACAACGTTTAAATATCTACATGTTTTTAACAAAAACTCTGCTCAACAATACTCATTTACTTCATATTGGTTCCCGATAGCTCAAAATCTGGGAAACTGCAAAAAGTTATCTTTCGGGAACCAATATGAGATGAGTGGGAACTTTCGAGCAAAGTTTCTATTAAAAACGTGTAGATGCATTAAAAGTAGGCCCGCAAAATGCATTGCCATAAATTTACAATGTGTAGTTTTAGTCTAATATTTGCGAAAAACTAAATAAAATTTGAATTTCGCGGGCTGGTAGGGCCGCAACACCTTAACCGAGAGAAAGAGACCCGACAGACGTTGGTCAAGACGTTGGACAGATCAAATTACGAGAGATAGTAAACGCACCCATTTCAAATGCAATGTTATGATTAGGTGGGCAAGATTACAATTTTTCAGGTGATATATTGAACTTGAATGCTGATAAAGAAAACAACAGCTACAGTACTAGAAAATAAGGAAGTGGACTTTACGCCAACCTCATTCAGAAACCCAAGCAATGGTTGTTCAATAATAAAAACAAAAATAGAATTCATACAAATAATATCTTGTTCTACTCATATGTAATGACATAGCTAAGACATCGAATATAAAAGCCGTCTTATTTATTATTTTACGACGACAATACCGGCAAATCCCACCAAAAATACTTGATATCTGAAAAATAGTGATCGCAATCGCGAACCTACACGTACGCATAAAGCGTTCAATTCTTATATTTATAGAAGCTCGTCAATTATCGGGATTCGATATGATCTTCGATTCGGTATATTTGGCTATGGAAGCCGCTTCGGTAAATAAAAACATTCAGATTAAAGCCATCTACAGATATGCCAACACGTCTGATACTAAAACGCTCTCAGGAAAAAGTTAAAACGAGTTAGGTAAACCGTAACGTGTATGGCTTACCTAACGAGCACTATTTGAGACGCGTCAAGTTAGTTTAGTTTAGAGATTTTTCACAACAGAATTGGGCACCAATTTTCGCTTCTTGCTGTCTCTAAAAAGGTTACAAATTGGTGTGTACTTGTTAAAAAATTATATAATATATTTGTCAAGTTATTAAGTTATACTACGAAGTTGGTACGAGTATGTCTGTACTCAGCTCGCAACTGGATCACTGCCAAACACATCGAGAGAATTAAGGTGACTTATAAACGAAATATAAAGACAGATTTTGAAAAATAACACACAGAGAGGAATTCAGGAGAAGGCAAACAGCTATAACTCTTCTTCAAATAAACATTAAATCTGAAATATATTGTATTTTTAGTGTTACTAGCTGTTGTCCGCGGTTTCGCCAAGGAGAACAAAGGAGAACAATCCCTTGATTAATCAGATCAGAAAAGGAATTATTTTTCGCGTTTTTGATTTTTTTTACCTTATATTGCCTATAGCCTTCCTCGATAAAAGGAATATCCAACACAAATTTTTTTTTAATTTGGACCACTAGTCCCTGAGATTACCACGTAAAATAAATATAAATGTACTGAAAATATTGTAAAATACAAAAGGAATTTAAATTCAATACGTATTTTCTATACTAGACCGAGGAATTAGAACTAACCTAACTATCCATCATAAATCCATCGATTAGTCAAGATGTATTAGTAAGAAGTATTAATAAGAAGAACACACAAAATATCCTTCCCGCAGTTTATTTGATCAAAATCTTCCCATCGCAATTTTACGTTACCTATTCCCATTTGTAACACTAATGCGAACGCGTCTGGAATATTATTCAAATAAATTTCATAACCGGGACAGATTTACGTAATGGGACTCCGGATAGTGTAAGAAAACTACGTGAAATAATGAGTACAAGAATAAATAATGTACTGTGTATTATTATCAAGGGCGGGGGTGGAGACCGCCCACGCACGACATTTTCTGGGAGTCGGTAAATTATCTTCTATTTACGCATTACTGTTCTTGTTTCCTTCCTTACAATCATTTGTTATTCTTTTAAAGAAATCTAGCAATTAATTAATCTTTATTTTGTGTCTACGAGCACTTTTTTTTTCTTTAGAGATCGGTTTCACTGTTAGAAAAAGTTGGATCGTCTGTTCTAAGCTTTCAGCTAATACTTTAGTCATCATAAGTTGTTTAGATTACACTTGAGTAAAACTAAATGCCAGTTAAAATATCTGGGTTCCAAAAGTTCAGACTTCAAATAGAATTCGGTTCTCAATTTTTTCTACGTTCATGCTAAAACTGCAGGATCTAAACCACAATTATTATTTCTTGTTAAACATGCAATAGTGGACCAATAGTTAAACTCACTAACTCTGTAAATCCTACCTAAACCTACTAAAATGAATATCCTACCGACTGCGCCACTTTCAATGAAACTCAAGTGACTCTATTCGATTAACATTTATATTATGACTGACCTATACATACATTTTCATACTATGTTTGTATGTAATGTTCAAAATCAAATCAATACTGCAGCATTACTGCTATAAGAGATGGTGGTACAGCCCCAGTTCTGTTAACGATTCCCTGTAAAGGGTAAAGTGGTGGGTATATTTAGTGTACCTCGATCTGTCCCTGGCGAGCATAGCTGGGGTGGTTCTTGAGGATCTTGATGGCGACGATCTCGTTGGTGCCCTTCTTCCAGCACTTCACCACCTGCCCAAACGTGCCGCGCCCGAGGAACTCCAGCACCTCGTACCTGCGGACAATCATACAATATACATGTTCTTTAAACACGTATACAATATACATTCTTTTTTTAAATGTAGATATTGGCTTGTAAGTTGTAACCCAAGACCGCAGAACTTGGCGCAAAAATGTGAGAAGACCCGACTCCAAATAACGGAAAGAGGGAAAGAAGAAGTAGATATAGACTTGCGCTCGACGATGAATCATGCCTGATAAAAAGGTCTAGGATAGAACGTGCTCAGAAAATGCTTATTCACTCCTTGACTCTTAGGAGGCACCTAAATTGTACTTGGCTGGGAACACGGACGCTGGAAGGGCGTTCAACACCTTAGCGATTCGTGTTAGAAACGTGGGAGATAAACGTTTCGTGAGAGTTTATGAGACACATAAAGATATCCCCGTTCTCGGCGTCTTGCTGTTTGATGGTAGAAAGGTGAAGGTTAGGTTTGGTTTGTACTGGGAGTAAATTTAAATTATGCGCTATTTCAACAATAGTGACATTAGCACTACCCCCTTAAGTATAGTTAAGATCGGTCAGTGCTATAATATATCTAATGCATTTTTACATTTCAAGATTCTGTAAACAGCGAATACACTTGACTCTTCCTAAAAAAATAAGGTATATGATATCCCCTTACCTATTGGACGAGGAGTAGAGCACCTCATGCTGCACCAGCTGGTAGTCGCCATCGCCGCCACAGCCGGATCCTGCGTGCCCACCGAAGTGCCAACATGGAAAGAGAACGTGCACCAACATTACTCCTGAACTTGCTTTAACATCTACGTACGAGTCTTTAACTTAGTTTACATCTACGTACGAGTCTTTAACGTAGTTTATATCAATGTAAGTCTTGAACTTAGTTTACATCTACGTACGAGTCTTTAACTTAGTTTACATCTACGTACGAGCCTTTAATTTGAACTTAGTTGACATCTACGAACGAGTCTTTAACTTAGTTTACATCTACGTACGAGTCTTTAACTTAGTTTACATCTATGTACGAGTCTTTACCTTAGTTTACATCAATGTACGAGTCTTGAACTTAGATCCATGTATAAAGCGTCTAACCTAAAAATGAACGTTTCGAGCATTTACGCACACATTTTGAAAAAAAAAATGTACTGGAGGAGCGTTCATTTTGAAATTACACGATCACTACGGGATGCTTTGCTACATAGGCACATGCGACGAAACGGTCGTATCAGTGGAATCATAAATGCGGAGGTTGAATTGAGTTAATAATTCCATCTTTTAATTCAGTCTTCCCCAGGAACGGCGGCAAAAAAACATACATATTCAAGCCCGTAAAAGTTATGTAACAGAGAATGGTTTATGGTACTTTATGGAAACCTCATTAGGTATAATAGTATGATGTTCCTTTAAAAGAATGCCTTTATATTTTATCGGTTATTTTATCGTAATTTATTTATAGGTTCAGTGGATCCAGAGATTACCCCTCACAACGTCACAAACTCACAAACGCTCAAACTCACAAACATCGTTACGCTTCCTCTTTATAATATTAGTATAGATGCAAAATATTCACAGGTAGTTAACTCATTATTATGTATTGCGATTTGCGATACAATATATTATAGACATAGACATTTTTTGCATACCTGTGTAATTAACCACTTAATCTTATTTTTTTTTAACGCTGAATCGTAGCTTTGATCGAGGCCATCACCCATGGCCCTAATGACGACTTTAAATACTTTTGTCTGGTTTAGACGCTCGGTTTGAACAGTTTTATCAAAAACATGCTAGGACAATGGTAGCAGCCCCGGTATCCATCAAAGCGGATAATAAATAAAGAAATAGTTTTCTTTAGCTCGGTGAACGGTGCGTTACGTCCAACAATTTTTTTAACTATATAGGCTAGCGCTTGACTATGATCGTAAGCGTAAGGGTAGCTTAATCTTCGCGTACAACGAGAGCAGTATACGAGCACGAACATTTTCAACCAAGCCCGCAGATGAAGCTGCGTTGCAGAGAATCGTATAGGAGGCGTAATTATTGTCATATTGTTATGCGTAGCGTCATAACGTTTACGGCCTTAGTTTAATCGATAGCTGTTTCATCTGGTCTCCGCCTATCGTAGCCGCTTTGATGGTACCGGGAATCAAGGTGCGGTAGGTGGGTGCAACATCAATTGTTCGATTCGTACGTTTGTTACCTTGCGGCTGGGCCGGGTGGTTGGCCCCGCCCGCCGCCAGCTGCTTGCTGTGCGCCGTCGTCGTGCCGCCGTGCGCCGCCCGCTGCCGCGCGCCGCTCGCCGCGCCGCCCGCCGCGCCCGCTGCCGCTCCCGCCACCGCCACGCCCGAGCGGCAAGCGATGCTATCTCCCACACTGGAACAATTAAATGCAACATATCAAACGACTGTCTTTTATCTAGTACTCAGCTACACATAATATAGATATAACATGGAATAATAAAAAAACCTGTCAAAGCAGCGATTCTTATTCAGAGATTCAACTCCTGAGTCCCGACCTCCTTGTTTCCCATTACGAGTATGACGATTTCACAAAATATCAAGTTTAGACATGTTGTTGCCTTCACTCCTCGTTTAAAGACACCAATGAATGTTCTTTCAATTCAGAAGTGAATAGGCATTTTATTGGCAAGCGCTGTTTATCTAAGCTACACAGCAACTTAAGATCTGGGGCCGTAACACCATCTCTTATAGCAGCATTTTTGTAATATATACATAACATATACATAACATTGTATGAAAATGTCGAAAAAAATTCCAGGTGATATCTCAAAATCCAATATTAGCCGCGGCATTGGATACCTCAACCAAAATTGTTCGCGAAACACATTAGGGCAGTACTTCCTATCAGTATTAAATTCCAAACTCAGTACATACAAGTACGTGTACCTACTATACGAGGAGTTTATTACAAATTCTAACGTTTCCGCGCTAAAACGATGGGGAATGCGAGCTCATTAAACTGCACCCCGCTTAGGTTTCAACAATTCACCGAGCCATGCATTCAGCGAGTTGATACTGGCGTCTGACATACGAGTTTAAGTTTACCTCTAATTGCAGATTTCCCTCTCAATCCCTTTTTATGTCCCACAGATATTTAGTTTCCTAAAAACGCACCTAACTCAGAAAAGTCAGAGGTGCGTGCCCAGGATTGGAACCCGCGACCTCCTTATGAGAGGCAGAGGTCAGAACCACTGAGCTATCACAACCACTGAGCTATCAATTTCAGGTTTAGTACAGATTAATAATATAATAGTAACGATTTAGAATGTAGAGCAAATGATCATTTTTCGACCTCCCTGGCACAGGGGACGCGCGCTCGGATTCGAGTGGGAGGTCGCGGGTTCGATTTCCGCCACGGGCCACTTTGGAATTTTATAATTTCTAAATTGGCTCAGGTCTGGTCTGCTGGGAGGTTTCGGACGTGACTATAGTTACCAGCAAAGGCGCACCGCCAAGCGATTTAGCGTTCCGGTGCGATGGGGTGACTTTACTTACCCCTTCCAAGTTACGTTAACATCTTCGGCTGCATCATCACTTACCATCCGGCGAGATTGCAGTCAAGTACTAACTTGTATGGTGTAAAAAAAAACGTTGAATAAGTATAGGCACGAACACACTCTTCGAAAAGATCGATCAACCAAACAGCAAGAGAATTTGAAGATTTGGGGTTAAAAATTAGAATGACTTAAGAGTCTGCTTACCCACGATGTCTCCCATACATTCGTAATACCAAAATCATTCATAATTCGTGTAAATTACGATCAAGTTGTGGTGTTATTCGGGTTCATATAGTAATATATGAATATATATGAATATATATGAATATATATGCTCCTGGCGATATCTGATTCCGAAATACTTTTGTTAAACGAAATTGTAAACGAATTTAGTTTAGCTTATTTTTATGTCAAAGAGGACATGTTTTCTGCTTATTTGTTTTGTAATAAAAACAACAATATCTCACGTCGCATTAGTTCAGGAGCACAGTTTTTATTGTCCAGCTAAAGAAAAACACCAGTTAATAAAGAAAGTTACAAGTTTTCATTCATAATTTTTGGTATTACGGAACTCGACCAAAGTTATAAAAATTTTGATCAAAATTGATTATTATTTCGTTTTAAAGAAGTATTTCCGAATCAAATATGGCCAGGAGATACTAATACTATAATAAATTACTACCATATGAATCCGACTAACACCACAACATGATCGAAATATGCACGAATAACAAATTATTTGGTTTTTAGAATGAATGGAGACATCGTAATTCACAGGACTCTTAATGATAGAGGGGACTTATGACATCTGAATGCGCAAGCTATCCTATGCCTCCAATTGGAGTGATTGCTTATTCTATAGTTTCCTTTATTGCAATTCATATTTACGACTAATGAACTTTACTATGAAAACAGAACTTAAAAGGTTCTAAGATCCGTGCTGACGTAAAAAGGGCCGAAACAACTAAAATAGCTGTTACCTACTGCTTCTATGATGAAAAATATATAATTTACAATCATTCCTTTCATTCTGCTACCCAGATTTTTTTTGCTATTACTATTTACATTCGTATCAAAAAACTGCTCTTGCATAATGGTTCATAATATCACTAGCATTAGGAACTATTTTCCCACGTAACCATCTACAGTCCACTACAATTAACTCTCGAGTTTACTCCGGAGCGCGGGCGAAAACTCCCAATTCACCGAGCAATCTAGCAGCCGTCAGCAAAGGAAAGTTTCGTTCTCCGTTATCGGTGTTCTTATCTGTTTACTTTTTAATAAAAAAATATTTCGCTTTGGGAAAATGCCGATCTTAAAATTTCGCTCGTCTCAGTTTTTAAGTTCCAATAAAAGTAAAAGAAACTCACGTAACTTTATGCTTTAAAATTTACATTTAGTCTATGTAAGGAACTAAATAGGTAAAGAGACTGGTAAAAAGACACAACAACTAGTAATACAAGTTGGTAGGTACATATTAATGTAATTATTATGCGTTAATTTAATGACGTTATTAAAATTATCTTTACGACGTACCTAAAATAACTAATTAGTAATGTTATAGCTGTTATAGAAATAGCACATTGTTCCTTTATTATGTCCTTCCTTACACTGGAATAAGTGTCCACGGGAAGAATTTTTAGGGTTCCGTACCAGGCTCTATGTCTTAAACGGTAATAGCTACAGACTTGAAATTTTCACAGATGTATTTCTGGTGCCGCTATTACAACAAATACAAAAAAAAAATGGAATAAAATAAATATTTCATTTAACTTTTTTGATTGATTTTGATCGATTTCTGTTATATGTTAGATCTGTGCAATAGCAAGTACATGACTGTAATAATTATAATCATACAATGGCTCTAATTTGATATCAGTTAATTGTCATAATTAACCTCAAGAAAAAATAATTGAGACCATAGAGCAGAGACAAAGAATATAGAACTTCCAAAGTGCGCACAAAGATTTTATATTTTGTCCTATGAGTGTCCACTGCAATTAGCTCTAATTTTACGTCAGTTACGAGCGGCGTCGTTACCAATTCCCAGTGCAATCTCGCTTACAGTCAACGGTGTAATTTATAAAACAAAAGAAGAAACTGTTTAAGTGGTGTTTTAAAAAGTTATTAGCACCTTGCTTAGTATAAAAGTTTGTTGTTGAGCAAGTCCAATAATTAAATAGTTCTGTGTGCTTATTCTGTATCGTTCAGTTAGTTAGTAACCCGCACTGGATTATTAACTAAGAAAACGGAGGCAAAAATCCTTATTTTGTTTCTTTTTGTACAAGTTAGCAACTAGCATGGTATATTGACATGATACAATACCGACCTAGGTTGGTAATTTGTGCAAAAATAGGATTTTTCTCTTCGTTTTCTTAGTTAATAACCCACTTAGGGTTACTAACTAACTAACTGAACGACACAGAATCAGCCCGCTGATGGAATTTTGAGTTTGGTGGTGGTGTAAATGGGGCTCAGGTTAAGTGAAAAATACCTAGGAAAATTTTAGGTAAAGAATAGTAATGAGCATTTAACTAAAAAGTAAAAACCTAGGGCGTTGAAGGTAAGATCAAGTAAGTTACACACATAAACAATACACATAAGCTTCTTTCCATCCCGGAAAAATTCACGGTTCCCGCAGGATTTGTGAGTACCAAAATTCACGCGGGTGAAGCCACGGGCGGCCTCTACTATTCTTCTACTTCATATACAGATTAACATTGGTCAAATGGCTAAATCAGTTTAAATTGATGAAACAGTAAGTAAACAATGTATGTAGGTACAGACACCAGACCGTAATGTTTCTTTAGGGAATAAAAAAAATACCGAGCTTCCTTCGATGGAAACTTAAATTTACAGAAAAAATGTAAAATGCAATGCAAAAAAATGTATTTTAAATCAAGAAACACTGACAGCCGTTTTCACTAAACCTAGGAAATGCCTAAATCGAATGCTTAGCCGATAGGTGACAGTTTTCACCTACAACAACTGTCACCTTAGGGCTAAGCATTCGATTTAGGCGTTTCCTAGGTTTAGTGAAAACGGCTGTGAGTTTCCGTGCTTAGGAAGAATTTGATTTACAGAATTTCATAAAAATAAATGAAGTTCCATTTACACAAAAATTATCAAATCTCTTTGCTAGGGCTTTTTCATTCATTAGGGCTCACATTCCCATACGTAAATCTTTGTTACACTTACGCGTCGTCCAAATCGAAATCGTCTTCAAAATAATCTTCAGTTTCAAACTTGATCCTGGGCAAGGACAAATCCATTTTCGCGAACAACTATACACTAACTTATACAACTAAAATATACACTACACTGTACAGAAAGTTCACATCATAACGGGACGCGAGGAATGATTTTTAAATAAAACACTATCCACTCTATTTCTCTTCGTTTGTGACTGCGTGCGCGCATTCTCGAGGGTTGAGGGTAAAATAACGCCATAGCTATGAGTGGAGGGTGGCTACGGGGTGGGGAAAGGGCGCGTTGCGGGGGGAGGGTAGCCAGGTAGCCAGCTAAGGGTCGCGTAAATCCCGTGTTCTCAAAAGTTAATAATAATAGAGGAAGGGAAGCGAATGCGTACGCGCATGTTTTGTGAATACTATAGTTTTGCCCCGAGCGGCAGTGTGGCCGTTACATAATTGGCGAATCTCCCAAATACTACCAAAAAATCTTTCAAAATCTGATAACTTGATTCCTGAATTGTATAAGCACTGTACAAGGACAATTATTGTACAAGCAGTGAAAGCCTAGTGGTTTTTACGCCGAAAAATCTACGTTCTATCGACACAATACAAAATGCTTTCTTAACTTAACATTTGCCACTAATTAATAATTTATACGAGAATAAAATCACAATAAAAACAATATAGATAAAATATAGACATAAAATCATGAGTTTTTCATTTTATTTCAAAAATTATTTAGCCACTTTCTTAAATCGTCAGCTTATTCTGCCAGAGTTATAATTTATGATACAAATCTGCCCAAATGGCAGAAATCTGCCGCAAACGGTCACCCTGCCGGCCGGTGGAAACATACACATTAATTGTTGTGATATTTGGTTGTTTGTCTCGCCATCAATGGAATGCGTAGCCACTTGTGCGGCATGAATGCGCCGCATATTTAAATTATTAATGTTTTGATTAATTATAACTTCGCTGGTTGACGTTAGTTTTAGTCGCGACTTCTACTATGAAAGTGGACTTGCGAACTGAAACGGAACTAGGTAGGTAAATCATAAAGTCGATCAGTGAACTTCTACCTCTCCAGTGATTACTTTATTATTATAAGTTAGGTAGTAATTGACCCGACAAACTTTGTTTTGCCATAAGGGATATAAAAAATAGGTTACATAGGCGAATATGCATAAAAAATTTCGAAGAGTTTGGTTAGTAAATCTGAAGCGAGAATTTTTTATATTACCTACCTCCTAACTTCTTTGGCAATATACGAATAGCCAAATGTGTATCGGAAATTTAGTTTACGAACCTTTGATGACCTTAATTTCTCCTTAGTTCCTCACACGAAAGTTATCAACAACAAAATTCAAGTTAGGTACTAAGGTACTAAGGTGGATTTTGACTAAGCTTGCTAATTTCATTGCTTATTTCTTATGCTCCTGAGCCTTGATGCCACATTAAAGGAGTGAGATGTTGATGATCTCTTAACCCCAGTGCTGGTATTATAAGAATGCCGTACTCTTCACATAGGTACTTACCTAACAAATTCTAGCCCTTTGGAAGAATTAACTGTATTTTTTATTATTCAATCAGGACTCCAGGAGGCAGGATTTGCCGCCGATGATGGTATTTACTTGACAATCAAGGGATTGTCCAATAAATAACCTAATCACAAGTCTTGACGCGAACGTTAAGATGATGATAATAAGTAAAACAGTTGCACCTTTACCAGCTTACGGCTTTTTTGCATAGTATTTACTGTAAACGAACAGTCTACCCTCATATAACGGGGTCTCTTATCTGCGTGGTAAAGTTAACTTGGGACGAATGGGCCGGGCCTGTTATCTTTGGGCGATAACGGACGTTTTGCATTTTGCTAACCGTCTGCAATATTCCGTTTTTTTTTGGAAGAAGTCCAAGTTAAATTTTTTACACTTCGATACAACGTTTGTTTAGATTTGAGTACATAACATTCAAACCAGTTCACCAGTTTAAGTTCGAAATTTCATTACAATTTTAAAAATACACAAATGAACTGTATGAGGTATATTTTTACGAAAAAAAACAGGAATTTTTTGTAAAATGCAAAACATTAGGTTAGGTTCAAAATTAAAGTGTATGCATTTTGTCTATTTTAAATAGGTACATCGTTAAATATAATTAATGTCTTTAAAAAATTCCTTAAGCTCATTAAGCAGATAAAGGAGACTTACAAAATGTAAGCGCAGGTAATTATTGTCTGCAATAATGAGAATTATAGACATCATTTGCGCTAATTGGGAAGGTACTTATTTTTATTATTCAACAAGCGATCCCGGCTGATGTTCTGCATTTTCAGATATAGTAATTTTATAAGCACGGAATATAACTTAGCGGACGATCTCTTACAATCATTCCACCTATGTCTGTTTTAAGCCTAGAAAGGTAAGAGACCAGCGAAGTGTCAGATATTCTGCCATAAGGCAATTATTGCGAAGAATAACGGCTTTTCATTGCATTGTAGCTGGAAAATTACGCGGCATAATAAAACCTAGCAACTGACGTCCCAGGCGCCCTGTGCGTCGTATAACATTGCATAGTTATAAAACCTACTTATTATTTTGCTCTGTGGTTGTAAACATTGTAAAGTCCTTAAGCTCACGTCATCTGATATGGGAAAGTGTATCACTTAATATCAGATGGATGTCTTGATCGTCTCTGCTATAAAAACACACCAGCAGCAGACGACGACAGTTATAGAGTACAATCAGTAGCAACGGAGAGAGTAGCCATTACGCCAACAGCATCAGTGTTGCTGCAATGTCGTGAAGCTCAATGGACTCGTACTGCTGTAGATGTCGCGTCGGTCGACTCAGCAGTTGCCACTTGCAACACAGCATCGCAATTCGCAGCGCGACGGCCGGCGATCTTCCTCCTGCAAGAGAGTCACAACGGACCTTCACAATATACTGACGTGTTGTCGCACGCGCAGGGGTCGCTGGGCGGGGGCGCGGGCGGCGGGGACCGCTCCGCATTGCACGCGTGACTCGGCACGGCGGGGCAGCAGCCCGCCCCGACCTCTGGCCACCACTTGTCCTGGAACAACGGGAGAAACCTCACGTTAATATGCTTTTTTCCCTGTCGATATATAGGAAAATCATTATCAGGTAGTTAAAGACTTTCAGGTAGTGAAGGACCCAGGAATTGTTCGAAGAATTGTCTACTACACAGAATATTGACTGGAGCAGTTGCTAATTATGATGGCAGTGTAATACCAATGGACCACGGGGTCGTAATATCGATGGCGACTTCATGACCCAATGGTCTAGTACTATGCAGGGGTGTGTTGTGTATTAATGTAGTGCTTGTACTTAGTAATCCAGGAATGTAGCTCACCTGGTTCCGCGTAATTTTAAAAGGTTTAAACTTTAAATAGATTATTATCTGTTTAAATCAATTATACCTAACAGTAACATTACATTAAACGAATATAAAGATAAAGAAAAATATTACGTCACTGAATGCTTTCACGCGATTGCCTTATCAGAAGGTTATCAGTATTGTTATTGGAGAAAGGTGAAGATAAAATAATATATAAAATATATACATAAGGCATATTATTTTGATGAGACCCATAGAGCCCTCGAGAACTACATCCAGCCAGAGTACTTGTACATCCGATGTTTTTGGAGACAAAATTACGCCATACACTAATAACATGAGTAAGTACATACATATTACCTGCAAATAATAATAAGAGAATTTCAAAACGGCGCCGATGATTGTTATCTTAAAATTATACCTAGGGTTGTATAATGTTTGAAAACAAATATTCATTCAGATACAATTACAATGACTTCTATGTATCATAGAAGTCTTTGTACAATTAAATACTATATTTCATGTCTTTAATATTGACAGTAGGTATAATATTATACAATCGGTACTTATATTGTGCGTATATTATTATTTATAACCGTTATAAATTACATAATTACATGAAATAACCTTATGAAATAAGTAAATAACATCATTTATACGAGATTATACTCGTGCGTTGCTAGAAACGATGAATTGCGTACAAATGATCGCGGCGGGATATCAAACACAAAAACATTAATGCCATTGATAAATTTTGTTATCTGGGGACACGGTAGTGTCCCCGCCAAGACGAGCCAAGCGAAGCGCGAGGGCACTACCTATCTTTTCTCGAAGTGTTTCGCCGTATTTTTAAACCCTTATAACTTAGGCCTGAATTATTTCAGATAATCAAAATTCTCGGAAAATGATGTCGCCAGTGAACTTATTAAACCTATAAAGTTTCAATTTTATAGGTCTTATACTTTAGATTTTATTGACGTCTAAAAAACCCAAATTTCGTCACTGACTGACTGACTGACTCACTGATGATCATCAAAATTCCTAGGTACTTCCTGAAGACCTAGAAAGCTGAAATTTGGTATATAAGCTAGTATTAGCACACAACCAACAAAAAAATTCCAAAAGTTGGAAATTTAACCCCCCAACCCCTTAAAATAGGGGATGGAAGTTTGTATGAAATTACCGCAAATATTGATGCTAGAGGTCTCAAAATTGATATAGGGACTCTTTGTAATAAACAATTAAATACGTGTTTCAGGATTTTTAGTTAATCACCCCACATCCATAAAATTAGGGGGTTGGAAGTTCGTATGGGGTTTCCCATAAGTATATAGGTATAACAAAAACTTAATTTCATGTTAGATATCTGCTAGTAATGCTAGTAAACATATAGAAAACACGTAATAAACAACTTACAAAAAGAAGTGAAATCCCAGCAAAAACATTTTCATGTAAAATGTTGCCAAGACGAGAACATGTGGCTCACACTATCAAAAAGTTATCAGATCTCATGTAGAGCAAGACTTCTAACTCTACACGCCCTAACTCTATAAATCCTAACTTTATAAACTCTACACTTTTGTCAAAATATATTATGTCTTGGCTGTTTCGTTACTGTCACATGGGTGTAAAGTAAAAATATTATTCACTGACTTTGTACTTTTCTGATATACAATACCTAGTTTCTGTAGTAACGATTATTTATTAGATAGGTATTGAGTCTCCTCAGAAACTGCACTTAGGTTTTACTAACTGCATTGGTTTCAAATACTTCATCACACTTTGCAAAAGTGTGTTCCTTTGCTTTAGAGGATATTTTTAATAAATGGAAGTTTTTTCCCATAACAATGGTGATACCATTTAATTTTAATGTGAAATTTCTTGAATTTTGCATGGTCCATTATGCCACTTGCAAAACTCTATTAGAAAAGTACTGAACAGTGAATAAATTCTTCACTTTACGCCCATGTGACGGTACCGAAACAGCCAAGACATAATATATTTTGACAAAAGTGTAGAGTTTATAAAGTTAGGATTTATAGAGTTAGGGCGTGTAGAGTTAGAAGTCTTGCTCTACATGAGATCTGATAACTTTTTGATAGTGTGAGCCACATGTTCTCGTCTTGGCAACATTTTACATGAAAATGTTTTTGCTGGGATTCAACTTTACTAAATGGGCCTTAATTGATTTCAATTAAATTATGAGTTATTTTTGAGAATGCCAGTATATCATTAGGTAATGGTAGGTAATCTATTTGCTTAATTGCTACTTTGTTTAGTTTCAAAGGGAAATTAATTTAAAAGAATTTATTGCTATTTGTGAGATTTATTAACGGATTTGAAGTTTAACTAACCACTGTTTACAGTTCTGGGGGCTATTCACATAATGTTTTCACTCTATACCTACTATACAGTCAGTGATGTGAATCAAGAAAAAAAACAAACACTAAAAATTAACTTTTCGTCTATTGGTTTAGACTCTAGAGTGTAAAATTGAATGTACAGTAAGGGAACGAAAAGGTTCGTCAATTTTCAAACAGATTCGTTTTCACTAGTCGATTGTTTTGGTATGTTGACATAATAGAATCTTGCAGTACTAGTGCAAGCGAAACTCGACACTAAGGTGACGAACCTTTTCATTCCCCGACTATACTTCAACATAGGAAATACAATGCTGAAACCTTATCGTACAACGTAAATGTAATTTCACAATTAAAAAAAAATTATGTCGACAGTTAAAACAAAAATTTACCTCTATGTCAATAGTCGTAAAATTATTTTTTCATTGCTCGCAGGAAATTGTTTGATTTTAATTTTTATATACGTATAAATACCATGACCTTTTAAAACATTTCACTTTAAGAAATGTAGCGGACGCGTTACGTGAATGGCCCGGGGTTTTACAGTAGGTATCATGAGCTTAGCTGTCAAAACTCAACATCACTTCACTCACCAATTATTATCTTTCATACAGAAAAAATTTAAATCTACTCTAGACAGGGCGAACCGCGCGAAAAAATGTCGCCAGTTCAATCGGTGTCATTACCAGGTACCAACAGTATATGGCCACGCGGTAGTTCGCTCAGCGGCCACCTATAGTATTTTGACAGTTGGCGCTACTGTTTGCTTTTATGAAAAAGGTTATGGAAAGGACGTAAGTCGTTCGGATGCCCATATCTTGAGGTTGTAATCAGTGCCAGAAAAGCACGATTTGTTCGCAATCAAAGAACAAACTTGTAGACATACAATTTTATTATAAATGGCCATGGGGAGAGCGGTGCCGTTGAGTTCAGTGGTCGGTTCGAGGCCCAGCGACAACACGAAAGAACGAAGTTACTGCGAAGTCAGAGGTCAAAGCACTGGAACGATATAATACCTACAGCGTTTTAAAGACTAAAGGTTATTCAGTTCTATGATTGATAAACGTTACTTACGTTGCGTTTATTTAAAGAATCAAATATTTAAAAAAAAGATTCGCGCATAGATAAAAATATGTACGCTACGTACTTGTGTCAGTGTTAGGTATGTTAATGTATAAAATTAAAATGCTTTATCAAACATAAATAATATTACTAAAATGTAGATTGTAGAAGTCACGGTTGTTTCGTGATATTATGTAAGTATTATGAACAGGTCGAAAAAATTACATGATTTAATTAATCAATAAGAAAAACGAAACTCGACGGGCGGCCTCTAGGCGTCGGCGATCAATTGAAATAAATATCGAAAACAAGTCAAGTGCGAATCAAACTCGCGCACCGAGGTTCCGTATGAATACAAACTATAGAGTAGTGTACCATCTACCGGTTTTTACAAGCTTTTATTTAGTTTCACCTGTAACAAACTTTCGCTTGTTTGTTTGTTTGTTTTCTGCAATCAAATCGACCGATTGAGCTCAAACTTTGCATGCATGTGTAAATCGGATGACAGCACAAAATTATTACGACATGGAACTGATCTATCTGATGATGGAACCGGACGGTAGACTTCGAGTTTGGACTCTTTTGATCGGTCTTTACGAGTAGAAAGACCGATCAAAAGAAAGTAGTTGGAGCTAGAATTGATAACCTCTTTGCTGAAGAAGAAGAATACCCTACTATTTATTTTGTACTCGGCTGATATTATAAGTTGCATTGAGAACTGTCAGTACCATTCATACGCTGACGACCTTCAAATATATGTACCAGTTGATCCTCATGACATTAGTAGCGCAGTAAATAAAATGAATAAAGTCCTAAACAATATCTCGCAGTGGTGTCAACAACATGCGCTTATTTTGAATCCCACAAAGTCAAAATTTATGATTATGGGTACTAAGAAGCGCGTTGACACCATTGTAGCTCAACAGCCTGTATTAACTGTTGATGGCGTTAACATAGAGCATGTGGATGAGACTCGAAATCTTGGGCTTCGTATGGACGAGGGTCTACGGTTTGAGAACCATGTCGTGGAACTAGCCCGAAACTGCTTCTACAGACTGAAGGCTTTGTACAAAATCAGACCTTATATCAGTATTGACCTAAGAATCAGACTTTGTGACGCGCTAATATTGTCAAAACTGAATTACTGTATTACAGTTTATGGTCCGTGCCTTTTAGGTAAATCGTGGTGTCTAATTCAGCGCATACAAAATGCATGTGCCAGATTTTGTTTCAGAATTCCACCGAGAACCCACGTAACACCCTACCTTAATGAGCATAACCTACTGAATATGAAAAATAGATACAATCTGTTTGTATGAAAAATTAATATGGCGGGATTCACATCGAAGTAGAACGTTAACACCTCCGTTATCTATGCCACGTCACAGATCTGCAGCATTTCGTGGTAGTTTTAAATATCTCGCCACGAAGTGCTGGAACAACCATCGATATACCAAGAACAACATACCTCCACCCATTCGTGCGGCCAAGTCAAAATTAGTTTTCAAAAAATTATATCGTACTTACTTACTAAATATTCAAAAGACCCAAACTTAATTTGTGGCTTTACAATATTATTATTATTTTATACCTACAGTACCTATACATTTATATACGAGTATATATTTACCTACGTTAAAGTTATTTCTCTTTCTTCCAATTAAAATTATAACCTAGCTTTTCCATTCTATAATTCTAAAAAATGTAAAATATATTATTATTATTAAGCAGCTACATTATTAAGCCCGCTTCCCTCAGCAGGTAACTGACAGAATATCAGCGTTGTGGATACGTTGGTACCCACAACAAGAAGCTGAGTCAGGACCTTTTTGTTGGCACGACACATTTAGGATCTACCTACTTATGTCATAATATTATTATCGTTAAGTTTTATAGGGTGAAGATATTTTTAGGTTAAGTATTTCCATATGTGTTGTGTTGACAAATAAAGATTTTCTATTCTATTCTATTCTATTCTATAATACGGATAAAAAGTATAATAGTAGTTTATGAAACGGATGCATAATGGGGGTATTAAAACATGAATGTGAGTTTAAAAAACGAGCCGCAGGCGAGTTTTTTAATAGTATCACACGAGTGTTTTAATACCTAATTATGTATAGTTTCATACACTACTTTATCTACGCTCATATTATCATAAATCCAAACCATAAAATCTTGCTAACGTTTGTCGTAAATCCTTCACTTGGTTGGTAAAAGATTGTGGGTAATTTTTGTTGCAATTACTAAAATGTCAGGTGGAGTTAAATTTTCTTTAGTAGGTTTCACTGCTAGACATTTTTCCGCGCAAAGTTTTGACTAAGTAACAAAAATAACACATTAAAATGTTAAAAGTTAGGTATGGCGCCAAAATTCAGTTGTAAACTGCGTATTTTTTTTTATATGTGCGCGCAGAACCATAGACGATAGATGTTGTTGTCTATGGTCAATCATAGCCCATCCATGCAGTCTGTCACCAAGTCATGAAACAAAAAAGAGTAGAAAAATAATTATAAAGTATATTTGGAGTAGATATTTAAATAATTTAAAATAATTATTTACAATATTCTGTAAGAACGCACCTTTTAAACAGTATATCTGGGTGACCGAGTTTCACTCGGTGGCCAATAGATGGCAGCAGTAGTCATATTTTTATTTTTTTGGTAAATTCGACATTTTATAAAAATGAATCCTAGCTAGATCGATTTATCGCCCCCAAAACCCCCTGTATGCAAAATTTCATGAAAATCGTTAAAGCCGTTCCCGAGATCCAGATTATATAGAAATATATATACAAGAATTGCTCGTTTAAAGGTATAGGATTTAAAGCAGGGAAAAATTATTGTTTCCGTGAATTAATTTCATGACTTTTTTGACGGACTACTCTCGGTAATAACTACCAACTAAATGTTGTCTGTGGACTCCATATATAAAAAGAAAAAAATTAGGAGGCTCTACACTCTCTTGGCTATGACGACACATAAAAATACAGGAACCCAGAGTCCAGTATCGTATTGGAAATTATTCAACTATCTTGAGATATTTCCATAGTACAGCAATGTTAAAATGAATAACTTTTTAATAATTATAGAAGTCTGTGAATAAAGTAGGTCAATATGTGACACATTTTGATTTCATAATTCGAACTTTAAGCAATGAGAGTAGATAAAAGTTTTTCTTTAACATATTTTCTTATATTTACTTGTTATTATTTGTTCTCATACACAAAATTCATTCCAAGAAGACGATGAGTGAGCTCTATCATACAGTTTTTGCATGCTGTTAAAGGAAACAATGTTTAATTGATCCAGTCGAGGGGTGACCCTCGGCTGGATCAATTAAACATTGATCAATAAAGCCTTGCAAACTGCTTTATAATTTGCATTTTCAGTATTTTATAAAAAAAATCAAATCTTTAGACCAAGATTTCACATTTATCTTATACAGTTGAACATAAACCCGTGAACAAACAACGATGGATGACGGGGTAATGCGTGAGGGCACTAGGAAATCGTACGTGTATTCGGCACGGAACCCTAAAAATGAATAATTATATTCACAATTGAGGTTTAATTGTAAACTGAATCGAGACCAGTAATAAGACACCCACTGCTATCACCTCGTGCCCGTTTTTTCGTTGATCAACCTTGATAGCAATTAGTCTTATGAAATATGTTTGTGAATTCTTTAAATATCCTATTGTATTGAAAATTATACGCTATTTGGGCCAATAAATGAGCTATTTTTTTGCAAAAAATTAGTATTAATTATTATCTACTTCTTTTACACCGATATATACCGCAGTCCGTAGACCAAAGACTTTAAATGATAAAAATCAATAACGTTGTTTTGAATATTGCACTTTTCCAACCTATTTTTAAATATAAAATAAATAAATAAATATAAATAAACAAACATCACATACATTGCTTATGCACTTGTGTAAAGGAAATCAGAAACAACGAAGGTACCACAACGCCCAGACCCGAGACAATGTAGAAAACTTATTTTTCTATTGCCCCGACCGGGGATCGAACAAGGAACCTCAGAGATGGCGGAGCCTTGAAAACCGGCACGCTAACCACTTGGCTGCTTTTATTTAAAATCCCGCATGAATCATGGATTTTCAGTTTTTCTGTAGTTAATGTATCTTGATGTCTAGACTAGAGATGGATAGAAAATACGTACCTAAAGTATTAAAGGAAATATTATGGCATTGAAAGCTGATAGTATCGGAACCTCAAAAGTTCCACCTATAATATCAAGAACCTGCACAATCAACGATGATTTTATAACGGCGAACGAAAAATACCCGACCTACTTTCCAGCTTTATTTTGAGGAGAAAATCACTTTTCTACAAGTTTCCCTCGCATCAAAGGGGCCTACCGATGAGTCATCGATCGATTCGTGCATTATAGATTCGTTCGCGATGCCACCTGGCCACAGAATACAATAACGACCTGGCTTAGTGTCAACTGACAGTAGATGTAGCTAATAATTTTCCTCAGACGCTTTTTATAAATATACCTACTATTCAACGGTGATACAAATACTGTAGTTTTCAAATTTTAGATATGCAATTTCGCATTGCGAAGTCAACATCTGAGGATGTCCAGGTGTCGGAGCGACATGCGCGTCGAGATTTTCGTTGGAGTTGTGTGGTGGTGGCATTGGCTAGAGAGCTTCACTTTCGTGCTTGAGTTGGAGGGCGGGCAGTGCGGTAATTGGCTTATTACTGCATGGTTGACCAAATAGTGGGGCTATTCACCTAACGTTTTCACACACTGAGTGATGTGAATCAAGATACAAAAAAAAATAAACTCAAAAATTTACTTTAAGTCTATTGGTTACACTCTAACCTTGAACGTATTTCTTTTTCTACATAGGATCTTTCAACCTTAAGGCGCAAAATAAATTTAATTTCATGATTCTAGTATTTTGCGTTTTAAACTATATTTAATTTGACCCTCTATGTCAATACTCGTAAAATTAATTTCCTCCTATGCTATGGATATGTAAAAGACGAAATTATAAAGATTCTTAATTCAGTTTCATAAACAAAAGGTTTTTGAATTTTAATAAAAAATGTCCTGAATCTCACAAATGCAGCGCAAATGAACGTGCGCCGCGTTTACTGCGATATTCCAGTAACACTGTCGCGTCGAAGGAATCTGCCCACAGCGATACTCACTGCGGACAGCTAGTAATGACGCTGGATTTTAAAATAATAAGGGAAAAGTAATAAAAAATGAAAATATACTCTATTAGGGAATTCAGTAAAACTTTGAAGGAACCAACGTTATTCTATCAAACGTATTTTCTGTAGAGATAGATAAGTTTACATCTGTCTCTAAAATAAATAAATAAAATAAAATGAGCCTTTATTTACTGAGGTTTTTTCACGATTTGTATAAACTAAGTTAAATAATTTCTCCTAAAGCTAACAAAAAAAAACTTACGCATAATATTCAAATAGTGATACATTTTATGTTAGAGAGTCGGTAACCGTTTTATTTGCCTCAGTGTGTCTTTCGACATAGGCCTCCTCCATTTCCTTCCAGAGTTTCCTGTCCCTGGCCATCCTTTGCCACGTAGTGCCTGCGATAGACTTGAAGTCGTCCTCCCATCTCAGGTATTGTCGTCCTCATTTTCGTTTTCCTTGTCTTGGGTACCATTCAGTGATATCATTCGTCCATTTTTGCATTTTGTTTCTAACCATGTGCCCAGCCCATCTCCATTTCTGTTCTCTTATTATATTTTTGACATCTGATATCTTAGTTATCTGTCTCTAGTGAATATCTGTCTCTAGTGAAGCATTTATCCGACACGTAACACGTTTGTGAGATGCGTGTCGACTCGAAATTCGTACAAAAGTCTGTACGAACCTCTTTGTGATTGACGGACGTAAGGGGTTTGACGTCCGTCGCTCGAATTCCAACGACAGAACGTCCTGGTCGTTTCCCAGGAGTCAGCAGCGACAAGCAGTAATTGCCGTGCTCTAGCATGGTCCATTGTGGAAAAACACAGATTATAGTAAGTTGCAAGCCCTAGATAGACCCTTCGTTTTTCCTGACGGAGGAGTATGTGTCAGATATCTCCTGTTCATAAAAATAAAACTATATTATGTCAACGAGATTAGGATGCAAACATGTCACGGGATTCAAGATTTAGTTATTAACCTTTCTCGAGTTCAAAGTTTCGAACCCGCTTCACTTCACCCACTTGTCAGACACGCCTTCCGTCTCAAGATTAGATAGTTGGCGCGGCATTCAGGGCACTGCCGAGCTGTCAGCGGCGTGTCAAGAGCCCGCTACTAAGAAACGGGTCGACACTGTTTGACCCGGTATGGTTCGCGTTTTTAGGGTTCCGTAAAGGGTAAAAAAATTAAACCCCATTACGGAGACTTCGCTCTCCGTCCGTCTGTCTGACTGTCACCAGGCTGTATCTCTTGCGAACCGTGATAACTACAGACTTAATTTTCACCAAGTTTATCAGACCCCTGTCCCCTCTACACTTTTGCTCAATCTAAAGTAGTAACGAAGGGACTCTACATATATCACAATTTTTGACAGCACACCTTTAGAAATGGGATAGGTATGTCCATAAATTCCATAACCTATTCTACGACACTGCTATCCTACAAGCAAACAGGAAAAAGAAACAGAATAAAAAAATTCAAAACAAGCTTTTATACGTTATTAGTTTTCTAGCAAACCCATTTGAGACCGTATTGTAGGAGTATTAAACTAACTAAACTAAAACTTAACTTGTCACTTAAAATAACTATAGTCCGCCATCTTAGGTGTTCCACCATATCGAATTTAAAATGACATCACACAAGTAACATGCACCGTCATCCAAGCTTAACATGTACACAAAAAAATTCAGCTCAATCGGTCGAAGATATCTGCTTCAAAATAAAGTTGCTACATTCCACTGGAAAAATCATACAACACAAGTTAAATAAAAGCTTGTATTATAATAAAGTAGGAGGGATAGGAGAAAGCTGACAATATTTCATTATTTCAATAAGTTAACCAATTAAATAACCAGGGATTTCAAATAGACAAACGAGTTTTGACACAATAATGTAATGTTGGCATAATGATGATCAATATCCGATTACACCACCGAATAATATCTGCCACTAACATCTGTTTGCTCAAACCTATTTGCGGTTTTGACAAATCATCCAACCAACCAACCGAGTAAAGGGAATGCAAATATTACCAGCGGAATAGGTAGAATCATTTAGATTTACGCAGAAACGTTAACTATTTCCTCATTTGCGTTGTTTGTCGCTGACGGAAATGGCAACTTGGCTTGCCGTATTGCATATCTTTTGGTTATAACCTCAATTGAAAACCATTGAGAAACATTGTTTTTATTGCCGATAGAAGTACATCATTATAAACTATCCAAACTATCTATGGCTGACTGTTTTTCAAAGGGATTCTTAATAACTCTAAGGTACGCAGGTTTCCTTAGGAGGTTTTCCTTCATGGCTGACTGTTTTTCAAAGGGATTCTTTATAACTATCAGGTACGCAGGTTTGCTTACGATGTTATCCTTCACCATTATAAATCTATTACGAAATTGCGTGCTTCAGATAAAATAGATTAACCCTCCGAAGAGACTGCTGATAAATGATAATGGATGTTCGGATGTTCATTCCCTTCACTCGATGGACGTCCACGACACATAGACAATTTGTCCATCGCAATCGTTAATGGAACGTTACCTAAAACGCGCAGACGACGCCCAAGCAGCCGTCATCATGCCGTTATACTATTACAATGGCCGCACATCATTTCATATTGAGCCCGAAAATTGAAATGATCTCGTTCTCACTGACGTTTGATTTTGTCGGATATTTTATCCATCGACCAACGACAATACTACGGAGTAATTATGAGGAGGTGCAAAATCCTCGGCAATACTAGGCAACTTATTTACAGCCATTATGTTACTGTAGAAGCGATATTTCTCGCAAGAAAGAAGGCTGATAGCGTGTCGCTCTCACGGGCGAGAAAGCCGCAATTGTTTGTCGGTAACTAATGTATCGTCGCACATCGAGTCGTTGCCGATGTCATCAAGGTATTGAGGTAGAGAAGATGCTAACCTACTCGTATAATGTGCGAACTTTGTACTGCAAAGAATTTAATTTTTCAGGGGGTTATCCACGTAATTTCATAAAATGAATTTCTCAGTGTTTGCAAAAAATGTTTTGCATAAATGCCAAAAGGGACGAGTTCATCAATGATTCGTCACAGTTGTGGATGGAAACTTAGCGTTAACTACAAAGTAAGCAACAGATTTTCTGAAAATAAAAACCATTTATTTTTCAAGCGAGATATCATAATAGTTCTCGTACGGGGTCAGCTGACAGCCAGCGGCGGGGTGAACGACCGCTCTCTACCAGCTGGATGGCAGGCGAGTGATCCTTGACACGCTAAACATCAGCTCCGCTCGCAACGCAACACTTTACAAACCTTCAGCCGATGCTAATACGAGCTATATCTAGGTTTTCTAATGTTGGTTTTAAGGTACAGGTACTACATGCCAAATAACGTTATAGTGAACTGATTTTTTCCTATGGCTCCACCCGCGTAAAATTGACCATTATTTTACGGAATAATAGTATATATATATCTAGAGTAAAATCTAGGTATACGAAGTTCCAAATGTACGGCAGATCGTTTAAATTACCTAACCTTCACGCCGCTGCGCTGGTAGTTGCAACGTGAAGAAGTAACAAAAATACACACACGCCAAGAAACTTTTGTCTTACTAGTAGGTGTTAGTGTGTTAGACAGCAAAGGAGTCACCAGTTTAATACAAATAGAGGAAACACGTCTCGTTTTAAAAAGGGAAGTGACAAAGACAGATAAAGTTGAAGATTATGGTATTAATGGTAAAATTACGAATAAAAGAGAGGCAAGACGGAAAAAAATTACTGGTAAATAACACGGAAAGGTTAAAGCAAGGAACAAGAAAGAGCAAAATAGGGAAAACTAAGTAAAGGCATGGATAGATTGCATGAGGCTGACTATATAACAGTGGATAGAGACGACAACTAATAAAAAAGATGGCCAAAACCAGATTGCCTTTGCAAAAAAGTTATCAAGAATGATCTCCCAATGGAATTTCCAGAATTAATAGATTTCTATAAATAATTGGATGCGTCGGTACAGATAGCTTATCAATGCACAGTCCAATGGACATCGGACATTCTGTCAAAACCAGGTAGGAAATGTACTAAGCGTTCCACGTCCAATTCCGTCACTTCCCTGGAATGGAAATGACACGCGATTGTCATAGCTCGCAAGCGTTTACTTTGGTTTTGTTATATAACGTACAGAAATAGATCAGAGAACGGTATTGAGTTGTGTTGTTGGTGACGTCACGATGCGATCGGCGCGGTCAGGTCGCTTCGTTTCCTCTGAAACGTATGTTTTATAAACTTGCAGTTGATATTGTGTTGATACAAACATTGATAAGAATCTAAATAAACATTGTGGAAAAAACTAAATATATAAAAGAAGGCACTGACTTACTCACTGACATATCAAAGCACAGCCTAAACCGCTGGGTTAAGACTCCGAATTTGGCACATAAGTTCCTTGAGGTCTATAAGGTTGCACTAAGAAATAGTTTCTCAAAAGTCACTCCCTAAGGTGAAACGGGGTAAATGTTTGTAGGTACAATTATTTAAGAAAATTTCAGATTATTTTGGAAATAAATTCAATGCGTAAAATCTTACCTATGTGTCAATTGGTATTGTAGCTTTCAAGAGGTCAGGATTACGACATGAGGAATACTCAGACAGCAGGCAATTTATACGGGTTTTTTTCGGTTTAGGTATAAATGTGATCGTGATCAAACCAAAAATGAGGAGTTCCATAGGATACAGCTGTGACAATGAAGGAAATGTTCTTCAATTACGACACAGATACTGAACTCACTACGCTGCAATTGGGATTGTAATTTCGATTTGCTCCTATATCCTGGATTAACTATATAGGCTACTTTACAAAAAATCTACTTTAAGTACGGGATTTAAAAACTTCGAGACATAACCTAAACTTGGTATGACATAATTGCTTACTTTATTTAATGTGCACATACACAAATTTATCTAGGTACTTTGGATATTACTTTTATCCATTTGTGATATCCGAAAATCCTGTTTGACGTAAAGTCGCACATAATTCAACTAACGGTTATATAAACGATTTTATTATGCGGGTAACGTTTTGAGCTATATTTATGAGCCAATGCATCACGAACTAAATATGCCGCTACCGTAAAAGCACTTGTCCCAAAGAGGCGCGACGGTTATATTTGCTTGGGATTATTTTGGTATCAACCATCCACGTAAGGGCGGCATCATACTAGAGACTTTTTGCCGTGTCACCATTGGCCAACGTAAGCTCCAGAAGGAGATCCTAAATCATGCAGCCCCGTCAACTGCTCGACTATGATTTAAGGACGCTAACCTAATTCCTAAGCAAATAATATTAGACAAGGTCTGATTAAAAATGCCATGAAATATAAATAAATGCTATATCGTAATAATTTATCCAAACCTTAGCTATAAGAGGCCCGGATGAGTTTGTTGTGACCTATGAGATTATTGGCTTTTGGGACACTTAACATCCGTATCATTAAATATTGAATGGAAGCAGGCGTTATTTTGCGGAAATCCATAATTAGCAGGACTGATTAATTTGTTTTGCTATTATCTGCTTCTTGAAAGGATTCTGTATGGTGCAATATGCAGGAACACCATCCGTATCATTTCTACAATAATATTAATCATTAACAATATCATCGCACACATTGGAACAATTTTTTTTAACTGTCAAAAAAGTAGGCAAAGAAAGATCAATTTACTGTTTTGCAGGATCTTGTCGCATAAAAATGTGAATTTCATAGAAACCACATTACGGACGAAAACCTTCTAAAGCTACTTTTTGTCGGACAACATGTCGCTAATGTATTTTTACTCTAATGTTCCTTTGGAACGCCCTGACTCAACTTACTCGCATTTACTGCGTTTGGGCTCGGATTAAAATAAACTTACATCACCACCAGCGAGCCGGGCAGGGCGAGTATTCAAATCTGGCTACTTTTTAATTTATACCACTCGATTTCGTCCTTCTGTTCGCAACTAAGAAAACGGCGAGCGGCATTTAATGTCCTGGTTAAATAAATACACATAAATAAAGATACGTATCCTTTTAAGAGATCGTTTAGTTTAGTCCTTAACTACCGCAGACCGCAAGACGACACACAGGGCTACCATCCCTATGTACGAGTATGTCGTACATAGGGATGGTAGCCCTTCGTTTCCCTTGGTTCGCTTCTTCATTTCTAATACGCATTAGAAAGGATTAGAATCATGGAATGGTCTCCCGAAATCTGCATTTCCCGGTTCTGACAACCCGCGTCGGTACCTATATTAAAAGAGTGAATCTTCTTGGTAAGGGCGCTTCATCTTCGACCACATCGTCACTTTCCATCAGGTGAGATTGTGGTTAAACGTAGTAAACGTATATATTGAAAAAAATCAGTAAGAATTCGGTGCCAGATGTAGCTTTAATATTGTTTTTGCTCATGTTTTGATGACAATTATTTCCAATGGAAAGTGTGTGGGAGATTTAAGGCTTCTCGGCTCGCAGGCATTCTATACCTATCTGTTCCAAGTGCGCTATATATATGTACTGCACTACATAGTACATAGTACTGCACTGCACTTCTAAGGTTACCGCACATTAACAATACGTTAATTCTATGTAGGAACGTAATCTTCAAATAACTAAAGGGTTTTTAAATCTAGCACGGACCGTGATCAAATCTAGAAATCTAGCTCGGGATGAGCAGTGTCTCACAAAATTATATGTGAGTCTATCAATACCTAGTTGTGGCCAAGGCTTGTATAGTACTTTTCTCAAACAATGGCGCGAATTTTCAAATTTAATCACGAATAGCGAACAACAATACAAAAATCCGAGTCAAAGTGTTCATTTGTTTTTTTTCAATAACAAACATACCAACATTTTGTATACATTTACATTTTGTAGACATACCTAGTAACCTACCTACGTCCGTAATGTGGACAAAACAAACATACGGAATTATCATATTAATTTACACTATTTTCAGTGAAAGCTCGGGGGGTGACTGCAGCTGTTAGTCTGGTATAAAACTACGACAGACGAGTTTTCAGTGCATGACGTCACTCGTTCCGGGTTTCCCTAACTTGAGTCATCTCTGCGGGGGCCGCTTCTGTAACTCGACACATACTACCGTAAAGTTATACACAGACGACGCGGATGACTAACTCGCGCTAACTTGGCACAGCTACTTTATACTTTTGCCGTATTTTATATATATTGTTTGGTTTAGATCAGATTATGAAATATTTAGTCCCAATACATATAACTCTTATTTTCATTAAAAACAATGGCTAACGACCTACTCTGAGATGTAACGGACATACAAAGAAAATTTCATAACAATCGATCGAGCCGTTTCGGAGGAGTTCGGTAAAAAAAATTGGCACGAGAATTTTATTAAGCAAAAAGATATAGAAAGATTTGTTTATTGATTGTAAGAGTATAGTGGCAATTTGATACAGTATGATCACTAAGACATATCGAGTTTAACATGTGTAGAAGTAGGATCAATAAAACTAGATTGAAAACTGCGGGATTAGTACAAGTTGTTGGACAAATATGACTCGAAATATACAGGGAGTAACCAACACCGCATATAAAACTTTCGAATTGTATTTTTAACTAACCCTCTGATATCTGAAAATCGATTGGGTTTTAAACTCTCTCCTTGTCTATGAATGAAAAGTTAAGGGCAAAACTGATACCGATAAAAAAATCATTTAAATTCAAAGGTGTACTTTTTAACTGTCACGTTGCAGCCAATACCTGTCGACTGTATCTAGTCGTTAGACTTGAATTCCGACACACTATCGGGCTGAATTGATAAATGAATGTACTCGTAAGTTGGTACCAGTCCTCCTACCACTGCGAGACGCGTTGTGGATGATTTATGAAAATATGATTATCCTTTTGTCATTCACAAGGTAGTCCGTTGACACCGGTCGATTGGCGAAAACGTCACAGCAACTGTAGCAAATCACTAATGTAGTCTGAGTAGCAAATTATATCCAGTACTTTCTATTACATATTGCGTATTAGTATTATGCGCTTTATTTGGAACTGATATACGATCAGTTAAATAAGCCCCAAAGGAAATTCAGAACTTCCTTCCGCCACACGGAATTAAGGACACAATGATTCCAGCACTATGAATAAATCTGATTAGGACACTTTTAATTAGATAATGAATATTTTCATAAAAACCGGCCAAGTGCGAATAGGCTTGACACATTACGGGTTTCCGTTCCGTAACATGATACAATTTAGAAACTTGCAACACTATGTAGGATGTAAGATTATAATATACGAGGTAGTATAGTGTAATTTAACACTATAAGGTACAACAATTATTTTAAGGTTGGGCAAAAACGGCGAAAAATAGACATAGAGTTCGAAAGCGACACTAAAATTTTTCATTATTGTCTTCATTATTATTATTAGTTAGGTATTATTACTTATACTTATTTAAATGGTTACTGAAATTCCAGTACAGACAGACGGATGGACATTGGAGACCAAGTAACGACGGAGACTCAGTAATCAAAATTTTTTTTTCCACATAGGCCTAACATACATGAACTTATGGAATGTCAGACTCTACCGCTACATTCTGAAAGCCTAGTTTTACACTGAGAATAATGGGCTATAAACTCGGCTTAGTAACACCGTAATAGGGCCTCATTTGTACCCCATAGGTACGGACCCAAAAAAAGCTTCCTAGTTCACAGAAGACAAAAGTCGTGGGTCGCTCATATTACTCGACATTGTAGATACAAATATTTAAGATAAAACGCTACAAAAAAGTACTGTACGACGGCAACACAACGGTACAGCGTCGGTTTATTTCCTCCGTCTGTCGTACATTTCACTTGGCTCGTAAAGTATTGTAGTTTTGCTTTTATTTTTTCGCGCATAAAACTTTTACGTTCATCTCTCGTACTCCAGAGGTACTGCAAGGACGAGCGGGTTTACCCTCTTACACTTATGTAATCTAGTGCCACTTGTACATTTACAATGTGTAGGTAATTTCTAGGTTAATATAATGCGATATATAGTGTAACAGTTAATATGAAAAGATTTTTTCTTTTTTACCCACGACGGAACGGAGGACAGTATGTGCATTCAGCGTAAGACAACATATTTGCTTGTCTACAATACAAAATAATGTTATAATTTTTTTTAAACTGAACCGATTTAGATCTATTAAGATGGTCCGCTGCATGTCTTCTCCATGGGGTACAAGTCCCTACGGGGGTACGGGCCTCGAGGCATGCCTCCTTACCCCGGTGTCGCGAAGGACTCCTCCGGTATTGTTTTTTTAGCTAAAGTAAGGGGCTAAGGCCTCGCCTTGTTGGCTTGAGTCCTGCTGGTGTGGTGTGGTGCACACTAGGGAGCGCCATAATGCTCTTTCATTTGAAAATATTAAGTACCTACTTCTTCCTCTGTCTTTCGGCCTTGATATTTGCACGGGTTGTTTTTGAACGGAAAAGTCGTATTATATGACGCAATAAATTTCCAATTCCCAAGGATTAGCGGCTCGGACCGATCGAAGAGCTCAAAATTTAATATGAGGACGTCTTAAATATTACAGCTAGGTTGGACAGAGGCCGGGCGAATTGGATCAATGTCGTTAAGTGGAGCCTAAAATCACAAAAACAACAATATAAGCTAAGTATAACTTTGTTGGGACGAAATAAAATAAAGTGGTTTACAGAATTCTGGATAAATATAATGTCGTTAAAATCGTGTTAATTTTATTTTAAATGCGCATAGGTATAGAAGTTAAAAGAAGTTTAGTTTAATATTAGGTACAGAAAGCACACGAAATTTTTAAATTTTGATTATTAAGTGTCGAGCGAGTCGACTCTCCTGGCTCCTGAGTCCTGCGCTCGGCCACGCTTGGCGTTTGCTCGGTTGCGAAATGTGAACGGTAAAATAAATGCCTAGCAAAAATCAAAAAGCTAAACCATGTCCGGCTTTATCTGAAGTACATAGTCCTTAAGTACCTACAGTAGAGTTCACAATTAGAGTCGTATTTGACTGAACAATCAACATTCAATGTATTTCGCAGGCGAATAGGTTGCCAAAATCTCCCCTCGCAAATCATCAGTTGGCGATTGTTCTGTTTATATATCTCGCAGTCGCACTCGGACTTTATTATTAGATAAACAAAACTACGGCTTAATTTTGGCACTCCGAATGCGGCGTTTGGAAATTTATGTACCTACCCGCGTCGCAGTAAATTGTAAACTTCTTGTCATGTGCTGAAATTGATAAATTCATTGCCAGTTACACTGTGTTGGTTTTGCTAGCTTTGTGGTAATGCAGCATTTCAAAAACTGTTATCATAAACAGTGGAGTATTACTTACATAAGTTTACGACGTACGTGGAATCTCGCAATGAATTTCGGAATTTCACGAAAAACAGTGGAAAATTACATCATTAAAATTCGTTCAGAATATAAATAGTAGACTGTTATCCTGTTTGCTTCTCGCCTGTACATAACAAAGAGACGAAATTGACACTCCTAATTCTCATTCCAAACGGATTGAACGTAGGTATAGAGTTGCGCAATGAATTTTAGATTTTCACAAAATACAGTGGAAAATTACATCATTTTGAAGACGTAAAATTCTTTCAGAATAAAAATATAGTAGCAAGACATCATCCTGTTTGCGTCTCGTTCGTAAATAACAAAGAAATGAAAAATGACACTCTTAATTCTCATTCCAAATGGATTGAACGTATAGAGTTGCGCAATGAATTTCAGAATTTCACGAAACACAGTGGAAAATTACATAATTTTAAAGACGTAAAAACCGTTCAGAATAAAAATAGTATAGACTATCATCCTGTTTGCTTCTCGCCCGTATATAACAAAGAAACGAAAAATGACACTCTTAATTCTCATTCCAAAAAGATTGAACGTAGAGTTTCGCAACGAATTTCCGAATTTCACAACATTTCAAAGTTTCGCATAACCCCGCATGCCCTTTAAAAAGGACAAAGGTCACACGTGTATACGACCCTCGGGAGATCGCGTTTCCATTAGCGGCTCTGACTAAAATACGATATAAGAACAAATCGACCAGTTTATCGAAAGAATACGTGATAAAGTTTATGACGTCACGTTATCGATAAGCTAATTGGACCGAACCTGAATTTTTTTTCCTTTCCCCATACATTACTAGTTACATTTTAATTCAAAAGACAGTTGGCTGATGAATTAATAAAGATAAAAATAATAGTTTATTCACACCAAAATATTATTAATCTCAAAATCACGATTTCTTGTCAATGACATCAACTATCAGTTTTCAACAACAGCGACAATCGAATTATTGAAACATATATCGCAGTTTTGTACGCAAGTATATAATATGTTTATGTATAACCTCAAGTCGACAGATAAGGTCGCACGTTCAGGTCAAGACAGGCGAGTGTTCAAATTGGGACGACTCCCCTTTATAGCTCGCTAAACTACACGCGACAGATTTGAACGATTGCTAACTTATTATCGCGAAGAAACCTGGCTTCTGGCCGCATGCTTGAGTGAGGCTTGAGTTTTCCGATATTTTTTCTCTATGAAGCCAATAAACATATACTTACACAGCACCCGGCGGACCACGTGCCAAAATGTCGCCAGTTTACTGGTGTCAAAAATATTTGTTTTGACACTAACGGCGTCAGTAGGTAACCAATCGTAGTTTCGTCTATGGACTGCGGTCCACGCCACAGATCACAGTAAATATATATGTATTAGCGGGAATTTTGACAGATGGCAATACTTTTGTAACTTGTATGAAAAAAAGTTGCGTAAATGTGCAGATGGGCTCATCTTGAGGTTTATACCGGTGGTGAAGCCCAAAAATTTTAGAAAGCTCTTTCCCAGAGCTCTATCCACAGACCGCCACTATTGTGGAAGCATGCAAACCGAAGCACGATCGTACGAAATCAGGGATGAAAACAAGTGTGTTTTAATCACTGATTACTAACCTCAAGATATGGGCATCCGAAAGATTTACGTAGGTAAACCTTTTCCATACAAGCAAACAGTAGCGCCAACTATCAAAATACTATAGGTGGCCGCTGATCGAACTACCGCGTGGCCAAATACTGTTGGTACTAATGACACCGATAAACTGGCGACATTTTTTCCGCGCGGTTCGCCCTGTCTTGAGTAAATGTCAATTGTTTTGATGCTGGAAAATCCGCGTTGGAAGATCAAGGAGGAGGGTAGAACGATTCATTCTATGACAGCTTCGAGTATGTGCAAACTGCAGTGTAGCGATACACTGCAGTTTTGTCACGACCACGGCCGGGCCACGCAATCTGGGCCTCAAGTCTGCTATAACAATTACATCTCAATTGCTCCATTATAATTTACCTTTAATTTGCCGATTTTGCTAGTCTATACTATTTCGATCGTACGTCAATTATAACATTGTTATAATAGGGGAGTCCATGAGGAGATTTTGGTAGTTACTCGAGCGTCATGGGGATCTATTGGATTTTCAATATTGGATGATAAAAACTGCAGGTTATATGATGTCTACTGAAATAGCTAGAGGTGCGACAGCAACAAGCACGCGTCGCGGCGGCACGCTGACGGCAGTCAAAGTAGCGACAGGCGCGATAACTATAGTTTTTTATGAGCTATTATAGAAAGCAAGCAATTACAGCTGCGGTCCGTTTGTCGTTCGTATAAGTGGGTATTTTTTAACCCCCGACGCAAAAGAGGTGTTATAAGTTTAACGTGTCTGTGTATCTGTGTATCTGTCTGTGGTATCGTAGCTCCCAAATGGATGGACCGATTTTCATGAAGTTTATTTTGTGTCTTAGATAATTTTATCCAGAGTGTTCTTAGCCATGTTACATGAAAATCTGTTCAGCCGTTTGAAGATTATCAGCTATTTTCTAGTATCAACTAGATAATAGCTGATAATCTTCAAAGGGGGAGGGGATCTGACTAACTTATTTATGTTCGATCGATTTGAAATTTGGTACCGTGTTACTTTAATGACATTTAAAGCGTATGGTAAGGTATTCATGACCAGATCAGCCGTTTAAAGAAGATCAGCTCTTTAATAGTTGAAGAGGGGATCGACTTCCTTCCACAATATGTCCTATCGATTCGAACTTTGGTACCGTGCTACTTCAATGGTATATAAAGTTTAAAAAGGACAAAATAAAAGTAAAATTTAAAATTTAAAAACCCCCCGACACAAAAAATTAAATATAAAAAGTAACAAATAATATTTTAAACCTATTATAATAATTATTATCGTCAAAAAATATAATATTAAATACGTTCAAATATTTTTTTATTCCAGCGCCGTCGCGTCGTCGGGGGACCGTAATAATTAATAAGATAAAGATTATTATAGTTGAAAAATACTTCATAAACTTAAGCAGTCCACCGACGCGACGAAGATAGCCAAGCGCCAAGATAGCCTTGTCGCACTGTAAACATCCCGTGGACTCTTCCATTGACTACTATAGAATAAATTAGCCTTCCAGTCTAGAAACTCTACTAGTTCAGTTAATCTTCTAGTGAGGAGTTAACGATGTTTTTTATCACCGAGAAAGCACCGCAATTACCGCCGCGGCTCGTTTGTTGGTATTTTTTTTGTATTAAATTAAACTAGTAAATTAATAATAACGTGCAAAAAGTAACTAACGACGAGGTTCAAACAACAACGGATGAATTTATAATTTAAATAGGTACATAATTATATTATCAAATTAACCAGCTCGGAATACGTTTCTGAATTAAAGTGCTCGGATTATAATATCGGGGTTAATGAGTTAAATCGGTCCGTGGAATAATTCCGTTATTTGCAGAAGTTGCACAGAACCACGATAATACTCACACATTATAATATTTTGTGATTTGAACCGAACGACCTTAATTTATTAACCGACTTCATTCATAAATTAAACTGACGATATTTTTTAAAAATAAAGGTCAAACGCATATTTACCCCATCAGAGGAAACGAAGGGATTATGTTGGGCATTGCACTTACTAAAAACTGTCTGATTCCATGACCGACCCGCCGGCGGGAGTACGGGATTCACTAACGTATTTACGAAACACCCACCAGGTTTGAGACTACTATATATGAATTATGTAACTACTTATCCTCTTATTCATAATCGTGAAATTTCGGCGGAATAGTTATTTCTGTTTTGGCTTTTTCATTCGAAATTCAAATTACTGTCGATAATCAAAAAACTGTATTCTTAGAAAAACGTTACCTAAACTTTTAGCAGTCAGATAAAAAAGGTTAGGATATAATAATTTTTCATTTCTTTCCACTTATTTCGTTTAAAAAAAATTGCAACCTGCATTTAACTTGAAAGCAACTTGTTCATACTTTGTAACCTACCTACTCGTATGTAATTACTACTCGTTCGAATTCAATTAACTGGCAATATTTCATCCGTCACATTAATTGGATAAATACGTCACGCTAACATCAATCTAACGATACGACGATTTGGTATTAACATAGGCATTTAACTGCGGTCGTATATTCAAGTTTATATTTCACTTCTGGTGTTAACCCTCCTATACCCGCGCGTTGGTCTGTGAGACCGACGAAACACATTTTCGTAAATATTTTTTTTCTCAGAAACGTTGCGAATACCAATCTTTTGCTAGCTGCCGGATTTATTGCTAGCTTCACTTTAGTGCCTGCCGCGTGGTCGAGCAAGACGCACGCGTAGGCGCATTTGGCGCCATTCGGTCCATGAGACCGACGCGGGTATAGGTGCAACTTTTTGTGTAAGTATAATTTAATTGCATTGCGTATTTTTTCGCATATTTTATTATGTGTATTTGCATGTTTTGACCAATATTATTATTTTTTAGGTTATATATCGCATCAAGATGAATGAAGAACAAATAAGATTAATTTTGGAGGAAGAAAGTTCCGAGTCCAGCTACGAAGATGAAAATGACAGCGACGTGGAAGATTTCGTCGAGATTCAAGAGGAAACCTATGACACCGAGCAAGAAGGCGATGAAGAAGAAGAGGAAGGTGATTTGGGAAGTCGTCAAAGGTCTAGAGATTTTTATTGCGGGAAAGATGGACAAACAAATGCGACAAAATCTGGAGTTGACATAGTCGACAAAATGTGTGAGACATACAATGTTGCTCGAGGCAGAAATAGGTGGCCTATGGTCGTGTTTTATAGCTTGATGAACGTAGCATGTATGAATGCCTACATTATACATCAAAATAACAACCACAACGGCAAAATGAGCCGCAGACTCTTTTTGGAAGCGTTGTCGTATAATCTCATAAATTCGCAACTGAGACGACGTGCTCTCAACACATCCTTACCAAAAACAATGAAGCTGAGAGTCATCGAAATATGCCAGTTAGATGGCCCAGAAACTGCAACAACATCAAATGATAATAAAATTGGTCGCTGTGGATATTGCTCCTCAAAAAAAATCGTAAGACACGATACAGCTGTGCTACGTGCAAGAAATACTTTTGTTTGGAACATGCTTTTATGGTGTGCTCTGACTGTTATGGCGAAGCTCATGTGTAAGCCAAAGAATGGCATTTATGTTCGTAAACATTTGTTTTTTTATATTCAGAAGTTTATTTTTGTTTTCAATAAGAAAAAATATATTTTAGTTCTGTTTTTAGTAAAATATCTCGAATTTCGAAGACTGTCTATGAAAGACTTACAGATATAAACATAATAAATAAATAAGTAATTAATAAGTATTTTTTATTTCTGTATATCTTCTAGTTTTATAACTATATATAATAGATATGGAGTTGCCTACAAAATTTTCATGAAATAGGATCCTAAATTTTCAGTCTGTGACACCGTGCGCGGGTATAGGTGTAACAAAAATTGGCGCGGGTATAGGAGGGTTAACAGCGATAAATGACTTCTTCAAATGAAAACTTATTCATTGCATTGTTACTCCTCATCTTTTTTTCATCAAAAATAAAATAAAATTTAAACGAATGTAATCATAGATTAATAAGCCTATGAATGTAATAAAGGCACTTGCCCTTTTAATAGCAAATGCTTACCTACTTACTTAATTTTAAGGGGAAAAGGCGCAAAAATTTTATTAAGTTTAGCGGGCTAGCAGGGCCGAAACAACTTAAGCGATACGCATGCCCATGTCAGCTGATGCAGTGTGTCCGACGATTAAGTAATACAATAATTAGTAATTAGTAATACTATGAGAGTGAGACATCAGTTCTATAAGGTCAGTCATAACGTTGGCTACAGTGTCCTACAAACGAACCATTGCTATTTTTTCACGGTATTTTGCTTTTGCTACTGCTTCACGGTAGAGTAACAGACTCGGTGGTATAGATAGCCGGATGGACTTCACAAGAAGAGTCCTAACACCAGTATGAATGATAGGAAATAGAAAGGCTTGCGCTTGACTACAATCATGCCTGATGGAAAGCGACGATGAAGTATAGGTTGGAGCGTGCTTGACTAGAAAATACCTATTCACTTTTCTCTTGAAGGCACTTAGATTGAACTTGGCTGGATACACGGAGGCTGGAAGGGGGTTCCAAACCTTAGCGGTTCGTAACAAAAACGTTTCGTACTAGTTTGTTGGATGTCAACCACATAATAATAAATATATTATTACTATAAATATTAATTAGATTTCCTCTTCGCGTAATATGCAGTAGGTACCTACTAAAACCTCAAAAACTAGTTAGGTAAAGAAACCCACTCAGGTAACATCACAATAGGAGATACTAACTAACACGTGAAACCCGACTCTCGTGAAAGTGGGCTGCCGTCGCGTCGCGTCGTCGCCGTCGCGCCCGTCGCGCCGACAAGCAGTCACACTGAAAGAGCTGAAAGAAACGCCGACAGACGCACACGGACAATACCGCAAGAAAACAGATCCTGTTTAGCCTTCCGGGATATTGTGTAGAAGTAACGTAGTGTCACGACCTATGACTAGGTCTTAAACATAGATCGTGTGTGCCTAGCTTAATGATAGAATTTGACAATGTAAAGATAAGAACTTTCAGCTACTTGATACTAGATGGCAATAGTGTATATAGAAAGAGAAGCCAATATAAATTCCAATATGTTAGAATAAGACAGCACACCCATCAGTGAGTAGAGGAACACAGAGGAATAAGTTAGAAGGACAATTTGAATTTAGAATCAATTATTTGAAATTTAAAAAGATGTGTTCTATTCTAGAATTCGCACTATCGCCGGGTATATAAGGGGAAGATTTCAGGACCAAGCAGTCATTCAGTCAGTCAAGTCAAGACAGTTCAGTGGACTTATGTCCAAGTAATACCAGCGACACGAAGTGATGTTGGAAGAAGTGGAGTAATTGAGTACTAGTTGTGGTTTTAATACTGGAGTCTTCGTGTGGGTCAGTGGTGCTCGCGTGCTCCAAGGCGCACCGAAGTTCGCGCGGTGCAGTCTGGGGAAGCTGAAGAGACCAGAGGCCGTCTTCGTGTTGTTCGTCACAACGCTACGGGTGCCTACGGCCGAAGTTCGCGCGGCTATGGACATGGAATAAAGCCACCTGTTTCAACGGCATCGAGTTCATCATTCCAATCCCGACCCCCGGCTCGCAACAGTAGGTATAGGTAGTTCCATCCACGAAGACGCGTGTCACAATCCTTCACAATCCCTTATATTATTCTTAAGTTAGGAAGGGGTGAGGTGCGTCTTCGTGTATTGAAAGCTCTATACCTAATATTTCTGACTACTTCCACTTTCACTAGTGATGTAGGGCTAGTACAGGATTTCTTAAAACTTTATGAGTCGACTCGCTTCGATTTGACGGAACGGATTTCTCCATACATAAAAATAATCCGTAATTTACTGTACCCTGATTTCTTGAGTTAGAATTAAATATTAGTAAGGTTTAAAAATCCCTGATCTATACTGGTCTTGCTCACGTAATTCTACTTATAGCAGAATCAAATTTGAAATCGTAACATTTGACTTAAGATTTTGTAAAATAAAATCAGTCCCACAGTGTCCTATTGACTAATATTACCAAAATTTTAAAACCCCGTTAAGTTATATAAAGAAATTAAGTTACAGCGCCTTGAGTTACAAAGAAATGAGACAAAAAAGTCTGCAAAAAGTAGTGAAAAAGTTAGTATTGAGACTCTTGTCAAGACATTTTGAGTGCTAGAGTTAAAAGTTAGTTATTTCATTTGGCATCTGAATCACAAATACATACACAGTCCAACAAAGTTTGGCAGTCACGCCGTTAATACTTCACAATTTCATACAATAGATAAATTACATTGTACATTCACTCTATTAGTCTCTCTATATGCATTGTTGATTCATTCACACTAATTAAAGAATACAATGTACACACATATATGTATAGTTGCCTTGAATGACCACGCATAACACGGAATAATTGTTTATTGTTCTCTTGCTGTTTTAATGTCAAGATCGTCTCTATAAGTATCTAAGATTGTATAGATTAATTAAGTAAATAAAAAAATGGAAATATTTTTGAAACCTTAAATGCTTCAGCAGTAAAATAGAATGGTAATGAAATCGTCACGCCGAGAGTAATCGCAAACGAGAAATAGGATTACGATCTAATATAACACCTGCTCCCTTAACGCGATTTGGCAGTAGGTAGCTCTCTTAAATGCAAATATCTGGGTGACCGAGCTTCGCTCGGTAGTATAACTACTGGCTAATAGATGGCAGCAGGAGTCATATTTTTTATTTTTTTGGTGAATTCGACATTTTCTAAAAATGAATCCTAGCTAGATCGATTTATCGCCCCCAAAACCCCCTTTATACTAAATTTCATGAATATATATATATATATATATATATAAGAAGGTATAGGATATGATAATAAAGGTCAAATTAACATGAGAAAAGGCTAGATGTCCTAATAAATAAATAAATGTGCAGATCTATCATCGTTAATACGGTGAAGTGAAGTTTACTTACTGCTATTGGTATGATCTCAATTCATCTGTAGAAACAATACCTGAAACAACACAAAAATTTTTATTTGTTAATTAATTGATTTGGTTAATTTATTGATACGGTATCAGGTAATATGTGTTTGTGTATAGAAAATTATTTAAAAAAAAACTTAATTTTTGAGTAGGTAGTCTTGTCAAAAATGATGTTTATAGGCTTTCTAGTCAATCGGTAAATAGGTAGGAAATATCAAGAACATAATTTGAAAATTTTGACAAATGACGAAAGGAAAACGGCGGCGCCAGTAGAGATCATTATGTACAATTAATAAAGCTAACCGTTGGTCTCATTCGGAACAGGAAATTGGACGATTTGTTATAAAAGCCGTTAACATCCCACCAAAATTAATGATTGTAGCGAACTTGTTTTGCTCGCAGAAAATATCGCCTCTCATTGATAGTATTTGTATGCTATTAGCAAGTGAAGAGCAAGCCAAAGTATTCGGTTTCAACGTGAAGAGAGTAGCTACCTCAATAACGCCTATCAGTACGTACAGTTGCTGGCAAGTAACTTGGCAAGGTTTTGGCGTGGTGTGGGAAAATTTGTGCTCTTCGTGCAACGAATGCGAGAGAAGCAACAGTCAACGACCAACCAATAGAGCGCTTGGATCCTGTCTATAGAGAGAGAGAGTATCTTTTACGTTTGTAACGAATCTTGCCAAGTTATTTGCCGACAACTGTATTATGCGTCTTTATCTGTAGCCGCCGAAGCATCCTATAGCATACAAGCACCGTTATAAGACTTATCTAAGATATACAAACTTGTCGAGAGTTTCATGACAGTTTACTTCGATAAGTCATGTGATCAATTTGTTCACATTGGTAAGGACTACCAACTTGCCGGAACCTTCCGCCAAAACACTGCAGCGCACTGTCTTCGCGAAATATCGTCAATATTTGCTTCAAGAAATGTTTATTAGGTAGCGACTATATAGCGCCGGTTTAAAAATAACTTTCCCCAACTCAATTCCGCATCCAGAGCGGACTGCGGAGTGCGGGAGTGCCGCCATGGCGTGTCGCGTCCATTTCCCATCGGTAACTCAATTGACAGGCAATCTCGCGCCGGCGCCGCCTCATTACCTCGCTGCCGGTGTTTTGATGACGCGGGCAGGCTCGGGCCTTGGATATAAGTGTCTATTGGTTGCTTTACTACAATAGACGTATACACAGGACCCGTGCGAAAAAATGACCCCAGTTTCTGTTGTCAAAAATGTTTTTTGACACGAACAGCGTCAGTTGTAAGCCGCAGTATAGTCTATTGACCGCGCGGTCTACGCCACAGATCACTTTAGCTATATACTTATTATTAGTCCGCACGCGAGTTTCCACAGGAACGATTTCCGCCATGTTGCGGCATAATACGCGGAAATTCTGACAAATGGCGCTACTTTTCTTGTATGAAGAAGCTTGACGTAAAATGTCCCGATGGACTCATTCTCAGGTTCATATCTAATCGGTCAAGAAGGCCAACCGAGTAGTAGGCCATGATTTGCACGATTATTGTGCAAGCTGTCACAAATATTATAACTTGATTCTTATGAGATGCTGAGTGGTAGGTCTGTTACAGAGTTGGAGAACTCAAGTAGAAATCTTATCACGGCAGTGTACAAAAGATTGTTAATTCATTAATGACCCCGCTCATTTCACAATCAAGCCACATTTTAAATCTAAGGAAAACGTAAATGGATTATTGGTCAAGCATTTGTGGCGACTAGAACTCTACAAAGACTTCGCACATGCCGACGCTGGCTGGTGTGGCTGGTCCTCATAATTAGCCTGGCTGTAAACAGTAGGCCGAATGACGGGCAATCTAAGGTTCAAATTCCGTCCGAACACGTCCCTTCGAAATTCAGAATCATCTGCCGTCCACAGTTGGATGTACGTCAAATTACCTTGTCCTAGATAGAACGGCGAAATGCATAGCGGGTATTGGCTGATGTGACGATGATTTCACGATGTTCTTTATTCGCAACTAATATGGCCGATTGTAGGAAGACGCTTTTCCGAGGGAAAAACAATATTAATAAAAACTCTGCTACATCCTTCATCATTCTTGTCAGTAATCATATAAATAAATCTCATGAAATATGACTAGGAGAGTGAAACTGTACATCATGTAAGCCACTCGATACCAGGGTAGCATATAAACTAGGCTGTGTCGGTCTAGATTATAAGCGTCGTCGTCGTTATAATTAATCACCGGCGCGGGCGTCCGTTACACAACGCAGAGATCAAACGCGCTCCTCTCTCGACTCATTTGAGACAACGAGTGTTCCCTTTGAACAGTAAAGTCAATTACTGTGTCAAACAACCGATTATACCTATAAACACGCAATTACGCCGTCCTCTTTGACGCAGTTCGGTCAGCCATAGCCGGATACCATGGCTCTGATCTCTTATCAGAATGGGAAGGGTTATACTACCCACTGAACTAATGGGATCAACTAGCAGTTAGGACTCTTCACATTAGCTATATTATGGTAAAATCTCAGACTTGCAAGTTGCAGGCATTACTCGATAACGCTTTAAGTGAAATGGAACTCCATCGTTAATTTTGAATTTCCGAACGAGGCCTTCAATATTTGTAGTAAGCTAATGGTTTCCAAGAAAGTGCTACATGCACTGATATCTATTCCATGGATTAATCATTCTATACATTTGACAGTTCCTTTTTTGTACCGATTTGAAGCGCCACCCTCGAACGTCTACGATACTAAATTGACATTCGGTTATAGTGACCGTAGTTTTGAATGTCATTTTATTTCAGTTCCATGGACGCTCATGCCAGGTTACGCAACAATCTGCGCCAAAGTCGTAAAAAACAAGTGTCTTCATTTTTACGTTGATAATAATCAGCGATCCATAGATTAGAGCAAACCAACCTTCTTCTCGGTGCAAACCTGCTTTCCGAACCTGGCGGTAGAGTCTTGACATTTTATGAGAGCTTATATCTAAGCCTATGTGAAATAAAGAATTTCATTTCATTTCATTTCAGAGATCAGTGGCTACATGGTAGATGATGATGACAAGATAATATGCAGCTACTTCTAATACCTACCGATCGACATTACGCGCATAGATTTCCTTAAAGTATTACCAATGAAATGGATATTATTTTACTTCGGTGATTGTCGTGCAAGAGATACGTAGGCGCCGAGAAAGTAGTCCGTCAAAAGTAGGACCGTGGGGTTATTATTATTAAGCCGGTCTTAAATCTATAAAGCCGTTAAGGCTTGAAAAATTCCAATAATTTGGAGGCAAAAACAATACGTCATTTAACAGGGGCACGGCACTGTGAGGTCAGCTTTCAGAAATTACCCCTGAGTATTGGGTTCGTGTACGTCGGTGGTTTTACTTAAATACGCTTTGCTATAGGACTTCATATTTAGATACCACCGGACCATGCTCAATTGTCACGTGACCAAGGCCGCTACAAGTAGAAGCACCATCAAGACGAAACGATGTCAGGTGGCTGCCGCGCGCCGGCTAGGTTGCCCGTGTTAGTTATTGTACGGTCTATTTCACGCGCTGCGTGCGCCCGATTACGAGGCAGTCCTAATACGTTGAAAGAAATAAAGTTATGCGATAGAAAGGGAGCACAACTCTATGTGCATAGCGGAGTCGGTGCCGCGTCGAAGCTGTTGCGAACTGAATTGCACTTTGTTACGTCAGCGCTAGGGTCGCTATTTCTTTAAATCATCTTGCACCGTTAGGTAGGTCCTATTATTGTATTCCGTGATACCACCTGGTACGATCCCACGTACTCAGTAGTCAGGAACGCATGATGAGAAAATCACACAGAAAGAAGAAAAAAGGCCAGACGCAGAAAGAATTTAAGAATCTTCAGGAGTTGGAGAGACATACAAAAGAAGAAAACGATATTACAGGGTGTTGATAAGATGGCATTTACAAAAAAAAAAACTTAAACAACACAGTATAAAATCAACCTTTAATAGAACAGAAAATAACGAAATTCCCTTACCGTTTCAGGATTTCGCAACCGATTTCCTTTATGAAAATTTACACAATTTCATTAGTTAGTAATTCAAGTTCCTTTTCCAAGTGTTTTTAAAAGAAAATGAAACGAGCAGCAATCGAGCTTCACAAAATAGGGAGGGTTATTCACATAACGCGTCGGCTATATTTCGTGAAGTGAAATGTTTAAAAAGGTCATGTCATTTACGAGTATATAAGCAGACGATATTGAAATCAAAACATTCTTTTGCAAACACTGAAAAATTAATTTTACGTCTATAGACATAGAGCGTTTAATTAAATGTAGTACAAAATGCAACAAGGTCAACAATCGTGAAATAAAAGTTACTTTCCGCGATAAAGTTGAAAGATTCAAGATTGTATTACCCATGATGGAGATATGTTCAATTTTAGACTCTAAACCAATAGACGTAAAGTTAATTTTTCAGTGTTAATTTTTTATTTAATTTCTTGATTCACTTCACTGTGTGAGAACGTTACGTGAATAGCCCCCAGCATCGCAAGTTACGCAGCGAAAAGATCTCTATAAAGTGGTTTCCGTCGCGCTGAATTGAGAAAGGGACATTATTGTGTAAACGTAAGGCATTGTTTGAGAAAAAAACGAGTAATTAATTATACAAACTGACGAAATTCCCCGAAGAAAACATTCAAATTCGCGAAGTTAATTAATGCAAGGGTGTTTTAATTTCGAAAAATCACAAACAAGGTCTCGTTGTAAATAAAGGCTTTGTATTGTAATTTGTGAAATATTTTTCAAATATCACAGAAGTTTTTTCGGTTCGCGAAAGAAACTTTGGGAATAATACGAATAAAATTAATACTCATATTACTGAAAGAAATGATGTATTTACTCCAAGTTCGTTCCTTGGTCGTAAAGTTGTAACACCTCTATATATAATTCAAGGCTACCCAAAAAAGAATAGACGTACCTGCCCCTAGATTGTGTAAGAAAACGTATTCATCGTTATCCTAATCGTTTACGAATTCTGCCCGCTGATAGGTTTCTTACGCAATCAGACCCCACTAATGCTGTCAGGACTAAGATTTAATGCAAGCCTGCCCGCCTAATTCAAATTTTATTTGATTTTCGCAATTTGAATGCTAACGATAACATATTATAAATTTATTATTTATGTATTTGTACATTTATAATTCTGTTGTTTGTTATATATAATTTGTTGTTTTTCATGTTTTGTGGGTGTACCTACTATAAAGAATTTTCTATCTATCTACGAGTATCTATTGTAAGTTAATGACAGTAAAATTGCGGCATAGGCAGAATCAAATCAAATGCTCTTGGCTTGAAAGTGTCCAATTTAGGAGCCATAACGGCAAAAATAAACCAAGAAACGGGCATGCAAAACAATATTCAGGTTTCACAGCTATTTATTGCGTTGCCATTAGTTAGCGGTACCGGACAGAAATAAATGCAATAATAGCTCATAGAATACACGAGACAAAAAGAAACAATGGTCATTCTTAGTTTTATCTGGAGATCTCTAAATTTATCGCCTATCCGGAACGAAATACGTGTAGAAACGCCTTTAGTATATTTTTCATGCATGCAATAATTTATTACTGTATTTTGTATTTTATTATTGGAATAATTGATCGGTTTATAGGTAATTTATATTGAATGGAAGCGTTATTTTGCGGAAATCCATAATTAGCAGGACAGATTAGTTTGTTTTGCTATAATCCGCTACTTGAAAAGATTCTGTATGGTACAATTTGCAGGAACATTGCCCACATGAAACACCACACACAATGCGAAATCGTAGAATCTCGATTTCGATTTTGTGAAGTCAACACCTCCTGAGGAACCCCGTTGTCGGGATGAAATATGCGTCGAAAAAAGTCTTGGAAGAATTGTGTGTGGTGTTTCATGTGAGCGGTGTTCCTGCATACCTATTGTAATTTGTACCATACCTAATCTTTTCAAGTAGCGGATTATAGCTAATCTGTCCTGTTACAGGTGTAAATGTTTCAAATAAATACGAAATATGTCATTTAAGTACAGTGTTAAAAACTTTGGCGTAAGTAATAAAGAAATAGTAGAGTTACGGAACCCTAAAACTGACGAGACTGTGATGTCGCTCTTAGTAGCTTGAATCCGGTATCAAAAGCTGGTTTTGATAAGCAACTTTGTACATCAAGATGTGCAGGTTGCAGGGATTTACAGGGATGTCACTTTTTTGAACACAATTTTGATTTTAAAACAATATGAACTGATTATTTTCCAGATTAAAACTGCTGATGTAGTTCTCCTATATTCTCGTTTATCATGGAGCCCGGTGAAAAACAATTACTTGGTTGCCAATTTTACAATATTAAATTCCAAAACAAAATTAATAACATATTGACGTAAAGGCGTGAGTGGCAAATGGCGATTTACGCCTATAAGATTTTGTGTCGTAAAACCATTTTTCTCTTCACCTTACTCACACTATTGGATGGCTGGTAGAAATCTCTTCTTTATAGAGATAAGTTATCCTATGCATTAATTTTTCTTTAACTCTATTTTCCTATGTATGTTGGTGCATGAAAAATAAAAATAAATAAATAAACCAGCCAAATAAGAACAAGTTCTACGCGCAAGTCTAGGCTAGGAAGTAGAAATTAGCTAAATAACAAGAGTAAAAAATTTTTGTTTGTTGTAATATAAGCCTTATTTTCAAGGCAATTCTTTTGAAACATCAAATCAGGCGTCCTTAGATGCGCGCCACGAGTAGGTATAAATAAAAGTTTAGTTTTGGTAAAAAACTCTATCTAAAATAGATTTACAACCCTAACAGAAATTACCAGTTTCTCACTTACTGGTTATAATTAGTTACACACGCATAAATTTCGAATAACGGGTCATTATCGTCGTAATAAAATGGTTTCAGTGTTTTAACTAGGTATTGGGAGAAATCTGCTTCAGTGTTTAACTTTTGCAAATTATATGTACCTACTACCTATGCTAAATCGATTAAGAAACTTGATTCAAAGTTTCAATAAAGCAATTTACTGACACATGTTTTTCTTCAATAATTGGGTAGGTAATTTAAATAATTGGCATCAATTATTATTAAAACTGTATAAGAACGAATCACGTCAACTCAAAAAAACTCACAAAATGCATTTATAGGTTCGTTGCAAAACAAAATTGCGTCAATCACCAAACTGTTGGAGCGAAATCATAGAGAAAGTGGCAGGGAAAAGGCAAGATAAAGAAATCAGTGTGGTAATGAAGATGATAATTTGATCGATATATTATATTCAAGCAATATTTGACGTCCCTTGTTAGAGACGACAATAGAAAAAAATATAGACATTTCAATCCACGAAGACGCGCCTAACTCAGACAAAATACCTTATGTTTCATTCAACACGTATAGAGTTGGACAGAGTGGGGCGCGTCATCGTAGATTGAAATATCTGTACCGTTTACCTAAATTACTTATGCGTTTTCCCACAAATCAGACAATGAGTTTTATATTGCTTTTTTTCTATCCAAAAAGTAGCCGAAACTAAATTGAATGGACACAACTTATAACCATGTGCCCTACACATAATAAATAGGACCAACAATGAAGGCCCAAGAGGATTATCTTTAACAATCAATTTGAGCACGCCCGAAACAGTCCCAAGACCGGACGATCGCCCACGCCCGGTATTACGTAAAGGCAATTGTCTCTAGATGGCTAACCCCATAATTGGACTGTGGACATAATTTGTAAACAGTAAAGCGGTGTCTTACTACATTGGAGATGGGGTCTTCTACACGGACGGACAACGCCTACGCCTCAATATACCGATACAATATATATTTGGCTTTTACTCGCAACTTTCCTTGAGGAGTGCTTTCTTCGATGCTGCATGTAGTAGCGTTAAGCCATTAGATGCACAATGTACTATACGCAATTAATTTTCCAATAATTAAATGGTTATACAAGTATTCATATTTAAAAATTAAGTTTATTCCTTTTTAAAAAGCTCTAAAGTAAAATATTGGAATGTTGAGATTTGTCCCGCCAAAAGGATCAATTTTTCGCGTTTCTGCAACATTTTTCATTGATCTCCGCTCCTATAGGTCTTGGTTGTAACTTCCTCGATATATGGACTATCAAACACAAAACAATTTTTCAAATCGGACCAGAAGTTCCCGAGACTTGTTGACGCGTTGAGCGTTCAAACGAATCTCTTCAGCTTTACAATAATAGTAATTACAGATTCGTTTGAAATTAAGGTCATTAGAAGATACTCGTACAAGTGTTCGTACGAGCTTCTCTCTCCTCTTTCCAGATCGCCGGCTGCAGGCCCCGGGGCAGGGCGGAGGCGCGTGTCAGTTACAATATTTCTAATTAATCAGCGGCCTCCAACTGTCCGGCCATTTGGTCTTGGTGGACCACTTTTGCAACCGAGTGGAAGTTACTGAATTACAAAATATCACGAGGGCACACCGGTTTCGAATCTTCCAATAACTTCTGCTTTAATAATGGTGTCTTACTCATAAGAAGAAATTATTGACTGCAATTTCATCTGATTTTACGAGTAGAAAAAATACAGTCGAAGAAAGTAACTTGAAAAGGGTTAATAATAATCCCATAGACGCTGAGAGAAGTTGATGTCCGGCGAACTCAAACAAAACGTTTTTCTTCCACGGTTCCGATACGTATAAACACCCTTACAGCGCGTGTGTTCCCAGCCAAGTATAAGCTGGGTGCCTTCAAGAGAAGAATCAACAGGCATTTTCTATAATAATAAAACAAATATGATTACAACATACTATCGCATCGGAACGCTAAATCGGTTTTTTTATAACTGCTGCTAGCGCTTGACTGTGATCACACCTGATGGAAAGCGATGATACAGTCTAAGGTAGAGCTTGCTTCCCTATAGGAAATGCCCATTTACTCTTGATTCGAAGGTGCCCAAGTTATAGGTGGTGGGAAAAACAGTGCGCTTGGCGGCACGTCTTTTCCGTTGTAGCGAAGAGGTCTGCCAATTTTGCCATTTTCTGATGTTTGCCATATTATTTGGATTTGGAATTGCTTGTTTTTGATGTACGATACATTAACTCCTTTTGCTTGCACTTGGGTAACCATGAAAATTTTCTTGAACCCACCGGTGACCACATTAATCAGGTGAGGGCCGTGAAAGTTATAGTAAAGGTGTGTTATTTTGTAAACAAACTCGATGGATATTATTGATAAGCTTCACGTGTTGCTACAACGTGAACCATTTCCCTCGCCACTGTCACGTTTATCGATATAACGTGAACGTCACGGCAGGTAAGACACGTGATAATGTTACGAGTAAATCCTTACTTTATACAGAAACTCGTTAGGCCCGGTTTCTACCAAAGCCACATTGACATTTCCGAAACTCAGGGGAGAGATGTCGAAATGACACAATCTGATTGGTTACTCCAACACAGCTCCGCTCTGGTGGAAACCGGGCTTTAAACAGGACGTCACGAAATTTATCTTTTATAAACTTAATTAAGTTTAAAAGATAAACGTCATAGATATTACTTAATTAAGCAACTATTTATACACAATAAATAATTAATAATTAATTAGTAAGTTACCGGATAAAAGGTTGCAATAAAGCTATCCCGCTTCATAAACAGTGTTAAATTACGTCTAAGTTAGGTTTCGTTGAGACCTAGATTTCTGAGAAAACAATAAAATAGCTGCTAGGCACTGCACGGATATTTGAAAACCTAAGTCCTTGTACATAATTTGTAAGCAAACACTTGTGTTAATTGTTCGAATGACCTTTTTAGTGCTATAAGGTTAGGAAACTGATTTAAATTACAGACTTAACTGTAGAAATAATTATGATTTAGGGATTTTCTATGTAATTAATTTATTTAATACAATCTCTTTGAAAGTTTCATATGATGATATTATTATGAGTCCCTTATAATTATTAATATAATATTTCATTCATATGTGTATCATCCACATTTCACGAGTAGTATTTAAAAATAATTAAGGTTAAGTTAATTAACGGGTTTCCTAACAATTTTTTCTTCACAGTGAACCATAATATACAGGTAGATTCACTGTGAAGGAATGTGATTCGCATCTGATGAAAAGTGAGGATAAAGTCTAAGGTGGAGGAACGCGCTTGCCTATAGGCAAAAAATATCGGTAGAAATTTGGCAGTTCCCCGATTTGGAAGGTAATCGGTGGAAGGTAAAGACCTAATTTTAGAAGGAATCGGTTTTAGAAGGTAAAAATCGGAAGGTAAACAAGGAAATTTTTCTCAGTGTAGGAGATGCCTATTCACTCTTGATTTGAATCGCCCAGGTTGTAAGTGGCGGGAAAGACAGTAAAGACCTGGGAGGGCATTCCAGGCCATTGCAGTGCGTATCAGCAACGAGGAATCAAACTGCTTCGTACGCGTCTTAGGAACGTCGATGTACGGGGAAGCCTTCGAACACGTGAACGCATACCTTCCACTTAGGTACCGCTGAACAACCAGGCGTTCTATAGTATCCTCCATTCTTTTGATGAGGCCAAAGAACTTGAGGATTCGCAGTTGCAAAAGCGATGAAGCCTCTGACATGCCTTAAGTTCCTTCCAAGAAGATTTACGCGACGCATAATAGCAACAATAAAGTATGAGGAAAACGTTCCAATGTTGATTTGGTCGTCGGCGTTGTAAAAAAACGCACACAATCGCCATAAGGGCGTGAGAAAGGAAAGCAAAGGTGCCGTTTGCGAAACAAAACAATTCATGTATGTAGCAACAAGCAACACTGCCACTGGTCTAGGCAACGAAATAAATTGCATCTTGCCGATGCAATTTATTGCGTTAATACATACGTCAACATAGATTTGAAGGACACTACAATACACGGGAATATCTACCAATCTTTACTTATGTCACGGAATACATAACCGGAAGGCTCACTCAGCAAGATGACTTAAAGAATAGCGACTCTATAGAGCTGACACGAAAAACGCAATTCAATTCGCAATAGCGCCTGGCTCCGCCCTCCGCTATGCTTCTACAGCGATAGAAAAAGGTGGTCTCTTTCTATCGCGTAACTTTATCTCATTCGACGTAGTAAGGTTGTCTTGCAATCGGGCGCATGCAGCGCGTGAAATAGACCGTATAACAACTAACGCGAGCGTAGCCGGCGCGCGACGGCCGTCTGAAATTAATACGCCGAAGAAACTACAGGTAGCCGTCTTTACCTGTAGTTTCTTTGATCGCGTGATAATTGGACCTGGCCTGCTTATGTTCCAATTGTATGATGACATACGGCCCATCCTTTATACAAATACATGGCTTTATACAAAGTAATAAAATACAGAAGAATCACACTAATATTGTAAAGGCGAATATAGAATATATATTTTTTACTCCTTCACGCTTCAACTACTGAACCAATTTGGCTGAAATATCGAATGGAAATAGGTTGTACCCTGGATGACGATGAAATTAATTTTAATCTGAAGTTGGATTTATTCTTGTGTGAACAATAATTCAAACCTTCTAAGAAACGCTATAATTGCATGAGCTAGGTTGAGAAATAACAAATTTACAATGGAAACACGAAAAAATATACCGAATACAATGTGACACAGATAATAATGCGTTTCCTGTATTGTAAAAACTGATTGAATAGTCGTTCACGGTAAATAAACCGTAACTAGTTCAAGTAGTTCACGATTAGGCTTTGCTAACACGGCCACGGGGAATTGAATTAACGATACAGTCAATTTAGTTGGTACAAGTTTTTGTAATTACTAGCAGACCCTTTCGGTGTTATCTGAACGAACTACGAAACATTGGGGCCAATTGTTATGTTTTACAGAATCACCTATATCTAAATTAACAGAGAAGTGTCGTCAATACTGCTTTATCGTAAAGCAGAATCAGCACCGACATTAGTTCTTTTTTACCATAGAATACCAAACGAGTTAGTTACCTTCAATGCAAGAACTCTCAATTTATCCTTACCTGTAAAAAAGAAAACTTGGGTTAAAATCAGGTAAAAAATTACAAATTAAAAAAAAAATATTAAAAACCATATACCTACGCGACGTTCTGTTGCGCCGTCTACGTTCAAAAGTTCAATTTTTAAAGACGATTGTATTTCTATTGAAAAAGCGTCATAACATAACAATCACGATCCCCAATCGACAACACCGACTACGTCGAGAGAGTGGCATCGTTAAGTGGTTTATGTCCAGCGTACTCGAACGAAACGTTTTTCTTCCAAGTTTCTGATACAAACCGCTAAGATGTGGAACACCCTTCTAGCTTCCGTGTTCCCAGCAAAGTACAATCTGGATGCCTTCAAGAAAAGAGTGACTCCATCCTAGACCTCATCATTACTGCCAATCGGCATGGTTGTGGTCAAGCGCAAGCCTATCGATTGTAAAAAAAGCCCTATACATCACTTCCTAGCAAGACTTAGTGACCAGATACGTTTCAATTGACCAGACAACTGTTAAGTTATCAAGTGCGAGCATAACTTGTATGCAGGCCATAATTCCCATTATAGTAATGGATGTTGCGCCCTACTTCACTACAGCCAACGATAGCACTTAAGGCGATTGTGAGGTCGGGTAAAGCCTTGGTCAGATAGAACAGCAGCGTTTTACGGGCTCTTGAAGCACACCAAAATAACAACTGTGCCGGTATCTGACCCCAAAATAAAGGGCAGTTTAGGCAATGTTAATAAAAATCTTGCGAGCAGCCGGTAGACAATTTGACATGAAAATTGTAAATGTGCTTAGTGAAAGGCGAAGGTTGGCAAAGGACTAATTGCGATGTTCCTAACCAGGGTATGAAGAACTCGCATCGACTACAACACCAATAAACCGCACGGTGTTCCAAAGGTTGGTCGATTCTCTGTCTTGGTCGCCCATTGGACCTTTTCAAGGCGGCAGGCGAAGATTATATTGATCTCACGTGTTTCAGCCAGTTTCATTTGGCCCTCCTGCAACACTGCAGTTGCTTAAACGCGTTGTGTCTGCCAACAGCCTTATGGCGATTGCGAGGTTGTGTAACTGGTTAATTAGCCGTTGCACAAGTTGCATTGTAGTCGAAAAGGATTTTTATAAAGAACTTGATGCGAATATATTTTTTCAAATAACTAATGCAAATTTAACTGTTTAAATGTCGTTGATTTATTGTTGTAGATGAATCTATGGATTAACCACTATCAATGACTCACACAAACCGCTGGTTGGTCTTATTTTCTAGCAGCATGCTATGAGGTCACGATATTAATGTACCCAAACTCAAAAAATTTCGGGTTACATTTTTCAAGTTTTCCGTGAAAAAATCTCAGCACCGGCACACATTAATATTATAGTTACTCAGTATCGCGTCTCTGTTTTTTCTCCATTGAGAGAATAGTAGACCTATAAAACTCTGGCATAGAGAGTAGAGACATTAAAATAATGGGGATCACAAAGCGCCTTTAACGTACTGATTCGGGTCATTTTCTTTTCTAGTCATAAGACCAAAGGAATTGAATAATTTATGAAGTCACATAGTGGAATATGTCGGACACAATACACGAAAGCGCACTAAGCTGTAACTCCGCCACACTTTACCTTTACTCGACTTAGAAACAAGAATTTACTAAACATATTTGCCAGGACAATATTTTCCTACCGTGGTCCCTTTGTGCCCTATAGTTCCAAGACAAAGAAAACTCACTGAAAAGGTGACAGGTCGGGAATTGCTTCATTTTCCTTACAGGTGTAAGGAAAATGAAGCCATTCCCGACCTGTTGAATTAATTATTTCACTCTTGGGGCTTCTGGAATTCCATGCACGAGAAGTAATAGGTTTTCGGGGCATCTAAACTACTTTTTGTATGTTTAAAATATTTAGGACTTACTTATTCTATATAATGATTGTTTTTGAAATTATAATCGTTAAACTCCAATTAAAGTAACTAACCTTTGTCTTGTCACTGCCACAACTAACTAACTTCCAATTTTTTTTTTATATTAAGAGTTTACAGTTTTAAAATTTAGGCAGTGTCACAAAACCTACGGGGTTATCCATACGTAAATAATTCGTAATAGTCTCATGTATGCAAATAGATGTTTCAGAGATTGGCAGAATGATCCGATTATACATAAAACCTTTCAGATTTATATTTAGTAATTATATGACTATTGTGATATCATGAAACATAATATGATAATGAGCTGAACATTTTACAAACTATAAAATAATTCGTGACGAGCTGCGACATATCTCGTTGACTAAGTAATTAAAGACATTAATGGCGGGTTTACTGGTAGCACTGAGTAGGAAAAACTAATTATTATAAATATGTAGAAGCAGTTTCCTTAAAGGTATTTCATACTCGTATAGACTAATGTCGAGTATATTATAACTCTTGTTTGAGATTGTGAACATATTATACTGTGTTGTGAGTGACTCACAAAAGAACATATAAAATTATATCACCTAATGAATAAAATTCTCGTGTCAGTGTTTGTTACCAAACTCCTTAGAAACGGCTCGACCGGTCGTAATTTTTTATTTTTATATCTCTATTGGCAAGACAACGTTTGCCGGGTCAAATAGTTTATTTGTATGGACGCGTATATAGTTAACACACGCGTCCATACAAATAAATACGTAGACCGTATTTTCTTTGGATTTCCAACCCGCATTGGATCGCTTGATGACTGGTCTGGTCTAAGTTACAAATCATGGAGAGGAAGGAGGTTTTTCAGGAACACAGGATCAAAGAGTGAGACGAAACTACTTGTAGGAGTCCAGAAATCGGCCAGGGAAAACCCAAGGATCATTTAAGATTTGTTTTTCTTCTTTCTCTGGCCTGCCAGGGTCCAGGGGGCATAAAATGGAATTGATGATAACATTAAAGTGATGTTTATGCTATAAGCTCACCAAGCACAAAATTTTCGAATGTCATACACACTTAGCAATTCCATATGTCCTTGGAAAACAACGTACGCCTACACGCAATGTAATTAATCAAATTATACACCTGCAAATATTTAACCAGCCCGAACAGTTTTTATTAAGGGTTTATTACAACAAGGCATTGATGTATTTTAAGAAAAAACAACTGGGGGTATATTAGTTTTCACACACCGAGTGATGTGAATCAAGAAACAAAATAAAAAAATTAACACTGAAAAATTAACTTAACGTCTATGGATTTAGAGGTTAAAACTGAATGTGCTTCAACAAAGGAAATACAATCTTTCAACCTTATCGCAGAAAGTTAGTTTAATTTCGAGATTGTCGACCATGTTGCGTTTTTAACCACATTCAAATTTACGCTCTATGTAAATTTTTCAGTGTTCACAAAAATGATTTAATTTCAATATCCTCTGCTTATATACGTTAATGCCATGACCTTTTTAAACATTTCATTTCATGAAATGTAACCGACGCATTACGTAAATAGCCCCCCTCATCATTAAAAGATATTAGAGCACTGACTGAAATGCCTCACTGATGTTCTTAACTTGCTTAAAAATATGTTTTTGTCTGTTACAGATCTGCTACTTGCTATCTGGCAAGTATGTATTGCGACGTGACGTGTGAATAAACCTTAGTGTGGTAGGCATAGAGTTCAAGGTAAAAACTAAACAATTTACTGATTGGACGCATTTTCATTACAGAGGAGTACAAAAGATTCCATACAATCGAATATAATAGTATATAACCATTGTATCGACAATAGAAGCCGGCGTAGTGTTGATCCTTGAACTTATCATATCAGATTCGTTCGCAGTGGCTTGAGAGTTTGTCATATATTTTGATAAGGTGCTTGATAAAAACTGTCTTTAATGGTTCACAAATCCTATACCTTTAAACGAGCAATTCTTGTATATATATTTCTATATAATCTGGATCTCGGAAACGGCTGAAACGATTTTCATGAAATTTAGTATACAGGGTGTTTTTGGGGCGATAAATCGATCTAGGTAGGATTCATTTTTAGAAAATGTCGAATTTAGCAAAAAAAAAAAATGACTTCTGCTGCCATCTATTGGCCACCGAGCGAAGCTCGGTCACCCAGATATTAGTACTTAGACTATACTCCGCAATATTGAGTAAATCGCTATTTTTCTTTTCTCTAAGAACAGTTTCGCCCTAACTACACCCACAGCATAATCAACAGTTGTTTTAGAAAAATTTAAGGATCACCATAAACAGCCTCCTGATTTCGTAAGAAACCCTTATCATAATCAGCAATCAGTATCAATTTTTCGACCCTTATTGGCTGAAGAAAATATTAAAATCATATTTAGCCAATCGGGAGTAAGTTTTATGCAGATTTAATTACGATTAATACATCGTTCTCGCACGATCATCCGCCTTCCCACTGGACCTTTATGAATCTGTGACGGGACTTTTTCAACGCTAAACCATGTACGAGTTAGATCCAAATTACATCATTAGTTCGTCATCTGTTTAATAAAGCTTTTTTTAAGCATCTCAACGGATCTTACCACCAGTTCCCAAGCTATATCAACATACGTCACCCAAGGCCGCTGGTCCATCATTTCGCCGCGTCATCATTTGCTAAAGGCTTCGGGCGATGTGCGAATAAAAAACTACGCCTCTACAACTAAACGCAAGCGGTGAGTCAGATGCTATGCTGATGATACGAAGTGATAAAGTTCAAACGCTAACAAAAAGTTTCATGTTACGAAAACACAAACCAATAAGACGAAAAAAGGTTCCAGTCTACAATATATTATCATGACTTTCTCGACTCGTTTGAAGATAAGTCATGATAGCTTCTGACAATTTCAGTGTGTAGCCACTAACACTGTTAACTGCGTGAGACTGGGAACTGATGAATTATAGCGAAGACAAACCAACATCAAGTTAAGTATGGAAAGATCCTCACGGCAAAGGTAGCAATAAAACGTAAGAATATTTAAGAACAAAACCCTTATTTCGCTAAAGATCAGCGTCCACAAATCCGTATCGATACATACCTAAAAGTTCCTTTATATGCATAGAATGAATACGTTATTAATAATATCTTCCCGAACGATCCGACGAAGAATGTCAATTTCTCTGTAGAGATTGATATAAAATTAAAGTACACTGAAAATACAGGTGCATTCTTTATGTCCTCTATGTACGCTTAACTTTTAGGCTTTCTCGGATGCGAATGGATTCGGAAGTTTGTTAAAACTATCGATTTTGGCGAACTTTGTATTACCTTTCGGAGACGAAGCCTTTTAAATTTTTGTGATTTGGAATTAAACATTTAAGTGCGTGCGTTTACACATGTGCTCTTGACCGGTTACTTGAGGTATGGCTATTGACGGTCCAGTTTAACCAGACTCCTCGTCAAGCAAGAAGAGGTGCAAGATAAAGGATCAGGTTATGATGGTGGGGAAACTGCTTCAACCGGTTCCATGTCCGGCCCAGGGAGGTTGGGATAGAACGTGATATTTTAGGGTAACATCACATTGGACGCGTGTCAGCGACGCCGACGGGTTACTTCAACCACATACATATTCATAAGCTGATTTTCTTTGCTTTTTTGTTTCTTTAATCTTCTGTCACACTAATGTGAATGAAAAATTGCAGAGCACTAGATTTGAAAAGGACATATAGGGTAGACGAACAGTTTGATCCAAAATATTTCCTCCAGTGGAATTGAAAAAGTCTTTATTTTAAGAAAAAACGGATGATGCTTGAGTAAATTCATTATTTAAAAAAAAAAAATTAATCTTCTGTCACACTAATGTGAATGAAAAATTGCAGAGCACTAGATTTGAAAAGGGCATAGGGTAGATGAACAGTTTGATCTAAAATGTTTCCTCCAGTGGAATTGAAAAGGTCTTTATTTTAATAAAAATCGGATGATGCTTGAGTAAATTCATTATTAAAAAAAAACTTTCCTTGGTGCAAACACTCCATTCAAGCCTTGACTGTACAAGTTAAGCCAATGATAACGAGCACACAACGAAGGGACCTTTCCAAAAGAACCGCGCTTAACCTGTTTCGTTTGGCGACCTCTGAACAGTTTACATTCCTGGTCCAGGGTACAACCAACGCAGTGTTCTTTCCCTCGCTACAAATTGAGACATCCTCCAAAAGGAGCAAGGCCTTTCAAGCGAACAATTATAAATCAGAGTGCCGTCTAGAATAAATTTGCTATGTATTTGCTCTTCGCGGAATTCTGGGTGCTTTTGTCGCGGTTCGGGGTACTGCATTACATTACCATTGTTATTACAGTGTTGCCAACTTAGTAGTGAAACTTGTAGCTAAACTTTTTAGCTACTTTTAATTTCATCATAAGACGTGACTCGTGAGGCTATCGAGATTCGTAGAGTAAGTTTACCAGTTATAAGTTTGTGGCACTACAGATATGTAAGATTGTTATAATAATGGGTTTGTTTCAATCAAGTTTGAATCTTTTAGGTTATTTAAGCATAATGGAATTCCTTATGTATATTTGGAGATTGGAGACATTACTGCGAATAACCGAAAACTAGGAATGATTTTGTGAAAACTATATGTTTGGTATTAGATGTCTACTTTTATTAATGGTTGACCGTTCGACTACAGTTTTATGTAACTTAGACTAGATTTACGAGTATCTTCAAAATATATTACCATTTTATAACGGCAGTTAACTAGTCTGTACTCCAAAGTACTAGTAGGTACTTCATCAGTAATCATACTTGTATAATGGATCAGTCTGAACATGATCTAATAACTCATAATTTTCAAAGTTACGTTTGCACAGTAGCATGTGCCGTGAATGTTTGATTGCTACTTGATTGTTTTCCTCCCACAATGAAGCGAATGTCGTAATTAATTAATAAGTACAACATGTGAAGTTTTTCTCGGAACGCCGCCGACCCGGATTCTTGGCTGCAAGTGCAAAAGCTGTGTAGCAGCCTAGAACTGCTTTACAGTACAGTACAGTCTTCGCTGGTGTCAACACAGATGTATTGAATCTGCTTGAACACAAGATTTTTTAAATGATAATTAAATTAATTAATTTAATTAATTTAATTATTTTTTGATAATTTTTAGATACGAGTATTTTTATTGCATTTTTTGCAATGTACTCGTAGCAATTTTTGCGAATTTGCGGAATTCCATACTAATCGATAAACCACTTTTTTGTTATAGTCCGCAATATGAAATGAATATACACGTTCTATCACACAATTCCAAATGGCATTTTACGACGATTTTTTCAAAAACTTCACATCTACAAGTACATTTCGCCCCTTCAACGGGGCATCATCAAGAAAAGGAAGACTGCACTATTGCATATCCATTACTGAAGACCAAGAGGGGTTAAGTTCTACATCTTGTTACTTTAGCCCTACACGTACGCCGAGGCGAGGCGAGTGTTTTTTTTATAGCAAACGAACGAGTGAGTCATCAGATGTTTAGCGATCACCGTCGCCCATGGACACATCACACAAACTGCAAATGCATTGCTGGTTTTAAGTATGTTTATACGCCCCTTGAATGTAATAAACTCGCCGGCATATTTAGCGGAACATAAAAAAAGGTCCATAATTAAAAAAATATGGTTTTATTTTAAAATCTACTTACTACACTTCTTTTGTTATTTAAAGTTTCATTTGTTTTTACTTAAAATGAGATCACATTAAGAACAGATTTTGCGAGTAAAGGCTATTTGTGAAAAATGGTACATTTTTGAACTTTTCATGTAACCTGGAAAAGTGAAATTTAATATTAAAATTACAATTAATTAAATTAGAAAAATGGTGATTAATATCGCGTATTTCCTCCACGTGCTCTTATTAAAGTTTCTACCTGTCTAGGCATAATGAGAATGATGTTATCGATGGTCTCCTGGGATAGTCTCCGCCATTCCTCCGGCGATTCGCAGTTCTCCCACGTTGGCAGGAGCTGGATTTCTGGACTTAACTTTTCTTTTCAGCAAGTCCCAAACGTGCTCTATTGGGTTCATATCCGGTGATCTCGCCGGCCACTCCATAACAGTGATATTCATATTATTAAGATAAGCTTGAGTTACCCGAGCGGTATGCGGCAGAGCATTATCCTGCATAAAAACAAAATCGTCACCGATATATGGGGCAAACGGTACGACATTTTCTTCTAAAACTTCTCTGATATAGCGGTCTGCAGTCAGACTTCCTCTGTCAATCACTATCAAGTCTGTGCGAGCTCCCAAACAAATGCCCGCCCAAACCATTATTGATCCACCACCGTATGCAACTGTAGTTTCAAAATTTGTCTGAATGTATCGTTCTCCTTTGCGTCTGTATATTCTTTGCCTGCCGTCAATTTGATTTAACGTGAAATCAACGGGTCTGCCCGCGAAATTCAAAATTTTCGTGGTTTTTTGCAATTTGTACGCTCATTAGACATGATAGGCTTATGGCAATCAATTTGCGAGAATGGAAGTATCATCTTTACATGATTATATCAAAATCTTTGCATAAAATGTGTATCCTAGGAAATTAGTCCGAGTATCGAGTTTTATGTGAGTAACTCGCAAATCTCGGACTAATTTCTTTAACTCGACACTTTCGAGCAGAGATTTTTATATAAACACGTGAAGCAGATATTGGGATTATCGCAATTTGACGGCCATAAGCCTATTATGTCTTATTAGCTTAAGGACCACACGCTCTCATACATTTTTTACTTGAGTTAATCTCGAAAAATATACATTTATTGTTAAATCTATTGATATTCACGATTTACTTAGGACTTTTTATACACGCAATTTCAATATCAGGCAAATATTTGCTTTAGTTAAAAAATAATACAGCAGTTAAAAAACGCCAAATTTACAGATGTGTGGGTGAGAAAATACATACCTATAGCTATGTTTAAGTGATGTTTACAAGCGACATCTATTATAACTACCTAAAACAACTTCATTTTGAACAACGCCTCGCCATCTATTATTAGATGATAAAAATACGTCGCTAATATGGACGCTGTTCGAAATTCGATAGGTTCATATCTTAGTATGCGATGTGTGATGACGTATCTTATCTACTATATAAAAACAAGTCAGGTTTTCCTTCCTGACGCTATAACTCCAGAACGCACGAACCGATTTCCACGGTTTTGCATTCGTTGGAAAGGTCTCGGGCTCCGTGAGGTTTATAGCAAAGAAAATTCAGGAAAAATTTCAACAGAAAAGCGGGAAAATCTTTTTAGCGGGAAAGCCATCTGGTGGCGAAACGGAGTTCGCCGGGTTTGCTAGTAGAGTAATAAAACCGGCCAAGTGCGAGTCGGACTCGCGCACCGAGGGTTCCATACCATAAAAGAAGTAAAACATTAAAAGAATCACTTTCGTTCATGATTTTACGAGTATAATTTACATATAGGTACTTTTGTTGGCAAACCGCAAACCTAACTTTGTTTTCGGCGGATTATTGTTATAAGCAAAAAAAGTATAATAGTTAGAGGGTTGATTTTATTTTTCTTGTAAAATATACGTTAGCTTCTATTGATCATATTTATTTCAGATTTTTTGAATGGTAAACTTCGGAGATAAGGGGGGGGGAACGGTATTTTTTTCGACAGTTTGCCCAATAAATCAAAAACTATCAGGCATAAAAATAAATAAAAATTGGTTTTAGAATATACAAGTAACGCCCTTTCATATGATACCCCACTCAATATTGTTATCTCATTTTGAAATTTTGGCGACCCGGTTTTCCCCCCTTTTTAAATAAAAATAAAAACAATTTTCAAATTTTTATGATTGCTATGACGTCGCGTCACTATTACCTATAACTATTCTAAATTTCAAGTCGATAGCTTGAATAGTTACTGAAATAATCGAGTGTGACAGACGGACGGACGGACGGACGGAGAAAGTCTCACCATAAGGGTTCCATTTTAACCAAATTGGTATGGAACCCTAAAAAATGGAGTAATTATTGCCAATTGCCATAAATTAATCATAATCACGATACCGTGAATGCTGCCATTTTTATCATTTTTAGGGTTCCTCTAAGAATAAAAACTTTACTTAGAAACTGAAGTTGGTAGGTATTTACCGCACCCACGCGGCCCAGTGTGACCGTTTGTGGCAGATTTCTGCCAATTAGGCAGATTTGGATCATAAATTTTAAGTCTGGTAGAATAAGCTGACGATTTAAAAAAGTGGCAAAATGTGACAGATTACAAGGAAGTCCTTATAATCTTTGTTAAAAAATGAAAAATCGCATGATTTTATGTCTATTTTTCTTGTAGGTATGATTTAATTAAATAGTCCTCCTAAAAAAAGTTACATAGTCTACTTTGTACTCCCTAGTCTTTAAATATATATCTTATATGCCTATAATATATTTTAATATGTGAATCTATTATTTATATAACATGTATTACTTACATATTACATTATAATATATAACTATGTGATCTGCCACCTTGATTCCTGAACAGCATACTTTAAAAAGAACTTGGCGAAAAGAACGGAAAATGTCTAACTTTCGTGATTTAGGTATTTTTTAGGTACCATCAACATGAATAGGTATAGTACCTACCTATAAGATATTTATATAGGTACTACCTAAACCTTTCGTTTACGTTAAAGACATTTCCCGTTTGCCGTTTAAAAGAAAGCATTTTAAGTAATTATGCAGTTCAGGAATCAAGCTGGCAGATCACATAGGTATATATCTTTTTTCAGTGTCTGGCAGTTTCGCCAATTTTGTAACGGTCACACTAACATGCGCGATTCAAAAGACCGCTGTTTGCCATTGATTAGGTCTAGACACACGGTAGCGTGTCAAGCCAAGTTCAAAAACAAAACTGGCAAGCGCAACATGTGTAATATTACACGAACCATTTGGTGCCACTTTTGACACCTTCATATCTCAAAAACTGTTTGACATAAACGTGTTAAATTTGGTTCATATATTGAGACTTGCAAGATACATATATGCTCCAAATTTTATAAACACATCTCAAACGGTTATTTAGATACTAGCTTTTGCCCGCGGCTTCACCCGCGTGAATTTCGAGGTTTTACAAATCCCGTGGGAGTCATGGATTTTCTGGGAACATATGTGTGAAAACAGCATATGTGTTAACCTAAATTCAGAAACACGATTGCATAAAAATTTCTCGCCAAAAAGTTCTCCCAAAAATTGCCTCAAAATCTCCATTTTTCTAATTTTCATCGAAAACTACGATGGACATATTTGTAATTTTTCCTTTAATGTATCGGTGAAAATAATATCCAAAAACGCTCAGAACGACATTTTTCGTTTTTGTTTTAACGTTTTTCTGTTATATTCTTCCGCAACGCTGCATACTAACCTAATCTAACCTAACCCACCAACGTATTCATAAGAGTGAGAAGGACGAAAATGAAATCAACGTATCCGCTTAAGAGCGAAATAATTTCAAAACCTTTACCTTATTTATAGGTATCCATTTTCGCATTTATAGCATACTAGCTTTTGCCCGCGGCTCCGCCCGCGTTGAATTCGATTTTTCACTAGAAAGTAGCCTATGTAGTAATTCCAGGATATCGTCTATTCCAATTTCAGCTAAATCGTTTCAGCAGTTTCGGCATACCAATGCGGTAATCTGGTAATTCCTGAATATCGTCTATCTCTACTTTTCCATGTATTAGTGTGATTAGTAATCCATATCCCATTTCTCAACTAAAACACAAACAGTGATAATTTCAGAACCAACAAAATGCCCATTTTCACATTTATGTTAACAATCATTAGCTTACGCCTGCGGCCCCGCTCGCGTTAAATTCGACTTTAGACAAATCCTGACTCCTGAGGGAAACGTGATATTCTCGTTCCCATTCCCATAACCTACCTACCTGCCTACCTACCTACTTTCACGGAAGTCTTCTAAAGCAATTTACCTATAGATGTAGGTATAGATTTCTGTAGAAATTTTGGGTTTTTTCAATATCCCTCGGGAACTGTGGATTTTTCCGGGATAAAAAGTAGCCTATGTTTTAATCCAGATTATAAGCTATCTATGTTCCAAATTTCAGTCAAATCGGTTCAGTAGTTGCGGCGTGAAGGAGTAACAAACATACACACAAACTTTCGCATTTATAATATTATAAGTGTGATATTAGTGTGATATGCCTTGGTTGTTGACTTCAACGAAAAAAGAAGTGAGATCTTAATGGGTGCCAACTGCCAAGTTAAATGGTCAATCCTGAAATTTATTTAAAACAACGTAAAGTATCATATCTTCTTATAACTTAGGATAATACTAGCAGTGCCCGCGGACTCCGTTCCGCGTAAGAAATATTTTTGTCCCGGCCTGTTTGTCCCGCGTAATACCTACACTCCAGTCCCTTTCCCCACAGCGCTGAATGCGACGCAATCATATAGATACCTACTGCCTATACTTATACTTACCTACCCTGTGTTCCTATCTATTGCCACGCAACGGCCGCGCCGGAGCAGCGCGACCCATTGAGATACTTAATAGCGCGACCGCACCTTTTTATTTCGCTAATATCTTTGAAGATGTTTGTTTAAACTGAATAGAGTAAAGGGCACAATTATTCTACATTAAATTTCCGTTAGGAAAAAACATATTTACAAACATATAATAAACTAGCTGATGCCCGCGACTTCGTCCACGTGGGATAAAAACTATTCTATCTTTTAAGTTGGACCAAATGACAGATATTCACGAAGTTTGAACTAAATCGGTTCAGTAGTTTAGGAGTCCATTGAGGACAAACATTGTGACTCGAGATTTATATATATTAAGATTAATACCATATGGGCTAAATAAGCTTCACAAAAATCATTTATTTTTTAACCACAATTTTAACACTAAAAGCAGTTATTGTGAGTTACTCGTAGGAGATAGGCATATGCTATCGCGGACATTTTTACATATTTTGATACGTTTTTTAATATTGTAGAACATTGTTTTGTTCTATCCTTAATAGTTTCCGCAGCGCACGCGATGAAAGCAATTTTTTTACGACTTGGATTACATTATTTTATTTTATTTATTTATTTATTTATTTATTAAGGCACAATAACGTCACATACAGGAAACATTGAAAATAAAGAATACAAAAGGCACCGGACAGCGTGGGTAAATTTAAGTAATTAATTTTGGAAATTATTATAGCCTATGACACTCCACAATAACGTAGCTTTCTATTGGTGAAAGAATTTTGAAAATCGGTTTAGTAGATCCAGAGATTACCCCTTACAACGTCACAAACATCGTTACGCTACCTCTTTATAATATTAGTATAGATATTGAAGCCTAAGGTCTGTCTTGGCTAGTTTTCATATACGAATTTTATTTTAACCTTCGCAAGTTATATATATGTTACTTGTCGGTTTTTATTTTTTATTATTCCGAAAATTTGGCCTGCTGGTAGAAACTAGCGATCGGACATTCTTATATAAGAAGTAGCCAAGTCAGACCTTAGGCTTTAATATATTATCCTAAGTTACAAGAAGATATGATATTTTACGTTGTTTTAAATAGATTTCAGGAAAGACCATTTAACTTGTCACCCATTAAGATCTCACTTATTTTGTACTTGAAGTCAACAACCAAGGCATATAATATTATAATATTGAACTTGGCTCTCATTTCACATTTATGTTTTTGATTTTATATACTCCGCGCGCAGTGCCGAACTGGCAACGTCGCGCTCCGCGCCGCGCAAATATAAATATGCGGATCGGGCTAGTAAATTATAAAAGTACTCTAGTGCAGTGCGACAAGGCTATCTTTGCGCACGGCCAAAATTGGTACTAACGCTGCTATCTTGTGATACTGTTTGATAGTTCGCTCTGTCGGTATATTACTATTGTATGTTGAGTTGTTTTTTCTTACTATTAACTATTTCAAACTAAAATAGAAATAAAATTGAGGAGATTTAATTTTCTGGAAGCCTGTATTCTATATCAGCGCCCTCCTGTCAATGTTATTCAAGTGCCAAGAAAGCCTTGTCGGACTATACCTAAGCATTTCAGGATGGTACGCGGACGCCCCTTCCCGTACTAAATAGGAGGACGTCCCTGAGGACTACTAGAGAAAATCAACTCTCTAACTATCATAATTTTTTTGATAATAACAATAAACCGCCAAAAACAAAGTTAGGTTTACGGTTCGCCAACAAAAGTACCTACCTATATGTAAAATATTTATGAACAAAAGTGATTCTTTCAATGTTTTACTTCTTTTGTGGTATGGAACCCTCGGTGCGCGAGTCCGAGTCAATAAGCAGACGATATTGAAATTAAAACATTTTTTGGGAACACTGAAAAACTAAATTTTACTCATATTGACATAGAGTGTAAAACTGATTGTCGTTGAAAACGCAACATGGTCGATATTCGTGTAATTATATTTACTTTGCACAATAAGATTGACACATCGTATTTCCTATATTGAAGTACATTCAGTAGTTCTGGCATAGAGTAATGTATCTTTGGTTCTGGTAAGTGTACATCTATACTTCTATACTAATATTATAAAGAGGAAACGTAACGATGTTTGTGACGTTGTAAGGGGTAATCTCTGGATCTACTGAACCGATTTTCAAAATTCTTTCACCAATAGAAAGCAACGTTATTGTGGAGTGTCATAGGCTATAATAAATTCCAAAATTAAAAAACGCATCTTTACTTAAACTTGAATAATGTAATCCAAGTCGTAAAAAAAATTGATTTCATCACGTACGCCGCGGAAACTATTGAGGATAGAACAAAACAATGTTCTACAATATTCAAGAACGTATCAAAATCTGCAAAAAAGTCCGCGATGGCATATGCCTATCTCCTACGGGTAACTCACAATAACGGCTTTTAGTGTTAAAATTGTGGTTAAAAAATAAATAATTTTTGTGAAGCGTATTTAGCCCATATGGTATTAATTCATATCTTTGTAAATATGTTGTTCAGAACGGAAATTTTATGTATAATATTTGTGCCTTTTACGCTATACAGTTTAAACAAATATCTTCAAAGATATTAGCAAAATAAAAACGCGCCGCCCCGGCCGTTGCGTGGCGATAGGAGGCAGTCCTCAGTATCTATACGAATGATCGCTCGCGCCCAGCGCTGTGGGCTATGGCATACTATTAGGTGGTTCGTGGCTGTGGTTATAAGCAAGTATAAGGCCCGGTTTCCACCAAAGCGAAACGGAGCGGAGCTGTGTTTGAGTAACCAATCAGATTTCGTCATTTTAACATCTCCGAAACGGGGAGAGGTGATGTCGAAATGATGAAATCTGGTTGGTTATTCAAACACACCTCCACTCCGCTCCGCTTTGGTGGAAACCGGGCCTTATGCGGGACAAACGGGCCGGGATAAAACTATTTTTAGCGCGGAACGGAGTCCGCGGGCACTGCTAGTATATTATATAGTACTTGTATTTCTACTGTAAGATTATTTTATGATAGCAAGTAGGGTGTAACAATATTATTTTCCTATAAATCATTTTTTTCTTGCAAATTGTGGCAACTTCGAGCGAGCGGAAGTTTAGGTACCTTTATACCTACGAGTATATCGGCATATCACACACATCGCAATATAGCCCCAAGGTAAGCGATAGCTAGTCTTATGGGTACCTACTAGATATCTGATACATATACCTATATATGCATAGGCATGTATATATATATACATATATACACATACATATGTGTATGTATTATATTATTTATTATTATTTATGTATATACATAAACTAGCTGACCCGGCAAACGTTTGTCTTGCCATTAGGGATATAAAAAATAGATAACCTCCTGCTCTCAGATCTACCGATCAAACACTGAAAATTTCATAACAATCGGTCGAGCCGTTTCGGAGGAGTTTAGTAACAAAGATTGGCGAGAGAAGTTTATATATTATAGAATAATATATAAAATACTGAAAAACACCCAGACACTGGAAAACATTCCTGCTTATATCACACAAATCTTTACCAGTAGTGGGAACCGAATCCACGACCGACCGACGACGCAACGGCAGGTTCACTACCACTACGCGATTCGGTCGTCAAAATAATAGATATCAATATTAGGTATAGTATAAGTAGATAGGTATAAACATTTCAATCCACGACGATGCACCCCACTCTGGCAAAGTTGATATGAATCGAATGAAACATTAGCGATTTTCACAGAATGGGGCGTGTCTCCGTGGATTGAAATATCTATAGGTAATTACTTGTTAGATACCTACAAGTAAAAGAAGTAGGTGGGTGTAATCACGAGCTCCTGGGTTCGATACCTGGGTCGCGCAATAACTAGTTTTTTTTTTGTTTTTATTTATCAAGAAAATTTTAGTACCAGCTCGGAGTTTTGAATTTAGTGTCTTGACCTGGATTTCTCTCCGAAAATTTGATATTGTGGACTATAAATGATATCTCTGAGTATTTTAATTTTAACGCCATCTATGTTGCATCTATGTCTTTTTTACGCTAGTAATTGATAGTACACGTAAGAACCACCGAACCTTGGATTGGAACCATAGCATCAATGTATGCGTGCGCGTTGTGTCTTTACGCTCACCGAGATGACAGATATCAATACTTGAACTAAATAACAAAATGGCTACGTTTTAGTTTGAAGTAATGATGTGATAAAATAAAAGACAATGTTTAACTTTCGCAAAACAAATATTATTTAAAAAAGTTCATTACGATTGGCGTAAATGATTAAAAAACTGTAACTTTCGTAACAACGCCATCTAGCGGCAATCTCTCTGAGGATGAGCCGTATAATTCACGTTAAAAATCGCGAAAAACCACGAAAAATTTGAATTTCGCGGGCACACATGTGGTGTGCTCCTTAAGAGAATTCTGCACTCATCACTAAACAATACCTTACTCCATTGGTCCGCGTTCCAAAGTCGATGTTCCTGAGCAAAAGTTGACCTGTTTCTACGATGATTTACCTCGAGCCTTGGAGCCTTGGCGGGCACAAATGAACCCAAACCAGCTTCTTCGAGCCTTCTTCGTACCGTACGCTCACTTACGGTTACACCCCGCACTGCTTCTAACTCATGTCGGGCTTGGACGGCCGTCAAACGGGGGTTCCTACGTACACGAAGCCGAATGAAACGATCATCCCTACTCGAAGTGCGTCTTTTTCTGCCTTGTCCTGCTCTTCTCACATAAGTACCGGTCTCCGTGAACCGTTGGATACTGCGATGGATCGTTGAAACTGGTCGACGAAGACCTCTGGATATCACTCTGTAGGTTTGATCATTTCTTCGAATTTCGAGTGCCCTGGCCATCTCCATTGGGGCTAAGTCAGGCATAATTCAGTCATCAACTCCAGAAAGATACGCGATTAAAAAAAAACTAACAAAAAACAGTATTTCAATGAAATTTTAAATCAAACTCAGAAGGAAGAAATACTCGAAGTTCGCTCCAGATAAGGTGTATTTGAATAAAATTAAAACAATTGCATAAAATGTAATGTTCAGTTGTTTTCTTAATTTGAAAATATTTCTTTTTAAATTAAATAACGTATAAACCAGCCAGCAACTTTATATGATACTGATATCAAACCTTTTTTTTATGTTCCGCTAAATATGCCGGCGAGTTTAGTTTGAGGGAACATTGTTGTTGGTAGCTGGCTGCGAGTGCGATTGAGAGGCAAGTATTAAGTAGTCATAGTTTTTGAATACGCTCAGATTTTCCAAAGTGGCCAGCGTGTTTGGCCGAGGTGCGGAGTGAGGCGCGGCTCACAAGACTAGGCACACCATTCAGCTATTATTATACATAAGAACTATTCCCGGCGGCCTCCAACAGACGCGGTTCCGTCTATTTTGGTTTCCACTAGCGTGCCCGCTTCAGCCGGCACGGTGTGTAAAATTACTAACTTCATACGTTGATATCTTCCAAGAATTGGGTTTCCCTGAAGGATAAAATCTGAAATGAGGAGATCCGCAGGAGAATCAAAGTCACCGACATAGCCCAAGCCATTAGCAAGCTGAAGTGGTAGTGGGCAGGTCACGCTTGTCGCAGGGGCGATGACCGTTGGAGCCGGGAAGTGCTTGAGTGGAGACCGCGTACAAGTAAGCGTAGTGTGGGACGACCCCCACTCGTTGGACTGACGATATAAAGCGGGTGGCGGGAAGCGGCTGGATGAGGAAGGCTGAGGACAGGGTGTGGTGGCGTGCGCTTGAGAAGATCTAATATGTCCAATAGACGTCCGCAGGCTGAAATTATGATGATGATGAACTATTGGGTATTGAATTGACAAGGAAAGGAGCTCTACATCTGCGGCAACTTCCTGCACGTCTGAAAAATCTCTATAACGTTTTCAAAGGTGTGTGAAAACTGTAAACTCGTACGTAAAGCCCTTATTCTATCCCCTTTGACGTTAATGGTTTTGAAAACCTCCCTGCCCCCTGGCGCAGGGGACGCGCGCTCGGATTCGAATGGGAGTCGCGGGTTCGATTCCCGCCACGGGCCACTTTGGAATTTTATAATTTCTAAATTGGCTATAGTCTGGTCTGGTGGGAGGCTTCGGCCGTGGCTAGCTACCACCCTACCAGCAAAGACGTACCGTACCGCCAAGCGATTTAGCGTTCCGGTGCTATGCTGTATAGAAACCGTTGGGGTGACTTTACTTACCCCTTAGTACGTTAACATCTTCGGCTGCATCATCACATCAGGTGTGATCGCAGTCAAGTAGGTACTAACTTGTATAGTGTAAAAAAATCTCCAGTAGTGTGCCGTCCAGAGGTTGGGGGTTGAGACATAATAATGCGTCAAGAAAAAGGGCGATGCGCAAAAATATTCCTATACGCATGCATACACGGGGTGTGATAGGGAGGTTCTGGGTAGTGGATAGGATAGGGCAGGGGGGGTGAAAATCAATTGGGCCCTGTGCGTGGGAGGGGAGTCACGGCCAAGGTCGGTCGTCGCGGCCCCCCCTCCCCCCGTTCGGCGATACGAGGTGGGTACATAATGGTGGGTATGGTTGGCACTTTCGATCCATATTGAAACAACTGCGTAAAAAGGGTTGCTGATTGTCGTTACACTGCACTGTGATGAATTAATATTTCAGTTTACACTGTCTGATGGTTTCATTTTATGTTTGATTTGATTTGATTTGAACTAAAGGTGACAGTATCCTACAAGGAAATACCTACACGCATGAAAATATTAATAATTCACTATGTAAAATATATCAAAAATCAATATTTTTCTCTGAAAACTTTAGTGATTTAAGCCAGTTTTTTTCTAGTAAGTACCTTATAATGCCTTACGTTGTTGAAATAAGTTTTTATACTTATGACAATAAATATTTTTATGAAATATAAAAATTAAAATTGCGCCGACAACCCTATACCAGTCTCATTGAATGCTCAGTACACAAGCACCTGCTATTGATCTAACGAGAACTATCTTTTCTACTTTGTTTCCCATCAATAAAGTTCAATTTCTAGTTTCTATCTATTTGCAGATATTATACAGATTGAAATTATAAAATTACAAGATACGCGACACTTTGGATTCTTTTGGTAATATAAAACGAATAAAGAATAATAATAATTAATTATGGATTTTTTCTGGATAGAAGATATCCTGATGGGCAAAACGTATGGCTTTCAAGTTTAAACCTAATATTTATTTTCTTTAACATTTTAGATTCATAATTAATCCAACATTATATGTATACGAATATAGAAAGTAGCCCTAGCCGCCCCGATACAATATATTTCTTTAACATTGCTTGTTGCGACAGCCATATAGTCTCATTGAGTACTTAAACACATACAAACGTGTACCCTGTCCATTATTGTTAATATTAGACTGCAAATCACTTGAAATAAGGTTCAAATTGCAGTATTGACCTCTACAAAGGTCAAAATTTCACGGTTCAAGAGATACAGCCTGGTGACAGACGGACGGACGTTCGGCGAAGTCTTAGTAATAGGATTCCGTTTTTATTCTTTGGATGCGGAACCCTAAAAACTTTATAGAGACTTGAGCCACATACATATTGTTGCAAACCGTTTAGACTTTTGGAAGGCATCCAAAATGTAAGCGAAATTGTTGGGTTAAAATAGTTAAGTTCACATAAAACACTTTGTATGTGCTCAGTTACATAAACTGAAACCACTTATCGCTTCCCGGCAAGAAAAGTGTCAGAATACAAAAATAGCTGTTTCGAGAAAATGTAACTTTAATAGAATTTTGTTCATCTAGATGTCAATAATTTAAAAACTATAATAGTCAGATTGCTGAAATATGGTGTGTAAATAGCTTAGTTATATATTTATTATAGGGCTTTAAATTTAATAGCAAAATTGTATTTTTTTTTAACTAACTTTCAAGAAACTTTTAATTTGATGGATATTATGACTCTTTTTTCGATTAAAATTTCTGAAGTTTAAAAAATAATACACATTATAAAGTATGTAATCATCATTACTTTTATTATTATAAGTCAAAGATATTAATTAAAAATAAAGAAAAAGTAACAAAATTATATACTTCTCATATAAATAAAATAAAAACATCAAAAAATAACTTCTTAATTATAAATTACTAGTTTTGGCCTAATTAACAATTAGTCTTAATTCACTCGTTGGCCGTTAATAATAATATAAAAAAATATTCTTAGAACTAACATTTAATAATTTTTCTTAAACATACGTCTAAATGCAATCATCTTCATTATTTTTATTGGTTAACTGTCTTTACTTATAAACTTTATGCACCTACAATAAGAAATAATAACTAAATAAAACCTTCTCTTTAACATGTTTTTTGAATAAGAAAAAAAATCAAAACAAACTTCTTTATAGGTAAAAATTATTATTTTTTACGTGAACTTACAATCAACTAAAAAAAACTTAAATTACTCACTTAAGAGACTTATAAAAAGACTCATAAAAGGGGGAATATGATTATTTTGTAATAAATCCGCCTTGCGCTGTGGAATATTCTTAGAAGAAGAAGGAGTCACAGCCAAATTCTCTGGTGCACCAATATTTACGAAAGGTTGGGTTTGATGCTTCTCTTCCGACAATATTGGTGAATTCCGCTTTACCTACACGTTTTCTTATAGTCGGCCGGCTAACGCTACTGCCTGAGGTAGAACTCATATACAGTCAATTTTAAAATTTGGGTGTTTAACACTGTCGTCGCTGTCTTCGAAATAAACATTTTCTGTATCTGATGTTGTATTTTCATCTAAAACAATGAGAGTAATTTGATTTATCAAACCTTTTAAAGTAAGAGTACAATTTAAATATCAGTTCAATATTAACAAACCTGTGTAAAAAGGTTATCTTATATCCTCAATAATACTTGGACTTGTACATTGTGTATCTATCAAGTATCTATGCATTGTTTTGATCTTCATTTTCGTACTGCTTATTTTCACATTTTTTCGAAGTAGATGTGTCGAGATCTAAAAAACAAAATAAATAAGTATCTCTGGACAACTGACATGCGGCCGTCTGCTTCCGTACTGTTATGGTAATCAAACAGTTGTTAAACATACATGAAAGTAAAGTAATCAGCATGTCCCACCGCAAGGCAAAGACCATCATTGAATTCATGTCACCACTACAATGATAGGATCTGGAAAAATCACCATGCTTAGCAAATGCCGGTTGGTGATAGTAATCACCAATCATTTCGAATTTTGAAATTTCGAAATACTTTTCGTTTGATCCGGGAGTCGAACCCAAGACCCAATGATCATGGTCCGGTACATAAACCACTAGAACATCGGGGCGTTACATTACATATATTTATCTCAGACGATATTTATATTTGACTATAATATAAAACACTTACCTTGCATTAAAACATCATCGTCTTTCAAAGCATTTTGATTACAAATATTTTGTTCGTTAAGTTTCTCGCTAGCCAGTTTTAGTATCAATGCTGCCCGACTATTATTATTCATATTGATCCTAAAAAAATAAACAATTAGTAAAGACTAGTACTATTAAATAAATAAAATACGCAACGTGGCATTCAGATTGAGTTCAATTTTATACAGAAAAAAAGACCGAACACAACATTTATATCTCGTGATTATTATAAAAGTTTACAACAAAAACGACATTACATGTGTTGCGTTTTTATAAATAGATCAGAAACAGTAAAAAAAGGGACCCTTTACAGGTTATGTCTGTTTTTTGTATGATCTGGCAATATTTATAATGCTTTTTCGTCAACAATACAGTCATAACACAGATTGTGCCGCCTTTTTAGTAACTATTCTAATATTTAAACATAAAACTTACCGATAAAAAGTCACATCACACGTTAAAACACTTTTCTGGCGACACAGTACACGTCTACTCTGTATTAACACAAATGTGACACTATTCACGCCGGTGTTCGGAGCGAAACGGCTCCGTGAAAAAGAGAACTTAGTGCCATCTAGCGGTAACCATGCGCAACATAATAACGACATTTTTTTAGCCGGACAAATGAAATACGCGCTATTTAATGCTGTGATTATGTCATTTTGTACCTAATATGTGTTGTGACACTTTTCTTGCCGGGAAGCGTTATGTACAGAGATAACGTTTATCATTGGTGCTATTATTTGGGTTGATAATAAAGATAAAAATTACTTTGTCAGCAAGAACACGGCAGCAAATGTATGTTCATGTTCCACTGCAGGCTTTGTGTGAAAAAATTGAAAAGCTTCAAGTAGCGTAACGCAATGTATTGAGCGATGTTTGGACTTTCTTGGATGTCAGTATTGCTAGGGAAAAAACCAATTACAAAAAAGTTATCCTTCTTCCTTATTTCAATAGAAAATCGGTCGAAAACATCCAAGGTTTCCACATTATATGTAAAGAACCAAGAATCTGGCGGACGAAGACAATCTGGTACCTATCTAATATTAATTTTGTTAGCGATATTATATGTTCCTTCCTGAATCGCACACGCCTTGTCACTTTAACTTATTTCTTCTCTCAATAAATAAACGGCACTAAAACTTCACAGCAGTAAAATTTTATTTAATTTTATTGCCGTGAAATACTTACAAATATCAAATATTTTACTGACTCTCCATAAGCTGTAGGCCGTAAATAAAACGTAAATTTTACGTACTCGTAGCAGTAGATGGTAAGTTAAATTCTTTATACGAAATAAATAATTTTCAATTTGAAACATTCAACTCAATGTCACTCCACGTTACTTTAAAAAAATCAGTCAAGTGCGCGTCGGACTCGCGTACGAAGGGTTCCGTACCATTTTATCTATAAAAAATATTAATATCAATATCGAACAAAACCAATATTGATTCGGGCTTTTGCATCACATAAACGTAGCGAGATAATGATACAGAAGCCCTAATATTACTCTACTATAATTAGTATATTATTAATACTCTACATTAGTATATTGAGGCTTCTATGTACATCATCGACCAAAAACTAATTAAAAAATCTCGTTTGTTGTATGGGAGCCCTCTTTAAATTTTTTTTTATTTTTTGTTATAGCTGCAACATAAACACATCATCTGTGAAAATTTCAATTGTCTAACTATCTCGGTTCAAGATACAGCCTGGTGACAGACGGCCGGCGGAGTCTTAGTAATGGTTTTACCCTTTGGGTACGGAACCCTAAAAACGAAATAGTACGGCAGGTGGGCGGTAACTTAGGAACGGAAACAAGAAATCTTGGGCAACGGTCATCTGAACGAGGCCGAACTCCGGTTTCACCTTTGCCTCAATACGAAGCCGTTTACAAATTAAACACTAACACCAACCGAATGTGGCAACGCGTCCTTTTTAAGCATTTAAATATGTTACATTTTAATTGACTCTAATTTGTATAAATTACATTTTATTTTGTGATTTATTTTTTAATTTTTAAACATTTGCGTGTTTAAGTTTGAAAGTTCATTCAAGATCGATTTAGCCTTTTTCGAATATACTCGTATAAGCGTGTTCAAATACGACAGACAATAACCATCCTTAGATTTTTGTTGACATTAGTATCTATCTATCCCACCAAAAACATTCTGTAAAAAACTAGCCAAAGTCAAAATGGAGCTGCTTGTTTATCTCTAAAAAGTACTGAAATCTAGACAAAGTCGTGCCAAGTCTAAGGTTCCTTACTGCGATTTCTTTATTATTATAGTTAATGTTGCGTGACTTGGCCGTTGAAGGGTACACAAGGGTTCAAACCAGGTGCTCCATGACACCATTGCACCAATCTGTCGCCAGAATTCATCGTCAATGAATAGCGGTTCTTGGTCTTCAACGGCCAAGTCACACAACTTTAACTATAATAATAAAGAAATCGCAGTAAGGAACCTTAGACTTGGCACGACTTTGTCTAGATTTCAGTACTTTTTAGAGATAAACAAGCAGCTCCATTTTGACTTTGGCTAGTTTTTTACAGAATGTTTTTGGTGGGATTTCACTTCTTTTTGTAGAAACTTCAAAATATTACAAAATATTTCTGTCCGTTTTTCTAGATACATTAACTGCATAAATAACTTTGTAATCTCATATAATTTATATGGAATTACAAAGTTATTAATGCAGTGATCACCAGGTACTCCAGATCTTCGATTATCCTAGTTTTTATAGTTTTCCCTTTATGTGGCCATTAAACCCTAACTCTGTACCAAATTTCAGCTCTCTGAGTTTATGGGAAGTACTAGTTCTATTTTGATGATCATGAGTCAGTCAGTCAGTCAGTCAGTCAGTGTCGAAAATGCGAAACTTTGCTTTCGCATAACTTCGGAACTATATGACCTACAGACTTGAAATTTTGGGTTTTAAGTATGTGATTATAGCTTACTGGATAGCGAAAATTTCAGCGTTCTGGTCTTATCCAGAGGTTCTCAAATAGGAGCCCGACAATGCGGCGAAATGGTTCCTGTAAAGATGGTACGGCAGTTTTGCTTCGCGCTTTGACTTTGGCGGGGGCACTGCCGTGCCCCCTGATCCTGTGGCGCTACAGCCCCTTGTGGGCCCTGGCCTCCTCCACAATATTCCTCCACTTGTCGCGGTCCTTCGACTCCCTGCGCCAGTTGGTGTATTTACCCATGCTCCGTAAGTCTTCCTCCACGCCATCAGCCCAACGCTTTTTTGGTCTGCCTTTTGGTCTTTTTTGTTGGGGGGTCCACTTGGTCATGATTTTCACGGCCCTATAGTCTGGCATTCGTTCCAGGTGGCCTGCCCATCTCAAGCGTTGTGACTTACAGAACCTGACGATGGTCTCCCGTCCTATAAGAGCATCAAGCTCGTGATTCATGCGCTGGCGGTATGTTCCATCCGATTCTCGGACTGGACCAAATATGTTCCTGAGTACTTTCCTTTCAAATACCGCCAGTCTCGCTTCATCCATTCATTCATGTTGACATTAGTATATCATTAAATTATTATTAATTAAATCACAAATTCAAAGCTATTTATTTCGAAATTACAGACACATTGATAGATACTTCTTTTAGTTCCATACCAAAATGGTAAAATTGGAACCCTTATGGTGAGACTTTCTCCGTCCGTCCGTCCGTCCGTCTGTCACACTCGATTATTTCAGTAACTATTCAAGCTATCGACTTGAAATTGAACCGGGTCGACAAAATTTGAAAATGAGATAACAATATTGAGTGGAGTATCATATGAAAGGGCGTTACTTGTGTATTCTAAAACTAATTTTTATTTATTTTTATGCTTGATAGTTTTTGATTTATTGGGCAAACTGTGGAAAAAATACCGCCCCCCCCCCCTTATCTCCGAAGTTTATCAATCGAAAAATCTGAAATAATTATGATCAATAGAAGTTAACGTATATTTTACAGGAAAAATAAAATAAACTCGCTGACTAATACACTTTCTTTGATAAAAACAATAATCCGCCAAAAACAAAGTTACGTTTGCGGTTTGCCGACAAATGTACCTACATGTAAATTATACTCGTAAATTCATGAACAGAAGTGATTCTTTCAATGTTTTACTTCTTTTATGGTATGGAACCCTCGGTGCGCGAGTCAGACTCGCACTTGACCGGTTTTTGTATAAATAATAAATATGGATGTGTTCCATATTTTGTCCATGTCAAATTAAATAATTATCAGCTAGAATACCATAAATTCAATCAACAACAAAAAATATTCCTACAATCTAAAAGGTATTGAATGAAACAAAAATACGTAAACAATCAGCAAAGCACATTTTAAACAAATGAAACAAATTTATTAGCCGAAGAAAAGGTTACAATTTCGAACAATCCCTGACTCCCAAACTAGGCAAAACCCGTGTCTCGGGAGTCAGTGTTTACAAATACGATAGTACAAGCATGGCAAACAAGAGAGAATGGCAAGCAAAAATAAAACTACAAACTAGAATCATGCAAAGAAAAGATTAAGAAATATGTGTGTGTAAGAATGTATGTGTAGTGTATGAAAGTGTAAGTGTGTGTGTGTATGTTGTATGGACTTATTTCACAAACAAAGATTCTACATCTTGATATTCATATTTAGAAATCCAGTGTAGAATTAACTTTTAAAATTTAAGTTACTCAAATCTTTTGGCGTCGCGTTTGTAACTTCAAATTAAGGGCCACAAGCTAGGGGATGCTCTCATACATTTTTTACTTGAATTAATCTTGAAAAATATACATTTGTTGTTAAATGTATTAATATTTACGATTTACTTAGGCCTTTTTATACCCGCAATTTCAATATCAGGCAAATATTTACTTTAGTTAAAAAATAATACAGCAATCAAAAAACGCCAAATTTAAAGATGTGTGGGTGAGAAAAAACATACCTATAGCTATGTTTACGTAGGTTTACGTGATGTTTACAAGCGACATCTATTATAACTACCTAAAACAACTTCATTTTAAACAACGCCACGCCATCTATCATTAGATGATTAAAATACTTCGCTAGCGCTGGCGCTGCTTAGATTTTGGAAATTCGAAAGGTTCTTATGTGATGAGTAATGAGGATGACGTATTTTTAACCGACTTCAAAAAAAGGAGGAGGTTCTCAATTCGTCGGAATCTTTGTAAATCTATGTATGTTCACCGATTACTCGAAGACGCGTGGACCGATTTGAAAAATTCTTTTTTTATTTAAAAGGGTATAGTTTCCAGATGGTCCCATTTTAATCAGGTCAGGATATGATGATGGGATCCTGGAGAAATCGAGAGAACTCTTCAAATTTTATATGGACACTTGAAACAATTTGGGTATTATTTGAAAGAGTAATATTTTCCAAGTTGTCCTATGGGCATCAAGTCAGGATCTGATCATGGGATCTTGGTGAAATCGAGGGAACTCTTCAAATTCGGCTAGTATTTACTTGAAGCGAGTTGGTTATTTTTTATAGTTACTGGTGCATTTGCTAGCAGATACTGATTTGATGACTAACGTCATCAAGTCAGGGTCTGATGATGGGATCTTGGTGAAATTGAGGGATCTCTTCAGATTTTATGAACACATCTCAAGCGATTTGGGTATTTTTTTACAACGCCTTGTGCATTTTATTGTTTTCCACTAGAAAGTAAAAAATAAAAATGGGAAATGCTATCCAAAAAAAACCAACTTCAAATGCCACGAAAAAGAGTGAAATAATTTTGAATGTACCTACACCAATTCGAAGTCGGGCGATTGTCTGCTGCTTCATTCTTGTTTGCTGTCTGCTTCGTCATTTCTTTGCACATCAAGTAAGTAAGAAGGACTATTATGGATTGTATGAAACATTGCCCGACTTCGAATTGGTGTAGGTACCTACATTAAAAATTATTTCACTCTTTGTAGTGGCATTTGAAGTTGGTTTTTTGGAAAGCATTTCCCATTTTTAGGGTTCCATACCAAAATGGTAAAATGGTGGAACCCTTATGGTGAGACTTTCTCCGTCCGTCCGTCCGTCCGTCTGTCACACTCGATTATTTCAGTAACTATTCAAGTTATCGGCTTGAAATTTAGTATAGTTATAGGTAATAGTGACTTGACGTCATAACAGTTGTAAAAATTAGAAAATTGTTTTTATTTTTATTTAAAAAGGGGGGAAAACCGGGTCGACAAAATTTCAAAATGAGATAACAATGTTGAGTGGATATCATATGAAAGGGCGTTACTTGTGTATTCTAAAAATAATTTTTATTTATTTTTATGCTTGATACTTTTTGATTTATTGAGCAAACTGTCGAAAAAAATACCGTTCCCCCCCCTTATCTCCGAAGTTTACCAATCGAGAAATCTGAAATAATTATGATCAATAGAAGTTAACGTATATTTTACAGGAAAAATAAAATCAACTCACGGACTAATATACTTTTTTTGATAATTACAATAATCCGCCAAAAACAAAGTTACCTTTGCGGTTTGCCAACAAAAGTACCTACATGTAAATTATACTCGTAAATTCATGAACAAAAGTGATTCTTTCAATGTTTTACTTCTTTTATGGTATGGAACCCTCGCTGCGCGAGTCCGACTCGCACTTGGCCGGTTTTTTTTAATTATAAATAATTGATTATTGCCAATTGCCATCAATCGTTACTGCTGCCGTTTTTAGGGTTCCATACCAATTTGGTAAAAATGGAACCCTTATGGTGAGACTTTCTCCGTCCGTCCGTCCGTCCGTCCTATCACACTCGATTATTTCAGTAACTATTCGATTAGCTATCGACTTGAAATTTAGAATAGTTATAGGTAATAGTGGAACCCTCGGTGCGCGAGTCCGACTCGCACTTGGCCGGTTTTTTTTTTTTAAGTTTAAGTGTTTTGCCGCTAAGTTTGAGTGTTCTTCGTAGAACCATCCGAAATCCGAATTAGATAGGTACCTACTCGGATTTATAGCGTTCAAACTGAACCCTACTAACAAAATAGCGTATGGAAAACTTCAATTTTCAAGTGCGTCCTATAAATCTAGGAAAAGAATTCGTTCCGCCCTAGAGATAACTACTGGTGAAACTACGTAAGTACATTCATGGATAATAATAGGTAGGTATTTAATCCGTTCGCAGAATCGTTTCGCGCTCGTCTGAGCGGCAAAGTTTCTTTGAACGGATAGTACCTACCTACTAATTTAGGATTGTAAGCTATTCAAGCACACCAGCAGGCCTCAAGCCACAAAGTCGAGGCCTTAGCCCCTTATCGAGGCAAAATCATCGAGAGAGCGAGGCTCTCCCGCGACATAACGCCAGTGTAAGGAGGCCGCTACGCTAGACATTATTGCGCCGCCGCTTGGATCCAACAGTTGTCACCAAAATTCTATGGTTGCCACGATGATGACGACGCCTTTGATCCCAAACAACGTCCAGCTGAAGTGCGGCGATGGTACATAATAAGTAATAAGTAGCCAGGAGAAGTGTTAGACGTTGTCATCCAGATATTTAGATATTTTTTTAAGAAGCCTAGGCCTATTCGTTGGCAGAACTCAGGGAACTAGTTTAGCCGGGATAAAACCTATTCGTAGGTACCTACCTAACCTATATCGACAATAAAACCTAGGGATCTCTATTTCCAGCAGAATAATTAGTATTTTTTATTGATATTTTTATACCTAATCGGTTTTCATTTTGTGATAATGAAACAGTCGGGAAGGAGTTTGTCGAGCATATAAAAAGACTAGTAGGGCGCGTGGAAGCGCGGGCCACATATGGCCCGCGTGCTGTTGTCCCGCCTATAAAAAACTCCCTTCAAAATTCCCCATACATTTTCTATGGAAAAAATTCCGCCATATTGGATTTTTTTTCTATTCATCACGTAGACCTTCGAGTCCTGATCAGCTCTTATCAAGAAACCATTCTTCCATCTTTTATACTTTCCGAGATATCGGCGAAATTCGAATGGCGGCCATTTTGAATCCGCCATTTTGAAAAATTTGTCAGCTCACTGCCGTTTGGATGACGTTTCGAATGACATTTGGTCTAGCACCCCCCACCTATCTCCAATACCCTTGGCTGTGCTCTTTATCCGTCTTCGATATCCTCGATCATCAGCTCTCTCCATATTTTTGTTCTTAATGATTTTTTTCCTTCTATACGACATGATCCTCAAAAAAAATTTTTTTCATACAAAATTGTTCAGGAGAGGTGATCAATGAGTCAGTCAGTCAGCACGAGCAGCTATATATATATTAACTAGTAGGGCGCGTGGGTGCGCGGGCCACATGTGGCCCGTGTGCAGTCTTCCCGCCCATAACGGTATCGCTGTCATCTCCATCGCCCATTGGAATCCGATTGACAGTAAGCTGAAAAAATTACCAAGGAGCACTGTCATAGTTTTAAAGATAGTTAAGGGCAGTTCGAACAAAAAAATACGCTGAACCTCATCGGATGAGGTTCAGCGTATTTTTTGTTCAAACAGCCCTTAACTATCTTTAAAACCATGACAGTGCTCCTCAATCATCATCCAAATCCTAGATCACTGTCTCTTCTCATAGTATACGTACATTTTCCATGGAAAGATAAATTCCGCCACAGTGAATTATTTTCCATGCATCCCGTAGAACTTGAGATCCTGATCACCTCTTGCTAAGAAACCACTCTCTTATCTTTTATACTTTCCGAGATAGAACAACACAAAATTTGTATGGCGGCCATCTTGAATCCGCCATTTTGGTTATTTTTCAGCTCACTGCCAATTGCGTGAAGTTCCGAGTATTTTTTGTTTCAGCAGTCCCCACCTAACTATAATACCTTGCCCATGCCCCTTGACTGTCTTTAAAATACTCAATCATCAGCTCATTCCATATTTTTCTCTGGTAGTCTTTCAAAACACCGCATCAAAGCACTTCATGTTTTGCAAATCGTGGTCTTTTATTGAAGAGACCACGAGTCTTATTATTCTTATTCCTCATACATTTTCTATGGAAAAATAAATTCCACCATTTTGATTATTTTTTCTATCCATCAAATAAACCTTCGAGTCCTGATCACTTATTGTCAAGAAACCATTCTTCCATCTTTTATACTTTTCGAGATGGACACCGATGAAGTTTGTATGGCCGCCATCTTGAATCCGCCATTTTGAACTTTTTTTCAGCTAACTGCCAATTGGATGATGTTTCGAATGACATTTGGTCGAGCACCCCCCACCTATCTTAAATACCCTGGCCGCGCAATTCACCCGTCTTCGAAATCCTCAATCATCAGCTCTCTCCGTATTTTTCCTCCGAATGAATTTTTCCCTTTTATACGAAACTATCTGTAAAAAAAAATTTTTTATACAAAATTGTTCAGGAGAGGTGATCAATGAGTCAGTGGCCAATCAGCACGAGCAGCTATATATATATTAACTATTAGGGCGCGTGTGGGCGCGGGCCACACGTGGCCCGCGGGCTGTCTTCCCGCCAATAAAAAAATCGCCCCCATCTCGAATCTATATTCGCCATACATTTTCTATGGAAAAATAAATTCCGCCATTTTGATTGTTTTTCCATCCGTCGAATAACCCTTCGGGTCCTGATCACTTCTTGTCAAGAAACCACTCGTCCATCTTTTATACTCTTTGAGACGGACACCGATGAAGTTTGTATAGCGGCCATCTTGAATCCGCCATTTTGAACTTTTTTTCAGCTCACTGCCAATTGCATGACGTTTCGAATGACATTTGGTCGAGCACACCCCACCTATCTTCGATACCCCCCCCCCCGTGCTCTTCACCCGTCTTCGAAATCCTCAATCATCAGCTGTCTTCGTATTTTTCCTCCTCATGAATTTTTCCCCTCTATACGACCACGGCCACATGTGGCCCGCGGTCTGTCTTCCCGCCTATAAAGGTATCACAACCCTCAGTCATCTTTTCCCATACATTTTCTATGAAAATAATAAATCCCGCCATTTTGATTTTTTTTTCTTTTCATCGAATAGACCTTCGAGTCCCGATCAGCTCTTGTCAAGAAACCATTCTCTATCTTTTATACCTTCCGAGATATCGACGAAATTCGAATGGCGGCCATTTTGAATCTGCCATTTTGAATTTTTTTTCAGCTCACTGCCAATTGCATGACGTTTCTAATGATATTTGGTCGAGCACCCCCCACCTATCTTCAATACTTTCGCTGTGCTCTTTACCCGTCTTCGAAATCCTCAAGCATCAGCTCTCTCCGTATTTTTCCTCCGAATTAATTTTTCTCTTCTATACGAAATGGTCATTGAAAAATTTTTTTTTTCATACAAAATTGTTCAGGAGAGGTGATCAATGAGTCAGTGAATGAATGAATCAGTACGAGTAGCTATATATATATTAACTAGCAGGGCGCGTGGGGGCGCGGGCCACATGTGGCCCGCGTGCTGTCTTCCCGCCTATAAAAAATCCCTTCAAAATTCCCCATACATTTTCTATGGAAAAAAAAATCCGCCATATTGGATTTTTTTTCTGTTCATCACGTAGATCTTCGAGTCCTGATCAGCCTATGTCAAAAAACCGTTCTTCCATCTTTTATACTTTGCGAGATATCGACGAAATTCGAATGGAGGCCATTTGAATCCGCCATTTTGAATTTTTTTTCAGCTCACTGCCAATTGCATGACGTTTCTAATGATATTTGGTCGAGCACCCCCCACCTATCTTCAATACTTTCGCTGTGCTCTTTACCCATCTTTGAAATCCTCAAGCATCAGCTCTCTCCGTATTTTTCCTCCGAATGAATTTTTCTCTTCTATACGAAATGGTCATTGAAAAATTTTTTTTTCATACAAAATTGTTCAGGAGAGGTGATCAATGAGTCAGTGAATGAATGAATCAGTACGAGTAGCTATATATATATTAATAACTAGTAGGGCGCGTGGAGGCGCGGGCCACATGTGGCCCGCGTGCTGTCTTCCTGCCCTTATAAAATACTTTCAAAATTTGCCATGCATTTTCTATGGATTTTTTTTTCTTGCCATATTGGATTTTTTTTTCTAGCTATCTAATAGACCTTTTTGTCCTGATCAACTATTGTCAAGAAACCGTTCTTCCATCTTTTATACTTTCCGAGATATCGAGGAAATTCGAAAGGCGGCCATTTTGAATCCGCCATTTTGAATTTTTATTTCCTACTAGAACGAACCTTATAACAATCAGCATAGGGTTCATTATCGCTCGCATTGACTTTAAATTGGAAACAAGGTCAATGACATATCTTCGAACAATGGACAATGGAATTCTGGTAGCTGCGATATCGAGAAGGTCTATCTACCCTTCTGATAAACAAGCGGTTTCGAATCTTCGAGAATTCGTTCAGATTTGTATATAAGCGCGTTAGAGTATATATACAAATACATGAACCCTAAAAACATTACATTCCTTTTTTGGGCAGTCGTGTAAAAAAATCAAAATGGCAGAATTTACTTTGTTACGGGAAATATTGATGAGATTACAATGTGGGGCGAAAAATAAGTCTGTCGGTGATAATACATTAAAATAAAACAACAAAAAAGACTGGATGACAGCCCGCGGGCCACCTGTGGCCCGCGCATCCACGCGCCCTACTTGTTTGATATAATTACGGTGTTTATAAAAATAAATTTTTTAGCGCCGTCCGCCCTGTCCATGGTACATGTCTATATGCCGCAAAGCGACGAACACTCAAAGAAAAAAAAACCGGCAAAGTGCGAGTCGGACTCGCGCACCGAGGGTTCCATACCATAAAAGAAGTAAAATATTGTAAAAATGACTTTTCCATGAATTTACGAGTATAATTTACATGTAGGTACTTTTGTTGGCAAACCGCAAACATAACTTTATTTTTGGTGGTTTATTGTTATTATCAAAAAAAGTATATTAGTCAGCGAGTTGATTTTATTTTTCCTGTAAAATATACGCTAACTTCTATTGATCATAATTATTTCAGATTTTTCGATTGGTAAACTTCGGAGAAGTTCGAAGAGAAGCAGTGATAGCTCAGTGGTTCTGACCTCTGCCTCTCATAAGGAGGTCGCGGGTTCGAATCCTGGGCACGCACCTCTGACTTTTCCGAGTTATGTGCGTTTTAGGAAACAAAATATCACGAAAACATCGTGAGGAAACCTGCATGCCTGAGAGTTCACAAAAATGTTCTCGATGGTGTGTGAAGCCCACCAACCCGCACTTGGCCAGCGTGGTGGGCTATGGCCAAACCCCTCTCAGTCTGAGGGGAGACCCGTGCCCAGCAGTGGGACATAAAAAGGGGTTGAGATGATGAGAAACTTCGGAGATAAGGGCGGAACGGTATTTTTTCGACAGTTTGCCTAATAAATCAATAACTATCAGGCATAAAAATAAATAAAAATCGGGTGTCACGGAAATCAGCTGTTTTGTTTTTTAAAAAGGATTGCATTTACGTAAAATTTACGTAAAAAAATTCATTCATTATCGTCTGCTTATTTAATAAGCAGACGATAATAAAATCAAAACATTTTTTTGGAACAGTGAAAAACTAATTTTACGCATATTGACATAGAGCGTAAAATTGAATGTCGTTGAAAACGCAAGATCGTCGATACTCGTGTAATTATATTCAGTGGTTCTGGTAGTGAGGCAGGTATGAGTAGGTAGATATGCAAATTTAGGCAACTTCAAGCGAGCGGAAGTTTAGGTACCTATTACCTATATATTCGACCTCCGCGGCGCAGGGGACGCACGCTCGGATTCGAGTGGGAGGTCGCGGGTTCGATTCCGGCCACGGGCCACTTTGGAATTTTATAATTTCTAAATTGGCTCAGGTCTGGTCTGGTGGGAGGCTTTGGCCGTGGCTAGTTACCACCCTACCAGCAAAGACGTACCGCCAAGCGATTTAGCGTTCCGGTACGATGCTGTGTAGAAACCGTTGGAGTGAGTTCACTTACCCCTTCCAAGTTAGTACGCTAACATCTTCGACTGCATCATCACTTACCATCAGGTGAGATCGCAGTCAAGTACTAACTTGTATAGCGTAAAAAAACCGGCCAAGTGCGAGTCGGACTCGCGCACCGAGGGTTCCATACCATAAAAGAAGTAAAACATTGAAAGAATCACTTTTGTTCATGAATTTACGAGTATAATTCACATGTAGGTACTTTTGTTCGCGAACCGCAAACGTAACTTTGTTTTTGGTGGTTTATTGTTATTATCAAAAAAGTATAATAGTAAGGGAGTTGATTTTATTTTTCCTGTAAAATATACATTAATGTCTATTAATCATAATTATTTCAGATTTTTCGATTGATAAACTTCGGAGATAAGGGGGGAACGGTATTTTTTTCGACAGTTTGCTCAATAAATCTAAAACTATCAGGTATAAAAATAAATAAAAATCGGTTTTAGAATACACAAGTAACGCTTTTTCATATGATACCCCACTCAATATTGTTATCTCATTTTGAAAATTCAAAGTCCCGGTTTTCCCCCCTTTTTAAATATAAATAAAAACAATTTTCAATATTTTATGAGTGCAATGGCGTTGGGTCACTATTACCTAAAAATGTTCCAAATTTCAAGTCGATAACTTTGATAGTTACTGAAATAATCGAGTGTGACCGACGGACGCACGGACGGAGAAAGTCTCACTATAAGGGTTCCATTTTTACCAAATTGGTATGGAACCCTAAAAACAGCATATCACACACACCGCAATAATATAGCTCCAAGGTAAGCGATAGCTATAAGTGTTATGTGTATCTACTAGATAATTGATACAAATACCTATATATATATAGGTACGCGTGTATATATTATATTATTTATTATTATTTATGTATATACATAAACTAGCTGACCCGGCAAACGTTGTCTTGCCATTAGGGATATAAAAAAATAGACCTACCGATCATACCTACACTGAAAATTTCATAACAATCGGTCGAGCCGTTTCGGAGGAGTTTGGTAACAAAGATTGGCGAGAGAAGTTTATATATTATAGAATAATATATAATAATATACTCAAAAGCACCCAGGTCCCAGACACTGGAAAACATTCCTACTTATCACACACATCTTTACCAGTAGTGGGAACCGAATCCACGACCGACCGACGACGCAACGGCACTACCACTACGCGATTCGGTCGTCAAAATAATAGATATCAATATTAGGTATAGTATAAGTACTTAGATAGGTATAAACATTTCAATCCACGACGATGCACCCCACTCTGACAAAGTTCATATGAATCGAATGAAACATTAGCGATTTTCACAGAATGGGGCGTGTCTCCGTGGATGGAAATATCTATAGGTAGGTAATTACTTGTTAGATACCTACAAGTAAAATAAATAGAGTAGGTGGATGTAATCACGCGCTCCTGGGTTCGATACCTGGGTCGGGCAATAACTAGTTTTTTTTTGTTTTTATTTATCAAGAAAATTTTAGTACCAGCTCGGAGTTTTGAATTTAGTGTCTTGCCCTTGATCTGTCACCGAAAATTTGATATTGTGGACTATAAATGATATCTCTGAGTATTTTAATTTTAACGCCATCTATGTTGCATCTATGTCTTTTTTACGCTTATAATTGATAGAACACGTAAGAACCACAGAACCTTGGATTGGAACCATAGCATCAATGTATGCGTGCGCGTTGTGTCTTTACGCTCACCGAGATGACAGATATTAATACTTGAACTAAATAACGAAATGGCTACGTTTTAGTTTGAAATAATGATGTGATAAAATAAAAGACAATGTTTAACTTTCGCAAAACAAATATTATTAAAAAAAGTTCATTACGATTGGCGTAAATGATTAAAAACTGTAACTATCGTAACAGCGCCATCTAGCGGCAATCTCTCTAAGGATGAGCCGTATAATTCACGTTAAATTATAAAGACGCGGCGCGAGATTAGTATGTAACTTACTGGAGTAAAAGCCTCTCACAAGTGGGATGGTACATTTATCTCTTCTTGAGGTTGAAATGGGAATGGTAGGAACGATTGTACGGTGGTAATTATTTAAGCATTGGTATCCAAATAATTTCCTAACACTCTGCACCTTAGCTTGCCTGTACAGATCAGTTGTTGGATAGCGAAACGGTAAGGACAAACACAATTTTAAAACTGCACGTTGAGACCTCTCAATTTTTAACATATTAATTTTAGACATTCCACCCCACGCTAAGATACAGTAGGTTATAACGGACTGACATAGGGCTTTATATGTTTGTAGTATTGTGTCTTTATCTGCATTATCTGCAACCTCTCTAAGACTTTTGAACACGTAGATTAGTCTACGAACACGTCCTGATAGTGTTTTGGCATGTACATCCCATTTTAATTTGCTATCTATGTTTACACCAAAATACTTAATGTCTTCGACTCTGGTTAGTTGTTTACAGGAACAGCTATCATTATATTGCTTAGCTAATACAGGGATAAACGCAGACACAACAGCAAAAATCGAAAACATGTTATTTTTCAAAGTAGACGAACATTTATCATTGCCTACTTGGAATCGGTAAAATATTTATAGGTAAGAAGGAGCTCTAAATACATAGTAACGTTTGAATTTCAATTTTGATCTCGATACAGCTCGACCGCAGCACAAACACGGCATTACTTATTGAACACTAAAGGATGCCCGCGGCTTTGCTTTCGTGACCCTTTATTTTTATTTTAACCCTTGGGGTTTAATTTTCAAAAAACCTGCTTTAGTGGATGTTTTCTTCATACAGCTATATGCGTTAATCTGTAAAATACCAATTCTCATGGATTAATTTTAATGAGACCAAAAAAAACTCAACTCAAAAATAAACTCAGATCTGACTCTTATCTGATCATCAGTAATGATCCAGACAAACTGATTGCTGTATGCAAAAACGCATAATTCAAACTACTGGCCAAGAGCTGGTTGGCATACAATAGCTACTTATGACTTGTTACCCTCCGCTAAGAAAAAGTTTTAAAAATTCAACCCCTAAATGGGGACAAATGACAAACAATGGGGTTCAAATCGCTGATAGTTAATGCAAATAAATATAAGCACCATAGACACATTGTGTTCGAAAACAAAATGTTTTACAGAGCTCTGAAAGTGCAGTCCTGCGAGTTTTAAATTTTAAATCGACCGACCGCCGTTCGCTGTTATAAAACATGCACGACGGCGCCGAGAGGGGACGTCATACGAAATTTATGAATACCAAATACTTTTCCATTTGTATTCACACGCTAAACACAAATCTGTCAAATATACAAGTAGGCAGTATGAATTATTTGTCAATCTTGAAAGTTGTCTATAATATATTTTCCAAATCTGCCGTGCTATTCTGCAAAACAGCGACGAGCGTACATCTATGCATCTATGAATTTGTCAGTTGTAATAGAGTACAATTTTGCATGCCATATTCGGGTTGGCAGCTGTCTGGCAGCTATTTCAGAGATGGACATTTTGTAGAATAGCACAACTGTTCAGTAGTTAAGGCATGTTGGAGTAACCAACATACAAACCTGGATAGTCGGATTGCCACTTAGGAGGCACCTAGAGGGACCATCTACTAAATCAATATGTATAGGGCATTGATATATTATAATACCAAGGATTTCGGGTCACAGTGTGTGTGTGAAATGCAACACTTTTGTCGTGAATTTTGTAATACACCCGGGGTCCATAGATTTATATGCCAATGGTATAAGGCGTAAACATATCTCGTAACATAAAAATATCATCGTCTTAAAACTACCATGTACCGAGAACATTAAATAATATTTAAGGACATAATCGTAACACATCGCGTCGTAATAAAAGAAAGTTAAATCAGAAACTTGGCACAAAGCCGACATTATGCAGTCTCGTCGTATCTACGAACAGTCACTTTCAAATAATAGTTTGCCGACTTCCTCATTCTACCTTCGTATTTACTCCTCGGCTCCTTTAGATTTCAATAAGGTTGCCAGGTATATTGGATTTCTAGGGAATGCCAGTAAATCGGAATTTCTCGCTATTTTCACTTGATGTGTACTGAATATAATGCCTCTTTGAATGGATTTTAGTACCTAAACGTATTTTATTATTATCAGCAACCTGGAAATTCGCATTAAAGCGTGGTAGATCTAAGCTGTTCTTTTTTTTCCTTACTTCTAAAAACGGCAAAAGTACAATCTTAACAGAAATCGAATGACTAAAAGCATTCCCTATTTAGGGTTCCATACCAATTTGGTAAAAATGGAACCCTTATGGTGAGACTTTCTCCGTCCGTCCGTCCGTCCGTCCGTCCGTCTGTCACACTCGATTATTTCAGTAACTATTCAAGCTATCGACCTGAAATTTAGAATAGTTATAGATAATAGTGACGCGACGTCATAGCAATCGTAAAAATATGAAAATTGTTTTTATTTTTATTTAAAAAGGGGGGAAAACCGGGTCGCCGAAATTTCAAAATGAGATAACAATATTGAGTGGGGTATCATATGAAAGGGCGTTACTTGTATATTCTAAAACCAATTTTTATTTATTTTTATGCCTGATAGTTTTTGATTTATTGGGCAAACTGTCGAAAAAAATACCGTTCCCCCCCCCTTATCTCCGAAGTTTACCATTCGAAAAATCTGAAATAAATATGATCAATAGAAGTTAACGTATATTTTACAGGAAAAATAAAATCAACCCTCTCACTATTATACTTTTTTTGCTACTAACAATAATCCGCCGAAAACAAAGTTAGGTTTGCGGTTTGCCAGCAAAAGTACCTATATGTAAATTATACTCGTAAAATCATGAACAAAAGTGATTCTTTTAATGTTTTACTTCTTTTATGGTATGGAACCCGCGGTGCGCGAGTCCGACTCGCACTTGGCCGGTTTTTTTTTATTATTATCAGCAACCAGGAAATTCGCATTAAAGCGTGGTAGATCTAAGCTGTTCTTTTCTTTCCTTACTTCTAAAAACGGCAAAAGTACAATCTTGACAGAAATCGAATGTCTAAAAGCATTCCCTTTTTTCTTTCCATGAAAAAGCGAATGGCCTCAGCTATAGGACGTACTAAGGACATCTTGAATACCTAACGACTTCTAGTAGTAACTACTACAGTAGAAGAAAGGTAGGTAAACAAAGAAATCGATAATGTGTTTAAGTAAGTTACTTTTATGACTTCAGTATCTCATAATCATTAATCCCAAAATAGAAGAATGTGGAATCTTAATACGTGGACATTTCAGATAGATTGTAGACACCATTTTCTCCAGATGAATTCCTGCGTCCAATAAGATATACGAAGGAACATTATCAGATATTTCAATGAAGACAAACTGACAAAACAAACCTCGACTCTTAGCAAGTAGCAACCCTAGAGAAACCTCACGCAGAGCCTTCATTGAGTGGCTGCGAGCGTCTATTTTTAGGGGCTAGGGGTGTCCCGGGATATCCACCCTCGCCGTGACGTCACGCCCCCTCCATTCAACCCTAACCCTCCCGAGGAACGAGACGAAACATGTGCTCGCATTTCTTACTTGTCGTTACAGAGAAATTGCTTTCTGATTGGCCTGCTGGTGTCTAATTCCCGAGTATTGGATATAGAAGCCATTTTCTAAACGGTTATATTACTTTTTTTGTTCTTAGATTGTTTATTTTACGATTTCAATTTCAGAATTACGGGTTATCTTTTGAATTCATAATTTGAAGTTTTTGTACTAAAATCACACCTATTTTATAACTTGCATGATCCAGAGAATTTTGGGGTATCCAAAAAGTCCTTGATTGAATGTCACGCAATTAATTATTATCATTACTGAAATCTCACCAAAGATAGCTCGGACGAGTATATTCTTTGAAAAAATCATATCTACATTTTGAATACTCGTAGATTACTCATTAATTTCGGCAACTCATGTTGCTAGCACCGCATTAATCAATTAATAAAAAGCAGAACAACGGCATACATAATACCCGGTCGTGAGCACAGACCATGGAAATAAGTTTTTATCGTGAGTATACGGTACACGTAACGATGCAGTTTTTAATCAATATCAGGTTTTCTGATGGATTATGACAGATAGAGTGTAAGATGGAACGCACTGACCTGAAAAAGGCGTACTTACACATTCAAAAATATCTTGACGCAAAGTGTGCTTTAGACTGTCACTTGAAAAAACCTTGCATGAAACATTTATCATCGTCTTCTAGGCATTTTATAAGAACACTAAATCGGTACTTATTGTTTGTACGTCTGGTATCTGGCGCGCCCTAAGACGAAGACATTATGAACTTCTAAATTGGATCATACTGGATAACCGAACTTGGAACTTAACAATTAGAAATTCCACAACGAGTAAGTCAAGCAAGGCCCGCTTACTCCAACCCGAGTTAGCGTCATTAACTCCGAGTTAAACTACAAAAATATCTTATGATAGATGTTGAAGTCCGGTTTACCTTAATATACCAATGCGACCCGGTTTCCACCAAAGTAGAGCGGAGCGGAGCTGTGTTTGAGTAACCAATCAGATTTCGTCATTTCGACATCTCCTCTCCCCTCAGTTTCGGAGATGTCAAAATGACGAAATCCGATTGATTACTCAAACACAGCTCCTCTCCGCTCCGCTTTGGTGGAAACCGGGCCTCAATCTGTTGTTTACCGCACGTAGGCGTAAGTGCGTCATGGAGTTTGTCATAAAGCAAGGGATTGATATCAAGGGTTACAAAATTTATAACACATTTCTACTAGTTCTAGAAGTGCGGTCAAAATCTCGTTCACCTCATAACGATATAGTTGACAATAGCTCAACCACCGTTAGTTGTGCTCGGTTCACAAAACATACTTTAGATAGAGACGCGTTGCTTGTTTAATACACTTTTATTTTCTTAAAAAGCGTCGCGTTCTCATATTATCAGGAACACATGCCCATCCCCATTCCCACACTCGCCACAATACGAGCGTTCAGAGCAGCCTTACTTACAACCGACTAAAAAAAGGTGCTCTTAAATGAACAGTTTGTTCCCATATTATTACGATTAAGAACTTATACGCCGACTTTTAATTCTTGTGATATTTTTCAAGCATCTATACATCGTCCCCTATACTTTAAGGCTTTCGGCTAGTTATGGCAAGTAACCAACACGTTGTATGACGCGTTGCTTGTTTAATACACTTTTATTTTCTTAAAAAGCGTCGCGTTCTCATATTATCAGGAACACATGCCCATCCCCATTCCCACACTCGCCACAATACGAGCGTTCAGAGCAGCCTTACTTACAACCGACTAAAAAAAGGTGCTCTTAAATGAACAGTTTGTTCCCATATTATTACGATTAAGAACTTATACTCCGACTTTTAATTCTTGTGATATTTTTTCAAGCATCTATACATCGTCCCCTATACTTTAAGGCTTTCGGCTAGTTATGGCAAGTAACCAACACGTTGTATATTTAAATAAATCAAAGTATTCCACATAAATATTACACATTTAACACGGAATATCTGCAAAAGTGCAGTATCTGGAATATTATGTAGCATTCGACACTAGTATTATACTCAAATTTTTAATTCGATGCAGTAAAATGATATTTCGAATTCTACTTAACTCCATTAATCTTATTAATCCATAACTTAAAATATTATAAAATAGTCGTTCAATCTTGTCTTATTTCAAGGGGTTTTATATGAAAAACCTCCGTTAACAAAAAAAAAACGTGATAAGCGCGTCTACGTTTTGCAAGTTGTAAACATGTTAATTTATTGTCTGAGTGGAATAGAGACGCAATACTCGCCGTTGTTTACTGACCTCGATGTTTCAGCCCATTATAGGTAGGTACACTTGGAAGAATCGTTGTTTACCTGAAAACAGAGATATTACATTATAATTCAATTTCGACGAAATTACACTTCATCCAGTTGCAAACATTGGTGTAGCACCGCACCTCGTTGGTTAAATTGTTGGTACCAATGTAACCAGGTACCAGGTTGGTACCAATTGTTGGTACCAATGTAACCAGCTTTAGTATCATAATCAACAACAAATTTTAGAAATAAACATACTGCGTACGACAGTGCAAGTCATGTTTAAAATACCTAGCTCTGAATTCATAAATCTTCAGCAGCTCGCTCTAAAGAAAAAAGAATAAAATACAACACATAAACATTTTTTCCTGCCTCTAGAGAAAATAAAACATTGGCCAATTTAACTTTTACTGAGTTACGCAAAACATATTCCTTCTTGCCAAATATTGTCGTTCATTTATCGCCAAGTAAAATGTATTTTAAAAGTGTAAAATTATGCATTGCATTAAGATCCTAATAATCTTCGAATAAGACTGAATTTTTGACTTAAAACCAAATAAAAGACAACTGCGTAAGTTTCCTAAAATTAATATGTTCTGATAAATCGCGAAAACCATTGTGATTGTGAAATATTGCAATTATGCAACGTTCTACTAAAAATTAATTAAAAAACGTCAGCGAATTAGCGTTCAGAATCATCAGTTATCAATTAATTAACAGCAATCAAGCACCCTGTAATCATGTATACGTTAGGTATAGAACGTCTAATGAAAAAAAAATGAACGCCCCTTCACTATAATATTTCTCTTTCAATGGGCGTAAACACGTGAACGGGGGTTAATTTTTAGATTTGACAATTTACAAACCTAATCATTCGCCTTATACTAGCTTTAATAATTTTAGTTTTCATCGTTGCGTCAGCGTTGAATATGTCACGGTGAATTTGGAGAATACAGGTCATAGAACCCATATATCTATGGTCAGAATCAGTTTAGTTTTTTAGTATGCCGTAGGTGGACGGCTTATCGTATTTTGGACTTTTGGTGCGTTTAAAGTTCCGCTTTTGCCTCTTGGTCTAAAGAGACGTTCCGTAGGTAGTAGGTATACTTATCTGGAGAAAGCTTGGTCGGATAAACGCGTGGGTTCGCTTGGAATCAACGATTTTACTGAACAACAACTTTTTATTATGCCTGTGAAAGTGTTTTATATCTTTAAAATACATATAAAAAGTTGTTTATATTGTTGTTAATAGGGACAGCAATATCATATAATTAAGATAGCCATATGTGTTTTAACGTCGTATTTAAATGCTTCTGAAAGCTAACCACAGCAGTAATATAAGCTTTCGGGAGATAGAAGCTCCCTGCGGCACTCCTCAATGATGCTGTTTGATTGCTCTCACAGTCCGTGCGCTTCAGCCAACGGACGTGCACTGCCAGACATAAGTCTTCTTTACGATCTCCTACTACCTGAACAATTGGGCGCCGCTTAAATCTACCAACTCTCGCGACTCTCAATGTCATCAGTTCCTTTAGTTTGGTGTCTGCCATCACTGCGATTACCGATGCGGGGTCGCCTTTCTCACCATTCTAGCACCTTGGGTTCACAAAGTTCAATGTGCCCCACACATTCCTACTCCAGCACCTTGGATTCACAAAGTCTTATGTGCCTCACCAATTCATCGAATTGATGAATACGGTTCGTAATTAAGGCGAGATAAATGGATCTATATCTGTCTGTTTTTAAGCTAATAAGCCATCATAGGATTGCTGCTGTAAAATTACGGGAATGGTCTAGTCTCATCTTCACATTTTTATATCAAACACTTTAATTAAAACTAGCGATATTTGGCCATTTACAACGAGTAGATCAATACTCTTTTCCAAGGTTAGGTATAGAGGGAAAAATTGCCGGGAAAAGATTCCAGGTCGCCAGCTACCGTAAATAGTTGGACATAAGGGAGTGCAGGACTGGTATTTAGGCTACCCGTTTAAAGGAGGCAGCAAAAGGGCGTTTCGAAAGTTAACCACCAATCTTACATTTGAAGATGGCAGTAGATGATGATGAAAAGTAAGTGTGAAGCACGAATTAGTGGATTCTAGGAGAATAGAAATTTCGATCATGGTCATCAATACATGGTACATGAATTTCATCTTGATTTACCCATTTCTGAGAAAAACGGCCGTAAGGACCAACCTATAGTAGAATTACAAGGGTTCGTTTTCGAAACGGACCCGTCTCATGTAGAAATATTGCGTAGTTAGTTTGATGGTGTGATTTCAATTCAGCATTGTTAACGATGACGCACGTAGATAGAGGCCGTTGCATTGGCGGGTGCAATGCTCCCGCTAGTCTAGGTAGGTACGTGTCAGTCTATTTACTATTTGCCTCGTTTGCTGATAACGCCGCACGGTCACAGCGCGGCTCGAGGCAGACTCAATTGCTTGAGCAGCTAGACAATAGACAGGGCGACGTTGTTATTACCAGTACTTGTTACTTAACGTTTAATGAAAATGCATCAAAATGTACAATTTTAGAAGGCAAAGATTTGTTTGGGATTTGCGTACCCCTTCTCAGGAACGACTAGTTGACCAAGTTGATAGAAACCATAGACCGAAAGACCATAGACCGCTTGAAGCAGGTGTTACGTACCTAATATAATGTCCATACTAATTAATTAAATCATTTTGCTAACTTCTTAATATCGGTGAATCTGAACACTTCATATCGCAATTAATACTTTTCAACTGTTCTCAACAAAGTTTAGATTCTTTTTGGATTTGTGTGGTTTTCTCTCTTTTTTTGACAGACTACATTTAGGAGATTTTATAGAAAACGATGGGTAAATGTTATTGTCCAGTTTGGAACTGAACTGTGATACTGAACAAAAAAAACATGGGTTATGAAGTAAATCTCAACTTTGACTTTTTATTTCTAATCAATTGGTCATTGAAGACTTTTTATAAAACCATGCAGTTAATGATGGAAACCATCTTTAATCGGGATGTTTTGTCACGGGCAGGTGATTTTAAATTTAACGCTCTGGTTACACTTAAAAGGCTTTTTGATTTGTATTTTAATTGATTTATTGCTAACATTTTGTTAGTGTAGCCAAAAAACTGAATCAAAATGTCAGTAAAATCAGTGGAGAGAACCGTTTTAAAACATCAATTCAACCAACAGAAACCCATGGTAGGTTTTCCACACCCGTCTCAAGTGGCCGCAATGTTTATATTCCAAGAGGCCTCGCCTTCTCGCTACCGGCCGTATACGTCAACAACTGACATGCGTCAGTTATTGTCAGTGGCTTTAACGAGAAGTGGACTCGAATTGCACTTTGAAGTCCGGCTTTTTGTTTGGAGAAAAACGAGCTAAATGATCCATTTAGATTGGGTTTGATAAGATAGGAGGACTGACGGACTCTGAAAGAATGGATACGTAACTCAAATCTCATGAATCAAGGTTTGGTCTCGCAACAAAATATGTAGACGTAAATGTCCCCACGGGTCTTGCAGAAAACAGTATGATAAATGATATTTTAATACAAAAAGCGAAAGAGTTTGTGATATACTTAGTACTTACGATATGAATAATAGTAGGTACCTAAAATTACGAATATTATCACCTATTTGTGAATTCTTATTTTATTGAAGAACCAATAATATCACTTACATAAACGGTGAAGAAAACATGGAAATGAAGCTAAGATGAGAGTTCGCGAACTTTGACATCTCTGGCGCAGTAGCGCGCTCGGATTCGAGTGGGAGGTCGCAGGTTCGATTACAGCCACGGGCTAATTTGGAATTTTATGATTTCCAAAAAATTGGCTCAGGTCTGGTCTGATGAGAGGCTTCGGCCTTCGCTAGTACCTAACCAATACCACATCACTCGGGTTGATCCCATTTTGCCCGGTGCGTCTGCCCGGTACCGGGCAGGATGGCACAAAAAGTTCCCATCCTGCCCGTTGCGCACCGTGCAATCGTTTGCCGGGCAGGAGGGGAAACTTTTTTGAAAAAAGTTTCCCATCTCGCCCGGTAACATTTAGTTATACACCTCACAATACTACCAAAAACGCATCGCCAAGCGATTTAGCGTTCCGCGATGCTATGAGGTGCAGAGTTTATCACTTACCATCAGGTGAGTTCGTTAGGAAAGCTATGACAAGAGACAAAGTCTGAGAAGGGACCCGTGCCCGTACCTACTGTGACTGCAACGATTTGGTGGGAGATAGAAACATAACCATCAGATGGAGGATGAATCCTTGTACCATTAGTGATGTACTCAGTAACAGTTAGTTACCCACCTCTATCACAATATTCATTGCTAAACCGGTGGCAATGATAGCATCGCTTGCGCGTCCGCACGTGATCCACATCGCGATATCACCACTTTCAATACTTCGAAACACTTTGGGGCTTGCGGAGCACATTTTTATCTAGCCAATGCAAAACACCGACCGCATCAGTAACACCGTTTGCTCGTACCATCCTATAATAATTAATTAACGATGGAAACGGTACTTTTAAGCGAATTTAAGTGAACTGCAGTTTTAATACTATAAAAATCATTACTTTAAATGAATTTTGATAACTATAATTATTATCTCTCATTTCAGAAAAACGCATATTTTCGTATATGCCAAAAAGACATTATTACACATTATACATTATTTGACTATAGTTTATAACAGCTTGGTAAACTTTGGTATAACTGTAACAAGAAAACCGCTCAAAAGGGGTCGTTTAGTAACGATTAATGGAATCCAAGGCAATCTTAAGAACGATTTATAAGAAACAACTTTTTCAATGCCCTCAACCACAGTAAGTACCTAGGTGAGCGAAAATTACACAGATTCTCAACGAACCCAGCGGCGGCGCAGCAGTGTGCCGTGTGGCCCAGATTCGGCTGTACATAGATAGACGTGGCACATTATCCGAGCACTAGTAACATGACCAGCTGTCTTGTACTATGGTACGCGACACACTTGGAAAACAGATCTGTCCGTGTACAACAGAATAAATAGCGTCAAGATTCAAGAAAATCGGTCAAGCCTCGATTTCTCCAGGATCCCATCATCTGATCCTGACCTGATGAAAATGGGACCATCTAGAAACTATACCCTCTTGAACAAAAAAATAATTTTTCAAATCGGTCCACGCGTCTTCGAGTAATCGGTGAACATACATAGATAAAAATATAAAGATTCCGACGAATTGAGAACCTCCTCCTTTTTTTGAAGTCGGTTATAAAAGGGCATTCAGTGAAATGATAGAACTAAGTAATTATGATTTCTTATAAACACAAAAAGGACAGAAATCTAAATTTCGAGTTCTTAGTTACGTTAAAGACGTGTTTATTAATATAAAGAACGGCTAGGCTATGTATATTAGAAGTCGCAGAAAACCAATTATAACGAGAACTTTTAGTTTGTTAGAGATCGCAACTCGTATTCATACAAAGATATATGACCGTTACAACACCAAGTTGTTAGACGCAACCTAAATGTCATGTTGACGTTGACAGTCTCGTATGTCAAGTGAGATTAACGTTGGAACATGCCCTATTGTAGGTTGGAGCGTAATAAATGGTCCTTAGCTGGAGGGGGCCATCGACAAAGAACGTGAAAGTACCAACAACCAAAACACAGTGTAACCAAACGCGTGAAAGTTTTTGACAACCTCTCATCAAAATGACAACAAGCTGAATTGTTATGCCACATTTTAAATAGTAGTCAATTATAGCAGTTATTAATATTGACTTCTTCGTTAAACAGGCAGTTACTGGCGCCATTAAATGTACAGTCGGTAAAGGAAATTATCATTACTAAATTAAGGTCAATCTTGCTTTTAAACTTTAGGTACGACTAGTTCCATAAGTCAAACCAGAAGATATCAGAGATACAATTTATCCAGATATAAAATTATCGCTTTCGACAAAACAAAAAGAGTCCTCAGACTATTTTTAAATTCCGACATTACACTGCAAAAAAAGCTGTGATCTGCCCTTATCACCAAAATGCAACACCTTTTGTAAACCTTTTGTAAATCAAGTAGTTTTAACGGGAAAGTTGTTTTCTACTAGTTAAGTTATGCTTATTGAAGGCCACTGACATGCCACTATGTGAACTAAAAGTTAAACATAGATAATGTTGACGAGAGGATATTACGATTATTTTTTCTAGTCCCAGAAAGATAGTCACGGAAAATACCTGGTCAGAAAAGCGAAGAGTGGGATTTAAAAGATGCAAGAGATATTATGTAAAGAAAAATGTTGATCCATGGCCCCTAGCCCTGTATTTATAAATATAACTGAAATAGGTTAATAATAAGACCATCGTATCGATGATGATGACGACGATAAAATCAAGACGTCTATAAAAATCTTTAAAAACCACTAAAATATATGAATATCCACTTATACATGTGTCCATAAAAGGCCTAGGCTATATTTTGTTGCCATAATGAACTAGCATGTTGCTTAATTTCCAAGGCAAACAAGGCCGGTCGTAAATTAGGGCGGAAGCCGCACTCACTCAAATTCAATGACAAAAGCAACCGTAGCTACTGAATGCGCGGTAACTTTAAAAAAATCTTCAGGAATCAAAGTATTTATCGAATGAAACGTAAAAAAATAGACCGCGAATTAACTAAACCACTTCCTTTACTGACCTGATAAATAAAGTTTCAATGGATCAATTTGTACTTGATAACAGAGAATTTTACAAAATTGAGGGTTGAAAAGATCTGTTTCAAAATATTAACGTTATTAAGTTTACGTTACGTCCGAATTTCGTCAGCTACTCGTAATAAGACGTTATCATAATTTGCGCCTTTACTTCTATATGACAAAATACCGGAATACCAATTGACAGTCATCATGATTATTATCAGCATAATATAAAAATCCTTGGCTACAGTCAGTACGAACTACTACGATATGACTACGATACTAAGATTACTAAGTCTGTGCTGACTGCTGATTCATTCCACATGTTGGCAATACTACGTACTTCTGTTTTAAACTGCATGTTGGCACGTTTCGATTCAGTCTTGTTTTCTGGTAATTGTTCTTTAGTAGCAGGACAGATTAATTTGTTGTTTGTCTGTTTTGGTGTTCTTGAATAGTTTTGTGTAGCCCACATTGGCAACAAATAGTCCGACCATCTATTTTAAGCCCTGAGTTTGAATCCCGGCATGGGGGAATTCCTTCTTCTTTTTACTGCCGTCTTCAACCATCATAGCGATTTGTATCTTGATACCGCCGCTCTGAAAAGTTAATGAGTGCTCTTTCCAAACCATTGGAGTAATCTTCTCCTACCCTTCCATTGCATTATGAATTGTAAGAGAGTCAATTTGGGATTTTATGATTTTTACATTGATGTCTGCTGCATTCCAGGCTTCCAACAGACATAATGCAACGTCAAATGATCCCGGTGCAATGATGTTAGGCAAAGGACAGAGAAGTCAAGTACTTAACTTTAAATAATGAATTTAAAACATAGGTCTAAATACCGCAGACATAAAGGCGAGTACGATTTACAAGTACCAGGCGCTAATAATCATCGAGGAGTTCGGTTTGGCAGTGTCAGTAATTCAGTATGGCAACAGCGCGAAATTACGTAATGCGGTCCGCGGGCTGCGGGCGGGTTTGGGTTGAGTGACCTGTATGGTCCGCCTGCCAATTCGCCCATCGCATCACATCACGAAATCTTCGCTGCATGTAGTGCAAAACATATTAAGTATATTATATTGCACTGCTTATAACAATGGTCCGTCCGGCCCATTATGAATTCTGCGTATAAAGACAATAGAGACGACTATTGTTTGTAACTGATGATTTCAAGTGTTAAGTAAACAGTACGGTGGGCCAATGTAAGATACGAAGACATTAAAGAGGATCAAAAATCACCATCGTTCATTCATAAACCTAATGAGTCATTATTTTTTAACGTAACTTGGCTCAGATGTGATTAGGTAATAAATAGCTAATATAATATAACATCGTAAATACTGTCAGTAATATAATTTATGTTAGCTACTGGCAAGTGGCAATATTTATGATGTTCTTAGTTATGTTCACAATGTCGAGTATTATACTTCTTGTAGATATAACGAACGCCACAAATATGTTTTCTACATAAGCTGTTACTGGTATGATAATAGTCTCTAGTATAAATAGAGAGCTATGTTTATCATACGTTATTCATGTAAGTATCATAAAACAGAGAATATCCTAACAAAGAAGTATGTCCAAAAGGTCTATTTGTCTATCTGAAAATACTTACTAGACTCCAAAAGATTTCTTCCTAAGAGAAAGCAAAAGCATCACCAGAAGTAGTTAGGGTAGGGAAAAATTGGTTAATTACACATATATAATACTTAAATAACACGAAATTATCACATTTTTGACAAATAACAATATAGTGAGAGGAAACAATTATAGTATTATTTAGTGTAATTCCGACTTCTTTTAATATAGACTTACGTTTAACTGTCTTCATACTGATAGAGAGTGATGATACAGACTAAAGATTTAAAGGTTGTACCTATTATTACGAATATATGAGAATAAAATAAAAACTGAAGAGTATCGTATCATTTTGTAAAGCGAAAGACAAAATAAGACCATAAATGAAAATCCAACAGTTTCGATCGATTCTCTTGATAAATATTTCATAACAGTTGTACAGCGTACAAAATAGTTTCGTTCACGTTCGAAAAATGCTGTTTGTGCTTTAAATAATCTATACAAGCTCGAATCATTAACAAAGAACTAAAAAGAAACATCAGAAAAATCAGTGATACCTAACCTAGTTGAACATTACTTTTCTTATAAGATCAAAGAAATTCAGTTTAAAGAGAAATCAGTTAAGATTTCTCTTTAAACTGAATTTCTTTGATTTTAGACGTTCTAAAACGGACGAAACTAACAAATCATAGCAGTAACAAACAGAGTTAGGTAGTGTTGAAAACAAAACAAATGCAAGTCAATGTAGATGCCCGAATGAAAAGACAAAAAGGGACAAAAAAACGATATACTTAAAGAGTGATTTCCTGGCATACAAAGATGAGGCTCAAACTGGAAAAAATGCCAAATACCAGGCAAAACCACAAATAAAACTGTTTAAAAAGCATACCCAAAAGAAAAATGGAAAGTAAAGATGTTAATTTCAACAATGGGTTACATTCACCTCTTCTTGAGACATCAACACTTTCTAAGAGAGGAAGAGTGGAAGAGGCTGATGATGTTGTTGATTAAAAAAGAAATAGATCAGACAAACTGATGATTTGACCAAACAACAAACGATGGAGGAAACTTGAGCCAAACGACGTTGTCAGAAGCTGCGTCCGGGAAGGGAATCCTTGAACGGGTTCCGCTAACTGCTTCAGACGGTTTTTGTGCGACTTTCCGCAACACGGCACAAATCATTTAGGTGCCTCAACAATTACAAAGTCAATTTGCTTGTACAAAGACTACGAACAAGATCGTAACTTTTTTAAAATCACTAGTTTTGAGTCGTAACCTAACTAGTGACTGCTGATGCTAGTGTTTTAAATTATAATTAAAATGTATTACAAATAAAGCTATTGTAAAACCTTGCATTTTATGTGCTCAGTCTCGAATATCTAGAATTCAATTAAAAGCTTTATATTCTTGAATATGATTAAAATGGTGAATATCTGTATTAGATGCTACATGGTCAATACACATTTTTTAGGTCAGGACTATTGAAGGTGCTGCCGCTTACTGCTTATTACGTTGAAAGTCGATTTGTTTATCGGGGTTTAACTAATGATGCTTGTTCGAAAAAGTCGAATTCATTCTTCAAATTGAGATTATTTTGTTGGTGATACAGAAGAGTCATTAATGGATATCATGTGAGGGTTTTCTATACAAAGATTTTCAATATTTTCTCCAGAAACTTCTGTCCTCTGATTGGACGAGTTAGCTTTTTAACAAGTTTGTTGAAAATTCAAAAGAATATAAGAAGGCCGGCACAGGTTATAGCAATACTAAAATGGGAAATTTACACTGACGTTCTATATTTTACGTTACTTGTGAAACGGTTATCAATTACTGCATAGCTTTCAATATTGACGAAGAGACAAACTTAAAATGAAAATAATATGATATGTAGTTTCTTTCGGGGCGATCAATATCTGCGTTGACAAAATCCAAAACAGGATTTGCAATGAAACCCGCAAAAAAAGCGTGTCCACGCACGGTCTGTCTCGCTAACCATCGCCACGCCAAATTTGGCCAAGAGCGACTTGGCAACGTCAGGCAATCAGACCTAGGGTTAACACCTCTTTAGTGCTTCGAAGACGATTATTCGTCATTCGTTACGTGACTGACTGCTTTAATTGAAGGAGCGAATGATGGAGCTCCTTTTGATGCGTCAATTTCTTGATTAGCGAGCGATCATAGATCTACGAAATATGCAATATGGACAGGCCCCGTCTACAAAATTGGCGTGTCTATTTTCAATCTGTCAAGTGGCGTATTAAGATGGTGTCACCTAGTTATTCAGTACAATTTCAGTACATTTAATCATTTGACAATAATTCATTCATTTGACAACAAATCTTGGCGCTCATCAAGACATCGCATGTCACGCAAGTTTTGTTATATATCTGTGCGAGCGATTGACCGAATTCTGCCAATCGCACGAGATCAATTATGCGTTATTTGCGATTGTCAATGGGCTTTAATCAAAATTTCTATCATTCGCCTTCAATTACGTAGTTGCCAATGGCAACTGATTGAATTCATTTGGTCCTTCAATCACGTAAAAATTGACAATAATTGCGAATGATCGTCTCCCGAATACTTACTCACAAGTCGTGCTACGAAAGGTCGGAGGTACTAAATAAATTTTATTTTAATGGAAAACTTGTTCATATTACCATGATTATTCATATATTGTAACAAAACAAACAGGCATGTAGAAGATGTATGTTCCGAAGGCCAGACAATTAGCACCTACAATAATAATCTTAGCAAACACAAAAATAAGGTATTTTTGGCGTTTTTTTATCGCTATTGTGTGGAAAACTAGCCGATATCCGCGACTTTGTTAAAAAAACCCCGAGTAAAATATTATTTTCCTACAAAAAAATTAATATCATTCTTTTTATATCTGCCTTTTAAAGTTCCATCATAGTGAATACCCTCGGAAGGTTAAATTTCATTGAAAATTTCCACTTTTGGGTTATATAACATCGTTCATAAGAGCAAAATTTTCGTTATCATAGACAAACATATCAATTTCATTTAAGTCGTGAAAATCATCTGTGGGCAACCCTAAGTCGACCGCAACTCATGATATGCACGTACCCACTTTATGCTGGGCGTAAACAAAGTGTTTGCGTCATGACCTCGCATCAGCGAAATTACACCTAATGTTGACGGCCTGAGGGTGCACTTCGCGCTGAGTGGTATGAAGTTGTTATTCACGAATTTCTTGCTACAATTCGGAGCAACACCTAGCTATTTTCTGCAAAGAAAAAATATTTTTCATCAAACTACGCAGTGTTTCTCATCTTTTAACGTTAGGTACGGGTAGATTGCGTATCCATAGATTTCAAGTGTCAAAATCTGCAATCAGATTGCAAATGACAATTGAATTCGTTTGTTCTCACGGTTACGATCACAGAAAAAATAAATGTTGCTCTGTGGTTACGATGAAAACGTTTTTTATTATTAGTATTATTTTTTATAATCAACGCGAGCAAACCAGCGGGCGGGTCACTTGATGGTATAAGCGATCACCGCCGACCATTAACATTTGCAGCACCAGAGGAACTATAAATGCGTTTCGGGCTCTTAAGAAATTTGTTTATCCAATTCCAACATTATACAATTTCCAATCATTATTTTGCTATATAAAGTTGCATATTTAATCTATTACAGTTTATCAATATTTATTACAGTTTATCACAATTCACATTACATTACCTATAAACTTTAGTTTTGTTTTCCATTCAATTAGTTATAGAAGAAGCATACGGCTATTTATATCGAGCCACACGCAAATATCAAGGCCACAAATGGGGTATTTTGCGGATTCGCTTGGATTACTTGCAACATTGCTTCATTCTTCCTCAAGGCTTTTTAAAACTAGCACGAGCGCAATATTCAGTATCCATCCCATTGTGTCTATTTCTTGTCTCTCAAGTCTCAACGCTCACCTAAGCGAATCATGACATCGAATTGGAAGTTTCGTGAATAACCCTGCTGGTTGACCCACATCGTTTATTTAGATAAGTGGTCAGCTGTCGTTGGCCATCTATCAGCCAACACTTTCAACTGGCCTCACCGAGTCCCATTGGAAAAGCAAATTGTGTGTATCTGGCTCGCTCGAAAGCATCTGGGCCTGCTTTCAGTGATAGCACGATGCGGCAAATGATTCACACTAAAGGTAAAACCACCCGGACCTATGCCTAGATTGTGTAAGTAAACCATATTCATTGTAATCGCAATCGGAAATTGTTCCCGCTGATTGGTTCGCTGATTCACATCAGCCAATCGGGGGCAGAATTTGCTAACGATTGCGATAACGATTGAATACGTTTCTCTTACACAATCAGAGTTCAGACCCCTAAGTCCTGACGACAACTACGCAGTGGTAATCCTGAATACCGTGCTTGGCACGGTATTCAGGATAACCACTATGTATCGTCCGCTATTTTCCATATTATATGTATACCACATCATTATGTATCTTCCGCTATTTTCAATCTAATCCCGAAGTCTCTACTATAAGCAGGGGAATTCCTTTAAATTATCTATCTGACAAGGGATAAAATTATTCGCTTCACCGGCCGATGAAAGGGGAAAGGAGAAGTCTGTATCATTTTATCAACGAGGGGTTCTATCTCCTTCATTCATGCGCCCAAGCTCAGGCCTCAGAGAGTGAATGCTGTATCAATCAGAAACCATACTCTTACGGTACCTTTTTTTTTTTTTTTTTTAATTTATTTAAGTCAAAAAATACAAGCATAAATTACATTTACAAAATCTCGCCAAACTGGGCTACCAGTTTGTTGGCGAGAACGCGCTCTTTTTACATGAATATTATGCGTCTAATTAATATGTACCTAATTAACAATTATTATTACCTACATTATTTATGGAGCTATTATTTTACAACTTATAATTAATTTACAAATACTATAAAATATATATATATATATATATATACAATTATAATTATTAGCCATCTCAAGAGTTCTTAAGCAGATGCTCCTTTAGCTTCTTCTTAAGAACTCCTGGGCTGACTTTACTATCATCTCTAAGCCAATCTATGTTATTGTATATTTTAGGCACTTGATACCTAGTCAACCTCTTGCCGTAATAGTTACTTATTTGTGGCACCATGAACCTTGTTTTTCTGCTACTTCGTACATTATCCCTTAGCTTAATAAAAGTTTTATAGTTTTCCAAATAATAATTTTCCCTAGCTATGAGATAATTTACTTTATTATGTATTGGTAATATCTTAAGATCTTCAAAAATGTTGTCATAATTCCCTTTATACTTTTCCTTCTCTTTTTTCCCTATAATGTGTTTTAACAGTCTAATTTGTAACTTTTTTATTTCATTTAGGTAGGTGCTGAATGTTCTGCCGTAAACACTGAGGCCATAGTTAATTACTGAGTCTGCTAGCGCGTAGTATACTACTAGTTTAGTACGTTTGCTTAGCACGCGGTCAAGATGAAAGAACTTTCCCAGTAATGACCGGAGTCTATTGCACACTACCCCTATGTGAGATTTGAAATTGAAGTGTTTATCAATTCGCAGCCCTAAATATTTGTAACTTTCTACATACTTAAGACTCTGACATATACAAGAGTTCTTAGACCTATGTAGGCATTTGTAGTTGTGGCCTACAATACCTATATCGTTGTATTGAACTGCTTTAGCGCGTTTATTGTAGGGCGAGTATATATGCATGCATTTTGTTTTTTCCATATTAATAATGATGCCATTGTCATGAGCCCATTTCATTACATTTTCAAAATCTGACTGAATATTTTCGCGCGCCTCGCTCACATCTTTCGAGCCGAACAACAAGCACATATCATCTGCATACATATATACTCGACACCTCTTGATAACGTTTACCACACTATTAACAAGAATCAGGTAGCCCACTGGCCCATATACTGAGCCAGTCGGCACACCTGAGGTAACGCTCCACTCGTCACCCGTAGTCTCATCAACGGAGGTGCGTATAGTTCGGTCTGATAGGTAATTGCGGAACCACTCGTTTGTCGGGCCTGCGATGCCACACTCTTGCATGGCTAGTAGCAACACCTCTTTATCTAATGTGTCAAAAGCCTTCTTGTAGTCTATAAACAGAGCTATGACTTGCTTCCCACTATCTAAATAGCTATTGATTTCGTCAGCAAACTGAGAAAGAGCTGTCACGGTACTACGTCCTTTCCTAAACCCGTGCTGCGCGTCTGTTAATATGTTATGTCTTTCTAAGAAACGTGATACCTGACCAACCACCACTTTTTCCACTACTTTATTAATTACAGATAATATGGCTATCGGCCTATAATTTGTGTATTCGAGATGATTTCCCCCTTTATAAATTGGACGTATAATAGCCTTTTTTAACTCCTCTGGGTATAATCCTCTTTGAATACACAAATTAACAAAGTTAGCCAGCACCGGGCTCAACCGATCTGCAACAAACTTTATATCTTGCACCCTGATCTTATCAAAACCAGGTGCTTTTGCACTACTTAATTTTCTGATTATTTTCCTTATTTCTAAAGCACTAACTCTTACATACCTAAAAGACACCTCGCACTGGTTTACATAAGTGCTTCTTTCTAAAAACTTTACAGAGCAGTTGTGCTTGATTTTTTCTATTTCACGCGTAAATACCTTAGAGAACTCATTACATATGTTATACGTACTATTTATTTTACCTAAATATTTTTTAATCGTACTATCTACATTTGGCTTTGTTCTTCCTAACCAGCTGTTAATAGTTAACCAGACTTTTCTATAATCCCCGTCACAACTTTTAATTTCCTTTCTTCTATAATCATTTTTTGCCACATTTATAAGTTTATTCACTTTATTTCTAAATTTAGTATATTCTAAGCGCCTATTCATATTCTCCGGTGAAGATTTCCATAAACGAAACAGCTTGTCTCTTTTAACAATCAAAGCATATAACTTTTTATCTATCCACGGCTGTGTCGTTCTAGTTGATCTCACGGTTTTTTGTATCATACTATCTTTATACATACCCGTAAATACACTATATAGTTTACTAAACAGCATTAAAGGACAAAGAATAACTAACAATTGACTCCAGTCATAATTGTCTAAATTTTTGCACACTAATTTATCACATAAAACATACTTGGTCCTACCCTTTGTCGTATCATGTTTATGTATCTCGCGGTCAAAGTCGAGCGAGACACCTATAATGTGGTGATCCGAAATATCACATTCAATCAGGAAGGAAGCGGCCGGTGCATTCTCTTGCTTCCGCAGCTGTCCTACTCGCACCCATACGTGGTCGATGCACGACTGGTCGAGACGCCCGTTCACGATCGCTTCACGAGTCACCTCCGTGGTAGGTATTGCACATTCCAAGCCGTGTTCACACAATAGGTTTTTGTAACTAATTGACGTTGCATTTAACTTGACTTCTGATATATCAATGTTTACGTCGCCGAGCACAATTAAATCCTCATTTTTTGGAATACTTTTTAATAGAACATTTATCTGCTCTAAGAAATGCAGCTTGTTTTTACCTACTATAATGTATCCCGTGCTCTAACTGAAACTTTATCTGGAGAAAATTTTTCCCGCCTCGACGCTGCCTGTAGCCTTTAAATGATGGCCATTAAAATTTCAATTTTATTTTCATACCCGTAAGTTATAAGAATCCCCTGGCGCGCTCGATGTAGGTAATGTATACAGCGGGGCCGCCATCGACACTCCGACTCCCGCCGTCAAGTCACGTTATCCCGTCACGAGGCTCAATCTTCGATCCACGTGCGAGATCCGTCGGGTTACGCAAACACCGAGCGTTGTTTTCCATCTCAAAACTTATATAAAACGCCAGTCAAGGACTGAAAGCGAGTCGACTATCGGAAACTTTGTTAACAACTGAATCAATCAATAACGTTGCGCACACCTTGTTAGGGTTCCGTACCCAAAGGGTAAAAAACGGGATCCTATTCCTGAGACTTCGCATCCTAACAGATAACCTCTATAGCCCGCCACGCGGCTGGTCACTGGTCACAGTCCAACTAGGAGTCCATAGTTAATTGTCATGCTTTACCTAATTTGGAACAACTCTCAGCGCTCAGGATTGAGCCATGCAAATTTCTTCACGATAGTTCTCTTTACCGATCAGACCCAAATTCACATATCACTCTTATATCTCTCCTTTTTAAAATGTCATGTTCCTAAAAGGGTCGCCACCATTTCTAACCGAAATGGTTGGTTAAATTCTTGAATAACTACGGTCTAAAACGAGTGACATTTATAACATCTAAAAACCAGGCGCAAAGTGATAAGTTTCGGTTTACATAATGTAAATCTAAATGCGATAAATATATAGGAGCTACATCATCAATATAAGTATAATACCTATACGTAGATTTCGTATGTATGATTGTTATGGAAACGGAATCTTACACGTGGAAACGGTTGCGCAAATTTGTTTTCAAAAGGCTCACTATTATACGCCTTTGCGCGTTTGCTTACTAAATGATTTCAATACATTGTTCGTACTTACCTTAGTGAAGCAATACATTGACCTTTTTTTTCAGTTTTTACGTAAAGCTATATAGTGTTATGAAACTTTGTATAATGTCATTTGTTCTCCGGTTTGTAGCCATTCTGTTGTCTCCGAATGAACCGATTTCTATCAAACTTGGCACAGATTTTAAATCTACAAAAAGAATTTAACGAAAAAGAAAAACGTTTAATAATTAAACAGCAAGGTATTCGAAACGCTGCCAATAGTAAAAAAATCACACGAATGAAAATGCAGACAAAAGAAATTTATCTTCTGGTAACTATTAGTAATCGAAGGAAGTAATGATACTAACAATAAAAAAAAATCTAGGAAAATAAATATAAAATGTATCTAGCTGCTTTTACAAAAATCTGTAACACCTTCATATAAGTTTAACACAAAAATGGCATTGACTTGGATTCTTCTGTGAAGTTGAGGTTACAACTATTGCTTAATTTTGTTCATAAATATTACAGTACAAGTTATGGCAGGCAAATTGTTTTATTAGTGATAAAAACCGAAAGAAAAACAAAACTAGTGTATACCATTTGATACGCAATTAAAAGACTGCTCTCCTAACTACTAGCGAGCGGTATAACTATAAATAAGTGTTTAAACAGAGCGGATGATGCATCGCTTTCAAGGCGAACAGATTCTGTATCTGATAAAAAAAACCGGCTTTTATATAAAAAAAAAAAAATCCTTCGATTGTATTTAGGTACTCAAACAACTAGACTCAGGTGGCCTTGGACGACAAATCGCCTAGATGACAAGTCAATCACGACAAATTCGCGCAACAATATCGGGTAGCGCCCGAAACAGTAGATTCGACTGAAAGTATCATATTATGCCCGACCAGTTTAGCACAATAAAGGACTGCAATCCAATTTCGGTTGGCGCGTAACAAGACGCCGAGTAACTTTCAAAACTGCCCCAGTTGCCACGAGCGGTTAACGGTAAAGAGCAAAGAGCATCTCACGACACTGCAAGCGTTTATCGTGTTAAAGGTAACTAACTGGAGGAGGATGACCCAGAACAACACAATCATATCTATTAACAACGTACAAATACAAGAAACTAAGCCCCAATGCACAAAATTCAATTTGGTTTTGCCCACCTAATCCAAATTTTATTTGGTTTTTTTATTTGTAAGCTAAGTTATTACAAATTGTAGGCTAACTAGTCACAACGATAATATTTCGGCAATAGAATCTTCATATGTTTGTATAAAAATCTTTGCCTATATTACTTTAAGAAATTAATACGCTATTCAAAGTCGAACTTTTACTCTCAAATGGAGACTTTTAAACAAGTATTTTGCTATTAACAGGTGAACTTGATGATACTGTCATTCCCGCAATTTTAGTGCCACAGTAAAGTTATTGTGCCTTATTAGCACAGAAAAATATTAGCTTACAAATTGCAATTAAAAGAACAAAATCAGACAGCTTAAATTTAGCGGACAGAGCTTTGAAATGTGGAGCTCAAATTACATAAACTTATTATCAAAAACTTTCATTTCATTCTCCACTTTTAAACACGAACAGTCCCAAGACTGTCTGACTGCCTAAGATATACCACAGCTGCGACATAAATAGTACTTGAGGACCAGAGCGAGACATAGTGAAATACGAAGAACCTAACCGCCTAACTTGATCTTGCCTGAATCGTTCCAATTTTCTGATTCAATCTTATTAGATCCTTAAGACTATTTGGCCTTTGATTCTGCAAAAATGCTTAGAGCAGTCACGAGCTTACTGTTATCTATGCCACTGATTGGTTAATGCTTGCATTATTATGCAGCCACGGCGCCAATTGACTGCGTTGCTAATTGCTATGGTTACCGGCGATGATTGGCCGCTACACAATTTTTTATTTTCGAAAATCAAATCCTTTCACCGATGACTAAGTGGCCTAACATAGATTTGGACATCAAGAAATGAATCATCTCTAAGAACAAAAGAAAAAATATATATTTTTTCATACAGATCTATAAAACGTTAATATACTCAACAAGCAATCAATATACGATACACGTTTGTTGACCAAGGTCCACTCTATAGTTGCTTTAACTCTTGGGAAATCAACAAATTAATGGCCCGGATCCAGAAATTTATTACACTACTCGCCGATACGTTTGTGAAACGATTTTTTGTAAATATTTAGGTATTTTGTTATTTTGAACACGAAGACGATGTAAGAGAATGAAAATAAATAATTTTTTTCATTTTCCCATTACCGACTTCCATCATCATCATTGGTTCAATCAATCGCTGTCCGCCTGCAGAGTTCAGTTATCACACTGTCAGAAAAACTACCTTTGTTATAGTGTGGAAAGTCTGCGTTTTCACACACTTTTGAAAACAATATTTAGCAAATGATGCTTAGTATTCGAACCCCGGGATATGAATTCGAATTTATCTGCCTTTACCACAGAATATAGTTAAGGTTATTCTAAACCACCTTTACTGTATAAAATGAGGTTTGACCTTCTTTGAAATATGACCTGAAATATTGGTAAAATCATGAACTCTACTTCAGCGCTGAATTTAAATAGAGAATAAACTATCTTTAATCGATACTATTTCTTCTTCAGAGACGGTTAATCTTTCTTGAAATTGGGCGAAATGATGAAGACTCTGAAGAAATTTGTTTCAGAGTGTTTCCCTAACTTTACGGCTGAAATCCAGAGCTTATTAATAAATATAGTAACGCACATTATTCTGAATATTTTCATTATATTGAATAATGTGCGTTAACTTATTGTTTGAATACCTAATGGGGCGTGAAATAATTCGCATGACATTTCAGCTGGGGGCAAACACTGAAATGATGAATATTAAACAACCTCAAACGTTGTAGTGACGTAAACGATTCGAGGGTGCGGCTTTGAGTTAAATGAAGCGTCAATATTGTTCTGATCTCAAATATGAGGACATACTAGTCGTGACAAGATCGCAAATATACGTTATATAGTCGCTGCCCTTGGGACAATGAAATGGGATGATTTTTATTTTGTCAATAATATTTTCAATTCATTTAATCATTAATTTAATAAAAAACTATCCTTTATTTTAGTCACATTAAGTTTTAATGTCATGCTTGACAAAAAACGAAAATCATCTATGATAAAACAACATGGGATTACTTGCTTAGGTCTTTAATATATTCAAAGTCGGTGGTAAGTTAAATAAACCATTAAGCAGGCTATTAACATTTTAATGAGCACTGAGTAAACAAAACTTTACATACGAGTAGCAGCTTGACCGGTCAACCGAAAAATATTTGTACACCTACGCTTATAATAACGTCTTCACATCTTTATTTCTATTTGTGTCTAACAGTTTGACCTTGAATGAATCCCAGCTTGGCACCGACGACTCCTCCAAAGTTATATCCACAACGAACTATCACGGAGAAGGAAACCGTCGTATAAGAAATCCTCTAACCTGACAGTTCTCCATTATGTAGATACTCCAAGGTACCATAAGAGTAACGGAGAACTCTATCTAGCCATGAGGACGTCGTCGAGGAGTGTCGTTACATTCATTCGTCATATAAAGGACGATATAGGTAGCGGATCGCTTGGCATCGAAATACTTTATTTTTATAGCAAAAGCCTGCAGTCAGCACAATTAAGGGCACGCACTGAAGACCGGCAAAAACAGCCCTAAAACACCTGTCACGGACAGACCTATGTGCAGAGCCGGCACGCAGGATGAAACACCGACACACGTGCTACAAAGGTGCACTGGAGTCTGGAGTGTCGGGCAAACGTGAGACTTACTGGGGATCCTCAGCAACACTCCAATATATCCTGCGCGACCTCCTCGGATTTTGGAGTGAGCTCGGCTGGTTGGAGTGAGCCGCATCGGCGACTTCATGCCTAACGAATGAAGTAATTGCCCAATCGCGGAAAAGTCCCAGAGACAGAAATACGAGTAGTAGAGTAGTTAGGTACCCCATAAAAAAGTACAAAAACACGTGTTTTTGTACTTTTTGCGTATAATGCATTATACAATTCAAATTATAATGGAGGATACACGTAACCGCAGACAATATTATCTAATCATGTTGTTGTGTCCTACCAACCGCGATAGATTGTCTTGTTATCATTTTATTGATAGGGAAATAATAACAGCTGTCAAATACCTAACGTAACTGATAATTTTAATATGTCCAAAAAAATTGGCTCTATTTCTTCATTGATTCAGATCACAGACCAAGGAATAACTTTATATCAGATGATGTTATTAACTGGCTGATATAGCTGGCTGGATTTGATACTGCAGATTCCCAAAATGAAAGTGACCTCAAACGAGTTATCAGTTTCGGTATAGGTACCTTTAAATAGGATTATTTAGGAGGATTGTTGCGTAAACGCAATTTCTTATTTGTAAGGGAAATCCTCAATATCTTACGTGTTTTCACCGACATTTGCTAAAGAACATGGGCAGAAATGTACACAAACAAAGTTTAGCGTCTAAATGTAACATTTATTACAAGACGATTCTAGTAAATAACTGAATTTTTTCAAGGTATCACCAGTTATTGTAAAGGACGGGTCAAAAAATAAAATATTTAAAGAAATTCAATTGATTACTGATAGGTTCCGTTTCCACATTCCTGACAGCTAGTGTTGCCGGATGCAAAACTTTTCCACTTTTATACTACATCTTTTTGACGATCGGTCCACTTTTGTACGAGAACAACATGTAACAGACTATACTAAAGATAAACCTATTTTCAAGTACTACGTTAATTCTTAGATCAGAATGTAGAATACAAGACAATAATAACGGTGCCGATTTCAATCGTTCTTTTTTTGCATTTTATTTTTAACCGACTTCAAAAAAAGGAGGAGGTTCTCAATTCGTCGGAATCTTTTTTTTTTTTTTTTTTTTTCTATGTATGTTCCCCGATTACTCGAAGACGCGTGGACCGATTTGAAAAATTCTTTTTTTGTTTAAGAGGGTTTTGTTTCCAGATGGTCCCATTTTAATCAGGTCAGGATCTGATGATGGGATCCTGGAGAAATCGAGGGAACTCTTCAAATTTTATATGGACACATGAATCTATTTGAGTATTATTAGAAAGAGTAATATTTTTCAAGTTGTCCTATGGTCATCAGGTCAGGATCTGATCATGGGATCATGGTGAAATCGAGGGAACTCTTCAAATTTTGCTAGTATACTTAAAGCGAGTTGGGTATTTTTTATAGTTACTGGTGCATATGCTAGCAGATACTGATTTGATGACTTAAGTCATCAAGTCAGGGTCTGATGATGGGATCTTGGTGAAATCGAGGGAACTCTTCAAATTTTGCTAGTATACTTGAAGCGAGTTGGGTATTTTTTATAGTTACTGGTGCATATGCTAGCAGATACTGATTTGATGACTAACGTCATTAAGTCAGGGTCTGATGATGGGATCTTGGTGAAATCGAGGGAACTCTTCAAATTTTGCTAGTATACTTGAAGCGAGTTGGGTATTTTTTATAGTTACTGGTACATTTGCTAGCAGATACTGATTTGATGACAAAAGTCATCAAGTCAGGGTCTGATGATGGGATCTTGGTGAAATCGAGGGAACTCTTCAAATTTTGCTAGTATACTTAAAGCGAGTTGGGTATTTTTTATAGTTACTGGTGCATTTGCTAGCAGATACTGATTTGATGACTAAAGTCATAAAGTCAGGGTCTGATGATGGGATCTTGGTGAATTTGAGGTATCTCTTCAGATATTATAAACACACCTCAAGCAATTTGGGTATTTTTACAACGCCTTGTGTATTTTATTGTTTTCCACTAAAAAGTATAAAATAAAAATGGGAAATGCTTTCCAAAAAACCAACTTCAAATGCCACTACAAAGAGTGAAATAATTTATATTTAAATTTTAGGTACCTACACCAATTCGAAGTCGGGCGATTGTCTATGACTTCGTCATTTCTTCGCACATCAAGTAAGTAAGAAGGACTATTAGGGATTGTATGAAACATTGCCCGACTTCGAACTGGTGCAGGTACCTAAAATTTAAATAAAAATTATTTCACTCTTTGTAGTGGCATTTGAAGTTGGTTTTTTGGAAAGCATTTCCCATTTTTTAGTCGAATATATTTACATAAAAAGATTAAATTAGTTTAGGGTTTTCCATTGCGATGGAGTAAAACTGAATATTATTTTTTCGTTTGAGCCAGTCTCACTTAAATAAACTGTTTGAATATTTGTGATTATTTGTCAGAAAACTACACCTATTACTAATACTGAAATCTATTACAACCGATTATTTTGAGGATAGATTATTTTGTCTTGGTAGTTTAGCGTTTCCGAAATACCCTTGTAATTCAATATTAATTTATTAACTCAATTAGTTTTTTCTTTCAGTCGATTGGAGTTTTTTAATTCCGGCATCTCGCAACATTGTCCGACAGCTACATGATGTCTACATGGTCTCAACTGTCGACAGTGACAAATTCTAGGACAAGTGACAAGTATTTATCAAAGAGTATATAGTGTATTGTCTATGCTCTCAGATGCTTCATGGCGGAGGTCGCAGTTGTTATAATACTCAGATACAATATTTTGAAAATAAATATCAATTTTTCTCCACTTTTTTGTAAGAAAAATCTTTTAGCATTGAGTTCAGGCTTGCAGGCCCAACCAAAAAAATATTTTTTCATTTATAGTTGCAATAGCGTAACGTGAGCGAAAGCGATGTATGGGCCCTCACCATTGTTCTTTAAGGAACGCCTAAGCCCAAAGGTGACTGTTTTCACTTACGACTGTACCCGTAATGCACGCGTTATGCTACGCAAATTGCAATCACAGCTTCACGCTAGAATACCTGACACTGTGGTGGTCTTGGTACCCACCCGGGGGACAATGCAAAAAGGTCCTGTCACCTGGTGAGTGGAATAAGTATTTCAGCTAAGCGATTCACGTATCGTCATTCACTCATTCGCTCACTCCACTTCACTACAGACATCACGTTGGCGTGAGCGGAGTAGAGGGGGAGGGGTGAGTTCACGTGTAGTCTGAACATTTCACTTCACTTATTGCAGCCGACGCGTTACGTGAATCGCTGGCTGATTTGTAGGCTTTATTGGTAGTTTACCTTGCAGTAAGTGCTGTCCAACGTGCCCTTGCAGTGTGCGTGTGCGCTGAGAGTGCTGGGGCTCAGCAAGCGGCGCTTCTTGGCAGGCTGCGCCGGCGACTCTGCCGGCTGGTGACGGGGCGGCTCGGGCTGACTGGTGCGATACTGCGTCGGCGCAGGGTACATGACCTGCATTCCCTGGCGACAAGCAAACAGGCGAAAATCAACAAATATTCCTTATTTAAATCCAATAGGTAATAATGAATAGAATAGTCATAGAAGCAGGTTTCAGTTTCAAAGACTGCCCTTCGCACACGGCTCGTAAGCGTAAGCGTAGCGTAAGAGAGCAGTACCACGAACATTTTCAAAAGTGGCAGCAGATGAAGCGGTGTTGCAGCGAATCGTAGGAGGCGTAATTGTGTGATCCGAAGCCCAGGGGTCGTACAACTATCTCTTACTCGTATATAGCAGTATTATTGTAATAATCTTTTTAAATTTTCATATCGACATTGTATGATAATTTCAAAACAATATTACAATAATACTGCTATAAGAGATGGTGGTACGGCCCCAGGTCACGCATACCAGCTGCTCGGCATCCGCTATCGGACACGTTAACGATCCGACTAAAACCGTAGTTAGTAACTCCCATATACAGCCGTCCAAGCCACCCGTATCAGTCGCTGCCTTTTTCGGGTCAACGCATTTTATTTCAGGTTACATCGATATTTAACTGAGATCAATATATTGGAATGAAACGTAAACCTGACGTATCAACTATGTATTAAGGTGGGTCTACGCTAGACGAACCGACCGAGCACGAGCGAAGCACAAGCGAAGCCGTTTCGCTTCGTCGTTCGCGGCGTCAAGCGTGGACGTACAACGAACCTACAACGATCCCTGTCCTCCAATCCCTTTGTGTTCGTCAAAAAACCGACAACAGACGGAACGCAGCCGAGCACGAACAAAATTCTCGCAGCGCGCTCGTTCGAGGCTTGTAAATCGGTCTACACTACTCGTGCTCGATTCGCCTACCGTAGACCCACCTTAAGAACGCGTTTTTATCCTCTTTAATGACGAAAACAAACGCGAATAAACTAATGACTTACTAAAAGGTCATTCTATAGATAGACAGTGAATAATGCCCCGCGCCATACCCAGCGCCCAAATATGATACAAATGTGAATTGTCTGTCTTTAATAATTATTATACTGATCGATAATGATAATAATGATTTCACAGCGTTCTTTAATATACGAAACAATGATAAGACGAGCAAAAGGTTCACAATTTTTTTTAACTAAGTATAAGATAGGCTAGCGCTTGAATGTGATCAGACCTGATGGAAAGTGATGATAGTCTTAGGTGGAGCGCGCTTGCCTGATGCCTATTCACTCTTGATTTGAAAGCGCCCAGGTCAGGTAAGTGGCGGGAAAGACAGTGCCTGGGAGGGTATTCTAGGCCTTTGCAGTGTGTATCAGGAACGAGGAATCAAACCGCTTCAGGTGTGCTTATAAAGTTTGAAGAGTACCCTCGATTTTTCATCCCTTCATAAGATCTTGATGGGAGATGGAATGGATGGATGGATGGAATCCATCCTCGATGGATCCCATCATCAGATCTTGACCTGATTATCATGGGACCATCTGGGAAGTAACCCTTTCAAACAAAAAAAGAATTAACCAAATCGGTTCACGCAAACAGTAATCGGTGAACATACAAAAAAAAACATTCCGACGAATTGAGGACCTCCTCCTTTTTTTGAAGTCGCTTAATAATAAAATCTATAGGACCCGAGCAGACGAAGTTGCGAGAGTCGCGCTAGTTGTCGATACTTTCGGCCATCGCTCACCGGCACGTCGCCGGTTAATTCCGCTGAAAGCGTCGTAAAATCGAGTTTTCATTTACTAAGAGCTGTCATTATGGTGAAGCATGTCACCCGTAGCCTAAATTCCTCGGGTAAGGAGGGCACGGCGAAAATAGAAGAATAAACTTCGTGGGCTCTTGCTTCATTTATTAAATTAATGATGGGCTTTCGTAATACCTTTTATTAATACTGGAAATTGGTCAGTAAGCGTTATTTTATGATGACAATTAAATTTTTACAATATCTTTGTTTAGTTAATTTGTTAAGAATTTTTTTGCAGAGCTAAAACCGGAGTTATGTACTTATACTTAGTTGATTGATATGCGTTTTTCGGTTTATTCTAGTAATTCTTTTAAAACAGCACTTCAGTCGTCGGACCGCACCTGATTTCCGATCATAGATCACATCTGCACTGAGACACCATCAGACCAAGACAGTGAGGAAATAGGCAGTGCACTAGTGTTTACGCACACAATTGTGCTCTATTAAATCCCGCACAGTTGGTACGTAACTGTAGAGATTGACCCGCGCACTGGCGAAATGTGGTCGGGACCGTGAGGACATTAGGAGCATCGATTATACCATAGGTACCTTTATGTCTTATGTCACGTAACAATTGATGTGAAATAAGTATTTTAACTGATTACTTAATTAAGCTTGTGAAACCGACCTTAATAAATATTCTACCAGCATTATAAATATCATAGCTAATAGGATCAATATTATGATATTCTTTCGAAAATATGTGAAACCCAAGTGGAGCCACAGTTTCTAAAGTTACATTGAAACCCGATTCAAGTGGAGCCGACAGGCTTTAACCAACTTGGCTTGAATGTGAAATCCGCTTAACTATTAAAATAAATCGGGCCCGGCCAGAACTTGTTAGGTTGCAGCGACGCTACACGTAGAAATACTAAACACTGGTGCCTTTACTGTACAAAGTATTTCAAGTGACTTACAGCCAAATTGATCTAAAAATTGATTGATTTTATTAAAACGGAATTATGCAGGACAAGGAAATTATGATATACTGGAGAGACAACTTTGGAATGTTCTTTGAAAAAAGAATAGTTAATATGTCATGTCAGGCTGCGCCAATTAAAACAAATTATGAACATGTAGATCAATTTTCTATTATTTTCTATAACACTACTTCTATTAGGTAAAAATAATATGTTCAGGATTAGCGTGAACATTGGGGATTGGGATTGCAATCCGGAAAACCGGATCCGTTAATTAATATACATAAATATAATATACCTACTAATAATACCAGCGGCTTCGCCCGCGTTAATTTTAGTTTTCTCTACACACGGGAACCATCGTTTTTTGGTATAAAAAGTAGCCTTTGTGTTAATTTAGGACGAAATCTGTCTCCATTCCAAATTTCAGATAAAAATTTTCGGGAGTTGCGGCGTGTAGGAGTATTTAAGCTTGGTAAAATGCAAACTTTGGAGACCTGTTTCACCCCCTGGGGATGAATTGTGAAAAATCCTTTCTTAGTGCACCACTAGAGCTCATAAGGAACCTGCGTGCCAAATTTGGAGTCTCTAGAACCAGCGGTTAGGGCTGTGCGTTGATATATCAGTGAGTCAGTGAGTGAGTCAGTCAGTTTCTTCTTTTTAACCGACTTCAAAAAAAGGAGGAGGTTCTCAATTTGTCGGAATCTTTTTTATATATATTTAGATTGAAAACACCCAGATACTAGAAAACATTAATGCTCATCAGACAAACAATTTCCAGTAGTGAGAATCGAACCCACGACGGCCGACGCAGACGGCAGGATCGCTACCGCTACGCCACTCGGTCGTCAACAATAAAAATTACTTTTTACTTAGTGGGAAATTTCTAATACATCAGGCTGTACGATTATGACCCGGTGAACAATACCTCTAGTCTGGCACTATCATTCCGCTCATCTGACTTTCTAAACCAAATAGCGTGTATGACCTGTGAGCTATGCTATGGCACCACAATGAACGTTGGAATAGTTAGGTAGTTTAGATTGATGTGTGTGCACCTTAGATACGGTTTAACCTCTGACTGCATATAAAAAAGAAAGTTACAAATTGTAATAGGTGCATAGGAAAATTACACCTGTAAGTACCATAGACGAAGGAGAACATATTTTTTACATAATATTGAGAATATTTCTTAATGTTTTACCGATAATTTGGTCAAGACGCAAGGTATAGCCCATTTTTTCAAACAAGAATCTGCATTCTCCTTCGTAATTTAAGACTTTCAATAAGTGTGCAAGTACCTACACTGAATAAAAGATTTGAATTTGAAATTAAAACAATAATTAGTAAGTAACTAAGTATGTAAGCGTATTAAATTGAAAAGAATGTATTTTATTTTAAATACACAATGAATATGTAAACATTTACAACGTGTAAAGTCATTTGCCCTAACCTAAAGTAGGGAACGATGTATAGATGCATGAAAAAATCATATCCTAAGGGAACTTTAGGGAGGTCAAAAATGTATCATAAATTTTAAGTGACATCCCTAAAAACAGCTGGTTAAATATCAATGAACTGGGAATAATGAAAATGATATGAAGTTCGTCGATATCAGTTAGTGCGGCAATGGAACCCACGACCGCCGATGCAGACGGCAGGATCGCTCATTAGGGGTTGCTTATTTTATTTTTTTAAATGAAATAATATTTTTTGTGTTGAAAATAAAATAAATAATTGGGATTTGGGACTATTCTTATCACGTTAATGTGTTTTTAGGATCAAGTTAAAAGGTTAGATGCGGGCACACTATGCGAATTAACCCACACCTTGTATAAGGAGTAAATAACAACCCCTATTCGGTAGGTACACAGCATTCCACTGGATGGTAAATCGCTTACATTCCAGCAAAGATGTAGAAGGTCAGGTACATTGCCAGTAAACTGGTAACCAGCCACGGCCGAAGCTGCCCACGAGACCAGCAGAGACGTAATTCCTGATTGGCTAAACCTACCCATGATCGGCCGGGGTTACTGTTTTTACCTTTAGACTATGACTAGGTAATACCAGCCCCCTTATTCCGTAAGAAAAACGTATTCATCATTATCGTAAACGCTACAATTCCGCGCCGCGATTGGATGACGCAAATCAGGGACCCAATCAACGGACAGAATGCACTAGCGTTTACGATAACGATGAATACGTTTTTCTTAGGCAATCAGTGGGCCTGGGCTGATAGGTATATTTTTTCCTACCCAATCAATATCTGCCAATGTTTACTCGTAGAAGCTATAGAATGAATCCCAAACAGTCCCCTGTCGGGAATCAAATCCAGGGGGCCGTTCTATACTACCACAACAAGCGCACTTCACCGTCGTTAAAATTTAGATCGTGTGATTTATGCCCATTTGCACTAACATTTTAAGTGACACCTAAGCCCTTAGGTGACAGTTGTATGTGAAAACTGTCACCTAAGGGCTTAGGTGTAACTTAAAATGTTAGTGTAAACGGGCGTTATTTTTTTTTCGCACTGCGTGAGTATACACAATAGACCGCTAGCGACACGACGCGACGGCACGGCGCGGCGTCGACGTCGGGTATAACGGGGCGAGACATTTCACGAACCTCACTCGATACCTAAAGGCTAAGTATAGCTCGATTCGACCTCACTTCGAACGCTGAGATCGAGCTCCACTTACCAAGCGTTACTTACAAGTACGCATACGGTAATTAAGTTGACCCAAAATGGAGGCCTGCTGCGTACTTCACCTTATGCGCTTCTACTCGCGGCGCCCTCATAATACACTTGGTTGACATCCGAAATTATATTCTGGGCAGGGTTCAACTTATACGCCGCCTTCTACTATACCCGCAAGCAAAATTTTTCGTAACATATTTTGTTACGCCCCAAACGACTTCAAATGTGTTGTACCTACTGTAAACAAATGTGATTTCTTTGTAAACAAACTACATACTTACTTAATTTTTAAAAATAATTATGTGGTACATTCTTTAATATATAAGGTACTTTTAAGGTAAATAATGTTAATCCAATATTACAAAATTGTACGTGGTTTACTTATTGATTATCATGGATTTCCGAAAAGTAACACCTGCTTCGATTTAACAGAATTAGTTAAATTATAGAATCAACGTAAGTTTCGAATTCGTCTCATATGAATACGAAACAAAAACATTTTTACAGAATACCTCTAACATCGTGTAGCGTATGACCCCGCTAATGGTACCGGTAGAACAAGTAACTGCATACTCACGTATCTACCTATAACGCTGGAAAACAATCGTGATCGGGACAGGATATCTATTTAATTTTATTTAACTACAAAATCATTACTGAGAACTGTAGTTTATATTTATATCTATTTATAAATCTTTCCTGAATACGAATAAGGAAACAGTACAGAACAGAAAAAGAACAGTTGGAGTTTTAGTGGTATTTAATATTGAAGGTCCACAATTATTAACTTATAAAAAGTAAAATGAACGCAAGTTTATATTAAAACCTTTTCTTCTTTCTTTACTTTCAAAACCAACCTTTAGGGTCTGGAATGTATATTTTGTGTAACATTATAGACTGTAGAACCTCTGATATGATTCCTATCTAAAACCTATCTAAATTTTTTGTGTTAGGATGCTAAACATTCTTTCTATATGAAATACAGTCAGGAGTTCCTCAGGGAAGTATTTTGGGGCCTGTGCTGTACCTCTTGTTCACTGGGTACCCTCCTACAAATTAACCAGAACAAGTGCTACATCCACTGATGTCACATGCTATTTTGTTATTGTCAGTATACATATAAAATCCCAGACTCAGCATCGCTGAACTTACAAAGATTGAATTGTGGCTTATGTGGTGTATAAAAGCAAATCAAAACAAGTTGATACAATATGACTTTTATAAAACTTTAAAACAAAGAGTTACCTTTTTTTGACTATCTCTGTAGCTCAGTGTTACACACTTAAATTACAGTGGGAGGTCTCGCGATTGATTCCCGTTACAGGTCACATTGGAATTCTAAATTGGCTCAGGTCCCATCTGGTGAGAGGCTTCCGCCATGGCTAGTCACCACTTTACCACCGTATCAGCAAATGCACTGACAAGCGATTTATTTAGGATTCCAGCATGATGCTGTACATAGAAACTGTTAGGGGCGAGCCCACTTACCCTTTCCAAGTCAGTATGGTAATATGATTGGCAGCATCATCACTTATCTTCAGGTGAGATGAGGTGAGGTAAAAAAACACAATTGTACAGTTGTACGTCTGTACATTATGCACAACAAACGCACTTTGTACTAAGCGCAAACAGCTCAATAAAAAGTTACAGTCTGTATACTGGTTCATTTACAAGAAGTCGCAGCAGCCACCAGCAAGTTGGCGCAAGTTGGCTATTGCCACAGGGGCCCCACCACCATCTCTTATAGCAGCATTATTGTAATATTGTTTTGACATTTTCATACAAGGTCGGTATGAACATTTCAAAACAATATTACAATAATACTGCTATAAGAGATGGTGGTAGTACCCAGTAAATAACAGTTCTGGAGCAAGCACAAGCGGTATTAAAATCCTAGAAAGATTCCAAAATAAGGCCATAAGTCAGAAATCATATTTATTTGACCCACTGCTCTTTACCATAGAATATCTATATATATAAAAGAATGAGGCATTTTTGGTTGTTCCACGGATTCCGCCTAAACTATAGGTCGTAGAGATCTGAAATTTGGTGTCTAGGTAGATATTAGGACATGAATTCGTACTAAGACGGGGATTCCAGAAATTCAAATGTCAAGGGGTAAAAATCTTACATTAAAGGGATTTCTCCATACAAAAGTGATTTTTTTTCGTTGTTCCAGGAATTCCCGAAAATCTAAAAGTCGTAGAGATCTGAAATTTGGTGCCTAGGTATATATTAGGTCATGAATTCGTACTAAGACGGGGATTCCAGAAATTCAAATTCTAAGGGGTAAAAATCGTACATTTAAGGGATTTTCCCATACAAAAGTGTTTTTTTTTCGTTGTTCCAGGAATTCCCGAAAAACTGAAAGTCGTAGAGATCTGAAATTTGGTGCCTAGGTAGATATTAGGTCATGAATTCGCAATAAGACGGGGATTCCAGAAATTTAAATTGTAAGGGGTAAAAATCGTACATTTAAGGGATTTTCCCATACAAAAGTGATTTTTTTCGTTGTTCCAGGAATTCCCGAAGAACTAAAAGTCGTAGAGATCTGAAATTTGGTAGCTAGGTTTTAATTAGGTAATAAAATCGCAGCAAGTATGGACAAGGAATTTGTGGTCGAAATTTAAAAAAGTGGCCGCCATTTTGAACTTTTTTTTTACTGGGCCGATTGCTTTGAAAAACGATATTTGAGTGTCGCAGCAAGCATAGAGAACGAATTTATGGTAAGAATTATAAAAGTGGCCGCCATTTTGAACTTTTTTGATACTGGCCCGATTGCTCTGAAAATCGATATTTGAGTATCGCAACTAGCATGGAGTAGGAATTTGTGGTCAAAAAAAATGGCCGCCATTATGAACTTTTTTGTTACGGGGACGATTGCTCTGAAAATCGATAGTTGAGTATCGCAGCAAGCATAGAGAACGAATTTATGGTCAGAATGAGAAAAAAGTGGCCGCCATTTTGAACTTTTTTGCTACTGGGCCGATTGCTCTGAAAATCGATATTTGAGTATCACAGCAAGCATAGAGAACGAATTTATGGTCAGAATTAGAAAAAAGTGGCCGCCATTTTGAACTTTTTTGTTAATGGGCCGATTGCTCTGAAAATTGATATTTGAGTATCGCAACTAGCATGAAGTAGGAATTTGTGGTCATAATTAAAAAAAAGTGGCCGCCATTTTGAACTTTTTTGTTACTGGGCCGATTGCTCTGAAAATCGATATTTGAGTATCGCATCAAGCATAGAGAACGAATTTATGATCAGAATTAGAAAAAAGTGGCCGCCATTTTGAACTTTTTGTTCCTGGGACGATTGCTCTGAAAATTGATATTTGAGTATCGCAACTAGCATGAAGTAGGAATTTGTGGTCAAAATTAAAAAAAGTGGCCGCCATTTTGAACTTTTTTGTTACTGGGCCGATTGCTCTGAAAATCGATAATTGAGTATCGCAACTAGCATGGAGTAGGAATTTGTGGTCAAAATTTAAAAAAGTGGCCGCCATTTTGAACTTTTTTGTAACTGGGACGATTGCTTTGAAAATCGATATTTGTGTATCGCAGCAAGAACGAATTTATGGTCAGAATTAGAAAAAAGTGGCCGCCATTTTGAACTTTTTTGTTACTGGGCCGATTTGCTCTGAAAATCGATATTTGAGTATCGCCGCAAGCATAGAGAACGAATTTATGATCAGAATTAGAAAAAATGGCCGCCATTTTGAACTTTTTGTTCCTAGGACGATTGCTCTGAAAATTGATATTTGAGTATCGCAACTAGCATGAAGTAGGAATTTGTGGTCAAAATTAAAAAAAGTGGCCGCCATTTTGAACTTTTTTGTTACTGGGCCGATTGCTCTGAAAATCGATATTTGAGTATCGCATCAAGCATGCAGAAGGAATTTGTGGTCAAAATTTAAAAAAGTGGCCGCCATTTTGAAGTCTTTTGTTACTAAGCCGATTGCTTTGAAAATCGATATCTGAGCATCGCAGCAAGCACAGAGAATGAATTTGTGGTAAAAATTTTAGAAAATGGCCGCCATTTTGAACTTTTTTGTTACTGGGCCGATTGCTTTGAAAATCGATATTTGAGTATCGCAGCAAGCATAGAGAAAGTGCCCGCCATTTTGAACTTTTTTGTTACTGGGCCGATTGCTTTGAAAATCGGTATCTGACCATAGTAGCAAGTAAGCACGGACGGACGGACATACGGGCAGACAGCGTAGTTTTAGTAATAGGGTTTAGGTACGTAACCCCAATTGAACTATATTAAACTTTTTGAAACAACCTCATATTTTCAAAATCTATAAGTGACTATAGCAGCAAGCACAAAGAAATAATAATTTGTCGTCAAAATTATTAAAATAAATGGCAGTTAAAACAGGAATGTTGGTAATTAAACGCCTGAGTTTGTAAAGAAGAGGTTAAAAGTGAGCGAAGCCGCGGGCGTCCGCTAGTACTATTATAATATGACCATACTACTTAAGTAATTCAAACAGCCAAAAAATGATATCCATGAAAAGTTATAATAAGATTTACTGCATAACAAATAAATGTGGCTAAACAAAAAAAAGTGTTACACCAGACTGTTCACTGCATGGCAAGGGATTTCATTATTTTACCATATATACATTTTAATGTACTGCTACTGGTATGCAAAATTTACAAATTATTATTACATATTATGCTTAAAATTTATCAAATTATGCATTGCATGCTGTGGCATTAGTTTGAAGGATATCAATTTATGTTTTTTTTGAATGTCACAAAACATTTGAATGTCCATTGGTAAAAATGTGAAATCCCTTGCCATACTGTGACCAGTCTTTTTTTTCTAGTACTTGACTGCGATCTCACCTTATGGTAAGTGATAATGCAGCCGAAGATGTTAACATTCTAACTTGGAAGGGGTAAGTAAATTCACCCCAATGGTTTCTATACAGCATTGCGCCGGAACGCTAAATTGGTTGGCGGTACGTCTTTGCTGGTAGGCTGGTAACTAGCCATGGCCAGACTGCTGTAGTCTTTATACTGTGATTTGTATTTTCTCTTCAAATGTATGATGACAGAGAAGGACAAAGTAGAGTGTAGGTATGTCATTAATTTTATATTAAATGTAAAAACAGCTACTTATAAAAGTAAGCGCACAGGGCATCAGAAATCTTTAAGACGACAAATAGTTATCACAATATTATATGTATGTATTAATAACAATATGACTTATTGAACCTATAATTACCTTATAATTAAGTTAGGAATATTTAATTGTAACATTCTTATTAGAATCAAATAAGATAAATGTTAAAAGAGTGGACTGTCAGCATATACTTAGTTTTAAAATTACTTTATGTTCCTTAGCAGTCTATACAAGGTGCTTCAGTGTTTTTGTGAAAAAAATATTTACTTATTGGATTTTAAGCATTATCGTGTACAGAAGTATTTTTTATACATTTTGCTCAAATTTTTAGCCCTATCTTTTATATCAAACTACTTACTACTTATTCGGGCTGTCAATTATATTTTCATCTTTATAAGAATATAAGTTTGTTGAGTATTTAATTAATTCCTAAATAATATAGAAGTACTTAAAGCCTGTATGAAGACAACAGCTTAGATAGTCAAAAGTCAAAGTAGCTGTTTAAATTTAATATGAGTTTTTATTAAAAATTACACTTATTTGTAGGGGTTGATGATTATAAATATTTGTTTGTAAAACTAAGGTTATGAAGGGTTCCAATAATCCCTGCACTGAAGGCCAGTAAAATGACATGGTTTTTTGAATTATATAAATAAAATAACTTAAAACTAAAAGATTATTAAAATAAATAATATAAATAAGGTGTGTTGATAGTAAACATATGATTGCCGCTTGACAAATAGAAACAACGTCACCATCACCCAAATAAACGCAATTTCGAGGTAAAACTCCAACGAATATAACGCAAGAAACATTATACTTCTCCTTGACGTAGTAAAACCGCTTCAATGTTATTAGAAATCACACGTAGCAACTGGGTGAGCGGAATGCTATGATATCGCATCCATAGAAAGCAATCAACTGACGCCGCGATTCGGTGGGAACCAGTTATTTTCCACTGGACTTTTACCCTGAACAACGTAGCTAACAACATTCCTTACCTTTCAAAGATAAACTTCTGTCTGTATGATCCCACTATCATGCTGAAGAAGCAAACGAAAGCGGACAAAGGGTCCTTCAAAACACAGCCATTTTGAAACCGACCATACAAAATGTTACGTGTACACTATCGTACTAATTGTTTGTTCGAAATTCAGATCGAAAATCATCCGTTCGCACTCATTTTTGTTTTGCAGCACAGTATAAACTTACACTAAACATTTCACACACTTTTAAGTACGATTTCACTTCATACTTTCGCACACACCCGTACACGTCGCACAGTCCATCGAACAGAAACGACGGACTCCCACGAATGGTTCTGCTGTGCTCGCGATGGCGGAGCAACGGAAAAATTATGTCTGTGTTGCCACAACTGAATTAAAATTACTACTAGTTTAAAAAAAAAAATTCGGCGTATGTATCATAATCTCTCTGGTAAAAAAAAATTATTTACAGGATTTAGTATTTTTATTTGTACTGTTCATTTGTTCATTAAACATATCTGTCATATTATATTTTTTTTTATAAAATCCCTCAACATTGAACAAAATAATTAATATCAAGTGAAAAATATTACAAGAAAATTCAAACGTTCAAAACAGAACGTGGCTATCGTGACGCCAGAATACCTACACCAGCGCTTATCTGCCAAAAACCACTTTCACAATATAAAATATAGATCTATTTATAGAGTTTGTACAAGCTGAATCATTGAATGGAGTCTATGATGTTTGATATTCGATGTTTGAATCGTCTGAGTTACGTAGCAGTGATGAGAAAACGGTTAATTTTTCCCTAAATAATATTTTATTCATTAATTCATCAAAAAAATGTTTGGAAAATTACCTTTTATATCCTACGTTTATATCCTACAAGAAATGAAAAATGATGCTATCTTTCATCCATTTACTACAATAATTAATATCCATATCATTAATATCGGCACAGAATTACTAATTTAGTAGTTTTTTTTCAGCCATGGCAACATTCTTTACCAGAGACAAGTCCTATTTATAAGCCGAAACGTTTAGAAATTAAGCATCGAAATATAGTAATAAAGACATATCCCTGGAACACAATTAAAAAAATAACTTTTATAAAAAATAATGTTCTAAAACTACAGCTTTTTATTATATTTATACTGATTTTTATTCTTGTGATATGTCGTCGTGTAGGAAAATAAATAAGAATTGTCTATGGAAACAGCGCGCGTGATTCAAGTTTGTCGCTTAGCAACGTGCTAACAATAATTCAAAAAATACAGTAGCATTCGATTCGAGAAATCGCATTGTAAGTTCACTTTCCATTGGACATCATACCAATGTGCTTAGTAAACGCTCGGAAATAGTTTCGCGTAAATTCTTCGATATTTCCTACAAAACTGAAACTAAACTTACAGTAGATTTTTTAGGTATAATGAATTTTACAAACCATTACTTGGAACTCGATATAAATATAATAAAGGACGTACATTGTAAACGTTAAATTATAATATATCTCGGGACATAAGATATTTGAATTCACTCTAAACCTAAAATGGTAATAGTTTACCTTGTGAAAGTAATTATTATAGTTGGTGCATGTCTTTCAAATGTAAAAGGTAACGAGTACGAAGATGAAGAAAAGAGTAAGTAGCATTTTATTTCATATTTTTTAACTAGATTGTTTAAAAAAATCTTATAAAAAGTAGGTAAGTACTTGGATTTCAGAATATTATCTTAGAATTTGCTAATGGTTTTAACTTATATTACATGGAGAATTCCTTTTCATTCTGAAAGGCAATTCGTAAATTTGTCGTATGGGTGCCATCTATAATATATATACTTATTTTATTCTATTTTTCAGTTTTATTATAACGGCAACAGAAATAGGTAGGTACATCTATGAAAATTTCAAGTCTGTAGCTATCACGGTTCAAGAGATATACAGCCTGGTGAGTGGTGACAGACGGACAGACTGACGGACGGACAACGAAGACTTAGTAGGTACTAGGGTCCCGTTTTGTACCCTTTGGGTACGTAACCCTAAAAATATACCATATTGTAAACTATAGGATACGACTTACGAGTAATGACGACATACAGCCTGGTGACAGACGGACAGACTGACGGACGGACAACGAAGACTTAGTACTAGGGTCCCGTTATTGTACCCTTTGGGTACGGAACCCTAAAAATATACCATATTGTAAACTATAGGATACGACTTACGAGTAATGACGACATACAGCCTGGTGACAGACGAACAGACTGATGGACGGACAACGAAGACTTAGTACTAGGGTCCCGTTTTGTACCCTTTGGTTACGGAACCCCAAAAATATACCATGTTGTAAGCTATAGGATACGAGACATATGACGGATGTATACTTAAAAAAAAAAAATCCTACAAAAAGTCGTATAAATGAAATGGGGGGAGGGGTCTTCCATCCCTCTCTCGCAAAGAAAAATTTAATGATTTCGCTTTAGTTATATTTCAAAAACCAATGATTCGTATCAAATACCCTGTTGCCCATTAATCGATCAAATGAGAGCTACAGTTGTAACTAAGTAGGTAAGTTCCTATTAGTACCTACGTAGTACTAATACGGAATACCTACGAGTGGTACCATTAGGTACTATTATGTATTCCGTGGTAGTACACTAGCAGGTACAACTAACTCGCCGCGTCTCGGTCGGGTGCGCAAGCGGCCATCCGATCCTCCATCCGCTGCATCACAAAAGGCCAGTACCTACCCACCAGCATGTAACTGCCGAATTACACCTTTTATATGCTTGTAATTTGAATGTACACGAACAGACCCGGTCACACACAGGATGTAACCTACAGACCCACCTTTTAAAAGTCAGCCTCAATAAAATCGACCGTCAAATCTCGTTTTTCAACGTTTGAGAATTGTTCCATTTTCTGATACAAACCCCTAAGGTGTAGAGCAACTTCCCATCTTCCGTGTTCCCAGCCAATTATAATATTCGAAGTAGGATTTTTCTAGATAAGCGCGTTTCAGCCTCAATGAAATCGACCATCAAATCCCGGTTCTTTTACGTTGGAGAATTGTTCCACGTTTCTGATACGAACCACTAAGGTGTAGAGCACCCTTCCATCTTCCGTGTTCCCAGCCAATTATAATATTAGAGATGATTAAATAGGATTTTTCAAGACAAACACGTTTCAGCCTCAATAAAATGGACCGTCAAATCCCGTTTTTCAACGTTGGAGAATTGTTCTACGTTTCTGATACGAACCACTAAGGTATAGAGCTCCCTTCCATCTTCCGTGTTCCCAGCCAATTATAATATTCAAGAGATGAGTACTTAAATAGGAATTTTCTAGACAAGCGCGTTTCAGCCTCAATAAAATCGGCCGTCAAATCTCGCCGATTCAAATGAAACTTGAAAGCCTAAAAAAATTCTACGGCGTTACATTTATTGCTATGTACTTGTAAGCTACCTAATAATTGTCATGTCGATTCACTCCACCCTTGATTATTTTGCTAATTGAGCAATAATGCTTATCATTAGATTAAGTATATATCAGACCCTATAAACTACAAGGTGTTAATATCTTTAGGAATAGTCTGTATTATTAAGTTGTAGTCTATGGTTAAACTTTTATGTCTATGCCTATGTGAATATACCACTCTGTGGTCACCTCTCTCTTCTGTGTGATTATGTAAAAGAAAATGGAAGTACAGTAAAACTGCAAAAAAAAGTTTATATGTTTTTATTATAAAGAAATACCCAATTAATTATGAACCCAGTACCTAAATAAAAGGTTATGGGCGTTGTACGTGAAATTACGTGTTGGTGAAATCAACGAAAGAAGAATTCTCCGGTTCCCGCAATCCCGTGAGTTCGGCTATTAGTCGTGGGTACTATGTAGTCCTCTAAAAGATCCAGCTCACTTAGTCCGAATCCACTTTCGAATCTGATTCCTCTTATCGATTCCGACTCCTCTTAATGATTCCAGCTCCCGTGCGACTCCTTTAGTCCAAAGACTGAATTAGTCCTATTGATTCCGAATCCTCCTAATGATTCCAACTCCCGTGCGGCTCCTTTAGTCCAAAGACTGAATTAGTCCTAACGATACCTTTATTCACCGAACCTTTTAGACTCTCGGAGGAACGTTGTGTCGAATCGCGGGAGACGACTTTAAAAACACTTACTGAACTACTTAACTATTGCTTCCGAATAATTCCTACACTGAAAATACTTCTACAAAATTTATACTTAAGTTAAACTACCTTATAATATCTTTAAATTAAATGACAAAGTTTTTAGATAGGACTTTATTTTAAGTACCTATTAGTTATTAAAATTATAATGTCTGTTTTTGAACTTGTATTTTTTCTAAAAATGGACCTAACTTTTAATATAAGTTGCATAATTACTTAGGTACGTAATTTTAAATTCTTCGTAAAAATAAACAATAAACTATAATAACACAATATGTACGAGTAAAGTTAAACGATTTTAAATTTTGTTAGGTTCTCATAAAGGCTAATATCCATTATCCACTCGCAATACAGAACGGAGTCATACTCGTGACACGACGTGCCGCGAAACAGATCGCACTAACTCGAACCGCAAACGAGTCCAGGAGTAGGGAATAATTAAGCGGAGTTGGAATCGTTAGTGTGAGCTCGGAGTCGTTAAGAATTTCGGCTCCGGCTGCGGATCTTATTCCTTTTATTCACTTAGTCCGGAGTTACACACCTCTATCGGCTATCGAACAAAGGAAAAATGGCGTCATGCAGAAACGTGAGTCAGCTTACTAATTTAAAGGCGGACAACTTCAATAATTGGTTTTTCCGATTGAAGGCAGCTCTTGAAGAAAAAGGGGTGCTTCACTGTATCGAATCGGAAGTGGATACAAAAGAATCTAAAAATGACGCGATAGCTAAAAACATTATTATCTCTTGTCTTAGCGACACACATCTCAGCCTCATAAGGGAGTGTACTACAAGCAAACGCATGATAGAAAAGTTAAAGAATGCATTTCAGAGAAAATCTCTAATATCAAAACTATATTTGCGGCGTCAGCTACTAAGCGTAAAGTGCAATGACAGTGAGAAACTTGAAACTTATTTCCAAAAATTTAATCAAATTATTGAAGAGCTTGAAATTAATGAAGAGAAAATCAATGAGCTGGACAAAATAACATACTTGCTAATAGGTTTGCCAACAAAATATGATACTGTAATAACAGCTATAGAAACACTAAATAAAAGTGACCTGAATTTTGAATATGTGACAACAAGGCTCTTGGATGAGGAATTAAAAATAACCTCTAAAAATGACAATACAGAGGAAAATGCCTTTCTTATCTGTCACAAATGCAACAAAAGTGGGCATAAAGCCATTAACTGCTATAGCAACAATCAAGCATCATCATATGGGAGATACACAAATAGAGGCAGAGGATATATATCAAGGCGACCCCTAAGAAGAGGACGGGGAGGACGTCAAAACATCCCAGCAGCGAATAATAGTGTTCAACGAGCGCAATATACTGACACAAGTGAAAGTTTTCTATTTTATGCGGACAGTCAACAGTGTAACATGGTATATGATAACCCAAGTAATGACAAGTGTAAAATCCAGTTTGTGATCGATTCAGGTTGTACTGAGCATCTAGTACAAGAGAGTTACAGTCGTTTTATGGACAATATAATAACCTTAGATAAGGAAATCAAAATTTTTGTAGCAAATGGTGATTTTATTACATCAAACAAAAAGGGTACTATAAAATTAATAAGTAACGGATACCAAATAACTCTTGAAGCACTGATTGTCAAAAATTTATCATTTAATTTGTTGTCTGTACAAAAAATATTAAGACATAATACAGTAAAATTTTGTAATGATACAGTAATAATTGCTAAAAATAATTCTAAAGTTGTTATAACTGGTAAACGTAAAGGAAATCTTTTTATTTTAGATACAACTATTGATTCTCAAAATATTGCATCTTTACATTGCTCGACAGATAACAATTTGTGGCACAGGAGATTAGGTCATGTAAACAGACACAGCTTGAATATATTGCAGCTTCCGGTAAGTAAAAAAATTTGTGAACCATGCATGCTAGGTAAAGCTACGAGACTCCCGTTCAAACCGGTACAACAACCAAGATCACATCGCATAGGTGAATTGCTGCACACTGACATCTCAGGACCTACAAGAACAGAAGGAATACACGGTGAGTTATATTATCAAGTAATTATTGATGATTATTCTCATTTTTTAGTTGTCAATTTGTTAAGAAGCAAGAGTGAAGCTACTGAAAAGTTAATAAATTATATAAGAAGATTGGAGAATGAAAAAGAAGTCAAAGTCAGCAGAATAAGATGTGATAATGGAACTGAATTGAAAAATAAGAAGTTTGAATCATTTTGTAACAATAAAGGTATAAGAATAGAATATACAACACCATACTCTCCACAGAGTAACGGAGTAGCGGAGAGAATGAACAGAACGCTGTATAATAAAGCACGGACTCAACTAATTGAGACAAAATTACCGAGACACTTATGGACAGAAGCCATATTGTGTTCTGCGTACCAACTTAACCGATGCCCCTCTGCAAGTATCAATTTTAAAACACCTGAAGAAATATTCAGAGGTAAAACAGACTTAAGTAAACTAAAATGCTTTGGATCAAAATGTTGGGCAGTTATACTTCCCAGACAAGGTAAGTATGATGAAAGGGCAACGGAGGCACGTATGGTTGGATATGGTCAAAATGGATATCGCTTATGGAATTCTGAAACAAATCAGATTATTGTATCACGTGATGTTAGATTTGATGAATCTGATATTATTTATAAACCAACTATGAAAGAAACTGAAGAAAATAGATATTTTTATTTACATGAAGAGAATGAGACAAGTGAGAATAAAACAGAAGAAAAAGAAAGCACAGATGGAAATGAAGAAGAAAAAGAGGAAGAAAATACAGGTGAAGATGATCAAATAGTTACAGAAAATGCGAGTTCAAGACCTAAAAGAAATATAAAGAAACCAGCATATCTGAAGGACTATGAAGAAAATTTTGAAAATATGGAAAGTAATATTGCATATTGTTTGAATACTATACTTGAAACAGATATGTTAAGCTACGAGGATGCTGTGCAAAATGATGAGTGGAAAACTGCTATAGAAAATGAAATAAATGCACACGCAAAGTTAAATACATGGGAAGCAGCTGATTTACCTAAAGGTCAGAAAGCCATAGATTCTAAATGGGTTTTCAAAGAGAAAGAAGATGGAACTAAGAAAGCAAGAATTGTAGCAAAGGGTTTTCAAGAAGAAAATGTTTACAATGTATATGCACCAGTAGCCAGACTTGCGACAGTTCGACTTTTATTGAGTATTTCAGTACAAGAAGGTAAAGTTTTACAACAATTAGACGTACCAACTGCATTTTTAAACGGAACATTAGATAAAGACATATACTTAAAATATCCAAAAGGGATAACACCTGAAAAGGGAAAAGTTTTGAAATTGAAGAAAGCATTATATGGTCTGAAAGAAGCACCACGATGCTGGAATGAAAGAATACATAAATTCTTCTTAGAAAATGGTTTTCAACAATCCAAATATGATTTTTGTCTTTATTACAACGGAGAAACTTGGGTATTGATTTTTGTAGATGATATTTTAGTACTGGGTTCTGGAAAAACTATAATAGAGAAACTTAAAAAGGAATTTAATACAAAACACTTAGGCGAGGTAAAAGAATACTTAGGGATGGAAATACACAGGGAAGGAAATTCAATTAAAATTAAACAGGAAAAATTAATTCAAAAGATCTTGAGTAAATTCGGTATGGAAGATTGTAAAGGAGTTCAAACACCAATGGAGAAGGAGTTAATATCAATATCAGAAGATGAAGAAATAATTGACGTACCATATAGAGAGCTCATAGGTAGCCTAACTTATTTATCAACCACTTCAAGGCCGGATATTACTTTTGCAACTTCGTATTTGAGTAAGTATCTTGATAGACCAACATCACAGCTATGGAAAGCAGGTAAACGTGTTCTTAGATATTTAAAACATACTATGCATAAATCTCTTACATATACCAAATCAGAAGAGACTAAGGAACTGAAAGCATATTGTGATGCAGATTGGGCAAGCGACAAAGAAGACCGAAAAAGCGTGAGTGGATGTGCTATATTTTACTGTAATAATTTAATCTCATGGTTCTCAAAGAAACAACCTACAGTGTCACTCTCATCGGCTGAAGCAGAATATGTTGCAGCCTCGTTGACAACAGCAGAGCTACTATATTTAAAAGGTATTCTTACTAACTTCTATACAATGGAAATTAAAACTCATTTGCTCATTGACAATCAGAGTACTATAAAGATGATCAATTGTAATGAGAACAGTAAGCGAACTAAGCATATTGATATAAAATATCATTTCATAAAAGATTCTGTTAAAAATTATAATATTTGTATTGATTATGTACCAACTGATAAAAATGTATCTGATGTGTTAACAAAACCTTTATGTGTATTAAAACATGTTTATTTTACTAATAATTTAAATGTTATTTAAGTATGAATAGGTATGTGAATTTGCTTTTTTTTTTTCATGTTGTTAAGTATTTACAAAAATAAGAAAACTTTGTAATGTATATTGCAATGACCAATTTATTTGTTTAAATCATAACTGGTCATTGAAGGGGGGTGTTAATATCTTTAGGAATAGTCTGTATTATTAAGTTGTAGTCTATGGTTAAACTTTTATGTCTATGCCTATGTGAATATACCACTCTGTGGTCACCTCTCTCTTCTGTGTGATTATGTAAAAGAAAATGGAAGTACAGTAAAACTGCAAAAAAAAGTTTATATGTTTTTATTATAAAGAAATACCCAATTAATTATGAACCCAGTACCTAAATAAAATACAAGGTCTTAGATTTTTAAGTTGATCACCGATAACTGTTATACTTACCTATACATTTTTTTAAATTTTGTTCCATTATGACGAATCGAATCGAAATATTATGTCATATGGCTACGGCTGTAAACGCGCGTTCCTGAGATTCGAATACCGGATCTCCTGAATCCTGAGTAGGAGGCAGGGAAGGAAGGCTGAACCATTAGTTATAAGGCTTAGAGGCTGCTTGCTGAAAAGGGTAACCACAGCCTTATATTGAAATCAAATTACTAAAATCCTTTCTCTACAGTCAGTTACCATCTTTTCAGTATACGGAAACGTACCTTCCTTCAACGAGAATTCAGGAGACGCCTAGCTACGAGTATATTCCTATATAAATCGACGTAATAAACCTGGTATTGGGGAAATGCGTTTTCTTTTTATGAAAACCGTAGTGGATGGTACAGAGTGGCTCCGAACTAACCTCCCTTCGCTATTGTGGCCTAATTCAAAAGAGGCTAACTATTATGTAATGGTTTCAAGTTTAAAATAACAAAACGCCGGATTACCACTAAATAAAATGGATTTAAGTAGCATTTTATTTTGGCATTGGCATTTTTTTATTTCTGTTTTACTTTTTCATTTGCTATCTAAATTAATTATTTATCACTTAGGTGCATGAAATATAAATAGTTTACGTCCTTTCCTCAGACCTGCTGACAAAAAAAATCATAAATAAAAATCGGTCAAGCTTTTTTTACAAACACTGTGAAACGAGAATTTATATAGGTAGTAGTATAGGAATAGTAGATAAAGGAGTTAATTTATTTTTGGAGCCAATTTATTTTATCTACTACCCGTTCGAAGAAGCTTTGCCTTCATTTCATTCAACCGCGCTCGTCTGATACCAGTGTATTAATCATTAAATAACTTTATCAATGTCAAAACGTGATTTTCAAGCGTTTTTATTGGTCAATATCCGTGTTTTGACATTGATACAGTTATTTAATGATTATTAATATACATTTTAGCCGATCGCACTACAGGTCCGCGCGGGTGGCGGTCGTATGAAGTGGGAGGGGTAGTCACCGGCAAAACTTCTGCGAAAGGGTTATACAAGACCCAGACAAACTTTTATTTTGTACTCGAGTACCTACTCCAATATACACTCGGCGTCAAAAAAATCGCACCTTTCAAAAAATCTACTTCAAACAACTTTAGACCTTATTTGACATCAATAATGAGGGTCATGTTGCATATCATTTGAAAGGTGATGAAATGGAGTGTACAAAAACAATTCAATTGATTATTTTTCTTTTACTGGAAGAGCACAAAAAAAGAAGAAGAAAACACTTACAATTTTGCTCCTTAAACAGCCGCTAGTTGCGCTACCTTTTGCAGGTATAAAATGGTCAATACAGGTTCAATCTGGATCATTCGCTATCCAACCGTTGAAGTGGACACACGAGAAGCTCATTCCCAAGAAAAATACCCTTGAAGATGGATACCACTGTCGATGAGGCCGCCCAAGTGATTGCACTACTGCAATCAGGCATGCGGCAGTGTGATGTCGCTCGGCAACTCAACTTGAGCCGTTTTTCGGTTCGAAGAGTGTACCAGCGTTTCCTGGAGACCGGTGGCTACGTCCGAAGACATGGGTCTGGTAGACGTCGCTGCACCTCGGAGAGAGACGACCGATTCATCGTATCGACATCTTTGAGAAATCGCTTTTTAAATGCTGTTGAGTTGCGACAGCAGCTCCAGACAGCTAACAGAAGAACCGTGAGTGTGTCTACGGTTAGACGAAGGCTGGGGGAGAGGAAAATAGCGGCGCGAAGAGCTGCTACGGGTCCAAAATTGACCGCAGAGCATCGGCGAGCCCGCTTGCAATTCGCTCGCGAACACGTCAATTGGACCCTCGAACAATGGAAAGCTGTTCTCTTCTCAGACGAGACGAGAGTGTGCCTTTTCTGCAACGACAGACGCAAAAGAGTGTACAGAAGACAGGGTGAACGTTTCGCCCAAGCCTGCATCCAGGAGACGGTGGAATATGGAGGCGGTTCTTGTATGTTCAGGGGCGGCATGTCTGCCGACGGCAAAACCGACCTTGTTTGCGTCTCCCGGGCTCGAGGTGCTCGCGGGCAAGGGTCGCTGACTGCTCACCGGTACATCACAGAGATCCTGGAAGACCATGTGGTCCCCTATGCCAGTTTTGTTGGCGAGGGGTTCACGTTGATGCATGACAACGCTCGCGCTCACACTGCAATTATTGTGCGCGACTACCTTCAAGATGTTGGGATCTCTGTCATGCAGTGGCCAGCGAGAAGTCCAGACCTGAACCCGATTGAGCACCTATGGGACCATTTAAAACGCAAGGTTCGGTCTCGTGATCCCGCTCCTACGACTCTCCAGGAACTCAAAGATGCCGTTATTGAGTAATGGGACACTATCCCTCAAGAAGAAATTTTAAAATTGGTAAGATCCATGAGGGATCGTATGGAAGCCGTCATCAGGGCAAGGGGGGGTAACACTAGATTTTAGATTAGTTTTAAGATCATTTTTGTATTCTTTTTTGTGTAATTAATCTGTTTTAAATTAAGGCTTAATTAAGGATTTTTACTGTTTTATATACTTCTTTTTTTTGTGCTTTTCCAATAAAAGAAAAATAATAAATTGAATTGTTTTTGTGCTCTCCATTTCATCGCCTTTCAAATGATATCCAACATGACCGTCATTATTGATGTCAAATAAGGTTTAAAGTTGTTTGAAGTAGATTTATTGAAAGGTGCGATTTTTTTGACGCCGAGTGTAGTTCTCAACCTACTACAATCGGCTATTTCATGTTACTTTTTTTTCATCTAAATGTTACAGTAAAACTTATCACTAGCTTATTCTAGTTACTATACAAGTCTTGCCCGCGTAGAATGGTGACAAGAAAGTACTTGAGTGTACCTAAAAGTTATTCTGCTGCCTTGAGAGTTATCTTGTCTAGGAACTGCACGCTTCCTCCCGTCCCTTGATCCACAGTTAACTAAAGTTGCAGTAAGCTCAGCGCGGCCAATAAACTGTGAGCCCCGTTATTCGGGAGATCACGCGATTCCCTTGTGTTTACTGTTTACCATCTTGTCGTTTGCTTGAACGTCTCCCTATTGTATACCTACCCTTCGAACATTTAACGATCGAGTTAACTAGGCTGCCTATTTAGATTATTTTAGACAATTAGGTACGCCTAAGGTTTACAGCCGTGCTATTCTGCAAAAATACTTAAAGCAGCGACGAGCGTACATCTATGCATCTATGAATTTGTCAGTTGTAATAGAGTACAATTTTGCATGCCATCTTCGGGTTGGCAGCTGTCTGGCAGCTGTTTCAGAGATGGAAATTTTGTAGAATAGCATGGCAGGTAATAAATAACCCGAGCTAAGAAATTACTTATTATTAGAAATTAGACTCGAATTAGGTAACTACATTCAGAAATCGATATTTTTTCAGCAAGCCCTTTAAATCAACAAACTCAGAACTTTTTTATAACTTTACACTCATTAATATTCTGCGAAGCTATTCACGACACATTTTTCTGATGTAATTTGACAGACGAATTCGAAGTGAACCATTCAATCAATCAAATCGCCACAAAATCATCACATTCACCGTTCACGTTTTTATTCGCTAATTACTTCGCTAGAGGGATCATTGCTTTGTGAATCGGACTTGGACACTTGGACATCACAATACTATTATGGTATTCCGTGACTATGTGTTATGTGACGGAGTGAATGCCGGTATTTGGAATGTTCATTTCAGACGTGCTTCGATTAGCAAAGACAAGCAAAAGTCAATTGAAATAATTGTTTGCGTTATAGAATATTGTTACTTTTAATCAACAAACTCTGAACCATTTTATACACTGTAAGGCCCGGTTTCCGCCAAAGTGGAGAGGAAAGGTGGAAAAATGTGTTTTGAATAACCAATCAGTTTGCGGTATTTCCACATCTCCTTTGCGCTTAGCTTCGATGGAAATGGATCGAGCGGAGAGGAGCGTCTCTCGTATCATTTTTCTACAGAATTGTGTACCGCGAATGAGCTAGCGGTGTAAGCCACACACAGCGGAGATGTCTATAAAAGTCGAGCGGCGCCACCGTCGGTCGGGCGCCTTCTATCCGCCCTTCACAACACCCGCTCCGCACAGCTGACATCTCCGCTACGCATCTCTTTTTGTCTCTTCTCGTCTCCGCTTTGGTGGAAACCGGGTCTTCGCTTAGGTGATTCTTACTCACTATCTCTTTTCAGTGTACATGCTGCTATCCCCTGATCAACACAGCCGCACTCCTAAGTTGGAGGACTTCTTCTGGACGGGATCTGGTGACGGCCCTCCTCCCCCAGACTTGTCTGTTCCGCTGCCCACACCTACAGCTCCCGTCGTGCGCACTACCACAGTTCTGGCAACTGTTTATTTGGACTCATATCCGCCACAGGTGAGGGGGAAATAAAAGCTGGTAGGTAATGTCTCGGTAGTCAATTCGATCTTGAAGCCTAGTTGTCCTGTAACTGTGTTTTGAACCAAAGCTTCTTTTCGGAGGGTGTCGCGCAGGGGGCTAGGCGAAAGAAAATAGATTATTGTGCGAAAATCTTCATAAAATTAAAATGAAAATTTATCTTAATCTAGACTAATCAACAGAATGGGCACGCATGTAATCACCTATATACATTTGGTATTGAACTCGTTAGCGCGAGCTAACTGAAGGCAGCGCCCGCTGTCGAGCGATGGGTGAAACTTTGCACTGGGTAGTGTCTCACGACACTTACGTTTTTTATTTGTTACTCAAAAACGACGGGTTATAATCTCCACAGGTAGCGATAGGAATAACTACGAAGTTCATACAGTTGAGACCCGAAAATCATCCATATTGATATATTAGGTCCTATTCCAGTATCGCAAATATCAAAACCATCATAATTATCAACTTTCAAATGTCCAACTGTCTATACCCAGATTTTCTTTCAAGTAAGCTCGATCAATTTCTGTTTAAAATAAACCAAAATCTCTAATAGCTAACACCTCCAATACTAGGCGCCTTTCCATGTTCCATGACACCTTCTAGAAAATGATATTCCGAGCTACCATAATTATGCAGTTTAAAACAGAACTATAAAAAATCTAACACCAGTTCAGAGTGATTACTACAGCTTTAAGAGTCCGTTAACCAAACTAAAATTCAGGCAGTTACCGATAAAACCAGTGGAGAGTGCGTTCTTAACTGCGACGCAACACCAGACAGCTTGCATCCAGAAATACCAGATGATAGACGCTACTGGCTCTTGACCGTTATACAAGGATCGACGCCCGATAGCCTACAGCTGAGGCTCGCTAGGTTATACCAAAAAGCCTTCTTGAGGTAAGCTTTATTCAAGCAGTTATGTTAGAAAACCCTGTGATGTGACCTTGGAGAATTAAGCCAAATAAAATATCCACTGCGAAGACGAGTTATCTCCAGTCACTTAATAAACTGTTAAAATTGGTGCTGTAGAACAAAATATATAGAAAGCGCCAGTTTAAACGGTAAATGCCTAAAAATTGCGTCTGTTAAAGCTCTAGCCTTACCTACGTTTAGTTAAATAACAAATCTGTTCTTGTAAGAGATGAAAAGCCTTGAAGATAAGAGATGACATTAATATTATTGTTTTCAGACAGCAAGAAAGACATCTTGGTATAATCAAATCCCTAGACGCACCGACACCTAGAAAGAAACACGACGTCCATTCCTTCGTTATTAATAAAGATAATGATTTTAAAGACTTAAGTACCAACACTGCCAAAACTCCACAAAAAATGTATGATAACCAGACTTTAGTAAGCTTAGATGATTTAGCTGTAAACACAGAAACGCAAAATGCAAGTGATTTTGTGAACAAAAGTGACTTAGCAAATATAGAAATGTTTTCAGTACATCAAGACGAATCGCCAATAGATCCTATAAAAGTAACAAAGTTGAATGAAGTAGAGACATGGATTTTAGTTACTCCAGCCGTAGTAGTGCATAAGAGAGATGTGGAAGAAGTAATCGAGAATTCAAATGAAGATCTTATAGATCTGCCGTTAGAAGAAGACGTGAATAATGAAACCGTGTTGTTTAAAAGAGAAATCATTAAGCCGGAACAACAGCCACCTGTACAAGTTCATATACAGAATATAACCGAGGTAATGTTATGAATTATTATAATCGTATACTGAAACTATACTATTCATCTTATTACTTAAATTCAGTGAATGCGAAGGTTTGTGGTAATGTTTGTAATATCATAATAATTAATTACCTACTCGACACTTACGTGCTCAACATAAAATGAAGATTTTTTTTTCAGTCAACGGAAGGCAAAATTCAAATAGTATACGTAGTTCTAGTCGGTGGCAGGGCTGTACCAGCAGCGGTGGCTGCAAGAGACATGCGTCTTGTGAGAGATGCGGAAGTTGCTAAGGAACTAGGAGCTGTAGTCACTACCAAAGCAGAGCGTGAGTATAGCACCACCAATTAAGATGATCTAGCAATGGATATTGTTTTATTCAGGCTCTGCCCACTCCGCGTTACACGGTGAGGGGTCGCTATTCCAACACCTTTGGTGCATCGTTTTTTATGAAATGTAATATACACAGATGATCATGATATTCTCAGAAACTTGGTAACTAATAAATCTCAAAAATTGCTAGCAGCGTACCTGAAAGCAGCTGAGGGATTGGAAGGGGAAGCCGTGACTCCTGGAGTGCATGGCACCGAACTGTGGGCTTTAGCCGTTGGATCTACCGTTGCTATACTAGTATTGCTGGTTCTACTGGCACTGCTGTGTTTTGCTCACAGGCAAGTATAGGATTCAAACTAACAAGTCATGAATATGTGTACTGCAATAATAATTTAATATTCGGCAATCTGGAGTGCAACAAGGTAGTGCATTCAGTCCTTTTTTGTTTCTGATCTACATTAATGAGTGATTATTCATAAATTCATGCATTTAGTTAAACACAGCTCTACTAAAAAAGTAAAAATTAAGAAACGCTCATGAATAAAACCAAAGACAAAGGTAATAACTATAATTGTTTTCAGGAAGAAAAATATGAAATCAGCTGCATCATTGCGCGCATACAGAAATGAGCTAATGAGGGAAACAGAGCGCAACCAAATGAAACAAATCAACGAGGATAAGGATTCTAAGGTTTGTAACAGATTCCTTAATAAAAATAGAATATACATTTATAAAAAAAACCTCCAAACCTCGAAAAATACAGTGCATAATTTTTTTTTAAATAGTTTCAAATCTTTTGGTGTCAGCTGATGTGAAAAGGTTGTGTTTGATCTGAGTGTGATATTATTATCGATTTATGTTTAAAAAATTTGTTCCAGCTGATCAGTGTTGTATCTCCAAGTAGAACAAGACCCAGCAGTGTACTGCTACCAATTTACAGGGCTGGCAGTGCTTCAGGGTAAGTGCCGGTGCGGTGCTGTGTAGAAACCGTTGGGGTGACTTTACTTACCCCTTCCAAGTTAATACGTTAACATCTTCGGCTGCATCATCACTTACCATTTGCTGAGATCGCTGTCTGGTACTTACTTGTATTATGTATAGTATAAAAAAGCATCTTTATTATTTCTCCAAAAGTATTCAAGTTGTTTGAAATCCATGACTTCTGAACCTCAATACCGAATGGTTTTAGCTCATCCACCACATCGTCTGGGGTATCAGAAGTAGCGGCCGCGTTGCGCAGACGACAGAAGAAACCACATGCTCTGAGGATGCCACAGAAAAAACGAGGTATATAACCACAACATCTCAATGGGTTCATATAAATTCTCTCGATTCAAAGACCAGCGGAGTTCTTCACTCGTCTAAATTAATAGATAATGAAATCTTAGGCCATTCCTCTACTATTGGAGGTTGTTGAAATAAATCGGTTGTGTTTAAACAGGCAAGTTCTTATTGATTTGCAGTAGGAACAACTGACAGCCTGCTAGAAGCTGCAGGTTTGGACAGTTCGGACAGTGGTCAGCCATCGCCATCGGCGCCGGACACTCCTACTTCATACCTTTCCATGCCTTCTGTTAATGCTTTTCCAAGGTAATCATTGTTATCGTCAGCTTGATCTTTATCAATGATGATACTCGTTGCAAGTTTCTTCGATGCATAATATCCCTTATTGACGACCGCATGATCGAAGGCTGCAGGGGGCTCGAATCCCAAATAATACATGATTGATGATATATTACACTGTTACCCTTTAAAGATATGGGCATTCCCTTTGCAGTAAATGAAAACACATGATGCTTGAGAGTTCTTAGAGGTGTGTGAAATCTGCCAACCTAGCACAGTCTTAGTAAATTCGGAAAAGTAGTTACAGAAGAGCTCGCTAATTTTTCACGCTAATGCCTGACTGGTCAACGTGGAAATAGAGCCAGTTTTCGTTGCGATATTTTATGTGGTCAAGATTAGGTCAGCAATAATTATTAAGTGTCAATATTCACCGACGTATATTGTACCTACGGTCCATCAATTTTCCGAAAGTTTTTGGGCTTCACGGAGTTCCCAAAAGTTATAACAATTTAACTAAATTCCAGAGGCAACATAGTAGAACCGCTCTCCAAAATCCTCGAACCCGTGTCAGTGAGACATCTAGACATCGACTCGTCACCGACCAGTCCCAAAGTCAAGCCCACAAGTGGGAAAGACGTTGTGCCGCGGAGACAAATGCCTTCTCAACTGGTGCGACTTGGCAGTATAGATAAAGACCCTGGCGTGATAGGACCTTTAGTATGGGACCTGCATTGTCAGAGGATAAAAGATGGTAAGATTTAAGAATCGTACAATTAATGATCTTGATGATTTTTTCTACCTTTATGAATAAGCTCTACAGGAGAGCTGAAAATGTAGTAAGTATCGAAAATAAAGTGTCTGTCTAATATGCATATAAATTGATGGATCGGGATATTTTCAGTGTCGACTCGGATCTACATTTTTCAAATCCATCTTTCTTTTGTACAGACCGAAATATTAAGTATTTCTTGGTCTTCGTACCAAAGCGTTAGCTAATGTGATAATACTCGTATATATGTAAAACAACTGATATGACATCTTCGACCACATCGACACTTTCCATCAGGTGAGATTGTGGTCAAGCGTATATTATATGCAATATGCTATATATAATAGCGTATTATATGCTATATAACTATAGTATATAAAAAAAATATGAACATTCATATTTTTAGCATCTAAACCGCCGAGTCCCGCAAAATCGATGACGTCATCTGCCCGCAAAGATCCTCCCAGTTCGTCGCGCATGAGGCAACGCTTCAACGAACTGATGGATGACGCGTTCACGCTCTTCGGCAGCGCCGCTTCCAGTGGCGACTCACACCAAACCTTTACCATACACACGCAGGAGAGTCGAGAGAGCAAGGAGAGTAGGAGAGAAGAAGAGAGCGGAGAGAAAAAGACTGGTGAGTTCTTATTTTTATAAAATGGTAAATAAGGATGAGCAAGACATTTTCTTGATATTAAGTGATACGCCTGCCCCAATCAGTGCTTTCCAGAATTGCTTCAAGGCAGAATATCTGCCACTGCTATAGTTACCCATCCGGATGGACTCTCCAAAGAAGTCCTGCCCACGTTTTGCTCTAGAAAGAGCAAAAGAACTTGTTAAAATAAGGTTCGTTTTGTATCAATGTTTATTATGTCACTTATGAAAAAGAAAACTTGTCATTCACCTTCGTAATGTCTGTATAGAAAAAATATATTTGTAAAATATTAATTTAATAAAAATATAATTCTCTGATATCTTAAAATGAAGTTTATTGTGTATAATAAATAATCCCGGCCTCGTACTTTACCATGGTAGCAGATCGTCCAAAATAGTAAGATATAGTAAGCTGCGAAAATATTATAGATAAAAAAATTGAAGGAGAATTGAAAAAATATAAGAAAATAAAACGTAGGTAAAGATAAAGGAAAAAGAGTTATTAAAATGGATAGTAAAGAGGAGATTAAAATACCTATTTTCGACGGAGATAATTACGACTTATGGAAATTTCGACTAAAATTATTTTTGAAACTAAAAAAATGTGATGAGGCCATTGAAAATGAAGAAACTAAACCAGATATAGATTTAAAAGCAAAAAACTATATTGTTATGAGTGTTAACAATTCGCAACTTAATATAATTTTAAATGAGGACACAGCATATAAAATGATAAAAAAATTTGATGAGTTATATTTGATAAAAGGATGTGCAAATAAACATCTACTAAAAAGAAAATTGCTCGATATGAAATTCAAAGAAGGAGGCCCGATAGAATTCTTTCAAAAATTTGAAACTATTATAAATGAATTAAAAACTGCAGGAGATATTATAAACGAAGAAGACAAACTTAATTATTTATTGCTAACATTACCAGACAAATTCTCACACATAGTAAATATTGTAGATGCATTGCCTAAATCAGACCAAACTGTAGAATATGTCAAATCAAAACTCATTTTGGAGTACAAAAAGAATGAAACAGAACACGAGCAACAAGTTTTTCAGAGTAACAGCAGACAAAGAACACATGGATTGAACAGGACAACGACAAGACGGCAAAACTATTTATCAAGAGGACATAATTATTATTCGCATGGACAATTTACAAGAGGACAAAATTGTTATACACCTGGCCAGTATACAAGAGGACAAAACTATTATATACGTGGACAATATACAAGAGGACACAATCATATATCAAACAGATATCGAGGCAGAGGAAATCGTTATTTTAGAGGTCAACATGGACAATATAGAAGTGATAATGGCGATAATGGTTTTATAGCAGAAGTAATGAATTTATATAATGAATCAGAAAAATCAGACGAAGTTACTTGGCTGATCGATAGCGGATGTAGTAATCATATTATAAATGACGATAATTTATTTTGTGAGTATAAAGTATTAGATAATCCAATAGATATTAAAGTAGGTGATGGGTATATATTAAAATCAACTAAAATAGGAACAGTTATGATGACATGTCAGGTTAATAATAAAAAACATAAAATAACAGTAGATAACATATATTATGTACCAGATATGAAAAGAAATTTGTTAAGCGTATCATCAATTGTCAATAAAGGCAATATGATTAAATTTAAATATCAAACAGCACTTATATATAATTCACGACATAAATTAATAGCAGTAGCTAATAAAAGAAACAAATTGTATGAATTGGAATGTCAGGTAATTAATGATAAAAATATATATGAAAGTGAATCTAATGTATCACTAAAGGAAAAAGAAAAATTGCACCGATTATTAGGTCATGTTAACTTTGGGAAATTAAAAATAATGTGTAGGCATAATATTTTAGATGGGTTACCCGAAAAATTAAATGAAAATTACGTACAATGTGAAATTTGTTTACAACATAAAATGACAAATTTACCTTTTGAAAACAATCGGAGAAGGGCTACTGATATTTTAGAAATTGTACATACAGATTTAAATGGTCCAATAACTCCAGTAGGCTATAATGATCAAAGATATTTTGTATCATTTATTGATGACTACAGTAGGTATGCAGTTGTCTGTGTAATAAAAAATAAAAGTGATGTATTTGATTGTTTCAAAACTTATGTTAAAGCAGTTCAAAATCAGACAGGACGGAGAATTAAAGAAGTGAGATGTGATAATGGTCGAGAATATATTAACAGAGATTTCTTTGAATTCGCAAAAGAGACAGGAATATATATAAAAACAGCACCACCCTATACTCATGAACTAAATGGAGTAGCAGAAAGATACAATAGAACTATTATGGATAGAGCTAGATGCCTAATGGCAGAAGCAAATTTAGAAAAGAAATATTGGCCTGAATGTATATTAACTGCCGCATATTTAGGAAACAGAATATTAACAAATACCTTGGAGAAGAAAAGTCCTTTCGAAATATTTTATCGCAGGAAACCAGACATAAAAAAATTAAGAATATATGGAAGTAAATGTTTTGTTAGAATACCTGAAGAAAAAAGAACATTAAAATTGAACCCAAAAGGAATAAAAGGAACTTTAGTAGGTTATACCGAAACTGGATATAAAATTCTAATAGAAGATAAAATAATTATCAGTCGTCATGTAATTTTTATTGATCCTGAAGCAGAAGTTATTAGATTCAGTATTAATAATGAAGGAGAGAATTGTGAAAGAAAAATAATTTATGAAGAAAATAATGATAAACAAACTCAAAATGATAAAAATAATACATTAAAAGAAAGGAGTGATGATGATAAAGAAGAATTTTACGACACTATTGAAGATGATGAAGAAGAAGAAAGAATAAAACTTAGAGTTGAGGAGGTGAATCAACGAAGTCGTCCCAAAAGAGAAAGAAGATTACCGGAAAGATTTAACGATCATGTTGTTTATGTAAACGTTTGTGATGCTAGTATACCAGAAACTTACGATGAAGCAATAAAAAGTTCGGAATCCAAAAAAATGGAAGAAAGCAATAGATGACGAAATAAATAGTTTAAAACAAAATGAAACATGGGAAGTTGTCGATGAACCAATGAATAAGAATGTGATTGAAGTAAAATGGATTTTTAGAATAAAATCAAATGGAAGATATAAAGCACGTGTAGTAGCAAAAGGTTTTCAACAAGTTTATGATGAAAATGAAGAAATATATTCACCCGTAGCTAGAATGATAACTATGAAAGTTTTAATGTCAATTGCATGTGTAAGAGGTTGGCATTTAGAAAGTATGGATGTTGAAACAGCTTTTTTAAATGGAACTATTAAATCTGAAGTCTATATTTATCCACCAGATGGTTATGAAACTGGAAATAATAAGGTCTACAAACTAAAAAAGGCGTTATATGGATTGAGAGAGAGCCCAAGGGATTGGTACGAATGTTATAATGAATTTATGTTAACCATTAACTTTGTAAGGTCCGACTACGATTATTGTTTATACATAGGATGTATTGATAATGAAAAAGTATATGTTTGTTTATATGTAGATGACATTTTGATCTGTGCAAAAAATGAAAATACAATTCAAATTATGAAAAGACTATTGAACAAAAGGTTTCGCATGAAAGACCTAGGGAAAGTAAAACAATATTTGGGAATTGATATTGATTATAATCCGGAATTGAAGAAAATGACTTTGAGTCAATGCAAGTATATAGAAAGTTTAGCTGAAAAGTATAAAATAAAGGATTCTAAGAAGTATGAAACACCTATGGAACAAAATTTATCAATTGAACCTGGAGAAATAAATAATAGTAATTTGAAATATAGAAATTTGATTGGAGCGCTTATGTACATAGCAAGCGGAACGCGCCCAGATATTTCATATTGTGTAAATTATCTTAGTCGTTTTCAAAATGCTTACAATGAAACACATTACAAATATGCTTTACGAGTTCTGAAATATTTATATAATACCCGTGATCTAAAACTAAATTATAATGATGAATATGAAGAATGTTTTGATGCTTTTGCTGATGCTGATTGGGCAGCTGACAAAAATGATCGCAAATCAACTACTGGAATGATATTAAGAGTATACAACAATCCAGTAATGTGGAAAACACAGAAACAGAAAATTGTATCACGCGCATCAACGCATGCAGAATACTACGCATTGGCAGATTGTGTGTCTGAAATTTTACCAGTCATAGGAATTTTAAAAAATTTAGATGTTGATATAAAAAATTATCCAATTAAAATTTATGAAGACAATAGTGGTGCCATTGCTCTTTCAAAACATGGAAAATTTTGTAAAAATTCAAAACACATTGATGTTAGCTATCATTTTGTAAACGATTATGAAAAAAAAGGGTATCATATGCGTAACAAAGATACATACAGACGAACAGCTAGCTGATATATTAACAAAGGCCTTAGGCAAAAATAAATTTACGTATTTAAGAGATTTAATAAATGTTTATTGATTAAGTTTATTATAATGTATTGATGTTATTAAATGTTGCATAATTAATTGATATTGATGAAAAAGATAACTATTTTTATTCTATTTTAAGTTTCTTTGCAAAATATTGTTAAATGATTTATTGTTGATTGAGTAATTAATTTATGTTAATTGAAGAAGTATTATAACAATGTAACAAATACAAAACTCAAGGAGGTGTGTTAAAATAAGGTTCGTTTTGTATCAATGTTTATTATGTCACTTATGAAAAAGAAAACTTGTCATTCACCTTCGTAATGTCTGTATAGAAAAAATATATTTGTAAAATATTAATTTAATAAAAATATAATTCTCTGATATCTTAAAATGAAGTTTATTGTGTATAATAAATAATCCCGGCCTCGTACTTTAACAGAACTAAATGACTAATATTGAATGAGAATGTATTTCTGTGGGAAACCCTATTTTCCTTGGCTGAAATGGCCGAATAATTGGGATATGGTAATTTTTTTTAGTAGACATTATAAAAAAATAATGGTGATAGATGGAACAGAAGACAGAATGTGAAATAGGCATAACGGCGGGAAAATCATTGAACTTATTATAGCCCTCTACTATGAGGCGTTTGCATCTACTATGGGTCTCTTCTAAGCGCTCAAATCTCAGACTACAAAGTCTGTGGCTCAAATAATAATTGCTAATGGCTAATTAGTCATAAAAAGGAGTTGATACTTGATAGTTAGATAATTTTAGATATATTGTATATACGCAGCGCATTCGTGTTTGTTTTGGAACATTATTTACGTGATTTTTGATATAATATCTTCCGTCGCATTCAGCAGATCCAGTGACGCAAGCGCGTAACGACAACGTCCGTCTTCCCGGATCGCCCTACACGGCGCTGCACGTGGTCAGGGGCCGATCAGCAGGACCGGGGTAAGGAAAGAATTCTATTGATTTGAATTTTGATGCGTGATTCTTCTGACAGAATAATGACCTACGAATATTGATAGCTTTAATGATTACCTCCCTTTTACTGAAATGGATGGACGGATAAAGTCGCACCATAAGAGTAGAGTTTATGAGGTTTGTAAGGATAAAAGAGTATATTAAAAGAGATATAATTCGCAGACGAGGCAGCGCCACAACAGACAGCAGCGCCAGTCGGCCGCGCACCGCGCTGCTGCGGGGCGCGGGCGCAGGCGAGCGGCGTCCCCCGCCCGCGCCCGCCTGGCCCTCCGCACCCGCGCATGTGAGTCTCACTCACTGATATGTATCTCTGGGATTCATGATTCCATACGTTTGACAGTTCATTTTTTTGTGCCGATTTGAAGCGCCTCCCCTGAGCGTCCACGGTACTAAACTGACATTTGTTGGTAGTGACCGCCATTTTGAATGTCATTATATTTTAGTTACATGGACGCTCACGCTAGGTTACGCAACAAACAGCGCCAAAATGGCGAAAATCAAGTGTCTTCATTTTTACGTTGACAGTCAGCACCCCAGAGATATAGATAGAGCTCAGTGGTCTCACTTCACTCAGCCTCTCGAGTCTCGAGACATGTTACAGAATATCATCCGAGTTTTTTGACAAATCTTATTCGAAAGTTTACGTGAATTTGTATATAATTGATGTGATGACATCTATTGGTAAACTGTTTGATTTTCAGTAATCTTTTCAGCTACACTACATTTCCAAAAAATGCTTTTACAGTTACTGCTTCACAGAAAAATATCTGACGCCGCGGTCCTTCGGATTTTCATGTTTGATTTCATTTACAGCGGCATTCGTTGCCCATTGTCAACCCGGCACTGATCACCGCGGAAGGGAGGCTGGGACCAAACGACCCGGCGCTGCCCCTCATATCGGCCATCAAGAGCGAAATACAACGCGTCAGGGACAACGCTAAAAAACCTTGAAGAAAGAAAAACCTTTATTTCAATCTTTTTGACGACCTCCCTGGCGCAATTGCGCGGTCGGGGTCCAAACTTACGAGTGGGAGGTTTCGGGTTCGATTCCCGCGTCTTAGGAATTGTACAATTTGTAAAGTAGCTCGTCTGGTCTGGTGAGAAGCTTCGGCCGTGGAGTTACCACCGAAGTTAGCGAAAACGCAACGCGATTTAGCGTTCCGGCGCGATGCTGTGTAGTAACCGTACCGTCAGACTTATTCCTTTTAAAAATGTTTTTTGTTATTGAATGTTTCATCAAACTTCGTTCCAGTAATTTCGTTCTTCTCTGTAAGTTCTCTTCAAATATTTTTATCTATGTACCTACTGAGTAATACGTAGTGATTATATACTCTTTGCTACTGAGCTCGTTGTAATATTGGCTCTTATTAACCGACTTCAAAAAAAGGAGGAGGTTCTCAATTCGTCGGAATCTTTTTTTATAGAATAAGTAATTTATTATTTTAATAGTAATATTAGTGAGTAACACAATTGCCAACCGTGTTGTACAATGTACCTAAGTTTACGTGACACTGTATTTTTACTTTATAAAATCGTGTTTTTAGAAATAAAACTTTTTTATTGATCAATAATAATTGTTTCATTTGTATTAAAGTCGAAAGATCTCGCTGCTCGGGGGGCAATGAAATTGAAAAACAGACAGGCTGTTGTGCTGTCGCACCTGTGGGTTTTACGTCAAGCCGGGCCTAGTTTAGTGCCTCGCGTGCAGCGAGATTGCGAGAACTATAATCGGCTGTACTTGGAATAAGCGATCGGAGTCGGGCAAGCTTAGTAATTATAGGACAGACATCTATAAACTGTGGTAATAGTATATTATTACACTAGCTGACCCAGCAAACGTTGATTTGCCATTAAGGATATAAAACATACACTACGACCTACTCTCAGACCTTTCGCTATGTTTCGAACATACACAGAAAACTTCATAACAATCGGTCGAGCCGTTTCGGAGTTTGGTAACAAAAAATTATCACGAGGATTTTATATATTAGAGAGATAACATCACTAAGAGTTTGAAACAAAACAAATAAGCTTGTGCAATATGTATATTTTGTACTTTGCATTATAAAAATCAATACAGAATCTCTTAATAATATTATAAAAAATATTTACAATAGGCATTACACTATACATACACACGTCGGTCATCTTTATGAAAAGACGATTACTTCTCTCAAAAAAAATTTTTTTTTTTAATTAAAAAAAAAACAACATAATATTTGGAAACTAATCTAGCAAATATTCAAGTGTGATCCAAAAGACCAAAACCTATGTTAATATTATTAATATATTAATATGTACAATTTTTAATAAATAACAGCTGTAATAATCCGATTCCTTTTCATAACTTAAACTTTTAAAAACCTAAAACAATTTAAAATAATAACTGCACATTATAATAATTAAGAACAATATTAGTATTTAACAATTTAAAAACTTACATACTAAAAATAATAGCCCATTTCCTCCTTACTAAGGGTCAACGTTTTTTCCAAAAAATATAATGTAAACGATATCTTTATTGATTCAGATACATTGTAATCTTCAAAAAGTTGCATTTGTTTCTAAACTCATGATTCAGATAATTCATCATAATAAAACGGAAGCAGTGACAATTATTTTTGCCGACTGTTTATAATACATATTTTCAAAATTATAATTTTTAAAACCATGCACAAAAATAATGTTGATACTGTGATTTGTGAATTACCATCCTATCATCGAAGACATACCAATAAACTATTTAACGTTGTGGTAAAATTGTAAAAAGCTGTGTAGCAAACGTTATTAGGGTTCCATTTTTACCATTTTGGTATGCAAAATGGTAAAAATGGAACCCTTATTTTTTATTTACAAGTCCAAAATTAGTAGTACAATAACATTATCTCCTATTCTAGTAACATAATATCTGATTGATAAAAAAATTAAAAACAAACATTCTGGGGGTGCACGTGGAAGTGAGAACTCAAAAAGAGGTGTCGGTTACGGTAACAGTGTCACGAGTTGAATGGGTTTTTCCAATCTTAAAAAACCCAACGCGCCTGAAGATGTATTCACTAACGGTTCGCCGTGCTAGGTTTTTATTTAATTTTCGCATAATTGCCACAGACTATGTAACAGGTAGCTCAACTGCTAATAGGCACAAACCATCATAACCTTACTCAACTTATCACAAACTTGTATGTTGCTGTATGAAACACATCAATAAAATAATAATACATATTTACAATTTTCACAACAATTCACAATATCTTTTCACAACTCAATCTTGTTCACCCACTAGACATTGTAACCAACTCGATCTTGTTCACAAATTAGATCTTGTTCACCTACTCGGGCTTGTTCACACACTCGATCTTGTTCACGCACTCGATGTTGTTCACGCACTGGGCACTTGTTCACTCGTGTTCATAGTTCATCGTTAGCTATGTGGATGCCAGCGGCTGCGGCGCCAACCTCCGCCAGGTGTTTGAGTTTTCTTGCAAGTCATCTCCATCCTGGAATGTAAAGTTGTTTTAATAAGCTTTTTGGATCGTTAATAAATCCTTTTGTTTAAACTTTAAAGTAATGGGCGTTTTTCCCCGCGGCGTCAGTTTTTCACAAATCCCGCGGGAATTGTAGATTATTTCCTGTTACCATTTCTACTATCTCACAACTTTATGAAACCTCAAAAAAAATAAAAATACCTGAATAATAGTGATGGAAACTGTCTCTGGTTTGATGTCCTCCATGAGCTTTTGAGTTGAACTGCCTTCACCTTGCTCCATATTTCTAGAAAAAAAAATTTAAGTGCTAAAACCATTTAAAAAAATTGGCATTTATTTAACATAAAACATTTTTGCAATTTTGATGCAAAATCTCAAAATATTTATTTATTTATTTATTTATTTATTTATTTATTTGCATATCTGACCACATTACATATTATATAAAATATTTGTAGATATAGTCAAAAAGCCCTGTCAGGGCGTAGCAAAAATGTCCTTAATCTAACAATTTCATATATCTATAACTAAATGCCTTATTTATATTACATTGAGTTGGCTGCTGTGAAATTGAGGTCAATTTAAACTTACTCATCCAAAAATTTGTTTATACTGTAAAAACATTTTTTAGTCAACCAGTCTTTCAATTTGCTTTTAAATAATGTCTCTTTTACTTCGTCTGTAATGGTTCTTGGTAGTTTATTATATATTATTATTGTTCTGTAATATGGACTAATTTTCGCTACTGTTTCCGATTTATAATATGGCAGGACTAATTTTTTATTCTTCCTAGTTTCTCTATGGTTTGTGTTATCTATCAATTTAAATAATTGTATATTTTTTCTAACAAAAAGGGCTGCCTCCAATATATATATACAGGGTAAAGTTAGGATTTTCTTCTCGACAAAATGCGGTCTGCAAGTTTCGCGTCGTTTTATGTTTGCAAGTATCCGAACACATTTTTTTTGCGACACGAATAAATTACCAATGTCGGTACTTTGACCCCACAAGATTATACCATACTTAAGCCAAGAGTAAGCATATGCATAATATGCAGACAGCGCTGTTTCGTAATTTGTATTCGCCTTAAGAATGCTGAGGGCGAATACAAACCGCGAGAGCTTCGTCTTCACACTCTGCACATGCTGCTTCCAGTTCAGGCAGGTGTCTATGGTGAAACCAAGGAGCTTAAATTCATTCACCTCCCCTATAGATATGTTTGTTGACAGGCAATTTAAGTGTAGGGGTGCTTTCTGAAATGGTCTGAACTGAATAAGTTTTGTTTTTTTAGTATTTATTTCTAAATTATGTTGTTTAAGCCAGTTTTGAATGTTTAGAAAATTTTTTGTTATACGGAACTCACATTCGTCAGTATCTGTGCACTCTGTGAGCAGAGATACATCATCCGCAAACATTACTACTTTACAGTCAGTGTCCAGACATTTAGGTAATTCATTTATGTACACCAAGAATAGGGTACAGCCAAGTACGCTTCCCTGCGGAATAGACCAGTTGCTAATGCGAGTGTTAGACTGCAACGTATGTATTTCATGTGTTGTTTTGTCGAAGTGATGTATCTCTACGAACTGAGCCCTGTCTTTTAGATATGTTTTAAGCCCGTACGCGTACGCGTTCCCTCTAATACCGGAGTTATATAACTTATCTAATAGTATATTATGCGATACTTTGTCGTAGGCTTTGGTCATGTCAAGTAACAGTCCTACTGCATATTTCTTTTTCTGCATGCATTCTATTATATATTGTATGTAGTTGTACGCTGCGAGGGTTGTAGACCTGGCTTTCCGAAATCCATATTGATGTTCGTCAAGTATATTAAATTTTTCTAAGAATTGGTAGATGCGGTTGCATATCGCTTTTTCAAATATTTTGGAGATAGATGGTAGCAGCGCTATGGGTCTATAATTGCACATGTCGAGTGGTGAGCCGTTTTTTTTATTTTAGCTATTTTCAATTTATCAGGGCAGTAGCCTTCGTCAAAAGATTGGTTTATTAGAAATGTCAAGGGTGATGTCAATTGGTTAATGCACGTCTTGATTAATGTAATAGGTATGTCGTCTACGCCGAAGCTGCGTTTGTTTTGCAAGTTGCGAATGATGTCATAAGTTTCCTTGTTTGTTACGGGCGATAGGAACATCGAGTTAAGTAAACGAGGTTCGTGCGCGGCGGCGGCGCTTGCGCAACTACTATGGCTGTTAGTGGATGTTACTCTCGGCAGAGTCCCGGTTGTCCCGCCGTCGGGAGAGCGCTTTCCGACGCTGATAAAGTAGTCATTGAGAATATTGGCAACTTTTGGAGGTGACTGAATGATTGTACGACTCTCCGTTTGCAATTGTATATTTTCAGTGGTAGTTTTGGTACCTTACCTACTGAATTGTGACATCTTTTGATAATGAACATAATTTATAAAATTTCAAATGTACCTGGCTCATCTTGTACTTTTGCACGCCATTTTGGTAGGATATGTCGAACTTGTACTATATTTTAAGACCTCAATTATTATGTACCATATTCAAGCAAAAATAAATGATTGATTGATTGATTGAATCTTTTATTATATTATATAGCAACTTACTTCCTGCTTCCTGGGTTAAACCTCCCGCCTTCACCTCGTATTCTGTTCATGGCGTGCCGATGCCTTGACTCGTGGAGGTATTTCTGAAAGTTGAGGTTCTTAATGAGAATAAGGAACGAAGACTCCGCGTCATATACAAGTATAAGCGACAGGTCCTGATGTCCAGTTTGACACACGCCAGATATTTTTTTTTCTCTCTTGTATCTGCGATCAGTCTTACGACTTTTATCAGATCTGTTGCGTTTCCTATGGCGATTACAGACGGGGGAGCCATCGCTCGACCGTCCGTCAAGTATCGAGCACGTGAGCTCGTTTGAGGCGTTTAATTTGTGGGGCTTGTAGTAACGAGCTAGCAAGGTGGTTGGGATGATTTGCAAGACGATCCTTGTGTTTTTTGCAATATTTGCTAATTTCCTCACTGATAGTTGTCAGTTCGAGGTATTTATGGATTTCGTCGTTGCGTGTATACCAGGGCGCGTTGGTAATTATCCGCAGTATGTTGTTTTGGACCCTTTGGATGCGCAGCATGTTCGATTTACTGCACGTACCCCACAGCCAGATAATGATTCCATATTTTATAGCTTGGCTCTGGTTGGAACTGGCCTGGCTTCGGCCGCAGCTGATTACACACTGATTGATGAAACACATACTTTACAAGTTTTATTCCTAGAGCACTACTTTGGGGCAAGTAATTTGATTTGCATGAAACACATAATTAGGTGGATTACGGTGGATTGGGTGTTAAGATGAACAGCGGTAGTCGCGCCGCTGTTGTTAATGTTAAGAGCTGACTCACAGGCCGCTCCTTAAGTATCTTGCCCTGCTCGTGCAGCTTGGCGCGCGCGGCGCGGCGCTTCAGGATGCGCTTGTACTGGCGCGCGTTCACGTACAGCAGCGGCTCCTCGTCCGAGCCGGCGGCGGACGACAACGCGCCCTCCGACGACGCGGCGGCCGCGGTCGCGCCGCTGTTGTTAATGTTAAGAGCTGACTCACAGGCCGCTCCTTGGGTATCTTGCCCTGCTCGTGCAGCTTGGCGCGCGCGGCGCGGCGCTTCAGGATGCGCTTGTACTGGCGCGCGTTCACGTACAGCAGCGGCTCCTCGTCCGAGCCGGCGGCGGACGACGACGCGCCCTCCGACGACGCGGCGGCCGCGGTCGCGCCGCTGTTGTTAATGTTAAGAGCTGACTCACAGGCCGCTCCTTGGGTATCTTGCCCTGCTCGTGCAGCTTGGCGCGCGCGGCGCGGCGCTTCAGGATGCGCTTGTACTGGCGCGCGTTCACGTACAGCAGCGGCTCCTCGTCCGAGCCGGCGGCGGACGACGACGCGCCCTCCGACGACGCGGCGGCCGCGGTCGCGCCGCTGTTGTTAATGTTAAGAGCTGACTCACAGGCCGCTCCTTGGGTATCTTGCCCTGCTCGTGCAGCTTGGCGCGCGCGGCGCGGCGCTTCAGGATGCGCTTGTACTGGCGCGCGTTCACGTACAGCAGCGGCTCCTCGTCCGAGCCGGCGGCGGACGACGACGCGCCCTCCGACGACGCGGCGGCCGCGGTCGCGCCGCTGTTGTTCACCATCTGGAAAATTATTGGGAACCATTGTAAATTAAATACGATCTAAAATATTATATACGATCTTTATGGGATATTAATTTCATTAGGAACTACAATAATTTAACACTTAAAATGATAAAATAGAGTAAGGTTTTTGTCCCTGCGCTGCTCACCATAACAATGTTGGGCTGGTTGACAATCTGCTGCGGCTGCACGGCGCTGCCGACGCCCGCCACCTGCACGAGGTTGCCGTTCAGGTTTATGAGGGTGCCTGCAAATTATAATATCGACTTCATATTTCTAATAAATATTGTCAATATGCCTGGTAGAGGTATGTCTGCACCAGCTGCATGGGCTGGATACTGCTGCAGTATGTATCGCTCTACACGATGCTCAATGACTTTAACAGTGTTTCCCAACAGGTGGGCCTTAAAGTGAATATGAGCAAGACGAAAATCATGTCTAACTCTCACGTTCCGCTCCACCCTGTAGTAGTTGAGAACTCTGCACTCGAAATTGTAGACGAATACATATACCTGGGACATACAGTCCAGCTTGGTAGGTCCAATTTCGAGAAAGAGGTGAACCGCCGAATCCAGCTCGGTTGGGCAGCGTTCGGAAAGCTTCGTGATGTCTTTTCGTCCAATATCCCTCAGTGCCTGAAGACTAAGGTCTTCGAACAGTCAGAGACATGGTCTTTTACTATGGGTCTCATAAGAAGGCTCAGAGTCACTCAGCGGACGATGTAGAAAGCTATGCTCGGAGTTTCTTTACGTGATCGAACATAAATGAGGAGATCCGTAGACGAACCAGAGTCACAGAGATAGCTCAACGTATCGCGAAGCTTAAGTGGCAATGGGCGGGACACATAGCTCGTAGGACTGACAGACGTTGGGGACCAAAAGTTGGCAGCCCTCCGACCAGATGGACTGACGATATTAAAAGAGTTGCAGTAAGGCGCTGGATACAAGTGGCGCAGGACCGTGCAGGCTAGAAATCATTACAGGAGGCCTATGTCCAGCAGTGGACGTCCGTCCGCTGAAACGAACGAAACGATGTATAGCTCACCAGGCTGGTGGATGATCTGGTGCTGGTCGATCTGCGGCTGCGACGCGCTGGCGGCGGGCTGGTAGAGGTACGTCTGCACCAGCTGCATGGGCTACTGCTGCAGTATGTATAGCTCACCAGGCTGGTGGATGATCTGGTGCTGGTCGATCTGCGGCTGCGACGCGCTGGCGGCGGGCTGGTAGAGGTACGTCTGCACCAGCTGCATGGGCTACTGCTGCAGTATGTATAGCTCACCAGGCTGGTGGATGATCTGGTGCTGGTCGATCTGCGGCTGCGGCGCGCTGGCGGCGGGCTGGTAGAGGTACGTCTGCACCAGCTGCATGGGCTACTGCTGCAGTATGTATAGCTCACCAGGCTGGTGGATGATCTGGTGCTGGTCGATCTGCGGCTGCGGCGCGCTGGCGGCGGGCTGGTAGAGGTACGTCTGCACCAGCTGCATGGGCTACTGCTGCAGTATGTATAGCTCACCAGGCTGGTGGATGATCTGGTGCTGGTCGATCTGCGGCTGCGGCGCGCTGGCGGCGGGCTGGTAGAGGTACGTCTGCACCAGCTGCATGGGCTACTGCTGCAGTATGTATAGCTCACCAGGCTGGTGGATGATCTGGTGCTGGTCGATCTGCGGCTGCGGCGCGCTGGCGGCGGGCTGGTAGAGGTACGTCTGCACCAGCTGCATGGGCTACTGCTGCAGTATGTAAAGCTCACCAGGCTGGTGGATGATCTGGTGCTGGTCGATCTGCGGCTGCGGCGCGCTGGCGGCGGGCTGGTAGAGGTACGTCTGCACCAGCTGCATGGGCTACTGCTGCAGTATGTATAGCTCACCAGGCTGGTGGATGATCTGGTGCTGGTCGATCTGCGGCTGCGGCGCGCTGGCGGCGGGCTGGTAGAGGTACGTCTGCACCAGCTGCATGGGCTACTGCTGCAGTATGTATAGCTCACCAGGCTGGTGGATGATCTGGTGCTGGTCGATCTGCGGCTGCGGCGCGCTGGCGGCGGGCTGGTAGAGGTACGTCTGCACCAGCTGCATGGGCTACTGCTGCAGTATGTATAGCTCACCAGGCTGGTGGATGATCTGGTGCTGGTCGATCTGCGGCTGCGGCGCGCTGGCGGCGGGCTGGTAGAGGTACGTCTGCACCAGCTGCATGGGCTACTGCTGCAGTATGTATAGCTCACCAGGCTGGTGGATGATCTGGTGCTGGTCGATCTGCGGCTGCGGCGCGCTGGCGGCGGGCTGGTAGAGGTACGTCTGCACCAGCTGCATGGGCTACTGCTGCAGTATGTATAGCTCACCAGGCTGGTGGATGATCTGGTGCTGGTCGATCTGCGGCTGCGGCGCGCTGGCGGCGGGCTGGTAGAGGTACGTCTGCACCAGCTGCATGGGCTACTGCTGCAGTATGTATAGCTCACCAGGCTGGTGGATGATCTGGTGCTGGTCGATCTGCGGCTGCGGCGCGCTGGCGGCGGGCTGGTAGAGGTACGTCTGCACCAGCTGCATGGGCTACTGCTGCAGTATGTATAGCTCACCAGGCTGGTGGATGATCTGGTGCTGGTCGATCTGCGCCTGCGGCGCGCTGGAGGCGGGCTGGTAGAGGTACGTCTGCACCAGCTGCATGGGCTGGACACTGCTGCAGTATGTATAGCTCACCAGGCTGGTGGATGATCTGGTGCTGGTCGATCTGCGGCTGCGGCGCGCTGGCGGCGGGCTGGTAGAGGTACGTCTGCACCAGCTGCATGGGCTGGACACTGCTGCAGTATGTATAGCTCACCAGGCTGGTGGATGATCTGGTGCTGGTCGATCTACGGCTGCGGCGCGCTGGCGGCGGGCTGGTAGAGGTACGTCTGCACCAGCTGCATGGGCTGGACACTGCCGCAGTATGTATAGCTCACCAGGCTGGTGGATGATCTGGTGCTGGTCGATCTGCGCCTGCGGCGCGCTGGCGGCGGGCTGGTAGAGGTACGTCTGCACCAGCTGCATGGGCTGGACACTGCTGCAGTATGTATAGCTCACCAGGCTGGTGGATGATCTGGTGCTGGTCGATCTGCGGCTGCGGCGCGCTGGCGGCGGGCTGGTAGAGGTACGTCTGCACCAGCTGCATGGGCTGGACACTGCTGCAGTATGTATAGCTCACCAGGCTGGTGGATGATCTGGTGCTGGTCGATCTGCGGCTGCGGCGCGCTGGCGGCGGGCTGGTAGAGGTACGTCTGCACCAGCTGCATGGGCTGGACACTGCTGCAGTATGTATAGCTCACCAGGCTGGTGGATGATCTGGTGCTGGTCGATCTGCGGCTGCGGCGCGCTGGCGGCGGGCTGGTAGAGGTACGTCTGCCCGTCGGGCGTCTGTACCAGCTGCATGGGCTGGATACTGCCACCCGCTCCTAATAAAATATTAAAACGCATACTACAAACGTATATTACAAGTTGTGGCAAGTAATTTGATTTGCATGAACCACCTTGTAATTAGATTCGCTGTACCTACTCATTTAGTAGGGTTCAATACCCAAAGGGTAAAAAAGGAATCCTATTACTGAGACTTGAGAGGAGACTGAGACTGAGACACCATCCGTCTGTCACCACTTCACTGTTGTACTCACTAACTGCAATGGCAGGGAGCAACCCCCAAATGTTTCTTCACAGCATCGCGCCAGAATACTTAATTGCTATTGGCCGTGCGTCTTTAATGTTAGGGTGGTAACTAGCCACAGCTGAAGCTTCTCAGACCTGATTTGTGCCAAATTTTGAAATATAAAACTCTAAAGTGGTCCGTGGCGGGACTCGAACCTGCTACCGAATCGAATCCGAGCGTGATGTAGTGTGGCAGAGTGATTGTCAATCTCGTCCAAAAACACAAAAATTACAAAACCTTTTATTCTATGTATACATAGACCTACCTAAAACTATGTATTATATTATTTTACACATAAGATGTGTTTAAATAACAAAATACCTTGTAGACTGGATAAAGGCAGGACTTGTATTTGTTGTAATTGCTGACCTCCTGGTGCTGCCACCTGAAGACAACAATTTGTACAATTGTTACAATGATACATGGAAATTGTGGAAAAGTTAATGGAAAAGACAACAAAGTGTCACTTTGAAAATAATATGGATGATATCTTCAAGATAAAGCTACCAAAATATATCATCAAAATAGAAAAAGCCAACATAATATAAAGCATAAAAAAATGAAAGTTTATAAAAAGATATACAACAACCTGGATTTGTGGTGTTCCAATCTGATAGCGTGAAAATTATAAAGAAAAATGTTTAGTTAAACCCCCTCAGGTAGTTTCCTTGTTTAAACAAGTGAAATGTGTTACTTATGTCTTTACAGTAAGTTATTTCTGAGCGAATACGGACTGCTTATACAGCTGTCTATAATTTTATATCCACAAAGGTTGTTTCAAACCATCAAGTAAGACAGTATTTGGCAAAATACCATAATATTATGGTATACTTGAAGTATAACTCAACTGCAAATCAGTGTTGTGTGCTCTCATGCTTACATAGGGCATACAGCACCATGCTAAGTTGAGGTCAATTTCCTGGACATGACAAGCAGTGCCTAGTGCTTCTGTTACTTGGGATCTTGCATTTGTTACCCAGGTGGTGGAATCTTCAGTCCTCTTTTAGTATATTTAGTGTACATTGCTTTTATGTGTGGCATAATCCTATACCTTTAAACAAGCAATTCTTGTATATATATTTCTATATAATCCGAATCTCGGAAACGACTCAAACGATTTTCATGAAATTTAGTACACAGGGTGTTTTGGGGGCGATAAATCGATCTAGCTAGGATTCATTTGTCGAAAATGTCAGAAAATGTCGAATTTACCAAAAAATATATGACCAATGCTGCCATCTATTGGTGCCTAGATATACTACCGAGCAAAGCTTGGTCACCCAGATATTTATATGAAATAATTTCTTTTTTCATTCTTTATAATATCATCATTCAAAAAATATTTTTAAATGTCAATTTATCTATATTTTTATCAGTAAATTCTTTCATTTGATAAGAAACCTTCCATATTTAATTGTAAGAGTCCTAAACTAGTCCACCATCTTGGGTGCATACTTTACCTGTATGGTAGGGCCAGTGGAGGGGATAGCGTGGATGACGATCTGCTGTCCGTTGGGGCCCTGGATCATGTGGGGGCTGTTGTTCATCTGCAGCACTTGCAGTTGCTGACCGTTGATGGTCATCACCTGAGCACCGTCCGTCTGGATCTGAGCATGCTCCATGGTGACTCGCTATAATAAACATTTTTTCAAATAGCAAGAAGCAAATAATTACAAAAAATTTGAAAATCTGCCCTGTGGTAAAACAATGTTTTTCCAAAGCCTTTGTTACTCAGAATGATAATGGAATCTAAAAGCTAACCCATATCTTCAAATCATGTAAGTTGTTCAGAAGTTATAGTGGAGTAAAGAAACACATACATACATACATGAACTCTAAAAACATCACACACTTATTTTGGGCAGACATGAGTCATGTAAAAAACCACCAGTACCACCTGTTATGTACCACAAAGTGGCTCATATGAATGACCTGTTGACTCAAGAGGTCATCAGTATTATTCTACTCTGGATAACATTCTTTGAAATATCTTACTAAGGGTTACCACTTACTGGTCACAGCGCATCAAGGGATTTCAAAGTTTCAGTAATGGACATTCAGAAATACGACAATAATTATTGTATATTATGCAGTGCTCGAATTGCACCGGAACGCACCGGAACGGCGTTCCGGTTCGTGAAAAAGTTCAATTCGACCACTGATATTATGTATACTTCAAATTACAATATTGCCGCGGCATTCAGTGGCCAGTATGCGCTAGCCCTTATTAGGCTTAGCAATTCTTTGAGTTATAAAAAAAATAATATTTTTTTATCTCGAAGAACTGGCATAATTTTTTTAAATCTTCGAGTGGTAAGACTAAGAACTCGAAGATAACGATACAAAGAAATGTTCCGTGTTCAGTAATTAGTCAGCAGTAAGCTGGATTTTTTTCAAATTAGGGGTTACTAGTAGCCTGGTTACTTTATTCCAAAACTAAATAGGTATATGTAATCGAATTTTGAAAGCTACACTTGATCATAAAAAAATAATTGTATCGTAGCAGGGAAAATGTAGAAAATTGTATCGGAAAATTAAGTCATACGTCACTCTACCGAGGCCAACTCAGCGGCTAGAGATCGTAATCAAAATGGCTGCTTTTCACAAGCTTTTTCAAGTAATTCCATCAGACATCCAGAAAACTTTACAGCGAATAATGCAACTTTCGATAAATAAAAACACCGGCTCAACCATCACAAAGTAATAATCGTCAAATAAAGTGAACTTACATTGGATATTCCTCACTGGTTTTCCAATGATTGGTTGACAAAGGATAGACCAATGGCCGAAGTCAATGATCACAGGAACGCAGTAGATTGGTTCGACGTGTTACCACTCCCAAAGAAGCGCGCCTGCTGCTAGCCCAATCTCGTAAATCGTAATTAAAACATTGTCTATGGTTTTGGGCAAAGTAAAAAAATGGCAACTTCACATTTTATTGAAGTATAAATATTCTTTTTCTCCAAGTCCAAAATAAAATTATAATGTTTGAGCTTGTAATGTAACAAACAAAAGTATTATGACTTTGTATGTTAAAAAGTTTTAATAAAATGAAAAGTTGATCGCTCCATTAACTCACATATTATATTATCAATGCAGGTCGGGGTCAGGGCCTCGGCCCCACGGGTGTGTTATCTGGATCGAGATGCACATTTTGTATGAAGGTAATTTTTTAAAACCTCTTATTCAGTTTCTTTCTATCGATAGAAATATGAGAATCAAAATAAAATAAGTCGTAGGCACACATTCGCCCGATTTATGCAGTAATTTCCTGTCCCGTGAACGTGCACCTTTAGAATCCATAGACTAATCTACATTTACTAAGGCTGGACTACACATGACTACACTGTTGTAGACTATGTGTAGACTACAGTGCCAAACTTCAACTTCAAAGTCACAGGCATGAGGCAAAAAATTATGTAGGTAGTCTGTGTAAATCGCAAAACGACGCTTGTCACTGTCAAAACGGCCAAAAGTTCAAACTAAGTTTTCTGTTTTTGCATTTAAAATATTTTTGTGTAACTAAAAGGCTCCGCTATAAATGAAACGTATGTTCTTACGGCAAACGTAAGATGAATTCAACAATTTTTGACGATTTGAGCCGTGAAAATTATGTATTGACCGCAGCAAAGTGGTTAGGTGAGAGGTTATGTTTGTTTGAAAATAGAAAGTCAATACGTTCTTTTGTTATTTTCTGCTGATGCCAAATTATTATTTTTCTTCTAGGAAATATTTTTGAAAACTCTCGTAACGTGACTGCATTACACGAGGAGTTATTGGAGATTAATTTGTCGTTGACTGCGTATATTGCGGAGAGTGAGAGTCGGCTAAAGGCATTGCGCTTGAGCTTAGCCAATTCAGCGGAAAACTCGCATAAAGTTGTTGATATACTTAGTGATAAATGTAAGTATCTCTTACACATACTACATAATACGTGAATATGTAAAAGTGTTCCACATATATTCTAATAAGAAAGGTAGTTGTATTATGAATCTTGAGACCAGTAACAACAAAATATCACCACAGATATAGACAGAATACTATTTTCTCAAAGTTGTGTGAAACCTGCATACTCAAACTTTTATCATGGTGGGCTTTACTCATTTTAAAGGAAAAACTGCCTAAGAGTAAACAAGTGACATACTAAAAGTTGCTTTAATTTCAGAAAATGACAACCGTACCCCAAACACCACTGAAAAGAAAATGCCACAGAAACCTAAACACATCAGTCCGTGAGGCCAACAATAACTCAAAACCACAGATCAACAAACAGCAGTCAGCCAGAAACTTTGCAACATGGTTCAGACGTATGATGGATGATGATCGTCACAACTTATCATTGTATTTATCAGAGGACATTGTGTTGGAGTGGTTTGGGAAAACTATTAAAACCAGGAAAAAAGTATCTTTTTTTCTGAAGTATCATATGCACTGTTCCAGACATGATTTTACTACTGTTGAAAGTATCGAGAGGATCCAAACCAGATATGAGCAATTTCAAAGGTAATTACTAATAATATTGAATACATGTTACAGTAGTTCAACTAATAAAATAATAGTGATTCTAAACTAGCAAGAAACAATATTGAAACACCTATAAAATTCCTATAACTGAACTTATCTTAATATTCATTGTTTATTTTGTAAACATAAAATTCTAATGCTTCTGAAGTAATTAAAAAGAAATATTATCTTTATACTCTTTCATTATTTGGTGAACTTAACATTCTACTTCTTTAATTCAACTTTATTCATCTGTAGTTATCATTCCATCATATGTTTTGCTGGGCTTGAATTCTCAATGAATGATTTATTACACTTTACAGAAATGATGACTCCATCCTGGCAAGTCCACTCCACTCCCCCGAAATTGGGATTCCGAGACGGTGTAACAAAAGGAAGATGGATTCTGGCAGCCGAAGTCCACAGTGGGCTGAAGGCTGCAAACCTGAAGACGATGATTTTATTTCAAAAAAGAGGGTAAAATCTCACGATATTATAAATATATCACAGAAATGTGAAGGCATTGATCTTAAAGATATTTCTGCAGAGAATAATGATATAAGTAATAACGGTGATGGTTTGATTCAACGTAAACGTAAACATGTCTCGGTTACCCCGCCTAATGTAGAATGTGGTCAAGGGGATTGCATTCCTTCAACCAGTGGGGCTTCTAATTCGGAAGCATCACACGATGCTTTGAATGCTCAGCTACCCAAGTTGGCAGTACAGTGTAGTGGGTATATAGAATTCAATAGGACAAGAAACAATAGTATGGATGGTATGAAATGGGACAGGAAATGTAATATACAAGTTAGTTATTCCGAAGACCCCTTGAATGTAGGAGAATACATTATATGGGGTCTGAGGTATAGTGATGAGAGTAAGTGCAGGAGGAATTTGCTGGCAGCGTTTGAGGAAGCTGCGAAAGAGTGAATGAGATTCACTTATGTTCAAGTTTGTTTAATGTTTAGTATAATGGAATTAATGCACAATCTGTTAAAAAAAAATTTCAGCTCTTGAGCTGTAAAATAATGATGACAATTTGTTCTGCAACTTTTTTTTAGTTTATGCTTTGTAGTGCATATAGTCTGTTCCTATAAAACTTCACCTGTGCTTGTGCATGTTTAGTGCACTAATAAAATTTATATATCAGATACCTGGTCCAAACCATATTCCTTTGTTTGGAGTCAATTTACATGTTTTCTGTTCATATTCTGTTATGTTTTATTAAATTCACTACTTCTATTATACCTAATTATAGTTTCTATTATCTTTAATTTGACTAATGAAATGTGTATGTATGAAATTATAAATATTAGTTTACAAAAATAATTGTTTACAATGTATTATGTATTTACGTTTTAGTTTTTGCATGAATTGTATCACGAAATATGTGCCATACTGCTTTGTCACTCACCATCAGGTGATATCACTGTCAATTCATTGATTTTCTTGACCAATTGTGTTTTAAGGCTAGGCCCTTCATTTTTATAGTGAGTCTCAAAAATATATTTTTATAATAGTATTAGATATATATTACTCTGTTTATAGATATAAGTAATATAGGTACATTTTTATGCTAATAATTATCAAACTAATAGAATATATAACTTAAAATACATATAATGAAAACTCAAAAAGATTAATTGGTAGTTGGATGTAAAATTGAAATAAATGTTTCATACTTAAAACTGAGTTAGTAGAATACATACATGAACAATTTTCACATTGTGTGTAAGTTCACTTGTGATCTACTGGTAGACTCCACAGTGATAGCCACAAACGGTTCAAATCTGGCTGAGTGGGAAACTTTATATACATTCTATAAGTTGAATAAGGGACCAAATTGTATATGATGAAAAAATTAATTCCATAAAAATTGGCTGTTTTACATTATTACATCTCACCCTCATCTTCCAGGGTACTGTATTCATTAACATAATATTTGATGATAAAGTTATAACTGCTGTGCAGTATCAAAATTCTATTGCATTATTTGTGATTTATTTTTAGATTTATAGATATTATGACTGTTGTCCAGTTTTCATTTTCTTTTATCCATTAAGTTAAACCATTAAATACTTGTTTAAAGTAAAAAATTTAATTCCTAATTACAAACTATTCAAATTTCATACCCCCCACACTTATTATAATATATTGTATTAGAATAGAATAGAGACAGAGAAAGAGAGCGCAAAACTTTGTTATATAGTTATTATTAGTAAGTATTTAGTCGCGCATAGCCCAGTGGCATAAAAATGATGAAATGATACCTTTTGTATATTTCCACATTTGTTCCATAGAAAAAAATGATTATGTCACGTTCTGTTCAACAAATGAAACTACCCAATTTGTTCCATAGAACAAAATGATGATGTCACGTTCTGTTCAACAAATAAAACTACCCCATTTGTTCCATAGAACAAAATGATGATGTCACGTTCTGTTCAACAACTGGAACTACCCGATTTGTACCATAGAACAAAATGATTATGTCACGTTCTATTCAACAAATGGGAACTACCCGATTTGTTTCATAGAACAAAATGTTGATTGCACGTTCTATTCAACAAATGGGAACTACCTGATTTGTTCCATAGAATAAAACGATGATGTCACGTTCTGTTCAACAAATGAAACTACCCAATTTGTTCCATAGAACAAAATGATGATGTCGCGTTCTGTTCAACAACTGGAACTACCCAATTTGTACCATACAACAAAATGACGATGTCACGTTCTATTCAACAGATGGGAACTACCCGATTTGTTTTATGGAACAAAATGTTGATGGCACGTTCTGTTCAACAAATGGGAACTACCTAACAAATGGGAACTACCCGATTTGTTTCATGGAACAAAATGTTGATGTCACGTTCTGTTCAACAAATGGGAACTACCTGATTTGTTCCATAGAATAAAACGATGATGTCACGTTCTATTCAACAAGTGGGAACTACCTGATTTGGTTTGGCTTTTCCAATGAAATAACCGATTTTTCTGTTCAAATAAAGCAAATAAAGCTGCTTTTCCACCAACTACGTCCAAGATTGCGTGGTATTACTCGAAAGCATTTACGCGCCCTAGTGGAAAGCAGCCTTATCATAATTCATAACATATACAAATACCACCGATTTTATCTTACCTATTATTAATATTACGTAGTATCTAGTTTTAATATTAGTTTATTCAAATATAGTATATACCTATAGGTGCGTACGTATAGATATTGTTTAGTTTAGCATTACTCTTAGTTTATTACATGATAATGTACCTACTGTATGTGATAACATTATGCATTTACTTATCAGATTGCTGATAATGTAATTGTATACCTATTGCCTGAATAGTTTTTATTTCACTTTGATATCGTTATGTAATTTTATGTGTCTCAGACACTTTCGTTTTTATTCCAGCCTGCTACAATTCGACATAGCAATTTTTAGGCCGTAACCAAAGGGTAAAACGGAACCATATTACTGAGACTGAGACTTCGCCATCCGTCCGTCTGTCACCAGGCTGTATTTATTAAAACGTGATAGTTAGACTTAGACAGCTGAAATTTACACAAATGATGTTTTTAGGGTTCCATACCAATTTGGTAAAAATGGAACCCTTATGGTGAGACTTTCTCCGTCCGTCCGTCTGTCACACTCGATTATTTCAGTAACTATCGAAGCTATCGACTTGAAATTTAGAATAGTTTTAGGTAATAGTGACCCAACGCCATTGCAATCATAAAACATCGAAAATTGTTTTTATTTTTATTTAAAAAGGGGGAAAACCGGGGCTTCGAATTTTCAAAATGAAATAACAATATTGAATGGGGTATCATATGTGTTACGGCCCCTTGCCTGTCCCGACGAGGGCCAAGTTCCCGGGCCCATAGAGGAACGAGCCCGGACAGGTCGAGGGGGGATCGGCTAGTAAAATACAAGCGACCGGTGGGATACCGGTCACGGTACCGGTCAGGGACTCGGGTCGGATAATAATATCCGAGACTACCAGCCGATCAGTGGAAAACTATGCGGCTATTACACGACTAGCATTACAGTAAAATCGGCTAATCACTTACACCGGCGGATTATACTACTTCCGGCGTATCATACTACTACCGGATAATTACTAACCTTGTTGAAGTGTGCGACGACACTCAGTTTCAGCCCGATGTAGGTAGTGAATGTGGAAAGTCAGGGAAGAGAAAGTGTAACTTGTCTGTATGTGTGTGTACCGGGCTGACAAACCGTATGGCCTCTGCTTCGATCAGCCCTCGGACACGTGCAACACCAACAGTTGGTTCGCCTCCACAAAGTTTCGCTCCGCGAATACACCCACGTGGATATTCAAACGCGGCGACAGTAAGTACGGGATCAAATAGCTCGTACGCGAATTCGGCGACACAAAAGGGAAAAGTTCAAAGATCACTGTAAGATCACACGGGCACACCAACACGTGGCTTCAAAACCGTCCACCGTTAATCAAACGGACCCGCACCAAATTTCAAGGGCGGTAGCAATCACTCGCGTACAGAGATCGGGATTCAAAAAACACGAGGATCGTTACACAAATCGGCGATTTTCCATCGAAACCACAAATCGCCATCAAATACCGCTACAAAAAAGGCAGTCACGCCGCGGTGATTCACGAGAGAATCCAAAAAAGCGAAATAAGCGCCTCAAAGAACACGCGCGCTTACTCAAGGTCAAGACCGTACAGTAACTGTGTCGAACCGACGAGTGTTTTCGCCCACCAAACCGGTCGACTGAAGCGCGAAAGGGACAGGACGCACGAGAGAAGAGGAACGCACTAACAAATCGTACTGTTGCTAAGTGGCCCGTCGAGCCTGCGCATGTGTGCGTCGACGCACTAGACTCGCGTCGACGCCCGGGCATGTGTGCGCTACGAAACGTGCTTACGTGCCTACACCAGGCGCCAAATTTGAATTGGCGCGAACAATCCCCCGCTCCGAATCTAAGAATGTAGATTCGCTAATCAATGGGTAGCCGGGACAACGTGGCCACGGCACGTTGCAAGACTGAGTCCCCCACAAATACCTCGGCCACCCGGGGAACGCCATCCGATCAAAATAGAAGTTTAACAATGCGTCCACGACGCCAATAGAGAGGAAGTAAGTTAGATTCTTTGAGTAGAACAAGGTCTCCTACCTTGGGAGGGCAGGTTTTGTCCGTCCACTTGACGCGCTGCTGCAGCAAGTGCAAATACTCAAGAGACCAACGGTGCTAAAAATTCTGAGTCATTTGCTGCAACATCTCAAACCGAGAAAACCGTGAGGTCTTGACCCCCCGATAGGGATACTCGGGCAGCGCGTTAAGAGGCTGGCCAATCAAAAGTGACCCGGCGTTAAAGCCTCCAAATCATTTGGGTCGGAGGAGACGGGACCGAGAGGTCGTTACAACTACATAAACGATTCGTCTTAACGAACCTTCAACAAAGGTGTGCTCTGCAGTGAGCAACAAGTTACCAACACATAGGCAGAAGGTAAATTTACCAAATATTCACCGAAGTGCATGACCCAATGGTCATTCAAGAAAGGAGACACAGCCCAACAAATTAACTTCGTTGCAAAGGGTGATTAAATATCATGGAAGTTTCTCCGAGGCTTTATGTGCAGTCTGCAAGTTCAACGCCTCAGGGGTGTGTTCCAAATTCAAATTTACAAATATTAGAAGTTGCGATAGTCGTTCGCATCAATCTTCAAGAGGCTCAAAGCCAACAAGAGAATCTCTCTACCCGACAACCGACAGCGCAAGTGTCCGTTGTCAACAAAGATTCAAAAGGAAGCGGACGTGCGGGAGAGAAAGAACAATTTATCAAACATGTTCAGTGTTCATCTGAACCAAAACGCGAAGGTCAACAATAATTAATAAGACCACACTACAAGTTCGCGTGTCGACTGGGAGTTAAGCACTTGGCGAAACCAAACAAATCAAAGGCCACTCCCAGGAACTACATGAGAGCCCTAGTATTCCCACTTAACAAATGAAGAAACACAGCACAATGGACCCAAAACAACAAGGCATGGACAAACAAATGTTCGCCCTTCGGGTTAGTCACTCTCCCGGAGGCAGTCAGCAAAGGGAGCAGTCAAACAATCAGACTGTGGAGAGTCAAGGTTCTCCGAGAGAGTGGCTGTGGTGGGAACTAGGGTGACAAACGCCTAACAAAGAGCGCCTCCCAGAAGCCGGTTCGTAAACCGATCGTCCCCAAATCGGGATTCAGGAGAGGCTCGAAAGACCAAAGGAGCTGGACCCCCATCCAACAACCCCCAGGCGGCATCCCAATACGAAGCTGCGGGTCCTGTGGAACAAACAGCATCCGGAACCGAGCCGTGCCGCTGGTAACCATGCTGAGGGGGACGGTGCCCTAATCGAGGCCTCTCCGCAATTGGAGGTGATAAAGGACGTGAAGGTCCTTGCAAAGATATAAAGCTACCATCAATTTTGCGAGGGGGGTTAGAACCCCCCCGACCGTGGAGGGGTGATTTCTCCTCCCAACGGACCGGTACACTCCTCACAATATCGCGTGAGGGGGGTGAAACCCCCCGCCCCTGCACGAGGGAACCGTCACCTCGAGAGGGGCTGGAACCCTCTTTACAACAGGCGATCGAAACACGCCGCCAGAGGGACGTCCACGCGGAGTGTCCACATTAAAATGATAAGCCAATGAATTTTCAACAAGAGGATGTCGAGGGGGGTGTCGCTCCAGCCTGGGGTATTCAGCCAGGGGAGGTGAGTACCTCCTTGGATCAGGCTGAGCGACGGCAAAACCTCCCTCAGGGTTGACAGAGGGCGGAACGCACCCGCCCCTGGAGGGCTGCACCCCCGCCCGAGGGGGGTGAAGCCCTATCAAAACCAGGGGCCAGACTGACAGTGTTCGCACGCCGTCTATCGGCTGGGCCCGTGACCGGTGAGGAGCCTCCACCAACCACCTCCTGCCTACCGACACCATTGCGGTCGAGGCAAAGAATAAGGAGGTGGTTGCCCTGACAATGTGGGCAAGGCCGTTGGTGCTGGCAATTGCGTTGCAAATGCCGACCTAAGCAAGAGTAGCACCAACGGCGCTCCCTAGCTATGGCCCTACGGAACTTGGGAGGTTTATCCAAAAATTTTGGACAGGCAGTCGTAACATGTGTAAGAGCACGGCAATAGTGGCAGGGGGTCACCTCGGTCGCAGCAAGACCACTGAAGTTTGGAATTGGGCGGCGCCCAGTCTCCTGCGCCACTCCTGGCTGCTTGGAACCCCTGGTGGAAGTCGTGGGTTTAGACGGGGGCGTCGGTCGTGCCGGAGGGTTTTCCGGTGTTCCCGAGCCCACGGCGTTCTCCACCTGGCGGCTCTGTTCCTCAAGGAACTTTAAGAGGTCCCTGAACGGGGGTATATAGTTAGCCCCGTCCCCGCCGTACCTCTCCTCAAATCGGATCCGCAGATCGAGAGGCAGGCGGGACAGCACCAGGTGAAGAAGCCAGAAGGACCACTGATCCACCGGCAAGTCGAGCCGTCGAAGGGCGTTGCAAGCAACCACGACTGGGTCAATGATCACCTCCCGGAGACGTGCTCGGTCCTTCAAAGCCGGGAGGGACATCAACTCTGCCAAATGTGCGTCCGCAAGGCGGCGCACATTGGCGTAGCGCCTTTCAAGGAGCTCCCTGGCCGTGGGGTAGCTGCTATCAGACAAATCCAAATGGCTGACTACCCCAAGCGCCTCCCCTTCAAGTGAAGACAGCAAATAGGCCATTTTTTGGCCTGGGGATAGGTCACGGCGGGCATGTACTAGGCTGTCAAAGATGGAGATGAACCCCATCCAGTCCCGAAGCCGCCCACCAAAGTGTGGAAGGTCCAAAGTGGGCAGCCGACCCAATAGGGCAGGCTGCGGCTGCGGGCGAGGCGACTCGCACTGCATGCTCAGTCGAGCCTCGCGCTTTATTTTGGCCCCAGCCTCGAACACATCATCTGTGAGTTCGAAGAACTGCTCAAAATCTTTCTGGGACGATTCGCGTGCCTCGTCGTCCTCCACGGTGTCCAGGAATTCCGAGTAGGCTTCCTCAAAATTGGCTCGTCTGGCCGGGAGCTGTTCAATGCGGTGAAGCAAGCTAGCCGCCCTGTCTGGGCGAGTAATGAGCGCATGCGCGCTAGCCGCCCACCGCAGCTCCGCCTGCATACGGCTCACCGGAGTAGACTTATGCGGAGGCATGGCGAGACCGCGCGAGGATAATCACAAGGAAGCACGAAACCAAAAAACAAAAAGCAACAAAGAAATAGAACAAGCACAGATGCAAACACCAAACACGTGCAGAACGCTAATCAAAGGGTCGCGGTTAAGAAACGCGCGGCACGCGGTAATTAAACGCGGCGCTGCTACAAAACGCGTGGTGTAGACGCTAAATAATCTGTGACCGTTAACGCGGCGTATCGGTCCGACACGTGGCGTACCGCGCCTACAAACGTGTGACCTACAGAGATACGCGGCGAATCAAATAAGCGCAGCAAAAAAAATCGATATCGATGCGCCGAGCGTGTAAAAGCCGCATAACCAAAGGCGAAAAACCACGCTCTGCTACCAAATGTTACGGCCCCTTGCCTGTCCCGACGAGGGCCAAGTTCCCGGGCCCATAGAGGAACGAGCCCGGACAGGTCGAGGGGGGATCGGCTAGTAAAATACACGCGACCGGTGGGATACCGGTCACGGTACCGGTCAGGGACTCGGGTCGGATAATAATATCCGAGACTACCAGCCGATCAGTGGAAAACTATGCGGCTATTACACGACTAGCATTACAGTAAAATCGGCTAATCACTTACACCGGCGGATTATACTACTTCCGGCGTATCATACTACTACCGGATAATTACTAACCTTGTTGAAGTGTGCGACGACACTCAGTTTCAGCCCGATGTAGGTAGTGAATGTGGAAAGTCAGGGAAGAGAAAGTGTAACTTGTCTGTATGTGTGTGTACCGGGCTGACAAACCGTATGGCCTCTGCTTCGATCAGCCCTCGGACACGTGCAACACCAACAGTTGGTTCGCCTCCACAAAGTTTCGCTCCGCGAATACACCCACGTGGATATTCAAACGCGGCGACAGTAAGTACGGGATCAAATAGCTCGTACGCGAATTCGGCGACACAAAAGGGAAAAGTTCAAAGATCACTGTAAGATCACACGGGCACACCAACACGTGGCTTCAAAACCGTCCACCGTTAATCAAACGGACCCGCACCAAATTTCAAGGGCGGTAGCAATCACTCGCGTACAGAGATCGGGATTCAAAAAACACGAGGATCGTTACACAAATCGGCGATTTTCCATCGAAACCACAAATCGCCATCAAATACCGCTACAAAAAAGGCAGTCACGCCGCGGTGATTCACGAGAGAATCCAAAAAAGCGAAATAAGCGCCTCAAAGAACACGCGCGCTTACTCAAGGTCAAGACCGTACAGTAACTGTGTCGAACCGACGAGTGTTTTCGCCCACCAAACCGGTCGACTGAAGCGCGAAAGGGACAGGACGCACGAGAGAAGAGGAACGCACTAACAAATCGTACTGTTGCTAAGTGGCCCGTCGAGCCTGCGCATGTGTGCGTCGACGCACTAGACTCGCGTCGACGCCCGGGCATGTGTGCGCTACGAAACGTGCTTACGTGCCTACACCAGGCGCCAAATTTGAATTGGCGCGAACAATATGAAAGGGCGTTACTTGTGTATTCTAAAACCGATTTTTATTTATTTTTATGCCTGATAGTTTTTGATTTATTGAGCAATCTGTCGAAAAAAATACCGTTCCCCCCCCTTATCTCCGAAGATTGTCAATCGAAAAATCTGAAATAATTATGATCAATAGACATTAATGTATATTTTACAGGAAAAATAAAATCAACTCCCTAACTATTATACTTTTTTTGATAATAACAATAAACCACCAAAAACAAAGTTACGTTTGCGGTTCGCCAACAAAAGTACCTACATGTAAACTATACTCGTAAATTCATGAACAAAAGTGATTCTTTTAACGTTTTACTTCTTTTATGGTATGGAACCCTCGGTGCGCGAGTCCGACACGCACTTGGCCGGTTTTTTATATTTTGTTTAGTTGCTGCTATAACAACAAATACTAAAAAACAGAATAAAATAAATATAAAGGAGGCCTCCCATACAACAAACGTAATTTTTATAAATATAATGGTACGGAACCCTTCTTGCACGAGTCCGACTCGTACTTCGCCGATTATTAGTACCTACCTTACCTTGAAATCAAATTAATATGTCCATGTGTCGGCGGACTATTATAGCTTTGCTATGTGTATTTTTGTTTCTAACGGCACCTATAGGAAATCGTTGGATTTTCGTTTTATTACACAGCAATTATTAGTGCGTTTGACACAAAACTTACCTATTTTACAGTCCGACAAGGCTCTCTTGGCACTTGAATGAGGGCGCTGTTATAGAAGAAAGGCATCGAGAAAATAAAATCTCAATTTTACTTCAATTTTAGTTTAAAATAGTTGTAAGCAAAAACAACACAACATACAATAGCGCAGAGCGGAATATCAAACAGTAACACAAGATATCACAAGCGGTGTTAGTACCGATTTTGGCCACGCGCCAAGATAGCCTTGTCGCACTGTACAAGCATAGAAACGCAGCACATCCCTGGTGGACGAGCACCTTCTGGCCTCTGGTTTTAAGTATGACAGTAGATGTGTAAGATATTTTAGTTTTTACAGTTATTGTGAGAACATTCCTTGTGAGGTAATATGTTTTTGTTTTATTTTTAAAATGTTTAAGGTTAAAATAAAGTTGTTTAGAAATACGAAAATCTTTTATTTGTCAGTGGGCGAGACTGCTTGGGAAACCACGAGAATCAGGGGTTATCCCGGGAACAAATTTAATACAGGTAATCTACTTCAAAGTTTCAGCCAAATCGGTTCAGTAATTGTCGCTTCAAGGAGCAGCATACATAATATGAACACAATAGGTATAAACTTACGCCTTGTAAAAAGAGGGCGGCCTGCCTTTCCTTGTGCAGCGCCTTCCTACTGGGTCCATCAAAGATACTAATTCATCAAAATCGGTCGAGCCATCACCTGTCCTGTGGGCCGTGATCTGCTTAGGTCGACCTGCGGGCTGCGACCAATTGCGTCCTCTATCGACCTCCGTTATACTCGTAGAAGCAATTCGGGGTTGGAAACAAAACCTTTTGTAGTTATACATAAGTAGACAATTACCTACCTAGGTATAGGTATACCTACTAACCACTAGGTATACAGACCAATAATCTTGCGACCTTGGATTATAAAATATCAAAACCAGTCAGCGGAACACCCCGCATATACCTACCATCTAATAACTAACTACATAGTTATTACTTATTGGATGGTATAATATGCGGTATGTTATATGATTGCATAGTTACTTATTAGATGGTGTTCATAACATTCTTCATCTTGTGTTACAGTGTAACAAAAGTCCTCCGAAACGTATACTGTATAGTAATCACTAATCTCTAGTATTCTGATCCCTTGTTCAGAATACTAGCGTGTTATAGGAACTGGTAAGAGGGCTCAGCAATACAAATGCATTTAGGTACTCTCCTCTCCTCACGGGCTACCTTTTATCCTGGAAAATGCATATGTAGTTTGCGCGGGATTTTCCAAAAACCGAATCCGATCGAAAAAAGGCCGAGACGATAACAATATAGAGTGAGGTTTATGAAATTAAATTAGCTGATAAAACCTTAAACGTTCACATTTTATTTAATCAATTTGTAACAGAGAATGAGACTGCACTTACTATATAGGTACCTATTTCATGTTATTCACCATCCTCAAATCTTTTTACACAAGAATATACCTACAGTGTGTCCGGGATCGAACTAGCGATAATGTAAGGGAGTGTTCTATAGCTCAATACAATCAAAAGATCCCCCATTAATAGGGGGCGCCCCCCTCAACCCCTCCACGAGAGAGCCATTTTTTAATTTTGGTGGCGTTTTTTCGGGTATGTGCACACAAAATGAGTAATAACTTGAAAATCTGTTGCTTCACATGTTTTCAAATGGTCTTATTCGATTGGGTACAATATTCTCCATCGCTGGATACCTAATAATAAAGTAAAACGTTAAACTAAACCAATTAAAGTGTCTCGAATTCGAAAAAATTGCCCAAAAAAATTAAAACTTGAAGTTATTGATAATATTCGTAAAGTTATGTTATGTTTAAACAATAAATATCTGGGTGACCGAGCTTCGCTCGGTAGTTTAACTACTGGGTAATAGATGGCGGCAAGAGTCATATTTTTATTTTTTTTTGGTAAATTCGACATTTTCTAAAAATGAATCCTAGCTAGATCGATTTATCGCCCCCAAAACCCTCTGTATACTAAATTTCATGAAAATCGTTCGAGCCGTTTCCGAGATTCAGATTATATAGAAATATATATTTCTATATATATATATATATATATATATATTTCTATATAATCTGAATCTGAATATACAAGAATTGCTCGTTTAAAGGTATAGGATAACTCTAAAAGTTAGTACACTCCCTTAAATTATCGCTAGTTCGATCCCAGACACACTAGGGTACTAATTTATATTTGCAACTTGCAAGTGAAATATAAATTACAATGATGCCAATGTCATTAACATTCTCTATTAAACTTCCAACAATAAATTGGGCAGTTCTAGATGAAATAAACAATCAGGTTAAATATTGATGATATCTAATTCTTCATTCCCAAGCATGCGTTTTTTTGCTATAGCTAAATCAGATTTTCTCAAATGCCCACATAAAAAACCCCGTTTGTACTTAATATATGAAAATTAAGCGTAATTTTGCAATTTATTTAATTTCGTATATTTAATACATTGTTCGCTAAAACTTTCTAAAACAATAATTCACAGCAGATATAATTACAGACAAAATCGAGTGATGATTACATTGAGCAATAATAAAATGAATTACTTAATCAGATCTAGGGAATGTGGCACCAACATGGCTAAACTTAAATAATAATTTAATATAGGTACAGAACGATGATTTTAATTATTTGTGGCAAAACATAATCCCATAAGCAAAATGGTTTTAAATTTTTTTTATTATTGATGCTGATATTCAAGTCTTAATGATTTATTATATTTTAACAATAAAAAATTTGTTATCTAATTTTATAGCAACACAAATTCAAAAAAATCAGGGCCATTTACTAACCACCATTAAGCTCCAACCACATTAGGCTGCCCAAAGTTGGGATTCCAATTAATTTCCAGGGCGCGTTTGGAACCCTCGTAAACTTAGTTTTAAGTAGACTTGTAGTTATCACCATTCTGTTGCAAAAAATATCATACCGACGTTTCGCAAGAGCCTGTATGTTAGGCCTATGTGAAATAAAGATATTTTGAGTTTGAGTTTGAGTTTGATTAAAATGTACCAATGTAACATATAGTAGGGGATCCCAAGTAAGGTCGACCTTCGACGAGCTGTTTATTGGATGAAAACTATTTTATATCCAATTAAATTATAAATGTGTCAATAAATATATCGCAAGTGGGTTGCCTAAAAAATTTCTGTCCAGGATATGATTTATTAAGAATTAAAAAAAAATCCATTGTAACATGAACTCCTATTTGTTAGAGTTCTGTTGACATCTTAGTTCAAATTAGATTGGATGAGCGATTCAGGTCGCAAATTGCAATTGTGCTTATTTACCTACGATTTTATTATCCGTTAACTTTCTTTTGCGAAAAAATATAGAGCAGAAATACTTTCCTCAGCCAGGAAAGTATTTCTGGCAAAAAGCAGTATTTAAAACATCCAATCTAATTTGAACTATGATGTCAACTAAACTGTAACAAATAGGAGCCCATGTTACAATGGTTTTTTTTAATTCTTAATTAATCATACCCTGGACTGAAATTTTTTAGGCAACCCACTTGCGATATATTTATTGACATATTTAATTGGATACAAAATAGTTTTCATCCAATAAACAGCTTGGTGAAAGTCTTTGTATAGCGGGATCCTAGACTAATACAAAAAATATATTTGTAATTGAACTATTATAAATGATTTTATCTTCAATTCACAGTTCACAAGTCAATCAGACCATAATATAAAATACGCCATAGCCATTTTTACACAAACATCATAAGTCTAATATTATAATATAATAAATTGAATAAAATATAACTAAAATGAGTAAATAATTCAATAAAAGTATAAATATATAAGTATAAAAGAAATAATTCAATAAAAATATAGTACAGTAAGACCCCGTTTTACACGACCCCGTACAGCGCAAATTCGTTATAACGCGATTTTTAAAATTCGCGCTAATTTACCCCGCTTTACGCGGATGCATTTGATTGGTCTATTAGCGCGCTTTGATTGGTCTATTGCACTAGCCAGTCACAGACTCGCGTTGTAGTAGTTGTCACCTAGGTTGTTACTACTCGCGTTGGCGCTACGTATTGTGTCAAATGTCAGTTGACTTTTACACTGTATGTACATACATATTATAATTAACAGTTTTCTTTTGATTTATTACTTTATTGTGCAAAAGTTATAGTTTGTTTGTCATTAAAAGCACTAATAATGTATTTATTTAACTTCTTATTTCATCATATCCCATTACTTCGCTATACGCGAATTTCGCTTAACGCGATTTTGTCGGGAACGCATGCCTCGCGTAAAGCGGGGTTTTACTGTAGTCAATTATCACAATTTTGTTATGCATACCATTACCATGAAAATTTTTTAACATTTTTTCTGCATATTTTTCACCAACACCAGATCATCAGATATTGATTCATCATTACTGTTCACAAAGACAGCAATAAATTATTATGATCTTTTTTGTCAATGTGTTTTAGTCAATTTGAAGTTACTTTAGTCCTGCCTACAGATTGTATATTATGATAAATTGAAATGATTGGCTCAGAGATGTGCTCCTATAGCTCAGTGGCAAAGCCTGCCACAGCTAGGAGACACAGGTTCAATTTGTGCCAGATGTGATAATTTTGATACATCTTTGATCATTGATGGGAAGAAAGCTATTGTTTGTTGAATCAAATCTGAGATTTCTCCAATGCCTGAGTGATTTTATATTTTAAGTTATTTATACACTCCCGAAAAATGTGGAAAAAAGATATATTTTTTGTAGCTGAATGCAGAATTTAAATCAACAGTTTTTTTTTACATATTTATCAAAATCTTAAAGCTGCCCAAGTGTTTCGCCCTAACAAATTCGCACAAGTCAAGGATTCATGTTTTGAGTTGACTTTATTTTTGTTTCCAATATGGCTTCAAAATATTGCTCACGCCCTTTATCCCCTTGATATACACCAGATTCTTTATTCAATGACATTTTGTCACCATATGATCCAATTATAATTAACCAGAACATTTTTTTAATGCACTCCTTAATTGTTTACTGTTGTTCAAAATTATCTACATCATTCAAGGCACTAGGATCCTCCATTTCCTCTTTTGCATTATTTTCAATTACTGGCTCATTCATAGGTATGTTTGCATTCAGAGCGGGACTCTGTTTTGGAGGTTGTGCAGCCGGTGTCACTCTAGAAGGAACGGATGGGTTCGGTGCACTTTTAGTGGTCATAGACGCTTTTAATTTATATATCTCTTTTTCCAATTCATCGATTCTCTTTTTCCTTTCCTCCAATTGTGTCGTTAAAGTCTCCTTCTCCAATCGTAAAGTTTCCAAGGTAGCCGATTTCGACATTTGCAAATTTTTCAATGACTGCAACTCGGTTTTGCAAAGCTCAACATCAACTAATGTCCTGTTGACTTGTATCTCGGAATTCATCGCTTTACTTTTGTAGTCGGATATCTCGTTCGTCATTTTAATTTTTTTACTCTCTAAATCGTTGACTTTCGAGTTGTAAATGTCTCGCTGCTGTTGGTACCTCAGGGACTCCTCCATGCACGTCGTCTGCTGTCTCGAACACTCCTGTAGTTGCATGCTGATCTCGGATAACCGATTTTGCAATTCCGTCTCTATACTCCAACTGTTGAGTAGTGAAAGGGTAAGTAAAATGGACACAGCAAAAGCGATGTACACAGGCCAGCGACGCATGTTTTCTATACCCATATTACTCATCCACAAGAGAGTTAACCGCCGCGTGCTCGTTTCACACCATAAGCTACGTATACAATGATTGGTAATAAAATGTTATTTAAGTTATTTTCACTATAATTTATTTCAAATTTGAATCAGTTTCGCCGATTTATGGCGATACGATAAACGTTCACTCAAATCCAAGCGTTTAGATGTCAACTCAACGATGTCAAAATGTCATTGACATCATAGTTGACATCACATTGACATAGCATTGCCCAATGCCATTATCAAAATTCCATCAAAATTCCAACCTCTATGGAAAATGAAGCTTCAAGCTTGGCTACTGGATGGACGGCTCTGGAATCAAGTGTTTTTATACATCAACAACCAATGTTGCCAAAAGAACATAAAGCTTCCCTATTTTTATCAAATTAATAAGATAACTTATTAATTTTTTCTTTATCGGGTTTATTTAAGACGCCTCCTTCAACCTTCCCAACCAACTCACACCCATTTTCTTTAAGATCACTAATTAATTGCATCGTGATGGGTGACGAAATCAGAGCGAAACTATTATCTAACTAACATCTATCATCTACTGTGACATGTTGAATTTGGTACCTGCACATAGGTACACTTCATCTCTTTCATTTTTGTAAACCCCTTTGAACTTCCTACAGCAATTCATATTATGGCAACATTTACAACTCGTAAATGTAAAATTTCCCATAGACATTATAGACAAAACCTGATCTCTAGTTTTGTGGTCTGTGACCTGATGTGATGTGAAATGTGAATGTCAATCTGTAGTCTGTGTCCCATCGACTTCTTTGGTTTATAGCCACGAGGTTTTTAGCAATACCTAATTCAATTTATTAGTGAATTTATTAAAAAATATAACTCGTATACACCTCGTATACTTTACACAAAATGCCACCCAGTAATCCATTGCCACCGAAAGAGAATGCTCTTTTCAAAAGAATATTGGTAAGTTTAGTAGTAAACATTCGGTTTGGTTCAAGTGGATTGTCATTTCTGGCATAATAAATCCAAATAAAAAATATTCCCTTTGATATTAAAATTTTATAACACTTAATTTATACTTACTATTAGCAAACCCATGTCATCATAATAAACTCGACAATGAATCTTAGTGGATTTTACTTAAACCCTATAGATCTTTTAGCAGTATTTGGGTTGCATCCAATAATAAATAGAGGTTAATGGAGTCTTATTTATTATCTAATATTTTCAGCGATGCTACGAACATAAACAGTACAAAAATGGCTTGAAGTTTGCAAAGCAAATACTATCGAATCCTAAATTCGCTGAGCATGGAGGTAAGTTATACAATCATGGTAATTTTATTGATATTTAGGAAAATTATAAATATTCAATTTGCATTTTTTCCCTCTTATATCTAGTATGCATATTTGTAAAGAGATGCGAGAATTTTATTACATTCTGTCCAAATATAAATATAACAAACATTTTTGTGTACATTTATATTAACTACATTGCATATTAAAGACTAATATATGAAAATCATTCAAAAATGATTACAGAGACCCTGGCTATGAAAGGTCTGACGCTAAACTGTCTTGGCCGTAAAGAAGAAGCTTATGAGTATGTGCGTAGAGGTCTCCGCAATGACCTCAAATCGCCGGTGTGCTGGCACGTCTATGGACTCCTCCAGAGATCTGACAAGAAGTACGACGAGGCAATCAAATGTTACCGCAATGCATTAAAATGGGAAAAGGAGAACATACAGATTCTCCGGGATCTGTCCTTACTGCAAATCCAAATGAGAGATCTGGAAGGTTACAAAGTAAGTGAATTGATTGGCCTAATCTGCCAAAGCAACAGGCAAAATTAATTTGCAATTTTGGTAGGGATGAAAATGTTTTTAATATTGTCAAATTATTTGTTTAATTTTATAGTGTTGTCTGAAGTTAGCTTGTGCTTTGCCATACCAAATACACATACACTATACAGGGTTATACAAAAAATACCAAATCGCTCTCGGCCTGTCTACATTAAAGCTAACAACTTTGTTCCACAACTTTTGAAAATTGAGTATCAACTTATTTCAACCTAGAAATTAATGAATCACGTTATTTCTGCAATGTTACATTACACCAAATGAAACTAAAAACCGCGGTTTCGCGCCGCAAGTTCGTGCGCCACCGCCGTTGCTTGCTGATGTTACATTACAGAGTTTATTAGAGTAGTAACAATTAGAGCAGCTAGATGTTAAATGTAGAAATTTGATAATTCTCAAAATGTTGATTCAAATAAAAGTCATAAAACAAAAGTTAGTTTTAAATCTAAACAAATATAAGCCCCTTGCATATTCTAGTAAGAGAAACTTCAGTTCTAGATTTTTGTGGATTTTCTTCATGAAGAGATTTAGTCATGCAAAAAGTCCATTTTTGGTCGAACCCCCTGCGCGATACCCTCAGAATAATGTTTAAAAAAAAAACAAAATTGCAGGACACTCGCTACCAACTGTTCATGCTACGACCAACACAGAGAGCGTCATGGATTGGTTTCGCTATGAGCTACCACCTTCTCGGTGATTATGAAATGGCCAACAGTATACTAGATGCTTTCCGAACCAACCAAATGAAAGGTATGTTTGTGTTCTTTTTAGGGTTCCATATCAAAATGGTAAAATGACACTGTAATTATGCCACTTCATTCATGTCACAGTTATTTATATATCAGTCACTATAAAAGTTATTTGATGAAATATAGAATATTTGTACAAAATATTGGTCCCAACATCATTGCAATCAAGAAAATTGTAAAATATTTTTATTGTTATTTTATGGCAAAAGAAAAATAATTTCATATATTATGAAATTTTGTATTATAAGAGTTTCACTCTATTTGATACAGAATACAGATACGGATTGCAAAATTCGTAACTCGCCAGTACATTTATTATTATTCATGCATTGCTTAATAGATAAACTGCATTAGTTTATTGGTTGGATAGCCAGGTACAAAATACAAATCTTTGGAAATCTTGACCTCACCACGGAATTCACCTTTCTTCACAATTGTATTTCTTAATAATGACAAATGCATTCTTAATATTTGCAAATTGAATGTTCTGGTTACACAGAAAAGAACAAAATGCGAAAATGTTTAATCATAAGGATTTTCGTTGATTTTTTCATGTTGGGATTTTTGTGACAGAAAAAATCTATTTCCTTTCGTCTAGCCTCCTACGCTGTACCCTCTGAAAAGGAACTTCTAACCAATAAATCAAGTTCACATCATTGACATTAATTGATTGATTGAGTCCCCTGAAACGACAATATAAAGTAATGCATTGTGTTATTTCACATGTCCGTATTTTTCAGGGCCATACGATGAGACCTCATATGAGCATTCAGAGTTATTATTATATCAAAACATGGTGTTGGCTGAATCTGGCCAGTACGAGAGAGCGTTACAACATTTGCAGAAATTCCAAAGTCAAATTTTAGATAAGTTATCAGTTAAGGAAACCTCGGGCGAGTATTATTTGAAATTGAAGAGGTGAGTAATTTGTGTATGTAGGCTTACTATTTCATTTATTTTATTTTTCAAATTAAAACTTACAGCATATTCTCACAATAGTCTTACATTGCGTATTCTAAAACCAATTTTTATTTATTTTTATGCCTAATAGTTTTTGATTTTTTGGGCATTTAGTGGTGATGACAAATTCTTAAAGAAATTTAAAGTCGTTAAGCATATTTAAAACGGCGATTGTAACCTATTTGTTTTAATGGCACTGTAACATAATTCCAGGTTCAAAGAAGCAGAAGCAGTATATGAGGATTTGCTCAAGCGCAATCCGGAGAATGTGATGTATTATAAGAAATTAGTGGAAGCTAAACAACTTAGCGACCCTGACGAAATCGTGGCCTTCTATGATGTATTTAAGTAAGTGTTTCACCTGATGGTAAGTGATGATGCAGCCAAGGATGTTATTGTACTAACTTGGAAGGGGTAAGTAAAATCACCCATAATGGTTTCTACATAGCATCGCGCCGTAACGCTAAATCACTTGGCGGTGCGTCTTATAAAATTCCAAAGTGGCCCGTGGCGAGAATCGAACCTGCGACCTCCCTGCACTCGGATTCGAGTTTGCGCCACTGGGCCAGGGAGGTCGTCTAAACTCAAAGAAGTTCTCACTTCAAAAACCTGTGGCATGTAATAAAATATTACAATATCTTGGTGACCGAGCTTCGCTCAGTAGTTTAACTACTGGCCAATAGATGGCAGCAGGAGTCATATTTTTATTTTTTTTGGTATTCGACATTTTCTAAAAACTACTCCTAGCTAGATCAATTTGATAGCTGAGTGGTTCTGACCTCTGCCTCTCATAAGGAGGTCGCGGGTTCGAATCCTGGGCACGCACCTCTGACTTTTCCGAGTTATGTGCGTTTTAGGAAACTAAATATCACTTGCTTAGCGGTGAAGGAAAACATCGTGAGGAAACCTGCATGCCTGAGAGTTCTCAAAAATGTACTCGAAGGTGTGTGAAGCCCGCCAACCCGCACTTGGCCAGCGTGGTGGGCTATGGCCAAACCCCTCTCAGTCTGAGAGGAGACCCGTGCCCAGCAGTGGGACGTAAAAAAGGGTTGAGAGAGAGAGATAGAGATCAATTTATCGCCCCCAAAATCCCCTGGTATACTAAATTTCATGAAAATCGTTCGTGCTGTTTCCGAGATCCAGATTATATGGAAAGATTATCCAGATTATATTGCTCGTTTAAAGGTATAGGATAACTGTTTCAGAAAAGAGTATCCCAAAGCAATAGCGCCTCGCCGGCTGCAGCTGACGGAGGCGCGGATGCCCGCGTTCGAGCGGCTCGTCGACGAGTACCTGAGGCACGGCCTGCATAAAGGCATCCCGCCACTCTTCGTTGATTTGAGGTAACACTTCTTTTATATTATGATCAATCATCGTAAACTCCTCCATGAAAGTTCTAATAAGGATGATGGACCATGGAAAGTAGGTGTTGAAGACCCCATGACCATGGTCATTAGGTGGTCAACACCTACCTTTTCGCAATCGGCAAAGTCCCTATAGAAATGTGGTTCTTTTGCGGAGAAATTGACCCCCAAGACCACGGATACAATATTAGTACCTTATGGTATGGAAGGTTCACTCTGCAACATGATTTAAAGAAATAGCAACCCTAGCGCTGACACAAAAAAGTGCTATTCAGTTCGCAATAGTGCCTGGGCACTGTCTCCTCTAAGTGCCTAAATTTGGTCTCTCTTTCTATCGCGTAACTTTATCTCTTTCGACGCACTAGGACCATCTCCTAAACGGGCGCAAGAAGCACGTGAAACAAATCGTACAAGAACTAACGCGTGCAACCTAGCCGGCGTGCGGCAGCCGTCTGAAATTGGTCCGTCTTAACGGCTACCTGTAGCAGTGTTGGTCACGTGACAAGTGAACATGGCCTGCCAAGCTATGCTATTTTTGAGTGCCCTGCTCATGCAGACTTAAGAAACTCAATGCTTATAAAAAAATATATATACATATATAATAAGTATTGTGTTTGATTTCAGGTCCCTATACGCCGACAAAAGTAAAGCGGACACGATAGAAAAACTAATCCTACAATACATGGAGAACTTATCAAAAACAGGCGCCTTCAGTTCGAAGCCCGACGAGGTCAAACAGCCGGCGAGCGCGTTGTTATGGGCGTATTACTTCGCGGCGCAACATTACGACTATAAGGAGGACACGGATAGAGCGTTGCATTATATAGACGCCGCGATAGAACACACGCCTACGTTGATTGAACTGTTTATTGTTAAAGGGAGGATATATAAGGTTAGAATTTTTTTTTTTTACCTTTTGTTTATGTCATACAAGTTAGTACTTGACTGCAATCCCTACAGCCACTAAATATAAGGCTAGAATGTTTCAACATTTATTACGTATGCAAGCTTGTACTTGACTACAATCTCAACTGCGGTCGTAGCCTAATATAATAAAGATTTATTTTGGATTTGGTTTGGTTTTTAGCGTTTGGTTGGCGTAGAAACGGGCTTTTGGTTTCAATAAAAAAATGTGTGAGAACAATAATTGTCATTGATATATCACATGATATATCACATCGATATATCCAATTGTTGATTGTATAAGACTATATACTATACTTACCTATTTGGGTTTCTTTCCACAAGCGTTTCATAAGCAATCGTAGAAATAATGAATCTATGTATCTCTTTTCCAAATTTCAGCTAAATTGTTTCAGTTGTTGCAGCATTAAGGAGTAACAAAAATATACACACAAATACACACACACACTTACATAAAGTTTTTCGCCTTCATAAATTTTTTTGTAATAGACAGATGTTTGGCACATGGGTTTGGTTTGTGGGGCGGATAGCTTAATTTGCAAAACAAAGAAATTATCCATGGCTCAGTTGCAACGTCATCTTGTCTGCCCTGTCATTAATAAAAATTAAAAAAAATATTTCAGCACGCTGGTGACCCAGTATCGGCATACAAATGGTTAGAAGAAGCGCAAGCGATGGACACGGCCGACCGTTACGTAAACAGCAAATGCGCGCGTTACATGTTACGCGCGGGACACGTCAAGCGAGCAGAGGATATGTGCGACAAGTTCACTAGAGAAGGTACGTATCATTGTTAACACGAGTGGTTAGAAGAAGCGCAAGCGATGGACACGGCCGACCGTTACGTAAACAGCAAATGCGCGCGTTACATGTTACGCGCGGGACACGTCAAGCGAGCAGAGGATATGTGCGACAAGTTCACTAGAGAAGGTACGTATCATTGTTAACACGAGTGGTTAGAAGAAGCGCAAGCGATGGACACGTCCGACCGTTATGTTAACAGCAAATGCGCGCGTTACATGTTACGCGCGGGACACGTCAAGCGAGCAGAGGATATGTGCGACAAGTTCACTAGAGAAGGTACGTATCATTGTTAACACGAGTAGTTAGAAGAAGCGCAAGCGATGGACACGTCCGACCGTTATGTTAACAGCAAATGCGCGCGTTACATTTTACGCGCGGGACACGTCAAGCGAGCCGAGGATATGTGCGACAAGTTCACTAGAGAAGGTATGTATCATTGTTAACACGAGTGGTTAGAAGAAGCGCAAGCGATGGACACGTCCGACCGTTATGTTAACAGCAAATGCGCGCGTTACATGTTACGCGCGGGACACGTCAAGCGAGCAGAGGATATGTGCGACAAGTTCACTAGAGAAGGTATGTATCATTGTTAACACGAGTGGTTAGAAGAAGCGCAAGCGATGGACACGGCCGACCGTTACGTGAACAGCAAATGCGCGCGTTACATGCTACGCGCGGGACATGTCAAGTGAGCCGAGGACATGTGCGACAAGTTCACTAGAGAAGGTATGTATCGTTGTTAACACTAGTGGTTAGAAGAAGCGCAAGCGATGGACACGGCCGACCGTTATTTTGGTTATGTTAACAGCAAATGCGCGCGTTACATGTTACGCGCGGGACACGTCAAGCGAGCCGAGGACATGTGCGACAAGTTCACTAGAGAAGGTATGTATCGTCGTTAACACTAGTGGTTAGAAGAAGCGCAAGTGATGGACACGGCCGACCGTTATTTTGGTTATGTTAACAGCAAATGCGCGCGTTACATGTTACGCGCGGGACACGTCAAGCGAGCCGAGGACATGTGCGACAAGTTTACTAGAGAAGGTATGTATCGTCGTTAACACTAGTGGTTAGAAGAAGCGCAAGCGATGGACACGACCGACCGTTACGTGAACAGCAAATGCGCGCGTTACATGTTACGCGCGGGACACGTCAAGCGAGGAAAAATTGGTTAGGTACCTTGAGTCCACAACGTCCATCGGTTCTGTGAGCTAGGAGATCTTTGCTAGCATATGCCTGACATCAGTATATTATGATAGGGGATTTATTCCTACATAATAAAAGAAAACTTATAGTTATAATACGAATTTATAAACCTTGTCAACAGGAGTGCCAGCGACAGAAAACCTCAACGAGATGCAATGTATGTGGTTCCAAACAGAGGCGGCGGCCGCTTACCAGCGCCTGCAGCAGTGGGGAGAGGCCCTCAAAAAGGCACATGAAGTCGATAGGGTAAGTTTTAATTTTAACCCCAGCTACTTAGCTCACATGACCCCTATTTTCGCCAAGTAGCAATCGTAAAATATAAATAATATTTTCTTTGTGGTGGCTATATTATTATGATAGCTATATCAGTTAAAGGTTTTAGGTTAAAGCTGTCTAGTGATAGATCAGTCAGTCTTAGACCCTCTCTGGAATATTCTCAATTTTACTATTTCACGCTTTAATTTGAAATTAACTTCACACGTCTCTAGACGATCCCTTAGACTCAACTCCGTCGCTGGAATGCACCAGTTCTCCAATGTTAAGCTCCATAACAAACCTTATTTATTAACCATTCTTATTCCAGCATTTCTCCGAAATAATGGAGGACCAGTTCGACTTCCACTCATACTGTATGCGAAAAATGACGCTGCGCTCGTACGTCGGCCTCCTGCGGCTAGAGGACGTGCTGCGCTCACACCCGTTCTACTTCCGCTGCGCGCGCGTCGCCATACAGGTGTACCTGCGGCTGTACGCGCACCCGCTGCAGGACGTGCCGCAGACCACGGAGCCCGACACAGGTTAGTGACGTGCTGTACACGCAAAAGACGCTGCGCTCGTACGTCGGCCTCCTGCAGCTAGAGGACGTGCTGCGCTCGCACCCGTTCTACTTCCGCTGCGCGCGCGTCGCCGTACAGGTGTACCTGCGGCTGTACGCGCACCCGCTGCAGGACGTGCCGCAGACCACGGAGCCCGACACAGGTTAGTGACGTGCTGTACACGCAAAAGACGCTGCGCTCGTACGTCGGCCTCCTGCCGCTAGAGGACGTGCTGCGCTCGCACCCGTTCTACTTCCGCTGCGCGCGCGTCGCCATACAGGTGTACCTGCGGCTGTACGCGCACCCGCTGCAGGACGTGCCGCAGACCACGGAGCCCGACACAGGTTAGTGACGTGCTGTACACGCAAAAGACGCTGCGCTCGTACGTCGGCCTCCTGCCGCTAGAGGACGTGCTGCGCTCGCACCCGTTCTACTTCCGCTGCGCGCGCGTCGCCATACAGGTGTACCTGCGGCTGTACGCGCACCCGCTGCAGGACACAGGTTAGTGACGTGCTGTACACGCAAATGACGCTGCGCTAAAAATAATATCGTACATATTTTTATTTAAACTTTTAAAAGTTTTTTTTTATCAAATTCAATCGAATTTTTTTTTGACATCATTCGGAATTCATAAACACGTTGTGTACACTAAGGTGTGCCTTGCCACAGATTCGTTCAAGTCAATCACAGTTTGGTAACAGATTAAGAAAGAAAAAATCTGTACCCGCTCAGAATTAGCTCTAGAAAGCAGGCAATTATATATTTTTTTAAGTTATTGCTCTCCATTTGTACGCCTTTGAGTTGACAAATAAGTTTTTGCGTGCAGCTCTGGGCGCCCTAAATTATGCTTTTTATCTGTACCGCGGGATTTTTCCTGGTTAAGAAGTAGCCGTGTTAATCCAGGTTATAATCTACCCTCGGTTCAAATTTCAGCCTAATCGGTTTAGTGATTGCGGCGTTAAGTAGTAACGAACATCTCAATACAAAACTTTCGCGTTTACAATTTTAGTAGGATTACTGAGATTACATTACATTTATTATTTTGTTACTGAACGGTCTCTAGCGATATTAACTTGTTTTTAAGTCTGACCTTGTATTGAAGTTACTGTTGACCGATTGAGTCAGTCAACCGAATCGGTTCTGTAGTTTTTCTGTGATGCCCGCACCGTATATGTACGGCCACAAAAACAAATGCTAGATGATTATTTAATCTCACGAAACTATGTTGTTGAATAGATTTGCATTACAGGATAGGAATTAGGAATTGCATACTTTTTGCATGTATTTTTGTTCTAAGGTATCCTATCATAGTTTTATGCACTTTTATCACTAGGCGAGGAAAAAATAACAGATTATTTACTGTAACTTATATTGTTACAGATTATATTCCTTAACATTTAATTTGCAGTTATTATCTATGATTGTGTATCTGTTATTTCAGTGTGATGTTATATCAAGTGACAATGTTATGATTATTACCATTCAGTAGCAAAAACATTTTTTTAAATCCTACGCAGTTATTTGCTTTCCTATTTTCCCGGTATAAAAAGATCCAATTTCCGTCTCTGGGACGCTATCTTTGTCTCAAATTTCTTTAAGATCGGTCTAGTGGTTGTTCCATGAATGAGTAACGAATTAACAAACATACATACAGCCACACATGCACATGACGAGTACATTGAACCTTTCTTTTTAACCTAAGAAATTTTCAAGGGAAAAGAAAACACCTTTTTACTATTAAACATTTTATTTTATTTATTTCTTATTTTAAAATCTTTTGTTTATTATAAACACGTACAAAAATCACAATCGCTTGTCGTATCGTTTGACAAAACAATTTGTTTAATATTAACAAACAGGGTTAACAGTCCATTTGCAACATATACACGTCCACACACACAAACATGTATCACATCATAATGAGTTCAATACTGTCATATCTACATAAATAAATTACTTATCACTAAGCTTGCACCGCAGTCTCTTAAACGATAATAATTTAATAAATATAGTTCCTCAAAAAAAAAACTTGTTAGCGTTCATTTCACAACTGTCGCACTCGAATTTCTGTCGCATTTTAACAATGCGTTTTTAAATATTATGGCAATGCGGGCTGCCCGCTAGTCTTTTCATTCTAATACTACTTAGGACACTTATAACATCACATTTGCTTTGTATTTACACTACGTACTGTTCAGACTAGAGCTTTGGTTTCACCTGCCGTATCCGGGCGATCTGTACCTCTCCCGGGCGGCCTGCGCTGCCTGGGGCGTCAGGAAATACACGTGGGCACCGTCGCCGGGAAGTCTGTAGGAGACGAACGATCCCGGCCTGCCTTCCCCGGCGTTGTTCACCGCCCCTATCCACTCTGCGTCCGGGTTGATGGGAGGTAAAGGCCTCCTGTAGTTCACCGCGGTGTCCCCGGCCAGAGAAGGCCTGTTCAGGTCATACTGCTCACCAGTATACTGAGGCCTCTGCACTTGCGAGGGTATCCTGTACTGCTGCGCTGTCCTGTATCCAGGGTTCGGGATCGGTATGAACTCGCTGTCAGGATTTATGTCGGGTCGTGGGAATTTGTCGTTGACTATCGTGTCGTGTAATAGCGACGGGGGTCGAGTTTGAACTAGTTCAGCGTTGGGTGAACCTTGGTGTATTGATTCGCTGTACGGGTTGATGGTAGGACGGGGATGGCGGTCGTTGACGACTGTGTCCTTGTGTAAGGACGGTGGATTCGGGCTATCGTAATCGAGGTTTATGTTGTTGTTGATCGGAGTCCTCACCGAATCGAGGGGAGGCGTCACAGCTAGCCCGTTTACGTCATGGGTTCCATCTTCCAGCTTCTGTCCGAATACGTCAAAGGAATTCTTTGTTATGTCATCGATGTATTTCTCGTCTTGTTTGGTATAGTAACCGTGGCTGATTGGGTTTGGCGTGGTGCTCGGGTGTTTGTTAACGTGCAGTACCGGTTTTCCTGTCTGGACTGGAATGTAGTTAGGTTTCGGAGACGGAGTTTTGTTGTAAACAGAGTCTTCGTAATCCTCGTCCCTTGTCTTCGTTTTGGGATAGTATCTCGACGATGTTGGACTCTCAGTTGTCACATGCCCACTTTCTACTAGGTACTGTTGGTATCCCGACGCGACGGTTGGAGTGATAGCGTTGAATTCGTTCTCCAAATTGAACGGCTTACTGTAACTCACCATCGGTCTGAACGGCTCCGGATCCAATTTGGGTGCTCTGAAAGTTAGTTTTTCCGGTCGGTGTTTTGTGTCGTAACTGAATTCATACACTGGCCTGGAGGTTACCGCTTTCGGTTTAGTCGAATGAGGTCGGTGTGAATGCACCTTTGGCCTCTTTGTCGTGTATAATTCAATAGTCTGTTGGATATCGGCTATTTGTTGGTAGAACGAATCTGGTCGTTGTTTTATTTGTTGCACGTACACGTTCTGTTGTTTGGGTTTTTGCACGCTGAAATATTCTTGCGTGAGCGTTCGGGGACCTTGTTTTTGCGGCCACAAGAATAAAGCGTCCGCTTGGTCAATAGATCCGTAAGCGACGTCCACGGAAGGTGAAAATCCGGATTGTTGGTTCACGTTTTGGTTCGGAGAAAACGGTCGCTGACTAGGTACAGTTTTGTAATAATGCCTTCCGTCAAAGTAAGGGTCTGGCGCTGGGGAACTTTTCGGCTGTTCATCGTAGAAGTAAAACGAAGCTATGGCGTCTTCCGTCGGCTTACGGTTGTACACAGGCTGTAACTTTGTGGTTGGAACTTCATCGTTTTGGACGTTCGAGTAGTAAGCCCTCAGTGGCACGGATGTCGATGTGATATCGTTGGCGAATTCATTACTTGGTCTTTGTGGTACTTTGTAAACAATGTACGGCTTTTCCGTCGTCGTAGGAGTTTTATTATCGTAAACTGTTTCTGGATAGTCGTAAAACACCGAGACCGAAATAGGCTTTGAAGTGAGTTTCGTTCTTGTTTTGTACACCGGTTTCTCTGTTTTTGGCTTCGGGGTAACTTCGTCCGGTAGATTCTGCACTCTTACAGAATTTCTCGGTGGAATCGGTTGTAAGCGCTGAGGCTTTCTGTATTTCGGAGCCGTCACAACCTCCACAGGCGGGGTCGATGTTGTAGTAGGAGTTTCGGTTGTCCACGATTCTGTTGTTGTAGGCCTTGTTTTGTATTTGCCTCTGTATCCTATAGTTGAGGGCTGTTTTGTGGTTACTTTAGTTCTCATATGTGTCGTGGATGTTGGCCTCGTGTTTTTGACCGCGTCTGTCGTGGTTTGTTCTTCGAGAGGCGCGAAGAAATCAGGCGGTGGCGGTAATATGATCCCGGGTACGAGAGGTCCGGCCGGTACGTTGCTTTCATAGTTAGTGTGATAAGAAAAATTGTATGGCGGCGGATAGTAGATCGAAGGGTCGTCTTCGTCGTACAGGTCGGTCTGGTTGCTGGGTGGTGGTAGAAATGATGCGCCCGGTGGGAAACCTTCTGGAAAAGAGCCGTTCATGGGTCCAGGGTAGGGGAATGCTCCTTCGCTCGCATTCCCGGGTAGGAATGGGAACGGAGGATCTGGCATCGGCGCTCCCCCGGAAGTAAAGTTTCCCTGATCTTCACCCGAGGGGTAGAACGCTCCCTGTGGGTATAGGAATGGCGGAGGCGGTAGAGGGCCTTCGCCTTCTCCTGTAGGGTAGGGTGGGAAAGGGGGCGCAGGGACACTGCCGTTAGGCGTGAGGAAGACGAGCGGGCCGTCGTCGGAGAGTCGAACTGGAAAGGGCGGTGGAATTTTGGGTTTCTGTGGTAGTTTTACTTGCCTTCTAGGCGCCTCGTAGCTATCGATCGGTGGCCAGGGATTGTTTTCGGTTTCTTTCGTACGTTCTGGGAATGAGCCTCCTTTCAGTACCAATAGATGATCTTCCGCGAGCCATATGTCATCTTTCTTTAGTCCGCCTAGACTCTGCAGATTATCTTTTGATCTAGTCTCCGAATTCAGCTCGTAGCTCAAAATCCCAGGTCGTTTATGCGGCTTCGAGAATATCTCGTTCTGCAACAGCGCGTACTTCCCTTCGGCCACTTGATCGGATAGCGTCTTTTTGTCTTCGTCGTCCTCTTTGATTTTCCCGGCGTCCTTTCCCTCGCCGGCGCTCGACATGAGCATGCCGTCGTCCCAGATCCCCTGGTTCCACCCCACGGTGCCGCCCGACATCTCGGGCACGATCACTCCGGCGAATTTCCCGCTCTCAGTTTTCGCGTCCGAGCTGATGGAATTCTTGAAACTTCCATGTTCTTTCTCCGGTTTGATCTTCATGTGTCCGCCGATGAGGCGTCTGATCATGCGCTGCGACTCGGCGCGGGCCGCGTCGGGCTTGGCGGCCAGGGAGCGCTGGTCCCGCACGAAGGAGTCGGGCGGCAGCACGTAGGTGGGCACCAGGACGCTGCATCGAACGACGCACGCCCATGCCAGCGCCAGCGTTAGCACTGACGTCGCCCCTCTCACCATCTGAAAGTTTAGAAAACATCACTCCTTAGTTATGTTGCACGGACACAAGCGTACTATGAACTATCACATGCACAGTTAATGAACTCATCTCAGACAGTGATTATTTCTTTGGTAACTCGGCCGCGGCGCGTCGTCGGTCATGAGCGCGAACACAGTGAAAGGACGCGAGATAATAAATCGTTCGACCAGCGGCCCGGTACTGGCAGGGCGCGCGCCGCCGCCCGCCTTTTATTAATTCGCACTGGGTGACCGCCTCCGATCTAGCTGGCATTGAGAATCAAGCGTTTAATTTGGAAATTAGCAAGTAACGATCAAAAGGCAGGAAGGCCGCGTGGCCTGCGACAAATGCGACTGGCGTGTTTTAATTTGAGACCGCGTTACTTAATCATTCTTTTGTCTCTGCGTGTAGTGTTGCTGTGAAGGTTGCTCGTTAGGGGAATACATAGAAATTTGGAAACGGTCGCAGGTTTTTGCTCAATACGAGTTTTAGTTAATCATCAACCTGTTTATACGCTCCTAAAGGTAACCTACAGTCAAGTAGCATAACGTTTTATAAACGAATACAACGATTTAATAATTGAAATGCATTTATAATTTCGTATCCTTATCCGTCGTGCCTAGGCGAAAGGCGTGGCCACCTGATTTGATTTTATAGTCGATAAAACAAACGTGCGCTAGTCGATAATGGTGCAACGAAATACCGCATTGATCCCCATGGTATGTTTTAAATTGCAACATATTTTTAACGGTATACATATTTAAATGAGTTTTCAAAACAATTATAGTCAAAGTCATTCGTGTTATTGTTTAGTAAGTTTCCATGGCCTTGTTGTATTTTATTCTCTTTTATATTAAATATGATTTTAATTTCTCTCGCAGCGATTTTTTGCCTTGAATTTGTGTCTGTTTTAATATATTCTTTTATCTTAGTTCTGATTGATTGCGGATACACAAAAAAATGTGAGAGATCGGACTTTGCTCTACTCAATGCGGAGTTACATACTTAATAAATACCGGTTGCTTATAATATCTGAGTCATATTAGTGTACATATTAGATGACCTTCGTTGATTCAATGATTAAGTTTTCGGTGTGTCGTGCAATCTATTTACTCCCAATTCATATGAGGTGTGTATAAAATTGTGATTTCATCAGTAAAGTTAAGTATTACTTGTTTATTAGCAATCTCAACCAGCGAGTTAAAGTTCATAGCTTAATAAAGTTTGGCATTTGCTCATCTCGCCGGATCCTTTCGTTAATATTACTCGTTTACCTTCGCAAAAGCTTTCAATTGTTCCCCGCAGAATTGTTGTCCTTAACGACAGATTTAAAATTTCGTACGCGTTAAATATTCGGTAAATGTTATTCGACATGGGTGTTTGGAACTGACACAGGTGCTCGGCCTCGCCTTCGCAAGGTGCCCGATTTTGTTTTGCGGTCGCGGTGGAACGTGGAATTATTAAGTTACTAAGCCTTATTATCGCATGATGTTATACGGACTTGTGGCCGCACCCATTCACCTATTCCGCCCTAATTATTAATAAGTTTATTTCGTCTATCTGCACTACTTCTCCTTACGAACTAACTTTTTTAAAGTATCTCTTCATTCGTAACCTCTTCATAACGTATTCTCTGCATTGAACATTTTTCTATTATATTATAATGTCTATGTTACTTTCTTACTATTTTTAATGCTTCAGAATGTTTCCTACATACTTACCCAGGGTCACTATTATAAATCTATCTGACGGGCTACAAGTTTTCACAAGTATTTAATAAATCGTGCCTTTATCTGTTGTCATAAGGAAGTTTTAGTATTTATGGCATAAGCTATTTCCTGTAAGCTCAATCTTTAAGTTATTTTATTTTTTATGAAGGAAAAGTCGAATTAGGCATTTATCATTTAGTTAATTAGCGTATGGACGTCCACTGCTTGACATAGCCCTTTCCGAGAGGGCGCCACCACACACAGTCCTCCGCCTTTCGGATTTAATTACTATTGGTTTATAATTTTTGTTCTATTCAAAACATTTTTGTTAACCTCTTCGTTATTAATATTATACTCTATTGTTAGACGTGACAATGTTTTCGCGATAGGCTCTATCAAAGAGACGAGTGGACTTTCTTTGCCAGTTTTCTCTAGCGTTGCAGTGTTGGGAAACTGAGCCATTGTTGTCAATTTGTATTCAGTGCCATACATTGTCAACTCGCCAACTTTCCATTGGCCTTTTGTTCTCCAACCGACCGTCAGGATGCGTTGGTTGGTGGACCGTCAATTTTGACGCTTTTGAAACAGTTCATAGCAACAATTCTACCGTTACCGGTTTTCGGTCATGCCTAGCCAACTATCCATTTTATCACTCTGAAAATCCATTAGAACGATATGATGAGATGATTAAGATTTTAACTACATCTGAGCTTTACCCTTTTGCATTGGAATGTTCAGGGACGTTAAAATTTAGCGGTGCTAAGGTGTATCAATCGCTTAGTACGAATTTGGTTTGGGGTTTCGTAATTTGTGACATAATAAGACAGTAGGTTTAGATCAGTTCATCTTCATGTATTTGAATTAATATTATATCTTTGCTTAAAAGTGTTAATTTTAAGAAAGTTAAAGTATGCAGTTTGACGTCACTAATTTCCTAAAAGTGAAGTATTCTAAAATTCATGTCAATGACTAGTCTAAACTCATGAAAATTCATAGAAATGTTACTGTAGGGTTGATGCAGCTATAGAAATCTCAAACCTCAAGCTAAATTGAAAATTTGAATTTCATAGTGAAGTTAAAATGTTGCAATTGAAAGTAGAGTGACTGTTATTTTCAATGGAACACAAGCACCAACGCACGCTTTATTATCCAAAGCGATAAGAATTGCTAATAATAAACAAATTCTAGTAACTTCGACGCAGGTTCCAATATCGGTTCTAACAGGATCCGTATCAAGTTGCCCGATAGACGTTTGTAAAGTGGCAATTTACGTAATTGCACCCAACCGACGTTAATGCTAAAACTACTTGTAATAATTGTTGATCGATATCCTTGAATTTGCGGAACAGACTCCATATACTATCGTCCCACTCTTTTAATACACAAATAGGTAGTTGATTTTAAGTGGGTACAATATTTATTTATTTGCATTACGGAAAATTTGTATCATTATAGTTTTGCTCGCGGCCATGCTTGTAGTACTTATGAGATTGTTAATTGCACTGGTTGTTACGAAATGTCTAGCTCTATTTAATTTGTTTTTTCTAGGACATTTTTATGACCTTAGTGAATCAAGTACCTGGACAACAGGAGTAGTATTTCTTTGTGGTGTGAAGCATGTGTTATTTAATGAGTGTAAATAGTTTACGAGTTACTTTTGGCAGAAAAATAAAGTCGTCTGTTCTGTTCTCTAAGCATAATATGTGTCTATTACATTATTATGTCCGTGAGTCTAGAGACTAAAGTCTCTATGGTTCATTTCCAGCCAGGATACATTAATTTAGTGCTTATAGATCTTATGTTTCCTTATGTTTTATCTGATAGACTACACTGAGTAAATCATTGGCATCAGGCCACTTAATGATTTTGATTGCACGGCATTCTGTGAGATTTGGCTTAACATAAAAGTCTCGCTCTTAAAGTAATAGACGCGACCAGTTATATTTGTTTCCACAATATAATTTTTTTTTTATATATTACGTATTATATATTAAGGTCCCATTATCTTAAAGCTCTGTTTGGTAAATCTACGTCGTTAACTTATCAAAAGAAACCGGCTAAGTACGCTTTTAAAAATCATCAATGTAATCGCTTTCGTAACCATAGCCAATCGATTATCTTTGGAATTTATTTTTTCAATGCAAGGTAATCCTTACAAGATTTACTAATGATCTTCATAATCTAGGTTTATTTCTGTGTTATTTTTAACGAGTAATACGAAATGTTACTTATGTACCTAATTATTTATGTTTATTAAAATCGTGCTTTATGAAACTGGTGTTATTTCATATCTTTCAATAGTTTTTATTATAAGGCTAGGTAGCAACCTAATGATGTATATTTACCAAGCGCGTGCCTACCTGATTGCAAATTGCTATATACTCGTACTGCACCGAATCGAACCAATTTGTACTTTTATTACTATTGGGGTTTACTTCAACCCAACAAAGTAATGGTATATTGATATGAACAATTTTAATTTTAATTACATTAATTAAGTAACCCTTCGATCTGTTATAATTGATTTTGATTATTTTTTGTTTGATATTTTTAATCGTTTGTAAGATATTTCTAACAAATTGAAAATTTCTTTCTTTGTGGCAAATATCGATATTACTAAGATAAAGATTTTAAGTCTGTTGTCCCAAATAAAAAAAAAATAGTTTAATAGTTTTTGCCTGTGACAACATTATTTATAGAGGCCTACCTGTATCGTTGACTTATTGATTGACAAAAACAAATCTTAAATAATGTCAGGGCTTAATTTATATCTGCCTGTCTAAGTTTGGTCAAGGCGAAATAACCAGTTTAACTTTGCGTACATTATTGCACCTTAAATATGCAGTATGTCAGCCTATAATAACCCTATAAACTCTTATCAAAGATTTGCTGATAATTTTGAAATTAAGTTTTATTCTTATCTCACGACCTTGCGTTTTAGTGTGGGAATGGCGAAAACAAGTTGATATTAAGTTTAATTTATTTTGTCCCACCACACAAATGGCGTTGTGGCAATGTTTTGCTTTATTTGCTCAGTTTGTACCGTAGGTAATAATAATTTTTGCAGTGTTTAGCAATTTCGTATTATTGCGTACATGTTTCGAAGTCGTAATTCGTGAAAGATATTGTTATATCTTAGTTTTTTATACTTATTAATATTATTTTGAGTTCTGTTAATAATAGTTCTGTAGTTTAGTTAATAAAGTTCTTCTGACAATTTTTTTTTAACATAAAACGTTAACAATTTCGTTCTGAAAAGTCCGCTGTGTTAAGGTCGGCTTACGAAAAAAATTGCTCCGGTTCAAAGATTCGTGACTGGATATAACACGGTTGTGGCTGCGCACGCGCCGGTTGGGCTAGGGTTGTCAATAGGCTCGTTCCATAAAGGAGTGTTCTTTTTTCAGGCAAAGTTTGTCTTTGTGTCAGTTTCTATAACTTCGAAAAGATTTGATATCTTCAAAATATTTGTTTGTACCTTTTTATGGTGATACATAGACTATATTTTATTTTTTATTTTTCAGTTATTCAATAACACTGATTAATGCGTGTACCAACCCGAAGTTAATGGTTTCATGAGGTCATAATAATAATTCGAAGCGCTTTTTTTATAAATAATGCAATTGACCTATGATCTAACACTTCTTTCAATTTAATCGACTCCGGAATTGTAATTTTGTAATTATTTATAGTTATTTTACCTTATTGGTAGTTTTTTCTGAGCAGACTTTCTAGTGCTTTAATTTCCATCCTCAGTTTTTGAATCGGGTCTTTATCTCTTTAAAGGAAAAAAAAAGCTGTGTTCTGTGTAAAGCATGCCAATCCGCTCTTGTCTGGTATAGTAATATCTTTCTCTGTTGTTAGAAGGTCCGTGCTCAGAAGTTTGATGGTTATGATATGTTTTTTGTTTGGAATAAGTTGAAAACCCTATATAGGGGCCATGTACCGAAGTATTTCGTACTACGCCTATGTAGCATTCGGTTTGTTGTTGGCGGATTTATGATTTATGATGCCTACGCTTTGAAAACACAAGGTTATCAGCCATTGTGTAAGCATTTCGTATCGGCAAACCGCTAAATCGATCGTATAGCTTAATTAATTTATTACCGGAGTATTTAGTGGGTTGTTATTATAATTCAATCGGCGAATCATCTTTCCTAATATGGTGATGACTATGTTATAGGTATTTTAATGAATAGTGAAAAGTGGATGTTTTTAAGCGGGTATTCTTTTAGCATTATGCAGTATTTGTTTTAATGAACTTTGCTAGGCATTTTGAGAGCTTATTTTATCTTTGCATAAATACCTACATAAAATTGTAAAGTTACGTAGTGTAAGATATGGTATCACATTTCCTAAAGTCAGGTTCCTACTACGGGAAGCTTGTTATATGAACCTTTCGCAACTATTCATTACTCAAAGACAAACTTGACGGTTCATAAAGGTTGATATTTTAAAGGCGTTTGTTTGTACTTGGGAGCTGTTTCTATACTTTTTAACTGCTTTTTTAGTACCAGCACTAACCTGAAAACTAATCCTGTCTTGCTGGGCCTTTACGTCTCGGGGAAATAAAGGATTCCTACGGGATTCGGATGAAAATACGAGCTAGTGGTAAACAAATTCGGGTTTTGGAATATCATCACAAAGATTCTAGAGAAATTTATTTCTCTAGAATCAAAGTCTTCACTATTTATTAGAACCTAATTTTGACTACTTTGTTTATGCTGAACATATTTTTGATGCAATTTGAGTATGCAAAAGATTACTGGTTTGGAATATTAATTAAAATATCTGAACCGTCCAGTTGTCAATGCAATTTTCTTTTTCATTATCGCTAAAGGGCAGTTGCAACCAGCACATATACCTACATAATACGTAATTCATAATAAGGTTAACAGGTTTAAAGATAAAAATGTAGAGTAGACCAAAGAGACGGTGTAACGCCATTTACAAAACACATTTTTCTCACAATGACTTCCTAATACTTTTAGATGACATTAAGATAAGATTTGAAGTTTTGAAGAAGTTTAAAAGAACTTCCCTAGTGCATAAAATAGAGTATTACGCGTTATGAGTGCTTAATGAGTGTACGGCGCTTTCTTTTCTTTTGTTAGTTTGCGACTTTCTTGAATCTTTGTTTCGTAATTTAAGGTACTCGCAAACACGACGGTCATTTGTCCGGTTCGCAACAGCTAATCATTCAAAACCGTTTGCGATTGACCGAAACACGATTTATTTAACAATAATTTTATTAATTAAACTCTGATTCCACTTCATAAGTTCGAAAAAGAGAAGATGTACGCCTGACTGGTAACGTATTGGGTTGAAGCTTTAGTACAATAAGTGTAGTTAAGGTTGGGAAGTCTACTTAAGTATAATTACTATCGAGACGTGACGTTGACGTTGATGTGACTGTTATGTGTGCATGTACCTTTTAACCGGCGGTCACATTAGTCGTTATTGTGTGTAATCCTCCGTGTAATGTTTAGTTATTTGCTTACAAGCTCCAAGTCGTCTGTTTAGTAATTGCGGTTACGACATCCTCATTTGAAATAAATTTTCGTACTTTTCACATCATTTGAATGTTTTAAACCGCTCGGTAAATTGAATCCCGGACGTGACTCGTTATACGCTTTCCATTGCATTATATTGTTATCCAGCTATACGTACTAACTACTAACCATGGTGCGTAAGGGTTAGGTTATGATTTAACATCACCTACATGTTCTTTCTATTGACACTGTTCCTTCGAAATATCTAAAATTACTACTATCAATACTCTTATACTGTCTGAGTACATACTCGTATCTCCGTCTTATAGAGTTTCACATAAGTTATATTTTTATCGGACTACACTCAACTTCACTTTGGATTTACGACTTAATGAGTAATAAGTCTGTCCTAAAAAAGGAATGTAATGTTTTTGTTAGGGTTCATGTATGTATGTGAGTTTCTTTATTCCACCATAGCTTTTGAACGACTGAAAAAATTTGGACATATGTGGTATCGTAAGAATCCTTACATCATTCCGAGTAACACAATCTCTATTTTTTTGATAAAATTAGTTTTAATTATTAATTATTATTTACTTGTTTGCTTTACTGTACTGAAATTAACCTAGTTGACATTTATTTTTTAAGAGCCGTCATTGGATATTACACATACATGGTATTCATCACATTACATAACCAAATTAACCTCATTTTTTATCGTTACAGGTAAGTTTTTGCATGGAAGCAGAACATCGGAGCACAGAACACGTATGTATGTAAGTTACCTACGCGTTTCGTATTAAGATAGTTTCAATCGGATGGAGATGGGAAGCGCTATGGAGTAAACGGCCAATTAGTTGATTATTTTCAAGATAACTAACGGCTATTAGTTTTATATTGTTTAATATATGAGTCGCTTGTGCAATAGGTTTCAAAATTTTTTCCGCCGCTCCGGCGTACCAACCTTTTGGTGATTTTCGGAGCGTAGCGAATTATACCCAACCTTAGATAACGCTAAGTCCTTCGTTCTACGAAAGCTTTTATTATAAGTGTGTTACGAAATTTTAGAATGGTTACTTTAATTGTTATATGATTGTAATGAACTACGATAAAATAATGTCCGAAGCTCTTTTTGATCTCATCTTGTTAAACTAACACATGAAATGTCGCGACAAATAACACGAATAGTTTGAATTTAACGACGCGCGAACGTAATGCTTGGGAACTTTTAAGCAATTGTTTGATACAAAAAAGACGATCAATAATAACAGGTATTTGTGCAACATTTTTCTATTCTATTATTATTTTCAATGAAAATATTTGGAAATAATATGTTCTTCACGATACATAAGCCGGACTTCGTTTTTTATCCGCGTATACGAAGGCTGACGTAAGCTCAGGTTTCTTGTTTTGTACTATCATCGGCTTTACTTTGAGGTCTGACATGATAAGTAATTTGGATGTGCATTGAGAAAAGCCTCCGAAACTTTTTTGCAAGGAATTCTAAGTTGTGGAATGAAATTTTTCTGGCATCCTTAAACTTAACCGTTAAAATCTGGTAAAATCGTTCATCGTGCACAGATATGAACCTAAAGATGAGCCTAGTTTCGCCATCTGGCGAATTCCCCCCTAATATGACACAATGTGGTGGAAACTGTGGAAATGCGTGTGAGGACTAATAACAAGAACAGTGAATATTGGAGTGGACCGCGGTCCATAAACAATACTGCGGTTAGCTGAGGCCGTTGATATCAATACAAACATTTTGACACCAGTAAACTGGCGAAATTTTTTGCACTGTTTGCCGGGTCCTGTGTATTTGTCTATTTTATCATTTAAAATGTCACACGCAAGCGTTTCTTGAATGAAAATTTTCATCTCAATGGGTGACGTTTGAGTTTTTAAATAGCGTCTCTGAAGTCATCCAGTCCTTTATAGAACCGAAGTTATTAATAAGTTCCGAGGAAATGACGCGAACTTTGCTCTGATTCACCGGTTGACGAGTTGACGAGGCTGTCTAGACTAGGTGATATAGTTGAAAGGTTATTCGAAGCAGGTGATCCGTTGTGTCATACTCTTAGCAACCTTACTTGGGAATGCGGCATTCTTATAAGCTAGAAGTGTACGGTTTTCTTAATGCCAGTCTTTATTAAGCTCGCTTCGGTATGCGACAGAACTGGTTTCACAGCTAATGGCATTTGATGGAAGCCTTCGATATTCCAATAGCGGGCTTGCAGTAACATTGAATTTCTCCTTAAATAATCTTTAGGTGTTTTTGTTTTCATTTGTAAAGAGTTATGAAATCTTCTGACCGGATATGTTTTATTAGAATTGTATTAAATGCTTATCAGAATCTTTGCTATATTTGTCTGATCGTTTGTTATTTGACTAATACGTAGTTTTATTTATAATTTTATAATCTTAATTGCGTTGAGGTAAATCGCAGCAGTTGGTCTTTACCTTACTCTTTGTAATAGCTGCTAACAATCACGTTTATCTTTTGCTAGGTGCTGTTTAGTTTGACCGCTGAGATTACGATCTATCATTCTGTTGTTGCGGTTATATCACTATTAAACCGTACTACTTTAACTAGTTTCGCTCGGTCCGGGAAATAAAAAAATATCTCACGTTTGTTTCCCACATCCGCCTTTGATTAATTGTTGTTTCTCATACATTTTTGAGAATTTCCGTAAATAATCGAATAACGATTTATCTGTTAAATCAATTTTTGTAACACTTCCCTTTGGTACACCTTGACTAATCTCGTAACTATCTCGATATGTTATTGGCAATGTCCGTAGCGGTAAGTAAGACAGAAACAGTGTGTGTTGATTATTTACGCTGTTATGTCATCATTGGAAGTCTGTATGTAGGTACAATTACGTTCGTGCTACTTTCATCTCCCGTATTTTATCGTTATCAATGTTTGCAACTTTATGTACGTGATTGAAAATTTACTATTACATATTTGCGTTTATCGATATTTGTAGTTATCGCGATCTTGGAAGTTTCGTTTTGTGGTTTCTCAGTTCCTTTTCTTCGTTTTATAGTTACGTACCAAGTCTCAATATTGTGCCACTTTCGACAGTTTGGATTCAATTGAGAATTTGTAACCTAACTTTTGGTTGATATGTCTATATTTGGTCGGTTAAGCATTCTTCAATTAATAGTGTCGGTGTATGTTTGTGACGTAACATTCAAATTACAGTAGTACGGTAATTGAATGCAGCTGATTATAAATAGTCACGTAACAAATTAGATGAGACATCAAATTGGTATTTCTCACGCGTAATATCAGACTCGACTCCCGTTACGCGGATGTATCGAGTTTTGGTCAACAACTGAATATATTATCATATTAATATCGGTTTTTTCACTATTATTTATTCTGTACATATTTTCGAAGTCTGTCACTGGTTATTCCCCGTGTACTAAACAGTTTTTCACATGTCGTGCTAACTCGCTAATTTGATTTCAATGTTTACTTTAGTTATTACAATTTGCGGAGTTTCAATCGGTTTATCATGTATCATCACGAATCCATTAAGCGATGATCGTTATTTTGTTTTTACACTGGGACACATTTCATATACGAGCTTATGATTGAAAGATGTTGCTAAATTGCACTGTTTAGACTTTAGAGACTGTTTATTTATTAACTAACCCATTATGTGATTATGATGATTTAGCGATGCGTGGGTCGATATCTCCATTATGTATTGCCTCGAATTTCTTAGCTAAAGCGTCTGCGAAGGCTTTAATACCTACATCACGTTCGGTGCGCATTAAAATAAATTTTCCGATATTTAATGTTTGCTCACAGTACATTTTGCCGAGACGCGCGTAACAATTCACTTGAACGCTTTTGTTTAGGTACGTTTTCTCACAGGTGTTTCTTTCGAGGCCTGTCATTGAGTCTTGTGACTGTTGCTTGTGCCTTGGTCCATGTGAAACACGAAATTTAACATTAGTGTCGCGATATTGCTGCATTGTGTTCTGGAGTCACTAGCATACTAATTGCTAGTGTGCCTCCGGCGTTTTCGTCCGTGAGATCTGGGTCGGATATTAACTTTTTTTTATTCGCTGCGAGTGTAGCCCCTATTTTACGGCGTAACCGAATGAATACATGCACGATTATTAATTACATGGTTTTTTAATCACTGTCGCTTGCATAACAAATTTTCAATTATCTGTGCTCTATTTTCGTTTAACCGAAAACCGGCATGAACTTATCAATATTATGTATGATAGGAAGTATGAAAAATTGTAAAAGCTCACAATTGACGTTATGATAAAAACACAAGCTTACATTTAAGTTACGGTAGAGGCTGCGATTGGTTAAAAAACACTTCTGGGTACACTCTTCAGCACATGTCACGGTGTGTAAGTCACTATAGTATTTATCGATCACTGTCACTGGCGTTCAGTCACTGGCACATGCCGAGTCCAAATGTTTGTGGGCTGGAGGCGCAGGGTCGAGCAATGGGGGGGGCGCGTGTGGTCCTCAGGTCGCGCGGCGCATGAGTGCCGCCGGTGGTAGGGGCGCGAGCGTAAATACGTCGCCGTAGGCGCGCGCGCATGCCACGCACACCGCTACACGTAGCGACGCACACACTGACGCGATGCATTCGGCGATGTGGTGATCCGTTTCGTAGTAAACAGTTCCGATGTATTTTTTGGATACGTTTTAATCGAAAACAATTCCGTACCTGAGGGCGCCTAAATATACAGGGTTATATAAAACTAGTAGGGCGCGTGAGTGTGCAGTCAGTCAATCAGTGTGCGTGCAATCTTCCCGCCTACAAAGGTATGGCCGTCATCTCCATCGCCAATTGGAATCCGATTGGCAGTGGGTTTAAAAAATGACCAAGGAGCACTGTCATGGTTTTAAAGATAGTTAAGGTCTGTTAGAGCAAAAAATACGCTTAACCTCATCAGATATACCAAATCGCTCTCGGCCTATAGTTTTATACATTAACACTAAAAGCTTTTGTTCTACGACTTTTAAATGTACTAGCTGACCTGGCAAACGATGTTTTGCCACTAGGGGTATGAAAAATAGGTAACGACTTCACTCAGACCTACCAAACGTACACAGAAAATTTCATAACAATCGGTCGTGCCGTTTCCGAGGGGTTCGGTAACAAAAATTGGCACGAGAATTTTTAATAAAAGTAATATGCAGCTTTTTGATTGAATTTTGTTTCTGTTGTATATCCTTTTATTACGTTAAAGTAAGCCATAACAAAATAAGAAAAAAAAATCAAACTGAACGTTGCTAAGTTTGGAGACCGTGATCTTTCAAAGCTTTCGTCTTTAAAGCTTTTCACTGTAGAATGGCAATGAGTTTCTTTTTTATATTCCTTTTTTTGCACTTTTAGTTACTACTGATACGTTTTCCGTTCTGCTTTACTCTGACTAACGTTTGATTTGTAATTTGTGCGTGGTTTTAACAGTTGAGTAATTTTTTGTAATTAGTGTGAAGATGACAACACCATTTCGTTCATGCGTTTGAAATTTATGTGTATTACTAATATGAGTAGGTATTGCTATACACGTTAATTCTCGTATCTATTAAATTTTTAGGGATTTTAAAAGGTTTTTTAAATTCCATATTGAAGGATGCTTTCCCATAGCTCATTAATTTCCCTCGGCTACGTAAACCTTTCTACTTTTGTATAGATCGCTAAAATGGTGATACATCATTCACAATGATGAGTACTGATACAGAATTAATAAAGTCCTAAACTCTATCGGCTCGACCATTGCACCAGGGAGGTCATACTTAGCGACGTTGCTATTAGCGATCTCGGTGTCAAAATATTATTGTGCGCAGTGCGACTTTGGTTTATTCTCATTTGGACTTGGAAGACGTTAGTAAGTTTAACGCCTAACGGTTGCTAAACAGCTTCGCATCGGAACTCTTAAATCGCTGGGTGCATATTTGGCGAACTAACTTCAAATAAAAAATAATTGGTCAGGTCGGGCTCGCGGACTGAGGGTTCCGTACTAGTATAGACAAAGTGAAACCATAAAAATCACTTTTTTTACCGAACCGCAAACTTAACTTTGTTTTTTGAGGTTAAGTGCCAATACCAAAAAAGTATAAAAGATACAGAGTTCATTTTATTTTTCCCTTAAAATATACATTGATCCCTATTAATCAAAATTATTACAGAATTTTCGTGACAGACAGACAGACGGACAACAAAGTGATCTTATAAGGTTTCCGTTTTTTTCTTTTGAGTTACGGAATCCTAAAAAGAATTATCAAAACCCAATTACTGTACAATATACGCGTTGACTTGAGAACCGCCTTCGTTATTGTTTTTCGTCGGTTAAAATTTCTAACTTGGCCCGTGCATCGAACCTGAGACCTCCTTGTCAAATCCAAACGCGCTATCAACTGAGGTTATCTAGACTAATTTTAATTAAGGAATTAAGAAACTTGTATGTTTCGAATGTGCGAGAAGCCTAAACCGGTGTCATCGACACTGTGGCGTCCTCGAAAGGTCGGCGTATGAGAACGAGACCAATCCGATTTGCATAACACCTAAATCTTTATATTTTTCTTGTGTTATTTTTCCATCGATTGGTATTTAATCATACCGACCAACATCCCGGATCTTTTGCGTTTTGTTTTTTAGAATAACCAACCATAATTGTATTGTACTAGGAATGTATATTTAATTTTCCAAGTAGATATACGGGTATGTATGTAGATTATAATTACATGTGTGAAGTCATCGCATATTTTTGTATGTACTCGAATGTGTGAGTATCTATTGTTTTGTGGTAAAGTTTTTGTCCCTTTCGATTAGCTTTGGGTATTTTTGAGCGTACGTGACTTATGTTTCCAACCATTAATGAGCGATATTGGTTTTAAAGATTTTCCTATACTAAACAGCAATTTTTTTTAGTTTTTATTTATTTATACATATATTGATAATATCGTCATTCCTTCCATTATTTTTTAGCCATACCTACTCCTAGGTTAGATAAGACGGTATTTAAACTAACTTTGTTGTCATATATTGACTCAAACTCACATGTCACAACCCTTGTACAGTAGGCACGTCACACGGGACTCCTCTAATAATGAGATAAGTGTTGTCACCACATTGATTCAAGTTGCGGTTTGGTAGTGGTAGTTCACAGATTTTGCTAAGTTTCCTCATGAGAGTTTCTCCTCGAAGTAGCCATTGCTCCAAATAATCAGAGGTTCATGGGAAAGATTTTTCCCAATAATAACAATAATAATAACCATCGGTCAATAGTAAATTTTTCTAATCCTGTCCTATTTTAGGCATTCATTTATCAAAATGTGACATCTCTACCTATATCCGTTTGATTCCTCGTGGAAAACTTAAAAAAAAAACAATGTATAAAATAACTCATCCCAAATGTCAAACGTATTTTGGATTGCATAACTCAAGTGTCAGACGGGCAGACGACCGCATCCGGCCCGCGCTGGCGGTGCGGCGCCTGCGCACGAGTTCCGTGATCCTTGCCGCGAAGCGCACCGATTTTCATTGAGATTAAATGTTTTAAATACACGTTTCCAGTTTATGGGTCTGTGACATGGGCGCCGCCAGGATTTCTTTGAGGGGGGTGCATTATAGCTTTACTTCTACTTTCTAACTTTAACTAACGATTCTGTTTTTAGGGTTCGTACCCAGTAATTTTTAAGGGTGGGGAAAAAGCATGGAGTAGGACTTTTTACAGGCAAATCTTGCAATTATCACCGTAGCGTATCTTTGAATCTAGGTTATTTATTGTTAATATCGAGCAAAAAAATATCGAAAATTTAATTTTATTATAGAAGCTCTTTTACGTATTAATTAAGTTTTAATTTTGTTACTAATCTTCGCTCTATCTCCGGTACTTGACATAACAAACGCGAGCGAAGCGAGCTCAATTTTTTTTTAGTTTTCACAGAATAAATCACTCAGGTTTGCCAGTACAATTGTATGCCGAAACCATATCGAGATTCGAATCGTTCATCCAACAATTTTTGTTTCAACCCCACGGCTTCGAAAAACATTTTCATTGTTTTTGTGTTTTTACCACACGCGGCTGAAAATGGTCGTGACACTTTTGAGTTTAATGGCTTGGCAACAGCAAGGCCATAAATGGTAAGGTCGAGTTACGAAATGGTCGGTCGGACCGAGCGTCTCGATGTCGTGGAATGCGGCGGGTATTTGGGGCTGAATTTTTTAATATTTAATACATAATATATGTACTTTAATTTAATGGTCGTCTGTAATATTCGTACAAAAGTAGGCCTAGGCTTACGTAGGGTTTTAGATGGATATAGTGATTTTATAATGTGATAAATATCTTATATTCGTATCTTGAAGCTGAAGTGGCAATGGTCGGGGCACATAGCTCGAACCGAACGACGTTGGGGACCCTAAGTGCTGGAATGGCGACCCCGCACGGGAAAGCGCAGTGTAGGCAGAGCTCCGACCAGATGGACTGGCGACATTTAAGGAGTACACCACGGGTGTGCCCGCGAAATTCAAATTTTTCGTGGTTTTTCGCGATTTTTAAGCTAATAAGACATAATAGGCTTATGTCCGTAAAATTGCGATAATCTAAATATCTTCTTTACGTGTTCATATAAAAATCTCTGCTCGAAAGTGTCGAGTTAAATAAATTAGTCCGAGATTTGCGAGTTACTCACATAAAACTCGATACTCGGACTAATTTCCTAGGATAGACATTTTTATGCAAAGATTTTGATATAATCATGTAAAGATAATACTGCCATTCTCGCAAATTGATTGCCATAAGCCTATCATGTCTATTTAGCGTACAAATTGCAAAAAACCACCAAAATTTTGAATTTCGCGGGCAGACCCGTTGATTTCACGTTAAAAGAGTCGCAGGAAGAAGAATTATTTAGAGGGAGATCGGACCTACATCGGATATCGGAGTTATGGGGTAGCCATCTTTTTTGTACTTAAAATGTGACTATAACCAAGGACGTAAATAGGGAAAAGTAGAACATAGAAGGCTGAAAGAAGTAGGCAATATTTAAAATCTTATTAACATCCTAACAGAAGATTAAACCATGCAAAACTTTTTTTTATTTAGTGCAAAAGTATGTGACTCAAAAAGTGACTCTTGTGTAAAGAATATTCTAGAGTTGTTCTCTGGTTTGAAAAACAGATACTAGGTAGGTAATTGAGAATTATGTAACGGAAAATTTGACGAGGAAACACCCATCTTTAATACACCAAGATCTCTAGATCAACAAACATGCAGTACTTACAATTTAATTTATTTTTATAAAACAGTGTACTTATTATACAAATTCTAGCGTGACAAAGCTAAGTTTTAGCAAAAAATAACCACATAATTACTAACTATTTGACTTACTGATTGGATGAACACTGAAGTACGAGTGGTACCGAATAGTTGAGTTTAGTTACACAATTTTGATTTTCAACTAGCTTTTGCCCACAAGTTAGCGTACAGTTCGGCATAGAATTGGATACAAGCAATAAACCATCACAGGAATATCAAATTTATCTTACAATATATCAAAATCACCAGGCATATTTTGACGCTGGTTAGTTAATGAAATGATGTTGACCCTTTTTTGGTAGATAAGTAGATGAATCCGATTTTTAAAAATCTCTTTTCTTACTTAATAAAAATAATGTCAACCATGATTAATGCTTCGTGAACTCGGGTCTTTTAATATCAAAAATATTTATTTAGATTTAATTATTAACCACCACAGTGTTGACAACTTAATTTTGTCTCGTTGGTACGCGTTGATATCTCAAAACATTAGTGACTACCGTGTTACGTTGTCTGAATTTTAAAACCCCCTTTGTTCCGGTTAATTTTTATTGATAGTCTCTAGATTGGCGAGAAGTCTATTAATCGTCGATGTTGTAATTTTCATACTGTCATATATAAATAAAATATGTGCATAACATTATAAATGATTGAACCAATCATTTTATAAATAGGCACCTAGGAAGGTCGTCTGCGAATTTAATGAAAATAATCAAAAAAAATATTATACAGCTTTTTATTAATAGCAATAAGAATAAATACACAAAAGTCGCAATTTTTCGGCGCCATCCGTGTATCAAATTATGAAAATACTCGTATTTCGCTTTAATCGTCGTTATGTTGTTGTTTATCCATCCACATTTTTTATTGCGTTCATTTGAATTATATTCAAAGTTGTTGGCGACATCTATATCACAATAATTCCGTGGCGTTTTTTAGATTTATGATGCTTTAATATAGGCAAAGAGATCGCCAGTAGTAAACGGTTGTTGGAAAAATAATTATCGAATTGGTATTTGTCCATTAGCGTGATACTATTAAATTTTCTGTAGTTTTAAAAATATTTATGTAGGTCTAAAACGTCACTTTTTAATAGTATTACCCGCGCTCTACACTACTCACGAAGTTGACCGAAGTGGGACCGAAGTTGAACGGAGCGAGCAGTGTGGAGGGGCACTTGGTCTAACTTCGCCAACTTTTCTTAGTAGGTACTTCGGTAAACTTTCTGAGTACTTCGCCGAGGAACGAAACGTTACAAACGAACGAAGAAACGTTACAAAAGTGACGCTTGACAGAAACGGTTGCGAGATTTATATGAGATTTATAGATATTTCAATTTTTTAATCCACGAAGACGCGTACCACTCTGGCAAAATCGTTTATGTTGCAATTGATTCGTATGGAGTTTGTCAGAGTGGTACGCATCATTGTGGATTGAAATAATATCTATACCCCTGTCGCAAACCTGTTGCGAGATACGTAATGAAGGGGCCGGCCCTAATTTGTCTACAACATGAAGGAAACATATAGGAGTGCCAAAATTGCAGTAAGTGTATGAATGAATAAGGCAGTACTGCGACTTTTTATTCTTATAGATATAGAAAATTCTTTGACATCATTAAACCCATCTAAGTTTAAAAATGTTAAGGCACTCACCTTAATATAAAAACCCTACGGGGTAATTGTTTTTTACAGCCCCACGCGTAAAAATGTTTGATTTCCGCATAGAGTATGGGAAATTAACGCAGTTTCTAAACGTTTGATTTCCGGCTCTTAGATCATTGATTTCAAAACGGATTTGTTTTTTTTTCTTATGTGCCAAGGCGCCCAAGCGGTGCGAGATTCTTTAAATTCTTTGTCCGGAAGATTTGCGTTTGTTTCAATAACTGGTTAGACTTAAGAGGTATGTATTCGTTAAAGTTAGCTGTATTCTCTTCTCGCTCTCAATTGCTGATATTCCAATGTATTCATCATTATCATCATGTGACATTCTCTTATAGAAGGAGAAAGAAACATAGAGACGACCCTTTGTATATTGAATGTTTCTATGGTTACATGCAAACATACGTAAAAAATTCGAATGTTTATGAAGAAAAAAATTCATTCGGAGGAAAAATGCGGAGAGAGCTGATGATTGAGGATTTCGAATATGGGTGAAGAGCACAGCCAGAGTATCCAAGATAGGTGGGGGGTGCTCGACCAAATGTCATTCGAAACGTCATCCAATTGGCAGTTAGATGAAAAAAAATTCAAAATGGCGGATTCAAAATGGCCGCCATTCGAATTTCGTCGATATCTCGGAAAGTATAAAAGATGGAAGAATGGTTTCTCGACAAGAAGTGATCAGGGCAAAAAGGTCTATTGAATGGCTAGAAAAAAAAATCCAATATGGCGGAATTTTTTTTTCATGGAAAATATATGGCGAATTTTTAAGTGACGAAATTACAATGTGTAGAGAAAGCTACAGCCACTAAATCATTTTAATTAAAAACCAAGTATTATATATAATTAAAGAAATTAAGGTGAACAGGTTAAAAGCTTGATAGTACAGTGAAAAATTTCATCACGGTATAATTGAACTAAGTAATTCATTCGGCTATCGCCTCAGAATCATAAACATGTCACGGAATATCGCCAGCAGCAAAATAATTAGACATTTGTGATACGTAACACGCCTTTTAAAGTATCCTCAAAGTATTTATACGCCATTTAGCACGTCCGTTAGGTTTTTATTGAGCCGCAAAAACAAATACGATTTAAGGCGGGTCCTCACTCATCTCACCGATTCTCATTTTTCTACCTATCTTAAATTATTTTGCTATGCTGCTTTAATGTTTAAATATTACATTAATTCATCGAACTTCATGTCCTGTGGGTAGTAATAGAATTGATTGAGTAACTGTAACACACAAATCTAGCAAAGTATAAACGCGTTCACAGTGCCTCATTTTGAGAACATTCTGATACGTGCAGGCGCCTTATATGTGCCACATCTTTTTTTATCTTTTTTCAAAATTCTTGGAAATAGTGCTATATTTTTTCATGCATTTTGACGCGTGGACTTAGTTAAAAGATTTTGCACAACAGATCTAATGACACCTGTGTCTGGTTTTCAGAAGTGCCTGTCGGAATGAAAACAAAAATGTGTTCAGTTTATACGTCAAAAGTCAAACCGATGCGCTAAATAAATGCGGTTGGATGACCTTGACAATTTAAGATTGACATAATATTTTGAACAATGGATTGTTAGTATTGGCCTTAATAGATGCAAAACTAAGCTCGTCTCTCTTCACACTATGATACCTTTAATTCAATTGTCGACTAGTTCTGAGCATTCTGATGGTTCTCATGTTCTTTTGCAATCTAGGACCTTGCTCCAAATCATATTGGTTTTAGCACTTGCTTTATGTGAGTACCGTTGTCTGGAAGACTGTGTTACGCCATAAATAAAATTAGCATTCAGTGATGAATTGGTTGGTTTCGTGTTGAATGAAATTATGATATCTCTTTACTGGTCAATGAGGTTGAAATATAATTCCGATTTTCCTGTACTTATACCATATGTGAATATCTACTTCTACTATACATATAAAAATAAGTCGGGTTTTCCTTCCTGACGCTATAACTCCAGAACTCACGAACCGATTTCCACGGTTTTGCATTCGTTTGAAAGGTCTTGGGCTCCGTGAGGTTTATAGCAAAGAAAATTCAGGAAAATTTTCAACAGAAAAGCGGGAAAATCTTTTTTCACATACAGCGCCAATGTTACATAAAACGAAGCCATCTGGTGGCGAAACGGAGTTCGCCGGGTTTGCTAGTCACTAATAAACTTCGCGCTGCGTGTCGTATCTTTTCTTCGTCGAAAATTATTTATTTTCCGCATACCGAGAAATGTTCTTATTTTATTTATAGGTTTATTAAGATCACTAATGCTTGTTTTCACCGACAACCCCTATAGTTAACGTAAGCCCTAAGGTGACAGTTGTAAGTGAAAACTGTCAATTATGGGCTTAATGCTCGTTTTCACCAACACTTTAAGGAACACCTAAGCCCATAGGTGACAGTTTTCACTTACAACAACTGTCACGCTAAGGGCTTAGGTGAGCATTAGAATACCAGCGCAAGTTTTTAATAACACGCTGAAAATAAGTGATTGCTTTTTCAAAAATCATAAAATAGTGCTTTATCGAGAACGTGGCCATACATTTAAAACCTGAATTAGACACATTTATTATTAATGCTTACTAATTACAAATATTATTTTTCTTATAGATTTACCTTCTTAACTCATCGTAGCCATATCGTTAAAGCCAAATATTCTGTCCGATCAATAGCGGCAACCGCTTGCTGACATACTGATGATAATTTAATAATAAGTAAGTAATTGAACACCAAGAGTACAAAAAAGATTGAGCACTCGTATACCATCGTAGCTATAACAAAATAATAAATTAATCATCTTTTTTATACGTGCTCGGAAAATAAGCGATAAGTATCCGCTCGTGTATAAGTTTTTCTTTAAGTATAAGTAAAAAACAGTATTAACTAATTATGTTTAATGGTTTGGCTTTGCAAAAATTGTACACAAAGGAGTAGTTAACTTTGTTACGACACACACTACTCGTGATAGGTATTTAATGGTTATGAACAGGACATATTTTGTGGCAAGGTAGGACCACCCGCCTGATATAGGCCATCATAGTAGCAAATCATGATATTGACTTTTCACACACAGCGTGGTCTTCTCCGCAGGGAGCGAGTCCCTTCGGGGGTACGGGCCTCGAGGCTTGCCTCCTTACCCGGGCGATGTGTCGCGGATAAATGAAAGATATAAGAGCACATGTACCTTAGGCCCTGTGTGAAAAATAAAGATTTCCATTTTCATTAATGATGTTTTATGATGGTTAAAATTGGGAGCTCAGAAGAAAAAGTAAGGAACTTAATTCGTCTAGAAACGGTAAGATAAATAATTTTTCTGTTGTTAAGACTCAAGAAGCTTACTACCAACTTTAAGTAATAAAGAGGCATTTGAGATGAATATTACTGTAAAAGATATTTATTTGAAATGCATTTTAAAATAATTCTATAATCGTGTTTGGTGACTGTGGAATATAACTGGAAGGTATTGGCTAGCGTAAACGGAAACATATATCCTGCCAATGACTTTTAACACTATTCTGGTTTTCTCGCGATATTTTCCTTTAGACGGTCGCACGTAATAAATAATTAATATCGTTAGTTGCTTGCTCGGCATTTATTAAATTATATATTGCCTAGTAGTAGAACTTGACTATTTTAACCGTATATAGGACAGCGCTGGACTGTGATCGCACCTGATGGAAAGTGATGATACAGTCTAAGGTGGAACGCGCTTGCCTAGGAGACGCCTATTCACTCTTGATTTGAATGTGCCCAGGTTGTAAGTGGTTGGAAAGACAGTACCTGGGAGGGCATTCCAGGCCTTTGCAGTGCGTGTCAGGAACGAGGAATCAAACCGCTTCGTACGTGTCTTTAGTACGTCTACTATGTAAGGGTCAAAGCCTTTTTGATGCCTTGTCGTTCATTGGTAAAAAGGTGACGGGGGAAGCAAATTAAATAGTTCCTCAGCACACTCTCCGAAATATATTATAACAAACTTGATAAATGAATAATTATTTACCCATCTGTATATAGAGACCAACAGATTCTCATTTATCATAAACATTCTGCGGTTGTGGTGACAATAGATATTAATATGACGAATATACGAGTATTAATAAAATTGCTAAGATGTCTTTACTTAACAATAAATGAAGTCAATAGTTTTTTTTGCGGATTTCCACGAGAAGGTACTCGGAAGAGTTATTCATAAATAATTAATATCTACAATGTCAATAAAGTCTCAAATCGAACCTTGATTTATGAGCATCTGATCACCAAAAACGCCAAAGTCGTCGTAATAGGTATTTGCTCGTTGCCAAATTATTGCACCTTGGCATACGAGTAAGCAAAAGAAAGATGTAGGAGAAAGAAAGAAGAAAGAAGAGCACGTCTCCAGTATGAAGGGTGATGAAGGTAAGGAGTCTAGACATCTATTGTAACGATCTGGTATTAAAGTGATAAAATATAGAAACTGGAAAACATAAAGGTAATATTATGTTGTAACACGTGCTAACATTATTATAGAAATATGCATCAGAGTTACGAAAGATTACTACGTGGATTGTACTCGTAAATGCTGTAAAGCCCCTATATTAAATGTTATTTTTTTTAACGTTTTTAAAGTAAGTAGGCAGTTAGTTATAGTAATTAGACAGACGTTTGCGTTATTTCCATAAACTTATTATGAACAAGATCCTGGACGGACCATTCTTATTTTTCTTAAAAGCGGCTAGAGTAAAATGAATTATTACTGTTTAATTGGAATTTGTTGTTATGTAGAAAATTACACTACCTCAATATGTACCGTAAGTAAAGTTATTTTCTTTTATGAACATTGAACACACATTTGGAAGTCTATAAAAACTGTTGAGTATTTCCAATATAAACTTTCTTCTCTGATCTGTGAGTATTGCTATAGTTTGTGCAATTTCTCGCTGCCCGCGATGCAATAAACTGCTGTCTGTTACACTCTTTGTCGCACAGCACGGCAAAAGCGCCGTCCTATTTCCACCATACAAATTGTGTTTTGTTTGATACGGTTGATATAAAAGTTATGTTAACTTTTCATGTGGTCTTATTAGAAGCAACATATAAGTAATATTGATTATTCAGAGACTTTCTCGTCGTTATGTCTAGATAACATATCTATCTAAACGCTGCAAGTTGCACTTGTAATTACTGCAATTACTAATTAACTCGTAACAAGTATTTGTAGCAGACGTGACAGAAATACTTGCAATGAAACTGCAGAACACCTGTTCTGTTACTGGCAAGTGGTCACTATAAATAAAAAGGAGCATTATAAAATGCTATAAATTTTTCCACGTAATGCGCCATAAGCTTTTTTAACAGCGTGGGATGTACGCGGATCCTGGCGCGGACGTAAAAAGTAAGCCCCTTGTTTTTTTTTAGGTGGAGCCGTTTTGTAATTTGTCTGTTGCCAAGCCATTTGGAGGTCCATAAAGCTTTTATGAGTTTAGACTTGGGCTTTGACTTCCACCAGACATATTATTATTGTTTGCATTACGTGAATTAATAATATGAAAATGGGCAAACTGATAAGCACTCAATATCCTTTGGAGAACTCTAAAGATTTTTTGAATATGCTTCTAACTGATTTGTTAAGTAACGGGAACTGCCGAAATTATTTGACTGTGAGTGGTAATCGTATTTATTTCTGTCGCTTCCCAACAACGTTGAAATTTGCTTCGCAAATGTATGGTTCTCAAGAACAACAAATTCCTAAAAATCAAACAATGTGACATATATTTTATACTACTCTGACCTACCGAATGTAAACAATTTTTTTTTTTATAAAAATTGGTCAAGTGCGAGTCGGGCTCGCGCACTGAGGGTTCCGTACCATATATCAAGACCAATTCCAACCAAAACATCTCTGCCCACCAAATTAGAAAACGAGAAAACATATCACTGTTATTGTAGGGAAGGCCAACTTAAACACTTTTTTTCTTTTATTTTAACTATTTATTATGGTTCTAAACATTTTATGACTAAGATGATAGGTCAATTGTTTGTATCCGTTTGAGGGGCCATGTCGTTTACTCCGTCCTATGTCCGTCACGTAAGACGACCCCCCGCCAAGTCGTGACGTAGGTTTCTCGAAAGTCTGTAATATTATCAAAAAAATAACAGTTACCTACTAAATAGTTGTTTAGTTGATAATAATTTCAAGGTTTTTATGTTAAATCGAAATTCCTCATTTTCCTCGTCCCAATGTTTTCCTCGTATACCTACGTGGGTAATCTGATCTTTTAAGACGAATGGTCAAGCAAATGACCTTGGGCATTTGGACGCGGAGCTACCGCCATCTATTTATGATTAGTAGTTCAATGTAGCGTGCAACTGCATTCGGTTGTCTTACCGCTAGATGGCGCATTTAGCGATTTATTCGAGTTGGGCAGACAGAGTAATAACGAAGAGAATACCTACATTTTTTTTCGAATTGTAAATAAATATACATAGAATACCTACCTTATTTTTATTTTATCCCCGTTATTTTATCCCCGTTTAACCCCTATAACATGTATGTCCCGTATTATATGTATCTTGAATACGGCTCAAACAATTTCATGAAATTTGGACTGGGGGTGGTTTCGGGGGCGATAAATATATCTAGCTAGGTTATATTTATACAAAAAAGCAAATATTACAAAACTTTGATTAAAAAACAGGGTGGTCTTTAGTTGGTGACCCGTAGCGGAGGGGGGTGGGAGGGAGGTAAAGGGGAGGGTGAAGGGGGGGGGTCTATCCCCCCAAGCCAAACCCGTAGAATCTTAATAGTTTTCGAGAAATAAATATTTAAAGTTCAAAAATTTTGAGGTTAATTATGATAACTTAAATAATTACTTTGACAGATAGCTCTAAAATAGGGACCAATTCGGAATTGTGACGTCTCCGGCGCTGCGGGAAGTGCAGCCTCTTCGCCCTTGCGTAGCAAAGCACAGGCACCCATGACCCACACTCACCTCCGCAGCCCCGGCGTGCTGGTCGCCTTCGGCGACCAGCCTCGGCCGCTCCGGCTCGCCCGGGGGATGCACTCCCTCCGCGCCTCCGGTTTAAAAAAAACACTCTAGGGGTAGGACAAACAAGCCTGCGTGGTGTCGGGGTAAGGCAATTAGATTTCTTGACATGTTCGTTTTTAGGGTTCCATACAAATTTGGTAAAAATGGAACCCTTATGGTGAGACTTTCTCCGTCCGTCCGTCCGTCCGTCCGTCTGTCACACTCGATTATTTCAGTAACTATTCAAGCTATCGATCTGAAATTTAGAATAGTAATAGATAATAGTGACGCGACGTTATAGCAATCGTAAAAATTTGAAAATTGTTTTTATTTTTCTTTAAAAAGGGGGGAAAACCGGGTCGCCGAAATTTCAAAATGAGATAAAAATATTGAGTGGGGTATCATATGAAAGGGCGTTACTTGTATATCCTAAAACCAATTTTTATTTATTTTTATGCCTGATAGTTTTTGATTTATTGGGCAAACTGTCGAAAAAAATACCGTTCCCCCCCCTTATTTCCGAAGTTTAGCATTCGAAAAATCTGAAATAAATATGATCAATAGAAGTTAACGTATATTTTACAGGAAAAATAAATTCAACCGTCTAACTATTATACTTTTTTTGCTAATAACAATAATCCGCCGAAAACAAAGTTAGGTTTGCGGTTTGCCAACAAAAGTACTTATATGTAAATTTAACTCGTAAAATCATGAACACAATATTTCTTTATTTACATAAAATTTTTAGTTTTCACCTTATTTCACATTTGCACAGCTCACCAAAAGAAGAAATAATATATTTTTCACTTTTTTTCGAAATCGAACCCTAGTCACACAACAATCGACATGTACACAGTACAACGGTACCAAAATGTCAAAATGTACAAAAAATACTCTGTGATGTCAAATCATAACACACGCGCGCACTGCCAAAATGCCTGTGCGCGGAACGGCAACGCGGCATGAGTTGCGCCGAACTGGCAACGTTGCATCCGTAACTAAACGCCTGATTAATTTTGTGAGCAAATACTTTATTAGTGGAGTTTGATTTACAGTAGGCACCAAAGAGCTTTTATGATATAACTTCTATTTTGCAATACTGTTTGTCACAAATGGAACTTGGATAACAAGATACAAAATAAAGAAACATGTATGCAAAGATTCATGATAAACGGATTAGCCAAACGAAAAAAAAATCCATCTTAAGATATTCATCTTACGCAAGTCATAGCACTTTCTAAATTGTATTTTCTGATTAGTGAGTAAAGATCACCAAAAATATCGAACACAACAAGATACTTCAAGATACGCTTTATAATAACACAAAATTGCTGTAGTTCTCTAATCTGTAATTTAGCTGAAAAACATCGCCTAAAAGACGTCTAAAAACGCATTTTGCTTTACCATTCGTCTTAAACCTGATTTATAAGTCGAAATGAAATGTTGATATTTGCACACAATCACGTATGATAAATGTAGAGTTATTTTCTTACGATATTAAAGAGTTTTTTTATTTAGGTATTACAGTATACAAGTAACAAGTAAGTATTTGACTGCGATCTCACCTGATGGTAAGTGATGATGCAGCCGAAGATGTTAACGTACTAACTTGGATGGGGTAAGTAAAGGCACCCCAACGGTTTCTACACAGCATTGCACCGGAACGCTAAATCGCTTGGCGGTATGACTTTGCTGCTAGGGTGAAGATGAAGTATGATGGTAGGGTGAGTGGAGACAGATATATATTATATTATACTTATATGATGAGGCTCGATTTGCATGTATATGCAAAAGGCGTCTTATCTTGTTGCATAACACTTATTACTGTAAATGTGGCCCTTGCACAAAGGAAATGCAAAAAGTTTTTTGCAGCATCTTGGAAACAACTTGTCTGCATTTCAGATTCCACTGCAGTTCGCAGTTTTGGATTTCTTGAATGCAATTAATTTTGTGACATTTCACGAATTACACAAGCGGTGTCTTGCCTATCTTGCGCTTTTAAGCGATGGTCGATTGTCGATCAAGCCTTCGACTTATCAGATGGAAATGATGATGAGCCTTTTTAACCTAAATCGTATATTGTATATTGAATCGTATCACACTTGATGGAATGTTGTAGCCGGAGGCCGGAAGGTTACTCTACATCTTTGCGGTGTTTTTTGTTATAGTTAACGCGAGCAAACGAGCGGGCAGGTCACCTGATAGTAAGCACCGCCCATAGACATTTGCAGCACCAGTGGAACTACAAATGCGTTGCCGGCTCTTAAGAAATTTGTTTATCCGCCCATTGAATAACCCCATGTTGTAGTTTTGAGGGAACATCGGGTGATGGTGTGTATACAATATGTGAAAATTACGCGGGCGGAGCCGCGAGGAAATCTAGTATGGTAATAAAGCACTGCCTTTGCCGTGGGCTTTCATACGCGCAAAAACGTTAACAACTATCGAGCCAAGTTGAGAGGCTGGACCCGTCCTTCGGTTGCTGAGTGAGGTTTTTACGAAATACTATTAACATTACATAACACGACAGGTTCCACGGACGCGGTGGACACGTAGAAAGTCAACTGGAAATCATAAGTTGGACTGGCCAAGGGAAAGGGACATAATGCAATGTCCGCTACTTATTGTTGCCAAACGTATTAGAAAATATTACCACGGGTATCTAATTGGGCTAAAATATGATATTTCAAGTAAGCTTTCTAGATCGACTTTGTTAGAACTCCCTGCTCTGTGGTTAGAGTTTTGAAATTCTGATGTTTTTGTTGTGGTAATGTCTCATTGAATAAAGCTCACCAATTCTATCCCGTTGCATGTACAAATGTTGAGTGTACGCTTATACAATTTGATCTCGAAGTCTGTTTTGAACTTACCTACAAGTACCTTGCACAGGTTTAAAGTCACTGTCAAAGAACATCTAATAAATCAGGGTTTCATTGAAGAATTTTTTAATGACAAGGATTCTTGGAATGATACGGATATGTTTCCATCTCCTCACGAGATATCTTAAAATATGTAATAATTTTTCATACTTTATAAAGAAAGCTTGTATATGATGACATTTTTGAAATGAACGACTTCCGAGTTTCTTGCCAGTCTTCTCAGTGCAAACTTGCTTTCCGAAACAGGCGGTAGAGTTTTGATTTTTTATAAGAGCGTATAATTTAGGCCAATGTGAAAAATAAAGATTTCATTCTTATTCTCATATTCGTATGTAAATATATTGTATGCCACCTTCTCTTTCGCGGTGTCGTCTCGACGGTTGTAGTTGACAAACGCACAGTCCTAAAACAGTTCATTGAGGTCCTTAAAAGCAGTTCGATATACTTTAGCTCCGAGTATGTTTTGAAATTGCATTAAATACAAATACCCTGTGTTTTGAGTCGACTGCAATCTATTATAACAAATACCTAGAAGGTGGTTGTTTGTAATCAAACAGGTATTTACGTTGATTAAAGATCTGACATCGTAAATGTTTACATTCTATTGTTGCTTATGTATTTCCCTCACGTATAAGATTAGTTTCGATCGTGTCTTAGCAATGTGGAATCACGCGTTGTAATTAGTAGCTCTAGCGTTTTCTAAGAGTTTCTCACGTTTAATTCACATACAAATTAGTACATATATATTTATTCTACACTAATCTCCTCCGCCTAATTGAATTTTATCTACATAATAAATAATATAATTTAATTAATTGACAAAAAACCGACATGAACTTTCATCAAAATAATGCCGAATACATCCTTTCCAATTAAAAAGTTTTCTCGTGGATAGATATCATACTACTATCAGAACTGGACTAAATTGAAAGTGCACCACACAGGAAGCATCAGCTCACTAATAAAGAAAGAATAATCGAAATCAATTCACCCAGTCAAAAGTTATGAGGTAAACATATAAAACATGTAGCCGAATTGAGAACCTTCTCCTTTTTTGAAAATTTCTTTATTTGAAAAATTAATAGAGCTGAAAAATACTTGTTTAATCGGAATTTTCTATTTACTAAATTATAGTCTATTGATTATTCAGTTTGAGATGAATTGAATATTGATAAGTTTTGATGAACGACCACTTCTGATTAAGAAATCATTTGTAGTCATTATATTATTATATGAATTATTATTATAGTAGATAATACAGTCATCTTAGACTTAATAACAATTAATCAAAGTTTTTAATTAACTCATTATATACAACGGCCATGAACCTACGCATAAAATGATGGTCCAATTAGTTTACAATGGAAAAATTTAATTATTATTGAAAAGCCAAAGATGTCTCAGTGGTCTATAATATTTTTATTACGATCCTTGTGCCTCAACACCCTACTAGCGATTTTAATGTTGTTATCTAAAAACCGGTAACCTTAAGGCGAAATCATCGAGTCTGCCAACAAAAATAAAAGTTTTTGAGGTATTTTTTTAAGATAGTCAAATTGCAGGAGTGGCAGGATCATCTTTACATGCTTATATCAAATCTTTGCCTAAAAATGTCCATTCTCAGAAACTACAGCATCGAGTGTGAATTGAGTTACTCGCAAATCTCGGACTAAATTTTTTAACTAAACACTTTTTATATAAACACATGAAGATCATAGTGGCGTTCCTGCAAATTTTATTGCCATAAGCCAATTATGTCTTATTAGCTTACAAATTAAGGGGCACACCCGTCGCTTGCCCCTTAATGCCTTAATCAGCTATGTTTATATTAAAACTGCGTCAATCACCTTATTAATAAATAGGTATTATAAATAATTAAATACAGGCGCCGACGCGGTCGTATGGTAATGAGAAAGGCCGAATGTTCCGAAAAGAGCGGTCATCTCCGCATTCCACGCGGGCCGCCGGCTTGCGACGCCGGCCGGCCGGGAAACCCGCCGGCTGCGGTGACAGGGTGCCGACACGCGATTTCTGACCTTCCGACACTGGAGAGATGGGTCAATATCACCGACTCTCATCCGAGTACACCAGCGAAAATCAACAAAGACGCTGACAAACGATGTTGAACTTTAAAGTTCCGTTCCGAGGGTAGTTATTAAACTGACGGCAACAGTGGCGCCACGGCGGGACATAAAACGGTCAATTACGATAGGTAGTGTTACCGATTCGGTTAAAAGCGATATTGCGGTCGTGATTAATGGCGACCAAATGTAAACACCGCGAAACTCGCTCTACATGGTAGGACGGCGGACCCGCGAATTATATTTGCATACTTAATAATATAATACATAATAATGTTTTATTTTATGAGCCGACTTGCGGGCGCCGAACTAATTTATAGTTAATACCCTTATTTGGTTGCATTTTTTCACACTTGTTTTTTAGCTCGAGAAAATTGTAAACACAGTATGTTGGATACTAAATAACGTTTTAGAATACTCATTTACTTATGTTAATAAATTACCTGGATAAGTATTTTATGTGAACTAAACTAAGTGACTATAAATTTCAATGCAACCTAACTGACAACTTTCAAGAAAGTGGTTCAGAAATAATCATTCCAGATACTCGTATCTTTAGTAGATGCCAATCTAAATAAAATAGTAGAATTGCGTACGAGAGCATTTAATAAAATTAAATAATATAATCAGTATGTACCATCTGTAACGGGTTATCTAAGATGTTTCATGAGAACCCAAGTAACAATAAGCGACCTTTGCAATGACAATGAAATCCCACTTTCTACTTTCCCGCGTTTTCCCACAAGATGGCGGACGGCGAAAAGCGCGCGAAAAACTACTCATTATAGTTTTCACAGAATCAATTATTGTATCGTTGTTTATAATTTTTTATTGAGTCTTTATCACGCTGAGTATATTATTTTTTTAAAAGCAGATGCCCATATTTTTATTGATTTTAGTTTATTTTAGTTATCCGTATTTGTGTTTTGTTAAGAACGACGAAACCGACATTTTCGCTATAATATACAGGGTTGTAGAAAAAATATCGGAAACCTCTCGACACCTAAATGATATCATTAAAAGTAACAACTTTTGTTCTACAACTTTTGTTTTAACTCGATATTTTGAGAAATATCACTTATTCAATATTTTGCATACATTCTTTCTTTGTAACTACTCTGTAGTCTACTACGTAATATCGGCAACGTCGCAGCGGTTTGGCAACAGGGATAGTCATAATCGCTGATTACCTGTATTTCGTTTCACAGTGTAATGTCACTTTACAGAAATAACATAATTTATTAAATTTTTGTATGACACAAATTAATACGAAATTTTGGAAAGTTATATAGAACAAAAGTTTTTAGTTATAATGATATCATTTAGGTGCCGAGAGGTTTCCGATATTTTTTCTATAACCCTGTATTTTGAGATTGTCAATAGAATTTCTGTACTAAAAGAGCTTTGCCAAACTTCATATTTCATTTTGGCTTTAGATCATAAATCTTGATGCCTATAACCAAGACAGTACTCATCGCTACACGACGCTACGCTCTGTCACAAATATTCTGTGAAAAGGGTCGTAAATTCGACTACTAGTATTACGGAGTTATTTTAGAATTAAACAGTAAACGTTGTTGATGATTGTGCTCTATTATTATATTTATGCGTGACTTCTTGGGAAGGTTTATTGATTATTCACATCCCATACGCTTCATCAGCTTTATTTATAAAGAACTTTGGGAAATGCTTTCCAAAAAAACAACTTTAAATGCCACTAAAAAGAGTGAAATAATTTTTAATGTAGGTACACCAATTCGAAGTTGGGCAATGTTTCGTACAGTCACTAATTGTCCTTCTTACTTACTTGATGTCCGAAGAAACGGACGAAGTTATAGACAATCTTTTAACGACAACTTCGAATTGTTGTACCTACATTAAAAATTATTTCACTTTTTGTAGTGGCATTTGAAGTTGGTTTTTTGGAAACCATTTTCTGTTAATCACTTTAAATGCCCAAGTTGGCTACCGATTCCGTAATTAATTCAATTTATTAATAAACTCTGCGAAAATGTCTCACGTGATGTTATCAGATTTATATTTAACTAGTAGGGCGCGTGGGAGCGCGGGCCACATGTGGCCCGCGGGCTGTCTTCTCACCTATAAATGAATCGCCGTCGTCTCCATCGCCAATTAGAATCCGATTGGCAATGGGCTAAAAGAATTACCTCGGAGCACGGTCATGGATTTAAAGATAGTTAAGGGCTGTTTCAATAAAAAATACACTGAACCTCATCCGATGAGGTTCAGTGTATTTTTTATTCAAACAGCCCTTAACTATTTTTAAATCCATGACCGTGCTCCTCAATCATCATCCGAATCGTAGACCATCGTCTCTTCTCATACTTTTCATAATTTTTCATAGGCCTTGTTTATTGTAGCATTCACATTTTCCATGGAAAAATAAATTCAACCACTTTGATTTTTTATCATTCATCCCGTAGACCTTGAGATTCTCATTACGTCTTGCAAAGAAATCACTTTCTTATCTTTTATACTTTCCGAGATAGAACAACACGAAATTTGTATGGCGGCCATCTTGAATCCGCCATTTTGATTTTTTTTCAGCTAACTGTCAATTGGATGACGTTTCGAGTTATATTTGGTCGAGCACCACCCACCTATCTTCGATACCCTGGCTGTGCTCTTCATCCGTCTCCGAAATCTTTAATCATCAGCTCTCTCCATATTTTTCTCTAGTTACTCTCCGAAAAACCGCATCACAACCTTGCATAATTACCAACTGTTAGTCTCTTCAACATTCCCTATACATTTTGTATGGAAAAATGAATTCCGCCATTTTGAAATTTTTTTTCTATCCATCAAATAGACCTTCGGATCCTGATTACTTCTTATCAAGAAACCATTCTTCCATCTTTTATACTTTCCGAGATATCGGCGAAATTCGTATGGCGGCCATTTTGAATCCGCCATTTTGAATTTTTTTTCAGCTAACTGTCAATTGTTTGACATTTAGAGTGACATTTGGTCGAGCACCCCCCACCTATCTCCAATAACCTGGCTGTGCTCTTCACCCGTCTCCGAAATCCTCAATCATCAGCTCTCTCCGTATTTTTCCTCCGAATGAATTTTCTCTTCTATACGAAATGGTAATTGAAAAAAAAAATTTTCATACAAAATTGTTCAGGAGAGGTGATCAATCAGTCAGTCAGTGAATCAGCACAAGCAGCTATATATTAACTAGTTTTTCGCGTGGGGGCGCGGCCCGCTAAAGCGGACCGCGTAACTGCTTGGAGCAATTTCCGTGGTCGCTCATACTCGGATTTTGCTAAAAGTGGGTATTTCGATTTTTCCCGAAAAATGGGGTAATTTTTTTTTTCACCAATCTCACCTGTATATATATACGTACGATCACCCCATAAACGTCGAATATTGCCAACTGTGACAAATTTTAAATTAAACCGTCCCGGTTTGGGGTAGCAAAATGAAATATTTGAAAACACTACAGCTCAGTCGCCATCTTGTTTTTCCAATTTTTGCCATTTTTTTCTATAATCAATTTACTCATTTCCTCAATTCCGTGAGTTTGAACAAAATCGGTTGGAAAACAAAAGAGTTACGAAAGTCACGTCGGCCGCCATCTTGTTTTTCTGAAATGTCATAATTTTTTCCTATTCTACTCCCGCACTTAAACACGTCTCCCATATATCATTTTATAGTTTTATGTCTGTTTCTAGGAGAACAATGTCAATTTTCTTATAGCTGCCAATCGCCATACAATTTAGTATGAAAAAAAAATTTCCGCCATTTTGAATTTTTTTTTCTTCCAATAGATAAACTTACTCGTCCTGATCATCTTTTGCTAAGAAACCACTTTTCTATCATTCATACTTTCAGAGATAGACGCCGACAAAATTTGTATGGCGGCCATCTTTTTTTCGCAATTTTGAAAATTTTTTCAGCTCTCTGGTAACTGCACGAGGTTTCGAATGACATTTGGTCGAGCACCCCCCCACCTATCTTTAACACTCTGGCTGTGCTCCTCACCCGTCTCCGAAATCCTCAATTATCAGCTCTCTCCATATTTTTCGCCGAGTCATTTCTTGACTTCTACACGAAGCCACAAGTGAAAAAAAAATTGTTCATACAAAATTTTACAGGAGGACATTTTGGGGAAAATCTCAAAAACTACCCCAAATGTGGCAACACTGCTTATATATCTCGATACTGCCGGTTGAGTTACACAATCGGTTCATACATGTCGACTTTCCGAAATGTTGCCAAGTGCCCCAAAAACACGATCAAAATATTCAAAAAAATTAAATAAAAACAAAATGGCCGCCACCCCATTCCACATAAATATTTTACATAGTTTCGTATTCTTCCTAGTAACTACAGGATTAACCGCTCCTGATGAAGTTACAATTTTTCATCTCGCTCGCACCCAGGCGACATGATGGCCCCTGAAAAGTGACCATGTCGAAAATCACTTTTACTTTGATAAATTCCAGTGTTGCCAGTGCAGGGCAACAAAACTACCCAAATGTCATTTGTACGAGTAAGACACGTGGTCGCTCATACTCAAATTTCGCAAAAAGTGCGTATTTCGATTTTTTAATTTTTGGGGAAAATCTCGAAACTTCCCGAGAAATGGGGTAATTTTTTTCCCCCACTCAATACTTCGAGTCTATACACACAATCGCTCCATAGAAGTCGAAACGCTCCGATGCTGCCAACTGTGAGAAATTTGAATTTCAAAATCGCGTTTTTTCGTACGTCAGACTGATTGGCCGCCAGAACAGCCGCCATCTTGGATTTTAAAAAATTACTCCCATTTCGTCAAAATTCAGGATAATTGTGGGCGAAACAAGAAAAAATTAACATCCACAACCACGCCGTTTAGGAACTGTGGCGCCGCGGTTTGGGGTCGAAAAATGAAAAATTTTAAAACACTACAGCTCGGCCGCCATCTTGTTTTTCCAAATTTTGCCACTTTTTCTAGAAATCATTTACTCATTTCCTCGAGTGCTGCGACTTTGAACGAAATCGGTTGGAAAACAAAAGAGTTACGAAAGTCACGTCGGCCGCCATCTTGTTTTTCTGAAATGTCATAATTTTTCCCTAGTCGACTCCCGCACCCAAACACATCTCCCCTACATCATTATATCGTTTTCTGTCTCCTTCTGGGAGAACAATTATGTCAATGAGTGAGTCAGTCAGTGGTAATCGAGCTATATATATTATAAAATACGATTAAAATCACGTCTTATATTTACGAGTAGCTACTGAGTATTCCGCTTATTCGCTGATTAATTTGAATTTTAATGACTTGTTAAATTGAAACGTTTCACACAATTTATTTCGTGGTGTGTGAATTTTTTTATATTTATTACAAACATGGCTGCCACCTGGCTTGATGGTAAGTGAAGTACGGTTGCTAAACAGCATTGAACCGAGTGCTAATCGCTTGGTGGTAACCAGCCACGGCTGAAGTCTTTACAATGGCCAGTATCTGAAACTGATCAGTGCTGGAAATCGAACTCGTGATTTCCCTATTAAAACCTTGAATGCGCCCAACTTCGCCGGATAGGTGGTCAAATGTCAATATAGTCAAAGTCTTTATTTCACATAGGCCTAGCATACAGGCACTTGCGAACGTCGGCATGACATTTCTTGCATAATAATGGTGATAACTACAAGTCGACTTAAAACTAAGTTTACGAGGGTTCCAAACGCGCCCTGCCGCTGAGAAGAAGCCCACAACAAACTCAGCCGGGTATTTTTTTTTTATGTTATCACCATTTAACAAAATAAGTATAAATACTAAAAATAGGCTAGCAACGACAACAGAGCATGTGAACCTATTTTCCAGATTGGACCTAAGGTACCTACATCCACCTTTCTTCCTACTTTCGTCGAACTATCGCAGTGTTCATTCTTATGACATGAGATAAAAGACAAATACACAGGACCCGGCAAACAGCGCAAAAAAGTGTCAAAAAGGTTTGTTTTGACACCAACGGCCTCGGTAGTAAGCCGACCGCAGTATTCTGTAAGGACCGCGGTCAACGCCAATGATCGCTATACTTGTTATTAGCACGCACACGCGTTTCCCCAGTCACGGTTTCCGCCATATTGTGACTTATTACCGGGAAATTCGACAGTTGGCGAAACTATTTTCTTGTATGAAGGTTTACGTAAAATGTGCAGATAGGATAGCCATGCGATGTTAGCCATTGCTACACATCATCTAATACCACGTTGCGGCATACAATCTAGACCAGTAGGCATTTCGAACACTGGTTTACGTAATTGTGATGTTTACAACACACTTGCCCAAGTTGTTCTATTGATTCTTTAGCTTAAATCACTTTGGACTACCGAAGGAACGCTTTGTTTTTCATGAAATATGAGAAACTCACTGTTTCCCGCGATTTCTATGGCGTCCTACTGGAGCTGTCTTTACTACAAACAGTGTTCTCACAGCGAACACATACAAAAAAAATATTCAATTTGGTACCGTTATACTGAAATCAAGTTTTAGTATTTGTTATTAGAGCAGTTCAAGAGATGTAGCCTGGTGATGGACGGATGGATGGACGGCGAAGTTTCAGTAATAGGGTCCCGTTTTTACCCTTTGGCTACGAAACCCGATTTTGCATATTATATACGAACAAGCAAGTCGGGAAAGATTAAAATGGGCTCCCATACAAGAAACGTGATTTTTTGCTCGTTTTTGGTCGATGGTCCAGAACTCTCAATATAATTCTACTCAAGTATAGTAAGTAGTAGAGTATTGGGAGTTCTGGCTCTTGCAACATCTACGTTATAATCTATGGTACGGAACCCTTCGTGTGCGATTTTTATTATCATAGATTACTTAAAAGCAAAATATATAGTTTTTTTACTCATTTTCAATCAATTATATTGTTAGTTCTATGAACCTATGGGAAAACGAATGGACATTACTTGGGATTCACGAATTTTTATTGTATGCAATGCAATTTTCACAGCAGAATCACTCGTACAGATAGTGAAATGAAAATAGTAAAGTGAGTACCTAAAGCCGTGGTTATACTGTTCTTTTTTAAGAAAAAAACCTGTATTTTACATGCAAACATTGATTTTAGAATGCAAAATTTAGATACTGTTAGTGTAAATTCCTACGATTTCAAGCTATCACATCAAATAAAGTGCTCGCTCAGATTTATTACCTCTGAGCTCTGGGGAAAACCGCTCCAGTTTTTTGGAGGTTTTTGTATAATTTGGAATACACGTCCCCCTTACATTGCTAACTGTTATTTTGTTTCTACGGTTAATAATATACAGTATCTGTATATTATTTAATATATTTTGACATATTTTCTATTGGTTCCATACCAAAACTATTTATGAACCGAACTTAACTAAAAAAGCCACCTTTATCCACTGCTTAGATTTTGTTTTCAACCTTATCCAGGTTTTTTTTTTAACTTACTCGTAATTTTAAAGCCATCCATTTACAATCAGTTAACATATGTACCTATATGCGAAGTGAATAATATATAGGTTCAAAAATTAAAGCTCCGCAAATGTGTATTTGAATTGCAACAAATTTCGTGCCTCACTTGTCAATTACTTTTCAATGTGTCGAGTAACCAATTTGGATGCAAAATACGTGACTAAAGTTTGAAGCATATTAATACTTATGGAATATCGTCACTAATACCACTAAATATATACAGGGTCATATAAAAAATACCAACTCGTTTTCGGCGTGTATGTTTTACATAGATCTACTTTATTTTCCTATCTAGATTAGGTACAAAACTATAGACCTACGTACTTGGTTCACATCTAGACTACTTTAATGACTTCTACATCATGATCAACCGTTCCCACATCAGACGATTTTTTAAAGAAATATTCATTGTAAAGATAGATGGGGTTTCCAAATGTAAAATTAGCAAAACGGTGAGCTGTTTTGAGGTTTATGGCAACGTGATGTCAGGTCTCAGAGAACCAAAAAAAAAATATTATTAATAATAATTAGTTTCAATAAATAATATCTTGTTAGACATCAATTGATTGCTTAGTAATTTAATATACGTCAAGTATTGACACTTTGGCATATCATTACTCACGACTAGATAAACTAAAAATCTCGCAAAAAAACCTCATATTACTAGTACTAAGTATTTACGGAACGTGATTAACTGCTCGTATGTTTTTAAGCTTTAATATTTTCGGATTTGGTATCATATAATAATAGCTTACTGTACTTTAAAAATGTGTGTATTTTAAAATAATTATTAATAATGAATTATGTAGTCTTCATCTTGTGATTGATTCTATATCATTATATCACTATCCAGTTTTAACAGCATATCTGTCGCTGACATCACTAGGAATCATATTTATTAGATTTGTTGATGAAAATTAGTACCCGTCAGCTTTCACATTTATACTGAGCTCATTTCTCCCCTAGGAAGTAAAACAGGTGAGTGTCGTAGAACGCTCGGTAGAAACAAAGTTTGGAATTACACCTAAAACACACACTCACACACTTTAATTCTAGATTTTCGTAGATTTTCTTCGTGAGTCGTGACGAGATTTTCGTCACGCAAAAAAGCTATTTTCTTTCGCCTAGCCTCCTGCGTGGTACCGTCTGCAAAGAAACTTTGTATCCAAAGATTGACTACAGCGAACCAGGTTGGCGAGTTAGCAGGTACATACCTTAGAGAAATTGAAAAACGTATGCAGGCGACATTATGGATTCCTATGCCGTGTAGTATGTGGTTGTTTTGGTTTGCCCCAAAGGCACTTTAAAATTAAAAAGTAAACTTATCCATTATTAACTGCAATGTTAGACTGGGGGCCGTGAATTATTTCGGCTATTAATTTCAGGGTTTATGCCCAATAGACAACCACGCTGGGCAGACGGGTTGGTCGTTCGCAGGACGCACAACACCGATTGTACAATTTGTCTAATCTAGCCAGTTGAAATGGTTATCCCGACGTTTTTTGGTTCGCCATTTCATCGTTCGTCGATTAGCATGGGCACCTCAGGTATGTAAGGCTGGCAGTTGGCGCTAAGATGGAAGTGCACCCATTTACTCCCAATGCATCCAATTGAAAGTAGCGGAGAGTCGCTGGCGCCAGGTGGCGCATGATCGTGGTGTTTGGCGGTCATTTCAGGAGGCGGTAGTCTATGTGCATTGGCTGAAACGAACGCAGCGTCGAATTTTGGAATAATATGGGGCATGTGGCTCCAAAATTGGCTATGTAGACCGCTTAGTGTGTTACGTGTTATGCTCACGTTTGTCTATTACATCACATGTTATGTCTCAACTCCCAATAATATTTAAGATCAATGTCAAATGTCGAAATATTAACAAGTTATGGTAACTAGACATTTCGACACTGCATTGGTTACTACGCAAATTAGTAAATAAATTAATTAATAAAAAGGTGATAACAGTTAAAAGGTTCACGCGGTTGTATAACAGTTAAGTTACAGACCGACAAGGCTCTATTGGCACTTGAATGACATTGTCAGGAAGGCGTTGTTGTAGAACAATGCAGCCAGAAAATAAAATCTCCTCAATTTTATTTTACTTCAACTATAATTTTATTTACGGTAATATTAAGCAAAAACAACACAACGTCCAATAGCGATACACCGACAGAGCGAACTTCAAACAGTAACACAAGATAGCGGCGCTAGTTTCAATTTTGGCCACGCGCAAAGATAGCCTTGTCGCACTGTACCAGCGTATTAACATGCGTAACGCAACCGTTAAACGTTTGCAATTAAATTAGCAACGTATTAAAATTAACAAGGCACGCGTTTTAAGTCTTTCAGGGTCAATCTGGTGATTTGGTGTTGTTTCGGTTATTTCTTTTTCTGTCATTTTGGTATTTAAATCTTCAACAATAGTTTTATAGACATTTAATTCTTAAGAGACCTTAACCGACATGCCTAACTAGGATCAAGTTAGTATTCTAGATTTTCAGTGTTCTAAAAACAAATAAAGTGTAAACGGTCGTTTTAAGCGATTTTTGAAAACATCATTGCTTTCCATCAGGCATGATTGTCGTCAAGCGCAAGCCTATCTACAATAAAAAAAACATCATGTATTTGAGGTCTATAATCTAAATATGCTATATAATCTAAAAATAGGAATCGCTAGAAATTTGTCCCAAAAGTTGCTCCACAATCTCAATTTTTCAAATTTTTATCGGAAACTACAATGGATGTAGTAGTTTTTTTAGACTTTTAGACCGACATATTTGCAAAACTAGAGTTAAGTTAATATTCTAGATTTTGTTTCACTATACCTTGTCTTGTAATAATGTACATATTAACATAGAAAATACTTTTAGAGTTTTCTTTAATGATATCAGCATTTATAGTTGTTCCAAAAATAGATAACGCCAAAACACACAAAAAAGGCACTTTTAAAACACAGTATTTTTGATTTAATGCAGAAGCTCAAAGAGGTCATTTTAAATTCCGATCTAATTGCTTACTGATGGGACGGGCGCCATAAAAAGATGTCAATTCTGTTTACAAAAAACTAATGGAATAATTTTGTTATTTAATCGATAACAATGCAATAAAATTTCGAGCTTTTTTTTCTTTTTGAGGTTATAGGTTTCCTATACATTTTCAGTAATGCTAAAACATCATTAATGTCTGGTGTGGGTAAACCCCAGACAAGAAAATATCATAGGGGGTGAAATTTAGGATGGGATCATTAAGTGAAGGAATTTTTAGATGCTAAAAACATAATTTGATAAAGTTTATGTATTTTACTGTTTGTTAAATGTGTGATATAAATTAACAAATAAAGAATATCAAATCGAAGATCACTAATGCTATGAATTCGATAGCGTTGAACGTTTTCAGTTTCTGCACTCATATAGTTTGCATGGCAAAATCTAATCGAGATTCGAGTTGTGCTAACCCCACTAATCTAAGTACATAAATAAAATAAATAATAAATAAGCCTTTATTCACTGAAGTTTACAAATATACTCCTTATTTTATATTATTTCAAGTATGTACATAGTGTCTCCTTCTTTAAAAATAAATAAATCGTTTGCAATTTCCGGACAATAGACAAACCAACTTAAAATTTTTACATGAGGTAGGTAAGGCATTAAGGTACTAGGCAAAAAACAAACATTAGTTTATCATTTATAGGTTACATAATAGTACATACATAAAGGTTCCAATCTAAGTACATACATTGTATCAATTATGTTGGTACAATATTTTGAAATACCTATTTTTCTTTACTCTAAACTTTTTCAGTAATATGTGTGTTTAAAGTCACTACTTGCGGATTTGTTTGCGTTCATTGGTTCATTCGAAAATGATGCTTATCTATTTTAGTGGTGACTGGTGTTTTTAGTAATGCATCTGCAGATAGAAAAAGTACAGATATTACTAATAATACTTGTATATTTATATTTGGAGCATAGTAAAATTTTTGATATTCACTTATCGCATCTAAAATATCACCCTACATAATAGCTTTAACACAAAGGTGTGTCGTGTGACCCTCGTACGCTGCTTGGTAGAATAGTTTCTAATCTTTAACAATGGCTGAGGAATGCTGCAGAGGTATTTTTATTCCTATTAACTATTTTAAATATCAGCAATAAATATATTGTGTTTTTAGATAGGATTCGTTCCATCCATTAGTAGTTATTATTAAATATACTTTACATAACCAAAGATATAAAGCTGTTTAGGTAGGTACACAGTGTGCGTGCATACATCAATTCTTAAAGATTCTGAAATTTTTACCAAGTACCTTTCTAATTTACGAGTTTTCAATCAGGAAATGCTATTACACAATTCAAAAATTTTTAACAGATTTTAGTTTGCCATCTTCCGGACAAGGTTAAAGTAATAAAGTTTTATGTTTACTAGCGCTTACAGAAACTTATGAGCAGTCAATAAAATAGTTGAATAAAAATAAATTATGTATCGCGATAACTTTCATTCCCTGAAACTGAGTTGACGAGTGTTCCATTGCGCCCAGTAGTCATTTCTGAGAGGAAGCCTAAAAAAACTAGCTGTGATTTTTTATTATAACCATTTTAAAGAATAAAGTAGAAATAGAGCAATAGGCTATCACTCCCAAGGAACTTTGCCGTTTTCTTTGACTTATAAATACTGCGTCTTATGCATGAATTGAGACTTGATAAAAGTTTTTAACGAATTTAGTGACATGCCAGATTCGTTATGGATGGTAGTTTGATACAGAATCTCAGCTTAAGCTGGCTATAGCTGATTTTAGATGACCTAATGCTGTTGAAAACTAGCTTATTTTTACTGCGAAGTTTCGTTTATGTCTTATTAGGAATACCTATACTGCAGCTGCAAAACCTTGTGATGCTTAGCGGTTCTATGATAAAATGGTAATTAAGAGCAATAAAATGTTAGTCGTATCCATATCGCAGTTTATATTTATTCATTTGAGAAATATTCCTTTAGCTTCTTTCATAAAAGCAACATATTTAGTGAGGATACACAGAGTACGCGGAAGAATGTAACAGTAAAACGACATTTTACCTAATTACTCGAAAACTATGACAGTTGTAAAAAAACTGTTTGTAAGAGTTTTTGGATATTATTATTACCGACACATTAAAATAAATATTACAATTACATCGATTGTAGTTTCCGATAAAAATTAGACGAATGGAGATTCAATGTCCAATCGTGTTTCTGCTTCAGAGCGAATTTAGATTAAAGACTTAAAATACATGACGTTAACATTTGAAAGTAGTCCTTATAGTTTTTACATAAAAAACTAAAAATCACTTAAATATCCATTTACGCCGTTAAGATAATAACTCCCAATAAGGCAATCGTCAACAGCAATAATAGTCTTTCCTATTTTCTTGTTAACTTAATCTATACGTTTATCAACAGGTTGTCTTGCCTATTCGTGTTTATTACAAGCGAATCCAAATGCGTCGTCTCTTGTTCACATGTGACATTGTTTTTAATAAAAATTCTTTGTTTGCGTCTGTTTGCGTAGGTGGGAGTGCTCTTGAATGCCCTTTTTAAAAGTTATGAAGAAGTTTAACCCGTAATTTTACTTATATAAAACACGTTTTAGCATATTGGTAAAAATGTTTTGACAATTTCAGTAGGCGGGATAAACAACGTTGTAAGTTTAAAATGCAAATTAAATTATTGGCTATTAATAACAATTAAGTGATATATACTAGCTGGACCTATCAGACAGACCAAATAAGCGATTGAGTAAGAAAAACGTATTCAGCGCTCAAAAATGTTTACATTTTTTCCAACCAATCAGTTTAGTCTACACTACAGACTTAGGTATGCCACTTCTGTAATTACACCTATGGGCCTCATAGACACAGATAGATACAGAAACCGTTCCGGTTGAGAGTGCATCAAGAACCCAAAGTTTGACACAAAGTAGAGAGAAGATGAAATGAGGATGATGATGGAAAAACAATTGCTCATTTTCTTTTGTAATGTTTAGTCCTTCATAAAAGAACCGTTTTAATAATAAAAGAAAGATTAAGCAAGCGACAACCCAAAGTTTGACACAAAGTAGAGAGAGAAAATAAGATGATGATGATGATGAAAAAAACAATTGCTCATTTTCTTTTGTAATGTTTAATCCTTCATAAAAAAACTGTTTTGATAAGGAAAGACCACTATAGCAAGCGAGAACCCAAAGTTTGACACAAAGTAGAGAGAGAAGATGAGATGACGGTGATGATGATGAAAAAAACAATTGCTCATTTTCTTTTGTAATGTTTAGTCCTTCATAAAAGAACTGTTTTTAAGAAAAGACCACTATAGCAAGCGAGAATCCAAAGTTTGACACAAAGTAGAGAGAGAAGGTGAGATGACGGTAATGATGATGAAAAAAACAATTGCTCATTTTGTTTTATAATGTTTAGTCCCATCATAAAAGAACCATTTTGATAAGAAAAGACCACTGGCAAGTATTTATAAGGCCGATTAATGAGCGTGAATCCCTCCTGGTCATAGGTGACTGGGTCAACCGTAAATACCGTTCCGGTGAGTCGGTCAGATGCCGGAACCGAACGAATAGGATTGTAAATAATGCTATTGGGTTACCAGTTACACAACATCATCAGTTACTTATTCGTCATCATCAAGGTTACCAGTTTACCATCTAGTTCTAATAAAAAAAAGTACTTTTAAACATATTTTTGTGACCTCTACTGGCTGCGGGTTTTTTCCCGCATATATGCATCTACTTGCAAACAAAACTGCTAAATTAAGAGATGATTGCCTGAGGTTAAATCTTGGATTATAAATAGACCGGTCTTAATACGTAATAATCGTAACTAGGCTTTCTATCTTTGAATTCTTAGACTTGTTAAAACTTTGTAACCATTAAAGCACATGTAAGCGAATAAAAAATTTAATTGATTGATCGCTTATATGGAATGTCGGAACATAATAAAGGGATATTAATAATTCTAAAAGATACAGAACGTGACGTGCACACGTGATCAGATTCCTTTGAAAATAACCTTAGAATAAAACACGATAGCGAAAAAAACAGAAAAAAAACAGATTACATAATACAATGAACGCCACAAAAAAACGAAGTGCGTATTGCAATTGTACAGAGCAATCGGTTGGTTACAGTACTCCAAGCGTGAAATCCCTCGGGTGAAAGACTACTCGGTCAACGGAACGATGGGCCTTGAACTTGCCGATGATGCCCCGATAGCTGCGGGCACGGTGCGGGCCTTCGCGTCAGGTGCTGAGGAAATGCTGACCTTTGCCATCGTTTGTACGTGTGCTCACAAGAGATGCGGTTATAAACGCCACAAAAGCGAAGATCGTATTGCAATTGTAAAGAGCAATCGGTTGATTACAGTACTCCAAGCGTGAAATCCTTCAGGTGAAAGACTACTCGGTCAACGGAACGATGGGCCTTGAACTTGCCGATGATGCCCCGATAGCCGCCGGCACGGTGCGGGCCTCCGCGTCAGGTGCTGAGGAAGTGCTGACCTTTTGCCATCGTTTGTACGTGTGCTCATAAGAGATGCGGTCAATGATACTTGCCGAACTTGAACTAGCTGATTAGATGATTTCGTATGATCGGTTTTTAAATTGTCGTCATGTTCCGTTTCAGCTTTTAGGTCTATGGGTTTGGGCTAAGCCATGATGAAGCAAGTTGTCAACCAGTCACTTGTCTGTTTATACAGTCAGGGTTACTATACCATTGAAGATTTTTTTAATGACAAGGATTCTCTTCACGACTTCACGAGACACCTTAAAAATTTGTAATAATTTTTTATACTATTTAATAAAACTTCTATAATATGACATTTTCGAAAAGAGCAAGTATCGAGTTTCTTGCCAGTTTCTCGCTGCAAACTTGCCTTCCGAACCTGGAGGTAGAGTTTTGACTTTTCATCAGAGCTTATATTTAGGCCTTTGTGGAAAATAGTAAGTACATAAAATACAAGATGAAATTTACTACGCCTTAGACACAACAAAACATTAAGAATAATAAATAACGTTACTCTAGTGGTGGTATACACAAATTATCTGGCACAGTGTGTATGTAAACGAGTTGACCTTATAGTTGTTTCTGTTTTAATGATGATGATCCGGTTGCCGGAGCGTAATATTCCTTGAACTTGATCGTATCTCATGATTATACGTTTGAAGAGGACTTTAGAGTACGCAGGTTGTATATTAAATGGTTTGTTTATTTGTTTTTAATGTACGAGGGAAAATTACTGTTGTTTTACTAAGTAACAGGTTAGTGAATAGGCATTTTCTAGGCAAGCACGCTCCTTTACCTCATCATATCTGCCCATCAGACACGATTGTGGTCAAGCGCAAGCCTATTGTAAAAAACAATATACAATTGTAAAAAAGGTCCTTCTTAGTCTATGTCGCGCTCGCGTTCTGGATTGTTGGTGCTGAAATCTAATTTGGCATGGTTACCTAAAATTTGGAATAATAGCCGATTGGTTTAGACGTATGCCTCTTAACCGGAGCTTGGAGTTGTAACTTCTAATGTTTCGAACCTATGTGCATTTGTGGAAATTAGCGATTTGCTTCGCGATTGATAAATACTTCGTGTAATACGAAGACCTCTTTTGATTTATGTTCCAAATGCCTGTGCTTTTAATTAAGTATCTTAAATTAGTGTAAAACATAACTTAAGTTTGGTTCCCTTTATGGTATCGGTAGTTCTAAAACAGATCTAGTTTTACTAAGACTCGAATTTCTCATTGTCGATGATGTTAAATTAAATGATCACTTTTTAGTTCTTTGAGTTGACATAATGATTTATAATGCTGAAGTGATAAAATTTTGTAAAAGAAATTAGTGTTAAAACAAATTAGTGATTAACCGACTTAAAAAAAAAGAGGAGGTTCTCATTTCGTCGGAATCTTTATTTAAAACTGTTGTTATTTTGTGATGTCAATACCTTAAGGTCAAATACCTGAATGACCGAGTTTCTTTAACCCTCCTATACCCGCGCCAATTTTTGTTACACCTATACCCGCGCACGGTGTCACAGACCGAAAATTCAGGTTCCTATTTCATGAAAATTTTGTAAGCAACTCCATATCTATTATATATAGTTATAAAAGTAGAAGATATACAGAAATAAAAAATACTAATTAATTACTTATTTATTTATTATGTTTATATCTATCAGTCTTTCATAGACAGTCTTCGAAATTCGAGATATTTTACTAAAAACAGAACTAAAATATATTTTTTCTTATTGAAAACAAAAATAAACTTCTGAATATAAAAAACAAATGTTTACGAACATAAATGCCATTCTTTGGCTTACACATGAGCTTCACCATAACAGTCAGAGCACACCATAACAGCATGTTCGAAACAAAAGTATTTCTTGCAAGTAGCACAGCTGTATCGTGTTTTACGATTTTTTTTGACGAGCAATATCCACAGCGACCAATTTTATTATCATTTGATGTTGTTGCAGTTTCTGGGCCATCTAACTGGCATATTTCAATGAGTCTCAGCTTCATGGTTTTTGGTAAGGATGTGTTGAGAATCTATTTCAGAACAGTCTCTTTCTCTGGAAAAAATATGTTTCATTCGTTGTATTTGCTCATTGGTGTACTTTACAATTCGATTTAGATACTCTCCGTGAAAAATAACCGAAATATCGCACCTGGTTCCTTAGCAGTTCTGGCTTCACCTTTAGCACCAGGAAGTTGAGTACTATATTCCTAGCATGCCGTCGTAATTGAATTGAGTGAGGCGTTATGTTCCATCTTGTTTGTCCATCTTTCCCGAGATAAAAATCTAAAGACCTTTGACGACTTCCCAAATCACCTTCCTCTTCTTCTTCATCGCCTTTTTGCTCGGTGTCATAGGTTTCCTCTTGAATCTCGACGAAATCTTCCACGTCGCTGTCATTTTCATCTTCGTAGCTGGACTCGGAACTTTCTTTCTCCAAAATTAATCTTATTTGTTCTTCATTCAACTTGATGCGATATATAACCTATAAAATAATAATATTGGTGAAAACATGCAAATATACATAATAAAATATGCGAAAAAATACGCAATGCAATTAAATTATACTTACACAAAAAGTTGCAAATATACCCGCGTCGGTCTCATGGACCGAATGGCGCCAAATGCGCCTACGCGTGCGTCTTGCTCGACCGCGCGGTAGGCACTAAAGTGAAGCTAGCAATAAATCCGGCAGCTAGCAAAAGATTGGAATTCGCAACGTTTCTGAGAAAAAAAATATTTACGAAAATGTGTTTCGTCGGTCTCACAGACCAACGCGCGGGTATAGGAGGGTTAATGATCCACTATGAGTAACTAATAGTAGATCCGTTTGCATGATTAATATTATCTATCTAAAGACGAGTGGTGATAAACATACTTACTAATGAGTGGTTTCTTATCAAGATATCTTAGTCCTGATTCCTGCAGTGGACTGTAAAGAGTTGTTAAATGATTATATGAATGAGAATTAATTACTCAATTCCCCAATAATTATTACAGAAATTTAAATATATGTACATAAAAAGATTTAAAAGAAAAATAACAGATTAAAAACTAGGTTATAAATTTAAAACCTCATCGATTCCATCGCAACGAGGCATGGTACCCAAGATACTGGCAGCATTGCCTCTTTGGATGGCCATACTAATACTAATACTAATTCCCCAATGAAAATTCACTGATACCAAAAGGTTACTTTAAATCAATACTAAAAATATCTTTCACATATAGCGAGAAATTGTGTGGGCGTTCCGAAGAGTTATATCTCCAAACGAAGAGTCCAATCTTTCTATGATAATGAAATAAAAAATAAAAATAACAAAATAGTAAAACGTGGTTGAAATTCAATTAATTTTTTTTTTGAATTGTACCTATAAAATAAATGAATTTCGTACAAAACGTGATGTTGACTGAGATAAAACTACATGCCCACCAAGTCAAGAGCGAGCCCACAAGACCAAAAGCGTTTTAATGTCGCTATAAACTCCCCATATCCACTCGTTGCCTTGCGGAGCGATGACCATATTCGATGCGCAAGCGCCCTGAACTTGACCAATTCGACAAATGGGCGCATCGGTCTCGAAGTCCAAATACGTATTTGCGCCAGCGCAGACGCGGATGGCGACTATGTTGTTTAATTTGTGTTAATGGAATAAAGATTCTTATAAATAATTATTATGTATTTCGACGTTCATTTATTCAAACATTTTGATTTAATCAATTTCATAATATTCAATTATCATTGATAACTCCTGGTTCTGCCTGTTAGAATTCGATTCATGCAGCTCTGACTTTTCTGAGTTTTGTGTGATTTCAATAATCAATGTTAAATTGTTGTTTTGACCTTACGCGTCTATAAGTGCTGTTCCATTTACTAAAGATAATATGGCTTCTCAGATTACACCAATTCTTAGTATCATGGGTCGTAATTGAAATGAGACCTATCGATGATTTATATTGGAATAATAAATAATTTGTTGTAAAAGTGGGCCACTTGCTTGACGATTTACATCGAATGTATGATTTGCATTTATATTATTAGTTACATCAAACGTTTGCTTTTAACTTGTGCATATTTAAGGCCAACAATTATTCTAATGATGACTTATTCTTAAATTACCTAGTTATTTTCTTGCGATTAGCGATATTTATTGAATTTTGTCAACGATCAACAAGATGTATTCGTTTTATGTTTATTGTATTTTAAATGTCATCCTGCGTTGTATTTTCTTTTCTTATACTTACTGCTTACAGACTAAAATATGGCTTGTTAAAGGTCAGTTACTTTGTGCTTTTTATGCTTTTTTTTTATTCGAAGTACCATCGACAGGTTTATTTTTGGATTTAATTAAGCATCTCGTTATTTACTCATAAAGTTACATTTATAACAAATATGCCTTCGCTATTAGACGAAACTACCCTTATTCCTTCGTGAAAGACTAAAAATGTTTCACCCAAATCTTTCTTCTACTTGACTATGTGTTGCTATGAGTATTTGTAAGTAAAATGTCTACATGGCCACTTCTTCTATTATTTGAGATATTTAAAGCTCTACTTTGTATGATCTCGCTACTCTACTACTAGTCAAGTAGCTTACAGACTGTGCTGTAGTATACTTTACTTGCAAATTAAATTAGTTTGGTCATTATTCAGGCATTCAATTTTAGCGAATGCACGCAACGAGGCGGTTTATTTTCCGAGACTAGACTAATAGCAGCAGGTGCGTTATATTTATGCCAATGCCAACTCGCCTGCACTGAAGTATCACTGTCGTTTATGATACTCGTAATTACGCAGCTTGGGCTCGTTCCCATGCACCAGACCAAACGCTACGTTAAGAGGACGCGAAAGATGTGACATATGTTGAAGCCATTTTTTCTCAAATAATAAGGCATCGCGCTTCATTCATTTCGGTATCGCTCACAGCACATACCACAGCGGTATGTGCTGTGAGCATACATTAGCGCCATTTTACAGTTTTGTCAACTTAAAAATCCGGCTTCACGGCGGAGCCTAAAATTGTATGCGTGACGTAAGTAAGTGCTGATCCTTTAATATGATTAATCAATGCACCAGACCGACACAAATCTTATTACGATACGCGTTCGTGTTTATAGTAAATACTGATATAGCCTCTGTAGTAAAACATATCTCACCAAACATTTAAATGTATGTAAAAGAGGCAACAATTAGAATATAATAAGTAAAGCTTAACACTGTATTTTCTAACACAATCCTATATCAAAATCTTCGCTATGGAATCTGATAATTCAATTTGGAATTAAAGAAAAAGGACTTTATTGTGTGCCCGCCCGCAAATGCCTGTGAATTAGGCTAATCTTAATATATATAAATCTCGTGTCACAATGTTTGTCCTCAATGGACTCCTAAACTACTGAACCGATTTAGTTCAAACTTCGTGAATATCTGTCATTTGGTCCAACTTAAAAGATAGAATAGTTTTTATCCCATGTGGACGAAGTCGCGGGCATCAGCTAGTTAATAATATATTGACTTTCCCGCACCGCATGCGAGTGTAAAAACGTTACTAAAATATAAACAAACTGTTTGGTGTTTTGATTTGTGAGGAGATTCCGTGTAGGAGTGAATTCCGGCCGGCCACGTGTGCGTTCCAGACGAGAAGACAGCCAAGGTCAGTGTTCACATAATCCTTCGTTCGATCCCTTACTCCCGCCAAACGATCTCCCCTTGTCTCATTTATCTATCTTCGCATCTTCCTAACTTACGGTCCACTTTTTCAGTTTTCGCTCCATAAATTTTTTTAAGCCCCTTTATCCTAAATTACGGAATTCGCTAAACAATATCTTGCAATTCAGTGTGCCTTCTGGTATAAGCCTCCTCCATCATTTTCCAAAGCAGGTATTCTGTCTCTCGCAACCCTTCTCCAAAGAAGTCCAGCCGTGAGTTTCAGATCATCTGCCCATCGCTCTTGTTGACGTCCTGTACTGCACTTACCATCTCTAGGGTACCTAGTCTTACCATTTCTAGGGGTATCCTATTTGGAAATGGTTGTACTCCATTTCTTTCTTTTGAGTGTCACGAATCAAGTCTACCCACCTCCAATCAAGTGACCGACAATAATAACATATACCCATTGTTTAAAATGTATCAAGGAATTCCTCAATATTCTCTTAAGATATTGTTACCATATTCTACTATATAAAAATAAGTCGGGTTTTCCTTCCTGACGCTATAACTCCAGAACGCACGAACCGATTTCCACGGTTTTGCATTCGTTGGAAAGGTCTCAGGCTCCGTGAGGTTTATAGCAAAGAAAATTCAGGAAAAATTTCAACAGAAAAGCGGGAAAATCTTATTTCACATACAGCGCCATCTCTGATACATAGCATGTACTACATACCAATATTTTAATTGCGTCGCGTTCAGGCGCTGTGGGGGAAGGGACTGTGGATAACACGGGACAAACGGGCCAGGATAAAAATATTTCTAACACGGAACGGAGTCCGCGGGCACTGCTAGTTAGGTATATGCTTTTACTAGCACATTATAAATTTCTTCTTTAAACATGATTATTAAAAAAAGTAATTGATGGAACGATTTTGTTAATTTTTCGTTAAGTGAACTTGTCGATGCTTCTTAATTAAATTCGGTCACGTCGTGTCAATTAATTCACCATTGATCGGAACAGGCAGCAGCACACGCAATACCCCACTTAATTTATCTAAAACCTTCAATCGCTGTCCCAAAAAGTTCGTAAAGTGTCTCAAAACGTTTCAAAAGGTTGGTTCAGACAAATCGCGGGACCGCAGCGACTAGACGGACGGTAACATTGATGCGGAGTGCGGATGCATAAAAATATGACCCGGCAGTCGAATGGCGATCGTCTATAATATGGGCACTGATCTCTATTGTACTAGTACGCTGGATCAAACATTCTATATCTATACAATTGACAGTTCATTTTTTGTGCCCATTTAAAGCACCCCTCTTGCAGGTCCACGGTACTAAATTGGCATCTGTTGCTAGTGACTGTAGTTGTTTGAATGTCTTTTTTTAGTTTAGTTCCATGGACGCTCATGCCAGGTTACGCAACAATTGCGCCAAAATGGCGAAAATCAAATGTCGTTTTCGAGGCAAAAACATACCATCAAGTTTTTTACGTTCTTGTATGATACGCACTTGTATATGTAGAGTCAATACTTCATCGGTTGCAAATATGACAGAAAGTAGAAACCAATTCCAAGTTAGTGCATTTTCTTGTACGACTGTATTATCATTTCACCACATATTATCAGCACTTAGGTGTTATTGCAGCGCTACAGCAGGTGAGTTTGTCCACCAGAATACTTCTTCTCAGCTTTCATCCCGGCAAGTGCCAGAGTCAGTTTTCCTGCTTAATCGTTTCCACTTTGCACGGTCTAAAGCATCCTCGTTACGCAGTCCGTTGGCACGAGCATCTAATTGCTTGTGCGATGTCAATCCACCGCTTCGTTGGACGTCCGCGGGAACGTTGTCCAGCGAGAGGCTTGCCCCAGCATGTGACCCACATGCCCCTGCGGGCGGCACAAAATGTGGCCAAACCAACGCAAACGGGACTCCTGAACTTTATCGGCGATATCTCTCACGTCACCCAGTGCGAGCACGGGCAGAGAACATTTTGTCCCCGGGGAAAGGACAAAATTTTATCCCTGGTCACGTTTTTGTTTAACCCCCTAGCATGGGCATAGAGGTGGGGAAAATACTCACTTGATTAGTTCCGTTCCGGGGAATTATGTCTTGTGTGTATCAAATAGTGATAAATTTCTCCCTTTCCCCTTTGGCCAGGCTAAGGTGACTTTTTTCTTCACTTTCAGAGGACAAAATCGGGGGAATACGTTTTTATGCCCTGCTCACGCTATAGGGCAGCAGCATACTATCAGTTATCACCGATTATAATATTTTTGTTAACTCATTTGGCCAGGCATTCGCTAGAGGTGTTGCGGTCACGCGTTGAGTCTGACTAAGGCCTATAACGTTTCAAGGTTCGCCGCAAGCCGTTGACCCAGTATTCGGGCAGGCGGCTAGAAGTCGTGACACGCTGCCTAGCCCAATGTAGGGTCGTAATTCGTATCTCACTCCATTTGTAATTATTCATCGTGCTTTGATTGCAAACGAGCCTTTTTTGGGAGAACCGTGACTCTTTTGTTACAAAATGTTTGTCGGTTTGGAGATGATATAAAGACCTTTGCTATATAGTCTTATTTAGGTGGCATCACACGGTATGCAGATTCCTTTATGGTCGCTACTTGCTGGCTTTTATCTCCTCATAAGATCCTTAATTAATCTTTCACGCAAAGACTACTGGACCAATTTAGCTGAAAAATAAAACGTAGATAGCCTGGATCATAGGCTACTCTCTATCCCGGGAAAATCCCGCAGCAGTTGTGACAAACCCAAATTCACGCCAGGCGGAGCCTCGGACGTCCGCGAGTAAAATAATACTTATTTCCAAAATCATGAATTTTTCCGTGATGTATCATAGTTATATGTCATAAGTGACTATGTGCAGCCATAGGTACAACTAAGACGGTGTTAAAAATAATGATTTTTGAATTTTCAATACGCAGTTGCGAAAATAGGATAATCGTGTGGCGAATGGACTATTGTCCCCTTAACGAGAAACTTAGTAATTTAACATTAAATGTACATTCTTGGTAAAATTTTGACAAAGAGCCTCATACATGTTATTTTACGGTTGCTGTATTATCTGAAATTGTGAATGAAACTATTGTTGCCAAACACAAAGTATTTTCACAGTGATGTGTCATTGGTAGACCATGTTTATTATAATTTACATTACAAATTTTGTACAATAATATTTTAAACATTGTTGATGTTAAAAATTTATTAATATTAAGCCGGAATTTCACTAAATACATTTCACGCTTGACTTTCCTCATTAATATTTGTTACAGTATGGCAAAGGTCCATGACCAAAACGTCGAATTTTTTTCAATCTTCTTGGAAGTTTGAGCATTATTTTGACGATAAATCGAATTACTGTACCGGCTAATCAGCGGTTGCCAAAATTTGTCCATTTCTGCCATGGTTTAGTGGTCGAATAAATTACATACTAAACTGATATTTGTCGTGTAAGCAATAAACGATTTAAACATGTGACGTTCTTTCAATCTGACGCATGATAACCAATATAACGTATCAAAGGTTTTGTTTAAATTTCGAAATGGCTTGCAAATATAAAGCTGTTTATTAAAAAAAAAACAAATGAACATTTTCTCCGAAAAATGATTGTTACTCGATTTGTTAATTTTGAAAATTTCTGCCCAGGTAATATTTAGTTTAATTTTCTCCTCATCGTTTGAGAAAAGTACTACCTATACAATACAAGTCTTGGCCACAACAGTCTTGGTAATGTACTATTGTAAACCGCATATAGTATTTAGGTACGGATAGGATTGCATCATTCATCTGTAGCCTATTTTATTATTATCGGATGTTGAGGATGTTGACATGAGTCAGTCATGTGTTACGGCTGATTTGATCTGACGCTTCCCTTCATATGTCGATCTCGATGCGCATGCTCAATGCCTTTACGGATGACTGAAAGCGACACGACGCGTGACGTGATGTGCTCCTAAATAGAATTTTTGACGGTCACGTTAATTTCGTTTCTAAATGTACGTTAACGGTGACGAAAGATGCTTGTAAATTATTTATTAGAGCGCCTTCTTATTTATGGTTTTGATTAAAAAATTCAACGGAGTTTGTGAGTTTATCTCATTCAAAAGATAAACACTATACTGCCCTCAGATCGGTCAATTTTTAATGTTGTTTTGATAGATCAACTTATTTTATTTGATTACAAAACAATGGAAAATTTTTCTTAAATTTTAAGAAGATCTATTTCCGGTTTAAGAAACCAGATAGAACGGCCTGTACTCTGAGCCCTAGCCAATCAAATTTTATTTGATTTTTCGTCATTTGTAAGCTATTTATTTACTCTTGATTTATCAGGAACTATTTAATTTAGTTCCCCCGTCACCTTTTTAACATAAAAGGCAAGGCATCGAAATGGATTCCACCCATACATAGTCGACGTACCAAAAGCGCGTACGAAGCGGTTTGATTCCTCGTTCCTGATACGCACTGCAAAGGCCTGGAATGCCCTCCCATAGGCACTGTCTTTCCCGCCACTTACAACCTGGGTGCTTTCAAATCAAGAGTAAATAGGCATCTCCTAGGCAAGCGCGTTCCACCTTAGACTGTATCAGCACTTTCCATCAGGTGTGATCGCATGCCTATATAGTTAAAAAACTTGATGACTTGTCAAGTGCATACGATATAATTGACATCATCATTGATTGTCATCTAAAGCGTCTGTAGTAATGGGCGTTACATCATTAATTTTATTCAGATTGTGATGACTAAAGTGCGCTTAAGTGATAGGTCATCTAATAATAAATTGTGACTTGTTTGGCTCGCCTGTCTATCCCGTAACGAAATTATAGAGAACACATGAATCATATAGATTGTGGGGTCGCACAAGGTTATGAAATCGCCTTTTGTCTCAGTTGTTTAGCCGTGATGAATAGGCTCGCAAATTGTAGGTTGCACTGATTTAGGGCTGTACGATTATGACTAAAATATGCGATCTGTATAGGCTATATTATTATATGCATCTATGTTAACAATTTTATTTTAAAAGTAGCTGACCCGGCAAACGTTGTTTACCCATTCGGGATACAAAAAAATACCTTACGACCTGCTCTTAGACCTGCAGAACGTACACAGAAAATTTCATAACAATCGGTCCAGCCGTTTCGGAGAAGTTTGGTATCAAAACTTGGCACGAGAATTTTATATATTAGAAATATTTTAACAACCGTAAAACGTAATACAATAAAATTGTAATAAACATTTTCATGATCAATGGGATTTGAAGTTTGAACCTGCGTCTCTTCAGCTATCGCGGCTGGAGCGTTATCCAATTAAACCGCGAGTAGGTACTCCATTCTCTCTAAATTTTAATAAAAAAACTTAAATTTGATCTGACTGACTGAGATACCTGAGAAAATAAGAGATTTTTGCAGGAAACATATTAGTTCCATTCTACTATGTTAAAACCGTCACGAGAATCGAGCAGTTTAGCAGCTTCTCTTATAAGTTCATTTATTTGTTAGATATCTTAAAATAAATATTTGCCTAACGTGTAGCATTTTAATAGGGCACATTAGATAATAATAATTTAAATATACTGTAAACAAAAAGGTAACGTACACGACTACACGTATGCAGATCACGATTTTTTTAAACTGAATCGATATTAAAACATTATTCACGCATGCACGATTTCTGAAGTCCTGGTGTATTAGAGTAATGAATTTTGCAAGACCCTATGTAAAGGGCAATTAAGGGTATTATCGCATGAAACATACATTGGTGTCTGGCTTGAATGAGGTAACTCTTAAAAGCTGTTATAAATATACATTTTCGCCGATATCCATATAATGATGATCGTAATAATTGGTAACTAATATAACTAAGAATAAAACCGCGTACTAGATTTACAGATTATTCAAATAAAAACTATATAACCCAAGCCCTGCAGAAAATATAATCAAGGGGATCTTGCCAAGGGGATAAAAGCCAAGATCCACATAGAAGAGTAGATCACTTCGTCATAGAGAGCGTCAATAAGACGATGAAAGTGATCCTTCAGTACAAGCACTTGTACTTGTAACTCGATAATACTATCGAACTAGTGCAACCAGCCTAACCAGTTGACCAACCTTAGAAAATACAACAGACGCCTCTCTAACTGGTAATATTTCTTGTACTGTAAAAGGCATAGAGTAGTTACAGACGTTTCTATAAAAAGGGTTAAGTTGCATAAAAGTATCGCTTAGTTATTATAATGTGTATTGTTAATGCAATAGAAACAATACATCTTGCTCGCTTAACGTGAAGCAATGGTCTCGCCTTATCTCGCCTTTATTAATATGTGATGATGCAGTCATAGACATAATCTCATAACAACATGTCATTACTTTTTTACTGTCAAATTCACGCCGTTCCGGAGTTTTTGGTTGAATTTCGAAAACAGTTTTTTTTACCTGGCAGACCAGGGTTAATCTAGCTAGTAACCCATAAGTATCGGTGATTTCAGTCACGAGAAAACCTCAAAAAACATGAGTCTGTTGACGAGTAAGCAAGCAAGCAAGTAATTCGGAGCGATAACTCAAGTTTTTTTCTATTGATTGGTAGTACTAACCCGAGGAGCTGTATGGTTTTTAGTGGAATTTGGATGGTCAGTGGCCGAGATATGGGCAAAAAACCGTGCGAAGTGTACTTCTATCGTAGTAAACTTTTGTAAACGGTGTGAATATGCCCGCGATGACTTCTGTCATCGATACTAATCTATTAATTATGGTCGACCTGTGCTGTGTGTCTGTTATTTGTAATTGAGTATGTATATCTTTAATTTTGTGGTCGAACACGCAGTATCAACGCCACAATGAGGCGATCATGCGCGTACAGATATGAACCGCATACTTGTCCAAATGGTGCGGTGGGGCGAACGCTGCATATCCGCATTGTTGACTCACTCGTTGGAATATAGTTTAATGTATGTAAAAATGGCAAGGACTTTTAAGGAACACACTCGTTCATGTTATCTTGCTAATGCTTTTTTTTAATTTATTCGTAACTTCGGCACGCGGATGTGTCAACAATGTGTATTTTATGTCGATATAGGGTGGCTGCTATGGGTTGTAGTGTAGACTGTGGGTATGATTTTTGTCTTTAGGTGGCTTTGGTCGTGGCTAGTTACTACCCTACTAGCAAAGGCGCACCGGCAAGCGATTTAGTGTTCTGACGCAATGGTGTGTAGAAACCGATAAGGATGAGTTACTTACCCTTTCCAAACCAGTATGATAACTCTTCGCTTGCATCATCACATATCACCATGTGCGATCACAGTCAAGCTTACTAATTTGTAGTTCATAAAAATAATCGAGTGTGACAGACGGACGGACGGACGGACGGAGAAAGTCTCACCATAAGGGTTCCATTTTTACCATTTTGGTATGGAACCCTAAAAAACGCCGTAGTCGCTAAGGAATATATATTATACATGTGTCTCTAAACATGTAACATTTATATCTCACTGTAGTGGTCCTAGAAAAATACTCAGAATTTCTTATGAATTCAATTCTCTAATAATGGAATCATGATATCATTTTGAAGATTTCCAAAACATTTTTGGGAAGATTTCGATAAAACAAAATACAAAGCACGTTATTAAAAACACGGTGTCACTCGATAGTGATCTTAACTCGTAAATTAATGTGAACGCTAAAAATACATTGCATTTATTTATCGTCGAGTATATCACATTTCAAACATAGCATGGCTCGTGATCGATTAAGAGATATTTAAAGCTCGATATTTTTTTAAAACTATACAGGGAGAGCAGTAAAAGCTAGTGCCCTTCCATGATTGTAGAGAAGATATTTTGGCTCTGGCAAAGTTTGAGGTCATTGGGTCGAAAACGTAAATGTTTCACACTTCTATAGAAACAAGCATCTTTAATAGTAAAACTATTTTCGGTCTTCCTAGTTCTGATCTGATTCTTCCTAGTAGACAAAATATTATTTATGTAGATACAATAATAATGTTTACGATTTTCAACCAACTTCAAAAAAGGTTCTCAATTCGACTGTATTTTTTATATGTTTATTACATTACAACTATTGAGTGGATAAATCGATTTTAATGATTTTTTTTATTAGAAATCTGATGGTTCCCTTGTGGCCCCATTTTAATTTAGTACAGTTCTGATTACGGTATCCATGAGAACACCATATAAGTCTTAAATTTTTAATTAGAATCTTTTTTTTGTTTGTTAATTAACTAACGTATATTATTACCATTGTTGTCATGGACCGATTAAATATAAAGTAACGGGTTCTATGTCTATTTATCTTCTCCTCAGCCGTGTAGCTTCATACCAATAGAACAATTAACAGGTTACGCAAGAATGTGTCAAGTTTATAGCAATAATACTGGTTTGACGAATGCAGATAACATCTGTGAACCTATATGAGAAGCCGGTTTGAATAGCAATACTCGTATCAGTTATTTGCATACCGTGTACTATATACACGATAAATTACTTTCAGTATTTGTTTTTAAATAGACATCTTGCTTCATATATTCCCTTCAGGATTTGGAAATGTCGAGTAATTAATGATCTACGGAATAATTTTATTTTTGCATGAAATATTTAGAACGAAAAGAGAGAAAAGAAAAAATAGGGTACAAGTAACTAATTTAAAAATTAAAACGAATGACTGCCCTATGGTAAAACGACCTTTTCCAAAAATATAGCTGATACATGGATTCTAACGACATAATATTATGTCCAAATTTATTCAGCCGTTCAGAAGTTATACATAAATACATACATGAACCCTAAAAACATTACACTCCTTTTTTTTAGGGCAGTTATGTAAAAACATACCTACCGAGTTCAGGCCTTATAAAAAGAAGTTCAGGAATTTTTTAGTTAACACTTTTGTATGGCATTCCTGATCGTAATACACTCGGCGTCAAAAAAATCGCACCTTTCAATAAATCTACTTCAAACAACTTTAAACCTTATTTGACATCATTAATGACGGTCATGTTGGATATCATTTGAAAGGCGATGAAATGGAGAGCACAAAAACAATTCAATTTATTATTTTTCTTTTATTGGAAAAGCACAAAAAAAAGAAGTATATAAAACAGTAAAAATCCTTAATTAAGCCTTAATTTAAAACAGATTAATTACACAAAAAAGAATACAAAAATGATCTTAAAACTAATCTAAAATCTAGTGTTACCCCCCCATGCCCTGATGACGGCTTCCATACGATCCCTCATGGATCTTACCAATTTTAAAATTTCTTCTTGAGGGATAGTGTCCCATTCCTCAATAACGGCATCTTTGAGTTCCTGGAGAGTCGTAGGAGCGGGATCACGAGACCGAACCTTGCGTTTTAAATGGTCCCATAGGTGCTCAATCGGGTTCAGGTCTGGACTTCTCGCTGGCCACTGCATGACAGAGATCCCAACATCTTGAAGGTAGTCGCGCACAATAATTGCAGTGTGAGCGCGAGCGTTGTCATGCATCAACGTGAACCCCTCGCCAACAAAACTGGCATAGGGGACCACATGGTCTTCCAGGATCTCTGTGATGTACCGGTGAGCAGTCAGCGACCCTTGCCCGCGAGCACCTCGAGCCCGGGAGACGCAAACAAGGTCGGTTTTGCCGTCGGCAGACATGCCGCCCCAGAACATACAAGAACCGCCTCCATATTCCACCGTCTCCTGGATGCAGGCTTGGACGAAACGTTCACCCTGTCTTCTGTACACTCTTTTGCGTCTGTCGTTGCAGAAAAGGCACACTCTCGTCTCGTCTGAGAAGAGAACAGCTTTCCATTGTTCGAGGGTCCAATTGACGTGTTCGCGAGCGAATTGCAAGCGGGCTCGCCGATGCTCTGCGGTCAATTTTGGACCCGTAGCAGCTCTTCGCGCCGCTATTTTCCTCTCCCCCAGCCTTCGTCTAACCGTAGATACACTCACGGTTCTTCTGTTAGCTGTCTGGAGCTGCTGTCGCAACTCAACAGCATTTAAGAAGCGATTTCTCAAAGATGTCGATACGATGAATCGGTCGTCTCTCTCCGAGGTGCAGCGACGTCTACCAGACCTATGTCTTCGGACGTAGCCACCGGTCTCCAGGAAACGCTGGTACACTCTTCGAACCGAAAAACGGCTCAAGTTGAGTTGCCGAGCGACATCACACTGCCGCATGCCTGATTGCAGTAGTGCAATCACTTGGGCGGCCTCATCGACAGTGGTATCCATCTTCAAGGGTATTTTTCTTGGGAATGAGCTTCTCGTGTGTCCACTTCAACGGTTGGATAGCGAATGATCCCGATTGAACCTGTATTGACCCTTTTATACCTGCAAAAGGTAGCGCAACTAGCGGCTGTTTAAGGAGCAAAATTGTAAGTGTTTTCTTCTTTTTTTGTGCTCTTCCAGTAAAAGAAAAATAATCAATTGAATTGTTTTTGTACACTCCATTTCATCACCTTTCAAATGATATGCAACATGACCCTCATTATTGATGTCAAATAAGGTCTAAAGTTGTTTGAAGTAGATTTTTTGAAAGGTGCGATTTTTTTGACGCCGAGTGTATTATAATCTTCGCATCAAACCTTTTAAATACAGATTACCAACTATGTATTTATTAATTGCATAAAATTAATTTAGTACTAAATCATGAGCACGTGACATAATAAGGTCAATCAAATTATAGCGTAGATGCTGTGGAGATCGGCACGCAACGACAGCTATGGCGACGATAGAAACATCCGTGAACAATAGAGTCGTAACTTAGAACAGTGACAAAGGTTGGTGTTTATTTCTCTTACGTAAAGTATTTTTCTACTATTTTTATTTTAACTACAGGTGAAAATCAACATTTTAGTGGTGCTCTTACGAATACGCTGGTGGGTGCTATAGATGCAGCGTCGAGGAAGAATATATAACAGAAAACCCACGTTTTTAACCTACTTCAAAAAAAGGAGGTTCTCAATTCGTCGGAATCTTTATTTTTTATCTATGTATGTTCACCGATTACTCGAAGACGTGTGGACCGATTTGAAAAATTCTTTTTTTGTTTAAAAGGATATGGTTCCCAGGTGGTCCCATTTTCATCAGGTCAGGATCTGATGATTGGATCCTGGAGAAATCGAGGGAACTTCGTATTAATCGCCCGACTTCGAATTAGTGTATCTACATTGAAAAAATTATTTCACTCTTTGTTGTGGCATTTGAAGTCGGTTTATTTTGAAAAGAATTTTCTATTTTTTACCCTTCAGGTACGGAACGCATATAACGAAATTGTGATGTCAAATTTCTACTGCAAATGATACTTGGCAAAGTACTCTACGTAGATAGTACGTCTAATTAAGAATTGTAATGTTGTCCTTTATTGCAGATGATAATATTATGCTTAGTGCATTATATGCGATTTTCAAAAAGGAGATAGAGAGAGAATACCTATAATACACATTTAAAACTGTTTTCTAAACCAGACCTTGGGAAACTATAAGTTGCCTAAATTATCCTTCTTTATTTCTTTAGATGTTATTACTCTTTCTGAATAGTTTAATGCTAATAATTATGCTATTTGATTGGATATCATAGCAGGAAGAAGTAAATCTAAGAACTCCTCAAATACTTATCGTACTCTTCGATCAAAACATTGTTGACTACATTTTTATGTTTGTCTCATGCTAATGAAAATTACTTTTAAACGGTATTCTGGCGCCAGTACTAAATTAATTTTATTATACCGAAAACGATTCTCGAACTTTTTCCGCGAATTCTTGATGATATTTGCTTTATTTGCGACCTTCATATTAACAGAACTTTGGAAAAATGTCGTGTAAATTTTTTTAGGCAGCATTTTTGATCGTTATCATTGGATTATTATTATTCTTGTTTTAAACTGTTTTCGTACTAATTCATTTATTTTTTATTTTTTAGTACTTGATTACTATCGATAAAGTCATTAATTTTCTTCAACATCATCATCAAATTATATTTGAGAGTAAAGTACGTTATAATAATTTTAAGATTCTGATCCTTATGTATTTTTTTGATACACTACGCTTTTTTTAATGTAAAGGGCGTATCATACAGCCTAATTAATGTATTTTAATAACCCATTAATTCATTATTTGATTATTGATTGGGTTGATCCAATAATTGCTGTTTTTGTACCACTTATCGCCTGACAATAAATAATAATCTTCTGTAATATCACCAATTACATTTACTCGGTGACATTTCTTAGAACTGCATTCCTGCGTCATTAGGTCGATGCGCATTTCTTCGGTTCACAGCAGAGAGATTAAATGTTATTTCTAATACCTTTAGTTCACATGCTACATTGTATTCGAAGTTTTTTCTTTACTTCGCCGTGACTACGTCGTAACTTTTATGAGGTAGTGAGTATGACGTTTGATGACTATAATCATGTCTATTATAATGACAATCGATGTTGTCAAATGCCATCATGAATTGTTTTCTTGTTGGAAATTACGTGTTCGAGAATACAGATACAGAAAAGTTGACTTTGTGCATCTGTTAAATACAACCAATTGCTTTAACTTTACTTTCTACATTCTTCGTTTAATGACTTATCTTCTGCTTTAGTGAAGGGTATAAGGTTAGTCGAAGATTTTAAATTGATGACGTGATTCCCTAGCCATGATAAAAATTATCTATCTAGTCTTCATATGAGCGGTTGATATATTATTCCTCGAAAAGACTATGCCAAAACGAAGACTACTTGCAATGGTTAATATTTCATTGAGTTTCTATGTTTTTGTTTACGGGGGGAAAATAATATTCGTATTGGACAGCCAGGGTTAAAATATTTATGTCTAAGTGTTAAGTCAAATGGGAATAAATTTCTATTTCCCCTTTTGCCGTACCTTGACTAGAGGAAAAGATGATTTTATATGCTGTCAGAGGACAAAATCGGGGGAATGCAATTTTTATGCCTTCCCCATGTCAGCATGCTTGCATCGGGGGCTGGATTGTTCCAGAATTAATATTGTGTTTTTATTATATTTTTTGCTATATTCTAAGCCCCGTGATACATTCCGCGGCAAGAGTTTTGTAACTGTCAATTTATTTGCTGCTAATTGTGTGGGTAATTAATGTCTTGTACACCATAAAAAAATTGAACAGGATACATGAACGTCGCAACAAGAATTTGTCGCCTTGACACTAATTCTATGCGGGAATAAAAGTCTAGTCGGACAAATTGATAAATGGCAAAATATTGATATTGTGTTTGGGAGTGCCAATGCTTACCGAGCTAATCTTAGATCCGCATTAGTTTGTGGCACGGATGTAGGATACTTAATGCCAAGGTTTCAGTCGGGTGGATTGATACAATTATGCTCATAAGCACAGGTGCTCAATTTTTCATTATTTACTCGCAAATATGTATATAGTTCAGAAAGCAGTGATAGCTCAGTGGTTCTGACCTCTGCCTCTCATAAGAAGGTCGCGGGTTCGAATCCTGGGCACGCACCTCTGGGTTTTCCGAGTTATGTGCGTTTTAGGAAACAAAATATCACTGGCTTAACGGTGAAGGAAAACATCGTGAGGAAACCTGCATGCCTGAGAGTTCACAAAAATGTTCTCGATGGTGTGTGAAGCCCGCCAACCCGCACTTGGCCAGCGTGGTGGGCTATGGCCAAACCCCTCTCAGTCTGAGAGGAGACCCGTGCCCAGCAGTGGGACATAAAAAGGGGTTGAGACACATGTATATAGTTATTTAGACTGTGTCTGGCGATATCTCGATAAAATTACTCGAGACTTGTTTTTAACAAAATATCTTTGTACTCATGTAGAGCTTAACTCTTATGAACAGTCAAATCGAAAGTATCCTATATCATTATAAGAATCTTTGTTATTGGAAATTCTTTAATGGCACAGGTTTGGACCCTATTTGCTTATCAGGGGGCACGGCAGTGCCCCCGCCAAAGTCAAAGCGCGAAGCAAAACTGTAGATATATTTCCTGGCCTTAGACATTGATGTCGTGAGTAATATAAACATTATCAGGTAAAATTCCTGCCAACAACACATATCACGTAATTAAATTAATAAAATCTTATAATTTTTCCACAATGTTTTATTTTTCGGATTTCCGTATAACTTGACATAACTTGAAAAAAAAAAAATTATGTTTTTCTTATTTTTTGTGTGCTAATGCGAGGTAGGTCGTTGTTATTAATAGATAATTCAATAATATACTTGTTACCTTTTTTACATATAAATAATTGAAAACTGTATTTTTATCTTCATATAATATGTTTTCCTGACCTCTAATGAGTGGTAATGTGGGGTAGGTCGTCCTTGTAAATAACAAATTATTATTAATTTATTTTTTATACTGTTTGTAAATAAAATAAGTTCGTATTAATATTTTTCATGATTGCGTTGGATCAAGCAATGGAATCTTAAGATTTTTTTGTTAAAGCTTGCATGTCGGTTTCGTTAGGAATAGTTTTCATTTCACCTTGTTACTTATTTCTTTGTGACAGAATTGCGTTTTATTCTTGTTGTGTTTAATGGAAGGCTTATGTAATGTAATGTGTGATGGTATTTCACTCATTGTTATACTAATGTGCATCAAAAGAATAGCTATGAACTAATAGCTGCCTTGTTGCGTACTTCGATTGTTTTATTTGTACGAATGTGTTTTGGGTCTCAACCTATTGCATATACTGGTTCATTTTCCTTAGTTAAAAATTTCAAAAGTGCATTTAGATGAGCAATTTATTGTCATTTCTGTGTGGTACGCGTATGTATGATTTTATTAATAGGTATTTTATGTTTTGTTACAGGTAAGACAGCGTATTTTCTAGGAGATAGAGCCTGGACGTGTATTTTAACCTAAAACTTGGTAAGTTTTCATTCTGACTCCAAGTTATTGTTTATAGCTAATATACATACTTTTTGCTGCAGTTGCATGAGTCATGGATTGGTTAGGTTACTGTACTTGCTTCTGAATCTAGAATCTGGATTCTATTAATTTCTCAGACTACATTAAATTAAGGATAATTCATCCAATCGGATAAGTCTAGAAAAAATGCAAATATTCTTACAAAGAAGTTCAATGAATAGTTATAAATGACGATTATCGTGACCAAGCATCCTTGTAATGGTTGATATAGCAATCACAATAATTTTCTAGCACTGAATAATTGATATGCATGATGAGGTTTTTAATGTTTCTGAAGCAATGAGATGCATTTATGCAAATTGTTTTATTGTTGTAACCAATTAATGTCACGTAGATGTAGTCACTGCAAATGTAAAAACTAATAAACATAGTACGAGTATGTAAGTCGTGCATATACTTAACTCGATGCCTTATTAGGCATTGGTAGATATAACAATACTTTTACTGGTGGTAGTACTCTTCCTGCGGAGTCCGTAAAGGTAGGTATTACCAATACACATATATACCCTCGACAGGGTATATATAGAACGGCGCGAAAAATTTCGTCAGTTTCTCTCTCTCCAGTCGCTCCTTCATTGCTGAAGATAGTGGTCCTGGGGTTGCAACCTCGCGTGGATTAAAGTCTTCCATTGGGTTCTGTCTGAGGCCAGCCGTGCAATAGTGCAAAAGTTGCATTTGAAATCTCTCAGTTCGTCTGACCATCTGGTTGGTGAGCGGCCTCTCGGTCTTTCCCCTCGGTGTTGCCCGTCACAATGAGCTTTTCCAAACTATCGTTTCCACGTCGCATGATGTGTCCGAAGTAGAAGAGCAGGCGTTGGTAACGTATGAAGGAAAGTCGTGTTTATTCCCTAGCTGCGACAGGATATATAGTTCGTCAGTTTATCGTTGCTAAAAATGCTTATTTCGCCACCAGTAAGGCCACACTGTAGTTCGCTCAGCAGGCACCTATAGAATTTTTACAGATTTGCTTGTACGAAAAAGCTTTACGTAAATCATTCGGAAGCCCTTATCCTGAGTTTTCTTATCAGAGGTACCAGCGCAGTGTCCGTTCTTCTATCGTAAAGCAGTAATGTATTGTTGTGTTTCGGTTTGATGGACAGCTGATGCGATTAGCGGACAAAATGAAACTTAAGAAGTGATGTCTCAGGATGATGAGCGAAGTGCTGAGTGTCGTTTGATATTAGATCCACAATGTAGTACCTCCTTCACCTTTCTACCATTGAACCGCAAGACGCCGGGAGAAGTGGCATCCTTATGTGGTCGATGTCCAGCAAGCTCGAAACGATTTTCTTCCACGTTTCTGATACGTACCGCTAAGGTGTGGAATACCCTTCCAGCTTACGTGTTCCCAGCCATGTACAACCTGGGTGCCTTCGAGAGAAGAGTGAATAGGCATTATCTAGGCAAGCGCGCTTAATCCTAGACCTCATCATTTCTGTCCATCAGATATGATTTTAGTCAAGCGCAAGCCTATCCCAAATTTTATAGGCTCTAATGAAACGTCTCGCTCGTTTCAATATGTATTCGTAGTGAAAAAAATTGAATAATTCAAGAATCATGATAGCTCTGTTTATATTGTTGCGGCTCCTCTGAAGGGTGGTAGAAGCCGCAAGCTGCTGAGCACTCGCGACGTGAAGTGATAAATGAAACACCGAACAAAGTTTAACTCAGGTGTACGATTTTATTCAAACTTTGACATGTGCTACATCATTCGCGATTCGCCGAGTACTAACTGTAATTCCAACTCGCTGCTCGCAGGCAGGCAAAAGTGCTTATGTTGCACTAATCGCTACAATCTTCCCCTCTTACAAAAAAAATTTTTTGGGAAAGTTTCATCAAAAACGGTTAAGCCAATAATTATTCTTACACAGAAAACTCATAACATTCGCAAGTCGATATGCGTTATACAAAGTAGGTACGTGCTACGTTTGCTATTTCTTTCGTTACAATCTACTTACAATTGAATCGCTTATAACGCATTTTAGGTAGGTTCTCTAAGTGACAATGGTAGGTATGCTACGTTCTTATTACACTTACGTTTCACATTACATTGCAAAATACGATTTGCGTGTTACTTAGGGTTTAATACAGTTCATCAAAAATATAGCGTTAATTATAATAGAAAATTTTGATAGAAAATTAATTACAATGTTACGAAATAAAATGTATAATGATGTAAAATGTAAACTTAATTAAAATAAATTTGTAAACATATATCTATCTTTTATTAATATTACCTTAGCTATATATAATTTTGGGTGTCACCGGTTGTGGTGCAGTTGTAGGTTTGTCGGTTGCCTCTAACTTGATGACTGGAATTGCCCCAGCTTGGGTCAATTTGCGCTCAAATTGCTTTCCGATCCATCCTTTAAAATTTCTCCGACAGTGAAGAACGAATATATAGAACATAACAATACACAATAGTACGACTATTACGATCAATATAATTTCTAATTCTTTATAAGTGTTGTTCGTAACAACCTCGTTCGTATTGGTTTGGCTCTGTTCCACAACCACTTTTTCCTTGTTTTGTTGATTTCCCATTATAGAGAGTTAAATTTTTAATTATTAATGTTATACAGTAAGTACAGTACACCTTTACGTGTGTAATGGTAATGACGAATAATCTTTTAACAAATTTTATCTTATAACTAAATCTAGTATAAAAATGTTAAAATTTTTACATAAAATCTTATAAGTAGGTTGAAGTATACGTGCCAATTTTGCTGATAAATATTATTGTTAGTTGAACCGTACAGGCATTTTGCTAATTCTGCCACTGCGAGTTACTTTATGCGTTGGTTGCATATCCAAAGGCTTAGGGTTGCTACTAACGGTATTTTTTTTAATTATTGGTGTCTCAGTTTTATCGGCGACAGTTTCTTCCAAAATATAAGCAGGTTTTAATCTATCAATGGATACATACGTTTCTCTTTCGGGCAACTGAATCTTATACACTTTTTCCCGCCTACTTAAAACCTTATAAGGGCCATTATAAGTAGGTTGGAGTGGTTTTCGCACCAAATCGCATCTAACAAAAACTTTATCACACGTTAGTAGGTCTTGATGTACAAATAATTTTCGCGGGTCCTTGTTTTTCCTAGTAACGGGTTTTAAATTCTTAATTATTGCTTTTAGTTTACAGACGTAATTATCGTCTCCTATCGTGTTATCGTCTACGCTGTTATCATAAAATTCTCCTGGTAACCTAATGCTAGTGCCGTAAACGAGTTCAGCAGTACTAACGTTTGTGTCAACCCTAACTGCGGCTCGTAGCCCCAATAGTGCAGTGGGTAATTCTTGTACCCATGAGTCTGATAATAAAAGACGTGTGGTCAGCGAATTTTTTAAGGATTTGTGGAAACGTTCCACGATGCCGTTCCCTTGAGGATGATAAGCCGTGGTACGGAATTGTTTGACTCCTAAGAGGTACATAAGATGCGTAAAAACTTTGCTTTGAAAATTTTTTGCTAAATCGCTGGTTAAACGTTTAGGACAACCGAAACGAACTACCCAGTGTTCATAAAAAACTTTTGCTACTGTTTCAGCTGTCATCTCTTTGATCGGAACGACTTCTGGCCAGCGCGTAAAACGATCTATCATAGTTACGCAATACCTGTAACCCTCGGGAGATGTTCTTATAGGCCCGATGCAGTCTATGTGCACGTGCTCGAGGCGTCCTGCTGGTTCAAAAGAGCCCAAACCCGAAACTGTGTGCCGTTGCACTTTTGCACGTTGACAAGCTATGCAAGTCTTAGCCCAATTCCGTATATCCTTATTCATACCAACCCAAAAATATCTATCACCAACCATTTTATTAGTTGCGCGGATACCCGGGTGACTTAAGTTGTGAATCGAATTAAATGCAACGCGTCTAAAACTTTCAGGTAGGTATGGACGTGCCTTGTTAGTGGACATTTCGCAATCAACATAATACTCGGTACCTGGTAACATAATACGTTTGAATTGCATTTTGTTTTTCAACTCGGTCAATTCTGCGTCATGACTTTGTACACGTGCAAGTTCTTCGAAATCTATAGCCGTGGGACACGTTATCTCCTCTATACGGGATAAGGTGTCGGCCACTACGTTATCACTTCCACTAATGTGTCGTATGTCTGTTGTGAACTCGCTAATGAACATGATCTGTCTAGCGCGTCTAGGTAGCTCCTTATCGCACCCTATTTTACTGAATGCAAAAGTAAGAGGTTTATGGTCGGTATACACAATTACATTACGACCTTCTATTAAATATCTGAAGTGCGCTATCGCAGAATATATACTTAAAAGTTCTTTATCATATACACAGTATTTTCGTTGAGCGCCAGATAACTTTTTCGAAAAGAAAGCAATAGGTTTCCACGTGTTACCTTCTTTCTGCTGAAGTGCTGCCCCTAAACTAAATTCCGAGGCGTCCGTAACCAAAGCCAGCTCTTGATCCGCTGCCGGATAGGACAACGTTGCTGCTTGACTTAAGCTCTTTTTACACTCTTCGAACTGCGCGATCGCCTTCTCCGTCCAAGAGATGGGTGACTTATCATTTCTCTTGGTGTTGGTCAAGTAGCGATCCAATTCAGACTGATGGTTTGCTGCGTGAGGTATATGAGGTCTATAAAAATTTAACATACCTAAAAATCTTCGCAGCTGGTCCACCGTTGTTGGTCTCGGAAACTCCATGATAGCCTTGACTTTTTCGTCGAGGGGACGAATTCCTTCCGTCGACACCTCGTGGCCTAAAAATTCTAGCTTAGTCTGTTCGAAAATGCATTTAGACAAATTAATAGTAATACCAAATTTCTCTAGTCTACTAAATACTTCCTGTAAGTGCTTTCTATGCTCTTCAATATTGTCACTAGCGATAATAATATCGTCTATGTAAACAAAAAGAAAATTATGATCGGGAAAAACGCTATGACACATAAATCGTTGAAAAGTCTGCGCTGCGTTTCTTAAACCAAACGGCATACGCGGGAATTCGAAAAGACCGAAAGGCGTTATTACAGCGGTTTTTTCAATGTCGCTTTCGCTTACCGGGATGCAATTATATGCCCTATTTATGTCTAGGCGCGAATAAATTTTCTTTCCCGCGAGCGCGTACGTAAAATCGCGTAACCTTGGGACTGGGTATTTATCAGGCTTAGTGATCGAATTTAATCTCCTATAGTCTCCACAAGGCCTTATTTGACCATTTTTCTTTGGAACTATGTGTAGAGGGCTGGCCCACGCACTTTTGCTAGGCCTGCAAATTCCCAATTCGCACATGAGTCGAAACTCCTCCTTAGCCTTCGCATACCGGTCGGGAGGCAAAGGTCGAGCCCGACATTGCACCGGCGCGCCGACGGTTTCAATATAATGGCACACACTATGTCTAGGTATGTCTTTAAAAGATACAGGCTTAGTCAATTCTGGGTACTGAGATAACAATTCGTAATACGGGTGATTATTATCGACTGTTTTAATTGTACTCTCTTTAGATTTAGAAATGCATGCTAAAATATTAAGATTTGTTACCTGATCCACCAGTTTTCTTTTACTAAAATCTACACTTAATTTATATCTAGATAAAAAGTCTGCTCCCAATATGGGTTGTTTGACGTCCGCTATAATAAATGTACATGGGAACGCGCGTCTTAAACCTATATTTAACGTAAGAGTATGTAAACCGAAAGTCTTGATAGGCGTACCGTTAGCGGCGTAAAGTTTGTAGTCTTCACACACACTTTTCACACCGCTTTTGACAGCCCAACGTGGAAGGGCACTGACATTAGCACCAGTGTCTACTAATAGGCGCAACCCCGTCCGTTGGTCCGTGACACAAAGACGGTAATTCACTGTGGGGTCGCAGGCTCCCGTCGCAGACTGGACCGCATCTAGTTTTCCGACGGCTCCCTCCAGTTGCACGGCTTTACGCATTTCCGCGCATTTTTCTTGTATCGGTAATGGTAATAACATAGCCAATCAGGGTCCGCTGGAGTCTTTCTGCCCGATCTGCTGGAACTGCGTGGCCTCATCGCTGCTCTGCTGGAATTCGAACGCGACCGTCGATCGAAATTGCGTCTCTTGTGTTGGAAATCTTCGAGGCGTTTCATGCGTTCACCGAGCTTGCTAATTTCGGCGATTATATTGTCAGGTGAAGATGATGATGATGATGACTCACCAGCAACTGGTACGGACTGCATTGCGGCTACCCCTTGTATGGGTCGTGCGTTTTCGATGACTTTGTCTGCGAGGACGGCCAGGCTGTGTATATCCCTGTTTTCGGATACCGCCAGTATGCCGCGTACCCAGGTCGGCAGGTGGTTCTGCCACAATATGGTAAGGGTGGCATCGGCTACTTTACCTGCCGCCAGCTCTTGCATCCTCCGTAGTAGGTGTGAGGGTTTTTGTTCTCCCAGGTCCATCTCACTGATAAGTTTTTGTATCTTTCTGGTTTCGGATTCCTCGTATATTTGAAGTAGTCGCTCCTTCAGCGCTTCATATTTGCCTTTCTCTGGCGGATTTGCTAACAAATCTGTTACTTGTTGAATGGCATCTTTTCCCAGCTTGGAGATGACAAATTGGTATTTCGCTTCATCCGCCATTTTCTGGGGGTGGAGTACTGCCTCCGCCTGGTAGAACCAATGTCTGGGCAGGTCTACCCAGAACTCCGGTATTCTTGCCGCGACGGACACTCCAGAAAGTTCCGGTTTTTCTTCTGCCATGGTGGTTCTTCTTTTTACTAGCGTCGGGGTCACCAATTGTTGCGGCTCCTCTGAAGGGTGGTAGAAGCCGCAAGCTGCTGAGCACTCGCGACGTGAAGTGATAAATGAAACACCGAACAAAGTTTAACTCAGGTGTACGATTTTATTCAAACTTTGACATGTGCTACATCATTCGCGATTCGCCGAGTACTAACTGTAATTCCAACTCGCTGCTCGCAGGCAGGCAAAAGTGCTTATGTTGCACTAATCGCTACAATATTTCATAACTACTAATTTAATCATGCAAATAACATGTTTTTACACATACTTATTCCGGTCAACCAAGTGTTCGGTTGTGGCTGTCCTGTTATTTATTACTCAGCAAACAAGTTGATTTGCGGTCAGTACGGTTTTTGTACCTTCGTTGATGGGTAAAACGGTTTTATGTAACATAGGGTTGACAATTCATTTGAACTTTTTACAATCGATTCTCATCATGTTATTAAGCTATAAATTAGGCTACCTACCCTCCCCACCCCCTCATGTATTCGTAGGTACATGAGGGGGGGTGGGTGGCAGGTAGGTAGGTCGTTGATATTTTCTTGATTATCCTAGAACTGATTCAATTAATCTAATCTGCTCAGTTAGATTTCAGAAAAGGCTAATTGCCAGAATTCGCTGTAAATAGTGAAAAATTTGTTCGCTTACAGCGAACAAATTTTTCGCTGTGTTGAAGTGAAAAATTTGATGTCATTGGGTATTTACTATTTGATAGGAACACACATGACACATCACGTAATTATTCACGTTTTCGCTATTGGCAATCTTGGAGTGTCACGTTAATTTGTTTTAGGTAAGTATGCAGAGCGCAGAATTAATTGCAGAGACGGTTTCCTACACAATCAGTAAGACATAGATCTCATAATATACAGTTTAAAAAGACAAATACTAAACCATTCAATACAACAAAGGCTCCTTAGCTGGCTTATATACATAAGGACATGAAGAACTAAGCCAGGGTTATCCAGTGATTATCGGCATACATAAAAGCTGATAGTTTATAAATAAATAATAACTTATTAAATTACGACCGACAAAAACGTTATTCAGTTGACATCATCTATGTCAGCCCTGACCCTTACTTGAATGATGTATCGAGTAATGCTGATGGACTTGATTGAGCACGTGAGTACTGAAACTGATTGTAGGATCCTGATATTGATTATTACGCATCAACGAGCGACATACAAATTGTTAGAGTGAACCAGTGATCATAGCATTTACAACAAATTACCAAAGAGCAAAAAAAATATTTTTCACTCAGGTTGAGTGCGCTAGCTCAGCCCTTATTTATTTCTGAGAACCACATATTTTATACATCTGTGCTGAGAATTAAGAATTTTTGACAACCTCACTTTCGCAGTTGTCGCTTGGTCTGATTCCAGTGGGAGTTCCTGGATTGGCAATATACATACAATATAATTTTAAATGAACAAAATTCTAATTACTGAATTTGAAATTAAAATAAAATGGCTTTCCAATAAAACCTATTTGAATTTCGAAAGTCACTTCGATCTACAGATAATTAAATCTGAAAATGATAGTTTTGAAAATCTCTTATTTGGTACAATTGACTGTAAATTTACTCTAAAATACATAAAAAGGTAAATAAAATAAGTTATCCGTAAAAAGAATACCCTTACATATACCTAAATGTTTATATGTATGTGAAATATAGTACAATTACTATTTATTATTGTTATTTACGGATTCTGTAGGTATATAATGCAGGGCGCGATCCTGAGGCGCGATCTCTAATCGGCCGGAATACATCTAGATGCATATCTGTGTCGTTTTGGCCGTAAGCCATTTCTGCCGTCAGCCGTCGTACCTATCTACGTCTGCCTTTTTCAGCCTTCCGCCTTGATAAGCATCTATCCACTGTCGTCAATGAGATTTATAAATATACTGCTTATTATAATGAGTACAACACTAACAAAAACGTAGTATAAGGCGATAAATAGATTTTAATTGATTTTTTGTTTTAACCCCTAGACACAGGCCTTCTGAACGATTCGTTGGTACACTCCTTACTAGGTGTCCATGTGTTTTGTGGCCTATAGAACATTTCCGTCAGTAACATAACAAATCACAGAAGCTGGCCCCCTTATGGGAGTAAAAGCTGATAAGCTAAACCAAATTATGTTAATTATATGTGTATATAGTTATCATAACTATGTTTGCTATGAAAAAAAAAACTTATTTTACCTGATGAACTTGTTCAAAACTTATCTATAGGTAAACGCAACCACATACGAGTCAATATGTAGCACACGTAATTGGTAAAGAATCCAAAGAGCTCGTTTCTGATACTAGATTTTAATTAGCCTTTTATGCACAAACTACAGCCCGCACAGATTAAAGGATGTCTTTTTTCACAATTTATTTTTTGCGAGGAAGTTCATACCTTATCTAAAAATACCCCGACGGATTGAATTTGCATCAGTAATTGGCTGTGACCGGGGTTATAACAAAAAATATTACATGTAACCTGTATTCAGAAAGCTAGAAAAATTACGTCATTCTTGAGGACTAGAACCTAAATTGACTTGATTCAGTATCCTAACATTAATTAATAAAAACATGTTTCCATTTCCACCAGAGGAAAAGGGAAAGGCATCCTTATCCTTATGTGGTTGATGTCCAGCAAGCTCGAACGAAACGATTTTCTTCCACGTTTCTGATACGTACCGCTAAGGTGTGGAACACCCTTCCAGCTTCTGTGTTCCTAGCCAAGTACAACCTGGGTGCCTTCAAGAGAAGAGTGAATAGGCATTTTCTAGGCAAGCGCGCTCCATCCTAGACCTCATCATTTCTGTCTATCAGATATGATTGTAGTCAAGCGCAAGCCTATCTATAATAAAAAAAAAAAAAAGGTTGACAATTCCTGTTAAAAAACAGTCCTAAGCCCATGTTATACTAGACTGATTTTTCCTAGTCCATAAGCAAAGGCTAAGGTCAAACTAGCTTATCCTTATACCCCATTGATTAATCACATTAAACATAGAAAGGACTCAACGTCACGCATGTATTTTTAGGCTCCGCCCTGAAGCCGGCTTTTTAATTTGTCAAAACTAAAATGGCTCTAATGTAAGCGACAATATTATACCAATGTTGTCAGCGACCCCGTATTGTTGTGGGCGGTGACGATGCCATATTTGAAAAAAAAATTGGCTTTAACATAAATGTCACATATTTCTAGTCCTCTTAGCGTAGCGCATTTCGTCATTGTTACAGTCCAGGATAAGTTTGTTAGTTCCAGGATATACAAAATATTATTAAAATTTCGTGTGAGGTTTACAAATACCTGCGTTCATGAGCAGTACCGCATTCACTTATGAAATTGGATAAACCGGCAAAGGTTGATAGGATTTGCTTTGTTCTCTCTCAGGGCGGTCAAGTTCGTGACCCGCTGGCGTTCAGTTCACTTTGTACTCTGTGACATTTGATTTTATACTAAAACGTACAAAAGAAAATATTTTTACTCTATTTTATACTCGTAGAGGTTTATAAATTAATTTTCGCCGTAAATTGAATACGGAATATAGGCACAGTAAAATAGAAATAGGAATTTCCAAATAGAGGACTCCACAGTGTGCCTAAGAGTTAAGACTTGAAACTATGTGTATCGAAATTATCGTGTCAGCTGTAGATGCTCCCATAGCTCAGTTTGCAGAGCACCCGCCACGCAGACGCGATGCCTAGGGGTCACGGGATCTAGTCTCGTTGGCAGCGATAGTTTTGATACACTATAAATAATTTACAAAAAAAAAATGTCTGAAACACTAGTGCCCGTTTGCACTAACATTTTAAGTGACACCTAAGCCCTTAGGTGACAGTTGTTGTATGTGAAAACTGTCACCTAAGGGCTTAGGTGTCACTTAAAATGTTAGTGCAAATGGGCATATGTATAACAAAAATATAAATTAGAAGAGTTAACAATCGATTAGATGTTTTAAAACTGAATGAGTAAAGTACTTAATGTAATATGCAAAAGGTTAATAGAGTAGGCTTTGTTCTGCCAGGGCGGTCTTGTTCGTGATCCTACTGACCATTTTAAATGCCATGAGCCATGTCACTGAACACTGCGTCTTATAAATTGTGTACCTATTAAAAAGGAAGTAAAGCTTTTGTACAATACACTTACGCTATTTCACGTCAGAACACAGGCGTCAACTCTATAAAGCGCAAGTACGCATATGGAGTACTGCTCCCACCTTTGGGCTGGAACACCTGGTTACCAACTGCTTGCATTTGACCGGATCCATTGAGATCCAAAAAGAACGGTAATCTTTTTGTTTTCGATTTTATTTTAAACTCTGTTCAAGCCCAAAGACACTAATTATAGTGCTAATTATAAATTTAATATCAATGAATTGTAAGTACTAAAGTATGCAAAGTGTAAATTGTATGAATCATGCCATGTGTGGGCTGATTAAGTATGGTCCTTTAATGGTCGGATTTGTATGCCAAGGGCGTTTTATACTTCTAAGGTTTTAATTAAGTATTATGTAAGCTTTGTTTTGTCGATAGATTTTATTACTAGCTCTTAATTGGATGTTTCTTGATTGTTTCTTGAAACGTTTTAACTAACGAGATCACTCGTACTCACATTCAAGTACGTACTTAACTCTTGATTTATTTTTAATTTATTGTAACGTTATTGCTTTTACAACATCCTTGTAGCCGGCGACGACACTTCATCACCTTGTGTAAACTTGTGAAGTTCATTTTTAAATGATTACCTGTTTACATACAAAATAAAACTTCATGTTAAACGGCAACATTTATTTTAAACGTCCTTCTTGTTGCTTTTGATATGACATATTCAGTAATTTTTATAATAAGTTTTTCTGTGGAATTAGGTTAAAATGATTTTAAGAGAATAAGACAACTGTCCTCATGCCTTGACTGTATCGATCACATTTGCCCGCTTCAGGTGTTTTCTCTGTTCCACGGTCAAAAGGCACATTTTAAAATAACCGCTCAAAAATGACAACATACGAATAAATTGTCCCGGATATGAATATAGCGGACGTGTCTTGAATATAAGCACCAAGATATGCAAATTATTTACATCACGAACTCTTTTGTACGTTTCCCAAGTAGGATTTTCCAGATCAAAGACAAAGCGATGAGCTATTGTTTCTTTTTTTTACAATATGTTTATTTATTTTCTATAACCACGCATATGCGTTATGCAAATCGCGGGTTTGGAAAATCCTTTTACTCGTAAATAGGATCTGCTAGTTGTATCTTGCGGTTTCGCTTTCTTTGTAGGTATTAATTCGTAATATATCGACAACCTTGATTACAGTAAGAACATAGAAAACGCACTCCATATCCTCATCCGTGTTCGAGTTGTTCCTTTAAACTAAACCTTTGCTTTGGTCTGTCTTGTCAGGTGGTGGCAGGCTTTGGCAGAACTGGTTTTACCTTACCCGCGAAATCGTATTTAGCGGTCCGGTGCGATGCTGTGTAGCAACCGTAGTAGTTATACTGGTTTAATTAACCCCTTCAATTTACTACCATAACTACGATAACTGGTAAGTGAAATATGCAAAGGTATTAACCTTTGACTGCATATTTCAATACCATCAAATAAGATATCAGTGAAGTACTAGCTTGTATCGAGTAAAAAAAGTCGGCGTAGACAGACAAACAGAATAGATGCCTTTATAGCCTTTGACTTTGATTTACTGTGTTGGTTATACTCAGAATGCTAACAATAACAGGGCCATGTCAATATAAGATTGATTGTTTCCCATAGACGTCATGCCTAGGCCCGGGAGTCGTCCGGCTGTGTCTAATGTCCCATTCATTCGAGGTTCCCAAGTAATTATGGCTTCCTTGAAACGATGGCATGGTAAACTTTTGAGTAAGTAAATCGTTCATTACGTAAACAAGATTTAGCACGCGCGTATTACTTTGTTTTCTGGTGAGACCAATGCACGCAATTGTATCTGATGGCATAGTATCAATAATCTTTGCTGATGGTAAATGGATGCAGCTCTTATCACCATCACCAGTTTTGGGTTATCTTTAAAATCAATCATTTTGTAATTCTGGCAACCCAAATTTAAGCAATGATACTTTTAGTTGACTGCTAAAACTGAATCCCAAAATAGGTTCTAATTCTTGGTGATGATAATAATCTTTGCTGATGGTAAATGGATGCAGCTCTTATCACCATCACCAGTTTTGGGTTATCATTAAAATCAATCATTTTGTAATTCTGGCAACCCAAATTTAAGCAATGATACTTTTAGTTGACTGCTAAAACTGAATCCCAAAATAGGTTCTAATTCTTGGTGATGATAATTAAAAAATACAATCGAAAGCGCATAGTTATGGACATAGAATTATTATCACCAACTAGATGCTCCCCCTTACAATATTAAGTAATAGAAGGGGTATTTGTCATGTCAGGAGAAATTCAAGAAAGTGAGACTTCTTGATGCCTCCCCAAATCCTAACCAAGATAAGAAATGTTCGTTCGTTCGTTTTAGCCGACGGACGTCCACGGCTGAACAAAGGCCTCCTGCAATGATTTTCATCCGACACGGTTCTGCGCTAACCTCCCGCGACCCTCTTAATGTCGTCAGTCCACCTGGTCGGAAGTCTGCCAACACTACGCTTTCCCGTGCGCATCGCATCGGATCACGAAGCTTCCCTAACGCTGCCCAACCGAGCTGGATTCGGCGGTACAGCTCTTTTCTGAAAATTGGACCTAACTATAAGAAATGCTATCGTACTTGTATTAGATAAAATAATCGTGTCATCGTCTTGCATCATCAAGAATTCCCATAACCCATTAGTACCTTATAGATTTACCTTAATAATTACTAAAATACTTATTATGTTATGTCATCTGAATGTTGACGCCTCTCAGCTATTTGTAATTGGCAATTTGGATTTGTCATAGCAATGGATCCACGTTTAAGCGCAGTAAGGTGACGTGACTAATGAAAGAACCTTAAAAGGGACTGCACTGCATCGGAAATTGTACCTAACATTCCTTAGTATATTAGTTTTGCTTAGCTTTGGAGTTTGCGGTTAGGGGAATTTCATCTGCCGGAGTATTTTCAATTATTATTTTCTCGAAAACTGTTCTTTCTATTTTTTTTTTTCAATATTTTCATTCAACAATTATGTGTAAGTTATAATTGCTCTTCCAAATTCTCGCTAAACTATAACTACTTATAAAAATTCATGATTAAATCTGAAAAGAACATTGGTTTAAGTCTTCAATATGGGAGTTATGTTTGCGAGTACCGATGATTACATACATACGAGTATTTACATAATCTGTAAGATTTACATGGCATTGTTTCTTCGTTGTTGTTGTTTTTCCCAAACATGATCTGAATTCAAATCATTAAGGCAATAAAAGCCCCCATTTTTTCACATCCGGGTCGGTAGTTTGTTTCCCATCCACAATAATGACAGTAATTTATCACTTGAAGATATTGCCAATTAGTCATCAGCGGTCACCGACGGAGGCCGTTGAAGAATTCACCCGCAGGTTATTCTCGGAGTGAATCATTTGTACGCATGTACGGTAACTTCATGTTTTACACTCTGTCATCTTTCGACTACTGTGTGACGTCAGTGACAATTTTTTTACATGATGTCACTGCGGACGCGTCTCACATATTTGTAGGTACTGACTCTGTATCGTTGACGTCACGGATTTTAATGTTACGTGATAGGTTTAAAGCTGCGGCAGATGTATTTTTCCTCCTTTATGTTCCTTTTTTTGTGTGACTCCCTTTCACATACTTACCGTCATCATTCGGATTGTATTCGAATTTCGAATCCGTATCACCGTTAACTGACATTACGGCCAAGAACCAAGACGTTTTAATCTTGAGACTGATGGTATTTGAGAATTATATCTGTATTTTAAAATTTAACAAAAGAATACATATTTTGCATTTCTTATGCAAATGTTTTTAAGACTCCTTTTCTTGGAGTTTTGAAATTTGTGTTTCAGCTTAGCTTAAATAAGATACGTCGTCAGTCACAATAAAATTACGCCTTCACAATTCATAATATTTTTTGCCTGAACAAAGAAAGTTTTGGCGCTCTTGCGCATTGGCGTTACTTAATTTTTCATTGGAAAGGATATATTGGCATTTTGTTTAACTAAGAATTTATCTTAGATTTCTATTTAAGGATTCATGATCAAAATAATCCAATTCCGCGAATTTGAATTACCTTCCTCGGCCTTTTATCCTCACATCCAACGATTTCGTTGACCAGTACCAGCGACTCCCTGCATCGCTTTTCAGTCGTCCGTCGATGTGAATCGAGCTGTCCATTGCATTAATAATAATCTGGGGGCTATTTACGTAACGCGTCGGCTACATTTGTGATATGAAATGTTTAAAAAGGTGATGGCATTTACGTATATACATAATATAAGCAGACGATATTGAAATTAAAACATTTTTTGCAAAAACTGACAATTTATTTTTAGTCTTTTGACATAGAGCGTAATTAAGCGCATCAAACTCGTCATTGTATTTCCTATGATAACATACATTCAATTTTACACTCTAAACCAATACGTAAAATTATTTTTTCAGTATTAATTATTTTGTCTTGTTTCACATCACTCTGTGTGATATCTTACGTGAATAGCCCCTCTGAACCATATTTGGGCCTACTTAATGTTTATGTTTGTCTTTATGTATTAACATTACGTCACGGCTTCGCTGCACGCTATAATGGTTCAGCATGAGGTGTTTACGATGCGGCGCACGCGTCGCCTACGCATGCGCGTCGTCACGGCTTGGGTCATCGCGCCTACGTCCCCCGGCGCCGCTCGCTCTTGACTCTCGTCATCGCCCCGTGTGGGTTTTTCTAGGCATTTATTTTTATTTACGATGATTCCGTCGTGTAGGTGGTTTCGGTGTTTGACTACTGATTTTTTTAGGGTTTTTGTTTAGGCTCCTTGTTATGGATATGTTTCAAAAATTTAATCCTTTCGTTTTGTTTTTTATGAAAATCAAGAAAACAGTCTTTAATGTGAAACTAAGTTACGATGTTATCGTACTAACTTGGAAAGGTCTAAGAACTGACTTAAAATATGAATATGACTCTGTTAAATGAATTTTAATTAATCCATCTGTATGACTCAAAGTTCTGGAGTTACAGCATTTGTCAAGAGTGCTAATCAAAGCAAACAATAAATCCCGAAATGCGATTAACGCCTCATGAGTTGCGAATATAAACATCATGCTAAAGAATTTTCACACGCTAGTCCTAACGCAGCGTGCATACCGAAGTCATTTTATTGCTTTTCTAACGGTCATCATTTGAATTTTTATTGGAAATAGAGCTGGTCGCAATTCGCACCCATTGGTCGACGAATACGACCGTTAGTTGAACGTTTGTCCCTTATTTTACAATTAATAATTTTAAATAGACAGACAGAATAGATGTTGCCAGTTGTACAATCATTGTACATTACGGCTGTAATTGCCTGTTTCTGCTATTGATTTGTAAGGAATTTAAAATCAGGGCATGTCCAAAAAACATGCATCGTGTAGGTTAGCGGTGGATGCAGGTGCGTTGAATTCTTAATTTTTAGCTGCGCACGCCCTTCGCGTACTTTCATATAACCAGTCTAAGGTCACTTGCCACTGTTTTTTAAAGCAAGTACTCAGAGATATAAAATCGAATTTTCTATACTCAATCGATCATAGAGCTACTCGTCGTTTGAAAAATAAATTGGCCAAATTAGTAGAACACATTGTTGATACCATTGGTAGTAAAGCCATCCTCATCATCTTGTATGATGAATTTGCAATAAGGATACCATAATCCACAGAATACTTGCCACCAGAACTGCTTTTTATTTGCTTAGTGTTTGTGAATCTATCTAGTGCTGGTATTTGAAGTAATCAGTGCGCTTTTTTTACACCATGAAGTTGTGACTTTATTAGACCAGTATGAAAATAAGTTAAAAAAATAGATTAGAGCAGGAAACATAATAGACTGTTACTAGTCTTTGTTGAAACTTAAGGGGACATAAGTATCTGTGTCTAAGAACTAATAAAGCTAGTATTAAGATGAAACGAACAGTCCGTCTGCGCGTACGTTTAGTAGATACATTAGAAACGACCAGAAAGGTCGAAAAACGAAATTCAAGTCACGAGCTTAATCTCAATTTCGCGGGTATTTGCAACTTTGGCAAGCGACCAAACATTTGGAAAGCGGTCAGGGAAACGGGGAAAACTGATCTCACTTAACGTACGGATAATGCAGTTATATTTTCGAGAAAGTGAATCAATATTTACATTATGCAGAGCGAGAAGAAAGCTCCTTTTAAAGACTATAATACAAAAGAAGACCCTTATTTAATTTCATAACCAATTGGTAACGATGTAGGTGACCAGATAACCTCATGTTCGTTCTCAATTAATTTGCTTGTTTGTTGTCATCATCACATCAGCCTGGCCTTCCTAAGCAAATGCCACCACAATCTCTCCTGAGCCTCCTTCATCCAACCACTTTCCGCCACTCGCTTTATGTCGTCGCTCCAACGAGCTGTAACGCACCCCTACGCTATGCTTGTCTGTACGCGTGGAGCCTTTAATTCCTTGAGAGAAGCTCAAGGACTTAAAGGCCATCGCCCTTACGACAATCATGACCTACCCAGTGTAATTTCAGGCTGCAATTAATTTGGCATATAATTTGCAATGCATCAATTAATGGGCGTTAGAATATGAAATGATCCGAGTCACATTGCAACATTAAGATCGTCCAAAAATGACACGTATAATCTGTCGCATTCAGCGCTGCTTACAAATTAACTTGATCCAGTATTGTGGGAATTAGGACACTTTGCGAAGCACACAAGCGCCATATGCTACGTATACGTGTGCATTGTCCAAATTGACTGTAAGTTAAGTTGCAAACTCATGCTTGCCTTATGGTTACCGAAGGTTGTCATGTCTGCAAATAAAAGTCACGTATGTTTTTGCTTTGTCTGCTTCAAATTCAAAGATAATTTAACCTTAATTGACTCCAGTACTTCTTGAAATGTTGTTAGATAACTACTGATAATAGAACCAACATTGCTTTTTTATGAAAAGCATAATTATGGTGCTGTTTTTAGTAAATAGTGCCTCGTGCAATTCGGTTTAGGATTAGCTCTTGCAATGTAATTGAGTCATTTTCCGAGCCATGATGAACTGTTTATAAAGTATCAACAAGTAACCTACACCATTGTTACTGCAAATAAGAAATAACACTTCAATTTATTCAGCCATTAAATTGACTCATCAACCCAACTAATGGAGGGTCTCAAACCATATACCGTACAGCTTCGCGGCGCACAATCTTGGTGATCTCTGTCTAACGTAATTGTAGTTTATGCGCTATGACAAATGACTCGATTACGATAATAGCTTTTGTGAGCTAATAACTAATCGTAAGAGCAACCAACGTTTTAATTAAAATACTGTATTGACTACAGATAGATTGCTTTTGTATCATATAATTACGGATGCGGATTTCTGGGAATATAAAGTGCATTTATGTTTTCATTCTATAACCTCTATGTTAGGTGAAAAATGTAATCCTAACTTCACTAGTACATACGCTTTCTGACCAATGGGGTTGGGAAATACACAGATACCCAAGCAGACATAATATATGGTAAATGGTTGGATGAGAAAACACCTTCAACATCTTTGATACTTCCTAGAGTCCCTTAAGGAGGTGAAAAATTTTTAGACAATGACTCTCTAACCTAGACCTCATCAGACATTGATATTATAAACTGAATAATAAAGCTTTGTAAAGTTCTAAAGATCTTTGTGGCACTGATGCCGATTAGGAGCATAGTTTGCCCCCAGTTGAGTTCAACCTTTCGTGGGTGGTATAAGCTAGGCAGAATAAAAACTCATCTTGACTTCTTTGTCGTGAGTTCATTACACTTCGTTTGATATAATTTCAACTCTAATTTTATGTATTGTACTTACACGTGTCAGCATAACTTTAAATTGCGTAGGAATGTCAAGGGTTACTTGACTAGGCCCAGCTTCCGGAACTTTTCATTTCCGGAATCGGAAAGGACAAGGAAATTAATTTTAAAACACTTGTCCACTTGTGTAGTACCTAAACCTTTTTGTGTCAATTAAACATTAATTGTTATGCTAACTAGACTACCTTCAAAATTCAAATTGAGTAACATAATATTCATAGCATTCCTAAACTGTTAAGACGTAAATATAAAAGTTGCTATATTTTCTGGTATGTTTTTGGAAACAAGAGTTTTAACAATTTTGTGTCATCAGTGGGTTTTGAAACCGCAAGCATTATTATTATACCTTTTAGCTTCAAATAAGCAACAATTAACAGCATCATAGAGACAAAACCGCCTATTAGCGTTATTTTACGTTACTTCGCATACAAAAGATGGTAAATGCGAATGTTTCAAAATTTCAAATTTAACTAATAACGCTACGTAGGTTCTGTGGTTAGTGTAATTTAAGTTATCTTTTCAGTTATGGGTTCTTTGCCTAATTTGCATACCATCGTTTTCGGAATGCCTTGCGTTATTGCAATCACGGAAGCTGTCGACCCGTTTTGATTGCTTTTGTACATTTGAAATGTTTGTAGTTTTCATTCTATTCCGTGTAATGCAATACTTGGCGTTAACTCCTCTATAGTTTCAGTACAAATTATAATGATGTGTTTTATTACTTCAGTTGGCAATACTCCTCTGTTTATGGGTTCGTAGGTACTTGACAAATTTTCTTGTTACTAACAGTAGTAATTATAGTTATATCTTCACAACAATAATAAATAAGTTGTAATAATTAAGTATGGTCCAGAAGTTTCACAACCAATGTATTTGACTAAAGTTTAGTCAGACATTTTAAATTCTTGTTACTAGCAGTAGTAATTATAGTTATATCTTCACAACAATAATAAATAACTTGTAATAATTAAGTATGGTCCAGAAATTTCACAACCAATGTATTTGACTAAAGTTTGACTACATTTTAACAAAGTCTTGTTACTTGTACCATCGATCGTCAATCTCATTGTTGCTTTTACGTAAATATCAATGTGCAAGAAACTAGTTTTGTTTGCTCTTTCATTGTTATGATTTCGAGTAACAATCTTTGTTTATTGTTTGACTTTAATTGATACTGTAGATTTCATGGTTATTGTTCTGTGGTCTGTAGCAAATAGCGATACCTGTCTACAAGTTAAATGATTTTATGTGTAGAGTTAACTGAAACTAAGGTAAAGATTTTTTTTACCCAATGAAGTGAGGTCTTATAGTTAACTTGACTGGATTTGCTCTAGTCCATCTTTGCGTCCGTCCGTCTGTCTGTCTGTTTGTTTGTCTGTCTGTCTGTCTATCTGTCCCTCTGCTTGTCTATCTGCCACAGCCTTAAAACCTCCGAATTAGGTAAGTAATCAGAAGTTTCATGGCTCTGGCATTATATAAGTACTTCAAACTCAACTGACTGAAACCTCATTACATTTGAAAAAAAATACAAAAAAAGATTATTTGAAGAGCACACACGCAATATGCATTATTTATCACCTTAGCGCCTAACAAATAAACATGGAACATATTCGGTGAAATAGTTATACCCTGCTTTATGCCTCTCTGTCATCAATCATTTGGCATTCGAAGTAAAAAGACGAAACAGAGTAGAATTATTCCATCTCTATTCCTCGTTTATTTGTTAGGCGGTTAGAATCTAGCCACTATCCCACAGCTCAAGTTCTAGTCTACCGTTCGCGTTGCCAAATACCGACAGTACAATGTTGCGATAAAGTTAGGTGCAAATTGCAATAACTAGAAAGCTATGTAGCCAATGTAGCTTATACTCGTTGACCTTCACCGGAGAAAGCAGATTGATTCGTAATATTAGTCGCTGATCTGAATACTAGTCTATTTAAAGCTAACTATATTGGCACTTGGCTATCTGTAGGCCGGTAAGATTTATTTTTTCTGATAAGGATTGATAGCGTAAGGCTTTTTGTGATGATTTTCACACCCATACAATTATTTAACTTCAGTAGTTTCCTTACGGTATCTGTCGTTATAAAACGTCATATGTGAACATTTAAATACTCTATACAAAAACTCTCTGCGTGCTGCATCGCTGCTGAAGTCCTGCGTAGAAGCACCGGACACATTTTATATTACAAGTTCTGCCCGCTCATTTAAATCAGCCAATTGGGAGGTCAAATTTGCTAACGATTACGATAACGTTATAAGCTCGTTAGCTCTAGAAGCGGCTATATGCTGACGGGGACGCGTGGGGAGAAACAGCCTCCTATCACGAGGAGGTTGTTTCTTCCCGAAAAATGTATAAGAATGCAGCCCAGAAATCACAAGTGATCAATTTACCGATCATTTTCATACAATTTTCTTCATTCCAACTCTATCAGATCGCAATGTCATATTGCTAGAGGTCCTAGATTGTCTAAGAAAAACGTATTCATCCTTATCGTAACCGTTTACTAATCCTGCCCGCTGATTATGTTCCTGTTTTGCGTCAGCCAATCAGGGTGCAGAATTCGCTAGCATTACGATAACGATGAATACTTGCGTTTTTCTTACGCAATCAGAACCCAGATCTCTCTTGATCCCTCTCCGCAACATCTCTCTTCACAAAGAAATAGTCTCCTCTGAAAAGGAGTTTCAATTCCCGCCTCCCCCGTGTACAGTCACGCACAATTTTAGTTTTATGGGAAAAGGTATGCGACTTATCATTTAGTAAGTACCTACTTAGATTCAGTATGAACACACAATTACATACGATAACACTGCCAAAGCGGATATATGCTATTTTTGCTACAAATCGTGACTTGTATAGTAGACCAATATGATATCAAACAATATGATACATGCTATAAAGTAGACAACAGGACGTATTTTTAAGACATGTGAAGTGGAATTATACTGATACATCATGTTGTGTTATGATACTTATTCACGATTTAAGATAAAGATCTTTTCCGTTCAAATCCAGACTGTTTGGCACGCTTTACTTGTAGCAAAAATATATATAAAAAAACTATTTTGCTTATCTTATTCAAAGTGTCGATTGTTTAAAGTTCCCTCTATTGCTCGTAATTGTCATTTTAGCCTCGACCTCTATTGGTTTTGGGATGCACTTTGTATCAGAAAGAGAAGAAATAGACCACAGTCACCAAGCTAAATACAGATTGGCAGGCTTCATAGTTCACATATTTTTTTTTTAATTTTATGAAGATTCCCCGAGCATGTAGTTTACTTTAAAATGATTTCCTTCACCGAAACATGAAACGCTCATTTCTTTAAAAAACTGATAAAGAAGATGCTAGTACTATTATAGAAGCAGGTTTATCGTATTTATAATAGTTTGTTACATCAACACTCCTACTACTAATTTATAATTCAGATTTTGCTGAGCAGAATTGACAAAAACTCACAATTGCTCTGTTTGTTGTCCTCAACTGAGATCCTGTGTCCTTCAAAAATATGTTTGGTAAAATCAATAGTATAATCGTTTAATCGCTTAAATACTTCGTGTCACGTGTGTTCGCTTAAGGCCTTACATTGAAAAAAACTCATTTCAGTTTTTACGAGTACTTCGGAAAAAGGGGCGTGTCTTCAATATAGCACGCCGTTTGGCAATATGCGGCGAATTTCGGTACTTTTACGTACGAACACTAGCACAACGGCAGAAAGCGGTATTAATACGTAAAAAAAACTATCACTAATGCCTATAGATGGCGCGGAAAGAATACAATACTTTAAAAGTAGGTACCTACGTGATTGAAGTTGAAGCTGATTGTGCAAATAATAATAAATTTGGTAGGTATATAGATATAATTTCACTCCACGAAGACGAATCGAATAAACACAAGCGATTTTGACAGACCGGGGCGCGTCGTAGGTACCTACTGATTTCCTTATTTTTAGGGTTCCATACCAAAATGGTAAAAATGGAACCCTTATGGTGAGACTTTCTCCATCCGTCCGTCCGTCCGTCCGTCCGTCCGTCCGTCCGTCCGTCTGTCACACTCGATTATTTCAGTAACTATCAAAGCTATCGACTTGAAATTTGGAATAGTTATAGGTAATAGTGACGCGACGTCATAACAATCGTAAAAATTTAAAATTGTTTTTATTTTTATTTAAAAAGGGGGGAAAACCGGGTCGGCAAAATTTCAAAATGAGATAACAATATTGAGTGGGGTATCGTATGAAAGGGCGTTACTTGTGTATTCTAAAATTGATTTTTATTTATTTTTATGCCTGATAGTTTTTGATTTATTGGGCAAACTGGCGAAAAAATACCGTTCCCCCCTCTTATCTCCGAAGATTACCAATCGAAAAATCTGAAATAATTATGATCAATAAAAATAAACGTATATTTTACAGGAAAAATAAAATCAACTCCGTAACTATTATACTTTTTTTGATAATAACAATAAACCGCCAAAAACAAAGTTACGTTTGCGGTTTGCCAACAAAAGTACCTACATGTAAATTATACTCGTAAATTCATGAACAAAAGTGATTCTTTCAATGTTTTACTTCTTCTATGGTATGGAACCCTCGGTGCGCGAGTCCGACTCGCACTTGGCCGGTTTTTCTAAATTGGCTCAGGTTTGGTCTGGTGGGAGGCTTCGGCCGTGGCTAGTTACCACCCTACCAGCAAAGACGTACCGCCAAGCGATTTAGCGTTCCTGTACGATGCTGTGTAGAAACTGTTGGGGTGACTTTTCTTACCCCTTCCAAGTTAGTACGCTAACATCTTCGACTGCATCATCACTTACCATCAGGTGAGATCGCAGTCAAGTACTAACTTGTATAGCGTAAAAAAAAAAACGTGAAAACGCGAAAAAAAAAACCCTTATGGTGAGAAAGTCTCACCATAAGGGTTCCATTTTTACCATTTTGGTATGGAACCCTAAAAATATAAAATTCCAAAGTGGCCCGTGGCGGGATCGAACCCGCGACCTCCCATTTGAATCCGAGCGTGCGTCCACTGCGCCACGGAGGTCGTGGCATTGTCTTTATAATTTCGCATTGTCACTCGATTTACCGATTTATCGGTAGCCATGAAGTGGATTTTTGATTAGTTACAACAATTTGGCAAACAAACAAACATCGGGACATGTGAAACTAAATAAAAGCTTGTAATAATAATAATAAATTATCGTCTTCAACCTGCAGGGCAACAGGCGACGTCCTGTTTCCCCTTTTTATTGCATCGCGAGCAGCGAGGTATTTACTCATAGATCTTCGACCAACTAAATTTCTTAATTTTTATAATAATTAAAAATAATATTTCTTAATTTTCTCATTTTTTTATAAAATAATAAACCGAAGTTTTAATAAAATAGGTAAATGACAACATATAAAATTAAAATATTATCAAAGTACATATCAAAACCACGTGGGTTTCCTGCGCACATAATCGTTCAGCGACATACTAACAGATGGCGTGTTTGACAGTATATAATATAACCATTCAGCCGCTTAATAGAGGGCGTTATTTCAGCGGTTATTGCCACAGACCAAGGAATAACTTTCTATATTACGATCAGAAATCTACGGCTGCGAAATATACATTCACGCGCACGTCCGACTCTCGCATTAGCGCAGGACAGACTAACGCCTATGAGGCGTTTCAGAAAGACAATGATGTCAATATACATGCATCAAACGTCCGAAAGAGTTAACCATATGCTTATCACTTACGTAATTTGGGGGCGGAATAATGAGTTTTCACTTGAATAGGTTTTAATTGTATTGTGAATAATGTATAGTCTTGATTTCAAAAAAACTTCACGTCGATTTGAGTACTCATCAATAAGGACCCAAAAAAAAAAAAAGAACAGAAAACTGTTGAATCGTTTCCGATAAATCTGAATAAATATGAGAAGATTGGAGCAACTTTTGGGAAAACTTTCTATCGAGGAAAGTTTTTCCAATCGTGTTTCTGCGTCTTAACGTTTTGAGGTTAAAGATCCAAAATACATGACGTTCAAATTTGAAACTAATTGTCTCTATAGTTTTCAACTGAGAGGCCGGTCAAAATCGCATAAATAGGCCTTCTATGCCGTTAAATACACGAAGAAAATTTCAGCATTTCCGTTTGAAACCACGAGTTCAAGACATTTATACAATAATGCTTGCATGACTGAGTCATGATATACCCTTTCAAAGTAAAGACCACGCAAATTCCAAGCCTCGATTTACTCGTACCGAATGCCGTAACTAAACCATAGACCAAAGAATAACTTTTTTAAAATGAACGAAGCATAGGATATATTTTTATCTAGGCAAAGTTTTCATATAGCCGCATTTTTAAACTTTCATGATTGAGGATAAGCAGATTATGCTGAAAAGCTTTCTTATTTTTGCATCTAAAAGAAAGCACACTATAACATTATGTGAAGCATTAAATGGTCAATGATTTACAGAGATAACGGGTGGAGCATAATTTAAACATTCTACGATGGTCATTCGTCGCTGTAGTACTAGTAACTTTTGACCCCAGTAGCACAATGATCGTCGCCTATCTACTGCGGTCGCTTGATGCTTCCACAATAACTACGCTACCGCTTGAAACTACAGAAAAGTACCTTTATGGTAGGCCGTAGGAGTGAGTCTGACCTTCTTTTTTCTAAGAGTGCTTTGCCCTAGAGCTAGAAGCCTCTTGAAATAGACTGCTGAATTGAATAGTTGTAATCCATATTACTAGTATGTTTCCTTGAACCTAAGGTTCGACAACGTTTTCTGCTCCCGAGAGTTCTGAGTGCCATTTAGACTACGTAACTGCCTATAGGCAACGAATATATAATATGCTATAGGGCTGAGGACTCTTTCTTCTTGAAACACCTTTTGAGTGCTTTCGAGTGGAACGGTATAAAAACAAATAATAAAGAAATAATAAATGATAAGCGTAATCTTTTACTTCCGATATTGAAAGATTTTAATAGACACTTATTGTAAGAAGATTTTTGTTACTTAGTCATGGTATGTCTTTGTGTAAGCATTTTAAAAGCCTTCTGGCATCTGAATAACTGGCACACAATTACAAGGTGCTTCATACGAAAGGTCAAAAGCTCTGCGGTAATTGTGTCAATGCGGAATTGTTGGCGGTGTCGGATCTAATAAACGGAAGTAGTGCCTATTAATAGTAAGTTCGAACACATAGTAATGCGTTTTGATGGATAAGTCACGACTGTTTCAATGCCAGCACTAAGTAATAGTCTGCGACAATATGTTTGAGCGTTTGTTATTTATTATACTTCTGGTAATTTGAATTGTAAATAAACAAAGATGATCCGGGAAGTAGTTGTAGCTTCTATCCGGCCACATTTATGTGACATTGGTCGCGAAGGTGAAAGATAGTTTGAAGTTGCCAAAAAGCCTTTCTCCGCATGTTTGTGGTATCATGATTTTTCAATGTTCATGCATGAAAATACTACAAAACCATATATGAAGCTGAAATAGCAATGAACGGACACATTATATCCTACTGATATTTTATAAATGCGAAAGTTTCAAAGTATTATGGATGGATGGATGGGGAGATCTTTTTTTACTCTTTCACGCCGCTACTACTGAACCGATTTCGCTGAAGTTTGAAATATAGATAGCTTCTAACCCGGATTAAGACATATGCTACTTTTTATCCTGGAAAAATCCATCTTTCCTACGAGATTAGCGAAAAACCGAAATTCACGCGAGCGGAACCGCGGGCAACAGTTAGTTCATTGATATTGGCAACCCATGGTGCATGAATTACACCGAGAAACGCTGGTAGCTCCTTGACCAGGTGGGAAGGTGACCAGGTGATATTGAGAGTCGCTGACTCTAAGGCGCTTCCACGGATACGCGCTACTTAGAGCTAAGTAATCTCCGCTCTCGTATAGGAAACGGCTTATAGTTTGTCCATTTTACTAATAGTTTTTTGACACAATATGTACGTAGTGGTTCCTCGCTGGTACCTCGCTATTGCTATATCTGTCTCATGTCAAAAACTATTATGTACTATAACTATTAAAAAAAATGGTCAAACTATAGGAGCCGCGACATCGTGTAGGTTGGAGATCCCTAAAGAAGAAGAAGGTCTCCTCTATCTGTGGGCGCCCAATGTTATTTTACCTGTGTAAAACGTTGGTCCAGAAATAGCCTGATCATTTCTAAATTGATATCGTGATTGGTAAAACGGCACTCGGATTGTTTTCGGCAGGTGGTCTGCTGTCGACATCGACGATTATCATCAATCTGCGAATCAATGTAGGCTGTTGTATCGACTGTTTATTGTCTTAACAACGTAAGAGTTCAATAAATTTTAGTTCGATTCGACTGCATCATTGTTTTTTGTCTAAGCAAAAGTTTATCAAACAAAGCATGATACGTACTTAAGCTTTTATGGTTATGACTTCATAATATCTGTAACTTTAAAGGCGTGTTCACACATTGTCAGTGTATACCTACGTAGTCGGCAGCACGAGGCGGTGCTAAAATCCTCCTGCCATCAATTTAGTAAGAACGGCGATGTCGAAACTCGGAAGGCGCGGTGCGAAACCAAACAGTATTCATCTTCACTGTTTTTAACGCCTTCCTGCAGGAGCTCATAATAGCATAGTGTTAAAAGATTCTACTACATTACGAGTAATATCTTTAGACTGTGATAATAGTATCAAAAGCCTATAATAAAGGCCATATTATCATCTTCGTTCTTCTGCTATAAACAAATACACAAAGTCATGGCCTAATTCTATTGGTATTGTGAAAGTGATGAAACAAATGAGAATTGTTGGGTTTTCATTTGTTTCACAACATATGACATCCGTAGATTCTATCGGTGCGTTTGTCATAAAACATAGCTTAGCAATGTAGTACACGACGACCTAACTGGCTCAGTAGAGCTCAGATTCGGGTCGAGGGTTTGATTCCCGCCACTGGCCGCTACAGGCTGCGAGTAGTTAGCTATGGTTGTGGCTAACTACAACTTATTACCAGCAAAGACGCACCGCTAAGTGATTTAGCGTTCCGGCGCAATGCTCTGTAGAAATAGAAACTGTTAGGAGTGAGTTTATTTACCCCTTCTCAGTTATTACGATAACAGTCAAGTACTAACTTCTAGAGATTAAAAAAATACGTAGTGGAAACGCACCGTAAAGTTCGCTCGATGCAGGTGGACTCAGCAGTCGGCACACAATGTAATTAATTCACGGCGGCGCGTGCGCATGTTGTAATCAATCGACTGCGTGATGGCACCAGCGCAAGCCATCAATCCGATAAAGGTTCCCGCAGACGGGCGTACTCGTTCGTGGCCGCGGTTGCGTAAGCTTATCTCGTCGAACACCTGGGGCACGTTGGTTGGCAGTTTTTACTTATACATAATATTAAGTGCGTTAAATGATGTTGGTTGACCTTAGAAGTGTGTTCATAGACGAGTCAAGGAATTGGCGAATATAGGTTTTTGGATAATTTTGGGTTATTGGAATATCCTGTTTCATTGATGCTTACAAGCTCGGCGAAAACGTCTAGTGGAATTTTTTTATTTGATATGATTTACACTGAACAAAACTGTTATGTTTCTAAGCTTAGTATTGAGTCTTTTAATATTTTCACACAGTCTAAATTACTTGAATTTTATTCGATTTTTTACAGACAGCGGCGACTTTATATTTTTCCTTCTCTTTTCTGCGAAAGTACAATTTTGTGACGCTGCACGTATTTGGGCGTTTATAACTTGCCTATTATTATGAAATTGGTGTTATGATTTATATTATACTTACTAACAAACGAGCGTTCTTATTTTTGAAAAACTGAATTATATTCTAAATTTTTAGCTATAGATGATACATATTTTCAAGAAGGACGTAGGAAAATATTGTCTAAAGTGTCCAGTATTTCATTTAGGTTTTGAGAGATCGTCACATTCCCATGATGAATAGCTAAGAAATATTAACTTCAATACACTTAATCTGTTCGTAGAAATATAAACGGTAAACCAGCTCTGGCTAACTGGTTCGCTGTAGACTTCGATATTGCGCCACTAGGGCGTTGTCAGGGCTAGTATTGTGTATGAAATTCTGATACGAACGCGGTATTTTATAATCTGGAGCGGGCATTGCGCTTTATTTAGTGTTTAGCTCGAAATATTAGTACCAGCAAAGATTTAAATCGCTAGATGGGCCCTAAACCTACATTGCGCACATCAAAAACGTCCACAAATATGTTGAGTGCTCTCAACATGCTATAGTTTCACTTGTGTCAAAGAGAGTGACAACGTGTCACACAAGACAAAAACGTGGACGTTTTTGGAGGTTTAGGGCCCATCTAGCGATTTAAATCTATGAGTACCAATATCTATTGGTCAAGCCAACGTTCGGAGCGCTTTATTTCACAATCCCAGGCTCTTGTTTCCTTAACAGGTTGCGGTGTAGTTTATTTTGTATCAAAGAACTGAAGGTTGTATTGAATTATTAATTGTTTATGTTCGCAATAGTATTTGCCGAAGTTGACTGGCCCGACAATCCTGAGCAACAGCTTAGCCTCAGCGTTGGACTGTCAGAAGGTTGGATAGAAATGATGCGATACTTTAAACTGACTAGGTACGATAATTTTTTGGGTGTGTTTCTATGTAGGTGAAATGAAGCGGCTGAGTTACGGCATAGACTAACTTTAATATCACCAAAAATGTTTTGACAATTTAGACAGCAGAATACAGCACACAGATTATACTAAAGCTATGCCGCTGATTGGTTAATGTTTGCATCGATTACGCAGCAAAAAGAGCCAATTGGCTGATGGTCGTTGTACTGCTATGGTTACCGGCGTTGGTTGGCCAAGTACAAGTTTACTTACGAGTATCACACCCCAGAAATGTTCAACTTTTCTTCGGTGTCAGTGTATTTAAAGTTGTCAAAACTGTGAGGGTTGTCAAAAGAATAGGCTATTTGACAACAATGAAAATATACCTGAAATTGTGGTAAATCTCACTAATAACAACGTAAATAAGCATATTTCACTTTATTTTAATCAAATATATGTATATTTTTCAGCAAAATAAGAGTTTAATAATGTTATAATTTTTGATATTTTACCTGTGACAGGAACGCCCTGTGATTGGTTGCAACTCTGGTGACGTCACACTCGAAAATTTGCGGGAAAACAACAGCTTTTTGTACTGATTTTTCTGAGTGTTTTGTTTGGCGGGCGTTTTATTTTATCTTTTAGCTATTTAAACAGTAATTTTCTGGTTAACTATAACTAATCATACTAAGGAAATAAATAATTAAGAATTTAAGAAGATACAGTATCAAATAGCCGACTTCTGCGATCCTCTTGACAATAAAATTTAGTTGGCACAGCCTCTTCTGTCAAAAGTATATTCTGGCTGAAGTCCATTTTGTACTTCATGTAGTTAATAGTGTCTTTTTTCATCTGCAATTCAACAGCACCGATATTAGCAAGTGAAGACATACCTATTATGTTCCAATAAACATAATAAACTTGAGATAACAGCTATGAATATATTATATTAGGTAGGTAAAATACACAAAGAGACTCTAAATGCTAGACCCATATTACCTAAATTGGAGTTAGTTTTAGATGTTAGGTTATATAACTTATTTTTTAATAAGAACCGATATTATATTTAGCTTGAATATTAAATTAAAAGGTAATTATTAGGTAGGTACTTACATCAAAGTGATCTTCACACATAAAAACATTTGAATGCGATAAAAAGGCCTTTGGATCTCTTCGAGCTAACTGTAACCATTTTTTTCGCCTTTTATCTGGTACAGACACAAACACTTTTGAGGGCAATTTATGGAGGTATTTGTACATAATGGTACTACACAGCATTTGTACACCATTCTTTCTGTTAAAATATATTAATTTTTATTAAATTTAAAGAAAAGCGAAGAAATTCAACTAAACTGTACGCGGTACTGTAGTCTGTTTATATGCGTTTGACAATGTGTGACGTCACGAGTCAGATGACAAGCGCCATTACAAAATTGGCGTTTTTGGCGCGGTTTTGAAAATTGAAATTTTAAAAGTGGTTTTTAAAGGGAATTACATTAAATTTCCGCGAAATATCAATGTAATGTGCTTAATAGGTAGTAATAAATTCTTTAAAATCATTTTCAAAATTTAGTCAAATAGCCTATTCTGGTTGCACTTTGTCGTTGATACGGCGCGGCGGCGCGAGTGGCGCGGGGGCGCTAGGGTCGCGGTTTCATTGGCTTTGCGAAACCGGCTAACTGGAGCAGCAATTTGTGTGTGCGACGTGTCCTAGGATTAATTTAAGGCACAATGTGGTTACGTAAACACGTCCGCTTTTGTATTAGCATACCGTTGCTATTGTGCGTTGACAGGGCTGTCGAACATGAAACTATTTCGTTTGAAGTTCCAAACTTTTTTGAACTCGGAACGCTTTATTAAGTATACGTGGGTCGTTCTTAGTGACAGTACACAGGGTTGCCAGAGAGCACGGTCCGAGTAAAATTTCAAAGATTTTGAAATTCTATTTGCACTTGGGCGTTGATATGTATAGGTACAACATTACAATTGAAGTACAATTATGATTCAATTCACTCTTGAATCGATAGGATTCGGCTTGGTTTATCAAATTAAAAATTATAAAATCGAATGATATTCCTATTTATACTCTCTAAATATTGTGTTTTCAATAAAATGTTAAATTGTAAAATATTATGCTAAATACTATAAAGTATTAAACGCACTTCATAAATGTGTACATTAATATAATTTAGTACTTATGTTAATTACGTGTCCAATGTCCATAATAAAGTGAAAAAAAAAACACTGTCGAGTCAACCCTAGTCTATAAAATTAAATGTTTAAGATTCTATGAAAAGGCACAAAATAAAAACATTTTAATTATGAGTTTCGGATATTAGCACATCGCATAGGATATTTCGAAAGTCTGCAATTTGATATTTATTTTATTTCTAATAATAAATTATGTTATATTACAGGGTCAGTTAAAAATTAGCAACGTACGGACAATTCGCTTAAATATACAATTATATTAATTAGGCTTGATATAGTACTTCTGACTTAAAGTAGAGAGTTAATAACCTAATACTTAATAAAGTATTATGTGCCTTAATGCATGCTACTATTATACTATACTATTAGGTACCTATTTCGTTCCTACTATGCATTCCTAACTGAAAAAGGCGAAAAACTTGGTTTCTTTTTTTTAGGCGTTAAGCTTTGACCTACAATTATTCTTTGCTGCTCATGCGCGGTAAATTAATGTGCGCCATTATTATTAAATTGGTAGGCACAGCTTTTAGACATTTTACTAAATTATAATTATGAGATCATTCAAGTTTCGGAAAAAATATGTATGGATTTTGACAGCTGTTCAACACCAGCGACGATGGGACACCTAAGCGGGATAAATCGGCAGTGTGCCTCCCCATTTAGCGGAGCAGAATTTACTAGCGATGACGATAACGATGAATACGTTTTTCCTTACGCAAACAGACCTCTGTCTCTGGGCTATATTCGTGCATAACAATTATTACCAGTTACAATGTAGGTAATGACGGCTCACACTCCACATTCCTCGTTAATCGACATATCGTACGTGACTCTAGAGCGATTTGCGAACATGATATGCAGTAACTGTTGATTGGCATTTGGCAGTTTCGATCATAAAACTGGGCTATAAGCCTAGACCTATGACTTAGGTTGATGCTCTTGCGCGGATTGCGTTATATTAAGGTTTGATATTCAAATGAGCTGCAAATACTTATTTTATTTTATGCTAGTGGACCCGACAGACTTCGTCCTGTCAAAAATATTTTTATTGTGGCGGTTTTTCGCTCCTACCTATTTTATAGTCGGGGCGAAAAATTCTGAACAGAACCGTCACTCTGCTCATAGGGCGGTGTGAATAGAAATAATTAAATAAAACATATATCTACCTATAAGCAATTAAAAGCAAGTAATCGTTTATGCAATAGCAATAAAGCTCAAATTGACTCTAGGTAGGTCCAGGCGTTGTTGAGTTATGACCGTTATGAGCTTACCAACACATTTTGGGATTCATTTTTATATTATAGATGAGAATGATGGTAGAGCAAGACGTTTCCCTGATATTGAGTGATACGCCTATCTACCCATTTCAAGAATTTTTGAAGCAGCTTTGAAATGCAGTGCGCCCCACAACTTTGCATTGCTCTCTCTCTCTCTCTCGTTTCGGCTACAAATTATTATTTATCATAGGTGTAGTGTTTGGAATAATTAACCAATAAAAAAAGAACAAAAGAAAATGATCATTTAAAAAAAAAAGAGAACCGCCTTTAAAAATCAAACTTTTTAAAAAGCACAAAATAATTTTTACATACTTACTACTATACTTATCCAGTTCCTATCTCGTCTCTAGTCCTACCTAGTAAAGCAAACTTCTGCCAAAACGAATTGGTACGTAATATATCTGGGTAATTAATAATTATTATAGGTTCTTAGTTTTTGAAGTCGGTTAAAACAACCTCAATTTTAAAGCGACTAAACTAAGGCTGCCATTAAGTGATAGTAATTTTGCTATCATATCATCATGTTATTTTGCTCGGATTAAAAAAAAAAAACAAATTAGAGAGAATTCTGAACCAACACACACTAATCCTTTATGCAAATGAATGCTAATGAACTCTTAACAAAATATTTTCACCCATTATTATGACAAATAAAATGACGCCTACGCAAACATTATGTTATTATTATACCTAATCATGGCGGCGCATGCGTCTGAATAACAAACAATGGATCGTTCGCAACTCGTATACCTATAAGGTCACTGACCATTGTAGTAAGTAGTCGATAGTTGATACCCATTACTAACTATTTGCTAATTTCGGTATGGAAAAGATTCGAGTGCTTTGATTTGTTTTATTTGGCATGATGAGTCCGAACTCAATAATTACCGCAGAGATATACCTAAATCAACACTTACTGTACTTGTGTTACTTGATATCACAAATCAGAGAATAGGTCATGTTATTATGGTCTATGGTGAACCATAGGTTCAGCGCCGTTATGCTAATCTAATTTTAGTATATTTCTGGTCTGTAATTAATTGTATTAAATTTAATTGTAAAAAAACATTCAAAATACTTTCGTCTATAATATTGTGTAGATAGACAAAGTCGTCAGCTAAAACTTAAAAGCTTGTTGATAAGAATAAATAATTCTAAATCCGGTACCATTAGGAACTCAAGTAAAAAAACCTGTTTTTCAATAAATATCAACACTCAATATCAGTAATTGTTATCGCTTGGCAGTTCCGTAAACGAAATATCAAAGTTTTAGATGCATACTTAGTTAAATTGTTATTTGGCCTCGTGTGACAAACTAGTCACGACTCTATACTTCAATCTCACCGACCGGATCTGATGTTGCTTAGCAGCTGTTCTAGTACAAGTAGCGCTACCGTATTGTATTTACATGTAACCCGTTCGCAGAAACTTTGCCGATGACTTCCTCTCCCACTTCAAACAACCGCAACACGTACTCGTCTAAAAACAGTCCTGCGCGGGTGGCGGTCGTATTAAGTGGGACTGGGGAAGTCATCGGCAAAGCTTCTGCGGAACGGTTTGTACAGCCCGTTCCTACTTAGACTATATTAGTCTCAATAGATTGCCACGGATACGTCGGTGGCAGTATAATTTATATGAACTGTTCTGAATTCTGATGTGAACATTGTTTTTCTGGAATGTGTGGAATTCTGGATTTATGTGAACTTTGACTCTGTACTTCAATGTTATCGATCGGGTCTGATGTGACTTATCACTAGCAGTTGTGCTAGTAGTAGTAGCGCTGTTGTATGTATTTACTTGCAGCCTGTTCCTACTCAAGGTGGAAAATAATAATCTATCATATCCGGACTTGCCCTATCTGATATATGTCGGTTCCCAATATACGATCTATCCATGGTTTGCCTTACTAGAGATAGAAATTTGACATAACTTTTATGGACCTTATGTCAAATTTCTATCTCTGGTAAGGCAAACTATCGATAGATCGAATATTGGGAACCGCCAATAGATATTTGACATAAGCTCCATACAAGTTATGTCAAATTTCTATCTCTAGTAGGACATATCTGGATAGCCCGATAAGATAGGTAATTTCTTTCTTCAGTTAGACAATATATTCTCAAATCTCAATAGATAGATTATCACTGATACACTGGTGGCAATTTATATGAACTGTTCTGATGTGAACATTTTATTTTTTTTGAATGTTTTCTTGAATGTGTCCGGATTCATGTGAACTTTTTATCGGGAATTCATAGAAATACAGTTTTCAGATATTTATTCATAGAAAAATAAGGGTTCCATTTTTACCATTTTGGTATGGAACCCTAAAAATACCCATTTGGCACCCGTAAGCCTCGACGGCTTGAACATTCCTCTTTTTTAGCCTCTAAAATATTTAATTAAATTACATTGTACATGTTACGCTCGAAGATCGAAAACGCTCATTGAGCGGAAAAATAGCTCACAACGCGATGTGGTCACAGTAAAACATCCACATAGCGAAATTCGTGTTATGGCTCTAATGAAAACGCGCACGACGCGTTGTGGCAATCAAAGAAAGACCAAATAGCGAAATTCGTGTCGTGGCTTACATGCTATTCGATCTCAACGCGTTCTGGCAGTGTTACGCTCAAAGATCGCAAACGCTCTTTGTCTTTCTTTGATTGCCACAACGCGTCGTGCGCGTTTTCATTAGAGCCATAACACGAATTTCGCTATGTGGATGTTTTACTGTGACCACATCGCGTTGTGAGCTATTTTTCCGCTCAATGAGCGTTTTCGATCTTCGAGCGTAACATACACATACCTAATTAGACAAATACTAAAAAGGGTTTGAAACGTGAGAATAAAGCTGCGGCCAAACCTGCGCGTCAGTAGCGCGGGACGCGGGACGCGAAGCGGGAGCGTCTGCAACGCGAAACTCGCGTGCACACCTGCGCGACTACGGCGCGAACCGTGAACTTCATTTCTTAATGAACAGTCACTGAAGACGCTCGACTTTATCTGGTGTAACTACTAAATAGTAGTGCTAATGACATCCTCGTTCCTAACATAGAGACCTCTTAGAATATAAGGTATCCGTCAGAACAGCCCTCCGACTGCCATATGAATTTATCTGTGCAACTAAAATAACTTGTTCCTTACTTTTTAGTTCGTTTTATAACAGGGCAGTTGTGTTTTTTAATTTTTTAATTACTTATTTTTATTTTATATCTTTTAGTGATGGTCAGTAGTTAGGTGAAGCAAGAATTCAACAATAACCCATAATAATATGTCCAAAGTCATTCAAAAGTTATGGTAAATGGCAATAAATTTACCTACACAATCTTTTTTGGACAGTCATATAAAAAAGGTTTCTTTTGGGTGTACATCCTACATATGTTAAATTATATAATTAAATATATATATATTTTATAACTACTCTCTAATACCTTCATTTTGATACACATATTGTGATAGTTGAAGAATTTGTTTTACACATTTGAAAGTGGCGCCTAACATCCGCCATATTGATTTTTCTGAAAAAATTATAGCCTATGTTACTCGGAAGGATCTAAGGATTCTAACAATACCCCATATATGTTCAAATCGGTTCAGCTGTTCATAAGTTTTGGTGGAATAAAGAAACATCACATACATACATACATACATGAACCCTAAACACATAACACTCCTTTTTTTGGACAGTCGTATAAATAGGATACTCTCGCACTCGTTCTATAAACAACTGTATTACGAGTATCTTCTGGTGTAGCCATTGTGGAATAAAATAGGTAACAATTAATTGTGTGTTGTTATATTCGCTTTTACAAAACACACGTCTGACCACTGGACGCGTACGTCCCGCTCTGCCGACGCGTACGTCCCGCATCGCGGTCGCGTAGGTGTGCAAGGCGCCATAAGAATACATGGGTAGCGTCCGCCGCGCGGTAGACGCTCCCGCTTCGCAGTCGCTTTGGTCGCGCAGGTTTGGCCGCAGCTTAACAAAGTAAATTTTCTTTGTCCACAGAAAATCTTGCACCTTCAGAACTTAAGAAACTAAGAAATAAACAGAGGAAAGCGAAACGCAAAGCCGAACAGGAAAGTGCGCTGGCAGCACAAGTTCAGGTAAAGCAGACTATAATTTGCACATCAAAATACTAATTGTACCATTTACCAACTGAGGTAAGAGTAGGAATAAAAATATAGTAAAAAGAAATTCCTGACTAGTTCATTCATTCATTTATTGATTGGACTCGTCATCACCCAACCCAAGATCTAAAGAGCTCTAATTATACAGAGTTTATATGCGAAATACGGGTTCTTGGAAATTCCCATAGGACCACCCATAGAAAGCAAGCGGATCTGATATAATCTGTATATTTAGAAGGGAAAAGTAACTCACTCTTTGGATCATCTATCAACGCATAGCTCAAACATCTGAACGGATCGGGATATCGATAGAGAAAAACTATTAGAAAGTGAGTCATCTCTTCTTTCAGCTCGGTCCATTTCCACCGAAGCTAAAGCGGATAGAAGATGTGGAATACGGGATAACAAAATCTGATTTTTTATTTACCGTATTTTTTTGGTATCAGCTTTAGTGAAAACTGGACCCCAAGGAGTAAAATTGAGGTCACGTGAATGAAGCCGCCCTCACTAGTCTACAATCAAAACTCAAACATGTTCCAGGTGAAGAGAGAGCAGCACCACAAGGCGAGACAGCAGCAGGAGCAAGGCGACCCTGAGGCTCCTCAGCTGGACGAGCTGATCCCCGACAAACTTGCCAGGGTGCGTCACGGTCTCACCCCTCGTTACTTACGATCTTAGATATTGACCCTAAGGCTTTATCTTCCTATACCTATTTAAACAACTTGCAGCAATGATGTCAATCATGGATCCGAGCGCCGCAAGGCTTAGCAGGTTGGAGATCCCTACATGAAGGATTTGTGGACGTTGATATTTCAGCTGAAACGGATAAACGAATTGCATGAGATTGGCCTCTTCTCTAACTAGTACACTTACAAGCAGAACAATTCTCAATATTGATGTCTAACAATTAATGATGTAACAGTAACCATCATATCAATATCTTTTAACGGCCTAAAACGGCAAAGGTCATCCTGACGGTGAGAAGTGTTAGCAGATTTTTTGCAAAACTATTATGAATAATTCTCCTGCAAGTATCCTCACGATATTTTCATCGCTAAGCAAGTGACATTTAGTCAGTAAAACGCAAATAACTTTGAAAAGTCAGAGATGAGTGCCTGGCGATCAAAGCTTGGACCAAGGAATTTAAGGATAATCTCTTAAGAATCGATTATAGAATAACTATAAGTGTGGAATATGCTGGTCAAGAGCTGAAATCACTATACTTTCATATCTAATATCAATTTTTAACTATTTCCAGGCGGAAGATCCCTTAGAGCAAGCATTAAAGTTCCTGCAGCCGCTGCGAACGCTCGCCGCGGATAGAATAGACACGCATCTAATGGCCTTCGAAATATACTTTAGGAAAGGTAATTTTAGTCACTTTTTTAATTTAGAAGATTTAAATGCCGTCGCAATAATTATTATAGTATACTATAGTTACGACATGCCATATCCACAGTATATATTATTATAATACTTAATTTGAAGTTGGTCGATATTGTTATCTGCCATTCTGGTTTCTGTCACGTACCTTTAAAGTATTTCCCCACAAAAGTACACCATCTAAATATCATGTATTTATCGACTCCGATTTAGTCACGATATCTATAAACATATTTGGATATGGATAGCACATAAGTGGGAACAATCATGGTGCCAGAAAAGATTTAATGTTCTCTATATCCCGCCAATTTATTGAATGTTTCAGAAAAGCCCCTACTAATGCTGCAGAGTATAAAGCGCGCGTGGCGGCTGGACAGCTCGCACTACCACCTGCACGACTGCCTGCTGCGCTTCCGCAGCTGGCTGGACGACAAGCAGGCCAGCTTGCCCGCCGGCGTCGCCGCCGTCGTGGACACGGAGATGCGGCCCGTACGTACCGAGTGAAGTATAGAGCGCGCGTGGAGCTGCACAGCTCGCACTACCACCTGCACGACTGCCTGCTGCGCTTCCGCAGCTGGCTGGACGACAAGCAGGCCAGCTTGCCCGCCGGCGTCGCCGCCGTCGTGGACACGGAGATGCGGCCCGTACGTACCGAGTGAAGTATAGAGCGCGCGTGGAGCTGCACAGCTCGCACTACCACCTGCACGACTGCCTGCTGCGCTTCCGCAGCTGGCTGGACGACAAGCAGGCCAGCTTGCCCGCCGGCGTCGCCGCCGTCGTGGACACGGAGATGCGGCCCGTACGTACCGAGTGAAGTATAGAGCGCGCGTGGAGCTGCACAGCTCGCACTACCACCTGCACGACTGCCTGCTGCGCTTCCGCAGCTGGCTGGACGACAAGCAGGCCAGCTTGCCCGCCGGCGTCGCCGCCGTCGTGGACACGGAGATGCGGCCCGTACGTACCGAGTGAAGTATAGAGCGCGCGTGGAGCTGCACAGCTCGCACTACCACCTGCACGACTGCCTGCTGCGCTTCCGCAGCTGGCTGGACGACAAGCAGGCCAGCTTGCCCGCCGGCGTCGCCGCCGTCGTGGACACGGAGATGCGGCCCGTACGTACCGAGTGAAGTATAGAGCGCGCGTGGAGCTGCACAGCTCGCACTACCACCTGCACGACTGCCTGCTGCGCTTCCGCAGCTGGCTGGACGACAAGCAGGCCAGCTTGCCCGCCGGCGTCGCCGCCGTCGTGGACACGGAGATGCGGCCCGTACGTACCGAGTGAAGTATAGAGCGCGCGTGGAGCTGCACAGCTCGCACTACCACCTGCACGACTGCCTGCTGCGCTTCCGCAGCTGGCTGGACGACAAGCAGGCCAGCTTGCCCGCCGGCGTCGCCGCCGTCGTGGACACGGAGATGCGGCCCGTACGTACCGAGTGAAGTATAGAGCGCGCGTGGAGCTGCACAGCTCGCACTACCACCTGCACGACTGCCTGCTGCGCTTCCGCAGCTGGCTGGACGACAAGCAGGCCAGCTTGCCCGCCGGCGTCGCCGCCGTCGTGGACACGGAGATGCGGCCCGTACGTACCGAGTGAAGTATAGAGCGCGCGTGGAGCTGCACAGCTCGCACTACCACCTGCACGACTGCCTGCTGCGCTTCCGCAGCTGGCTGGACGACAAGCAGGCCAGCTTGCCCGCCGGCGTCGCCGCCGTCGTGGACACGGAGATGCGGCCCGTACGTACCGAGTGAAGTATCGAGCGCGCGTGGAGCTGCACAGCTCGCACTACCACCTGCACGACTGCCTGCTGCGCTTCCGCAGCTGGCTGGACGACAAGCAGGCCAGCTTGCCCGCCGGCGTCGCCGCCGTCGTGGACACGGAGATGCGGCCCGTACGTACCGAGTGAAGTATAGAGCGCGCGTGGAGCTGCACAGCTCGCACTACCACCTGCACGACTGCCTGCTGCGCTTCCGCAGCTGGCTGGACGACAAGCAGGCCAGCTTGCCCGCCGGCGTCGCCGCCGTCGTGGACACGGAGATGCGGCCCGTACGTACCGAGTGAAGTATAGAGCGCGCGTGGAGCTGCACAGCTCGCACTACCACCTGCACGACTGCCTGCTGCGCTTCCGCAGCTGGCTGGACGACAAGCAGGCCAGCTTGCCCGCCGGCGTCGCCGCCGTCGTGGACACGGAGATGCGGCCCGTACGTACCGAGTGAAGTATAGAGCGCGCGTGGAGCTGCACAGCTCGCACTACCACCTGCACGACTGCCTGCTGCGCTTCCGCAGCTGGCTGGACGACAAGCAGGCCAGCTTGCCCGCCGGCGTCGCCGCCGTCGTGGACACGGAGATGCGGCCCGTACGTACCGAGTGAAGTATAGAGCGCGCGTGGAGCTGCACAGCTCGCACTACCACCTGCACGACTGCCTGCTGCGCTTCCGCAGCTGGCTGGACGACAAGCAGGCCAGCTTGCCCGCCGGCGTCGCCGCCGTCGTGGACACGGAGATGCGGCCCGTACGTACCGAGTGAAGTATAGAGCGCGCGTGGAGGTGCACAGCTCGCACTACCACCTGCACGACTGCCTGCTGCGCTTCCGCAGCTGGCTGGACGACAAGCAGGCCAGCTTGCCCGCCGGCGTCGCCGCCGTCGTGGACACGGAGATGCGGCCCGTACGTACCGAGTGAAGTATAGAGCGCGCGTGGAGCTGCACAGCTCGCACTACCACCTGCACGACTGCCTGCTGCGCTTCCGCAGCTGGCTGGACGACAAGCAGGCCAGCTTGCCCGCCGGCGTCGCCGCCGTCGTGGACACGGAGATGCGGCCCGTACGTACCGAGTGAAGTATAGAGCGCGCGTGGAGCTGCACAGCTCGCACTACCACCTGCACGACTGCCTGCTGCGCTTCCGCAGCTGGCTGGACGACAAGCAGGCCAGCTTGCCCGCCGGCGTCGCCGCCGTCGTGGACACGGAGATGCGGCCCGTACGTACCGAGTGAAGTATCGAGCGCGCGTGGAGCTGCACAGCTCGCACTACCACCTGCACGACTGCCTGCTGCGCTTCCGCAGCTGGCTGGACGACAAGCAGGCCAGCTTGCCCGCCGGCGTCGCCGCCGTCGTGGACACGGAGATGCGGCCCGTACGTACCGAGTGAAGTATAGAGCGCGCGTGGAGCTGCACAGCTCGCACTACCACCTGCACGACTGCCTGCTGCGCTTCCGCAGCTGGCTGGACGACAAGCAGGCCAGCTTGCCCGCCGGCGTCGCCGCCGTCGTGGACACGGAGATGCGGCCCGTACGTACCGAGTGAAGTATAGAGCGCGCGTGGAGCTGCACAGCTCGCACTACCACCTGCACGACTGCCTGCTGCGCTTCCGCAGCTGGCTGGACGACAAGCAGGCCAGCTTGCCCGCCGGCGTCGCCGCCGTCGTGGACACGGAGATGCGGCCCGTACGTACCGAGTGAAGTATAGAGCGCGCGTGGAGGTGCACAGCTCGCACTACCACCTGCACGACTGCCTGCTGCGCTTCCGCAGCTGGCTGGACGACAAGCAGGCCAGCTTGCCCGCCGGCGTCGCCGCCGTCGTGGACACGGAGATGCGGCCCGTACGTACCGAGTGAAGTATAGAGCGCGCGTGGAGCTGCACAGCTCGCACTACCACCTGCACGACTGCCTGCTGCGCTTCCGCAGCTGGCTGGACGACAAGCAGGCCAGCTTGCCCGCCGGCGTCGCCGCCGTCGTGGACACGGAGATGCGGCCCGTACGTACCGAGTGAAGTATAGAGCGCGCGTGGAGCTGCACAGCTCGCACTACCACCTGCACGACTGCCTGCTGCGCTTCCGCAGCTGGCTGGACGACAAGCAGGCCAGCTTGCCCGCCGGCGTCGCCGCCGTCGTGGACACGGAGATGCGGCCCGTACGTACCGAGTGAAGTATAGAGCGCGCGTGGAGGTGCACAGCTCGCACTACCACCTGCACGACTGCCTGCTGCGCTTCCGCAGCTGGCTGGACGACAAGCAGGCCAGCTTGCCCGCCGGCGTCGCCGCCGTCGTGGACACGGAGATGCGGCCCGTACGTACCGAGTGAAGTATAGAGCGCGCGTGGAGCTGCACAGCTCGCACTACCACCTGCACGACTGCCTGCTGCGCTTCCGCAGCTGGCTGGACGACAAGCAGGCCAGCTTGCCCGCCGGCGTCGCCGCCGTCGTGGACACGGAGATGCGGCCCGTACGTACCGAGTGAAGTATAGAGCGCGCGTGGAGCTGCACAGCTCGCACTACCACCTGCACGACTGCCTGCTGCGCTTCCGCAGCTGGCTGGACGACAAGCAGGCCAGCTTGCCCGCCGGCGTCGCCGCCGTCGTGGACACGGAGATGCGGCCCGTACGTACCGAGTGAAGTATCGAGCGCGCGTGGAGCTGCACAGCTCGCACTACCACCTGCACGACTGCCTGCTGCGCTTCCGCAGCTGGCTGGACGACAAGCAGGCCAGCTTGCCCGCCGGCGTCGCCGCCGTCGTGGACACGGAGATGCGGCCCGTACGTACCGAGTGAAGTATAGAGCGCGCGTGGAGCTGCACAGCTCGCACTACCACCTGCACGACTGCCTGCTGCGCTTCCGCAGCTGGCTGGACGACAAGCAGGCCAGCTTGCCCGCCGGCGTCGCCGCCGTCGTGGACACGGAGATGCGGCCCGTACGTACCGAGTGAAGTATAGAGCGCGCGTGGAGCTGCACAGCTCGCACTACCACCTGCACGACTGCCTGCTGCGCTTCCGCAGCTGGCTGGACGACAAGCAGGCCAGCTTGCCCGCCGGCGTCGCCGCCGTCGTGGACACGGAGATGCGGCCCGTACGTACCGAGTGAAGTATAGAGCGCGCGTGGAGCTGCACAGCTCGCACTACCACCTGCACGACTGCCTGCTGCGCTTCCGCAGCTGGCTGGACGACAAGCAGGCCAGCTTGCCCGCCGGCGTCGCCGCCGTCGTGGACACGGAGATGCGGTCCGTACGTACCGAGTGAAGTATAGAGCGCGCGTGGAGCTAGACAGTATCTGTCTTGCTGGTAATGAGCTCCATCAATGTAACGCCTGCTAATGGGACCTATGTTTACCATTTTTTGCACGAGTGGCGTCTGGCGGTAGTAGTGTTGAGACCTGTAAAACTGTTGCTAAAATCTTACCCTAACCCCAGCCTGACCAGTGTTTTTTATCTGGCATTGTTGTGAAATTCAAGCTTACCCAACTTTTAAAAAATCGGATGTTGTTGCAGATGTTCTGCGGGCGCTCGGCGCAGACGATGGCGGAGGAGTTCGTGACGGCGTCCGCGCACAGGTCGCAGCCGGCGGCGCTGTGGGGCGCGCGCGCGCTGCGCCGCCTGCAGCCCGCGCGCGCGCACGACGCGCTGCGGCTGGCCACGCGCCTCGACCTGCCGGAACTCTCCATACAGGTCATATTTTTAGTATTCCATTACAAAATGGTAAAAATAAAACCATTATAGTGAGACTTTCTCCGTCCGTCCGTTCTTCAGCACGCTGAGTCTAGTGACAAATAGCGATGCGTCACGACGTATAAAAATGGAACAAATTAAAAAAAATGTAACGCTAAATTTAAAAAAAAAAAACGTTTCTCTCACGAAAGTTGCTAAATGGTAGCCAAAATGCAATATTAATAGTATGAACATATTAATAGTGAGAAACACTTTATGGAGGAAATTATAAAAGTAAAAGAAGGAGATAATAGGAAAGACAAATGGCATTGATGGTAGGCTTATTCGGCAGGTATATCATTGTTTGGAGATAGGAGGGGTTTTTAGTCGGTAAGAGTCCGGCACAGCGTCCATGAGGTTCCCCTCCTTCGAGAAAAAAATGTGCACGAGTTCTGTTGTATTTGAATTGTCAAGTGATTTAGCGTTCCGGTGCGATGCTGTGTAGAAACCGTTGGGCTGACTTTACTTACCCCTTCCAAATTAGTACGTTAACATCTTCGGCTGCATAATCACTTACCATCAGGTGAGATCGCAGTCAAGTACTAACTTGTATAGTGTAATTTTTTTTTATTGTAGATAGACTTGACGACAATCATGCCTGGAATGGAAAGCAATGATGAGGTCTAGGATGTAGTGCGCTTGCCTAGAAAATGCCTATTCACCTATGATTATAACATCAAGATGAGCCCATCCGAACATTTTACATAAACCTTCATGCAAGAAAATGTAGCGCCATCTGTCGAAACTTCTGCGAAATACTGCGTAGGCTTACATCTTACTACTGACGCCGCAGGGGGTTTTGCTCCCATAAACTGACGACATTTTTTCGCGCGGTCCGCCGGGTCTATAGTATAGGTCTTTGCTATTCACTCTTCTCTTGAAGGCACCCAAATTATACTTGGCTGGAAACACGGAGGCTGGCTTATCACATAACTAGAGGAAATCGCTTTGTATATAATGAACCATCACAAAATAATATAATTTTATTTGTAGGGTTGCGTCGAAGTCCTAGAAAGCCTCAGAGAAGGTGACTTCGGGCCCTGCGAGAAGGAGATAGAAGACTACATAGCAGCGTGCCGCGCCAAGTTCCCCTACGCGAACGCGTTCAAGCCGCGCGCAGAAGTGCCTGATGACCAGCCCCCCGAGGAGACCCCCCTCCAGCCCAAGGAGATCGCGGTCAACAACTGAACCCCCCCCCCCCCCAACCCACCTTCCCCCCACTCACACTAACACACTACTATCGTCGATAGAAAAAAATTGTAGTATTTGTGAAAAATAAAATTGTTTTTGTGTAAATGTTGCCACTTTGGAATTTTATAATTTCTAAATTGGCTCATGTCTGGTCTGGTGGGAGGCGTCGGCCGCGGCTAGTTACCACCCTACCAGCAAAGACGCACCGCCAAGCGATTTGGCGTTCCGGTGCGATGCTGTGTATAAACCATTACGGTGAGTTTACTTACCCCTTCCAAGTTAGTACGATAACACCTTCGCCTTCATCACTTACCATCAGGTGAGATCGCAGTCAAGTACTAACTTGTATAGCGTAAAAAAAGAGAAGTCACGGAACCACGGGATGCCGGTTCATATATTATACTCAATTAATTAATATTAACGTTTCGGAATTATTGGATTTTTACTAACGTATGCGTAAAAGTAGCCTTAGCCATCACGTGTTTCGATGCGATGCGTGGAATGGAATGGATGTGTGATATATCGCTAAATGGACCACATGACTCCGCGCAGACGACTGTTATTTTCATAAATTTTTCGTTGTTCTCATACATTTTTTCATTGCGTTCCATTCCACGCCACGGATTGTCTATCGGAATACGTCATATGGATCAGGCCTATGGTTTCGTTTATGAGTGGCTTGACTATCCATAGACCATCCATTCTATCGCCCAATCGGAATGCTGCAGGCTTGAGCCAATCTGCAGTTCGTCCATATCCTTGAATAAACGACGTCACGCATGTATTTTTAGGCTGCGCCCTGAAGCCTGATCTTTAATTTGTCAAAACTAAAATGGCGCTTACATTAAAGCGACCGTCAGCGGTACCGAAATGTACGACGCGCGACGCCATATTAGAGAAATTTTAGGCTTAACATTACATTAACATACATCACATCTCTCCCGTCCTCTTCACGTAGCGTATGTCGTCATTGGTCCATATACACTACACACATCCAGTTAAGACTGTCCAATCGGCAGCGAAAGCCGTGGCGTCACCAGTGACAGACCACGATGTTTTTCATCCAATCATGATCAAGCCAAAACGATTGAAATTCGATTGTGCCATCAAGGATAACCAAGCCAAGCCATGCTCCCATAGAATGGATGGTCTATGGCTATCTTTAGCGAAAATGGTGGGGCTGATTGCACATGTGTGTGTGTGTGTGTGTTTGTATTCATATTTCATACGTAAAGAGTGAAAAAAGACTCAAAAATGACCCAAAATGCTTATATTGCGTATTCAAAGGCAGTGGTCGCAGCTATTTAACACACTACGACTTTGTTAAGCGCTTACCCGCAAAATTGCTACTAATCAAACTTATTTTAAAACGGGAGGATAAGGTCAGCTGAATTATTGAACCTTTTAATTACAAGCAAAAAGTAGTGCCATGAAATTCCTACAAACTACATATTTTTAGGGCCAGTGCATAGGTGACGTTTTGTCGCGTTGTTGATCGGGTCCCTATAGTAAATAAGCTATGAACGCTACAATATTCCCGTCAGAGTAACGTCGGGGTCACCATTTTTCCGATAGTGGAAGTAATAAGGAAATTTCTCTCCAGGCACGGAATTCATAATAGTACCTAACGGTAAAGAAGCCTCACTCCGCAAGATGATTTAAAGACACAAAAAGTGCAATTCAAAAAAGTGCAACAAACGCAAGTTGTGATCTCTTTCTATGGCACAACTTTATCTCAATCGACGTACTAAGGTTGCCTCGCGTTTGGGCGCACGCAGCGCGTGATATAGACCGTACGAGAACTAACGCGAACAAAGTAGCTGGCGCGCGGCGGCCGTCTGAAATTAGTACTTCGAAACTGCTACGGCTGTAGTCTCGATCACGTGATAAGTGGACCTGGCCTGACTACACTAACAATATTCGTTTTGTCGATACGTATTGTATGAATTCCTTTTTTTTTGGAAAAGTAAAATTCATAGTTAATCCTTCCGATATTAAAGAAAAAATAGTAAGGTAGCCACCAAAAATAACAAAAATAGACCGCAATATTTTTGTGCTGTCCATGAAATAAACGGGATAATTTCAAAAAAAAACTTTTTAAATACTTGAATCGGCCAAAAGCTTTTTCTTCATTTATTTGGACTTTCAAAGTTAAATAACAAACAACAGTGTATAGAAACCATTGCTTTAATAAAGAAAAATGCGTATAATATGACATACATTCAACAAAAACGGTAACGGTTACAAATTTCATCTTTTATTTCATTCATCCAATCCCATCGAAAATTACATCGCTTGGTATCTTTGCTTGTAAATAACCTGTGGCCACGACCGAAGCCTCCCTATTAAGACCAAAAGAATTACAGTTCACTAATTATTACTTATCTCTTATCAAACTAAAGGAAAGCCTCGTAATATGGTATATTTAGTGTTGGCATTAGTCTAGCCTTCAACTTAAAAATATCACAGCCCATTCGGTGCCCCATATCACAGCACATGTGGTGTTCAAAATATTTATATAAAATCGACGAAGGCACGAAGGCAATAAACTTTTTAACTAAAGGCCAACAAACCGACATCCGACAGTCGACAAAAACGGTCACCGATATAATAGGCTGTATGGGTGTGACCACAGCGACCGATATAGATATTTCTATCCACGATGACGCGCCCCACTCTGTGAAACTCCATACGAATCGAATGAAACATAAGCGATTTTGACAGGCTTGGGCACGTCTTGGTGGATTGAAATGTCTTTATACTTTATAGCCTTAATTTCGCTCGCACTAAACTTCTCATCAAATATAGGTATGGTGGACAAACTTCTTCCGATATCGCTTACCGACAACCGATTCTCGAAGTGTCGGTTATAGGGACTATTGGTTTAGCAAGCATTATATTCCAGCCAGGTGAAAATTGTAAAAAGTAACCCTTAATTACTATTAAATATTGTCATTTTGGCTTAAACATACAAAATAAAATGCATTGGCATTTCATAAAAACTATCCTTAGAAACTTTTGTATAATACAAATATACAACATTTTTAACAAACAGCTGACTGGTGGTTCAGTTTATACTCCTAAATATTATGCTACTTTATTTCATAGTGAAAAATGAAAGAATATGATTTTATGTTCCTCTTATTATAAGGTTTTAAGGCCTTTTGTTTTAGATGTCTTATCAGTCTATCTTAGAAGATATTATTATCACTTTAATTACTTTTCTACATTGCTGCATAATCAAATTATTTGCTTCCTCTAGTCTTAACTCTTTCCAATGAACAATTATTGTATTGTTGTATATTATGACATTGTTTTACTTTTAATCATTCAATACAATGAGGCCTCAAGTGTTCAAAGAGCAAGATATCGTGTTTATGATAAGAAATTTTTGTATTAAAATGGTTGGTTTTTAATGTGTAAAAAATGCATGGCAAAGTATCAATACCTCAAGCAATATTGAAATCGGCGCAAATCTTGAGCTCTGTGGAGAGTAAAAAGCAATATAATAATAAAAAAAGAATTGCCAAGTTTATTGTCAGTTCTTTTTGATATTAAAGAGAATTCCGAACCAGATGTAAGTCTAACTTGGGCCTTATAAAAATATCTGTTCCGAACACGGCTTAAGAAAAGCGCCGAATAACTGAGGTACGCTTTGTAAATAATTCTTAAAATAAGTTTTTACTGTACAATAGTGATGTATTCCTGAAGCTGATCGTACATTTACACAGTCGGGTTCGGTGATTAGCCATCCATACGTAAACTATGGCGTGATAAGTATGTGCGCGCACACATTGTAATTTGAACTGCGTAAAAGTTCTTTATTCATTCGAAAGACACCAAATCACAAAAGTTATTAAGGTTGCTTACTTAAATTTTGTAAAACAACTACTGATCACTGTTTTACATGCATTGAAGTATTTTTTTCTGTGCAAACAAATGTGCGTTCAGCTTAAGTCTGTCGACTCACGACTGACTCTTGGTCTTATGGATTATAGAATGGCTATTATGCAATAATTTTGCTTGACAACATGGACTCAACTTTAGTTTAATTCGATTTGAATTATTTTGTAGATATTTGTAAAGTTCGGACAATAATATTATCACTATAACTAAATACAACAAAAGCTGGAATTATTTTTAAAATCGAAAATACTGCCGGAATGAAAAATTATCGTAAAAATGTCACAACCTAAAACACCTCTGAGCAAGACTATTATTAATTATAATTTTTCAAGTTAGAAAGCATAATTTATTTCCATATACCAATTTAACGTTTTCGTATGTATAATGCTTTATTGGTTTAGGGCCTTTTTCACCACCTTTTGATAAATTTAATTGCATAGTATAAACATAGATTTTGTTACTTTCTTACTTTAAGTCAAATTACAAAAAAACTTGCCAATAGCTTTAATCCATTGATTAAACATAGAAAGGATCAGCACTTAGTGACGTCACGCATGTATTATTAGGATCCGCCCTGAAGCCGGCTTCTTAATTTGTCGAAACTGTAAAATGGCGCTAATGTAAGCGACAAGATTATGTGCTGTCAGCGACCCCGTAGTATTGTGGGCGGTAACTAAGCCATATTTGAGAAATTTTTGGCTTCAACATACGTCACATATTTCCCGTCCTCTTAGGGTACTTCGTAATTGCTTTTATCCCACATTTATCAGAAGGTATTGAAATAGGTGCTTAATGTTTATATTTATATTTTTAGAAGTTCAATCAAGAAATTAAGCAAGAAATATTGTTTAAGAATGATGATCAAAATTTTTCCTGATAATATTTTGTAATCATTAATATTTTCTTTAATATTGCTCAGAGAGAATTATTATGATTTCAATGTATTTGCGAATGTGTTACTTGAGACTTAACAGCCATGTTGATTTTGTTTGTTTCATTTTTGTGTGATTGGAGTATTTTGTACCCCCTCTCATCTTGTACATAAAGTAATAAAATTTTTATTTTACAAATTTACTTACACCTCTTTTATTTCACATCTTAAAGCTGTTAATTTCATAATAATTGATGAATTCATCACATATTATAAAACATTCAATGATGAATCTCGAAAATGTTTAAAAGTAAAAAAGACCACTCGTTTTGAGTTCTGCAGATAAAATTATAATATCACTTACGAGATTATTCTTTGAATATTACTTTTTACATAATATACATATCTACTTATTTTAGGTTCAAGAATAAAAAAATAATAATCAGCTATTTTGAATGCATTATGGTTAGACAGGAGTAAAGAATATAAAAATAGTACATGACTGTTTTAGGATGAGTATGTACATTAGTTACAAAAAGTAATAGTTTCTTTCATTGCATCAAAATAGGAAGTTGCATCAAAAAGTTTGGAGGCATAAAATAACAGTTTGTCTAGATAACATAGTACCATGCAACAAATGATCACAGATTTTACAAATAATAAACTACATCAAAAAATTTAGTAGCATCAAATTGTTTGGTTGCATATGTCGTTATTTGTACTGAATCTTATCTCTATTTTGTCCCGCTTTGGTATGAATTGTCTGAAACAAAACAATTTAAATGTAAATACAAGTATGTTTATGTCAGAAACTATGCTAGTTTAAGTTTAACCTAAAGCTGAAAGTAAGTAAGCTGACTTTAGAATTCGGCCAAGTGCGAGTCAGACTCACATGACCTCTGGGAAATTTTTATAGCGTTGAGAAAAAATAAGTTTATTGTAGGGAAAATTATTTGTTATAAAGACTAATGACTATAGTTATACTCATTTTATGATGCGCAACGTATCAGCCTAGCTGTTCAACGCGGAAATGCAGCCAGTATTCTTGGCACCATTCCACGCGGGCAAGATTTGTATAGTAATTAGAATAAGCTAATACTAAGTTTTATTGTAACATTTTAATAAAAAAAATTTAAATAAATTGTTAATCTATGATGCTAAATGTTGATAGAAGTCTTGAACAATTCATGTGTAAAAAACCAAAAAAGTATGATTTTTTGAATCAGACTACAATACAATACAGAAACAGAATGCATACAAAGGTGTTGGTTACGGTAACAGCGTGAGGTGTTGCTAACGGTAAAGAGTTTAATGGCTTTTACCCATCTATTGGCAATGACATACACGCATAATGAAGTTTTCAGTCCAAAAACTTTTTGTTTATGGTTATTATTTCCTTTATGTCCTTTATGAGATAAAGCACAGTGACAGATGGAGCTAATAATAGGGTTCTGTTTTGGAATCTTAAAAATACACATACTTGACTTTAACACCAGCGGCCATGAACATTTTTCTCGATGCCATATACTTGGGCTTGTCAGAATATGTGTCCGTCAGATAAACAACTTCGGTGATACCAGATTGCACTATGAACTTCGCGCATTCGTTGCAAGGGAACAGGCTGACGTATATTGAGCAGCCTCTGACATCAGCTAAGTTCTTGTTTATGATGGCGTTCATTTCTGCGTGGCAGACTGTAATGAAAAATTCGTATATAATAATAGATAAAAATAGTCAAGATAGGCCCTTCCGAACATTTTACGTAAACGTTCTTCATACAAGAAAATGTAGCGCCATCTGTCGAAACTCCTGCGAAATACATGTTTATTTGAATATATATAAATCTCGTGTCACAATGTTTGTCCTCAATGGACTCCTAAACTACTGAACCGATTTAGTTCAAACTTCGTGAATATCTGTCATTTGGTCCAACTTAAAAGATAGAATAGTTTTTATCCCACGTGGACGAAGTCGCGGGCATCAGCTAGTTTTTTTATATAATTTTTTATATATTTTTTTATCTATGTGTGTGGTCACCTTGCCTGCAATATTATTATTAATTAAAAAAAAAAACAATAGGTCTTTACCTATCTACCTATACTGACTACTGACGGGGAGGGTGCAAAATAGTCATTCTTGCTCCCATAAATTACTGGCGACATTTTTTCGCGCTGTTCGTCCTGTCTTTAGTATACAAGTCTGTGTATATAATAAAATAATCGGACTTGCGCACGAAAGGTTCCGTACCATTATCTATATATAACGTAGCGAGATTATGATGCAGAAGCCAGAACTCTCAATACTCTATTGGGAGTTCTGGACCATTGACCACGACCACAAAAAATCAAATGTGTTGTATGGGAGCCCCATTAAATATTTAATTTATTCTATTTTTTAGTATTTTTTGTTATAGCGGCTACAGAAGTACATCATCTGTGAAAATTTCAAGTGTGTAACTATCAAGGTTCAAGAGATACAGTCTGGACTCTAGAGACGGATGGACGGACGGACAGTAAAGTCTTTGCAATAGGGTTCCGTTTTGGGTAAAGAACTCCTTAAAAAAGGTACTTACCATATAGATGCTTATTGTCTAAAGGCGATAAACCCTCTTTGCTCCAAGGAAACTCATCATCGTCGCACCCTGCTGGCATACCATTATATCTGAAACAAAAAAATTGTAAGGAATAACGTCTTGTGGTTCTGTGGACTACAAATAGACATAGCAAGCAAAAACTAGGATGTAAATACTCTAATATCGTGTTTATTATTATACATTCATATTATATTATACATTCAGTACACTGCATGCACTTGTAAGTCATTGGAAAATGTCAATTGTTGACCCCAATTGACTCAATATTAATAACAGACACAGCACTTGCCTTTACATGCAGCACCATGCACTTGTGATTTAAGATTCCACAAAAGGTACTCATCTTTTACTGTACTTGAACACAAGTACTGCCTTTTGAAACTCAAGTATATCTTGAGTATCCTTTAATTACTGGCACTGCTTATCTTATCTTAATATATATAAATCTCGTGTCACAATGTTTGTCCTCAATGGACTCCTAAACTACTGAACCGATTTAGTTCAAACTTCTTGAATATCTGTCATTTGGTCAAACTTAAAAGATAGAATAGTTTTTATCCCACGTGAAAGAAGTCGCGCGCATCAGCTAGTTTCTTATAGGTTTGCACTCTATAACAAATATGGCTGATGGAAAGTTATGATAAGATCTAAAGAAATGTCTAATGCGAAATCATTCATCAAATAATACCTAAAGTGAATAGCGGACAAATAGATATACTCTGTTTAGTCTTTGATTGCCCACAGACAAATTGGACACTCAAAGAATAAAGATAAACACAAAAAACTATTCCACTCTTAACTCAATAACAACTTATTCTTTTTATGTTTAATCTTTTTCAATGACAAAGATTCTTGGAATCATAGGGATAAAATATTTCCATCTCTTAAGATGTCTTGAGATATCTTAAAAGTTATGACTTAACTTTTCATAATATATAAGAATTACTATATAATGAAATTTTTGAAAAGAGCAAGTGCCGAGTTTGTTGCCAGTTCTTCTCGGTGCAAACCTACATTCCAAACCTGGAGGTAGTTTTTTTAACTTTTCATGGGTACCTATTATTTAGGCCTATGTGGAAATAAAGGATTTCATTTCATTTCATTTGATCTGGGAGTCCACTGCTATTTTTTTCACATTTATCAACACGTGATATTGACACTTTATATACAGATTGATGCGTTGTTTAGAAGTGTAGCCATTACACATTACTGATGAACTCTAATGGTGAAGCAGTAGCGAACTTGCATTCTGCGTCAGAGGTCAAAAGTTCAATTCCTACTACTGATAAATGTTTGTGTGATTAACATGAATGTTTTCCAGTGTCTGGTTGTTTTCCTATATTTTATATTTATGTATATAAAATATTATGTATATATTATATCTAACCCCATAACACAAGCTACTTTGGGGCTAGATTCCAATATGTGTAATGTCCTGATATACTTATTGATTTTTTTTTATTCTCATTTTAAGAGCTGAGTCACTTAAGGGCGATTGGTACCATCCGGGCGCGAAAATTCAAATTTTATTTAGTTTTTCGCTCATAGTGGGCTAATTATACATCAAAGGCTAATGGCAATGAGTTTTGCGGGCACAACATTTATGCATCTACATGTTTTTTAAAAAAAACTCTGCTCAACAATACTCTTTTACTTCATATTGGTTCCCAATAGCTCGAAATCTGGGAAACTGCGAAAAATTATCTTTCGGGAACCAATATGGGATGAGTGGGAACTTTCGAGCAAAGTTTCTACTAAAAAAATGTTGATGCATAAAATGTAGGTCCGCAAAATGCATTGCCATAAATCTAACTAATAATTGCGAAAAACTAAATAAAATTGGAATTTCGCGGGCTGGTAGGGCCGCAACACCTTAAGTGACTATGTTGCTCTGGTGAGGCTGCAGATACTATAACTAACTAATCTAACTTAAGCTATGTTCTATGTTCTAAGTTTTTCTTACTAATTTATTTTACTTATTAATTTATGAATTATCTTACCCAACACCAATTATTTTCATTTCCTTGTTAACTATACAGGCTCCAACTTGGCGGTTTGGGTCTTTGCTTCGCTTGGCCGCTAGCACAGCAACAGCCATGAAATAGTCTCTCCATTCCAAATAGTCCTCGCGCTTTTTTTGAATTTGAGTAGATTCTACTTTCCTGCAAAATTCGAATAATCAATATTGTACCATAAATGTATAGAATTTTGTGTAGGTGTTTGGGCGTCTTGGATAAAATTCTACACAAAAATTGTATATCATGTTTGCCAATATTGTTATCACATAATATATTATATACTAAGTAGTATGGCAGTAGTTTCTCGCAAAGCATTTTTAGGTGTTCGCAATTCAGTAGGTTTAATATATCAATAATACCATGCGAAATTAAAAAAAAAGTGATACCTGTCGTTACTATTAGAAGTAATTTCAGATTCCTGCTGGTGATTCATTTCATTCATTTTTGTGAAGATGGTTACCGAGCCTCGTCTCCCAATTTTACTCAAGTAATGTTGTGTTAACCTACTTAGAAGTTTCTGACGCGACTGTGAAATAAACAATAACAATAATTAATTACAGCATCTTAAATTACATTACAACGAATTTAGGAATAGGTTATACTTAAGTATTATTTGATGAATTTATTTGGTAGCTCAAACACTTAATACGTTATTGAACGTTTTAAAACTATCACATTATATTTTGTAAATTTTTATTTCACACAACACCACACAACACTTTCTAAATTAAATACAATAATTTTAATTTCAATTTTTATATCACTGATTTCTGCCAGCTGGTGCCTGACGCCTGTGCGCGCGAATTTTTGACTTTTCCTTTTGTAATTTTTTGACGTGTTTTTTGACGTTTGGTAGGGATGTCAATGTCAACTACAAAGTCAACGAAGGATCTTTTGCTCCTAGCTAGAATGGATTCCAGTCTTTTTGATTCTTGAATTCTAATAGGTAATTACTATGGAGCCGCCACAGACCAGGGAATAACTCATGAATAACTTGATAGCCGCTTTGAAGTTCATATCCGATCCGAACCTTAGAGAATTTAAACATACCGAACCCGATAAAAAGTACTCTGTGCTCCGTACCAACCGTATTTTCACGGGTTCGCAACAGAAGGTATTTCTATAGTATTGTAGTTTAATGGTTTAAGCACTTAATCCATTGATTAAACTTAGCGTAGCGTATTTCGTCATTGACAATCCGAATTTGAAAACGTAGAATTGGTCCTAGATTTCTAGAGCCGTATTTTCAACTTTCAAGGCTACGGACACAGGCTACGGATTGGACTCGGAAGCGGAGTTCAGACGTAGTTCGAATACGCGCCCAGGATAAATTGTATGCATGGAGATAATATACATGTTTGTTCTCAGTCCTCTTAAGGAACTAAGGACGCACTACTCTTACCTCTTTGAAGATTATTTAAAAAACAGCGACCTTAGCGCTGACACGAAAAAGTGCAATTCAGTTCGCTATAGCACCTGGCCACGCCCCAAAAAGAACTTCTATTTCTATCGCGTAATTTTATCGCATTCCACGTACTAGGGCTACCTCGTCATCGGGCGCACGCAGCGCGTGAAATTGATCGTACCCGAACTAACGCGAGCAAAGTATTCGTCGCGTGGCGGCCATCTGAAATTAGCAAGTCCAAACGCCTACCTGTATTTTCTCGATCAAGTGATAAGTGGACCTGGCCTGGTTTTAGGCAGTAAATAGACCGATACCTAAACCTGACCCTTCTACATTTTTATTTCGTAAGGACCTGAACACTTGGACCGTCCACATTTTGAACTGGATTAATCATGCAACACGTTAGTATAATGATTTAATTACCTACCTATTATTAACAGCCAAATACCTACTAGTGTGTGTAAAGTTGTTATTGAAACCAAACGACTGAGTTTTAATCGCATCAATAATTTTCTTTTTATTGTGCCCTTTTACAATAATTATGAATTCTTATCTAGTATCTACTGGATAATATTATAGTGGTACATAAATCTAAAATTATGTTAGAAATATTGCATTTATAAGCAGATTTAAACCAAATGTGAATTTATGAAGTACGTACATTAACGATGTACTTTACGATATTTGCAACGAAATTCCGCGGCTTCATCAGGACCGCCTTGGACAGACCGTGGATGCGATGGTTGGTGAGACTGTTGACATTTCTGAAAGCTATTTCATCCGTTGGGTGGCCGGAATCGTTTCCGTTGAAAGGTAGGTGTATATATTTTCATACATTTTTATTTTTGTACAATCATCTGAGGAGACCTCTCTACCAGCAAAGACGCACCGCCAAGCGATTTAGCGTTCCGGTGCGATGCTGTGTAGAAACCATTGGAGTGAATTTACTTACCCTTCCAAGTAAGTTCGATAACATCTTCGGCTGCATCATCACTTACCATCAGGTGAGATCGCAGTCAAGTACTAACTTGTACAGAGTAAAAAAAAGCGACGAGTAAAGTATCCGGCGATACCAGAACGTCGGATGCTTTTTCAGAGTCTATAGGGTACAATGTCTCTGATCCGGTGGCCAAAACTGGAAGTAACATCGTGGTGAATAGTGATACTGTGTGGATTATAGATCAATGCAGTGTGGTATCTATAAAACAGAATTCAATGCAAATAGCGACACCCTCACCGGACCGATAAGTTTGTGCGACAAGGCTCTCTTGGCACTTAAGAGTCCTGTGAACTACGATGTCTCCGTTTATTCATAATACCAAATCATTTGTAATTCGTGTATATTTCGATCATATTGTGGTGTTATTCGGGTTCATACAGTAATTATCTACTCTCCTGGCCATATTTGGTTCGGAAAATAATAATTAATTATGATCAAAATTTTTATAACTTTGGTCGAGTTCCGTAGTACCAAAAATTATGAATGAAAACTTGTAACTTTCCTTATTAACTGGTGTTTTTCTTTAGCTGGACAATAAAAACCGTGCTCCTGAACTAATCCGACGTGAGATAGTGTTGTTTTTATTACAAAACAAATAAGCAGAAAACATGTCCTCTTTGACATAAAAATAAGCAAAACTAAATTCTTTTACAATTTCGGAACCAGATACGGCCAGGAGCATAGATTATTACTATATGAACCCGAATAACACTACAACATGATCGTGCACGAATTACAAATGATTTTGGTATTACGACTGTATGGGAGATATCGTGGGTAAGCGGACTCTTAAATGCCATTGACAGGAGGGCGTAGTTGTAGATCAAGGGCATCCACCGAATAAAATCTCTTCAATTTTAGTTTATAACAAGCCAAAATATTCAAAATTTGTACGACATACCGACAGATATGCCGCCAGAGCGGTTCTATCAAACATTGTCACAAGATACCTTGTAAAGTAAGCTAGTTCTAATCTATTCCAATTTAGGCACATTATAAATAGCCTTGCCGGCTGTCATAAAGATTTTGTAAATAGGGCGTCGCTCGCGTTTTACTATTGCCATATTTTGCTACTAATTCAGTTCAGGTAAAAATAAAACAAACACTTGTAATCTGATGAAGAACTAGAATTATTTCTTTATCATCTTAATTACTGTTTCGCTTTACAACAACCGGATCTCGCGAATCGTCCTATCCGACAGTTATTTTTGTATGTAAGTAGGTTATCAACAAGTACCGACCTAACACCTAATAGTAATAAAATTAAAGTTGTACCTATACATAAATTAACAGTTGCAAATGTTATGTGTGGACGTCCAGTGGATCAGACTTTCAGATTGGTTTAGAATCGTTGGCTTCTTGTCAGGGGTTCAATCTCTGACTTTTCAATATTAAGTGCGTTTGTGGAAACTAAATATCTCTTGTTTAGCGATGAAGAAAACATAGTTAGGGAATCTGGATGAATATAAGTTTCCATGATGCTTTCAAGGATGCACGATCCCGCCTACCCTCACTTGGAGCGTGGCGGGTTACTGCTATGGCCTGTCATTCTGCGAAAAGACCCTTGCCTTGTAGGACACAGAAAAGGGGTTGAGACAGAGAGTATCTACATTGTACAATATCAATAAACAATACTATTTTTATTGAATTTATGACAAGTGATTTTGTCATAATTCTCGCCTGTTGAAATGTAATAGCAAAAGATACCACGATTTGAATTGTGTATAACGTTGAAGAGGCGTTGCATTATAAAACTTTTATTGAGTGACAAAGCAGCCACCAACACTTCTGTATTCAAACCATTTTTCAGTTTGCAGTTTGTAAAGTATCAATTATTAAGTATTATAGGAAGTAATTCTTACTTAATACAAATTCATATTAAGTATACATAATAATATGACCATCCGTAGTGGATTCATAGCCACAGCTATGAGTCCGTTAGTTTACGTAAAAAGATAAAATCCACAATCCGTTGCAAGTATTGAGAATATTATAAAATAACTGACAAGATTCACCTTGAAACCAGCTCTAAGTCATGCACGATCCTTTGTTTATAGGATCGTATAAATATACCTAATTCACACATATTAAAACACAGTATAAGACGCGGCTAATTAATCGAACATAAAACTAAACAAAAAAACCCTATATAAATGTAAATTTGCTTAAATTCGCTTGCGCAGTTCAAACACCGTCGATCTTGCAGTGTGACGGTTAATTCTATGAAATTTTGAATTGAATTAGTGATTTTTTAAAGCGTTGCCTTATAAAAGTGCCTAAAAATATTCTACAGAACAAACATTTATTTTTAATTAACTAAAATTAGTTAATCTAAATGTTGTGTGATCATTGTTAAAGCAATGAAAGTGTCAAAGTATTGAGTGATATAAGTTTTCAAAAGAAAAAAAATGTTTAATTTCAACGCACTTGCTGATGACCTCCTGGGCTTGGTCCAAAGGCAGAGACGGAATCCGTGGTTGCAATGGCTGTTACGAATTCTGGCATTGTCAAAAGCTATTGCGCCCGTTGGATGGCCAGAGTCTTTTGCATTGAAAGGTACTTATACATTTTTTATATACATAATTAACCTGGATGTTCAAGTTAATCTAAAGTAGGTACCTAACTAAAATAAGAAACGGAACAACAAATTAACGCTCTACTTTAAAACAAATAAGCCTGTTGAATTTTCGTCACCTCATTAACGGAAATTCAAGCAATTTTTAGTTTATTGTTTGATTTTTAGTTTGAACTTAGAGTTTGAGTTTTTAGTTTTTAGTTTGATTTTTAGTTTGTTGTTGTAGTTTCTTTAAAATATTCAAGAATTTTGGGGGAAGGGAGGGGGTTGGAGGTTTTAGTCTAAATTCGGTCAGAAGCAGAAACACGATGACTGACAAAGAAGATGAAGACGAAATATGCTCTTCATACAAAGTTTTCCCAAAAGTTGATTCAAAATCTCCTTTTTTAAATGTACTTTTTTTTAATTTGTGTCAACGGTAATAAGTTCGAAAAACGCCAAAGATTTTTTTGATACCTGGCATATTTTTTAGTAATTAGGTGAAATCGTTCCTGTATTGTGCCTGTGTTGTTTTGTCTTCATCGTTTTTTTGTCATATTCGCCTTTCGCACCCAATAAGAGCGACGCGGACTAAAATAACCGTCTATGGCCTTAAGTAGGTACCCCAAGATCAGCGTCTTGGCGGCCATGCACTGACAAGCGCTATATTAGCATAATAATATGTTAGTGACCGTCCATCGGCTAAAGCGACGTCGATGAAGACAAAATGAACGTTAGTGTGCTCTTTCCAGATGGCTACAAATTCGACGTCATCGTGGTGGGAGCGGGCTCAGGGGGCGCCACCGTCGCCGCCAGGCTCAGCGAGGTGCCCCACTGGAAAGTGTTGCTACTGGAGGCTGGTGGCAATCCTCCACCTGCTAGCGTGGTACGAAATACATCCATTATGGTCATACCAACCAAACAATAATAATTTTAGTAGTTCCTGATGGTTGTACTTTTCGCAGTCTGTTTGAATGGGTAAATGTTATGGTTGGAACTGGATGCAGAGATTTTCCTGGATTTAATAAAATTTGAAAACAGCCCCCCAATTGCGTAATATGTAACAATCATTAAAGAATTGTATCAATGCCAAAATATGGGTTTTGAATAATCGTAACACTTTTTTTCGGCAATCTTTATTTAAAGAGTTTAGTCAAATTTGACTATGTCACTCTGTATTTTTTTATAATGAAACGGAATATATTATTATTATTATGACCAATGAGACGATGAAATTGTACGTGAGAGAAGAATTACCTTCTCTCAAGTGCGATCTCAACTAAGCGTTATGTTTGGTAGGCTGCGAGTGTGGTTGTAACCACAACACTTTTAAATCACGTTTTGACATTGATGCAGTTCTTCAATGATTGATACATTTTTATGCGATCGCCCTGCTGATGTATCGAGCACAGTGCGGTCGAGATATAGACAGTAACATTGCAATGCAAAGTTTTGAGACGCACTGCAATTTTGGCATGGATATAGGCATGCAAACGCCTTGCCTGTCATTGCTTGCAATAAGTCTAAATAGTCTGAATGACCCCAAGCTTATCGGAATTCAAAACATCTTTCAACCTTGCAATAAAGAGACACTTAAGTAGATATTCTTGACAAGAATCTACATAATATTTTCCATGATTGGTTTAGCATAAAACCTGTTAACCTTGCTAAATTACCGCCTAATAAAAAACGTGGAACCATAACATAGATGGAATAGTTATACTCTGCTTTATCCTTCTCTGTCATCAATCAGTAAGATACAATATCTTTAATCTGTGATCAATCTATGGACCTAATATAATATTAGGTCCATGGATCAATCATTTTTCATTCGAAGTAAAAAGACAAAACAGAGTATAAATATTCAACCTCTATTCCAAATGACATGGCCGGATTCTGCCCTCGAAAAAAAATATTCATGGCCATTGACAAACAGTACGTCATATTAAAGCTTATATTTATGTCTTTACGATCGTTTTAATTGTTATGTTATATTATCAGAAAACTTGCGACAGACATAATATCAGCATAACAACTTGCAACAAAATGCGCCTAAATAATTTTAATAACAATGATTAAGTATTTTTATTAAATAAATTCTGTTCAAAATGTTTCCTCGCATTTTCTAAGCTTTTTAATATGAAAAAATAATGAGTTCATAACCAATACGCATCATTTTTTAATAAAAAATTATTGCTATTTAAATTATTTAGGCGCATTTTGTTGCAAGTTGTTATGCTGATATTGTGTCTCTCGCAAGTTTGCAGATCATAAACTTAAACGATTGTAAAGACATAATTATGAGCTTTAATATGACGTACTGTTTGTCGATGGCCATGAATATTTTTTTTCCAGGGCACAGCTCCATACAAGTTTCGGCCATGTCGTAATAGGGTTAATGTCTTAACATTTTTTCTCCTTTATGATACTTAGTACACTTGACTGGTTACTGTATATTCAAGATTTTTAACAAGCCAAAAACGTTTAATTCCACTGTTTCACATTTACAGATACCGAGCATGTTCGGGACACTTGTACACTCGGAATACGATACAGATTATACCGCAGATCTCGACCCGGGAACTGGACAGATTCATGACAATGGAAAGCTGTACATGGGTGGAGGCAAAATGCTCGGTGGCTCATCGGCAAGCAACTGGGAAGTCTACGCTCGAGGTGCACCTGAAGACTTTGAAGAGTGGAACAAAATAGCTCCGGGATGGGACTTTGAAACAGTGTTACATTACTACAAAAAACTAGAAAGAATGACAGATCAGTCCGTGCTTCAAGATCCGTATCACGCGCATTACCATTCAGTGACCGGTCCTGTTGCCATTTCTAGACCAAAAGTAAACGAGTACTATGAAAAAGTAAACGAGGAAGTATTAAATTCATGGGAAGAAATGGGCATCAAAAGGTTATTAGAGACGAATGGACCTGAAATTCTGGGAGCCTCACGACCGCATTTCACATTCGCGAACGGAAGGAGATCCAGCACAGCCGAAGCTTATTTGCGACCAACCAAAGACAGGCCAAACTTCTTCGTTACAAAATACGCAAGAGTAATAAAAATATTAATAGATCCATTAACTCTAACGGCTATTGGAGTGAAGGTTTTGCTTAAAACTGGTGAAGTGATCTCAGTGTACGCTAAAAAAGAGGTGATTGTATCTGCTGGTACAATAAACACACCAAAACTCCTAATGCTATCGGGGATAGGGCCTCGTGAAGTACTAGAACCGTTTAACATTGAGACCCTCACTGATCTTCCAGTAGGCAAGAACCTTCAAGATCATTTAATAATACCGTTAGTGATCAAAGGTAGGAAAGGCTTGCAAACAGCGGTCCAAAATTTGTTGGCTCCGACTGAATTAGATGCATTTCCAGTGCCTTTGCAAACTGGTTTTATAAAGCTTAACGGTTCTGCTAGCAAGTATTACGGGGAAAATAAGCCACATATTCAAATGTTTAATGTCCGTATCGGAGCCACAGCCGCCCCAGCTCTTCTGTTCGGTTGTAGAGTGATGGCAAACTTTGACGAAGACTATTGCTACTCAATGAGTAAAGCCAACGTTTTTCACGAAGTAGACCTATTAAATTTAATTCTGTTGCATCCAAAATCAAGAGGGCAAGTGCGATTAAGAAGTAACAATCCGTTTGTAGATCCACTTATAGAAATAGGTTACTTTAGGAACGTAAAAGATGTAAAAATTATGGTAGACGCTATTAAGTTTATGTTAAGGGTAAAGGACACTTCATATTATAGAAAAATGGGTGCAGAAGCGGCCAGGTTAGATGTTAAAGGGTGTGAAGGGCTGGTGTATGGTACCGACGAGTACTGGGCTTGTTATGCTATGAATACTGCGAGTTCATTGCTGCATCCTGTTGGAACTTGTGCAATGGGTCCAGAGGGAGTGGTCGATGAACGTTTAAGAGTTCATAATGTCAAGGGATTGCGTGTAGTCGACGCATCGGTTATGCCCCTTAGTCCGAGCGGGAACACGAATGCGCCTACTATGATGATAGGTGAGAAAGCGGCTGATATGATAAAAGAAGATCACAACGAACATGTTGAATATGTGAATGATGAAAACAATAAGATTTATTCACATAATTATGATGATTATTGACAAGTAACGCCTTTAAGGTTATTAATGCCAAATATTTTTCAGTCAGTTAGTATAGTTACTCGTATTTTAAGGACAATTAAGATCGAAGGAAAATAAATTGCTTTAAATAAGCGAAAAAATAAATGACTATCATTTTTTCCGAACTGGAAATACTTCATTTTAAAGAGTAAATACTTCATTTACCAATACCTTACGTAACAATCATAACCTGATAGGTTAAATTTTTTATGCAAGAGTGAATCTAACATGCAAACGAAGTATAGTTCCATATAATTATAAAATTAATTTTACCTACGTTTTTTTTACACAAAGTGCAGTCTGTACAGGTATTAATTTATACATAGAGTACCTAGACGAGACTTGACATATTACAATTACTGTGCACAATCAAGTTTTTAATTACAGAAAGCAACCCTTTTTGCGCGAAAGGTCAAAGGCAGTTTTGTTTGGTGGGTTCTCTTGGCCGCAGCTAGTTACCACCCTACCGGCAAATAAAGACGCAACGAAAAGCCATAGCGTTCCGGTGCGATGCTGGGTAAAAACCGTTAGGGGCTATTTTTACCTTCCAAGTTAGAACGATAACATCTTCGACTGCACCGTTAACTTCTATTCTGTACAGCGATACGCGTCCACAATCATCTATCACCACATACTTTTGAAATGAACCTCGCTCCTTTTAGACGGTTTTTATTCAATTTATTACTTGACAAATTGTATTATTCTGTTGACGAGTTTTTAAACTATAAATTTTAATTCCATTTATTACTTATTATCAAATCTTTGCATATTATAATATTTTACAATCAGATGACATAATATGAGATGCTGGGTTCATTTTTGACAGAATGTTATAATTATTATTTGTATGTGAACTAGTTTTGACTCTAATTCGACTCATCCGTAGAACAGAGTCCGATATGATCATGGAGCAAAAATGAGTTAAATAGCTGAATCGGATAAGGAATACGTTCTCTACAGACGTACGTTTTTAGAAATTTCTTATCTTGATTAGTTTCGGAAATATGGAATTGAATAACGATCTATCTGAAATTTACTTCGTAAAAAAACGTTCGATGTAATCAAGGGGCGGCGCGCGGGGAGCGGGGACGGCGCGGGCGCCTCGTCCGCTCGTCATTTCGGCCGCTGTTCGTTGGAGTGAGGGCGCATTTGTGTCATGCGCTCAGATTTCTGTCGGCTTGATGAACAAAATAATGTAATAAGTGTAAACTTATTTTTTTAAGCATGTCACGTGCACAGAAAATGTTGGAAATGCTTAAAATGACTGATGCAGAAAGGCCTGAGCTTAGTGCTACTTTCTCAAATGATCCTCCCGATCCTGATTATATGAATAAAAGTGTAAATGTTGGTAAGTATGTGGTAAGTTGAATCTTTCAGCTGTATAATTTAGCGCTACATACTTAAGAATTCTTAAATTCATAAACTTTATATTTATATTGCTGTGATTAATGCATTTTTGTCTCAATTTTCCGTTGTGGGCGATCTGTTTTTATATAGGACGTTTTTTGACGGAGGAGTATAGAAATGCAATTTCAGTGCAAAAATACAATTGGCGTAATGCATAGTTCCAGAGAATTCATTTTTTCTGTAAAAATAATAAGTAAAAATTAGAAGTCTTAAGAAATATAAGGACGATATTATACGAACATTATTATTTTTTTAGGAGGTTCATGTAAATATAGGACGTTTTTCTATGAAACCTGTGATGAGGTTTGTTGGTTTGATATTAAGATGAGACGTTTTTACTGGGATAGTGACATCAGTAAGGACGTTGTTCAGTTAGAAATATCGTAAAATAATAAAATTATGAAGATTTTTTATTTAAGATTTGTTAAATTAATTTTTAGTAATATTTTAAGAATGCCTATTATAATAATGACACATTTTATTTATTTATTCCAGCTGTGTCTGTTAATGAAAACGACATGACACAACAACCTCAACTTTACCCCCTGATGCAGAAGAAATCAGTCAAGAACTAGCTAATATATGGGAAGAAGTTATACATGAAGACTGTGGGACCAAAGAAATTACATGTGATAGCTTAATACCGAATGTCATTGCCTATCCGCCTGCCACAGATGTTTACAGCAATCAACCCAGTACATTTTCATTAGAAGTGCCTTCGAGTTTCAAAAATTCTCCAATAATTCAGCTTGAAGAGCTATTAGAAGTTTCTCCCAATAGATCTACCCCGGGTAATTTGGGACTGTCAGTGCCAACTCCTATGCCATCTCCTACTAACGTCCATTCGATTTGCAATAATTCATTCAGTCCTAATCATGCAGACACATTCTCTGTAATTTCTTCGTCGTCGACTCCTAAAACGACTAGAAAACGACAAAGGCGTCCAAAAGAATGGGCAGACCTTAAACGCAAATGCCTTAAGAACTTAGGTAAGAAATATGTAACCTTGCGTCCTCATGGCAACATAAACATTTTTTACTATAAGAGAAAGTTATCTTGTTTTAACTTTACAGTTTTTGACATGGGTAAAAGAAAGGCCGTTTGCTATATGTGGGATGAATCTGTGGCAAAACGTGGTGCTAATGAGGTCAGCAGTTGCCTCTTAGATTTTGTCCAAACTAATGTTGACGAAGGGGTCAAAGTGTTTCGCTTTTAGTCAGACAATTGTGCTGGCTAAAATCGTAACCACTTTGTATTTGCGATGTACGTTTACGCAATAAAAAAGTTCAACGTATGTATACACATCGCTTCTTACAGAAAGGGCACACCCAAAATGAGGAGGACAGTGTCCACTTTGTCATTGAGAGAGCTTCTAAGACCAAAACTATGGGCTAAGAATGAAGGATTAAGCCTATGTTGTTCGCAACGTAACCCGGAATGACGTGTTTGACTTTAATAGCCGTCTTCACTAAACCTAACCGCCTAAATCTAATGTTTAAGCCGATAGGTGACAGTTTTCACCTACAACAACCGTCACCTTAGAGCTTAGGTGACTCCTAAAATGTTGGTGAAAACGAGCATCAATGTCTTGTCATTAATAAGGTTTGGATGAAAGACATTAAGGGCAAGAAAATGAATTGGAGTAACATTCAAGAAGTTCATGCAGATGGTAGTGATCCCAACAAATTGTTCTTTAAATATGACCTAACTCAACCTGATTATAACATTTTAGTGATTCGCGGCAACATGAGGAATTCAATAGTAACTGAACTACACCTGCCTACATTATTCCGAACCTATTAAGGTTCCTGCTGCTAAATATAAAGATTTAATGGATATGTACCGCTCGGAAGTTATTCCCTCAGAATATCATCCATACTTTAACTCTTTGCCACATCACATTAATGTTGATGCTTCTGAAGAATCGGATGATGATTTTGCTATTTTTTAGAGCTGAAATCTTTTTACCCATTTAGCGAAACAATGTTTATTCTAATACCTAATGAATACGGTATTAAAATTTACCTCCGTACAATTTCATTCCTATTAAAATTGTGCACTCACGGCTAGGTCACAATGTAAAACTGATTGATAAATAATTATTATTATTATGGAGGCTGAATATCTCCATGTACGTATTTCCTGTTGTTATATAAATATTTACGTGTATTTATAAGTTTAATGCTCGTTTCCAACATTTTAAGAGACGCCTAGAGCCTTTAGGTGACAGTTGTTGTAAGTGAAAACTGTCACTTAACGGCTTAGGCGTTTCTTAAAGTGTTAGTGAAAACGATCGTAAGATTGTCGTATTGGTCATCCAGTTCCCATACTGTGATACGATATGCCATTAAATAATTACTGTTTTAAGTTTTAACTAAACGCCATCAAGGCCGTTTTAGCTATATGAAAATTTTAATTTTTGTTTAAATATGTTTTTTGAAGAAAATGTTGTTGATTTTATAACTAATGCGAAGTTTAAATTGGTCCATAGCCATACGCGTCTCCTGCATTATCCCTTTAGATACATAGATCTCTATATTTTAGACACTGCTAATTTTACGCTACCTCACGAGCTGTGAAGCAATTGAACGAATTATAATCTGTAATCTGTTTTGAGATTTTTTAAATAAATAACCTTTTTTTAATAAAAACTTTATGTTTTATTTAGTTACATGAGAGGGTAGTCATCATATGGCTAATATTAAGGCCTCATTATATAGGACTCATATTATATAGGACTCATAAAGGATGGGTAATTCCGACAAAAAATGAACCGTGTTAACATGGAACGTCACATAATTCATACTCCTCCGTAAAACAACGCACAATGTTAACAACGGACCCCCGCACTTCCGCTATAAAATGTCATATGTTGATATGAAACTCACTATCTCGTGAAAAAAAGGGATAAGAAATATACACTATATAGCATTTAACTAGGCTGGGGCGTTGTCAAAACATACCAAAAAATCAAAATTTCAATTCTTACTGTTTAAGAATTACACAGGTTAACAACTTCTCTTACCTCTACTGACAACTATCAATCCTGCAGATGAGACTTTGTTCTACGGATGAGTCGCTATCGTTAATTGTAACATCAATTTTTATTACCATTTTTGAAGCAAATGAATAAATGCGTAAAAAAATAAGTATCACGCTGAAGCGTTGCGATAGGTATTGTAAGAAATATAACAACGTGAAGGAAATTATTCTAATTATTAGGGATCAAACCTATTCATGAAAAGGCGCAGCATTGATTTTTGTTCTATGTTAACTATGAATTGTTGACAGATTCAGACCCTTTTAAGCACGCTCTTAGCTTTATACAGGGTGTACTGATTACCATCACAAAGAAAATATGGTAATTCGACGATCTTCGAAGTGATTCTGAATGTTTGAATATCTCTTTTGGTAGTGAAATGTATCTCAGATGTAAGAACATTTTTATAGCATTATTTTGGCAATAGATTCATGATAATCATTTTTAATTAAATTTTGTTTTTTTTTTTTATTGTAGGTACGAGATAAAGTTAATTGAATTAAAAGTATTCGAGTTCGGACCTCCTGGTTAATAGACAAAAAATTAAAAAATTGAGCGCCAGTAAAAACTTTAATATTTGGCAAATCACGTTAAAACAGTCATTAATCCGCGTCTAAGACGTATTAAAGTGTCTGCTCTAATTGTAATTGTACCTTTGATAAGATAACATCAGTATACTCACAAATTATTGTCAAAGCACTGGACCGCATGGTCTTATTTATATGCTGTGGAGGTAAAATTAATTTGCTATTTGCTCGATTTTATTTTTTCGGTGCTGCGTTGCCAGCCATTTGCCAGCAGCATGGAATGAAGCCATAATAAATGATTTGTCTAAGAAACCTCTCGATGATTCTGTAACTGAATACCTACTTAGATATGAAATTAAATTAAAAAAAATTGTCTGCGAGAATATCTGAGAATGAAAGTTGTCTTCGACTTAAACGTGACTTACGATACGATATCAGTTTGTTGATTGGATATTAATTAAATGCAAGTAATTTCTATACATTTTTTAAATTATCTTTATTAAGATTTGAAATTAATGATGATTGACAAGTTTCGCATAGATTTTGTAAACAGGTCGTCGCTCGCGTTTTTCTATTGCCATTTGCCATTAATTCAGTTCAGCTAAAAAATAAACAAACACTCGTAATCTGATAAAGAACTAGAATTATTTCTTTATCATCTTAATTACTGCCTCGCTTTACAACAACCGGATCTCGCGAATCGTCCTATTCGACAGTTATTTTTGTATGTAAGTAGGTTATCAACAAGTACCGACTTAACACCTAATAATTATTATAAATTAAAGTTGTACCTATACCTAAATGAACTATTGCTTCCACATTCCACACTATTAAACTGACTGACTTTTATCTGTGGACGTCCAGGATGGACGCCCACAGATAAAAGTCAAAATATTAACGGATTCAAGTCGTAATTAAAGTCATTATTCTCTCTTTATTATCTACACTGGATCAGACTTTCAGATTGGTTCAGATCGTTGGCTCTCGTCAGGGGTTCAATCTCTGAATTTTCGATGTTACAGCCACAGTAATTAATCGAGATATTATGAATATTATCCAGCCATTGTTCATAATATCTACTCAATTTAGATAAAGTGATAATTAACAAAGAATTAACTACATTAACTAGTAATTTTACATAATATCTTCGAAGACTTGGTTAATGTAATAAAACAAGTCGTCGTCGTTGTCGCAGTCGTCGTTTCAGCCAATGGACGTCCACTGCTGGACATAGGCCTCTTGAAATGGCCGCCCAACCACAATTTTCCGCCGTTGGCTCCACCGACTCCCCGCGACTTTGTCCCATGGTGGGGGTTCTGCACTCTACCGACACTGCGCTTCCCGGTGCATGGCCACCATTCCAGCACCTTGGCTCCCCAACGTCCATCGGTCCTACGAGTTATATGCCCGACCTATCTATCCATGGTTTCCCTTACTAGAGATAGAGATTGGACATAACTATTTTTTCTATTATTTTATTTCATTTTTTCAATTTTTTCAGGTTAACAGATGTATGTTTTTAAACCTGTTTTTTATGTTCATCATTTTATGTTATATTTTTTTCCTTTTTCAAAAGTTTTTTTTATAAATAGTGTCATAATTGTTTCGTTGTAAATAAAATAATTCTATCATGTTAGTGTAATGCTCGTTTTCACTAACATTTTAAGAGTCACCTAAGCCCTTAAGTGACAGTTTTCACATACAACAACTGTCACCTAAGGGCTTAGGTGACTCTTAAAATGTTAGTGAAAACGAGCATAAGTGGCACTGCCGTTCTTATGATACAAAATAAATAAATAAATAACTAATGTCAAATTGTTACCTCTAGTAGGGCAAATAGAAGATACGAGTAGATAGATTATTAATTTCGGCCGTAAATTTGGGTGATGCACGATCCTTTGTCTACAGGTTTGTATCACTTGTATAAATATAATCCACACACATTAAAATACAGTATAAGACGCGGCTATGTAATCAATTGAACATAAAAATAAACAACAAAACCCTATATAAATGTAAATTTGCCCAAATTCGCTAGCACAGTTCAAACACCGTCGGTCTTGCAGTGTGACGTTTAAATTCTATAAAATTTTGAATTGAATCAGTGAATTTTTAATGTGTTGTGTTATAAAAGTGCCATTAAATAATTACTGGTTTAAAAATATTCTACAGAATAAACATTTATTTTTAATTAAGTTAATTTAGTTAATCTGAATGTTATATTAGTGTGATATTGATAAAGCAATGAAAGTGTCAAAGTACTGAGTGATAAAAGTTCTCAAAACAAAAAAACATGTTTAATTTCAATGCGCTTGCTGAAGAACTCCTGGGCTTGGTCCAAAGGCAGAGACGGATTCCGTGGTTGCAATGGCTGTTACGAATTATGGCATTGTCACAAGCGATTGCGCCCGTTGGATGGCCAGAGTCCTTTCCATTGAAAGGTATAATTAGGGTTCCATACCAAAATGGTAAAAAAGGAACCCTTATGGTGAGACTTTCTCCGTCCGTCCCTCTGTCACATTCTATTATTTCAGTAAATTCAAGCTATCGACCTCAAATATGGAATGGTTGTAAGTAATAGTGACCCGACGTCATTGCCATAGTAAAAATTTGAAAATTATTTTTATTTTTATTTAAAAAGGGGGGAAAACCGGGGTATTAAAATTTCAAAATGAGATATCAATATTGAGTATTGAGTATAATAAAATCAAATCTCTTAACTAGTATACTTTTCTTGAAATTAACAATAACTCGCAAAAAACACCGTTAGGTTTGCGGTTCGGCAACAAAAGTAAATTATACTCGTAAATTCAATGAACAAAAGTGATTCATTTAACGTTTTACTTCTTTTATAGTATGGAACCCTCGGTGCGCGAGTCCAACTTGCACTTGACCTGTTTTATTTTTATTTTTTTACAGGTACATTATTAAATTGGATGTTCAAGTTAATCTAAAATAGGCAAATAAAACAAAAGTCAAACTAAAATAATAAACGAAACAACAAATTACCGCTTTTCAATAATACAAATAAATCTAAAGTTTATTTTTATCCCTTCATTAACGGGGTAAAATGGTTATTTAAAAGCGATTTTTAGTGTCCTGCAAAAAACGTCATGAATTTTGGGGGTCTTTAACCTAAATTGGCGCCTGAAGACAAAATCAACGTCAGTGTTGTATTGAATGTGCTCTTTCCAGATGGCTACAAATTCGACGTCATCGTGGTGGGAGCGGGCTCAGGGGGCGCCACCGTCGCCGCCAGGCTCAGCGAGGTGCCCCACTGGAAAGTGTTGCTACTGGAGGCTGGTGGCAATCCTCCACCCGCTAGCGTGGTACGAAATACATCCATTATGGTCATACCAACCACAACAATAATTTTAGTAGGACCTGATGGTTGTACTTTTCGCAGTCTGTTTGAATGGGTAAATGTTTCGGGTACTGGATCCGGAAAAATTCCTGGACTAAATAAAAAAACAGTCCCATTCGCGTAATCTTGTATCAATCTTTAAAGAACTGTATCAATGCCGAAACATGGGTTTTGACCAATCACAAAACTTGAACATCACGTTTTGACATTGATGCAGTTCTTTAATGATTGACACATTTTCACGCGATAGTCCTGCTGATGTCATGAGCACAGTGCGGTGTAGCCATTGATATAATATAAGTAGCATAATATTATGATATTGCAATTCAAAGTTCTGAGACGCTCTGCAATTCTGGCATGGGAAGGCATCCAAACATCTTGCCTGTAATTGCAACAATTCTAAATTGTTTGAATGACCAAGCTTATCGGAATCAAAAACACCTTATGTTGCAATAACTAGAAAATTAATTCTAGAAAAGAATCTACATATTTTTCCATGAATCCTTTAACATGTTTGACCTTTTTTCCCCTTTATAATAGTACACTTTGAGTTACTGGTTACTTTATTTATTTTATTCTATTCAACTTTTTCACGTTTTCAGATACCAAGCATGTTTAGGACACTTGCACACTCGGAATATGTTACCGACTATGCCGCAGATCTCGACCCCGGGACTGGACAGATTCATGTCAATGGAAAGCTGAACATGGGTGTAGGCAAAATGCTCGGCGGCTCATCGTCAAGTAACTGGGAAGTCTACGTTCGAGGTGTACCTGAGGACTTTGAAGAATGGAACAAAATAGCTCCCGGATGGGACTTTGATACGGTGCTACATTACTACAAGAAACTGGAAAGAATGACAGATCGTTCGGTGCTTCGAGATCCGTATCACGCGCATTACCATTCAGTGACCGGTCCTGTTGCCATTTCTAGACCAAGAGCAAACGAGTATTATGAAGAAGTGAACGAAGAAGTTTTGAATTCATGGGAAGAAATGGGCATAAAGAGGCTGTTAGAGTTGAATGGACCTGAAACTCTGGGAGCCTCACGACCGCATTTCACATTCGCGAACGGAAGGAGATCCAGCACAGCCGAAGCTTATTTGCGTCCAATCAAAGACAGGCCAAACTTCTTCGTTACAAAATACGCAAGAGTAATTAAAATATTAATAGATCCATCAACTCTAACAGCTATTGGAGTGAAGGTTTTGCTTGAAACTGGTGAAATTATCTCAGTGTACGCTAAAAAGGAGGTGATTGTATCTGCTGGTACATTAAGCACACCAAAACTCTTAATGCTATCAGGGATAGGGCCTCGTGAAGTATTAGAACCATTTAACATTGAGACCCTCACTGATCTACCCGTGGGCAAGAATCTTCAAGATCATTTAATGATACCGTTAGTGATCAAAGGTAGGAAAGGCTTGCAAACAGCGGTCCAGAATTTGTTGGCTGCGACTGAATTTTTTGCATTCCCAGCTCCTTTAATAAATGGTTTTATAAGGCTTAACGGTTCTGCTAGCAAGTATTATGGGGAAAACAAGCGACATGTTCAAATGTTTAATGTCCGTTACGGAGCCGCAGCCACAGGATTCGGTTGTAATGCGAGTGCAAACTTTGACGAAGACTACTGCTACTCAATGAGTAAAGCAAACGTTTTTCACGAAGTAGACCTATTAAATTTAGTTCTTTTACATCCCAAATCAAGAGGACAAGTGCGATTAAGAAGCAGCAATCCGTTTGAAGATCCACTAATAGAAATAGGTTACTTTAGGAACGTGAAAGATGTACAAATTATGGTAGACGCTATTAAATTTATGATAAGGATAAAAGACACTTCGTATTATAGAATAGTGGGTGCAGAAGTAGCGAGGTTAGATGTTAAAGGGTGTGAAGGGCTGGTGTTTGGTACCGACGAGTACTGGGCTTGTTATGCTGTGAATACCGCGAGTTCATTGCTGCATCCTGTTGGAACTTGTGCAATGGGTCCAGAGGGAGTGGTCGATGAACGTTTAAGAGTTCATAATGTCAAGGGATTGCGTGTAGTCGACGCATCGGTTATGCCCCTTAGTCCGAGCGGGAACACGAATGCGCCTACTATGATGATAGGTGAGAAAGCGGCTGATATGATAAAAGAAGATCACAACGAAAATGTTGAATAAAATGTTGAATAAAATGTTGAATAAAAAATAATATGTGAATAATCAAAATACGAAGATTTATTCACATAATTATGAAGATTATTGACAACCAAGACCTATAGGTTATAATGCTAAATATTTTTCAGTCAGTAACTCGTATTTTAAGGAGAATTAAGATCGAACGAAAAGAAATTGCTTTGAATAAGCGAAAAAACAAATGACTATCAATTATTCAGAACTGGAAATACTGGATTTTAAAGAGTTACCAATACCTAATCATAAGTGAACCTGATAGGTTAAATTTGTTATGCATGAGTGAATCTAACAAGTAAACGAAGTATATTTCCATATCATTATAATTTAATTGATTCATATAAATAACAATGATATGGAACTATACTTGAAATATTACAATTAATGGGCTTTAATAAATTAGGCACAGAAAGCAACCCTTTTTGAAAGAAAAAGGTCAAAGCAGTTTTATCTGGTGGGTCTTCTTCGGTCGTGGCTAGTGACCACCCTACCGGCAAAAGACTCATCGAAAAGCGATAGCATTCCTGTGTGATGCTGGGTAGAAACCGTTAGGGGTAATTAATTTAACGTATTACGTATCGATGCGTTATCGGCATCAATTTTTGTTCTATGTTAACTATGAATTGTTGACAGATTCATATTTCAGACACTTTTAAGCACGCTCTTAGCTTTATACAGGGTGTACTGATTACCATCACAAAGAAAATATGGTAATTCGACGATCTCCGAAGTGATTCTTAATGTTTGAATATCTCTTTTGGTAAGGAAATGTATCTCAGATGTAAGGAGGATGGTATCACATTATTTTGTCAATACATTCATGATACATAGTATTTTTTGTTGTTTTATTTTTAATATGAGGTTGAGTGAATAAAATTAAATTATCCGAGTTCAGACCTCCTCATTGTTTTTAAATAGAAACTAAATTTTGATCTCTTATTAAAAAATTGAGCGCCAATAAAAACTCCTAACATTTGGCGAATCACGTTAAAACATTTAAACCGCGTCTAAGACGTAATTAAGAGAAGATTAAAGTGTCTGCTCTAATTGTAATGGTAACCTTGAGAAGATAACACCAACGCATTCACAAACAATTGTAAGATTACTGGACCACTTGGTCCTATTAATATGCTGTGGAGGTTAAATGAGTTTGTGTTGATTTGACAGTAATATTCACCAAACTAAGATTTTCTTTTTTTAATGTTAATTGGTCCGTTTTGAAACTTATCAGTTTTGTAGAAAATTATATTAAGGTCATTTATTTTTTCTTATAGAAATTCAACGTGTGTACGGTTTATCTTCCTCGTACCAAAAATATGTTTTTTTTAATGTAGTAAATATATTTTACCGCGGTTTTAATTAAGAGTATTTAGATTTTTCATAAACTCCATGGGAACCAGAATTTGTAATTAGATAAGACGTTAGGCTTTAAACAGTAACAAACATTCATTAATAAAATATTTACTACTTGGGGACATTATTCCTTAAAATTTTACACAAAATGTCGAAGGTATGTGAACCCACGTTTCACAGGCTCTATCGCGGCTGGATATTACCAATATAAAGATAGTTCTGGTCAATAATATCAATAAAGAGAAGAACTATCGTAGCTCTCGGGCGTGTTTCTCGTTGGTTCTAATTATTAAAACGATTAAGCTTTGTCAAGTATTTGACAGTTGACCCTTGATGGTGGAGCAATGCTCGGCGCCGGGTCATAAACTGGCTCGTTTACATGACAAAGTCGCGTTGGGGCAGTTACGACATGATTATCTCGCCCTCGAGTTACTAAGTGACAAAACGTTGCGAGTTTTTATCGAGAACTAAGTGATAGTTCTCGAAGATATTATTATACCTAAGTACTAGCTATATTGTCTAGTACAGTACTTGACTTTCATCTGATTGATATACATTATCATCATCGTCATAAGTACAATTAATATAATATTTGACAACCACATAAGAGTTCAGAACTTTCAATCTCAGCAGGTTGTTCGGGGTTTGTTATAACAAATTTTCATGAGGAACTGTATTACACAAATCGCTTACTCTGCGAAAAGTACTCAAGGACGATGTTTCTAGTATCTTTCGAGAATCGAGAATTAAGTGATAGATAGTTTTCCTATAATATTATGCTTGTAGATTGATTATTATTTATTTATGATTTTTCATTCGTTTCCTAGATCCTGTAATTTATATTGCCTACGTACTTAATTATAATCCATACCTACTTAATTTTACTAATATTATAAATTTTCTTGTGAGTATGTTGGTTTTTGCTTTGTCCATAAATCACACCACAACGAAGCAACGAATCGGTGTAATTTTTTGCACAGACACAGTTGAAAACGCAGAAAGTGACACACCCTTTTTCATCCCGAGAAAATCAGTGATTTCCACGGGATTTGTGAAAAACCTAAATTCAGGCAGATGGAGCCGCGGGCAACAGCTAGTAATATAATATGTACTCGTGTTTGGTTGAAGAAGGTTTTACTATAGCTCTAGATATGTTACGGATTCTTTGTATTTTTACGGAGCTTGGTTTAAAAAATATGATATTATCGATTTGAAAGATATACCCACGAATATGAAGAATTAAGTGTATCGGTGCAAAATCAAGTTAATGTGAATTTGATTTAATCGTTTAACCGCACGAATAGATACATTTTATGCGAGTGGGTCACACGCGAAGGCCCAATTAATAGCCAATAACTGTGTAATTTGATATCGTTTTTGAACCTTATTCACGTTTTTTTGTGCCATAAATACATTATTTATTAATTATCAGGTGATTTTACGTATTAATTAATATAGAACCGGCACAGTTCATTTCAGCCGACGGACGTCCACTGCTGGACTAAGGCCTTCTGCAATGATTGCCTTGGACACTTGTATCCTGCGGCTCTCCCAAGTAACCCGCGAAACTTTTTTTTTTTTTGCAAATATATTAGTAGGCTAATGCGATATAATGTAATAGAATAGGCTTATGATATACAAGGATTGCTCGTTTAGAGGGATAGGATTAATCTCATATTGGTTCCTGAAAGATTATATTATTTTCTATAGTTTCGCAGATTTGGAGCTTTCGGGAACCAACATAAAGTAAATGAGTATTGTTTTTATGAAAAACATGTACTTAGATGCATTAACATTGTGCTTAAAAATTAATTGCCATAAGCTTGCTTTGTATAATTATAGTCCACTATTTGCGAAAAACTAAATAAAATTTTAATTTTCGCGCCCGGATGGTAACTTATCGACCTTTATGTCATAAGTCCATCATACACACATTGGATTTATTAAAATTAAAACTATACTAAGAATATCCACTTACCACTACAATAAATTACACGAGAGTACACCGACCTCCCACATTTATTTAGAACACACTGCTTTACCACCAGACTGTTCAGTGCGGGTTGGAAGACTTCACACAATTTCGACTACAAGTATATTAATTTTGACGAATTAAACAACGAATAAACAGTTTCCGAAACTAAACGCTGTTTATATAAGATCAAAATACAACATCTTTTTCTCGTAACGACATTAAGCATACTCATTAATAATCTTAATAATGGGTAAATACATTAATACTTACATATATTAATGTAAATACTAATTATGAACATCATAATACCGTAAATAGTATTATAATAGTTGTAATACCGTTGAACGAAGTTTCTTTTCGGAGTAACAGTAAGGGGCTATGTTGAGTGCCATGTATTGTTGAGCGCCAATATTTGCTGTCAAATGTTCGTGTACTGAGTTTACAGTCCGAAAAGGCTCTCTTGGCACTTGAATGAGGGCGCTATTATAGAACAAAGGCATCCAGAAAATAAAATCTGCTCAATTTTAGTTTAAAATAGTTGATAGTACGCAAAAACAACACAACATACAATAGCGATATACTAACAGAGCGGACTATCAAACAGTATCACAAGATAGCGGTGTTAGTACCGATTTTGGCCAAGCGCCAAGATAGCCTTGTCGCACTTTACTTCCTATGTGACGCCATCTTATGCGCCACTTTACAGATTAAAAATAGTCACGCTTATTTTGTAGACGGGGCCCATCCATATTGTTTCCTAGATCTGTGTTCGAACGCGAGATGACTTGATATAGCACTATCCTTTGAGCGGTGAGTGAACTTCGTTTCAACCGAGTGTTCCACGCATTATTTTTTGGGGTAGCATCGACCACAGGACAGTGGTAGTGGTCCGGGTAATGGCGCTCCGGTTTATGTAGAGCGGGGTAATGTCGCGAACATCCTACTGCGGCCGATAATGAGGCGATTTTTCAAAATTACACCGCTTTGCAGCTCCAGTACACGATTTGCAGCTTTAAATAGAAGTTAAAGTTGGTATTTTACGGCTTCGTTTAAGCCTCGAAGTCTGTACCTTCCCCAATCTTATAGCCCTGCAGAGATCCTCACCTGGGAGAAGGATCCCAGGATGTCAGGAGATATTCCACCGTCAGGATGTCAGGAGATATCCTGATAGCTGTGTCTGCAGTTGTATCCATATTATGACATGCAGTTGAACCTGAGTAAGTGAGAAAACTCGATTCTGAGAGAGCATCTTCGTGGATTGAAATGTCTATAGACAATACTGCTGACGCTGTTGGTGCCAAAACCTTTGGCACCGGTTAACTGGCGACACTTTTTCTAGGTCTATTGAGAAACTCCTATGAGAGCATCAGATAACTTAAACGCATTTGAGAGGTACAGAGATGTCGGTCCCATGAGCTCTTAAACATTTCAGTGTTTCTTTTCCATTTCTAAAATTACTTTTGATACGCTGATGGAACCGAATTCAAAAAATGTACGAGACGATATCCAGTATCCATAGATTGATCATATCCATAGATCTCGTGACTTCCGAGAAGACGACTGTTATCCTCAGTCTGTAATCTAAATTTCGCTTAAGTAAAGGCAGAAATACGATTGGAAGAAAAATCTCGATTATTTTTTTTCCAAAAGTTGTCACAAGATTTCATTTTTATAAGTTTATCGGGAACTTTTTACAATGGTTTTTATGTGATTTTTATCCCAAAACGCTGAGATTTTTTATATTTATTTAGTAGTAAGTTTGAAGTAGGTAATTAATTAAAACGTCGTCGTAAATCTGTACAGGAAATGTGTAGGGCCTTATATTGTAAAACTGCATTGTCATTTGCCGCACCATGGTCAATTTCACCCTAACTGGACCAATCTAATTTGTGAATATGCACAAAATCTGCACAAAACCCAGCTCTGAATGCAAGCAAAAAAACAATTTCCTCATTACGACATAAAAAAGGCCCTCTAATTTTCTCTTATAGGCAGGAATTTTAAAATGCTCCGAAGCTTATCCGCAATCTCATTTGCGCGGCCCCCGACGGTTTTAGAAATTATTCAATTTAATGCACAATCCGCCATTTTCCCCCCCATTATCGCGTCGCAGACTTTAACATAATCTCCGTAATAAATATTATTGGAATCGATTTGAGGCTTTTCTATTTTTTTAAGAAACCGCGATTTCTTCGTCTTCGTTCTTGTTATTTATTTATGTTTAACACAAGCTATCGCTTACTTTGGGGCTAGATTGCGATGGTTGTAATGTCCTGATATACATATTTATTTATTTTTAATGCTATTCCTTTTTCTCCTAGCAATATGACCGAAGTAATCGAGAATCCTCCGCAGACATTAATTGTTGGAAAGCCACCCCTTAATTAAAATTTACCCGATTGCAGGAAGGGTTATTTTCATTTATTTATTTCATTTATTGTCAGCTTTCATGCACAAAATATTATTCTTAATACATGAGACCCTGTTAGGGCGTTGCTGTTTTTTTTAATGAATGGTCGGGGGACCGATTTTGCTTTCTTTCATATATTCATCAATCGAATAGTAACATTTTTTTATTAGATAATCCTTTAGCAAATTTATAAATATTTTTTCTGTATTTTCGTTTCTGATATAGTTAGGGAGGTGGTTGAATATTTTAATTGACATAACATATGGGCTTGAAGTATGGAGTGTTAATTTCGACTGCGGCAATTGTAGTTTGTTGTTTGAGTTTTCGGGGTATCGACGCGGTTTGTCCAAATATTTTATGTAGGATTTGATATTCCTCCGTACAAATTTGCATATTTCGAATATGTAAATTGAAGCTAAAGTTAGGACTTTTAGTTCCTGGAAATATGGCTTGCACGATTCTGTGGTTTTTATGTTTACGATGATGCGTATACATTTTTTTTGCAGTTTGAATATTTCTTCAACATTTGTACTATTTCCCCAAAGTATTATACCGTATTTAAGCCATGCGTATGCGTATGCGTAGTATGCGTTTAAAGCTGTTTTTGTATCTGTCGTCCGTTTTAATTCTCTTAAGCCATATGTGAATTTTGATAATTTAATTTTAGTTTTTTGTATATGTCCCTTCCAGTTTAGGTTCGTATCTATATCTATGCCCAAAAATGTCAAGTTATCTACGCATTCTATGATTGTGTAGTAGTAGTTGTGTATTTTTTTCACGACTGCCCAAAAAAAGAGTGTAATGTTTTAGGGTTCATGTATGTATGTATGTATGTATATATGTATGTGAGTATTCCACCATAGTCCATAACTTCTGAACGGCTGAATAGGTTTGGACATATATGGTCGTTTTCACTAACACTTTAAGAAATGACTAAGCCGATAGGTGACAGTTTTCACTTACAACAACTGTCACCTAAAGACTTAGGTGTCGCTTAAAATGTTAGTGAAAACCAGCATTAGTATCGTTAGAATCCATACATCATTCCGAGTAACATAGGCTACATTTTATTGGGAAAAGTCGTTTTACCACAGGTCCGTCGTGTTTTTTAATTTTTAAATATAAAGCAAGTATCTTTCAACCAGCTGAATGGATTTTGACAGTTAGGGTACCTATCGTTAGTTTCTCTCAGACACCCAAGTGTTCTTAGACGTTGCTAAAATGTTTAATTAATCTTGTTTATTATATTTTGATGACGATGGTTAAAATCAAGGAATAGGTATAAATTTTCCTCGTCTGTACTAATATCTGTGCCGAATAGTACTTAATGCTCGTTTTCACCAACACTCTAAGAAACGCCTAAGCCGATAGGTGACAGTTTAAACTTACAGCAACTGTCACCTAAGGCAAAGATCATGGTATCAATAATCTTTGCCTAAGGGCTTAAGTGTATCTTAAAATCTATCCCATTGCGTCGCGTTCAGCGCTGGGGAAAGGGACTGTGCTTATTACGCGGGACAAACGGGCTGGGACAGAAATATTTCAAACGTGGAAAGGAGTCCGCGGGCATTGCTAGTTCATAATGAACATAATCTTAGAAATATAATTCTTTGTTGTAGGTACTCGTTACGGTATTCTGCGAATGTCGGCCCGCGAAAACTGAAAAGATACGAATGCTGTCATTTTGCATACAATAAGTATGGCTGAGCGTTCGCTCACAGATGCGCGATGGATGCAATAAGGCGCTGTGCGGTGTCCGTGCGGAATACGTGATATTTCCTAAGTAATGGCCGACTTTTCAGATGTATACTGCAAGCACCGTGGAGTGTCATATGAAAGGACTGACTTTTCCTTTTATTCCGTTTTTGACTTATACTAGGTTCTGGTCACCGTTAGGTGTGCACACTTTAAGGTACAAGTAACCAGGGCTGCCAAAAGTCCATAGTTCTCTTACAAACACCGATATGAACCTAAGGATGAGCCCATCTGGGGCCTGTCATCAAAAGCTCCGAAATTAAAAGACATCGTTTAAATAAACAGCTGCTGAACAACGTTTACAGGCAAGGCCTCGAGAAATTAATCTACGCGTTAAGTCCGATGAGCCTACACTCAATCAGATGCCTCATCAATACCGTGATATGTTAATCCGTAATTAACTCAGCAGTCAAGATCGTGCGCGCGTCACTCGCGCGGGGATCATGTCGCTCCACACGCGCCAGCTGTAATCCCAGGCTTAGTGGAAGGAGCAGACAAATGGAACATTGCGTCTTTTTATGACTTCGCGCCCTACTAGTTACTATATATATAGCTGCTTGTGCTGACTGACTCACTGATTGATCACCTCTCCTGAACAATTTTGTATGAAAAATTTTTTTTTTACTAATCATTTCGTAAAGAGGGGAAAAAATCATTAAGAACAAAAATATGGAGAGAGCTGATGATTGAGGATTTCGAAGACGGGTGAAGAGCACGGGGAGGGTATTGAAGATAGGTGGGGGGTGCTCGACCAAATGTCATTCGAAATGTCATGCAATTGGCAGTGAGCTGTAAAAAATTTCAAAATGGCGGATTCAAAATGGCCGCCATTCGAATTTCGTCGTTATCTCGGAAAGTATAAAAGATGGAAGAGTGGTTTCTTGACAAGAAGTGATCAGGATCTGAAGGTCTATTCGATGGATAGAAAAAAAATTCAAAATGGCGGAATTTATTTTTCCATAGAAAATGTATTGTAGCGAGTATTGATTCATATAGAAAAAATATGAGAAGGGATGATGACTGAGAATTGTGATATTATTATAGGCGGGAATACAGCCCGCGGGCCACATGTGGCCCGCGCACCCACGCACCTTACTAGTTAATATATATATAGCTGCTTGTGCTGATTGACTGATTGATCACCTCTCCTGAACAATTTTGTATGGAATTTTTTTTTTTCACTCATTGTTTTGTATAGAAAGGAAAAATTCATGAGGAAGAAAAATATAGCGAGAGCTGATGATTGAGGATTTCGAAGACGGGTGAAGAGCACAGCCAAGGGTATTGCAGATAGGTGGGGGGTGTTCGACCAAATGTCATTTGAAATGTCATCCAACTGCCAGTGAGCTGAAAAAAAATTCAAAATGTCGGATTCAAAATGGCCGCCATTCGAATTTCGCCAATATCTCGGAAAGTATAAAAGATGGAAGAATGGTTTCTTGACAAGAAGTGATCAGGATCCGAAGGTCTATTTGATGGATAGAAAAAAAATTCAAAATGGCGGAATTTATTTTTCCATAGAAAATGTATGGGGAATGTTGAAGAGACTAACAGTTGGTAATTATGCAAGGTTGTGATGCGGTTTTTCGGAAAGTTACTAGAGAAAAATATCGAGAAAGCTGATGATTGAGGATTTCGGAGACGTGTGAAGAGCACAGCCATGGTATCGAAGATAGGTGGGGGGTGCTCGACCAAATGTAACTCGAAACGTCATCCAATTGGCAGTTAGCTGAAAAAAAATCAAAATGGCGGATTCAAGATGGCCGCTATACAAATTTCGTGTTGTTCTATCTCGGAAAGTATAAAAGATAAGAGAGTGATTTCTTTGCAAGACGTAATTAGAATCTCAAGGTCTACGGGACGAATGAAAAAAAATCAAAGTGGTTGAATTTATTTTTCCATGGAAAATGTGAATGCGACAATAAACAAGGCCTATGAAAAACTATGAAAAGTATGAGAAGAGATGATGGTCTACGATTTGGATGATGATTGAGGAGCACGGTCATGGATTTAAAGATAGTTAAGGGATGTTTGAATAAAAAATACACTGAACCTCATCCGATGAGGTTCAGTGTATTTTTGATTCAAACAGCCCTTAACTATCTTTAAATCCATGACCGTGCTCCGAGGTAATTCTTTTAGTCCATTGCCAATCGGATTCCAATTGGCTTTTATAGGTGAGAAGACAGCCCGCGGGCCACATGTGGCCCGCGCTCCCACGCGCCCTACTAGTTTCAATATATAATTATAAATATAATTATATATTGAAACTAGTAGGGCGCGTGGATGCGCGGGCCACATGTGACTCGCGGTCTGTCTTCCTGCCTATAGAGGTATCGCAACCCTCAGTCATCTCTTCCCATACATTTTCTATGGAAAAATAAATTCCGCCATTTTGAATTTTTTTCTATCCATCGAATAGACCTTCGAGACCTGATCAGCTCTTGCCAAGAAACCATTCTTCCATCTTTTATACTTTCCGAGATATCGGCGAAATTCGAATGGCGGCCATTTTTAATCCGCCATTTTGATTTTTTTTCAGCTCACTGCCAATTGCATGGCATTTCAAATGACATTTGGTTGAGCAACCCCCACCTATCTGCTGCAATACCCTTGGCTGTGCTCTTCACTCGTCTCAGAAATCCTCAATCATCAGCTCTCTCCATATTTTTGTTCTTAATGATTTCTTCCCTTCTATACGAAATGGTAATTGAAAAAAAATGTTTCATACGAAATTGTTCAGGAGAGGTGATCAATCTGTCAGTGGCCAATCAGCTTAAATTAAAAAATAAAACACCTAGACACTAGAAAACATTCAAGCTCATTACACCAACATTTAGTTCAGTAGTGGGAATCTAACCCACGACCTCCAACGCATACGGCTGGTTCGCTACCGCTACGCCATTCGGTTGTCGTTTACACACTTAACAAGTACTTTACTGCAATCTGACCTGGGGAGAAATTCCGTAAAAAATATTTATTCATTGCTACTTAATCATAAACGAATTCTTCCTCCTGAATCTTTGTTTACTTAATTTTTTTCCAGCCACTCAGGCGGCAGAATATGTTTACGATTACGATAAACACGTTTTTCTTTCAAAATCGCCTAGTTCATGGGCTCATGGCCTTGAAAGTGGCCTATACAGCATCGCACCGGAGCTCAAAAATTTTAATTAAAACCGACAATTAATGTATCATGATGCAATATCGTATCGTAACCTACTACGCGCACGGATGGTCGTGAGTAGTAAAGAAGGCGGTCTTTATAGAGTGTAGCGTCGTTTTTCAATCACGCGAAGTGTATTGTTTCAAGCCATTTGTCTGGCCTTACGTCCAATTTGGAACTAGAGATTTTTCTCACTCGCCTCCCTCTACGTACGTAAATGCGAGAGGAAATCAATGGATTAGGCTCTCTGCTGTACTTTGAAAAACGGTTTTCTACTTAGAGCTGATGAAAGTGCCGGTTTCGTTACGCCGCAAAATTCCTCACAGATAAGTGTAGGTATGATTTTCTTCTTCTATTATATTAGATACCTACTTTTGTTGTTAAATGTAATTGTTTTCAGGAGTGCTATTCAAAAGGAGTATGCTAGGAGTGCAAAATGAAACAGCTGCCAACCCGAATATGGCATGCAAGATTGTACTCTATTACAACTGAGAAATTCATAGATGCACGCTCGTCGCTGATTTGTAGAATAGCACGGCTGTACTTGCACTAAGTATCAAAAAAAATCTACACAGTTATTAGACGCATTCAGATCTTATTTTTATAATCAAAATGAGAATTTGACTTTAATTTTATGCGTTCAAGTATTAGAAAAGAAGATGAAATTTTCTTTGTCGAGTGATGATCAAAGAGGTACCTAGTTGGCCTTAGTGATCGGATATACTATTATCATTCCCATACATTTCCTTCCAAAAGCGATCATAGCAATCCTAGAAATAAAAAGTCATAGGGCTAAGCCAGCCAAAGCTCCACGAGTTCATGCCATTTGAAGTCATTCTGATAACCAAAAGAAAAAGGGTCATCTGACGTCATAATCGTCGTCTGGTCATCCACGCGGACCCTTGCGGGAGTCCCGGGATAATTTTTCTTGGCGATGGTCCCTCTCAATGGTAGTAGGGCCGTCTGCAACTACAAGCGGGCCACAGGATGAGACCATTACTGTGGCCGTACCATCATCTCTTATAGCAGTAATGCTGCAGTATTGTTTTGACATTTTCATACAACAATAATAGGTCATCATCATCATCATCATCATTTCTTTACTTGATAAACTGAGTAAGACAGAATCTGAGCTAGCGACTGAGGCCTATAATCTTTCAATTTCTCCATGTAACTCATTTTCTTTATATCTAACTGACCCAACGGAGATCAAAGCCACTATAGCCAGTTTAAAAAGCAATAGTGCATGTGGTTGGGATAGTATAACAGTGGACATTATCAAAAATTGTGCTGATTTGTTAGTTGATCCATTAGCATATTTATGCAATCAGAGTTTTAGCACTGGTGTTGTTCCAAAAATGTTAAAAAAGGCAGTAGTCACTCCTATCTTTAAATCTGGGTATAAAAATTTACCATCAAATTACAGACCTATTTCGCTCTTAACTGTTACTACTAAAATATTAGAAAAGCTTGTCAATAAAAGGTTAATGTCCTTCCTAGAGAGAAAGCAACTACTATCGGCCAATCAGTACGGATTTCGTTCTAATAAATCAACGGAAGATGCTGTATTAAAACTAACTTCTTTAATTACCCATCACCTAGATCAGAATAATAAGGTTGTAGGCGTATTTCTTGATCTACAGAAGGCTTTTGATACTGTTTCTATTCCAATCTTATTATCTCGCTTAGAAAACGTTGGAATAAGAGGTTTGGCACATAAATGGTTTTGCAACTACCTTACTAATAGAACCCAACAAGTAAGAGTAGAAGGAAGCGTAAGTAAAACGTTCTCTTCCTCTTATGGTGTCCCACAAGGCAGTACCCTAGGCCCTACGCTCTTTCTTCTATACATCAACGAATTATGCAATTCTAAAATTAATAACGCTGATATAATAATGTTTGCTGATGATACAGTTCTCTTATTTTATGGTTCAACGTGGGGAGAAGTTCATAAATACGCAGAAATGGGCTTAAGCACAGTTATTTCATGGTTAGAACACAATCTTCTTTCCCTTAATGTCAGTAAAACCAAATTTATATGTTTTAGTAAAAATAAAAGGGGACGGCCCCCGGTTAACTTCAGTATTCGTGCGCACTGCTTCCCATGTAATCAGAATATAGACTACAATTGCTGCAACTGTAATCTATTACAGCAAACAAATACGGTAAAATATCTTGGGGTGTTGATTGATGACAACATGAACTGGGCTCCGCACATATCGAATACCAGCAAGCGTATAAGAAGGCTTATATACATATTTAAAACCTTACGTGCAGTTTGCAGTACGGACATGCTAATTAAGCTTTATAAAACACTTGGTGAATGTATCATGAGTTATTGCATATGTGCGTGGGGCGGGGCTTCCAAAACTCATATGTTGGAAGTTGAACGGGCTCAACGCGCTTTACTAAAAGTAATGATGAAATACCCTTTTAGATTTCCAACAACCCAACTGTATGAGAATTGTGAGGTATTGTCAGTGAGGAAGCTCTTTATTTACCAAACCATTAGACGATATCACAGCAAAACTGTACCATTCCTACCCCCAAATACAAAAAGAATAGACAGATGTCCAACTCCTGCAATAAAAAGTAGTTTTGCTCGTAGAAACTACGACTTTATAGCACCCTTTTTATACAATATATTATTAAAAAAAAATTCCCTTAGGAACATGACCAAAAGGAATATTAAAACAGACATTAAAATTTGGCTTAAAAACTATGATTATGAATGTACAGAAAAAATTTTTGAAGAGAAAGTCTGATACATTTATTCATACACACCCATACACATACACAGTAACACACACACACGCACTAACACACACACACACACACACACACACACACACACACACACACACACACACACACACACACACACACACACACACACACACACACACACATACACGCACACATATCCTCAAATCTTTATACCATGATATTGTAACCATAACTTAATCTGTATCTGTTATCTGATTAGTCGTTAACTATTATTGTCAAATAGGATATTTTGATCATAGAAAATAAGGGAAGACACTGGCTCCTGTAACACAGTTATTACTACCACAGGAGGCAGGGTTCCAATTGTTTGTAAACCTACTATCTGTTTATGAATGAATAAAGATTAAAGATTAAAGATTAAAGATTAAAGATTTCAGCCTGCGAATGTCCACTGCTGGACATACTCGTAGGCCTTCCCAAGCGCACGCCACCACACCCTGTCCTCAGCCTTCCTCATCCAGCCGCTTCCCGCCACCCGCTTGATATCGTCGGTCCAGCGAGCTGGAGGTCGCCCCACACTACGCTTACTTGTACGCGGTCTCCACTCCAGGACTTTCCGGCTCCAACGGCCATCGCCCCTACGACAAGCGTGACTTGCCCACTGCCACTTCAGTTTGCTAATGGTTTTGGCTATGTCGGTGACCTTGGTTCTCCTGCGGTGCGTAATAACAGGTAAGTGGTGGCAAATGACTCTGCCGCGATTCGAGCCCGCGTGGGTTCGCGAGCGAACAGCGAACGCAGCTGAGTGCTGGTAGATCGTGCTCGCCAGTAATGTCACGGTGGGCACCCGTCAGCCAGCGAGGAAGCAGTGTGATCAATCAATCAATCAATCAATCAAACAATCAATGTCTTTATTGCGAATATGGGTTAATTACAAAAGGTCTTATTCAAAATGTTAGTATTTCCAAATTCAGCGTTAATGGCATGCAAAGAATGCAAGTGATCTTATGCCGACGTCAGGTCACGTTTCAGTGACGTCATAATACACACCTCCGAAAAGTGAAAACATTTTGAAACAGATGTACTTGTAGTACCTACCAAGAGAGCAAGCGCACGGTAAAGTACCCGCCACTCGGTCCAGTGCAGCGGCGGTAATATATCCTGGAGGAGCCATCGGGACGAGGGCCGCCTCGCGTTATTTATGCACGCGCCCTTACGATCCACCTCCCCACCTACTGAAACTGATTGAATCCGCCGCCGTGGGCATGACCATGGGAGAAGCGGATTGTGGCTATTTTAAACAACGATTGTTTTAGTGTCAAGGAGCATGCCACGGGTGTATCCGCGTAATTCAATTTTTTTGTGGTTTTTCGCGACTTATAAGCAAATAAGACATATTATACGCTTATGGCAGTCAAATTGCGAGAATTCCAGTATCGTCTTCACGTGTTTACTATATAAAAATCTCTGCTTAAAAGTGTCGAGTTAAAGAAATTAGTAGTCCGAGATTTAAGAGTTACTCACTTAAAACTCGATACTCGGACTCTTCTCTTCTGGGAGAGACATTTTTATGCAAAGATTTTGATAAAAACATGTAAAGATGTTTCCATTCCCGCGAATTGACTTATATTTTGTGTAATTCAAAATTTTTTAATTCAAAAAACCAAGAAAATTTTAAAGGAGTTTGCCTCAAAATGGGCTATTTTGCGTCCACACTGCGTCTGAAGCACGTATGCATGAAAAATCTTATTTCAAATTATAATATCACATATATTTTTCTCAATGATGTGCGTACAGGGGTTTAAAAGTTTTATGAAAATAAAAGTAATTAAACGTCTCGATAAAAGCGGAACTGCCGTTTAGGCACTGGAAACGTCACTCCCACTACCACTTGGCAAATGATACCAGTTTTTTATAAACTCACTTTTTTAGGGAAAAAGTAGGATAACTATTATAGGAAATAAATCAAATGAAAACCCAATTACAATTGTAGATATGTAAAACATAATAAAGAAACTATAATTAAATACCTAAATAATAAAGCCAAGCACACTGTACGGTATTGCTTACATTTAATTGAAATTGTCAAAAGATTTTTTTCAATGAAAAAAAATCTTTATTGACTAGCAACTCCCTCCTGACAATGTCATTCAAGTACCAAGAGAGCCTTGTTGGACTGTACATATATCTCTACCGCATCTATACAGATTAGATTTGCACCTTCTGTTCAAATTATTTTTATAGCTGTTTATTGAAAAGCAAGAAATGCTTCACTGAACATTTTAATTGCGGTAAACAAAAGCACTTGCAACACCACAGAGTACATCAAAATCAAAATCAAATCAAAATCAAAATATCTTTATTTCACATAGGCCTAACATACAGGCTCTTGCGAACGTCGGTATGACATTTCTTGCATAATAATGATGATAACTACAAGTCGACTTAAAACTAAGTTTACGAGGGTTCCAAACGCGCCCTGCCGCTGAGAAGAAGCCCACAACAAACATCACGTTCATTGTGTTGTTTGATCATGTAATGTGCAGCTAATTATAACAAAAAGTAAGCACACCATCTTGATCGTGACAAAATCCTACGTGGCTTAAAACCTATTCATAAGTGTATTTAAATTATTAAGAATAATACTTTTATTTCCAGCATAACCTTTGGCTCATAATTATTGAAACGATTCTAATGTTATCTGTCGCTAGGTTCCTAGGTACAACAATATGGATGGGCCCCGTCTACAAAATAAGCGTGACTATTTTTAATGTGTAAAGTGGCGCATAAGATGGCGTCACCTAGGGAAGTACCACGAACATTTGACAGCAAATCTTGGCGCTCACCATGGCGCTGCATGTCACGTAAAGCTATGCTACAAATGGGGTGCCTCCTTAATTTTCTTATCTCAATAATCTGTCGCGGCGCGGCGCCACCGTCGAAACTAGGGTAAAACCAAACTCGTAAATAGAAACACTGGTTTAAATGTCATCAACTCTTCAGTCGTAGTTGTCTATGGTCAGCGTCACTGTTAGTTGTCTATGTCACTAATCGTCAACAGCGACACCACACAGAAGTTTTAAGGAACTACGGGGTGGCCATTATAAAAAATAAATGCACAATAATATAATAAATACTATTAAATATTATTTTACGTAGATAATAATATATATAAAGAAAAAAATATTAATAAACTTACATACTTTGGTAACGTTTCGTTACATAGGTACCTACCTACTATGATATACCAATGCCTACCTAGATACTTGTGAAGTAGATCTGCTTTATAGTAATGTATTTCTGCTTTATTGTAAACAGGTGTAGGTATGGCCGTAGGAATAATTATATCTATATGCATCATCCAGGGTTCCACGGTAATAACGAGGTCGGTTTAAATAAAGTAATCATTATGGGCAAAAATACCGATAAGTACTTATAGTGCGTGAAAACAACTAACCTAACCTCAAAATATCAGAAAAATAGAAAATAAGATTGCTCCAAATTCCCGGTTTTTATCTTACTGATTTTTTTATAACGTAATATTGGGAATATTTCCAATGTTTTACCGATGATTTGGTTAAGACGCAAGTATAGCCCAATTTTCATACAAGAATCGGCAATGTCCTTTCTTGGGCAGACTCGTTGATTGCTGCATATTGTACCAAATTTATAAGATTATAGCAAAAAAATATTATGTAATCTGTCCTACTAATTATGGATTTTCGCAAAATAACGCCTGCTTCCATTTAATAACGATTGTTTTGCATGCTTTAATAATTATTACTTTTTTAACCCTTTCCCAGTCTTATCTAAAGCTGAAGAGGTTGTTTGTTTAATTTAACGTGCTAATCTCAGGTAATACTGGTCCGAATTGAAATTTCTTTTATTTTTGTGTGGGATAATCCATTTATAGACGAAGGCTAAAGGCTAATAATCAGGCTATGACCAATAGGAGTGGAGCATCAGCTCCGTCAATGAAAAACTTGTATCATATCCTGAAAAAGGTTGCACTCCGGGGTAATTTGTTATAAATTACATTCGTTTGGGTATTATAAAAATGCCAAATCGCTCTAGGCCAGGTATTGTCATTGTAGACAGCTTATACCTTGGACTAACATAAATAGGCCTTTTAACCCGGAAACATCAACGGTTCCCGTGGGGTTGTTTTTAGTTTTTTAAACAATTATAATTATTACAGGGATTATCAATTAAAATTGTAACCTTTTTTGAACTAATATTTGTTCCATTATTAATTATGTTGCACAATGCACATGCGTTCAGTCTACAACATCTGTACGTTGTACGATTTTCTTCGTATTATTTAAAACCTTTAATAAAATTAGTGGCAAGACCCTATCACTCTCCTCCGCCTTTGCACTGTGGTCTCTCCCGAGCGTTATTCCACGTTCGTCTATTATTCACCTGCGGTGGAGCAGCATCTTTTCTACGTCGTTACGACAGTGCTCACTCTGTGATAAGTTTCAATTACATTAGTTTAGGACGTATACATAGAGAGGAAAACTTTTCTGGCTGCGTATTTTGTAAAAAAAACTTTAGTCATAATAATAATAATATGATCAAAAGGTTGATTTTTATGTATATTTTGTTATATTTTTGTGTGTGAATTCGTCAACTTAAAGTAATATTATTCCCAAACGCAAAAATATAAATCGCCCAAACGTTGTTTGTCAAACGACGAGAGACTTATCAGACACATTTTCATTTTCTTTAAAGTTATACATGTTATACATGAGAAGCAGTGATAGCTCAGTGGTTTTGACCTCTGCCTCTCATAAGGAGGTCGCGGGTTCGAATCCTGGGCACGCACCTCTGACTTTTCCGAGTTATGTGCGTTTTTAGGAAACTAAAGATCACTTGCTTAGCGGTGAAGGAAAACATCGTGAGGAAACCTGCATGGCTGAGAGTTCACAAAAATGTTCTCGAAGCCGTGTGAAGCCTGCCAACCCGCACTTGGCCAGCGTGGTGGGCTAAGGCCAAACCCCTCTCAGTCTCAGAGCAGACCCGTGCCCAGTTGTGGGAAATAAAAAGGGATTGAGATTATGTTATACATACTTACCTGTGTAAAAAAATCCGATTGGGTTTGTCTGTACATCGAAATTCGTCGTTTAGCATTCGGCTTATACCTGTATGGTACGAAACGTTAGTAGATAGGTACACCATAAGCGCTGATGGCCTAGGACTTATGAGGGTATAGGACTGTAGTTGATGTTCGTCTAGAAAATAAAGGTCTTAGAGCTGAGTCGGACTCGCACACGAAGGGTTCCGTACCTACATAACGTAGCGAGATGATGATGCAGAAGCCAGAAATCCCATTAACTTACTACTACTACTACACAAGTAGAGTTATATTGGGTCTACAGTATCAACGACCATAAACGAACAGAATCACGTTTGTTGTATGGGAGCCCCCTTTAATCTTTATTTTATTAAATTTTTAAGTACGTGTTGTTATAGCGGCAACGGAAATACATCATATTTTGTAAAAATTCAAGTGTGTAACTATAACGGTTCAAGAGATACAATTCAATTCAAATCATTTATTTGCTGATTGCTTTTACAAAGGTCTTACAATAATAAATTATTAATTGGAGCCAACAATCCGTCATAAAAGACATGCAAAAACAACTTAGCTTATTAACTACAACCTGGTGTCAGACGGACGGACGGTGATGTCCCAGTAATATGGTCCCGTTTTTTACCCTTAGGGCACGGAATCCTATAAAGCTGTTTGCAAGAATGGGAGAGACACCAAAATTTTTGATTCAAATTTCGAACTTTGCAAGGGTTGTCAAATTATCCGTCCAATAACGGTCACAATGGGGTCTTACACTACTTTTGAATTTGATAAAAAATATTACTTTATTATAAACTAGGATAAAAATAATAACGTGCAGTGAAAGAAATATTAAAATCCAACGAAGATTTACAAAGTTACAGGCGTTTAAACTTTGGAGTGGGGGGATCTTCTATCCCTTTCTCGCAAAACGAAAATTTGTATGAAGCCGCACGAAGCTACTATGGCATTGGTACTTTGTGACGTCACAATTTCATGTTGCTATCTCTGTCTAATCACAAATCTTTAAATGCTTGTAATGAAATGAGTGACATTTCATTCATTTGAATTTGCCGCGCTTCGCGTATCAGCTGTTTGTCGCGTATCTATGATATTGATCTGTGTCGATGATTTAAAATGGCGTGGGACGCGCAAATTGTTTTGTGCATATTATTGTTATAAAAACTAATAGAAAGAATGTGATTGAGGACTCGAGATATAGTGAACTTTAAATGTCGTTTCTTTGTTATTTCAGGGAAACAATTTGTGTTTTATTTTGGAGATCCTCAATGTCTTATAAAACGACATTTTTGTGAACTAAAAGAAGATGGACCGGCTTCAATTTGAGTTTACAATAATAGCCTCAAATGATGGCAAATCAAATGTATTAGCTATAACCTCAATATCTACTGAAGAAGGAAAATGTTATGTTTTACCCGAGGAACTGAAGCCGGTGAGTCATCATACATATATTGTTAAAACGAACACTTTCACAAAAGTAAAAAATAGCATTAAAAAAAGACACCAGAGTAGAAAAGTATGGATAAAGTTGGATGAAAATCTAAAGAAGACATATGTAGATGAGGAAGGTAATATGCAATTTTTAGATCAATATTTAGATGAAGTGAGCACAACACAAGCAAAGGACAAAAATGACACTTTGCAACAAATCTTGGAACAATTAATAGAAACTACAACTAAGAAAGAAAGTCAACATAACTTAAAACATATCTCAGAAAAATTTATTATTGAAAAATTCACAAGCAAAAATCCTAATGCGATGCAATGGATAGAAATTTTTGAAAAAGAGTGTGCGCGCTTTAATATAACAAAAGATGAGACAAAAATAGATATTTTGAGGTTATTTTTAGATAAACCTTGTTTGGATTGGTATAGCTCGATGATCATAAAACTAACAATAAATTCTGAATGGAGTGAATGGAAAGACAAGTTTTTAGAAACTTTTAAAAACCAAGGATGGGACATAGTCACATATGCTCTCGCATTTAGGTATAAAGAAGGACAGTTAATTGATTATGCCATAAAAAAAGAACGGCTTTTATTAGATATAAACAAATCTATAGATTCCAAAACAATGATAGATCTTATTGCAACTGGTTTACCTGGATTTATCTTAAATAAGTTAAACAGGGATGAACTCAACAACACTACTGACTTGTTCAACGAGATAAGAAAATATGAAGGCACGATATATAAGAAAAACTCAACTAACATAAAGAGCAGTACATTTTATAATAAAAATAAAACTTATGAGAAGAAGTCATGTAAGACTTGTGAGTCTTTGGACAAAGGAATTAGATATCATCCGGAGGAGTCATGTTGGTTCAAGAAAAATAAAAATGAACCTGAAAAAGTTCTTAAAACTAAAAATGTAAACAATAACTCCATAATTGAAGTAGACATAAATACTGAGAAAAAAACTAGTAAGCACACCATTAATCAAAATCAAGCTTTTATTAGAAAATAAACTAGAAGTGAGTGGTATTTATGATTCAGGCTCACAGATTTCTATAATAAATTCAAGATTAATAAAAGTAAAAGAAAAAAAAGATGATGTGAACATAGCATACATGAAAACGGTTAATGGTGTGAAGAAGATGGATGGCTTGATAACAATAAAAATTAAAATATTTGATTTAGAAGAAGAGGTGGATGTATACATAGTAGAAAATGAAGATTTTGATGATTTCATAATCGGATTAGATATGATAAAGAAATTCAGATTAACCCAAAATGAGAACTTACAGATAGAACAAAAGAAAATAACAAATAAAATAGACAGGATGTCTAAAGATAACAGAAATGAAAATAATAATATAAAAAAATATACAGTAAATTTCAATGAACACATAGAAACAGAGGAATTTATAAGTATGACAGACCATTTAGATAATCAAAAGAAAATTGAGATAGAGAAAATTATAAAGGAATATAAAACAATATTTGCTAAGGACAAGTATGATATAGGTTCAGTTAAAGATTATGAAGCTCGCATAGATTTACAAGTAAATAAATATTGTAGTAAAAGACCATACAGATGTACAATACAAGATAGATTAGAAATTGAAGAGCAAATATCGATGTTACTAAAGAACAATTTAATAGAAGAATCATACAGTCCTTTCGCTGCTCCAGTGACATTGGCGTTTAAAAAAGGTGAAAATAGAAAATCCCGTTTATGTGTAGATTTCAGAGAGTTAAACAAAATAGTTATACCACAAGCTCAACCATTTCCTTTGATAGATGATCTAATTATTAAAACTAGAAATTGCAAGTATTTTACTACACTAGATATAAACTCAGCATTTTGGGCAATACCATTACGGGTGGAAGACAGAAGTAAAACAGGATTTGTCACACAAGATGGCCACTTCCAGTGGACCTGCCTCCCTTTTGGCTTGAAAACATCACCAGCAATTTTCCAGAGAATCTTAAGCAATATTCTAAGAAAACACAATCTCACAGGATACTCTGTTAACTATATCGATGATATTTTGATATACTCGTCTACCTTTGAAGAACATATAAGGCACATTAGAAATGTATTAGAGGCAATAATTAAAGAAGGCTTTAGACTGAAGTTTAAGAAATGTACCTTTGCTTCAGACTCGGTAAAATACCTCGGCCATATAATTCAGAACAATTCAGTAAGACCACTAAAAGACAATTTGATTTCAATAAGGAACTTTCCAACTCCTAAGACGCAAAAGAACATCAGACAATTTTTGGGAAAAATAAACTTCTACCATGACTATATACCAAGAAGTGCAATTATTTTAGATCCATTACACAATTTATTACGAAAAAACGAGAAATTTGTATGGTCAGAGAAATGTGAAGAAGCATTCAATCTGATAAAAAGATATTTATGTTCGCAACCGGTCTTGGAAATATTCGACAAAGACTTACCAATCAAAATCTTTACCGATGCATCTTTGGAGGGCATTGGAGCAATATTAAAACAGACACAACTAGATGGTAAAGACAAACCGGTGGCATATTTCTCAAAAAAATTGAATGAACATCAAAAACGGAAAAAGGCTATATATTTAGAATGTCTTGCTATGAAAGAAGCTGTTAAATATTGGCAGCACTGGCTCATCGGAAAACAATTCACCATTTACTCAGATCACAAACCTCTAGAGAACATGAACATTAAATGCAGGACAGATGAAGAATTGGGTGATCTCACATACTACCTATCTCAGTATGACTTTACCGTAAAATATATACCTGGTAAAGAAAATGTAGAAGCAGACTGTTTGAGCCGAAACCCTGTATTAGAACCAGAAGATAACAGAGAGGAAACATTGAGAATAGTTAATTTAATACAAATAAAAGATATAGTTGAAGACCAAGAGAAAAATGAAACAATAAGAGAAAAGAAACAAAATTTATTACTAAAAAATAATATCTATTATAAAAAAATAAAGAAACAGGAAAAGATTATCCTCTCAGAAGAATTTAGTAAAAAACTTATAAAAAAGGTGCATGAAGATTTATGCCATATTGGGATCAGACAACTGCAGAAAAAAATAAGTTCAATATATACGGCTATAAACCTAACAAAAAATATCATAAATATTTGTAAAACATGTGAAATATGCATAAAAAATAAATCAAGATGTCAAAAAAAATTGGATTAATGTCACAACTGGGACCAGCTACCAAACCATTTGAAATAATGTCAATGGATACTATTGGTGGATTTGGAGGATCTAGGTCTACAAAGAAATATACACCTTTTAGTAGATCACTACACAAGATATGCATTTATTGCGACTTCGAAAACCCAGAATGCATGTGACTTTATAAATTTAACAAAGAAAGTACTAGAGACAGATGAGATTGGAATTATCCTGACAGATCAATATCCGGGCATAAATTCAAGAGAATTTAAACAATTTTTGCAGGAAAATAATATTAAACTAATTTTTACAGCCGTGAATACACCATTCTCGAACGGCTTGAATGAAAGATTAAACCAAACAATAGTAAATAAAATAAGGTGTAAAATGAATGAGAAAAATAATAAGAGAACATGGACAACACTGGCAAGAGAATGTATACAAAAATATAATGAAACAGAACACTCCGTTACAGGTTTTGCACCAAAATATTTACTGGATGGTACAAATGTCAGTATTCTACCAAATGAATTCAAAACGATGGAAAAGGAAGACAAGTGGATTGCTGATAGAAGATTGGCATTAGAGAATACAATAAAATCTCATGAGTATAACAAGAAAATATTTGATAGAAATAGAAAAATGCAAGAATTTAATGTAGGAGACAATGTATATGTAGAAAATGGAAATAGACTGAATAGAAAGAAATTAGACGAATTAAAAATAGGCCCTTTCAAAATAATAGAGAAAATATCGAATTCCATTTATAGGATTGATACAGGCAACAGAAAAACAGAATCAACATTATTTCATATAACAAAATTGCAACCTGTCATAACAGAGGCTGAAGAAGATGAAGGAGATGATAATGAATATGAAGATGACTTATAAGTACATTTTACAGATATATTGCTTAGAATTTTCGCTCTTAGGGGGGGAGATGTAATGAAATGAGTGACATTTCATTCATTTGAATTTGCCGCGCTTCGCGTATCAGCTGTTTGTCGCGTATCTATGATATTGATCTGTGTCGATGATTTAAAATGGCGTGGGACGCGCAGATTGTTTTGTGCATATTATTGTTATAAAAACTAATAGAAAGAATGTGATTGAGGACTCGAGATATAGTGAACTTTAAATGTCGTTTCTTTGTTATTTCAGGGAAACAATTTGTGTTTTATTTTGGAGATCCTCAATGTCTTATATGCTTATAACTTTTTTGTTATTTGATCGATTTAATTAGTTCTTTCAGTGCACGTCATTATTTTAATTCTACTTTATAATAAAGTAATAAAAAAATTGGAGTCAAATACCCTATTGAAAGAACGTCGCCATAAAACCTCTACACTCAGCCACTGCGCCGGGACGTTTTATGACGACATCCGAGGGGGTTGCCGAGGGGGTGGAAGGGTATCCGAGGGGGTTGAAGCGTAGGTAGGGTGGTCCCCGCCATGTGTTATGATATAAATTATTGAAAAGTCTTGCAATAAAATCCGGTGTAATCCGGCCATTGGCGACACGTTGCGAGAATGTACGAAGTTGTGAATGTACTGCGTGTTAGCTTGTATTTGTGTGTGGTACAACTTACGAGAGACAAATATCAATCACCTAGTCTTTTTATGCCCCACTGCTGGGCATGGGTGTTCTCAGAGGGGTTAGGCCTCACCACGCTGGTGTGGTCAAAATTATCTCAATGGTATATCTTTGAGAAAATTTTGGAGGACCTCAGGCGAGCAGCTTTTCCAACGATGATGGTGATATTCAATTGCTCTGAAATTACAAGCCTATTTAGTATTTATAATCATTGTTGTTAAAATGGTGATAAATAGCTGTTAATCATAAAGGGATCTCATTTTGAAATTTGCCGCCCTCCTATTATACCTACAATTATTCTATATTATTTCATGTAGCTTTAATAGCTACTGAAATAAAATATTGTGACAGACGGACAGAAGAACGACAAAGTGATCCTATAGAGTTCCGTTTTTTTCCTTTTAAGGTACAAAAACCAACATGCATCCGAATTTCGTCGTGGTGAGACAGTCTCGCGTAGCTAAGTTGGATGAGCTCCCAGCCGCGATAGCTGGGGGACGTGGGTTCGAGTCCCACCGCGAGTGCTGTGAAATTTTGATGCATATTTAAATTTATAAAAACCAATATATTCGATGTGAACTGTCCGATTGCGAACGATGCAGAATTGTGTATGCTTACCTTTACGATTATACAATACTTAAAACGCGAGCGATGCAGAAAAAGTTGTGTAGATACTTTTCAAATCAGCGATTTACATTTTTTTCTGCATCGACATAGCATACCAAAGTTCCCTCTAGGCGCGTTTAGTTTAGACCACGTTAATCCCTTAGTTTTTCTATAAGCGGGAGCTTTACGATCAATACCATAAGCAATAAGCGTGTAACAAACATTTGCGTATGACTGTAATGAGGGTAAACAGTAACGCATTGTGGTAGTGGGCGTGAGCACCTATACGCATATCGAAATATTGATTCCTATGCGTCATGAGTCAAGCTTTAAAGGTCATGAAAATTTTTTGATAAATTTTCCTATCTTTTTTACATTGAAGCAACAATTACTGTTTTTCTGTATTTCATCGTAAGGTAATTATTGTTTCTATAATATTAATAGAAATTAGCTTTATTATAACATTTTCGTACCACCAGTACCAATAAATAAGAATAACAAGTTAATAATATAAAAATTAAAAAAAAAACACTACTGCCCTATGGTAAAATGACTTTTTCTAAAAAAAGTATAGCCTACGTTACTCGGAATGATGTAAGGATTTTAACGATATACCCCATATTATGTCCAAATCTGAAATAAAAAAATTAAAAAACACATACATAGTGTAAAAATTAAGTGTGGTCGGTGAAAATCAGTTATAAAGCGATTTTTTGGGTTTAATTATATTTTAATTAAATACAAAAATTGTATTGTAGTGTGGTATTTAGAAAACAAATATGGCACATAGTTAAACAAAAGTGTTTAAAATCAGGCCGGACATATTCGCAATAATTCAAGTTCAGTTTTGCAACTATAAATATTTATCATTACCTATTTACTGTTGCTTCCATACGCAAACAAGAATGCATAATATTAAACCGGAAGTGATGTATGACGACAGTTATGTTGGCAGGATGCGGCCGCGGCCACTTCCGGCGCACTCGTTGCAATGTTTGTCTAAAAACTAGCAACATAACAACTACACTACATTGGTATACTGTGGTGCAAATAGTTTCGTTTGCAGTGAATTAAATCACAAAACAATGTACAGAAATAGAGTACTCTAACTTGGAAAAGGACTAGAACCACGATGGTACTCCGTCTACTATATCTCCTGATGATGCTGCGCAGTCGGAGCAAAACGTACGTCATCATCATCAACTTCTCCCCGTTTTCCTACATTATGGGCTCGGCACATCACGTCGTCTTCTTCCATTCCCTCCAATCAGCTGTCATCTTGCAATCCACTCCTTTCACACGTATTGTATCCTCTTTCACGCAATCGATTCCTCTGTTCTTTGGTCTTTCTTTACTTCTTTGTACCTCCACAATTCACATCATTAGCGTATTTCGTCATTGCTCCACATGCATACTACGTAGAGGATAAATACTATTGTCATCGTTACATTTTTGTTAGACTATTGTGGAATGGTATATCTGTGGAGTGCGATAAAAATACGCTAAATATATAGAAATGGAATGAAATAGCAAAATGAATAGAAATGATCGCTCAATTGGCCATTAGACGTCCGCGCATTATTGCACATTTTTTAATTCTGTTCAAAAGCGAATATCAATCTTAGAAAACATATGGGAGTTGGGACATTATGGCTACTGATTCCAAATCACGATTTTTAATTGATCGACAACCAATTGAGTTGATACTGCCGTCCCAGATTAGCATCATTGAGAGTCACTATAATGCTCTCATTCACGATTACATTATTATAATAGTCTATAAGGAGAATACATTGCCACTGTACCGGCATTTTTCAAACAATAAGACGCAGCGTCTAGCAAACGAAGAAAAGGTCTATAATCTGGTTGGCACAGGCCCGGTCCGGCGTCTAAGTCTCTGCGAGGCAATACAATAAATCTACGGATTACCGGCCTGCTGAAGCAGCGCTACTTGATGTGATGCGGCCGCTGTATTGCTTATAGTCTTATACCAGATTTTGTAAGCTGCTTGACCAAATTGCTTCTCCGCTTTGTGAAGTTGTCTTTACGTACCTACTACAAATCAGTAAATTTTCATCTCACCTGCTGCACTAGCAGTTGCTGAAGATATTGTTAACGTACCTCTTACGTTTTCTACTACTGTAGCTAGAGTCGAATTTGAGGTAGGGCTGCATTGGTAGGGCGGAAGCCCATTGATATTAACTCGAAAGTTGGTATATATTGGGAACGATTTTCCCCATATATCCAAAGATTTTTCCTCCTTAAAATTTTTAAGGAGAAAAAGTTTTTGAATTTTTGGATTTTCCCATAGAAAAATGAATTTGTTTTCATTGTTCCAACTATTCCAAAAAAACTAAAAGTAGTAGAGATCTGAAATTTGGTACCTAGGTTGACATTAGATCACGAATCCAAACTAAGATTTTTATTAAGAGGGATTTGGATTTTAAAAGGCCTAATTCTTTCACAATCAATATCTGACCATTGCAGTAAGCATGAAAAGGAATTTGTGGTCTAAATTTAAAAAAGTGGCCGCCATTTTTTGTTACTGGCCGAATGCTTTGAAAATCGATAGATGCATTATATTCTCTTCCATTTGCAAAGGGTTTCATCCTACTATGATTTTTTTTTTACTTTTTTCTAAGGCTTCTACCCCAGTCAATTAGTTTATGGTATTTTTAAGCTAGGGCATTGCCCCACAATGCCCCCCCCCCCTAGCTACGGCCATGCCTGAGCCGCTCTACTTAATGTGATGCGGCCGTTGTGGGCATGGTTATATAGGATTCTGCAAGTTAGGTACTTGCTCCCGGCGTAGTAGTGCAGGCTCGAATTTGAGCGTGCGAAAGAGAGCCACAGTTTATGGCAGTTATCACAGATCATCGCATATCTTCGACCATGATAAATGACTCAAGAAAGCAGCAAGTACAAGAAACGTTTGTTTTGCGCGTTAGAATTTTTTTTTTATGCTATACAAGTTAGTACTTGACTGCGATCTCACCTGATGGTAAGTGATGATGCAGACGAAGATGTTAGCGTACTAACTTGGAAGGGGTAAGTTAAGTCACCCCAACGGTTTCTACACAGCATCATACCGGAACGCTAAATCGCTTGGCGGTACGTCTTTGCAGGTAGGGTGGTAACTAGCCACGGCCAAAGCGTCCCACCAGACCAGACCTGAGCCAATTTAGAAATTATAAAATTCCAAAGTGGCCCGTGGCGGGAATCGAACCCGCGACCTCCCACTCGAATCCGAGCGTGCGACCCCTGCGCCACGGAGGTCGTCAAATCCGCGGATTATCCGCGCCCGGATCCGCTGTCCACTGTCCGGGGATATGATGTAGATATTGGGTGTACTTACACATTGAGTTGTTTGTTCTGTTGAGCCTTTTGTTTGACCAACCTCGTTTCGTAATTTAAATGTGTATACCTAAAGTTTTATGTGTTTCAAATATGAATCTTCGTGTGTGATGATAATAAAAATAGGAACACCAGAATAGTAGGGACGTAACAATCAGTCCAGTTAAAGCAGTCACAGTAAAGCTGACAATAGCAACAATTACAAGTTACAAGTGCACGGATTCTGTGCGCCTATAAATTAAAGAGCAGCGTCGCGCGATGTAAGCGGCTTACAGTCTCTTTGTGGACCGCAGACCGGCCTCTGGGCTTTACGATTTTGAAGTTACACCGTATAAGTACTTACATATTATTGTTATTCAGTTAGATACGCAGTTACTTTCACCAGCTGTGTTAATGGTAGGACTTTTTAAGCTATTGACTCTTGCATAGCTACTATCGCGGCCCTTGAGCGTGGAGACCAAATCCAGAAATTCCGTAACGAAAATAACCTAACACCCCCCACTCCAACCGGCCCGCTCTATCGCGGGCCTTAAGCGTGGAGACCGAATCCAAAAATTCCGTAACGAAAATAACCTAACCTAACATAAAAAATAAAAAGCCGCTTTACCGCGGCAGTCTCCGAGTGCCACAGCCCACACGTCTTTTTTGTAAGCAGTTTGGCTAGGAAACGGATAGGACGTTGGACTTTGTTATATTAAGTCGGGGGCCGGGGCCTACTTATTTAGATTGCCCTTCACGGAACTCCAATTTTGATAGCGTCTTCTCCATTATAATTGTAATATTTACCTATTTTGACGATCTCACTGGCACTCGGATACGAGTGGGAGGGTACGGGTTTAATTACCACTACGGGCCACTATAGGATTGTATAATTTCTAATTTGGTTCAAGTCTGGTCAAGTGGAAGGCTTCAGTCGTGGCTAGTCAGTAGTTACTACTAGGAAACACGCACCGCCTAGCAATTTAGCGTTTCGGCGCGATGCTGCGTAGAAACCGTTAGGGGTAGGTACGCCGTACGGTATAATTTCTAACTTACACGGCTTATACAGTTGTGTGTAAAAAGAAACGTTTGACGTCGCAACTACCTTTCATGTATAGATATTTCAATCCACGAAGACGCGCCCTTCATAATCGCGTGTTTTTAATTCGTAGATATGGAATGGGGTCTTACACTACTTTTTAATTTGATAAAAAATATTACTTTATTATAAACTAGGATAAAAATAATAACGTGCAGTGAAAGAAATATTAAAATCCAACGAAGATTTACAAAGTTACAGGCGTTTAAACTTTGGAGTGGGGGGATCTTCTATCCCTTTCTCGCAAAACGAAAATTTGTATGAAGCCGCACGAAGCTACTATGGCATTGGTACTTTGTGACGTCACAAGTTCATGTTGCTATCTCTGTCTAATCACAAATCTTTAAATGCTTATAACTTTTTTGTTATTTGATCGATTTAATTAGTTCTTTCAGTGCACGTCATTATTTTAATTCTACTTTATAATAAAGTAATAAAAAAATTGGAGTCAAATACCCTATTTGACAGAGTGGGGCGCGTCATCGTGGATTGAAATATCTTATACAGTCCGACAAGGCTCTCTTGGCACTAGAAGGACGGCGCTGTTGCAAAACAAAGGCAGCCATAAAATAAAATCTCCTCAATTTAAGGGCGACGGGTACCATCCGGGCGCGAAAATTCAAATTTCATTTAGTTTTTCGTTCATAGTGGGCTAATTATACATCAGAGGCTAATGGCAATGAGTTTTGCGGCCACAACATTTATGCATCTACATGTTTTTAATAAAAACTCTGCTCAACAATACTCATTTACTTCATATTGGTTCCCGATAGGTCGAAATCTGGGAAACTGCAAAAAATTATCTTTCGGGAACCAATATGAGATGAGTGGGAACTTTCGAGCAAAGTTTCTATTAAAAACATGTAGATGCATAAAAAATAGGCCCGCAAAATGCATTGCCATAAATCTACAATGTGTAGTTAGTCTAATATTTGCGAAAAACTAAATAGGTAAAATTTGAATTTCGCGGGCTGGTAGGGCCGCAACACCTCTTCAATTTTACTTTAAAATAGTTAATAGTAAGCAAAAAAAATATAACATACAATAGTGATATACTGACAGAGCGAACTATCAAACAGTAGCACAAGATAGCGGCGTTAGTTCAGACTTTGGCCACGCGCCAAAATAGCCTTGTCGCACTGTACTTGGTAGTTTTCCCAGGACATTATTTTGTGGCTTTGACAAGATACATCTTGCGTCATGCTGCTGGTCAGTCGACTCGAACGCTCGGGATAAGCCCCCGATTTATTATGTTGCCTCAGTCAGCACTTTGCCTTGAGTCGCCGGACTGAGGAGTTTTCTTAGAGGAGGAATCTTTCTTTTCCTTCGCTTGCATTATCGTCCCGCTCAATCGTCTAATCCTTTCATTGTTCCGTTTATGAAATTGATTCGCCGTTATTAGGTGCTTATCATGAAATCTTTATCATCGAAAAGATTCCGACGAATTGAGAACCTCTTACTTTTTTGAAGTCGGTTAAAAATAAAATATGAGTCTCTTTTTGAAGTGAAAACTCTGAAAATGGGAAAAACCATTGAACTCGCGGCGCTGTTACCGTAACCGACACCTCGTGTAATTTTTCAAGTTTTCACTGTTGGCACTCCCGAAGTGCCTCGACATTTTTAGGATTCCGTACCTAAAGGGTAGAAGTCTAAGTAACAGCAAGTAACAGGGTCCCTTTTCATGAAATGAAATGAGAAATGAAATGAAATGAATTGAAATGAAATGAATTTTATTTGCAATTTTTATTTACCCTTCGACGTACTTACGTACGAACCGTTAAAACAATAGATTTTTTTTAATAGGTAGGTAGGTGAATTTATTTTTCTGCATTTTTCCTGCATACCATCAGCGTATCAGCAAATCTAATCAACGCAACATTCACATTTTAATGAATGTGAAGGCATAAAAAAAAATTACTTGCTTATCAGGTAAAAATTAAAATACCTTGACTAGTAAGCAGACCTAGTAGTCCCAATGGTATAGATGTCTATCTCGAAGTCTCAAGTCAGGTTCGAATCTGGGGGCCTACCACCGTGACCTAAAGTAATATTATTGTAATATTGTTTTAAAATTTCCATACTGACATTGTATGAAAATGTCAAAACAATATTACTGCTTTAATTTCTTCGAATATCGAGATAATTACGTAAAACAGACAATTGATGATTAAACGAACTTACCTTAAGTGAAGTTCTATCATAATTTTATGAATTCCTGTATGAAGATATTAACATGAATACTAATAGGTATTTACGCCAAGTGATAGCCATTCAGACACTAAAGTTGAGAGAAAAAATAAAAAATTCCAACATTTTTCATTACGATATCTCACGCTAGCAACACTTTGTCTGTCCTTTCATTTAGTTCAGAGTAATTATTATAAGAGTGCCTTTGTGCTTCGATAAGCTCGTCTTGGTAGTAGCACTACAGAGCACCCAAATATGTATCATATACCTAATATATACATAACTACACAATATTATACATAACCACACAATATTATATATGTAAATATAATAATATATATATATGGGTTATGTTGTCTTCAATAAATATTTATTATTATTGTAATATGTACATTTTTTATTTACAAATTCATACATGGGTTTTTCCACAAAACAGGGGCGGGAGGGTGTTAATATCTTCATACAGGAATTCATAAAATTATGATAGAACTTCACTTAAGGTAAGTTCGTTTAATCATCAATTTTAATTCATTCCTGTATTTCGATATTAACATGAATACTAATAGGTAGATGTTTAGAGCCATGACATTTGTAAATAAGAAATGCTTTTAAATTAATAGAATAATAAGCATAATCGCTTAATATTGAGCAAAAAAAATAAAAATAACAACTTAAGTTGATATTCAAAGCAAATTAATAATTAATAGCATAATTTTGTAGAAATATTAAAACTGTAATAGATAGTAAATCAATATTATTAGTATAATATATTAATAATAATATGTGTACAAAAACATATATTTTTATATGTGCGAATACCAAGGGTATATTAAGACTATATTCTAGCAGTACTGCTCGTATGTAGTCTTGACGATTAAAAGAGGTTTTAAACCTCTTTCAACAAGCTTAAAAATATTTGTATCAGTTAAAACTTTTAAATGCAACACTTGATTAATCGTAATAAATTGAGCTGTTAATATGCAACCATGAAATATATATTTTAAACAGTAAATTGATCACGAATATATTTTTATAAACTTGAGTAGAATAAATATTACCGAGACATATTTTTGGAAAGAAAAAAAAAAATAAGATCAATTTATTAATATATAAGATTAATAAATCTATGGGTTGCAGAGAACTAGTTCGTAAATTTTTGTTCATCTTGACTTCACTTTACGAAAATACAGGAGTAGGCATTAGTATTTTCGTAAAGTGTTGTTTAATTTTATTCATAGCTCTTTAGAGTTATTTCTATTAAAGGAGTTAACAATGATATTTTTATTTAATTTCCATAATAATATTGTTATTTGGGTTTTGGTGTAGGTATAATAAGGTCATTAAGATTTAAAGTGACCTTAAATTATATTTTTAACTGAATAGGGTGAAGTAAGAATATTCTCAAGAGATTTTAAAAAAAGCCATAGAGAAATCATCTTATAAGTCTATTTTAAAGTTGATTCTGAGACAAAGGCTGATGAAGTAACTATATCTACTGTTTATTCCTGAGTTCTAATAAAGTGATAACAATAGAAACTGAAGATAGTCTGAAAAAGGCATGTTTTCTAATATTGTCAGACAGTAAACATCTTATACAATATTATAGTATACATGTATGTATAACCGTGTTGAGTTTCTCATTTCACATAATACTAAAATTTTAACTGAAGGCATAATTGTTATTCTTAACAGTTATTCATGTTATAATAATGTTGTTTAATATCATTAATTGTTATTTTAACAGTCACCCCAACACTACTATCGCTGTTGTACTGGTTAGTTGTAAACAAAAAACCACATATACAATTGGAATACAAATATTAGACAGTACTTTTTAAGTTCTTCAGTTTCTGCATCAAGACCATTTTTTAATTTAGCAGTCTTTCAGTTGAAAAATGTGATCTGATTTTTCCAAGTTGATAATCGCAAAAATCAACGAGCAAATATAACATGTAAATAGGTAGACATGTCGAAATGTTATTCGCGATTGTTCGCGATTAATGCTTTTAAGACTTATTTAATAATGATTAAATACAGAAAACATAAAATGTAGGCTATGTATCAAAAAAAAAAGTTATGATACATGCAAGCCAAAATTATGAACCATCATTGTTCATATTATCATAAATCCAATGAAGTATTTAATGATTCTATGATCTTATATATCTATTGGTAATTTCCAAATCCTTTAACATTTTTGATGCATAGATAACCATTAGTTAATTAGCGGCGCGATCGCCTGAAAATAAAAATATTTGATCTAGCAAAAATTAATTTGGTCTTTAAATATATTTTCATTGCGTTAAGTTATTCCTAGGTATGGATACCGATATTCCTGTAGATACAGGTACAAGGATACCTAAAATAAATTTAAATAAACATATCATCGATTGTTTTATAAGGACTCTACATTTTCCATATTTAATATTCATTTAAAAAATTTAAGAAATCAATTATAGAAACTATAAATAACTTTGATATTCAAAAATATTGCATTCTTTTAAAAGCATGCATCCTAACTCAGTTAAAGCATTGATAAATTTGATGTAATATCTAATACATCGAGTTACGATGAAAGAATGGTTGTATTAAAAACATGTATTTGTAATGGAATAACAAAAAAAAAATTAAGTATGTTATCGAATAGGTTGTCTCATATTCAATTGTATGTGAACAGAATATAATAGCCGAGTTTTTTGCCAGACCTTCTCAGCGCAAACCCGTTTTTCAGATTCAAGCTTTCATAAAAGCCTGTAAATCAAGCCCATTTGAAAAAAATCATTTTCATTTTTAATTACATAAACATGAAAATTAATTGTAATGTTAATGGTTCAATCGTTTATAAATCTTCATAATATAAAACCTTTTGTATAAAAGTAAATTATTATGAATGAAACTAGGATAGTACCTAGATATCTAAAGTGTCATTGCACTACATGCGAACTAAAGAAGAGAAAAAAAATACACATTAAATTCTGTTTATAGTTTTGAGAACATAAAAAGAGAAAAAAATAAATTTTCCACTCATATTTAAGCACGATAAAATAATATCATCAGGCTCAAATATTTTTTGAATGCGGTTATTCTATAAACTAAGCGGCAAACGTACGAGTAAGTAGGTGTCGTTTATTGCCCGTGGTACCCCCGATGGTCCCCCCGGGGTACCACGGGTTGCCTTCTTACCCCGACCCGACTATATGCGAACATGCGCGAGTCCGCACGAGGTTCGAAACAGCGCAGCGCTCCGCCAGCACTCCGATCGGCGGCCGCGCGGCGCCTGACATGACAGGTCGACGGAAATGTCAAAAGAGGACATCGATAAGTACTTGCAAGGCTGTTTTGCTCCTGGTGCTGTACTTGTGGGGAAATCAAGACTCTTCTGTCCTGGGTAAATCTTCGAGAAAAGTCGTCGCAAGAGACGAGTGCTGTCCTGCGATTTGGCCCGTGGGTCCACCATGGACCGACAGGTGGATTGCTCAGATATTCCTCCAGTGCCAGTTAATATTGGATCTTGATTAACTGTATTTCATATTATTGATAAAAGACAATATACACAGAAGTTATTAGAATATTATATTATCAAATAAAATTTTTGTGTCTCACTCGTACATTTCAAATTTTGAGTAGTATTACTAGTTGATTTTGTAAGACGTTGTCAATGGACTTTTTATTGATGTATCTATAAATAATGACCACAACAAGAAACGATTCGTGTGGAAGACTAAAATAATTGTAAATAGTGCATTTGATTGCGGGTACTTTTCAGACCTGGTCTAGTAAAGTAATCTTGGTTCATTTAAATTAGCAGACAGTTTCTAAAGGTAATCGTTTTGATCCTTTATATCATTCCAATACAGTTGGTGATAAAAAACAGCATCGTGCGGTGTTCCCAGGTGGTCACCCATCCAAGTATTAACTGCGCCCGATGTTGCTTAATTTCGGTGATCGGACGAGAACCGTCAACCGGTGTTTTCAACATGGTATGGGGGCGTTTAAGCACCAATTTGCTATTTTGGAAGTTGCTTACAAGATAATCTTGTCATTTTTGGGAATGATTAATCCATAGGCGTTGTCCCAATAACCATCATCAATGTATATTGTCGTGAAGGTCACACTCTCTAATGAAGTGTACCCAACACTGAAGCATAGACTGCAGAATATATTATGTTGATTGACTTTTTTGCAATTATTACCTAATATAGAGACGATAATCTTATTAACTCACCCTCATGTATGTCGTCGTGATGATCACATCCTCTTATGCAGTGTCCTCAACATAGATGCTTTGCAATTATTTTTTGCAATTATTAATACAAAGGCGATAGTCCTCAGGTTTTTCACCTACCAACTACCCTCAATGTATGTTGTCGTGAAGGTCACACCCTCTAAATGAAGTGTACCCATCACCGAAGAATGCATCTTGATTAGCTCCTCTTGCAGTAATTAAAACAAAGGCGATAGTCCTTCCAACTACCCTCAATGTATACTGCTGTGAACGTAACACCCTCTAAGAGGTGTACCCAACACTGGAGCAATATGGATTTTCTGAACCAATAATAACAATTCCGTAGATTTCACAATTCGTTTTGACGATGAATCCGATTATTTTGAATATTTCTTTTCGGATACTTTGATTTCCGCAAGAAATACTTATAATCACTCACTTTTTTTTATACGAGTTAAGTAATGTTGTGTTGAACGGCCGAGCACTAGAACGCTAATGAAAGGACAGACACAGTGTTGCTAGCGTGAGATATCGTAATGAAAAATGTTGGAATTTTTTATTTTTTCTCTCAACTTTAGTGTCTGAATGGCTATCACTTGGCGTAAATACCTATTAGTATTCATGTTAATATCGAAATACAGGAATGAATTAAAATTGTGACGCGAAGAACAGCGGAACGCAGGATTGCAACTATTACATCAAAAAACTTCTACGGTCAAAGAACCACGCAATACCTTGTGCCGCGTCTATTGAACAAAATACCATATGCTGTTCGAAGCTCCATAACAAAGAACAATATCAAATACAAACTAAAGGACCTTATGTTTAAAAACCCAAACATATTTTCCTAATTAATATATTTCATTTACCTAACCACTAAAAACAATAATAATAAAAACTTATAATATAATTAAGAATAACTTAAATTTCTATACCTTAAATTAAAATAAATATATCCATTTACGATATCATAATATTATATTATATACACGTCTAACATCAGGATCTGGGACACCTTGTATGTGCCTGCAACTACAACTGCTTATCGCACTCGTGCGAAACAAAATGATCGCAAAATATGTGGGTAGGCAGTGTGCCTACCCACATATTTTGTAATTTGTAATTTAACGTATCTTAATCTAGCCTGTAAGAATTTTTATATAGACGAATGTGCAGTACCCAGACAAGCCGTATAGGCTTAAGGGTGCGAAGAAATCGATGTATATATTCTTTTAGATTTAAGGAATAAATAAAAATAAATAAATAAAGTCATGGTGGTAGGCCCCCAGAGGCACTTACTTCTGACAATTCCTACAATATTACAATAGAGACTAAGATAAGTCAATGGACAGATTCTTAGATATTATAGGTAAAGTTAAAATTAAGTTACTTATTAGCTTTTAGGCTAGATAGAGCAATTCTTGTATATATATGTATATATATATATATACAATAATTGTATATATATATATATATATATATATATATATATATATATATATATATATATATAGAGATCTCTTCCCGCTAAATGTTGATCATTCGCGACGTCACGCGAGTACTTTGTTGATCCGAAAACACATGTTGATCCGACGCCTTTTGTTGATCCAATATGCATCTCTGGTAACTAATGTGGCTCCAACCGGATCAACATCTACACTCATGGAACTTTTTAGTAGCGTTCGCAGAAGTTGATCCGATATACAAATCCACCTTGCGATGGTTACGGAAAATGTTGATCCAATTCAAATGAGCCAATCAAAGCACGGCAAACGATCGGATTGGCTAAAAGCATCCGCGACGTTGCCGCTTCGTAGGTTTATAAAATATCTTTATTTGAAAGTATCCAGTTTAAGAAATTAGTTTGAGTATAGAGCTTGGTGAGTAACTTTGCGACTAATTCGCTAAGTTGGACTTTTTCCACTATGATTTTTATATAAACCTGTGAAGATACTACTGCCATTGTCGCAATTTGAATGTTGAAAGTAGGCGGCAGAGCGTTAGATGGAAATGCAGGTCACGCAGCCCTCTCGAAGGATACCCACTAGGTGACTAGGCGTTGCCGTGTGCCATCCATAAGTTGCCGGCCTGCGGATGACAGACGTTAGGAGCCGTCCGTCGTCAAAACCGGTGGGTTATGACCTGGCGGGAGCGTAGTGCATACAAAAGTGAATCCCGTAGTCCCGCCAGCGGGTCCGTCGTGGACACAGACAGTTTTAGTGGGTGCAACTTAACCCATATGTTTCCCCTTGCCGGAGTGGTATGCTTTAGGCATTTTCTGTCTATAAATAAAAAAAAAAAACCGGCCAAATGCGAGTCGGACTCGCGCACCGAGGGTTCCATACTGCAAAAGAAGTAAAATTTTTTAAAGAATTACTTTTGTTCATGAATTTACGAGTATAATTTACATGTAGGTACTTTTTTTGGCGAACCGCAAACATAACTTTATTTTTGGCGGTTTATTGTTTTTATTAAAAAAAGTATAATAGAGAGTTAATTTTATTTTTCCTGTAAAATATACGTTAATTTCTATTAATCATAATTATTTCAGATTTTTCGATTGAAATTTTGACGACCCGGTATTCCCCCCTTTTTAAATAAAAACAAAAATGATTTTCAATTTGATTTTTGAGTGTGACAGGCAGACGGACGGACGGACGGACGGACGGAGAAAGTCACACCATAAGGGTTCCATTTTTACCATTTTGGTATGGAACCCTAAAAAGGTCCTATTGATATTTGAAACGCATAGTTAGTTAAAACTTATTTTCGTGCGAAGTTAAAAACTGGTAGCCAAGTAAGTCCTTAGTCCTTGGTATCATAATATGAATACCCTATTTATTACCATACGTATCCATCACGGAAAAGGGAGTACCTACGTTTCCACTTTCCACTGAAGCGGTCTACTCCGCCCGCTCCTCTTCAATCGTTAACATAATACCTACATAATATCGAGTTTCTAAATAGATAATCTAATATGGATTACTAGCAGATACCCGCGGCTTCGCTCGCGTAAATTTTAGATTTCCTATTCTGACGGGAAGCCATGAATTTTACCGGAATAAAAAGTAGCCTTTGTGTTAGTTTAGAACGAACTCTATCTCCATTCCAACTTTCAGCAAAAAATTTCTTAGTTGCAGTTTGAAGGAATGTTTTTCCACATGAATAAACATTTTTCACTTTTTCCGCGGAAACCATTGATTTTCCCGGAATAAAAAAATTAATAAAAACCCATCAAAATACACGATATTTCAAATTGTTTTTTAAAAAACGAGCCAAGCGCGAGTACGAGTCGCGCACCGAGGGTTCCATACTATAAAAGAAGAAAAACATTAAAAGAATCACTTTAGTTCATGAATTTACGAGTATAATATACATGTAGGTACTTTTGTTGCCAAACCGCAAACCTAACTTTGATTTTGGTGGTTTATTGTTATTATCAAAAAAAGTACAATAGTTAGAGAGTTGTTTTTTTCTACTGTAAAATATACGTTTATTCCTATTGATCATAATTATTTCAGATTTTTCGATTGGTAAACTTCGGAGACAAGGGGGGACGGTAGTTTTTTCGACAATTTGCCCAATAACTCAAAAAAACTATCAGGCATAAAACTAAATAAAAATTGTTTTTAGAATACACAAGTAACGCCCTTTCATATGATACTCCATTCAATATTGTTATTTCATTTTGAAATTTTGACGACCCAGTTTTCCCCCTTTTTTAATAAAAATAAAATAGATTTTCAATTTGTTATGATTGCAATGGCGGCGCACCGCAATTACCTACAACTATTCCAAATTTCAGGTCGATAGCTTTAATAGTTACTGAAACAATAAAGTGTGACAGACGGACGGATGGACGGACGGACGGACGCACGGACGGTCGGACGGAGAAAGTCTCACCATAAGGGTTCCATTTTTACCATTTTGGTATGGAACCCTAAAAAGGAACCGCCTTCAAAAAAACCCACTGAAAAGCACAAAATAATTTTCTAATAAATCTGGGTACACCTACTTAGTTTTCGATTAAATAAGTTCGATTCACAAAGGCAGTAGCTAACGCATCTTTCTTACCTTATTTCTCTAACGAAGTAGTCTAGTGGGTTCTTTGTCACACGTAGAACGCGACGTTGCCGCTCTGTGTAAGATGCCAATTCGTCAGTTTTGGCTCCGGATCCACTTATTATAAGTAAATGTCGCATATGAGTTTAATATATTCTGGATCTAAGAAAGCTTTTTCAGTATGATTTTTTCGGCCGTTTTTGGATCAACAAATATTGGTTAAATCGCTGACGAGTATGTCGAAAATCTGTTCGTGCAGATCCACTGACGTCACACGCGCATTATGGGCGGATCAAAGTATATCAGTTGGCCCGAGGTAGAGCTGAGTAAACACGTGAAATAGGTGGATCAACATTTGTTCTAGCTTCTCACTGGAGCAACATTTACCGTGAACGGATCTATATATATATATATATATATATATATATATATATATATATAGATCCGTTCACGGTAAATGTTGCTCCAGTGAGAAGCTAGAACAAATGTTGATCCACCTATTTCACGTGTTACTCAGCTCACCTCGGGCCAACTGATATACTTTGATCCGCCCCTAATGCACGTGTGACGTCAGTGGATCTGCACGAACAGATTTTCGACATACTCGTCAGCGATTTAACCAATATTTGTTGATCCAAAAACGGCCGAAAAAATCATACTGAAAAAGCTTTCTTAGATCCAGAATATATTAAACTTATATGCGACATTTACTTAAAATAAGTGGATCCGGAGCCAAAACTGACGAATTGGCATCTTACACAGAGCGGCAACGTCGCGTTCTACGTGTGACAAAGAACCCACTAGACTACTTCGTTAGAGAAATAAGGTAAGAAAGATGCGTTAGCTACTGCCTTTGTGAATCGAACTTATTTAATCGAAAACTAAGTAGGTGTACCCAGATTTATTAGAAAATTATTTTGTGCTTTTCAGTGGGTTTTTTTTGAAGGCGGTTCCCTTTTTAGGGTTCCATACCAAAATGGTAAAAATGGAACCCTTATGGTGAGACTTTCTCCGTCCGACCGTCCGTGCGTCCGTCCGTCCGTCCATCCGTCCGTCTGTCACACTTTATTGTTTCAGTAACTATTAAAGCTATCGACCTGAAATTTGGAATAGTTGTAGGTAATTGCGGTGCGCCGCCATTGCAATCATAACAAATTGAAAATCTATTTTATTTTTATTAAAAAAGGGGGAAAACTGGGTCGTCGAAATTTCAAAATGAAATAACAATATTGAATGGAGTATCATATGAAAGGGCGTTACTTGTGTATTCTAAAAACAATTTTTATTTAGTTTTATGCCTGATAGTTTTTTTGAGTTATTGGGCTAATTGTCGAAAAAAATACCGTCCCCCCCCCCCTTGTCTCCGAAGTTTACCAATCGAAAAATCTGAAATAATTATGATCAATAGGAATAAACGTATATTTTACAGTTGAAAAAAAAACAACTCTCTAACTATTGTACTTTTTTTGATAATAACAATAAACCACCAAAATCAAAGTTAGGTTTGCGGTTTGGCAACAAAAGTACCTACATGTATATGATACTCGTAAATTCATGAACTAAAGTGATTCTTTTAATGTTTTTCTTCTTTTATAGTATGGAACCCTCGGTGCGCGACACGTACTCGCGCTTGGCTCGTTTTTTAAAAAACAATTTGAAATATCGTGTATTTTGATGGGTTTTTATTAATTATTTTATTCCGGGAAAATCAATGGTTTCCGCGGAAATAGTGAAAAATGTTTATTCATGTGGAAAAACATTCCTTCAAACTGCAACTAAGAAATTTTTTTGCTGAAAGTTGGAATGGAGATAGAGTTCGTTCTAAACTAACACAACGGCTACTTTTTATTCCGGTAAAATTCATGGCTTCCCGTCAGAATAGGAAATCTAAAATTTACGCGAGCGAAGCCGCGGGTATCTGCTAGTAATCCATATTAGATTATCTATTTAGAAACTCGATATTATGTAGGTATTATGTTAACGATTGAAAAAGGAGCGGGCGGAGTAGACCGCTTCAGTGGAAAGTGGAAACGTAGGTACTCCCTTTTCCGTGATGGATACGTATGGTAATAAATAGGGTATTCATATTATGATACCAAGGACTAAGGACTTACTTGGCTACCAGTTTTTAACTTCGCACCAAAATAAGTTTTAACTAACTATGCGTTTCAAATATCGATAGGACCTTTTTAGGGTTCCATACCAAAATGGTAAAAATGGAACCCTTATGGGTGTGACTTTCTCCGTCCGTCCGTCCGTCCGTCCGTCTGCCTGTCACACTCGAAAATCAAATTGAAAATCATTTTTGTTTTTATTTAAAAAGGGGGGAATACCGGGTCGTCAAAATTTCAATCGAAAAATCTGAAATAATTATGATTAATAGAAATTAACGTATATTTTACAGGAAAAATAAAATTAACTCTCTAACTATTATACTTTTTTTAAAAAAACAATAAACCGCCAAAAACAAAGTTATGTTTGCGGTTAGCCAAAAAAAGTACCTACATGTAAATTATACTCGTAAATTCATGAACAAAAGTAATTCTTTAAAAAATTTACTTCTTTTGCAGTATGGAACCCTCGGTGCGCGAGTCCGACTCGCATTTGGCCGGTTTTTTTTTATTTATAGACAGAAAATGCCTAAAGCATACCACTCCGGCAAGGGGAAACATATGGGTTAAGTTGCACCCACTAAAACTGTCTGTGTCCACGACGGACCCGCTGGCGGGAGTACGGGATTCACTTTTGTATGCACTACGCTCCCGCCAGGTCATAACCCACCGGTTTTGACGACGGACGGCTCCTAACGTCTGTCATCCGCAGGCCGGCAACTTATGGATGGCACACGGCAACGCCTAGTCACCTAGTGGGTATCCTTCGAGAGGGCTGCGTGACCTGCATTTCCATCTAACGCTCTGCCGCCTACTTTCAACATTCAAATTGCGACAATGGCAGTAGTATCTTCACAGGTTTATATAAAAATCATAGTCGAAAAAGTCCAACTTAGCGAATTAGTCGCAAAGTTACTCACCAAGCTCTATACTCAAACTAATTTCTTAAACTGGATACTTTCAAATAAAGATATTTGTATAAACCTACGAAGCGGCAACGTCGCGGATGCTTTTAGCCAATCCGATCGTTTGCCGTGCTCTGATTGGCTCATTTGAATTGGATCAACATTTTCCGTAACCATCGCAAGGTGGATTTGTATATCGGATCAACTTCTGCGAACGCTAGTAAAAAGTTCCATGAGTGTAGATGTTGATCCGGTTGGAGCCACATTAGTTACCAGAGATGCATATTGGATCAACAAAAGGCGTCGGATCAACATGTGTTTTCGGATCAACAAAGTACTCGCGTGACGTCGCGAATGATCAACATTTAGCGGGAAGAGATCTCTCTATATATATATATATATATATATATATCTCTATATATATATATATATATATAGAGATCCCTTCCCGCTAAATGTTGATCATTCGCGACGTCACGCGAGTACTTTGTTGATCCGAAAACACATGTTGATCCGACGCCTTTTGTTGATCCAATATGCATCTCTGGTAACTAATGTGGCTCCAACCGGATCAACATCTACACTCATGGAACTTTTTACTAGCGTTCGCAAAAGTTGATCCGATATACAAATCCACCTTGCGATGGTTACGGAAAATGTTGATCCCATTCAAATGAGCCAATCAGAGCACGACAAACGATCGGATTGGCTGAAAGCATCCGCGAGGTTGCCGCTTCGTAGGTTTATACAAAGATCTTTATTTGAAAGTATCCAGTTTAAGAAATTTGTTTGAGTATAGAGCTTGGTGAGTAACTAATTCCCTAAGTTGGACTTTTTCGACTATGATTTTTATATAAACCTGTGAAGATGCTACTGCCTTTGTCGCAATTTGAATGTTGAAAGTAGGCGGAAGAGCGTTAGATGGAAATGCAGGTCACGCAGCCCTCTGACTGGGCGTTGCCGTGTGTCATCCATAAGTTGCCGGCCTGTGGATGACAGACGTTAGGACTTAGGAGCCGTTTGTCGTCAAAACCGGTGGGTTATGATCTGGCGGGAGCGCGGTGCATACAAAAGTGAATCCCGTACTCCCGCCGCCGCCGCCCGCCGTGGACAGTTTTAGTAGGTGCAACTTAACCTATGTGTTTCCCCCTGCCGGAGTGGTATGCTTTAACATTTTCTGTCTATAAATAACAAAAAAAACCGGCCAAGTGCGAGTCGGGCTCGCGCACCGAGGGTTCCATACCATAAAAGAAGTAAAACATTGAAAGAATCAATTTTGTTCATGAATTTACGAGTATAATTTACATGTAGGTACTTTTGTTGGCCAACTGCAAATCTCACTTTGTTTTTGGTGGTTTATTGTTATTATCAAAAAAAGTATAATAGTTACAGAGTTGACTTTATTTTTCCTGTAAAATATACGTAAATTCCTATTGACTATAATTATTTCAGATTTTTTGAACCATAAACTTCGGAGATAAGGGGGGGGGGGGACGGTATTTTTAGGGTTCCATACCAATTTGGTTAAAATGGAACCCTTATGGTGAGACTCTCTTCGTCCGTCCGTCCGTCCGTCTGTCACACTCGATTATTTTAGTAACTATCAAAGCGTTCGACTTGAAATTTGGAACAGTTTTAGGTAATAGTGACCCAACGCCATTGCCGTTATAAAAAATTGAAAATTGTTTTTATTTTTATTTAAAAAGGGGGGAAAACCGGGGCTTCGAATTTTCAAAATGAGATAACAATATTGAGCGGGGTATCATATGAAAGGGCGTGACTTGTGTAATCTAAAACCGATTTTTATTTATTTTTATTCCCTACTTATAGTTTTTGATTTATTGAGAAAACTGACGAAAAAAATACCGTTCCCCCCCCCCCCTTATCTCCGAAGTTTATCGATCGAAAAATCTGAAATAATTATGATCAATAGACATTAATGTATATTTTACAGGAAAAATAAAATCAACTCCGTAACTTTTATACTTTTTTTGATAATAACAATAAACCACCAAAAACAAAGTTACGTTTGTCCGCCTCGCACTTGGCCGGTTTTTTTTTTCATATGATACCCCACTCAATATTGTTATCTCATTTTGAAATTTCAACAACCCGGTTTAGCCCCCTTTTTCAATAAAAATAAAAATGATTTTCAAAATTTTATGATTGCAATGACGTTGGGTCACTATTACCTAAAACTATTCCGAATTCCAAGTCGTTAGCATCGATAGTTACTGAAATAATCGAGTGTGACAGACGGACGGACGGACGGACGGACGGAGAAAGTCTCACCATAAGGGTTCCATTTTTACCATTTTGGTATGGAACCCTAAAAAGGGAACCGCCTTAAAAAAATCAACCCACTGAAAAGCACAAAATAATTTTCTAATAAATCTGGGTATACCTACTTAGTTTTTGAACTCGGTGCCAAATCAAAATTCGCATATCATTTTAAGCATGCTGTTTACTAATTCTCCGAACTTAAACTAAAATGTTGGTATGGCTAATGGCACCGACTTCAAACGTTTTTCATTATTATCATAGAAACCATGTATAGTAAAAAGTAGCTCACATATTAATACAGGATATAACCTATCTTCAAACTAAATTTCAGCCAAATTAGTTCAGTATTTACGGCGTGAAGGAGTATTTCTCCCGCATGAATATCTGTTTTTCTCTATTATCATAGAAAACATGGATTTTCCCGAAAAAAAAAATTAGTTGATGCATTATTCCAGGATATAATCTATCTCTATTCCAAACTTCTGCCAAATCAGTTCAGTAATTACGGCATGGAGGAATATTTTTCCCTCGTGGATATCTGTTTTTCCCTATTATTATAGAAACCATATAATTTTCCGGGATAAAAAGTAGCCTATGTATTAATTCAGGATAAAATCTATCTGCTTTCCGAATTTCGGCCATATCAGTTTGGTAATTACAGCGTGAAGTAGTATTTTTTCCGCGTGAATATCTATTTTTCACTTTTCCTGCAGAAACCATGGACTCTTCCGGGATAAAAGTAGTCTATGTATTTATCCAGGATATAATCTATCTCCATTCCAAATTTCAGCCAAATTGGTTTGTACTTGCGGCTGAAGATTTTTTAAAACAGTCCAAAATAGTCAATGAACAAATTCACCCACACGATAACAAACAAAAAACCTGCGCAAACGTCATCCCGCAATAAAATCTGTCAAACAAGTGAAGGCTTGTGTTGTTGCTTTTGTAAACAAAGTTCGATTCACAAACGCAGTAGCTAACGCATCTTTCTTACCTTATTTCTCTAACGAAGTAGTGTAGTGGGTTCTTTGTCACACGTAGAACGCGGCGTTGCCGCTCTGTGTAAGATGCCTATTCGTCAGTTTTGGCTCCGGATCCACTTATTTTAAGTAAATGTCGCATATGAGTTTAATATATTCTGGATCTAAGAAAGCTTTTTCAGTATGATTTTTTTGGCCGTTTTTGGATCAACAAATATTGGTCAAATCGCTGACGAGTATGTCGAAAATCTGTTCGTGCAGATCCACTGACGTCACACGCGCATTATGGGCGGATCAAAGTATATCAGTTTGCCCGAGGCAGAGCTGAGTAAACACGTGAAATAGGGGGATCAACATTTGTTCTAGCTTCTCACTAGAGCAACATTTACCGTGAACGGATCTATATATATATATATATATATATATATACAATTTTCATGAAATTTAGTATGCAAGGGGTTTTGGGGGCGATAAATAGATTTAGCTAGTATTTATTTTTAGAAAATGTCGAATTTACCAAAAAAAAGATAAAAATATGACTCCTGCTGCCATCTACTGGCCAGTAGTTAAACTACCGAGCGAAGCTCGGTCACCCAGATATTGTATAATTAAGTGATATTCATAGATTTATGATTAATAGGTCGTCGCTCGCGTTCCGACTGTGATAGAGCCCTACCCAATGATATATTATACTATGGCCCTACCTAACAACGACAACTCCTTGAGTGCGGCAACTTTTTACTGTATTGTGAATGTGTCAATTTGAAATTTGAATGGTGCGCGGATGCTACTGTGTGTGAAAAATTGTATAGAGACGGCTCGGGTTTGTCAAATTAGGCATAGAATTTTTGCCGCACTTTTGAAGTCGAGGGCAAGGCTTGATATTATATCTTCTCTATGGTGATATTATTGACAAATATAATAAATGAATCAGATTTTACCAGAAACTGATAATGTTATCGGTACATTTTAAATGGATTCTACAACGCATTAGGTAAACAAATCGATTGCTTTGTACATTACCGCTGATTACAGCTTGCATATTAATTATTAAGGTTGATAAATCTGTAAATGCGTGTTAGGCAATGACCTCTTTAAAACAATACGCTGAACTTAATTTTCGCCATTTTGTCGCTGATTTTTGCGTCAGCTGGCATGAGTGTCCAATGAACTAAAAAAAAAAACAAATTACAAATGTCAATTTTATTACCGTAGACCTTCGAGGGAGGCGCTTCAAATCGGCACAAAAAGAAACTGTCAATTGTTTAGAATATTTATGCTCGATTTCACCAACATTTTAAGAGACACCTAAGCCCTTAGGTGACAGAACTTGTTGTAAGTGAAAACTGTCACCTATCGGCTTAGGCGTTTCTTAAAACGTTGGTGAAAACGGTCGTAAGTCCAGCGTACTTGTATTATATAGTAGGTAAATGCCGAAATGGTATGAAATTTTTAACCCCCGTTTCGTTATCGTGCTAATTCTGAGTTACCACACTAACCCGGGTTGACGCAAGTGGGCCTTAAATAGTGTTATATAATATTCCATCAAATCCATCCAACACGCCGTAGAAAAAATGTGTAGATAACACGGATAATAATTTGGAAAGTGAGAAAAAAGAACCGGTCAAGTGCGAGTCGGACTCGGGCATCGTGGGTTCTATCAAATATACTATAATGGATTTTATTTTTCCTCTAAAATATACATGAATAGGTACTATATGTGTAGATTAATTGCCGAAATTAGCCGAAAGCCTATAAAGTAGGGAACGATGTATAGAAGTGTAGCTCATATTGTAAGGGAAGTATAGGGAATTCTAAAATGTACCAACAGTTAAGTGACATCCCTAAAACAGCTGGTTCAATATCATAAAATGGGAATAATGAAAATGATATGAGGTTTGTTGATGTCACAGTTATGATTGCTAAATTTTATTTTTATAAATGAAATAATATTTTTGTATTGGAAATAAAATAATTGAGACGTTTCTAGGATCAAGTTAAAAGGTTAGCTGCGGGCACACTATGCGAATTAACCCACACCTTGTATAATTTGCAACAGGGATAAACGTAAGTTAATAAAACTTTAAAGCAATAGAACAGTAACTGAACCACAGACTTGTACACCAAAGACAGGGCGAACAGCGCGAAAAAATTAGCCAGATTAAGGGAGCAAGAATGACTATTTTGCACCCCCCCGGCAGTAGTCAGTACAGGTAGATAGGTGAAGTTCTTTTTTTTTGAATTAATAATAATATTGCAGGCAAGGTGACCACAGACAAATAGATAAAAAAATAAACATTTATTTCGCAGGAGTTTCGACAGATGGCGCTACATTTTCTTGTATGAAGAACGTTTACGTAAAATGTTCGGGCCTATCTTGATTATTTTTATCTTTGAACTGAACACAATTATTTCGTAAACAACGATCGCAGAGGCCTCGGGTTGGTACCTGCTCTGGTCAGGCCAGGTCCACTTATCAAGTGATCGAGAAATTACAGGTAGGCGTCTCGACGTACTAATTTCTGACGGCCGCCACGCGCTGGATACTTTGCTGCGTTATTCCGGGTACGGTCTATTTCAGGCGCTGCGTGCGCCCAATGACGAGGTAGCCCTAGTACGTCGATATGCGATAAAGTTACGCGATAGAAAAAGAAGTTCTTTTTGGAGGCGTGGCAAGGCGTTATTGCTGATTATAATATAACTGAATTGCACTTTACAAGTATGTCAGCGCTAGCCGCTATAGAGTCGCTACTTTTTAAAATCATCTTGCGGAGTGAGTCTTCTGTACCGTCAGGTACTATTAGCTAGTCCGTGCTCTGGTCCAAACTCGGAGCTCAAAGAGCCTGTATAAGCCGCTTACATCGCCCGACGGTTCAAACAGGATCTGTAATAATTTATTGTCACGACGTCGCCCCAAGCGTTTAGGTGCGATGCTGTATAGAAACCGTTCGGGTGATTTTACTTATCCCTTCCAAGTTAGTACGTTAACATTTTCGGCTGCATCATCACTTACCATCAGGTGAGATCGCAGTCAAGTAAGTACTAACTTGTATAGTGTAAAAAAAACAGGGGAGTAATTCATGTAACGTTTTCACACGCTGAGTGAAGTGAATCAAGAAAAATTAACTTTACGCTTATTTATTTACAATGTAAAATTGAATATACGAGTACTTCAACATATACTTCAAATACTGCCTCAACCTTGTCTTGCAACGTAAATTTAATTTATAATACGATTGTCGACCATGTTGCGTTTTGAACTATTATTCAGTTTTACGCTCTGTCTATGTGCAATTATTGAAATTGTAATATCGTGTGTTTATTATACGTAATATAGGTATACCTAATTAAGCCCACTTGCGTCAACCTGGGTTAGTGTTTTAATTCAGAGTTAGAGTCAGCTAACCCAAAGTTAGTTGTCAAAATTGTCCAATGAGAGACGTTGATTCTAGGGTTAAAAATTAAATATATTAAACCCCTGTTTAGCGCAAATGGATTTCACTTCACGAAGACGTATAGTCGATACGTTATACGAATCTCCTAGCAGATTTCTTAGTTACGCTATCACCTAGCTATCATTATAATAAACTATAACTAATATTATAAAAAACGCGAAAGTTTGTATGTTTGTTCCGCCACAGCTATACTGAAGCGATGAGGCTGTCAAGTCAAAGTCAAAATGTATTTATTTCACATAGGCCTAACTCATGTATTTATTGTATTTATTTATTGTATGCTAATATTTGTAATGGCGATAAATTATACCATGGATTAATACATTGGCTACTTTTAATCCCGGCAGAATTCATGATTCCCGAGGGATTTATGAAAAACCGAAATTCTGCGGGCGGAGCCAATTGCAGCATGCACATTCTAGACAATGCATCATAATATATAATTACTATTTTATCATATTGAACACATGTTCGTCATTACAAACTCAACCACAAGTTTCCGTCAAATGGAGATCTTTCGGAAAATGCTACTTCGAATTTTGCTTACGCGTATTTTCATTGCACATAAAAGCTGAAATCTAGGTACTTACCTTTTAAATATATTTATAAAAACAAATTGACTAATTGATGTCAGTGACATTAATAACAGCGATGTTTTAGTAATCTAATGTTTCTAAGTTTAAATTGATAAAATAAGTAAACAAAATCCGTTATCGTTACATATTCTATTAAACTATGAGTAAGGACATTGACTGTGTTGAGGAAAATTTTTCTATATACTTTGTAGTGGCTAGACAGAATATAAGGACGTTTACATTTGATACGGTTTTCATATTTGAATTGATTCAGTGAGGTGAAGGAGATAATCATTTTTGTACTACACTTCTCTTTTTTGCGAAATATCCATAAACCGAGAAACCGAAAAAATCTCCAGGTACGAAAAAATCGATCAAACAACAAAAAAATATTGTTATAATTAATAATATTGTTATTTTTATAGACCTGCCTCCTGACTGTGAATGTGTTAGTAAGACATACAAAGTAGGTTAAACAAATAAAATAAAATTACTAATTATCTAATAAGTAACCAAAAATGGCACAAACCCAAAGACTGTGGAACGTAAAATTATTTTAAATATATAAAAAAAATGTGTAAACCTACGGAATCTGTAGACTCCACGAGAACACGTCGCGCTTGCCCGTTTTTTTAATAGCGTGAACCAATAATAGTTCGTATTGACAGTTGGCGTCGCACAGTACGATAGCGTGGTTTACATTTTTCTTAACACAGAACACACATTACGTAGATACTCGTAGATAGTATTTTTATAGATAGTACTAGCTGACCTGGCAAACGTTGTTTTGCCCTTAGGGGTAATAAAAAATAGATAAATTGAGATTTAAACTATCCTATCTCTCAAGTTGGATCGAACTGCACATGGTGTGCGAATTTTATTATAATCGGTTAAGTGGTTTAGGAGTCCATTGAGGACAAACATTGTGACACGAGATTTATATATATTAAGATTTCGTATTTAATTTTCGTGAATATTAGTGATTCTTCTTCTTGTTCTTTTGTCCCTGGGACTTTTCCAATTTGGCCGAATTCGTCCGTTGGTCCTCGCCAGCCAGCCGAGCTCGTGAGCCGAGCCGAGGATATCTTGGAGTGTTGCTGAGGAGCCCAAGTAGGTCTTGCGTTGGTCCGACACTTTAGTGCACCTAAGTAGCACGTGTTTCGTCCTCCCTCATTTATGCTCTGCACAGAGGACTGTCCGTGATTCCTTGAGTGGAAAAGTGTTTGCTTAGTGGACACTGCCCTGTTATAAGTGATTAAGAAATAGGTAAGTAGAAGACAGAAAGTAAAAGTAATACGTCTATGTGTTCAGTGAATATTAGTAAAAATTATGTTTGGGTGTATATTATGTGTATGTCAGGATCAAAATAGCATTTTCTTTATAACTGTAACAAAATCCCTTGCATGCACTCGGCCAGTACCTATATTTAATATTGTATACGATATCGAATGTAATCGGGAGTTTACATTGGATACCATTATCTTTGGGTTATCGTTTTTGGTCACTTATACAGAATTCAATCATTTTAGGGTTTCGTACCTCAAAGAAAAAAAAAACCCTTACAGATCACTTTGTTGTCCGTCTGTCTGACTGTTTGTCTGTGTGTCACGACCGTTTATTTTCTTTTAGTTTCAAGTCAAGCCAACAGTAACACTCATTGATTAAGTAATTCTCTCTTCATCTCTCTCAACCCCTTTTTATGTCCCGCTGCTGGGCACGGGTCTCCTCTCAGACTGAGAAGATTTTGGCCATAGCCCACCACGCTGGCCAGGTGCGGGTTGGCGGGCTTGACACACCTTCGAGAACATTTTTGTGAACTGTTCTCGAAGGTGAACGACAGAGGTGCGTGCCCCAGGATTCGAACCTGTGACCTTCTTATGAGAGGCAGAGGTCAGAACCACTGAGCTATCACTCAGATTAAGTAATTATAATATGTACCTAATCTGATAAGTTCCATTTAAATTTTACGAGATAGCGAAATACCTAATATAAGCGGTGACTACATTTAAATGACTGAGCATCTGTAAGAATAATTTTGTCCAATTCTGACAATGGCGTCCACGAAGAAAGTAAATAAGTCCTAAATTCCATTAACTTCAAGTGTTAGTGAACTCGGTTTTATTTTGTTAAAAAATTAACAACTATTATTAGCTAAAGCACTTTAGCAGGTATTACAATGCTATATGAATAATCGAGTGTGACAGACGGACGGACGGACAGACGGACGGACGGAGAAAGTCTCAGCATAAGGGTTCCATTGTTACCATTTTGGTATGGAACCCTTAAAACAGTCAGTTAATTGATGATTAAACGAACTTACCTGTAAGTGAAGTTCTATCACAATTGTATGAGTATATTTAATTCGAAGATATAAGTATAACACACTTGTAGTATACTTTCATTGTATACGGCAACTTCGCACTTTCAGATATTCAGTTTATTATCTATTTTTAAAACTTACCGCCCGACACACCCACGTTGGAACACGTCGTCCGAGCGAGCCTCATTTTTTAGAGTACATTTAACAAAATTTTCGTAATACTTATGGGCTTTGGGTATGGGAGGGACCTTATATCTTCGAATTAAATATACTCATACAATTGTGATAGAACTTCACTTACAGGTAAGTTCGTTTAATCATCAATTGCATTTTGTATATTTAATTCTCAATATAAGTATAACACACTTGTAGATGTTTAGAGATGAAAATTTTTGTTAAATTGTGGACATAAATAGATTGTAAATTGTTTTCTATTATAATATGTCCTCTTTATACCACAAAAGAATTTAATTAACCAATCTTTACGTTTAATTCACTGGATTAATAAAACAGTCACATTATTTAAATAATGTTAATGATTAATGATTAGAAAGCAAAATAGCTTTTGTGAATGAAGCATCATCGCTCACTGGGCGGTTATAAAACTTAGCAAAAGTCTGCAATAATTGTGACCTACCGACTGTCTTTCTGATGAGGTCAAGCAACAAACTACGTGCTCACCTCGAAAGTGTTGCGTACCTGGTTCTGAGTGAACTGAAACGCAGACCCCTCTCGTGAGAGAGCATATTCCTCGGCAGACACGTTCTTATACTGACCGCCGCCAGCACCTGTTCCGTGGTGGTCTGTTTGCAGGCGACCTTATGACGTCGCTTAAACGTTATCAGGAGGTTGTCTATCGTATGTTTTAGTCTAAGATTTTATAACCAACATATCGATTTGTTTTTCAAAGCTGTGGCATATTTTTATAATTTCGTTAAAGTATGTTATGAGTTACACTAAATTTATAATTAAAAAAATATTAATTTAGTTACGTTTTATATTATTGATTGCATAGGTTATTGTTCATCTTGCTTTTAATTAATCTTAAGAAATTTAATCAAAGAATAAAAAAGGCTTTTTGTATTATTTATTTATGGTATGAGTAAAACTGGTTGGCCACGAGTGGTAGCCGACGTTGTATAAATTCAATAATTTTCTTGATTTATACAATAATGCTAACTTTTACTGATATTAATGTTTTCATTATATGTGATGTGCATACTGCCTAAGGCTAATAAAGTTACAGGATCAATTAACTCTTATTAAGACCCATTGAGCAATGTGTTAGCATACGATCTTAGGATCCTATGTAGTATTTGACGTTAATTTATTTATTCCTTTTAGCATTGTTTTAATTTGTTAATTTGACCCAAAATCATCAGCAAAAAATTAAACTCAATGCCGACGTCACAATGCTACGTCGTTAACAAGTTGTTCTGTTGGAAATTACGAGGTTGACTTATAATTTACGGATTGTACGGGTCTCTGTCGTTATTAAAGCAGTATTGCCACAAAACTTTGTAAATAACACAAAAGTTTTGAAACATATAAATTATTAAAAATTCCAACAAAATGTCCTTCTTTTTTCTTTAATGCCTTCAGAGAACTTCCCACAGTAATTCCTATGAATTGTGGTTCCCTACGAAAAGACCATATTTATTTATTTATTATCAATAAATATACTATAAGAAGTAAGTCTTTTGACACTTTATGTAAAAGGAGAAGACCCTAAGTTGTAAGGTCCTTAGACGATGTATGCCTTAAGCATTTTCTATAATAGTATCTTTAAGCATTCTAACTCTAGAAGAATGGATAGAAAAGCAAAGGTAAACTTGGTGTTCCAAAATGTTCAGAATGCGTCTGTTTCTAAGACGTCTGGGTTCAGACATCATTCGTATTGATAACATTTCGCATTTTTGCAAGAAGCGATAAATTCATTAACTGGATTGAACTCTTTGAATAACTTTAAAGTGAATTGGAATAAATTCTTTGAATAACTTTGAAGTATATAATTTTACAGCGATAGCTTAATCCCATTAACTGGATGTAACTCTTGGTCAGCTTTTTGATTATCTTTAATTTCAATATAAGAAACAATTAACCCAATCGTTTAAATGAGGATATTTGATATCCCCTAAGCAACTGATGTAAATCATGTGTATCAAAATAAATGTATCGAAAAATATGGCCATCAACTCTGTAAAGAGGTATTTCGATTCATCTTAACGTTAATTATTACAAAAACAAAAATCTCTCTAATTAAAAGAATTATTTTTCATCTAGACCGGGAAATCGTGTGAATCACTAATTCAACCTTTTAGGTTTAAGGGAGTTAGATGACTTCAAAAAATGTTTTGTAACCACTGGCCATCTGATAGAATAACCGATGAAGGACTAACAGCTGCGTCTAAAGTCTAATTTTTCATACGGACTAGGACTTTTAATCGGAATTAAGCTTAACTCTTAGGTGATACAACGCGTTAAGCGTATAAAATTCTTTACAGAATTTGAATTGTTACATCATTCACGTCATAGTTTGCGGTAACGATACTGCCATATCGTCAGAAATTAAAATAAAACCAGGAAACTGAGCTTGTTTTGAGGGTAGTAAATAACTTTAACACTCTAACACCTAACAAATAATCTTCATGAAAAAACCGCGGTAAGTATCTGAGATGAGTCACAACTTCTTTGTGTATTTTGCCAAGGATGAATCGGTACTTTAAAATAAGATTCTTCAGTTCATAGGCATAAAACCCTTTTTAGGTATTCGCTTGTAAGTTGTTCTATGAACTATCAATTTCAAAAGATTTTGAACCACAAATTCATTCAACGCCTTTAAATTTAGAATGTATCTTTTACTACGTAAGATTTTGAGGTTAGACACATCTTAACTATAATCGAACATGCAGTGACTCACTCTCACATTATCTCACCCAAAAATGAAATGTCGATTGTCAAAGACATTTGTCGCTTTTCCTTTGCTGTGAACGTGTAAAGGCGGTACACTGTGTTAGTGTACGATTTTTAAAATGGTATTATGTATTAATAATTTTTTGGAGCTAGTTCCTTAATTTGTTCAATTCATTAAAATATTTTATTGAATGTACGTACATTTGTACACCTAGTGAAAGTCAAAAAATAGTCTTCACTTATTATAACTCCCGAAATTCTAGATTATAGATCGTGACGGATTCCTTGTCAGTGATATGTAACCAATAAACTTCAAAATGTTGAAGACAACTGGCATATAGGTACCTTAATGTCTAGCGTCGTCGATGAACCTGGTCGTTGTTGTGGCTGATGCTGGAAACTCGCTGTCACGTCGCATCTTCCTCGCGGCTGATCGCCAATACTCAAGTGTGTCACGCCCCCCCCTGCTGGCCGAGCCGTAACGAGAGGGGGCCAGCTAGTTTCTCGAGAAACGAGATTGCGCTGTCCCAGCGGTGGGTGTCGATAGCAAAGTCGCCCGCCGCGCCCTGCTATACTACTACTATACTGCTGCATATACCTGCTATACTGCTGCGAAACTATTTCTCCGAAAAAACATCTGGTCCCGTTCGTGAACTTTAATTACTTATCATTTGTCGAAACAAAATGTCATTTGTCAATACTTAAGCTTCTTCTCAGTTCAGGACGCGTTGTGGTTTAAGATTTTTATTAGTTTCAGAAAGAATTTAACAATTCACTTCAATGAAACTTCCAGACTAATGGTACATTATACATAATATTGTTAACTTATTGAGTTTTGAGCTAACAGTTAAATTATCATCCCATTACACAATCTGAACATTAATTTTCGAAAGTAAGTAAAATTATTTTCCACCACAAAATCTAAACATTATTGTTGTAGGTATATAGTTGTAGGTAGGTACATAGTTACAAAAGTTCGACGCGTTGGTACCCTCGTGGAATTATTTTTTAAGTCGTGAAATAGTTATCACTGATAAAAGGCTATAACATTTAACTGGCTATTCATAAGCCAGGCAAGTATATCAAATAAACTATTTGATTCTTTGCAATGAAGGTCGGCTAGAATTTTACAACTGTCGGGACTAACCATTAATATAGTTCTTGTGACTGAGCGCCGATAGCAATTCGGGATCAAAGTCCTGGAGGTCATGCGGAGCCACTTGTAGTGAAGCCGAGAACAGCGCCACACCGACATCGTCCCCCGTTGGTATCCGCAAAGTCCTTTGAGTTTTTTTTAGAATCCTTCGTGTTGACCCGCAGTCAACCTCCAGGAGTATTGACGCATCATGCTATGCTTTCGTGGTAACCTCAACGTGATACCCTCCAAGCTAGCTTAGAGATGCCTGGACTATTTCGCGCATCATGCTATACTTTCGTGATAACCTCAATGTGATACCCTCCAAGTTAGCTTAGAGATGCCTTAGGATTTCAATTTTTGGACACACTTTCGTCAGCATTGATATTTGAGTTGATGTGATATCTGGAAAAAAGGTTAATTTTCACTTACCCTCTTTCCTCGGAGTCTGACGAAGATGAATGCACAATTATATGATTTGATTTTATTTTATTTTTGTTATAATAATAATTTTTACTAGCGTCTAAGCATTATCAGTATAGAAAATTAAGCAAGTTTTAACACTGAACACTTAATTTTTTTTCACTTTGAACCTAAATTAACAAAAACGAGACGTGTTTTTGTAGTCGAGTGCTCGTTGCCGCGCACAATAAAAGAATGAGGCTCGCTCGGACGACGTGTTCCAACGTGGGTGTGTCGGGCGGTAAGTTTTAAAAATAGATAATAAACTGAATATCTGAAAGTGCGAAGTTGCCGTATACAATGAAAGTATACTACAAGTGTGTTATACTTATATTGAGAATTAAATATACAAAATGCAATTAATAATGTGAGGCCTTAATTCGTATGACGCCGACGATCTTACTACAAATACCATACTACAGTGCGACAAGGCTATTTTGGCGCGTGGCCAAAGTCTGAACTAACGCCGCTATCTTGTGCTACTGTTTGATAGTTCACTCTGTCAGTATTATCACTATTCTATGTTATGTTGTTTTTGCTGACTATTAACTATTTTAAACTAAAATTGAAATAAAATTGAGGAGATTTTATTTTATGACTGCCTTTGTTTTGCAACAGCGCCCTCCTTCAAGTGCCAAGAGAGCCTTGTCGGACTGTAGTCTTTGCTAAGGTGATTCACCCCAGCTGTTCCGATGACCTTGAGCGTTAGTCGCCGTCGGCCGAGCGTGCGCCATGCGGGCCTCCGCTCCCACAGCCGAGTGGGGATATACAAGCTTCTTTATCAAAACAAAGCACAAACCAGCGCCTATCGAACGAACGCGTGTGTTAAAATCTACTTTAAAACTCCAAAAATGAATAAATCAACGCTATCTTGTCAAAAATAAAACTGAAACCACAAAATCAGAGCACGAGGAACAAGAAACATGAAGGTTTTCCTATTAACCGTAGGTATTAGGTACGCATGTGCGGAACATTGACAGTTTACCGGGCTCCCCAACTAAAGACTGCTTTCAAATTTTGTCGGGTTACACGTGCTACAATGGATTGTGAACTGTATCAGTGCAGTGCAAGAGTGAATTTTGAATGCAAAAGGATGACGTTTGGAAATAAAGGTGTGGTGTGTTTATGTTTACGGAACATGTTTTTACACTTTCAATTTCGCACTAATTGCATTATTTGTGCATGAATATAATGTTCGCAATAAAATGTGAGATATTACATTATATGAATTAACGTTTAGATATTTTCGTGAGAATTACTAAATTAACGAGTATCTTTAAAATCCTTTTAAATTTTGTTGGGTTATGGTTCTGTTACAATAGATTGTGAACTGTATTAGGATGGCAGAAGAGTGAATTTTGTGTTTCAAAAGATGCGGTTCTGAAATTAAAGGTGCGGTGTTCATTTTTCCCTTTCTATTTCTACTAATTGTTTCCCTTTCTATTTCTACTAATTGTTCATATTAATGTGAACTATAAAAACTTAAAAAGTACCTACTCTGTGATGTGAACATAGTGTGCGCGTTGCATTGAGACATGTTATTTGATTTTATGTTTAGAGTTGGTCTTAAAATAGTAAAAAGGGAGAATAAAATAGATAGATTTAGTTCTCATATTCTGAGCTAACACAGTATTAAATAAGATAGTTATTTTTCGTAGCTATGAATTATTAGAACATTTGAATAGGCAATTAGCACTTAACTAACGACGACCTAACTTACCAACGAATTTTTGCATTTAATAAAAAATCGATGGAAAATTCTTGCCTGCGATTGAGAAATAGTTTGGGGTTAAAAATATAGGTTGTAGATTTTGAGGTTTGATGTTGTAAATCCCATGGCATTATTTAATAAACTGATAAAGTAGCTGCATGCTAAATTTAAATAATTGGTCAGGTGCGAGTCGGGCTATTAATCATTATTATTTCAGAATTTTCGATTGGTGAACTTCGGAGATAAGGGGGGATTTTTTTTTTGTTTGCTTAATAAATCAAAAACTATCGGGCATAAAAATAAATAAAGATCGGTTTGAGAATACACAAATAACGCCCTTTCATATGATACCCCACTCAATATTGTTATCTCACTTTGAAATTCCGACGACCCGGTTTACCCCCCTTTGTAAATAAAAATAAAAAAGATTTTCAATTTTTTATGATTGCACTAACGGCAGGCCATCATTATCTAGAGCTATTCTGGATTTAATGTTGATATCTTTAATAGTTACTGAAATAAAGGGTTGTGACACACAGACAGACAGACAGACGGACAACAAAGTGATTTGAGGGTTCCGTTTTTTTTCTTTGAGCTACGGAACCCTAAAAATTCAAACTTCTGGAATGACATTTAACTCATATATTTGTTTTACTGTATTACAATACTTAAATAATACAATACTTAAATTAAATTTAATGGTTTAAATATTTTTCAGCTAGGACTATTTCTATTATTAAAAAAGTTTTCCTTCACCCATCCGTAAAACATAAAATGTAACAACTATTTTATTTTTGTACAAACAACTATGGCTGGTGTCTGGTATGACTATGACGTTTCGAATCTCGTAACAATATTTAAATATACCCGAATATTTTCGTACTTTCACCGAATTAATTTCGTGAGCAGCGTAAAAATTTTATAACCTACTGTTAGATCAGTTTGAACGTTCTCATAGTGTCTACCAGAATCTTAATAATTATTAAAATCATACCAGGCATTATTATATATAATATCTACCTTACTTCTTTTAAGGCTTACTGTCAGGCATAGGCCTCTTCTTAGATTAAGGTTGATACCACCATGTTGGCTTAGTGCACACAAAAGTTATAGAGAACTCTCAGCTATGAAGAGTGTCATATATAGGAACTACAACTTTGAAAAGTCGGAGGTGCCTGTGATTCACACTATTGATCTCTGATTAGGAGATCAACTAAGGCGTAAAATCTGAAACACGAAGTTATTACAGAACACATGTAGTGATACGGTATCTTTACAGTAGATTGAAATAAAAGTGATAGGTAGTTTAAGAGATTTTTGATATCAAATAAAAAGTATTTTTTTGTAACTTTAAGTGGGAAACAAGCACCTTTTTACCCGACTGCAAGAAGGGTTATGTTTTTCGCGCGTATCTTGTATGTATGTATGTATGTATGTAAATTTATTTATGACCACGTATCTTCCAAACGGCTGGATGGATTTTAACGTTAATGGTATCGTTAGATTCGTCTCATTAACCCAAGTGTTCTTAGATAGGTTTTTGAAAATAAAAAGCAAAATGGCGGATTTTGGGCCTAAAATTGTCAGTCATTTACAAAATATTTATAACCAAACCTATCGAGTCGGGTATCAAAATGAAGGGAATTACAAGGAGATTACAAAAATATATATAAGTCATATGTTTCGAATTAATTTGGAATTATAAACAGTCGATCAATGCGTTCAAAATGGTAATATTTGTAGTTTTTGATAGCGTTAATCTTGTATTGACCAAATGTGTGTCGTACTTTATATTGTGCATTTTTACTTGGTATATCATAGCATAAATCGAAAACATAATTTAATATAATCATTAAACAATTATTTAACATCTGTACTTTCGCTACTCGCCCTAGATGGCGCTGTGTGTACTTTAAGACGCGCTCCACTTTGTCGATCAGATTTAATAGTTATCACCATATCGTTTAATATTAAATAATATAAATGACCTTTCATAAGTGCCTGTAAGTTAGGCCTATGTGAAATAAAGATTTTTTCTATTTCTATTTGTAATCTCAGATTTTCCGAACGATCCGCTTAAAGCGACGTGAGTTAGATACGCCTGAGCCCTAAACGTACACAAACTACACCTATGAAATGTTACTGGTCAGCTTATAATATATTTCCGGGATAAAATCCAGGATTGCTTTTGACGACACTGTTTACAACTTTTACTTCTTCCAAGTGACTGACTGACTTGAACCGACATAATATAATATATAATCAAATATATCCACTTTACGTCTTTGACATTGTGTAGATAAAAGTGCTAAGGTTTCGCTCGTAAAGTGTGGCAACTAAAAAGCCTGAAATAAAATAAATAATTAAAAAAATCAAAAAACCGGACTGCAAAAATGTCAACTAAAATGCAATAACTTAGAAGACTGAAACAAGGCGGACAACGAAAACAAAATCATAATAAACTTAAAACGATGCAATTTTTACTTCATTTTAACAAACAACATTATGAGCTGAAAGCTTTAGTTAAATTTTCGCATTCAATTTAAAATATAGAAGGCGGGACCTATTTTCGCAAATTATAAATTAACATAGAGAAAATTAATAGGTCAGGTTTTTTTATTTTTTTAATTATTTATTTTATTACATGACAAAAATTAGCATCTAACAGTAGTACTATTAAAGTAGCTTCAAAATTTTGGATGAATTGCTCCTTCATTCACCTTTGTTCTCTTGTTGCAGGTGACAAAAACTTCGGTGAAACTTCTCCAAAATAATGATAGAAGTAATTTGTGAGTTTATTGGGAACTCTTAGCTCGATGATACGTCAAACATGAAACGTATTTATATCTGGAGACGAATCGAATCATATCTAAGACAGATGCAATCGATAAGATTCCTTCTCCTAATTACATGTATAAGCTTGACGCTATCCGTATTATGGATACAGTTAGCTGAAACTCAAGAGATCGTCGACGATAATTTATTACACGAAGTCATAAAAAACGTTGCTCGCGATTCAAGATATGCAGAAGTATACAGACGACCTGACAGGCTACCCAGCGGAATGAAGTACATTCTTCTGTGGACTCCGTATCAATTTGCACCATTCTACTATTTTGGTAATGGCCAAAAAGCGTTTATTGACAAGAAATGCGCGGTCATAAATTGTTACGTAACAACAGATAGAAATTATTTTAATGGCGACGTAACTAAGTTCGATTACATTTTCTTCAATGGGCGAAATATTGACCCGTTAACTAAATCGGATCTTCCGATCAATCGTTCATTGCATCAGAAGTATGTTTATTTCAACATGGAATCGGCTGATAACAAACCGGTTTGCAACCAAATATACGATGATTTCTTTAACCTAACAGCTACATATAGACTCGATTCAGATATGCCAATACCTTACGTCCAAGTTCAGAATACTGAAGGCGGAGTGATAGGACCAGATTTTGAAATTGATTGGATCGAAAGCGGTAGCGTGGACGACGAATTGGCTGCAAAACTGAAAAACAAAACGAAAGCGGTGGCTTGGTTCGTTTCAAACTGCAAAAGTAGAAACCACCGGCGTGATTATGTGATTCAACTACAAAAAGCTTTAGATAATTATGGCTTGACTGTAGATATATACGGTAGATGTGGACCCTTAACGTGTCCGAGGAAGCAAAAAAACTGTAGTACAATATTGGACAGAGATTACTTCTTCTACCTCTCATTCGAGAATTCTTTTTCGGATGATTACGTCACTGAAAAGCTGATAACAGCGTTGCAGCATAACGTTGTGCCGATAGTTTATGGCGGTGCTGATTACTCTAGGTAGGTAACCTTACTAACTTTACTAATGCAATATTGCATCAGTTTAATTTTTCCTCTTTTAAGTACAACAGAAAATAGAACACTGAACATTTGCTGAAACTATACTAGCCATTTAATACCTTGAAAATATTTGCTTATCAATTAAATAAATTATTATCTACTATTTCTTACATAATACTTTGTTCGAAAGGCCCTTTTATTCATTCGTCAAAATGGTTTCCTTGATTCACAACCTTCTGTAGCCCTCTACGTGTCTGTTACAATTTGTTAAGGTAATAGATACCTATCATTCCTACGGCTAGTATGATTTATCCTCAAGCCCTTTAATTTTATTAATGGTTTAGGCTATACCAGTGATCGCAATCTGATAAATGATAATAATGAATGTTCTGATTTGTATTCCACAGATTTCTTCCACCAGGATCCTACCTAAACGCTCTAGAGACTACACCGACTCGTTTGGCCGCTACCATTGCAGAACTTATGAATTCCCCCCAGAAGTACAGCAAATTATTCGGCTGGAAGAAATATTACAAGTATAAAGATCCGTCCGACAATGATAATGTGTGTTCAGTTTGTGAAGCTCTTAACGAAGATTCGATGAAAAAACCGAAGCATTACAAGCGGTTTCGAAGCTGGTGGTTACCGAACTTTAGGGAGAGGTGCAGATGATATACACAGAGACAGTGTCATAATTGTAATGACATTAGCTTGTTAAACATAGATTTACAAATTGAGAGAATAACTCCACGAGGTTGAGAGTTGAGACCACTAAGTACACTGTGAATCCGTATGGAAAATTTATTCAGTATTAGCGTCTTTTCAGCTTCGAAAGAGAAGATGGATGCTATGATGCTATGGCAACAAAAAGTCAACCTATCACCGACCCACTACTAGATGCGGGTCTTTTAGAATGAGAATGGATTTTTCTGGCTTTTTCAGATAATCTGCAGTAAAATTATTCACTTGGAAACAATGAAATATATCTAAACCTCACCTTTCTCCCTACTTTATTTGATTGACTTTGTATGACAGTTTTGTAAATTAGGTTGAGTACTACGAGTATTAGAAGTTTCATAACTGAACGTGGATTGGAGTGGATTTTAGTCTGTGCCAGGAAATGTATGGGACTTCGCCGGTCTCTTTTCAGTGTTTTAATCATCGATATAATTGGTTTTAATGGTGTATTATTACAAAATAATGAAATATGACATTTAAATAGTACCTATATAAACTGGCCTGCAAAAGTAAGTATCACAATTTTCAAATTAAATTGATACAAAGTGTGATACTTACTTTTGCAGGCCAGTGTATAATACCTACTCACTAAAATATAAATCAAGCTCAAAATACTGACTACATAGGTATATTTATTACTTTCGTTCTTATAAATTTATGTACATCGTAATAGATTTTTAATTATATTATAAAAGTTCAATTCAATTCAATTCAATTTTGAACACAGATTTTGAAAATTAGTTTTGATTAAAGCATCGTAGGTATGATAGGTAAACTAACTAGATCTCTTTATATTTTATCATAAAATACTTTCATTTATTTTGTACTTACTGCATACCAAATAACTATGTAATATACCTACCTCCTGAATATAATTTTTAATGAAATAATTTTAAGTTTAGATATTTAGCGTGTTTCCAAAGCCATTAGTTAATTTTTTTTAGAATGCACTTTATTTGAATCATGTCATTTTAATTATTCGTTATATATTTCTGATGCATTGAGTCAATGAGTTCTGTAGCTAATTATCTAAAAAATGTAAGCAAAGCCAAGGAACATGTTTACTTAGGTACCTTAGTTTTCAATTTCAAGTTTATAGAATTAACGAGTCTAATATTTTTTGCGATTGGTCTTCTCAATAAATAATTTTAATTAGGTATTATTTTATATTTATAGTTGTTGTACTTATTATCTGGTTTAAGAAGTGTAGATAATGTAGTACTATAAGATTTGTGATTATTGTGAATTTATTCTTAATACCTAAGTGTACAAGGTTAATGATATTTCAAGAGTGAAGTTAAGTGGGCTTTAAAATAGCAACTGCATTATGCTCTTCCCAAAAACTGACCAACAATTTTATTATTTTATTTTGATAATGATAATTAATTACTTTAATATTTTTCCAATAGCTGGGCAGTGAAACCAACGTCGTTTATAGCTAATTTGGTCAGCAATCAAAATAACGTATGACATATCTGCATACCTTTATTTATATGGCACTTTGCGATAAGATAGAACTGGAACGAAATTAAAAAAAATATGAAAATAATTGCTGAATCGATCACGTGACTTCCGGAACTTACACGTGACCTTGACAGACAACAGTCATTCTGATATATTTTTTTAAATTCATTCCATTCCATCGAATCGAAATAATATGTCATATTTATGGTCTCATTGCTTATACCTATGCTTTGCGCATTTGCTGCTACCATAAGAATGTTGTACTTTAGAATAACCTCATATTGCCTTAAGGGTTGTTCCCATTTGTTCCATGGAACATGAGTATGACGTCAATATGACGTCGTCAGCAGGCGTCTTATTCTAACAGCAAATAATAAAGACAGTGTTTGATGGAACAAAATGAAAAAAAAAAATTGTTTCACGTCGTCTGATGACATCGTGTTCCATGGAACAAATAGGAACTTCCCGCCTATATTGTTGTTATATATTTTTAAGTGTTTGTGAAGTATGTATGAACAATCTTAATAAACGTTATGAGTGTTGTTTTAATTTTTTTATTTAAGAAGAATAGAATAGAATAGAAGTTTATTAGTTGATCCGACACATGATAAACACAAACACAAATATTTACAAAAAAAAACATTCCTTAAAATCTAATAGGTACCTATTATCTAAAATGTGTCGTGCCAACGAAAAGGCCCGAACTCAGCTGAATGTTGTGGTTACACGATGTAACCACAACGCTGGTTTTCTGTTCGAGCCCAAACGAGGGAAGTCCTGGTTAGTAGCATCATTATGTATTTGTACTTAAAATAAAATAAAATAATAAAAATAGGTCAAAATTGTGTTCTTTATTTTTATGTTACTGCTATTATAGATTAATCTAGGGGTTAATTTAGGGGTGATGTTGTTGTTTGGACTGCCACAAACTAGCTTACCGACTTTTGAATATTTAGTAGGTGAGCACGGTATAATCTTTTGAACGCAAATTTGGAGCCAACGTTACGGAAGGGTGGGGGGATGTCATTCCAGCATTTCGTGGCAAGGTATTTAAAACTGCCACGAAATGCTGCAGACCTGTGGCGTGGCGTCAATAATGGAGGCACTGTCGATCTAAGTCCAAAGGTTGGCTCGCGCCATACTAACTTTTTGTACAGATACTCAGGTTGCTTAGTTTTGATAATACCAAATAATAAAGTACCTAAAAGTAGATTATATCTGTTCTTCATTTTTAGCAAGTTGTTTTGATTTAAAAATGGAGTGACGTGAGATCTTGGTGGAATAGGAAAACAAAAACGAGCGCATGCATTTTGTATGCGTTCAAGTAATCGCCACGTTTTACCGAAAAGGCAAGGACCGTAAACTGTTATACAGTAATTTAATTTCGACAATATTAGTGAGTCACAAAGCCTAATTCTAAGGTTAATATTAATGTAAGGCCGAATCTTGTACAACACTTTCAGTCTATAGAAACAGTTCCGAGCAAGGTCCGCTACGTGGTTTTCGAAGCGTAGGTTTTCATCCATGCGTAAGCCAAGATTTCGAGCTTCATTGACATGTTCTATATCTACTCCGTCAATGCATAATTTTGGCTGGTGGGCAAGAATTGTACTAACTTGCTTCTATTGTACCCATAACCATGAATTTAGACTTCAGGGGGTTAAGAATGAGACCATTTTGCTGACACCACTGTGAAATGTTATTAAGGACTTTGTTTATCTGGTCAACTGCATTACTGACATCTTGATGGTTGACAGGAATATATAATTGAAGGTCATCAGCGTATAGATGATATTGACAATTTTCAATACAGTTAATTATATCAGCCGAATACAATATAAATAAAAGAGGCCCTAGTATGGAGCCCTGTGGGACGCCCCTATCAACAGGTTTTAAAGAAGATAGCAAATCCTTTCCATTATTTTTTCGAATAACCACTTGCTGCATCCTATCCTGTAAGTAACTAGAGAACCATTGCACTGTAGTTGAAGAAAAACCATAGAATGAGAGTTTAGCGAGCATAAGTTTTAAATTAATCGAGTCAAATGCTCGGGAAAAGTCCAGCAATGCAAGAATACTACCCTTACCAGAATCCTGAGAAGTGAGTATATTATCAATTACGTCAGATAGGGCAGAAGATGTACTATGATTTTTCCTAAATCCCGATTGAAAATACGGTAAAATATTATTGGTCTCGCAATACTTAATGACCTGTGCCCTATTCATCAAACATTACAAATCTACAAGCTCACAAGTTACAAGTTTAAATAAAAATTCACAAGTTCTTGTAGATTACGTTCATCAAATAATTTCACGTTACTTGTAGATTTTAGAAACTTGTAGTTTTTAATTTACAAGTGTGGCATGTAGTCCGTCAAAAAAGTCTTGAAATTAATTCACGGATACAATAATAATTTTTCCCCTTATATTATGACTAAGTAATTGAAAAATCTGTTCAAACAGAATAGGCTGAAAAGAATTATCTATATTTTTTGATTATTTAAGTATCCTCTAAAATGTACTTTATTTCTACTTTTATAATTATTTTTAAACTCTTTTTTTGTTTCATGGCTTTTTTGGCAGACTATAAGTACTAGATTCTTTTTTTTAATATTGTTTTTAATTAAAAAAAATTGTCTTTGGGCAATGTCTATGGTACAAATATGGTACCGCAATATTGATCTATGGTACAAATCTTTTTTTAAATGTTGTTTTTAAGGAGCACACCACGGATGTGCCCGCGAAATTCAAAATTTTCGTGGTTTTTCGCGATTTTTAAGCTAATAAGACATAATAGGCTTATGGCCGTAAAATTGCGATAATCTCAATATCTTCTTCACGTGTTTATATAAAAATCTCTGCTCGAAAGTGTCGAGTTAAAGAAATTAGTCCGAGATTTGCGAGTTACTCACATAAAACTCGATACTCGGACTAATTTCCTAGGATACACATTTTTATGCAAAGATTTTGATATAATCATGTAAAGATGATACTGCCATTCTCGCAAATAGATTTTCATAAGCCTATCATATCTAATTAGCGTACAAATTGCAAAAAACCACGAAAATTTTGAATTTCGCGGGCAGACCCGTTGAGTTCACGTTAATTAAAAAAAGTCTGCGCAATAAATATAATACCGCAAGTACAAGGCTATCTTGGCGGGTGGCCAAAATCGGAACTAACGTCGCTATCTTGTGACAATATTTGATAGATCCCTGTGTCGGCATATCTGCGTTAGTTCCGTTTTTGGCCACGTGCCAAGATTAGCTTTGTCGTACTGTACTATTAACTAGAATGCCGCGCTAGTATATAATTTATATACGATATTTTTGTTCTTTTTTTTGTTTGTTTTACATAAATATAATTTTTTTTTTGTTTCCCGCCATTTATTTGACTAAGCTTGTGGAATAGTTAAAGTCGATAGCACGAAAATGTTAATAATATAATAATTATCAAATGTATTAAGTAGGTAGGTACGTATGTCTACACTACATGTGTAAGTTACAAGTAAGGAATCCGCGGAGACTCTCCAACTTTTTGCCACAAGTTACAAGCTACAAGCAACGGTGGCATTTTTGATGAACCAAACTACTAATACACGTGTGAAAAAGCACTTGTATTACAAGTGATATAACTTGTAGCTTGTAATTTACACGTGTAGTTTTGATGAACGCACGTTTGTAAAAATGCAGAAATTTACAAGAGAATCGCTTGTAATACAAGGCTTGTAACGTTTGATGAATAGGGCACTGGTTGTAGATTATTTTTTCCAAAATCTTAGCAATACAAGGAAGAATACTTATCGGTCGCAACTCTTTTACATCTACAGGATTATTATTTTTTGGAAAAGGCAGAACTAAGGCTGTTTTCCAGAGGGAAGGAAATTTCGAGGATAGTATTGATTTGTTAACTATAGCTGTGATAACAGAAAGAGTCGTAGGTAATGTAAGAATAACCATATCCATGTTAATTTTGTCTATTCCTTGTGCATTCGATTTAATCATCAGTATGTTTTTTGCAACTACATTTTCATTTACAGTCTCATTTGAAAACTACTATCTTTTAAAAATTTCTGCGAACCAAAGTGCACCAAACAAGCATCGTCAATTTCATCATTCCCAGGTATGTTCAGAAAATGGTCATTTATTACATCAGGGTTATCGAATTGTTCTGGCAAATCACCAGTGCTTTTAAAATTAGGTAAAACATGCTTTTTCAGATTCTTCCAAAGGTAAGTTGAATTTTTTAAGTGTGCGTTTATATGATGATCATAATAAGCTTTCTTTTCACAAATGGCGCTGATATGAGAGAGATGTTTTAAGTCTTTATATTCGCTTTTACTCGCATCTGTCTTGAGCGTTTTGTATTTTGTGTGTGCCTCATCACGCAGTTTCATAATGTAGCGAACGTTACTAGTTAACCAGGGACAAAACTGGTCTTTTGTTATAAAAGTTTTTAAAGGCGCGTGTTTATCAAAAATGTCCAAAATTGATTTATTAAATGAAACCACCATATTGTCAACGCTACTATCATTGATGATCGCATTCCAATTTACGCTCTCAAGATCTTTATTAAATTCTATCATATTAATGTTCTTAATAGGACGATAGGTTACGCGTTTCGTAGGAATTTTAGGCTTTTTTATCTTCACCTCAGCTAAAATCATCGCGTGTCCTCCCAGTTCAGGGTTATGATTGATTTTGAGATTAATAATTGGAATGTTAGCGCAGACAACGTCTATAAGTGTTGCACTGTGAGCCGTGAAGTGCGTGGGCTCTGTAACATAATTTTTAAGATTAGTGAAACGCAAAAAATTATTCAGATTTTGAAAACTGCTGCTGGTATTATTTAAAAGGTTAATATTAAAGTCCCCTAACAATATAATTTCATCAAATTTAGCAAAGAACAAAATGGATTCTGATAGAGTATCAAAGAATTTATCCACATCAAGCCAAGGCGGCCTGTAAGCAGTACCAATAAGGATATTGTGTAAATTTATAGTAAGTGATATCCACATCTGCTCAACTTCAACAGGCCCAGACGGGTGTGAGCACTTGCGCACTTTAAGCCCTTGCTTAACATAAAAGCCTACACCGCCCCCTCGAGAACGAACTGTAGGTGACCTTGGTAGATGAATAAGTTTAAATCCTTTGACAACGGGTGCTCGCGCATCTTCGCCAGCTTTCAGCCAAGTTTCATTTATAGCCAGAATATCTGGGGAATGAGAATTTAAAGCCATTGCAAACTCGTCGTGATTAGTAGAGAGTGATCCAGCATTGAATAAACCTAATTTTAAAAATTTAGATTTATTACCTTTTAAATTTAAACATAACCAAATGATACACCCTACAAAACATTGTAATAAAAGATATTTCAGCTTCCTGATCCAAACAAGAGCTTATTATTATTACTATGTAAACAAACATAAATGATGCCACTGTTATTTGTTTTGCATTACTATTTTTCATTGGCACGCAACATAATAGCACGAAACAACAATATGTGTACATAAGATATACGAAGACAAAAAAAGTTGCAACGTTGTTACAAGTTACAATGTTATATTCACTCCCAAGTAGGCCAACAAAACAAATTTTATCAATAATTAATATTAACAATATAGTAATATGCAACAATATTTGAGTACAGAAAAATACTTTCAACCCCCAACCAAACTGGAAAAGAATAATGATATAAACAAAAATTATTGTACTGTTTGTATTGGTATCTTGCAAACGGCGACGAGGACTATCGTATTTACATGAATAATATAAAGAGAAAATTAACCTTATAATATAGTAACATCCGCATACATAAATAGACATAATATATATTATACGCAAACCGAATAACAATTCTTTCAAAAGATAGCCTATACACTCATAGTTATTGAAGTTAAAAAAAATTGGACTAGTACAACTATACATCAATGTGAGAAGTATTTGTACAGCGGAATAGTTTATCGACGTCCGCTTCTGTTTGCAGCAGGTGTACTTCGGAGGACTCAGAGCGCCTGGCATACACTTTGCCTTCCTTGGTCCACACAAATCTCCATCTCGCAGTACGTGCGGCGTCGCGCGCTTTAACGAAGATCTGTCTGTTAATTTTTGTAAGCCGCTCGTTGATGTAGAAACGGCGGGGTTCGTGCGATGGCAGGCCGAGGTCTCCCGTAGTTGAGCCGCGACGGACTCGCGCGTTTTTAAGAAACTCATCACGCGTTGCGCGACGTATAAGTCGCACGACAATTGGTCGCGAGCGAAAGGAAAGTGTCGCCGCACTGGATGAGGCAGCGGCGGCTCGCTTAGGCCCGACGCGGACCGAACTGACAATATCTCGTTCCTCAATTTTGACTCCTATCTTGGATGCAATAGTAGTGACGATATGGGCCAAGGATTCATTTTCACATTCCGGTATTCCCGTGATTTGAATGTCGTTAGCCAGATTAGACTGCTCCCTGATATTAACCTCAATTTGGAGCTGGTTGATGGACTTTTGCAAAGTAAGTTTTTCATTTTCAAGGTCCTCATACTTACTTTTGTAGCTTTTGACTTCTTTACTGAGATCATAAATTTGGGCTGATAAAAAATCTGTTGTTGTAGTGAATTCCGACTTCACTTTTTCAAGGGCACTATTTATCTGGCTATGGATCTCCGTTGATAAACAAGCTTTCATATATTCAAGCTTCGAATCTAGAAGAGCTGCGAACTGCTAATAGGTAATAACTCCCGAAGGATTTGAATCGCTGTTTTTGAGAGGAGGTTCACTTATAATAGCGCTAGCTTCGTGAGCCATCACTTCATCGCAGGACATATCGAGCTGTGATATCGTATTGGGGCTGCTAAATTGCTGTCGCACAGGTGTGTCATTACCTTTACGTCTCGAAGTAACATTTTCACAGGACGGACATCGCCATGATTTCTTTATGTTTACATAATGTTCAGTATAATGTGTAGAAGTCATGTTCAAACACTGAAAATGATACGTACCCGTACAGGTCACGCATTTTATCAGTTCGCTTTTGTGTAATTCCTTAGAACAAGCAAGACACTTCATTGTTGACTTTGTTTTATTCAAACGATTGTAGGTAGGCTGCCGCGCGCACAAGTAAGCAAGTTGTTATGACGCACTAAACTAACTTTGCTATTCACGATCACAACTTTATTTATTTTAAGTATTATGTATTGCCGAACACTATTTCACGAATTAATTATGGCGTAAAGAACTATTTACTATTTTAAAGAATTATTTTTTGACGAGCGTTGTAAAACACGTACGTTTGATAGAAATTTTCGAACTACCCATATTTGAAACATCCAATTCAGTGCCTATCCCATTTACAGTCGAATTCATAGTCAACGCAGGGGTTCCTCTGGGTCACATTTCCTACGCCAAGTGACGAATTCAACCTTTAGAATCTCTAGGGTCACAAATTATAATGAGTCAAGATACATACGTCCAGCGCTGGACATAGTCCAAGCGGCACGAAACCATACTAGTTAGTTAAAATGCACTCTTATAATATGGGTTTCAACTGGATTCACTGAGAAGAATACGGAAGAATTTTTTTACTAGCTTTTATTTAGTTTTACCTGTCCCGATGCCGACACAACTCTATAGAGTTTCAACTTATTCGATCCGTCTTGCCGAGTACTTTGGTGCTAGATAGTAACCACTAACCAGGGTCTGATGATGGAGCTTGAAGATGACCACAACAGGAACTCAGTAATTAAACGTTATAACCTCATCGAGTTTGGGCTCGTTTGATCCGTCCTTATAAGTACTTTGGTGCCAGATAGTAACCAGGGTCTGATGATGGAGCTGGAAGATTGCCATAAAACTCAGTAATTAAACGTTATAACCTCATCGAGTTTGGGCTCGTTTGATCTGTCTTTATAAGTACTTTGGTGCTGGATAGTAACCAGGGTGTGATGATAGAGCATGAAGATGGCCATAATAGGAACTCGGTAATTAAACGTTATAAAACTTCATCGAGTTTGGGCTCGTTTGATCCGTCTTTATGAGTACTTTGATGCTAGATGGTAATCAGGGTCTGATGATGGAGCTGGAAGATGACAATAACGGGAACTCAGTAATTAAACGCTGTAACCTCGTCAAGTTTGGGCTCGATTGATCCGTCTTTATGATAACTTTGGTGTTAGATGCTAATCAGGTTCTTGTGCTGAGAAAAATACGAATCTTCTCAAAGCTTGTTTTTAATGATAACTTGTTATAAATATTTTTTTCATATAAACTTATTCTTGTTTGAAAAGCTACTAATGTTTGATGTTGCCATTCTCGTCACGTTATCAGTTTACCATGTGTTGTCGCTGTTGCCACATTTTTTGATAGTTTAAAAATTCAGTTGAAATATCGCGCGAATTCCGTTTGAATTTCTAACGTCTGATAATATCCATTTGACGTTTGTTTGTTGTTATTTGCGTTTTATTACCGACTAATAGACGTTCGCAGCTTCTCCTGCGTGAGTCTTTCTCTTGAATCATTCTATCTATTAAAAGAAACCGAATCAAAATCCGATGCGTCGTTTTAAAGATCTAAGCATTCATAGGGACTGACAGCGAAAAGCAACTTTGTTCTATAATATGTAGTGATATTGTGATGACCACAATGGCGTAGTGGCACGTGTTCGGATCTGTTACGGAGGTCGGGGGTTCGATTCCCACTTTAAAATTTTATAATTTAGGTAGAAGCTAACCGGGCAAACGTTGATTTGCCATATAGGGTATAAAATAGCTTACGATCTATTCTCACACCTACCAAACGTAGACGAAAAAATTCATAAGAATCGGTCGAGCCGTTTTGGTTTTGGCGAGGAGGTTGGTAACAAACACGAGAATTTCATAGGTATATTAGAAACATGAATTGCTCAGGTCTAGTCTAGTTGAAGGCTTCGGTCGTGGCTAGTTAGTAATTACCACATCACCGACCGTGAGCCGACACGCACCGCCAAGCGTTTTAGCGTTCCGGCGCGATGCTATGTAGAAACTGTTACTTACCCCTTCCAATTGCATTGCATTCCTGTATTATATATACAGGACAGTAATTAATTACATCTTGGCGCGTGGCCAAAATCAGAACTAACGCCGCTATCTTGTGATACTGTTTGATAGTTCGCTCTGTAGGTATATCGCTATTGTATGTTGTATTGTTTTTGCTTCATTTAAACTAAAATAAAACTAAAATTTAAGTAAAATTGAGGAGATTTTATTTTCTGGCTGCCTTTGTTCTGAAACAACGCCCTCCTGACATGTATAATGCAGTACAAACTTCTTGAGGTTAAAAATATATATATATGATAAGTAGTTGTTTTCAATTTTTCATAATATTATGCATGTAAACAGCCTTCGTGGAAATTAAAATTTTATTTCCACGAAAGTTCACGTACGCAAACCAATAGCACCAAACCGTGGGTAGTTCTGAAACAGCTATAGCGCAGCGTGTGTCGAAACCGGCGAAACTTTTCTAATTAACTTTGGCTGAAAGTTTTTTCGCTAACGACGTCCGCACCGGAATGGCTTTTGTAGTTCCGTGTCTTAGTTCAGACACGTTCCCTACTTGTTAAACTCGTCTGATGTTGTATAACTGTTTGCGGGAGTGGTAAGTTTGGAGCGAACGTTTAACTACTTTCTTTACGATAAAAACCATACGCACTTAATTGGGAATCTGCTGTACTTTTGTTTTTCAAAGTCGGTTCACCAAGTTTTGATAATTTCTAAATTAAATCCGCTCAAAAGACTTAAAAGGCGATTCGTGTATTGATTTTACTGACTGAGTATAATCATTCACTCCACTTCACCACAGACTTCACGTAGGCATGTCGTAGAAGGGTGGGTTCACGTGTGATCTGTGTAGACTCGAATGCTGCTACGTTTTTAAACATTTCACTTCACAAAATGCAGCCATTTCACTTCACGTGCATCGGCAGTTAACAGCCCCGTGAACTACAATATCTCCATAGATTCAAAATACCAAATCATTTGTAATTCGTGCATATTTCGATCATGTTGTGGTGTTTTTCGGGTTCATATAAATCTATTTTGATCAAAATTGTTATAACTTCGGTCGCGTTCCGTGATACCAAAAATTATGAATGAAATCTCGTAACTTTTTATATTAACTAGTGTTTTTCTTTAGCTGGACAGTGTAAAAACTGTGTTCTTGAACTAATATGACGTGAGATAGTGTTGTTTTTATTACAAAACAAATAAGCAGAAAATATGTCCTTTTTGACGCAAGAATAAGGAGTCGGGGCGAGTCTTCGCGAATTGAACCACCGTCAGTACAGATGTATCAAATACAGTGCGTCAATTTCATCAAAAAGATAGTCAAAGAAAGCACCTATCTATCCCTCAGGCATAAAATGTAATGGCAATAATATCGGCGTCAGTTTTTATTCCCACGTTATGACCTTCACACGCGAAGCCTATTGGACGCGCCTGTACGTCTTTACGACACTCGGACCATAATAATATGAGTTCGGGAGTCTTTTATTGCGATTTTATTGATGCCTCACGTTGCCTTACGCGTCATTCTAAACTTTTCTGGACACTGCCGTATAATAATAATATTTACAGTAGGTATGCCATACATATAGTCTCATAGTGAAGTAAGTACGCCATACATAGTCTCACAGTGAAGTTCCCACCAATTCAGGGGGCTATTAACGTAATGTTTTTACACACTGAGTGATGTGAATCAAGAAATAAAACAAAAAATGAACACTGAAAAATAAGCTTTACATTTATTGATTTTGGGTGTAAAATTGAATGTACTTGAACATACAATGCCTCAACCTTATCGTGCAACGTAAAAATTTCACGATTATCGAACATGTTGCGTTTTGAAATACTTTCAATTCTACGCTCTATGTCAGTCTTTCCCAAAGTGGGCGATAACGCCCCCTTGTGGGCGCTGCAGGTCTCAAGGGGGGCGGTAAGAGACCCAGAAAGAAAATGGGGGCGTTGTGTCGAGGCGGGGGGGTGATTTGTAATTTTATTTAGCTAGTAGGCCTCTTAAACAACCTCTTAACTGCAAGAGCTCTCGACTCTCAACAACAACTTGTGAACATCAACTAATATGAATTAAAAGATTGCTCAAACTCGATTCTATATTTCTCTCCGCGTAGTTCATATATCTGTCATATTTTATTGAATATAGAAAAAATGAATCATCATGTCAATCGGTCGCTCCGTTTCGTAATGAAAGTAGACACAAATAAAAAGGCAACAGACACACTTTCGCATTTTAATAGTTATTAGTACTCGTAGATATCTATCATGTTTTAACAAGTTTTTGTTAAATAACCCGAATTGTGCATTCCTGTAGCAGTCGGATGATTCATTGAATACTTGTTCGGACTTGTTGAGTACGATTGAGCGTCGAATGAGATTAACGAGTTTATGCATGTTTGTTTTATTCCTGTCGGTGCGTGCTGCTTAAGCATTTCTATATAAACAATGTAATATTTATTTTATTTTCATTTGTGGTCTCGCGCGTAATAGATGAGCACTACTTACACCTCCTCTACACTACTCGCGAATTTGAACGTATTTCTCATTGCAAAACAATGTCGGAAGTAAAAAAGAAGAGACGGCAATACTGTGCGGAATATATTAAATTCGGATTTATTGAAAATCCCACAAACCCATCGTCGCCTTTGTGTCTTCTATGTCTAAAAACATTTTCGAATGAAGCAATGAAGCCTTCAAGGCTGCAAGATCATTTGAATAAAATGCATCCAGATAAGAAAGACAAGAATGTAGCATATTTTCAAGACCTAGAGAAGAAGCATAATACACAGCCAAGTGTAGCAAAACTATTTTCGGCGGCTGCTAAGCAAGATGACGACGGACTTCGAGCTTCGTACAATATCTCTTTGTTAATTGCTCAAAAAGGCAAACCACATAACATCGGAGAAGAGTTAATATTGCCAGCAATAAATGAAGTAATAACTACTGTGCTTCATAAACCGGCCGCAGATATTATCCGAAAAATTCCTTTGAGTAATAATTCTGTGCAAAGACGAATTGATGAAATGGCTGAAAACATTGAAGAATCATTGTGCGATCACCTGAGGACAAGTCAATTCTCAATTCAGCTCGATGAGTCCACTTTACCAACTAATGAAGCATTGTTGTTGTCTTACGTGAGGTTTATTAAAGATGAGAAAATATGTGAAGAACTATTATTTGCTAGAAATTTAGAGACCGATACAAAAGGTGAAACCATATTCAATACATTGGAAAAGTTTTGCGATGAGAAAGAGATTCCTTTGAAAAATATTATTTCAGTTGCTACGGATGGCGCTCCGGCTATGACAGGGTGCCATAAAGGCTTCATAGCGTACTTAAAAAATAAAATTCCAGATGTCCTTGGTGTACATTGCGTTATTCATAGACAACATTTAGTTGCTAGAAACTTAAGTGAAAAACTATTTCAATCACTGCAATATGTCATCAAAGCAGTCAATAAAATCCGCAACAGCTCTTTGAATGATAGATTATTTCATCAGCTTTGTGTTACTAATGACGAGGATTTCAACCGTTTGTTGTATCATACTGAAGTTCGTTGGCTATCAAGAGGCAATTGTCTGACTCGATTTTACAACCTGTTTGACTCTGTTATAGAGTTCTTGGAAACTAAAGATACAGAATTGCACGACAAGCTCATAACATCAAAAAATGATATAGCTTACATGACAGACCTGTATAAATTATTCAACGACATGAATCTCCAAATGCAAGGCGATAAACTAAATTTAATTAAAACAAAAAACGTCGTTGCTGCTTTCGCAGCCAAACTGCTTCTACACAAAAAGAATCTGGGCAGACGTGAGTTTCACAATTTTCCAAATTTATCAGTATCATGCAGTAACGACGAATTGTTTGCCTACTGCCAACATTTGGAAAACCTCCACATTGACTTCACCGAACGATACCAGGACATTTTGAACTTGGAAATACCAGACTAGGTGTTGGATCCGTTTTCAAATGTCAACACAGCAATGTCACCTCAGCTGGAAGAAGAACTTATAGAATTGACAACAAACGAGGAAATAAAAATCAAGTTCAAAAATGGTTACCAAGAATTTTGGCTACAAAAACCGATCCCGCAATTGTACCCTGGATTGTGGTCAATCGTTCAACGATTCTTGATAGCATTCCCATCGTCATATTTGTGTGAACGTGGATTTAGTGCTGTGACAACATTGCTTACTAAAAAGCGAAATCGTTTGCTTGTTACCGAACGTGGCGACTTGCGACTGTTCTTGAGTAAATTGGAACCTGATATCAACAAACTTATTAAACAGCATCAGATTCATCCTTCACATTAGTTTTTATATAAGGATTGATTATTTTAGTTATATTTTTAATAAAAGATACTCTGTTTTAATACTATAAAGTTGCGTTTCAATAATCATTCTTATTGGCAGGTGGAGCCCGTAAGAGTTAACTTGAGACCTTAAGCGCCGTTGTATGTTACCTACTGCGCTCAGGTTTCAAGTTGCGGGTTATAGTAAAAGTTTCGTTTAGAATTCTCCGTTAATATACATATATAGGTCACAATAATTAATTAATTCAATTTGAAGTTATAGTGGTTTTTAAATAGGTGAAAAAATGGGGGCGCTAAAAAAATATTTATTCTTAAAGTGGGCAGTAGACAAAATAAGTTTGGGAACCACTGCTCTATGTCAATACCTAGTTGTAAAATTAATTTTTCAGTGTTCTCAAAAAGTGTTTTGGTTTCAATATCGTTTTCAAACATTTCACTTCACGAAATGTAGTCGATGCGTTACCCGAATCGCCTACCAGCACCTCTACAGCACGTGTAGGGGATTCTCCAGATTATGTCCTCTGTTAGGAGATAAGATTATCCTCTCCTCTATGCTAAAGCACGGCAGAAGGGAAAAAGAAAGAGTTCTGACGATCTCGATACCCGCCACGGGCCAATTTAGATTTTTGTAATTTCTAAATTGGCTCAGTTCTGGTCTGGTGGGAGGCTTCGGCCGTGGCTAGTTACCACCCTACCAGCAAAGACGCACTGCCAAGTGATTTACCGTTCCGGCGCGATGCAGTGTAGAAACCGTTAGTGGTGAGTTTACTTACCTCTTCCAAGTTAGTACGATAACATCTTCAGCTGCATCATCACTTACCTTCAGGTGAGATCACAATCAAGTACCTATAGTGTAAAAAAATTCCGACGAGTTGAGAACCTCTTCCTTTTTTTGAAGTCGGTTAAAAAAAGTTTACTTACGTTTGACATCATGTAGCGGTAGCGAATAGCGATTCACAAAATTAAATGGCTGTGAAATGAATAGTGACATGTAACAATGTCATGGTATTTATTGGTCGATTTGAGAATAAGTCTTAAGCTATTTTTCTTTGATGTTTGCTGGGTCAGCAAGTTTAGTAGCATAAATTAAGAGGTACCTATACCCAATATTTACTTGTTGGTTAGTTACGTGGATAACGCACTTTATATAAATAACCCGATACGTAGCTCCAGGCGAGGTTAGTTTCCTTTGCGGAATGTTAATGCGTCTTATTGTATCTTCTAAATTTGTTTAGAAACATCTTTTGTATCAAGGAATTGACGGAATATGGGAAAACAAATTACATTCTAAATAAGTAAAAATAACAAAATGCAAAAATAAATACCTAACTAATAAAAATACTTCATACAAGTACATAATTTATGTTTTTAGGGTTCCATACCAATTTGGTAAAAATGGAACCCTTATGGTGAGACTTTCTCCGTCCGTCCGTCCGTCCGTCCGTCCGTCCGTCCGTCTGTCACACTCGATTATTTCAGTAACTATCAAAGCTATCGACTTGAAATTTGGAATAGTTATAGGTAATAGTGACGCGACGTCGTAACAATCTTAAAATTTTGAAAATTATTTTTATTTTTATTTAAAAAGGGGGTAAAACCGGGGCTTCGATTTTTCAAAATGAGATAACGATATTGAATGGGGTATCTTATGAAAGGGCGTTACTTATGTAGTCTAAAACCGATTTTTATTTATTTTTATGTCCGATAGTTTTTGATTTATTGAGCAAACTGTCGAAAAAAATACCGTTCCCCCCCCCTTATCTCCGAAGTTTACCAATCGAAAAATCTGAAATAATTATGATCAATAGAAGTGAATGTATATTTTACAGGAAAAATAAAATCAACTTACTGACTAATATACTTTTTTTGATAATAACAATAATCCACCAAAAACAAAGTTACGTTTGCGGTTTTCCAACAAAAGTACCTACATGTAAATTATATACTCGTAAATTCATGAATAAAAGTGATTCTTTCAATGTTTTACTTCTTTTATGGTATGGAACCCTCGGTGCGCGAGTCCGACTCGCACTTGGCCGGGTTTTTTTGTATAGGTATGAAATGATAATTCTAAGCCGAATCACATGAAACGACAGATACGGCTGAGTTTGTTTGAGGCTTCTTCTCAGTTCAGGGCGCGATTGAACCCTCGTAAAATTAGTTTTTAAGTCGTTAAATAGTTATCACTAATAATAAGTATACCTACTTTATTATTTTTACTGACTATTCATAATAGCTAGCAAGTAAGGCCTATATGAAATAAATGATTTGACTTTGACCTAAGTAGGTATGCAATCTAAGTACCTATGTACTACTTGTATGTATAATGTAAATACGTTAACACATAAGAGAAGAGAGAACTTTGTACCTTTCACTTTTGCTGACTTATTGAGATTAAATAAATTTTATAAGTGTGCAGAAAAATAAACGAATGATGTTAGAATTTCGAACTATTTCCTAATGTGAACAACAGAAACCTTGAGTAGGTTCCTAGTGTTCAAAAAATAAAGTCTTTTTTCCTTTTAAACTGTACTCAGTTAAGTGTAATTCCCTAAGGCCATGTACGCAGTTAGTACCTATGATAAAATAAGCAACAAAACCACGTTAGTTTATTAAGTAAAGCAACAAGAAGCTATTTGCTAATATAATTTGGACCTCAAGCGGGGGTAATCAAATGTTTGCCTGCTCCGGGCACGTGCGATTCTATGTACATTCCCTATTTACTGAATAAATTGATACATAGACGTCAAATTTTGTAAGTTTTTTTTAAACTGTACAAGTTGACTGCAATCTCGCTTGATGGTAAGTACTTGTATGTTATCGTACTAACTTGGAAGAGATAAGTAAACTCACCCCTAATTGTTTCTACACAGCATCGCGCTGGAACGCCAAATCGTACGTAAAGTAGCGTGGTAAATAGCTACGGCAGATGCCTTCTACCAGGCCAAACTTGAGCCAATTAAATATAAAACTCGAAAGTGTCCGTGCCGGGAATCGAACCCGTGACCTCTCACTCTAATTCAATAGGTAAGGCTCTGCGCCAGCACAATGGATGGCCACGTTCAGTTGTCACTTGATCAAGACCACTACAGGTAGTCGTCACGACGGACCGATTTCAGAAGGCTGTCGCTCGCCGGCTATGTTGCACGCGTTAGTTCTTGTACAGTCTATTTCATGCGCTAAGTGCGCACGATTACGAGGCAGCCTTAGTAGGTACGTCGAAAGAGATAAAGTTACGCGATAGAAAGAGAACACAACTTAAGGTGCATGGCGGAGGCGGAGCCAGGCGCCTTGGCGAACCGAATTGTACTTTTTTGGATCGCTATTTTTTAAATCATCTTGGGGAGTGAACCTTCCGTAGCGTTGAGTACTACATATATACGTACTATATATTACGTTATATTCCATGTGTGCATTCGGTAATCGAATAGTGGATCAGACCTTTATTTAATGTAGTCTGAGGGATCAGATATAACTTGCAAGGTTTGATTACAGACAAACAAACAATCATCGCTTTTCAGGATGGATGAAACTAAATTTTGCTTGTAAAATAAATATGTTTTCTGCTTCTTCAATTTATCAACTCATTTACAAGGTCCGAAAATGTTTACCCAGTCCAATAACAGAGAGCCGGACGAACCTATTGAAAATTCAAAGGCAGTAGGGTCACGTATGGGCCCCGACATAATACTACCCCCAGTAATACAATACTCGGGGCTAACACTAAACTGCTATAAGTATTGCGAGTCGGTCCGGCATTTGAGCGCTGCGTCGCGCATACTGATGTCCTGACAATATCAGAAGTGGGAAGTCTGTGAAGGTGTGTGGATAAGGCATTAAAGCCATGCAGGACTTTTTTATGCCGCTTTATAATTATATTTTCTGGAAATCTTAACTAGCTCCTGCCTATTACTGATGTCCTGACAATATCAGAAGTGGGAAGTCTGTGAAGGTGTGTGGATAAGGCATTAAACCCACGCAGGACTTTTTTATGCCGCTTTATAATTATGTTTTCTGGAAATCGTAACTAGCTGCTGCCTATGGCTCTATGGTCATTCGCGATTTCACCAGTTATCAGGGGAATCAAGGAATTTTCCGGGATAAAAAGTAGCTGATGTATTAAATAATACGTTTATCTCCATATCTAGTTTCATCCAAATCTATTCGGTAGTTGCGGCGTGAAGGAGTTGCTACAACCCATTTACCCACATGCAGTCTTTGATTATTCTAAATGAAATAATAATATTATAGAGTCATATGAAAAAGCGTTACTTGTGTATTCTAAAATCCATTTTTAATTATTTTTGTGCCAGACAGAATTGATTTATTGGGCAAACCGTCGAAATAAATACCGCCCCCCTCCGAAGTTTTGAAAAATCTAAAATAATTATGACTAATAGGGATTAATGTATATTTTACGGGAAAAATAAAATCATTTCTGTACCTATTACACTTTTCTTGGTAATTAACAATTAACCTCAATAAACAAAATTAAGTTTGCGGTTCGGTAAAAAAGTGATTATTATGGTTTTACTTTTTTTATTGTATTATGGTAGGTACCCTCGGTGCGCGAGTCCGACTGGCACTTGGCCGGTTTTTTTTAATATCAACACCCCGGTTTTCCCCTCTTTTTAAACAGAAATAAAATCAATTTAAACCTAATTGTTTTTGCCAGATCCAATGTATTTCCTGATTCCTCCATCCAGTCTCGCGAACTCTAACTTGGCTACTTTATTTGTGCGAGGCGAGTCTCGTTGAAAGAGATAGTTCAAGTGAAGGTGTTTGCGAGGCTCCACACGTCGGCGGACTTTTTAACTTAAGTTCCGTGCCGGTTTTTAGTGATTATCTAACTTACTCAGTTTGTAGAGAAGCTTTCTGGCTTGTGTGAACTATGAACCTACTGTTTTTAGAATTAGGTTGTACACACAGGTGTTTTAGAAGTAAGTAGCTATAGGTAGGTAGAGAAGAGTGAATAGGCATTTTCTAAGCAAGCGCGCTCCATCCTAGACCTCATCATTTCTGTCCATCAGACATGATTGTAGTCAAGCGCAAGCCTATCTATACATAGTAAAAAAAATATAACGCCAATTTTTCAATTAGATGCAGTAAATCTGACGTTTCGTATTGTTCTAAACTACTATAAGTCTGCTATATTATATGTATTTCACTTTTATAATTTAAAATAAAATAATTGACTTTCTAAACAAAACTAGGTATATGAAACACCTGGATTATAATACATTTATTGGATTATATACATTATTTCGTTTATTTAATTTTAGACATTTACTAAGTACATCGAATTAAAGTCGCAGTATAGGTAGAGTTAGACGCAGGTTATAGCTTGCGGAAATCCAAATAGCAATTGTTTTGTTATAATTCGCTACCTGAAAAGAATCTGTATTATAACAAGCCAGGCACCGCCTGCCCTCCCACTAATAAGCACGAAAGCCAAGCTCCCAAGCTAGCAATGCTACAACCCCCCACATCCACAACCATGGAACACCGCACAAACTCTTACACCATTCTAGAAACACGTTTCGCACCAACACCGGGATATCCTCAAGAGATGTTGCCTCAATGCGAAATTGAATAGTGAACAATTATTTTCGAGTTGATTTTTTCCTAGTCATAACTTCTGTAGTCACAAAATTATAAGTGCCCCAATCATTTCACATAAACCATAAAGTGCAAGATATAAAGGTTAGCGGTGTAATAGTTTTAGTGTCTGCCGGGTGCCATTTTGAGATTGGTTATTTATGAGGTAGTGCGCTGTTCATAAATAAATCCATACACGATGCCGGAGCTTAGTTTTAGTCATATAGGTAGGTAAAGGTACCGTATATATGAATATTAATTTAAAAATTGTTTCCATAGATTTTCAAATAATTTCCTAGTAAGACCGGAATTTGAACCCGCTATATGAGAAAAAAATAACCTGTAGCTTTATCTGGTATACCAATTATAACTCGAAATATCATAATCATACTTAGTATTTTTAGGGTTCCATACCAATTTGGTAAAAATGGAACCCTAATGGTGAGACTTTCTCCGTCCGTCCGTCCGTCCGTCCGTCCGTCCGTCCGTCCGTCCGTCCGTCCGTCCGTCCGTCCGTCCGTCCGTCCGTCCGTCCGTCCGTCCGTCCGTCCGTCCTTCCGTCCGTCCGTCTGTCACACTCGATTATTTCAGTAACTATCGAAGCTATCGACTTGAAATTTAGAATAGTTTTAGGTAATAGTGACCCAACACCATTGCAATCATAAAACATTGAAAATTGTTTTTTTTTTATTAAAAAGGGGGGAAATCCGGGGCTTCGAATTTTCACAATGAATTAACAATATTGAGTGGGGTATCATATGAAAGGGCGTTACTTGTCTATTCTAAAACCGATTTTTATTTATTTTTAATCCTGATAGTTTTGGATTTATTGAGCAAACTGTCGAAAAAAATACCGTTCTCCCCCCCCCCCCCCCCTTATCTCCGAAGTTTATCAATCGAAAAATCTGAAATAATTATGATCAATAGACATTAATGTATATTTTACAGGAAAAATAAAATCAACTCCCTAACTATACTACTTTTTTTGATAATAACAATAAACCACCAAAAACAAAGTTACGTTTGCGGTTCGCACACAAAAGTACCTACATGTAAATTATACTCGTAAATTCATGAACAAAAGTGAGTCTTTTAATGTTTTACTTCTTTTATAGTATGGAACCCTCGGTGCACGAGTCCGACTCGCACTTGGCCGGTTTTTTTTAATAACATAGAAGTAAAAGAACAATGAATTTTACATTTGATGTAAAAATTTGTTCAGAATAATGAAAATCCATTGTTGTAAGGGACAGGGAGCGGGGATTGTTTTTTACACGACTGCCCAAAAAAGGAGTGTTTTTATTTGTTTTTTTATTCCACCATAACTTCCGAATGGCTGAATAGATTTGGACATATGGGGTATCGTTAGAATCCTCACATCATTCCGAGTAACATAGGCTATATTTTCTTGGACGCCTCGTGTAAATTTATGTATGTGTAATATGAAAGTTTATCATTACATATTTAAGTCACTTATTCGATTTTCTGGGATAAAAACTAGCTATGTGATAATGCAGGGTACATACCTACTCATACACACACAAATTTTCCTGTACAATAATATTAGGGTAATTTTCAATTCAGGGAATGCTCTCATTCCCTACATTAGAAGTTACGAGTTCATCTACAGCTATGTCACGTGTATTTTCATCGGATTTGGACAGGAACTACTTCACGCATCCTGAGCGCTACGGGAGAGCTTGTACAAACTTGTAGCAGATTTTCATTCGGTCCAGGAAAACATGTTAGCTGTGAGCACTCGTGTAAGAGTGCAGTTTGAGCGTTGCACAAATAACGCTGCACGCCGCGGACGATGCATCGAGTCAAACGCTACAAAACATTCACTTGGTGTAGGATGATGCAAATCGTGTTGCAGTAGGATGGAAAGAAATAAACTATAGGTAAAGTCCGACAAGGCTCTCTTGGCACTTGAAGGAGGGCGCTGTTGCAAAACAAAGGCAGCCATAAAATAAAATCTCCTCATTTTTACTTCAATTTTAGTTTAAAATAGTTAAAAGTAAGCAAAAACAACATAACATACAATAGTGATATACTGACAGAGCGAACTATCAAACAGTAGCACAAGATCCCATTAGTTCAGCGGCATTAGTTCAGACTTTGGCCACGCGCCAAAATAGCCTTGTCGCACTGTAGTTACATTTTTATTCTAGGCCTAATGTTTGGTTTTGACGACCTCCGTGGCGCAGGGGACATGCGCTCGGATTCGAGTGGGAGGTCATGGGTTCGTTTCCCGCCACGGGCCACTTTGGAATTTTATTTCTAAATTGGCTCAGGTTTGGTCTGGTGGAAGGCTTCGGCCGTGGCTAGTTACCACCCTACTAGCAAAGACTTGCCCCCAAGCGATTTAGCGTTTGGGAGGTTGGCTCCGCTGTGGAGGGTATTTGGAATGCTTCTCAGTTGTGAGTCCCACATATTTCGCCGGAGATCTCTGTTTCGATAGGGACCCATAATTAATGCCTTTTATAGCGAAAAGAAGGTAAGATTTTGGCAAACGCTTTAAGTTTCAAAAAGCTTTATGTTAAGTTTTGTATAGGGTGTAAGTCTGTCCATGTCAGATGCAGTATGCTGTATGCAGTGCCTATTATACCATATGTACTTTACAATTTGTTTCGCAATGTATTCCTGTGAAAATATCACCTTTAATCAATAATTTAACTAATTTAATCAGTAATTTCACCAGCAACATTGCCCTTGCCTTTAAACCAAGACACAACACTTCATGTATTGCTATACGGCAGGACACTACGGTCTGTCCAAGTCACTGACCCACTGATCTCCATAGAGTATATAGAATATACTCTGGATAGCTTACTCCATACATCTGACAGTTCATTTTTTGTGCCGATTTGAAGCGCCACTCCCGAACGTTCACGGTACTAAACTGACATTTGTTGGTAGTGACCGCCATTTTGAATGTCATTATATTTTAGTTCCATGGACGCTCACGCCAGGTTACGCAACAATCAGCGCCAAAATGGCGAAAATCAAGTGTCTTCATTCTTACGTTGACAGTCAGCACTCCAGAGATATATAGATAGAGCTCAGAGCACTGACCTCAATTATACAAGTACCCTTGGACCTTGGACTGTCAACGCAAAAATGAAGCCACTTGATTCGTCAATATGGCGCTGATTGTTTTGCCCAAGCTGGCGTGAGCCTCCATTGAATTAAAATAAAATGGCATTCAAAACTACGGTAAGTATCAATTTTAGTACCGTGGACCTTCGACGGGGGAGCTTCAAATCGGCACAAAAAAGGAACTGTCATTGGTAAAGAATAGTTAGTCTAGTACTAATTATATAATAAAAAGATCTACCTTTCTATGAAAAAAAATAGTAGTTTATGAAACGGATGCATAATGGGGGGTATTAAAACATGAGTGTGAGTTTAAAAAACGAGCCGCAGGCGAGTTTTTTAATAGTATCACACGAGTGTTTTAATACCTAATTATGTAGAGTTTCATACACTACTTTATCTACGCTCAAATTATCATAAATCCAAACCATAAAATCTTGCTAACGTTTGTCGTAAATCCTTCACTTTGTTGGTAAAAGATTGTGGGTCATTTTTGTTGCAATTACTAAAATGTCAGGTGGAGTTAAATTTTCCTTAGTACGTTTCACTGCTAGACATTTTTCCGCGCTAAGTTTTGACTAAGTAACAAAAATAACACATTGAAATGTTAAAAGTTAGGTATGGCGCCAAAATTCAGTTGCAAACTGCGTATAGTCTGTTAAAAAAGTCATGAAACAAAAAAGAGTAGAAAAATATTTATACAAGTCAGATAAATTATATTTTTAGTGGATAATTAAATAATCAAAAATTATACATAATTCTTTTCAATATTCTGTATGAACACACTTTTTAATCAGTCATATAAGGCAGGGAAAAATTATTGTTTCCGTGAATTAATTGTTGTCTATGGTCGATCATGACTACCAACTAAATGTTGTCTGTGGACTCCTTATATAAAAAAAAAACAAAATTGAGGATTGGCTCTACACTCTCTTTTGGCTATGACGACCACAGAGAAAAGAAAGTTATTCCCTGGTCTGTGATGACGACACACAAAAATACAGGAACCCAGAGCCGCGTATCGTAATAGAAATTATTCAACAATCGAGAGATATTTCCATAGTACAGCTATGTTATAATGAATAACTTTTTAATAATTATAGAAGTCTGTGAATAAAGTAGGTCAATATGTGACACATTTTGATTTCATAATTCGAACTTTAAGCAATGAGCGTAGATAAAATATTTTATTTACCTCTTTTAACATGTTCGTACAAAACATTTATATCAATGTTCGTATCATTCTTTGAGCCGGCATTCACTATAAGCTTCTAAGAGCTCAAAGAGAGCTGTCAATATTGACACGTTGCTCTCTTGCATGCTTGCAACTTTCTTCAGAGACAAAAGAATGGAGCACGATCCATCCATGTGCTGACATACCTATCTAGTTTTAGATCTTACAAACTAGCCATACAGTAAATATTGATACTGCTGTTTAGGTATTAACTGACTGTCATAAGCATTAAAAAATATGTTATTTGAATAGAATTAAGTTCCCCAACCTTATTATAAAACAATAACAGACGCACATTTGGTCGTTCAAATGCAATACAAATTCGTAATAAATAAATAAATAATAATAAAAGCAATTAATGTTAAATAATATTTTTTGTATTGGAAATAAAATAATTGGGACTTCTTATCACGTTTAATGTGTTTCTGGGATCAAGTTAAAAGATTAGCTGCTTGCCAAAGCTGCTTGCACACTATACGAATTAACTGACATTTTGTACTTAAATATAAGACATGTCATAATATTGTCATGTTTAAAAATACCTTTAAAAAACATCTAATAAATCAGGGTTACTACACCATTGAAGAATTTTTAAAAAACAAAGATTCTTGGAACGATAGTGATATGCTTCCATCTCCTCACGAGATATCTTAAAAATATTGTTTCATACTAAGTACTAAAAATTGTATATTGAGACATTTTTTTGAAAAGAGCAAGTACCGAGTTTCTTGCCAGTTCTTCTCGGTGCAAACCTGCTTTCCGAACCTGGCGGTAGAGTCTCTACATTTCATGAGAGCTTATATCTAAGCCTATGTGAAATAAATAATTTCATTTCATTTCATATATTTTTCTTCAATAAAAGCACATGAGTATCTATTTGGTAAGTATTTGATCGTTTTTTTAGCGACCCTTTTAGCTCCGAAGTCATATTCCTTTCAGTAATATTATAAGGGGTGTTTCAAAGCCGGGCGAAATGCCGGACTCGAGTAATAAAAGACGTCGATATTAACATTCGTAGACCATCCTCGCCTCGAGCTATCGGCTTATATGAGATAGTATACCGCTCTAGTCATATTGCTCTAATATTTATTTATTTATTTATTTATTTATTTATAAAGCGCCGCCCACAGAATTATATGTAATACAATGTTACGTTATAAAGACCTTAGTGCTAAATTAACATATAATTCAAATTAAGGGTAGCTACAGCATGCAGTATAAATGGTTCAAGTCGTACGCTAAATCTAAAGTTAATAAACATATAAAATGTATACAATCAAGAAAATAAGCTAATAATGCAAATGAATACAAACCATAAGTGTATATATAAATATTTATAAGAGAAATTGATAAATTAATATAAAAAAGACAATTGCACCTACTGTAAAGACAACATCTATCTAGACAAGTATTTTAGTTAATTTATTTTTAAATTTAGGTAATTTGTCCATAAATAAATCGATGGACTTATCCTTGGCAATAAAGTTTTTGTATGTACTACTTATTCTGGGTATTAAGGAGTGGCGACCAAGATTAGTCCTGCAAAACCGGTGGGTGAAAAGTGAGACAGGGTAGCGTGGAGTACGGATGGGAACCTTGAAAGAAATTTGGCTCAATAACTCTGGGTTATTCATTGCACCGTTAACGAGCTTGTGAAGAAAGACCATGTCGTGAACTTTGCGTCTGTCTGACAATGGCTTTAATTTGAAGGCTTTGAGTCTGAGGGTGTATGGGGATCTTTTCTGTTTTCCATTGGAATAGAATTGTGTAAATCGTCTCTGTATGCTTTCTATTCGATCTTTATGAACCTGGTAGCCAGGGTTCCATACAACAGAACCATATTCCAGTTTGCTTCTTACAAAAGTTGCGAAAAGAGTTTTTATGGTTTTAATTTTTTTAAAAGGTTTAGCATTTCTGAACACAAACCCCAGCATTTGGCGTGCTGATCTACAAATTTGTTCGATATGGACGTTAAAACGTAGTTTTGCATCCATTGTAATCCCTAGATCCCGAATAAATTCAACTTTTTGAAGTTGGCAGTTATTAATTGTGTATTTTCTTTCCAAAACGGTGCGTTTTCGAGAAAAGGTAATGAAAGAACACTTAGAGGGATTTAAGTCCATGCCGTTTTGTTTGCACCAATTAGCGATTCTATTAATATCTTCCTGAAGGGATAGGGTGTCCTTATCAGTTACGATCTCTTTAGCTAATTTTAGGTCATCTGCAAAGATCAAGCACTTAGAATTAACTACGCAGTTTGTGATGTCGTTCATAAAAATATTGAACAGAAGTGGTCCCAGTATAGAACCCTGGGGTACACCTGATGTCATACTATATAATCGAGAAGAATATCCTTTTATTGCCACATAAGAATGTCTATTGAAAAGATACGACGAGAGCCATGATAGGAGTGATCCACCAATTCCAAAGGAGGATAGTTTTTTTATCAACAGTTTATGATTGACTTTGTCGAAGGCCTTTGAAAAATCGGTGTAAATAGCATCAACTTCCTGACTGGAGTCCACGGAGGCTGAGACAAAGCTTATGAAATTCGATAGATTTGTGATGGTAGATCTAGAACCGATAAAACCGTGCTGAGCCTCAGAAAGCATGTGCAAGACATGACGTGAAATTATTGGATGCACCAGAGACTCAAATACCTTTGATAGGGCTGATAATATTGAAATTGGCCTGTAGTTAATAATGTTATCGCGACTACCCTTTTTATATATTGGTACTATTCTCGCTCGTTTCCATAAATTCGGAAAAGTTCCGGTACGCAATGACTTATTAAATATCATGCAGACTGGCTTTGATAAGGGAATAGCACATTTATTAATTAGTAGTGGGGGGAGTTCGTCAGGGCCAGCTCCTTTCTTTTTATCAAGTCTTTTTAATTTTAGAACAACATCCTTAACAGTAACATTAACTTGGCAAAGAAAGTTCGCGGAGTTGGATGGTAAATAAGCGTTCGCGCAGGGAGGATCGCTCGCGTCGTACACTGAGGCGAAATAATCGGCGAATGCATTACATAAGCTGGGACCATCAGTAGCAACTTTGTCGTTATATATCATTTTGGCTGGATACGTGTTTGATGATTGTTTTAGATTTTTTAAATGCGTCCAAAAATATTTAGGATTATTTGCCAGATTGTTTTCAATAGAGTCAATATATTTATTATAGCACTCCTTTATTAGATCATTACTATCAGCTCTTAGGGATTCAAATTTCAGTATATCTAGTGGGTTTTTGTAAATTTTAGCTTTTATTCTGTACTTGTTTTTGAGCTTTAACATAAAAATTAGTTTATTGTTGTACCATACGGGATAGCTGTTGTTTCTGGGTTTCGATTTTGGTACGTGTTCCGTAATGATTGAGTGAAGTCTATCGTAGAAGATTGTAAGCATAGCATTGACACTATCACAATTATGAAATAGTTCTAGCCATGACGTACTATCCAGGTCCCTTACGATAGCATCATAATCGGCTTTATAAAAATTATACTTTGCGACAACTTTCTCATTTATGATGGCTATCTTACCCAGTTTTAGGTTTATAAGTAAAGGTGGATGATGATTATCGACTATGCTGATAGGATTATTTATTTTATTTATCGAAATTTGGTCGTTATTTGACAGGACCAAATCGAGTATTCTGTTATTAGTGTTAAGTATAGAATTAAATTGCTTAAGATCATGTTCTTCCATAAAGTCCACAAAAGAGGAATTCAGGACGCAGCTACACGATGGGTTTAAGTAGTTTAATTCTGGTAATTTTGACCACGACAGATTGCTCATATTGAAATCTCCTACAATTAGTACATTTTTGTTAGAGATAATGATTTTGGATGTATTTAAAAAGAAGTCATTGAGTGTGTCCCTTTTAACAGGTGGAGGTAAATAAACGGCGCAAATGGCTAAATGGCTTGGTTTGTTTTGTATATTCATTTCTACTGTCACCCAAAGATCCTCAAGTTTACTGTCCCAATGGGAGACACGATTAGATTTAAGATTATTTTTAACTGCAATCATGATGCCCCCTCCATTTTTTATTTTGTTTATATCTGTTTGTTCCCTGTCTCTACGATACACGTTGTAGCGACTGTCAATAAATTCTCCATCATAAACCCCGTCATTGAGCCATGTTTCTGTGAAAATAAGGATATCATAATCGTTTGATAAAATATTGAGTTTTACATCTTGGGTTTTACTCCTAATACCCCTAACATTTTGGTAATATATGCTTAAGTTATCGTATTTTAACAGTTTCATGAAGAGAGACTAAACACTGAATACAAGAGTAGAATCACGAGGCTAACAACTCTAGCTGTTCGATACTCCTTACTACAATGTGCTCGGAATCATCCGATTTCCTCAGAAATACACGTCCATTCTTTATCCATACAAATTTGTAGTTTAATTTCTTAGCTGTTAACCTAGCGGACGCATGTATTTTCTTCAATTCTGGAGTTAAATGATCGACTACATAAATTGGTTTTTTCTCACCTCCTATACCAATATGACTAGTGTTTAGTTTATCCTCTTTATTTTTCTTGTTGTATTTAAGTACACCGGCTAGAAATGTGTCTCGGATACGAGGGCTCGAGAATTTCACAATAACAGATCGCGGACGCGCGTTTTCCGGGTTTAACTTCGCGATTCTTGTGCATTTATGAATATCAGAATCTGCAATGCTAGTGCCGGTAGCCTTCCCAATTTGTAGAATGATATTAGGTAGGTTTTCAGCTTTATGCTCAGGTAAGCATTGTATCTCTAGGTTACTCATTCTTGAGTGTTGCTCCATAATACAAAGCCTGCTGTTAAGGTCTTTGACTCTGGTTTTAAGTACTTCATTCTCATTTTTAAGTTCCTTGACCTCTGCTAGTTTGCCTTGCAACTCTTTCTTTAAGTCTTCGTATTGGTTATTAATAAAGTTTAACGAATCCTTTATTGAATTTATTTCGCTGCACATTTCTTTAGTTTTGTTTTCAATGATTTTGGACATGTTTTTTTCCATTTTATCCAGGAGGATATCCAATTCTTCCTTCATTAATTGCTTGACGTTTGCAATGGTAATAAATTCCTGTGTCTGGGGTTGAGATACAGGCTGCGGGCGTCGTAGCGTGACATTGGACGTAGGACTTGTGTCTGAAAGCGCACTAGAGGAGCCGCGCACTGGTGTGTTAGTGTTGTCTCCTCTTGGTTGTTTGAGGCGACAAGAAGGGCACATCCATTCGGATTTGTATTCACTGGTGAGCTCCTTGAATTTTTTGCTTGGTGCGTTGATGCAATCAAAATGATATCGGAGGCCACATGTAACGCATTTCAGTTGTTCGGGCGTTGCTATGTCGTTCAGGCAAGCCGCACACTTTTTGGCTTTAGGTACTTTAGCTGTTGTGTTCATGTTGAAATCCTGAGATGTTATTGCGGGCAAAAATTGGAATGTACGATATTGTCTTATTTTTTCATCAGGCGCTTCCTCGATACAGCGCACTGGACGAAAGATGCAAAAAAGAGGGTGCACAAATAATTTTCGCTAGTCACTGTTTATTTAATCTTATTGTTGCAGCTTTAACTGGTTTAAATGAGTGTTTTGTTGATGGTAATGTTCATTATTTGTTGTTAAAAAGCACAATAAAAGGCTTGAAGGGTCGACGTAAGTTTTTGTTGACACTATCTTACATCAATTTAACTTCACACTTAAACGTATTTAACTTTAGTATCGTACTGAAATAACATTTACACTTGCGAATTAGGACATAATATATCGAATTCCGTTTTGAGGGATAGTTTTTCATTTATTGTGTGAAGAAAGGTAAACATTGTCTACAGTATATTCTGCTATTTGGAACTGGACTGACGGAAAAAATGCGAGCGGCATTTTTAGTCAGTCAGTAGCAAGCTTTTACAATTTTTAGGATATCTGGTAGTAGCAGTAGCAGTAGAAGTAGCAGTAGCAGTAGCAGTAGTAGCAGTAGTAGCAGTAGTACAGACGTAGCTACTCGTATATGACGTTGTCGACCATGAAAGTCACAGAAAGCTGACGATCGCTCCAATGGAACGAAAAAAATACATGAGACAGTTGCCTGCGCAGAAGTCATGTGATCAAATTAGCGATGGGATAATATGTCATTCTCATACATTTTTTGTTTTTCTTTCAAGTCTGTAATATGTCGACGTCCACAGGGCCTTCAACTCTACAGACGAAAGTAATAGAAGCGATTTGAAAACACACGTTGTACCTAGTACTAGAATAAAATTACAGTTACTATACGAGTACAGAACGCCAGCGTCTTGCATCGGTACTACAGTATTCACCGTATTTATTCAGTTAGTATAGAATTGGTATAGAAGTAGATCTGATAAGATATTTTGTAAAGAAACTCACTACCCTTAGCGCGTGACTTGAGCCCGAATGTGTACAAAGTACGAATTCGACGATCTCCAAAGTGCACAAATACGAGACGTGATAGCTTAATCTAGTTTGCGAAAAAATGTTATTTTGTTGGGGACTTGAAAACGTAAGGTGTGAGCGATACCTGCAGTGTTCAGAATACCTTTAAGTATAAAGGAAAGTAACCCCTAAGTTGCGTAAGTTACCCCTGACGGTTTTTACGAAGCATCACGCCGGAACGCAAAATTGCTTGGCAGTCGTTGCTGGTAGGGAACCTTAATTCTTAAGACCTTCGTGGTTGAGTGGTTAGCGTGCCGGTGCAAGGCGCCGCCATCTCTGAGGTTCCGGGTTCGATCCCCGGTCATGGCAATGTAGAAAAATAAGTTTTCTACATTGTCTCGGGTCTGGGTGTTGTGGTACCTACCTACGTTGTTTCTGATTTCCTTAACACAAGTGCATAAGCTACTTACAAAGGGATCGGAGCAATGTATGTGATGTTGTCCACTATATTTATATATATATTTAAAGTGGCCTGCAGCGAGAATTGAACCTGCGATCGAATCTTGAGCTTCGAGAGAACGAGATCTTGATCTTGGAGAAATGGTAAAAATGAAACCATCATGGTGAGGCTTTGGCGCTTCCCGTGTGGTCCCATTTCAATTTAGTCCATTTCTGATAATGGTTTATCGTATTCATAAGAAAACCATAATATTCTTAAATTTTGAATTGGAAAGTATTAATTCAACGATAGTTTGATAAGAGTTCGAGTCGATATTTTTTTAATTAATTAACGTATTATAATTCATGTTTTGTCGATTTATCTAAGGTTTCAATTCGTTGTCTCGCTTGCCCCATCAGTGTAGTCACGTTCATGTAATGTTGTTTATCGGTCGTCCGAGGATCGTGGTTCCGGTTCGTTTGCTAACCAAACAACGATCCGCGTATTGGTACAAACAATGAGCAAATTGCCCCTCCCCGCCCCCTCCTGGAACAGAGTTGCTCAATTGCTCACTTCACTGATAGGAACTTAAATAGGAATTTTGTAAAACCTCAATCATAACAACATTTTAGTAGCAGAACAGAATAATTTATTTTGCTGGGCTGAAATCCTACCTTTGTGAAGATAGGAATTTTTTAAAACCACATTTTAGTGGCAGAAAAGATTAATTTATTTTGCGATCATCCGCTACTTGAAAAGAATATTATGTATGGTCCGATATGCAAGAACACCACTCACATAAAACACCGTACACAAAATGCTTCTAACACTTTCTTCAACGCACGTTTCGTCCAGACACCAGCACATCCTCATGGAAATGTTGATTACACAATGTGAAATTGTAAAGTCAAAGAAAGTAAGTCGTAGAGTCGTTGTGCAGTCAACATCTCCTGAAGATGTCCCGTTATGTCGGGGCGAAACGTGCGTTGAAAAAGTGTTGGAAGAATTGCGTGTGGTGTTTCATGTGGGCGGTGTTCCTGCATATTAAATCGTACAGATTCATTTCAAGTAGCGGATTATAGCAAAATAAATTAATCTGTCCTGATAATTATGAATTTTCCGCAAAATAACCTTTGCATTTATTCAGCATTTTATTAGGACATGGCCGAAACTTGTATGGAGCTGTGCCCTGGAAAAAAAATATTTATGGCCATCAACAAGCAGTACGTCATATTAAACCTTATATTTATGTCTTTACAATCGTTTAATTATTATGATCTGAAAACATGCGAGAGACATAATATCAGCATAACAACTTTCAACAAAATGCGCCTATTTTTAATAGCAATGATTTTTTATAAAAAATGATGCGTATTGGTTATGAACTCATTATTTTTTTCATATTAATAAGCTTAGAAAATGCGAGTAAACATTTTGAACAGCAATTATTTAATAAAAAAATCATTGCTATTAAAATATTTATAGGTGCATTTTGTTGCAAGTTGTTATGCTGATATTATGTCTCTCGCATGTTTTCAGATCATGAAAACAATGCATGAAAATGAAACGATTGTAAAGACATAAATATAAGCTTTAATATGACGTACCTACTGTTTGTCAATGGCCATGAATATTTTTTTCCGAGGGCAGAATCCGGCCATGTCATTTTATAAATAATTCCAGGTTTTGTAAACAAAATAATGATCAGATGGACAAGACATTCACCTGATATACGCATGCCCATGTCAGATGCAGTGCGTCCCATTATGTTGCATTGCAATGTATCTAATACGACACTGCATTGCACTCATCAGCGATGGAGGTCGTGGATTCGATTCCTTCTTCTAGAAATCTTTGTGTGATGAGCATGAAGGTTTTCTATTGTCTGGGTGTTTTTCAATAATAGATATATTATATAAATTATTGTAAGTTAATGTGAATTATATTTACTAATCTATACTTATAATAAAACTGTAAAGGGTCGAATTCTGTACATTGAAGATATTTTGAAAATTTTTGTTGGAGGACACTATTTAGTCGATACTGAAGCCAAAACTGTATTTTGTTTCATTTTTGTCTGTCTGTCTGTCTGTCTGTCTGTCTGTCTGTCTGTCTGTCTGTTTCACGACCGCGCATCACGGCTAATCCGCTGGATGGATTTAAATGAAACTTGACATGATTATAGTTCATACTCCGAGGTAGGACATAGGATACTTTTTGTCCCGGAATTCATCATGGTTTCCCTGGAAGACGGCATCAAAGTCAAAATGTGTATTTAGTTATAATTCATTAACCCGCTGTCCGATTTTATTCATTATTTTTTTGTTAGAAAGGAGGTTCTTTAAAGATTATTCCATATAAATTTTATCATCATCACTTTTGTAGTTCAGAAATTATAGACATCAGAACCTTTATCGATGAGTTCAAGTAGGTGACTTGAAACTCGGAATGGACAAGCACCTAGGGCTAAGACGTAAGGGCTCAAGTCAGACTGGAGTAGGTACCCTTACAGCCGTAAATAAATATGCTTAGCAGAAGATTTTGTATGGTTTAAGACTTTTCACTTTTAGGGTGAACAAAAATCATGAATTTATCACCACGTTATACCGTATCGCGCCATCTCTACAAATTATGTGGAACTTGAATGTAAAACTTGGAGATAGGTACTACCGAATTTTTGTTAATAATAATTAATTGTCATGTAATGTACTATTCCTTGACTTTATATTAAGATGGCACTGTTGAGACATGAACAGATTAAAGTTTTCACTTTTGTGGACATTCCCAGAGTGCCACGTCTTTTTATCATCCGCAACATGGAATGAGTAAAATAATGGTTCACAAATATTTTTAACTTTCAGGTGTTAACTGGTCCTAACCGATTGACCGTCATAGGTCTTTTTATACGTAAAGAAATATATAGCCATTGCCCATTCTGATACTTGGGATTGTATTGAGATGAAGCAAAGATTTTTAACAGACTCTTATGTTGGGCTGGGGAATATTGTTAGTAGAGTATTTTATCCCAGTGGTACCTACCCGGCCGAACTCTGAAAGAAGATTTCTACCACCAGTACAACTCTTCACATGATTTAATAAATTTTGATAAGTATATTTCGTGGTTTCAGAATAAAAATCACAATGAAAAGGACGATTTTAACTGTCGATATTTCGATACATTGGTACAAGTCGTGGTCACGTAGTGACCACGACCTGTGCCATTGGGTCGAAATATTGACAGTTAAATTCGTCCTTTTGATCTTCCAACTACGTATTAATGAAACTATATTTTTTTATTAAAAAAGGAGTTTTCAAAATCACCACAAAATATATAAAAAAAATCTTAATTCACGCGGGCGGAGCCGCGGGCAACAGCTAGTATAATAATATATTTATCAGTTATCTAGTACTTATAACACAAGCTATCTGTAGGGCTAGATTGCGACGTGTTTAATGTCCTGATATATTTATTTTTATATTATTTATCACAAAAGCGGTGTGAGTAAGAAATTACACGTGTTGTGCGTTGATAAATTTTTCATTCGCCACTCACAGGCGGTTGATTGCGTACACTTACTCGCGTTGTGTAGCTTTTCCGCTTTTACGCAGACTTAACGCAATTTCCAGATTGACTTTTTACGACGGTACACGAATAAACTTATAAATAAATGAATAAACAACGGAATAAATGCGGAACAAGCGGAATGGAATAGCGGAAATATTTTTTTATGGTTGTAATTTACTATGACTATGGAATTAAAATATACAAACAAAGGTAAATACGGCTGTCTTTGTATGTTTATGTACAGAATCTGCCCCCGATTACATGCATTTCGGTCTTTTATCTTAGCAAGTATAGTATTGAAACGAGAATCTTACTGGTCTTGGAGACAAATCTCCAGAATCGGGGCTTTTCAAAAACATCAAGATAGTTCGGTGCCGCTATTTCGGACCTTGTTGAAAGATATCTTCCCCGACCGTAATAAAAGTGAATGGGAAACTGGCGATGTTTGTTTTATCTTATTCGCTGGCATTCCGTTGGACATCGATGGTAAAAACGCTTGAGTTTTCAAACCCTAAATTGTCTTGAAACTGGTATAACATCTTCGATAACTTAGACTTTTGTTGATAGTCGGGCAAACTGTTTTCAGTAAAGGATTTGATATTAAATTCAGATATCGTTTTGTCTTGGAGACTAAGGAAAAATCTCTAAGTCCTTGCAAACTGTGGTTTACAAACTAGAAGTCATCTATGATAATATCTAATTCAATGTTAGTAATTTTAATTTTTAATTTTAGGTATTAATTTTTATCAGTAAGAGAAAAAAACATAATACACAACATGAACAAAATATTTAAAAATTTAAAAAACTACATTATAATATTTACAAAATATTTCGTTCGCAAAGGTAAATTCCTCAAGCCGTGAACCAGGACAACATTGGCAGAATATCTATCTATCATCTAATATCTATCTATCATCTAATAGATGATAGATAGATATTCTGCATAATCTTTATCTATCATCTTTTTCTCTAATATATAAAATTCTCGTCTCACTGTTATATCATGTATTATCATCTATCATTATATAGATCTGTAAATTCTATAAGCAGAAAAATCACTCAATATCTCAACATCGCTTAGCCAATACCAGCCAATTAATTAGACCCAGATATTTTTTTATGTAAGTCAATATGGGATAAGGATAGATTTTGCAATGTCCATGGGTATATCCATTCTAAGCGGGAGAAGGACAGTCACAGCCAAGAAATAAGAAGAATAGTGAAGAATCTTGCTCAAGCATGAAGAAAACCAGCAAACCAATACAAAGCATACGTTTTTCAATCAAACCTTTCACCCTGAGTCGGGTGTCAAACGACTAAAGGCCCAATAAAAACGTGTAAGGTTACGGAACGCATTTGTTCTGAGCGTTAAGGAAGCTTGGCATTCAGTTACGAGGAAATATACGAGGGTCGAGCGTAGTTTATGTGATAGAGGGACAAAGTGCTTATACGCAGAAAATCTTGTACCTACTTCACCCTTTTGCTGAGTACAGCGATGGCTTGTGTTGCTGTTATGTCTAAGGGCCATATTAACTTCTTCCAGAAGAGTCTGTACGGTTTTTAATGTGCAGCTGTATACGTTAGATACTATCAAGTATCATCCCAGAAGAAAATGGAGTCTCGGTATTAAAATACTTACGAGTATAAGTAATTCAACCTAAAGTCATCGTACCAGCTTCAGAGAGTTCATTTTTGGGAGATCGCGCTTTCTCTCTTCTGAATGGTCCCCTTTCGGTTTATTCATTTTTTTCTTATTAATTTGTTTCATTTCATTTTGGTTTTAATGATGATAGGATGACGCAGTGATAGCCCATTGGTTGAGACATCAGCTTCAGCATCTCGTTAAGGGTCAGGTATTTGAATCCCGGTCACACTCCTCTGACTTTTCTGATCTGAACCCAGACATGAAGAAACCTGAATTTTACGTAAACCTTGTTCATAAAAGCAAATATTGGTTTGTTTGTATTTAATTAATTTCTTTCTTTCTTATATTTTTATTCTGTGGTGTGCAATAAAGAGTTTATCGATCTATCTATCTATCTAGTGGCGCCATTTTTCGAAATTTTATGGTCGCTGCTGAGCGAACTACATGGTAACTACCACTGGTGTCAAAACAAACATTTTTGACTCCAGTAAACTCGTGACATTTTTTCGCTCAGCCCCAGCTCCCTGATAGCTCTAAGAAGTCTCAGATTCGAGTCGCTTCTTTAGAATTTTTAAATTTTTAAATCGGCTCAAGCCAGGTCTGGTGGGAGACTGGCTGTGACTATTAATTTACCCTGAACCAGCAAAGATGCATAGTCAAATGATTTAGCGTTGCGGTGAAATGATGTACAGAAACCGTTAGGGGTGAGTTTACTAACCCCTTCCAATTCACGATATCATATTCGGCTGCATCGCCACTAACCATCTGGTGAGATCAACAATGTTCAATCAAAAACAATTTTCTCAAAGCTGTGTGTGAAATCCCGTAAACTTGCACTTGGCCAAGACCTTCGCAATTATACATTCCAATGTAAAATTGCGAAGCATTGTACTCGTATAAACATAAAGGCTGTATTCGCAAAATCTTGAAACGCCTCGCCCGACTTAATGTTATTAGGTCTACGATGTTCCGAGAGACGTGGAACGGCTTACATGAGGGTATTATTAAATTGGCAACGCCTGCAGACATTTGCAGCTCTATTCAAAATGTAGGGAAAAATATAGCTGGTCACGACTTGCTACAAATGTCGCGGCCCCTACCACGGTAACATCTATTAAAAAGCTGAAGAGAACGTTACTTTATTTAAACGCGCTAATGTCTGGAACTACTGAAGGATAGTAAGGTTTTTGTATGAATTTCGAGTCGACTCGCTTCGCACAAACGAATCGAATTCCTCCATACATTTACAGCCAGCGCCATCTATGGACAGCCACTGGCATTTAGCTATCAATACTATGGCGCTGGCTTGTCTGGTCTAGTGGGAGGCTTCGGCCGTGACTAGTTACCACCCTACCAGCAAAAACGCACCGCCAAGCGATTTAACGTTCAGGTTCAGGTGCGATGCTGTGTAGAAACCTTTGGGGTGAGTTTGCTTATCCCTTCCAAGTTAGGACGGTAACAATTTCAGCTGCATCATCACTTACCATCAGGTGAGATCGCAGTCAAATACTTCCAATTCTTCGCATTTAAGACCTTCTACAGTTCAAACATTCATAGATCAAAAGTGCCAATCGGACTAACGGCATTATTATTGTGTTTTAATATGTTTCGTTATCCCAAATAAGTAGTAGGGGAACTGAATCGTATCGGGTAGATATACGTTTTAGCTCCACACAGCTCTGTAATTTGTAAAAATATAAAGAAACGAGAGAAAGTTGAGTGTTGTGGTCCATTATTACTCGTTTTATAGAGTTCAAAGCTACATAAAAACCGGTCAAGTGTAAACTGGACTTCTACCACTAGGATTCCGTATCAAGACAAAGACAAAGATGTAGAAGACGAAGAAGTTCTTCTCACACTTGGACCTCTCAATGGCTATCAAATAAGCTGGTTTGATTGATTACTAATTCTTTGAAGTTTTGTTTCGAAATTAAATTTTTATTATACACAGTATGAGAGTTAAGTCCAACTCAGTGACAAAAGAATGAATGGAATAAACCCCTGGTATTCTACTAATAAATATTATAAACGCGAAGGTAAGGAATGGATCAATGGATCTTAGTTTCTCTTTCACGCCGCAATAACTGAACCGATTTGGCTGAAATTTGGAACATAAATAGCTTATAAACTGGATTAACACATAGGCTGCTTTTAATCCCGGAAAAATCCATTGTTCCCGCGGGAAAACCCGAAATTCAAGCGGGCGGAGCCGTGGGCAACAGTTTTCAATAATTCTGTTAATAAGGTACTAGTTTGTGCTAATTTGAACGGGAGGATGCCTAGTAAGGCAAACAATAGTTTTGCCTATATATATATATCTCTGTATGTTATAAATATAGGTAATATTGTCACATAACATTAAGGGAAGGAATCCTAAAAATTAGCTTTACATCGTTGTCGCACTAACATTAAGAACTGAATAGGTTTATGAAAACTTTACGGCCTTCGCGTTTTGCTTTCATTTTGAGGCTTGGCATTACAACTTTGGTGTTCACTTATTCATTTACGGCTGTGTTTTGCTGACATAAAAACTTAATCTGGAAATTGCGAAAAGGCGGCGTAAACGGTTTATGCTAGAATGGGAGACGTGCAATCAGCCGACTGCCCGAGCCGAGAATAAAATATTTATCGAAATATTACACGAAATTGTTGTTTTAGGGTTGTACCATTTTTAGTGTGTTTTGTTGTCTTGGTGTTTTAGGGTTCCGTACCAAAATGTTAAAAATTAAACTGTAGCGGTCTCCGATAGCTAACGACAGATGGCGTAACTATCGCAATAGCACACGCTGACAGAGCATTCGACGAGCGTTCTATAATAGAACTTCTGACGTCACACGCTCGGATCACAAGCGGTCCCCAGGCACAACACCTGCCTGGAGGGAAATTTCCCTATTGCCCTCAGCACCGCAAAATTGGTGACCCCGACGTGATCTCACCATTCACCACCAGAGGGCACACATCAACTGAAGAACACGCAACAAAAACAACGAAACCGCAACTGCAACAACCGCAACCGCAAGAACCACATCAACCGCTACAATATCGAAGAAGCAACCGCAAACCTCATTCCTCGCACCAGACTCTCAGTCTTCGCCGACCGACTCACTGGTCGCCGCGACACGTCACTCACCGCCGATCGACTCACTGATCGCGCGCCGCCGCATCATCAACGGACTCCCGGTTCGAAGGTCACTCACACCTCGCCGGCACGCAGTCCACCCAAGTCAACCCGGTATCGCTGACGCACTTCCACGATGCTGCACGCTGTTGACACGCACCAGATGCACCACGACGACACACGACTTAACAGTCTCAGAGGGGAGTGATTGTAGCTGTCTCCGATAGCTAACGACAGATGGCGTAACTAGCGCAATAGCACACGCTGACAGAGCATTCGACGAGCGTTCTATAAATACAACTTCTGACGTCACACGCTCGGATCACAAGCGGTCCCCAGGCACAACACCTGCCTGGAGGGAAATTTCCCTATTGCCCTCAGCACCGCAAAAAAACTATTATAGCGGTGCGACTTAATAATTAATGTGTTTGTCAAAGTTGATTATTTCGCTGATTGTTAATGCTATCGACCCGCTACAAAATAGGTGTATGTCATTGCTTCATTAATTTTTATATAATACTAGCTGATGCCCGCGACTTCGTCTACGCGGGATAAAAACTATTCTATCTTTTAAGTTGGACCAAATGACAGATATTCACGAAGTTTGAACTAAATCGGTTCAGTAGTTTAGGAGTCCATTGAGGACAAACATTGTGACACGAGATTTATATATATTAAGAAGATGTAAATAGATGACAATTGGGGTTTATCTAAATGGGCGTTTTTTATACAGTCAATTCATCAACCAATTTTTTTATTTGCTGATACAGGGTTTTTATAAAGTTGCATAATAAACAGTTCTTGTTAATTTTTATGTTGCGTACATGTTTTGTGTGGTTGTACATTTTTAGATTTTTTCGGAAATAAGTACTGAAAAATAATAATCAGACCATTCCCCCGAAGTGAACTAGGCTTCAAAACTAACCCACATCGAGATGCTGAGTTACGTGTTCAGAAATTCGCATTTTAAATTAACGTGAAAATTTTTTTCGTAGTATTTCCACCGTAGTGGGCGCGACGTGAGCCACCTTCTAATTTCCCCCGAGTATCTGTGGACTGGTCGTAATTGTTTCCATATCTACATATTTGAATTCTATTCTTCTGAGTGTACCACAGCGCTAACCAGAATGAGTAAATTTTAAAATTAGGGTGAAAAACAAGGTCAAACCATGAAAACGATTCAAGTTTGGGATGAAAACAGAGTAGCTCGTCTTGAAAAGTCCTCATCCTTTATTCTTATGTGCTCTCAATGAAACAAAGAATATCTAGACTGGGTACAGACAGGGCAATGACGCGACGAAGTATGCTACTTTAAGAGGACGAGAAATATGTGACGTATTTAAGGCGTCGTCGTTACCGCCCACAAGAATACGGTACCGCTGACAGCACATAATTATAAAATTGTTGTCGCTGACATTAGCGCCATTTAACAGTTGTAACAAATTAAAAAGGATGCTTAATCAATAGGACAGGGTAAGAAATGCGTTGTTGCAAGATAAGGTAGACTATTAATCTTCTCAAGTTTTTGGAAGTCAGTAAAGGTTTATAAAGTAGTGATATTTCAATTGGATACAAGACAAACAGCAACATTGTAATTAATGTGTACTGTTCTCAAAAAATATTTTCAATGACATCCCGCTTATGATAAATAAACAATTTTGCTCCCCATTTGCTCCCATTCATTGTAAAATTCTAACAGGTTTGTGAAGACTGCTAACCCGCACAAGGTCTTGGTTGTGTGGTCCATGGCCTATGACCAAGCGCCTCTTTTATTATTTAGAGAGGAGACTCTTACGTAGCAGGACATAAAAACGGGTTGATATTCATTTGAGGTACGAGTAAGTTTAGATGAGATGGCATTGGCAGTGCAATCAAAGAGCGCAATGTATTTGGAAGTGCTTAGCTACATAATATCGGCGGGGAGAGTGGGGGCGGATTCATTGCTCAGGTTCGACTGCCGTATTGATATTGCTGGATATTACAGCCAAAAGCTGCTGGCGATGCGAGCACTTAACAATTTTTAGATAGGACCGAGAAGTTATTTTCAAATATGCACTTTTACTGAGATTTTTTTTACCGAGCTATGCGTCAATGCATCAAGGTACACTATTCTTATTTCATTTAAAGGCTTCTTTTGCATAACTAAATGTTACCGGGCCAGATGGGAATAATTTTCAGAAAAGATTCCCATCCTGCCCGGCAAACGATTGCACGGTGCGCAACGGGCAGGATGGGAATTTTTTGTGCCATCCTGCCCGGTACCGGGCAGACGCACCGGGTGAAATGGGAGCAACCCAATTCTTTTCCTTTGTTATAGTTTGTCAGTATTCAACTACTAGTTAAAAGTTATAGCCGATTTGGACGAAACTTGGTATAAAGGAAAAAGGTGTTCGAGTTTTACTGTACGTATTTTGGTCAACGTCGATTTTACATTTGTTGGGAGCTCCCTGCAAAAAAGGAGGTAAACGGCGTGTTTCGAATGTGAATTAAACTAAGTTATGCAAGAGTGTTCCTCGTACATTAAAAAGCGATAAAATACACAAGTCCTTGATCTACAAATATCTGTTATTTTGTGAGGGACTTCCTTTGCATGAGGGAAACTAGGTAAACTACAACTGCTGAAAAGTTTAAACTGAGATGGCGAATGGATGAAAACTGCTGTGCTATTCTTGAAAATGGACATCGCTGAAACAGCTGTTAGATACCTGCCATACTGAAGATGGCATGCAAAATTGAATTCCATTACACCTGACGAGTTCATAGATGCATAGATGCACGCTCGTCGCTGGTAGTTTTGCAGAATAGCACGGCAGGACTGATCTTACGAAACGGTTTCCAGCTATAAATTTCGAAAATATTTTTTGTTGATTTGAAATATGTTGGCATTTCTGTTAGATTAGTAAGGCTGCGATACCACGGGGTAATATTTGTTTAATCTGCAGCGGGGACATCGGCGCTATTGCGACATCTAAGCTCTATATTTAACACGGGCTTCCCATCTGCGATCCGGATGTACTCAGACCTATGAGTTCTTATGCGAGTTACCGAAATTGTATGTATAAAGGCATTTTTATCATTGATTGAACATGAAAAGGATCAGCACTTAATGACGTCACGCAAGTATTTTTAGGCTCCACCCTGAAGCATCCTTTTTAATTGGTCAAGACTCGATATATATCGAATACTGTTGTGGGCGGTAACGACGCCATATTTGAGAAATTTTTGGCTTCAACGTAAATCATATATTTCTCGTCTTCTTAGCGTCTTCGTCATTGATTTTTATATAAAAGTTCGTCCCAACTTAAAACTTGTCATAGCTTTTCTTCAGGCATAGTTGTCACCAAGCAAAAGCATATTATTGTGAAAATAAAAATGTTTAAAAAGGTTTGTTTTTACCCGACTAACCAAGGAAGGGTTAGGGTTTTCGCACGTATCTTGTATATTTATTTGCACTTTTACTTTACTCGTATCTTTCATAAGGCTGGATGGATTTTGACAGTCAATTTAACGTTAGATTCGTCCCGAGAACCTAGCGAGAACCCTATTAGATAGGTTTTAAAAAAAACATTAAAATGGCGGATTTTGAGCAGTAAAAAAGCAAACCTATCGAATTGGTTTTTTGTCTTTTAGTACATTGTTGAAGAGTGTTGGGAGGTAAAAAGGACAGGCGAAAGAAGATTTCATGCAACCGAAATGCAAATGTTGAGAATAGCTAGTTGGATAACTTCGACTGCCGCCTGCGTAGGAGGTCGTGGGTTCGATTCCCACAGATGGAAAATGTTTGTGTGATGAGCATGAATGTTTTCTAGTGTCTGGGTGTTTTTCAATACATTATATTATATATTATTGTTTATGAGTTGTCTAGTACCAGTAACACAAGATATCACTTACTTTGAGCCTAGTTCGCGATATTGTGTGTAATGTCCTGATATATTTATTTATTTAATTTAATTTATGATCTTACCTATAACAAGTATAGTGATTGCATCCTATATGATATTATCTGCAGAACGCAAAGTGGTTGCGGTGGGCGGCGTAGCGTAGCGGAACGTAGCTCGTAGGCAAAAATCTCATTTCCTGCAGTGGAAGGCGCGAGCTGATAAACGGCACGCCTCGCCTGCTTCCATTTAACATCGCGTATCAACCCGCTCTTAATAGCGATGGAATTTGTAGACAACCATTTCTGACTATTATCTGATGGTTTCTAGGGTTCCATACCTAAAAGGATAAAAATGGAACTCTTATAAGATTACTTTGTTAAAATTTAGGGCTGATTTTTCAATCGCCAGATAAACTATCTAAGGAATTTTGAAATATATGCCATACAAAATCTGTCGAAACGTCATATTTATTCCTTAGTTAACGATTTTTATCTGGCGATTGAAAAATCTGCCCTTAGAGTCATAAGTAGCATTCGTACTTTAAAGTAATTAAAAGAAATAGGTAAACAACTAATATATAGGTAATAGAGAAATCAGTTCCTATGTGATTATATGTTTAGTCTAAAGTACCTTTTAATGCAATAACTTTAAGCGTGCTTGTGATAAAGAGTTATATCAGACACTAAAATTATCTTAACTGGTGAATATATAAAGGCTTTTGGTTGGATTTCTAAAGCAGTTTTTTTGACCTGGCAGACCAGGGTTTATCGCTAGACCCCATAAGTATCAGTGCTTTCAGTCACGAGAAAACCATAAAAAACATGACTCTGTCGACAAGTAGCAAGCAAGCAAGTTAGTCGGAGCGATAACTCAACTTGCGAACTACCTATCGAATTCGGGTTTTTTTCTGTCGATTGGTAGTACTAACCCAAGGAGCTGTAAGTATAGTTTTTGGTGAAAATTGGAAGTCATCGATACTAGTTTTGATTAATGTTTTATACACTTAGAATCTAAGTTCTATATAAATTTAAATACAAATTTCATCTTGGAGGGAAATGGCTCGTATAGCTCAGTGGTAAGAGAGCCGCGATAGCTGGGAGAAGCGGGTTCAAATCCCGCTGCAACTGATTTTTTTTATTGCGGTAGCATGAAATCGGAGGGGAATTATAGAACTGCAGGTAGCATGATACAAGCCTTTTCGATGTCTTGCCGTTCTAAGGTAGTAAAAGGTGAGGTGGGAACCAAATTAAACAAGCCGAACTATTAACTCAATATACTATTTACTGGTTTTAACAGGGAATCAAACCCAGGACCTCGCGATCCCTAGTCGAGCATGCTCACTATGAGACTAACGAGGTACTTAAGTAATTAATAGTAAGGGGTGGATTACACTGAAAGCATGTGGAAATAACTCGTGGCACTAACCACAAACGCAAGGAAGGCGAATAAGATGGAGTGCGTTTAAGTGGAGACGAGGCCTTAATCTTTTTGTGAGGGCATCGCGTGCTCCAGTCGCGGGACAAGTGCCCAGTAATGGATATCTATTAGCCGCAGACACAAGCTGCTAGGGCTGGCAACAGATATTTGTCATATATTTGTGTATGATGAGAGAAGAAAAAGCTGTAGATGAACTTAAAACGTGGCAATGGCAGTCTGCGTATGACTGGAAAACAATGTGTATCGAAATTATCGTGTCAGCGGTATTCGCTTCCATAACTCAATCGGTAGAGCGGCTACTCGCTACAGGTGGTGGTTACGGGTTTGAATCCCGTTGGCAGCGATAGTTTTGATACACTTATAATTTATAAAACTCACGTCTTTAATATGCCTAATTTAACTTTTTATCTTTCAGTTTATGTGACTCGCATTCTTGTTAGCCACCCTCTAACGACTTCACTGGAAGACGCCAATTCCCTAGATATAATTATCTTGGGAATTGGTGTCTTACCAGCAGGCCCGGCCGCCTTGTTTGCTAGTCAGTGCTCTGTTTTGTTTAACTATTTGAATATAAATAGTTTAATTCATTCTTGCTCCGCATTGGCAACCCTGTAACGTAAGCCCCTCCATCCATTACAGTGATTTCCGCCACTCGGCCTGACGCAGCTTCGGTGGCCGCGGATCAAAGAATCTGTTCCCGCCACAAAGGCAGGTGAATATCGCCGCGATTTATCTCGTAATGAGCGGAATTAATTGTAGAGGTTTGTGTTTTCGTCATAAAAGGAAAAATCCTGACACTTTTAATACAACTGCGTTTTATCTTGGACGCTACTAATGGAGTTAAGAATAGCTTCCCGTCTAATTGTGCTTTGAGTCTCCTTTACATCGACCAACATTACCAATGTGTCAGGAAGTAGCAGGAGGTTGGTAATTCCACTCACGGCCATGACTGTGTTGAGAATAGCTCCCAGTCTAACTGTCCTCCTGGTCTCCGTTACATCGACCAACATTACTAGAGGGTTACGTAGTGCATATAGTGTCCCGAGTGCTATTTAGTGTTTTAACAAATACCAGTAGGACCACAGATCCTTATGGAAAACATAACCATATTTGTTAACCCAGCATGATCTTTAAACTTAATAAGGGAAATTGTAAATGAAAGAAATAAGTTACAAAACACTGTAAAGAATCTGTTGTATTTTTACGTTTTTATTTATGCGTTAACCTAGAGTAAGCTATATTTCAAGAGATCTTATACACCATTGAAGAATAGTGCTAGTTTTAGATAGTTAATTAATGATAAAATAAATTGAGATGTCAAATGAGTAACTAATAAACGTGAGTTCATGTCCGACCGCCGGTGTTTCATAAACCTTTGCATGGCGCAGCCTGTAGGATTACCATCAAAAGGCGATAAGTTAAAAATACGACATAAGATAAGGTCACGTGAACAAAAGAAAACTACCATTCAAAATACAAGAAATGGACAAATCTGATTGATATCTTGACGAGACCACCTTAAAAGATTTTGTAAAAATCCCTAATGGGAGAAATAAGGGGTCACGTGAACGAAGCCGCCGGCGTCCTCTAGTACAACAAGGAGCACTAAAAACATATTGTATGTGTCACGAAAACAGCTTCTCTACAAAGAAGATCAGTATCGCCTTATCTTAGCGGTTCGGTTTGGAGCAACAATGGAAGGCTTTTAGTAAATTACGTGTTTTTGCAGCGCGGCGCAGATATCGTACGTAATCCAATGTTGTTCGACGTAATTACTTGTGACTGGGAGTAACTAAGTGCCTGCCTACTGTCGTACAATGGAGTACGATACAATAAGCCTGTAGTTTAATAAATCGTACCGGAGAATACACGTACAACATAATATTATAATAGTTATTATAAAAAGCGAAAATACTCGTAGTTGAAAAGAACAATGGTGCGGGCCCATACATCGCTTTCGCTCACGTTACGCTATTGCAACTATAAATGAAAAAATATTTTTTTGATTGGGCCTGCAAGCCTGAACTCAATGCTTAAAGATTTTTCTTACAAAAAAGTGGAGAAAAATTAATATTTATTTTCAAAATATTGTATCTGAGTATTATAACAACAACGACCTCCGCCATGAAGCATCCGAGAGCATAGACAATACACTAAATACTCTTTGATAAAAGTTTTCACTTGTCCAAGAATTTGTCACTGTTGACAGTTGGTAGCCATGTAGCTGACGGACAGTGTTGCGAGATGCTGGAATTAAAAAACTCGACTGAAAGAAAATTCTAATTGAGTTAATAAATCAATATTGAATTACAAGGGTGTTTCGGAAACGCTAAACAACCAAGACAAAATAATCTATGCTCAAAATAATCAGTTGTAATAGATTTCAGTATTATTAAAAAGTGTAGTCTTCTGTCAAATAATCTCAAATCTTCAAGCAGTTTATTTAAGTGAGACTAGCTCACGCGGAATAATAATATTCAGATTTACTCCAATGCAGTGGAAAACCCTAAACTAATGTAATCTTTTTATGTAAATAATATATTCGAGTAAAATAAAATGCAAAATAGGAACAATTGAAATCGATACAGTTATTGTCTTGTATTCTACATTCTGATCTAAGAATTAACGTAGTACCTGAAAGTAAGTTTTTCTTTAGTATCTGTTACATGTTGTTCTCGTACAAAAGTGGACCGATCGTCAAAAAGATGGAGTATAAAAGTGGAAAAGTTTGTCATCCGGCAACACTAGCTGTCAGGAGTGTGGAAACGAAACCTATCAGTAATCAATTGAATTTCTTTAAATATTTTATTTTTTGACCCGTCCTTTACAATAACTGGTGATACCTTGAAAAAATTCGGTTATTTACTAGAATCGTCTTGTAATAAATGTTACATCTAGACGCTAAACTTTATTTGTGTATATTTCTGCCACTGTTCTTTATGGTCTAAACATGTCTATCCTAGGAAATTAATCCGAGTAAAGAGTTTTAAGTGAGCAACTCGCAAATGTCGGATTAATTTCTTTAACTCGACACTTTCAAGCAGAGATATTTATATAAATACGTGAAGATGATCTTGAGATTAGCGCAATTTGACTGCCATAAGCCTATTACGTCTTATCAGCTGAAAAATCGCGAAAAACCACAAAAAATTTGAATTTCGCGGGCACACCCGTGGTGTGCTTCTTAAAATAGGGTACCAATGTTTCTTGCTATTTCTTCTTGGTGTAAAATTGTGTTCCCAACGTGGCACTGGAAATAAAGTATATACTTTTGAATAAATTAGGTCACTTACGACATAACTAAACCGGTTCTATACCTCAAAAGAAAAGAAAACCTTTATAAAATCACTTGTTGTCCGTCTGTCTGTTTGTCTGTCACGAAAATTTATTTCTGTAACTAGTAAGGACATACAATTTTGAATAGTTGTAATGATGGGCCGACGTCATTACAATCATAAAAATTAAAAATCGTTTTTATCAATACATATTGTAATTCTATAGAGGTCAAATTTCCGTACAGTAAAAAATGCTAAAAATGAGTCATGGGGATATAAGAAGTGAAATAGAACCAAATTAATTTTTTTGTTTCTCTGTTTGTCTGTCTGTTTGTACGGGCTATTCTTTGAAAAAAAAAATAATGCCTGATAGTTTTTGATTTGATTGATTTGGACAAAATGTTGAAAAATTACCGTCACACTGGGGAAAACTCCCCGAAATATATCCTATAGAAAACCGTCATCTCACGAATATCATCTTCGAGTATCTAAGCATTATGTGTAGGCGGTTTGCTTCTCGGCTCAGTACAGGCAGGCACAGAAGCACTTGGCAAGCTAGTAATTGAATGAAGGATGCCCGCGGCGCGTCGTGCGGAAGCACCCCGCAAATCTACTTACGTCCTCTTTGTATTGACTATCGCGGCACGTGGATGCGCGAAATCTTGTGCGTTGGACGGTGTAACAATAGTGGCCATGAGTAGGTAGGTATAAGACGAAAAAGTTATAAGGAAAAACAAACTTGTGCTTTGGATCGGCTGCGTACATTTTCATCATCATCATCGTCGTCAAAGGCGCTACAGCCTTTTGGCCGGGCCTCGGTGAGAGCATTATACGAGTGATGCCTCATTAGTGCGTAGCGTTGCGTCGTCGTAGCGTCGACGCTGCGTCGTATTCCGACACACGCATACATTTAGTAGACACACATTTAGTCATAATTAAAATATTTATAGGATTACCGTTCTAATAAGTACCAACAACCTTCTTAAATACTTTTTGCATTAATTATGCAGAATTGTAAAATTAGAATGAAGATCTCTTTATTATCATGTATGTAAACTCGCCATACTCTGATAAAATCTGTGAGTTTAAGAGGATGGCAAGATGTATATTGATATTAATTGTGTTAGGCTTAATTTGAGCAATAAATAAAATACAAAAGGTTCAATTTTTTTTCTGAAATTTCACAATCGTTATAGTATCGAAGTAGCTTTTAATGCCTCCTCCACAAATCCTAGTTGGAGTGTATCGCTTATGTGCCTAGGGGGCCCCGTAATGACATCACAGCGCGATAGGCACTCCCGTTCGCGTCGGGAGATTTTTATCGACAATGTTATACCCGCGGAGTATTTTATAGCTATCGATAGCTGCGCGATAAAACGCTTTAACGTTTGAGTGGATCGCAATGTCACTACACGATTGTGCATATTATGCCTAACTTATAACAGTACAGACCTATCTAGCAGTTAAGCAGTTTGTTTAGAACCAAACGATCAAAAGAAGACACTGGTATCTAGTGGGACTCGGGAGTTTTCACTCTTCGGCCTCGGCTGGTTACCACTTACTACCCTTTTCAAAGACATTTAGCATGAACCAAGCGTTCCGGTTCGACAATAAGTTGGTATTATGCACTTTTTAAAACTACTTGATACTCTTTTAGTAATTATTCTTAATTATACTTATCATTTTGTTATTATATTGAGCTGGAGGAGGGCGTTAATAACTGTAACACAGTTCTCAACTAAAACAGTTATTAACGTTTCATAGTAATTAAGAAACCATTGTAATGTGGAAGATAAATAAATAAATAAATTCTATTTGTCTATCCTCTATGCAGTAACTTTGCTCTTTTTTGTTACTTATTTTTCATCCACTGAAGGTTGTCAAAGAAAACTTATTTTTATTTCACTCATTAAAACAGAAATGCATAACGTAAAGTGCAAAGGGAGCTCGGTGCTATCTCTTTAGTGATGATCACTCAGTAAGCGCATTAACTCCAAAAACTTTTTAGGTTGAAAAGATGACGCCAAGGAAATTAATCATCTCCGAAGATGCTTCACAACAATGAAAAAAAAGACATTTCATCGACATTTAGTTCCCCCAAAAAGGACGTCGATTGACCGGAAATAGTGGCGCTGTATTTACAACTTCCGGCCCGGCGGGATGGCGGGAAACCAATTAATAACTTTTATCGCTTCCGGCGCTGGCGTCTCGAACAATTAGCGCGGCAATAAAAATCTTCACGGCTGATTGGGATCTGGGATACATGGGTAACAATTTTTCGACTTACATTCGCGAAAGGGGAGAAGAGGGAAAAAACTAATCTACCATGACTTAACAGGAGTATTAATGAAACTAATGGTGCAACTATTGATCGTTATTCGATAAATAGCCACTTCTTGTCCATAAACAGTTCAAATACGTGTACGCAAAAAAAATTGGTATAGATATTTCAATCAATGAAGACGCGCCCAACTCTGTCAAAATCGCTTATTTTTAATTCGATTCGTGTGGAGTTTGACAGACTGATGCGTGTCATTGTGGATTAAAATAACTATACGTTAGATATACAAGTTGTGATCGAGTAATGGAGAAAAGGAAGAACCCTCCTACGTGTCATTGCCTAGTAGTTAAAGGCTGATAAATCAAGAGCTCATAGCTGCACAGGTGAACCCGCTCTACCACGTCATAGCGTTCGATTATCTCGAGAATTAACGGAACGCTCAACTGTAACGGTAACCTGCGGAGCACTCATCATCGCCTGGTATAGGTACCGGCTGTTATACCAGGAGCTCATTGCCTGGTAGGTGCAGGCTGATATTCCTGGAGTTTATAGCTGCACAGTCAGTGCATCCTGTCTACGTCATACCGTTCAATAATCTCGGGAATGAACTCAAAGCTCAACAATAAAACGGTCAACTCCAGCGTACTCATCATTGCCTGGTAGGTTCAGGCTGATATACCAGGAGCTCAAAGTTGCACAGGCAGTGCAGTCTACAACGTCATAACGTTCGATCATCTCGGGAATGATCTCAACGCTCATCAATAAAACGGTCACCTCCAGCGCACTCATCATTGCATGGTAGGTTCAGGCTGATATACCAGGAGCTCAAAGTTGCACAGACAGTGCACCCAGTCTACAACGACACACCGTTCGATCATCTCGGGAATGAACTCAACGCTCATCAATAAAACGGTCACCTCCAGCGCACTCATCATTGCATGGTAGGTTCAGGCTGATATACCAGGAGCTCAAAGTTGCACAGGCAGTGCACCCAGTCTACAACGTCATAACGTTCGATCATCTCGGGAATGATCTCAACGCTCATCAATAAAACGGTCACCTCCAGCGCACTCATCATTGCATGGTAGGTTCAGGCTGATATACCAGGAGCTCAAAGTTGCACAGGCAGTGCACCCAGTCTACAACGTCATAACGTTGGATCATCTCGGGAATGAACTCAACGCTCATCAATAAAACGGTCACCTCCAGCGCACTCATCATTGCCTGGTAGGTTTAGGCTGATATACCAGGAGCTCAAAGTTGCACAGGTAGTGCACCTAGTCTACAACGTCATAACGTTCGATCATCTCGGGAATGAACTCAACGCTCATCAATAAAACGGTCACCTCCAGCGCACTCATCATTGCCTGGTAGGTTTAGGCTGATATACCAGGAGCTCAAAGTTGCACAGGTAGTGCACCTAGTCTACAACGTCATAACGTTCGATCATCTCGGGAATGAACTCAACGCTCATCAATAAAACGGTCAACTCCAGCGCACTCATCATTGCCTGGTAGGTTTAGGCTGATATACCAGGAGCTCAAAGTTGCACAGGTAGTGCACCTAGTCTACAACGTCATAACGTTCGATCATCTCGGGAATGAACTCAACGCTCATCAATAAAACGGTCAACTCCAGCGCACTCATCATTGCCTGGTAGGTTTAGGCTGATATACCAGGAGCTCAAAGTTGCACAGGCAGTGCACCTAGTCTACAACGTCATAACGTTCGATCATCTCGGGAATGAACTCAACGCTCATCAATAAAACGGTCAACTCCAGCGCACTCATCATTGTATGGTAGGTGCAGGCTGATACACCAGGAGCTCATTGCTGTACAGGCAGTGCACCCAGTCTACATCGTCATACCGTTCGATCATTTCGGGCATCTTTTCTGCTTATTTTATTTGTAATAAAAACAACATAATCTCACGTTGCATTAATTCAGGAGCACAGTTTTTATTGACCAGCTAAAGAAAAACAGCAGTTAATAAAGAAAGTTACAAGTTTTCATTCATAATTTTAACCGACTTCAAAAAAGGAGGAGGTTCTCAATTCGTCGGAATCTTTATTGGTATTACGGAACTCGACCAACGTTATGAAAATTTTGATCAAAATTGATTATTATTTCGTTTTAAAGAAGTATTTCCGAACCAAATATGGCCAGGAGCATAGACTATTACTATATGAATCCGAATAACACCACAGCATGATCGAAATATGCACGAATTAAAAATGATTTGGTATTTTGAATGAATGGAGGTATCATAGTTCACAGGACTCTTAAGAAAAGTGATTTCTTTTGAAACAGTGTAGCAAGAATGTTAGCATCTAAATAATCTGATACAGCCTTTTCTCTGTACTTGCTTTCTATTTGATTAGAAGGAATTCGTGGACTCGCGTTTGGTTAAAATAGATTCTGTTTTCAAAGGATATTTAATTTTATTTCTTTTACTTGTTGTTTGGATTCCATTGTATTCTGCTTTATGCTATATTGTCATAATATACCTAAGTTTATAAAATTATGCCATGGTTTTAACTTTTAAATGTTACAATTATGAGCATCAAGAAAACGAAATGCGTTAGTTCGGTTTCGAGACGTTTTTGCCAAGCTTTAACGGCAAGCGACTACGAGGAAGCTACGAAGAAGCTAGGAAGCTACGAAGAAGCTACGAAGCTACGAAGAAGCTACGAAGCTATGACTCTTAGACTAGTCTAGATCAGTGCTACAGCTACATCCCACTTTCAATAAAGAGACAGAGTGAAACAGGAGTACGTAATAAAGTTCCGTACACACGTATGCGAGGAAATTGAATGCAAAATGTGGGTGGATGCAAACTATTGACCGACTTAGGAACTGCCGTGGATACTGTGCTCCATTGCCATCCTTCACGTTGCTATTAGTTTCTTGTTTATTAAGTTTATTGTGTATATTCGACACGTCTGAGAAATTATTTACATGGCAAAACAGCTAGTTTTAAAAGAATCGGAAGATGATCAACGGCAGTGATACGTTTAATACTTCTCCTAGATCAGGGGAAACGAAGGGGCTTTGTGGAGATTGCACCCGCCTAAAACTGTCTGCTTGTGAGACGGATCCACAGGCTGGAGTACGGGATTCACTATCGTATTCACCGCGCTCCCGCCAGGTCTTGACCAGCAGCGGAAGTCCCATCACCGTCGGCAGCCTGGCCGCTGCCTAACCTTCTAAAACGAGCATCAGTATTATGTCTCGCCACTTCCTGGCCTACGTTCAGCATCGCTGAGAGCTTCACGTCTACTGGCGAAAACCGCATCAAAATTGGTGCTTTCAGTCACGAGAAAACCTCAAAAAACATGAGTCTGTCGACAAGTAAGCAAGCAAGCAAGCAAGTTAGTCGGAACGATAACTCAAAAACTTGCAAACAACCTATCGAGTTTCGAGTTCGGGTTTTATATAGATACAGCCTGGTGACAGACGGACGGACGGACGGACAGCAAAGTCTCAGTAATGGGGTTCCTTTTTTACCCTTTGGGTACGGAACCCTAAAAATGATCTCAGTAATTGGAAGAAAATGCGCGATTTGTTAGGAAAATGCCCCATTTTTTCTGGCGCATGCACTTTGAGACCACAGATCGTAAACGGTTTACGAGCATGTCGTCTAACGCCATCTATTGACGGAGATTGGCAACTCGCTAAATCTGCGGTAGTATGGCGCTAAAAGTTGATCTCTTATAGGAGAGAATCTATTGTTGATATTTAAGTGTTGGATAGAAATGCTATTGGAAACATCAACCCAATTTTAACTTATGTTTTTAGCTTGCCAGACTTTTTCCATTTCTTAGCAGAAAGTCGAGTTTTCATGAGAGATAACATTTATTGAGATTTTATGTACTCCAATGTTCACCAATTTCACAGACACTATGGATTCGTCCGGTATAAAAACTAGCTTGAGGTTGAATTCAATTCAAATTTCATTTGGTTTTATAAAAGCAGTTGGCAAGTAGGCAAATGCAATGCAAGTTGTTTTTTTTCTGATTTCATATTATCAATGCGCTTGGATTTAAGCGGGAGAGCTTAAATAAAGTAATTAAAAAGTATAACTAAAGTCTGGTCCGGCGCCGCGGCGGGAGGTTTTCACCGTGGCTGGTTATTACCGCGTCATGGCAACAACATACTGCCAAAGATGTGACGATTCCTGGCAAAGACGTAATGATTTACCATTCCGGTGCGATGCTGTGTAGCAAAATTAGAGGTTACTAACTTGTTTCAGGTTACTACGGTAAAATATTCGGCTTCATCATCGCTTAACATTAGGCGAAATTGCAGTCAAATATTATTATCTAGTGTTGTAAATATTGAATAAAAGTATGCGTTATTTTGCGGAAATCCAGGAGATGTTGACTTCACAATGCGAAATCGTAGTGTCACTCTACTCTACGATTTCGCATTGTGAAGTCAACATCTCCTGAGGATGTCCCGGTGTCGGGACGAAACCTGCGTCGAAGAAAGTGATAGAAAATTGTGTGTGGTGTTTCATGAGGGTAGTGTTCCTGCATATTGCACCATACAGAATCCTTTCAAGTAGCGGATTATAGCAAAACAAATTAATCTGTCCTGTCTTATTAGTGTTGTGTGAAAAAAAAGTAGAGAAACTTTTCTTTCAATTGTCCTATTGTGCGTTTAGATATCTTTGTTGGAAGAGAAATAAAATTTAAACGTCGCGGTCGTTTGCGACACCAGCAAGTAGTAACTTTTGTTCTAGAGTCGGTAAATGTTCTGAGCCGGAGTCGGGCAGTTTTATTGGTTCTTCGCGTTGATTAGATTTCTATGGGCAGTTCTGGACTTTGTTCATGTTTGTAGCAATCGGAGTGGTAAAGTTGAAAATTATTTTGTCGCTACTTTTCTTCTCAAGTAATCTCATTAAGGTATTGCGGCCCTACCAGCCCGCGAAATTCAAATTTGAATTAGTTTTTCGCAAATATAAGACTAACTACACATTGTAGATTTATGGCAATGCATTTTGCGGATCTACTTTTAATGCATCTACATGTTTTTAATATAAATTTTGCTCGAAAGTTCCCACTCATCTCATATTGGTTCCCGAAAGATAATTTTTTGCAGTTTCCCAGATTTCGAGCTATCGGGAACCAATGTGAAGTAAATGAGTATTGTTGAGCAGGGGTTTCACTAAAAACATGTAGATGCATAAATGCTGTGCCCGCAAAACTCATTGCCATTAGCCTTCGATGTATAAATAAGCCCACTATGAGCGAAAAACTAAATAAGATTCGAATTTTCGCGCCCGGATGGTACCCATCGCCCTTAATTAATGATTATCCTATTGAGTCACCTTATTCATTCATTCTAGCCTAGCCTTGCATGACCATGCATGCATCGCCATTCGCCATATTGAGCGCCAAGATTTGTTGTTAAATGTTCGTGTACTGAGTTACTAGTTACTACCCTAGATGACGCCATATTATGCGCTACTTTACAGATTAAAAATAGTCACGCTAATTTTGATTAATTTTAGCACTATACATATAACCCTGGACAGGGTGGACGGCGCGAAAAAATGTCGCCAGTTTATCGGTGTCAAAAATGATTGTTTTATCACCAGCAGTAATGCCACGATGCAATCCGCCAGCAGCCACCTATAGAATGTTGACAGATGGCGCTACTGTTTGCTTGTACGAAAAAGGTTTACAGTACACTATTTTAAACAATTGTTCAAGTGTGAGTCGGGCTCACGCACTGAGGGTTCTGTACCATCAAGATTCAAGAGTATTTTCCCTTTCTCTATAGTATAGAAACCAAACACTTAATCAAAAACCGTGCATAAAAATCACGTTTATTATATGGGTGCCCCCCTTAAATGACAGACGGATGGACGGACGGACGGAAGGACGGATGGACGGACGGACAGCGAAGTCTCGCTAATAGGATTCCCTTTTTACCCTTCGGATACGGAACCCTAAAAATTCCGACGAATTGAGAACCTCCTCCTTTTTTGAAGTCGGTTAAAAAGGTAAGAATGTCCATTTTCCAAATTGAAATACAAGTGTGAAAACACACTATCTGTGGAAGCCCACAAAGGCGCCCGCGGTCGACGGTCAGCCTTTATAAAGTGGACTTTTATATCGGGCCCCTCCCGCAACGCGACCTCCGCCGTAAAGTATATGGACATCGATGTCGATTGAATTGATGTGAATAAATTTATTATTTTGACTATTCGGCCCGGCAAACGTTGTGTCATTAGGGATATGAAATACACCTTACGACCTACACTCAGACCAAGCGAACATACACAAAAAATTTCATAACAATCGGTCCAGCCGTTTCGTAGGAGTTTTGTAACAAATCCTGTGACGAAACAATTTCAAGGATGTTATCCTCCGTCATCGAAACCAGATCCGTTTTAAATTTCGGATAGCTTCGTTTCGGATAGTTTTGTTTCCGAAAGTTTCGGATAATTTCGTACTCGTTTGTTGTTGTTCTTTTTAAACAAACGTGTCACATGTTGTTTTATTTAAATGTTTCGACAGGTATTTTGTATCATCGCTTGCTCGTCTCGTGGATCTTTGAACGTGTGAACGAATTAAATACTATTTGGGTTCATATTTTACTTTCATTTAATATCCGTAACCAGAACTATCCGAAACTTAAAAGGATCGAAACGAAAATCTGTATAAAATTATCTATACAGGGTCATGTAAAAAATACGAAATTGCTCTCGGCCTGAGTTTTAAATTAACATTTCACTTTAGAGTTTAGTTGTATATTTTAGAATAATTATTATTGATATTGTTGTTTGTTCGAAATTCAGTATTAATTTATTTCATACAAAAAAAACATGTAAATTTACGTTACATTACTTATTTCTGTAAAGTGACACTGTAAACCCAATACATGTGATCAGCGACCACAATCTATTCTACCAGCTGCTAAATCGCCGCGGTTTAGCGCCGCGAGTTCGCGCACCGCCGCCGTTGTCACTTGCCAATGTTACAATATAGAGTAGAGTTACAATCAGCAGGGCGATCGGCTAAAAATGTTTTAATCATTATCAACTGTATCAATGTCAAAACTTGGGTGTTGACCAATCTCGTTTTGACATTGATACAGTGCTTTAATGATTGATACATTTTTAGCCGATCGCCTTGCTGAGTGTCTCGGTTAAATATTGCATAACATTTGATTTTGCAAACAACTACAGGCCGAGAGCGAAATGATATTTTTAAAAACCCTGTATCTGACTTTCTTAAAAATTGATGCCACATCCAGGAACGCCGCATCCGGCCCTCTTCTCCCCGGAGATTGAATAAGGCCGGAGTGAAGTCGACGCCGGATTTATGAGGATTCCCTCCAACTGCACTCCTCTCTGATTGCCAGTTTATTTCGTGTCAGAGTGCGTGAGCTCGCGAAGAAGCGATCTGAGGATTAATGGCCTGTTTTAAACTGATATTTGCTTAATCAGGCTTTTTACACGTCTGTGGAAAAAGTTATGTTCTTCTAAAATACGTTATCATCATCAACCCATGTCCCTTTACCCAAGACATGGGTCTCTAATATAATATGCAATTCTCAAGCCAATGTTTGTTACCAAATTCGTCCGAAACGGCTCGACTGATTGTCATTAATTATTTTGTGTACGTTTGGTAGGTGGAAAGCTAAGTATTTTTATTATATCCCTAATAGCAAAACAACGTTTGTCAGGTTAGCTAGTATAAAATAAAAATTAAAAGAGTGAGTGAGTGATCTGAAGTTTGGTACCTAGGTTCATAAAGTAGGTCATGAAGGTGCACTAAGACGGGGAGTTTCGAAAAATAAGGGGTAAAAACCGTACATTTGAGTGTTTTCTCTACACAAAAGTGTAGTCTTTATCCAGCAGAAATAAGGCTCCTAGACATCTGAAATTTAGTACCTACTTTGACATTAGGTCATGAAGGTTCACTAAGATGGGGATTTTTAAAATTCATATTTTAAAAGGTTAAAATCATACATTTAAGTCGCAGTCAAGACTAACCTGATCAGAGAAGAATTTAGAAATTAAAAATGATTTTTATTTCCCCGTGTCGGAAATCGAACGGGGACCTTCTACAATACCGTTCATCAAAACTACATTGACTTAATATTATTTTATGTCCCTTCTCAAATAACCCTAAGGCACCTAACTAACTCATAAACGACATCCCTCGCGTAATGGCCGAGTTACCTTTTATTTTATGAAGCCAATAAAACTCCAAAGTTGCCAAGTTTATACAATCGGACCGTGTTCGAACTTTGCCACTTGCTTGAAATATACATTATTTTAGATTCAACTTTAACCGGTCAATGTTTTAGAAATAGAAAAATCTTACGTAAAAGTTGTCACTGTATAACTTTTAAACGTTTTATAATAGAGAAGACTACCTACTTTCTTTTTTTTGTAACCTTTGAACGTTGTGATAATTATGTAAGATATTTTTTTGAGGCGCAAATCGAACTACTCTTTCTGGAAGTTATATATATACAAACTCGCCTAGTTCGTAATTGTTGGAGCGCGAGCGACGACCTTATAAATCTATAATCAATAAATCTATAATATTACTAGCTGACCTGGCAAACGTTGTTTTGCCCTTAAGGATATAAAAAAATAGTTGAATTGAGATTTAAACTATCCTATCTCTCAAGTTGGATCGAACTGCACATGGTGTGCGAATTTTATTATAATCGGTTAAGTGGTTTAGGAGTCCATTGAGGACAAACATTGTGACACGAGATTTATATATATTAAGATGTTGGAAACCTTTAAATTTAGTTTTTATGTCATGATTAGCTCTAATAAATCATTTGAATCTTTGAATCGGATAAATCACGACGTAACGGTCTAACATGATCTGATAGAGAGACGTTCAAAATTCACACATAGTTGTCAAAATTTGTCACTTCTTCAAACGCGTTATCTAATCTGGGAACGCATTGAGGGGTGCCGTCATATTGGGGCGAATATTTTTTTATATCCCTCAAAACTGTCGACGAAGGTTCGGTCACTGCCGTAATTCTGGATGAGAGGGCCTAGCATAATATGACATAATCCTTCATATTATCTTGTCTCAATAGCCTAAAATTGTTTTCATTGAAAAGCGTTTTAGAACCTTCATCGAACCTATAATATATACCTAACAATTTATCACCATGGTATGTTACATACCAATAACATAATAAGTTTTTTTTCACGCTTATTACTATAATTATATACCTAAATTCAACTTGACATTTATTTTATTTAGGACGTTTGCAACCTTGATAACTTAATGGTGGAAATAACTGATTTTGTGGAAAAAAATAATACAAGAGACTTAATTCGCTGTTGAGTTGATGTATAAAATAACATTTACAGTTATAACCCAAATGCCATTATTTTCAACAGCATTGTGTATAAGATTTCACTATTGTATGACTTGTTAATTTTAGTTTAGAAAATTCGATTTACGATTTACACTACTTAATAATAATTTTCTCATTTATCTGTATATAGAGTACTGCGCCATGTTAGCTCTCTATAGATAAAATAAATGCTTCCTTCAACCAAGACGACATAATCCGCGAGAAAGCCGTAAGGCAGCGTCTTACGGTAGTCCAGCTAGAGGACATTCAGAGTTACGGGTACGTGTGATTGTGTGAAGCATTTTACGATGGCAGACGTGTATAAAACGACGGGACCCTTTTCCGGAATTGATATTGCAATGGGGAATTATTTTTTACGGTTCTCTTGGAACAGTTACGGAAAGAAATGAGTGCAGTAGTTATGCTACAATAGTATGTACGGTGTCTTGCCAATATTGACGAACTAAAATGCATAGTGTTATTTAAGTGTGGAAAGTATTAGGTTCGCTCCCAGGTTTATGTTATTATTATATTTATATTAAAGTTTACCTATTTATTTTACCTCGCAGTAAGTATGTCAGTAACTTTACCAAAAGAAACAAAAAAAATCACTACGCCAAATTCGCTCAAATGAGCGAAAGAATTTCTATGAATGAAGAAACGTGTACCTTTATTTTAAAATTTATATATTTGTACATTCGCTACTCCTTTATATCACTACTTAATATTTGGGTTACTGTCTTCATAATGTCTGGGTTAAAAACTCTGTTTTTTTTTTATTTGGAGTAAGCCGAAATCCATGCAACAAAAACTAATTATTTCTAGATTGGTAGTCCTCTACACATGAGGCTTCGGCAGCGGTCACCCACTACTCTACTAATATAGACATACGCAAAGCAATTTAGCGTTCCGGTACGACAACGTGTTATGCAAGCCAAACTTAGTCGTCTCTCACCTTAGGGTCAATTTACACCGCGGCGGAATAAAACGGAATCGACTTTTTTACATGGCATAATGAACTTTATGTCAATTGTATAATAGGAGCAAAAAAATGGATTCAGTCTTCCGGAGAATCCTCGCGCATTCAGAATTATTTGTTTTGTATGTTATACAATTGACATAAAGTTCATTACGCTATGTAAAAAAGCCGCTTCCATTCCATTCCGCCGCGGTGTAAATTCAATTTTGGTGATATTGTATTCAAACACTCCCTAAAATTATTTTAACTTCAGTTTAAAAAGCTTTAAAGCTAGGAGACCCACCTTTATTCCTAAAACCAAATAAAGATCACGCTCCTTAGACAAACAGAAAAGCCCTTCAAGAAACAGTAGGACGGCAGGGACACCATAATTACGTTTTGCAGGGGCAATATATCAAGTCACTTGAGGACAAGGCCCGAAGATTTGTCCTGTTGGGGCGTTCCAGGGCCGCCCTACGACCAAAAGCTTTTGGGGTGCTGAATTTTCGCGATGTCAGTTTTTCTATAAGCGACGAGAAAATATGTGTAAGAGAGGTTTGAATATTTGCTTACGGTTGTTGTGCTTGTGAGGATGATTAAATTACGCTGAAGAAACGTAAAAGAACTATACTCGTACTAAATAAAGGAAAATCATGTCCATCATTATTTTTTAACCGACTTCAAAAAAAGAAGGTTCTCAATTAGTAGGAATCTTTTTTTTTTCTTTTCTATGTAAGTTCACCGATTTAATAATAATAATAATAAATACACTTTATTTGCACCACACAAGAAATTGTACAAAACAGAAATACATAATAAACTAATTTTAGGCACAAAAGGCGGCCTTATCGCTTAGCAGCGATCTCTGCCAGGCAACCTTGAGAAAAGGAAAACAAAGGAACTAGATTTTGCAGGTGGTGAAGATTTATAAACTATATACATACAAATAACTACAAACTAATACATAAACTAGGTTAAACAAATAAACAAAGATATTCAATACATAATCATCAAACTATAAACTAATATATACACTATAATAATTTAATGTCCACTAATAAGGACAAGATAATATGAATAAATAACAGTCATCATTTGCATCAACTAGGTACTCAAATAGTGATCTTTGACCGCATTCTTGAAAATGTACAAAGATTTAGACTGTCGTATCTCGAGGGGGAGTGCATTCCATAAAAGAGTTGCCTGTACGGTGAAGGATTTTTGGAACATCTTTGTTTTATGGATTTCTCGTAGACGCGTGGACCGATTTAGAAAATTATTTTTTTTTGTTTCAAAGGGTATACTTTTCAGTTGGTCCCATAGTCATCAGGTCAGGGTCTGCTGATGAAATCCTAGAGATATCGAGGGAACTCTTTAAATTTAGTAGTGCCATCTGCAGTCGATATTTCCATTTTATTTAAAACCCTTCTCTACGACTTTTATTACGAATCCAAAGTAAATACTATAACGTTACCCCAAGTTTATAGTTCAAGAGCTAGTTACTATTTCATATTATACCTAATACAGTATACGTAGGTACCAGTAGGTAGTGTACCCGAATGTTTTTAATATAGAATTCCAAGCAAATTTAAACCCCTTTCTCGTATGGGTAAGGAATGGGTGGGGTAGTAATATATTTTAAAAGGTCGATAATTGGGGTGTATATATTATGTACCTATTCCAATTACTACTAAACCGCAACGAGTGTTTAAAAGGCTGCACTATAGAGTGAAGTCTATGTTGTCTCACAAATAAATAAAGCGTTTTCCAAGCTTATATTCCGCGAGGTTCGCTTCAAAGAACAGTGGCAGAAATGTACACAAATAAAGTTTAGCGTCTAGATGTAACATTTATTACAAGACGATTCTAGTAAATAACTGAATTTTTTCAAGGTATCACCAGTTATTGTAAAGGACGGGTCAAAAAATAAAATATTTAAAGAAATTCAATTGATTACTGATAGGTTCCGTTTCCACACTCCTGACAGCTAATATTGTCGGATGACAAACTTTTCCACTTTTATACTCCATCTTTTTGACGATCGGTCCACTTTTGTACGAGAAAAACATCTAACAGATACTAAAGAAAAACTTACTTTCAGGTACTACGTTAATTCTTAGATCAGAATGTAGAAATACAAGATCGATTTCAATTGTTCCTTTTTTTGCATTTTATTTTACTCGAATATATTATTTACATAAAAAGATTACATTAGTTTAGGGTTTTCCACTGCATTGGAGTAAATCTGAATATTATTATTCCGTGTGAGCCAGTCTCACTTAAATAAACTGCTTGAAGATTTGAGATTATTTGACAGCAGACTACACTTTTTAATAATACTGAAATCTATTACAACCGATTATTTGAGCATAGATTATTTTGTCTTGGTTGTTTAGCGTTTCCGAAACACCCTTGTAATTCAATATTGATTAATTAACTCAATTAGAATTTTCTTTCAGTCGAGTTTTTTAATTCCGGCATCTCGCAACACTGTCCGTCAGCTACATGGCTACCAACTGTCAACAGTGACAAATTCTTGGACAAGTGAAAAGTATTTATCAAAGAGTATTTAGTGTATTGTCTATGCTCTCGGATGCTTCATGGCGGAGGTCGTTGTTGTTATAATACTCAGATACAATATTTTGAAAATAAATATTAATTTTTCTCCACTTTTTTGTAAGAAAAATCTTTTAGCATTGAGTTCAGGCTTGCAGGCCCAATCAAAAAAATATTTTTTCATTTATAGTTGCAATAGCGTAACGTGAGCGAAAGCGATGTATGGGCCCACACCATTGTTCTTTACAAAGTGTCACGGTACGAACATGTTCCGCCAAATGGACTTGGCAATATGCGTCAAACTTTAAAAGCTACTGCATGTGTTCCGAGCTTATTGAGTAATGGCTGACCGAATTGATTCTGACGTGTTCACACCCATTTTAAAGTACTAAAATGTCTTGACAACCAGTTTCAATAGAAAAAAGACTTTACTTGAAGCGTTTAAAGTCGAAATTCAAATGTCGTCCTTTCAAGAACATCCAAAAGATGTTCGCCTCCATATTATTATTTATAAGTGCTCTTTTTGTGTGGAATGGATTTTTAAGTGAATAAACAAGACGAAAAGTGGCTGTAAACGGTGGTTCACGACATGATTACAGAGATGATGGACTCATTTTACTGGGCTTTGTTGACGGAGAATTAGAATTTACTACACATAATATTATGTACATTATAACGCCCAAGATTCTTAGCTTTACGCCTTCTACAAGATCCGACCTATCGGGCTAGCATTAATTGTTCTAAAGACAATATAGATATCACTGAAAAAGGCTTTATACCATACCTATTTGGAAATTCTGAAAATGCTGATTAAATTATATTATTATTTACTATGACGATTATGGAATTATTACATAGGAAACGTATTGAAAATCAGATTTGCAAATGCTTATTATTTTACTCCGTTTATTTTACACAATAACAAAATAGTTAAACACAATACTTTTCACATTACACTATTTTTAACCGACTTCATTGTAAATGTAAAACTTTTGTGTAAATGTGAAGATATGTGTGCATTTCTGTAACTAGTCTACTCGACAACTACTGAACCGATTTGGCTAAAATTTGGAATGGTAATTGATTATAATACCCTGGATTAATGTATAGGCTGCTTCTTGTCTCATATAAGTACATGGTTTCCACGGGATTTGTGATAAAATCCCGAAATTCACGCGGGCGGAGCCGCAGCAACAACTAGTAATGTGTCGTGGTGGCTGTTGTACAAAATACCCATCCGTACTTGACTATATTTTATAAAAAAGGAGCCAGAATAATAATTTACGAGAAGTGGCTTCCCGTCCAATAACATTCGACCATGCAGTCTTGATACTCGTATTTTTATACCAATTTCAAATTGTTTCACAATCACCAGAAATTGTTTCACAATCACCAGACAAATTTTATCCAGCGAATATTTTTGATGTTGTCATAATTTTTGTATTGGGAATCTGTAAAAATGTCAAGTTTATTCTTTCGATTAAGATAATCTGGCGGTATTGAAACAGGCACAAAAAGATAAGTGTTATACAGATAACAGATTACAGAATCAATTGAATTAAATTTAAACTACCCTTTCATGCATAATATGTTTAGACAAACAGAAGGACAGCTGTTTCTTTCTATCTTAGGACTCAGAGATACAATAACTGTGGACGTACTATAAAAGTTTTTTTACTACGGAGTCAAGGTATAAGAAAAGATTTAGCAAAATTGGTTCACGAGCGAAGCAGCGTAGTGGCAGTTATAGGTAAGTATAAAGTATCAAGAAGTTTCAAACCTCTATATCGTAGAGATGTGCCCAGCATAGGCGGTCCGCGGGGCGAGATGAAAAATCACAGACGATTCTTTTTTACATGATTCACTACCGAGGCGGAACAGTGCGGTGCAATTGAACACAGAAGTGCCTGATGAAATAATTTGTGTACGTAATATACATATACAGTGTGTAACAAAAACCCTGTTGGCCCTTTTGGGTACCTATACATAATCATGTAGCTGTAATATTAATGAACATCGTATTTAAAAAATCATGTACGTTCTAGTTCATGTTATGGCTCATAGTCAAAATCGCTAATAAAATAGACACATAAAAAATGTTTCATACATCTGATAGTACTTCCAAATTCAAAGGGGCGACGCGGCGCGGCGTCCTTTGAGCCAGTCAAAGCGTGCCGCCGCGCCTTCTAATATCCTTTGTATTTACAAAATGCCGCCCGCCAAGTGACCAGTAGCTCGCGCATTTTACTTTCTAACGGTCGCTCTTTTTCTTGTCGCCCGAGAGTTTGCAGGGGTCAGAAATCATTTTCAATTTAATAATTAATTTATAATTTATAAATATTATTTCAATTTATTAGTTTTTCTAAATGAGTAGATTTTTTATGTGTGAATATCGATTCTACTTACGCAGCTCACAGGAACCACATGGTTTTTGTTACACAGTGTAGATCTAATATATAAAATGTATGCGTCATTCACACTGTTTGTAACTCCTCTGAAACGGCTTGACCGATTTTTATGTATTTTTTTGTCTACGTTCGGTACATATGAAAATAAGGCCTACCTAAGCAGTTCGGCAAGTTAATGCGCGACCCTCCTGCGGGGTGACAGACGGCCGGGGGACGCGGTAACGCATACATGCAGAGAAGTATCCCCTTCTCCGCTACACTGCCCGCTAACCGCTGACATATCTGTCCCATACATAAAACTTACATAACAAGAGACATGATGTGCAAAGGATAGCTTATCCCTATAAAACAAAAATCTATGTCCCTTGCCTACCCCACCGTCTGTCACCCCGCAGGAGGGTCGCGCACGAACTTGCAAAACTATATTTTTCATACTCCTAAATGGCAAAACAACGCTTGCCCTGACAGCTAGTATCATTATAATAATAATTGAAGACAGACTGACGCAGCGATAGTGGCCCTGCCCTCTGCGTTGTAGGTCGTGGGCTCGATTTTCACAGCTGGAAAATGTTTGTGTGATAAATTGTTATACATAAAAAGTATTTCACTCTCTCTAGTGGCATTTGAAGTAGCTGCGGCGTAAAGAAATGATGCACATGCACGTCATATTGTTCAGAAAAATTTTTGAATCCTCCAAAATCTTTTCTAAGCAATATACGAGTAAGTTGTCTGAATGACAACTGATTACTGTCCGATCTGAGTAAATACTGTGAGCTGTTATTTTTATTTTAATATCGACAAACTCGGAGATGGTAAAAGTGAATACTCTTCTTTCTTCCTATTCTTGTTTATGCATCAGTGAATATTGCGTTAAACATTTTGATAGCGGCAGTACTACCGTGAAACTGAATAAAATGTGACAGTTTGAGCGCCAAAAGATTCCAGCTTCCTGAAAGTTCGTGTAGGCGACTGTACTTCGTCTCGCCTTCGAATACGATAACGCCCGTTTTCCACTGCAGGAATGTAGCTATAATATTTATTTCTTTCATAAAAAAATCGTTAGAGACAAAAATACATTTAAAATATTGCTTCACGGTGAAAATTCTCTCTGTCCTTTAATAGGGTATACCAGTGGTTGAAACACCAAACGCATCACTGTTTTTTTTTAATTTTGTGCGTTTTAGGCAACTACCTACAAAGACGTACAGTTTATCACTTACATCATATTATATACCACAAATTATATAAAATTACTAATTTAATAGTGAAGGAAAACGTTTAAACGTTCCTGAACGTCCTTCTCCTTACTAGAGCAGCGGGGCGGATCTTAGCTCTTACTTGTGATATTTGTTTTACTATTGCGAACCGTACCAAATAACGGTTGCTCATCTGTGTAACCAGATAAATTCCTTTAATATTATCATCTTAAATGTTAAAACTATACAAGAACTTTAATAAATGATGCGACAAAAGTGGCGACAGAATTGAAAACTTGAATTGAAAAACGCTCACATAATTACTTACGGTAACGGTGTAACGAATGCAAAGTTTTTATTCCTATCTCAAAAAAATGCCTAACGCGCCTAAAACAGTTTTCACTTCAAAACTGTGTAGCAAAAAAAAAATATTGCATCTGAACGTCTGTGGATACCTACATTGTGTTGTATAGTTTCAGTATCGCTTTAAATATTTGTGGAGAGTCGGCTTTACAACTGTTTCTCCAGTGTTCATTTATAGTACACTTTTTGTGAGCGAGGGTCTGAAAAATGTTTCCCTTTCGAATGTCATCGAATCGTGGACGTTCCAGTGACAAATGTTGTGTTGATGATTATAAATTGTTTTGTCGCTAAACTCCATTAGGACGTTCACTTTATATATCTTTGAACTATACCTCTCATCACGCATTTCTTTAAGATTATTGACGCAAGACTGCATGATTTATAATTTTTTTTTAAAAAGACGTGTGGTACTCGGAGACCGCCGCGGTAAAGCCTTGTGGATGTTAGGTTATTTTCGTTACGGAATTTTTGGATTCGGTTTCCACGCTCAAGGCCCGCGATAGAGCGAGCCGGTCGGAGTGGGGGGTGTTAGGTTATTTTCGGTACGGGATTTCTGAAATCGGTCACCACACTCAAGGCCCGCGATAGAAGCTATGCAATAGCTTAACATTTCTTTCATATAATTATGTCACACGTAACAAACGAAAAGTACCTACTTACGTTTCTAAAATACTAAAGCGATGCCTGAAGTTTCCTCCATCCGGGCAACAAAAACCAAATGATTGCCGAAGCGACGGAAAAACCAGACATCGCCTGTCATGTGTGGCACAACCCAGAAATAGGCCAGAAACCCCAGAAATATAAGGTTTAGAAACATGGCAGAAAATACGAGTAGGTTAAAAGTAACAATAAAGAGTCAAACCGTAGAGTCCTTAATTGTATTCTTTCAAATACAATATATACCAGAGGCCCCAGAAATAGAAGGTTCAGAAATATGTCAGAAAATACGAGTAACTTAATGCTTAAAAGTAGGTAACAGTAAGAGTCAAACGGTAGAGCCCTCAATTGTATTCATTCAAATACAACAGGCCAGAAACCCCAGAAATAGAAGGTTCAGAAATATGGCAGAAAATACAAGTAGGTAAGTTCATGGTTCAGAAATATGGCAGAAAATACGAGTAAGTTCGTGGTTAAAAGTAACAATAAAGAGTCAAACGGTAGAGCCCTCAATTGTATTCTTTCAAATACAATCGCGTCCTCCCGACAAGTGGCGATATATTTCTAGTGAAGTGGCACGGTAGCGCCGCGTGCGGCTGACTGGCGAAATTACCGCTCTTGAGACGAGCCGATGTGTCCCCAGTTTTATTGCGGCCGACTGTACTTCGCTGGCCAGTGGCAATAATACTGACATCTAAAGAAAATAAAATTCTGATGGCAAGCTAGCTTTATGTGTAGTTATGTGTGCACAGACACGACGCACAAATATTATATGTGCTTGTATTACTTGGACGATTTAACCTATGGACTTGTAACGCGCCTAATATTACGAATAAAAATTTCTGTCACTTTTGGTGCGGGACGAGGAAACACTACATAGACAACTTGACACACTCACTCAACAAAGTTTTGTGTCATTATTAACACACACATATCTAAATCTTCAACACTACTACATTTTACGCACACTAATAAGTTTTATACATCAACATACAAAGACTTTACGAGTGTAAGACAGTCAAATTGATTTGCGATGCTACCGTATCGATATTTTAAAATATATCGATAGTTTTTCAGAAACAAAAGTAGGAGTAAGAATTTATTACTTACTCGTATTTAATTACTTAAAACCAGTGTTTGGTCAGCGTAGCGTATTCTTGCATACATTCACCTCACTTAATAGGTAATTATCCCAAAAATTAATAATGCAACGTAAAAATAAGAAAAATATTACTATATACTTTTTTACTTATTTTATATCATTTTTAATCTTTTGTATTTTTTTATATAACGAAATTTTCATTTAAAATTTCGATACTGAAAATGTGCTTATTAATGACTTATATTATTACATAATACAAAATAAACCTGACCGCTCAAAAGCCTACCAAACATAATTAGTAGGTATATCAATCAATAAAATATTTTTTTCTTTCCAATCAATCATTTATTTATTGCACATTGGGTTTACACGGTAATTCCAATATGGTGTACTCTTTGTCCAAAAAAATTAAATGTAAGTTATTAAATATTACACGTATTGCCCTTACAAAGTAGCAATGCAAAAACTTTCTCAATACCTGCCGCTTTTACCCCACAGCAAAATTCCATAAGACAGATATGATACTATGAAAATAAATTAGTAAACACACACGGTGGCCTCTTCTATTTTTAACACGACATTATTTAGTTAATGTTATGTATATTCTTGGCGATTTAATACATAAATTTTTAATGCGGCTAACCAACGACATATCTTTATTTTATTTATTGATTTTTAAAATGAATTAATTTTGTGTAAATATGCCTAATACATTTCTCAGAGTTAATTTTTCGGGCTAGGTATGAAATCCTTGTATCAGCATATTTATTCATCATGGCTTTTGCCAGCTCAATTTTATGATTTACAGTATTACTTGACTTGAAGACGGTAATTTAGTCGTTAATAATAAAGAAAATGTTTTCATCGATATCTATAATCGAACCGCACTATCAAATGATTCTTAAAAATCGAACCTTATGTCCTATGCAATTAAATCTAATACTGAAAATTTTTGTAAAAATAACACTATAGTCTCGTGGGGAGTGCGGTATACTATAGACGGAGAGCCAGGGCCCAAAATACTGTTTGAATTTACTAAGGCTAATTTTTTTATGGTTCATTAGAATGGTTGCGTACACAAACATACTGCGGTCAGTCAAGTGAACCTGAAAACAGTGACTCAGGTGCGCTATCAAAGGTGTCGTACCTGCGAGGTAATAAAATAAATTTACTAAGGCTGAAAATTATTATATAACTTGTATATTGCATATAAATAAAAGTTGTAATGGTTAGTCAGCAGAATATGGGGACAGAGCTGGTCAGTATGCGCAAAAAATTAGCCTTAGTCAATTCAAACAGTTTTTTGGGCGCTGGCTCTCCGCACCGCACTCCCCACGAGACTATATTTCATGCTGTTCACGCGTATTCAAATTTTAACCTAATTTGTATATATCGAGGGTTGCAATTGTTTAAAAAAAACAAAATATAGTCTCGTGAGGAGTGTGACTCGTTTCTACCGAATTATTACGTACTCGATTACTGAATCGGTAAAGTTCTCGATTGTTATTTTATTATAATAATTTATGTAATTTAATTTATAGAAAGCGTTTATTACACCAAAAATACTTCCTTATGAAATGAAATTCCATCTTTTTGTAAATTTGATGTGTTTGATTTGTTCTTGCACTCACTAACGGCACAAACAGGCATTTTTCACCCAGCGTGTAAGACGTCGTTACACATCGAAAACGATTCTGACAATGACAAAATCGATTCCGCAAACAGTTTTTATAAACGCAGTGGATTAAAAATCCATTACTATTGACAGAGGGGAATAATCATGCGAGGCGCGTCCTTAGGTTAAATCGTCCAAGTTGTATTATCAATAAATGAAAGTTATTGTCAATGAAAGATATTGAAAGTTGATTTTACGCACACAAAAATAGTTCATGGATATAATGGTAGATAGCTTGCGTGAGATAAAATATTTATTAGATTTATGATTTTTCAATCGCCAGGTAATGAATAATTATGATTTTTGACAGATTTTGTATGACATAATAATATTATCTTTCTCTATTCCTCTGGTAGCTAAAAATCAGTCCTTATATAATAATAAAATATGCCAAGACATTGCAAAGTAAGTGATAGCTACTTGTGCTATGGATAATAGATAATTGATTAAGTACTATATTTTACTATATATATAGCTGTTCGTGCTGACTCACTCATTGATCACCTCTCCTGAACAATTTTGTATGAAAATATTTTTTTTTACTAATCGTTTCGTAAAGAGGGGAAAAATTCATTAAGAACAAAAATATGGAGAGAGCTGATGATTGAGGATTTCGGAGACGGGTGAAGAGCACAGCCAGGGTATTGGAGATAGGTGGGGGGTGCTCGACCAAATGTCATTTGAAACGTCATACAATTGGCAGTAAGCTCAAAAAAAATTCAAAATGGCGGATTCAAAATGGCGGCCAAACGAATTTCGCCAATATCTCGAAGAGTATAAAAGATGGAAGAACAGTTTCTTGACAAGAGTTGATCAGGACAAAAAGGTCTATTTGATGGCTAGAAAAAAAATCCAATATGGCGGATTTTTTTTTCCATAGAGAATGTATGGCGAATGTTGAAGAGGCTAAAAGTTGGACGGCAAATAGGGGGGAAGACAGCACGCGGGCCACATGTGGCCCGCGCACCCACGCGACCTACTAGTTTAAATATAGGTACATAAGTACAATATATACCAAACCACCCAGCCATCGGAAAGCTCCTCGCTTAAACATTTTCGTACACAAGTATACGGTATAGATATTTCAATCCACGACGACGCGTCCCACTCTGTCAAAACCGCTCATAGAGTGGGGCGCGTCATCGTAGATTGAAATATCTATAGGTACTCGTACGTTTATTATCTTAACATTTGTCATTTTCTATTAATTGGTATAGAAATTAAAGACAACTCTTTCAGCGGCCAATATTTTCCAGAAAAGTGCCACGGTGGCGCCGCGTGCGGTTGAATGTTAAAATTACATCTCTTGAGATAACCTGATGTTTTACTGAGGTTTATTGCGCCCGACTGTACAAGTATACTAACCAGTAATAAAATAATACTTTCATCGCTTTGGGATAGAAATAAATGGAGCGCTGGAATAAAAATGGTACTTATCTATAAGACTATTAAATGTTATAGAGATACCTCAGTCGAGATACCTACCTATATTGATTCAAAAGTAGAAAAAAATTATACAAATTTAAAAATGAATTTTTTTTTGTATGTAATAAGTACATGGAGGTTTATTAAAGGAGGGTGCGAGTTTAAAAACCTCAACATCAATTTTTTTATTAAAAGATAGGTATATCCTATTATAATACGAGGATTTTGATAGGTAGGTACCTACCTAATTTACATGACCAAATTTTAGCATTTATTTTTAAATTAATAAAGACAAACAATATCAATTACAGACAAGTATTATTAATTGTTACCAAGATTTTCATGTGTACAGAAAAAATGAAACATTATTAAGTCAAGTTATTATTATGGTATGTTCAATAATAATTTTAATGTAGAAAACAAAATTTTATTCCATCCTAACATTTCAAATGTAGCAAACAAAACACGATGGAATCAAAGTAAATTATATTCCTTCACAAAGCGCAAGCCTGCTTATTAAGTTAAATTTTTAATATTCGCGCTCAGCCCGCGGAAAATTGCAATCTACCTCCGAAACGAGTACAAAAAACACTTCTAACGCGCTTTATTCATAAACTCGACTTCAAAATAGCAGCACTATAATTCTTCTGAAAACATGCTGTTGTAACTTGACTGATGTACTCGTATATATAGTACGTACCTATATGAAAATGAAAATGAAATTTAATTTTCATACAATCCTAAATAATAGGCTCTATGAAAAGTCAAGCCGAAAAGTTGTTTGTAAAGCAAGTTTGCATCTAGGCTTTTTTAAAAATACCATTAATTGTGTAGATTATTATACTAATTATTTTAATTACGCTAATTAGCCGAAAGCCTAAAGTAGAGAACGATGTATAGATGCATGAAAAAATATCACAAGTGTAGCTCATATCCTGAGGGAACTATAGGGAGTTCAAAAAATGTACCATAAATTTTAAGCGACACCCCTAATAACAGCTGGTTCAATATCAATGAACTGGGAATAATAAAAATGATATGAGGTTTGTTGGTGTCACAGTTAGGGTTGCCAAATTTTATTTTTCTAAATGAAATAATATTTTTTCTCAGACTACATTATAAATAAAGGCAGACGTAGCGCGCCGAACAACCAAGCGAAGCCAAGTTCGGTGCTACTAAATGCGTGGGTAATACGTTTTCGCGCTCAGTACGCCACCGGGTGTCAATCGTGTTACACGTCTTCGTGAATGTACTTCGCTGTGCAGATTTTGTACTCATAATGTCGTATTGTGTCTTCAAGGACTGCAGAAACAACTCACAAACACAAAAAAGTCACGATGGAATATCTTTTCACAGGAATTTTGTTATTTTGCATATTTTTTAACGAAAATATCTTTTAAACACGACTTGGAACATAAAACCTAAACAATATTTCGTCACACTTAACCAGTGTTGCGAGTATTTGTTTTATTTATTTTCCCCAATTTTGGGGTAATTTATAATGAGTTTGTAGGGTTCCATACCAAAATGGTAAAAATGGAACCCTTATGGTGAGACTTTCTCCGTCCGTCCGTCCGTCCGTCCGTCCATCTGTCACACTCGATTATTTCAGTAACTATTAAAGCTATCGACCTGAAATTTGGAATAGTTGTAGGTAATTGCGTTGCGCCGACATTGAAATCATAAAAAATTGAAAATCTATTTTATTTTTATTAAAAAAAGCAGGGAAACCGGGTCGTCAAAATTTCAAAATGAGACAACAATATTGAGTGGGGTATCAAATGAAAGGGCGTTACTTGTGTATTCTAAAACTATTTTATTTTTATTTTTATGCCTGACAGTTTTTGAGTTATTGGGCAAACTGTCGAAAAAAATACCGTTCCCCCCCTTATCTCCGAAGATTACCAATCGATATATCTGAAATAATTATGATCAATACAAATAAACGTATAACCATACCTGATTTCGTCGGAATCTTTTCAGTAGGTAGTTCTGCAGAGAGGTCTGATAAGAATTTTCTTCAAAAATCACCATGCCAGTAAAAGGTGATTTTTTATGAATTAGTGCGTCTTAATTATACTTCAATTTTGATAGGGAGCCCTAATTTAAAAAAGAGCCATAGAAAAAGTAATAGATTTTGTTTATGGGTATTTACTATTTTAATATCTGATACTAGCAACATTACACGCACAAACAAACGTCGTGTTGCTACGGTGTAAGGGGCGGGTGTCACGCACACATGGGCAAAACTCGCAGTCACTCGATTGTTCGGCGCGCGGTGTCTGTAAAGTCTGTGTATTTTTTGTATTGAAAATAATATAAAATAATTGGGTCGAAAGTTAAGAGTTAAGAAAATATAAATAACAGACGTAAATATAAAACTGTCGAATTGAGAACCTCCTCCTTTTTTGAAGTCAATTAAAAATCAGTCAAGCTATTTTGTTGTAATCCATAATAAATAGGACAGATTAATTTGTTTTGATATAATCCGCTACTTGAAAAGATTCTGTATACAATATGCAGAAACACTGAAACACCACACACGATTATTCAACTCTTTCTTCGACGAACGTTTCGTCCCGACACCGCGACATCCTCAGGAGATGTTGACTTCACAGTGCGACATCGTAGAGTTCTCTACGTAATCGTAGAGCTATTTTTTCAAGTAGGGCTTATAGCAAAAAAAAATCAGTCAAGCGGAGGAGTTTGGTCATAGTTTGGTCAAAAGATAGACTTCATTATCTTTGGTTTGGTTACAAACACTAATACGAAAATTTTGCGGCCAAATTTCTTTCAAGAGAGCGTTTCTTCAGAATATACCTCATAGGCATTATCCAATTAAGTATACAATGTTCAAACAAAGCTACATTTTTAATTCAATATAAGAATTGGACGTCCTCCGCGGGAAGAGCGAAAAATTAAAATACAGCTGTAATTTTTCCGATTCTATTCAATTTGCGTACTCGAATGAATTCCTCGCTTCTACAATGCTGCATTAACCAAATGTATTCAAGGGGTGTGTACACGACTGCCCTGCGGTAAAGCGTCATTTTCCAAAAAAAATATAGCCTATATGTTACTCGAAGTGATGTAAGGATTCTAACGATACCCTATAAATGTCTAAATCTTATCAGCTGTTCATAAGTTATGGTGTAATAAAGAAACTCACATATATATAATACATACGTATACATGAACCCTAAAAAAATTACACTCCATTTTTGGGCAGGTGTGTAATAAAAAAACACAACTGCCCTGCGGTAAAATGACTTTTTCCAAAAAAAAATATAGCCTATGTTACTCGGAATAATGTTAGGATTATAACGATACCCCATATTATATCCAAATCTATTCAGCCGTTCAGAAGTTATGGTGGAATAAAGAAACTCACACAAATTTACATACATACATGAACCCCAAAAATATTACACTCCTTTTTGGACAGTCGTCTAAAAAATCGTAGGAAACTTTTTCTAGGCTAGCGTTCGAATCCCAAGTCACAAAACTTCTTAAGTTTCTTAGTTCTTCGTAGTTAGTTCTTAGTGTTAATTCTTATCCAACTTCAAACGACACGCTAACGGCCCACAACTGGGCACCAGTAGAGGAGTTTGCCCATAACCCACCTTCTGGCTAAGTGCGAGTTAGCAGCCTTCACACAGTTTTGGAACATTGAAGAGCTTTTAGGCCTGAAGGTTTCCTCATAATTTTTTGATATAAAATATCAAGAGATAGATATTTTAGTCTCCTTAATACATAATAACTTCGAAAAGCACGGGATTGTCTTCGAACTCCGGACTTCAATAAGAAGTAGATGTATGAACTACTGAGTCATAGCTAAACACAGTTTTTTTTTTATCGACTTCCTGTTCTTCTTGACAAAAATGAATGAATAGAAGGTAAAATGTAGAAAAAGTTCAACTTAAAACAATCTATTTAAATTGCATGAAAAGCGGAAAATTTCTTGTAAATATCGAAGCAATAATGAAATTCTTATCATATCCACAGAAAATAGGTGCTCCATCCATTTAAAATTCTTAGGACTGAACGTAAAATAAAGGAGACGGAATTCTACAAAGTTCTCCTCTGAAAATATCACAGGTTGTTTTTAACGCTGAAATGTTGGTAATCAGGTCTGACTGCCACCTACCATTAGACCAGATATAAGCCAATATTAAAAATTCATGTTGGACAATGCAAATACTTGGAACCGGGACCTCCCCAAAATCTTACTTGGCTATTCCGCTATCATGTAAACGATGGCTGTTATGATAATAAAATTTATTGACTGACGGGTGCAATGCATTTTTTTTGTAGCCATAATATTACCTAACTTACCCATTTTTAACGATTACTTAAGGGCGATGGGTACCATCCGGGCGCGAAAATTCAAATTTTATTTAGTTTTTCGCTCATAGTGGGCTAATTATACATCGAAGGCTTATGACGATGTGTTTTGCGGGCACAACGTTTATGCATCTACATGTTTTTAACAACAACTCTGCTCAACATTACTCATTTACTTCATATTGGTTCCCGATAGCTCGAAATCTGGGAACCTGCAAAAAATTATCTTTCGGGAACCAATATGAGATGAGTGGGAACTTTCGAGCAAAGTTTCTATTAAAAACGTGTAGATGCATAAGAAGTAGGCCCGCAAAATGCATTGCCATAAATCTACAATGTGTAGTTTGTCTAATATTTGCGAAAAACTAAATAAAATTTGAATTTCGCGGGCTGGTAGGGCTGCAACACCTTAATTTTGGATCGAACGAACAATACGCGCTGTTATTATCGCGAAAGATCAATTTAATATATCACTCCATAGAGGTCCGCGTCGTCTATTTATAAATCTATGTATCACTCATATCAAGTAGTACTTTCACAGAGTATTTACATAATTTCATTGAATAAAAAGATAGTCCTAGATTTTCAGTAAATCGTGGTCGCCCCACAAAAACGGAACAAAAATATTATTTTCGCGTTGCATTAATGCGAAAACTGTGTATTGTGATGTAAATATGAGGGATCGGTCCCTCTCAGGCGCTGCCGATGTTGATATGGCGGAAGATCGAGTGTGATGTATCACTCATATCGAGTATTGAAGCTTTACCACCTATGTACTAAATACATTGATTTATAAACTAAGGATTTGGGGTCAGCGCTAAAAAGTGTCCGAACCGAATGACATACAAAACGCGAAAAGACCAAAAAAGACATACAATCGCACTTCAGTCTCGTGTTTGAAAATTAGGCTGTATTTAGTAATGGTTTAAGACATAAAATACAAAGTTTTAGTTTGTTTATAAAAATACTCATGTACCCTCGTTTTCTCGTGATACTTTTTTCTTGAATTTTGTATTACATCCGTCGTCCATAGATTTATAAGCCTATGACTAAATACGAAGCTTTCATACATGCTGAGATTTGGGATAGCTTTCGGTTATATTCACCAAATTGATAACGTTATTCTCTCCTTGCCCTTGTACAATTAAATAGCAGCAATGATAAAAAAGTGAAAAAAAAAATAATCTTTATTGTCTACAGACAAGAATTAGAGCAAAATTTTGATTAAAAAAAAAGAAGATCGCAAAAAAATCCTAACAACGAAATTAAGAAGCAGTGTTCTTCTCGGCATTAAACCCATTTTATCCTCGACTTGAATGTCAACCATTGCCTTCGGCTAGGGGACATCAGATAAAATTAATTGATTGTACAAATATTATAACTCTTGTTGCAAAATCATACTAATTTACACGCTAGCAACAAAAAATACTTAAAGGAGGGCGAAATAAATGTATAGCTGATGATTAACCGCGCCTCCTCTCTTCGTTTTATTCATTTTTATTCATTTTCATTCATTCTATATTCATGCCAGCGCCCGCCGAATGTATTCATAAGAGTTTCGAAGGGAGAAACTCCGGCGGAATTTTTTTAAAGTTTCTTTAGCTAAAGGTAAGAGATCATGGTGTAACGCGGAAGTGTGAGGCAATTTTCTGTTTTTGTAGCAAATCTTAATGAAAGCCTTAATTAATTTAGCACTTCTTATATACGTAAAAGGAAAAGTACTGACTTACTGTTCTATCGTAGGTAGGTTTTGGTCATATGACTTAAAAGTACTTAACTCAAAGACTTTTGGTCATATGAGCTTACTTGACTCAAAGAAGTATGACCAAACCAAAGGTGGTCTCTGCGCAATAAGTTTTTTCCAAAATCGTCCTTTTGATCTTACAACTACGTATTAATGAAACTTTATATTATTATTAAGAAAAAGGAGTTTTCAAAATCACCACAAGATAACCCGTGCAAAGTAAGAACAGGTTTCTGTACAACATCACACCGGATTTCCGCGAAAAATCAAGGAATTCCAGTAGGAAGGTATATTATGTAAAAAAATCGTAATTCACGCGGGCGGAGCCGCGGGCAACAGCTACTATATATATATATATATTGCGAGTGAGAGAAATTATATTAAAACCGTTATGACATCTAGATATGCGGTAGCATGTCAAGCCAAGTACAGTTTAAGTATTTTCGATACTCGCTTCTCCTGCCACTGTGAACTCGGCTCCAATATTTTTCCGCAATTTCACCTCGCCGTGAAGACACGGCTAATCTGTTGATATCCGGGGATTAGGAAAACAGACTTTATTGGTTACATAATATCTACTTTTAACAGCTTATGTAAAGGATAGCTTCATACTCGTATATTACTAGCTGGCCCGACAAACGTTGTTTTTACATATATGGGTATGAAAAATACTCCTACGACCTACTCTCAGACCTACCTGATACGCACAAAAATGCTGGGCTTTGATTTTGCCATAAATAAATTCATCTAAAAATCGTAAGTTTATAATATCTAGTAGACTCCATATTTTAGAGTCTTTTAACAGTCGATTAACTATTAAATATTAAATTACCGTGAAATATGTTAAGTGTACATTTAAGTCTAAAGTAGATAGTCGTTAATTTGCATATCGTTTAGAATAACCTAAATCAAAGGCCCAAAGGGAATAATAAAATATTTCGATTTTAATATTTAATATTTTTAGAAACTTGTGTAAGTTCACAAGGTTGTTACTATAAAATCACCCCTTTTTAGGGTTCTGTAGCCAATTAAGAAAAACACGAAACCCTTATAAATTCGTCATGTCTGTCCGTCTGTTTGTCCGTATGTCACAGCCACTTTTTTCACGAAACTATAAGAACTGTACTGTTGAAACTTGGTAAGTAGATGTATTCCGTAAACCGCATTAATATTTTCACACAAAAATAGAAAAAAAGACAATAAATTTTGAAATTCCCCAAACTTAGAACAAATCATACACAAATCAAACAAATCGTTAACAAATTCGGCTCCCAGATTGGCTGACATAAATCCGGGAGCCAATCAGCGGACAGAATTTAGAACGATTACGATGACGATGAATGAATTTTCTTTAGACAATCTAGGGGCTGAAACTCAATTTTTTTTCACCAAACCCATACCAAGGTAACCCATAGTAACCCTCCTCAGAAAAGAAACTTTGTTTCAATAACCTTTTAACGTTACGAGTAGGTATCTTCTAACTATTCAAACTAACACCAATGCAACTATAAGACAATTTTATAGACAATTTCACTTCGCACCCCTATATTACTAACCCTAGTATAGTGCATGATACAATTCACAGCAGCCAGTGTGTACTGCAGTGCATTCCCAGTGCTCCAAAGTTTAACATCACGGCGGAACAAGTTTGAAATGTTGAATTATTGAATCGGGAAGGTCGGGAGCGGACGTCCCGTGGGTTAGCGTTCGAATGGTGCACTGGATATTGCAATTTAAAACCGTTAATGTTTGTAAGGGCACATAACAAATTTTACGCATCCCAATAACCAAAACAAATTTTAGGAGCAACAACTATATCTTGCGTGCATCTTATGCTATCAATGCACTGTGCAGAAAACCTGGGATTGATGTTTTTCACGGCGATATTAATGGTGTTACGCTGTTACACTTTATGGCAAAAATCATTTAGAATCTATTTCTTTAGCCCTTCTTCATACCTAAACTTTTACCACTTCCACTAACTTCTTCTAAAAATCTTCCATTCACTTCTACCACTTTTGCCTTTACCTATTAGTGAAAACTTGTGATTAGCTGTAAGATAATAATTAGCTGTAAGACTAGTCAGTAAGATTTAGCTGTAAGTTTTCCTATGAAAAATAAAATAAGAACAATGACCCCCTGACTCATTGGCGCTATAGGGCGCGCTTGGAGTCGAGTGAGTGGTCGCAGGTTAGGTTCCCGCTACGGGCTACTTTAGAATTTTATAACTTCTAAATTGACTTAGGCTTGGTCTGGTGGGAGGCTTTGGTCGTGGCTAGTTACCACCCTACTAGCAAAGACGCACTGCCAAGCGATTTAGCGTTCCGGTGCAATGCTGTGTAGAGACCATTAGGGATGAGTTGCTTACCACTTCCAAGTTAGTACGATAACAGCTGCATCATCAATTACCATCTGTGAGGGTCGTATTGAAGTAGGTCCTAATTTGCAGGCAAAAAAAACTCCCTTCGAAATTATTCCCCGTGGTAAATAGGCTCATCTGGTGACAGACATTATTTTTCCGCAGCGAATTAGCGTAGCTATAAATAAAATTCGAAAGAAAAAAGATTCAAAATTCAAACATCATAATACTCTGTTATAATACTTTAAAACGAGACAAACGAGTCCCGTGGAACAGTGGGATGGAATAGTGTGAAAATTGTGATAAAAAAAAAAAAGAAAGTAAAAAATGAGCTCGGATCCCCGGCGAATCGGACGGGCAGGAATGAAAATTGGATTTGCCTCTGATTGGATTTTTATTTACTTAAGACAAGAAAAATTCGCTCTCCCACGGCTGAGGCGACGTCTTTATAAATGGTTTAGGAGTTGGCGCCGTTTCGCTGATTAACGATTGGGTTGAGTGAATTAATTGATAGGTTGCTACCTAGATTGTCTTTCGGTATTGCCTGCAATATTTAATATTTATTACCGAGACATATAAACTCAATTTTATATTTTCATGCCAAATTTCACCCATTACTAGATAGATAGATGGCATGTCTTCAGTAAGCTCGCGCTAACGAGTTCGTTATACCAACTCTCTATACTTGATTGCATGCGTGTACCATCCTATAGAGATACTTTCATTCTAGATTTTCGCTTCCTGCGTGATACTGTGTAAAAAGAAACTTTTTTCAAAAATACATAGGTACATGAAAATTGACTCCGGTTTCCGAAAAAAAAACTTTGGATCATTGTTTGGGAAAAATTTCTACCGATATTTTTTCCGATCACGTTTCTATATCTACGGGCTCTTTTCTTTTCCAAGATTTTCTTACCCAGTTCATTTAATTTAATATCTACGGTGCTCACTATCTCACTGAATGTAACTCTAATATCAAGTTGACGCTATTGAATAGCCTTGTAAGAAATATTTAAAATATCAGTGGCAGATATTCCACGGAAGACTCCAAGTTTTCAATACGCATTTAAATGACAATGGGTGACCGCAGCGGGCGCGGCCAGTGGAAATCATTTTCAACCTAACTTTACATGGAAGTAAAGCGGCTAGAAAAGTAATATTCGGTTATAGACATTTGAGAATCGCGCTACATCCACGCTACATCATAGAGATTACAAAAATATGGAGTCTAGCCCAGCCTTGCGTTAATGCGGCGCCATGATGAGCTCAAAGATTTGTTGTCAAAGTGTTCGTGTACTGCAGGGCGATCGGCTAAAAATGTATCAATCATTTAATAACTGTATCAATGTCAAAACGTGACTTTCAAGCGTTGTGATTGGTCAATATCCATGTTATGACACTGATACAGTTATTAAATGATTGATACATTTTTAGCCGATCGCCCTGCTGAGTTACTACCCAAGGCGACGCCATCTTATGCGCCACTTTACAGGTTAAAAATATTTACGCTAATTTTGTAGACGGGGCCTGTCCTTATTGTTTCCTAGGTCTGTGCGCTACATTAGAAGGCAGAAGCAGCTGTACTCATGTCACCTTTCTACGATTGCATTTGGTACGCTTCAGGCACGAAATTAAAAAAATATATGAGATTGACAGGTGCCATCGATAAGCCACGTGATCAATTTTTCGATCAGTGGACTGATTCTGTATCTGTTCTGAACAGTTTGCTAGATACTGGATTGCTAAAAAAAAAACTGAGACAAAAATCCTTTTTTTTCCTTTCTTTTTGTACAAGTTACCGACCTAGGTTGGCGTGGTTTCATGTCAACATACCGTACTTGTGCAAAAAGAATACAAAAATGGATTTTTTGCTTCCGTTTTTGGCACTTTTTGGCACACCAGCCCAACAACCCAGTCTGGATTGGTAATTTATAAACTAACGTAAATAAGGGATCCAATCATCGGGCAGAATTTGTGAATGATTACATCCTACAACTTCCGTCACAGAATAAGGATATCCTTATTATTAACTGAAGCACATCTAGTAGCCTGGTGACTCTTCGACGTCTCACCATAAGCCGCGACGGAATGGGAATCCATTAGGGGTTATTTATGGAGTGCGCAAAATATTTATCTGTGTCGATAATGCTACGGAAATGAAACCGACCGCGCAACCCAACGACCGACGTGGCGCCCGCGCCCCGCTGGCAGCTAAGCATTTTTGTATCGATGGAATAATGAAGTATCTAATGGCGTGGTGTCTTCTTATATTAAATTGATTTATGGCGTGCGCAAAATATTTATCTGTCTCGATAATGCTACGGAAATGAAACCGACCAAGCAACTCAACGACCGACGCGACTCCCACGCCCCACTGGCAGCTAAGCATTTTTGTATTGATGGAATAATGATTATTATTGATTTGTGTTTCATTATTGATTTGGTACCTATCTAATGGCGTGGTGTTTTTCTATGTTTAATTTATTTATGGACTTTTAGGTAAAATATGTATCTGTGTTAATAATGCTACGGAAACGAAACCGACCGGGCTACCCAACGCCCAACGACCGATACAACGCCCGCGCCCCGCTGGCAGCTAAGCATTTGTGTATTGATGGAATAATGACTAATTATTATTGATTTGTGTTTTATTATTGATATTAATAGTATGTAAATAAACCAACCGCAGCCCAATAATTGACTCACGTATCTCGCTGGTTGCTAAGCATTTCGGTACTGGCGAAATAATTATTATTATTTTTGATTTGTGTTTCATTATTTATATGGTATGGTATGGTAGTGGTTTCGATAATGCATTAAATAAATAAATTTACTTTATAATCATACAGATGGTAGGGACTGACTACAATTATTTCTCATGGACACAAATGATGAGGACTAGGATGGACCGCACTTGCCTACAAAATGCCAATTCACTCGCTGCTCTTGAAGACACCCAGGTTGTATCAGGTTGAAGCAGGCGTTATTTTGCTGAAATCCATAATTAGCAGGACAGATCAATTTGTTTTGCTATTATCCAGATCTATATAGAGTTCTCTACGATTTCTCATTGTGAAGTCAACATCTCCTGAGGATGTCCCGGTGTCGGGATGAAACGTGCGTCGAAGAAAGTGATAGAAAATTGTGTGTGGTGTTTCATGTGGGCATATTGCACCATACAGAATCCTTTCAAGTAGCGCATAATAGCAAAACAAATTGATCTGTCCTGCTACACCCAGGTTGTACTTGGCTGGGAACACAGAAGCTGGAAGAGTGTTCCACACCTTAGCGATTCTTATCAGAAACGTAGAAGAAAAACGTTTCGTTCGAGCTTGCTGGGAATCAACCACATAACGATGCCACTTCTCTCGGTGTCTTGCGGTTAATTACTGTGATAAAATAACTTTTATCTACGCTCATTGCTTAAAGTTCGAATTTTGAAATCAAAATGTGTCACATATTGACCTACTTTATTGACAGACTTCTATAATTACTAAAAAGTTATTCATTATAACATCGCTGTACTATGAAAATATATCTAGATAGTTGAATAATTTCCATTACGATACTCGGCTCTGGGTTCCTGTATTTTCATGTGTCGTCATCACAGACCAGGGAACAACTTTCTTTTCTCTGTGGTCGTCATAGCCAAAAGAGAGTGTAGAGCCAATACTCAATTTTGTTTTTTTATATATGGAGTCCACAGACAACGTTTAGTTGGTAGTCATAAGATGGGCCATGATCGACCATAGACAACAATTAATTCACGGAAACAATAATTTTTCCCTGCCTTATTTGACTGATTAAAAAGTGTGTTCATACATAATATTGAAAAGAATTATGTATAATTTTTGATTATTTAATTATCCACTAAAAATATACTTTATCTGACTTGTATAAATATTTTTCTACTCTTTTTTGTTTCATGACTTTTTTAACAGACTATACGCAGTTTACATCAATTTTGGCGCCATACATAACTTTTAACATTTCAATGTTATTTTTGTTACTTAGTCAAAACTAAGCGCGGAAAAATGTCTAGCAGTGAAACCTACTAAAGAAAATTTAACTCCACCTGACATTTTAGTAATTGCAACAAAAATGACCCACAATCTTTTACCAACAAAGTGAAGGATTTACGACAAACGTTAGCAAGATTTTATGGCTTGGATTTATGATAATTTGAGCGTAGATAAAGAGGTGTATGAAACTCTGCATAATTAGGTATTAAAACACTCGTGTGATACTATTAAAAAACTCGCCTGCGGCTCGTTTTTTAAACTCACACTCATGTTTTAATACCCCCCATTATGCATCCGTTTCATAAACTACTATTAATGAATACTGATTTGTGTGTTTTCGTATTTGATATTGTTAGCGGCGTTTTGAATTTAACTTCATAATTGACCGCTTTTGTACCTACTATGTAAACTCCCAACGTGTGATCGAAGCGGTAGATATCAGGCAATATGATATCGTATTGCATTTCCATAATATCCGTTATGGGGTGTTCGGGAAATGGGGAATGCTATCTCTCTCAGACTTATATGTTACAACTTTGATAATGTTGCACCACATACGCGAATATGGGATTATTTAGGAACTAGGAAGTAAATTGAAGGTTTTGGCTTAAGTCTGATATTGCAATGCCTGCTTTTGCCTTTTAATGACTTCAATGTGCAACAATGAACATTGCTTATAGTAACTTCTACCTATTTATAAACAACTATAGTCTATACCTAGTAGTTTATAAATCGGTAAAATTAACTAACAATAATGAAACACAAATCAATAATATAATCATTTTGTGATAATTAATTTTTGTTTTCAAAATATCTTATTGGAAACAAAATAATTAATTTTAACAAAACTTCACCATTGTTAATTTTAACGATTTAAAAACTACTATACCTACCTACTTATTTGATCTGCGGTACTGCGGTCGGCTTACAACTGATGCTTTTGGTGTCATAACAAGTATTTTGACACCAGTAACCTGGTGACATTTTTTCACGCGGTTCGCCGGGTCCTTTATTAAATAAATATCCGCAATTTAAACCAATACGCGATGATGCACCGAAACAGCTAAGTAATTAGCAAGAAAGTCTAAATTGTTTTACTATAATCCGCTACGTTAAACACACACTCATCCTTACCTTACGCTACCAGCACACAAAACTCTTACAACAGTCGCATCACGATTCGTCCTTACACCGAGATATCCTTAGAATATGTGTAATGTACAAGACAAGACAATCACGCATTATGATTTGTGAATGTTGTAAAAATAAGATATTAGACCATACCTACAGATTCTATTCAGGTAGCGGATTATATAAACCGTTTGCAGAAGCTTTGCCGATGACTTCCACTTCATACAACCGCCACTCGCGCTCATCTGTTATCATTATCAGACGTCTGCGGGTTGCAGTCATATGAAATGGAAGGCTAAGTCATCGGCCGCGCTTCTGCGAACGTGCAATAGGAAGAAAATTTAGGTAATGTTTTTTTGCAATTATAAATAAAATAAATAAAATAAAATAACCTTTATTGCTGACACAACCTACATACATTAAGATACAAATAGTTTAAAATTTTAAATTTAATTATAAGAGTCTTGCACTTTGGATGCCGTAGCGGTCAGCGCGTCTTCAGACGCATAGGCCTCCTCCAGGTACTTCCATAGCTTTCTATCCTGCGCGATCCTCATCCATAGTGGTCCTGCAGTCCTCCTTATGTCGTTTGCCCAGCGCATTCTTTGTCTCCCTTTATATTTTATTGCAATTATAGATTTCCGCAAATTAACGCCTGCTTCTGAACCCAGCGCCAAACATATGCGACGTTTTTGTAGTTTCACAAGTCCACAAAAAATCCGAAAAGTAGATCGTAAACGGTAGATTGACGAGTACCTATTAGCTCAGTGATCAATCCTTGTTAGACAGTACGACGTTTGCTTGCTCGGTTTAAAAGACACATCAATCTCATTCAGCCGGCCATGTTAAATCACTTGATTAATTCGAAAGCTATCTCCGCAGCGTGTCCAATTTCCCGACGTGGTTATATTTCACTGGGTAACAAGCTAATGGGGGAAAATAAAGATTACTCTCCATGCACACTCCGGGTGTGTAATTTGACGATACGTTCTGCAGTATACGGTGTACCCACTGATTATTAACCTCAAGATATGGGCATACGAACGATTTACGTAAACCTTTTTCATACATGCAAACAGTAACGTCAACTGTCAAAATACCGCTGCCGACGCTGACCGAACTACCGCGTGGCTTTATACTATTGGTACTATACACCAGACACCCATAAATTGGCGACATTTTTTCGCGCGGTTTGCCCTGTCTAGGAGTAGATGTAAGTTGGTGTACCCCAAAATTTTTACACTTTTTTCTTTCTGTGCCTGGGACTTTTTCGAAAAGCCGAAATCTCTTCGTCCGTTGCGCGTGGAGTCACCGATGCGGGTCCTCGCCGGATCACTCCAGCCAGCCGAGCTCACTCCAGAATCCGAAGAGGCTTCCCAGGATAGGATGATTGTTCAATTTAAAAACGCAGCGCAAGTTTTAGTCTGCATTGTCTTAATTCGTTTAAAATGGACAGAGAATGTACGGAGAATTTAATAAAAATTTTCATTTGCCATTTGCTATCTTGTTTCTTAATTTGAAACTTTTGTATTCCATGTCTTCGTTAGTTTATTTTATGTGATTAGTTTTCATATTTTAAAATAACTTCATGTAGAATATAATGTAAGTACATGGCTTTGTCTTTTATCGTTGAGAAAGTCTGTAGTTATATTGCAAAGAGTAATGTAATGTATAGTCATTTATTTCATTTATTTTATTTTTCTCCAACCCAAATGACTCCAAAATGATTTATTTTCCTGACAATTATTTTTTAAACTGTTAGGTTTCTATGGTCAGAACTGTAAGGTGTAGGTCAAGGTCAAACGAATCGAATTCCTTCATACATTTAATGCCAGAGCCATCTATGAATAGTCGCTGACATACGTCTGTCAATAGATGGCGCTGGCTGTAAATGAATGTAGGAATTCGGTATACCCTTAACACATATCCTACTTTTTAGGGTCCCGTGCCTAAAGGGTAAAAATTGGACATGTGCGAGGCATATGCATGGCTCGCACACTTACGGTTCCGTACTATCAAGACAAAATCTCAGTGAACTAAACACCCCTGCCCACAAATTCAAACATAAGCAAAAAAATCACGTTTGTTCCATAATTATCTGCTGGATTTGTGAGAAATTCACGCGGGCTGACCTGCAGGCAGTATCTAGTACCTACAGTATAAAGTCAATACAAATAAATCAATTTTAACAACGGCGTCATTGCTTCAAACAACACAATGCAACCACAAAAGCGATATTTATTAAGACAGTCATTACTGTAGCAAGTTGAATTACAATCCTTTACCGGTTGTAGATAAAACATCCGGCTCGAAGGACCAATTAGTAACTGAGACGCTCGCACTCGGGTTCCGCGGAACAAAAGGGGCACAAATAAGCGAAAAACATCTATAAGTACGGCTTACTGTTCCGATTCTCTGTAATTGCGCAGCCTCAAGGGATTTTGTCAAAGAGTATTTTGTATCTCAGATGGCTCGATGACTGTAACAATCTTATTATACTTACAGCTGAAAGTTTATATGCTGGATATTTTTACTCAATTACGCCACAAATGCTAAACTGATTTGGCTAACAGCATGGATACTTTAAAAAAAATAACACTGTTTCGTGTGATTTAAAAAAATCTTAATTTGCTACAACAATCTATAGAGACAATAGGTTGATTGCTATATAGCAAACTTCTTTGAAAGTATATACAAAAATTGGGAGATCAGAAGTTGTGTTGCACTTGGCTGCAAAATTAAGCATTTCGTCCCTTTGAATCGCACTCTACGCTTAGAATGTTATATTTGAATCATACGCCAGGTGAACCATTTTAGAATCATAGCAAAAACAGTAGAAAAATCACAGGAGTTTATAATATTAGTATAGTAAGCAATGTATGCGTATTCGTTTGAATAATAATTAATTTTAAGTAATTTGGATAATTTAGCGCACAAATAATATTAGTAACGTATTTCAAAATGGTGAAAGACTTAATACTGAGCATAGAATAATAACAGTTTTATTATCATCGTGCCATGAAAACAAAACAAAAAACTGCACTAACAAGCAATAAATTTTTCCCGCTTCTGACATTTTATTCTTTGATCACTCGACTAGGTAAGAAAGGCTTTACCAATGCCTCCCTTAACAGTCAATCAAAGTGAACCACAGTGAAATGGAAATCTTTAAATGGCAGAATATTATTTAATTGATTGCTAGATAGAGATAGATTTTATTTTAACGTGAGTTCCCCTTTAAAGCTCCCAAAGTCGAAAACAATTAATCAGAAATAGATGAAAATAAAATCGGGGATACAGACTGTCAGTTTGCAAGTATAGATACATCTAAAATTTAATTTCTCTACAATACACATATTCACGAAAAATAAATACTTTAGTCAAACATTCCTAGATTTCTTTAAGGTTTTTTATATACAAGTGCCACTAAAATTGTGGATGAAAATTAACCTTATCAGCTAAGTCCAGTTCTGTAGTTGCAAGCGTGAAGGCATAAACAATTTAAACATACAATAAATTGCGAAAATCAGCTTCTAAGATACATAGCAAAACTTGAACTAAAGGCCAGTGGTAAAATATAAAGTTTCTAATGGATACAAAAGTTGAAAAAAACAACATGAAGTGAGTGCAACTCACTTTGCCGCTATATGAAGGCGAGATAGGGTCGTATACTCTTTACAAGAAAAACAAGAGATTGGAAAAGTGAAATAAATTACTTGTTTTCTTTTTTAAGTTAGTACTTCCGTGCTATTCTGCAAAACAGCGACGAGCGTACATCTATGCATCTATTGATTTGTCAGTTGTAATAGAGTACAATTTTGCATGCCATATTCGGGTTGGCAGCTGTCTGGCAGCTATTTCATTTTGTAGAATAGCACAGCTTGACTGCGATTTCACCTGATGATAAGTGATGATGAATTATTATCGTACTAACTTGAAAGGAGTGAGTAACCCGCCCCTAACGATTTCCACACAGCTTCGCGCCGGAACGCTAAACTGCTTAGCGGTACTTCATTGGTGGTAGAGTGGTAATAGCCATGGCTGAAGCCTCTCAACAAACCGTGTATGTTAATATGAACAGCATTTCATATTTTACCCATCCTCAACCCGTCATTATGCCCCAACCATTTTTGCTCACACTGGGCAAGCCCGGGTTGGCGGACTTTCCACGCCTTTTGGTTAACTCTTAGGCTTCCCAAAATTTTCTTTCACCGCTATGCATGTGAAGAGTTTCCGAAAACACACTTCTCCTCAAAAAGACACCGCCTGCCCGAGATCATTTGAATCGAATTTGCCATTCTCCTTTTCAAAGATGATGCAGCTTTGATCATTTGATTTGATTTTGCTTTTGACGTACGTACTGTCAATTCCAATCAAAACACTCTGCCCATCCAAGTTCAAAACAAGACGAAAATTACGTTTGTTTTATGTAATTAAGCTCCTACTTGTTGCCGTTATCGATATCGAGCAAAGTAAGCAAAAAATCATGTCAGTTGTACGAGAACCCCCATAAAATATACCCATTGCATCCTGTTTTTAAGTATTTGTTGTTATAGCGGCAACAGAAATACATCAATATCTGTGAAAATTTCAAGTGTCCCACTATCACGGTTCAAGAGCTTCAGCCTGGATAGACGGACGGACAGCGAAGTCATATTAATAGGGTCCCGTTTTTATACTTAAGTTACAGAACCCTAAAAATTTATGTGCGGGTTTCTTAATTTAAAAGACTTAAATAGAAGTTTACAATTGTGCATTTACATAATTTTTCAATGCTTTACTCCCATGAATGACTGGTATAATGTCCGTTTGTTTTCGCTAAACGTCGGCCATTTTATTTATGTTATACTGATAGTGTCACATGCAGTTTTCAACGTCAGCACCATGCACTGCGGGATATAATATCTTGGGCCTTTTAAATAAAAACCTGCGCCGGTAAAAATGCACGCGGAAATTTATTGCACAAGGGAAAAATTGTATGGAGGATTTGCATTTTTAATCTTTTGTTTTTTTTTTGTTTTAAAGAAAATTTTGTTTTTGGAATATCAGAACACAAGTTTGACTGTCTGAAATGTATAAAATTTAATAAATGAACCACTTCTGCATACCAATGACGAAGTATGCTACGCTAAGAGGACGAGAAATGTCACGTAGTTTGAAGCCAAAAATTTCTCAAGTATGGCGTCGTTACTGTCCGCAACATTACTGTACCTCTGACAGCACATAATGTTGTTGCTTACATTTATAGCGCCATTCTACAGTTTTGATAAATTATTAGAAAGGATGCTTCAGGACGGAGCCTAAAAATACATGCCTGACGTGAATAAGTTCTGATCCTTCATAAAATGTTTAATCAATGCTATATACAGATGCTATATCAATAAGATACAGAGGTAGTTGGAATAATTGATACCAAGGTACATATTCTATCTTATAAATAATATCTATAATATTCTATCTTATAAATTGTTTTTTTTTTACATACTACAAATTAGTTAAGAGACGTATCGGTATATTACCCTACTGGATACTCCCTGTTGACCTAAATCACGGAATTTGGCAAAAAACAAGATTTCTTTTCGCAATAAGACAAAAGTTGCGTAACTAAATGCAGTCTCTAAATTGATTTTTATTATAACTCTTATCTTAAAAAAAAAGTAAATCCTATTATTTTATCTCTATTTATTTATTTTAAGATATTTATTATCTATAAAGATAGGGAGTAACATCTATGTCTTGAACCGCAGGCTTGAAACACTTTTGTGTAACACCAGACAATCGGCCCGCTCTGTCTGAAGCGTTTTTAACACGCAACGAGGCGGGGAAATGCTTGCTAACGAGCGTAGAGCTTCTAGCCCTTGTTAATAACTAGGTACCTGACGGGTTAGTCCAGGTTTTTGAACGAATTTCGAGTCAACTCGCATCGCACAAATGAATCGAATGCCTCCATACATTTACAGCCAGCGCCATCTATTGTCAGTCACTGTCCATAGATGGCGTTGTCTGTAAATGTATGGAGGAATTCGATTCGTTTGTGCGATGCGAGTCGACTGGAAATTCGTAAAAAAACTTGTACTATCTCCACTGAGCACGTGAAACCGATAATAATCCCTAGGCTCCTCTAGTTTCCTCTTTCTTTTATATTCACCGCTCATTTGACGAGGTATTAGGAGAAAACTTTGCATGCCCCTTTTTGGAAGAATATTGCAAGCACGGTGGAGTGATTATTTTATAGAGAAGTTGTGCAAATAGCTAAAATAAATGGATTTATTTTATTAGCAGTGACAGCCCATTAGTTCAAAGCTCTACCCAGCTCACGGATCCAGATCTGATTTCAAATGCAAATCCCGACCACTCAATTTTGAATTGTGCATTGCAGAAACTAAATATGTATCTATAACTTTAAAAAAATATATGATTTTAATCAAATACTTTAAGGCATCGTCATTCGTCAGGCCAGGTCCACTTATCACGTAATCGAAAAATTACAGGTAGGCGTCTGGACGTACTAATTTCAGACGGCCGCCATGAGCCGTATACTTTACTCGCGTTAGTTCGGGTACAGTCAATTTCACGCGCTGCGTGCGCCCGGTGACGAGGTAGCCCTAGTACGTTGAATGCGATAAAGTTACGCGATAGAAAGAGAAGTTCTTTTCGGAGGCGTGGCCAGGCGCTCTTGCGAACTGAATTGCACTTTTTGTGTCAGCACCAGAGTCGCTATTATTTAAAATCATCTTGCCGAGCGAGCCTTCTGTACCGTCAGGTACTATTGGGTATTCCGTTGCATCGTTAATGGAGATATAAATCAGACAAATAAAAGAAAAATAAGTGTAATACGCTTGTATGGAGAAGCGAGTATGAAGAGCACCTAGTAAACCTTCTTTGTGTGGAGCCTAACCTGTGTTTATAAGCCATCAAGCTAATCTAACAGATCACAGATATTTTAATGGAATTTTCCACTAGCCGCCATTCAAATTTCGCACTAGCCTTTATAGTTCGGCTTTGGAATCAGTGGGATTAGATTGAATACTAGGTGAATCTATTTTGAAACGCATCCGTTCTGAATGGGCTAGCTCAGTGATTAGTGCTCCTATATCCTCGTACCGAGCTTAGGTATACGTACGATTTGATGGAATGATGAACATTTTTGAAGTGAAATGTACGGCATTTTTGAGATGGGAAAAACCATTGAATTCGCAACGCTGTTACTGTCACCATATTTCTTTAAACGCGTTAGGTGTTTCTTGAGATGGGAGAAAACCATTCAACCCGCGACATTGTTTCTGTTACCGACAACATATTTCTTTAGACGCGTTGGGTGTTTTTTGAGATGGGAAAAAACCATTGAACACGCGACACTGTAACTGTTACTGTTACCAACACTAAATTTCTTTAGATACATGGGGTGTTTTTTGAGATGCGAAAAACAATTGAACACGCGACACTCTTTCTGTTACGGACACCAAATTTCTTTTGACGCGTTGGGCGTTTTTAGATGGAAAAGGCCATTGAACACACGACACTCTTACTGTTACAGACACCAAATTTCTTTAGACGCGTGGGGCGTTTTTAGATGGAAAAGGCCATTGAACACACGACACTCTTACTGTTACAGACACCAAATTTCTTTAGACGCGTTGGGCGTTTTTAGATGGAAAAGGCCATTGAACACACGACACTCTTACTGTTACAGACACCAAATTTCTTTAGACGCGTTGGGCGTTTTTAGATGGAAAAGGCCATTGAACACACGACACTCTTACTGTTACAGACACCAAATTTCTTTAGACGCGTTGGGCGTTTTTAGATGGAAAAGGCCATTGAACACACGACACTCTTACTGTTACAGACACCAAATTTCTTTAGACGCGTTGGGCGTTTTTAGATGGAAAAGGCCATTGAACACACGACACTCTTACTGTTACAGACACCAAATTTCTTTAGACGCGTTGGGCGTTTTTAGATGGAAAAGGCCATTGAACACACGACACTCTTACTGTTACAGACACCAAATTTCTTTAGACGCGTGGGGCGTTTTTAGACGGAAAAAAACATCGAACACGCGACACTGTAACTGTTACCGACACTAAACCTCAAACAAACAAACAAACAAACAAACAAATAAACATCGTGACAGGTGAAACTATATAAAAGCTTATAAAAATAGATATCAAGAAATAGAAAAATGATTTATGATTTTCAGCATCTCAAATCCTTGCATAGTCTCAACTATACGGTAAATCTTATGAAATAAGCTAACATGCATCACATTTCAAGGCGATACGCTATAAGTATAAAAAATTCAGCGATGACAAACAGCGCAGTCCGCCGGCCAAGTGCGCTACATCTATCCAACGACCTCGCGAATTTGTAAGGTTTTCGCATGAAAGTCACGATGTTTAAGTGCTGTCGCATACATAAGACAAGACAGTCGCATCAAGAGAGCCAGCTGTCAGAGCTGAAGAAATAATTATTATATGTCTCTGCCAACCCGCCTAAAATATTTAATGCGGCTCGCTCGCACAGTTGTAAACCTTTTAACTGAGACTGTAAGGTTTGTTGGTTTAGCTTTAGGCAATATTACAGCAGAAAAAGTGGCAATATTGCATCGGTCACGTTCATTCATTGTACGAATTTGTGCCGAACAACCACCATTATCGCACTAATATTACAAAGTGTGTATTTAAGTATCCGAATTTCATGGGGTCGGGAGGAGACATCGGTATCCAGAGGGGTTAGTAGACTTCTATATGAATTTCGCGTCAAATCACATCGCAAAATTACTAATCGAATTCCTCCATACATTTACAGCCAGCGCCATCTATGGATAGTTGCTAACATGCGGCTGTCAATAGATGGCGCTAACTGAAAATATATGGAGTAATTTGATTCGTTTATGCGATGAGAGTCGACTCGAAATTCGTAACAAAACCTGTACTAACCCGACAGTACTGTGACAGGTTTTATTAGATGTTGACATTGAATTAAGTGTAACTTTATAATTACCAACATTTTCGGAAGTAAGATATTGTGGAGAAAAACACAGATAATATACATTCTTATATAGGCAGTCACGAAAAAAATAATTTAGTCTCATGTCTGCCGTCCCCGCGGGTGATACTTTTTCATTTGGCGGCTATTTTTCATCGGGCAAGGACATTTTTTTCTTCTGTTACCCCCGTATATATATCACCGCCATTTAAGGTTTATTTACAGGAGAGAATCTACAGAGAGTGTGGTGACAGTTAGAAGGTATGGAATTGAATGGAAGAGTACTCAGAACGAATAAAGACTTGGCTTAGATACGGCAACCTCAGCTTTTCATTATTCTGATCAAAACTTTACACTAATGCTCGTTTCACCAACATTTTAAGAGACACCTAGGTAAGCCCTTAGGTGACAGTTGTTGTAAGTGAAAACTATCACCTATTGGCTTAAGCGTTTCTTAAAGTTGTTGGTGAAAAGCTAGTATCTATATTATCACAGGTGAAAAGAGCATAAATCCTTTTCTTTTTATTTATGATACCTACTATGTTATTCAGCTAAAGTCTTTGATAGAAAATATAAAATTATTATAAATGATAAAGCTACAGGATATTTTTTTAACTTGTATAGCGGGTTCGAGTACCAGCTCAACTAGACAATTATAATTTAACATGCGATTTACGATAGTTTTAACTGTTTTTTTTTTTAGTTGAAATTCAGTCATTTCCAGTAACATTTTCTATAAACAATATTTAATGGTTCTTGTCCTATAATATATGTGACATAGCCGTGGGGCACTCTGTATACGATAAGATAACTAACTTGGCATATCCGATTGAAGAGAATCTGCCGTCTGCAGCATCGGAGGTCGTGGGTTTGATTCTGACAGATGGAAAATGTGTGATGAGCTAGGTATTTTTCAATACTTATATTGTAATCTATTGCCCATAAAACAAACTATCGCTTACTTTGGGGCCAGTTGCGATGTGTTTAATGATTTATATTTAATATCTGGGTGACCGGGTGGCCAATAGATGGCAGCAGTAGTCTTAATTTTATTTTTTTGGTAAATTCGACATTTAATAAAAATGAATCCTAGCTAGATCGATTTATCGCCCCCAAAACCCCCTGTATACTAAATTTCATGAAAATTGTTCCAGCCGTTTCCGAGATCCAGATTATATAGAAATATACATATATACAAGAATTGCTCGTTTAAAGGTATAAGATAAAGGTATAAGATTTAAAGGTATAAGATTTAACTGACATTCTAAAACATTTTTTGAATTAAGTTCCATTACGTTTCGGAAAGAGCGATCGAACTTTCGAGTGCGATCTTTATGACGATCGTAGCTAAGTTACATGGCTACTAACTTCACTAGTTAAACGCTATCCCAAAATTCACGAGCGTCACACTACAGTTATTTACCGAGCGATCGATCTCCCGTTCGTTAGATAAATGCAGCGGAGGCTTTTAGGCGGGTTCCGGCGGGGAGTGCACCCGTGACGTCACTTCCGCTCCGGCGCGGCCTAGCCGACAGTTTCTCGCTATACGGTAGACCCCCTACTGATAGGGAGTTAGGGTATCTGTGGGCTGATTCTGTATCGTTAGTTAGCAAGTAGCAACTCATACTGAGTTATTTTAATTTTTACACGACTGACCAAAAAAAGGAGTGTAATGTTTTTAAGGTTCATGTATGTATGTATCTATGTATGTGATGTTTCTTTATTCCACAATAACTTCTGAACGGCTGAACAACTTTGGACATAATATGGGGTATCGTTAGATCCTTCCGAGTAACATAGGCTATATTTTTTTGGAAAAATTTATTTTACCACAGGGCAGTCGTGTTTTTTAATTTTTAAATTCTTTACTTGTTTATTTTGTAATGGAAAACTTACAGCTTACAAGTTTTTACAAGTGGGTAGAAGCAAAACATAGAAAGAAAGAGTTTGAGTATCAAGTGGTAGAAGTTAATAGAAGGTTGGTAGAAGAAGTTAGTGGCAGTGGTAGTTTTAAAAGTTTAGTTATCAAGAAGGGACTAAAGAATAGTAGTAGTGCAAAAATAATACAAAAATAGGATTTCTGCCTCCGTTTTCTTAGTTAATAACCCAGTGCGAGTTGCTAACCAACGATACTGAATCAGCCCACTGGGTGTGTTATTCACTAACTCTGTGATCATCTTACTCATAAGTAGCAGCACAGATTAATTTGTTTGCTGTACTCCGCTACTAAAAAAGCATCTGTATGTTCCAATATGCAGGAACACCACCCACATGAAACACCGCACACAATTCTTCCAACACTTTCTTCGACGACTCGACGTATGTTTCGACGTATGTCATCCTTCGACGACTCGACGTATGTCATCCTGATACGAGGACATCGCCAGGAGATATTGACCTCACAATGCGAAGTAGTCTCTACGATTGCATTTTATGAAATTAATTAAAGAATATTAAAAATCTAGTGTGTAAGCTGTTCTCGGAGGGATCAATCCAATAAATAATGCGCCCTGAGTCACAGCCTAAATAAAACACGATAGAATAAATTGGAATCGTCAGCTTTGCGATGGACAGACGTCACTCTCGCTCCACTGCTTCTATGCATAGCAGTCAAACCTTGTTTTCATAGGTACCTACCTCCCCTATAAAATAAAGTGAAACGTTGATTAAAATAAATTTTTATTTTGTTATTTTCAGTTTCATAGAACAGTCATAATTCGAGTAGGTACTTCACCTACTAAAACCTGTGTTTTGCCACGACGAACCACGTAAGCGGGAGTACGGGATTCACTTGCGTGTTAACGGACTGAAGCGGTTCTGTGAGCGATTTTAGTGCCTTGCCTGTTAAGAATGGAAAAATAAGTCTCGATAGTTTTTCCAAAAGTCTCCCCAAATTCTCCATTTTTTTTTTGATAACTGGCTTAGTTTTTTAATAATTGAGTAAAACAGCGTATTTTCTGTGATATTTTTGCGCAATGCTGCTTATAGGACCCACCCCTGTATTCGTAATAGTGAGGAGGACAAAAATTAAATCAGTGTAGGGCCTTATAGCTAGACCGCTTTAAACTTGGCCCTCCCATGGTCTGCGGGACGCAGGGCGTGAGCTATTCAACCACTGATCTCTATTCTATGGTATAAACATTCTATACAATTCAGGCTAGGTTCACTGTGGATCCATAGAATAGGGATCAGTGCGCTCAACTAATTAATTAGCTGTCAGTGACTGACGTGAATTACGCTACACACGATAATATTAATCTTGCGACGTGGATAATGATACATACTCAAGAAAATACCATAGGCGAATTCTCAAGATGCGAGTCATTACATCGTATCGTGTATAGCCAATCGCACACCCGCCCCGCGTCCCGCAGACCATCGGAGGGCCAAGTTTATAGCGGTCAAGCTATAATCGTTCAAACTGGGCTTATCTAGGGTACTATCTGCTTGCGTGACCGGTGTAAGAGGAATTGCATAACAATTTCCACTTAGTAACATGGAGAACAAAGTTGTATCTCAATATGGTGCACAATAATAGTTCAAGTAACTCACTTCCCACTGCAATTCGTCAATACCGATCTAAGCGGAATATCTGCGAAGTTTTGTAAACTTTGTCACTCGCTTCCAATATTTCCTAGAATCTATATTTAGCTTTTAACCTATCTTGACACAGAACATAACCAAGATCATAAACATTATAGTAATGCCCTATGAGTTTTAAACTACTTCAAAAAACATAAGTTATCATTTAAAAAATATTTTTAAAAACAAGCTTTTACTTGAAAACTCAGCTGTATTCTTCATAATTCTTCGGAGTGTAGGACCGATTAATTTGCTTTGCTATTGAAAAGATTCTGTATGGTACAATATGCAGGAACATTGCCCTCATGAAACACCACACACAATTTTCCAATACTTTCTTCGACGCACGTTTCGTCCCGACACCGGCACATCCTGAGGAGATCTTGACTTCACGTTATTTTATTGTTATAATTATGCATTTCCGCAAAATAACGCTTGCTTCCATTCAATATCTTAAGAGTGCATTAAAAGTAATAACTCCGTGATCTTAGTTAGGTGTACCTCCATGTTGGGTTAAGAATGACGTCACACAACTGCAACTGGTCGTTTAGTGTGGGTGACAATGCATGATGCATTGTCACTCACACTAAACGTGTATACAAAAGGAGAATGCCAGAAAATGGGCTAGATTTGCGTCATTCTTGCGTCTCAAGCACGTATGCATAAAAAATCTTCTTTCAAATTTTAATATTGCATATATTAATGTTAGTGAAATGTGAAAAGGGGTTCAAAAGTAATTAAATGTTTCGAAACATGTGGAACCGTTATAACACTTATAAAACTTAGAAAATTAACCACTTAGAAAATCAGAGTATTACAATTTCCCTGTTAATATCTTACAAATCTTTTTTAACATACCTAATTTTGAGAATATTTCTAATGTTTTACCGATGATTTGGTTAAGACGCAAAGTATAGCCCAATTTTCATACAAGAATCGGCATTCTCCTTTCAGCTCAACCGGTCGAAGGTATCTCAAATTATCCAACGAATTCCAGTTACTAAGATACAGCTCTGTCAAACATTCGCCAAGCACAGACCGTGAACACAGCGCCTTGTCTGCAGTCTGTCTTTGTGAAGGTCTCTTCAGTATCGGTACTACTAAACTTCTAGACAATCCCGCTTTAGACGTCCGCCGCTTTGTATTGTACATTCCATTTCTAGGAATATCCATTGAAGAATACCTGCCGCTTTGGCAACGTATTTGGCGAAGTTGATGCGCTGGTATTTTAGTGGGAGTTCCTGGGTTCAATTCCCGGTACCAGCCATTTAAGAAGTCTATAATTTCCAAGCTGGATATAGCAGCCTTAGCAATTTCACTTTTCTACGTATAATAAATTAAATTCATATACAATACACTTTATCCTATACCTTTAAACGAGCAATTCTTGTATATATATTTCTATATAATCTGGATCTCGGCAACGGCTTCAACGATTTTCATGAAATTTAGTATACAGGGGGTTTTGGGGGCGATAAATCGATCTAGCTAGGATTCTTTTTAGAAAATGTCGAATTTACCAAAAAAATAATAAAAATATGACTTCTGCTGCCATCTATTAGCCAGTAGTTAAACTACCGAAGCACTCCTGCTGTGCCATCTATTAGCCAGTAGTTAAACTACCGAGCGAAGCTCGGTCACCCGGATATTTTCATATTATGTCGATATCTCGTATTACAAATAACAGCTTAATTCTTTAGGTGCAACATAAAGTCTATGACATTTATTTGTTAATTTCTAGTATTACAATGCAATGGCGTATATCTTTACACACACATAATACGCTCCCCTCAAGCATCTACCAATACATCATCTTTTTTTCGACCGCTTTATTTTGACGTGACAACGTCTTATAAATTGGTTTGCCGGGTGACACTTCAAGAAACTGCGTTACGCTCCGCTCACGTTATGCGCTCACAATGAGAGCGAGTGAGAGGCACGCGTCCCTTCCACTCGGGCATGGTTAGCCCGCCTAAGAGCGAGAGAGACAGACATACGTTGTCACGTAAAACTTTCGCCCGTATACCGACTTTACAGTCAACCAATTTTTTTTTAATTCGTTTTAGCGGGAAACGTTATGATTGGCCAGTATTCTGTGGTTCAAAAATGGAAATCAATATTACTACAGAGTGTAAAGAAATAAACTTGTAACAGTACCATAGATTAAAATTAAATCATGACATACGATTGTCAAAGAAACCTGTAAATCGCTCATCCCACACAATCAGTCATTCTCTGCATACAAAAAATGTTTGCAGAGATTGATAGTTGCTTTCGATAAATCATGTGATTAATTTGTCGATTAGATATTAAGACATAATATAGTCTGCTCATAGTCACTCCGCGAGCGATGGAGAGAGTCTGTCGGAGTATCTTTACGCGATTGAAACAGAGACGAGGAGATCCGCAAAAGGATCAAAATGTCCGTCATAGCTCAACGTGTCGCATAATTGAAGTGGCAATGGGTGAAGCACTTAGCTCGTAGGACGCTTGTATGGCATCCACGCACCAGAAAACAGTATGTTGGCAGATTCCCCTATAAGAGGATGAACGACATCATGGCAAGATGTGGTTAGTATAGAAGGCCTATTAGGGTTCCATACCAAAACGATAAAAATGGAACCCTTATGGTGACACTCCGTCCATCCGTCTGTTCGTTTGTCGGTTACACTTGATTATTGTCAGTGGACGTCTATCCACTGACGCGACATGTCATCATTGCATTATTACGAGTAGTCTGATCCTTAAACTATTCAAATTATCACCATCAAATACAGCTGACAATGTGCCAAACTAAAACAATCAGCAATACGCATTACGTAACAACAATACGACAGGTATCGCAGACTTGGACAAGTTTGAAATGCATAATTAAATTTCGTATTCCAAGATCCCCTTTGAGACGCAGCGTGCAGTGTAATCCGAGTATTCCGGTGTCTACCCGGATAAATTTCAAACAGTTAAATACCGGGTAAATAATCGTAAACTGCGTTGCTACTTTTGTAATTAATGACGTCATTTTTTGTAAGGCTTCTGCATTTACGACGTCACGAGCTCTGATGACGTCACGCGTCATAAGGACATCACTTGCTCTTATAACGTCCCCCTTTTTGTTATGTCTTGATGCTGCCATCTATGTCGATGATACCATCCACTTTGATGACTTCCTTCACCCCAATGACGTACCTACATAACCCATATCCCTTGTCGCTGCATTGAAGTCTTGGATAGCTACCAACCTAAGTCCTAAACCATGGAATACAATAATAGTACCTAACGGTACGGAAGGTTCACTCCGCAAGATGATTTAAAGAAATAGCGACCCTAGCGCTGACGTAACAAAGTGCAATTCAGTTCGCAATAGTTCACTTTGTCACATTCAGTTTGCTATGTGCCTAAAGTTGTGTTCTCATTCTATCACGTAATTTTATCTCTTTCGAGTACTAGGGCTACCTCGTAATCGGGCGCACGCTGCGCGTGAAATGGACCGTTCAAGAACTATACTTGGTCCATTCGTGTATTTTCTTTTTGAAACCAGAAGAATCGAAGAATTCGTGTATAACGCGTGCAACCTAGCCGGCGCGAGGTAGAAATCGGTCCGTCTTAACGGCTACTTGTACCGTCTCGTTCACGTGTCAAGTGGGCGTGGCCTTCCTAAACTCTAAACATAACCCAGGTCCTCTATAGGTTCTGTAGGTACTAGTCATACGAGCGAAGTCGCGGGTAACAAGTAGGTATCATTGTAATTTATACCATGTTTCAATCAATATCTCACATAATATAAACAGGATCACAGCACAATATAAACACGATTATGGTAAGTCATGCAGATTTTGTGTGCTATGATTTCAATAAAAGCGTATCGCTGCAAAAATAAACTGCTATCATAATCATTAGACCATTTTCGGATTTCACTCCACGTTTTAATTATAAAGCTGTGGATTGACAGGAAGGGAGGCTAGGGTCTCCAGTTATGCTATACTTTATTACACGACTGCCCATAAAAGGAGTGTAATGTTTTAGGGTTCATGTATGTATGTGAATTTCTTTATTCCACCATAATTTCTGAACGGCTGAACAGATTTGGACATAATAATAATATACCGTTAGAATCCATACATCTTTCCGAGTAACATGGCTATATTTTTTTGTTGTAAAAGTCTTTTTTCCACAGGGCAGTCGTGTTTTTTAATTTTTGAAATTATTTACTAGTTGTACTCAGGAGTCGCGGGTTTCATTTAATAATTATAATTTGGCACAAATATGCTGCTGATGAGAGTCTTTAGTCGTAACTAATCAACGTCTCATTGCTAAAAGCATACTTAATTCCAAGCATGGGTGTTTTTACAGAAGTAGTCGATAGCCAATCCGCGAAGAATGAAATGCTTTTTAAGAAAAATGTGTCTTGCGCTTTAAAATGTCATGTCATCAGATTTTAAGTAGGTATCGTAGACTTATGTTTGGTATTTTATAACATTACTCACAAGTTTGTACTTGGCTGAAATCTCACCTAATGGTAAGTGAAAATTCAGCCGAACATACCTAATAATATGTGTAGGTCTGTCTTGTTATCAACATTATCATCCAGGAACGCTAAATTGCTTGGCAGTAGGTTTTTGCCGGTATGACCACTACAGAGTTCGTCTTTGTAGGGTTGGAACTTGGAGTAAGGTTAAAGTCAACATTGATTGAGATAGGTTAGCTTTGTCTATGTGTTGTGGAATTCATTTGGAAAATCTTTACCTATAAGTAAATATGCACAAGCTAATAGCATTATGGCGATAGGTTATAGCTTGATATCAGACGCATGTTTTATCATAACAGCGGTCTGTAAACGCATTAATGGCAATATTATTATCGCGAATCACTCATATTGTCCGCGACTACTGACGCGTGAGATTCATACAAATTCGCGAACGAATCTAAACCGCAGCGCACGTGTGGACACGGCTTAACGCAACTCCGGATTACATCTGCGGATGGATGATGGAAATTAATTTGATATTTTGGTACACGCACTTAATAATAGCTATTATACCGAAGCTTTCATTTAACTTGTTTTTTAGGGTTCCGTAACTCAAAAGAAAAAAAACGGAACCCTTATAAGATCACTTTGTTGTCCGTCTGTCTGTCACGACCCTTTATTTCAGTAACTATTAAAGATATCGATATGTAATTTGATAATTTGGAGAAAACTGTCAAAAAATACCGTTCCCCCCCCTTATCTCCGAATTTACCAATCGAAAATTCTGAAATAATTATGATTAATAGGGATCAATGTATATTTAACGGGAAAAATAAAATGAACTCTCTATCTTTTATACTTTTTTTTTTGGTATTAGCAATTAACCTCAAAAAAAGTTTTCGGTTCGGTAAAAAAGTGATTTTATGGTTACTTTTTCTATAGTAGGTAGTACAGCCCGACTCGCAGCTGACCAATTACTTTTTGTTTTTTTTACAAGTTTATTTATTTGCTTGTTTGATTGCCTTTGTAATTGTATGCGGTTTTACAATTTCGGTAGGTTACGCACATGATCATTATAATACCAGACAAATACAGCATTCTTTTATTCAATTAATTTTGTTAATAGGTAAGCAAATGAGCAAAGTCCGTTAAATGCTAGTAAGAACGTATAATTGAAACGTTTGTAGCATTCTAAGGCAAGCAAAAACATTTTCCTCGCAGTTGTTTTAAAATGAAATGAGCTAATTTCTACGGAGCACAGCCAAGTTGGCGGTTAATTGAATTGGCTAGAACTTTTCTGAAGGAAGGTACGAGGGACCAACGGCATTCGACAGGATGAGGATGTTTAAGGTGATGGCCTAGGTAGGTAACGGCCCAACCAGCCCGCGAAATTCAAATTTTATTTAGTTTTTCGCAAATATTCGACTATCTACACGCGGTTGTAGGTTTATGGACGAAGTTTATAAATCTATGTTATGCATCTACATGGGTTTAATAGAAACTTTGCTCAAAGATTCCCTCTCACCTTATATTGAAAGTAATTTTTTTGCAGTTCCCCAGATTTTTCAATTTTTCCCGAAAGATAATTTTTTGCTGCGTTTTCCAGTTTTCGAGCTATTGGGAACCAATATGTAAATGAGTATTGTTGAGCAGAGTTTTTATCAAAAACATGTAGATGCATAAATGTTGTCAAAAACTCATTGCCATAAGCCTACGATGTATAATTAGCCCACTATTAGCGAAAAACTAAATAAAATTTGAATTTACGCGCCTGGATGGTGGTGGTAGATATGAATATGAGCATTGAGCTAGTGCCGAGTTTATTGCCAGTTATTCTCGATGCAAACGTGCTTTCCTAACTTGGCGGTAGACTTTTGATATGTCGAGCCTGTAAATTATTTAAGCCTTTATGAAAATAAAGATATTCAAAACTGAAGTAAATTATAAACGCCATAATATAAGCTGATGCACTTATTAAGTATATCCTTCTCTTTCACGCATCCTACCTTTTGCATCTTATCTATCTCACTTACACTTTTATAAATCATCTCAGAATCTAACCGCTTCAGTTAGTAACCGCCAGGTGCTACCTACAAATCACACGCATTAAGTAGTTTGTGTCGCGCAATTAGGACCCCAACCTTTCCTAAATTCCAGTAAATTAATATATTATTATCATTGATAAGTATGTGGAACTGTACAAAGTCGCTATTAAAAGTGCCGGCTAGGGCTAGCCTATAGACAGTGTCGAATGGTGCTGAATCATCGTGAACTCGGAATGCAGGAGAAGTCGGGACATTTCATCAAGTGAGGGAATTTATATTCTTTTTACTCATTTTCCTGTCTTTTTCGTGTATTTAACGGCTTTAGCCTATAATAAGTAATAAAGTATTAGAGGAATTCTATTGTACCAGACATTGTCGAAATAAATTTTAATTGTCAAACAAAAAATCTTTATTTACCAATTTCAGTATCGTGTGTCCACTGAAGTAAAAACGCTATTAAAATAATTAATTTTAGCTTTTGATTTCATTTACATATTGATGTATTTAGTGAGATTTGAACCCGCGTCTCCTGTGCTATAAATTACTATCTAGTATCCGAAGGCCAATTATTAAATGGAGTTCATTGATTGAGAGAAGATATACGTCAAATTTCTATCTCTGGTATGTCAAATTTCTATCTCTGATAAGCCAAATTTCTATCTCTGACCGTTAGCTAATCAGTTTTTGGTTCGCTAGTCTTCAAGACAAATGCTAAGCTGCAAGCATTAGCTGTTTCCTAGTAAACAACTTCTAGAAACTAAAACTAATTTATCCACAGCTAGTTATTAAAAGAACGTGCTTATTTACTCGGCGTGTTCCTGTGTTAACATAATTGAATTAGAGAAACTTTTGTACAGACAAGACCGAAAACGTAGCTGCAAAAGAAACTTGGGCAAAATTCTTCAGTATTCTGTGAAGTTTCTGTGTCTACCAGTCGTTGATGCTCGGGCTATAGATTCATTGTGTATGTAATAAATTAATCATATTGTAATTGTAATGCTCAAGTGTTGTTGGCGGAACCAATAAATAAATAAGTATTTTGTTTAGAAACTTTCTACATGGCGATGTCTTACGTCACAGGCCAAAGAATATCATGTATACATACAGAAAAATAATAATTTCCAAAAAATATTTATCGAAAATTGAGTGACAATCTTATAAGACTATAGAAATTTCAAGCCACGAAGACTCGCCCCACTCTGTCAAAATTGAGGGTACCTCATCATTTTTACATTGTCTGGGAAGTGTTTCCATTCGGCAGTCCGAATTTCGGACTGCTCGATGCCTAGGTGCACGTTGATTGATTCGTAGCGGACAGTGTCCGTCCGAAGTTGTCCGGCTTGATGCCGGGTGGACTTATCTCAGCGGGATATCCATTGCAAACATTGCAAAGGACTTCAGAAGGTGTGGATTGCTTTAATGACATTTTGTGGGCTTTCGTCTCAAATTTTGTATGAAATAAATAAAATGAAATAAAATTAGTGGGACTTTTATCATATTAATGAATTCACACTTTGTATATGTGAACCCAGCGTTCAATAGATGACGTTATCTTCAATTAGCTCGTGCTAGAGAGTTCGTCATACCAAATATCTAAAGGTGATTAAAGGTTATGTACCTTTAATCGCCTTTAGATGTACCTTTAATCGCCTTTAGATGATTTAAGGTACTTATCCTTTAATCATCAAAAAAAAAATTACCTTTAAATATTTGGTACGTACCAAGACTGAATTTCAATGTCACACGTCTTGTACTTTAAGACAGTAAAATATAGCTATATACGGAGCGCCAGCGAGACGTTAATAAATCTATGGCCATATATATAATATATATAATATTTTGGCTGCGATCAACGCCTTGACAAATCTTTAAAGTTTTTTAGGGCTCCCGTCCCGGTCCCATGGCCCTAAAGTACAGTTTCGTTACAGACGCTCTCCGACCTCATGTCTTACGTGGGAGAAAAACACACCGAAGTCATCGAAACCGGCGGCAGCACGACAGCCTTCAGTTGGATCATGGCAGCTTTGCACATGGTGTTATTGGTGCCGAATGTAACGCTCCTGACGTCGGTACTTCGGATGCCGGGCAAAGCTGTCATTCCAGATACCCCAAATCAGTATTTGGGGTATCTGGAATGACAGCTTTTAACCAGTGGTAAGACTTTTTTACCAGTGGTAAGACTTGAATAAAGATTTTTTTTAATTCCTAGCGCTGCGAAGTAACAAAAATTTATAAATGGAAAAATAAATCTCATAACATAAAATATAAAGGACGAAACCAAATCTAACCAAAATGGAATAATATCAGCGTCCCTCTCACGCCTCTCAATTTGGCTGGTCACCACGAGGCTAGACCTTCTAGTCTTTGACTCTTTGGGCATTAGAAGATGCACCATTTTACATCTACATATAAGTACCTATAATTGTACCAGAGACTAGAAGAGGCCTTTGCCTCATAAAGGCGTCTTGAAGCGCTGTGAAATTGAAGCAGTCCAGTCCAGGTCCACTGTTTAAGGGGATGGGGTACCATTCGGGCGCGAAAATTCAAATTTTATTTAGTTTTTCGCTAATAGCGGGCTAATTATGCATCGTGGGCTTATGGCAATGAGTTTTGCGGGCACAACAACATGTATCTACATGTTTTCAATTGTATCTTATCGCTGCCAACTGGTTCAAGTCCCGTTGGCAGCGATAATTTTGATAAAATAATTTACAAAATAACTAGCAGATACCCGCGGCTTTGCACGCGTAAATTTTAGTTTTCCCTATTCCCACGGGAACCATCGATATTTCTGGACTAAAAAGTAGATTTTGTGTTAATTTAGGACGAAATCTATCTTCATTCCAACTTTCATCCAAAAATATTCAGTAGTTGCGGCGTGAAGGTGTATAATATGTAACAATTATTTTTGAATTTCGATTTTGTTTACTCTATTTCTTTCCAAACAATGACGCAATACGCTACGCTAAGAGGACAGGAAATATGTGACGTATGTTGAAGCCAAAAAATTCTCAAAAATGGCGTCGCGCTTCGTACATTTCGGTACCGCTGATAGCACATACCCACCTCTGTCGGTCGCTTAGGTACATGAGCGCCATTTTACAGTTTTGACAATTAAAAATCCGGCTTCAGCCTAAAAATACATGTGTGACGTCACTCAGTGCTGATCCTTTATATTTTTAATCAATGATGCCAAATCTGGGAGAAACAAGGTTACTTTAAGGAGGGATCAATCAATATTCTGTAACTTACAACTCATAAATATTTTATTTAAAACATAAGGAAGCCATTGTTAATGCTAAAATGCTAAGAGCAGAATATGAAAATGACATTCAAATCTCTCAACGAGTAGCAAATAACAACAGGAAAATGCACCATTAATTCCTGATTTCTTCACTTACTCAGTTAAATTAAACTGTTAATAAATGAACTTTATTTTGTCCGTCATAAGATTGAAATTTCTTCGGGTGTAAGTGAACGAAAATATTTTTTCTTTAATTCGATAAAGTCAGAGTCACCGCATTAGCGTTGCCACGTTTTAATCCGCTTTGCATTTCTGAGAAAACAAACAAGGGGAGGGTTTTCCTTTTTTTGACTTCGTAATAAACATCAATATTTATTCATTCGTTTGCGGAATTTTTTTTTTTTACTCTATACAAGTTAGTCCTTGACTGCGATCTCACCTGATGGTAAGTGATGATGCAGTCGAAGATGTTAGCGTACTAACTTGGAAGGGGTAAGTTATGTCAACCCAACGGTTTCTACACAGCATCGTACCAGAACGCTAAATCGCTTGGCGGTATGTCTTTGCTGATAGGGTGGCAACTAGCTATGGCCAAAGCCTCCCACCAGACCAGACCTGAGCCAATTTAGAAATTATAAAATTCCAAAGTGGCCCGTGGCGGGAATCGAACCCGCGACCTCCCACTCGAATCCGAGCGTGCGTCCGAACAACGAACGAAAATCAAATAATGTATGGGAAATATCCGATCGATGGCAAATAGATCAGGCCTCACAAAAAACATGGCAATATGAGTAGAATGACGTAGGTTAGTGATGCAAGACAATTCATCTTCTCGAAAATGGTTGGCTCATTATGTCTGTAATGTCTGTTTCATAGATTATTTAATAGGTCATCGCTTTCGCTCCGACTAGATAGAGCCCTTCCTAACAACGACAGCTCACTGAGTGCGGCAACTTTTTCTTGTAGTGTGAGTGTGTCAATTTGAAAGAACAATGGTGTGGGCCCATACATCGCTTTCGGTCACGTTACGCTATTGCAACTATAAATGAAAAAATATTTTTTTGGTTGGACCTGCAAGCCTGAACTCAATGCTAAAAGAATTTTCTTACAAAAAAGTGGAGAAAAATTAATATTTATTTTCAAAATATTGTATCTGAGTATTATAACAACTGCGACCTCCGCCATGAAGCATCTGAGAGCATAGACAATACACTATATACTCTTTGATAAATACTTGTCACTTGTCCCAGAATTTGTCAATGTCGACAGTTGAGACCATGTAGCAATCATGTAGCTGTCGGACAATGTTGCGAGATGCCGGAATTAAAAAACTCCAATTGACTGAAAGAAAAATCTAATTGAGATAAATTAATATTGAATTACAAAATCACAAATATTCAAACAGTTTATTTAAGTGAGACTGGCTCACACGGAAAAATAATATTCAGTTTTTCTTCAACGCAATGGAAACCCCTAAACTAATTTAATCTCTTTATGTAAATATATTCGAATAAAATAAAATGCAAAAAAAGAACGATTGAAATCGACATTTATATTTATTATTTAAAAAAAAAGCAAGTGCCGAGTTTCTTGCCCGTTCTCGGTGCAGTGCTACTTTCCGAACGAGGCGGTAGAGTCTTAACGTTTCGCAAGAGCCTGTAAGTTAGGCCTATGTGAAAGAATACAATTTTTGAATTTTGAATTTGAATTTTGACACAGTTATTATTGTGTTGTATTCTACAGTCTGATCTAAGAATTAACGTAGTACTTGAAAATAAGTTTTTCTTTAGTATAGTCTGTTACATGTTGTTCTCGTATAAAAGTGGACCGATCGTCAAAAAGATGGAGCATAAAAGTGGAAAAGTTTGGCATCCGGCAACACTAACAGTCAGGAATGTGGAAACGGATCCTATCAGTATCAATTGAATTTCTTTAAATATTTTATTTTTTGACCCGTCCTTTACAATAACCGGTGATACCTTGAAAAAATTCTGTTATTTATTAGAATCGTCTTGTAATAAATATTACATCTAGACGCTAAACTTTATTTGTGTACATTTCTGCCCATGTTCTTTGTGTGGGGCGCGGATGCTATGCGTGAAAAATTGTGTAGCGACGGCTCAGGTTTGCCAATTTAGGCAAAGTATTTTTTGCCGCACTTTCGAAGTCGAGTCTCTTGGACCTCCATGGTCTGTGTGTCATTCCCATATAATTTTAGTTTGGTTGATGTGGTTAACTTAGATACGAGTATATTATGTAGATTTGTGCTCGATAGGTTTCTATCATACAAGTCATTATGGCTGATCAGCATTGGCTGCAGCTGGTTCCGCTCTGTCTCAAAAAATCCAAGGCGTATATAAAATTAAAAGTCACCTCCTTCATTTTCAATGCTGGTTATTATTAAAATTGCTCTGAACCATACATAAGAAATGCTTACCCTAAAAGTAATTTGTATCAAATGTACTGTATGCTGTATATCATCTTGAACGCAAATTATATTTAACATGCACTCGTATATCTTTTTAACGAGCACGTTTTATGTTCTTAATAAAAGTATTAGTATTTTATTCATTGTTTCAGTACCTTATTCACTGTCTGTATACTTGTTTTTGAAGAGGTTGCTCGAGAGCTCCGCTTCTTGTACCTCTAAAAACTCCCATGCTATTGACATCCAACTAACTCGAACGAAAGGTTTCCGATCCAAATCTATTCCAGCTCGCGTGTATTCAAGAGAATTTATACCCGGCTGAGTTTGTTGTGGGCTTCTTCTTAGTGCGGGGCGCGTTGGAACCCTCGTGAACTTAGTTTTTAAGTCGTTAACTACCTATTTAAAGTTATCACTATTAACTAAGTCACTAAGTTTAATCACTATTTAAAGTAATCACTATTAATATGTACCTACTTTATTATTTTTACTGACTTTTCATAAGTGTTAACAAGTAATGGCCTATATGAAATAAATGATTTGATTTGATTTCATTTGAATAATAATATGTATGCATTCAAGAGAATAGAGATTCACTATGAATATTATTTTAGCGATATAATCTAGAAAATCTCGCTTCAAACCTTCTTTACCTTCATCGTTTCCTTCCATTTAGGCAAGATTCGTATGGTGTCTTACGAAGTAAGTTGACGTATTCTGTTTATCTAACTTCAAAGAAGGAGAAGGTTCTCAATTCGACTGTATTTTTTTGTATCCTCATAACTTTTGACTGGCAGAATCGATTTTGATGATTATTTTTTATTAGAAAGCTGACGTTTTACGTGTGGTCCCATTTCAATTTCATCCAGTTCTGATAATGGCATCCATGAGAAAACCATATAAGTCTTAAATTTTTAATTGGAAATAATGTATTCAACAGTAGTTTGATGGGAGTTGAAGTCGGTTTTTTTTGTTTAATATTTAATAACTCATTTTATGCTAACTTTGTGAACTGAAATGGCGAAGTAGCTTGACATTTTCAATAAGTCCTTTCATCATTGTGATAGCTGATAAAGTCAATTTTTATAACCGATAGTTTTAAGGCTAAGAGGACTTAAGATTAATTGATAAGACACATTTTCCGCTTCTGTGAAAACTCACCCTATTCCCTGTTGTTTTCAATGAGTCAACCTAATAGTCGTCGTGGTAAGGCCAAGTTAGGCCAAGTGAGGTCCAAGTTAGAGTAATTGAATTAGTTGAACTTTTCCAAAGGTGGAGGAAACGTCGCCCGCGGAACGGGAACTTTGAAAAATTCCTTGCTAGTTTGTTTCACAGTAACTCAATAAAAACTAGGAACTGTGGAGTTTGGAATCAAGACGCGAGACGACCAGCGTATTGCAATTTAATCAACTATAGAGCTTCATCTTTAGTTTGTTTCTTTTTTAACCGACTTCAAACAAAGGAGGAGGTTCTCAATTCGTCGGAATCTTTTTTTTTATCAATGTATGTTCAGCGATTATTTGAAGACGCGTGGAGTGTGAAAATTCTTTTTTTGTTTAAAAGGGTATAGTTTCCAGATGGTCCCATTTTAATCAGGTCAGGATCTGATGATTAAATCCTGGAGAAATCGAGGGAAATCTTCAAATTTTATATAGACACTTGAAACAATTTGGGTATTATTTAAAAGAGTAATATTTTCCACGTTGTCCTATGGTCATCAGGTCAGGATCTGATCATGGGATCTTGGTGAAATCGAGGGAACTCTTCAAATTGTACTAGTATACTTGAAGCGAGTTGGGTATTTTTTTATAGTTACTGGTGCATTTGCTAGCAGATACTGATTTGATGACTATAGTCATCAAGTCAGGATCTGATGATGGGATCTTGGTGAAATTGAGGGAACTCTTCAGATTTTATAAACACAAGCGATTTGGGTATCTTTACAACGCCTTGTGCATTTTGTTGCTTCCACTAAAAAGTAATAAATAAAAATGGGAAATGCTTTCCAAAAAACCAACTTCAAATGCCACTACAAAGAGTGAAATAATTTTTAATGTAGGTACACCAATTCGAAGTCGGGCAATGTTTCGTACAATCACTAATAGTCCTTCCTACTTACTTGATGTGCGAAGAAACGTCGAAGTTATAGACAATCGCCCGACTTCGAATTGGTGTACCTACATTAAATATTTTAAGCTGATTTTTAAATAGCATTTTTAAATAGCTTTTTAAATAACTTTGTTATGATTTTCATCATAACAAAGTTTGCTGAACATGTTAGTAATAACTATAACATTTATGATTGTGAGAACTCACAATCTACTGAATGGTAGGTTTAAAGCCTGTGTTTAAAGCAAAAACTTCTATGTAGGTTTGGTTTAAAGGTTCAAGTTTGACCTACGTTCTACCGGCGCGTAATTACGTTTTTCACAATTCCCTCAGGAATCATGGATTTTCTCGTGATAAATAGTAGCTTATTCCATTTTCAGATCCATCCAGACTGCCAAAGCCTCTTATCTGGATAAAATTGAGAATATGTAACTTTTTCTAAGTTTTGGACAAAATATAATCCTTTTACACAGTACTGATTTATGTGGGTACCTATAATTTACCTTCAAAATTTATTTACCAGCGTGCTCGCGTTCCTAATACGAGAAAAAGTTACCAAATACAGCAGCAGCGCAACCCAAGCGTGCAAATTCCAAATTCAAATCAGTTCGTGAGTAGAGTGCGAACCAGGCGGACGTGCCGCGCTAACCATTTATTCCGTTACAACTCCATTCCAAATGCTAAATATATTGACGAACGAGACGAGATATTTTGAGTTTGCATAATTTTCTGTTTGAGGTGAATTTTAAGCGGGGTCTGATTGTCATTTAATTATGGCAATGGGAGTTTGTACGGATTCCAGAAGGTTCGCTCTGTTGAAGATTTTAATTAGGATGCGGTATAGTATTATATTATCTGTGGCGGTAGTATAACAAACTAAGTCACGTGTTTATTACATTCAAACTTAGTCAAGTGAGAGCTCATTCGAGATCTCTTTTTCTCATATAGAGATTTTTTTACCAACCCGAGTTTCAGAGTTAGGAGGGCAAATTGACGGGACCTGGAAATACTCTCATTCATAGAGTTTCTCCAATTCTCACTTAGGTACTCAGGGTCGAATGTAAAAATATTCGTACACCCTACCGACTAAAATATGTTCCAACTACCGACTATTAAATTCTTGTCCATTTTGCCCGCTTCGAGCATCTGCGTTTCTGAGTTTTGGTTCTCAAATCTTCACTTACCATTACAATGTCAAGTTATTTTTCACCGTACAAAAAGTCGGTGGCTAATTAGCGATATTTACATAGGCCGGGTGTCCACTGTATATCGTCACGTCATCTTAATCTCATACAGAAATAATCTCGATATCTGACAAAATTCCCGTTAATACGCCACAATTATACGTCCCTGGAGAACGCGGATGCGGACTAAAAACATAGTAAACTGTTTTGTGACATGGATCGCGGTCCATAAACGATACTGCTGTCGGCTTACTACTGACGCCGTTGGTGTCAAAACAAACTTTTTGACACCAGTAACCTGACGACATTTTTTCGCTTTTTCTGCTTACACTATTGTGTTTCTGACACAAACTCACATTATACACATGCGATCACACATACAACTATTTGCATGAAGGTTAAAATAGACATGCTAAAAATCGAAGCCCAACTTTTCACTTAATGCCTCGAGCCCTGGGGCTCCGTATTAAAACGGCTTTTATATCTCTTTTCACGGCTTTCAGACGGGATGAATACATCAAAGGGGCCGCGGCTAATCGCTGCGAAACCACGGCTCCCGGGGGAGTCACGGATACACCTCCGACTTAGGCTTCGACGTAGGCCCGGTTACTTCAACGAAAGGACATGGCCGAAACTTGTATGGAGCTGTGCCCTGGAAAAAAATATTCATGGCCATCGACAAACAGTACGTCATATTAAAGCTTATTATTATGTCTTTACAATAGTTTAATTTTTATAATCAGAAAACTTGCGAGAGACATAATATTAGCATAACAACTTGCAACAAAATGCACCTTAATATTTTTAATAGCAATGATATTTTATTCAAAAATTGCAATTCAAAATGTTTACTCGCATTTTCTAAGCTTTGTAATATGAAAAAATAATTAGTTCATAAACAATACGCATGATAATATATAATTGTAAAGACATAATGATAAGCTTTAATATGACGTACTGTTTGTTAATGGCCATGAATATTTTTTTCAGAGGGCAGAATCCGGCCATATCATTTAACGAACATGTAAACATAATGCTACAAAACAACATCTTATAACCCCGGTTAGTCCAACTAGCAGACGCGTACCTAATTGTTGCGCACATACAGATATTATGGTTGTTGGTCTTGGTGGGTGCGATATGTAGCATTGCGGAAGAATGTGACAGAAATACGATATTGCATCTACCTAACTACTAGCAATAAACTAAGCCAGTTTAAAAAAAATGAGCCTTTTTAAGAACTTATACTGACACAAATCATGAAAGTTTACAATTTACATACACACTTTAAGTACCTACTCGTAGTTTCCAATACAACACTAAAAAAATGGAGATTATGGAGCAACTTGTGGGAAACTGAATTTTGAGATATTTTTATAATACCTGTTTCTGCTTCTAATAGTTTTTAACCTGCTGGTCATTAAAAATCGCTTAAATAACCGTTAGTATATCTGTTAAAATTTGTTGAAGCAACTGGCCCTCAGTGTGTCTGGGTATTTTGTTAAACATTTTGTTAGATCACAGTTTATTTGAATATCTCAATGTTTAGGTGTAGTTGTGACTTGTGTGGGTGCAGATACAAACTATATTATCTTCATTAGTCAGAAAAAAATAAATGAATTACACACAATAATAAAAAATACTTACGTTGAGAAAAAAATTAAAACTACGTGTATCTATTTCGAATCGTACAGTGGTATTAAAGAAACATTTTTTTCCTATTGGTTTTCACAGCATTTACCTTTGCTTCTAGGTGCCGTGAATACATCAAAGGGGCCGCCTTTAATCGCTGCAAAACCACGATCTCTGGGGAAGATAACGCGCACAGTTCAACAGTGAATTGGAGAGAAATGTTCGTGAAAAATATACTGTTACCGAAAATGAGAATTGAGATCCTGAAACTTTGAAACCACCCGTAAAGTCAGCAAAGCAAATGATATGTAGCAATTTGTTACTAATGTCAAAGTATTCCAATATAATGTTGTCTCTAGAAAGTCTGCACTTTTATTTAATCTTTTGTTCATATAGTATAGAATAAAAATATAAAAATTATTCAAGTTGATGAGGCATTTAAGAGTCCACTAACCCACGATGTTTCCCATACATTCGTAATACCAAAATCCTTTGTAATTTGTGCAAGTTTCGAGCATGTTGTGGTGTTATTCGGGTTCATATAGTAATAATCTATGCTCCTGGCCATATCTGGTTCCGAAATACTTTTGTTAAACGAAATTGTAAACGAATTTAGTTTTGCTTATTTTTATGTCAAGGAGGACATGTTTTCTGCTTATTTGTTTTGTAATAAAAACAACAACTATCTCACGTCGCATTAGTTCAGGAGCACAGTTTTTACTGTCCAGCTAAAGAAAAACACCAGTTCATAAAGAAAGTTACAAGTTTTCATTCATAGTTTTTGGTATTACGGAACTCAACCAAAGTTATAAAAATTTCGATCAAAATTGATTATTATTTCGTTTTAAAGAAGTATTTCCGAACCAAATATGGTCAGGAGCATAGATTATTACTATATGAATCCGAATAACACCACAACATGATCGAAATATGCACGAATTACAAATGATTTGGTATTTTGAATTAATGGAGACATCCTAGTTCACAGGCTTCTTCAGTCATTAGCAAGTAATCAGCAGTAAAGTGACGTTTTATGAAATAAATTTGAAATATATTTTTTTAGCAATGATGAGACGCGCATAACGCTCATCTGTAATTTTAACAGTTGATATACAACAAATACAGTGCTTGTCATTGCAATGACACATAACGCACTGCAAGTCGTTTATCCTGAGTTTATTTTGTTGTAACTACGACGAAAACTGACAGTTTGCTGATACTCATTTGCACAAATTCTGGAAAAAGTACCCTTTCAGTTACCACCCGATAAGATTTTTTATCATATTAGTTTTAACTATAGGTACAACTATTTCCTCCTTTATTTCTTTGTTCTTTCGCACTAATCCGACAGCAACCAGAAAAATAAAGTTGGGCGCCAAAATGTCTAAGCAGCACAAATTGACAGTGCCATCTCGCGTCGGCGACGGGTACTGGCGATGTGCAACAGCACAGTACGTGACCGGACTCCGTGAGCGACGGACGTGCGCGTTTATTGTAAAGTATTTTTCTGTCAGCTTTCCAAGGCGCCAAATCTATTTTCACAAGCCAGTAAAATCGTTTTGTGAATGGAATAACGACGATGCAATATTTTTTGTTCCTTATTCGAAAATTATTCACCGCCTTGACGTCGAAAACGGATTATCTTGGCTTGCGAATTTTTAGACCCTAGTCCATTGTCCTTGGATTCTTATGAAAGCGCATCTTCAATTTTTTGAGTAAATCAAGGCTTGAAATTAAAAATATCCACTCCTTATGAGACGTCGACCTCTATAATGAAAATATCAAATCCTGATGGATTGGTGAATATTTGATCTTGTGGATGAAAATCCTACTTGGGGAGAGGAATTTTAATCCATGGTAAAGACTTGGTCTTCAATTTATCTTCAAAAAAGTTTTTGTATAAGGACAAAGAAACAGATGTCTTTATAAAAAAGGATAAATGTATTCAACTGACAAACAAACCAACGTCTTTGCAAATAGGAATTGTGACGATCCATACAAAATGTTCTCAGCCTTGGCACAAATTAGACTTATCTTTGTTTCTTCTTTATTTTAGAAATATACATGAAAATAATATACATGAATATACATGAATATATAGACATGAAATTGATTATTTAAATCAGTATTTTATTTTCTCTTTCAGTGGATAAAATTGCTTTCATTTTAACAGCTGCTATGTGTCTTAGGGAATAGAGCTTGTGAAATATAAGCCATTTTACGACGACAAAAAAAAAAACTAAAAAAATCTGAAAAAATTCCGTTTTTGCCAGGCCTCGGTAACGAATGATCTTTATTTGTTTCCATTATAATAATATAATTTATGTTAATGCAAATAAAATTCGTAGAACATTAATATTATCTAGGATAGCTTTCGCTCCATTTTCGTTCTCTATATTGGACGCTAAACTCTATAATGTTATATAGATACTCTTAATAATACATTTACGAGGTCAAATTGTATACACAGTGAGTTTGTATACTCGAGTAGAATTCTTTAAGAAGATCTCTTGAATCTTATTCTTAAGGTTGGTGCACGCATGCGTGTCCCAGGCTCCGCCTCATAGAGAGAGATAAATACTGTTCCGTTATTCATCCGATAGCTACGAAACATTTGGAACATTTATCTTGAAAAAACAAAAAGCTTTTTATTTATTGTGTCTGTGAGTCATGAGTAACCATTGTAACTATGTAGTTTATCTATTGATATAAAAATAAATTTTAAAATCAATAAAAAAAAACACAGTTGTATAATTAAATAAAACAATAGCCTTATGATGGGCAAATTACATTTTAAATAAATAAGAATAGTAAGTTAAAATATTGATTAAAAATTCAAAATTCCTGACGCTCATATTAAATACTGAAATACTCGTATGTATCAAAAGCACAAAACGTGTTATAATTGGATTTTTGTATTAATTAAATTATGGCAGACGAAATAATATATCTGTACAATGTTAACTATAACATTAAGTTATAATAAAACTACCTACATAATAAAACAAGTATCCCAAAAACAAACGTGAAAATCACGAAGCTTGTAAAATATATATTCATCGCAAATTCACAGAGAATACTTCACCTTACAGTTGCCACAAACTGAAAGTTGCTCTTCATAATTATTAACCCGATGCATCCCCGAGTTTCAAACACTATCATAATGTTCACGCAAAATTAATTAAATTACTCGACAAGCATGCAACCCACTCTATGCTAATTAATTTCCCTCCGTTCGTTACCTCTCCAGCATCCTTCGCATTATATTATCTGGTATTTTTCCACACTTTTTCATACCATCAATTCATTAGGGTTGCCAAAGTTGCTATTTTAATTAAAGATGTTCACTGAAAACCCGCCCCTGGAGCCTTAGCTCACTGAGACGTGGTTGGCTTATTTTTTTTCGACACTCATTCCCGCCTCTGCGAAACCTCCCAAACAAACAGTTGAGCACTTTAAAAACAATTTTTCTGCCATACAAAATGTAACCCTAACTCCCCTTGCTATATGATTCAAATCTGTATAAACCGAGATGTCACTTCGGTTGTATTGATACTGGAGATTTTGGCTTCATTTCATGAAAGCAGGCACAGTGTCATGAAATTCAGTCAGTTGACCGCGATCTTTCGCGAGAGAGGACGTCTTTTGGGAGTAGTTTCGATCGGGTTGTGGAAATTCACGGAAAACTTTTCGCTCACTCCAAGTATTAAACGAGAGTTGTAGGTGTGAAATAAGCTTTATTTTGTGAATTGTATGGCCCGTGGGAGGTGTGTGAAAAGATTTTAATTGGTAAGATGCAAACTATATTTTTTAAATTAAAATATGCAATAAATAGCTAATAATATTGTAATAATTTACTATCAATAATGCCATAATTTACTAACATCAACAGTAATACAATTTAAAATATGTGCAAATTCAGTGACATAAGTTAACGGGCTAAACGGTAATTTAAGCGACTTTTAGTGACTTGCGGGTTAAAATTACAAATCACTTTCTTTGACGCCATGTATTTTGGTCTTAAAATTCGCTTAGAAGCAGGAACACGATTGGAATAAATGTTTTCGATAAAAATGTTTCCCAAAAGATGCTCCAAAATCTTTCTTTGATTGCCTGGTGTTTAGCTGCAAGCAAAAAGGCCGCCTTTGCGCAATATTTTTTCCGATTATTTCTTTTTTACCTGTTTTTTCTGGTGCAACAAACTCAATATCTGTCGTGATTCGTTAGTAAAAATATTTTTTAAAGTAAAATAATGTATTTTTAGTAAACTGCGTAATATTAAGTTCTTATCTTCAGAATAATAAAATAATGATGTTTTGAATATTTTAATTGTCATCTTATCATTTATATTCTTGACCCACAAGTCACGATAAAATTAATAACGTATACATTTATATCATTTCTGTGTTATTATAAAATGAAATATTGTTTTACAATAATTTTTTAAATATTTTTGCGAGTTTTATAAAAAGTCGAAATTCACACAAAAAAACGTGCTCGTCTTTTCCCAAAAATTTCAAACTGTATTTCAAAATATATAACCTTAGGGAAATCGGTAATATTTTTTCAACTTTATATTAACGTTTTACTTTTACTATTATTCAATAGTTACTTTAACTTTTGCTAATGGTTAATAACTAAATCCTACAAATATATAAACGCGAAACTTTGTATACACAAGTATATGGATGGTTAGATCTTCTTTCACGCCGCAACTGCTGAACAAATTTTTTGGAAACTTTGGAAACTTGGAAACACATAGGCTACATTTTATCCCGGAAAATTCATCGTTCCCACCGGATTGGCGAAAAACCGAATATCACGCGGGCGGAGCTGCGGGCAACAGCTTAATTAGGTATTATATTATAATAATTAATAAACTTTTTTTTTATTTAAATTTTTCCATCGTTTCGATTTAAAAAAGATTTTAGTAAGAGACGACGAGAGTGCTTTTATTAAACGCATTGTTACATTATATATTCGGTCACTGAATAAATACTGAGGAACCCTAGTTTCATACGTAATTATTTTTTGTTTTATATTTTTAGCGACATGTTTTTATCATACATTAATTACATAATAATACAAGATCCGTGACAACCCGAGTAAGTTCGTGAATTTTGCTAATCGAAGAATCTGAAATAATTTAGATCTATAGGGATCAACATATCAGGGGGCACAGCAGTGCCCCCGCCAAAGTCAAAGCGCGAAGCAAAACTGCCGTACCATCTTTACAGGAACCATTTCGCCGCATTTTCGGGCTCCTATTTGAGAACCTCTGGATAAGACCAGAACGCTGAAATTTTCGCTATCCAGTAAGCTATAATCACATACTTAAAACCCAAAATTTCAAGTCTGTATAGGTCATATAGTTCCGAAGTTATGCGAAAGCAAAGTTTCGCATTTTCGACACTGACTGACTGACTCATGATCATCAAAATAGAACTAGTACTTCCCATAAACTCAGAGAGCTGAAATTTGGTACAGAGTTAGGGTTTAATGGCCACATAAAGGGAAAACTATAAAAACTAGGATAATCGAAGATCTGGAGTACCTGGTGATCACTGCATTAATAACTTTGTAATTCCATATAAATTATATGAGATTACAAAGTTATTTATGCAGTTAATGTATCTAGAAAAACGGACAGAAATATTTTGTAATATTTTGAAGTTTCTACAAAAAGAAGTGAAATCCCACCAAAAACATTCTGTAAAAAACTAGCCAAAGTCAAAATGGAGCTGCTTGTTTATCTCTAAAAAGTACTGAAATCTAGACAAAGTCGTGCCAAGTCTAAGGTTCCTTACTGCGATTTCTTTATTATTATAGTTAATGTTGTGTGACTTGGCCGTTGAAGACCAAGAACCGCTACTCATTGACGATGAATTCTGGCGACAGATTGGTGCAATGGTGTCATGGAGCACCTGGTTTGAACCCTTGTGTACCCTTCAACGGCCAAGTCACGCAACATTAACTATAATAATAAAGAAATCGCAGTAAGGAACCTTAGATTTGGCACGACTTTGTCTAGATTTCAGTACTTTTTAGAGATAAACAAGCAGCTCCATTTTGACTTTGGCTAGTTTTTTACAGAATGTTTTTGGTGGGATTATATTTACAGGAACCATCGTACCAACTCTCTAATTAAGTAAGTACTTGTAGTATACTTTAAACATTTTTTAAAGCAAGTTAAGTTAACGGTTCGTTAATAAAAGTGATTCTATTATACAAGATCCCACACCTTGTATAATTTTTTTATTAATTCGCACAGTGTGTCCTCAGCTAACCTTTTTACCTTGATCCTAGAAAAAGAGCTTGATAGTCTGCCGGACAGATATTAACGTGAGACAAACTCCCAATTATTTTATTTTATTTTCTATACAAAAAATATTATTTAATTTAGAAAAATAAAATTTAGCAACCCTAACTGTGACATCAACAAACCTCATATCATTTTCATTATTCCCAGTTCATTGATACTGAACCAGATGTTTTTTGGGATGTCACTTAAAATTTATGGTACATTTTTTAACTCCCTATAGTTCCATCAGGATATGAGCTACACTTCTTGTGACATTTTTCTATGCATGTATACATCGCTACCTACTTTAGGCTTTCGGCTAATTAGGGTAATTAATCTACACGTTATATATACGAATATGATGCTTTCTCCGCTCGCTGCAAGTTAAAAATAAAATTAAAACGACGCATTTGAATCAGTTTATTCTCCATCATCGTTTGCCACATTCGTTTTATCACTTACACAACTTCGAGACCAAAGTTACAAATGTTATACTGTATGTACGTAGTCGCGTAGAATGCTGCTTCGGTAAGGAAGAACTCTTGAACGTTAGAGGACATATCCGCCATCATAGCCTGTAATGTATTTCGTACACCTTGATCTGGAATTGGAAGAAGATTCTAAAATCAAAACAATTGGCCAAGTGCGAAGGGTTACATTCTTAAAATTTTATGTGTCTCATGCCCGTTTTCACCAACACTTTAATGCTTGTTTTCACCAACATTTTAGGAGACACCTAAGCCCTTAGGTGATAGTTGTTGCAGGTGAAAACTGTCACCTATCGGCTAAGGCTCGGTTGCTTGACTTGACTTTAACCAAAACGTTATAGTTAAATATGGTTGTCTGACTTTTATGTCTTTCGAAATAAGAGTCGGGCCGCCATATTTAACTATGACGTTTCGGTTAAAGTCAAGTCAAGCAACCGAGCCTTACGCGTTTTTTAAAGTGTTGGTGAAAACGAGCATAAGAAACGCCTAAGCCGATTGGTGACAGTTTTCACTTGCAACAACTGTCACCTAAGGCTTAGGTATTTCAAATGTTGGTGAAAACGAGCATAACTATCATGGAAACTAAAACTAAATTAAAAATAAACAGTCTGGTGACAGAGCGACGGAGTCTTAGTAACAGAGTCCCGGGACTAGCTTTTTAAATAAAATATTTATACCTACTCAATAAAAATTCATTGAGTAGGTATACGTTGAGTTAATCTGATACTTAGTGATACCTCCAAACATTGCATTGCAATTTAATACGTTTCACTGCACTGGACTTGTCATCAAGATATCAGTTCTTAAGCCTCATCATGTCCAGTAATGTTGCCGGTTATTATGCCCTTAAAAACCTAAGCACCGTACCTGAATTAATCGCTTGGTACTTTTTTACGGAATGGATGATAACTAACTTGGATGATTTCTATCCAAGAATTGTTGCTATCAGACCTCTGGAACAGAGACTCTGGACCTCTCATTTTAGTATAACCGGATTTTTTTACAGAGATAGGCAACGAAATCTCCTAATTGTTATGAAAAGTATAATTTTCACCAAAGAACCCTAACAAAGAACAGCAAGACGCCGAAAGCGGTGGCAACCTAATGTGGTCGACATCCAACTAACTCACACGAAACGTTTTTCTGTTACTTACAGCTAAGTTGTGGAAAGCTCTTCTAATTCTATCCTTCGTGTTCCCAGCTAAGTATAATCTGTTTGCTTTTAAATTGACAATAAATGAGTATTTTTAAGAGGGCAATCCCTCATGTTTGCTTTCCATCAGGCATGATTGTCGTTAAGTGTATGCCTGTCTTTAATAAAAAAGAAAAAAATACCTGAACTCTCGAAAGCTTTCGGTCCGACATTGATTCTCGGGTTAGCGTCTTCCACAAAAGCGTAGGTTTCGCTTTTATCTAACTGCAGATCACTTACACAGGGGATGACTGTGGTGGTAGAAATCGATCCTGTGGAAATTAAAGGCAATCCCTGTTATTTACTCTAGCTTGGTAATACATAGAATGCAAAACCAAAAAATAAAGCTTTTCATAAGTGGGCATCAATTATAATATTATCTATGCTTTACTCTATTTTAAGGAATACCTATCATTCAGATACCTACGTAAGTAGGTTATTTTGTTGCTACCTATTTTCTGCCTAAGCTATTTAATGTTCACCAATATCAATCAGAGACGATTCTAGCAGATCCATCAGTTTATACTAACCCTAAAATAAAACTACTGCTAACAATAAAACTTTACTAATCAACTAAGATAGATAGCTCAAAACACTTTACAAAATCAATTTCTTTACAGTACCACTCCCTATATTTCCCTCCGACACCGAAACGTCCTCAGTAGATCCACAAAAGGTTTTCAGCCAAGCTATTATACTCACGGAAGTTCATAAATAAATAGTCCACATTCGTCACGGGTTCTCGGGCGCGACGGTAAAACCTGAACTGGGTGTCTTTGGAGTAAAACGTCACGTTTCTGAACTGAATCGTGATTACTAGTCTATCTGTTTGCTTGTTCACACTAAAACAGAAATTATTAATTGAATATTAGTAGATAAAAGTATTGTAAAACCACAATACACTAAGGTTTTTCTTTGATCTGGGTGTTGGGTAAACTTTCACATATTTTGAAGTTTTTAAAGTCAGCAGGGTAATGAAAAAAGAACAAATTAGTACAGGTCACAACTAAACACGAAATACGCTTAGGTTACATCCATGATCACAACCAACAACAGGAAGAAAAGAGGAAAAAATGAAACAAAAATAGTCTTACTTAAATTAAACTTCATTATAATTATGGACTAATCGGAGACAATTGTCAGTCTCATACAGTTTTAGAATTTTGTCCATTTGAGCAATCGAAAATAAGTCGCACTGGCATTGATATATCAAGGTTCGAATATCAAATAATCATCGATATATCGATATATCAAAAGAATCGAACGTCTCCAGATGTTCAACAAGGTTTAAGACAAAGATATTATGAGACAAGCTATCAGGTTATACTCACTAGAACTCCTCAACATTGCCGTTCAACCCCGAGTATATAACATCGAGACCCGACAAAGTCATGTTTATTCTCGATAAGTAAGTCGTGGACACAGGTCTGATGAGGGGGTCTGGTACTGGGCCGTGCGATTCCTGACACTTCGCGTTCTGCGCGAAATATTGTCTGATGCACTCAGTAAATGACACATGGCATGGTCTCTCGATATTGCTTTCGTCGTCTACGGGAAAGAACAAGAAAAATTGCAGTAACTTCAGTACATAACTTTCATACGGAATTAAATCTGAAGCGTCGGACGATTCATTGGAATCGTTAAACTTTTTTAACTTTGGTTTATACTCCACAACACAGGTCACTTAGTGAGAAGGTCAATCATCATCAATCCCTTTTTAAGGTGATGTACTTATGTATGTACCGATTTGTCCTTCTCATTTCTCATTCTTACGAATATGTTGGTGGAAGCGAGTTGCGACATGCAGCGTCGCGGGAGTATATAACAGAAAAACTACGTTTTACCTAGTTATTAAAAACAAGCCAGTTATCAAAAATCCGTTTCGGAGCGTTTTAGGATATTATAAATTATTCCGGACACATATAAATAAACATAACAAAAATAACAATTACATCCATTTTAGTTTCCGACAAAAATTCGTACAAAGAGTTTGGACTAGTTGAGAATCAATAAAAGTAATAATATAATTAAAGTCCTGACTAAGTATTAAGTGTTCCCTTATTGACTATCGATTCAGCACAAATTCTTAAGCCTTGATAGCTGAAAATTTGCACACAGGCTTTCTGTAAACATAGACGATAGAGGGTCAGGAAGAATATCTTAAAAATCTTGTGGATACAACGAGCTTTCTAATTGATTGGGCTAGTTGATGATAAGTTTTCTATTCATGTAATTTAAAAGTACTTACTATTTGAACCTGTAGTAGGTGTATTTCCACCCATTGGACCAAAGATATCTGTGGAATTAAAAATGATTTGGATAAAATTTGTCTGGACACAATCGTCTTGGTCCATATAATATTACAAGTATGTGAAAAATTAACTACTTACTACTTAGTCCTAAGTTACCTAAGAAGCCCATAAAATTTCCAAGTTCTAAATCTGTAACAATAGTAATAATTATTATTATTACACAAAATTAATTAATACAAATCATTTTATCACTTATTTAAATAAAAAAATCTCAATTTTAAACTTTAATATAATTCAGTAATCGTCACAGAAAGTATTCAAATTGAACTAGGCATCGAAAAGGCCCCTACATAGCAGACGTACCAAAAACACATACGAAGCGGTTTGATTTCTCGTTCTTGATACCACTGCAGTAGTCTGGGATATCATACCAGTCCCACCACCTACGACCTGGGCGCCTTCAAATTAAGAGTGAATAGGCATTTCCTGGGAAAGTGCGCTCTACATTAGACTGTATAATCACTTTCCATCAGGTGTGAACTGTGACCACAGTCAAGCACTAGCCTATAAGTTAAAACACAATATCCGAATGACAATACATATCATATCCAATTACGAAATTGAGAATGTGACTTTCGCGCAGAAAGCTGACATTGTTATACATATTTTGAATATCGTTTATTCAGACAACCGAATGGCGTAGGGTAGTGAACCTACTGTCTGCGTCAGTAGTGGGAATCAAACCCACGACGGTTTGATTCCCACTACTGGTTTGCGTGATGAGCATGAAAGTTTTCAAGTGTCTGGGTGTTTCTCAATATATTATATTTATGTATATTAATATGTATGTCTATTTATCAGTTATCTAGTACCCATAACACAAGCTCTCATTTACTTTGGGGCTAGATTGCGATGTGTGTAATGGCCTGATATATATTTATATTAATTATCTCTGGATACTTCTATTACTGTTTTGAAATGTGTCTTACTACTTAAGCCGTTGGTTCCACTGTTTCCACTTTGCGATCCAGAAATGCCGTTATTGTTACTCTGTAAACCACCGTTTCCTAAAACTGAAAATAAAATATATTGCTCGTAACAATTTTTAATCCTCTTCCTTGTTTTAAAGTTTCAACCGACTTTGAAATCGTAATACTTTTTTTTATATTTCGGAACTATTATAATATTAAAGTCTAAGAATTATTTTGCTATAGAGACCATTTTTTTTAATTCGATGTGACCGTATGTGTTAACTTTTGTTCTTTTCGTTAAGGAATGGGACAACCCCTGGTGCGAATTCTAGAAAGACATCTCTAGTGCTGTTGTTGGCTATATCTTCTTTAATGCTTGCTTCTGCTATGATGCTACTTGTCCTAACTTCAACTTTGGATTTTTCGTAAGTGAATTTAGTATATATAGATATGGCATGTAAGACAGATTTCGGGCTTGTGCCATCACAGTCGCAGAAAGGTGAGTTCTTCAGTTTAAGTTTTTGCAGATATTCGCTAAACCCGCCATGTCCTGTCAATAGTTGAGCCGATGTGTTGTCCAGTTTCAGTTTTTAAGAAATTGTAATCTTAGATGTATCGAGACTTACTGTCATCCCCACTGCTGCCGCCTTGAGATCCAGAGTTTCCATTACTTCCACTTTGTGATCCAGAGCTGCCACTGTTTCCACTTTGAGATCCAGAGTCCAAATTATTACCATTCTGTGGAACAGTGTTGCCACTATTTCCACTTTGTGATCCAGAGTTCAAATTATTACCGTTTTGTGAGACAGAATTGCCACTATTCCCACTTTGTGATACAAAGTTTCCATTATTTCCACTCTGAGATCCAGAGTTAACATTATTTCCACTTTGAGATCCAGATCCAGAAATGACTATAAAGTTAAACAGGAAAATAATTACTGACCTATGTTTTAATTTTGAAGGTGTATTTTATCACATTTGTCAGATTTTCATGTTAGTAATATAAAATGTTCTGAATTGTATTGTCATTATTGTTATTTTGTGATATTTTAATGTTTAAGAAACCCAATATTTGAGGCTACTGATCGTCTGTAAAATAATATAAAGTACGAAATTCTAAGAAAATCGGTGAATGAATAAGTAATCGGAAAATTTATGTTTTAGAATGATTGTTACTTCCACTATTTCCATTTTGTAATCCAGAGTTAAAATTATTACCATTTTGTGATGCAGAGTTGCCACTATTTCCACTTTGCGAGCCAGAGTTACCAGTATTTCCATTTTGCAACCCAGAGTTTCCATTAATTCCGCTTTGTGATCCAGAGCTGCCACTATTTCCACTTTGTGATCCAGAGTTCAAATTATTACTATTTTGTGATACAGAGTTACCACTATTTCCACTTTGTGATTCAGAGTTAACATTATTACCACTTTGTGGTCCAGAAATGACTGAAAAGGCATATAAAGAAAATAAATTAGTGACACGAAATTGAACTTAGAAAGTGTTATAGAAATGCAATATTGCCATTACTACACGTTAGTACTCACTATTTTGATTTGTGTTGCCGTTATTGTTATTTTGTGATACAGAGTTACCTGAATTACTGTTTTGTGCAATAATGTTTAGGAGGCCTAATATTTGCGACCATGAGTTGTCTGTAAAAATAATATTTAATAAAATTTATTATACCTAACAATGAATAATCAAGTGTGAGTGTTTTTGGATATTTTTTCGTTATTATACCGCAACTTTTAAACTGTAATGAATGAATTTTGAGATAACACCTTATTTAAGCTGTCATGGAAAAAAAAATAGGTATCATTTTTTTAAAACGCGACATTTAATAAGTAAAATTCAACTGCAATCGGGTGAATTCAAGCAAAATGCATTTTTATGATATTTTTGTTTATGTATGCGAGTATGTAATCCAAAATTAAAATAATTACCATTTTGTGACCCAAAGTTGCCATTATTCCAATTTTGTCCAACAAAGTTGCCATTATTCCAATTTTGTCCGACAAAGTTACCATTATTCCAATTTTGTCCAACAAAGTTGCCATTACTTCCATTTTGTGATCCAGAGTTGCCGTTATTTCCACTTTGTGGTCCAAATCCAGAAATTACTGCATAGTAAATATAAAAAAAATAATAGATCATGTTTGATTTTGAAGGAGTTTTTACTATTGCAATGTTCTCATAATATTACTTACGGTTTTGATTTATGTTGCCATTATTGCTATTTTGGGATCCAGAATTACCTGAATTACTGTTTTGTGAAATAATGTTGAGTAAACCTAAAATTTGAGACCACTGGTCATCTGAAAAAATCAAATATTTCATGATGACACTGTCCATTATTGAATCAATATTAAAATATGCATGATTTTATGCTTGTTAGTTCTTTATTCCGTAACATCTGAACCGTTAATCGGTTTTTAGCATCTGAGCCAAAATTTTTAATGAAGATAGCTTATACATACTTAATTATAGGCATCCCAAAATAATCTACATTTTTCGATGATTTATTGAAATTAAATAGAATACCAGCGGAAGTATGGAAGTCACTTAAAGCAGATGGATGGAGATGGCTGACTTTATTCTTCAATAAGTTGTTAGAAGAAGAGAGAATCCCTGAAGAATGGTGCAATAGTTTTCTGGTGCCCATCTATAAAAACAAAGGTGATATTCAAGAATGTAACAACTATCGAGGAATAAAGCTCATGTCTCATAGTTTGAAGATTTGGGAGAAAGTAATTGAAAGAAGAATTAGGGAAGAGAGTGAGGTTACACAAAACCAGTTTGGGTTTATGCCAGGTCGCGGAACAACGGACGCGATATTCGCACTTCGTCAACTGTGCGAGAAATACAGAAGCGCACATAAAAACCTGCACTTCGTATTTATTGATTTAGAGAAGGCATATGACAGAGTTCCCCGAGAGGTTTTGTGGTGGGCCATGAAAAAGAAGAGAGTGCCTGAAAAGTATGTGAATCTTGTGAAAGCTATGTATGTAGAAGCGAGCACGAGCGTCCGATCAGAAGCTGGCGTAACGGACAAGTTTAATGTCAAAGTAGGCTTACACCAGGGGTCAGCTTTAAGCCCCTATTTATTTCTGCTTGTAATGGATGCATTGGCAGCTGACATCCAAGAGCAGGCACCTTGGTGTATGCTGTTTGCCGATGACATTGTGCTTGTTGGAGAGGAGGCGTCCGAGGTCCAGAGCAGACTAAGAAAATGGCAGGAGAAATTAGATAGCGCTGGCCTAAGGATCAGCCGAACAAAAACAGAACATCTTTTTTGTGATTTTGGTGGTACCGCCAGCTTCTCCAAACTTTCATTAGATGGTGAACCCCTGCCTGTCTGTTCGGACTTTCGGTACCTCGGTTCGCTCTTCCAACGCGATGGCAATATTGACCGAGATATAAACAATAGAATTAATGCAGGATGGATGAAATGGCGACAGGTCTCAGGTGTTATATGTGATCCAGGAATGCCCCTTAAGCTTAAGGGAAAAATCTATAAGACGGTCGTCAGACCTGTCGTGTTGTATGGATCAGAGTGTTGGGCGGTAAAAAGGACAGATGAAAAAAGAGTGCATGCGACCGAAATGCGAATGTTGAGATGGATGTGTGGGGTGACGAGAATGGATAGGATAAGGAACGAGTACATAAGGGGAAGTTTAAAAGTCGCGCCCATAACAGAAAAAATGAGGAGTAAAAGGTTAGCGTGGTATGGGCATGTTATGCGGAGGGATGAAAATCATGTTACTAAAAGAACGATGAATATGCTTGTGCAGGGGCGAAAAAGAAAAGGAAGACCGAAAAAGAGGTGGATGGATTGCGTGAAAGACGATATGCGTGTGAAAGGAGTGGATTGCGAGTTGACGGCTGACAGGAGCGAATGGAAGAAGAAGACATGTTGTGCCGACCCCACATAATGTGGGAAAAGGGCAGGAAGAAGAAGAAGAAGAAGAAGAAGAAATACCACGCGGGAGAAGTTGCAAGCTTCCTCCTATCTAGGACGTCCTAGCTTATAATATTTGACGGCAGTACTTACTGTTTAGGATAGTATTACTATTATCATCACTTTGGGAACCAGAGTTACTGTTAATATTGTTTTGTGATCCGTTGTTTTCATTATTGTTGGTCTGTGATTCACTGTTAGCATTATTGTTGCTTTGTGAGCCACTGTTGGCATTATTATTATTTTGTGATTCACTGTTCGCATTATTGTTGCTCTGTGAGCCACTGTTGGCATTATTATTACTTTGTGATCCACTGTTAGCATCATTATTGCTCTGTGATTCACTGTTGGAATTATTGTTGCTCTGTGAGCCACTGTTGGCATTATTGTTGCTCTGTGATACACTGTTGGCATTATTATTTATTTGTGAACCACTGCTGGCATTATTGTTGCTCTGTGAGCCACTGTTGGCATTATTGTTCATCTGTGAGCCACTGTTGGCATTATTGTTGCTCTGTGATACACTGTTGGCATTATTATTTATTTGTAAACCACTGCTGGCATTATTGTTGCTCTGTGATTTACTGTTGGCATTATTGTTGCTCTGTGATTCACTGTTGGCATTATTGTTGCTCTGTGAGCCACTGTTGGCATTATTGTTGCTCTGTGAGCCACTGTTGGAATTATTGTTGCTCTGTGAGCCACTGTTGGCATTATTGTTGCTCTGTGAACCACTGTTGGCATTATTGTTGCTCTGTGAGCCACTGTTGACATTATTGTTGCTCTGCGAGCCACTGACAGCGTTATTGTTACTTTGTAAGCCACTGTTAATATCATTCTGTGATCCAGAGACGCCTTAAAATTAAAACATTTATATTTGGTTTGCATTTTCTATAGTGATTACTTACATATTATATTGTAGTTTATTAAATGATTCACAGAAAAATATACCTTAACTATTAAATGAACTATACGCATATTTGACTATCTAAATTATACATGATAACATTACATGATAAGATAGCAGTCAAAATATAATTATAGTTAAAAAAATTAAAAATATTTGGTAAAGTAATTTCGTCATTTTATTTATATTAAATCAAAACTTATTTAAACTTACTATTTTGGGCGCTATTAGGAAGGCTTGATAACTCTCCTAGTGGTAATTCGTTGGATGAGAGTCCCCCAACTGTAATTTTTTTATGTATTAGTTATATCCTTAGTTAAAAGTACCTATTCTTTAGAAATAAAATTCTAACAGCCGTTTTCACTAAACCTAGGAAACTCCTAAATCGAATGCTTAGCCGATAAGTGACAGTTTTCACATACAACAACTGTCACCTTAGGGCTAAGCATTCCATTTAGGCGTTTCCTAGGTTTAGTGAAAACGGCTATAATTGTCCTATTATTTTGCACTTTTATTATGTACATGGTATCTATAATGTATTAACCAATGTATCGATACAATGGTATGTATAATCGAATACAATATATACCAGTAAACTCAAATAATATTTAGACTAGTAAAGTTGCTGAAAACGATAAATACGAGTAAGATTAGGCTAATTATTTCATTCAACAAAGCAGAATTTTCTAATTTCATAGCATACAATAATTACCTACTTAAACAAAAATTTAGGTCTACTTACTATTTCTTTTCTTTTTATAAAAGAGATAGTAATGGGAAATTGGTTTTATTATAGACCTAGTAGGTACTTGGACCCAGATACAAAGTTGTTAATAATCTCTCAACCAGGCGTTATTTTTAAAAACTAATTAATATTTGAATACTCACTACCCTGAGCTCTTTCTGGAATGTCTGAAGTACGATCTGAAATCTCTTCCATAGATACAGCTGTAGAGAAAAATTTACTTTGGTAAGATATATACATACACCCAGCGATAAATATTGAACATCGATCTTTGGAAAGAGACAATCGCCTAATTTCGGCTTCGTAGAGCGTTATCTCTGTCGCACACTATCTATATGACTGACAAAACGTCATCGTCATAGATACCGGACTGTTTGTATTTCGTGCGACAGAGATAACGCTCTACGAAGCCGACGAAGCCGAAATTAGCCGATTGTCTCTTTCCAAAGATCGATGTGCAATATTTATCGCCGGGTACTGTAATTAGTTATATACGTTAACTAATTAACGAAAAACCCGACTTCAACTCTTATCAAACTACTGTTGAATACATCCTTTTCAATTAAAAATTTAAGACTTATATGGTTTTCTTATGGATACCATTATCAGAACTCGACTTGTCAAATGGGACCACACGGGAAGCGTCTGCTTTTTAATAAAAGAGAATCATCAAAATCGATTTACCAGTAGAATCAATGCGTTGTTTGTATTGAAATGGAAATCATTATGTCTGAATAAAATCTATGAATAATTAAAAAATCTTACCATTTTGTAAGTTTCCAGAAAGTACAGCCGGTGGAACTGGAATAAGTTTTATAATAATTCAAATTAGAATTTGTGTTTTGATGCGTATACATTTCGGAAAAGTTTGTGTTGTTGAAAATTCATTAAAGATATTATATTTATTTATTAAAATAACTATTTTCACTATTTATTTATTTCAAAATTAATTTAATAAACAATATTGCAGCATAATGAATTTTTAAATTGGTATTTCACTAATCTCGTGGGAACCATGATTTTTCCGGAACAAATAGATTTAGGAATACGAATTATGATCTATGTCCATTTTAAATTACAGCCAAATCGGTTCAGTAGTTCCGGCATGAAAAAATAACAAACAGACACAGATACACATTTTCGCTTTTATAATATTAGTGTGATTAGGCCAATAGCGCCAAATAGCGGGTTCAATATTTATTAACCAGACTTAGGCCCACTTGCGTCGGCCTAGGTTAGTGTGTTAATTCAGAGTTAGCACGCTAGCCCAGAGTAAATTGTCAAAATTGCCCAATGAGAGACGTTGACTCTAGGGTTAAAAATGTAAATATTTTACTCCCGTTTCGCGCAGATGGACTTTAGCGTATTTCATTGGATATTTTTGTCAACTTCAACCTAACGTGCCTAAACGAGAGTTAACACGCTAACCTAGAGTTACATGAAGTGGACCTAACACGTGTTTCACACTTGAGTTCAAAGTTATTCGATAACTATAGTTATTTCACAATCACCAGATAAACTTTATGTAGCGAATAATATATTTGATGTATTGGGAATCTGTCAAAATGTCAAGTTTATTCATTAGATAAAGTTTATCTGGCGATTGCAAAAAAGGCTTCTTATTACATATTTCAAACAATTCACTTACTATTTGCTAAATTAGAAGGAAGATTTAACGCAACTGAAACAAAAGATAAAAAATATCAAATTAGGTATGTATTTATATATCTCATATTTACATACATACACATATAAATTTTCTTAAAATGATACTGTCTACCTTGGAACTGAAAATTGCTTAAACATTTTCAATTTGAGATACAATTTTTAGGGTTCCGTACCCAAAGCTTAAACGGGGCTCTATTACTAAGTCTTCGCCGTCCGTTTGTTCATCTTTAACCAGGTTGTCTCTTGGGTCGTGATAATAAGACATTTGAAATTTTTTTTTTGGTTAATGTAAAGGTAAACACGGGCTAATTGTTTTCTTTGTCAGCTTTACTAATTAATAACTGGATGCTAATTAGTGGTTTATGGTAGAGATATAGGTAAAAAGATATAAAACTCCGCAAGCACAATACGTACCATCTTGAGCGCCGCTGGGTAAAACTGAGGGTAGTCCCAAAGGCACATCTGTAAAGTACGATAATTTCGTTTTTAACGAAAACAAACGAAAACATAAAAGGTTTATTTAAACAATTTTTGGTAACACTCTATGGTAAGAAGCTTTGAAAACTATAAAGACTTTCTAATTCACGTCATGTTGAAAAAAGTAGAAACACGATTGGATAAAATTTTCTCGATAAAAAGTTGTCATAGAAGTTGCTCCAAAATCTTGACTTTTCTAATTTTAATCCGAAACAACAACGTATGTACTTACTACTTAGATCATTGCTCGGAGGGTTTGACAGTTGACTTACTGGAAAAGCTGTAAATAAAAGATGTGAATCAGCTGTTGAAACGATTAAACTCTTACAATGCATCATGTAGAAAACTCTGTTTTCAGGCAATGTGCAAAGACGTTGAAAATTGACAGTGATCTTAGATATCAGCGCAAGATTGAGTTTTCAAATATGAATATAGGTATCATTTATGATTTATTTATAAATAAAACTTTATATATTAACTCTTGAAAGGCACGTTAGCCTTAGCTACCACCAAGCTACCACGGAAAGATTTCGCACAGTTAAATTTCATTTTTAACCGACTTCAAAAAAAGGAGGAGGTTCTCAATTCGTCCGAATCTTTTTTTTTTCTATGTATGTTCACCGATTACTCGAAGACGCGTGGACCGATTAGAAAAATTCTTTTTTGTTTAAGAGGGTTTTGTTTCCTGATGGTCCCATTTAATCAGGTCAGGTTCTGATGATGGGATCCTGGAGGAATCGAGGGAACTCTTAAAATTTTATATGGACACATGAAACTATTTGAGTATTATTAGAAAGAGTAATATTTTCCAAGTTGTCCTATGGTCATCAGGTCAGGATCTGATCATGGGATCTTGATGAAATCGATGGAAATCTTCAAATTTTGCTAGTATACTTAAAGCGAGTTGGGTATTTTTATAGTTACTGGTGCATTTACTAGCAGATACTGATTTGATGACTAAAGTCATCAAGTCAGAGTCTGATGATGGGAACTTGGTGAATTTGAGGTATCTCTTCAGATTTTAAAGCAATTTGGGTATTTTACAACGCCTTGTGCATTTTATTGTTTTCCACTAAAAAGTATAAAATAAAAATGGGAAATGCTTTCCAAAAAACCAACTTCAAATGCCACTACAAAGAGTGAAATAATTTTTATTTAAATTTTAGGTACCTACACCAATTCGAAGTCGGGCGATTGTCTATGACTTCGTCATTTCTTTGCACATCAAGTAAGTAAGAAGGACTATTAGGGATTGTATGAAACATTGCCCGACTTCGAATTGGTGTAGGTACCTAAAATTTAAATAAAAATTATTTCACTCTTTGTAGTGGCATTTGAAGTTGGTTTTTTGGAAAGCATTACCCATTTTCTCGTCCAATATTCCTCATTGCCTGAAGACTAAGGTCTTTTTGAAATAAATGGGAACATTGATGTACACAAACAAACGAATCAACACATAAAACAAAAATATTTTTGTATGCACAATTTAACTTACAAACAAACATAAAACCACATCAACAAACTAATGTACAATTAATGGTCGCGCGCAAAATACAGTTTTTGTAGTAACACTTTCTTAGTTTTCACGATGCAAATCTAGATGGCGCTAGTATTACTTCAGCTTACGCTTGTGTTTTACTGGCTGCACCACGCTATATTGAGGCAAATTTCAAACACTAGACAATAATAATAAGTACCTGGATGACCGAGCTTTGCTCGGTTTTTTTTGTAAATTGTAATTTGGAGTAGAAACTATATTTAAATATGAATTACATAGGTACTAATGTAATGATGAAATATGAAAAAATATTTTTCGATCTTATCGACATAATAATAAAAAAAAAAATGAACTCGTAAATATGGTTAAGGCGAAATCAACGACTCTGCCAGCGAAATTCAAAATTTTCATTGTTTTTTTGCAATTTGTTCTCTAATTACGCATTTGTGAGAATGGCAGTATCGTCTTTGCATGATTATATCAAAATCTTTGCATAAAAATGTTCTAGGAAATTAGTCCGAGTATCGAGTTTTATGTGAGTAACTCGCAAATCTCGGACTAATTACTTTAACTCGACACTTTCGAGCAGAGATTTTTATATAAATACGTAAAGAAGATATTGGGATTATCGCAATTTGACTGCCATAAGCCTATTATGTCTTATTAGGTTAAAAATCGCGAAAAACCACAAAAAATTTGAATTTCGCGAGCACACCCGTGGTGTGCTCCTTAAATAAAAATCACGAGTGTAATTAGTTTAATATTTATATATTATACTAATACTTATTTTTTTACATTACATCAACCAATTACGTAAGTTATTTATTTCGAGTGTTTAAAATTATCGCTGCCAACGGGACTTGAACCCCCTAGCTATCACGGCTGAGTGCCCTGCCAATTGTGCCATGGTTTATCTTGCTCTGTGGATGGCACGATAATTTTGATATTGGGAAACTACGATTAAAAACCAATTTCAAAGGCCCATTATTTCGAATGGAGCTAGCTTTGAACGAGAGAATACCACCTTGCCCCTTTTAATGTTGTGCCCGCTAAACTCATTGCCATAAACTTACGATGTATAATTATTAGCCCACTATCATAGCTGGGCACCTTCGTTAATCGTTAATCCGTTACAAAATAAGTTAGCTTCGTTAAACGTTAAAGCGTTACTTTGCGGAAGAATTAACGCAAGTTAACGTTAATCGTTAATCCGTTAATATACCTACCTATGTAAAATTGCCTTTTTATATCGTTGCGTTACTGAATTAATAAAACCTGTTGGTTTAGAGTCTAGAAGTTAGGTTAGGTACTTAGGAAAAAACAAAATACTTACTTGTATAATTCAAACGTGAGATAATAGTCGGGCATAGGGTGCATATTCCCCTTCTTGAACACTAACATGTTGAAGTTCATTTTACAATTCATCATGAAGATAAAATATAATTAATAATAATCATGTACTTCGCAATTCCTTTGAAAATATGTGCACAAAATTTTATGTTGATCGGCTAAGTACCTAGTTTCTACGTAAAAGCGTAACAAATTCACATTTATTATGCAAGTATAGTAGGCATTGGATTAACGATTAACGGACTTCTGCATATTAACGGAAGTTAACGTGTCCGTTAACATTTTTAGAAGTTAACTTAAAAGTTAAACCGTTAATCAAAATGTTAACTTCGTAAATTAACGATTAACGGATTAACGAGTTAATGCCCAGCTATGCCCACTATTAGCAAAAACTAAATAAAATTTGAATTTTCGCGCCCAATTCGTTGACTCCATAAAAAAATTAGTATTAAGTACTTCTCGTCAATAGACGTCAGCAGAAAGAGTCATATTTATTGTGTCGTTAAAACAGTTGGATGCCTGTGCCATTATAATAGTATTGCTATTGGCCAATAGATGTCACGTTGTTTCCTAGTTTTCAATATATCGAGAAACAATATGAGGTAAATGAGTATTGTTGAGCAGAGTTTTGATTACAAATATGAGATGCATAAATGTTGTGTATAAACTATATAAACTTAGGATGTATAAGCCCACTAAACCAGAAAACTAAATAAAATTTGAATTTTCGCGCCCAGTTCGTTGACTCCATAAAAAAATTAATATAACTTCTCGCCAATAGATGTCGGGAGAAGTCATATTTTACCTTTAGCATTATAATATTATTCTCGTTAAAACAAATGCCGGCCGCGGTCATTAAAATTCGTTTCACTATTCGCTAATAGATGTCATGTAGTTTCCCAGATTTCAAGCTATCGGGAAAAAATATGAAGTAAATGATTATACCTGGTTGATCAAGCTTTGCTTGGTAATATCACAGCCACTCACCAATAGATGGCAGCAGAAAATTACTGTAATAGTATAACTTTTTGCCAATAGATGTCAGGAATAGAGTAACATTTTTTTTATTGGTAAATACGACATTTAAAAAAAATGAATCCTAGCTAGATCGATTTATCGCCCCCAAAACCCCTTGTATACTAAATTTCATGAAAATCGGTGCAGCCGTTTCCGAGATCCAGATTATATAGAAATATATATACTTACAAGAATTGCTCGTTTAAAGGTATTGAGGTAAATGAGTATTGTTGAGCAGAGTTTTGATTTCAAATATGAGATGCATAAATGTTGTGTATAAACTATATAAACTTAGGATGTATAAGCCCACTAAACCAGAAAACTAAATAAAATTTGAATTTTCGCGCCCAGTTCGTTGACTCCATAAAAAAATTAATATAACTTCTCGCCAATAGATGTCGGGAGAAGTCATATTTTACCTTTAGCATTATAATATTATTCTCGTTAAAACAAATGCTGGCCGCGGTCATTAAAATTCGTTTCACTATTCGCTAATAGATGTCATGTAGTTTCCCAGATTTCAAGCTATCGGGAAAAAATATGAAGTAAATGATTATACCTGGTTGATCAAGCTTTGCTTGGTAATATCACAGCCACTCACCAATAGATGGCAGCAGAAAATTACTGTAATAGTTTAACTTTTTGCCAATAGATGTCAGGAATAGAGTAACATTTTTTTTATTGGTAAATACGACATTTAAAAAAAATGAATCCTAGCTAGATCGATTTATCGCCCCCAAAACCCCTTGTATACTAAATTTCATGAAAATCGGTGCAGCCGTTTCCGAGATCCAGATTATATAGAAATATATATACTTACAAGAATTGCTCGTTTAAAGGTATAGGATTATTATAAATAAAAAAGTAAAAGGTATAGAAAATAAGATTAGGCTTCTCTATCTAGTAGGTAGTTACTAAAGTAATGAATGTAATGAATTGTAATTGTTTATTTGTGTTCCCTTGTAATTAATGATTCTTATGCAATTTTCTTATTAAAGGAAATTATTCTTACAGTTATGTTGTATGACCAATCCAGTCTTTTAAATATCACAGTTTCTTAAAAATATCATACACTAGCTGACCTGGCAAACGTTGTTTTGCCCTTAGGGGTAATAAAAAAATAGATAAATTGAGATTTAAACTATCCTATCTCTCAAGTTGGATCGAACTGCACATGGTGTGCGAATTTTATTATAATCGGTTAAGTGGTTTAGGAGTCCATTGAGGACAAACATTGTGACACGAGATTTATATATATTAAGAATATTGAACTACATATTTAAAAATCTCTATTAATGCAGTTGATACTTTGAAAGTGAATGGATTGTTTAGGGATTTTTTATATAATTGACATTATTAATTTACTAATATAATTTCGTAATTTATAGGCGGGCAACTTGGGCAACTTTCAAACAATCCTCCTAACATTCAAAATAGTAAGTCATTCACTGATAAATTGTTTTTCTTACTTATGACATTTTGGACAAAAAAAAACGAGATAACAAAGTTTTGTTGTTCGCAGACGGGCAACTTGGACAACTTTTAAGCAATCCTACCAACGTTCCAAACAGTAAGTCATTCACTGATAAATTATTTTTCTCACTTATGACATTTTGGACAAGAAAAAGAGTTAACAAAGGGTTATTTTTATTCACAGACGGGCAACTTGGACAACTTTCAAGCAATCCTACCAACGTTCAAAACAGTAAGTCATTCATTGATATAACATTTTTCTTACTTATGACATTTTGAACAAGAAAACAAGATAACAAAGGATAATTTTTATTCCCAGATGGGCAACTTGGACAACTTTTAAGCAATCCTACCAACATTCAAAACGGTAAGTCATTCATTGATTTATTATTTTTCTTACATTTTGGACAAGAAAACGATTTAAAAAAGCATTATTTTTATTTTCAGACGGGCAACTTGGACAACTTTCAAGCAATCCTACCAACATTCCAAACAGTAAGTCATTAATTTACCATTGTTTTTTTTTTCATGATTTTATTCGACTAGGAAACATATTAATAGTATATTATTTACAGTTGGGCAACTTGGACAAATTGGACAACTTGGACAACTTGGACAACTTGGACAACTTTCCAATCTTCAAAACAACCCTCAAAATAGTAAGTTACTATTAGTTTAGAGTTAGCAAAAGTTATCTAAACAAACATATTGATATGTTTTTATATTCTTTATACCTATTCATACGAGTAGGTACTGCCGATTTGACGTTTGTACATATTTTTTTACAGATAATAATTTAAATTAATTTCTATTCTAACATAACTATCACACAACTCACTACCTACTAACATAACTTACTTGTACAATATTATATATTCGTTGCTTGTACTTTGATAAGGTAATACCAACGAATATATAATATTACTTGGTAGTACTATGATTTGAAAAATGAAAATCACTATTTTTACTTAGACCAAAATAATATTAAAGGCTCTTTATTAACTGATAAAATAAAGTGCTATTAAAGGACAGAGTAATAAAATATGTATACAAATATATTTGACATTTATTTATTTTTACAGCTGGACCTCTTACCCCCGCGGATCCCCGTGGAAGTAAGTAATTACACATCTAGGCTAATTTTTGTATCGGAAAATCTAAGTTTCCGCGTTTTAAAAGTTTGTAGAGCCACGGATTTAAAAGCTAGTAAAAATATTGATTTTATTATTTGAAACAGTTATATTCATACTAGATCCACTTTTTACCATAATCCACAAGTGCAATTCTCCTTTACATAATTATGTTACGTAGTTTTATATAAAGTAGTACAGTACTACCTTTCCAAAAATTTATTATTATCCTATACCTTTAAACGAGCAATTCTTGTAAGTATATATATTTCTATATAATCTGGATCTCGGAAACGGCTGCACCGATTTTCATGAAATTTAGTATACAAGGGGTTTTGGGGGCGATAAATCGATCTAGCTAGGATTCATTTTTTTTAAATGTCGTATTTACCAATAAAAAAAATGTTACTCTATTCCTGACATCTATTGGCAAAAAGTTAAACTATTACAGTAATTTTCTGCTGCCATCTATTGGTGAGTGGCTGTGATATTACCAAGCAAAGCTTGATCAACCAGGTATAATCATTTACTTCATATTTTTTCCCGATAGCTTGAAATCTGGGAAACTACATGACATCTATTAGCGAATAGTGAAACGAATTTTAATGACCGCGGCCAGCATTTGTTTTAACGAGAATAATATTATAATGCTAAAGGTAAAATATGACTTCTCCCGACATCTATTGGCGAGAAGTTATATTAATTTTTTTATGGAGTCAACGAACTGGGCGCGAAAATTCAAATTTTATTTAGTTTTCTGGTTTAGTGGGCTTATACATCCTAAGTTTATATAGTTTATACACAACATTTATGCATCTCATATTTGAAATCAAAACTCTGCTCAACAATACTCATTTACCTCAATACCTTTAAACGAGCAATTCTTGTAAGTATATATATTTCTATATAATCTGGATCTCGGAAACGGCTGCACCGATTTTCATGAAATTTAGTATACAAGGGGTTTTGGGGGCGATAAATCGATCTAGCTAGGATTCATTTTTTTTAAATGTCGTATTTACCAATAAAAAAAATGTTACTCTATTCCTGACATCTATTGGCAAAAAGTTATACTATTACAGTAATTTTCTGCTGCCATCTATTGGTGAGTGGCTGTGATATTACCAAGCAAAGCTTGATCAACCAGGTATAATCATTTACTTCATATTTTTTCCCGATAGCTTGAAATCTGGGAAACTACATGACATCTATTAGCGAATAGTGAAACGAATTTTAATGACCGCGGCCGGCATTTGTTTTAACGAGAATAATATTATAATGCTAAAGGTAAAATATGACTTCTCCCGACATCTATTGGCGAGAAGTTATATTAATTTTTTTATGGAGTCAACGAACTGGGCGCGAAAATTCAAATTTTATTTAGTTTTCTGGTTTAGTGGGCTTATACATCCTAAGTTTATATAGTTTATACACAACATTTATGCATCTCATATTTGTAATCAAAACTCTGCTCAACAATACTCATTTACCTCATATTGTTTCTCGATATATTGAAAACTAGGAAACAACGTGACATCTATTGGCCAATAGCAATACTATTATAATGGCACAGGCATCCAACTGTTTTAACGACACAATAAATATGACTCTTTCTGCTGACGTCTATTGACGAGAAGTACTTAATACTAATTTTTTTATGGAGTCAACGAATTGGGCGCGAAAATTCAAATTTTATTTAGTTTTTGCTAATAGTGGGCATAGCTGGGCATTAACTCGTTAATCCGTTAATCGTTAATTTACGAAGTTAACATTTTGATTAACGGTTTAACTTTTAAGTTAACTTCTAAAAATGTTAACGGACACGTTAACTTCCGTTAATATGCAGAAGTCCGTTAATCGTTAATCCAATGCCTACTATACTTGCATAATAAATGTGAATTTGTTACGCTTTTACGTAGAAACTAGGTACTTAGCCGATCAACATAAAATTTTGTGCACATATTTTCAAAGGAATTGCGAAGTACATGATTATTATTAATTATATTTTATCTTCATGATGAATTGTAAAATGAACTTCAACATGTTAGTGTTCAAGAAGGGGAATATGCACCCTATGCCCGACTATTATCTCACGTTTGAATTATACAAGTAAGTATTTTGTTTTTTCCTAAGTACCTAACCTAACTTCTAGACTCTAAACCAACAGGTTTTATTAATTCAGTAACGCAACGATATAAAAAGGCAATTTTACATAGGTAGGTATATTAACGGATTAACGATTAACGTTAACTTGCGTTAATTCTTCCGCAAAGTAACGCTTTAACGTTTAACGAAGCTAACTTATTTTGTAACGGATTAACGATTAACGAAGGTGCCCAGCTATGATAGTGGGCTAATAATTATACATCGTAAGTTTATGGCAATGAGTTTAGCGGGCACAACATTAAAAGGGGCAAGGTGGTATTCTCTCGTTCAAAGCTAGCTCCATTCGAAATAATGGGCCTTTGAAATTGGTTTTTAATCGTAGTTTCCCAATATCAAAATTATCGTGCCATCCACAGAGCAAGATAAACCATGGCACAATTGGCAGGGCACTCAGCCGTGATAGCTAGGGGGTTCAAGTCCCGTTGGCAGCGATAATTTTAAACACTCGAAATAAATAACTTACGTAATTGGTTGATGTAATGTAAAAAAATAAGTATTAGTATAATATATAAATATTAAACTAATTACACTCGTGATTTTTATTTAAGGAGCACACCACGGGTGTGCTCGCGAAATTCAAATTTTTTGTGGTTTTTCGCGATTTTTAACCTAATAAGACATAATAGGCTTATGGCAGTCAAATTGCGATAATCCCAATATCTTCTTTACGTATTTATATAAAAATCTCTGCTCGAAAGTGTCGAGTTAAAGTAATTAGTCCGAGATTTGCGAGTTACTCACATAAAACTCGATACTCGGACTAATTTCCTAGAACATTTTTATGCAAAGATTTTGATATAATCATGCAAAGACGATACTGCCATTCTCACAAATGCGTAATTAGAGAACAAATTGCAAAAAAACAATGAAAATTTTGAATTTCGCTGGCAGAGTCGTTGATTTCGCCTTAACCATATTTACGAGTTCATTTTTTTTTTTATTATTATGTCGATAAGATCGAAAAATATTTTTTCATATTTCATCATTACATTAGTACCTATGTAATTCATATTTAAATATAGTTTCTACTCCAAATTACAATTTACAAAAAAAACCGAGCAAAGCTCGGTCATCCAGGTACTTATTTATTAATATTTTATTAAATATAATCCGTTTTAAGTAATTGCGAATAACTTACTATTCTGAAGGTTGTTCAACATGTTTAAAAATTGAAACCATGGCGTATCTGTGAACAAGGCAAAAAAATAGTTAAAATTTGAGAAAATAAGTTGAAATTTAAATTTGAATTTTTGCATAATTTCCCTCCTAACGTAGTCGTAAGAGGAAGGATTTTTTTTTAATTTTAATCAAATGCCCGAGCGAAGTAAAAGCTGCTTGCTTGTGCATTTGAAAAATAATTATTGCTTACTGTTTTGGTTATTTGATGATCCTGATTGCCCACCTGTAAAATATTTGGCATAAATTAATAAAAACGATACTCTCATTTATTACTTTGATTCATTTCATCATCTAGATTTATAAGTTCAACTTACTATTTTGAAAACTGTTCAATATAGCTTGTGCCCATAATGGATCTAAGGAAAAAAGTTATATTAAAAATCCGTTTTACTTTTACAGTTTCTTAAAATAATAATAATTGCTTTTGTTGTGTTAGTAATTGGTTACTTAAAAATGTGTCGTAGGTTCTTAGTTTTGGTCATTGAGTAACATTTATATCAATGGTTTTGCTAAGTTATTTTATAATATTTACAACCTTAATTATATTATATCTGCGTTTGTGAATAAGGTCTTTATTGAACTCACTATTTTGGCCATTGTTGTTAGGAACATTGGGCGTTTGAGCTGATGGAGTATCTGGAAAAATAGTTTTGTGCAAGTATTAAAAATGTCTGTTTGTATTTATCAAAAACTAGCAGTGCCCACGGACTCCGTTCCGCGTTATTACTGTATTTTTGTCCTGGCCCGTTTGTCCCGTGTTACCCACAGTCCCTTCCCCACAGCGCCTGAACACGACGCAATTAAAATATTGGTTTGTAGTATATGCTATGTATCAGAGATGGCGCTGTATGTGAAAAAAAGATTTTCCCGCTTTTCTGTTGAAATTTTTCCTGAATTTTCTTTGCTATAAACTTCACGTAGCCCGAGACCTTTCCAACAAATGCAAAACCGTGGAAATGGGTTCGTGCGTTCTGGAGTTATAGCGTCAGGAAGGAAAACCCGACTTATTTTTATATAGTAGAATACCACTTAATATTAATAAAACTCACTGATATTTTGGACATTGTTGGGACTTTGTCCTGAGGGCAAACCTGAAAAATAAAAATGCTCTCAGCTTTTATATAATATTAAAGGTAGATATTAAAATATTATTGAAAAAAACAGACTAGAAAGGGGGTTTCATGGACGAAACAAAAGTAACTATCAAAATCGCCTGTAATATTTAAAGTTGCATACAATTTTAAGGAAAAAAGATAGATCTCTCTAAATAGGCATTAAATCAGTAACGAGCTAAGGCACAGTTACTAATGTAGTCCACGGTAGTTTGAGTACTAAAGTACAAAAGACTATTTAAAAATTCTACATAATATTATTTAACTCATTAAAAATGGTATTTCAGTGCATCAGATGAGATTATGGTCAATCGGCGAATTTATATCTACTTATGAAACGATATAATTACAAAATTGTTATGTATTTTTTTTGTTAATTATAACTTACTATTTTGATCACTGCTGGGGAAATTAGTAAAAGGTCCAAGGGGTATACCTGCAAATAGAATAATAATTTTTTAAGTTAATCTTGCTACGAAATGTTTGGAAAACTTATTTATTATTACTTAACTCAATTATTTTATATTACTTACTGCCGGGAGTATTCCTATTGGCAGGGACGTCTGCAACTAAAAATAATAAAATCATAATTTTAATGAAATACTTATTTATTCGTAAGATATGTAAAATGCTGATATGTAAGATATGTATAGTGCTGTTACTATTTAAACTTTATCTCTGAATTTTTCTAAGATTTAAGTAATTTTTAGCGACTTATTTGTACAGGTTTACATAAAGATACCATTGAAATGGTCATACTTATGCACGATAAGGAATTTCCCTGGAAAAATATTAAATACAGAATATTATTAAGCATGTTCATTTTACTTTAATTTATGGAATAATAGATATATGTTTATCTTTATTTAATAAAAAAATCACCCTCTTATAATTTACAGGCTAATTCTTGTCAAGTACACGTATTATGTACTCTTCAATATTATTTGAATTTTTCGTGACACTTTGTATATTATATAATTAAATTAACGAGATAAATTAATGAGTAATAAATTGTTACTTAACTGTAAACTATCCTAGATGCATTACATTCATACGTAATGAACACGAGTGCTAAACACACAATTTTCGCGTACATCTCTGTAGTTGAACACAATTGATATACATTAAAGATAAAGATCTTGTTCTAAAGTGTTTAATTGATTTATATTAATCGTGTGCGTGATTGGTTTTAACTTTTAGAGCGCCAATACAGTTTTCTGGAACGTAAGTATAATTTTTAAGGTGCACTTGTATTCTAGTACACAATTGAAACTTCTATGCAATATACAGGTGGTTTCTTTTTTTCAATTGAACACATACTTACTTAATATTATACTAACGTAAGTTAGATTGTTATGCTTTCAGGCCGAAACCACTGAACCATTTTTGATAAATTTTGGCATTTGGCAGGAGATAGTCTACTTTTAATGCTGAAAATATTCTTAGTTCCTGTGGGATATTTAAAAACCCGAATTTTCTACATAAGGCTATATTAACAGCTATAGATAGGTTATACAGGGATAGGTATAGATAGCAAACTTCCTTGTGAAAGTAGCCGTATAAAGCTTGGAATAGGGAGCGGGAATGGGAACGGGAAATTCACATTTAAATCGAGATTTGTAAAGAACCGTTTGGAAAACACAGAGCGGAGCCGCGGGCATCAGCTTAGTGTTTCATATTTCTTGTGATTATGATAAGTTTAATTTTCCTAGGTCAATCATGCATTAAAAATAACAACGCAGCTACTTGATTTCAAAACATAAATGATTATTTTTATCAAAGGCCTGAAGTTTGTCAGTTGTTCTACAGTGAAGCAGCCTACTGACCTTAGAACTGATGTTGTCTCTAGGGTGATGAACGGACCTTAGAACTAATGTTGTCTCTAGGGTGGTGAACGGACCTTAGAACTAATGTTGTCTCTAGGGTGGTGAACGGACCTTAGAACTAATGTTGTCTCTAGGGTGGTGAACGGACCTTAGAACTAATGTTGTCTCTAGGGTGGTGAACGGACCTTAGAACTAATGTTGTCTCTAGGGTGGTGAACGGACTTTGGAACTAATGTTGTCTCTAGGGTGGTGAACGGACCTTAGAACTAATGTTGTCTCTAGGGTGGTGAACGGACCTTAGAACTAATGTTGTCTCTAGGGTGGTGAACGGACCTTAGAACTAATGTTGTCTCTAGGGTGATGAACGGACCTTAGAACTAATGTTGTCTCTAGGGTGGTGAACGGACCTTAGAACTAATGTTGTCTCTAGGGTGGTGAACGGACCTTAGAACTAATGTTGTCTCTAGGGTTGTGAACGGACCTTAGAACTAATGTTGTCTCTAGGGTGATGAACGGACCTTAGAACTAATGTTGTCTCTAGGGTGATGAACGCAATGCAGTGCGTCGTAGGGTTTGCTGCATGCAATGCATCAGATGCTCCTCTATCTCGTGTCATCATTCTTTTGTATTAAATAAAATTGTATTTGTTACTCCTTCACGATACCACAACTGACAGATATTGCTCCCTTGATTAAATATAGGTTACTTTTAACCCCAAAAAATGCTTATTTCAGTGTAAGAAACCGAAATACACGCGGTAGTTTAGCAATTAATGAAAACAAACGTTGTGCATGATAATTATTAGGAGCATCCTGTATACTGTCTAATCCGTTGAACCGCACATCCCTGCATAATATTCGTGTGTTATGCAAATTCCAATGCTGTATAGCATCCGCTCAGTTCAAGGTTCAGATCAATTTGTTTTCGATCTTATCATTACTAGCATCTTTGTTTAAACGTAATGAAGCGTTTATCTGTTTCCTTTAGCTGATTTAAACGTGACGTAGTTTTTAGGGTTCCGTACCTAAACGGGACTCTACTCACTAGATGGGCCCTAAACTTGTGTGACACGTTGTCACTCTCTTTGACACAAGTGAAACTATAGCATGTTGAGAGCACTCACTCAACATATTTGTGGACGTTTTTGATGTGCGTAATGTAGGCTTAGGGCCCATCCAGCGATTTAAATCTTTGACTCTACTACTCCGCACACCGTCCGTCCATCACCAGGCTGTATAGATCTAGAACCGTGATAGTTAGACACTTGAAATTTTCACAGATGATGTATTTCTGTTGCCTCTTTAATAACAAAAACTAAAAAAATTGAATAAAAAAAGTATATTTAAGGGGGCTCCCATATATAACAAACGTGTTTTTTTTACTTGTTTTTGCGCGATATTGATAACGGAAACAAGTAGACGCTAAAATATGAACAGAATATTTAGTTGCATATTCACTTTATAAACAAAATACAAAGACTTCTATGTAGTATCCTACCAAAATATAGTTTAATTAAAACAAAAAAATATAGTTAAGGGGGCTCCCATACAACAAACGAGATTTTTTGTTCGTTTTGAATTTGGTGGGCAGAGGTGTTTTGATTTGAATTGGTCTTGATAGTACGGAACCCTCAGTGCGCGAGCCAGACTCGTACTTGACCAGTTATTGTATCCATAATATGCGTGTGCGTAACCAACGACTAGACTAGTCAGAACTATCATAATATAATCTGAAGAGTTTGTTTGTTTTGACGTGCTTATCTCAAGAACTACTGGCCAGAGTTAAAAAAACCGGCCAAGTGCGAGTCGGACTCGCGCACCGAGGGTTCCATACCATAAAAGAAGTAACACATTGAAAGAATCACTTTTTTTCATGAATTTACGAGGATAATTTAACATGTAGGTACTTCTGTTGGCGAACCGCAAACGTAACTTTGTTTTTGGCGGATTATTGCTATTATCAAAAAAAGTATTTTAGTCAGCGAGTTGATTTTATTTTTCCTGTAAAATATACGTTAACATCTATTGATCATAATTATTTCAGATTTTTCGATTGGTAAACTTCGGAGATAAGGGGGGGGAACGGTATTTTTTTCGACAGTTTGCCCAATAAATCAAAAACAATCAGACATAAAAATAAATAAAAATTAGTTTTAGAATACACAAGTAACGCCCTTTCATATGATACCCCACTCAATATTGTTAGCTCATTTTGAAATTTTGGCGACCCGGTCTTCCCCCTTTTTAAATAAAAATAAAAACAATTTTCAAATTTTTACGATTGCTATAACGTCGCGTCACTATTATCTATAACTATTCTAAATTTCAGGTCGATAGCTTGAATAGTTACTGAAATAATCGAGTGTGACAGACGGACGGACGGACGGATGGAGAAAGTCTCACCATAAGGTTTCCATTTTTACCAAATTGGTATGGAACCCTAAAAAAATATGTTTGTGTTGAACAGCCCATTTATCGAGGAAGGCTTTAAGCTATAATATAATATCACGCTTTAACCGATATAGGAGCGGAGTATCAATGAAAAATGCGAACCATACAGCGAGTGGAATTTGTAAACGATTACGATAACGATGAATACGTTTTTCTAAGACAATCTAGGGGAAGGTTACACAAAAATTTTGTACAACGGAATTGTTTTACTTTACAAGTTATTAAAAAAATCTGCAACACTACATTTGTTGGTTGACTTATATCGGGATATGTAAACACCGAAATTAATGCGGGCGAAGCTGCGGCCAACAGCTAGTATAAAAGATAAATATAATGTGAATTGCGTCATCTTAGCTTCAGCTTCACTGACAGTGAATAAATAAACAGAGATTACCTCTTTCAACTAAGCAAAAATAAGGAAAACAAAATCTAAACAAAACTTCCCCCAAACAGTATGTCGCGGGAAGATCAAACAACAAAAGTTTGTTCGCTCAATAAAGCCACCTCCACAATGAAGCGGTGTTAAAGAAAAGAGAGAATTTAATCCTGAAGCCATAACTTTCGTAAAAAGAGCACTCTTATACAAAGAGCCTCTTTACCATGACGGAGTCTAAAAACTTTTTCCTATCTGTTTAACTTTGAGCAATGAAAATCTTTATGGATGCGGTTTCGAGATTCTCCCATTTTTATGCTTATTGGCACGGATGTTTATGACGAATGACGATATATCTGAAGAATAAAGCGGCATAAGCATTAAGCGTGTTGTCTAGCTTTTTGTCTCGACTCTCAACGTGTATTAGATTTGACAATAACATCGAGCGAAAATCTGTGGTAAATCACTTTCACTTGTAATATACCTAACTTATATATTTATAAAAGTGAAGTCCTTAAGAATGATGTCATGAAGGTCAAATAAACACACTTCTGAATTGATACCAAACATAATGCAAAATATGAATTAAACTCACTGAATACCATTACAAAATTGCAAACAATTTTAGTAAATCAATGTCGACGCGAGAAAAACACCTTCATTTCGTAGTTTCATGTGGGATAAAATACTTCTGTATTAAATAAAACAAATTATTTATATATTTATTACTTAGTACACAAAATTACAACTACACAAAAACACAGAAAGGACATAATATACAAGGACATCTAATAAGTAAGTTGATAGTAACTACAGGGACTTCTGTGTGATGGGTTGGTACAATAACTCGAATAGTTGATTCGACCCAGAATTTACCAAATAAAGTATTAAATCAAAGTAAAAATAACCTGCTCCTTCCTTTTTTTATAACGCGAGCATGAAATCGCGAAACCGATTAAACTCTAAAAGTGCCCCATCCACAAGGAATCAGCTTCGTAACTGAGAGTAATTTATAAGTTTTTTTCGTGAAATTGAGTGCGGCGCCCCGCGGTTTAATATAACGGCCCATCCATTCGCCGAACAATATGCCAAACTTTCACACGTCAACTTTTTGCATTTCGGGGTACATCACTTTTTATTGGCCACCTTTTGGCGGTAATGTGTTTGCATTTTGACCTATATTCTTTATCAGAACGGGCAAAAGAATCGCGTTTTAATATAAGTCGATATGCATTGAGTTACTATGTACTAACGTACGATACATCATTATTTATATGTTAAAATATGGGTGGATAATAAGACAACTATTTAATTTATTCACGCATTGATTTATAAACTAAGGATTTGGGGTCAGCGCTTAAAGCCTACGTATTCACGGTAATATTATGGCATACTTATTTAATAAAAACTATAGCACCAAAGATGTGATTTAATACATAATAATATTATTGTATGGTATATAATATACCAGAAAAACATTCCATACAAATTTTTAATTATGAAGGAATGAGTTTTATCATAATTTATTTTTCAGAATAAGAAATATCAAATTTGAAAAACTCAATAATAACAATCTGATATGGGAAGGAGAAAAATCCAAAAAATCAATGACCATTAAAATCGAGCTGAACTAGAATTAAAAATGGTGACTTTGTACTTACACTAACCTTTATTTATGCTAACTTATTTGTGAGTACTTATCATGATGACTGGGTGAATCGGTTTTGATGAAATCTTTTTTTATGAGAAAGCTGACGCTTCCCGTGTCCTACTTGGATTTAGTCCAGTTCTGATAATGGTATCCATGACAAAACCATATATGTCTTAGATTTTTAATTGAAAAGGATGCGGCAACTTTTTCTTGTAGTGTGAATGTGAATTTGAAATTCGTATGGGGCGCGGAAGCTAGTGTGCTCGGGTTTGACAATTTAGGTAAAGTATTTTATGCCGCACTTTTGAAGTCAAGAGTGGCCTCTTGGCCTCTTGGACTAACTTGGAAGGGGTAAGTAAAGTCACCCCAACGGTTTTTACAAAGCATCACACTGGAATGCTAAATCGCTTGCTGGTACGTCTTTGCTGGTAGAGTGGTAACTGGCCACGGCCGAAGCCTCCCACCAGACTAGACCTGAGCCAATTTAGAAATTATAAAATTCCAAAGTGACCCGTGGCGGGAAACGAATCCCACTCGAATCCGAGCGCGCGTTCCCCTGCGCCAAGGAGTTCGTCAAAACGTGAATCAACAGCAAAGTGTAGGACAAAAGAAAGTTTTATTTTAAGGCCAATTTCCTGTTGTTAATTTCCAAGTATTACCAAGGAACGGCGCGTGAACGGAAAAATTAAAAGGATTTAAATGCACCCATTCGAAGCCCATTCTCTTTAACGTCTCTTTTATTACGAGAGAAAAAACAATTAGCTTCGTAATATTACGTAACCCTTTAGGTACTACGAGTACTTCTTAGTATATTTTTTTAAATAAGAAAAAGAGTAATGTGATGAGCAAAATTCGTCGTATTTTAATACGAAAAAGTAAGCAAAAATTGGTTGCCTGTAAAGTCGGTATACGGGCGAAAGTTTTACGTGACAACGTATGTCTGTCTCTCTCGCTCTTAGGCGGGCTAACCATGCCCGAGTGGAAGGGACGCGTGCCTCTCACTCGCTCTCATTGTGAGCGCATAACGTGAGCGGAGCGTAACGCAGTTTCTTGAAGTGTCACCCGGCAAACCAATGTATAAGACGTTGTCACGTCAAAAAACGTACATTTTTGCTTACTTTAACACGACGCGCGTCGATCTTAATAGTACGAAACCCTTAGTGCGCGAGTCCGACTCACACTTGGACAAGTTTTATCGTGTTAAGTTTTGGTGTAGCTCCTTACGCCCTTACCTTTCCCTTACCTTAATGCGTTCACCATACACCCCTCCTTTGGTCCGTCTGTTTAAATATCAACTTCTAGAATCTAGGACACTATAAAATCAGCTACAAACCAAGCAAAATTTGGTCCACATGCTATTTTCAACTTTTAAGGTAGCATCCCGATAATATCTAATCAGATTACGGTTAATTAGTATCACTCAAACACTTAATTAGCGAGGGGGAGATAACTCTCTGAATTAACACCTTGCGGAACTCCGAAGTTCGTCAGGTGCGAAGCTTAAGTATGCTAATTGTGGAAAACTCGCGGCTCGGGGACACGGCGGATTTTCACCCGATTTTATACAACTTGGGAAAATATTTTCATAATTATGAAGTAGGTTACTCGGCCTGATAAACTGCAATGGAATTACCACGAGGGTCTTATACCCCCTTGGAAACTCAGTTTAAACTCGACTAACTTTAATAAGATAGACGTATTAGGCGACACAATTTCGTACGAGGAACGCCTAGTTCACAGGAAAGAATTGGTATTAGGGTTCCGTACCCAAAGGGTAAAAAAGGAACCCTATTTTTGAGACTTTGCTGTCCGTCCATCCGTCCGTCTGTCTGTCTCCAGGCTGTATCTCTTGAACCGTGATAACAATTAAAAACAGACTTGAAATTTTTACAGGTGATGTATTCCTGCCGCTATAACAGCAAATACTAAAAAGTGGAATAAAATAAATGTTCAAGGGGGCTTCTATACAATTTTTATGCTCGTTTTTGATTTAGTAGGCAGGGGTGTTTAATAGTTTACTTTAATACTCAGTGCGCGAGCCCGACTTACAATGGACCAATTTTTATGAATAGGGCAATAGAGTAGCACAAATTTTCGAATAAGAATAATGCACGAAAGAAACACTGATAAACATGATATATAGTATATCAGGAGATAAACGTCTCACTGACCACTGTCAAAACAACATGTACTATTAGTGTGTGTTGGTGTGTGTACTGTACATACAATATACATGTATGGAAACAATTATTAGGAGAACAGGACAGATGTGATTGCTCACGGCGAACGAGGCGAGCCACGGCGCGCAATTATATTTATTATTTAAGCAACTCCACTGCAGCTAGATTGTTTCGTTGCTTATTTAACAGAATTGTTTTCATCCACTCTGTAGTCTGTTCAGGATAAAGGCCCCTGCACGTCGTACGTATACGCTTGTTTCGTTAGCGTTCCTTCCCCAAAGGCCAGGTCCACTTATCACGTGATCGAGAAACTACAGGTAGGCGTCTCGACGTACTAATTTCAGACGGCCGCCACGCGCCGGATACTTTCCTCGCGTTAGTTCGGGTACGGTCTATTCTATCTACGTGCGCCCGATGACGAGGTAGTCCTTACTAGGATGAGTGCGATAAAGTTACGCGATGAAAAGAGACCACAACTTTGAGTTTGTTGCGTGTTATTTCCAAAGGCGTGGCCAGGCGCCATTGCGAACTGAATTGCACTTTTTGTGTCAGCGTTTAAAAACACGACTGCCGTGTGCGAAAACGACTTTTTCCAAAATAATTTGGCCTATGTTACTCGGAATGATGTAATGATTCTAACGATACCCCATATGTCCAAATCTATTAAGCTGTTCAGAAGTTATGGTGGAATAAAGAAACTCACATGAATCCTAATAAAACATTACACTCCTTTTGGGCAGTCGTGTAAAAAGAACCAATTATCGTGTCGTAAACAAAGTTTCTGTAAACACCTTTACATTTAGTATTTAGAGTACCACATAATTTGATTTTACTTTTGGCTTCGACTAACAATGTTTGATGTGGCGTGAAAATTATTTCGGATTCCGATGCGGCTAAAAAGCTTTTTGGTGTTAGTAGTGTGTGGCGGATTTTGGTAAGGCCGCCACAGAGAGGAACGTGCAGGGAGAGCACGCAGGTTGTAGACGGTAAAAATAAAACACAGGGTCTTATTATACCGCAGAGATGCGACCTCTGAGGAGCCTCGATGTGAAGTGTGATCGTAGGCCGGTTTTAGGGGGTATTTATGGCTACCTTAGTGGGCGCAAGCTCGGCATTCTTTATTAAGTAAATCAAACAGAGATAACAATATGAACATAGAGTAGTACAAAGATACAAGATAAGTATAGACTTATGCGTCAGAGAAGGATACAAATAGCGGGCGTAACAAATGACAGAGATAAGTATACATGTAAAGTGAGAAGGAAAATAGATAATTAAACAGAGACAAACTTATGTGCTAGAGCGGGAGACGATGTATGCCCGCAATCTACAATACTGTATTGAGAACTATACAGAGTTTCTATGCTAATTCACTAAGAATACTAAGCATGTATATTTGTAATTATACTAGAGATTAATTTATACATAGTAAAGGTAAGTTTTTACGTATATTTAGTATTAAAGAAAGACTTAAACTACAACTTAACTATGGGAAATAAAACCACGGTATTTTCATGATTTATTTGTCTTAACAAAGGTACGTAATTTAAATCTTTATCAGTAAATAAAATCACAAGTAAATAATTCCTTACTAAATTAGAGTAATAATTGTCAAATTATTATTTACAGTAAAAACAAATCTTAAACAGAGCTAATTGAAGGCAAATTACTAATATACTCATATAAACCATATTAAATACTACTGATTTCGTCTTAATAATGAGCCTCATTGGGCATTTAATCAGGCTTTCAGTAATTTTGACCCGGGTGAATTAATCTTATATTTCACCATGAGTTTTCTAAGCTATATGTTACAACAATCTTTAACAGTCTCCCCCCCGTGCGAATAAGTATGAAGCACCAAATTGAGGAAAAAAGATTGTTCTTGTAATCTGGTGGTAATCCGGTTTCATTAAAATTCTGTCTCTGTATATTTTTCCATCTCGTGCGAGGCAGGGCTGTCCATCGTACGCGTAGCTTGGTATGACGTATCTCATTCATTGCTATGTTATGGTCGCGATGATCAATTAAACTGGTGGTCTTGAACTTTCTTTCTAATATTGTCTGTTTCTTGTAGATCGCTACATATTTAGCGGTAGTCAAGTGGGTTTTAAAGCGCATAACGTTGTTTATCTCAACAACGGTGGGTTTTCTTAATCGAACTGCTTTGTGCAATGGTTTATTCTTGCTTAGATTTTGAATCTCCGTTTTGACACTGTCATTCTGTATTTTCATAGTTATTTTATCTATGCCGTGAGGTATAAAGATGGTCTTAGCTCTATCTTCAATTTTGGCTGATGGTAAGTGCTCGCTGCGATCTTTCGGCCATTCGTTTGAATTTGGGTTTGGTATTATAAATTCCGATTCGTTGAACAATCTGAGGTTGATATCAAAGAACCGAACTGTGGTTGCTTTGTCCGCGACGTTAGTCTCTGATGATGAACAGTACTCAGATATATTTTGAGTGGCTTGATATCCATGGTTGGTAAGATTGTAGTGGTCTTTGCCAAGCTCTTTTATAGCAGATGGGTTGTTGAAAGTCCATCCTCTTCCGACTTTTTCGGCTGCCACGAAGCTTTGAAAGTATTTATCTACATTGTGACATTTCTTGATGGCATTGGCGGCTTCTGGGTACTCTGTCTTAATATCTCGGGCGTTGCGGTTCTTCAAGATAGCTGTGCACGGTGACGATGTATCTCCAGATATAAAAGACTTCATTCTGTGTTCTTTTTCGGTAAACTGAGGTAGGTACCACATTTTCGGTGAGGTGGATTCGTTTGTAGCTGGTTCAGCATATCCACTGCTCAGCAGGTTTTTGAATCGAACTCTGTACTTCAATTTGAAGTCTTTGTTTTTTATCTTAATTGTCTTGCATCTGAAATGACGTAGAGCGTTGTTTCTATTGCAGAACATCGTTTCGTTGTTAGATTTCTGTAGCCAGTTGCATTTAAAGTTGCCTTTTTGTAAGCTGTGAGTTGGTCTTTGCAGAATCGTAACTTCAGAATCGCTTGTAGAATTGCTTGGTGGAATTACATATTGACTATATTCATGTATCATTTCTTCATTTGTCGTGTCTTTACGGTCTTGTAAAGCTCGGTTTCGGACTAACAACGTTGTATTGTTTATGCATTTGTTGCACGTGCAGTTATCGGCGTGTCTGTGAGTGGCTTTGCTGCTGATAACGTTTGCAGTTGGTTTATTCATGTTATCTTCGATTCTTTTGTCCTTTAGCGGCGTAGTCTTAATCTTCTTTGTTAAATGGGTTCCGCTGGATTGGTTTATTGCCACGCGTTTGCTAATGACTGGCTTAGATCGTACGCAATTGTCAGTTTTACAACTGTTCCGCTCCATTGTTCTATTCTCGGAGTCGGGTACGGCGGTATTGTCTTTTTCCGGTGGTTTTGTTATCGCGTTAATCTTATCTTTTAACTTCACTGCGGTGTTCTTAGGTTCTTGTTGAGCATTTGTGTTTTGTTTAAATTCTTTAAGCTCTATATTTTTCGCAGTTTCCGATAAGTTTGTACTTAATGTCTGATTATTTATGATTTCTGCTGTCTTATCAGTCTGATCTTTTATCTTTATTACGGCTAAGTCCTCAGATGCTTGCTGATCTTTTGTTTCTTCTTGATCATAAAGCTCTTGTTCTTTCATGGTTCTTAGTAAGTTTGAGCCAGTTGGTTGGTTGTAGTTATTATATATGACTTCTGTTGTTTTTTCTCTCGTGTGATTAACCAGGAATATTTTGTAACGTTCGACTTCTGGTTTATCTCGATGTAGAAGCACGTGGTGTTTATATGTGCATCCTTCTTTGTTGCAGGGCTTCGCTTTGCAAGTGATATGTCGGTGATTGGTCTTGAGACACCGAAAGCACAATTTTAATTTCTTAACGGTCTCCCAACGCTCTGCTATTGGTTGTTTGGTGAAACGGTCGCATTTAACTATGTTGTGCGCTCGCTGACACAGTGGGCATTGTTCTTCTTCTAAATTAGTAGTGGCGAGAGCTATTCGCATTTCTTCCTCGAACTCACTGTCGTATTCAGAGTCGGATTCTTTCTCTTCGCTATTTTCATTTATTATGTTTCTATGTTTTCTCAGCGGATATGACTGGCTGGATTCTGAATTGCGTGTCGATCTCAAACTTGGCTCGTCAAATTGATCAGCGATCGTAGACAGAAATTCTGATAATAGATTTAAAACAGGCTCGTTTGGTTTCTGATACTTGTATTCTTGCCACTTAAATCGGACCATGATGTTTATTTTTGCGACAATTCTGTCAGCAATGTCCGTCGAGTATAAGTATTCTACACGATTTAGTTGTTTAATCGTGTTAACTGTGTTAAAGATGGCGCTTGCAAATGCCCCAATTCCTTTTAAGTCTTCTGGCATGCGCGGTAGTTTGTCTAGTTCCGCTATTTCGCTCTTCACTATGTATGCGGGTTGTCCAAATCTTCGTTTCAATTCTCCGAGTATTACGTCGGGTGAAGAACATGTGTAGAGTAATGACTTGACGGCTTCTCTTGCGTGGCCTCTGAGCGATTTTCGTATTCGTGCTATGTTCTCGACGTGACTGAAGTACGATGATGTGTCTGTATAATGGCTGAAGAATGGTATCCAGTTTATCGGATCTCCGTCGAATGTGCAGAGTTCGCTCATATAAGTCGGTGCTCTCTTCGGAGTGGTTTCTTCCAAGTTAGATTTCTCAAATGCCTTTGTGAGTAGGTCCGATATTAAGTTCACACTTCTTGCTATTTCCGATTCTTGTGCAGGTTTAATCGGGGGTTCGTCCATGTGTTTGTTAACAGAATCGACTTTTTCGGTTTCTTCATCTTGAAGGGAGTGGTCGTCGAGCTGCAGTACCTCTAATTGAGCTTGAGCTAATTCAGCTGCGGCGTCCGCCTGTTCTTTTTTCTTCCGAAGGTATTCTAAACGAGCTTTTATTGCAGCACGTTTACAATATGACGTGTCGGAGCTTGTTGTCATCTTTCGTGTTCGTCTATTTATATCATCATACGAAGATGGATCTTCATTTCCAGATTCAATGTTCTGTAGTACTTCTAAACTCTTGGAACGTTTCACGTTGTCACACACTTCTTCTCTTCTGGTGAGCACCTTTTTGCATCGTGTCTCGATGGTACTCATCTTGAGTTTTTCTTCTTATTCTTCCCTACTATCCCTATTTTTTCTACTTTCCCTACTGCCCTATCGTCCCTAGCAATCCTGTTAGAGTGGTCCCGAAGAACACGCTCTCGCAGGGATGGAAAAAAGGGTTGGGTAAGGTGGGAATCGCCCGACAGAGGGTTTACGTGAGTCCAGGGTGCACGTGCATCGAGAGGAACGCTCGATGTCGTCGGCAGTGCCTTCCAGGAGGACGCCCCTTTCTCTCGCAAACCGTAACGGCGCGATCAGACTGTACAGACTTATAGCCGGTTAAGGCAAGCTGGTAGTATCGTCTGGTATACTACTCCCGCCGTTAGGCGTTGGCCCGCACTGTCCACCGTTTGGCACCGTTAGGTGGTGAACAGCCGAGAGCGGTTAAACCGCTTAGTGTGTGTCTTCCACCCGGTGAAAGGATCTTCCCAACTGCCTCGCGGTCTTCAGCAGCTACTCGGAGCTTCGCCTCAATGCACCCGCAGCGATGGTTGATTCCTCTTCGGGATTGGGAACGTCTTCTTCAGCGCGACGAAACGATCTTCTCGACAGCCTCGCGGTCTTCAGCAGCTACTCGGAGCTTCGCCTCAATGCACCCGCAGCGACGAGTTGACGCCTTTTCGACAGCGTTTCTTTGACGATCTTGTGGTCTTCGACGCGTTGAAACGGTCTTCCCAACAGCCTCGCGGTCTTCAGCAGCTAATACTGAGCTTCGCCTCAATGCACCCGCAGCGATGAGTTGACGCCTTTTCAAGCGACGTAGACGTGGCCTGTAGCGCGATGAGTGCTCTTCCCCTGGCTTCACGATCTTCGGCAGCTACTACTGAGCTTCGCTTCAATGCACCCGTGGCAAAAGGTAGTCTTCAATCTTGCTAGGCAGGCTTCGTTGACGACTTCAGATCTGCAGCCGGACTTGAAGCTTCTTCCCGCCAGCGAAATCCGTTCCGCGGCGATGGGCTTGATTCTTCAATCTTGCTATTTGCAGACGATCTTCGGCGGCTCTTCTTCGGTCGAGCTTGATGTTGATGCTGGAGAGCAGGGTTGCCGGCTCGTAGAAATCCGGCTCGAAGGACCAAACACTGTGGCGGATTTTGGTAAGGCCGCCACAGAGAGGAACGTGCAGGGAGAGCACGCAGGTTGTAGACGGTAAAAATAAAACACAGGGTCTTATTATACCGCAGAGATGCGACCTCTGAGGAGCCTCGATGTGAAGTGTGATCGTAGGCCGGTTTTAGGGGGTATTTATGGCTACCTTAGTGGGCGCAAGCTCGGCATTCTTTATTAAGTAAATCAAACAGAGATAACAATATGAACATAGAGTAGTACAAAGATACAAGATAAGTATAGACTTATGCGTCAGAGAAGGATACAAATAGCGGGCGTAACAAATGACAGAGATAAGTATACATGTAAAGTGAGAAGGAAAATAGATAATTAAACAGAGACAAACTTATGTGCTAGAGCGGGAGACGATGTATGCCCGCAATCTACAATACTGTATTGAGAACTATACAGAGTTTCTATGCTAATTCACTAAGAATACTAAGCATGTATATTTGTAATTATACTAGAGATTAATTTATACATAGTAAAGGTAAGTTTTTACGTATATTTAGTATTAAAGAAAGACTTAAACTACAACTTAACTATGGGAAATAAAACCACGGTATTTTCATGATTTATTTGTCTTAACAAAGGTACGTAATTTAAATCCTTATCAGTAAATAAAATCACAAGTAAATAATTCCTTACTAAATTAGAGTAATAATTGTCAAATTATTATTTACAGTAAAAACAAATCTTAAACAGAGCTAATTGAAGGCAAATTACTAATATACTCATATAAACCATATTAAATACTACTGATTTCGTCTTAATAATGAGCCTCATTGGGCATTTAATCAGGCTTTCAGTAATTTTGACCCGGGTGAATTAATCTTATATTTCACCATGAGTTTTCTAAGCTATATGTTACAACAATCTTTAACATAGTGAGTTTGTTGAGGATTGTTCATTGTATATTTAATGTACATAGATGTATTTTGCTTAACTTAAATTCATGCCTATTAATAAATTTAAATAATTAGTCAAGTGCGAGTCGGGCTCGTGCACTGTGGGTTCCGTACTTTTAAGACCCATTCTAAATAGTATCAAAGTAAACTTAACACCCTATCCTTTGCCCTATCCCACCAAGTTTAAAAACGCGAAAAATATCACGTTTGTTGCTCAGAGCCCCCTTGTATTACTTTTTAAAGTAACTAATTATAATGTAAATATTTTAAGCGTCTATACCTGTTGCCCTTATCAGTATTTTTATTGCGGCAAAAATAAACAAAAAAATCACGTTTGTTCTATGGACCCCATTAATTATTTATTATATTTTATTTATTACTATCTGTTGTTATAGTGGCAACATATACAACATATCTGTGAAAATTTCAAGTGTCTAGCTGCCACGGTTCTGTGTGGAGATACAGCCTGGTGACATACGGACGGATGGACAGCGAAGTTTTACTAATAAGGCCCCGTTTTTTACCCTTTAGGCACGGGTTAACCCTAAAAGCTCTAAAAATATGTTTTGAGACTCTTTTCAGCTAGATTTTTCTTACTTAATATAGCAGTATAGTACCTACGTATTTATAGGGGTAAATGTATATATGGCTTAGCAGGTAACTCCCAGGCATGAAGGTTTCGTTGCACTGTTCCATATAATTATTATAGCGAGTGATATTTATTTGCCTTAAACGCCACTCCGTATTTTATGTGCCTACTAAGAGGTCAAACCCTATACATTCCTGATATCTAAAACTAATGATATTATAATTCCATAAATAAAATCTTACCATCAAAGGTATGTATCACCCTAATACTACTTTGTATTTATCTATTCATTAATGTCTTTCTATGCATGCCCACTTCGGTTTAGTCAGCAAGGTATTGAATTCTGCACAGCGTACCTGAGTAAATATTGAATGACTTAATTATACGAGCTAAGACATTCGCTCCTACGGGAACATGGGTGAGATTACATGAGGTTACTGTCGGCCTTGGATATATCTCACAACACAATAGACATGGAGTTTTATCAACAGAAATAGCAGTAGATGAGTATCTCTTGTGGAATGCAGTGTAATTTTTTTATAACTAATTCTGCAGAGCGTACTTAAGTATAAATATTGAATGACTTAATTATACGAGCTAAGACATTCGCTCCTACGGGAACATAGGTGAGATTACATGAGGTTACTGTCGGCCTTGGATATATCTCACAACACAATAGACATGGAGTTTTATCAACAGAAATAGCAGTAGATGAGTATCTCTTGTGGAATGCAGTGTAATTTTTTTATAACTAATTCTGCAGAGCGTACTTAAGTATAAATATTGAATGACTTAATTATACGAGCTAAGACATTCGCTCCTACGGGAACATAGGTGAGATTACATGAGGTTACTGTCGGCCTTGGATATATCTCACAACACAATAGACATGGAGTTTTATCAACAGAAATAGCAGTAGATGAGTATCTCTTGTGGAATGCAGTGTAATTTTTTTATAACCTATGTTAAAATTGGTCACATTTGCCCTTTGCCTATTTAATGCCTAGAATATTTAGTTTTCTATTAACTTAAAACAAATAATAAAATAAATGTTTAAGGAAGCTCCCAAACGTGTTTTTTTTGCCGTTTATATGGATAATGGTACGGAACCCTTCGTGTGCGAGTCCGACTCGTACTTGGCCGATTTTTTTAACTGTCAATAAATAATCCTTCTAGAAGACTTATGTCCATTAACGGACGTCCATTGATCAAAATAAACATGTGATTTCAAATATCTGAGTACGCTGTACTTTTGTTGAAAATCCTCAAGTTTGTTTCTTGGTACAGGCAAATTCTGAATTATCATATCCGACCAGGTTTTACTGCACCGCAAGTTATCTGTAATCAGCAAGAACTATATTTTTGCCTCGTCTGCATTTGAGACCTTCGGTCCATTGTCATCAGACACAAAGAAAGTCAATATCGTCTCCAAAAAGTTGGTTCATGCATCTGGTGACCAAAGAGCCTGGCGCTTACTTCGCCCAACGCCTAAGCCTGGCTATACAGCGAGGCAATAGCGCCAGAGTTTTGGGCACCATGCCATTAAGCGAGCATTTGGACGGTGTATACATTTTGTAAATATTTTTCACAAGATTAAACAAAATTGTAATTCTCAATGTTACAGAAATTTAAATATATGTACATAAAAAGATTTAAAAGAAAAATAACAGATTAAAAACTAGGTTATAAATTTAAAACCTCATCGATTCCATCGCAACGAGGCATGGTACCCAAGATACTGGCAGCATTGCCTCTTTGGATGGCCAAACTAATACGTTGGCCAAGGTAGCTGCCAGCTCTTGGATCCCCGGTAGACTCGATAACTCTCTTTGAAATTTCTTCAAAAAGAGCTCGAGCCCCCGGGCCCCACGGCCCCAGAGTCTCCACACCAAAAGGCGCAAATATGAAAATCTTGTCAAGAGATTCATATTTGCGTCCCTTGGCCCGTTCGGCACTAGTAGCCGCAGCCCCCGCCATAGAGGAGGTCGCCTCAATGTGGGACGCAGCCAGTGTGTCAGCACAAGTTGCGTCCCAAACAAGCGACCTCCCTAAACGCCAGGGAACAAGCGTCATCCCATCGGGTCTCTTGCCATCACCACGCGCCAGACCAGTTGGTTCTAATACAGCTGGCACGTGGGCGGTAGCAAGAGACCTCCGGATGATGTCGTTAAGGGCACTATGGCGGTGGAAGCGACCGGCACTTTTGGGACAGGAGAGACCATGGTGACCGTAGGAATCAACGCCCTCGCCGCAATGGCATCGATGAGGTTGAATGATGCTTGCGCCTAGCCTTAGACCGATTAAAACTGTTAATGTGGTATGGTCTATTAATGTTCCCAGGTTGGCAGCAGGGAAAGCATGGAGCCATTAGCCGGACTCTTTCGCAGAGACAGCGAGAAGGCGAGCTCTGTCTTTTTTTGAACTCGCTTGTGCTAATAAGGAGTCAAAAGTTTTTCTGCAGAGGATGTCGTCCCACTGTCTCTGCGAAAGAGGAGAAATCGGCAGCAGATTTGGACTTATCACAGACCATTCGTTCCTTGCCTCTGCCAAGCACGACACCTCGATGGATCCCAAGCAGGGAGAAATAATTTTTCCAAAAAGAGAATGTGTGCTGTAGACAGAGGAAAGGAAAGAAGGTAGTGAAACACTAGAAATTTTTATGATTCCCAGGCCTCCATACCTAATTGGAAGAGAAGCCTGATTCCATGCCTGGATACTTAAGGGACAATTTAGAATATTAGTTAGAACATCTTTAACAAGGATGTCTAAATTTTCTAATAATGTGTTAAATTTCCAAAGTGGAGAACATCTCATAAAAAAAGTAAATTTAGGTACAAATAAACAGGATCGAATAATGGTTAGAGCCATGTGAGAATTAATTTCGAACAGACGATGGGAAGACCTATTGAATTTTGAAATTGTGTCGTCAATAAACCGAGGAATCGAAGCCTCTAATACGGGAGCACCTAGTAGGCGAAGCGACTCATCATTCAGAATTCTAATTCCAGGTGCCAAGTTATTAAATTTATCTATTATGCAAAGTTTATTTTCGATGGAGTACGAATCTGGAATAAATATTTCACATTTTTCGAAATTTAATTCCAAACCTACATTTTGAAATTTTGAGATAATATTTTTTAAATCTTCAAAGACTGTGTTTACTTCGCCACCAAAAGTCCCAATAAGATCTGAATATCTAGTTTTTCTCGCATATTTATAATGTGTAAACAAAACAACTATTTTGACCATAAAAAGGCGTATTACTAATATTAATTAATCCAAAATGAGGCTGCAAGTCCAGTCCGTTTCAAAGGCATTAATTAGACGGGGTAATTAATTCTTATTAACTCGCACAAAACGGTAACGAGAAAGCGTGACTTGTGTGTTTGCGTTAATAATGAAGCGTTATCTTTGTGAGATAAGCCGTTCGGTTTGGTTTAATTTTGCGACTGGGAAAATAAACAATACTTGAACGCCCCTGAAAACAAGAGTTTTATCTAAATAAAACCGGCCAAGTGCGTGTCAGACTCGCGTACCGAGGGTTCTGTTATCCGTACTATATAAGAAAAAGTAAAACCATAAATATACCTTTTTTTAACTTAAGAGTTAAATATTTACAGAGTTTATTACGTTTTATTAAAATTACTTTTTACATTTTTTTTTACCGAACTACAAACTTATAGTATAATATATACAGAGTTGATTTCAGCTCATTTTGAAATTGAATTTTCGAAGCCCCAGTTAACCCCACTTTTTAAATATAAATAAAAGCGATTTCCAATTTTATATGCAGATTGCAATGACGTCGGGCCCTTATTATACGTACCTACAACTATTCCAAATGTCTATTCATGTCGATATTTTCAATAGTTACTGAAATAAAGGGTCGTAGCACACACAGACGGACAGACGGACAATAAAGGGTTCCGCTTTCTTTTCTTTTGAGATACGGAACTCAAAAATTATAAAAATTTATAATTTTAATTACAGTTTATCATAATACCACGTGAAAACTAAAAACAAATGTTCAGTATCTATGTTCTGCGTGAATTTCTCTAATTTATAAGCCTAGCGTATTTTAAAAGGGAATATAAAAATTTCCAACGAATTCCTGGTGTAAAAGTCCAAGGAGAAATGTTAACATGACGCTCTCTTAATTAGCATAGTTACCTAGAAAATTCCAATTCATATTCTTACCTTCGATGTTCTTACCTAAACGAAAGTGAATACCTACATAAAGATTTTTTGAGTTTTTAACCGACTTCAAAAAAAGGAGGAGGTTCTCAATTCGTCGGAATCTTTTTTTTTTTTTTTTATCTATGTATGTTCACCGATTACTCGAAGACGCGTGGACCGATTTGAAAAATTCTTTTTTTGTTTAAGAGGGTTTTGTTTCCAGATGGTCCCATTTTAATCAGGTCAGGATCTGATGATGGGATCCTGGAGAAATCGAGGGAACTCTTCAAATTTTATATGGACACATGAAACTATTTGAGTATTATTAAAAAGAGTAATACTTTCCAAGTTGTCCTATGGTCATCAGGTCAGGATCTGATCATGGGATCTTGGTGAAATCGAGGGAACTCTTCAAATTTTGCTAGTATACTTAAAGCGAGTTGGGTATTTTTTATAGTTACTGGTGCATATGCTAGCAGATACTGATTTGATGACTAAAATCATTAAGTCAGGGTCTGATGATGGGATCTTGGTGAAATCGAGAGAACTCTTCAAATTTTGCTAGTATACTTGAAGCGAGTTGGGTATTTTTTATAGTTAATGGTGCATTTGCTAGCAGATACTGATTTGATGACTAAAGTCATCAAGTCAGGGTCTGATGATGGGATCTTGGTGAATTTGAGGTATCTCTTCAGATTTTATGAACACACCTCAAGCAATTTGGATATTTTTACAACGCCTTGTGAATTTTATGGTTTTCCACTAAAAAGTATAAAATAAAAATGGGAAATGCTTTCCAAAAAACCAACTTCAAATGCCACTACAAAGAGTGAAATAATTTTTATTTAAATTTTAGGTACCTACACCAATTCGAAGTCGGGCAATGTTTCATACAATCCCTAATAGTCCTTCTTACTTAATTGATGTGCGAAGAAATGATAAAGTCATAGACAATCGCCCGACTTCGAATTGGTGTAGGTACCTAAAATTTAAATAAAAATTATTTCACTCTTTGTAGTGGCATTTGAAGTTGGTTTTTTGGAAAGCATTTCCCATTTTTTTGTTCCAAAGTCTCTTGTCTTGCCATCTTAAGTTTTAAAGAAGTCTTCATGTAAAATATGATGTAAGACTATTTTCTTTTTATTACAAGCTTTTTTGACTTGCACTGTAAGTTTTTTACGTGTGGAACCGTACGTTACCACGTTAGGTACGTTGCAAGTCAATTTTGAACCAACCGGTTGAGCTGAAATTTTGTGTAAACATTTATAGTTATATTATTTCAATTCTCGAAGGCGCGCCCCACTTTGTCAAAATTGCTTTATGTTTCATTCGATTCGTATGCAGTTTGACAGAGTAGGGCGCATAATTGTGGATTGAAATATAGGTAGAGTTCGGATGGCAATTAATGGTTATTTATGGGTGATGCTGATGTATTTCTAAATTCAACATGGCGGGGAACACCCAAGATGGTAGACTAGTTATTCTTAAGGCACTCTACAATATGGGAATCAATAATGAAAGCTGAGAAGGTTAGGCATAAAACGTATAAAAGCTTGTTAATATTTGCTATTTTTTATATGTATAATAATAGTAATCCTTTACTATACACATAACTATATAAACTAAACTAAACCCATAACATTATAACAATATACAAATATAATAAACTATAACTATAACACTACTATATTTCGCAGTCATTCATACAAATGTATCGAAATAACATTTTGTTAATGTAATAAATTATCCGGTAACTTTTCATTACACACAAATTTTAATTGAATTCCACAGAATTCCATTTGCTAATGATTTCAGTGTAGCATGTCATTTCAGTGTTTAATTTTGTGAAAACTCCAATGGGTGCTTAAAATGTTAACCTCAACAAGAATGTACATATTGATCATCATCATCATCATCTCAGCCTGCGGACTTCCACCGTAGAACATAGGCCTTCTCAAGCGCACGCCACCACACCCAGTCCTCAGCCTTCCTCATCCAGCCGCTTCCCGCCACCCGCTTGATATCGTCGGTCCAACGAGCTGGAGGTCGCCCCACACTACACTTACTTGTACGCGGTCTTCACTCCAGGACTTTTCGGCTCCAACGGCCATCGCCCGCGGCGGGGGCGGTAAGATTGAGGAGTCGTTGGCGTTGCTGAGAGAGTCTCAGAGATTAAAAGAGCAAAATTTTTATTCGAAGTGTCCTCTCTTCTTACTCAATGGGTCCATGGCGGTAATCGAACCCGCGGCTTCCCGACTCGAATCCGAGCTCTTTGGTTATGTCGGTGACTTTGGTTCTCCTGCGGATCTCCTCATTTCTGATTCTATCAGGGAAACCCCTAACATAGCCCTTTCCATAGCACGCTGAGCGACCTTGAATTTGTGGATCAGGCCGCTTGTTAGTGTCCACGTTTCAGCGCCATAGGTGAGGACCAGTACCACGGGTATGTATCTATTACCAAACCTGTTTAGTGTTGTAGTTTCTTCTTGGTTTTTGTTCTTCATATCTCTTGTTACTGTTAAAATTTCATCAAGATTGGTTGAGTGGTTTAAAGGTATAAAAGAGTTACAGACAGAGTTACTCCCGTTTAAAGTAGGTTGGGCCTATGTATTTAGTCACTCATACAACTTATATCGCACCCCTCTATATAGCGCAGGTTCAAAACCAAACTATAGTACCTAACGCAGTATATTTTAATATATTCTGAACTTGTATTCATTGTGAACTAGAACTAGGTACTACAACTTACGTAACAATTGAATATCTCTTTATCAAACAATGCATACATACATTCAGTATAAGCTTTCATACAAGCGAATGTACCTATGTCATAGCGATCCAATACATTTGTCGCCATAGTAAAGCAGTATCGGATTCCCCTTTACGAAATACAAATAAAACATGTGGGCGTCTATCACACCGGTGTGTAATACTTGATAAATGCTATTGATCCACAGTCTTGAGTTTGAGGAATGGTTTTGAAAACAACCACCTATGCGTAATTTTATTTTATCTGCGGTGGAATACATTTCGTTAAAACTTAGCTTTACTTACGAGGATAAACTAGCTAAAAAGAATAGTTTAGCTAAAGATGATGGGACAGATAAGTTAAATTAGTATACATAACATATTTCTTCACAAAGTGCAGTGTTATGGGAGGTGTCATTGTAAATCATTTGATATTGCTTAGCATTTATTGTTTACTAGTATTGTTTAAATTCTAGATTCTGTTTTTATCAAATTTTAGCAAGTTTTGTTCAGGATTGAATGCTTTCTTTTCTTAACAAGTTAAATAAATTACGAATCTCAAACAAAATTCATTTCGTATGCCTATGATATTAAAGTACATTTCGATTAACAAATCTCTTAGCTAATCGGAGTTTTTTTACAGATTTAGTAAATTCAAAAATACACCAAAATTCTGTTTCTTTTTTATGCGAAAAAAAGTTTAAAAAATGGTACCTACACTAATACTTTTCTGGAAAAAATTAGCATTATTTTTAATCCTGTCAAATACATTCAGTTTAGAGACTGCAACCTCGAATATATTATTGTGAGTTTCTAAGCGTTACGCTTGGTTGTGAGCGGCACTCTAATGCAGTGGTAGCAAGTGGGTAGTGAGTTAATTTAGTAGAGTGGATTCACCCTGCATTGTCATCGCTTGTTTATCGTCTGAGCCGTAATGGTATTAAACTTTAGATATTATTGTGTTCCAACTTCTATTCTGTACGCTGCTTTCAGGGGTTGTTCGATTTCCCGCTTGATTTCTTGCCTTGAGCCCTTTGTCGAAATTACTTGTATCTAATAAAATATCAGCTAAAATGGTGTCAATTTTTTTAGGATTTTTTGTACATTTATTCGCACCGAGGGTTGTTGTTGTTGTTGTTGATTTCGTTTATGGCTTTTGTTTGTGCCAAAACACCGAGGGTTCCATACTATAAAATAATCACTTTTGTTCATGAATTGACAAGTATAATTTTCATGTAGGTACTTTTGTTGGCAAACCGCAAACCTAACTTTGTTTTTGGTGTTTTATTGTTATTATCAAAAAAAAAAGTTAGGGAGTTGATTACAGATTTTTCGATCGATAAACTTCGGAGATAAGGGGGGGGGGGGGAACGGGGTATTTTTTTCGACAGTTTGCTCAATAAATCAAAAACTATCGGACATAAAAATAAATAAAAATCGGTTTTAGAATACACAAGTAACGCCCTTTCATATGATATCCCATTCAATATTTTAAATAAAAATAAAAACAATTTTCAATATTTTATGAGTGCAATGGCGTAGGGTCACTATTATCTAAAACTATTCCAAATTTCAAGTCGATAGCTTTGATAGTTACTGAAATAATCGAGTGTGACAGACGGACGGACGGACGGACGGACGGCCGGAGAAAGTCTCACTATAAGGGTTTCATTTTTACCAAATTGGTACCTATTAATTACTATTACACTCATCCAGTTATCAAAATTTGTTATAAGAGTTTTTGGATATTATTGTTACCGACACATTTAAACAAAAATAATTATAACGACATCCATTGTAGTTTCCGATAAAAATTAGAAAAATTTAAATTCTCGAGCAACTTTTGGAAGAACTTTCTACCGAGAACGTTTTTTCAAATTGAGTTTCTGCTTTGGAGCGAATTTAATGACCCAAAATTACTATATATACTCGTAGCTGCTCGTGCTGATTCACTCACTGACTGATTGATCACCTCTCCTGAACAATTTTGTATGAAATTTTTTTTTCAATAACCATTTCGTATAGAAGAAAAAAATTCATTCGGAGGAAAAATACGGAGAGAGCTGATGATTGAAGATTTCGGAGACGAGTGAAAAGCACGGGGAAGGTATTGAAGATAGGTGGGGGGGTGCTTGACCAAATGTCATTCGGAACGTCATGCAATTGGCAGTGAGTTGAAAAAAAGTTCAAAATGGCGGATTCAAAATGGCCGCCATATGAATTTCATAGATTTCTCGGAAAGTATTAAAGATGGAAGAACGGTTTCTTGACAAGAACTGATCAGGACTCGAAGGTTTATTCGATAGATAGAAAAAAAATCCAAATGGCGGAATTTATTTTTCCATAGAAAATGTATAGGGAATTTTAAGGGATTATTATAGGCGGGAAGACAGCACGCGGGCCACATGTGGCCCGCGCACACACGCGCCCTACTAGTCTCGTATATGACGTTTAAATTCTAAAGATATTATTTTTATAGTTTTCAACCTGAAGGTCACAAAAATTGCTTCAATAACCCTTTTATGCAGTTAAGGGGTACCTACGTCAAACAAAGGTCCGTACTAATAATATAATACGCCTACTGCTACCCTTAAACGTTTTTCGCATTCCGTCGGTTTTTGCGTAACGATGTGTCATCCGGTGTACGCCGTTTAATTTCCTTATTGTAACAAACAGTGCAGGGTACAGACGCGGCGTTAATTTTTTGTGTTACATCGCCAAATGGACCGTTACGTTTTAATGCGGTCGGATTAGGAAACATTAATTCGTTAAATGGATGGTTATTTACGGCCTTTTTAACCGACTTCAAAAAAAGGAGGAGGTTCTCAATTCGTCGGCATCTTTTTTTTTTATGTATGTTCACCGATTACTCGAAGACGTGTAAACCGATTTGGAATTTTTTTTTTTGTTTGAAAGGGTATACTTCCAAGTTGGTCCCATTGTTTTTTGGTCAGGATCTGATGATGGGATCCTGGAGAAGTCGAGGGCACTTTTCAAATTTTATATGGACACTTGAAACAATTTGGGTATTATTTGAAAGAGTAATATTTTCCAAGTTGTCCTATAGTCATCCAGGTCAGGATCTGATCATGGGATCTTGGTGAAAACGAGGGAACTCTTCAAATTTTGCTAATATACTTGAAGCGATTTGGGTATTTTTTTTATAGTGACTAGTGCATTTGCTTGCAGATGCTGACTTAATGACTATAGACATCAAGTCAGGTTCTGATGATAGGATCTCGGAAAAATTGAGGGAACTCTTCAGATTTTATAAGCACACTTCAAGCGATTTGGGCATTTTTTTCAATGCCCTGTGCATTTGTTGTTTTCCACTGAAAAGTAAAAAATTAAATGGAAAATTCTTTTAAAAAAAACCGACTTCAAATGCCACTTACAAAGAGTGAAATAATTTTTCAATGTAGGTACACCGATTCGAAGTCGGGCAATTTGTACTATCATAGTCCTTCATATTAATAGTTTACACATAAATATTAATTTTCTAGACTATTTTGGTTTTGGTTCATGAGAAAACTTGAATCTTGATACTACCTTTGGTCATTCTCCTTTCAAAGATTTAAATCTTTGTTATGAATTATGATTAATATTCATAATCATAATCATTGATTATACTATCATTTAAAGTTAAACGCACAAAACATGTACGCCTTTCAAAAATTTTCTAACAAATCAGAAGTGGGATAACACCCAGGTATTAATAAACCACGTCCACCGTATTATAAGCTTCCGTGGAACAAAACTGTTACCGCGAGGTAGCGAGGTAAAGCGCCATCTGTTACGGGCGCGATGAACTTGCGACTTCGCCCGGATAAAGTGCGAGTCAAATTCGCGCACCGAGAGATGCATATTAGATAAAATACGTTAATTAATTAACAAACAAGTAAATAATTAAAAAACACGACTGCTCTGTGGTAAAACGAAGTTTCCAAAAAAATATAGCCTATATTTCTTGGAATGATGTAAAGATTAACGATACCCCAATAATATTATGTCCAAATCTGTTCAGCCGTTCAGAAGTTATGGCGGAATATAGAAACTCACATACATACATACATGAGTACCTAGTACGTACATGAACCCTAAAAACGTACGTACGTACGTAGTACGAGTACATGAACCCTAAAAACATTAAACTCCTTTTTTGGGCAGTCGTGTAAAATATAAAGTTTCCAACGAATTAAGAACCTCCTCTTTTTTTGAAGTCGATTTAAATTATAGATATCATCACAATATCCTGTAGGCCTATCTTCTTTCTAGTCATATTCTGGCAAATTCGGAACTCTTCCTGAATTAGGAATTTTGTTCCCCGTTGCCTTTCCAAACCCTGTTTTAATTAAGTTATAGATGATTACAGCAAACGTCAATTTTTTTAGATCTTATGAAAATCATGGAATATTTCTTGATAAAAGTTAGCATTATATCATGTCGCCTAAATTACCACTACTGCCTTAATTCAAAATTTCAACCAAATCGGTTCAGTAGTTGCGGCATGGAAGAGTAACTTTACAAAGTCACAAACCTTCACATTAATTTGAATAATTCGATTTCGATTTTAACGAGGCGAAAGTGGAATCATTCTTATTTATTAACCGACTTCAAAAAAAGGAGGAGGTTCTCAATTCGTCGGAATCTTTGTGAATCGAGGGAACTGTTCAAATTTTGCTAGTAGGTATACTTACTTGAAGCGAGTTGGGTATATTTTATAGTTACTGGTGCATTTGCTAGCAGATACTGATTTGATGACTAAAGTCATCAAGTCAGGGTCTGATGATGGGATCTTGGTGAAATCGAGGGAACTCTTCAAATTTTGTTAGTATAATTGAAGCGAGTTGGGTATTATTTATAGTTAGTTACTGGTGCATTTGCTAGCAGATACTGATTTGATGACTAAAGTCATCAAGTCAGGGTCTGATGATGGGATCTTGGTGAAATTGAGGGATCTCTTCAGATTTTATCAACACACCTCAAGCGATTTGGGTATTTTTACAACGCCTTGTGCATTTTATTGTTTTCCACTATAAAATAAAAAATAAAAATGGGAAATGCTTTCCAAAAAACCAACTTCAAATGCCACTACAAAGAGTGAAATAATTTTTAATGTAGGTACCTACACCAATTCGAAGTCGGGCGATTGTCTATGACGTCGTCATTTTTTCGCACATCAAGTAAGTAAGAAGGACTATAAGGGATTGTATGAAACATTGCCCGACTTCGAATTGGTGTCGGTACCTACATTAAAAATTATCTTGTAACTTGTTGTTGTTAATGTTTGTGTGATGAGCATGAATGTTTTCCAATGCCTGGGTGTTTTCCTATATATACTACATGATACTATCCTATATATACTATCCTATATATACTAGCTGATGCCCGCGACTTCGTCCACGTGGGATAAAAACTATTCTATCTTTTAAGTTGGACCAAATGACAGATATTCACGAAGTTTGAACTAAATCGGTTCAGTAGTTTAGGAGTCCATTGAGGACAAACATTGTGACACGAGATTTATATATATTAAGATTTATGTATATTAAACATTATGTATATATATCAGTTGTTTTGTACCCATAACACAAGCTATCGCTTACTTTGGGGCTAGATTCTGATAATATGTGTAATGTCCCGATACGAGTATGTCCATACTAATACCTAATAAATACGCCTACGGTCATATTTATTTAATTGGTGCGAGGTTATATGGATTGTATAGAACCCGACTTGTTGGTTTAGTAGTGATTAGGTCTTACCGCAGACAGTGGTGATGGATTCGATGCCAAGATCGGGAAATAAATAGTTTTGGGCTTTTTTATCAAGACATTCATACGTACCACCTAGGAGTTTGGAAACTGGTAGTGTTTCGCCTTCATGCCTTGCTCTGTGCTCATGCACTGTTCCGGTCACGCTGAAGCTCTTGTCTTTTGGGACTATGAAAGTGAAGGAACAGAATATGCTCCTGTGCTTGCACACACACTTGTGTATAGTATCACCTGCGTGGATGGTTACTCTCTTGAGATTGACCGCCATCCTAAATCAGCTACAAGAAAATGAATATAGGATAATTGCCGGTTCTTCCTTCCGGTAGATTATTATTGAAACTTTACTCTAGTTACAAAGAAAATGGGAAATGCTTTCCAAAAAACCAACTTCAAATGCCACTACAAAGAGTGAAATAATTTTTATTTAAATTTTAGGTACCTACACCAATTCGAAGTCGGGCAATGTTTCATACAATCCCTAATAGTCCTTCTTACTTAATTGATGTGCGAAGAAATGACAAAGTCATAGACAATCGCCCGACTTCGAATTGGTGTAGGTACCTAAAATTTAAATAAAAATTATTTCACTCTTTGTAGTGGCATTTGAAGTTGGTTTTTTGGAAAGCATTTCCCATTTTTATTTTATACTTTTTAGTGGAAAACAATAAAATGCACAAGGCGTTGTAAAATATCCAAATTGCTTGAGGTGTGTTCATAAAATCTGAAGAGATACCTCAAATTCACCAAGATCCCATCATCAGACCCTGACTTGATGACTTTAGTCATCAAATCAGTATCTGCTAGCAAATGCACCAGTAACTATAAAAAATACCCAACTCGCTTCAAGTATACTAGCAAAATTTGAAGAGTTCCCTCGATTTCACCAAGATCCCATCATCAGACCCTGACTTGATGACTTTAGTCATCAAATCCGTATCTGCTAGCATATGCACCAGTAACTATAAAAAATACCCAACTCGCTTTAAGTATACTAGCAAAATTTGAAGAGTTCTCTCGATTTCACCAAGATTCCATGATCAGATCCTGACCTGATGACCATAGAACAACTTGGAAAATATTACTCTTTCTAATAATACTCAAATAGTTTCATGTGTCCATATAAAATTTGAAGAGTTCCCTCGATTTCTCCACGATCCCATCATCAGATCCTGACCTGATTAAAATGGGACCATCTGGAAACAAAACCCTCTTAAACAAAAAAAGAATTTTTCAAATCGGTCCACGCGTCTCCGAGTAATCGGTGAACATACATAGATAAAAAAAAAAAAAATAAATAAAAAAAAAAAAAAAAAAGATTCCGACGAATTGAGAACCTCCTCCTTTTTTTGAAGTCGGTTAAAAAACAAAAAAACACGTCTTACTTCTCTGTGGTAGAAAGTTGATACACAGATTAGTCTTGACAGCAGGCCTAGACAATGTAACATAAGCGTTAAGCGTTGACGCTTGTAGAAAACGCACGTGACGACCAAAACATAATATGTAAGCAGAAGAAGCAGAAGAAGAAAAAGCTCTATGCGTAGCGATGTTGCTGCTGCAGCTGCCGGTGACGCTTGTCGCTAGCGCAGTACGCTAAAGCTATCTACAAGTCTGCGAGAACGACAAATAATCGTACTCGATTTTCAAAAACAGCGTGTTTTCCTCTATTCGATGACGTGGTTTGTCTACACTCTACAGTCACGTGGTTTGTCCATACATTTTTGTCTACTGTCGTCAACGCTAAACGACTGTTATTTTGTCTAGCCCTGCAGGGCTGACGGCGCAAAAAAATGTCGCCAGTTTATCGGTGCCAAAAATGTTTGTTTTGCCACCAATAGTAGAGCCACAATGTAGTTCGCTCAGCACCTATAGAATTTAGCTTGTACGAAAAATGTTAACGTAAATCTTTCGGATGCGTCCATCTCCTGAGTTTTCTTATCAGAGCTAAACAGGCAACATTGCGTCGAGTGCAAAATAAATTGGTTCAACAAATTAAACATGATATTATATATGAACAAGTTTACCAACATAGTTCACGAACCACGATAGAAACGGCGCCCAGACGTCTCGGCGACTAGCAGCCCTCTCCCATAAAAATATTGGCGACAGTTCCACCGCAGTTAAATATTTCACGATCGTTGGATGAATCAGTGGCCGAGTGCGAGTTGTTTCTTTGAAAAAATTGTAATGAATTCGGACATGACATTTATTTCGATAAAGAATATTATGTGAAGAATTAAAATTTTTACAGGCTTTTAATATAATGTTCAATTTATGTTTGTTCGGGTGGAATCTTGCAAATGAATTTTGAATTCAGCTGAAATTTTGTAAAAATTGACATATAGGTACACTTTGGATGTTATGATTCTTTGCTGTGTGATTTCATTCTAAATCCAACATAGCAGAGCAACCAAGATGGCGGAGTAGTTATTTTTAATGCACTCCAACAATATACGTATCAAATGAAAAGATTTTACTGAAAAGTATACGGATTAATTGACGTTCGACGACTCATTCCAAGTATCTAAGGTCACCGTGCTACTATGTTAGTAATATTATATATTCGTTGGTGCTACTACGTATTAATATATCAATTGACTTCAAGCCTCGATTGATATAGGTAGAAGCAATATATAGTAGCTTCAAATATAATCAACACTAGTGACTAGACAGACACAGCATCTTTGGAATCTCCACCTCAAGACGTCTCGACCCCTCGCTACAAACAATTTGAGCGCCCCCTGGCGTCGGTCGGACGGGCGTCTGTCTGTCTGCAATACTTGCCAGCTCTGCTTCCCCTTACTTACTTTTATCTGAGGCGAATGCTCTTATTTCATTCCCTATAGATTTTTGGTAATAACTGAATATAAGTTATTGATGTAAAAATTAACCTGTTTTTCTTTACTTTGCTTGAGCATGAATTTATATCTAATATTTAGTACTAGCGTAGCGAGTAGCGGACGCTAAAGGTTTAATTAGCCTATGTTTTAATCCAGGGTATAATCTATTTCCATTCTAAGTTTCAGCCAAATCGGTTAAGTAGTTGCGACATGAAGGAGTAACAAACATACACACACACTTACACACATACACAAACACTAGACACAAACTTTCATATTTTTGATATTGGTGTGATGTGATAGAAAATGAGAGGCTTAAAAAATCTTTTACTTTAACAAAAACATGTCACAACCAAAGCAGTATAACAAATGGCTCATTAAATACTTTACATAACAGAAAAATATTGTACATTAGCGTAGGCATAAATCTAAGCAGCACGTACACGCATTAGAAAATGAATTATTTTATCAGAAATGTTATGGTTCAAAATTGCGTAACGGATGATATTAGGGCTGCTACATATTTATTTGAGGAAATAAAATATAAAAATAATTTAGCAAAGGCTTAGATAAATGGAAGGACGCGTTATTTTATACGGAAATCCATAGTTAGCAGGACAGATTCATTTGTTTTGCTATAATCCGCTACTTGAAAATATTCTGTATGATCCAATATGCAGGAATACCGCCCACATGAAACACCACAGAGACTACGATTTCGCATTGTGAAGTCAACATCTCGGGATCGTCGGGAGTCGGGACGAAACTTGCGTCGGAAAAAGTATTGAAAGAATTGTGTGTCGTGTTTCACGTGGGCGGTGTTACCATACAGAATCTTTTCAAGTAACGGATCATGGCTAAACAAATTAATCTGTCCTGACAAAGATTTAGATGGATGAATAATTAGGACCTATTTGAGTCAGTGTGACAGTGACATTTTGACATTAGCTCACCGTAGACAATTATTGGTTTCTTTTTACACAAGCTATAGAATGAGCGATCGTCAACGTTTCCGCACCTATCGACTTTAATACATGGCTACAGGCTCTGGCCAAATCCTCCCACCGGATATCTGGTGGACAAGTATATTATATCTATAATAAAAATAAGAAATAAAAAAATAAAAAAACACGACTGCCCTGTTATAAACCGAACTAAAAAGTACTGCACGCCTTTAACGACTCTCTTAGGGTTGCCACCCTGGCAACCCTAAGAGAGTCGTTAAAGGCGTGCAGTGAAACCGGAAGCGAACAGAGGCTCGAAGACAAAGCTCGTTCTTCGCCGGAAGTGGGTGTATCTACGTACTGATAACTCGCTCGGAATTACACAGAATCAGCCTGTTAATGGTTTTGAATGTAAACTTTGGTTATGGTTTACTGTTATTGTGTGATAATGCGCGTTTCGTTTATTGTATATGGTATAATTAATATATATTAATATTAATATTACGTAATAAGAATGAATTATGTTAATTCTTTTATCCAACGAGTACAAGAATACCTAATTTAAAATAACTGCTTAACATAGTCGACATTATTGAAATAATGGTTGAAATTAGTGTCGAAAAATTCGAAACGCTTAAACTAATTTCAATGATTTTTTTTATTTGAAACCACATAAAATTATAGCTAAGCTAACAAAATATCAAATAAAAACATAAAAAGGCTTGTATAAGTTTTTTTTTTAATTTTTTATAAACCACAAGATAAAAGATGATATCTTCCAAAGATTTATATCGTTGATATCTTCCTAAATACTTTACAATTGAATACATACAACTTATCACAAGTTTTATTTGGTGATAATTGATTATGAATCAATCAATCAATCAATCAATCAATCAATTTATCTTTATTGCGAATTTGGGTACAGGTACAATATATAGATGTTACATAGTATAATAGTTCTATCCAAATCCAGCCTTACGGCATGCAATGTTACATAATAATAAAATTGAACAATAAATTAAAGTCAAAAATAATGAAGAAAATAATAATTGCAAATATTACGTCAATTAAAATTTATCCGTGAGGTAATCATTTATGGAATAATATGCTTTGTCATATAAAAATGTTTTTAATTTATTTTTAAACATTGAAATTGAACTGATTGAGATTAGATGTTTTGGCAAATGATTGTATAGAATAGGTCCAGTGCAAAAAAAACTCTTTGAAAAGTGTGCAGTTTTGCTATACGGATGACGTAGTTTAAGCATTCGTCTGCTACTACTGCAATTGTCAAATAAATGTATGTTGATTTTAATGAAAATGATCGCCTCATAGATATACATACAAGGAAATGTCATAATGTTATAATGTTTAAAGTAATGTTCACAACTGTCAATGCTCTTAAGTTTGAAAATTGCTCTTACGCATTTTTTTTGCGCCTTAAACACTGCGTCCTTTTCTGTGGAATTACCCCAGAAAACGACACAATATCTCAACACCGAGGCAACATAGCCATGATAAACAGTTAACAGGGCTGATATATTAACGGTTTTGGCTAACATATAGAGTGCAAAAGAAAATTGACTTAGTTTCGTACAAACGTGCTCAACATGCATTTTCCAATTCAAATTACAATTTATGTGAAGTCCCAAAAATTTTGTAACATTAACTTCATTAATATTTTTATCTTCATAACTAACATTTAAGGCAAATGTTTTGTTTTCCCTATGTCTAAAAGTCATTAAATTAGTTTTATCAAGATTAATTACAAGTTTATTACAATTTAACCAATTTATAATTACGTCCAAAGTATTATTTATGTCATTCTTAAGGTCAATTATATTTTTATTAGCAAAGACTACAGTACTATCGTCAGCAAATAATACCATTTTGTGCTGTGTTACATATCTTGGTAAGTCATTTATATAAATATTAAATAATAGAGGACCCAAGATACTGCCTTGAGGGACGCCACGCTGAATTTCTCTCGATTGTGAAGAGTACATGATCTGCCTTTTACGTTGCCAGCATACTTTTGAAATTTGTGTTATTTGGATTCTATTAGTTAAATAAGATTTAATAAGATCAAGCACATTACCTCTGACACCGTATGCATAAAGTTTATTAATAAGAATGTCATGATCAACAAAATCAAAAGCTTTCGTTAAATCCATGAACAATGCACAGACAGGAATTTTATTATTCAAGTTACGCATGACAGAATTAAGAAAATTGTAAGCCGCGATATTTATGCTTTTCTTTTTGCGAAAACCAAATTGCTCTTCTGAAAATAACTTATTTTGTTCGAAGTAACTATCGAGTGCTTTGTGAATAATCTTTTCAAATACTTTAGATAAAATTGGAACAAGAGCTATTGGCCTATAGTTGTTTAAAGACTCCCTGCCAAGCTTCTTATATAATGGTTTTACTATGACGGTTTTTAATTTATCGGGGAAAACTCCTTCAGATATGCACAAATTAACGATATAGCTCAATACTGGAGAAACAAGAAGCGAGACGTATTTTAAAACTTTTGTAGATATTTCATCATAGCCAGTACTGTTTGTATTTTTAAGTGACTTAATAGTCTTGTCAATGTCTATAGGGGTAGTAGGATATAAAAATAAAGATTTATAACTATTATTACAGCTAATTACATTTGGTACTGATTTACCAGTAATGTTATGATACTTGGGAACCTGGTCTATAAAAAAATTATTAAAAGAATATTATTAAAAGAAATAATTTGATGATGAATCACAAAAATATTACTGTATTGAATAGAACCACTGACGGTTGCTATACAGCATCGCACCTGATCTCTAAATTGCTTGTCAGTACCTACGTCTTTGTAGATGGTAGCCAGTAGCTTAGCCAGCCGCGGCCGAAGCTGACAAAAGTTGCCACAGACGCAGTATTTTCTTTTCGTATCTTATTAATCTGTTGCGAAAACAAATTGCGTAAATAATAAAATAACAAAACCGGCCAAGTGTGAGTCGGACTCGCGCACCGAGGGTTCCGTACTACTATAGAAAAAGTAAAACCATAAGAACCCAATTCTTACGGAACCGCAAACTTAACTTTGCAATGACGTTTTGACGACCTCCATGGCACAGGGGACGCACGCTCGGATTCGAGTGGGAGGTCGCGGGTTCGATTCCCGCCACAGGCCACTTTGGAATTTTATAATTTCTAAATTGGCTCAGGTCTGGTCTGGTGGGAGGCTTTGGCCGTGGCTAGTTACCACCCTACCAGCAAAGACGTACCAAGCGATTTAGCGTTCCGGTACGATGCTGTGTAGAAACCGTTGGGGTGACTTTACTTACCCCTTCTGTTAGTACGCTAACATCTTCGACTGCATCATCACTTACCATCAGGTGAGATCGCAGTCAAGTACTAACTTGTATAGTGTAAAAAAAAACGTAGGGCCATTATTGCCTACAACTATTCCAAAGGACAATGACCATCGATACATGAATTCCCGTATGAAGTGGAATCAAACCCGAACTTTATTTTTTATAGACTACGGTCTCCACATTAACCCCTACAATTATTTATTTTTTAAGAAATATCCGACTAACAAACAAGTTGTACCTACTTCTCAGTAAAGTATGACACGAAAATAAAGTAACTTTTTGTATGCAAAATTAAATTCCGGATATGAAAAACAAATTCTTCCAACAGTTCTTCAAAAACACTATTTTATTTACCTAGACTATTTTGGTTTTGGTTCATGAGAAAACTTGATAGTGATACCACCTTTGGTCATTCTCCTTTCATGTCGATATCTTTAATAGTTAATGAAATAAAGGGTCGTGACACAGACAGACAGACGGACAACAAAGTGATCTTATAAGGGTTACTTTATTTTTCTTTTGAAGTACGGAACCCTAAAAAAACAGCGATTATCTAGCATTACTGTGGTGTCTCTCTTACTCGAGATAAGGGGGTAATTTTCCCTGCCTTAAGGGTCTCTTCTGAGGGCGCCTGCTTTATGAGGCTTGCTGGCAACGATAGTTGGCTTATCTACATTGGGGCCGGGAATGCTTTTTGGAAGATTTTGTACTTCGCGACTGTGGATGCGTATTCTTATACCGCCAAATTCAAATTTTTATGCTTATTTATATGCTCGTTTTCACCAACATTTTAAGAAACGCCTAAGCCGATAGGTGACAGTTTTCACTTACAATAACTGTCACCTAAAGGGCTTAGGTGCTTTATTAGTCTTTTACAAACAGTATACTTATTACTTACTTACTTATACTTAATACTAATTTCTTACTAATTATTTTCTTAAATATTGAGGGATTTTATAAAAAAATTACATGACAGATATATAATACCGTTTAATACCGATTAAGATTACAAATAAAAACACTAGACTAGCCGTGCTATTCTGCAAAACAGCGACGAGCGTACATCTATGCATCTATGAATTTGTCATTTGTAATAGAGTACAATTTTGCATGCCATATTCGGGTTGGCAGCTGTCTGGCAGCTATTTCATTTTGTAGAATAGCACAGCAGTATTTAAATTCTTTTCATAAAGCCTTACAGGCTTTATTAAAGGCTTACGATGAAAAAACATCATGCACGAATCTGCATGCAATCAAATAGATAAGCAAATTATTAGTTTCATCTCATACACGCATAAGGTCATAGCGAGTAATTAACCTTTTAAACCCCAAATCTAGGCTAATATTATACATAAAAATCTAGGCGTTTCCAATTAATTTAAATCAAAATTCGAACAATAGCAATTACAAATAATGATGATTCTAAATTAATTATAATCTGCAATAAAGGAATGTATAATAAATCATTATAATGATAATAATTGATTTGGTAAATCATTTCGTGATACAATAAATTAATTAATTACACGAATTCTGTAGTTTTTAACATACCTAAAATATTTTATTCATTAGAGAAGACTACCACTTATCTACAAATACATCTCTCTACAGTGTAGAGTAACGTAAAATCGATTAATAATATAATCTATAACGTGTAATTTTCCATTGTTCCAGATATCACAGGGAGCCAAATGCGGCGCGCAGCGTGACCCCGGCATCACCACGATGCGCCAATGTCTTCTCGCACTCGCGCTGCTCTGTATCGCTGTCAAAGGTTACTGTCCCTAACTACAACTCGAAATTATGGAGTTTTTTGATAACGTTCAGATGATTTGCAATCACTGCGTTTTTGACGTGACAACGTCTTATAAATTGGTTTGCCGGGTGACACTTCAAGAAACTGCGTTACGCTCCGCTCACGTTATGCGCTCACAATGAGAGCGAGTGAGAGGCACGCGTCCCTTCCACTCGGGCATGGTTAGCCCGCCTAAGAGCGAGAGAGACAGACATAGGGGAGAGTGGGTAACAGTGGATCACGGGTCACAGTGGATTATTCGCTATAATTCTTACGTGTGATGCTTTACACACACAAGCAAACGCGTGGCCACTGCTCGTCGATACCCCCCTCGCACGCGCCAGTCACCGCCGCGCTCGCTGTGCGGAATCACGTGCTGTGACACGCAGGCAAGTAGGTAAGTACGAAAGTATTTTTTTACATAATTTAGAAATTTGTCGTATTCACAACCCTTTAATAAATATAAATGATAGTTGTATGTTTTGAACTTGTTATTTTTATTAAATCCGTTGTGGGTAATGTAATTTTGGCTTGGGTATAAGTAGTTATTTTTTGAATATTTTTTTCTGTCGTAACGGCCTATGGGTCACAGTGAATAATTTTCATTTGGGTCACAGTGGACTGTGATCCAGTGTGACCCAAGTTGAAATTACATATATAGCGTGAAATTAAAATGGTTTTTTGGTTGATTGGTTCGTAGGTAACAATGCCTCGCAATCGGGTACGAAAAACCAGAATTTTTCCAAGAAAGTTCTAGTGACGATGAAGATCAAATAAGTATTTATTCTGAAGAGGAAGCAACTTTTGAAGATGAAGAAGAAGATAATATGACGATAGATCCTGATAACTTTCCAGCACTCAAAGGCTTGCCTGTAGAAGGTGATTTTACTATAGTAGAATTCGAAGTGAAACGAAAACGAATTTTTTATGCGGCTAAAGTTATTGGTCAAAACCAAAATGAGACTGAAGTCAGTTTTCTTAGAAAATCTGACAAAACACCCAATAATTTTCATATGCCAAATGTGCCAGATATTGGCACGGTAGCGCTGCATGATATTAAGATGATTTTACCAAAACCCACGTTTTCTGGTACTACAAAGAGGAAGCAAGGCATGTACAACTTTAACGTTTTTCTTTCTAACATTCATTTACGCTAATCTAATTTAATTTAATCTCAAACCGAATCTCAGACAATTTTGACGCATCAGAAAATGAAAATATTTGTTTTTATAGTTTATTTTTTTGTTAACGGTTACTAAAGAAGTAATAATTTTTATTTTTAATAGTTGAGATATCAACAATGTTCCTAATAAAGTTTGTATTAATGATTACTCGAGGAGTAAATATATTTATGTTTAATAGTTGAGCTAGCATCAACAATGTTCTTATTAAATGTTTGTTAATGATTACTGAAGAAGTAAATATGTTTATTTGAATAGAGAAGAGAGCTTTATGGCAATTAAAGGAGAAAAACTGTTGTTTATTTAAACAAAATGTTGATTAGTTTAGGTCTCCTAGTATACTCGCATAATTTGTAAGACATTTGTTAATTAATTTTTATAAGACTGAAAGAAGGCTGTCTTAGAATATAAATAAATAAATAATTATGTAGAATAGTAGTATTTTATTGAACTTATTTTAATAGATCCAGTGTACCCCAAGCGATTCCCTGTCACCCATGAAAAGATCCAAAGTGACCCATCCACGGGTCACAGTGGATCGTTTCCCATTTTTTTTAAAAGTTATTATAACTTATAAGTTTATGCCGTTTTTGCCAATAATTGCACTTGTTTTTGTAGATTAGGGACATATCTTGTGGTTAATTATCATAGATTAATTATTTAAGCATAAACTTGGGATTTGTGAAGCTTTAAAAAAAAGTGATCCACTGTTACCCACTCTCCCCTACGTTGTCACGTAAAACTTTCGCCCGTATACCGACTTTACAGGCAACCAATTTTTTTTGGTGCTAATACCTACTAAGAAATCGATAGAGTTATACATTTTCGGAACCGTATATATAAAACTAGTAGGGCGCGTGGGGGCGCGGGCCACATGTGGCCCGCGTGCTGTCTTCTCGCCTATAAAAGTATCATCCCCATACATTTTCTATGGTAAAAAAAATTTCCGCCATATTGGATTTTTTTCTATCCATCGAATAGACCTTTGGGTTCTGATCAACTCTTGTCAAGAAACCGTTCTTCCATCTTTTATACTTTCCGAGATATCGACGAAATTCGAATGGCGGCCATTTTGAATCCGCCATTTTGAATTTTTTTTCAGCTAACTGCCAATTGGATGTCATTTCAAATGACATTTGGTCGAGCACCCCCCACCTATCTTCAATACCCTCCCCGTGCTCTTCACCTGTCTCCGAAATCCTCAATCATCAGCTCTCTCCCTATTTTTGTTCTTAATGATTTTTTCCTTTCTATACGACATGATCCTTAAAAAAAAATTTTTTCATACAAAATTGTTCAGGAGAGGTGATCAATCAGTCAGTGGCCAATCAGCACAAGCAGCTATATATATAGTAACTAGTTTTTCGCGTGGGGCGCGGCCCGCTAAAGCGGACCGCGTAACTGCTTGGAGCAATTTAAGTGTTCGCTCATACTCGGATTTTGCAAAAAGTCCGTATTTCGAATTTTCCCTAAAAATGGGGTAATTTTTTAAACCACCCATGATCTGTACAAATTCAGGATCGTCCGAGGCAAAACACTAAAAAATTATCAGCCTCAACTGTCCCGTTTCGGATCTGTGGCGTCCCGACTCCCGGGTTGAGTTGAGGTAGAAAAATAAAAAATTTGAAAACACCACTGCTCGGCCGCCATGTTGTTTTTCCTAATTTTTCCAATTTTTCTAAAAACCGTTTACTCATTTCCTTGATATCTGCGACATTGAACGAAATCGGTTGGAAAACAAAAGAGTTACGAAAGTCACGTCGGCCGCCATTTTGTTTTTCTGAAATGTCATAATTTTTTCCTATTCTACTCCCGCACTTAAACACGTCTCCTATACATCATGTTATCGTTTTATGTCTGTTTCTAAGTGAACAAAGTCAATTTTCTTATAGATCCCAATCGCCATACAATTTAGTATGGAAATTTTTTTCCGCCATTTTGTTTTTTTTTTCTTCCAATAAATAAACTTACTCGTCCTGATCTTCTTTTGCTATGAAACCACTTTTCTATCTTTCATACTTTCTGAGATAGACACCGACAAACTTTGTATGGCGGCCATCTTTTTTTCGCCATTTTGAAATTTTTTTCAGCCCACTGGCAATTGCACGAGGTTTCGAATGACATTTGGTCGAGCACCCCCCACCTATCTTCAATACCCTAGCTGAACCCTTCACCCGTCTCCGAAATCCTCAATCATCAGCTCTCTCCATATTTTTCACCGAATCATTTTTTGACTTGTATACGCAGCCACAAGTGAAAAAAAATTGTTCATACAAAATTTTACAGGAGGACATTTTGGGGAAAATCACGAAAACTACCCCAAATGTGGCAATACAGCTTATATATCTCGATACTGCCAGTCGAGTTACACAATCGGTTCATACATGTCGACTTTCCGAAATGTTGCCAAGTGCCTCAAAAACACGATCAAAATATTCAAAAAAATTAAATAAAAACAAAATGGCCGCCACCCCATCTACTATATAAAAATAAGTCGGGTTTTCCTTCCTGACGCTATACCTCCAGAACGCACGAACCGATTTCCACGGTTTTGCATTCGTTGGAAAGGTCTCGGGCTCCGTGAGGTTTATAGCAAAGAAAATTCAGGAAAAATTTCAACAGAAAAGCGGGAAAATCTTTTTTCACATACAGCGCCATCTCTGATACATAGCATGTACTATAAACCCATATTTTAATTGCGTCGCATTCAGGCGCTGTGGGGGTAGGGACTGTGGGTAACACGGGACAAACGGGCCGGGACAAAAATATTTCTAATGCGGAACGGAGTCCGCGGGCACTGCTAGTTCCACATAAATATTTTACATAGTTTCGTATTCTTCCCAGTAACTACAGGATAAACCGCTCCTGATGACGTTTCAATTTTTCATCTCGCTCGCACCCAGGCGACATGATGGCCCCTGAAAAGTGACCATGTCGAAAATCACTTTTACTTTGATAGATTCCAGTGTTGCCAGTGCTCGATCACAAAAATACCCAAATGTCATTTGTACGAGTAAGACACGCAGTCGCTCATACTCGGATTTCGCAAAAAGTCCGTATTTAGATTTTTTACTTTTTGGGGAAAATCTCGAAATTTCCCGAAAAATGGGGTAATTTTTTTCCCCCACTCAATACTTCTAGTCTGTACACACAATCGTCCCATAGAAGTCGAAACGCTCCGATGTTGCCAACTATGAGAAATTTGAATTTCAAAATCGTGTTTTTTCGTACATCAGACTGATTGCCCGCCAGAACAGCCGCCATCTTGGATTTTAAAAAATTACTCCCATTTCGTCAAAATTCAGGATAATTGTGGGCGAAACAAGAAAAAATTATCATCCACAACCACGCCGTTTAGGATCTGTGGCGCCGCGGTTTGGGGTCGAAAAATGAAAAATTTTAAAACGCCACAGCTCGGCCGCCATCTTGTTTTTCCAAATTTTTCCAATTTTTCTAGAAATCATTTACTCATTTCCTCGAGTGCTGCGACTTTGACCGAAATCGGTTGGAAAACAAAAGAGTTACGAAAATCACGTCGGCCGCCATCTTGTTTTTCTGAAATGTCATAATTTTTCCCTAGTCATCTCCCGCACCCGAACACATCTCCCATACATCATTATATCATTTTCCGTCTCCTTCTGGGAGAACAATTATGTCAATGAGTCAGTCAGTCAGTGGTAATCGAGCTATATATATTATAATGGCGATATAGAAACGGGATAAGAATCGAATGTACTAGCCCCACAACACCATAGAACTCTGGCGTCCTTTAGTCGTATGAGCTATGTGCTTATTGCGAAATCAACGAGTCTGCCCGCGAAATTCTAAGCAGACTGCCGATTCTTGTATGAAAATTGGGCTATACCTTGCGTCTTAACCAAATCATCGGTAAACATTAGAAATATTCACAATATTATGTAAAGAAAAGATTAGTAAGATATTAACAGGGAATTTCTAATAATCTGATTTTGAAAAGTGGTTAATTTTCAAAAAGTTTTATAAGTGGCATGGCGGTTACACATGTTTCGAAACGTTTAATTACTTTTTTATAATAATTTTGAATCCCTGTTCACATTTCACTCAAATAAATATATGCAATATTCAAATTTGAAAGAAAAGCATACGTGCATACGTGTTTCAGGCGCAGAGTGACGCAAATCTAGCTCATTTCTGGCATTCTCCTTTTCGCTCTTACTGTCATGTTAAACTGTAACTCGCAAAACTCGGACTAATTTTTTGAAAACACTTTCAAGCAAAGATTTTATATAAAATTATTATATTTCAAAATGCAAAAAAACATAAAAAAATTAATTTCGCGGGCACACCGATCGCTGTCTTACACCCTTAGTCTAAAAATTTGAAAGTGTCTGATATTATTTTTATTTATTTCAGATATATCAGGTAGCTGGGAAGAATGGTGGACGTACGATGGCATATCAGGTAAATAACATAAGATTGCTTTATTAAAATAACATTTCAGTATAATCTGTGTGCCTTCAAGAGAACAGGTAGGTAAATACCATTGACACCTATGCTATAGACGCGGCGGATCGCGCGAAAAAATGTCGCCAGTTTATGGGAGTCATTAGTAGGTACCAACAGTATAAGGCCACGCGGTAGTTCCGTCAGCGGTGGCGGCGGGTTTTTTGACAGATGACACTACTGTTTGCTTGTATGAAGAACGTTTACGTAAAATGTTCGGATCGGCCTACCTTTACTATTTTTATCTATTCTCCTACCCTAATAAAATGATTATATCCCTAATTGCAAAATAAGGTTTGCCGGGTCACCTAGTCTCTATGTTTATAGAGACTAGTTGACCCGGCAAATGGCAAAAAATGGCAAATCTGCACCGAAACGGCTAGCCCGATTGTTATGAAATTTTCTGTGTATGTTTGGTAGATCTGAGAGTAGGTCGTAAGGTATTTTTTTATATCCTTAATGTCAAAACAACATTACACGGTCAACTAGTAATAATATATTATTAGTGCGATGTCAATTTCTATATCACAACTAGATATATAAATACCTAGATACATGTAATTTTCTATCCACCCGGGAGCTCCATAAAGCGTGCTAATGATAGGGAACAATGACAGAGATAGCATCTTAATGACAGTTCGGTGGCCGTATCGTTTGCATTGAATAGTCTGTGCTGTGCTTTGACTCGTCCGTGTATTTACAAATAGAAATATAAGGCCCGGAACTCAAAAGGATCAAAAGGATAATAATATCATGAGTTAATAGTTTATTCCAAAATTCCAAAGTTTCCCCAACACGGGGACACGGGGCGGGTGTGCGATCGGCTATACACGATACGATGTAATGACTCGCATCTTGAGAATTCGCCTATGGTATTTTCTTGAGTATGTTTCATTATCCACGTCGCAAGATTAATATCATCGTATGTAGCGTAATTCACGTCAGTCTCTGACAGCTGATTAGTAGAGTGCACTGATCCCTATTCTATGGATCCACACTGAACCTAGCCTGAATTGTATAGAATGTTTAATCCATAGAATAGAGATCAGTGGTTGAGTAGCTCCCGCCTCGCGTCCCGCAGACCATGGGAGGGTCAAGTTTATAGCGGTCTAACTATAGTACCTACTGCAAACCATGAATAGATTGAATATAAGGAGCTACCATAGCTATATTATGACATTATGTTGTCGATACAATATTTTGTCTATTTTCCGATATTCCTCGCAGGAAAAATCGTTTCACAGCTCGTAACCCCGTAATGACACCGAGTAATGACATCGTGATAGCATCTTGATGGTATGCTTGACTCTATCATTATATTGACAGTCATTATTACTGCGGTGTGATGGTTTGAACTTGACTCGTGAACATACGATTTTTTCGGTTTAAAGTTTGTATATACAATATAAGTACCATTATTTTACTTTTAATCAATTTATCTAAAACATTTATCAAAACTGGCTTGGTTTTTTAAGGTTCGTAGTACCTCAAAAGAAAAAAAAACGGAAACCTTACATGATCAGTTTGTTGTCCGTCAGTCTGTCTGTGTCATGACACTTTATATCAGCAACTACTAAAGATATCGACATAAAATTTGGAATAGCTGTAGGTAATAATGGTCTGACATTATTGTAATCATAAAAAATTGAAAATTGTTTTATTTTTTATTTAAAAAAGGGAGCTAAATTAGGGCCATTCCATAACATTGAAAACTCTGTATTACTTTCATTTATATAAAATAAAAAATCAATTTACCTTAGTACCTACCAAAGTACCAATATTTTTTATATTAAATATATTTTTTGATAGAATCACGAGTATATATTGTAACTGCAATTCCATTAAAATATTTTCAAAACTCATCTATTCTAATTTCGAATTCGCATCCATTTCTTTCTATCTATGTTGTCTACAAACGTATTAAATCTATCTCACTAGAGATTATAATACAGCTTCGATATCAAATTGGCATTTAATCAATATCGCAAAATCAAACCCGCAGTAAAGGGCTAAATTAATTTTAATGATCCCCAATAAATGTATACGATTCCAAATATTAATATGCCCTCACGCGGATTTACGTTATGGTATAGTCCCATGATATTATTATGGCTTAACGATTTAATCAGAGCAATTTTCGTGTTTTAATACTACAGCATCCAATACTCATTACCGGCTAAATGGAAAAACTTGGCTAATGTAACGGTAACGAGCGCCCGGCACATCCGATAGTGTAGCCAATGCTGCCCTAACGCTATATTATACGCGCGTTTCCATTGTAACACACGACACGTCTTAATAAAACAGCATCCTATTCGCATTACTGGCGAGATTGAAAAACTCGGCTAATGCAGCGGTTACCAGCGCCCGACATATCCGATAGTGTAGCCAATGCTGCCCTAACGCTATATTATACGCGCGTTTCCGTTGTAACACACGACACGTCTTCATAAAACAGCATCCTATTCTCATTACTGGTTAGATTGAAAAACTCGGCTAATGCAGCGGTTACTAGCGCCCGACATATCCGATAGTGTAGCCAATGCTGCCCTAACGTTATATTATAGGCACGTTCCCGTTGTTACTCACGGCACATTTTAATACAAGAGCATCCAATACACATTATCGGCTAGAGCGAAAAACTTAACTAATGCAGCGGTTAATAGCGCCCGCCATATCCGATAGTGTAGCCAATGCTGCCCTAACGTTATATTATACGCACGTTCCCGTTGTTACTCACGGCACGTTTTAATACAAGAGCATCCAATACACATTATCGGCTAGAGCGAAAAACTTGACAGCGCGCAGTGCCAGGCATATCCGATAGTGTAGCCAATGCTGCCCTAATGTTATATTGTATGCATGTTCCCGTTGTAACTCAGGGCACGTTTTAATACAACAGCAACCAATATTCATTGCCAGTTAAATGGAAATAATTGAATAATAATAATTTTAACGGTAACGAGCACCCAGCACAACCGATAGTGTAGCCAATGCTTCCTTCATGCTACATTATTCGGTCATTCTCGCTTTAACTCACGTCACTTTATAAATTATAATAAATACAACGGCATCCAATTCTAAAACCTGTTAATTGAAAGAAACTCGGCTACTGTAACCCTCACGAGTTTCCGACACATCCGATAGTGCAGCCAAGATAGTAAGCAGACAAATGTTAGTCTATAACCTAAATGTCACTTGCTAGGGGGTAAACAAAAATACGTGAGAAAACTGCAGGCCTGAGATTTCTACATAATGTTTTCAAACATACTCGTATGTAAAGCCTATCCGAACAAGGCTGGCGTAGTGCATTATATCCTGAGAGGAGACCTATACTTATAGCTAGACCGCTATAAACTTGTCCCTCACATGGTCTGCGGGACGCGGGGCGTGAGCTACTCAACCACTGATCTCTATGGATTAAACATTCTATACAGTTCAGTCTAGATTCACTGTGGACCCATTGAATAGGGATCAGTGCACTCTACTAATCAGCTGTCAGAAACTGACGTGAATTACGCTACATACGATGATATTAATCTTGCGACGTGGATAATTATACATACTTAAGAAAATACCATAGGCGAATTCTCAAGATGCGAGTCATTACATCGTATCGTGTATAGCCGATCGCACACCCGCCCCGCGTCCCGCAGACCATGGGAGGGCCAAGTTTATAGCGGTCAATCTATAGTAGGTCATCAAAAAGAGGACAAGCATGTCCGACACGTTAACTAAGCCGTCACGTCACTCAGATGGTCTTGTGGAGTCGTGCGCTAACATTACATTACGTACAGCTCACTTCACCGGGATGGGCGAATTTTGCGGTCTCCCAAATCCCTATTGAGCGCGATATCACTGTTGCGTCACTGAATAGCCTTTTATATTTGAGTAACGAGGACTCCCGACCAGTCATCGTGTAAAACTATTTCTGGATAATAGCTATCCGTGCATGAAATTCGTGTATTATCTATACTCACATGAACTATTTTGCTTGAAAATGAGCCTAACTTTACGAATTATTAACTGTGGAGCCGTTAATACAGTTAATCCGTAAAGATTTGTAGCGTAAATTGAACCGGTGGCCTCCCACTAGAACCAAGCACGCGGCAACTTTTCCAGGGAATTCGTCTACTCTAACGTTGATGGTTTGACATGAAAATGCTGGAATTCTGATAGCATGATAATGAACTAAACTTATCTTCACTGTGTAATTAACGAGACAGACTATCAGTCTGACATTTCACACGGATTTGAGGGCAGAGTTGATATGACAATGTGACATTGCTCAAAGTGTTTAACCCATGTAATACTTATTTAGCGTTAAACAATACTTAGGTGTAAGGCAGTAGGCAGAGTTACTATTATGGTATTCTGTGCTGGAGGCATGAGGATAAAATATTTATAAGTGACAATAATATATCTTTAAATATATTTATTCAATTTAGGTTGTTCCTGAAAAAAATAGGGATTAAAAGTTTAGTTATGAAAATATTAATGTATACTGGCGTACGTCAAACGTTGTTTTGCCATATAGGTGGAGTAAAAAATTGGTCAAGTGCGAGTCAGGTTCACGCACTGAGGGTTCCGTACCATCAAGATTATATTCCCATTTTCTATAGTATTAGTAAAATAAACACCCGTGGCCACTAAATAAAAACGAGCATAAAAATCACGTTTATTTTATGGGAGCCCCCTTAACTTTTTATTTTAATTTAATTTAACTATTTATTTCTAGAGTAAGTATATATACATAAAATATTCTGTAAAGATTTGAAGCTTCTACCTTTTACCGTTATCAATATCGAGCGAAAAAATTACATTTGTTGTATGGGAGCCCAATTAAATATTTAATTTATTCTACTTTTTAGTATTTGTTGTTATAGCGGCAACAGAAATACATCATCTGTGAAAATTTTAAGTCTGTAGCTATCACGGTTCAAGAGGTACAGCCTGGCGACAGACGGACGGACAGCGAAGTTTCCGTAAAAGGGTTCCTTTTAAACCCTTTGGGTACGGAACCCAAAAAAATAGCTAACGACCACATTTACGAAGAATATTGGTAACGATTCAATTTTGCCCTAGGTCCGGGGTTCTGGGGCCTCATCAACCCTCAGTGGAGCATGTGCAACAAGGGAAGACGCCAGAGTCCCGTCAACATCGAACCCGAGAAGCTGCTCTTCGACCCGTGGCTGCGGGACATACAGTTTGACAAACATAAGGTATGCACCAATCACCGTATCTCAACCTTTATACACACCACTGCAAGCTTATCTGATGGTAAGTGATAATGCTTCCGAATATGTTATCGTTCTAACTTGAAAGGGGTTGCTATTACAGCATCGGCGGTGCGTTGTTGCCGGTACGACAATATTATGACATGTTGATCGTATGATATGACATGACATGCATGTACAGTCCGACAAGGCTCTCTTGGCACTTGAATGAGGGCGCTGTTATAGAATAAAGGCATCCAGAAAATAAAATCTCCTCAATTTTACTTCAATTTTGGTTTAAAATAGTTGATAGTAAGAAAAAACAACACAACATACAATAGCGATATACTGACAGAGCGGACTATCAAACAGTATCACAAGATAGCGGTGTTAGTACCGATTTTGGCCATGCGCCCAGATAGCCTTGTCGCACTATAAAATACCTAAAATGACATTTAAAACTACGGTAAATGTCAACTTAAGTACCGTGTACCTTCGACGGGGGCGCTTCAAATCGGTACAAAAAAAGCAACTGTCAATTGTAGAAAATAGTTAGTCCAGTGTACAGTTTAGGTAATAGATGTCGCTTTACTAATTAATCGCATTAAGGAGCACACCACGGGTGTGCCCGCGAAATTCAAATTTTTCGTGATTTTTTGCGATTTTTAAGCTAATAAGACATAATGGGCTTATGACCGTCAAATTGCGATAATCCCAATATCTTCTTCACGTGTTTATATAAAAATCTCTGCTCGAAAGTGTCGAGTTAAAGAAATTAGTCCGAGATTTGCAAATTACTCACATAAAACTCGATACTCGGACTAATTTCCTAGAATACACATTTTTATGCAAAGATTTTGATATAATCATGTAAATATGATACTGCCATTCTCGCAAATTGATTGCCACAAGCCTGTCATGTCTAATTAGCGTACAAATTGCAAAAAAACACGAAAATTTTGAATTTCGCGGGTAGTCCCGTTGATTTCACGTTAAAAATAAAGCGATTTTGCAGTAGGTAGTGGGGCGCGTCTTCGTGGATTGAACTATGTATATTTTTCTACTCAATGCCACCCAAATCAAATCTGGGACCTCGTGATACGTCTGTCATGCTTGCCGCTAAGCCAGGGAGGCATCAGTATTATCTATCGTCCAATTGAATTCGTATCGAGGGCGCGTTGGACACGCGGGCGGCGCGGCAGATCCTATCAATCAATGGGCGCGCCTTGATTAGAACCTGGCAACTTTTGCGCTTTCAACTCAGATGACATATTGCCCGCTGACACGCGAGCGTGATGATGTAGCGGTCACTGGAAGTGTCTGAAAATGTGCAGTGTATGTCTGTTTGTTGAGCCGTTTATCTAGAACAAATTAATAAGATTGTATTGTTGTTCATTTTTTATTGACTTATACATTTACATACTTAAACTTATGAAACAATGCAAGTTTTAATAAAAATCAGTTTGATAATTATTTTTATGTGAAGTCGGAACCACCCAGTAACTTCAAACCCCAACCAAGTGTTTGGGCTGAAGTTTCTTTGATGAAAAATGGTTAAAAAAATTGTGTAGGCATCCGCTAAGAAAATTTTGAAATTTCAACCACAATTACACGGGTTAAAGATAGAGAGCGAAGCCGAGAGCGCTCTCTGTTTAAAAATAACACTTGTAAATATATTAATTCCTCGTTTAGATTAGATGTTACTTATTCCTTCATGCTACAATCACTTAACCGATATGGATTTGGTTAAGAATTGTGTCGCTATTCCAGATTTTAAAAAGCTAGGTTTATTTAATGAAAATATGACCCTTTTGAAAATAAAGATATTGGGATCAAAACTCATTAGCCACAAAAACTTATCTGTATTAAGTAATAAGTCGACCGTTTCAAAGCTCTGTATTGAGAAGAGCTCACAATAAATTCGATCGTGTAAAATTTACTCTGTATGCAGCCATATCTATTGAATCAATAATCATTGTTGAAATAGGCGTGGAGTGTTGTTGCGTTGTGTAATTCTGAAACTGTTTATGTAAAAGATACTCAAGGTAGTCTAGTTTGTAGATTAATCTACCAGTTACTGTAGTTGATTATACGTTTGTACAGGCTATCATCATTGCAGTCGATATAATTTATTTTATCGATACGTATAAACACACCATACTACGCTGGATGTTGTGATTATGCTAGTTAAATTAGAGTCATTTTGAAGTGGTGATAACAGAAAACAAAACCCGGCCGAATTTGTTGTGGGCTTCTTTTCAGTGCAGAGCGCTTTCGAACCCTCGTAAACTTAGCTTTAAGTCGACTTGTAGTCACCAAACATATTATGCGAGAAATATCATATTATATAAATAAATATAATAGAGGACAACATCACATACATTGCTCCGATCCCATAGTAAGTAGCTTATGCACTTGTGTTATGGAAATCAGAAACAACGAAGGTACCACAACACCCAGACCCGAGACAATGTAGAAAACTTATTTTTCTACATTGCCCCGACCGGGGATCGAACCCGGTTACTCAGAGATGGCGACGCGCTAACCACTCAACCACTGATTACTGAGTTCGCAAGACACTGGTGTGTTGGACCTTAAACCCACATTAGAGGAGCCATGAACGTCTGTTATAATTTTAATATGGTTTCCAAAGTATTAGCACAAGTACATAATTTAAATTACGGAACACATTTATTACCGGCACTATCACAGGTAATTTATAGCGTATGAATATTTTGCATTGCGCATGCATGCATTCATTTAGCCGGTAACGCAAATCCGATGCTAATGTATGCGGGCGATATGCTATCTTTGTACGGGACTTTTTGTCGCTCGGCGCTTGCTGAGGATACAGTTTCGGGTATTTATGGATGAACAAGTAATTTTGGCAACACGTTTATATTCTGCTTAGATACGGTGTACATTCGTGATCAATAATATCATCATCCTTTTAAATACACAAGATTCTGTTTTCCCGTGAAATTTCAATTTCAATAAAATTGAAAATCGATTTCGAAAAGGACACTTGTGAAAATGTTAAATGTTTAAGAAAAAAACAACAGTCAGGTGCGAGTCAGACTTGCGCGCTTATGGTTTCATACTATCTAAGTACCTAAGTGGAATAGAGATTATTCCAAATTTCATTTCGATAACTTTTATAATTACTAAAATAATTCACTGTCTGTAATTCACAATGTCAATAATCCACTGTGACAGATAGACGGAAGGAGAATGTCAGATCTGAATGTCTTCCATTTTTTCCATTTTAATATGGAACCCAAAAACGAATGCTAGAGTGTTACCTTTTCGATCAGTAGGTAGGTAGATGAAGTCTCCCTGACTTCAGACCTACCTATACCTAACAACTACTACTAGACTACATTTAATAAAAACGTAATTGTTACCGGGGAAAATCTTCTCATGTGATATCCGGCCTGCTGTGGAAGGCACGAGTTATTTGGGATTTTTTATTTCTACCCACTAAAACCCCCTCGTTGGCCTACCTCTGCGCATATTGAGAGGCTACGAGATCTCTGACAAACACACTGGTGCTTCTCGTGCGCAACTCCCTTTGGACTTGCCTCGGGGTCCCTTCGACGGGTGGCTGTACTCCAGTCTTGATTTTCCATCAGGTCAGCGGCGTCCTCCAGAACACAGGGCAGTCCCTGGTGTTCCGAGTGGAGAAGGACAGCAAGCACCAGGTGAACATCAGCGGGGGCCCGCTATCCTACCGCTACCAGTTCGAGGAGATCTACTTCCACTACGGCCTCGATGACAACAAGGGCTCCGAGCACCAGATCGACCATCACACCTTCCCCGGAGAAGTGAGTGACTGTTGCCAATAGACACGTCCTCCAGAACAAAGGGCAGTCCCTTGTGTTCCGTGCGGAGAAGGACAGCAAGCACCAGGTGAACATCAGCGGGGGCCCACTGTCCTACCGCTACCAGTTCGAGGAGATCTACTTCCACTACGGCCTCGATGACAACAAGGGCTCCGAGCACCAGATCGACCATCACACCTTCCCCGGAGAAGTGAGTGCCTGTTGCCATTAGACACGTCCTCCAGAACACAGGGCAGTCGCTGCTGTTCCGAGTGGAGAAGGACAGCAAGCACCAGGTGAACATCGGCTGGGGCCCACTGTCCTACCGCTACCAGTTCGAGGAGATCTACTTCCACTACGGCCTCGATGACAACAAGGGCTCCGAGCACCAGATCGACCATCCCCTTCCCCGGAGAAGTAAGTACTGGTAGTTGATTCACGTACATCAAAGATCGGCAAACATCGATCGTCCTTGTATTCTTCTATAAGCTTTTAACTCAAGAAATATTGGGAAAGAAGAATGACCAAAGATGGTATCAAGTTTTCTCATGCACCAAAACAATTAATTAAACATAATATAAAGGATCGGCACTTACTAACGTCACGCATGTATTTTTAGGCTCCGCCCTGAAGCATCCTTTTTAATTTGTCAAAACTCTGAAATAGCGCTAATGTAAGCGACAACATTATGTGCTATCAGCCGTACCGTACTGTTGGGGGCGGGGTGACGACGCCATATTTGAAAAAAATTTGGCTTCAACATACCAGAACCAAAATATTCTAGGAAAATAAAAAATATCGAATGTGTTTTTAAAACCATGGCACTAGGAATTGGTTTTTCATATCCTACTTCTATCCACTAGGAATTTAATATCCGCTAGGAATTTCCTTTTCCATACAAAAAGTTACTTTCTTTTCAATGCACATTTACTGTCATACAGATTTTATTGAGAAGTATAATTTGTTAATTTGCCTATACCTATCTTTGAAATCTTGATGTTAATTTAAAAAATATTAACTTCAATGTGGAGAGAATGTCTATAAAAATTGGGTTTGGATTTGAACCAGCTTGGTGCAGTATTCCATACGTAGTTCCATGGAACAACATGGAATCCTTTATTAATCACGTATTTGTCAAAATAAAATCCATTGTCTAGACTAGTTTAATTAAAACAGAAAATTGCCGTTATTACTATTAATAAAATTACTTGGAATTAACAGTTTGAAAATAGTTATCGGGATGAGCGGCTATAAACTTCGTAACTTAACTCAATTGAATGAACCTGTTCTGAGCTTATTGTTCAGAGAAAACCAATTTTAGATAGAATCTCGTTAATAACGGAATATGTGGTGAGACTTTCCAGACATAGATTAACTTTTACTATTCTAAAATACAAGCACAAACTTTGCTTCTAAATAAAATACTTATTAATTGCCAGTTACCTATGTATAAAAGTATAGTAACTTTCGGAATGATATTTTTAAGACTTTTGACCTAAACTTTTTCATAAAAAAAAACCTTCATTCATTTGGATGTTATATTATTATCTATTGCGGAAAAGAAGAAATTTCCGCACGTGAAACACACGTGGAAAAGTTTACTTTTCGAGCGAATGTATTGAAAAAATATATTTCTGTGCAGATTCAGCTATACGGGTTCAACAAAGAGCTGTATCACAACATGTCGGAGGCTCAACACAAATCACAGGGCGTTGTGGGCATTTCGCTTATGGTTCAGGTAAGGTTCCTAACACCCCCCACTTAATTTTTTCCATAAAGAAAAATAAGACGAGTAAGACATGCTCATGTCAGATGCAGTGCGTCCAATAATTTCGCTTTGCATTATCATACTAAGACATCAGGGGCCGTACCACCAACTCTTATAGCAGTATTATTGTAATATTGTTTTAAATTTTTCATACTGACACTGTATGAAAATGTCAGAATGTCTGATTGCGTAAGAAAAACCTATTCATCGTTATTGTTATTGTTAGCGAATACTGCCCCGCGATTGGCTGACACAAATCAGAAACCCAGAAGATCAGTAGTCAGAATTAGTAAACTACTACGATAACGATGAATCCGATGTCCGAAATACATGACTGCTTCTCCGTAGAATAACAGACACTGCCGTGGTAGTCTGTGGCCAGAAAGCCAGTGTGATGGCCTTAAACTTAAAGCGGCCTAAGCTGATAATGCAAGTGAAAATCATTATTATTTACACTGGGTTAACTTACAGGCTGACATAAAATCATGTTACGCCAATGTAAGAAGGAAAAAACGGCTATAAACTCACGCCTATTGGGTCAGGATCGCCCGACCAGTTTCATCAGACCCATCAGGGCTCCTATTATATTTGCATATTGTATTGTTTACCAAAGATTGTTGTGGATTGATATTCTTTGTTTTACAGATTGGCGAGCCTACAAACAAAGAGCTTAGGCTTATAACAAGTGCTTTCAATAAAGTCACATTTAGAGGTAACTATAATAATTTCATTACTTTGTTTAAAACATGGTTAAAACTCAAAATATTTGATGATATGGATCTATGGTAATGATAATGAAAAATCGACGAAAAATACCAATATTTTTATCCTTCTATATAAATAATACCTTCGCAGGTAGCTCCTACCCCATCAAGCACCTACCCCTAAGCTCGCTGCTACCCAACACGCAACAATACCTCACGTACGAAGGCTCCACCACGCACCCTGGATGCTGGGAGACGGCTGTGTGGATCATCTTCAACAAACCCATCTATATTTCTAAACAAGAAGTTAGTTCCTTTATTCTTCTTATCACATTACTTAAGTCTCCATTCTCGTTTCTTCTTTGACGGTAAGGTAGGTACCGTCAAATGCTCTGTAGTTTTATGACGTTTTTAGCTCAATACTAAATCTTGAGTTTAGGGACTTAATTAACATCGGTTTATTAATACGTGCTTAAGGCCAATTTCCAGCAAAGTGGAGAGGAGTGGCAATGTTGAATAACCAATTATATTTCGTTGTTTCCACATCTCCTCCCCACTTAGGTTTTGTGGATATGGGTCAGGCCTTCGGTGAAATTGGGTCAAGCGGAAAGGACAGGAGATGTTTCATGTTTCTATAGTTTGTGCAAGCTAGCGGCGAGACAGAGCGGAGATGTCTATAGTTACGAGCGATCGAGCGACGCCGCTGAGCTGAGCCTCGCGAGATTCGTTTCCCACCGCCTTCCCCCCTGCATCACACATCTGAGAACGTCATATACACTACGCACAGCTCACATCTCCGCTATGCACTGCTCACATATCCTCTACGTTGCTTCGTAGCGCATCTCCATCTCTTCTCGTCTCCCCTTTAGTGGAAACCGTTTCCTTATGCGTGGCATACTCAGTCTTCGCTGGTTAGTTTATCCTATTTATTTTTTGGAACATAGAAACCTGTCGATCACAGATACGTCATAAATCATAATATGGCTAAAGTCATCGACTTATCTCTTCTTAATTTCTTTTTGTTTACAGATGTACGCAATCCGTCGTCTAATGCAGGGGTCCCAATTGACCCCAAAAGCGCCGCTAGGAAACAACGCGCGGCCAGTTCAGCCGCTGCATCACCGGACTGTCCGAACTAACATCAACTTCAACAAGCAAGGAATGCCGGTGCGTCTTAGTCGAAGATTTTAACTTCTCCTTTCTTCTTCTTTTCCCTTTTCCCATATTGTGTAGAGTCGGCACAAATTTTCTTGTGCTTCCATTCACTCCTATCAGCTGTTAACGTGCAATCTACTAATTTGACACGCATATCCTTATCCCGAACCCATCCATCTCTTCTTTGGTCCCTGCATGCATACTTATCATTATTTTAGTAACATGATTTTCACCCGTCCTTATACAAGTCCATACCACGCTAACCTTTTACTTATTTTATTATCTGTTTCAAACTTTTCTTTACATAATCGTCCCTTATAATATTATCCATCCTTGTCACACGAACTTTGATGCCATAGAGGTCCAAGAGGGAGCCCTCAACTTCAAAAGTACGGCAAAAAATACTTTGCCTAAATTGGCTAACCCAAGCCTGCAAACATAGTTGCCGCACTGATGGAGCTGTCGTTTGTTAGGAAGGGCTCTATTTAGTCCTAGCTATTATATATCTATGTTTGAAGCAATTCTTTAGAATTCATTGCATTTCTGCATTCGACTGTTACTAACTAGAATGCGAAACCTAAAATTCACACCACGTTTACGTTTCTTAACCCCCTAGCCATTGTGTATATTTATTGTTTACGAAGTTGCCTTGTTCAAAAGATTGATGGACTATAAAAACTTCTCGCCCGTTATCAGAGCGTTGAATGGAAGGAGTTTGGATCTAGCCGCGCGCTGTTTATTTGTGAATCGTTTCAGCCATACATTTAGATCTAGATAAGCCAGCGGTTTGCGAAATTACGCGAAGTGTTTTCAAAGTTATCGTGGCTACTAAATTTTCTAGTGTATATTGCGGTTTTAATCAACTTTACGGATATTTTGGAGACCTCCTTTTGTTTTTTCAGTTCTCTCCCTCCTCTTTCTCCCTCATATCGCCTCTCCTCGGCACATATCGCCTGTCCTTGACTCTCCTCGCCTACCATATAGTCTCCTCGTACCAGACGTCTTACCTACGCAATTGCTCCTTACAATATACATTGAATTTCGTTTAAAAAAGCGAATTAAATGCGAGCTTGGATTCGAGAAAGAGACCGCGGGTTTGAAGTCTGCCATTATTTTTATCCTATACCTTTAAACGAGCAATTCTTGTATTCTATATAATCTGTATCTCGGAAACTACTTCAACGATTTTCATGAAATTTAGTATAGAGGGGGTTTTGGGGGCGATAAATCGATCTAGCTAGGATTCATTTTTAGAAAATGTCGTATTTACCAAAAAATAACAAATTAAGTACCGAGCAAAGCTCTCTGGTCACCCAAATATTTCGCATTGATACTTTAAAGGGAATTTTCATTACAAGTCACTCTGCGGTCGTAAATTGCTCAGCTCCTAGCTCAGTCGGGCCTTGTTTGCAGTTCGCCGACGGGACACTAAACTAAATATAATTTACTGGCGTCTCCATTAATTAATGAACACGACGCGCTGCGGTGTTTGCAGTGGAGTTTACAAAATCTACGAAATTCATCTTATTTATTTGCCTAGACTGTACGGGAATAGTAAAATAATAAGAGCTTGGCGCTAATGGTAAGATTGAAGATAAACGTAATCAAAGTTTCATAAAATACGTACGATTTGAAATGTCACACAGCAAATTCAGCCAATCAGAGGGCAGATATCGTACGAGATATCGATTACGATGGTTATTTTTTGTCTTAGACAAATCGTATTCGTAATGTCATCGTGATCGTAATGTTTAGTATTGGTATGTGTCGTAGTGGTTCGTGTGTTGTATGTCTTTATCGTTATCGTAATCGTAATGTTTGTCTTAGACTTAAACATAACTATCGTAATATCGTATCGCAGTTTAAGGTTAAAATATGTTCGGATGGGCTCATCTTAAGGTCCATTTTGTTGTCCCAGAACTAAGTACTATACAAACTACATCAACAAACTTTCACCTTTGATGATAATGACTGTTTCTTTAACCAGGTATCAAGCAATTGCCCTGACATGTACCGCAACATGCATTACACAGGTAAGCGTAAAACTACAATGATATACAAACTTAATGGAATGCTGGATATGCACTTTCTTCTTTAGACAAGAATAATTTTAACAATTTAAGGAGAAATCAACGAGTCTGCCCGCGAAATTCATTGTGATTTTTTTGCAATTTGTACGGTTAATAAAAATAGGCTGACAGTCAAATTGCTGGAATAGCAGTATCATGTTTACAGGTTTATATCAAAATCTTTGCTTAAAAATGTCGATTCTAGGAAATTACTCCGAGTATGGAGTTTGAAGTAAGTAACTCGAAAATCTCGGACTAATTTCTTTAGTTAGACACTATCAAGCAAAGATTTTTATATAAACACGTGAAGATGATACTGGCGATTTTACTGCGATTAGCCTTTTATGTCTAAGCTTACAAATTGCAAAAAAGCCACAAAAAAATATTTCGCGGGCACACCCGTCGCATGCTCCTTAATACAAAAATATTTTTTAGTATGTGTTTTTAAAAAAATGAATGTATTTAAGTAATGAATGCTATAATTAAATGTTTTCTGAGCACTTTGTTACTTATATCTCTTTCAGCACGTTACGCTCGAAAATCGCGTTCGAAAAAGAGTATTGCATGCAAACGCAAGGGAAAGAACACAAAGAACACGATTACACCAAAGAAAGCATGTCACAAAAATAATAGGTATTTCTTATTAAAAAAACATTCTATGACAGCTGTTAGAAGCACATTACGTCCTTTCAACCCCTTTTAATGTCCCACTGCTGGGCACGCGTCTCCTCTCAGACAGAGAGGGGTTTGATAGCCCACCACGCTGGCCAAGTACGGGTTGGCGGGCTTCACACACCTTCGAGAACATTTTTGTGAACTCTCAAGTCTCAAGCATGCAGGTTTCCTCACGATATTTTCCTTCACCGCTAAGCAAGTGATATTTTGTTTCCTAAAAACGCACACAACTCAGGAAAATCAGAGGTGCGTGCCCAGGATTCGACTCGCGACCTTCTTATGAGAGGCAGAGGTCAGAACCACTGAGCTATCACTGTTTCCACTAAGCTATCACTGCTTCAGAGGCATATGTGTTTGCTGGGATTTATAGTTTGTCGTGAAATGCGTATTTTAGTGAGTAAAAATCCCAAGTGGGTTACGTTATTTCTCCAAAATTCAGGGACTGTTTGATAACGCGAAAAAAAATTACCTATGTTCAAAGAACTTACGCAAAGCGCCGCCCATTATAATTGTTTCTTTATCAGCCGTCATGGAATGTTTTATTCAATTACACACATTATTTTGATTTAGGTACTGTATCAACTAACATAAATACATAGAACATTTAATCAAATGCTTAGATTGACTAGTTGTTCATTAGTTAGTGATTAGGATTAGTTGTGTTTCCATCAAATCTATAAATAGCGTTTAATTTGCATCAAAATGGTTAAATTTGTGAATGGTGAAATAGTTTTGGACTTTTGGTTGCATGTTGGTAAATGAAAATACTTTGAAAGCTTTGATTATAATTATTATGAAATGGTTTATACTTTATACTGCATAACGCTTTTTGTTTTTGTTTGTGTAGCCGCTTAGCAATGTTATTAATTTCGTGACTTAAATCCTAAATTTACCTAAACAGAGCTTGGTAATAAATTTAATAACTTTTAATATCATAATTAGAGTGTAGTCTTACTTATGTTTTATAAAAACATAAATACTACACCAATAAGTAAAATTTAAAAACTCAGCTGTTACCAAGTTTCAGAACTAATATGAGCCTAAAAATATCGATATTTTACCGGAAATCTTGGTATCGATACCGGTCATCCTAGTCAAACAATACCGGACTTTCCGGTGCCTACAGTGTTGAGCGTAGATCAGAGGGGCAATTGCGTAGGAAAAACGCATTTCATCACTGTCGTAATCTCAAGCAAATTCTGTCCGCTGATTGGCTGAAACTGTAAAAGGCGGTTTTAAAGTTTTTCCCGGCAACCAGCGAGCAGAATTTGTTTGCGATTATGATAGCGATGAATACGCTTTTCATACAAAATCGTCTAGCAGACCAAGAACCGTTATTTATGTACATAATATAATTATTTATTTTGATGTGTTTTCAGCTACGCAGTGGCCACGAGATCACAGTATGCGGTACAGAAGCGCTGAAGATTTAGCAATGTTATCGCTCAATTAAATTGCATACTTTAAGCTTCGTAATAGTTATTATAATATAAATATGGGTTTACATTTACATTTAACTAATTAGTTATTGTTGTAATTTGAAGTAAATAAAGTGGAAAACGCTCCATTTTAGGTCATGTTCAGGTGGTGACAGCTTTCGATATTCTAGATATACTGACGTGCCGTTTGAATATAAAACCGGGTTTTCGGTATCAATCGGTATTTTCGGTATCAGTCGTCTGATCGCAATTGTATTTGGATATGGTTACAATTAAGTAAAAAAGTTGAATACAATTCAACAGATAATTCCAAGTTTGAATACAAAATTTGTCGACTATGACTTATCATGAATTAACCAAACGTTATATTATAGTCGTGACTTTAGATCCAAAATAATTAATAGAATAGAAATTTTGGATGCCAGTTTACAAAAAAATACTCAAAAAATGCTTTTTAGGACAAGTCAATTGTATAGACAATATAACTACATTCCCTGATACCAATTGTTTAGAAAGTAGAGGTTTTGGTAAAATTAAGAGAATACAAATTATATTAATAAAACATAGGCAGTTTTTAATAAGAACATAATTAATAAACATAGGTGTAACGGAAGCTTCAGAAATAAACCTAATAAAATCTTCGCTAAAATTAAAATAACAGTAAAATATATCTATGTGTAACGTGTATAAATTGTAACCTTAATAACACCGTGTAAATAAATGTAAAATATAGATAAAATAGATGGAAAGTTATCGACATTCGTCCACACCCTCGAGTGTATTTATATTGCAATTAATAATAAACCTAAGCCTTATTATAAATAAATAAATAAGCTTCTTTGAAATTAACAAATTTTCTGTTGAAGAAAAAGCTATGCGATAATCTTATAAAATACGTAGACATTCAAATGTATACGTAAAAATGTAAAAGTACATAAAGTAGAACGTAGTTTTCCTATGTTTATATTCTGTCAATTGTTCTAACAATTATTATTATTAATTATTATCGATAAACCAAATAGGCATTGAAATAATTAATGTGTATACAAAGAAGCTTATGAATAGTTGAATATGCATATAAAGATTACATCGCTCTAATTAGATTGTAATATAAATATTATATCCTTATTGTAACTTACATATAAACTGTTTATATCAAAACTCCGGTTTTATAATGACGTTTTTTTGTTTGAAAATGGAGTCAGGCTGCATTGCTTTAATAGAAATTTGATGTCAGATATATTATATAAGAGTAATTGTAGTAAATATAACTGTAATGTACCTACGGAATTACATGTAGAGTTTAGATGCTGTGTTTGTCATAGTAAAGGGTTATAAATTACGATGGAACCTAATAAAATACTTTGAAAATATCTGTTGTATATTTTTTCACCTACTTACGGGCTACAACCCGTCTCAATGTAAATCCTATATATATTATATTATATACATTCACGTATCACACAGTATCTGTCACCAAACATTTGAGGACCGCTTGACAGCTTCTTATGAATTTTTTGTGGAAGAAATGGCAATGAGATATAATATATAATGCAATTTCTGTGACTTTTTACCTCAAAATCAAATTTACTGGTAAATAGATTAATAGATCTTAAAAATGGAAGCTGTATTTATTGAAAATTTTAAAAATTCTGAGATTTCATGAGAAATTTATTTCATGGAAAGTGGTAAATCCCATTAATTCGATTAAGTAGCTAACTAACTATTAACTGTAAAAAGATAACTATGTACTTATCGTCCGCCTGGATCCACTAAATCAAATCTCTGACCTTTCACGCAGGTCAAAGTAGATAGCATTCAGGCTGTCAATAGTAGATATGTCGTAAATCACAATGTAGACGTCAAAACCGGACGTGTCGGCCATATTGTTCGGGAGCCCATATTTCCTGCGGAACCCAGCGCGGCCACGTCGTGGGAGATACGTCGTGTCTCTGCCCACATACAATCAAGCCTTTATATACCAGGCTTCATCAACTTACTAACAACAACAGACAGTAGTCAGATATAAATTGTGTTAAAAATAAAGATAATAGGAATAAAGCAGTTCAAAAATCGTATTTCTTCTATTTCTAAATTTGCTAATAGAACTAAATTCGTAGCCAAAACAAAAAAAAAGACAATTATTTATTGTCTTCGATAGGTTCATTTTGATTCAGTTCGTTCCATTTAAATATGGAATGCGCAATCGACAGGTTTCTACGACGGTCGTAGATAAGTCATGTATAGTCGCGGAATGAAAAGGTCAATCACCTTAGTGTCAATATTCCCTTGCACTAGTACCAACCTAGTACTGCAAGAGACCATTTAAGGTGGATCTACGCTAGGCGAATCGAGCACGAGCCTAACACAATTCGTGTAGTGTGGACCGACTTACAAGCCTGTGAGCGCACTGCGAGCATTTTGGTCGTGCTCGGCTGCGTTTCGCCTGTTGTCAGTTTTTTGACGACCACAAAGGGATTGGAGGACAGTGATCGTTGTAGGTTCGTTGTACGTCCACACTTGACGCCGCGAACGACGAAACGCTCCGCTCGTGCTCGGTTCGTGCTCGATTCGCCTAGCGTAGACTCGCACCTTTATGTCAACATACCAAAACAATCGACTAGTGCAAACGAATTAATTTGAAAATTGACGAACTATTTCATTCGTAGACTGTACCTACGGCTAAGGCGCATGCATTTATATGAAATGTTGCAGCTTTGAACTTGCACTATCGCAGGCTATAAATCATTAGGTGTATGCAAAGTAGAGTCCGGACGCGTTTGGCCGTGTTGCCTGCGACGATGACTTCCTTTGGAACCACGCCTGGCGCTACGGAGCCGAGAAAATAGGGCATTATTACTGTAATGGCGGTTTGTGATATTTTTTAGGGTTCCATACCAATTTGGTAAAAAGGGAACCCTTATGGTGAGACTTTCTCCGTCCGTCTGTCCCACCTTCCGTCCGTCCGTCCGTCCGTCTGTCACACTCGATTAATTCAGTCCCTAACTATTATACTTTTTTTGATAATAACAATAATCCGCCGAAAACAAAGTTAGGTTTGCGGTTGGCCAACAAAAGTACCTATATATGTAAATTATACTCGTAAAATCATGAACAAAAGTGATTCTTTTAATGTTTTACTTCTTTTATAGTATGGAACCCTCGGTGCGCGAGTCCGACTCGCACTTGGCCGGTATTTTTACTGTAGATATGCTTGCTCTTGACTACAATCAAGTGTGATGGAACTTTTTTTTAACAAATCCCGCGAACATCATGGTTATTTCGGGGATTAAAATTGCCTGAGTGTTAATCCAGGCCAAATTATACCTACACTTTAGGCTTTCTCCATTACCAGTGAAATTTTTTCATTAGTGATGGCGTGAAAAATTAACCAAGATACAAACACATAGAGGGCATCGAAGTTCTTTCTGGAACATTTAAAAATAAAGTGGGAGGGAGGTCGTGTCCGTCCGTCCGTCCGTCTGTCACACTCGATTATTTCAGTAACTTCAAGCTATCGACTTGAAATTTAGAATAGTTATAGGTAATAGTGACCCGACGTCATAACAATCGTAAAAATTTGGAAATTGTTTTTATTTTTATTTAAAAAGGGGGGAAAACCGGGTCGACAAAATTTCAAAATGAGATACAAATATTGAGTGGGGTATCATATAAAAGGGCGTTACTTGTGTATTCTGAAACTATTTTTTATTTATTTTTATGCCTGATAGTTTATGATTTATTGGGCAAACTGTCGAAAAAAATACCGTTCCCCCCCCCTTATCTCCGAAGTTTACCCATCAAAAAATCTGAAATAATTATGATCAATAGAAGTTAACGTATATTTTACAGGAAAAATAAAATAAACTCGCTGACTAATATAATTTCTTTGATAATAACAATAATCCGCCAAAAACAAAGTTACGTTTGCGGTTTGCCAACAAAAGTACCTACATGTACTTAAATTATACTCGTAAATTCATATACAAAAGTGATTCTTTCAATGTTTTACTTCTTTTATGGTATGGAACCCTCGGTGCTCGAGTCCGACTCGCACTTGGCCGGTTTTTTTTTTCTTTCTATAAATGGTATTTATTTACAATTTTTGTTCATTATATAAATATTTATCGGTATTTAATATCTCTTATACCTATAGGCCATTACATAAGCTTTTCTTACTTTGGGGCATAGAAGAGATTGAGTGTTGAAGTTACAGATAAATACAAGATATAAAATCAATGATAACTCAATGGTTCAGACCTCTGCCGCGCGATAAAGTCGTGGGTTCGAATCCCGGGCACGCACCTCTGAATTTTCCGAGTTATTTGCGTTTTTAGGAAACTAAATATCACTTGCTTAGCGGTGAAGGAAAACATCGTGAGGAAACCGGCCTGCCTGAGAGTTCACAAAAATGTTCTCTAATATGTGTGAAGCCCGCCAACCCGCACTTGCACAGAGAGGGGTTTGGCCAGCGTGGTGGGCTATGGCCAAACCCCTCTCAGTCTGAGAGGAGACCCGTGCCCAGCAGTGGCACAGTATAAAAAGGGGTTGAGAGAAATATGAGGCCCTAGGAAAATTATGAGGTCTAGGTCGGGGCGCGCTTGCCTAGAAAATGCCTCTTCTCTTGAAGGCACCAAAATTACTAACTAATGACTTAGTTGGGAAAACGGAGGTTGAAGAAGAAAGGTTTGGCGCAAGTATTTGGGAGTTCCTGAGCACATGCTACTGAGATTAGACGGACCAATAATAACCAATAATAATTATTACAAGTGGATTTTGATTATTATCACACCAGTTAGTAAATCTGCTTCATATAAACCTATATTGGTATCAGAAAATAAATGTTATAATAATAAAATAGGTACGTCAGAGCACTCCGTAGTCAGCTGCAGGACCGAATTTATGTGCATATTTTGATATTTTTAATACACAGAGTGCAAGCCAGACAGAATAATATAAAGTATTAATGCTTTATAAATTATTGTTGTCGGTTGGGTAATAGAAATATTTATAAGTGTAAAATGTTGGTTGCAAATCTCTAAGAGCTTTTAATGGAAGATTGATTAGATTAAAATATCCTTTTTTCACATAGGTACAAACGTACAGTCTCTTTTAAAAGCTCAATATGATATTTGTGAAGTAAAAGTTGAATACAATTCAAAGATTAGATTAAAATATCCTTTTTTCACATAGGTACAAACGTACAGTCTCTTTTAAAAGCTCAATATGATATTTGTGTTGTATATGGCAAAAACTTTAAGTCGATTAGGATGAACTTAAACTGTAGCGCAACGGAACGGACAGAGAATCGGCTAATTGCGGAGACTTCCGCTCCGCTTCAGTACACACCTATATTCCCCAAAAAAATAAAACCGCAGCTTATATAAATATAAATAATATATAAATTCCAGTCGAAATGCATAACGTTTTGATGAATATATTATTAAAACAATTCAACTGTAAAAATCTAAAAGAACACTTTAAACATAAACTCAGGCAAATAGATTTAGTTCGCCTTTTTAAACTGTCCACAGCGCCGAACAGGAAATTCCGCGGGCGGAAGTGGCCGGCGGCCATGTTGTCTGCGGGTGAACTTCCGCTGTCTAGGCTTCCTGGAACTTTAGCCCGCATGTTGAACACTTTACACGTATTTTTACACACGCTTTTCATTTACAGAATACCGTGTAAAATGTTATTACTTAATGGAATAAATTGAACATCATTGGGTACCAAGGCGACACTTACTCGTATATGGAAAATTATTTATATTATATTTTTTAAGCTATTGCATAGCTTCTATCGCGGGCCTTGAACATGGAGACCGAATCCAGAAATTTCGTAACGAAAATAACCTAACACCCCCCACTCCGACCGGCCCGCTCAGTCGCGGGCCTTGAGCGTGGAGACCGAATCAAGAAATTCCGTAACGAAAATAACTCCTTAAAAAAAATAAGTTAAAAAAAAATGCTATGCTGCGGCAGTCTCCAAGTGCCACACGCAAAGATTTTGGCCACACGTCTTTTTTTAATTATTATTAATAGACTTGCGCTTGACTACAATCATGTCTGATGGACAGCAATTGATGAGGTCTAGTGATGGAGCGCGCTTGCCCAGAAAATGACACTTGAAGGCACCCAGATTATACTGGGCTGGGAACACGGAAGCTGGAAGGGTGTTTTACACCTTAGCGGTTCGTGTCAGAAACAAGGAAGAAAAACGCTTCGTTCGATTTCGCTGGACATCGACCACATAAGGTCTCTCGGCGTCTTGCGGTTGCGTGGTATTCATTCTTTAAATATTATCTTTATGGGCTAAAAAAAGGATACAGTAACATTTCAATATACCTACTATTACTACAATATACATAAAAATAGTTGAACAATCTTAAGGGCGATGGGTACCATCCGGGCGCGAAAATTCAAATTTTATTTAGTTTTTCGTTTATAGTGGGCTAATTATACATCGAAGGCTAATGGCAATGTGTTTTGCGGGCACAACGTTTATGCATCTACGTGTTTTTAACAAAAACTCTGCTCAACAATACTCATTAACTTCATATTGGTTCCCGATAACTCGAAATCTGGGAAACTGCAAAAAATTATCTTTCGGGAACCAATATGAGATGAGTGGGAACTTTCGAGCAAAGTTTCTATTGAAAACATGTAGATACATTAAAATTAGGCCCGCAAAATGCATTGCCATAAATCTGCAATGTGTAGTTAGTCTAATATTTGCGAAAAACTAAATAAAATTTGAATTTCGCGGGCTGGTAGGGCCGCAACACCTTAAAATAAATTCGTTAAACGAAATTGGCAAATTAAAAGAAAATGGAGGGAATTCCCAAATTTCTAGTGAATCTCTAATTGATACTTGCAATTTTATTTAAGTTCGTCCGGGCTTTTCTTACTAAAAAACTTTCATAGTTTTCGATTTTGCCGGGCGTTTTACCGCTCGACCGATTGTTATTATATTTTCTGTGTATGTTTAGTAGGTTTAGTAAGTAGAGAGTAAGTCGTAAGCTTTTTTTTATATCCCTAATGGCAAAACAACGTTTGCTGGGTCAGCTAGAAATTAAAAAAAAAAAAAAAAAGGTTCATAGTTCATTCACTAAAATTTTTTCGAAAAATTGCGGTATTTAGCACAATTATTTAAAAATAAATATTTCTATAAGCCATAACGTCAAAATTCTAGCAACAATCTATTGGAAAGCGCTTTCTTGTGTTTTGATCACTCGATTCGGAGTTACTGCAAGCTCTGAAACAAAAATATTAACATATTAAATTCTGATAGGATTTGAAAAGTGTTCCTGATATGGACCGCTTAGGTGTGGAACCTTCTTCCAAACTCCGCGCTCCAAGCCAAGTACAAACTAGATGACCTCAATTGGTTCTATACTTACCTACTACAGAAAAAGTAAAATCATACTCGTAAGAGTCAGTTTTCTTAACAAACCACAAACTTAACTTTGTTTTTTGAGGTTTATTCTATATTTCTTTTTGTGGTAAAGAACCCTAAAAAATGTTGAAGGGTTAGTGGACATTTCATGAAATTTAATTAAAATTATTTAAGTTAACCTCAAGACTTAGGTTTCTTTGGTCCAAATATTTCTCTTCTCAATGTGTTTCCATAAAAAAACATTCTGAGAGTAAACAACACAAAACATGCATTTGAATTCTGCCATGTTTTTAATAGGCTAGTTTTCAGAAGATAAAAAGTACGAAACACCAGTAAAACATTTTGCTACGCAAAATATAAAATATCAATAACTGTATTGTGTCTTCGTGTCTCGCCCAAGTGCCTTCAATCTGAGTAGCGTCAGCAAATAATATAAAAATAATATTTATAAAATCAATTAATAATAATAATATTAATTTTTTAAATTATGTATTTTTGAGTTGATGCGTAAATCATACACTATACGTAAAAAGAAAAACGTACATTTAAATATTTTCACAACCAAATGTACATTATATTTTTATTTCTCATTTAAATTCATTTCATATATTATTATGATAATTGTGAGGGATTGTGTCAGCGAATCACGCATTTTAAACAATGAGACCACTTTTATAATGAGTTAGTACCCTTTTATAGTCTCCAACACAAATAGTAATAAGCCACTAAAAGTATACAACATGCGCTCACAATTTCGAAAGAAATTATATTATTTAGTAAATTAAGTAAATATTGATTAAGTAATTGAAGATTTCACCCATCCCTCAATAGATGGCGCTATATTCAGTTAGCCCGTGTAAACATAGAATAGAATTCGACATAAAAAATTATACGAGCTCATACTGTTGACTAATAAGAGAATCTGCCGTTCTAGATTTTCGAAAATTTTTATAGATATCCTTTGTTACAGTATTTTTGACACGCATAAAGTTCATTTTCTTTCACCTACTATGTTTCAAAAAGGTGGAACATTTTATTTTTTTGCTAACGGTGTTTATCTCAACACAGAGTAGACAAACTTCGTTACCGATCATTGACAGCATAATGCACTCTGCCGTTCAGTTCATACAACTCACTTAGCGCTAATTCACTAACGATAATAGTTTAAAACACTAATATCTTACTCAACCTCTTTTTATGTCCCACTGCTGGGCACGGGTCTCCTCTCAGACTGAGAGGGGTTTGGCCATAGCCCACCACGTTGGCCAAGTGCGGGTTGGCGGTCTTCACATACCTTTGAGAACATTTTTGTGAACTCTCAGACATGCAGGTTTCCTCACGATGTTTTCCTTCACCGTTAAGCAAGTGATATTTAGTTTCCTAAAGACGCCCATAACTCGAATTAGTCAGAGGTGCGTGCCCAGGATTCGAACCCGCTACCTCCTTATGAGAGGCAGAGGTCAGAACCACTGAGCTATCACTGCTAAACACTAAATATACTTCAAACAAAAACTTTTAAATTTTTAATAGTGGCAAGCGTTTTTATGCACACTCTACCAGTTAGTACTTAGTAGCGATGGCACGTGATGATAAGTGAGGATACAGTCGAAGAAGTTATCGAGAATGTTATGAAGATACAAACTTGGAAGGAAGTAAGCAACCCCTAACGGTTTCTACACAGCTTCGCGCCGGAACGCTAAATCGCTTAGCGATGCCGCAGGGTGCATTTTTGCTGATAGGGTGGTGACTAGCCAGCAAGACAAAACAGAGAATATTTCCATAAAAACAAAACAGAGAATAACTTTTCTATTCCACCGCTATATTTTCACGTTTATGAATAAGGGGGTTAAAATTTAGCGATTTTCGGTGAAAACGAGCTTTAGACACCTAATTTGGTACTGATAGACGACTAAATATGTATAAGGAACTAAGGAATTATGACGTTCGATTGATAAATCAGCCTTTAGCCACTTATTTGGACTTCCAGATTTACCTGTAGAGACTTTTTACCTGTCGGCTGTCATGAAGCATACGTACGTTCTCATTATGAGCGAAAAATAACGATGTTTGTTAACGCCCTTTTTGAAGTTCTCACTTGGAACTTTTTAGCTTAATAAAGCCGTGTTCACAAAATGTATTCCGGGCTGTAAATCACTCTTATTCAGAGTTCCACATTTACCTGTACAAACGTTTTACCTGTCATGAAGCATGTACGTACTCACTGCGAGTGAAAAACAACGATGTTTGTTAACGCCCTTTTTGAAGTTCTCACTCTAAACTTTTTAGCAAAAAAAATCCGTGTTCACAAAATGTATTCCGGGCTATAAATCACTCTTATCCGGAGTTCCAGATTTACCTGTACGTTTTACCTGTCATGAAGCATGTACGTTCTCACTGCGAGGGAAAAACAACGATGTTTGTTTACGCCCTTTTTTGAAGTTCTCACTCTGAAGATTTTAGCATACTTAATAAAACCGTATTTACAAAGTGTATTCTGGGCTGTAAATCACTCTTATCCGGAGTTCCAGATTTACCAGTAGAAACGTTTTACCTGTCATGAAGCATGTACGTTCTCACTGCGAGGAAAAAATTACGATGTTTGTTAACGCCCTTTTTGAAGTTCTCACTTGGAACTTTTTAGCATAATAAAGCCGTGTTCACAAAGTGTATTCCAGACTGTAAATCACTGTAAATACAGCGTCCTAGCCCACGTAAGGTTTAGCCGTTCCAGTGATTTAACACCTAATTAGTGGTGTTTGCGGCTTCCAGAGGAGAGCGCAAGATAGAGCGGCGGTTTGCGCCCGTGCGGGAAAATCAGCTAAGAAAATGTTAAAATTTGTGTTGACTTGTTAAAATATTTTCTGTTATAAACTTGTTGGTAATTTAATAAAAGCAGTGATGACTCAGTGGTTCTGACCTCTGCCTCTCATAAGGAGGTCACGGGTTCGAATCCTGGGCACGCACCTCTGACTTTTCCGAGTTATGTGCGTTTTTGGTAACTAAATATCACTTGCTTAAGGATGCCCTGACTTACGATGTCTCCTTTACATCCTTAATACCAAAATCATTTGTAATTCGTGCAAATTTCGATCATGTTGTGGTGTTATTCCGGTTCATAATATAGTAATAATCTATGCTCCTGGCCATATTTTGGAAATATTTTCTGAAACGAAATATAAATCAATTTTGATTTGCATATTTTTGCGTCAAAAAGGTATACTTTTCTGCTTATTTGTTTTGTAATAAAAACAACACTATCTCACGTCGCATTAGTTCAGAAGCACAGTTTTTATTGTCTAGCTAGAGAAAAAACATCAGTTAATAAAGAAAAATACAAGTTTTCATTTATAATTTTTGGTATTACGGAACTCTACCGAATTTATAAAAATTTGGACAAAATATATTTATATTTCGTATATATTTTTACAGAGTGGGACGCGTCTTCGTGGATTGAAATATCTTAAATGTGCATAAAAATTATGAAATTACTTCTCTCATCTGTGTGTGCACTAATGGACTGGTAATGCCATCTATCGACATTTATCGGAGACCGCTACATTTTCTATAACACCACAATTCAAACTCCCATTAAAAATAAAGAAAAATCGTTACCCATCAAGTGTTTGCACCATCTTTCCCGCCAGTGACTGACGGACGGACAAAACCACTCCACATTTGTTGTAATCAGCGCCGATGTGTGCTATAACTCTGGTACCTTCCATCTGCTAAAAAAAAGACAGTACTTTACTAAATTACCAAAAGTCTAGAACTGAGTTATCGATTTTGTAAAGGGTGGATTATAAAAACGGGACATTAAGAGGCCTGTGAACTACCATGTCTCCCATACAAACGTAATACCAAAATCATTTGTAATTCGTGTATATTTCGATCATGTTGTGGTGTTATTCGGGTTTTTATAGTAATAATCTATGCTCCTAGCCATATCTGGTTCCGAAATACTGTTGTTAAACGAAATTGTAAACGAATTTAGTTTTGCTTATTTTTATGTCAAAGAGGACATGTTTTCTGCTTATTTGTTTTGTAATAAAAACAACACTATCTCACGTCGCATTAGTTCAGGAGCACAGTTTTTATTGTCCAGATAAAGAAATACAAGAGTTAATAAAGAAAGTTACAAGTTTTCATTCATAATTTTTGGTATTACGGAACTCGACCAAAGTTATGAAAATTTTGATCAAAATTGATTATTATTTTATTTTAAAGAAATATTTCCAAACCAAATATGGCCAGGAGCATAGATTATTACTATATGAATCCGAATAACACCACAACATGATCGAAATATTCAGGAATTACAAATGATTTGGTATTTTGCATTAACGGAGACATCGTAGTTCACAGGCCTCTTAAGGGCAGCGTTAACCTTAAAAACAAGTACATGATTAGTCTTTGGAGGAAATTTCGCCTTGCGTTTTCAGTTTGGGTTCTTTTCACCAATAACTTTTTTATCTATCTGTTAGTATTGTTCGATTGCCTGCTATGTTTCCGTGCTGAACGGCTTAGTTGATTTGTTGTGCAAAAAATGAGCCATCCCTTCTGTCATCAGATGTCACTTACGGGGAAATCGTATCGGAGAAATTTGGTAACCCTGTGACTCCATGGTGTGGTTTCGTTTTAGTTTTCCGTACCAAAAAGGTACAAATGGTACAATTATGGTGTTACTTAATCCGTCCGTCTATCCGTCTGTTTTGTCTGTTCTATCTGTTGTCTATTCTATTTGTTCTGTCTGTTTTCTCTGTTCTGTCTGTTAAGTCTATTCTGTATGTTCTGTCTAATCTGTCTGTTCTGTCTGTTTTTTCTATTCTATCTATCACAGTCGGTTATTTTAATATAAATCAGTCCTGATTATTATAAGACTCGCTATCCGCTCTCCTGCCCAACGAAATCCATCCCTTATCAAAGCGCATCCTCGGTCCACTAAATGGAATTGAAACCGAGATACGGTTTTCGCGTTTTTCTGTTTGCTTTGATTGAGTTTGTCAGGCACTTTTGTCTGTTCCACCCGGCGATCAAAGATAACCGCAATGCTTTGAATGACGCCTGCGAATAATGAAAGTTGTCTCCTGAACGTTTTTTAGCTGGGACTCAGTCAGTGGAGAGTGCCATTTGGAGTATCTGATGTACGCAATGAAATTAAGAAATAAAAAAATTCGTAGAAGAATCAAAATATGTATCTAGTGAACTTAATTTAAGAGCTTATAATGCAGTCAGTTGCTACATCAGTACGTTTAATCGCTTGGCTGTACGTTTTTGTTTGTAATAGGGTGGTAGATATTTAGTGTCCCCGCACACTCAAAACTCAAAACTCAAAATATATTTATTTCACATAGGCCTAATATACAGGCTCTTGTATTAGGTCAGCATGATATTTGTCACATTTGTATGGCGATACAACTATCCACAACCTCAATACGCCGGCATCGGCATAGGTAATAATAACTATTAAAATGCTCATAATTTTTTCGTTGTTTGATAGATTCAATTAGTTTTTTTCATCATTGTAGGGCTCTATCTATTCGGAGCGCGACCTTTTATAATTCTATGATGTAATCTAAACTACATACCACGCCTGTTTCCGTAGAAACTTTTCTATAATCCACTCGGAAAACATTAAACACCCGCAAACCGAACTTTACAAATAGTTTCGGGCAAAACGTTACCAGTACAACAAGTTTGGTAAACATTTTACGGAAAACGCAAAGAAAAGCGCGCACAAAGGCACGGAAAACAATTAGAAATGACATTGAGATCTGCTATTAAGTACTGCACAAACGTATCTGAGAGCCTGTAATAGCGAGCTCTTCAAACAGGGGGATTCAAACGGATTCAAAGAAATCATTATTCCACCGGCTTCCGCGCGACCACTTGGAAACATAGGGATATGGTGCGGTATCGATATTTGAATCGATAAAATAATAATATAATCGGCTGTGAGATGACATGGTGGCGCTCGTTTGGTGATTGCAAGAGATGTTAATTTGCTGGTTTTACCACCAGCAGTAAGGCAACACTGTAGTTCGGTCAGCAGCCATCTATAGAATTTAGACAGATGGCGATACTGTTTGTTTGTACGAAAAAGGTTTACGCAAATCATTCGGATTCTCATATCGGTAGCTGCTGGACAATTTGACGACTGACAACTTTATAGATTCAACTTTTCCGAAGTTTCCTTTTAAATGTACCTGTCATGTTTAAATCGATAACTACCTATTATGTTAACATCGATAAATTCTACAGTTTTTCCATTTCCCCATCCCTAAAGCAGGTACGCGCGCCGCCGCGGGGTAACGAAGCTAATCTGTGCTCAAGTGTCGACAATTTGAGGCGTAACAACAGAAATAAGCAACACCGCCCCGCGCTCAATCCGCCGAATAAACGTCCTGTAATCATCTCTCGATTTTCTGTCTGTACTTGTTTTATCCCCTAAGATATTTTAAATGATCTTTAAAATAGAAACTGAAAGTATTTTGTTCGATACTTGAAGAATTTTTGAAAGAGCGACTAGGGATACCTACATAGAAGTCTTTGGAGCGACTATTATTTTTTAATTGAATGTAAAAGTGTTTTCATAATAAAATATATATTATATTTAAAACTGACGGTCGTTTTTTTAAGGGTTTTGTACCTGAAGGGTAAAAAACGGGGCCATATTACTGAGATTTCACCGTCCGTCCATCCGTCTGTCACCAGGCTGTATGGTTAGAAAATGAATGGAATGAGAGCGTGGAACAAGCAATAGAGAGCCACAATCGGCCTAAGCGTTCGCCTTGTGACATTGATTTCTTAAGTCCCATGTAAAAATATCGTCCGTAATCGACAGCAAACCAATTTTATTTGGTCTTTACATGGAATTTTGTAAATTGCTTCTCACAATACTCGTAATATTATTAAAACACTTTCACACATTACAAGTGCAGCCCTCGCGAAACAGCGTTAATATCACATCGGGGGTGTAAGGGGGTGTATATTTTTGCTATAAATTAAACGCTGGAATACGAAACGAGTTTTTCATACGACAGTTGGTTAAACTCGGTACTTTATATTGCGAAATGAAATGCATAAATTACGCGAACGCGGGCGGAGCCGGCTAACTGCGCTAGTATATCATAAACAAACTTACACATTACATACTCTGTTTTTAATGGAGCTGAACTATTTGGTTATGGTATGCGTATATGCCTCAATAGAAAGCAAATAGTCTGAGAGACAGTGACTGAAATTGTCTCAAGTTTATTCGTGGTGAAGGAAATGTGGTTTGATGAAACCAATATACAAGTGAAAATCACTAACTTCACTTTAAAACACTTATTTACTTACAAATAATAAAAAACACAAGATCAATTATTATTCTTTAGAAAAAAGTGCCTTCAAGTTTTATACTCTTGAAACTGTTGAGATTGTAGTCTTTACAGATATGCTAGCAGTACTAACTTCTCTTATGTGTAAAATAAAATTGTCATTGAAACTAAGCAAGCAGGTAAACTGTACAAAATTGATTCTCAACTGATAAGTCAAGATTTTTTTTTATATTTCATTGTAAACAAGTTTATTTAATCTACTTTTATCTTACTACTTATGTTGCTCTTGCTACTATCTCTTAATACAAAAAGACAGGAAAAGCAAATCAATACAACATTTTTTACGAAGAATTGCCACTAACAGAATTGTAAACAAGCAAGGCTTAACCAGAAATTATTTGATCAGTGTTCAAGATATCTTCTTTCAGTAAACTGATATGAGTTTTGGAAAATAAAATAAATACATTTGTAATGATAGTCAAAAAAAATATAAAGCCAAGCTTAACAATGTATTGCGTAAACGAAATGGTGTTTATTAGTCCCTGCAAAAAGACGTTAGTAAGACTGTGCATTTACGCTTCGATTTTCTTGTTATCTTTTTTACTTTTTTGGATACCACAGATGATAATAAGCAAGAACTGCTTCTCAGAGTACCACCAGAATAGATTCCCAACAGACCTAAAATACGTTTTGATGTGGAAACCTAAACACGCACTGAAAAATAAGTTCCCATTTCATAAACATGCTTTACCTGAGGGTCAGAAGATATTCATCAATCAGAAATGTGAACACATCAATTGCTACATAAGTTACAATAAAGATATGTTGAAATATAACAATCAGAATTTTGATGCAGTTGTATTTAATGTAAGGGATGTAATGAAGTATTCGAATGAAGAGTTTTATTTGCAGAGATCGTCTAACCAGAAATATATATTCAATTCTTTGGATTCCTCTGAAAAATATCCGGTATGCAACTCATATTTTGACAATTTCTTTAATTGGACATGGACGTATAAACTTAATTCGGATATTCCTCAAACGTTAATCAACATCTACAATGATAAAAACGTTTGGGTGGGACCAAAACGAAATATGACCTGGATTCCAAAAATGATCCGTCGTGACCGATTTAACAGACAAACTTTTAATAAAACTAAAGCAGTAGCATGGATAGTACCTAAATGTAAAACCAAATCCAAATATCTAGATTTTATTAATGAATTCAGAAGTGAATTGAAAGGATACAACTATACTCTAGATCTTTATGGTCCATGTGGTAATAGAAAGTGTCCAAACGGAAGCATTACGAAGTGCCACAAGATGATCGAAAAGAGATATTTTTTTCAACTTGTTCTCGAAGACTCGTTCTCTCAGGACTATGTTTCAGAAAGGATGGCTCATGCGTTGTCTTATGTAGTTGTTCCTATAATTTTGGGAATATCGAATTTCAAAAGGTACATAGTCAATTTGCTTCATTACTTAGTTTAGATTAAAATGGTTTTTATTAAAAAATCAAAGTATTCTTAGACATAAAATTAAACTAGCAATTGGGTTTTATTTATTTTATTAAAAAATGGATTTCTGGAACGGACGGTCAATACCCAAAGGTACATTTATAATTTACTTTATTGATATAGTGCTTCACACACTAGGTATAATTTTATAAATGTGAAAAGTTTATCAAAATTAACGCTACCAACGGGATTCGAACTCGTGAACACCACCTGTCGCGGGTGATCGCTCTTCCACTGAGCTATAGTAGCGAATACCATTGGCACGATAATTTCGATACACATTGTTTTCCAGTCATAGGAAGAGCGATCACCCGCGACAGGTGGTGGTCACGAGTTCGAATCCCGTTGGTAGCGTTAATTTTGATACACTTTTCACATTTATAAAAAGGTACATTTATATTTATAAATGATTTAAGAAGCCCTTATGTTAATAGAATTTCAACAATAAAATCTATTAACCTTTCAAATCTGTTACCTAAGCTTAACCTTCTATTTCTCTTATAATATGTTTATGTTTTATATTTCTAAGTCATTTTACTTCATGTTTTACTTATATTGTTGGTGAATCTTTCCTTTATTTTGCATCTTCGATTGTTACAATCTTGCCATTTTTTCTCCTGCTATTGGCAATAAGTAATTGTCTCTAATCGATGCCAAATTCTACATTGCCTCCTAGACATTGTTATTTACAGACGTATTTATTTTTTTGTTGCAGTTTTCTTCCTCCCGGTTCATTCCTCAACGCACAGAGTTTCGACATGAAGAAACTGGGGGCTATTATCGACTACTTGATCCGATACCCCAGCACGTATTACTTATTCTTCGATTGGAAGAACCACTACTACTACACCCCGCGCCCTAGATCGGAAATATGTGACCTTTGTGCCAAACTCAACGAGAATGTGACGGTCAGCTCTGCGACTACTTATACATATTTTCGAAAATGGTGGAACCCAGATTATAGAGACGCTTGCAAAGAAATGAGCATGAACAATCGGTTATCAAAATTGGATTGATAAGTAATAATGAATGAGTTTACGTTTTACGTACTAAGAAATTTACATTGTAATAATTTTACATTAGGTAGGTATTGTTGTAAATTATAATATTTGCATTCAACATACATTCAATTCAATTTATATAGGTGTTGTACCTACATTCAACGGACCAGGGTCACAAAATTAAAATCACTAAAGTATCGTACTGTATCCTATCCTACAGGTTAGTGGGCAAACTCACATTTTTGTCAGGCGAGGCGACCAAATAGATTAAGGTTGATACCAATTAGCATTCATAATATCATGGTACGGTTTATTTAATATATTTGAAAAGACACGTCTATGCAGAACTGCCCCCTATATCCGTTCACAGAACTGCCTCCTGAGCCAAGTGACAAATAGCGTTACTTCTCGAAGTATAGAAATTGAAAAATTTAAAAATGTGTGCAATTTGAATTTGAAGCTTTGACTTCAACTCTCATCAAGCTACTGTTTAATGCATCCTTTTCAAACAAAAAAGACTTATGTGGTTTTATCATGGATACCATTATCAGAACTAGACTAAATTGAAATGGGACCACACGAGAAGCTTCAGCTTTCTAATAAAAAAAGAATTATCATAATCGATTCACCCAGTCAAAATATATGATGTAACAAACATAAAAAAACAGTCCAATTGAGAACCTCCTCCTTTTTTGAAGTCGGTTGATAACATAATCTCCAGGGCATTAAAGTAGGTGTATAATAACGCAAGATTACCATCTCCAGAGCATTAAAGAGCCTGACCTGGCATAATTAATTCCGCCGCAGTGGCACACTCTGAGCATGTCGAGCCTCCTCGAATATTCATCAGAACTTGGTGACAGTTACCTACATAGTCATGGCGTTAGAGTGCGGCCTTGAGAGCCCTGCGCACTTACCCTACATTATAATGTACCTAATAGTGATCAACCAAAACTAAATTTTCTTTTTTAAGAAGCATGGCTCAAAAGATACATTTATAGAATGTGCTTGGCCGAATCCGCTGTTTACATTTTTTCCACCCAATCAGCGGTCAATATTTGTTTACGATATATGTATATGTAAGATAACTTTCTTGTCCGTCTGTGTGTCTGTGTGTCACAACTGACTCTTTACTATATATATAGCTGTTCGTGCTGACTTACTCACTGATTTGATCACCTCTCCTGAACAATTTTGTATAGAAGAATTGTTTTCATGGATAGTATCGTATAGAGGGCAAAAAATCATTATGAACAAAAATATGGAGAGAACTGATGATTGAGGCCTTCGGAGACGGGTGAAGAGCACGGGGAGGGTATTGAAGATAAGCGGTTTCTTGACAAGAGTTGATGAGGACCCAAAGGTCTACGCGATGAATAGAAAAAATCCAATATGGCGGATTTTTTTACCATGGAAAAATATGGATTCGAGATGGAGGCGATTTCTTTATAGGCGGGAAGACAGCACCCGGGTCACATGTGGCCCGCGCCGCCACACGCCCTACTAGTTTTTTTATATTCACCCACAATGCAATCCGTCGCACCGACCGACGGATTCGTAAGAGCAAGGAGGACAAAACAAAAATCAAAACCGTCTACGACCTTAACAGTAATGTTACCGATTCACCACAGTTATTTCAACACCTGTAACTACTGGTACACGAGTAATTGCTCATACATATTTGACACACAAACACCGCGGCTTGCGGCGCGCGGCGATCACACGTTTGGGATGCTATCAATTATTTAAACCTGTCAACACGCGCCCAAATTGACTCATTGTACTGTATAATATGTGTGTATGTGTGTCTACCAGAGATATGCGAAACAGTTAAACGGGCGAGGGAAGAATCAACCAGTGTTACTAATACCACTCCATTTCCTAGCTTCGAACAAAAATTTAAACGACCCCGTTTAAATTTTTTCTATTTCACCTATTTCATAATAACTTTAAATTAACGTGAAATCAACGGGTCTGCCCGCGAAATTCAAAATTTTCGTGTTTTTTTGCAATTTGTACGCTAATTAGACATGATAGGCTTATGGCAATCAATTTGCGAGAATGGCAGTATCATCTTTACATGATTATATCAAAATCTTTGCATAAAAATGTGTATCCTAGGAAATTAGTCCGAGTATCGAGTTTTATGTGAGTAACTCGCAAATCTCGGACTAATTTCTTTAACTCGACACTTTCGAGCAGAGATTTTTATATAAACGCGTGAAGAAGATATTGAAATTATCGCAATTTGACGGCCATAAGCCTATTATGTCTTATTAGCTTACTAATCGCGAAAAACCACGAAAAATTTGAATTTCGCGGGCACACCCGTGGTGTGCTCCTTAAGAGAAAGTTGTATTATTGCACCATAATACATTTATATGTATCTAATCCTATATCGATCTGGAATCAAGTTCCAACTTTATAGACTACGGTCTCAATATTAACTCCTGCAATGTTTTTTTAATTATCATTCGGTTAAAAAGTTATAGACAAATAAACAAGTTGTCTTAATTAAATCTGTAGGTATAGGTATAACAAAACTATACTGTAGGTAACTATATCTGTAGGTATAACAAAAATGTGCATTGAAAAGAAAGTGACTTTTTGTATGCAAAATTAAATTTCGTATAATATGTAACATCTGCTTCCTTTTTTATCTATCTGTAAAAAATATTATTATTTTTAAGTTAGGTAATTAAATATAAGAGTAGTCATTAAGAAATAGCTGTAAGTTTTCCTTTCATAAATAAAATAAATTTAAATGCATTACGGAAACAAAAAATCACAGTGAATCTCCTCCTCACCTCACCTCTCCTTAAATATTAATATTGATATTATAGATACACATGACTGAAGTAAATAATACATCAAATACATTACGATGCTGGAGTTGAGTGGTCTAAATAATAGATTGTGTCCCGAAAGAGCGATCGGGAGTCACTTAATAGACGTTTCCTAAAGGGATATTTTGTTATTGTGATGGATGACTGACCCTGTTTATTACGTAAATATAGGTGCTACAGAAGAAATACATAGGTCATTTTGTTTTAAAATATTTATATAGACACAATCCGAATGAGTAGGTACCACTGCAATGGGGAACCGGGATAGAAGCTACAGTGGGATAGATATTCCATTTTCAATAATCCTAACTTCCCAAATTCTCAAAGAGAATCACTATAATATTATAGTTTGAAGCGCAGGTGCCACACTTAAAAGGACAATAACCATCGATTTATGGATTCCCGTATCAAACTGAATCAAAGCCAAACTTTATTTTTATAGACTAAGTACAGTCTCCACATTAACTCCTACAATTATTACTTTTTTAATTAATATCCGGATTCTAAAGTTATAGGCAAACAAATAAGTAAATTCCGATTATGAGAAGCAAATTCTTAGTGCCAGTGGTTCTTCAAAAAGCCTTTTTTATTTTCCTAGACTATTTTGATTTTGGTTCATGTGAAAACTTGATACTTACCACCTTTGGTCATTCTCTTTTGAATTTCCGTCCGTCTCTTCTCCGTTTTTGTGGAATATGGGTCTAAACTGGCGATTTTCCGCACTATCTAAGGTATATAGTAAGAACCAGTATCTTTTTTATGTGGTCCAAGGCGTTATGTATATTATCGTACTGCATATTCTGATATGGGCCGAAATATCATTAAAAATGAAATAAAAAACATTGTTTTTCTCTTCGTATAAAAATAAATCTGCCATGTGCTAGTTGGTCTCGCGCAAGAAGTGTTCCGTATTATTGTGTGTATAACGTAGCGAGATGATGATATAGAAGCCAGAACTCTCAATTATACTCTCCGACTACTACTAAGTTTTGGATCATCGACCAAAAACGAGCAAAAAATCACGTTTCTTGTATGGGATCCCCCTTTAACTTTTATACTATTTTTAGTATTGTTGTTATAGGCGGCCTCTGAAATACATCATCTGTGAAAATTACAAGTGTGTCTATCACGGTTCAAGAGATACAGCTTGGTGACAGACGGACGGACGGACAGCGGAGCCTAAGTAATAGGGTCCCGTTTTACCCTTTAGGTACGGAGCCCTGAAAACTAACAACGGCAAGGAGATCGTCAAAAGGTGTATCCAGAAATGATAAAAATACAATATCGAAGTTGAATAAGATTGATAGCGTATCACTGTGTGTCAGGAGAAGGGCACAAAAAGTATTCAATAATAAATTTGACTCCAGACGTCAATCGCAGATGCGGCCCAAGATAATATTGGAACGTTTTAATCTGAATTGGAGAGATAGTGATATGGGAATGCAAATCAATTGCGAGGATGCCGAATGGATCACTTCTTGTAAACTGTTGAGGGTGCATAACAAGATTCGATTTCTGGTCATTTGGTCAGTTTGGAACACATCTAGGCAAATGGAGATTACAACGAAAGATATTTAGATCAGGACGAAATTGATAGCCTATCTTATCCAAAGCCCTTTCCAAGATAGAAATATGATATACTGATATGTCTTATCCCTGGTAGGACAGGTTGAACGTATGCTTGCGGCTCATAAGTTTTCTAACCAAAAAATGTTACTGGTTATTTATCTCCCCTGCAATGAAGTTATTTACAGACAAGATATATAAGTTTAGAGGTTTAGACTACAATTTCAAAAACTAACTGTCACCTGCGTTTCCGAAGAAACCATAAACTTTTCCGAGATAAAAAGTAGCCTAATGTCACTTTTCCCGCTTTCTAATATTATGTCTATATGCAAAAAATCACGTCGATTCGCCGCTCCGTTGTGGCGTGATTGAAACTACAAAGATGAAATACTGTTAACTCAAATCATAGGCTGTAAACTAGCCCTTATTCAGTCAACAGTATTAAAGTAACGCAGATAGATAACATCGGCACACAGAACTCAATGTGCGGATTGCGGGTATCACGTAAACTACAATCAACCCGCAATTGGATTGCGAGTTGCGGAGAAATATCGCGGCGCTGTGTGTTAACGAACACGCACCTGATGCAACTGCAGTGTAATATGGAGCCCCTACCATTGGTGTTCGAAGGACTTCGTTACAGCCGATGGACGTCCGCTGTTGGACGTAGACATCCTAAAAGGCGAACTCAACTGCCCGCGAAATTCAAAAATTTCGTGATTTTTTGCAATTTGTACGCTAATTACACATAATAGGCTTATGGCAGTCATTTTGCGAGAATGGCAGTTACTTCTTTACATGTTTATATCAAAATTTTTGCATAAAAATGTCTATCCTAGGAAATTAGTCCGAGTAAAGAGTTTGTGAGTAACTCGCAAATCTCGAACTAATTTCTTTAACTCGACACTTTCGAGCAGAGATTTTTATATAAACACGTGAAGATGATATTGGGATTATCGCAATTTGACTGCCATAAGGCTGTTATGTCTTATCAGCTAAAAATCGCGAAAACCACAAAAAAATTGATTTGTAGGCACACCCGTGGTGTGCTCCTTAATATGGACGCAATTATTCGCAAGGTTCTTCTTGGTAAAGAAGAGAGATTGTAAAGAGAGAGCTGATTGTAGAGAGTGTACTCTACAATCAGGTCATTTCACCTCACCTGATTATAAATGACGATGCAGGCGAAGATGTTAACGTACTGATAAAAACTTATTTTTTAGTCTGTAATTCTACTAACTTGGAAGGGGATATGTAACCCCTAACGGTTTCTACTGTCTACCAAGCATTGGTACTTGGTTGGGGCACTAAATAGCTTGACGGTTCTTCTTTGCTGGAGAGTGGTAGTAACAAGCCTTGACGCAGCCTCCCGAAATTATTAAGTTCTTAAGTGATTCATGAGAGTCGAATCCGCGACCTTTCACTCCAAACCAAGCCCGTCGTTACTGCGCTAAAGGTCGTCAAAACTTTGTTGGGGGACTGCCTATACAATGCTCCTTTTTTCACTTTACAAGTTAGTACTTGACTGCGATCTCACCTGATGGTAAGTGATGATCATCCGAAAATGTTATCGTACTAACTTGGAAGGGAGGTTGTTGTTGTAATTTGTGGAGGGTGGATGTTATCTTACGTCTTGTAAGTAAAGTCACCCCTAACAATTTCTACACAGCATCTCGCAGGAACGCTAAATCGTTTTGCTGTGCGTTTCCTGGTATAACGGTTTACTTTAGTAACTATTATTTATAAAATCTGAGGTGCGGGGTCGCTATCCCAACACATTGGGTCGCGGACGACCATCTGCTCTACCTACTCTTCATGTGTTCATTGCCATTTCAGCCGCAAGCTATTCTGCAAAACAGCGACGAGCGTACATCTCTGAATCTATGAATTTGTCAGTTGTAATAGAGTACAATTTTGCATGCCATATTCGAGTTGGCAGCTGTCTGTCAGCTATTTCATTTTGTAGAATAGCACGGCAGTTTTCTAACACGTTGAGCTATTAAGTTGACTTTATTTCTCCTATGGACCTCATTATTTATTTCTCATATGGACATAATCGCGACCTAAACATCGATACGACTGCATTTACTGAAAGCTTTCATACTACACTCCTTGGACGTCAGAACAGTACGAGTGGACTTACAGGGTAATAGGAAAACAAGTAGTAGGGGCGACGGAGAACATTTAGTGCGCCTACAAACCAATACGCACCTGAGACCCGTGTTACGTGTTAAACTGATGCTTATTTGCATAATAGCTGTGCTTTTGGTCGGTTCTACCATGTCCACAGCTATTGGATGTACTGTTTTAAAGCTAGTCGGTTCCCCATGTCATCAGCAGCGTGGTCTTCTCCGCAGGGAGCGAGTCCCTTCGGGGGTACGGGCCTCGAGGCTTGCCTCCTTACCCGGGCGATGTGTCGCGGAGGCGCAGCGCGCCCCCGGTGTCGTTCTTCTAGCCCCGGTAAGGGGCTAAGGCCTCGCCGTCCTGGCTTGTGGCCTGTGGGTCTTGGAGAGCTTGTGGCCCCGCGCCGTCAGCGATCGTGTCGCCGCCCTGCGCGGGGATGTCGGGTTCCAGTTGTGTGAACCTCGCGTCGTCATCGTCGCCTCCATCACCGTCCACGCGCAAGCGCGCAGGGGAAGGAGACCGCAGGAGCTCGCGAGGTAGCGGACGCCCGTTTGTTAGATAGAATAGATTAAATCTTTTGATTGCACCAGACAAAATAAAATACAAAGAACAAAGCAGAAAAAAAAAATTGCGGAAAGGGCGGATTTATCACTTACAGCGATCTCCTGTAGGCAGGTGAACAGTTGTTGCTTCTCCATGCTAAAGTTTTAGTTTTAGTTAAAGACCCCTTCTTAAATGGAATAGTTATTATGAACAAAGGACATAATTCTAATAGGACAATAGAATTTTATTTAACATACGTAATTATATAAAGGCTTGCCTACAGCATTAGTTTTAAGAAACTAAAAGAAGAGCGTAAATGAGTATAGACTTAGGTACGTATCCGAATTTGGGTGGTAGGTCGCGGGTTCACTTAAGCACTAATTATATAATATCCTAAAATAATTACATAATAAATTATTACCATAAAAATACATAAATATTATATATACAATGCAAAAAAATCTATGAAGACAAGGTGTATCTACTTTATTACCACAACTAATCACCGTCTACGTCACTAATATTTATGTATTCGGTGGTCCAGGCAAGACTTAAATTTTAATATAGTGACGCCATGCTAGACAGCCTTCTGTTGCAGTCCAGCCTCTTCGAATATTCATCACGAATTTATTACTAGTTAAGGGCGATGGGTACCATCCGGGCGCGAAAATTCAAATTTTATTTAGTTTTTCGCTCATAGTGTGCTAATTATACATCAAAGGCTAATGGCAATGTGTTTTGCGGGCACAACGTTTATGCATCTACATGTTTTTAACAAAAACTTTGCTCAACAATACTCATTTACTTCATATTGGTTCCCGATAGCTCGAAATCTGGGAAACTGCAAAAAATTATCTTTCGGGAACCAATATGATATGAGTGGGAACTTTCGAACAAAGTTTCTATTAAAAACGTGTAGATGCATAAAAAGTAGGCCCGCAAAATGCATTGCCATAAATCTACAATGTGTAGTTAGTCTAATATTTGCGAAAAACTAAATAAAAAATGTAATTTCACGGGCTGGTAGGGCCGCAACACCTTAATATTGTCCGGTCGGATTACCGATAAGAAATCTCAGGATATGGGCATCTGAACGATTTACGTAAGCCTTTTCGTACAATCAAACAGTAGCGCCGTCTGTCAATATTATAAAGGTGGCAGCTGACCGAACTACAGCGTGGTAGCAGACAACTTACTGTTGGTGGCAAAACAAGAAATTTTGGCACCGATAAACTGGCGACATTTATTCTCGCCGTCTGCCCTGTCCAGGGTATATATCGGACTAATGGTCGGTTAAAATTCATTTTCTCGCCAAAATATTGCCAAAGGTCACGTAAAGAGTAGGTAGGTAAACGGTCGAGGTTATGTTAGGTTGGGCCTGTCGTTTTTAGTGTTCCGTACCCATTTACTCAGACTTCGCCTTCCGTCCGCCCGTCCGTCCATCCGTCACCAGGCTGTATCTCTTGAACCACTTCTTGTATATACACATACTAAAATTTTTCACAGGCGATGTATTTCTGTTGCTGCTAATTACAACATATGTATATTAAAATATAGAATAAAGTCAATTTTTAAGGGGACACCACAATAAACGTGATTTTTGCTTGTTTAGTCGTTGATCCAGAAGAGCCAATTATTATTACCTACTAGGTACTTGTAGTCGTAGTAGAAGCCTTTTGGCTACTGCATCATCATCTCGCTACGTAATACGTTATTTAGATAATGGTACGGAACCTTCGTGTGCGAGTCAGACTCGCACTTGGCCGATTATTTAACAGCTAATTTAACACAAAAGATGCCACGGTGCTACCTGTATATTGACACCCTTCAGCCTGTGAAAGACTTTCGAAAGGTTACTACAACAAAAGGGAAATTTTATTCCGCATGAAAAACATTCTTTATTTAAAAAAAAGTAAACAGCCTTGTGCAAGATTTCCGTGTCTTAAAACAAGTTAATATATTAGTTATTACTAACTGGAAATAAAAACTACCTGATTGGTCTAGTGGTGAGCATCACGTAGTCTGATCAATCCCCGGGTCGGGACAATAAACATATTATTACCTATTGGTTTTTCTATGTGGTACACACTTAACCCGCCTTACGTTGCGCAAAAAATGAGCCAGCCCTTCTGTCACCAGTTGAAAAAAAACACCATGATTTCGCACTAATTCTAAAGCGGATTCGTAAAGCCAGCGGCTCCTCGGGAGACGTCAATTTAGCAACATGGGTTTCCATTCCCTAAGTGTCTTCAAAAAAGTCTTACCAGTAAATTCTACTTTTATTTCGATGGAAAGCGTAAATCAGGAGAGCAGTAGTCACCAGCCAGTGCATCTGAAGTGACTAATTAACATATCGCCGAGATAGTCCGCTCGCATATTCAGTAGCTCTTTGTTCGTGACCCCACTTCGCTTCACTTCACTATGCAAAGCTCTATTGCCGATTGTGAAGACTTCGGAACATTTCGAAAGTTGAGCCCTCTTGCTCTGGATCTGAAGGACTTTGTTATTACGTAAGGGGTTTGCGGTGAAATACTCGCATGTCCTTTGCGATGCAACTTTTTGTCTGTTTGTCTGTCACGACTCTTTATTTCAGTAACTATTGCTGATTGTGAAGACTTCGGAACATTTCGAAAGTTGAGCCCTCTTGCTCTGGATCTGAAGGACTTTGTTATTACGTAAGGGGCTTGCGGTGAAATACTTGCATGTCCTCTGCGATGCAACTTTTAGTCTGTTGGTCACGACCCTTTATTTCAGTAGTTCTATTACCGATTGTGAAGTTTTCGGAACATTTGAAAGTTGAGTCCTCTTGTTTTGGATCTGACGGACTTTGTTATTACGTAAGAGGCTTTCGGTGAAATACTCGCATGTCCTTTGCGATGCAACTTTTTGTCTGTCTGTCTGTCACGACCCTTTATTTCAGTAACTATTGCCGATTGTGAAGACTTCCGAAAATTTCGAAAGTTGAGTCCTCTTGCCCTGGATCTGAAGTACTTTGTTATTAATTAAGGGGCTTGCGGTGAAATACTCGCATGTCCTCTGCGATGCAACTTTTTGTCCGTCTGTCTGTCACGACCCTTTATTTCTGTAACTAATTGCCAAGACTTAGAAACATTTCGAAATTTGAGCCTCTTGCCCTGGTGGATCTGATGGACTTTGTCATGGTGGTTTGAAACGCTACCCTCGAGCGTCCACGGTACTAAATTGACATTTGTTGCTAGTGACCGCCATTTTGAATGTCATTTTATTTTAGTTCCATATCACGCTAACGCCTGATTACGCAGCAATCAGCGCCAAAATTTCTTAAACCAGAAACCAGAAAATGGCGAAAATCAAGTGTCTTCATTTTACGTTGACAGTCAGCGATCCATAGAATGGAGATCAGTGAGTATAGTGCACGCCGCTTGGAGAAGGGCAAAGCCAACTGTAATATTCATAAGGGCTTGATTACACAGCACGGTTACAGGTAATAATCATTTCACAAATAGAATTTGTAAATGGAACGTGAATGGGACCTGTGAATTGATTGATGGATTGACTGACGGAATGTTTATTGCATTAGTCATATGTTGGGGTGATTGAAATTGCAAATTACAGTAACTGAAAGTATTGATGAACCCTCCGAAATATCAATAGAATATAATATCAATAATACCTACTCATACAAAAAAACCCGGCCAAGTGCGAGTCAGACTCGAGGTTCGAGGGTTCCATACTACAAAAGTAGTAAAACGTTAACGAATCACTTTTGTTAAGAAACCGCAAAAATAGCTTTGTTATTTATTATTGTTATTTCAAATTATTTATTATTATTATCAAAAACATAATAATAGTGTTGACTTTTTTTGTAAATTAATCATAAAAGCTATCAATATTTATTTCCGATTTTTCGATTAGTACAATCAGCAGAAAAAGGTATTTCTTTCGACGATAAATCAAAAACTATTATGTCCAAGTAAAGTCCTTGCATATGAAAGGATCCACTGGATATAGTGATTTTACTTTTAAATTTCTACTCCTCATAATCATTGAAAAAGAATATGTTTTAATAGGGGGAATCACTATTAATTTTTTTAATGATTTTTAATGACTATTTCTACAATACAAGAAATTACCAAGGTCTATTTTTATAGCGTCTAGTCTCATTAAGGTAGGCGAGGGCTTCAGAAAACGTTTCAGCTCCTTTCGGCACACATCTGCTATACAAGGGACGTGGAAACCACCACTTTCTGAAATTTTCTTTCACACTTATAGAGGTAGCTTTATTTTCGTTCAGAAATTCGCAGACGTCGCAGAGCCCTTTGAAATTCATGGTTTCGCTTATGGTGTAGTGATTTCTCCAGCGATGGAATTTGTGGTAGATGTTTGGATTCTTCATGATGTATTCGACCAACGCTGCCAAACGATCTCCGGGTGAGTTCTCTACTTTTATGTAGGAACCTTCGGGAAGAAACCTGCAAGGACAAAAGAAGAAAAGATATATATCATAATTATTATTAAGTGATGATGTGCCACTGCATGACGCAAGTTGATGATAGCACACAGATTTTATCGGAGATAGATTAGCACTCAAAACCTGTCTCAAACTCTTTTAACCTATTTCAAAAATAGGATATTTATGGCCACAATTACTGGACACGAATCTTCTCTCAGAATTATAAGAGTTTGAATTACTTTGAATTTTAAAAATCTCAAACTACAATGTTTTCGTTTACTGAAATAGATATGTATGCACAGACTTGTATACTAAAGACAAGGCGAACAGCGCGAAAAAATGTCGCCGGTTCATGGGTGTCATTAGTACCAACAGTATAAGGCCACGCGGTAGTTCGGTCAGCGGCGGCGGCGGGTATTTTGACAGATGACGCTAGGTACTGTTTGCTTGTATGAAGAAGGTTTACGTAAAATGTACGTATCTTTACTATTTTTATCTATTTATGTATGTATTTATTTCCTATAACAAGTCAAAGTTGCGTTCCTGAGACCCAAACCGGTGACGTCTAAACATCTCTTTTAATAGGAAACTCCTCTCCAATTAAATGTCTGTTAGGCACTTTCTGTACATATTTAATCTTAATTTCTACTTACTTTTTATAGTCAGCTCCACCATCGACTATTGGGACAGCATAATGGTTGTACCCAATCACAGCTTCGTTCGTGACATAATCCTTCGCATGACTGTCTTCAGGTGCATAGTAAAAATAATAATCATTCTCAATGGCTTTAACACAGCCTTCTGTAGGACACTCCTGATTACCACAGCCAAATATATCAAAGTCGAGATCATTGGCTCTAAATATTTTCTGATATCTTTTTGCTTTCATCATTCTATCATTTCTTGTTACGCATTTGTTAACTATCCACGCAACTGCCTTTTTCTTGTGCACCAAATTTTTCACAACTTTCAGATCTAATGACGTCATATTGATATTCCAGTTCACAACTGGTTTTGGAGCTACAACATTGCCTTCTAAGTCTTTTACTTCTATAAATGGAGCGAATATATCTGAATCAAATCTATATGTCCATGTCCAGTTGAAATAATTATCTGCAAAAACACTGCATACTGGAACTTCGTCCGAAGAAATGTTACTGTAAAATATATATTTCTGGTTATGGGATCTTGAGTCTGGTAAGCCTTTTTTAAGGAGCTTCACAAAAATTCTCACGTCAAATACAATAGCATCGAACTGTGTATAGTCTTTACCCAATAGGAATTTATTGTCTGTTAAATAACAATTACTATACATACACTCTTGGCCAATAAACGGTTCTTGTCCTACACCCATGTCACTCGTTTCATTTAAGGTCCACACCAAGATATACTTTAAGTCTCGCATATATTTTTTCATCAAATTTTTATATTCGGGTAAGCTTGGAATGTTGTCTTCATTTTGTTGCGATTGTGAAATACTGGAATATGCTGTATGAAATGTGTAAAAGGCCAAAACTACGTACATTAAAAATCCAGTACAACTAACGAGAAAAAATAATTTCGCGAACGCTTCTGTTTTAAGCACAAAATACATGATTGTTAAAGAACCTGTCTTGATTAATATCATTGGAATACTAAATTCTACTGTGTCATGAACGAACCATTTCATGAGATGAATACAGTCTGCAGGAATTCAAAATAAACAACTTGTTGATGCATTCCTTGACATACGATTTACGAACGGTTGTATAGTTAATATTGTTAACTGCATGTTTATTTAAATATGAAAATCATAAAATGAACACGCTTCTCTACCATTCTCTACCTTACCTTACTTTACCTACGAACCTGCTTTGAATGAAAAAAACTTAAGATTCAAAGAACTAGACTGATTTACCTAACTGTTAAAAAAATACTACAAACTATCAGAGAATAAGTTTATATTAGCAATAATCAATCAGTGACATGATTGTTTGTAAGGTGACTGTAAAGTTTTAGTTCAATAAATCGCCTGCTTTTGACGCAAACTCAGAGTTGTTTAATTATTCTCGCTTCTTTAAACAATATTCCTTTAATATTTTTTTAAGTAACGACCTTGGACGTTTCTGTTTTAAAATTTGAACTTCGAATATCGATTCTAATTATTATAAAATATTTAAAGGCAACACAAGGTAGTCGGGGACCACCTGACTACTCAATGTATGGATAAATTGTCATGAAATGATCAGGAAGTCGCCTCGCAAAGAACTATAACATCACACGTTGCCACGAGGCACGTGCGCGGCGGCAAAGGGGTATATTTTTATGGAATACGTAATTCTGTTTGACTTCATACGCGATGTCCATATTTGCCGAAGACTTCACGTCCTACATGCAAAGAGCGTCGTGCGTTTTCAATGTCTCACGACCAAATCAATGCAAAATCCTATTTAAGTAGTTGTTTTGATGATAATCCTATTTAGTAGTAGGTCCAATTAATCCATGTTTCTCGCCAGTTAAGTAAAAACTAAATCTACTAAATTATAGTATTTTTTTAATCTTGTTTTACCGAAGCATTTTCAAATGTGTGATCTCTATTCCAACTCGTTTCAAGGAACATAAATTTATAAATAATAAAATTTTGGCATTTTTAATATTTTTAATCTTAATATATATAAATCTCGTGTCACAATGTTTGTCCTCAATGGACTCCTAAACTACTGAACCGATTTAGTTCAAACTTCGTGAATATCTGTCATTTGGTCCAACTTAAAAGATAGAATATTTAGTTTTTATCCCACGTGGACGAAGTCGCGGGCATCAGCTAGTTATATTATAAAAATTTGGTGCTATAAAAATCATTTTATGTTAATATCAAAAAGTAAGGAGGTAGCACTTGTAATGGTTAATTCATTACAATACCATGAAATGTGATAAGTATGACCAAATTCACCTCAAGAAGGACCTAAAGGGAATTTTATCAAAGGTTTTTTTAGCCAAAACTGTTACATTTTACTAGGTTGCTGCAGTATTTTATACAGATTCTACTTAAATCCTTACCTGAATCGAAAATTATTCTACATATTTTAAAATTCACAATAGTTTTAGAAAAATGTGTTAGGAGTGCAATGGAAACGAGCATGTCTATAACGAAACAGGTCTTAGCAAATAGAGGGAGACATCGATTGATAGAAAAATTTTCTGGAGAACATTTCGACTACAAATGGAGACTGCTCCTTTGAAGGTTTGTGTCATAACATTTTAATGTTTAGGAGAGTGGGCTTTAATAAAATTGTATATGCGATAAAAATTCGAGTGTCTGCCTTTTATTTGAACCTTACATACATAGAATAACTTGCTTATTCTTTCTTGTATCTTTGCGTAAACGATTCAGAAGCGCAGAGATCTGAGAATCAAGATGAAAGTTATTGGTGCTCTAAAAAATAATATTTTTCGAAACTTCTCTTCTTGCGGAGTCCGGAAGTAGATATACCATTGCATTGTCAGTCACTCTACTTTTACAATTTACGAGTTAGTACTTAAATTTATTTATTTACTGCAACAGTAAGTCGTGATGCTGCCGAAGATGTTATCGTACTAACTTGCAAGTTGCAAGGGATGAGTAAAAACCCCTAATGTTTTCTACACAGTATTGCGCTGGAACGCTAAGTCGCTTGGTCTTTGTTCCTTGCTGATAGGGTTTTAACTAAACTCCTACCACACCATACCTGATTGCGTGAGGAAAACGTATTCATCGTTATCGTTATCGTACACGAATTCCGCCCGCTGATTGCCATTGGTCCCCTGATTTCCGTCAGCCAATCGTGGGGCAGAATCCGCGAATGATTACGATAATGATGCATACGTTTTTCTTACGCAATCAAACCCCTGAGCCAGTTCATTAAATTCTCAAGAGGCCCGAGGCAGGAATAGGACCCGCGACGTTCCTACTCGAATCCGAAAAATCGGCAAATCTTGATGCAGTAATGCTGATTTAGTTGGATGGACTATGAAGCCGAGAGATTACTTGGCAAAGTGTGCCTGATTACTTAGGATGACAATTGATAAGCGCAGAACAGTGTAGGTATTTATGCAAAGTTGTGGTTCGCACTGCATTACATGACCAGGGCAGAAACAGTGCGTGAATAAACATCATAACTTCTTACTCGTCTTATCATTTTTTCGTATAAAAAATAAAATTGTCATTATTCAGTTAAAATAAATGGGAGTAAACAGTTATCAATATGGAGCCACTCGCCGGCTGTCAGGGCTTTTGGTGTTCAATTTTCGATATAAAACAGGGATCATTTTCAATTATGGCTACCAGTTCTCGACGCTCCGTTGGTTTCGATGATCGCGTTCAAATTGGTAAATCTGTATGTTAAACAATACCATACCTACAAAATATAGGCGAAATTTTATGTGTAAGTATGTGTGTATGTCGAACTGATTTAGCTGAAATTTAGAATAAATATTAAATATACATTTTATACCCTGGATTAAAAAAATTAGCTACTTTTTATTTCCGTAAAACCGGATTCACGGATCCGTAATTCACGGATCCCGCGGGATTTGTGAAAGACAGAAATATACGCGGGCAAAGCCGCGGGCGTTTGCTAATTAGGTATAAACATCTGTGATATAAAGTTTGGCCAATGTCTAAGCCGCTATATCCGCCTTTAAAACCTCTAACTGGAAAGGCCGATAAATTGTACTCCTAGGTATGTTTTTTTGTGTGTGTTTTTGTTATTTTCTTCTGTATTTTCTGTGATGTAAAATAAAGTTTTTACCTATCTATGAATAAATGCGGTGATAAATATTATAGAAAAACACCCAGACACTGGGAAATATTAGGTAATAGGTACGATAGTACGATAACATCTTCGGCTGCGTCGTCAATGAAGTTTTATATAGGTACCTACCAACATACAGTATTTCGTGGGACAGAGATAACGCTTTACGAAGCCGAAATTAGCCGATTGTCTCTTTCCAAAGGTCGATGGGCAATATTTATTGCCGGGTACTGTACAGTGTATAAAAAAAAGTATTGAAAAAACTTTTCATAGCGACCCTGGACCACTTCTTAGCTAGATCACAGAATATCATAATAGTGCTAGATATTCAAAATTATCATCCGCCCTCCCAATATATTAATATTAATTAATACGTCAAGGAATCCTTGTAAACCATGAATAAATCACAAATCCATGATTGTCATCAGACAGGTTATTAATCAGATTGGGTAATTAACGCCTTACAGAATATAGATCATGCAAGTTAGGACAATCTATAGGTATTATGCATTATTAGGTACAAGAACAATAGTTTATACTTAAGGCCGTAGATACTCGTAATAGATAAAAATAGTAAAGATAGGCCGATCCGAACATTTTACGTAAACCTTCTTCATACAAGCAAACACTACTTATCTGTCAAAATACCCGCCGCCTTACCGCGTGGCCTTATACTGTTGGTACTGGCGACATTTTTTCGCGCTGTTTGCCCTGTCTTTAGTATACAAGTCTGTGCCGTAGATACTTAGTTATAATTTTTGTCTCGTTTTTGTAATTTTTGTTACGTTGTTTAAGATCGTAGTACTTGATTACGATCTCACCTGATGGAAAGTGATGATGCATCCGAAGATTTTAATGTTTTAACTTCGAAGGGGTAAGTAAAGCCATCCCAACGGTTTCTACGCAGCATCGCACCGGAACGCTAAATCTCTTGGCGGTTCGTCTTTTCTGGTAGGGTGGTAACTAGCCACGGCCGAAGCCTCCCACCAGACCCGACCTGAGCCAATTTAGAAATTACAAAATTTCAAAGTGGGCGTGGCGGGATCGAACCCTCGACCTCCCACTCGAATCCGAGCGCGCAGGGACAACCTGTCCAAACCACATAGGGATACCGCTCATCCCGCTACCCCATAATGTCCCATCACAAGAATCCACCCCGCATCGTTCGTTCGTTCATTTCAGCCGACGGACGTCCACTGCTGGACATAGGCCTCCTGTAATGACTTCCAGCCCGCACGGTCCTGCGCCACTTGTAACCAGCGCCTTCCCGCGACTCTTTTAATGTCGTCAGTCCATCTGGTCGGACCCTGCATACCTGTCCACCTATCCACCCTGCATAGGACGTTACTAATCTGCATGTCACGGCTAAGTAGGCGGCAGGTGCGCGAGTTGAGCATTGTTAATTATCTAGTTTGACTAATGAACTGCCTAATGTCTCCGGATCTGTGGTTTGTATGACCGTCTTGACATATCTCGCATAAACATTTGCGGTAACCCATCTAGTCAACCAACGTAGCGATATTTTCACAAATACAAATACACCTCTCCTAGTACCTCTGAATTAAATTTTTTATTTAAAAATGATTAAAAATATCTGATTAAAATTCAGAAATCACCTACGCTTGTTATTTAACAAATATTTTCACGGTGAAGCACTAAATAAATCGAGTAAACTTCGCCAAAAAGGATCAGCACTTAGTAACGTCACGCATGTGTTTTTAGGCTCCGCCCTGAAGTATCCTTTTTAATTTATCAAAACTGTAAAATGGCGCTAATATAAGCGACAATATAATGTGCTGTGTCAGCGGTACCGTACTGTTGTGGGCGATAATGCCCAAATAAAACGCCATATTTGAAAAAAAATTGTCTTAAACATACGTCACATATTTCTCGTCCTATTAGCGTAGCGTACTTCGTCAGACAGTTGTGTAAAAAACAATAAATCTAATCAGTCACGTACTGGCTTCTCCATTTAATCATTATATATCGACAAGCTCTAATTCTCCGATCAGTCTATTATTAACTAAGCCCACGCGGTACGCTGAGATTTACTAAGGCTTTACTCATCAAACAGCAACTCAATGGTAATCATTGAGTACTTACTGAACCAAGAGCAGAAAAGACAGATGGGCTTTTTTATCTGCAAAAATCCTCAATAGTAGCCCTTATTTATCGCTACGCTAAGAGAACTAAAAATATGTGACGTATGTTGAAACCAAAAATTTCTCAAATATGGCGTCATTACCGCCCACAACAGTACGGTACCGCTGACAGCACATAATGTTGTAGCCATTTTACAGTTTTGACAAATTAAATATAAACCGGCCAAGTGCGAGTCAGACTCGTGCACCGAGGGTTCCATACTATAAAAGTAGTGAAACATTAAAAAAATCACTTTTGTTCATGAATTTACGAGTATAATTTACATGTAGGTACCTACTTTTGTTAGCGAAGCGCAAACTTAACTTTGTTTTTGGCGGTTTATTGCTATTTTCAAAAAAGTATAATAGTTAGGTACAGAGATGAATTTATTTTTCCTGTAAAATATACGTTTATTCCTTATTCCTATTATTGATCATAATTATTTCACATTTTTGGAACGATAAACTTCGTAGTTAAGGGGGAACGGTATTTTTTTTCGACAGTTTGCCCAATAAATCAAAACTATCGGGCATAAAAATAAATAAAAATAGGTTTTAGAATACACAAGTAACGTCCTTTCATAATATGATACTCCACTCATTATTATTATCTCATTTTGAAATTTCAACCACCCGGTTTACACCCCTTTTTAAATAAAAACAAAAATAATTTTAAATTTTTATGATTGCAATGACATTGCGCCACTATTACCTAAAACTATTCCCAATTTAAAGTCGATAGCTTTGATAGTTACTGAAATAATCGAGTGTGACAGACGGACGGACGGAGAAAGTCTCACCATAAGGGTTCCATTTTTACCATTTTGGTATGGAACCCTAAAAGGATGCTTCAGGGCGGAAAAAATCATGTATTTTTAGCATTCTTTTTAACGTGACGTCACTAAGAGATGATCCTTTATAGTTTATAATATGTTCAATAATCAATGTTATTTATTTACCAACGTTTGCGGCAATGTTAGAAATGCAGTTTTTAACGCCGTAGTATTGATTTTTGTCCTCTTCGCTCTCACAAATAAATTGATGAGTGTGCGACCGGCATCATTGCGGGAGGGTATATGAGAGAAAAACGTCTTTTTACCTAATTACTAAAAAACAAATCAGGTATCAAAAATTTTGTTTGAAAATTTTTACGCTTAGAAAATTTTTGAGGCTGCAAGCGATATAGGGCCGCAATTTTCTTCTTTCCTGTTTTATTACATCCAATGCCGTTTCCGATAAAATAATATAAAATAATAAATCATATTAATTTTTCAAAACAGTTGCCACGCACTGTGCCAGGGACCGAGTGTCTGGGACGTTATCTAATAACATTCCAAGAAGTTGAAAAAATCAGTACTCGGTGCCTCTCCTGTGGGCTGTGTACTCAATGCTGTCGACCGTCCGAATGCCAGGCATGCACCATTCCATCGGATGGTCTAAATATTTGGAATGCGTCAGATACAGTAGCGGGTAACTGCGGTTGTCATCGATCCGAAAGGTATCTGTTGACAATGTAGGCCCTATTCAAATTCGTTTATTTGGGATCAAGTTTAACTACACGAAAATTAAAATATTTATTTAATTTAATAACTTTATTAAATTAAAGTATATTATCTGGAACCTCTAGTTTCTAGCGCGCAAATCAAAAAAAGAGAATGACCAAAGGTGGTATCAAGTTTTCCCATGAACCAAAACCAAACTAGTCTAGCAAAAAAAAAATAGGGGTTTTTAAGAACTATCCGGAATTTAATTTTTTATACAAAAAGTTACTTTTTTTTTGTATCACACTGATTTTACTAAGAAGTATTACTTGTTTGTTTGCCTATAACTTTTGAATCCGGATATTAATTAAAAAAGAAATAATTGTAGGAGTTAATGTGGAGACCGTAGTCTATAAAAAATAAAGTTTGGATTTGATTCAGCTTGATATGGGAATCCATACATCCATGGTCATTGTCCTCTGCCACTAAAAAGTAACCAAGGGTCTGCTATAGTAGGCCAAGCGTGTACTCTACTTTTAAAGTATGATTTTGGTACTAAATAAACTAAGGGCCTGTTTCACCCCTCAGTTCTATATTCAGTGTGGGACAATTTATTCACAAGTTTTGTCTTTAACACTAGACATACATAATTAAAATATGACAAAACTTAAGTTTAGGCTATCCGAAAATTTTCAGCAGGTGTTGAAACGGGCCGCGTACATTTATCAATGCAGCTATAAAAACGTCCAAAAGGTAACTAGAAAATCACTTTATATTCGGAGTATTAAATTCATGTAATATTCATGGCAAAAGTGCCATTTTTCACGCGTACATTGTTTCGGATACAACCGATAGGAAGTTATAAATGACGAGTCGGCGGTTCTCACAACGGGACTCGGTTATTTTTATCTACAGAACAATAAATTGGCAATTTGGTTGTTATATCGTATTTATAGGCGGTCCCAGACCGATGATACTACTTTATTTATTAATGCTTGTTGCAAGCTTAAAATGTTTCTGTACATTTTTGAATGCGTTTATAAATTGTCGTACTATATTCGACATATGCACTTCTGGCAAGAACGACTAAATTATTACTTTGATATAATTCCCCACCTGTCAAGAATCATGCTTGGGAGCTTGGCTTGGGTTTTTGTTGGTATTTTCAATGCTAACAAAAACCCAAGCCAAGCTCCCAATGCCACCAACACCCTCCTGCAACACTATGCTCACACCACGACGAACGTTCGCCGAACACCGGGACATCCTCAGGCGATGTTGACTTCACAAGGCGAATTGCAAATTAAAATAAAAAAAATATTTTTGAGACAGGCCTCGTTTTAAAAGCTCTTATGAAGAGTCAAAACTGTAATGCCAAGTTTGGAAGGCGAGAAGAACTGGAAAGAAACTCGGCACTTACTATCTAAGTCAAGAAGACAGAAGTTTTTATCTCCTGCATCTAGAGCGCTATATATAGAGTTTATAACACTGACTAGTCTGAAACTGTCATTTCCACTTTTGGTCTCAAAGCAAAAGAGCAGAAGAAGGAAAAAATCGTTTTGTAGCTGTTTGCGATACCGTCAAAGCAACCTTTTGGAATAGCTAAACTGAAATTAAATAATTTATAAGAAAAAAAAATACTAGAGATCCAAATAGATTTCAAACAGGATAAACTTCTGCAATATAACGCCTTCGTTAAAATGAAACAAGCTAACAGAATGTGCGAAGAAGACGAAGGTTGTTTAATATAAATTAGCTAAAAACTTCACCCAGCGGTTATAAAAAAACGTAATAAACATGCAGCCCACCTGAGCCGCTGAAATACGGCGGAATGAGGTAAAATCGAAGTTGCTGGCAAGTTTAAAAAGTCTAATTTTGCCTCCATACGCGACTCGAGTACGGGCCAACGCGGGAGCGGACTTGGCGGTGAAAGAATATTGTGGACATGCCACATACATTTTGTATGATTTCGTCGTTTACATACAAATTTGTCTTTTTGTAAAAATTCGCTGTTTGTAAACTGCCGAAGGCTTTTAATTTTGGCGTTTTCATTCCGCCGTTTATGTTAACGTCGTTAAATTATAAAAATTTGCAAAATATAAAATTTTGTTAACCGAACAATGAAATTATAACAATTGATCGAGTTGTCTTTGTGCCTTGGGCAGTTAAAAAACAGCGAATTTTTATAAACTTACGACGCCATATGTAAATGGCGGAATCATACAAAATGCCTGCGCCATACACACGAAAGTTGACATATGTAGTATTTTTATCCGTGAGACTTTTGCTGGCGGTAGGACTAGGCAATGTCAGGTGAGGCAGTAATATTTCAAGGGATACCTACTGTAGCCAGTCTTTACACGTATGAGTTTTACTTGTGGTAGATATAAATATTTATGGGGGCCACCATACAACAAACATGATTTTTTGCCGTTTTTATACGAAACCCTTCGTTCGCGAGTCTGACTCGCACTTGGCTAGTTTTTTTTTTATCACTTTTAACTAATAATTATTATTATCATAGAAGTTTTCGGAAATCGGAGTCTTATCTACCGTACTGCTACCCCACAGAGAAGCAAAGCCTGTGAAATTCTGACATCGTGCGATGGTATAATAAGGCAAAGTTGGCGATTGCACTAGTGAGATTTTGCTGCAATCATAAGTTTATAAGAAAAATAAACAAGATTCGCGTCGTTGAAATGTTCAACAGTTTTACGAGTAAGACTATTGTTGAGCACGCCGCAAGATATAAAATTCGAAATCTAAGGAAACACAAATGAAGAACAAATGAATGATATCATAGTATGTATACCTAAATAAATATCGACCGAATGGCGTAGTGGTAACGAAACTGCCGTCTGCGTCGTGGGTTCGGTTCCCATTACTGGACTAAATCTTTTTGTGATGAGCATGAATGTTTTCCAGTGTCTAGGTGTTTTTCATTATATTATATTTATGTATATTAGTATCATGTATGTATATTTATCAGTCATCTAGGTGCCCATAACACAAGCTATCGTAATTTCCTGAATTATATTTATTAATTATATGTATCGGTGTTGTAATGAAGGTTTTAGCCCTAGAGTACATCACAGAAGTCTCAACATTTCCTGGATTTTTTTTCTGCATTTGTAGAGTTGCTTCGAGAGATAATAGTCATATCTTTTCTTTTATTACACAAAATAAGCTTCGAATAATAATAATTTACCGGTGCTGTCGTCTTTCCCGAGTTGAGAAATCCTTAAAATGCCGACCAACCGATTTCTAAGATTTTTAGGGTTCCACACCATTTTTTAATAAAAATTATTACATTTTGGTGAAACTTTTTCCATTTATCCGTCCGTCTCTTACACTCTCTTAACCATTGAGATCCAAGAGCTGAGGCCCTGAGCTTCAAAAGTGCGGCAAAAATACTTTGCCCAAATTGGCAAACTCGACTACATATACTTTTTCAGACACACCATACAAATTTCAAACTTCAAGAAAAAGTTGCCGCACTCACTTGTCGGAACGCGAGCGACGACCTATTATAAATCTATGCCCTTAATGAATTGTTCCTTATTTTGAAATCGATATTATCTTATCAATAAGTAGCTTCTTACTTACGTGTGATGTAAGTCTTGTATCTTACGTATGGAAATAAGGAAAAGTCGTTGTCAGCAGAAATATTAAACAACATGCAGGTGTAGGGTAAGTGGAGCGCCATAAATCGTGGTAGCGTCTTCAAGGCGCGGACCAATTAGTACAAGATGGCGCCGCGCGCCCGAGCGGTCCGGCTTATGCAGCTATTCAAAATAATATTACGTGTGTAATAATTCGCAGAAATTTCTACTAAAAAATTTAAAATCAATCCGTCAAGCGATACTAGTATGCTTGTTTATTTGTTGCTAGTATAAAGGAGAGTCGGGATTTGATTTGGCTTTTGTAGTCGAATAACTTAAGTCAAGTTAACATTTCTTGACGATGCTTCTGTTTGGGGGCAAAACATACGTATTTTGGAGCGACTTCTGTGGTACTTCTTTTGAGATTCGTCCAATATTGAGGATTACAATAAAAGAAACTATGGTTCATAGACTTTCTAATCCCTCATCTACGTCATAAAAGGAACGTAATCGACAAATTGATCTCGTAACTTATCGAAAACAACTGCCACTCTCATACATTTTTTTAATTCCGCTCCATATAGGTATAGAATGAGTGATAAACGGGATTCTACGAAGATAGTTGATAAAGACTTTTTTATGTATAAAATTTTCTCAATTCAACTTTCAAGGTATTTATTCACAGTCGATTGGTCATCGCGGCATAACGTCTTCCACAAGTCTAGAACCGCGGCTCGACTAGTTTTTAACGAACGCCGTGAAAGCGTTAATTACTTTCTCAGCAATTAATATGATTTAAATGTCGCGATTTGCTACATTGGCTATAATTATTACTGAATAGAAAAAAGCTATATTTTTTATTCAGTACATGTACCAAAGATTGATAAGACTAGCGAGATGGTCATCTGATATCATATTACTAGCGGACCCAGCTAACTATGTTTTTTGCTATATAAATTAGAGAAAGAATTCAAAGGTGTGTAAAGTAGCATACGTCCCTTTTTCAGACGTAGTGAATAAATACAAAAAAAACATTAAAAATAGGTCAAGCCTTTTCAGAGGAGTTATGATCGTGATTTAGTGAAAAATTCACACGGAAAGATCCTTCTTGAAAGCCCTAGTTACCTTCCAATACTTTATCCAATGCGATGTCCGCTAGTCTATATTAATTATAAGAAGAAATTAGTAGGCTAAAACAGCAGTGCTACTCTACAAAATGTCCATCTCTGAAACAGCTGCCAGACAGCTGCCAAGCCGAAGATGGCATGCAAAATTGTACTCTATTACAACTGACGAATTCATAGATACATAGATGTACGCTCGTCGCTGCTTTAATTATTTTTGCAGAATAGCCAGCAGATCGGTCAGTTATCTACACCTATAATATTTATCAAATCTATGATGCAACTCTCTGATTCCAAAATGCATATAGATTATAAGGATAATCCGGGCCTATCAACATGATGCATAAGCATAGCTAAATACAATTGTTTTTGAATCGAAGGCGCCTGTACAAAGGTGGCTGAGATTGTATTGACTGCACTGTCCGATGCCACACTGATACATGGGTGAATGGGATGCAAGCGATTTATGCTAGTGGAGTAGGTACTGATTCATGTTTCAAAGATTAACAAAAGTTATGTCAGCTTTCGGTATATACTCCTAATGATTACTATAGGGCTTCCAGTTGCTATACTCTTTATCCAATACGATTGCCGCTACTCTATAAGAATAAATTAGTAGGCTAAAACAGATGACAATTAGCTACATCTTTAAGTTTATCAAGTTTATGACGCAACTCTCTAATTCCAAAATGTATTATGCAACGTGTTGGTTACTTGCCATAACTAGCTGAAAACTTTAATAGGGGACGATGTATAGAAAAAATATCACAAGAAGTCTAGTTCATATCCTGAGGGAACTATAGGGAGTTCAAAAATGTACCGTACATTTTAAGTGACATCCCTAAAAACGGCTCATCCAATATGAATGAACTGGAAATGTTATGCTTAGTCGACATCACAGTTAGGGCAAGTTAGAGTTGCTAAAAACAATTTTTTCTAAATCAGCATATAGTAAATCATAGAGGTCGAATTTCTGTACAATGAAAAAAAATGCGAAAAACCGAGTCAGGGGGACGTAAGAAGTGAAATAGAACGAATTTTGATTTTTTTAAATTTTTTTGTTTCTCTGTTTATCTGTCTGTTTGTACGGGCTAATATTTGAAACGGCTGGACCGATTCAAATGAAATGTTGTGTGGTGGTAGCTTATGTCCCTGGGCAACATATAGGATACTTTTGATCCCGGTAAATTAAAGAGTTCCCGTGGGATAGTCAAAAACTCTAATTAATTTAATAGCTTTGTATACAACAACTTATCAACTTATTTGAGTAAAAATTTGTTGTGCCACCAACACACTACCAACGCGCCACAAACGCTCGACCAACGCTCAACCAACGCGCCACCAACGCTTGGCAACGCGCCACCTACGCCCGACCAACGCTCGACCATCGCGCCACTAACGCTCGACCAACGCGCCACCAACGCTCGACTAACGCGCTACCAACGCTCGACCAACGCGCCACAAACGCTTGACCAACGCTCGACCAACGCGCCACCAACGCTCGACCACCGCGCCACCAACGCTCGACCAACGCGCCACAAACGCTTGATCAACGCTCGACAAACACGCCACCACCGCACGACCAACGCGTCACCAAAGCTCGACCAACGCGCCACCAACGCTCGACCAACACCCGACCTTCATTAATCCAACGCTTTTCACTTATCTTAAAACCCATAGCTTAAAACCAAAGTAAGAAGTTTTTGTGAAAAAGTCCGGAGTACCTAAGTAAGTTGTGGACAGACGGTTAAACCTAGACAAACAAAAACTAAAACCCTTTTATTTTGTTTGAAAAATAAAATGAAAAAATCAATGCATATAATAAATCTGTAGAGGTCGAATTTCTGTACAATGAAAAAAATGCTATCAACCGAGTCAGGGGGATGTAAGAAGTGAAATAGAACCAATTTTGATTTTTTTCAATTATTTTGTTTCTCTGTTTGTCTGTTTATGTGTTTGTCTGACTGTTTGTACGGGCTAATATTTGAAACGGCTGGACCGATTCAAATGAAATGTTGTGTGGTGGTAGCTTATGTCCCTGGGCAACATATAGGATACTTTTGATCCCGGTAAATTAAAGAGTTCCCGTGGGATAGTCAAAAACTGTAATTAATTTAATAGCTTTGTATACAACAACTTATGAACTTATTTGAGTAAAAATTTGTTGTGCCGTTACCGTTATGTAGTTGTTAAAACAAAATATTATAATTAGTAAAACTTAATAATCCCATCGAGTTCCCGCGGGAAAATAAAACATTACAAAAACGGTGTTTAGCAGGCGTCTTTCACCGGATTTAAAATAAAATTTTATGGTCGTATTTTATATGCCACCAACGCTCGACCGACGCGCCACTAACGCTCGACCAACGCGCCACCAACGCTCGACCAACGCGCCACAAACGCTCGACCAACGCTCGACCAACGCACCACCAACGCTCGACCAACGCTCGACCTAAGCGCCACCAACGCTCGACCAACGCGCCACCAACGCTCGACCAACGCACCACCAACAGTCGAGCTCCGCGCAACCAACGCTCGACCAACGCTCGACCACCGCACCACTAAAGCTCGACCAACGAGCCACCAACGCTCAAACAACGCTCGACCAACGCTCGACCAACACTCGACCAACGCGCCACCAAAACTCGACCAACGCTCGACCAACGCGCCAAAAACGCTCGACCAACGCGCCACCAACGCTCGACCAACTCGCCACCTCCGCGTGACCAACGCGTCACAAACGCTCGACCAACGCGCCACAAACGCTCGACCAACGCGCCACCACTGCTCGACCAACGCGCCAAAAACGCTCGACCAACGCGCCACCAACGCTCGACCAACTCGCCACCTCCGCGTGACCAACGCGTCACAAACGCTCGACCAACGCGCCACAAACGCTCGACCAACGCGCCACTAACGCTCGACCAACGCGCCACCAACGCTCGACTAACGCTCGACCAACGCGCCACTAACGCTCGACCAACGCGCCACTAACGCACGACCAAAGAGCCAACAACGCTCGACTAACGCGCCACTAACGCTCGACCAACACCCAACCTTCATTAATCCATACGCTTTTCACTTATCACTTACTACTGCAACTCTAGCCATATGTCCCATTCGTGCGTTTTTATTGCATTGCTTTCGAACCAAAAGGTAAATAAAATCGGCCAAATGCAACTCCGTCTTCGCGCTGGGCTGGTTTTATTCTTCCACTTTGAAAATTTATTTATTGTCTGTAGGTTTTCATTGAAGCATGCATATAATAAATCTGTAGAAGTCGAATTTCTGTACAGTGAAAAAAATTCTAAAAATTGAGTCAGGGGGATGAAAGAAGTGAAATGGAACCAATTTAGAATTTTTTCAAATTTTTTGTTTCTCTGTTTTTCTGTTTGTCTGTCTGTTTGTACGGGCTAATCTTTGAAACGGCTGGACCGATTCAAATAAAATTTTGTGTAGTGGTAGCTTTTGTCCCTGGGCAACATATAGGATACTTTTAATCCCAGTAAATTAAAGAGTTCCGGTGGGATAGTCAAAAAACTGTAATTAATTTAATAGCTTTGTATACAACAACTTATGAACTTATTTGAGTAAAATTTGTTGTGCTGTGATACCTTATGTTGCCGTTAAAACAAAATATTATAATAAGTAAAACTTAATAATCCCATCGAGTTCCCACGGGAAAGTAAAACATTACAAAATCGGCGTTTAGCAGGCGTCTTTCACCGGATTTAAAATAAAATTTTATAGTCGTATTTTATATGCCACCAACGCTCGACCAACGCGCCACTAACGCTCGACCAACGCGCCACTAACGCTCGACCAACACGCCACAAACGCTTTAGCAACGCGCCACAATCGCTCGACCAACGCGCCACCAACGCTCGAACAACTCGACAACAACACTCGACCAACGCGCCACTAACGCTCGACCAACGCGCCACCAACGCGCGACCAACTCGCCACCTACGCGCGACTAACGCACCACAAACGCTCGACCAACGCGCCACCAACGCTCGACTAACGCTCGACCAACGCACCACCAACGCTCGAGCAACGCGCCACCAACGCTCGACCAACGCGCCACCAACGCTCGAACAACGCGCCACCAACGCTCGAACAACGCGCCACTAACGCTCGACCAACGCGCCACCAACGCTCGACCAACGCGCCACCAACGCTCAACTACCGCTCGACCACCGCGCCACTAACGCTCGACCAACGCGCCACCAACGCTCGACTAACGCTCGACCAACGCGCCACAAACGCTTGACCAACGCGCCACCAACTCTCGACCAACGCTCGACCAACGGTCGACCAAAGCGCCACCAACGCTCGACCAACGCGCCACCAACGCTCGAACAACGCGCTATCACGCTCGACCAACGCGCCACAAACGCTCGACTAACGCGCCACAAACGCTCGACCAACGCGCCACAAACGCGCCACAAACGCTCGACCAACGCGCCACAAACGCGCCACCAACGCGCCACCGACACCCGACCTTCATTAATCCAACGCTTTTCACTTATCACTTATTACTGCAACTCTAGCCATATGTCCCATCCGTGCGTTTTTATTGCATTGCTTTCGAACCAAAAGGTAAATAAAATCGGCCAAATGCAACTCCGACTTCGCGCTTGGCCGGTTTATTCTTCCACTTTGAAAATTTATTTATTGTCTGTAGGTTTTCATTAAAGCCTGAAGTTTTAACGTACTGTTATTTTTATTTAACTTAGGTCCTAAGGGCTGATATTTCAATCACCAGGTAAACTATCTGAGGGAAACATATTATGCCGTACAAAATCTAGCAAAACGTCATATTTATTCCTTCGTTAACGTTTATTTGGCGATTGAAAAATCGGCCCTAAGTTAACAGGAATATACCCATAGCTTAAACTTAAAGTAAGAAGTTTTTGTGAAAAATACCGGAATACCTAAGTAAGTTGTGGACAGACGGTTAAACAATAAGACCCTTTTTTTTAAATGAAAAAATCTTTATCTTTCAATACATTTAATAAATCTGTAGGAGTCGAATTTCTGTACAATGAAAAAAATGCTAAAAACCGAGTCAGGGGGATGAAAGAAATGAAATGGGACCAATTTAGATTTTTTTCCAATTTTTTGTTTCTCTGTTTGTCTGTTTGTCTGTCTGTTTGTACGGGCTAATCTTTGAAACGTCTGGACCGATTCAAATGAAATGTTGTGTGGTGGTAGCTTATGTCCCTGGGCAACATGTAGGATACTTTTGATCCCAGTAAATTAAAGAGTTCCCGTGGGATAGTCAAAAAACTTTAATTAATTTAATAGCTTTGAATACAACAACTTATGAACTTATTTGAGTTTGTGCTGATACCTAATATTGCCGTTAAAACAAAATATTAAAATTAGTAAAACTTAATAATTCCATCGAGTTCCCGCGGGAAAGTATAACATTACAAAAACAGTGTTTAGCAGGCGCCTTTCACCGGATTTAAAATAAAATTTTATGGTCGTATTTTAGATGCCCAGCCAACATGTAAGATACCCTTCATACTGAAAAGTTAAAGAGTTTCCGTGGGATAGTTAAAAAAACCAACGGCTACTTGTTTGCATAGCACAATCAAAAGGACGATTTAAACTGACCACGACCTGTGCCACTGGGTCGAAATATCGACAGTTTATATCAACAACTAGGTATTCGTACTACAACTAGGTACGTATTCGTGACACTTTATAGTATTATTATTATTAAGAAAAAGGAGTTAAACATAACAATATAACAATACAAGATAACCCATGCGAAGCAGGAACGGTTTGCTACACAGCAGCGCACCAGAACGCTTATCTACTATCAGACCAAATTGAATATCTTCTCAACCTTACAATAGCTGGGCGTTGGTTTCCTTTCAGAATAAAATGAGTTTGGTAAGTATAGATGTCAATCCACGATGACACGCCCCACTCTGTCAAACTCCATGCAAATCGAATGAAACATAAGCTATTTTGACAGACACTCATTCGATTTGCATAAGTAGAGGAAGACAAAGAAGAGATAATATGTGTGAAAGAAGATTGCACGTTGACACGAGAGATTAGATGAAGACTACGGGCTCATCGAACCCAGGGTCTTTCACTCATTTATCTTGGAAAAGAAATCAAGAAATTCCACGAGAAACATTTTTGTAAGAAAACGAACTGCACGCGGGCGGAGCCGCGGGCAACAGCTAGTTAAATAATAAGTTTTGTACTGAAAATGAAACGAAATAATTGGGTCTTAACTCCATTTATGTGTTTCAAGTATCAAGTAAGGTTAGCTGCGGGCACACTATACGAATTAACCTACACTTTGTATATAGATTGTAAGGATAATCCGGGCCTATCAATGTGATGCATAGCTACCATTGTTGATGCGAATCGAAGGCGCCTGCACAAAGGTGGCTCAGATTGTATTGACTGCGCTGTCCGATGGTACACTGATTCATGGGTGACTGGGATGCAAGCGATTTATGGTAATTGAGTACCGAATCATGGTTCAAAGATTAACAAAACTTAGCGGAGGGAGCAATGTTTGAGACAAAAATAATGCATAACTGCTGCGGCCAGCAAAAGAAGCATTGATGGATAAACGTGTAAATGTACCTACACGTAAGTATAAGTTAGTTCATCAATGCTTAGTTTTGGCCAAGGGTTGTTCAGTACTTTTCTCAATCAATGCGTGGAAATTAAATACAATTTTTACTTTAATTTACAAAATTAATGACAAACGAGAATTGATGACGAATAACAATAATTTTTCCTGTTTTTTTTCAATAAAAAGCTTTCTATTTGCCAGTACGTAAAATCTTTGATAAAATTTACCTCCTTGGTTGCTCTGTATCGAAGTCAAAGATCGCGGCAAATTTTTATCTATGGCTCACAAAAAATAAATGAAAATCGGTTCATCCGTTTGGGAGCTACGATACCACAGACAGGTACACTGACAAACACGGTAAACTTTACAACACCCATCTCTTTTTACGTCGGAGATTAAAAAGAGGTTGATATGAACACGAATATATTTTTTAAGGATGATGTTATCCCTTAATTTATTTTCTGTACACGACTTCTTATCCACTCGTAGTGCAAAGTAAAAAGGCTTGCGGAGCTACGTGGGTAGTTCCCCTGTAGCAGCACTGTACCAGGAAGTGGCGCCACTGGAAAACATGCTTTTTCCACGTAATGCCTTTGAGGAAATTAAATAAACTGCAACGCCGCATCATAAGCACCCTTACAACCCGCGCCGTCACGCTCCCGTCTCCATTTTTATTGCCGGTACGATATTGATGGAATTAGTATAATATTATCTCCAAGACCAATTGTATAATCCTTGCCACAAGAACTACCTCCTAGAATAGAAGGTGTTCCATAGAACGGCCCCTGACTGCCATATTATGAATTTATCTGTTTTAATCAATGAGAAATTAAAACACTTTTAACTTTATCAATATGCAGATTAACTAAAATAACTTGTTTTTTTACTTTTTAGTTGCTATTAAAAAAGGGCAGTCGTACTTTTTAATTTTTTCTTGTAACTACTTACAACTATAATAACTACTTATTAGAATAATAAGCATCAAGTTAGTGCAAGTCAAACTGCCGTGCTAATTTGATGTAAAACATTTAAAAAAAAATAAGAAATTGATTGGTGATGTCTTATTATGGCATCTATGTATCTGTCAGCTATGTGCAATCATACGGTTGCAGTTTCAGAATTTAGTTCCGCTTCTGTTTTTAAAATATCAAATTTCGTTGACGTGAACGACATTTAGCCGTCACATTGAACAATGGACATAAACGCCTCATATCGCAGCGCGGGACCGCCTCGGGGTTGTCGCTTCCTTTTATTTGGGGAAAATACAATTTCACCCGCGTACATCCAACTCTTTGTATGAACTTAAGTGCTGCACTCCAGGGACGTAGGTTCGAATCCCATGATAAATAAAATAGGAGCTCGTTGCTATCTGAAGCAAAAAAGATTCATGACTATAAATAATGATCTAGTGAAGGATTTTCACAATAATCCAAAATGTAGAGTTATTTGCACCGATATAAACCTTTTTTTTTTTATCGTGGGGAATCCTCATGGATACCCAGTCGCCCGAGGGAGCGGCTGGGTTATGCCGGACTCTTACCGGCTAAACCCCACGGTGTTTCCTCCTCGCACCGTATGACGGGAACACGGGAACGCTTGCGCAAACCTCCGCGAACCCGCCGGTGCCCGGCCGCTTGCGCAGCCCCTCCACGAGGTGGAGCATGGAGCTCCCCTCCAACAGCAAGGCCCGCCAGAAACACCTAAGCCGGCCTTACCTCCTCGGCGCCCATCCGTAAGGCGACGGACCCCCCCGGGACCGCCACCACCGATATAAACCTAAGGATAAGCCCATCTGAATATTTTACCGTAAATGATCTTTAAGAAAAAATTGTGCTATTTTTCAAAACTCCCGCTATTCGCCACAATATCGAAAAAAACCGTCCCTGTGGAAAAGCGCTGCGGACTAATAACACAGTGAAGGGATCTGTGGCGTAAATTATGGTCCTTAAACGATACTGCAGTCGGGTTATTACTGACGGTTTTGGTGTCAAAACAAATATTTTTGACACCAGTAAACTAATGTCATTTTTTGCGCGGTGCGCCAGGTCCTGAGTATAATGTCTATTGGTTTTCCGTATTTCAATAAAAAGATCTGAATTACTTATGAAGATTATGTTGACAAAAAATATCATTTGCTTACCTGTAAATGCTTGTCTCAAAATTAGCCTACAAATCCGCAATAGATCTACAATATGGGCTACATTATACAATAAGGCATACCTAACAATAGGTATCTGTCTTACTCTTAAAAGATATCCGTTCACAGAAGTTGGCCATAATTGAGAATGAGGTTGAGGTTTATTATTATAAATTTGCTCAAAATGTTAACTTTTCAAGTTTGTTTAGCGTGCGTAAAGTAACTCTTTTCCGCACTAACTTTTCTCCTTCATACAAATGTTCATGCACTTAGAGCGAAAACTAGACTCCTAAACAAATATAGAAATTATAGAATTGTAAAGTGGCCCGTGATGGGAATCAAACCCGCGACCTCTCACTCGAATCCAGGCGTGCACCACTGTACCAGGGAGATCGGCTTTAGTATAAAAACAATAATATAATCTTTTAACAATGGCACCCATGTTTACTTCTTCTGATTGTATCAAGAAAACACTTTATTGTATTAACTAAAACACTGTAGTTCACACGGGGAATGACAAACAGACTGACATCTTTATATTTTACAGTGTTACATTCGCATTAGTGCAAATAGGTTGTGAAAATGGAATTTTTGGTGCTTATTTTAATATTTAAAGTATTTTTGGTAAGTTATAATAACTTATGACCCCTAAGCCTGTATAAAGCATATGTCTCTTTTATTATAGTGTTATATATATTTTTGAAGTGAAAATTTCTTGTCTGTGGAGCAGTTTTTGAGATGGGAGAATCCATTGAATCGCAAAACCGTAACAGCTAGTCACCGATACCACGGAATACCTAATAGTACCTATCCGACACGTATGTAATTATTTTCGACGACCTCCGTGGCGCAGGGGACGCACGTTCGGATTCGAGTGGGAGGTCGCGGGTTCGATTCCCGACACGGGCCACTTTGGAATTTTATAATTTCTAAATTGGCTTAGGTCTGGTCTGGTGGGAGGCTTTGGCCGTGGCTAGTTACCACCCTACCAGCAAAGACGTACCGCCAAGCGATTAAGCGTTCCGGTACGATGCTGTGTAGAAACCGTTGGGTGACATAACTTACCCCTTCCAAGTTAGTACGCTAACATCTTCGGCTGCATCATCACTTACCATCAGGTGAGATCGCAGTCAAGTACTAACTTGTATAGCGTAAAATAAAATATTTAATAAACTGTTTTCCCTCCCGGAAATATGTTTGACGTCGATGTCTGTCTGTCTGTCTATGTGTTTGTATGTATCTGTTTGTGGCACCATAGCTTTAAATGAATAGATCGATTTCAATGCGATTTTTGTCATTTGAAAGCCAGTGTCCTTGCAGCGGTTCTTAGTTATGTTTGGTGAATATTCGTCCAGCAGTGTTAGAGAGTGCTCTTTTCCAAAATGATGTAAGACATTTTTTCACAACTCCCATAATATAAGTATCAAATGAAATGGCTTGAATAGCAAAATACACTATGACATTCAAATCCAAGATGGCAGTCATCACAAAATAGCAATCTGTGGTTATCGAGGGGTTTTTTAAATCTTTAATTTATATAGATATTTATTTTTAATTCTTTTCCAGTCGACATCGGCAACTGAGTCCACTGAGGAAGACCAGCCGTACACCCAATCCTACGTGCCATCTACCGTCAACCTCCAGGATATCTATACAAACTCGCTGACCAAGCTGAGCGAAGCTGATGACAAAACCTCGGCAAATGAAGAGGATATACAAGCCAATATTCCAACACAAGTTGCGGAATTTCATCCAAGAGTATTAAAAATATCCCGACTAACGCCTCCACCCAGAATTTTACTTAAATCTTCATATGTACAGAAAACCAAAACAGTGACTGAAAATCCCTATACGATATCTGCAAGTAAGACAGATGAAATAGAAGAACCAATGAAAGTTATACCAGTTCGGGACCAGCAAAAGGGAGTTCTGGATGTCCTCTTCCCTGCGTCAAGAGTCAAAACTTTTAAAAGCGTCTTCGATTCTTTTCGACGTCTCTTATCGTATACATTTAGGAAGTAAATATGGCATTTATAAAAGATGTAAGCTCGGAAGAAACTTTTTGCAACGGAAAAAAAATTGTCGTGAAAACTTCTTTAGTTTGGGCATTTTTTGAGATGCAACTCGTAACCGTAACGTAACCGACACCCCTGTTTATAAGTACGTGTAATAAGAATGTATGTATTTTTTTCTTTTAAAAGTAAAAGCTTCTTTAGGCATGTTGGGATATCTTAAGATGGTTACCGTAGTCAACACATTGAATGCAATTTAGTTTATTTTATTGTTAAGGATATAAATAAATTATTATTATTACTAAATAGACTTGCAATAGTCAAGAGTCCTTTATAACAATATTTTTTTTTGTTAAATACTATAGCAAAATTAGAAGGCTTCAAATAAAAAATATTATGTAAATCAAATTTTTTTTATCCTAATCATATTTCTGACCATACCGTGGTCCATAAAAATATTGAAATGCAGATGATATCTTAGGACGTATTGTAATATTATTTGACCACGTGACACACTCCTACAGGAATAGGTATAATTAATTGGTGTAGTTTTTATGAAAGTTTTTAACTGACTTCAAAAAGGAGTAGGTTTCTTATTTCATATTTAATGTTTGTTTTGCTCTAAAACTTTACAAAACCTTCCAAATACCGAGAATTTATGAACAAATTATCATTAATTTTCTTTTGTAGGTAAATACAATTAATGTAACTCGAAACATCTTGCAATCGCATGTTTGAACCATTCCCGTACCTTATCACATAAAATTTTATATCAGTTATTTGACAGTTATATTTGACCACAGAATCGAATTTTAATACTTTTGGCTTAATCATGCCGATTGGTAAAAACATCTTTGTCAGTATGGTGATGCGTTGGTTTCGACTGGACATCGCTGCCGATTGGACAGTTTCATCTGATCGAGTGTGGTTCATATAGATGTACTGCAGATTGGGTCAAGCCTGCAGCATCATGTCGGTTAGACGATAGATTGGATGGTCTATGCTGCTTTTATGAACACCGAAGGCTAGCTAGGTAATATGCAATTGACCTCTGTTTGAAATAAAAACAATTTATGACAAACAACCAGTCACTTTACGTAACATTGCGAAGAAAATTAAGATAAGAATAATTTAAATTTATACCGAAAAGCAGTTCGACGCGCTCCGCATTTGGCCGCGCTCCAGCAAATTAATTGGGGGCTGACTGTACTTGAGGTCATAGGGCCGTCATTATAATTGGGCCAATCAACGGAAGGCACGTGTGCACTTTCGGTAATGTGAATCGGGATCACACTTATGATTTTATTTGTGTACATTTCCATTTACTAGGCATTTCATTAAAAATTATCAAAAACTCAAAACTCAAAATATCTTTATTTCACATAGGCCTAACATATACAGGCTCTTGCAATACGTCGGTATGATAGTTGTTGCATAAGAATAGTGATAACTTAAAGTCGACTTAAAACTAAGTTTACGAGGGTTCCAAACGCGCCCTGCTGCTGAGAAGAAGCCCACAACAAACTCAGCCGGGTATTTTTTTATGTTATCACCATCTAACAAAATAAGTATACCTAAATAGGTACTAAATAGGCTATCACACTGACTATTGTCTAAATGTGAATTTTTTTTATACGAAAGCTTAATGAGATTAGCGAGACGTTCATCTAAAGTTTAGTGATATTCAATATTATGCGACGCACTGATCGCACTGATCATCCTGAGACATTCGTTTTTGTTTCAGTTTGCCCAGTAATCCACCAACATTATTACTCAAATACCTACAGTCGTGAGAGCGAGGAGGACGAAAATAAAAACGTCTTCAACCTCAACACAAGATATGAGTAGGCAGAGTAGGCTACATGAAATCCATCGTTCCCGAGGGTTTGATGAAGAACCGAATTACACACGGCTAATATAAAAAACAGTTTTTGTAACAAGACTGCCCGATGTACATTTTCATTAATGGACATGGCCGAAACTTGTATGGAGCTGTGCCCTGGAAAAAAAATTTGCATGGCCATCGACAAACAGTACGTCATATTAAAGCTTATAATTATGTCTTTACAATCGTTTAATCTTTATGATCGGAAAACAGGCGAAAGACATAATATCAACCATAACAACTTTCAACAAAATGCGCCTAAATATTTTGAATAGCAATGATTTTTTTATTAAAAAATGATGCGTATTGGTTATGAACTAATTATTTTTCATATTACAAAGCTTAGAAAATGCGAGTAAACATTTTGAATAGCAATTTTTGAATAAAATATCATTGCTATTAAAAATATTTAGGCGCATTTTGTTGCAAGTTGTTACGCTGATATTGTCTCTCGCCTGTTTTCTGATCATAAAAATTAAACGATTGTAAAGACAATTACAAGCTTTCATATGACTTACGTTTGTCAATGGCCAAGAATATTTTTCCGAGTGCAGAATCCGGCCATGTCATTTTATATTTGTACGGGAGAAGTTATTTATATGACAAAACAGCGTGTACCTGATAAACTATTATAGTAGTTCATAAGATACAACAATAATAATATGGCGAACAACTGTATGAGAGCCTCTAGCACTTGACAAACTGTAGCAGCGCCTACTTCACCAATCTACATTCTGTGCAAACGTGTTTCCAGTCGATTGCTCTAATTGTTCACACTGCTCACGAGTGGTCGTTAGTTCGTTACCTGCTCGTTTTATTCCACTCGAAACACAAGCACTTTTTGGTCTTTTTCCCTCCTTTTTGGGACTTAGAGATTTAACTTTAAATTTTTAGGGTTCCGTACACAAAAGGTAAAAAAGGAACCCTATCATTGAGACTTCGCTGTCCGTCCATCCGTCTGTCACCAGGCTGTATCTCTTGAACCATGATAGCTACAGACTTGAAATTTTCACAGATGACGTATTTCTGTTGCCGCTATAACAACATATTATATGAAAGAAAGAAAGAAAGAAAAAACATTTATTTCCAAATTGTGCCACACATAACAAGCATACAGTATATACACCTATCACGCATGGCACAACCCGAAAAATGGTCCAGGCTCAGCATAATACTGTATATCCAGTGCAAGCACAAAAACATACAGCGCTGATTTTCAGCCGGAACCGTTATTCAGGTGACGCCACGGAAACTACATTTACTATATGAAATTATTATATTAAAAACTATAAGGCTCCCATACAACAAACGGGACATTTTTGCTTGTTTTTGATATATATAGATAACGGTAACAGGTAGATGCTTAATAATTTCACAGAATATTAAGTTAATATACTTAGGTACTGTACTAAAACAAAATAAAAAATGAAGGGATCCAAACAATAAACGTGATTGTAATAATTTGATTTAGTGGGCAGGTGTTTTTAGTTTACTTTAATATAATAAAGAATAAGTCTTGATAGTACGGAACCCTCAGTGCGCGAACCCGACTCGCACTTGACCATTTTATTAACGTTTTTTTCAAAACGGCATCATTTTAGATCCAATACGGTGGACGGTCAAAGATGGCAGCTATTTATATTTTCGTAGACTGCCTGACATCGATATACCAATTAGAACTATCGATGCTGCCTGACGTATAAAAGCTCATTTTATATTTTATTGAAAAATTAAGACAAAGCTTATTGTGAGAGATTCTGGTAACGATAGATTGAATATCCTCTCCCCTAATTTTCTTAAAGCAGTGATAGCTCAGTGGTTCTGACCTCTGTCTCTTATAAGGAGGTCGCGGGTTCGAATCCGGCACGCACCTCTGACTTTTCCGAGTTATGTGCGTTTTCAGGAAACTGAATATCACTAGATTAGCGGTGAAGGAAAACATCGTGAGGAAACCTGCATGCCTAAGAGTTCACAAAAATGTTCTCGAAAGTGTGTGAAGCTTACCAACCCGCACTTGGCCAGCATGGTGGGCCATGGCTGAATAAAGTCCGAGACCCGTGCCCAGCAGTGGGACATAAAAAGGGGTTGAGAAGAATTTTCTTAAACATACTAAACAGATTATATGAAAATCTATTCTTAAGTACGAACTCTTTTAATACTAACAACAAAATGTGTTACAGTTGAGATTTCCCACAAAACCTCGAAATAAGCTTAAAATTATTTCGATTCTCAACTTTGGAAGCCACGCGGTGAATGTTTTAATGAAATTTCTGGCACTTTTGAACCCGTTCCAGATGAAATTAGATATGTATTGTTTAATTTAACTTATTGTGGACTCGATTATAATAAACTAGTTGGTGTCCGCGGCTCCGCCGGCGTGAATTTCAGGTTTTCTCAAATACCGTGGGAACCATGGATTTTCGGTAAAAAAAGTAGCCTTAATGTTAATGTGGGTATATAATCTATCCCTATTCCAAATCTCAGCCAAATCGGTTTAGTAGTTGTGGCGTGACAAACATACACACTTGTAAATGGAATCTATTGAAGCAAAGTTTGAGAATACTTTCTACTGAGAATTTTTCCAACCTTTTTTCTACCTAAGAATAAATAAATAAATTACTTACCCAAAATAAATGTTCTTGATAGTATCTATGTTAATGTCTCTTTAGTTTTTAACTTTCAGTTACACTAGCATGTACCTACACGTATTTTGGCTACAGTTGTGTCGATCTCTTTTCTCTGTTTATCTATCTAGATCTAGAAAGAGAACAAAAATCGCATAGAGCTACCTTCTAGACCTTCAACTCACCTTTTATCATCGAAAAAGTGCAGAAATTATTAAAATCAATAGACCCTGGACAGAGCGGACGGCGCGAAAAAATGTCGCCAGTTTATCGGTGCCAAAAATGCTTGTTTTGACACGTATAGTTCACCCAGCAGCCACTGAATTGTAAAGATGGCGCTACTGCTTGCTACTACTTGAACGATATCCTGAGGTTTCTTCATCTCAACCCCTTTTTACGTCCCACTGCTGGGCTCGGGTCTCCTCTCAGACTGAGAGGGGTTTGGCCATAGCCCCACCACGCTGGCCAAGTGCGGGTTGGCGGGCTTCACACACCATCGAGAACATTTTTGTGAACTCTCAGGCATGCAGGTTTCCTCACGATGTTTTCCTTCACCGCTAAGCAAGTGATATTTAGTTTCCTAAGCCGCACATAACTCGGAAAAGTCAGAGGTGCGTGCCCAGGATTCGAACCCGCGACCTCCTTATGAGAGGCAGAGGTCAGAACCACTGAGCTATCACTGCTTTTTAGGTTCTGAGTTTTCTTATCGATGGTTAAATCGCTATCAAATAGACCACCGCTAAAAAGCTCTACTCCAATAACAATGAAATAAAACTGTGAAATCAGTTCGACACAAAAACCTCAGTCAGCGTTCGTTGCGACATCGCCGATGTAATTTTTCCCTCGCTTTATTCAAATGAAGTTAAAAAATCCCGAGTCAGCGCGATGGTGATAATTTTACATCGAGTGCCTAGACGACAGGAGGAGAAAATGTGCGCCGACCGACTCAAACAGCAAAATAAAACGGTTTAGGAGACAAACTCTGACAAAATGTCCCGAAAGGAAAATGAATAACGTAAAAATTATTAAGCATGACATAATATTACATACAAAACAATGTATTTTTCTCTTTACTTTTTTAATTTACTTAGGTATATCTAAACCTACATTTTATTTTCATTGGCACTTATATACTTGCTTTTTTTCTAAAATGATTTAAACTCCTAATACTATTCTGAAAACCTTATGGATTCCAAAACCGCAAGATCATGACGAATTAAAACACAAATCACTCAACATGATATCAAAAACATTGATATTAATCAATGAAAAATCAGCAATTAAATCCTGGCAAACTTCCTTAAAAAATTGTAGACTTTTTTTAATATCCCTTATTCCAATTCCGAATATTTTTCTTTACATTAATAGAGTGGTATACCCGCTCCACTCCGTCTGGATAAGTATTTAATGTAACTTTATATTCAAAGCTATCTGGAGAGCTTAACTCAGGAATTTAATAATTATCGCCGAAAGAACGCAAAATAATAAAAATTTCATTCATTTATAAAATACGATGAGTTTAAAATAATGGCCGCCTCCATTTTTGGGGTTGGTGATTTTACTTCGAATGTTGCATTGGAAAAAAACGAAATTTTTATTAATTACTGAGATCTCCGATTATTGGGAGTGTGACTGACTGTGTTTGCAACTAAGTTTCTTTTCGAACCTCACAGGCCACAGCACAGGGCTGGGCGAAAGAAAATAGTTTCAATTGCGATTAGGAAATAAATTACAATTGCGTTCATTGTAGTTTCCGCAAAAAGTATCGTATAAGTATGATTTGGTATGAGAAACTATATAGCGCAAGATAATTCGGCATAGCGCCATCTGTCGAGCGATGGGTGAACTTCGTTTCAACCGCCTGTTCCACATCACGCAAATTATTTTTTATCTGTTTACATGGTTATCACTAATTTTACTAATAAGCCATTAATTACAATTCACAACACGCATGTTGGGTTTTGTTTTCTGTTACCACCACTTCACAATGACACACTCTTAAAACTAATTGAGCTAGTATAATTACAGCAGTTCATTCACTCTCAAGGATTTAATTCATGTATAATAATATAATCCTTAATACTATATGTAGTAAGTTTTCATTTTACAGCCTTTGAACTTATTGAGGGAAAAGTTTAATATTTCGTTATGGAGTTTTTGCCTTTAAAAAATTTAGGTGCTTAAACAGATTCCCAAAAAAACGAATTCAATTATAAAATTAATTTCCAATTCAAAATGAAAAATTCCCCATTCGTTTGAGTCAATCGAAAAAATTACAATCCGAAACTCCTACAGGTCGGCTTAAAACGTTGAAAACTTTAAAGGGTTAACATGAAAACGAAATTTATACCGCCAACGATATGAACCTGAGGATGTGCCCATTGGAACAATTTACGTCAACCTTATTCATACACGCAACAAGTAAATAAATAATTTAAAAAATAAAAAACTCGACTTCCCTGTGGTAAAACAACTTTTCCAAAAAAATATTGATTTAAACTCCTACCATTCTGATAACCTACACTTAGAATTCCAATACCGCAAGATCTTTATGAATTAAAACACATCCGTGGCATGCTTTCTTAAACAAGTAAATAATTTAAAATTTTAAAACACGACTATTACGGGGGACGTTATTAAACGACTTTTTCAAAAAAAAACTCTGCCTAGTAACTTAGAATGATGTTAGAATTCTAACGGTATCCCATATGTCCAAATCTATTCAGCTGCTCGGAAGTTATTGTGGAATAAAGAAACTCACATATTATACATACATACAAACATACTGTTACGTGCTGGGTTCGAGGATTTGGAGAAAAACACCTGGTTCGAGTAGGAACGAGCCGTTATGAACCTTATTTTGTTTGTTATTTGGTTTATCCGTACATGAACCCTAAAAATATTACACTCCTTTTTTGGGGAGTCGTGTCAAAGTAGCGTTATTTGTCAAAATTTCCGCAAATATGGCGCAACATGGCGGAAATCGTCCCTGTGGAATCCTTTCGTGGGGACTAGTAACAAGTGCAGTGATCTGTGACGTGGACCGCGGTCTATTCCTTAGCAGCTTACAACTGAGAACTGACGCTGTTGGTGACAAACCCAACATTTTTGACACCAGTAAACTGGCGACAATTTTCTGTCCCGCAGTCCGCCGGATCCTGTGAATACGTCTATTACTGCCAAATAAATCTGTTCGCTTTAATTATTATCACTAATAGGATAAAGCTATGCTGTGGTCGACTGAAAGGAAAGTTTCATAAAAGTTATGCGTAAATCGGAACATCAAAAGAAAACTTATATTATAGAAGCTACTAGCTGTTGCCCGCGGCTCCGCCCGCGTGAATTACGATTTTTTTACATAATATACCTTCCTACTGGAATTCCTTGATTTTTCGCGGGATTCTAGTGTGATGATGTACAGAAACCTGCTGTGCAATTCTACAAAATGAAATAGCTGCCAGACAGCTGCCAACCCGAATATGGCATGCAAAATTGTACTCTATTACAACTGACAAATTCATTGATGCATAGATGTACGCTCGTCGCTGTTTTGCAGAATAGCACGGCTGTTCTTACTTTGCACGGGTTATCTTGTGGTGATTTTGAAAACTTTTTCTTAATAATAATATAAAGTTTCATTAATACGTAGTTGAAAGATCAAAAGGACGATTTTAACTGTCGATATTTCGACCCAGTGGCACAGGTCGTGGTCACTACGTGACCACGACTTGTACCAATGTATCGAAATATCGACAGTTAAAATCGTCCTTTTCATTGTGATTTTTATTCTGAAACCACGAAATATGTCAAAAATTATTAAACCATGTGAAAAGTTGTACTGGTGGTAGAACTCTTCTTTCAGAGTTCGGCCGGGTAGGTACAACTGGAATAAATTACTCTACTAACAATTTTCCCCAGCCCAACATAATATAAGAGTCTTTTAAAAATATTTGCTTCATCTCAATACAATCCAAAACATCAGAATGGGCAATGGCTATATATTTCCTTACGTATAAAAAGTCCATAAGACCTAAGAGTTAAAAATATTTGTGAACCATTATTTATTCTTACCCTTTCCATATTGCGGATGATAAAGTTTAAATCTGTTCGTGTCTTAACAGTGCCATCTTAATATAAAGTCAGGAAACAGTAAATGACATGACAGTTAATTTTTATTTAAAAAAATTCGGTAGTACCTATCTCAGAGTTTTACGTTCAAGTTCCACATAAATTGTAGAGATGGCGCTATACGGTATAACGTAGCGATAACGCCAGTTACATGATTTTTGTTCACCCTAAAAGTGAAAAATTTTAAACCATACAAAATCTCCTGCTAAGCCTATTTATTTGCGGCTGTAAGGATACTCCAGTCTTACTTGAGCCCTACGTCCTAGCCCTAGGTTCTTTGTGCATTTCGAGTTTCAAGTCACCTACCTACTTGAACTTAAAGGTTCTGATGTCTGTAATTTCTGAACTACAAAAGTGATGATGATAAGATTCGTATGGAATAATCTTTAAAGAACCTCCTTTCTAACAAAAACAGAAATAATGGAATCGGACAACGCGTTAATGAATTATAACTAAAAAACGTTTGGACTTTGATGCCGTCTTCCAGGGAAACCATGATGAATTTCGGGACAAAAAGTATCCTATGTCCTACCTCGGGGTATGAACTATAATCATGTCAAGTTTCATTTAAATCCATCCAGCGGATTAGCCGTGATGCCCGGTCGTGAAACAGACAGACAGACAGACAGACAGACAGACAGACAGACAGACAGACAAAAATTAAACAAATTACAGTTTTGGCTTCAGTATCGACTAAATAGTGTCCTCCAACAAAAATTTTCAAAATATCTTCAATGTACAGAATTCGACCCTTTACAGTTTTATTATAAGTATAGATTAGATTAACTATTGATATTCCTTAGCTTCCATGGTTTTAGGGTTCCGTACAAAAAGGGTAAAAAGGGACCCTATTACTAAGACTTCGCTGTCCGTCCTTTCATCCGTCTGTCACCAGACTTTTGAACAATGGAAGCTAGGACACATGAAATTTTCCCAGATTTTGATGTATTTCTGTTGCTGCTACGAGTATAAGCAAAAAAATGACAAAAATTAATCACATTGGCACTAGGCAAAGTGAAATATTATACTAGTAACAGCAGGTAAACAAAATAGGTAAAAAGGACAGATGAAAGAAGAGTGCATGCGACCGAAATGCGAATGTTGAGATGGATGTATGGGGTGACGAGAATGGATAGGATAAGGAACGAGTACATAAGGGGAAGTTTAAAAGTTGCGCCCGTAACAGAAAAAATGAGGAGTAAAAGGTTAGCATGGTATGGGCATGTTATGCGGAGGGATGAAAATCATGTTACTAAAAGAACGATGAATATGCTTGTGCAGGGGCGAAAAAGTAAAGGAAGACCGAAAAAGAGGTGGATGGATTGCGTGAAAGAAGATATGCGTGTGAAAGGAGTGGATTGTGAGTTGACGGCTGACAGGAGCGAATGGAAGAAGAAGACATGTTGTGCCGACCCCACATAATGTGGGAAAAGGGCAGGAAGAAGAACAGCAGGTAAACAAAATAATGACAGAGAGAGGATTATTATTTTTCATTTTCATTATAACATTATATATTTTAGAAAACAATAGTATCAAGATAACTAAAGTAACCTTTTCCAAGAAAATTACAGCTATCCCAAGTGGAAGTGTAAGCCAAAAATGTAAGGTATTAAAATCCTTTTCATCTCACCCGCTCGGAAAAGCGTTTTTTAATGCCCGAAATGCGGGCGGGAAATGCTATTATATTCCCTAGGCCGCCAAAGCATTTTCATTTTTTCCAAGGGAGACAAAGTAGTATGAAAATCCCTTCCGGCCCTTGGGCCGAAAAGCATTTCCAACGTCAAACTCGAATTACGTGTCATGTCAATGTCAAAGCTGAAGACTTCTTTTTTTCTAATAACACATACGTTCAGTAAAAAAGTTCGACCTTAGAGTTTGTATAGGTACATTAGTTTTTTTATTTTTACTTTTTCTTAGAATATCAATAAATATAATAACTCCTATTTAGTTTCATTAATTATAAAAGAAATCTAATTAAATCCATGATTTTTCCTCTTTGTTTATGTAATTATTGTTAAAATATTTATAAAATTTTATATTATCTTTGGTTCTTAGAAATTCCTATTTCAGAACGCATTCAAAAAAAAGTAAAAAAAAAGTTTCTCAATTTTTTTCCTGGTCTAGTGTTAGTTGTCTATGTTTCCAATCGTGATATGATCGTGATTAAATGAAAATACCTAATATTTTTATACTTTATTCATTATTTTTTTGTTTTAACTTTGAAATAAGGTGAGTGATGATCGAAGGTGGTTCCAGTAAGTGAAATTATTCAGAGTTACCAAAAACAATATTTAATTAACATAAATCGCAATGCCGATCTAAAGTGTTCTTCTGGTGATTTTCCTCGCTGTGGTGAGATGAAAAATTTTGTGTTATGTACGGGCGCAAATTTTTTTGGGTCTCGTGTCTTTGAATGCCTCGCTATGCTCAGGATTCTATTCTTTGAACCCCTCGCTGCGCTCAGGGTTCAACCCTAGAATCCTTCGCCGCTCAGCATTCAAATTTGACACTCGGCCCAAAAATCCACTTTGCGCCCTTGCATAACAAATAACTATTTTTTTTTTCAAATCATAACATCATAAATTATAAATGCAAATATGAATGAGGTCTTACTATGCTAAAACACGTAAAAATCATCACAGAAGGCCCCAGCGAGATTCGAACTCGCAATCTCCTGTTTACAAGACAGGCGCTTTAACCAACTAATCCACGGAGCCGATGTCATGTTTCATCTGATAATGTAAAACCCTAAGATTTTAAAACGAAATCGTTACTTCTACCAATTTTATTATGCAAAATCTCATCCAAACTTATTTGAGGCGTCTAAAAATAGTGCCATTCTTTTATAGGGGGATTATTTTGAAAAGTTTTACACTTTTCTTGAAACGTCAAATTATTTTAGTTTCATAACAGAATAGTTTGGCACCAGTTTTTGTAACAAAACTCTAAAAGGCTTGAACGATTTTCATAAAATTATTTGTGTATTAGGTCTGAGAATAGGACGCTATTTTTCGTAGTAAGTGAGAAATGATTTTTATGGCAACGTTTTCCGGGTCAGCTAGTTTTCAAATAAAATCTGGTGAAAAACAAAATTCTAAGGGAACTTATCCGTTAAAAAATTCACTGCAATAAACGCACGCACTTCACTCCTAATAATATAAAGGAAACTTTCTTGTAAATGTTAATTTTTTTTAAAGTAAGTTAAATTACATTACATTATTTTTCCATAATTAAACGTTACCGGGGTAAACAAGATTTTTTTATACCAAATTTTCTCATCCACCCCGGCGACCGATTGCGCGAAGGCTACCGGGAGAGATGGGAAATATTCTTATAATATAGGGATGGGAGCAAACGTAAAGGCTTCCACCCATACATATTCAAATTACCCAAGAACGAAGCGGTTTAATTCCTCGTTCCTGATACGCACTACAAGGCCTGGAATGCCCTCCCAGGCACTGTCTTTCCTGCCACTTACAACCTGGGCGCCTTCAAATCAAGAGTGAATAGGCGTTTCTTAGACTGTATCATCACTTTCCATCAGATGTGATCACAGTCAAGCGCTAGCCTATATAGTAAAAAAACCCAAATTCAAACCACAGTCCTCTGTTTGATAGCCTAGAACTCTATACCAATGAGCTTAATGAGACTAACAATAAGTAACAATAGCAAAGTCACTAATTTGGTCTGTAGTATCTAGCACCCTTTACAGAACTCGACTGAACGTGATTTAAGACGATTGCTCTAATTACCAGCAAGAACTCGAGCCTCGGGCACTCGGATAAAAGTTCAATTTTTCCGTTTACATCATCAATTTGCTTTAAGAAGTAGCAAATTAATGAAGTAAACGTGCTATTCAAAAAATATTTTTAAGTAATTTTAATTATATTTTATTATTGGATGGTTTTTGAAGTTTCAACATTGCGCGTGGTATTTGTGATTCCACCATTTTCCAAAATTCTCTACCGTAGTATGGTTATGCCGCGGATCGTTCAAAAACTCGCACAGATTACAAACACCTTCACCATGAGTCACTTCTTTGTATGTGTAATGGTTATGCCATCTGAAAACATTCAAAATATTATTCCTTCGGATTGTAAGCTATAGTGGCTTGGGAGCTTAGGAGTTGTGACCTGATAAGAAAACTGGTAGAAATTGGATGAGGGAAACGGAAGATTATGTAAAATCTGAAGTAGTTATCGTGTTATTATAACCGCATGTTAAAAATATAACTGGTAACATTTGGTCTATGAAACTTACCTAAAATATTCACTGTAAACGTCTTCATTCTTGATTGCTTCAATAATCAAAGAAACCACTTTTTCGGGTAATAATTTTCCAGCATCAATATACGACCCCGGAGGTAAGAACCTGTAGAAGTTGAAGAATATTCAATTTAGTAATAATTAGTTACTAGTTATCGAAGTCAGATGCGTATCTGACTTACCAAAATTAATCATTAATACTTAGTCGTTGTTTGCGGTTTTATCACATCCCGTGAGAACCATGGATTTTTCACATAAAAAGAAGCCATAAGAAGAAAGTTTATTCCAGGAATATTCTCCTTAATTTGTATTTTGATATCAACTCCTTCCAATTATTAATGTGAAGGAGTAAGAAACACATTGACCTAACTACTGACTATGCATAAGACTAAATATAGCCATAAGACCAAATTAAGGCCAATTTCGAATAACCATACCCATCAGACTTTTAAGAGTTATACGAAAAATTATTGTCGTAATAACAATCATGAGATCAAAGGATACATAGAGCCACCATAGAGCATACACAATAGAGCACAATATACCTACTACAAAGCCAGAACGTTATCTTCTATAAACTTGAAATTATTACCTTGAATAATCAGCACCACCGAAAACTATAGGAACAGCATAATTCTGTAGAGGGTAAAGTATCTTCTCGCTCACATAATCCTCGCTAAAACTGCTCTCAAATGCCAGATAAAAATAGTACTCCATCTTTAAAACCATAAGACATTCCTCGATCCTGCCTTTAGGACACTTCTTATTTCCACACCACCCATATACGTCCAGCCTGAGATTATTTTTCACCAAGGACTCGTTAAGGCGTCTAGCCAATGCTTGGGTTTTATCCAACATTTGGGAAACGCAATACGACTGAAACCACGCAACTGCTTTGTTTTTCTTCCTTATTTTTCCCGTTATTTCTTTACCAACCGGCTTCATTGGAGATACCCATGTCATGTTAATTTTAGGGCCGACAACTTTACCGTATTTATCTAAAATAGAGATAAATGGTCTGGGGATATCTGAATCGAGTCTATAAGTCCATGTTATGTTGAAGTAATTCTGATACTCCTGATTGCATATGGGATTAAATTTTCCACTCTCATCGGCAGTAAACACGTATTTTTGATAGGATGCCCTATAAGGAGGATGTACATCATAATGGCCGTCTTCATCAAACAAAATTGCATCAAAATATCGAAGATCGATCAAGTAATCTTTGTTACTTGTGATAAAACAATTGAAATAACTACAATTATGGTAAAGAAACATATCCTGGCCGTGCCTTATTACTTGATTTGGATGATCATAAGCATTATTCCATATTAAGATAAACTTTAAATCCGTTGGGAATCTTCTGGGTTGCTTGAAATCCAGAGTCATAACTGTTGCATTACTTCGATAGTTTTTTAGTTCTCGCCTTAGTTTCTTTACCAGTCCGGGAGTCCTCAACAAATAATTTAGTTCTATAATTTCCTCGTTTCTGTGAAATAATAGATATTTCAGTGAGTGTAGGAAAACGGCACAATAAATACTGATAACAATTGCTTTGAGTGTCTTGGACATGATCGATTCTGAGACAATGAATGACTGTGTGGTATCGAGAAAGTCTCATATTTACCCAAATGCTTGTAAACAGATCACTGATATTGCTAACAAAGAGGAAAGAAATTCTTTGAGAATTTTTAGGGTTCCATTCCAAAATGGTAAAAAAGAACCCTTATGGTGAAACTTTCTCCGTCCATCCCTCCGTCCGTCGGTCTGTCACACTCGATTATTTCAGTATCTAATAAAGCTATCGACCTGAAATTTGGAATAATTATTTAATTTTTGATCTAAAAACTTGCTTGAATATTTGTATATTATTTTTTATTTAATTTTAAAAATAAAAAGTAATACGATCCTAGCTTAAGGTGTACTGAATCTAATGAGACCAAAACTGTCCAAGTTCGGAAACGTAAGAACATTATCCAAAGTCATATTTCAAGAATAAAATGAAGGCCTAGTTCTGGACTTACTAGGCCTTCATTTTATTCTTGAAATAGACAGAATTTTTGAAAACACTTCGGGTCGCGCTGAGTCACTAGACGATAGCCTTAATACCTCGCAACTACAAGTATTACTTGAAGATTTTCATCGATATGTGAACAATGTCAAACAAAATGATACAAAAAGCATTGTGTAAAATCACGATTTAGGCTCACAGCGGAGCGTAATGTAAAATATGCGATCGATGTAACCTTTATGGGTAATATATTACGCTGTTTTGGAATTTGTGGCTAATATTCCGAATACCAATAGTCCGCACCCGTATCAATGGAAATGTCAAAGCATAATTCCGTGTTTTAGGCGATTTTAATTTTGCACCTGATGCCTCATATGAATCCTAATCTATTTTTTTGTTGAAAACAAGATTAACCTAATGACAAATTTACCAATAAGGACCGTTTTGCTGGTTGCTGGCTTCAGATATTCTGCCGTAACGATTGCTTCTGATGTGAGGCTTCGGTAGTGTCCAGTTACCAACCGACCAGCAAAGACGCACAGCCAAACGATTTACCGTTCTGGCGCGACGCTATATACGAGTAGAAACCGTTACGAGTTACTTACTCTTTCAAAGTTAGAACGATAACATATTATTAATATATTCAGATTCATCGTCACTTACCATCAGACGAGATCGTAGTCAAGTAGTTACTTACTCGTAGTGTAGAAAAAATCATAACTTTTTTTCAGTTTGAAGGACATATGGACAACCACCAAAGCTTAGTTCACAATGTTACCGCTTGTGGCGGTGGCTGTAGATATTTGGAGAAATTCGCTCATATTCTAAAAGCGAATCGACTCGAGATTTGTACAAAAACCTGAGGGGTTAGTACAGGCTTTTTTCGAATTTCGAGCCGCATGTCAGCGACTGTCAATAGATGGCGCTGGCTGTAAATGTATGGAGGAATTCGATTCGTTTGTGCGATGCGAGTCGACTTCGAAATACGCACAAAAAACTGTACTAACCCTACTGTACTAACCCTCAGGTTTTGTGTCTCAGGATGACGAGCGCAGTGCAATCATGGATGTACCATAAAGGATGAGCCCTTAATGACGTCACGCATATATTTTTAGGCTCCGCCCTGAAGCCGGATTTTTAAGTTGTCAAATCTGTAAAATGGCACTAATGTATGCGACCAACAGCGGTATGTGCTGTCAGCGGTAGGTACCGACATATATGACGAGCGACGCCATATTTGAGAAATGTTTGGTTTCAACATACGTCACATAGTTCCCGTCCTCTTAGCGTAGCGTATTTCGTCATTGAGTGCAATACTCGTGTGACACTACAATCTTGGGATAGGTTATATATGCATATCAGTAACAATGTAACTGATATAAGCCCGGTGCTGCCTGCACTCATCATATCGCTTAACATCAGGTGGACGTTTCGCTCATCTTATAATACTTTGCTATAAAAAAATATCAAGATCCAAGTGAAAAAAACGATTGTTTACTGTCAAGGCTGTTGAATAAAAAATGCGGCCAATCTAACTTTCTTCGCTTAAAAATGCAATACATTCTATGGGAGGATCCGATACGTTTGAGTACTTGCATGGTTGAAGTTCGTTTGGCGAGGACACGAAAAAGGCGGGTTGGGTATTGGATGAGTCAGCAGGATTCGATCGACGTGGAGGCAATCTACTTTCAGAGGAGAGACTTCTTTTTATTTTGGAAACTTAAATGGTGTTGTCAAAGGAATATAAGATTAGGTAGCCTGTAGCCATTGGTTTTCCATATGGATTTTACGCAAGGCCGGCCAAGGGTCACATCGGTCTATACTCTATACTTATCGCAGTAGTACCTATAGAGAGCCGTGTGTCATTTTATCATAGCGATTATTATTGTCGAATAAACTAGTGATTCCCAAAGTGGTCCAGGTTAACCCCCAAGGGTCCACGCTAACGTGATATAGAAATGGGGGTCCACGAGTTGTAAATGGGGTCCACGAAAATTTATCTGCAATTAACATAGATACAGTATAAAATATATTATTATCGGCTGCGAAAAATTGCAAAAAGAGCTTTTGATATCTTTTCCATCATCATACATTTACGAAAAAAAATTAAACGTTTACATTTTTGACGAGTTTTGGAAATATTGGACAAATGTAGCTGTATAGGGTCCACCGGAACCAGTAAAATTTTTAAAGTGGTATATGGGACAAAAAAGTTTGGAAACCTCTAGAATAAACGTAACTTTTTAAAGATGGCTTTCCATCAGGCTTGATTTTCGTCAAGCGCAAGTTCACGACAGAATCGGCATAAAATATAGCATAAGTTCTAGGCTTTTAATTAAGTCTAGTAGATATACTTAAAGTTTGCACCCGTTTAAAATAACTTTTAATATAGTTGTATCAACGTCTTTGAAACTTAAATAAACTCAAAGGTATACACAGACGGCGTGCACTCCAATTCTTTGTTCAAACAAACTCCACGCAGTCGCGAAGTGTGTCTAACAGTCTAACTAGATCCCGCCGAAGTATGCGCGTCCGTTCGGAACATACCTCATTAGTTACGAATGCATGCTAAGAAAGTTTATTTTAACTTTGATTCAACTATATACTCGCAACTTAATACGGTTTAGAAATATTTATATGGATAGCCCAGAAAGAATAATATCGGAGAAGCTAGCTTTCAAGCTTTTTGAGCTTCAAGGGTAGCCAGTTATGTAGAAACCAGGTGCAACCGAAGTCTCTCAGCAGATTTTCTGAAATAATGTAGAAATTATAAAATCCTTAACTGATTAATTAATCGTTCTGGGAATCTAAGAGCTACCGTATACCTACTGGTCATGGCATTTCAAGATTTTCCCATTTTTCCATTTCATCCATTGGAAAAAAGCTTGAAATCCCTTGCCATGTTGTGACCAGCTGTGCTATTCTACAAAATGAAATAGCTGCCAGACAGCTGCCAACCCGAATATGGCATGCAAAATTGAACTCTAATAAAACTGACAAATTCATAGATGCATAGATGTATACGCTCGTCGCTGTTTTGCAGAATAGCGCGGCAGTATGCGGTAGCCTTCACAGGGAGGTCGTAACTCGTCGATTAATAAACTTCGTATATTATATCAGCACCCCTATCCACTTGGCATTTAGCGATAAAATTACTAAAAACGTATAAATGGAAAGAAAATGAAAATGTATGAAAATGATCGCTAAATTGACCTCACGTGACCTCCGCACATTCTTCGTTCATTGTTTTATAATTTCTTTCGAAAACGATGCAATAGCAATCATAAACAAATGCATATGGTTAGAGTTACTCAGCTTATATCGGTTTTTAAAAAATCGCAGAATAAGTTTTCGTACCATTTATTTCATTCCTAAGAGACTCATGGTATCAATGGCCATTAGATTTTAGAGACGTGATTAAAAAAACACACTTCAATTTTCTTAGTGCCGTGCCGAGTTTCTTGCCAGTTCCTCTCGGTGCAAACCTACATTCCGAACCTGGCGTTAAGACTTTTCATGGGTGCCTGTTATTTAGGCCTACCTATGTAAAAAAAAAATTTTCATTTTAAAATTGGATCCACTCTATCCTATCGCTGAGTCGTGAGACGGAGAAAATCATAACTTAAGCACACTACACGCTGCCTCTAAAATAAACTAGGAACCCTTTGAGAGTTCACTTGAAACGTTTCAATTTACTTAACTTTTAACCGCGTCTCTTGGCGTCTACTAACTTAATAATGTGATATACTGTGAGACGCGAAGAATTCTGCTATCCTCACATAATCGCCTTAAGACCTTGTTAATATGTCCCACTGTTGGGCACGGGTTTTGTATAAATGAAAAAAGATCGCTCAAATCTTCTATACTTATAATAAAACTGTAAAGGGTCGAATTCTGTACATTAAAGATATTTTGAAAATTTTTGTTGGAGGACACTATTTAGTCGATACTGAAGCCAAAACTGTAATTTGTTTAATTTTTGTCTGTCTGTCTGTCTGTCTGTCTGTCTGTCTGTCTGTCTGTCTGTCTGTTTCACGACCGGGCATCACGGCTAATCCGCTGGATGGATTTAAATGAAACTTGACATGATTATAGTTCATACCCCGAGGTAGGACATAGGATACTTTTTGTCCCGAAATTCATCATGGTTTCCCTGGAAGACGGCATCAAAGTCCAAACGTTTTTTAGTTATAATTCATTAACGCGTTGTCCGATTCCATTCATTCTTTTTTTGTTAGAAAGGAGGTTCTTTAAAGATTATTCCATACAAATCTTATCATCATCACTTATGTAGTTCAGAAATTACAGACATCAGAACCTTTAAGTTCAAGTAGGTAGGTGACTTGAAACTCGGAATGCACAAAGAACCAAGGGCTAGGACGTAGGGCTCAAGTAAGACTGGAGTACCCTTACAGCCTTAAATAAATAGGCTTAGCAGGAGATTTTGTATGGTTCAAATTTTTCACTTTTAGGGTGAACAAAAATCATGTAACTGGCGTTATCGCTACGTTATACCGTATAGCGCCATCTCTACAATTTATGTGGAACTTGAATGTAAAACTCTGAGATAGGTACTACCGAATTTTTTTTAATAAAAATTAACTGTCATGTTATTTACTGTTTCCTGACTTTATATTAAGATGGCATCACTGTTAAGACATGAACAGATTTAAACTTTATCATCCGCAATATGGAAAGGGTAAGTAATGGTTCACAAATATTTTTAACTCTTAGGTCTTATCGATCCTAACCGACTGACTGTCATCTTAGGTCTTTTTATACGTAAGGAAATATATAGCCATTGCCCATTCTGATGTTTTGGATTGTATTGAGTTGAAGCAAAGATTTTTAAAAGACTCTTATATTATGTTGGGCTGGGGAATATTGTTAGTAGAGTAATTTATCCCAGTGGTACCTACTCGGCCGAACTCTGAAAGAAGAGTTCTACCACCAGTACCTACAACTTTTCACATGGTTTAATAATTTTTGACATATTTCGTGGTTTCAGAATAAAAATCATAATGAAAAGGACGATTTTAACTGACGATATTTCGATACATTGGTACAAGTCGTGGTCACGTAGTGACCACGACCTGTGCCATTGGGTCGAAATATCGACAGTTAAAATCGTCGTTTTGATCTTTCAACTACGTATTAATGAAACTTTATATTATTATTAAGAAAAAGGAGTTTTCAAAATCACCACAAGATAACCCGTGCAAAGTAAGAACAGGTTTCTGTACAACGTCACACCAGAATCCCGCGAAAAATCAAGGAATTCCAGTAGGAAGGTATTTTATGTAAAAAAATTGTAATTCACGCGGGCGGAGCCGCGGGCAACAGCTAGTACCAAATAAAAAACCTTTTTCACTTGGTATATTTCTGTTGCCGCTATAACAACAAACACTAAAAACTACAAGAAAATAAATATTTAAGGGGCTCCCATACAATAAACATGTATAATTGTTTTTGCTGCGTTTTTGAATTTAGTAGGCAGGGGTGTTTAGTTTACTTTAATACTAGTGAGAATGGGGCTTGTTAAATGAATAATTTGTTAATATTTTAATTTTAGAGAGAAAACAAAATTAAACACAGATCTCTTTATAAAGAACTGCGTTTTTCATCCTTCCAGCTTTGCTGTAAAAATGCAAATGACAAAAAGTAGACAAGTGGCGCCCTCTTATGTTTCTGAATTGGTTGACATTAAATTTTCCGTGTGTTTCACGTTTTAACTGCGAGTGTTTAAATTGGTCAAAGCTTTGTGTTTTGCAAAACTGTGAGTAAGTGCTTGGCAACCAAATCATATAATATTTCCCAGGCCACATGCGTATACCTACCTTTTTTACGAGTTGGTACTTGACTGCAATCATACCTTATCACAAGTGGTGACGCAGCCGAAGATATTATCGAACCTACCAACTTGAAAAGGGTAAGTAAACTCACCCCTGTGATTAGTAAACTCATTGTTGTGTGCACCGGAACGATAAATCGCTTGTCTGTGCGTTTTTGATGGTAGGTTCCAGACTAACCACGGCCGAAGCCTCCCAGACCAGGACTGAGTCAATTAAGAAATTCTGTAAAAGCTTGTAGGAAATGGGAATCTAACTCGCGATTTCCGGCTTTTTAAATATCCACAAGTATTCGAATTCAGCCAATTATTAAATTTCCAACAAGAATCTCCCCCTTCCTTTTTTTATCGATGAGCCATAGAGGATTTATATTGCGAAAGGGTCGGATTAAAATGTTGGAAACTTGAGGGTTAAACATGAAAATGAAATTTAAACCGCCGAACGCGGAATCGTTCGGTTTAATTATCACTAATGGGATAAAGCAAAGCGATGGCTCGGAAAGCGGTTGAAATCAAAGTTGTTATGTGTATGGTTTAACCTACATTTTACAGTTAAATTTCAAATATTGGTAGAGAGAAATAGAGAATTTACAAATATTTATCATCCCGTCAAAAGCATCCTAAGATTTCGTGTAAAAAATAGGCATTTTCTTCAAAATAGGCATTCAAAGATCGTTTGGCTGTGTATCTTTGCTGGTAGCGTAATAACCTCCCGCCAGACTAAACGGCCCAATTTGGAAATCAAAGATCAGGCCCCAGGTGGATATCGAACCCGTGACCTCCCACTCTCCGAAACTTCTTGAGGGTACATAACAATTTAGTAGTAGGTAATTCTTGTAGGAGTGGACTTTGGCTTTATACCTATTGATAGTGAAATATTAGCAATCGCATTCCATAATGTTGTGGAGGGACATTTATTTTTAAATTAGACGATATATACATGAATTATTGATGGCTACTTTAGCGACGTTTTCCGTTCGGTGGTCAATGGTGAAAGACATCCTTTCTCACACTGCACTTAACGATACCCAATCTTATTTCTACACCTTCTTCGATAAATAGACTATACTTAAGTGCGTATACATTTGAAATACTACCCTCAAAGTCAGGAGTGTAGAGTGTCGACCGATCCAAAGAGAGTGTATGATATTATAATTTAAAATTCAGCCGACGTCGCCGGCCGAACGCGAGGAACCGTTAAATGAATGAACTTTTCTAACTTAAGGTCCCGCCAACTCGTCGGTTAATGCCGACTTTGAGGCCAACCCGCCATGATGAACAGCTCCCTTACTTTTAATGACTTTTTGCTAATATTCAGAGCTTCGCTTTTGAGGCGCAAAAAAGTTTTGTAAGTCGTGAATTTGAGCAGCGAAGGCTGTGATTAACAAAAAATATACGTATATACTAGAAAGTTTTTTTTGTATCAAAGTATGAGTAGCCGAGACAGACTTCCACAATCCACATGATCAGAAATGTAAGCTGTAAGCATTCCGCGGTTTAAAATAAATGACATGAAAGGGTTATTGAAGCAGTTTTCAGTGGCCTGCAGGTTGAAAACTATTAAGGCAATTACGATAACTTTCAAATTTAAACGTCATTTATTTTGAGTCTTTATAAATTCACTTAGAAGTAAAAACACGAATGGTTAAAATTTTCTTGATAGACAGTTCCCCAAAAGTTCCGCCAAAATCTCTAATCGGAAACTACAATGAATCTTATAATTACTTAATTTTAAGTTACCCAATGTTGTATTAATCCAGGATAAAATCTAACTTCATATATGTGTATACCCAAATTTGTATTAATCCAGGATAAAATCTAACTTCATTCCGCATTTCAGCCACATCAGTTCAGTAAGGCTTGAAGGAATTTTTTTTTTCACTTCTATCATAGAAACCATGATTTTTTCCAGGATATAGGAAAATGGAGACAAGTACAAAAGTAACGAATTATGAGACAAAATACGCGTATATAAAAATGTTATGCAACGAACAAAAATCTACATGTACTAATAGAGTTATGACAAGCTCGTTGGAAAGCGAGCAAAGCAAAATATGTTAGCAATTACACCGCACAGTGAAATTAAATATGGAAATCCCTTTGTCCGTAAAAACGCCCCGTCTCACCCACGGTCATACGCTATGCAGGCTGCAGGAGATAATATGTTAATGACGAAAAACACGGCTTATGAAAATAATCGAATGACAGACGGACGGACGGACGGACGGAGAAAGTCTCACCATAAGGGTTCCATTTTTACCATTTTGGTATGGAACCCTAAAAATAGCAATTCTAGCGCAGACATGAAAAAGTGCAATTCAATTCGCAATAGCGCCTGGCTTCGCCCCGCTATGCATCTATAGTTGTGGACTATCGCATAACTGTAACCCTTTCGACGTACTAAGGTTGCCTCGTCATTGTGCGCACGCAGCGCGTTAAATATACCGTACAAGAGCTAACGCGTGCAACCTGGCCGATGCGCGGCGGCCTTCTGAAATAAGTACGTCGAGACGGCTACTGTAGCTTGGTCGGTCACGTGATAAGTGAACATGGCCTGACAATAATGCGTTTGGTTACCTACTGACGCCGTTGGTGTCAAAACAGACATTTTTGACACCAATAAACTGGCGAAATTTTCCCACGCAGTCCGCTGGGTCCTGTGTATATGTCTATTTTATTGGCACATGTATTTACCAACTTGCAAAATTCCCAACCGCATGTGTGTACCCAACAGTTCAACTTCCGTAAGCCTAATGGCAGTGGCAGACACGCGATCCTCTACAGTCCGACAAGGCTCTCTTGGCACTTGAGTGACATGGTAAGGAGGGCGTTGTTATAGAACAAAGGCAGCCAGAAAACAAAATCTCCTCTATTTTACTTCAATTTTAGTTTTATTTTAGTTAATATTAAACAAAAACAACACAACATACAATACCGATATACCGACAGAGTGAACTATCAAACGGTATCACAAGATAGCGGCGTTAGTTCCGATTTTGGCCACGCGCCAAGATAGCCTTGTCGCACTGTACATAAATACAGCTACCCGCTCTGCGAAGTTGGTAAAAATAGCTGCTCCACTAACGAAATCTCCGCGGCTCGCTCAAACTTGTTAATTAGTTTCGTTTCCTCTACTTTGTGTGTGTACATACTTGGATTATTAAGGCGACCATAGCTTGTATAGATATTTCAATCCACGATGACGCGCCCCACTCCCCAAATGATTTGAATAAAACATAAGTGATGTTTATATATTGACAGATTGGGGTGCGTCTTCCTGGATTGAAATAACTATATACGCCTACGCATAGAATACCTTTTATAAAATGAAAAAATTGGTTGCCTGTAAAGTCGGTATACGGGCGAAAGTTTTACGTGATAACGTATGTCTGTCTCTCTCGCTCTTAGGCGGGCTAACCATGCCCGAGTGGAAGGGACGCGTGCCTCTCACTCGCTCTCATTGTGAGCGCATAACGTGAGCGGAGCGTAACGCAGTTTCTTGAAGTGTCACCCGGCAAACCAATTTATAAGACGTTGTCACGTCAAAAGGTACTTTGTGATATTTATCAGAGTCTAGCGCTACAATTAGAAGGTCAGATTATTAGGTCAGAATATTTAAACTGCATATACACGAAAGAGATGGTCAGGTGTCTTGGATGTACAGTTACCGCCCTATAGGGAGTAATGTAAATGCTTTTGCGGCTTAGGGAATATTATCGCATTTTCCGCCCGCATTTTGGGCATTAAACATCGCTTTTCCAAGCAAGTGGTATGGAAAATATTTTTTCATCTCACCAGCTCGGAAAAGCGTTTTTTAATGCCCGAAATGCGGGCGGGAAATGCTATTATATTCCCTAGGCCGCCAAAGCATTTTCATTTTTCCCAAGGGAGACAAAGTAGTATGAAAATCCCTTCCGGCCCTTGGGCCGAAAAGCATTTCCAACGTCAAACTCGAATTACGTGTCATGTCAATGTCAAATCTGAAAACTTCTTTTTTTTTCTAATAACACACGTTCAGTAAAAAAGTTCGACCTTAGAGTTTGTATAGGTACATTAGTTTTTTTATTTTTACTTTTTCTTAGAATATCAATAAATATAATAACTCCTATTTAGTTTTATTAATTATAAAAGAAATCTAATTAAATCCATGATTTTTCCTCGTTGTTTATGTAATTATTGTTAAAATATTTATAAAATTTTATATTATCTTTGGTTCTTAGAAATTCCTACTTCAGAACGCATTCAAAAAAAAAAAGTAAAAATAAAGTTTCTCAATTTTTTTTTCTGGTTTAGTGTTGTCTATGTTTCTAATCGTGATTAAATGAAAATACCTAATATTTTTATTACTTTATTCATTATTTTTTTGTTTTAACTTTGAAATAAGGTGAGTGATGATTGAAGGTGGTTTCAGTAAGTGAAATTATTCAGAGTTACCAAAAACAACATTTAACATAAATCGCAATGCCGATCTAAAGTGTTCTTCTGGTGATTTTCCTCGCTGTGGTGAGATGAAAAATTTTGTGTTATGTACGGGCGCAAATTTTTTTGGGTCTCGTGTCTTGAATGCCTCGCTATGCTCAGGATTCTATTCTTTGAACCCCTCGCTGCGCTCAGGGTTCAACCCTAGAATCCTTCGCCGCTCAGCATTCAAATTTGACACTCGGCCCAAAAATTCACTTTGCGCCCTTGCATAACAAATAACTATTTCTGTTTGTGGGCTTTTTTTCACAAGAACTTAATAATACCTTGCATTTTGCCGCTTTGGGTTGGTTTTGCTCTGAATTCAAAGTAACACCCTCAAGGAACAAAATTTTACTATGGCTTTATGTAAAAAATACTTAATTATCTGGAATAATTCTGGCCTAAGTTATAGGGGGTTCAAAAAGACGACAAAACACTTCGAAAAAATATAGGTAGTGCCCTTGCGCTTGCGTTTGCTTGGCTCGTCTTGGCAGGGACACTACGGTGTCCCCAGATTTATTGAGGTTTTAGAGGCAACTGCAAGAATTTCACAAAAGAAATTCTAGTTCGTTGCTGTGTCGTTTCCTTTCTGGAGAAAGCGTTGCCATTTTAGACTGAGGCTTATATCGAACATAGTTTTAATCTAATGAGTAGACCGTATATTCACTGACATATAAATCTATAGACCCCGGGTGTAATGCAAAATTCACAAAAAAGTGTCCGAAAAACCTATATAAACGATGGAATATGTGTATTATTATAAACAAACTCAAACATTGAAATTCTTGTCTTAAACTATTAGTATACAGCCTAATTTTGCGTAAGTGCGATTGGAACTCTTCGCGTTTTGGCATTCATTAGGTTCGGACACTTTTTAGCGCTGACCTTAAATCCTTAGTTTAAATATCAATAGGTATATTATAATAAAAAGATCGAATGAACCTAGTCTGTACAAACAGCACGCGTAATCTGTTAAGAAGATAAGCTGCTATAACATGAAACTTGTGCTATTCACTAGCTTTAATGCTATTTGCAAGGTATATAGGCAGTAGGTACTGCAAATGAGTAGTTTTATGTACACCTTTCCCAAAGACTACTAATAGTAATTTACTATTTTGTACACACTAACACATCAAAAAATCACACTAAGTAATATTATAAAAAAAGTACGTTTTTAATCCTGTACGCCGTAATTGTAACTACTGCCTACATCCACAGAGAAAAGAAGAAAAACTCTTTCGCTGGTCTGTGCCTACATCCATTATTTATGGCTGTGGAATAGAGATTGATTTTTTTTTTACATTGAACTAAGCGTTGACACATCTCACCCTTTATAATAATATGTTACCGAGTGGAAACAGATTTCCAAAGCAAAGAAAATATCAGCTGAAGTCTGCGGGTCCGCTTGCAGAAACTCCTGCGGAAACCATGAATTTTATCGGTATAAAAAGTAGCCTGAATGTTCATACAGGATATGAAATGAAATGAAATGAAATGAAATATCTTTATTTCACATAGGCCTAAAATATAGGCGCTTGTAAATGGTCCTTATGATATTTGTCACATTTGTATGGCGATAACTCCAAGTCGACTTAAAACTAAGTTTACGAGGGTTCCAACGCGCCCTGCACTGAGAAGAAGCCCACAACAAACTCAGCCGGGTTTTGTTTTCTGTTATCACCACTTCACACTATATATATAATAATCCATCTTCACTCCAAGTCAGCCAAATAATTTATATAGTTGCGGCGTGAAGGAGTATCAAACATACATAAACTTAAACTCATACACACAAGCTTTCTCCATTTAATAGTAGCGTAACTGTGTCTTAACTCAATCATAGAATTTGTTTATATGTGCACGAGTCTGTGCTTTAAACATAAACAAATGAATATTCTCATTTGTGTCTTCTTTAAATTCATCTTTACAGTACATTTTCAATCGCTGACAGTTTTTCCGTGCGAAATGTAAATTAAATGACGAATAGATTTCCAGTCGAGTGCCTCTGCGGAGGACAAAATGACCGATTGTCCTTTATTTCGAAATTGCTTTGTTTTGGTTGTTGCTTGATACGATTGAAACTTGACTGCGCATTTTTTTTATAGGTACCTATATTCTTACCGACTTTAAAAAATGAATGTTCTCAATTTGTCGGATTAAGTTTATCGATTACTCGAAGACCAATTTCATTTTTTTTTGTTTGAAATATTCCCAGATGGTCCCATGGTCATCAGGTCAGGATCTGATGACCTGATGATCTGTCTTACAGGACATTTTCCTTTTGAGCAAAGACACACATAGTTCGGTTAGGTTAGATAAGGTTATTTTTCTTCGCTGCACGGTTATTTCCTATGCCATCCAGGTAGGTAAACGGCATAAAACCAAAAAAGATCATAGCAAAACAAAAAGGAAAAATATTAAAAGAAATTCTTCATTCCGCACTAAAGCAGACTAATTCGTTACGCAAAAATTAGCAACTCTCACTAACAAAGAAATAGCAAATTGCATGAACAACGAGGCACACTAACCTACGTTAAATAACTCAATATTTCATGCGCAATTACCTTATCATTGATAAAGAAATACTTTTAATTTTTCCCCTTTATCTTTGACAAGTATAAGACTTGAATCGTAAATTAAAATTAGAAGGCTTAGGACGTGATAAATTGATAAATATGAATGTACTTTTTATAATATTTGTGTTATTGGTAAGGTTTCTAAGACTAATCATTTATCTGCTTTAGTTAAAATAAAGCTCTTAAATAAACCTTATGAATTTTATACACATTTTAAATATCACATAAAAAATGTATAAATTTTCAAGGTACATTCAAATATCAAAGGCATCTACTCTCAAACATCGAATGATACCAAATATTTTGAACGTAAGTACCTAAATATTCTTTATTTCTTTTGCGTTAAAAAACTTTTATAAAAGTGCTCGAATATTTTGTTAAAAGACTGGCCTCAGGTCCAGCATTTTCCTTACCTAGTTAGCTTTCGTTAGTTTTCATATTATTCCTATTTTATTAACAATCATACAAACATAATTGCTTTTTAGCATTATTTATTTGTATGTACTTACTGAATTTATATAGGGTTCATGAGTTCAGGTTATCTAAAAAAATAACGACATTACGAAATAATAAATAGTTAGCGTCACCTAAATTTTAGTGAGTGACATGGCAAGAAAAACAAAGTGTTAAAATATGAATATCTTATTTCTTTATTACAGTGACCTGGCAGGAAAATATAGATAAAGGAACTCCATCACGAATAGTATATGATCAAAAAGTAAACACGAATGCAAAAGTAATAGAAAGTAACTCCAATGATAGAGTGGAACAAAGTAATAATTTTCAAAAAAGATTGAAGATGCTACCCGTAAAAGTAATGTTACAATTGATGAGTGAGTACTTCTCGAAATATTGCATTATTAGGTATAATAATTTTAGACACTCCGGCATAGAAACATTTTCCATCCATTCCACCTAGTTGGCTGGCAATCCACGACCACCCAGTATGCCAGATCCTTTTTAACACGCAAACTATGGAAGCAGCTACCAGTACTAGTGTTCCCTCAAAACTATAAGAGAAGGCAATGCATTTGCAGTTCCTCTGGTGCTCCAATAGTCCATGGGCATTGGCCCCTTATTATTTGTTCTGTGAGCGGCCCTCCACTCATTTGCTCGCGTTGATTATTTAAAAAAAAAATGCTCTTTCGTAGTTTGCACTCTGTGATATTTAGGGTGGCCCCGCGGTCGATTCCCAGCACAGGCTAGTTTAAAAATTTTAGTGTTTCAAATAGCTGCTGTCCGAGCCAAGTGACAAATAAAGTTACGTTGCGATGTATATAAATGGAATAATGTTCAAAACATGTAAGCAAACTATAGCTATTTCACACTTGGTGACTGCTCAGCTGAGTGTAACTGAACACCAAAACGCATACATTTTTTAATTTGGTCCATTTCTATACGTCTCGACGTAACGCTATTTGTCACTTGGCTCAAGAGGCAAATCTGCTCTGCTTAGCAATTGCCTAGCGTGGTGAGTTATGCCCAAGTGTCTAGCAGTATGAGATAAAAAGATGATGATGGTTACCACAGGGATTGCGTGCAGCTATAAGCTCGCAATTTTTTTAAGTAACACAATCAGATTGTCCTTTTTGATCTTTTTATGATTTATTTATTTTGGGGGGAGGTAAAAAAGTTTTTATATTCTTCATTCTTGTCTCACACTGCGTCAATATAGTTTATTTCAGGCCAAAGAGTTTTTTAAAAACAATTTTAATATCATCGTCATCATCCTATACCATCATTTGGACCGAATTTGGAGCGACACAAACCCTTGGAATTGATAAGTGGTAGATTGCTCTGTTGTCGTTGCTAGCCTATTCTTAGTATTTATACTTATTTTGTTTAATGGTGATAACATAAAAAAATACCCGGCTGAGTTTGTTGTGGGCTTCTTCTCAGCGGCAGGGCGCGTTTGGAACCCTCGTAAACTTAGTTTTTAAGTCGACTTGTAGTTATCACCATTCTTATGCAAGAAATGTCATACCGACGTTCGCAAGAGCCTGTATGTTAGGCCTATGTGAAATAAAGATATTTTGACTTTTGACTTTTTGAAGTTTGGTCAACTTTCGGAAAGACACTTTTTACGTTTTGCCGACTTTATAAGCTTTGATCCGTCCACGGTCCACCCCTTTATACATCTTGGAAAAGACGAAATAAAAAATAATGTTTCGTATAATCCTCTTCCAGAAACCAAAAATGGATTATCGAATGGATTTTCCAAAACTATGCGGATGAATACATTAATGGATGGTGTCCAAGAATCCTCGGGAGCACTGTTTGGTCTTTTGAAAGATGGCATTGGCGATATTCGTACTTTGGTGTTTGGGAATTAGAAGACAGCTAACGAATAAAGTGATTAAAAAACTATTAATGAACTTTTGTTGATATTTACTTAGTTCTATGTTTACTTATTTGTGCCGAGCCGGCGGAGATATGACTAATTTGAGGCTGATTTGCAACTCTATATACAGGGTGTCCCACGGCTATGTCAGATGGAGAAGAAGTTCCTAAGTAAATAATGTAGATAGAGCATATCACTGAAAGAAGACTTTTGAATTTCAAAAACAATTTAAACTGCATTCGTAGGTTGCATGCTTTAATCATAAGGATTTTTTTTTTGAGAAATAAATGTAAAGACCTTGAAGACATTCGATGTAAAATTCGTTCAGAAAAAAAGAAAAGTATATGACATAGCCGCAAGGACATACGAGTACAACAGACAAAACCATGTTAAAGTACAACAGTAAGTACAGTAGAGTATGTTTGTATTTAACAAAGTGGCAAATATATTTGAGCATTAATTGATGAATTTAATTAATGAATTTGGAGTTAAAAGCTGCCTTATAAACTTATACCTAGTACATATACTAATTGCTCGGCACCAGAGACTAGATTTGTTTATATATGCTATAGACATGGGCGTAGCCAGGGTTTAGGGGGTTCAAACCCCCTCCAAAATATGCAGAATTTAGATAAATACTAGCAGACCGACAAACGTTGTTTCGTCATTTAGGGATATAAAAAATAGCTTGCTTACTGTCAGACCTACCGTAATTTTTCACATTTCTTTTCGAATTAATATACCTATTATATTTTCTTCAAATATTCATGTACCTTCTTGAAATCGAAATATCTTTAATTAACTATTAAAACACGAGCGGTAAAAGTTATTTTAAATCTGATATTTGAAGGCGTGTCGCCGACTCAAATGGCTTGGAATATCTTCGAAGGCTCTAACTTTTCGCATTAAGTTTGCCAACTACACTTAGTACTACAAGATGAACTTTGAAACTCATCCAAAAATATATAAAATACTAGTTACTACTAAAAATTCACACACATTTAAGAAAATTTTGAAAAAAGGTAGATAAGGAGGTTGTCTGTTACAGACGCGTTAGGTCGCGTCCGAAACGAAGTCTAAAATTCTCGTGTCCATTTTCATTACCAAACTCCTCCGAAACGGCTCTACCGATTGTTGTGAAATGTTCGGTAGGTCTGAGAGTAGGTCGTAAGCTATTTGTATATCTCTAATGGCAAAACAACGTTTGCTGGGTCAGCTAGTATAAGTACAGAATTCTCGTCTAACCAAACATCTCTGAAACAATCTGCGTATGTTCGGTAGGTCTCAGAATAGGTCGAAAGCTATTTTGTAAACCCCTAGTGGCAACGTTTGTCCGGCAAGCTAGTAATCATAAAGGTCCAAGAGGTGTCCTCGACTTCAAAAGTGCGGCATAAAATACTTTGCCCAAATTGGCAAACCACAGTCGTCGCTTCACAAATTTTCAGTCACACTAGCATCCGCGCACCATACAAATTTCAAATTGACACACTCACACTATGTATAACAAAAAGTTTCCGCACTCACGGAACTGTGGTTGTTAGGAAGGGCTCTATCTAGTCGGAGCGCGAGCGACAACCTATTATAAATGTAAGCTCGTAATATTGTGGTATTTCATTAATAAGAAACACAAACCACAGCAAATAATGCAATTAAACACATTACACAATTATCTCCAGCGACATTACGTGTTCGCTGAAACAATGCATATGCAAAGCGGAAGGGAGCATAGCATGCACGTAATATTATTCACTGGGAGCCTATTATGTTTTGAGACGCTCGTTAACGCAGCATATGCTGTGCATGGATCGCTTTATGCGGAACAGAAGCATTCATTCTTTTAATTCAGCGGTATTTCAAGTAGATGCAGTTGGTAAATAATGATAATGGATATGGTAAACAAGTAAATAATTAAAAAAAACACGACTGCCTTGTGGTAATACTACTTTTTCCAAAAAATATAGCCTATGTTACTTGGAATAATATAAGGATAATATGTCAAAATCTCTTCAGCCATTCCGAAGTTATGGTGGAATAAAGAACCTCACATGCATGTACCCTAAAAACAATATACTAATTTTTGGGGCAATCGTTTAAAAACGACAGAATTTTCATAAGTATAATAATAATAAGAAATGAGAATACGAAAAACATGATTTATTTATGTTTTTAACCGACTTCAAAAAAAGGAGGAGGTTCTCAATTCGTCGGAATCTTTTTTTTTTTTTTTTTTATTTTTTTTTTTTTTATCTATGTATGTTCACCGATTACTCGAAGACGCGTGGACCGATTTGAAAAATTCTTTTTTTGTTTAAGAGGGTTTTGTTTCCAGATGGTCCCATTTTAATCAGGTCAGGATCTGATGATGGGATCCTGGAGAAATCGAGGGAACTCTTCAAATTTTGTATGGACACATGAAACTATTTGAGTATTATTAGAAAGAGTAATATTTTCCAAGTTGTCCTATGGTCATCAGGTCAGGATCTGATCATGGGATCTTGGTGAAATCGAGGGAACTCTTCAAATTTTGCTAGTATACTTGAAGCGAGTTGGGTATTTTTTATAGTTACTGGTGCATTTGCTAGCAGATACTGATTTGATGACTAAAGTCATCAAGTCAGGGTCTGATGATGGGATCTTGGTGAATTTGAGGTATCTCTTCAGATTTTATGAACACACCTCAAGCAATTTGGGTATTTTACAACGCCTTGTGCATTTTATTGTCTTCCACTAAAAAGTATAAAATAAAATGGGAAATGCTTTCCAAAAAACCAACTTCAAATGCCACTACAAAGAGTGAAATAATTTTTATTTAAATTTTAGGTACCTACACCAATTCGAAGTCGGGCGATTGTCTATGACTTCGTCATTTCTTCGCACATCAAGTAAGTAAGAAGGACTATTAGGGATTGTATGAAACATTGCCCGACTTCGAATTGGTGTAGGTACCTAAAATTTAAATAAAAATTATTTCACTCTTTGTAGTGGCATTTGAAGTTGGTTTTTTGGAAAGCATTTCCCATTTTATCTTTCCTTCAAGGATACAAGAACATAGTTCCCCTAAAATAACAGTAGAGACTAGGTTCTTAGATAAGTGAAAATAATGTCACTTAGAGGACTTTACTGATACAAAAATACAAAAAATCTTTTAAAAAATGTCTAACTAAAATACGAAGTTCTCATATCAGCGAAAGCAAAGGTTAACGCGATAGCAGGTATGTAATAAAAGATTAGAAATGATTATTGGGGATTAAACGAACTTACCTTAAGTGAAGTTCTATCCCAATTATACGAGTCTTTAATCCGAAGAGATTAGGGTTTAAATTAGTAGTGCACGTCCAATGTATCGCCTTTCCACCACTTACTTGAAAGCAAACTGCAATTTTAAAAACCTAATGTGGGTAGGTACGTGAATCTACCAGCCCGCGGTACCTGTCTTATCACTCATTTAGTTGATAGCCAGCTAGGAATTTTAATATTTCACTTGGAAAGGGAGGGCTGGGAGGGACCTAATCTCTTCGGATTAAAGACTCGTATAATTGGGATAGAACTTCACTTAAGGTAAGTTCGTTTAATCCCCAATTACATTTCGTCTTTAATCCTTTGAGATTAGGGTTTAAATTAGTAGATTTTGAAAGATAGTGAAATATTAAAACACATTTAGATTCCAAAATAATGTAATTTACAACTCACAATAATACTTTTGATCAATTGTAACAGAAAAAAAAAAGAAGATCATCCATAACAAAATGTTGGATACTTAATCCTCCTTAAAGTACATAAATATGTATTTAACGTAAAATTAAACCATGAATTCAAGATTTTAATCATCAGTATTTAGAATTGATTGAACGAATTGATTAGATTGATCACACTGAATATCTCTACGGTAAAATCTGGCAAACGTCATTGAGGTGCCACTCCATCCAGCTGTATTTCGTATTGTATCAACATTAATACCCTTTCTATAAGCTGCAGAGGTCGCTGCATGTCTGACAGAATGAGCAGAAAATACAGAGGTGTCAATTCCGCTAACTGATAGCGTGTCTTTTATCCATCGACTGATAGTATTCGCCGTTACAGGTTTATATGGTTTCTTAAAACTGATGAATAGAGCATTCACATTATTTCTTAGGGACTTCGTCCTCTCTATGTATGCTACCAATGTTTCTGCTGGGCATATTTCTGGTCTATCCTTATAGTATGGAATATTGAGGCAGGGTTGAGTTGAACCTGGACGTGATATCTTTATTAAATCAGGTATTTTAATTGATATTTGCTGATTATTAATAGCAATTATCTAAATTTATCTTTGAAATTGTTTGCACTCTTTGTGCAGTAACTAGCATAAGTAAAGTTACGATTTTCTTTGAGAGATACACTAAGTTCAAATTGTTATTGGGATACCAATTTTTCAAAAAATCTAACACTACTGACGGGTCCCATGTCATATTATACTTTGGGGTTGGAGGACGAAGTCTGTAGAATCCCTTAAAAAGTCTGGTAACACGATCATCAGACCCTACTCTCGATCCTAAGATCAATGATAGAGCGGAGCGATGACTGTTTAATGAACCATATTGCAAACCGGACTGAAATAATTCAGTTAGGTAATATATTACCATCGGAATTGACGCCCCGTATATATCGACGTTTTGCTTTTGACAAAAGTTAACCCAACGCCTTATTGCCACGTCATACTGTTTTATCGAATTTTTTGACAGGGATGCTATCATTATATCTAAAGATGACGGTGGTACGCTCCTCTTCAGTAATGCCGTCCTGATAACTTCCCTGCAATCAACGTCAGCTTGGGGTGGCTGTTGGAGACAGATAATAATACATTATCGCTATGCTTAAATTCTACTAACTCAGAACAGAAGAAGCTTTTGAAATAATGGAAACCATGGTTGCGTAGGCCACAACGGAACTACGACTATACCCTCTGCTTGATCTGTTATTATTTTTCTTAAAACTTTTAATATGACCGCAAAGGGTGGGAAAGCATAGAAAGGTAAGTCACTCCAATTTAAAGTAAAAGCATTTACTGCGAATGCTCCAGGATCTCTATTCCATGAGACATATTTCGTACATTTATTGTTTAACCTAGATGCAAAAAGGTCAATCTTTGGCCGTCCTAGATATCGAACAATCTTTTCAAAAGCATGATTTTTGAGCTCCCATTCAATGTCAGGATGAGATCTCCGTGACTCCGCATCTGCTATTTCATTTTCAGTAGAACTTATATAAGAAGCGAATATGTAAATCTCCCGAGCTTCACACCATTGCCATATAGATCGCGTTATTTCAGTTAGGTGTGGAAATCTAATTCCACCCATGCGATTAATATAAGAAATAGCAGTTGTGTTGTCTATACGCAATAAAATCTGACACTTGTTTAAATCCTTCGCAAATATTTGAAGGCATAAGAAGGCAGCCAGTAGTTCTAAGTAAATTATGTGTTTAGAAGATTCTGAACTACTCCATTGGCCACTGGCGGTCTCCTCACCGCTTGCCCCACCCCACCCTTTTTTACTCGCATCAGAAAATATTTCTAGGCAGTAACTGTCTTGTCTAATGGGATTGACTGACACCTCAATAGATTTTAACCACCATGTAAAATCATCCTGCAAATACTGTGGTACTGACATGTAAGTATCGTAGTTATTTGTATTACACAAAGCTAGGTATTTACATCTTTCCATCAGTTTGGTATACATCCAACCGTACTGAATTGCAGGGCAAGCTGCAGTAAGAAGCCCTACTAAACGCGCAAAATGTCTGATCTTACATCGAGTTTTCGATTTCATTAATTGTAACTCTTCTTTAATTAAATGTCGTTTTTCTTTAGTCAAACTAACGTGAAACTTCTTTGTATCTATCATAAAACCGAGATATTTACAAATAGTACTTGGTGTCATACAACTTTTTTGTACATTGATAACGAATCCTAAAGTTTCCAAAATGTTTTTTGTATGTATAATATTATTTTGACAACTTTTATAATCATTAGCAATAATACATATATCATCTAAGTATATCGTTAACAAATATCCTAAGGATCTAAGTAAACAGACAACTGGTTTTAGTAATTTCGTGAAAACGAAAGGGGCGGTATTTAGACCAAAGGGCAAAACATTGAATTGGTAAATTCTTTCCTCAAATTTAAAACGAAGGTATTTTTTGTAACCTGAATGGATAGGTACAAGAAAATACGCGTCCTTTAAATCCACAGTGGCCATCCAACTATTGCGAGATATTAATTTCAACGTAGTTCTTAAATCTTCTATTTTAAAGTGATCCGTTTTAATATGTTCGTTCAAACATTTTAAATTTAAAATAAATCTCATTTTTCCATTAGGTTTTTTGATTAGAAAATAACTTGAAAGAAACTGACCTTCACACGGTTCACATTCTGATATAGCTCCGCTATTTATAAGGTCAGCAATGGCCACTCTGTATTGAAGGGATTCAGTAGGTGATAACGCAGGCGAACTCGGTTCGTGAAATTGAGAGACGGGCTTACAAAACGGAATCTCGTAACCTCGCACCCACGATAGTATTACTGAATCGTTAGTTAATAGCCGCCATTGGTCGTAAAAATAGGACAAACGACCTGAAGAACATACCGAGTCTAGCGACGCGGGTGGGGGTGCCGCTGCGAGCGCTGCGGCTGTCGCGGCTGCTGCGGCTGCCGCGCGCGCGGGGTCAACGTCGGCGCAGGCTCGGACCTCCGCGCTGCTCCCGCTTGCCTGGTCGTCGAGAGCGGAGGCCGAGGGTTTAAAGATTGGAAAGGAGCTGGTTTCGATCGTTGCGTTGAAGTAGTTTTCTTCATGGGTGGGTTCACTTTTATTTCTGCGCCGGATTTTGATATTGCCTTTGCAGCCTTTAAAGTGTCCGACAGTTTTTCGCCGAACAAGAAATTGTCTATTTGTGTATCAAAAAGTTGATCTTTAATATCTTTCTTTATTGTAGAACATATAAAACCTCGCCTTGTCATGGATTCTCTGTATTGAGTATCACACATTAGCTGACCCGCTTCGATTAGAAGTTTTATTACGGTCGTGTCTTTCTGCTCTAAAGAGAATAAACGAGTGAGGGCTTCACTGATACAGGAAATACTTGCTGCGACCTGTTTCTGCTTATTTTCTAAAGCCTTGTCTTTTTTAATTAGCATATCCGATAAAGCGGCCTTTATCTCCGGATTCAACGTTGGCGCATCAATTATTTTGCAATTTTTTGGGATGAGATGTTTTTCCAAAAGTTCCTTTTTAGACTCTTTTGATAAGCCCGTTGTTGCGATATGCTCCCATCGCACTGCCAACTCACCTCGGATCTCCGGTCCAAATTTTTTCTCCTTGGAAGGTGTTTCTCCTAGTAAAACTAGAATTTCCTCATCCAGTTCCGGAGTCTCAACTGCTGATTCACTTACGGCGGCCGGTATTGTCTGTGGAGCGACCCCGGCAGAGGGGTCTGCAGTAGAGGTGGGTGTACGCGGCTGGTTGACGTCAACAATTATACCCTGTGTCAACTCGGGGTCGAGTTGTGACTCGTCTGCAAATTTTCAATAAAAAGACAAGTATAGGTAATTGAGTTAATCAACTTAATTTATATACTCCATATGCGTTAAGTCTAGGTTACAGGTATCGACATCATACCCTAAGTAGGCGGCGGTAGTCCTTCAAAACTACGCACAATACTTAGTTTCTTATAATTAATTTAAACAACGTGAAGGTAACATTCCTTTCAAATGTACACAATCACAAAATATATTATCTATAAGCTGTACGGAATTCCAACTGGCGTGACGGTAACATCCCCGTGAGATGTACACTACACTATATTGGAAAGTGACGTTATATCACAAAATTAGATTCGGAAATAGTCCATACAACTATTCACATAATCTTTCCGAGATAGATAATAATACACTATAAATACCTTCATGCTCTGAGTCCACTAGCACGGCCCCGGGTGAGTCACCCACCGCGCTGCCTGCACTCGTACTATGAGAGGAAGATCTATCACGCAAACGTTTATCCCGTTTATCACGCTTTGCAAGTTTTCTTTCAATTTTCCTTAACTTCCTTCTTAAATAATCACTGTCATCGTTTTTGTGACTACGTTTCGGCATCGTTGAAAAAATTTTTTGACGAAAAAACTAAAAACGTGGTGAAACGGCGACGCACTAAAACGTGAATGAGTGATAAGACAGGTACCGCGGGCTGGTAGATTCACGTACCTACCCACATTAGGTTTTTAAAATTGCAGTTTGCTTTCAAGTAAGTGGTGGAAAGGCGATACATTGGACGTGCACTACTAATTTAAACCCTAATCTCAAAGGATTAAAGACGAAATGTAATTATTAAAACAACCTCATTGTTTTGAGAGTAAAATTGAAGCGATTCCAGATTTTAATATCTCATAATACCTTCATTATCGTTCGTAATTAACAAAACAAAACTCTAATTCGCCCGACCTTTTGTAATTAAAATATCGCGAATAATTAAGATATCCCGCCGTACAATAATCCACACAAATTATGTTATATATACAATTTGAGATAATAATAATTAGCATATAATTAAAATTCGGTGAAAGGTATACCCAAATGTTGCGAGAAAGGTAACATTACGCAATTAACTGTAAATTAAACCGAAGTTTTAGGATCCACTATGGTATTAATTTTTGCGATAATATCTACAACAAATATAAGGTTAGTAGGAGGCACTTATTTGATACACTACATATTATATATGACATAGCATAAATATGATAAGTCAAATTAAAGCTTGAATGTACAAATTGGGTGTTACAATAAAACTTATTATTAGCTTATTCTAATTACTATACAAATCTTGCCCGCGTGGAATGGTGCCAAGAATACTGGCTGCATTTCCGCGTTGAACAGCTTGAATGAAATAAAATAATGTAATAAAACGTACAGAAATAACAATTACCTTATTTAGATTATTCTATCGATCAATACCTCCAAAATTGTTATTAATAATAACTACCAACCCCGAAGAAAAAATAGAAATCTTTGCTTCAAAAGTAGAGTTCATTGTTTTTCCTATATGATTTACTTTTTCTACTGACTGTTTTTTATAGGCAAAATAATGTTTTAAATCAAGCAATCCCAACAAAAAAAAGACTTATGTAATCTTTATATTTGAATAATGTAACTATTTTTATAAGAACAATAAAATTATTAAAATAAATAAATGCATACGGGTCGAATTGAAAGAAATAATAATGACCTGTAATCACTAAAGAATTTCCTCAGGAAGGACTCTATAGAATTCCTTGTCGAACTTGAAACTACGTTTTCGGAATACTAAAAGTCCGTTTTAAACTTTAATTCACCGCAATTCCTAATTGATTTTTGTCGGCAACAGTACCGAGGCAGGTAATCCCGTAAGAAACTTTGGTTCACTCGCGCATAATCGAGTCGGCAACTTTTGGCAAGCCGAGCTCGCACTTCTAATTGCAATGCGAATCTATTACGCGGATTTACTTTGGAGATATTATAATGAGATATCAGCTTAACATAATAATTATCTCCGTAACAGATACATATCTTCATTCTTCAACCCTCTTGATCAGGGGTCTGATTTTGTAAGAAAAAACGTATTTTAATGTAGTCTGAGCGTATTCATCGTTTTCGTTAGAAAATTCTGCCCCTCGATTGGCTGACGTAAATCAGCGAACCAGTCAGTGGGTAGCATTTGTAAGCGATAACGATAACGATGAATACGTTTTTCTTACACGATCTATCTGGTCTGTGTATATTTTTACATGCTTTTATTTAGTTTCACCTGTCCCGTCCCCAATATTTATTTATTTATTTGTTTGTTTGTTTGTCTGTAATGTGCAATTTAAATATTATCCTCTTCCCTGTTACCGATTGAGGCTAAAATATTGCACCCGCTTTACACAATCGGATCACGATGCAAAGTTATTACGACATGGAGCTAATCTGATGATGGAACCGGAAGGTAATAACTCAGTAGTTAAATGACACAACCCTATAGAGTTTGAGCCCGTTTGCTTTTCTTGATGAGTACTTTGGTCCTAAATGGTAACAAGTGTCTGATGATGGAGCTGGAACAAGGCCATAGGAAGTCAGTAATTAAACGACATAACCGCATCGAGTTTGGGCTCGTTTGATTTGTTTTGACGAGTAATTATTTCCTAAATGGATACTAGGGTGTGATGATGGAACTGAAAGATGGCTATAGGAACTCAGTGATCGACCGACATAACCGCACCGAGTTTGGGCTCGTTTGATTTGTTTTGACGAGTAATTATTTCCTTAATGGATACTAGGGTGTGATGATGGAACTGAAAGATGGCTATAGGAACTCAGTGATCGACCGACATAACCGCACCGAGTTTGGGCTCGTTTGATTTGTTTTGACGAGTAATTATTTCCTAAATGGATACTAGGGTGTGATGATGGAACTGAAAGATGGCTATAGGAACTCAGTGATCGACCGACATAACCGCACCGAGTTTGGGCTCGTTTGATTTGTTTTGACGAGTAATTATTTCCTTAATGGATACTAGGGTGTGATGATGGAACTGAAAGATGGCTATAGGAACTCAGTGATTTACCGACATAACCGCATCGAGTCTGGGTTCGTTTGATTTGTTTTGACGAGTAATTATTTCCTTAATGGATACTAGGGCCTGATGATGGAACTGAAAGATGGCTATAGGAACTCAGTGATTGACCGACATAGCCGCATCGAGTTTGGGCTCGTTTCATTTGTTTTGACGTGTAATTATTTCTTTAATGGATACTAGGGTCTGATGATGAAACTGAAAGATGGATATAGGAACTCAGTGATTGACCGACATAGCCACATCGATTTTGGGCTGGTTTGATTTGTTTTGACGTGTAATTATTTCCTTAATGGATACTAGGGTCTGATGATGGAACTGAAAGATGGATATAGGAACTCAGTGATTGACCGACATAACCGCATCCAGTTTGGGCTCGTTTGATTTGTATTGACGAGTAATTATTTCCTAAATGGATACTAGGATCAGATGATGGAACTAAAAGATGGCTATAGGAACTCAGTGATTGACCGACATAACCGCATCGAGTTTGGTCACGTTTGATTCGTCTTGACGAGTACTTTGGTGCTAGATAGTGGGTGTGGTAGTTTTTAAAAATATTTTTGAAATGTTTTTTCTTATTGTAGAATCGCCTAGAGCTCAAGCAGACATCAAGATGTTGGTACCTATAAAGTATCCTACTTACGAAGTATTTGCGATTCACTCCGAGCGATACTTACGCTCTTATCTGTATGAAAGTGTTCCTGTTAGTAACGACACATTCGATTTAGTCTATCGGTTGAGACAGATCCTTTTGGAAAGTGTTTTGAGGTTGTTGAGAATATCGAAAATCGATTCTCAAACACAACTAGTTTTTAGTAATGCTTTGTATTCGGTTACTATTTGCCGGTATTGGAGGCAACAGGAGAATTTTCCTCCAGGGAGGTGTTATGCCTGGGGACCGCTTGTGGTCCAAGCGTATGACGTCAGAAGTTTATTAATGTTCGGAATGCTTAATGTTTTTTTTTTTGGTATTTTTCATTTAACCCTGTAGATTCTTCGTAAGTGTGTGTCATGGGATATAATCGCCACTTTGTTTACGTTAATTCTTATTCGTGCTCGGATTTTGGTCGACAACTCGATCCTCGGTCTCGAGTCCCGACTGCAAAGAACTAATCGATGGGCTTATCGCAACTTCGCTTTAGGATGCGAAAAGTTCGTTCATTTAGCCGATAATGCACTGCAGGCTCCGAAGAGATTAAGCTTAACCAAATACTCTCGCGTACCACCAAAGAGCTTATTTATTTAACGACGAATTCGTGTATGTAATTTGAAACAATGATAATTATTAATTATAGAAAAAACATTTTAAGAACAAACTCATTGTATTCTTCTCAGTAAGCCCTATCATATTTTGATTGATACCCATATTGCATCGCCATCCTGAGTGTTCCGCCATATTGCACGATGACGTAACACTGAAAAAACCGGCCAAGTGCGAGTCAAAATCCACATTTTGTAGTCAAACAACAAAAGAAGTGAGACTAAAAGAATCATTTTGGTTCATTACAGTACTTTAGACGACGAACTTTACCAAAGCTAATTTTATTTTTGGAAGTATTTTGTTAACATCAAAGAAAGTATGGTACCTGCTAGTTAGAGATTTTATTTGATTTTTCTGTAAAATATACGTTAACCCCTATTGATGATAATAAATTCAAATTTTTCCATCGATAAAAGGGATTTAATAAGGGTTCAAATGAAACATACTTGTATGCTTGGGGGATGAATTTTCGTGCATGACGCATTTAAATAGAGGCTTAATGTTACTACATATTAATAAATAAAATACCCATTACTATAGATGAATTTTCAACAATGCATGCTTTTCTACTCGTTTATTGGGTACTATTGAGTCGTAAGTTTTTAATGATGTTAGTTTTAAATCAGTAAGTACCTACTATTAGTTCATTTATCAGCCAAATAAGGCCAAACAGTAAGCAGTTCGGATAAAGTTTGTTCTATTAGTTGTCTGGTCGGGCCCCTATCGGGTGTCCGACTAACTAACCAACTTCGGATAGAAAGCATTTGTTTACTTTCTTTTGTGCGGAACTTTCTGTTGCTTTAGGGCGGCCGCTGACATGGGGTCCGTCCAACTTACTTTGACGATATCGTTTGTCTCTACGTAGTTTGTTGGCTTTTTGAACCTTTTTACAGTTTCGATAGTTAAAAGAATTTCGAATACTGCAGCCTTATCCATTATGACTTTTTTGTACGAAACCTGTGTTTTCACCTGTGTTTTCAAAACCATTGTTCATTCCATAACTATGGAATGAAATACAAAAAATGTATAATATTCGTCAAGTCATGGGATCAATTGGTCGAATGGAGACATCATTCCCAACCAATTTGTTTATTTCATCAATTCATTCAATTTAGAAATGGAATTTAAAGCGATTTCTAAGCGCGCTTACCCCAAATAACGGGAAACAAGAAAGACAAACAAAGGAAAGGAGTTTTGCAACGAAAAGAACCGGAAAGGAATTCGGCACTTGCTCATTGAAAAAAATGTAATTTACAATTTTTTTAACAAAACATCAGGAAAGCGGTTCCATACACTGCCAAGGTTCTTTGTTGTTTAGAAAATGATTAACTATTTAGTTACAAGATAGACAAACAATCAGACAGTTATTTATATTCATAAAAGATTATCATAGGCAGTAAAAAACGAACAATCCTACTTAGAATATTTCCCCCCTACAACAGTGATACAGTAGACTGTAGAGTGTGGCAGCAATGTAAAAGCTTGTCACTCAAGCGCTATTTGTCATATGGTAAGTGATTTCCATCGTACATCTCGAGCGACGTATTCGTTGAATCACCCGCACACTTATCCACTTAGAGTTCCATATATCTACTCTATGTATATATATTCCCATGCATTAGCATATCAAGCTTGATAGATATTTTGTCTAGATTATGCAGTTTTTGAAACAAAGTTTCTTTTAAAATTCGAGAATCTACAAAAATCTTCGAAAATCGAGCATGAAATTTTCTCATACTAGACAGACATGTAGAGTCTTTACGATTGACTCTACGATTTCGCATTGTAAAGTCAACATCTGAGGAATTTCCCAGTGTCGGGAGGAAAGATGTTTCGAAAAAAGTATGGAAGAATTGTGTGTGGTGTTTCATGTGGGCGGTGTTCCTGCATATTAAACCATGCAGAATCTTTTCAAGTAGCGAATTATAGCAAAACAAATTAATCTGTTCTGCTAATTATTATGGATTTCCGCAAAATAATGCCTGCTTCCATTCAATACCTATTTATTCCTTTACCATTGAGTAGGTAATAGTCACAGATTTTAGTAATACTAGAGTCAAATTAAAGTGCGTGCTAACAATTCGTACCTCAGAAGCACTTAAAGCCAGTCTTAACAACTACTGGGGTCCTACCACCGTGACCTAAAGTAACATTATTGTAATATTGTTTAAAATTTCCATACTGACATTGTATGAAAATGTCAAAACAATATTACAATAATACTTATTGCTTTAAATCACGATTGTAGGCCTCCTGGACTGGACTTACATGTAGTGAAAAAACCTGTGGAAAACGATACAACTCCAAAAATCTCCATAGAGGGTATTTCAAAAAACAATCAATAGACAGCTATGTACGGCAACAAACATTCGTCACCATAAAGGACGTTAGAATCAATCGTCAATAGGGTTGCCAGGAATAAAATTAAAACTCTATCCCCTTTTCAAACGTTGCTCGAGATGCGACGAAGCGTTTATCAACTAAACAACTACTTACTGTTGAGGTATTTGTAAGAAAAGGGTTGCACTTATTTCGTTTGTTAACATCCACCCCCGTTATATCGTCTAAAAACATCTGTTTTTAGACGATATTGATGTGGTTAACTATGCACAAATATATGAGTATCTAAATACCAACCTAAAAATGCTTCAGAAAATGAAAAAACGTTTTACATTTCAGTATTTCGTTATTAAAACTTAATATTCTACAAGTAATAATGAAAAAACCGCCCAAGTGCGAGTCGGACTCGCGCACCGAGGGTTCCATACCATAAAAGAAGTAAAACAATGAAAGAATCACTTTTGTTCATTAATATACGAGTATAATTTTCATGTAGGTACGAGTACCTACTTTTGTTGGCAAACTTATTGTTATTATAAAAAAGTATATTAGTCAACGAGTTGAGTTTATTTTTCCTGTAAAATATACGTTAACTTCTATTGATCATAATTATTTCAGATTTTTTGATTGGTAAACTTCGGAGATAAGGGGGGGGCGGTATTTTTTTCGACAGTTTGCCCAATAAATCAAAAACTATCAGGCATAAAAATAAATAAAAATTAGTTTTAGAATACACAAGTAACGCCCTTTCATATGATACCCAACTCAATATTGTTATCTCATTTTGAAATTTTATCGACCCGGTTTTCCCCCCTTTTTAAATAAAAATAAAAACACTTCACAAATTTTTATGATTGTTATGGCGTCGGGTCACTATTACCTATAACTATTCTAAATTTCAAGTCGATAGCTTGAATAGTTACTGAAATAATCGAGTGTGACAGACGGACGGACGGACGGACGGACGGACGGACGGACGGACGGACGGACTGAGAAAGTCTCACTATAAGGGTTCCATTTTTACCATTTTGGTATGGAACCCTAAAAATGGAACCATTATGGTAAGACTTATTCTCCGTCCGTCCGTCCGTCCGTCTGTAAGACTCGATTATTTCAGTAGGTAACTAAGTAGTAAATTATATTTAGTATTCACTATTCATTAGAGCTATCGATCTGAAATTTGGAATAGTTATAGGTAATACTAATTTTTATGACTGTAATGACGTTGGGTTAGCCAACGTTACTTAGATTATATATAGGTACACCAACGTCATAAAAATTGATCATGTATCTAATATACTTTTTTCTAATTAGCAATTAAAAAAAACAAATTTAGTTTGCGGTTCGAAAAAAAAATCTTACCTATGGTTTTACTTTTACTTATATAAGTAGTACGGAATCCTCGGCGCGTGAGTCCAACTCGCACTTGGCCGATTTTAATAACTAGGTGACGACCGCGGCTCCGCCCGCTTGAATTTCTGTTTTTCACAAATAACGTGAGAAACTCCGGGATAAAAAGGAGCCTATGTTATAATCCGGGCTATAATATCTTTATTTGCACAAGTATCAACAGCAAACAAGCATTCTATCTAATAGTGTAGCAGCGTCTAGGTACTTATAGAATTAACTCCAGTTTTCCAAATGGTCTCGAAGTTTTCCGCTAAGCCTCTTCCAGTATAAAAGTTGGGCGCTGACTTTGAATCCCGCAAATACTCTACAGTTTAGAGAACTTTCCAAGCGTTCTATAGATTTGTATGAACCTTGGCTCACCTATACTGGCAGTCTTCTTAACTTTATCCATCCTATTGTAAACACTTGTAAACCAGACAAATAAATAAAGTAATTCAGATAGTTTGCAGTGCAGGTTTTAACCATCAGTTTAAAATTAATATTTAAAAAAGTCGTAAGTAATGTTAGGTAAGTTGTAACATGGCATGTTGTTATATAAGTTGTAACGTTTTTCAACCCCTTGTACTTGTAACTTTAAGCTATAAATATACTCTTAAATGTATTTTCCTACAATACAAAAAGTTGAACATTTTGAACTACTGGAACATTTTTGGCTGATGGCAGTTTGCATTTTTCCAACAAGAGAGTCGATACCTAAGTACAAAGAATATCAAGAATGTTATTTGACCCCTGCGATATAAATCTTTGGACCCCTGTCTAAAATGAGCAGAACTTTTTTATCTACACTATAAGTTAGTAATTACTTATATACAACCTCAACTGATGGTAAGTCATGATGCAGTCTAATAATATGTTATCGTAATACTTTTACTAACTTGAAAGGGAGTTTCTCACAACATCGCGCCGGAACGCTAAATCGCTTGGCGGTCAACGATTTCTATTAAATAAAAGTCATTGTTGGCGGTGCATCTTCACTTTGCCACGGTCGAAGCCTCCCAACAGACCGAGACCTGAGCCAATTTAGAAATTATAAATTTCTAAAGTGGCCCGAGGCGGGAATCGAACCCGCGACCTCCCACTCAAATCAAATCAAAAACAAATTTTATAAACGAAGACCTTTGACTATAGATAGGTAGGTACCAAAGTGTAAAAAACCCGAAAATATTGAATTGAAGCAGACGTTATTTTGCGGAATTCCATAATTAGTAGAACAGATTAATTTGTTATCGTAGAATCTCTACGATTTCGCATTGTGAAGTCAACATCTCCTGATGATGTCCCGGTGTCGAGACGAAACGTGCGTCGAAGAAAGTGTTGGAAAATTGTGTGTGGTGTTTCATATGGGCAGTGTTGATGCATATGGTCCCATACAGAATCTTTTCAAGTGGCGGATTATACCAAAACGAATTAATCTGTTCTACTAACCGGAATGTGAACTTCGTAGTTATGTACAATCAGTGGTCGAATTGAACTTTTTCACGAACCGGAACGCTATGCCTTCACAGTACCTACTCATATTCAATTCTGAGGGTACAGATACATTTTTAGTAGTGCTCCTGCCAAGAAGATCTCAATTATTTAAAAACCAGAGTTTGGAACGTTCTGAGAATAATTTTCACGAAACGGAACGCTGATTTCACGAACCGGAACGGTGATTTCACGCCGTTCCGGTGCGTTCCGGTCCAATTCGAGCACTGTGTACAATAACTACGAAGTTTTAGTTACTAAAACTATACTCATATCATAAAACAGTACGCGCCACGCACCCTGTTAACAGGCACTGTAGTAAAAGCCCGACGTCCAACTTCATCGATACGTTGTTTATTAGGGACTCCATTCCAAGTAACTCCATCAAAGTGCCGACGGTCAGTAGACCCGCAGTGCTCGAACAAAACCTATTAACTTGAGTTACGAAGAGCACTGGATACTTCAGTCTCCACGCACTTGGTATTCATTGATTGAAACACCTATGATACTTTACACGACTCGTGGTAAGAGAAGAATGGTGTAAAAGCCATTTTTTGTAACCGATTTCAAGGGTTAAATAATATGCTTCTTAAGGGGGATGGGTACCATCCGGGCGCGAAAATTCAAATTTTGTTTAGTTTTTCGTTAATAGTGGGCTAATTGTACATCGTAGGCTTGTGGCAATAAGTTTTGTGAGCACAACATTTATGTATCTAGGTACATTTTTTTAATAAAAACTCTGCCCAACAATACTCATTTACTTCATATTGGTTCCTGAATCCTGATAGCTCGAAATCTGGGAAACTGCAAAAAATTATCTTTCGGAAACCAATAAGTATGAGATAAGTGGGAATTTTCGAGCAGTTTTTGTTAAAAGCATGCCCGCAAAATTCATTGCCATAGGCCTACCTACTATGTAACTAGTCTAATACTTGCGAAAAACTAAATAAACTTTGAATGTCGCGCGCTAGAAGGGCCAAAACACTAATAATATGAAGTCTTTTTCCCGCAGCCATCTCATAATTGATTGATTGTGGTCGAGATGAAATACTACAACCATAGGCCAAATAATACAACCATTGTAAAAATAGTGGAGGTTAGAACAATAAAATCATGGTAATACCTGAAATGTCGACGGTAAATGCTCGCGTTATTGCATACCTGCTCGCGAGCTCGTCACATGATTCCTTGAAGAAATTGAGCTTTATCATACTATTATTGTATTCCTTGGCTTTATGTTATCCAAAGAATTCTCGTCTTTGATATCTTCTCTAGGAAAATTATCGTGTAAAACAAACATCTCGTAATTCTAGATCATATTTTATTGATACTCATTTGGAAGTCAGTTTTTTTGGTACTTAAGTAACGTGTATTATTATGAAGCTCTAAAGTCTAAGGGGTTCTTAGTGAAGTTGTAAGTATTACAGTTCATACAACTACACCAAGAACGCCTAAAGATCTTCATAATAATAAATAGTTTAAGTAACAAATTCGATCGCCTACGGATTTTTTTGTAAAAAATACATTCATGACCAAAGATTTCATGACTCAACCAACATTGAATATTTTAATAGTTCAGTTTAAAAGTCAAGCCAAATCCCTATCGAGTTAAGTTTTCGACGCCGCGATTTTAAAATATAAAGAGCTTGGAGATTCCCAAAGTTCTCAGCCGATGCCTAACTTCTATACGGCGGAGGCTTAGTGGAAAACTTGCGGAACATTCGGAAAAGAAACTTTCAATACGTGCACCGTTTCCAGCTCAACTATTAGAAAAGTGAAGTCTCTAATATTCTCGTATCTAGTAAAGTGAGGAAAATATCGTTTTTAATATCTTGATTTTCGGAAGATTTTAACATTTTATTAAAAGTTTGATGTCGTAGTCTTTTATGGTTTTTTCAGGGAAATGATGTCAAAAAGTTTTTGGCTGGCCATGCTTGGTTATCGTTTTACCTTTGACTAACTGGTACCCGCGGCTGCGCCTGCACGACAACATAATCGAACTATGCACGAATAACAAATAATTTTGGTATTTCTTTCTATGGAGACATCTTAGGTAAGCGGAGCCTTAAGTGACGTTGTGACTTTATGCCATACGAGTAAGTGTTCCATTTTTACCAAAATGCTATGGAACCCTAAAAACGGGACCAAAGCCTCGGTCATAAGCTAGGACAATATTGATCTTGAAACCAGCGACCATTTTTATCACCTCGTCAAAAATTTACGTTCTTATGAACTCTGCTCTTCTTTGGTTATGGAAAGCTGTTAACATAGATCATCGTCGTCCGTGTGAAGTTTCCCCATAAAATTAGACGCAACCAGAGCGGGGTGACTAACTCTTGGGAGCAATATATTTTTATGAGGAAAAATTGGGAGCGCGGTGACCACGTTCGCATATTTGATGATTTTTAAGAACTAATTTTTTTTGTTGGGAAATTCCACCTTGATCTCACAGCTCAGCCTTTAGCCTTTGCAAGCATGTGTGGTTAAACTATTGGTTTCATTTACATTTTGTATATTTTTCATATAATTGTGTATTTTTTTACTCTATTTAATTAGCATTCGGTGTTTTTGCACTCGGAGAGCATTTTAAGCCATTATAATATGTTTTTGTGACTTATGTACATTTTCCCGCGGCTCCGCCCGGGTGAATTTTGAATCTTTTATTTATAGGTATAAAACTTTATTTTTCTATTAGTTATACATATAAAAAATAGCTTACAACCAACTCTCAGACTTACCAAAGTTACCTAACTCCTCCGAAACTGCTTGACCGATTGTTATGAAATTTTCTGTGGATGTTTGGTAGGTTTAGGAATAGATCGTAGGCTATTTTTCATAACCTAAATGGCAAAACAACATTTGTCCGGTCAGCTAGTATTAATATAATATTTAAAAAATGTTTCAATTTTATATTATTGACATTTACCTATTGATTTTTAACATATACATAATTTCAATATGATTGAGGTATTCTTAAAAAACGCTTAAGTTGAGTTTGTTACACGTAGTCAAATTATTTTAAAATTGGATAATTCTATTTTATCTCTTTTGAATTAGATACATTTTTATCTGATCATTTTATTCTAAAATCCGCCGATCACTTTCAAAGGAATTTTTAATAATCGAAACGTTGAAACTATGCACGTTATTAAATTCTTTTATAGGGTACAAAGTATGCAGACATTTTCTATAAATTCATATTTAAAATAGAACCTATAATAAGCCAGACATAATTCATATTCCACAAATCCATAATTTCTAATAGATTTTTGACACAAGCACAACTGACTGACTTCTTACCGAAAGTAAAAAAGTGCCTATTACGCTTCTGATACTTAAATTACAATTTTTCTTTATACCTGTGAAAAATATTTGAATACTGTAATTAGTGACAGTTCGAATCTCAGGCATTTTTGAATTTTAGAGTTATTGGGAAACACCGAGAGAAACTTTTATGCCAGAACGGTTTCCATAAAGTTTCAAAGGTGAAGCTTACGAAATACCAATTGACTGAATGACTGACTAATTTTCTGACTGATCTTTAAATAGTCCGTTCGTGTGAAAGTAAACCGTCGAAAGAAGAACCGTAACATACTGTTTATAATTTACGAGTAGCACAAAAACTTTCGAAATAAATCATAATCTATCGAAGTAAAACCCACCAAAGACGTACCGCCAAGCTATTTAGCGTTCCGGTACGATGCTGTGTAGAAACCGTTGGGGTGACATAACTTACCCCTTCCAAGTTAGTACGCTAACATCTTCGGCTGCATCATCACTTCATCATCTTCACCATCAGGTGAGTCAAGTACTAACTTGTATAGCGTAAAAAAAAAGACAAAAATTAGTTCAGTCAGCGTGCGTGGATCGTACATTTTGTAGTTTAACTGGCACAGTTAACAATCTCGTTAGATTTATTATGAATCAAGGTATTTGCCAGGTTTTTGTCTTGAGCAATATGTCTCTAATAAAAAAAATCTCATGTTTCACAATGTTTGTAACCGAAGATTTCCGAAACGGCGTGACCGATTTTTATTAAACTTTTTGTCTAGGTACTTTCGGTAGATCTGTGAATAGTTCGTAAGCTATTTTTCAAACCTCTATAGTCTATAGGTATGACAAAAAAAGTTTGCCGGTTGCTAGGACCTAATATATAAAATCCTCGTGTCACAGTGGTTGTAATGAAAGTTCGAAACTGCTTAAACGATTTGTATGATTTTTTTGTGTAAGTATAATTCGATAGATCTGAGAAAAGGACGGACACTGCTTTACATCAGGGGGCATGGCAGTGCCCCCGCCAAAGTCAAAGCGCGAAGCAAAACTGCCGTACCATCTTTACAGGAACCATTTCGCCGCATTTTCGGGCTCCTATTTGAGAACCTCTGGATAAGACCAGAACTCTGAAATTTTCGCTATCCAGTAAGCTATAATCACATACTTAAAACCCAAAATTTCAAGTCTGTAGGTCATATAGTTCCGAAGTTATGCGAAAGCAAAGTTTCGCATTTTCGACACTGACTGACTGACTGACTGACTGACTCATGATCATCAAAATAGAACTAGTACTTCCCATAAACTCAGAGAGCTGAAATTTGGTAAGTATAGCGTTAGGGTTTAATGGCCACATAAAGGGAAAACTATAAAAACTAGGATAATCGAAGATCTGGAGTACCTGGTGATCACTGCATTAATAACTTTGTAATTCCATATAAATTATATGAGATTACAAAGTTATTTATGCAGTTAATGTATCTAGAAAAACTGAACAGAAATATTTTGTAATATTTTGAAGTTTCTACAAAAAGAAGTGAAATCCCACCAAAAACATTCTGTAAAAAACTTGCCAAAGTCAAAATGGAGCTGCTTGTTTATCTCTAAAAAGTACTGAAATCTAGACAAAGTCGTGCCAAGTCTAAGGTTCCTTACTGCGATTTCTTTATTATTATAGTTAATGTTGTGTGACTTGGCCGTTGAAGACCAAGAACCGCTACTCATTGACGATGAATTCTGGCGACAGATTGGTGCAATGGTGTCATGGAGCACCTGGTTTGAACCCTTGTGTACCCTTCAACGGCCAAGTCACGCAACATTAACTATAATAATAAAGAAATCGCAGTAAGGAACCTTAGACTTGGCACGACTTTGTCTAGATTTCAGTACTTTTTAGAGATAAACAAGCAGCTCCATTTTGACTTTGGCAAGTTTTTTACAGAATGTTTTTGGTGGGATACTCCTAACTGAAAAATAATTTACAAAGCTTGTCGCGTCAGTTAGTGATTAATAATTAAATTAGTACAACAGTTACATTAAGTTTACAGTTCAGATCTTAAGAATAGGTAGCTATTCGGAATATCGTTGACTTGTTCGCCAAAATCCAAGCTAAGCTGATTGCGTGTGTGTTGAGCAATTGCTCCCGGATTCAGTCCACTTAATAGGTTTTGTTCGTGAGATACATGCAGCCTTAACTAAGCTGACCGTTCGCAACTCTGATCAAATTACTTGTTGGGAACTCATCACGGGAACTATGTATCGATTTAGCTGGAAACGAACATATTTCAGAGGGCGGTAATAGGACTTTGATGTACTTGCGATGCGTTTACACGAGTACTTAGAGGCTAACCCTTCGACTTTGATGGTGTTTGTATAACAGATTACGTTGTTGATATTTTCACACTATCCTAACCACACTAAAATCATCACTTAAACCGTCAAAACAAACTGTAATCAACTTGGATGATAATTATGAGCTTTTTATAAACGATATAATGAGCTTTTTATAACTCTTAACCAACATGTAAGTTAGTATCTTATTCGCAAATGCAAATTAAAAAGCGAAGGTATTGTTAGTTTCAGGAGACGGACGTCCACTGCTGGACAATGACCCGCACGGTCCTGCGCCACTTGTATCCAGCGCCTTCAGTCCATCTGGTCGGAGGTCTGCCAATACTGCACTATCCCTTGCAGGATCGCCACATCAGCACTTTGGGTCCCCAACGTCCGTCGGTCCTACGAGCTATGTGTTCCGCCCTTTGCCACTACAGCTTCGCGATACGTTGAGCTATGTCGGTGACTCTGGTTCGTCTACGAATCTCCTCATTTCTGATTTGATCACGTAGAGAAACTCCGAGCATAGCTCTCTCCATCGTCCGCTGAGTGACTCTGAGCCTTGAAGGTATAGTGCGCGGCAACTAAGTTGACCCAAAATAGCAGCCGTCTGCGCAGGTACGTATCGACATCTAAGCTTCCCCTTATGCGATGTCTTAATACCGCATCGCAGTTGACACCCGAAAATGGGCTCTGCGCAGGGCTCAACTTATATGCCGTGTGTGTTTCTGTGAGGATCGTAGATACTCGAAAGTGTTGTCTTTAGTATGCTGATCTCGAGATTTAAAAATATGTTCATTATTCGATCGTGAGATATTTAACGCCAATAGGCTATTTGACTAAATTTTGAAAATGATTTTAAAGAATTTATTACTACCTATTAAGCACATTGCATTGATATTTCGCGGAAATTTAATGTAATTCCCTTTAAAAACCACTTTCAAAATTTCAATTTTCAAAACCGCGCCAAAAACGCCAATTTTGTAATGGCGCTTGTCATCTGACTCGTGACGTCACACATTGTCAAACGCATATAAACAGACTACAGTACCGTACAGTTTAGTTGAATTTCTTCGCTTTTCTTTAAATTTAATAAAAATTAAAATATTTTAACAGAAAGAATGGTGTACAAATGCTGTGTAGTACCATTATGTACAAATACCTCCATAAATTGCCCTCAAAAAGTGTTTGTGTCTGTACCATGATAAACCGAACTCCCATGAACTTCCTGAGTATTTGTCAACATAAACTAAAATGAGATAATGATTAATGATTATAATAAACTAGCTGATTCCCGCGACTTCATCCACGTGGGATAAAAACTATTCTATCTTTTAAGTTGGACCAAATGACAGATATTCACGAAGTTTGAACTAAATCGGTTCAGTAGTTTAGGAGTCCATTGAGGACAAACATTGTGACACGAGATTTATATATATTAAGATAAAGGAAGGACTAATATGTTCGACGCGGTAGGTACTTACATTGCTGTTTTTATGTTTTTCAGTTCCGCGCCATAATAATCAGCATTATTCTTAAGGGCGAGGGAAAATTCAAATTTTATTTAGTTTTTCGCTCATAGTGGGCTACATCGAAGGCTAATGACAATGAGTTTTGCGGGCACAACATTTATGCATCTACATGTTTTTAATAAAAACTCTGCTCAACAATACTCATTTACTTCATATTGGTTCCCGACAGCTCGAAATCTGGGAAACTGCAAAAAAATATCGTTCGGGAACCAATATGAGATGAGTGGGAACTTTTGAGCGAAGTTTCTATTAAAAACATGTAGATGCATAAAAAGTAGGCCCGCAAAATGCATTGCCATAAATCTACAATGTGTATTAAGTCTAATATTTGCGAAAAACTAAATAAAATTTGAATTTCGCGGGCTGGTAGGGCCGCAACACCTTAAAGTAAAGTGCAACCATAAAAGCATCTACCTTAGGTAGGTTGCTAAATCAGCTCGCACAAAATTTGATTCCATTCTGCGATTTGAAATACTTAATTATTTATTTCCTTAGTATGTTTAGTTATAAAGTTAACCAGAAAATTACTGTTTAAAGAGCTAAAAGATAAAATGAAACGCCCGCCAAACAAAACACTCAGAAAAATCAGTACAAAAAGCTGTTGTTTTCCCGCAAATTTTCGAGTGTGACGTCACCAGAGTTGCAACCAATCACAGGGCGTTCCTGTCACAGGTAAAATATCAAAAATTATAACATTATTAAACTCTTATTTTGCTGAAAAATATACATATATTTGATTAAAATAAAGTGAAATATGCTTATTTACGTTGTTATTAGTGAGATTTACCACAATTTCAGGTATATTTTCATTGTTGTCAAATAGCCTATTGTGGGATTGGAACTGTTTACGAATGTTGTACGCTGTCGAGTTATAAACACATCAACAAAATAGGTGTGCCGCACAGAATTATTCAGACTCAACAGAGCACAAAGACAGCCATCAGACGGCGTATTCGTTGAATGGGGGGATTATTCAGTAATTTGCATCGGTACGGCGACTCTATTTCCATGTCAAAACCTACAAACTTGGAGAACTGTTTACAAGTACTGTACGGCCGCCGCCCGGCATCTGTCCAGGGTTGTTGCCTCCGCATAAATTAGAACCACGATCGTTCTGTGCTCTACGGATTCTTGGTATACACAGGGTTATTTAAAAAATACCAAATCACTCTCGGCCTGCAGTTGTTTACATTAACACTAACAACTTTTGTTCTACGACTTTTCAGAATTCAGTATTAATTTATTTCATACAAGAAAATGTTATTTCTGTAAAGTTACATTACACTGTTTTTACGGTTTCGCGTCGCGAGTTCTCGCGCCACCGCGCCGCGGTCCGCGCCGTTGCCACTTGTCGATGTTACATTACAGAGTAGGAACAAGTAGAGTATCTCTGTAAAATACTGAATAATATTGAATAATAAATAGAAATTTGAAAACGAAAAATAAATGTAATCGAGTAAAAAGAAAAAGTTATAAGCAATTTAATAACCCTGATTAGACAGAGATAGCTTTATCGGATAGTGACGTCACTATCACTCATGCCACGTAACTTCACGTAGTTAACTAACTACTATACAATTTTTTTCCGAGAAGGGGACAGAAAATAAATTTAAATGCTAGTAAATTTTGATTTCTTTGTCATTATTTCTAACCTACTTTACAATAAAGCAATAAGCAAATGGGGTAAAATACCGTAAAGTGTTATTTTTGGTAGATTGATTTAGAAGTCATGTAGTAAGCTAGTAACTACCAGCCAGCGCTCGGAGCTGTCCGTTCCAAGCTACATCCGCTATCTGACGTCGCTCCACTGTATTGGAACGAAACTTGTCATTTTGTGGACGTCACTGGACGCTGGCAACGGTTAGGGAGCTCGATGCAAATAATTTAGTTTGCTCTTCGATTCAATAAACAATAATTTGAACAAGAGCTATTAACAAATAAAATGGTGAAAAAAACTGATAGGTTACATCAAATACATCAAAATATGTTTTAAATACTTCTGATTAGGCAGAGAGAGCTATTGCAATTTGTGACGTCACTTCTCAGGAACGCCATAGAAGCTCTATTCAAATTTTCATCTTGCGAGAAAGGGATGAATTAAATAAAAAAAATGTCTCTAACTTTGCATCTCTTAGTTCGATTTTAATTTTATTTCTTGTGAACGTCATTATTGTTATCCTACTTTATATGACTGTAAAATTTAATTAACATTTCCGATTACACAGTGTCTAAACTATGTTCATTGAAATTGTAACTATCTATCGCAAATATTTCCGTGGTAAAATATTGTTCCACATAGCTCGGATATTTTGCAAGATGGGAATTTTGTTATCTCAGTGCGATGAAGATAGTTAATTTCATAAGTTTTCAAATAAAACACCTACTTAATATTATAACATTATGCTTTATCTTCGTCAAAATCCTGTTGAAGTGGTAAGTTAAAAATAATTTTAAGTTCTTTTAAATTTAATTTAATTTTGAAAGAATTTTGGAACCCATTGTGATGCATTCAACAGTTGACTTTGCACAATTTTCTGGAATAAAAAATCCTCTACGACATAAACAAAAAACGTATCGTAATCGTGGACAAATTCTGCCCGCTGATTGATCGAACATTCTTTGTTTTTCTTACACAATCACCTAAATTGTTCTCAGTTTCCTACTAGGTACGTCATGGGAAAAAAAATCCGACGACTTGACAACCTCCTCCTTTATTAAAGTCGGGCAAAAATCCAAAGCAAGTTCTGTTATCCAAACCAATTTGCTCCTAAAACTCGAAAATGGCGACTTATACTTTTATTATTTTTATGTACTTACTGATGATGGTTTGGAGAAGGCAGGAGACAGGACAATATTACTGACCACAGGATGGGTACATATTACCTACCTACCTACTATTGGGTGGATATTTTAAGACAACTATAACGTACGCCATTGAATTGGCCCAACTACATGATTTGTAGTTTGTACAATGAATATTTTTGCGAAAAGCTCTTTCGGGGAAAAGGGGAATAAATTTAGAGGAAAACGACGTAACAATATAACAGAATGTAAGGAGTATGCAAAAAATCCTTTATTGGAACTAGCCGGGTTGGTATCCATTATGTATTAGGCACTAGGGAGCGAGTGTCCATTGTTGCGCCGTGTAATGCAATATTGCATTTATGGTAATTTTTTTGAAGTGAAATTCTTCACACACACTGCCTTTATTAAGCAAACTTTTCGGCCGGGCAACAGGCGCCATTCTGTTTCCTCATTTTATAGCCCCGAGGGCAGCGATTTTGCTACACGTCGATAAGTATATTGTTATCCAACTGTTTACATTATTCTGCAGGTCGAAGACAGTCAGAAACAAGCTTTGAAATATAATTTTTACAGAGATCTTATTAAGAAATTAAATAATCCTGAACTGACCCGTGTCCGTCAATTAGATGAAAATAGAATCCAGGCCTTCTCGCTTAAACACAAGCACTACTAATCCAGAGAGGTCGTTAAAACCAACACTGAACACATAGGTAGTTTTGTATTTTTGGTGACGCAGGACGCCGAGAGAAGTGGCACCCTTATGTGATTGATAGCCGATGAAACGTTTTTCTTCCACATTTCTGAACCGCTTTGGTGTGGAACATCTTTCCAGCTTCCGTGCTCCCAGCCAAGTAATCTAGGTGCCTTTACGAGAAGAGTAAATAGGCACTTTTTCACATTCATCTAAAAGTATAGTTTACGCTAATTACTGGACAAGTCTTTCCCGAAATACTTTCAATTGGATTATTACGAATCGTGTCGTATCTAATAATGGGCATGTGCAACAATAATGCTCTCATATCTCCAATATTCAGTTTTTGTTCCATCTCGTCCCAGGAGGGCCCTGCGTATGACACATGCGTGGCGCTGGGTCCGGAATGGGCCCCTTGAATACATTTGCTCATACCTTATGAGGTGTAGGCTTTTTGCCACAATGTCGCGATGTGACGCTTTAGTTATGACCGTGTTATTGCTGCCATTTGGATATAGTTTTTGTGGTAATTGCAATGACAGCCAAGTAGTTTATATTGCTCTTGTTGACCTACTTGAAATCAAAATCTATTGGAAATAATGATAATTATTCAATGTTTGTTTCACCCCGTCCCAGGAGGGCCCTGCGTATGACACATGCTTGGCGATGGGTCTTAAATGGAATCGATGGATACATTTGCTCATACCTTATTAGGTGTAGGCTTTTTGTCACCGTGTTGCGATGTGACGCTTTAGTTATGACCGTGTTATTGCCGCTATTTGGATAACGCTTTTGTGGTAATGGAAGCGCTAGCATAGAGACATCACCCGTAACGGTTGCTACACAGGATCGCGATGTAACGCTAAACAACTTAGCAGTGCATCTTAAAATCTCCGCCACTAGACTGCCACTCTTTAAATATAATAAAAATACCATAATTCAAGTATAAGCAAAGGCAAAGATACATAATCATTTTATTGTTGTCAAAACATAAGCAACAGGAAGCAGGCGAAAAGCATAGACACTGGGCTACCCCTGCTTTTTGGGATACCATTTATAAACAAACAATCTTACACATCGATGTATCAGCAAACACACAGATACATTTATCAGGCGCGGCGCGGACGAGCCGGTGACCGCGCGACCATCCATCTTCATCCCGGCTCGTATAGTTGTTGCGTCTCCATTGTCCATGCGTGATGTATTACCCGTTTATTTGTTCATCTCACAAAAATATCACTTGTTGTATATTTTTGTACCTAGGTAGTACATAAGAATCTAGATTTACATAGTGTCTCTAATTGTACACCCGGGATTCTAATTCAAAATTATAGGATGGGATCAGGAACTTGAACGCTGCCTATAACCACAGATATACACAAAGGTAAAGCAACTGAAGAAAGATTATGTTCCCTATGGACGAAGAAATAAGTTGAAAAATAACTTGACTAATTAAACCAATTAAACAGATAAAGGTCCGGTTGACAACTAAGCGTAGAAAAGAGAAGATATGTTTTGAATAACCAATCAGATTTAGTCATTTTAACATCTCCTCTCCGCGTAGCTCCGGTGGAAATGGATCGAGCGGAGAAAAGAAGAGATGTCTCATTTTTGTATAGAATTTTGTGCCGCGAAGGAACTAGCTGTGCGGCAGAGCGGAGATATCTATAGCCAAGCGATCAAACGGCGCCGACGACGGTCGGCGGTCGGGCAGTAGGTACTGCTGGTCCTTGCGCGACTCGTTCCGCGCTACTATCTTCAAGCGCCTTGCACAACCGAAAACATCAATCGATTGACGCTACGCACAGCTCACATCTCCGCTACGCATCTCTTCTCCGCATCTGTGGAAATAACCAGACAGTTTCCAGAAACATGTTAAAAACTCTATTTCTTCACTAAAATTGTCTGAAAACAGTAAACATTTTATGTCAGTGGAAACCCGCCGTAAGCTCTACTTACGTGTAATAGCGACTGAACACCCTCCAATCTGACAAGTTAGTTCCCGTGATCGATGGACTCCCAGTCCTTATTGATCGACTTTAACACGCCTATCACTGTGTGATCATTGTTTAGTGATGACTGTGATACAATCATAAATCAATTTACTTCACCTAACAATGTTGCCTGTTTAGCAGACTTTTACAGGATATAATTGGAAAAATGTGTTCAGGAACTCAACAACCTCCTTCAACTTTCAAGCTGCCGAGAGAAGTAATTTGTGGTAGATGTCCAGCGAATGAGCGAACTCGACCGAAACGTTTTTTTCCACGTTTCTGATACGAACCGCTAAGGTGTGAAACACCCTTCAAGCTTCTGTGTTCCCAGCCAAGTTAGGGCCAAGCCAAGTAACGGTTGTTACACATCATCGGACCAGAACACCAATATAGTCAGTGGTCTATGTCAATAGATGGTAAGGATCGCAATAGCTCTGTAACACAGTAATAGGGTCCCGTTTTTTACCCTTTGGGTACGGATCCCTAAAAACGCTTGCATAGGATCTAGACTAGCTTCTGACCTAATTTAGAAATTATAAAATAATGTCAAACTGGCCCGTGCCAGAAATCAAACCTGGGATCTCCTAAAATCTGAGCCAGCGCCAATTGCTACGGTGTTTGTCAAGTAGACCATGAAATGGTTTAAAACGACCCAGTAGTAGATTATACAGGGTTTTAATATAAAAAAAAAAACTAATTCGCTCTCAGCCTGTAGTTGGTTACATTAACACTAACTAACAACTTTTGTTCTATGACCTTTTTACTCGACATTTTGAGTAAATACCTATATCAAATATTCAATATATTTTTACAGAGATTCTCTACTTGTTCCTACTCTGTAATGTAACATCGGCAAGTGGCAACTGCGCGGAACGAGGCGCGGCGGCGCTCGAACTCGCGGTGCTAAACCGCAACAGTGTAGTTTCACTTTACAGAAATTACTTTTTTTGTATGAAATAAATTAATACCGAATTATGAAAAGTCGTGAAACAAAAGTTGTTATTAATATAAACAACTACATGCCGAGAGCGATTTTGTATTTTTTTATCATATTAATATAACCCTTTATACCTGTTTTCATCTGATAGAGCAATGCCGATTTTCTAGTAGGCCATGAAACGGGGTTGAAACGACCCAGTAGCAGATTAAACCTGTGTTCACCTGAAATCCCATTATAAGGGAATGACGGTGGAACAGTGTTGAGGAGTCAGTCTGATCTGAAATGCAAACCGCGAGCCAAAGAATCTCATTAGCGCAGCCTCCCCTTCGCGAGGGTGTTATTCTGTGATCTGTGAATGCGTTGATAAATATTTATTTTTCACATAGGCCTAAATAAGCTGTCATGTAAAGTCAAAACTCTACCACCAGGTTCGGAGGGCAGGTTTGCACCGAGAAGAACTTTTTTTGAAAATGAAAAAATGAAAATAAGACTAATGATCAAATGGATGTCTCTGCGAGGTACCTGCTAAATAAATAAACAGGCAGGCATGCAGGTTTCTTTTATAAAAATCAGAGCACCAACTGACAATTCGCCTGGTTCTGCGTTCTGTAGATATTTGTTTACTTCATAAAATTTATAACTTTTGGTCACAATTTCAACTTTCTTCAAACAAAATATGCTGGGTAACATGTACGTTCTAAATAGATACAGTTGAAAAGTTCGAAGCTCTTTAATAATGAAATTGACTTCGCCAAATAAGCCAAACTTCATAGACGGTAGGAAGAATTATATTGCAAAAACATTTTCTTTGCATTTCATAGAATTCGCGTATTTCTTACTTTACAATAAACACCCAAAGTTTTTCGTATCACCACAGTGTTTGTTACAAACTCCTCCGAAACTGCTTGACAGATTTTTATCATTTTTTTTGTCTATCTCAGAATACAACGTTAACTATTTATTTAACTATTAACTAGTTATTAAAACAACGTTTGCCGGGGGCCACCAAATTATTTCATAAGACAAACAAACTGATTTTTCCGTATTCGTCAGTTGAGAGTTGTCCGTATATCGCAACTGCTTCGCAAGTGAAAAACGTAAACTTTCCAGAATAGGGCCTCCGCAATGAAGACATCCACTGTCTTCACAGTGCCGCGCGCGCTCATTGGAAAATCACCGGCGCTCGCTGAATACTGATCGCGTAAATACACCGACACTGCCGATACAATGGGCATAAACAATGACATTTTCAGGGTTCCGCGGCTCCGAACTAACATACGGAATTAAGACGGTTCATGCGTTAGAAACATTTCAACAAAAAACTTTCATGTGTTCAATTATAGATTAAATAAAAGGCATCATATTATTTGGCATTTCACTATCTAGTACCAGATAAGATAATAGTAAGGCCATCAAACTATGCAAGATATACCTAGTACCTACGCGCGTAAATAAATATTTAGTTTCATAAAATGGTGCTACTTTCATGAATTGGGTATTTGACTCCAATTTTTTTATTACTTTATTATAAAGTAGAATTAAAATAATGACGTGCACTGAGAGAACTAATTAAATCGATCAAATAACAAAAAAGTTATAAGCATTTAAAGATTTGTGATTAAACAGAGATAGCAACATGAAATTGTGACGTCACACCTTACCAATGCCATAGTAGCTTCGTGTGGCTTCATACAAATTTTCGTTTTGCGAGAAAGGGATAGAAGATCCCCCCACTCCAAAGTTTAAACGCCTGTAACTTTGTAAATCTTTGTTGGATTTTAATATTTCTTTCACTGCACGTTATTATTTTTATCCTAGTTTATAATAAAGTAATATTTTTTATCAAATTCAAAAGTAGTGTAAGACCCAATTACTTGAAAATCAATGCAAGCGCACGGAGCCGAATATTTATAAATATAGCGGCGTAAATTACGCAGGTGTGTCCCGACACTTGTAATTAGCGATAGCGTAGCGTTTTATTTATATTATGATTCCGATAAACGTAGCACGCTGCGAAATAAGCGAATGTACAATAAGGGAACGAAAAGGTTCGTCAATTTTCAAACAGATTCGTTTGCACTAGTCGATTGTTTTGGTATGTTGACATTATAGAATCTTGCAGTACCAGTGCAAGCGAAAATCGACACTAAGGTGACGAACCTTTTCATTCCGCGACTATACGCTTGAGCTCGGATTGTAGCCGATAGTAAAAACGTCTTTTTTAATATCTCGCTGTAGTATAAATCAAGGGCAATTGCAAGCCAGTTGTAGACAAAAATTAAAGAAGTCTAGGCAATCTAACTTCCTCAGGCAGAACCAGCAACTAATTTACCTACGCAAACGTACTGACAAAGATTAGTGTAAGATACAGAAGCACCACTGAGACTAGTAGCGGGGAATCGCTGGATCATTGAGTATAGTTTAGTAATTATGCATATTTCAATCCACGAAGACGCGCCACACTCTGTCAAAATCGCTTATGTTTCATTCGGTTCGTATGGAGTTTGACAGAGTGGGGCACGTCATCGTGGAATGATATCTATAGCACTGAATTCAAACGGCGTAAAACCGTCATCCCCATACTTTGCCCAGCTGTGCAGGGCGTCCATCGCTTAAAGCGAATGAGCAGAAGCGACAAGTTGCTATAAAAAATGGGAAATGCTTTCCAAAAAACCAACTTCAAATGCCACTACAAAGAGTGAAATAATTTTTATTTAAATTTTAGGTACCTACACCAATTCGAAGTCGGGCAATGTTTCATACAATCCCTAATAGTCCTTTGATGTGCGAAGAAATGACAAAGTCATAGACAATCGCCCGACTTCGAATTGGTGTAGGTACCTAAAATTTAAATAAAAATTATTTCACTCTTTGTAGTGGCATTTGAAGTTGGTTTTTTGGAAAGCATTTCCCATTTTTATTTTATACTTTTTAGTGGAAAACAATAAAATGCACAAGGCGTTGTAAAATATCCAAATTGCTTGAGGTGTGTTCATAAAATCTGAAGAGATACCTCAAATTCACCAAGATCCCATCATCAGACCCTGACTTGATGACTTTAGTCATCAAATTCGTATCTGCTAGCAAATGCATCAGTAACTATAAAAAATACCCAACTCGCTTCAAGTATACTAGCAAAATTTGAAGAGTTCCCTCGATTTCACCAAGATCCCATCATCAGACCCTGACTTGATGACTTTAGTCATCAAATCCGTATCTGCTAGCATATGCACCAGTAACTATAAAAAATACCCAACTCGCTTTAAGTATACTAGCAAAATTTGAAGAGTTCTCTCGATTTCACCAAGATCCCATGATCAGATCCTGACCTGATGACCATAGAACAACTTGGAAAATATTACTCTTTCTAATAATATGTAAATAAATATGTATCAGGACATTATACACATCGCAATCTAGCCCCAAAGTAAGCGATAGCTTGTGTTATGGGTACTAGATAACTGATAAATATACATACATACTAATATACATAAATATAATATATTGAAATACACCCAGACACTGGAGAACATTCATGCTCATCACACAAACATTCTCCAGCGATAGCTTGTGTTATGGGTACTAGATAACTGATAAATATACATACATACTAATATACATAAATATAATATATTGAAATACACCCAGACACTGGAGAACATTCATGCTCATCACACAAACATTCTCCAGTAGTGGGAATCGAACCCACGACCTCCGACGTAGAAGCAGGTTCGCTACCGCTACGCCATTAGGTCGTCAATAATACTCAAATAGTTTCATATGTCCATATAAAATTTGAAGAGTTCCCTCGATTTCTCCAGGATCCCATCATCAGATCCTGACCTGATTAAAATGGGACCATCTAGAAACAAAACCCTCTGAAACAAAAAAAGAATTTTTCAAATCGGTCCACGCGTCTCCGAGTAATCGGTGAACATACATAGATAAAAAAAAAAAAGAAATAAAAAAAAAAAAAGATTCCGACGAATTGAGAACCTCCTCCTTTTTTTGAAGTCGGTTAAAAAGTGGTTAGAAAAACAAATTTCAAAACAGACAATAATTGTTTGACAATACTGCACGGATAATTCAGTATGAACACTTGCAAGTCAAGTCAACTTTGTCCGTATAATTCTTAATCAATGAGGCACCTACGTAGGTACTTAACATTCTGGGCAATAGGTCCTTAGGTGAGAACCGATTGAGGTTAGAAAAGTCCTCCGGTCCTCACAGCGAAACCAAATAAACCTAGTCTAGACTCTAGAGCCATTTTCAACATCTGTATTTAATTTATTCATTGACAAGGCAACACGGCGTGCCTTTGGCGAAGTGGATTACTTTTTCTCGACTACCTTATTCCATTTTAAACTGAGAAAATTTACCTTCCTCCCTTGCCATCTTCAGTTCGCGAGTTCATTTGATTTATTTTTCTCAATTTGTGTGTGTAGGAACCCAGTAGGTATATCTATATACGTAATCGAGTTTAAACGGCTTTTTAATCTGGATCTGGATATGACTTCTGTGGTACGCTGACTGAGTTCGATTTAGGATTCGATTGCCTGCCCCTACTTTAAAATTAATGCCAAAAATCTGTTGAATAGAAATCTTCTGAAGGGGGGCGGTATTTATTTCAACAGTTTACGAGTAAGAATGTACAAGTATAGGTATTTCAACCCACGATAATGCCGCCCATTCTGTCAAACTCCATACATACCTACGTAGGCGATTTTGACAGAGTGGGACGCGTCTTCGTGTATTGAAATATCTACACCCGCCGAATAGAGTTATCTCACTTTGAAATATTTCGTTCCGATTTTCCCCCGTTTCTAAATAATAATTCTTAATATATATAAATCTCGTGTCACAATGTTTGTCCTCAATGGACTCCTAAACCACTTAACCGATTATAATAAAATTCGCACACCATGTGCAGTTCGATCCAACTTGAGAGATAGGATAGTTTAAATCTCAATTCAACTATTTTTTAAATCCCCAAGGGCAAAACAACGTTTGCCAGGTCAGCTAGTAATATTATGTAATTTTATTTCAATGATAATAGGCCACTAACAAAATATACCTAAGTACCTATTTACTCAGTACTATTCCAATTTTCGTGACGATAGCTTTTATAATTACTAAAATAATCCAGTGTGAGGGACAGACCTACTAGTACTAGTACGGAGAAAGTCGTACTTTATCATTTCGGTATGGAACCCTACTAAAAAATAAAGTATTTAAAAGAGGACATGAGAACTAATTTTCTGGTTGAACTTGCGGCAACTGCATTTGAAGGTAAACAATTTTCTGAGGCGGGACTCGCTGTGTGCTTGCTTACTTTCGCTTTGACTGAAAGTGTTTGAGGAACTGCAGTGTACTAACCTAACTACCAAGTGAAAAACTTGCTTTAGTTATAGCCAATTTATACTTTTTTTTCGTTATTGATAGGCTTGCGCTTGACTACAATCATATTGTAAGACTAGCTGTTGCCCGCGGCTCCGCCCGCGTGAATTACGATTTTTTTACATAATATACCTTCCTACTGGAATTCCTTGATTTTTCGCGGGATTCTGGTGTGATGTTGTACAGAAACCTGTTCTTAGTGATTTTGAAAACTCCTTTTTCTTAATAATAATATAAAGTTTCATTAAAACGTAGTTGAAAGATCAAAAGGACGATTTTAACTGTCGATATTTCGACCCAGTGGCACAGGTCGTGGTCACTACGTGACCACGACTTGTACCAATGTATCGAAATATCGACAGTTAAAATCGTCCTTTTCATTGTGATTTTTATTCTGAAACCACGAAATATGTCAAAAATTATTAAACCATGTGAAAAGTTGTACTGGTAGTAGAACTCTTCTTTCAGAGTTCGGCCGGGTAGGTTACGGACCTATGACGGTCAATCGGTTAGGACCAGTTAAGACCTGAGAGTTAAAAATATTTGTGAACCATTATGTTACCCTTTCTATATTGCGGATGATAAAGTTTAAATCCGTTCATGTCTAAACAGTGCCATCTTAATATAAAGTCAGGAAACAGTAAATAACATGACAGTTAATTTTTATTTAAAAAAATTCGGTAGTACCTATCTCAGAGTTTTACATTCAAGTTCCACATAAATTGTAGAGATGGCGCTATGCGGTATAACGTAGCGGTAACGCCAGTTACATGATTTTTGTTCACCCTAAAAGTGAAAAATTTTAAACCATACAAAATCTCCTGCTAAGCCTATTTATTTACGGCTGTAAGGGTACTCCAGTCTTACTTGAGCCCTACGTCCTAGCCCTAGGTTCTTTGTGCATTCCGAGTTTCAAGTCACCTACCTACTTGAACTTAAAGGTTCTGATGTCTGTAATTTCTGAACTACAAAAGTGATGATGATAAGATTTGTATGGAATAATTTTTAAAGAACCTCCTTTCTAACAAAAAAAGAATGAATGGAATCGGACAACGCGTTAATGAATTATAACTAAAAAACGTTTGGACTTTGATGCCGTCTTCCAGGGAAACCATGATGAATTTCGGGACAAAAAGTATCCTATGTCCTACCTCGAGGTATGAACTATAATCATGTCAAGTTTCATTTAAATCCATCCAGCGGATTAGCCGTGATGCCCGGTCGTGAAACAGACAGACAGACAGACAGACAGACAGACAGACAGACAGACAGACAAAAATTAAACAAATTACAGTTTTGGCTTCAGTATCGACTAAATAGTGTCCTCCAACAAAAATTTTCAAAATATCTTCAATGTACAGAATTCGACCCTTTACAGTTTTATTATAAGTATAGATAAGACGGCGCAACCTACGAATACATAATATTACTTACTTTCTCAGAAATTGAATTTTATACATATTCGGAATCAGAAAAAAAGCCTATCTGCCAATATTTTTTGTATAATTTTAGGAATAAGATAAAGTAAAATTTAAATCTACTGATCTAGGACAGGATCTGGTGGACCTGCTGGTGGGACTACAGGATTCACTGTCATATTCCCCGCACTCAAACGTATAACTATACCTAATTCTTAGCATTATTGTACTAAGGCCCGGTTTCTACCACAGCGGAGCGGAGCCATGTATTGAGTAAGAAATCAGATTTCGTCATTTCGACATCTCCTTTGTCCTCAGTTTTGGAGATGTCAAAATGACGAAATCTGATTTGTTACTTAAACACAGCTCCGCTCCGCTCCGCTTTTGTGGAAACAGGGCCTAACCCTGTAGATAGTTATGTACTTACCTAGTTATCTACCTACCTGCTTAATAATCAAGCATCCCCCGAATTTCGCAAGAAGCCAAGGAAGATAACGGGGCGCGGCATCGTAATATTAGCACCATAAAGGAGTGATTAGAAATTTAGATTGCACGGAGAATCTGGCAAAAACTGGACTTATGGCGTAGAGCGCTCTTGGCATAATAATTAAGCGGGTCCTTTGTGAATCTATAACTGTCGTTGCCAGGTACGAATTCAAGATGGGATTTATCTATAAGAGTTTTTACCTAGAGCCTTATCTTGCTTCTGTGTACATTGTAACGCTGCCTTACACAATTGAATGTCAGTTAAATGCTTTTCAATTTTTTATTCAAGACATTGTATCTACATAAGAGGTAGGTATATTATGTAGATACATTATATTTGTTACATTCCAGATTGGAAAAACAAAACTCCATATAGTACGGTGCAATTAGCTCAAAAAAGTACCGAACCCTGACATCCGAAGTAAAAGTATTATCCCGGCTCCAAATTGTTCTATGCAATGACGAAATAGGTATGCTACGCTAAGAGGACGGGAAAGATGTGACGTATGTTGAAGCCAAAAATTTCTTAATTAATCAATGTTTCTACCTATGCAATCCACATATTGTTTGGTAAAAAGTTACACTACTGACAGCGCCGGGTTTAGGGGGCAGAGGGGGCAGAAGTTGCGTTTTATCTGTTTTTCATATTTCAAAAAACTGCGTCTGCGCAAATTGTGAAGTAAGTACAAAAGTAACCTCCATTAAATTGCGAACAAAAAACAAAAAACCGGCGCTGTCAGTGGTGTACCGTGTAACTTTTTACCAAACAATACTTATGTGGATTGCATAAAACCAACTAGAACAATCTGAGTTTGGAATAATAGATACTTTTACTTTTGAACTCCACAACCTTGCCTTTCTATTACAGAGCCGCAAGACGTCAAGAGAAGTCCCATACTTATGTGGTTGATGTCCAGCGTACTCGTACGATATACGTTTCTCTTCCACGTTTCTGATACGAACCGGTAAGGTGTGGAACAACCTTAAAGCTTCCGTGTTTCCAGCTAAGTACAATTTAGATGCCTTCAAGAGAAAAGTGAATAGGCTGCATTTTCTGGCACCATCGTAGACCTCATCAATTCTGCCCATCAGACATGATGGTAGTCAAGCGCATGGCTATCAATTAGGCCTAAAAAAAATCCGGGTCTGGGTCTAATTGCACCATACTAAAAATTCCAACTGCTAATGGTTCTCAAAATAACTTTTTTCAGATTTTTTTTGATACAGAAAACTTAATGCCACCTTTGGTCTTTCTCTTATAGGTCTTTATAAGTTTTTTGATTTAAATTAGAGATAAGTTCCCGGTTAATACTTCACACGAACATATTCGCTGAGGATCAATCCATAAATATTTATCCGGCTATAAATGTCAACAACGGGCTTAAACTTTCATTAAACTGAACCCAAAACACGGACAATGTCCGAACGCTGTGTGTGCTATCGTACGTTTTAATCTGATAAAATAATTTAAACTTTTAATCCGTATTTGCGGGCCCCGATATCATTATGGATGTGGAAATGGGAATTGGGGCCTACTTAATTTTGTGTTTCTGCTATAACTTAGTTAACATTCAAAAAAATTATAAAAAAGCAAGGTTTTATGCGTACGTCAATAATTTATCTGCATTCTTCTCGAGAAACCCTTCCATTTGATATGCATATTGCAGGAGTGCATTAAAAATAACTAGTCCGCCATCTTTGCCTAATTCGACACAACGCCATGTTGGATTTAGAATGACGTCACACGTCTTACCATGCATTGTCACTCAAATTAAACGTGTATATAAAATTTAAACATATACAAAAGGACCGGAAAATGTTGATGATTTATCTGCTTGAAAATTAAGTTGCAAAATCGATTGGTTTTGTTCCGGAACCTTTAAAACGTTAAATAATAAAAATAAAAAAATAAGCCTTTATTGCTGCCAATGGTATTAAAACGTTATAATACTCTAAATATTATTATTGATTTCGTGTAATTTTTTAAATTACAAAATAGATATATTGTTTTAAATATGATAAAAAATGTCACTGCACAAGGCCCCGGCGAGATTCGAACTCGCGATCTCCTGTTTACTAGACAGGCGCTTTAACCAACTAAGCCACGGCGCCGATGCACGGCTTTGCGAAATTGTGGTACGTACTCACACAACGAACTAATACGCTTGCATCAACTGTGACGTCATATTATTCTTCGTTTAAAAAAGTCAAAGTTGTGATTGATTGCAATTCGAGACAATGGCTTTTTCAAGCGAATTGAAAACATTAGTTTAAAGTGGAATGAAAATTGTAATATGAGCAGTATAAGTGTGACTCGGGCTTGGCATAGGAAAGATTCCGTATATATTTTTTATTATTAAATTATAATATCAGGACATTCCACACATCGTGATATAGCCCCAAAGCACCGAATATACATGTATAATGTTACTAACGTCCCAAAGTAAGCGATAGCTGATAGAGATAGTATAGATGACTGATAAATATGACGTGTACATAGTATTTCATATACATAAATAGGTTCGATATATTGAATAACAATATACACTTGAAAACATTCATGCTTATCACATAAACATTATCCAGTAGTGAGTGTAGAGTAATGAGAATCGAACCCACGACCTCCGACGCAGACGGCAGACGACAGGATCGCTACCGCTACGCTATTCGGTCGTCAAACGTAATAAAATAAAATAATAATGAAACAATATAATATCAAAATGATGTAAAGTAGGCATTTATTTAAAACTTTTATTTTATTAGTTTTCGTTTAAACTTATCTAAGTACTATACGTATTACTACCTATCCAAAAAAAGTCTTCTGGCATACAAAACCATCACGGAGTTAGTTTTAGGATTCCCGTTTTCATCCCAGAGATACAGAACCCAAAAATAACTCACAGAGTAGCACAAGATGTTTATCTTCTAAGAATTCTGTTCACAAAACAAGAGGCATCTTTTTACCTCAGATCAAACGAAAAGATCTCCATTTGCCATTTGTAATTTCATATAAAGAAATGACAGAATACTAATAAGAACATAATATTGTAGGTACATAATATAGAAAGTATATAATAATAATAAAAAAATGACTCGATTATTTAAATATGTGAAAGTCCATTTTATATTGTTCTTAATAGTTACGTATTTGGCAATTATGAAATCTAAAAAAAAAGTTATAATCAACAGGGTAGATCGTTTTGTATCAGATATGAAACACATCCTGTCCTGGACGAAGATTCACAATCTGAAGGATGAAGGCCAGAAGTATTTTATAGAACACAAGTGTAAATTTATCAATTGCTATTTGACCTCTGACAAAAACTTTTTGGGTGACCTCAGATATTTCGACTTAATTCTATTTAATCTGCAAGAAGTTAGTCAGGAAAGACAACGCTTGCCTGAGCTCAGGAGTCCAAGTCAGAAATACATGTTCGTAGCAAATGATTCCTCGGATAATTATCCAGTTTGCAATCCGATATATGATGATTTTTTTAATTGGACCTGGTCCTACAGGTAAGTAAAAACTTTTTTATTTACCTCATTTATTCTACTCGAAATTCGAAACTGACTTCAGAGGATAACGGAGCAAAATTACATTATGCCTAACCGTTTTCTCTTTTCTGATTGGTCTACTATCGTGTCATTTATATTTTATTTCTTCAGAAGAAGAATTCTCACTTTATTTTCGAATAGATTCTAGTTTTTTTTGTAATTTTTTCGAATAGAGAACAATATATTTTGAGCCACACACGGGCTCAAAATATATTGTTCTCGGGCGTCGTCTATTAAATTTTTCGCTACACTCATTTTTCTATCGAATCCTTTTCGATCGATTCTACTTTCGAATCCTTTGCTTCAAAAGAACGCCTTCGAGGAACAAAATATCACTTTGGCCCCTTTTGACAAAAATGACTGTTTTCAGGCACCGACATAATTATAAAAGGATTTATTTTAATTTTTTTACTCCAGTTGTACTGAACTCGCATTGAGATGGTTTCAGCATTTTAACGTTTTTTCCTATTTAAGCTCCAACATATTATTATTCCAAGAGAGATTTATTTTTAAGTAGGTACCTATTTAGGTTTTAATTTTCCTTAATAATAAAGAAATGTATTAATTACTATACGTGTCACTTTCTAAACAGGTTTGACTCCACAATTTCCTACCGTCACATCACAATCTACAATACCAGATACGAAGAGCTTGGCAGCCATTTTCAATGGAACTACAATATAAAGCCGATAGATGATACCATAAAATCACAATTCTTCTCCAAATCAAAGGCTGCTGTGATCTTCATGGACAAATGTAAAACGAGAAGCAATCGGGAAGGACTTATCCGGGAGTTGCAAAAAAGTCTAAATAAATATAAGCTAACGGTTGATATTTTTGGGAAATGTGGCCCGAAGCAATGCAAGCGAAAGAACATGAATCCTTGCTTTTGGAGATTACGGAAAAATTACTATTTCTATCTGGCCTTCGAGGACTCAATTGCGCAGGACTACGTGACAGATATAGTCCTGTATGCTTATAGAAATAACGCGGTTCCCATTGTTTATGGTGGTGTTAATTACGAGAGGTAACTATCGAGCGATGGGTGAAATCACACGTCAAAATATGAAATGGCGTTTTTGAGTTAAATTTTTCTTTCATGAATTCCAGATACCTTCCACCCGGATCTTATCTAGACGTCCGCAACAGCACTCCTGATTCTCTAGCAGCTCAAATCTACGAGTCAATCAACGACAGGGCAAAATACCACGACTTCTTCCGTTGGAGGAACCACTACAGCATTGCGAGGGCTCCTGGCATGGATCCGTGTGTTCTGTGCGAAGTGCTCAATAACCCGGCGAGGCTCATCCAAAAAGTCAGCTATGAACACTTCAGAAACTGGTGGAACCCTTCGTACGAAGAGCGGTGTTTTTGATTTTATGGAATTACCAGCGACCGGATAAACGTTGTTTAATGTTTGGCCATTGAGGTGTATGAAAAATAGCTGACCAGGAGATGCAGCGGATATCCGGTTGCTATCCGGTATCCGGCCTATCCGGCCATTATTTTACTATCCTGCCGAATACCGGATAGTTGCGCATTATCCGGCATACCGAATAGTGATTCTGTTTGGTATTTAACTTTTAAAAATGGTTGGTATACAAGAAAACAACACCAAATTATTGATAATTAGTTCCCGCACACTGGTCACTGACCTAATAAAACTCGTTTCTTGCACAGAAAACGGTTCGCGCGAACTTCAAAACGTAACAGGTTGAAATCGCGGCCCCCGCCAAACTAAAATGTATGAGTACGTATCGTTTGGCCAGCCGAATATTCGGCGGCCGGATACCGGATATTCGGCCAGTGATCAGGCCGAATATCCGGTATCCGGTACCTGGCCAAACAACTATCCGTTGCATCTCTAGACTGACGACCTTCAGACCTAAAATGCAGACAATAGAATCATAAAAATCGGTCAAGCCGATTTGGAGGAGTTTGTTACAAATACTGTGTCATGAGAATTTTATAAGACGTATACTAGCTGGCCCGGCAAACGTTGTTTTGCCATTAGGGAAACAAAAAAAAAATAGCTTACGACCTTACCTACTCTCAGACCTAACGAACATCAATGACGAAATACGCTACGCTGAGAGGACGGGAACTATGTGACGTATGTTGAAACCAATTTCTCAAGCCGAACATACACAGAAAATTTGACAACAGGTCGGGCCGTTTCGAAAGAGTTTATTTGAAAATAATCGAGTGTGACAGACGGACGGACGGAAGGAGAAAGTCTTACCATAAGCGTTCCATTTTTACCATTTTGGTATGGAACCCAAAAAGGGGCTAGAAGGGCTAACAATTGGAACTAAAAGCTTTTTAGAAAGAAGGTAAAAATTATAAATGATAAAGGTAACTTACTTATAAAGTATTCGGTGTCAATCACCATACTTATGATACTTACTTAGAGGAAGCACACTGGGTGTTGGTTAATTGTTATAACTTATGCGTGGAGTGAATGCGATTTTTAGTGACTTTTGAACAATCAATATTAGTAGGTACGAATGTATAATGCCTAATATCAAATGGGTACCTACCTGCATTCGTAATAATCAGTGTTCGAATTGAACATTTTCACGAACCGGAACGCTGTACCTTCAGTGCTTCTATTTTTTTGGACTTTTTTACGAACCGGAACGCTATGCCTTCACAATACCTACTCATATTCAATTCTGAGGGTACAGATACATTTTTAGTAGTGCTCCTGCCAAGAAGATCTCAATTATTTAAAAACCACAGTTTGGAATGCTCTGATCTTGATGGATCTTTGATTTAACGAACCGGAGTGCGTTCCGGTCCAATTCGAGCACTGGTAATAATAACAGTACTTAACACAACAAAATATATATTCCAGACCGTCCATGAAAAAGATTTCCGTATTGCGTATACCTACGGCGAGGGGTGTCCTTTGAAAAAGTCCCCGGGTGACGGGCGCTGTCCGCGGAGCCCCGGGGACCCATGTCACAGGCACAATGCCTTACAAAGTGTTGCGTGATGGAAAAATCGCGTCAAATCCTCGTGACAAATGTAATTTGATTTTTCTTTCGCATTCAATTATATTGTTAATAATATTACGTTTACAGAAAATTACCTCTGAAGTCTGAAATCTGTACCTTACGCATTAGGTACGTTTTTAAGGTTCCGTAGACCGTACCCAAAGGGTAAAAAAGGAATCCTATTAGCGAGACTTCGCTGTCCGTCTGTCCGTCTGTCACCAGGCTGTATCTCTTGAACCGTGATAGCTACGGACTTGAAATTTTCATGATGTACCTATATCTGTTGCCGCTATAACAAAAAATACTTACTAAAAATGAATAAAATAAATATTAAAGTGGGCTCTCATACAACAAACGTGATTTTTTTGATCAGCGCCATCTATCGGCATGAAAATTAAGTTTAAAATATCAAACTTCAACATGGGCAGACTGAGAATTGTTTTGTTTGGAAATGGTCTTGATGGTACGGAACCCTCAGTGCGCGAGCCCGACTCGCACTTGACCAATTATTTCTAAAAGGGAGTAGGTACCTATCGAAGACCTATTGCAGAATATTGCAGTCGCTTTTTTTTGTTCCTATCGGAAGTTGAACTGCATACAAGTTGATTATATAATGAACAACGGCTATACACAGATTTTACGGCTATATCCCTAAATCACAGATTTTACCCTGAATACAAAAATTAAAAATACTAGTCTCTTAGGGAAAGTTTATCTCATTCTTTACAATATATATAGCTGCTTGTGCTGACTGACTCACTGATTGATCACCTCTCCTGAACAATTTTGTATGAAAAAATTTTTTTTCAATAACCATTTCGTATACAAGGAAAAAATTCATTAAGAACAAAAATATGGAGAGAGCTGATGATTGAGGATTTCGAAGACGGGTGAAGAGCACGGGAAGGGTATTGAAGATAGGTGGGGGGTGCTCGACCAAATGTCATTCGAAACATCATCCAATTAGCAGTTAGCTGAAAAAAAATTCAAAATGGCGGATTCAAAATGGCCGCCATACGAATTTTGTCGATATCTCGGAAAGTATAAAAGATGAAAGAACGGTTCCTTGACAATAGTTGATCAGGACCCAAAGGTCTATTCGATGGATAGAAAAAAAATCCAATATGGCGGAAAAAATTTTTACCATAGAAAATGTATGGGGAATTTTGAAGGGATTTTTTATAGGCGGGAAGACAGCACGCGGGCCACATGTGGCCCGCGCCTCCACGCGCCCTACTAGTTTATGTATATAGCCTACGGTATTAATATAATTACCTATCATTTATTTTTATTACAATTAAATAATATTTTTAACAATGTTCCTAAAAAATTAAAAAACATCTTTAAAAATATTAAAAAATTGAGTCCACCACTGGTCGCGGAGCCTTAAGTGGAAATGTGGTCAGAGAGACTTTTAAACATTAGGTATTTTAGAAAACTATTGCTGTCGCTCTGCGACGTTGCCGTGTCCGGTCCGGCAGCCCTATCCATGTGTGTGTAAGTTGACAAAGTGTGCGTGTCCGCGATGCGCGTTGCCGCTCCGCAGTCCGCACTCGTTCCTGCTATTTTCTGGTGTTCGCATCATTCTTTACTTACGCATTGACGAAAAGTGATTGATCTCTAATGGTTTTGGCTTGTTTATTGGAATTGTTCTCCCTGCTACGCTATTGATTTAATATTGACCAACAAAAATATTGAATCGTGAGCGTGGCAGCAATTCAAAGTACTTACTGCAAGAAAAAGCAGCAGTACCTACTTAAACTCCGAAAGTATTAGTATTGAAAAAGAAACTTCCTGACTGAGTGACTGACATATTATCAACCCACAGCCCAAACCGCTGGGTCTAGAGACTCTAAATTTGGCACACAGGTTCTTTATGAGGTCTAGAGGTGCACTAAGAAAGGATTTTTCAAAATTCATTCCCTAATTGGGTGTGCATCGGGGCTCCAAATTTTGTATTTTACCAAGCTTAAATACTCCTTCACGCCGCAACCATTAAACCCATTTGGCTCAAATTTGGAAAGGACTGTATATAAACTGTATCCTGGAATAACACATAAGCTACTTTTTATGCCGAAAAATCCATGGCTCCTTCGGGAACAGTAAAAAACAGATATTCAACCGGATGAAACACTCTTTCACGGCGTAACTACAAAACAGATTTGGCTGAAATTTAGCACGGAGATAGATTTTATTCTGGATTAATACAAAAGCTACTTTTTATCCCGAAAAATTCATGGTTTCTATGATAGAAGTGAAAGACAAATATCCACGCAGAAAAAATATTCCTTCACGCCGTAATGACTGAACTGATTTGGCTGAAATGCGGAATGAAGATAGATTATATCCCGGATTAATGAAAAAGCTACTTTTTATCCCGAAAAAATCCATGGTTTCCGCGGGAATACTCAAAAACAGATATTCACGCAGGTAAATATTATTTCACGCTGTAATTACTGTACTGATGCGACTGAAATTCGGAAAAGAGATAGATTTTATCCCGAATTAATACATAGGCTACTTTTTATCCCGGAAAACTCAATGGCTTCTATGATAGTAGTATAAAACAGAAATTTCTCGCGGTAAAATATTCCTTCATAGCGTAATAACTAAACTGATTTGAAATTTGGAAAAAAGAAAGATTTTACACTGGTATAACAAATCGGCTACTATTTATCCCGGAAAAATTCATAGTTTCTAAAATAATAGTGAAAATCACATATTCATGCGAGAGAAATACTACTTCGCGCCGTAACTACTGAACCGATTTGGCTGAAATTTGGAATGTAGAAAGATTATATCCTAGAGTAATAACATCAACTACTTTTTTCTCGGGGAAATCTATTGTTTCTATGCATTTTCTTTGATAATAGTAAAAAAAAGTCAAGAGAGAGTTGGGCTTGTGCACTGAGGGCTCCGTACCATCACGACCCATTCTCTATACTATTAAAGTAAACTTAACACTCGTGCCCACTTAATCAAAAACGAGCATAAATATCACGTTTGTTGTATGGGAGCCCCCTTAATTTTTTATTTTATTTTAATTTAATTATTTATTTCTACAGTAAGCATATAACTAAATATTTTGTGAAAATTTGATGCGTTTACCTGTTAGCGTTATCAAGGTCGAGCAAAAACAAGCAAAAAAATCACGTTGTATGGGAGCCCCCTTAAATATATATTTAATTCCATTTTTTAGTATTTGTTGTTAGCGGCAACGAAAATACATCATCTATGATAATTTCAAGTCTGTAGCTATCACGATTCAAGAAATACAACCTAGTGACAGACGGATGGACGGACAGCGATCAGAAGTCTCGCTAATAGGGTTCCTTTTTTACCCTTTGGGTACGGAACCCTAAAAACAGATATTCATGGATCTATTTATATAACATACAAACTTTCAACTTTATTATATTACTATGATGGTACGGAACCCTACGTACGCAAGTCCGTCTCGCACTTGGCCAGTTTTTTATAGACACGACATACGGACACACAACAAAGTGATTCCTATAAGGGTTCCTTTTTCCTTTTAAGATACAGTACCCTGAAAATGTAAATGCTTTTATCGATAGCTGTTAACAACACTAGTTTATCGATATTATTATCAACTACTACGCATCACTTCAATCTGTGTACGTATGATCAGACCGTCCCGCGTCCCCGCCCGCAAATTCGTGCAATAAGGACAACTGCAGATCCGACACAATAGGCCCTTGTAAAATGTTATATTTCGGGGTTTTGTTCTCGACTATTTCCTCCTCCAAAACTGGACCAATTTAAAAGATATTTCGTAAACTGAATATAGAGAATATATACTGTGTCGCTATGTTTTTCTTTTTTCGATAATAGTTGTCAAATTCGTACACTAGGCATCTGTTAACAGCGAGTCTAATTAGGCAATTTTGAGCATTTTCTAAGGCTTCTAGTGCTTATAAAGATAATGTATTATCAAAAAAGAAAACATAGAAACATAGAAAAGATTGATATTTATTTTACTGTTAAAAATCATTGCTTTAAGTTCATAAACCAGAAAGAAAACAGACGAGAACGTTTGTATGGAGAAAAGACCACTATCGTTTCCTCTTAACGACCCAAGCTACCAGTGGTCAGGGTTCAAGAGTGAGGAACCTCCTCACAATGCGTGCCGTTTCCAGGACCACTGCTTTCTGTATACGGCCCTTGATCCAACAGTTGAGCTTGAGTGAAAGCTTCTTAAGATGTTGGTCGAAGTTTTCCGCTATAATATTGTTAGGTTCTATAAATTGGGCCGATAAAGATTCGCTCAACTTATTTAGATTCAATTACTAAAAAACTCGTTTGAATTTGGCGGGTTTTGGTCGCGTACAATATATTTAATTCTAGGAGTATGCCTTAACGACCCAAGCTACCAGTGGTCAGGGTTCAAGAGTGAGGAACCTCCTCACAATGCGTGCCGTTTCCAGGACCACTGCTTTCTGTATACGGCCCTTGATCCAACAGTTGAGCGAAAGCTTCTTAAGATGTTGGTCGAAGTTTTCCGCTATAATATTGTTAGGTTCTATAAATTGGGCCGATAAAGATTCGCTCAACTTATTTAGATTCAATTACTAAAAAACTCGTTTGAATTTGGCGGGTTTTGGTTGCGTACAATATATTTAATTCTAGGAGTTGGCAATATTGGACCATAGATAATGAACAGTAGCTCTTGTGCCTAGGAAACAATATGGACCTGGACCCGAGCGTCACGCTATTTATGACTAAGATGGCGTCCCCTAGGTTAGTAACTCAGTACATGAACATTTGACAACAAATCTTGGCGCTCATCGTGGCGTCGCATCAGGTACCTATGTAACACAAGTCTAGGCTAGAATTATTACAATTTGGGGTATCTCCATCTCTGCGTTAACGTGAAATCAACGGGTCTGCCCGCGAAATTCAAAATTTTCGTGGTTTTTTGCAATTTGTACGCTAATTAGACATGATAGGCTTATGGCAATCAATTTGCGAGAATGACAGTATCATCTTTACATGATTATATCAAAATCTTTGCATAAAAATGTGTTTCCTAGGAAATTAGTCCGAGTATCGAGTTTTATGTGAGTAACTCGCAAATCTTGGACTTTATTCTTTAACTCGCCACTTTCGAGCAGAGATTTTTATATTAACACGTGAAGAAGATATTGGGATTATCGCAATTTGACGGTCATAAGCCTATTATGTCTTATTAGCTTAAAAATCGCGAAAAACCACGAAAAATTTGAATTTCGCGGGCACATCCGTGGTGCCCGCGAAAGCCCGTGGCTTCGTCATGTGTTCGTCATTGGCCACCCATAAAAACTTATTCCTTGGTCTGTGGGCCACCCCAACAGCACCACACCCAGACTTGTCACTTGTCACTTCCACAGACCACGAAACTGTCACTTCTATTTGTTTGTGCGGAACGTCAAATGTCAATGTGTATTGCACCAAATAGTGTTATGTGTCATATATACTCTTGTCTCTTTGTTCTGTGTATTGCACAGACCAGGAACCGAAAGGTGTTTTGTATTGTTTACAAAAGAAAGTAATTATTTTATAATGTGTTAACTAAGTTAATAGTCCATTTTTTGTTCATAGCCATATCAGGTCTACAATTATTTAAGAGACAACGCGTTAGTAAGAGAAGTCAACTGACACAAGATGAATACAATACAAACTTTTGTGATTTTCGACCTGGAAACCACCGGTTTTCCGGCACATCGAGCAAAGGTCACTGAGATAACGTTGCTAGCTGTTTCTCGGAGTGATATTGAACAGGCGGATGGTGAGACTTTACCGGCGACCAACAAATTGTCGCTTTTGTGTAACCCCAGAAAAGAAATCCAACCAGCTGCCGCCAAAATAACGGGGTTAACTAATCAGTATTTAAAAAACCTCCCAGATTTTAAAGACAATATAAAATGTATTAATGCATTTCTGGATAAGCCCAAACCAGTCTGCCTTGTAGCCCACAATGGAAACAGATTTGATTTCAAAATTTTAAAAGCTGAATATCAGTCAGCCAATGAAGAGTTACCCCACGACTTGCTTTGTTTGGACTCATTAAAAGCTTTCAGACACATATTGAAGGTCCCAAAAAAATCCCCTAATAACTCTGTGCACAATAACTCAATTAATTCTCTGGATGAAAGCAATGGAGCCTCAGAAAATGGAGAAGACTGGCAAGATCTTAGTATAGAAGAAATTCAGGAGATAGATGGCTGGCTAGAAGAGTACCTTTCAGAATATACTATAAGTTCAACAAATGTTAAAAAAACTGCAAAAACGTCTAAGAGTACCACTCCGAAAGAAGAAAAGCTTCCAAAAGTGAGCTATACTCTATGTAATTTATATGAAAAACTTTTAGATAAAAAAGCAATTGAATGTCACAGAGCAGAAGCAGATTGTGTTATGCTTTTGGAATGTGCTATTGCTACAAAACAAGACTTTTTGGAGTATGCTGATAAAGAAAAGCAGTTTATCAATCAAATATAGTTTTAGAATTATATAATTTTTCTAAATCAAAGTCAGTCTTGACTTGAATCATGTTAGGTACATATTTGTAACTCAACCTCAACATCAGTGCCTAATATTTTATCGATAGATATCACTGCAATCTTAAGTAACTTAAGTGAGAGTTTATTAATCCATCTTACATTTTAAAAACTTAACAGTCATTTTTTCTATACCTAATATATCAGATTTATTCTAATATTTTAAAGCTAGATATTTTTGTTATAATTATGTGAACATTAGTATGACAATAATATATAATGTTAACCAGAATAACCTACTTATGCTAGCTTTAGTTTTAATTTTTATTTTTTGTAAAATGTTACATAGTTATTAAGCATATTATTGATTACTGATTTTTATGACAAAGGAAATTGAACTATGACAGATCTATTGTAATTTAATGTATTTTATTAGCCTGTATTTTTTTTGTAAGCATGTTTTATACTGTAATCATGACTTGTAATCTGAAATACTCAATCTGAGCACATATTACTTAATTGTATTTTACAATATTATGTTATTTGCGTTTTGAGATAAATATAAAATTAATATTGTGAAAACAACTTTAATTTCATTTAAAGAAAAATAAACGTCGTTTGTAATTATATTAAGTACTAATAGTAATTAATACACTTGAATTCCTTACACCTAGTCAAATGACATGTTTGTTTTTGTTGAGAAAAATTTAAACCTCATTAGAACCATATTTTGAACAGCTATCAAGGGTCAAGAGTTAGGTGAACCATCTGTGGTCTTCCACTTTCGTGATCCAATAGGCGAACTAAATGGGTCCGCGAAATTTTGTTTTCCCAATTCGTGAACTACAAACGTGATATTTTTGCCGGTACGGAACTCTTTGTCCGAACTCCGATTCGTACTTGGCCAACATACGTTAGTTGATGTTGGCAACACTGGCCGCCACCTTCAATCCCAATTTCAAGCCGTCAATAAAGTTGAACAGCAGTGACAATTGACGTTTGTCATTAGGGTTCCATACCAATTTGGTAAAAATGGAACCCTTATGGTGAGACTTTCTCCGTCCGTCCGTCCGTCCGTCCGTCCGTCTGTCACACTCGATTATTTCAGTAACTATCGCAGCTATCGACTTGAAATTTAGAATAGTTATAGATATTAGTGACCCGACGTCATAGCAATCGTAAAAATTTGAAAATTGTTTTTATTTTTATTTAAAAAGGGGGGAAAACGGGAGCTTTGAATTTTCAAAATGAAATAACAATATTGAGTGGGGTATCATATGAAAGGGCGTTACTTGTGTATTCTAAAACCGATTTTTATTTATTTTTATGCTTGATAGTTTTTGATTTATTGAGCAAACTGTCGAAAAAAATACCGTTCCCCCCCTTATCTCCGAAGTTTATCAATCGAAAAATCTGAAATAATTATGATCAATAGACATTAATGTATATTTTACACGAAAAATAAAATGAACTCCCTTACTATTATACTTTTTTTGATAATATTAATAAACCACCAAAAACAAAGTTACGTTTGCGGTTCGCCACCAAAAGTACCTACATGTAAATTATATACTCGTAAATTCATGAACAAAAGTGGTTCTTTTAATGTTTTTCTTCTCTTATGGTATGGAACCCACGGTGCGCGAGTCCGACTCGCACTTGGCCGGTTTTTTTTTTAATTTAATTTGGCACCAATATTACTTTACTTGACTTTACTCTATGTTTGGCACCATAGACATAAAACACTATTGTTTCATGTTTGGCACCATAAACCTTTCCTTTGGCACTAAAAATTGACAAGTACAAAACGAAGAGAATAATCTGATGTAAAACACAAAATAAATATAAAAACATTAAAGCAGAGAACTGTTGGCTAGCGTTAATGAGTCATCTAGATTACCACGGTAATATTTCTCTTAAAAATCATAAGTTTACATCCATTGTTTCAAAAGTGAGGTTATGTTATGAGATTCATACAATCAAGGTGATTCACTTGGCATGATATTAAATTTTCAACGGTTTTACGAGTGAGTGCGTCGCCGTATATGGGTTGAGAAGGCATTACCTTGTTCCTGGGTCAGTTTGTATAAAGATCTCATCATGGGCGATCGCGATAAGCCGAGTGATTCAGGATCTAAAGATGACAAAGAAGAGACTAGCAGGACGGTGTCACAGCCTGTGCCCACTGGCTCAAGGTTAGCTAAATTATCTAATTACTCATTTGGTCTATTTCCTACTTAGACTTTATTGTTTAGGTATTTCTTTGTTCCAGTATTGTTTTCATTGTTTTCAAAGTTAGTTGGTAAAATTCAAACACAACACTGTACTTAACCCTTTTTAAGTCCCTTAATCACATATGAGCAGCTGTTAACAAAGTTAGAAGTTATTTTTTGAGAAAAAAGCCGCTTTGAAAATCTTTTTGTTTATTTTAGCCTTGTAGCATATCTCTTAATATGGATCTCTTTAAAAAACTACAGTACAAATGGAACTCATAGTTAAAAAAATCACAGCAAAAAAGCAATAATTTTTTTTATTGCTTTTTGACAACCCTTTCAGAGGTCCAAGCTACTTTGCAAGTGAGCCCATCCAGTTCAGAGTTCGAGGGTCCACCATCACAGGGGCGTCACCACCCCAGTTTGTAACTCTGGAGGACATCATGAAAGCGGCCCATGGCATGCAAAATATGGCTCTAGCGCATGAGATTGCAGTTGACCAGGACTTTAAGTTGGAGCCTTTTGAGCCACCTGACAACAGGTAATATTATTCAACTGTAGGAAGTTTAACCTGGGTATATCATACCCAATGAGTTATCATTGGGTATAATATACCCGGGTTAAATTTCTTTATGTTGTCAAGCATATCCTGCTGCTATAACAGCTCCAGAACTTATCATGCACTTTTGAGATAATTTAGATACCTTATTATTTCACTGGAAAATACCTTTTTCAATCTTGTGTTTTTTAATGCATGTTATAGTTGAATATAAAACTAGAAATTTCGAGTATATCCTACCCACGGGTACAGGATACCATTTATGTAAAGATTTCTTACATCATTTACCCCGGGCTAAACATTAAAGTTGGCCCATTAGATAAAACAACAACATAATAGATTGTTATTGTTTTCCAGCTAGATGAATCATCCTTATTAGATCATGTTTCTTATTGCATCATTTTGGCAATCAGTATTAAAAGAAACTGTAAACAATATTAAAAACAGTGATAACCTAGTAGTTGAAACCTTATCATAGCTTCCTTCTAGAGAGTCCAGCGTTTGAGTCCTGAGCATGTTATGTCTCTATGACTTTTGCGATTTTAATCAACTGAGACAACATATTATCCGGTCCCTTTGTGGTGAAGTAGAACAATGAAAAAACTTAGTGTCTGATAATATAAATTATCAGAAGTGGACTTAATTGAATTGGGATCACACAGGAAGGGTCAGCTTTCTAATAAAAAAAGAAGTATCAAAATCAATTCACCCAGTTAAAATTTACGAAGTTAACAAACATGAAAAAAAAAACACAGTCAAATTTAAAATCTCCTCCTTTTTTGAAGTCGGCTGAAAAAGGGAATATTTTTTCCTGTTTTTATTACCTTTTTATTGATGATTTTGTTATAAATAGGATTTTCCAACACAAAAAGACTTAAAAAATCCAGTTTCTGCTGGATTTAAAACAAACAAAATTCACGAATTCATTTTACTCCCATAATTTCAATTTTTACATCCACTTGTTGGGTCCCTATACTCTTTATCAAACTAGTCAATATAATTAATTTATTATAATTATTGTTTCAGCTATCAGAAGTTAGTAAAGGAAACAATGCACAGAGCATATTTTGATATTTTGAGAGAGGAACTGAATTCGGATCCTCCCATCTACAAACAGGCTCTTGTTTTGCTTGAGGATGTTAAACAGGTAATTTTGAATAATGTACAGATATGTGTACAGTGTCAAATATTGTACCAGAATCTTATTTTTTAAGATTCTTGAGAGAGCAGAGAGCAAGAGAAGAGCAATTCTTGTATATATATTTATATATAATCTGAATTTCAGAAACGGCTCTAACTTTTCTTGAAATTTAGTATACCAAAAAGAACCTACCAAGCTAAGCTCCGTCACCCAGATATGACAGTAATTATACAGTAATCAGCCACGATTGGGGCCACTATGTGCAGTGCTATGGACTTAAAACCTATTATGGCAGTTGGCACAAACTTCTCTGGTCCGATCGCCAATACTGTAACGAAAGTCTAGGCGGTACCAATAAAACAGAATTTTATTCTCTACAATTTCATATTGTGAAGTCAACATCTCCTGAGGCTGTCCTGGTATCGGGACTAACTGTGATGTGTTGAAAGAATTGTGGGTAGTGTTTCATGTGAGCAGTGTTCCTGCATATTGGACCTACGGATTCTTTTCAAAACAAATTAATCAGTCCTGGGGCCTACCACCGTGCACTAAAGTAATATTACTGTAATATTGTTTTAAAATTTCCATACTCACATTGTATGAAAATGTCAAAACAATATTACAATAATATTGCTTTAAGTCACGGTGGTAGGCCCCCTGCATTAGTTGTGAATTTGCTTTTCCAAGTCAGTACAATAACATCTTCGGCTGCTAAATATGTACTGACTATAGCTTGACCTCTATAAACTTGGCCCTCCCATGGTCTGCGGGATGCGGGACGGGTGTGCGATTGGCTATACACAATACGATGTAATGACTCGCATCTTGAGAATTTGCCTATGGTATTTTCTTGAGTATGTATCATTATTATTCACGTCGCAAGATTAATATTATCGCGTGTAGCGTAATTCACGTCAGTCACTGACAGCTGATTAGTTGAGCGCACTGATCCCTATTCTATGGATCCACAGTGAACCTAGCCTGAATTGTATAGTATGTTTAATCCATAGAATAGAGATGGTTTACAGTGGTTAATGGTTTAGTAGCTCCCGCCCCGCCTCCCGCAGACCATGGGACGGAAAAGTTTATAGCGGTCTAGCTATAGTGGAGTGTAACTTTACTAATAGTGTTATTTCAGGGCCTCTTCTCCATAGTCCTGCCTCGTCAGACGCGGATCAAGGACATGATAGAGGAGGTGCTGGACGCGGAGTTCATCAAGCAGCAAGCGGAGAACAACAGCCTGGACTTCCAGAAGTACGCCACATTCGTCATCGACCTCATGGCGAAGCTCGCTGCTCCGGCTAGGGACGAGATGATACAACATATCACCACGCTTACTGACACGGTTAGTACAGGATACTGAGCTCTATCTATATGTCTGGAGTGCTGACTGTCAACGTAAAAATGAAGACATTAATTGATTTTCGCCATTTTGGCGCTGATTATTGCGTAGCCTGGCGTGAGCGTCCATGGAACTAAAATATTATAATGACATTCAAAATGGTGGTCACTACCAACAAATGTCTGTTTAGTACCGTCGACGTTCGGTAGTGGCGCTTCAAATTGGCACAAAAAATGAACTGTCAGATGTATGGAATAAGCTATCCAGAGTATATTCTATATACTCTATGGAGATCAGTGATACAGGACCTCTTTAATCCGAACACCTATGTAATCCGAATGTCCCACACCTCACCATATTTTCACTTTTCACTTGTCTTCACTCTTAATTGTGAGCATAGCTCTTTATTTTTCATTAAATGACTGCCTACAAACTAAAACATTGGATTTCTTTGAAAAACTTCAATTCTTTGAAATTTCAAAATACTTAAGTTTTATTTGATAAAATGTACCATTCAAATTCTCTGTACTCAAAAATCCAAATTCTGAACATTCCACAAAACCAAACAGGGGGTATATTTTCAGAGTTTGGATCGGAATTCAGAGAGTTGCTTCTGATTATAGATTAATAATGTGGTCTATGTTGAAGCACGTTGGCCTAAGAAATGTCTTTACTCTTTCTCTTGAAGACAGTCTGATTATATTTTCCTGGGAACTCTTATTAGCAGTTTGTATCAGACACTAGAAAACACATAAGAATGCCACTACTCTTAGCGTCTTTCCATTCTGTAGTAGAAAGGTGGAGCGTGGAAGGATGTAAAGTTATGTGTACTGTACTGTAGTGATGTTCACTGTTGTCTATATGGTTCGTTATACATTGCTGATTTACTAAGTGAAACGCAAGTAAAATTTTGTGGTGAACCTTCAATGGATAAAATACGTATCTCAAATGAGCTTGTTGAAGGTCACTTACTGATTATTACTGAGATACGGAATAAGGGTTCAGGCTATTTTATTTGTTCCTCAGCATCTGAGTTCAGCACAAATCTACTATATAAAAATAAGTCGGGTTTTCCTTCCTGACGCTATAACTCCAGAACGCACGAACCGATTTCCACGGTTTTGCATTCGTTGGAAAGGTCTCGGGCTCCGTGAGGTTTATAGCAAAGAAAATTCAGGAAGAAAAAAAAATTAAAAAATGTTACATAAAACGAAGCCGAGAAGGGGGCGATACGGAGTTCGCCGGGTTTGCTAGTACTTGATAATTTTCAATTGTTTGAGTTCCAATAAAAATTAAAAAAATATATGTATTCCAGGTGGACATATTCCGCGCTATCCTGGAGACGCTGGAGGTGCTCAAGCTGGACCTGGCCAACACCCTGATCGCGATGATCCGCCCGCACGTGCAGCAGGAGAGCGTGCAGTACGAGAGAGCCAAGTTTGACGAGATGCTCAAGGTTTCTGAAGGTATTTATTGTGGATCAACCATTTAAATGTCCCACTGCTGGGCTCAGGTCTCTCATAATTATAGGGGTTTGGTCATAGCCTTCTAAGGTCCACTTGCGCGAAACGGGAGTTAAATATTTACATTTTGACCCTAGCATTAACGTCTCTCATTGGTCAATTTTGACAACTTACCATGGGTTAGCGTTCTAACTCTGCACACCTTTAAGAACATTATATGGTGAACTCTCAGACAGTGTCAATTCTGTTTTGCAAAATAGCGTCTGAAAATAATTGTTGTCCTTTTCCATGGGGAGCATTTAGATGTGTCAAATTAGTTTGGTTTAGAGATTATGTACATCAGAATTGACACCATTTTTTCCTCGGGTATATTTGGTTTCCACAAACCGTAATGACTTCAAAAACATTTATTATATTATCTTCAAGTGAAGTGAACAGTTATTCAAAAGTAATTTTGTTGTATTTCCAGACGGGCTGCAGTACACTCGCGAATGGCTGTTGAGGCATTTGGACAAAACCGACCTAACTTTACCAGTCACAGACCAAAATGTTATAAGAAATGTAACCGCACAGACCTTAGCTAAGGCGTATCTTGAACTGTTGGAGTGGGACAATTCCAAGAATTATCCTGAGGTAATTATTGATATAATTTGCCAGTGTTGTTGGCAATAGGGAAATTTTCCTCCTGGCAGGTCTTATGCCTGGGGACCGCTTGTGATCGGAACGTGTGACGTCAGAACTTCTATTTATAGAACGCTCGTCACAAGCTGGTCACGCCATCTATCGTCAGCTATCGAAGACCGCTACAAGATCACATATGAGTAGTTCCTTTCTAACTAGCTTGGACAGCTTGCTCTATAGAACTTGTAATTTTGATTACTTTTAATTTAACAAATTAAAAAAAAAACATCGTAAATCAAATCTGGCATTCGTTATTGCAGACAATGGTGCTAGACAAGCCTCGTTTTACGGATCTCGGCGGGCAGGTGTACCGACTGATAGTCGTGACGTCACTGCTGCTGCTGAGCCCGTCCTGCGGCGCCGACCAGCAGGGCCAGCACAAACAGCGGCTGAAGGAGAAGCTGTTCATTATCGTGGACAACACCAGCAGTGACGTGTGAGTTGCACGGAGCTCGGCGCGCAGATGTACCGGCTGATAGTCGTGACGTCACTGCTGCTGCTGAGCCCGTCCTGCGGCGCCGACCAGCAGGGCCAGCACAAACAGCGGCTGAAGGAGAAGCTGTTCATTATCGTGGACAACACCAGCAGTGACGTGTGAGTTGCACGGAGCTCGGCGCAGATGTACCGGCTGATAGTCGTGACGTCACTGCTGCTGCTGAGCCCGTCCTGCGGCGCCGACCAGCAGGGCCAGCACAAACAGCGGCTGAAGGAGAAGCTGTTCATCATCGTGGACAACACCAGCAGTGACGTGTGAGTTGCACGGAGCTCGGCGCGCAGGTGTACCGGCTGATAGTCGTGACGTCACTGCTGCTGCTGAGCCCGTCCTGCGGCGCCGACCAGCAGGGCCAGCACAAACAGCGGCTGAAGGAGAAGCTGTTCATCATCGTGGACAACACCAGCAGTGACGTGTGAGTTGCACGGAGCTCGGCGCGCAGGTGTACCGGCTGATAGTCGTGACGTCACTGCTGCTGCTGAGCCCGTCCTGCGGCGCCGACCAGCAGGGCCAGCACAAACAGCGGCTGAAGGAGAAGCTGTTCATCATCGTGGACAACACCAGCAGTGACGTGTGAGTTGCACGGAGCTCGGCGCGCAAGTGTACCGGCTGATAGTCGTGACGTCACTGCTGCTGCTGAGCCCGTCCTGCGGCGCCGACCAGCAGGGCCAGCACAAACAGCGGCTGAAGGAGAAGCTGTTCATCATCGTGGACAACACCAGCAGTGACGTGTGAGTTGCACGGAGCTCGGCGCGCAAGTGTACCGGCTGATAGTCGTGACGTCACTGCTGCTGCTGAGCCCGTCCTGCGGCGCCGACCAGCAGGGCCAGCACAAACAGCGGCTGAAGGAGAAGCTGTTCATCATCGTGGACAACACCAGCAGTGACGTGTGAGTTGCACGGAGCTCGGCGCGCAGGTGTACCGGCTGATAGTCGTGACGTCACTGCTGCTGCTGAACCCGTCCTGCGGCGCTGATCAGCAGTCTTATGCGTGACGTCACTGATTAAAGTAGTGTGTGATTAATGCAGGGCAATTCATCTATCAAATCAGCTTAGAAATCGCAGCGCAACTTTTAATTTTAGAAATAATATGAAGGATGTATAAAAAACACGGATATTTTTTTAATAGAGTTATTCAATTTGCAGTGAACTACAAGGGATCCTTCCATCAGTGGCCGAAGAGGTGATCTTGGTGACGGAGCAAGTCCTGGAAACCCTGAACCAGGAGCCTCTGACCAGCGACACCAAAGAGCTCATACGGACACAGATCATATCGCTGCGGGATCCTGACCACAGAGTCAGGCAGATTGTCCGTAAGTACTACACTTTACGTCATATTCATATAAGTATGTAGCTGTCTCCGATAGATGCTGATAGATGGCGTAACCAGCGCAATAGCACACACTGGTGGAGTTTTAGACGAGCGTTTTTTTATTTTTTCCGGAGCGGTTCCCAGGCATTACATCTGCCTGGAGGAAAATTTGCTTATTGTCTCCAACACCAACAAAAGTTCATTTATTTAGTCCCCTTGCTAGTTAAAACTGCGATCTCACTTGATGTGCCTGTTGCTGGCGAAGATGATGATGTTGATGGCGAACTTAGAGGAGGTGAGTAAACTTATCCCCAACGGTTTTCACACAGCATCGCACCGGACCGCTAATTTGCTTGATACAAGTGGCGCAAGACCGTGTAAGCAGGAAGCCAGGAGTCCAGCAGTGCACGTCTGTCGGGTGAAACGATTTAATTAAACAACCCCAAAAGCGGTGGTCTGTAACAAACGGCGTAGGTCGCGGCGTGACGCTGAACGCGGCTTACGAATGATTACTATGGAAATGTACTCGAGTGGTCTCTCTGACACGTCGAACGCGGCGCAAAATTTGTTTCATGCCAGCTATTAATACCATAAAAACACACTCAATGTCTTTCTTCAAAAAAAAAAAAATTTACGCCTACTGGAGACAAGGCCTTATTCTTCTATTCTGTTTTAATAAAAATTGTATGGTGAGATCATCTTCTCCTTTTCGAAAAGATCTCAATTAAAAATCAAAAATTATCAAAAGATTTAAATTGTACGTTAATCGATATTTATCACTCGCACCCAATCACACTGAGCGCATGCGAGAAACATTTCCGAGTGACAGTTGACACCGAGAACCGCGTCCAGCGTCAGCTTCTGCTGCACTCTGTTGCAGAGAACCGCCTAAACGGTTTTTCGCCGCGCCGGGACGCTTAAATCGCTTAAACTCAAAGCTCGTACCTCTCTTCCAGGTCAAAGGGTGCTGGAGTTCCTCAAGGTGGTGCTGGTGTGCGCGGGCGGCGCGCGGCAGGTGCCCGTCGGGCTGTCGGCCTTCGCCGCGGAGCTCACCGCCGCGTCGGGCGCGCTGCTGCGCTACGTCATGCACAACAAGGCCGTCTTCACGCAGCACTACCTCGACATCGTGCAGGAGGCGCTCAGCAAGAGCTAGGCCTGAGCGCACTCAACACTCGCTGCCCGTGGGGCGATAAGATTGAGGAGCAGACCCTCTACCGCACTCACGGGCTGTACGGCCTGCCTCACTGATCTCTATTACTGTCTATGTCATGCACAACAAGGCCGTCTTCACGCAGCACTACCTCGACATCGTGCAGGAGAAGCTCAGCAAGAACTAGGTCCACTGATATGTATCTCTGGATTCATGATTCCATACGTTTGACAGTTCATTTTTTGTGCCGATTTGAAGCGCCTCCCCCGAGCGTCCACGGTACTAAATTGACATTTGTTGGAAGTGGACCGTCGTTTTGATTGTCATTTGATTTGAGTTCCATATACGAGTACGCTCACGCCAGGTTACGCAACAATCAGCGCCAAAATGGCGAAAATTAAATGTTTTCATTTTTACTTTGACAGTCAGCTATCCAGAGTATATTCTATATACTCTATGGAGATCAGTGGCTAGGCCTCGACGCACTCAACGCTCGCTGCCCGTGGGGCGATAAAATGCAGGAGCAGACCCTGTACCGCACTGACTTTACGGCCTGCCTCGTTCATTTCAGCCGACGGACGTCCACTGCTGGACAAAGGCCTCCTGCAATGATTTCCAGGCCGCACGGTCCTGCGCTAGCTATATCCAGCGCCTTCCCGCGACTTTTTTAATATCGTGAGCCCATCTGGTTGGCCTGTCTCACTGATCTCGTATTATATACTAATGCGCTGGATCTCAATGTATCTCAAGACCGTCAACGTAAAAATTAAGACACTTGATTTTGGCCATTATGGCGCTGATTGTTGCGTTACCTGGCGTGAGCGTCCAAGGAGCTAAAATGAAATGACAAAAAATTTACTGTCAATTGTTTGGAATGTTTGATCCAGCGTACTAGTATAATAGAGATCAGTGGCCTGCTTTCTTTTTTTGATACATCAGTATTGTAACGTCATTGAGTGCTAAGCTTCCAGGAACGCAAAATGAAAACAGCTCACGAGAACTGAGTAAATTGACACTGGGCAGATTTTATTTGACGCATAATTAAGGCCCGGTTTCCACCAAAGCGGAGCGGAGCTGTGTTTGAGTGACCAATCAGATTTCGTCATTTCGACATCTCCTTTCCCCGCGGTTCCGCTCGGCTCCGCTTTGGTGGAAACCGGGCCTTGGTGCTCGGTTCCGATCCAGTTGGCTGTGTACTTGATGTCAGATATAAATATAGGTTGTAGTATTTTTTACTCTATAATCACATTATTTTCTAATCAATTTCTATATTTAAGGCAAGTAACAATACAAAGTTTAAAACAATCTACAACATTATAACTTTATAAGCACATTAACGAATGCATTTTTTTACAATTTAATAGGTGTCTTATTATCAACTTATTATATTCTTGTTAATCAAAAGTTTAACATCTAAAAATTACTGACGTAATATTGCTGCATATAAATAACGTACGTAACATATAGATAGCAATAAAAAACGTACAATGAAATGTTATTTAAAATTCACTTTATACATATTATTTTCATATCATATTATTGTAATTTAAAAAAAAACTATAATTACACGAAATATATTAAATTTTGTAATTTATTACACATGTTTTGTATGCAGGCATTCAATACACATAATATAAACACTAAAGCACCACATGTCCTTTAGAAAATAAGTTATGTCTCCGGGCTCTCATTCTATATTGGAAAGAAACGATTATATGAAATACTAGCTGTTGCCCGCGGCTCCGCCCGCGTGAATTACGATTTTTTTACATAACTAGCTGTTGCCCGCGGCTCCGCCCGCGTGCAGTTCGTTTTTTTTACAAAAATGTTTCCCGTGGAATTTCTTAATTTTTCCCAAGATTTCCCGTACAAAATGAGTGGTCCTTGGGTTCGATGGACCCGTAAAGGAGTCTTCTTCCAATCTCTCCTGTCAACGTGCTATCTTCTTTTACACAATTTACCTATATCTTCTTTGGTCTTCCTCTACTTATACACTGTGTCGAAATCGCTTATGTTACTCAATTCGCATGAAGTAAGATAGAGTGGGGCGTGTCATCGTGGATTGTAATATCTATACTAACCAAACTTATCTTATTCTGAGATGATACCAACGCCCAGATATTGTAATTAAGCATTCTGATGCGCTACTGTGTACGTAGCAACCCGTTCCTGCTACGTACGGGTTATCTTGTATAGTTATACCTAGTTGCACGATCAAAAGCACGATTTAAACTGTCGATATTTCGACCGCGTTTTGATTGTGCTACGGAGAGAAGTAGCTATAGGTTTTTTTAAACATCCCACGGGTGCTCTCAAATTTTTCAGGATGAAAAGTATCTTAAATGTTTACCGGGCATATATATAAAGTAGGATCATAAAATTTCATTAAAATCCGTTACTTGAAAGACGCCTGCTAACTGTTTTTGTAATGTTTTCTTTCCCGCGGGAACTCGATTGGCTTAATAAGTTTTACTATATATATATTTTGTTAAAAAGGCAACATAAGGTATCAGCATAACCAATTTTACTAAATTAAGTTCATTAGGTGTTGTTTACAAAGCTGTTAAATTAATTGCAGTTTTTTAACTATCCCACGGGAACTCTTTATTTTACCGGGATGAAAAGTATCCTATATGTTGACCAGGGACATAGGCTACCACCACACAAAATTTCATTGGAATCGGTCCAGCCGTTCCAAAGATTAGCCTGTACAAACAGACAGACAAACAGACAAACAACAGATTTATTATATGTATTGATATACCTTCTACTGGAATTCCTTGATTTTTTGCGGGATTCTGGTGTGATGTTGTACAGAAACCTGTTCTTACTTTGCACGGGTTATCTTGTGGTGATTTTGAAAACTTCTTTTTCTTAATAATTATATAAAGTTTCATTATACGTAGTTGAAAGATCAAAAGGTCAATTTTAACTGTCGATATTTCGACCCAGTGGCACAGGTCGTGGTCACTACGTGACCACGACTTGTGCCAATGTATCGAAATATCGACAGTTAAAATCGACCTTTTCATTGTGATTTTTATTCTGTAACCACGAAATATGTCAAAAATTATTAAACCGTGTGAAAAGTTGTACTGGTGGTAGAACTCTTCTTTCAGAGTTTGGTTCGGGAGTTTCGAGTGGCACAGGTCGTGGTCACTACGTGACCACGACTTGTACCAATGTATCGAAATATCGACAGTTAAAATCGTCCTTTTCATTGTGATTTTTATTCTGAAACCACAAAATATGTCAAAAATTATTAAACCATGTCAAAAGTTGTACTGGTGGTAGAACTCTTCTTTCAGAGTTCAGCCGGGTAGGTACCACTGGGATAAATTACTCTACTAACAATATTCCCCAGCCCAACATAATATAAAAGTCTTTTAAAAATCTTTGCTTCATCTCAATACAATCCAAAACATCAGAATGAACAATGGCTATATATATATTTCTTTACGTATAAAAAGACCTTAGATAACAGTCAGTCGGTTAGGATCGATAAGACCTAAGAGTTAAAAATATTTGTGAACCATTATCTTACCCTTTCCATATTGCGGATGATAAAGTTTGAATCTGTTCATGTGTTAACAGTGCCATCTTAAAGTCAGGAAACAGTAAATAACATGACAGTTAATTTTTATTCAAAAAAATTCGGTAGTACCTATCTCAGAGTTTTACATTCAAGTTCCACATAAATTGTAGAGATGGCGCTATACGGTATAACGTAGCGATAACGCCAGTTACATGATTTTTGTTCACCCTAAAAGTGAAAAATTTTAAACCATACAAAATCTCCTGCTAAGCCTATTTATTTACGGCTGTAAGGGTACTCCAGTCTTACTTGAGCCCTACGTCCTAGCCCTAGGTTCTTTGTGCATTCCGAGTTTCAAGTCACCTACCTACTTGAACTTAAAGCTTCTGATGTCTGTAATTTCTGAACTACAAAAGTGATGATGATAAGATTTGTATGGAATAATCTTTAAAGAACCTCCTTTCTAACAAAAAAAGAATGAATGGAATCGGACAACGCGTTAATGAATTATAACTAAAAAACGTTTGGACTTTGATGCCGTCTTCCAGGGAAACCATGATGAATTTCGGGACAAAAAGTATCCTATGTCCTACCTCGAGGTATGAACTATAATCATGTCAAGTTTCATTTAAATCCATCCAGCGGATTAGCCGTGATGCCCGGTCGTGAAACAGACAGACAGACAGACAGACAGACAGACAGACAAAAATGAAACAAATTACAGTTTTGGCTTCAGTATCGACTAAATAGTGTCCTCCAACAAAAATTTTCAAAATATCTTCAATGTACAGAATTCGACCCTTTACAGTTTTATTATAAGTATATAGATTATATTATTATGAAGATAAAGTTTTAATACTAACTTAAATTAAAAATCAAAACTAGCTATAAAATTAAATTAAAATCTACGTATAAAACTAAATAAATAAAAAATTACTATAATTACTAGTATTAATTGATTAATAAAATTTAATAAGTACATTCCCAAAATTCACCAAGCAACAATTTAGGAAAAACTAAAAAAAAAGTTCATTTACTTATCCAAATATTTACAAGTAAATGAGCATTGAATAGTTATAATATATAAACAAGTGTATCCAAAATATATTGATGGAATTAAATGTGTTAATGTTGGATTATATGTAATTAAAAGATTTTTATGTGCAGTAACTAATAAATTAATACGGTAACACAAAACGCCTTTCTTTATTACCCTAGGATTCAAGGAAAAGACGAAGTGTAGAAAACTTAGTTTCTTACTAGCTGTTGCCCGCGGCTCCGCCCGCGTGCAGTTCGTTTTTTTTACAAAAATGTTTCCCGTGGAATTTCTTAATTTTTCCCAAGATTTCCCGTACAAAATGAGTGGTCCTTGGGTTCGATGGACCCGTAAAGGAGTCTTCTTCCAATCTCTCCTGTCAACGTGCTATCTTCTTTTACACAATTTACCTATATCTTCTTTGGTCTTCCTCTACTTATACACTCTGTCGAAATCGCTTATGTTACTCAATTCGCATGGAGTAAGATATAGGGTTGGCGTGTCATCGTGGATTGTAATATCTATACTAACCAAACTTATCTTATTCTGAGATGATACCAACGCCCAGATATTGTAATTAAGCATTCTGATGCGCTACTGTGTACGTAGCAACCCGTTCCTGCTACGTACGGGTTATCTTTAAGATCTTAAAGTGTTTATTACCGATTACATTCTACCAATAATATTGGTGTATGAATATTAATGTCCTAAAAGTAATAACAAAGTGAATAATATTAATATAAAGTAGTAATATTATAGCAAAACATTATCAATTAATTTATTTTGAATTACTAAGAATTTAAAATGTTATCGTCCATAATATAATCCTTAATGTCATAGTAGAGTTTATTCGTCAACAGTTCAAAAATTCTATTTTTAAATATTGTCAATGGCTTATCACGTACACTATCAGGTAGTTTGTTAAACAGAGTTATTGCGGTGCAATATGCGCTTTTAGAATAAATGTTTAATTTTATTGGCGGTACACATATTTTGTTTCTCCGACACGTTCTAAGACCTTCGTTATTATTATGAATGGGAAAGATGTTATTGTACTTTTTTACAAATAAGAGTATTTGGTATATATATAGACACGGAAGTGGAAGTATTTTTAATTTCTTGAATAGAGGTCTACAAGTATCCAAGAAATGAGCACCGCACATAGATCGAATGCATGCCTTTTGTCTGATAAATACCTTGTATAGTTATACTAAGTTGCACGATCAAAAGGACGATTTAAACTGTCGATATTTCGACCCCGTTTTGATTGTGCTACGGAGATAAGTAGCTATAGGTTTTTTTAAACATCCCACGGGTGCTCTCAAATTTTTCAGGATGAAAAGTATCTTAACTGTTGACCGGGCATATATATAAAGTAGGATCATAAAATTTCATTAAAATCCGTTACTTGAAAGACGCCTGCTAACTGTTTTTGTAATGTTTTCTTTCCCGCGGGAACTCGATTGGATTAATAAGTTTAACTATATATATATTTTGTTAAAAAGGCAACATAAGGTATCAGCATAACCAATTTTACTAAATTAAGTTCATTAGTTGTTGTTTACAAAGCTGTTAAATTAATTGCAGTTTTTTAACTATCCCACGGGAACTCTTTATTTTACCGGGATGAAAAGTATCCTATATGTTGACCAGGGACATAGGCTACCACCACACAAAATTTCATTGGAATCGGTCCAGCCGTTCCAAAGATTAGCCCGTACAAACAGACAGACAAACAGACAAACAACAGATTTATTATATGTATTGATAACGTCTTTTGAGGATAGTGCAAGTGAGGATATAAGTTGTAACGAAACGTTTTACACTTTATTAATATATTTAATATTTTTAATTAAAGTATAATGTAATTATTATTTTAAATGTATTTATATTATTATTCTATTAAATTTATTTTATTTTTTACGCAAAATTTATGTATTTTTTTACAAATGACACATTCTGTTTGCGAATTTGCTCGCTAACGGAACGGCGGCGCTGATATGTAGACCAATTTTCAACAACAGAACAAGAACAATTTTCTGTCACCGCGCACCGCGCAGGTTGACCGCTAGATCACCTCTCAGTGAAAAAGTTATTCCCTGATTAGCGTTGACCGCACGTGATTTTGCAGCCATCGCGTGAGCGCCCTTAGCTCGTCGCGATGGATTTTTATATTTCAAATTCTTTTGAATATTATTAAAATGTAAAATACAGTGAGCACTGTACGAGCACTGCGCTTGGGCCTAGGGCTTTAGGATCTTTACCCGTCACTCATCGCCCGCCTTCACCACACAGAACATTCATTTTTAGAAAATGTCGAATTTACCAAAAAAAATAATAATATGACTCCTGCTGCCGTCTATTGGCGGTTGGCCAGTAGTAATACTACCGAGCCAAGCTCCGTCACCCAGAACAAACTAATTTCCTGAGATAGACATAAACCTCCACTCCATGATTTTTAATTTCGCGGGCAGACTCGTTGATTTCGCCTCAACGTGCTCGCCAAAGATTATTGATAACTAATCAATGATCTTTGGCACGGCTCCTAAGTTCCAAACTTTGTGCTGGTATATAAGAAATTCCCATGAAATTCCATATAGAAAAAAATTAAATCACTTTTTGTAACTAAACGAAATAAAAAAAACATGTAACTCAATAACAAATTGATCACGTGACATATCGAAGACAGCAGTAATTTTCATATATTTAAACTCCGCTCCACTTATTATATGATGCATTTAAGGAATTTGCGTTCAACATGTTTCTAACACTAACTGTATTCATATGGACTGTAGAAGCAATTCACACATCATACTTATCCTTAGTTGGAGTACTCAGGATACTGTACGACGCGACGTGAGCCCGCCGCATCTGAAGACACCTGCAATCTTATGGCTGGAGTATACTTTACTCATTTCAGAGAATATATTATGCTCAAAACCAAATTATTGGCGGTCACAACGTCGTTGTACCAACCTTACGTAATTGAGCACCGCGCGCGCTCATTGGTCATTGGCAAGGACGCACTTACCCGGTTTCCCGATACATATTTCCGTCCCTTTTCTCAAATCACTCCAAAAAATAAATATCCCGTAGGCAGCAAAAAAGATAGAAAATAGTTAAAAATTAAAAAAAAAATACAAATCAAATTGTTTTAAATTAATGTATTTTAAAAATGTGTACAAATATCGTAGTAGCTTGTGTACGTAAACGCTTACTCATGATTATTTTATACTGTAGTTCTGAAACAGTACATTTCAGCTAATTGTTTGATTACATTTAATCTTACACAGTCTTACAGACAGTTAAATGTATGAAAGAGCCATTTTAACGTACATCCAATAACTTACATCACAATTTCAAGTTATAATACTGCCTTACGCAGGGTAACAACACATTCGTATGTTTTAGTGTTCTAAATTAAAAAAATACTAATACTAATGTATGTTTATGTTATAGCCATTTTTTTCACTTACTTGTTAATCGTTTGGTAAAGGAATGTGAATTAATTTAATTTCAAATGGAGAATGGAAATTCATACATGGCTCTTATAACTAGCACCAGGTTGCGTTTATTTTTCACCAGAACGGAATTACAATCGGTCAAAGCTATGTCCAATAATTATGCTGCAATTAGTAGCTGTCAACCCCCATAACTATGTAGGTTAGGTACCCTAAGGCTTTTGAAATCGGTCGCCTTGAAAGGTTTCTGAAGACTTTGAAATTTCGATGACCGTAAAATACACTAGATATTGGTAAAACAAAAATCCTTAATAAATAGCAAAAAGGCGTTAATTCTAGTTTATCGTTATTAATTAGCATGCCATTCATTGGCCCTAAAGGCAGTAGTTTTTTTATTCAACTGCTAATCCTCTACAATCATAATAATTGTTTTCTATTTTGCTCGTACTATAGTTTATTCAAGTGAAAATCGTTCATTTCTACAGAAACTGAATATAAAACAAATGTACGTACACTTTTGCCGTCATGTTGGCACGATTGCTGTTAGCTTTATGCAATAGAAATTATTTTTTTATTTTATTGTGTAATTTTCAATGGCGCATTTACGTTGAGAGTCAGCGATCCTTAGAATAGAGATCAGTGACGCAATTAGATTTCAAGTAATTCCGTTAGGTTTATATTATTGAGTGTGATTCATCTCATGTGAAAAAGAGAACATAAAACATCGATACTAATTAAATTAATAATTCCAATACAATCACTATTTTATTAATATTGTCACAATCACGTCTGAATGCAATTGGAAGCATAAATCATGTTTACTTTTCTATAAAAAAATAAAAGTTTTTTTTATTTGAACTTTTTACCACCCTATGTCTGTGTAGGTATCTATTTAGCTTTGTGTATTCTTACGCAGGTTAGCAAATACCTCACAAATCTCAAAGCCCTAACACATTTCAACCTCACAAATCTCAACCTAAAAATAGTCTTTCGAAGAACTCATTTGTTTTAACTTTTACGCAACAGGACTTCACCATACAAAATGACAGTCACATTTTGTTTCATAGATTAAAACTGACAATAATTACATGTTCCATAGTTCCCTGGCACAAATCGGAACAATAAAACATCGTGAAAGGACAACACTATTCTTAGATCTGTAATGGAGGTGATTTTTGCCAAGAACCGTAGGTACCAATTAAAAAAAATAAAGTGCTATAAAAATAGTTTATAGTCCATAACGCGATATGCACGTATAGCTAACGATATAACAGCGATGGTTTTTAGCAAAGATTTAAATCGATTTAAAAGATTAGATGAGACCTAAGCCTACATCGAAAACGTCCACAAACATGCTGAGTGAGCGCTCTCAGCATGCTGTATGTCATTGTGTGACAGAGAACGCGAGTGCCAAATTTGTTTAAGAGTAAATGAGACGTCATTTCTGTCGCTGTGTGTGTAATGCTCGTTTTCACCAACATTTTAAGAGTCACAGCACTTAGGTGACAGTTGTAAGTGAAAACTGTCACCTATGGGCTTATGCGTTCCTTAAAATGTTGGTAAAAACGAGCATTAGACACAGATCTAAGAAACATTATGAATGGGCCCCGTCTACAAAATAAGCGTGACTATTTTTAATCTGTAAAGTGGCGCCTAAGATGGCGTCAGCAAATCTTGGCGCTCAACATGACGACACATGTCACGCAAAGGCAGGCTAAAATAAATGAATGGATTTCCTTAGTTCTCTTATCTCTATGGTGTATGATAATATGGTTATGGTGTATGACAACGTGTTTCACGCAAGACAAAATTGTGGACATTTTTAAGGCTTAGGGTTCATCTAGCGATTTAAATCTTTGGTGCTTAGAGTCTGTGTATCTCAGTTGGTTCAGTGAACGCCGAGCCGCAGGCAAGGATTTGCGGCAGGTGCTACTGCTGCTTGCACTCTGCGGGGTTCTCCTGGAGCGCTTTGGGGTGTTTCTTGCCCCGCTTGCGAGGCGCGGGCTCTTCGTCCTCGCTTTCTTCCGTCGAGCATTCCTCCTCCTCCTAATTCATAAGATATTATGTCAAAAACAGCCCCTAGATTGTCTTAGAAAAACGCATTCATCGTTATCGTAATCGTTTACTAATTCTGCCCGCTGATTGGTTCCTCATTCGTGACAACCAATCCCGGGCCAGAATTGAATACGCTTTTCTTACACAATTACCCCTGGACGGGGTTTCACGTATTACTTTTAACGTGATAACGTCTATTGTTATGGTCCTAAAGAATTTTATATACCATACTATGACCATTTGATGACCATATTCCGAGAGTTCTTAGCTGTACTGAAGATGACAAAACCTCATAAACCAGCATTTACTTTAATTCCAGAACCTAGCGTCAGATCAAATTTTTAAAGGTAAGTAAATCAAATACTCAAAACTTTATATTGATTATGATAATGAAGAGTAATCTTAAATAAATTCTTTGGAATCTCTAAATTGTGATCTAATGGTCCCAATTCTGAAGTGCAAGATTTCTAAAATTTGACGCGTCTAAAATAATGCTATGCTTTTCAAAATGCTTCTCATGGAAAAGGATTATTTTTAAACGCGTCAAAAATACTTTTCATTGCGTTTTTTCTTTGTAAGTTTAACAATAAATAAATAGAATAAAAGAGATTTTACACAACATAATTGGTACCATTATCAAACTAGTACTTTGAATTTAGCTTAAGAAGTTATCACATCAATTTCATTAATGTCTGTGTCATTATAATAAAGTAAAATAAATTCTGCAACCATCTGCTTGCCGGTAAACACTTACCCAGGAAATGAATCGCATGCATCAAATAAAAGGTTCGAAAATAAAATAAAACAACACAATGGATAAGAAGCTTACAATTTTTAATGTCATATATCGTAACGACATCATGCCAAAACATAAAAGCCATAACCAGTACATACAAACTAGCTGCATTGATGATTACATCGGCGTATTATGCTCGCTCGGATATAAAGTTACATAAATAAAAAAATATACACCTCACACTCCGACCTAACTATTGTTTAATGTTTAGTCATTAATACATCTCCAAGAGAAAAGATCACAGAGTCGCTAGATGATAATAAAAAATGCATTTTGGCACTAGAGAGATTCGAAAGTGTGCACCAATTCGAACCGCAAGGATTTTATTGCTGCGCGTTGGAATGACAACCTTATTATTTATTTTTTACTTTATAGGAAACATCCGAAATAGCCTTAGGCGATGGTCTGGTAACAGACGCGTTAGGTCGCGTCCGGCGAGACGCTGTACGCGGCCTATGAATGCTAAGGCGGTGGTCTGTAACAGACGCGTTAGGTCGCGTCCGACGTTACGCTGTACGCGGTCTAAGAATGCTTACTATGGTAATGTACCAGAATGGTCTCTCTAACATGCCTGACACGGCATTTATTTTTCCGCGATTTCCATAGTAGCATTCATAGGCCGAGTACAGCGTCACGTCGGACGCGACCTAACGCGTCTGTTGCAGACCACCGCTTTACTATTGAAATATACTAGAGTGGTCTCTCTGACACGCCTGACGCGGCGCACGAACGACGAGACCACACTTGTACATTTTCATAGTAGGCATTCATAGGCCGCGTACGGCGTTATATCGGACGCGACCTAACGCGTCTGTTGCAGACCACCACCTAACACAGTAATAGTAATATCACATGAAATTTAAAAAAAGTACACAAACGAATATGTAAAAAAACTTAAAAATACACACTATGACAATAATAATTATTATTAATTAATGTAAGTATAATAAATAAAAAAACGAGAATTGTATAACTATACTAGAAATGCAAAATAGGTATTCGTTATAACCAGTAACAAGGTGTAATTAACATGCATAGCTATATGAAGGCACCTAATTCTGCTTCTCGCGTGGATAATATTTCATACGTCTAAAACATATTTATCTACTTTCAGGATAAACCATGCATAGAACGGGATGTATGCGACAAGTTATTTATTAATGGACAAGCACAAAATACTAACAATTTACTTGTATATAATGACTATCTATTCCAGGATTGGCCCTATTTCTAGAGTATTGTAAAATTTCATTGCTCCACGTACGGTATATGAAAATTTCAATATTTTTTGGTAAAAAAATAATTTTTTTCTCGATATGGGCAGTTGGTAATAATGTATTGATATGAATGTATTCCATTCAGGCTAAGCCACGCTATATTATAGAATTACGCGTGCCCTACATTCAGAAACGTACGTCATCGTCACAATATGACACCGCTATCATACTATGACGTCACAAAATGACACCGCTATCATACTATGACGTCACAATATGACGCCACTATCTTTCTTTTCTAATTAACATTACAAACGCTGCTCGAATAAAATTTTGTTATAAAAATAGATAATTCGTCTTTGAAATAGCAAAAGGGTTAGTACGGGTTTTTTTTACAAATTTCGAGTCGACTCGCATCGCACAAACGAAACGAATTCCTCCATATATTTACATCCAGCGCCATCTATGGACAGTCGCTGGCATTCGGCTATCAATAGATGGCGCTGGCTGTAAATTTCAGCATTCGATTCGTTTGTGCGATTCGAGTAGACTCGCAATTGGTACAAAAACCTTTACTAAACCCTACAGGTGTCTGTACGATGACGTAGTTTCAACTCGATGAGGGCCTAATTTAAATGCTAGAAGGTATGGACATGGGTGTTGCATCAGTCCTCTGCATCGGAAACCTCCTCGGTACCAGAGTCCTCATCGGAGTATGAATCCTCCTGCAAACAAATTATACTGCTTTTGGTGCAGCCGCCAACTTTCTGACCAGACGTAGATACTGTATGCCGACCGAAAACGAAGAGAATCTTATCGATTACGATCTATGTATGAATGATTCACAGACTCTGGGAAAATGATAGGATAAGAAGCTTTGTTGGGTTATGGGATGTGAATGATTTATACTGAAAATAAAACTGTAAAGAAAAGCTTATCAAAAGGCCACTGCTAGGTATGAAAAATTCCAGGACAGAACTGGCTTGAGGCTTCAATACGGAATCAGCACATTTTTTTACATTATTTACATGTAATAGCAAATAAAAAATACTGTTGGAATATTCGTATAGAATACAAAATGATACCCTGCTAAAAAATTAGGCGATTCAAAAAGCGTTACCTTGGCGTGCTTTTGTGACGTCATAATCCACTCGCCATTCAAGGCTCAATAAATAATACCAAATACGGCCAGTGACGTCACGATCCCGTATAACCAATAATGTAGCGTTTTGCATTTGTAATATATTCCTATTTTTACAAATTCTTTAAAGTAATTTAACAAATATCATTCACCAAAGAAGATTAAAATCTATAAAGATACAAGACCTTAATAAGTTTCCTGAATATTCTCTATAGCTACGAGAAGGGAGCCATAGTGAAGCGCGATAGTTCTATCCTTTTCCAATAGTCTGTGGTCTATTAAAAAAATGTATAATAATAATATGTATACCGTACCTTCGTCTGATTTTTGCAGTGGTCAACATTCACTGGTCTGTATACACTACTCACTACGAATATCTACCATGCAAGTGGAATCAAAGCATGTGACTACCAGAAGTACCAGATGGCTGGAGAATTTACTTTATTGCATTATAACTAACAGCATGCGTATTGCGTTGTAATATTTATAAGCCGAAAATTTCGCAAATTTATCATAATGTTTAATTGTAACATTTAAATACAGAATTTTGTAGATGAGATAACACATAGTAAATACATTACAAGTCTAAAACACTATCAAAATCGAAAAAAATATTATGGATTTATTAACCTTTCCTTCGTTATAAAAGTAGCTTATTATGTAATGTAATGAAAGCTGTAATAAAGCCATACCACATCAATAAAAATGTCTTGTACTCTATAATGAAAAAATTTAGCCAGTAGGGCGATCGGCTAAAAATGTATCAATCATTAGAGAACTGTATCAATGACAAAACATGGGTTTTGAGTTTTGACCAATCACAACACTTGAAAATCACGTTTTGACATTGTTGCAGTTCTTTAATGATTGATACGTTTTTAGCAGATTGCCCTGCAGTTTATCGGTGGCAAAAATCAAGCAATTTTGCCATCAACAGTAAGGCCACGATGTAGTTTGCTCAGCAGGCACCTATAGAATTTTGACAGATGGCGCTACTGTTTGCTTGTACGAAAAAGGTTTACGTAAATCGTTCGGATGCCCATATCCTGAGGTTCCTTATCAGTGAGAGACATATCTCTATGTGCACACGCACGGAATACATAATAGTATCTAATGGTACAGTAGCCTCACTCCTCAAGATGATTTAAAGAAATAGCGACTCTATTGCTGACACAAAAAGTGCAATTCAGTTCGCAACAAACAAACACGCAACAAACGCAAAGTTGTGGTCTCTTTCTATCGCGTAACTTTATTTCATTCGACGTACTAAGGTTGCCTCGCAATCGGGCGCACGCAGCGGTGCCTCGGTGCCTATCAAAGAATGATAGCCACTAGCAAATATTTTTGTGGCTATCATTCTTTGATAGGCACCGAGATACAGAATACAGGCACTGGCCTGTCATAGGCTAAAATCTGATTTGGCCGGGTAACATTTATATCTAAGTCGTTGGTGTGGTATGGCTCACAATTAACAGCTAGACCACTGACCTCTTCCTCGTAGTCATCATCATCATCATCGTCCAGCCCCTCGCCGGTGTACAGAAGCACGGCGCGCGACACCACTCGCTCGCGGATGTAGTGGCCCACCTCGAAGTCCGCCGTCAGCAACGCCTGGAAACCATATTGTGTGTTTTCATAGAACATCTTAAAGTGCATTTATTCTTCTCAATTTCTCGTAAACAGCAAAAGCCTCAGTTGGTGATGCATGTTTGAAATCAATCATAATTTTCAGATAGTGGTGTAGGGTTGTCATCATATTACTTTTGCTCATTCCCTACTCTTATTTCTCAACAAGGACAGGGTGCAAATGATTAAAATGTTAATAATGAAGGAGTAGCAGCTAGTTACCTGCGTGTCTGAGGCGAGGGTAGAGTTGGGGTCGTCGGGCATGACGGGCGGGGAGAAGAAGTTGAAGAACGAGTCGGCCTGCACGGACTTCGTGACGGTGCGCACGGAGTCGAGGGACTTGTGCTTCTGTGTGGAGTAGCAGCTAGTTACCTGCGTGTCTGAGGCGAGGGTAGAGTTGGGGTCGTCGGGCATGACGGGCGGGGAGAAGAATTTGAAGAACGAGTCGGCCTGCACGGACTTGGTGACGGTGCGCACGGAGCCGCGGGACTTGTGCTTCTGTGTGGAGCAGCAGCTAGTTACCTGCGTGTCTGAGGCGAGGGTAGAGTAGGGGTCGTCGGGCATGACGGGCGGGGAGAAGAAGTTGAAGAACGAGTCGGCCTGCACGGACTTGGTGACGGTGCGCACGGAGCCGCGGGACTTGTGCTTCTGTGTGGAGCAGCAGCTAGTTACCTGCGTGTCTGAGGCGAGGGTAGAGTTGGGGTCGTCGGGCATGACGGGCGGGGAGAAGAAGTTGAAGAACGAGTCGGCCTGCACGGACTTGGTGACGGTGCGCACGGAGCCGCGGGACTTGTGCTTCTGTGTGGAGCAGCAGCTAGTTACCTGCGTGTCTGAGGCGAGGGTAGAGTTGGGGTCGTCGGGCATGACGGGCGGGGAGAAGAAGTTGAAGAACGAGTCGGCCTGCACGGACTTGGTGACGGTGCGCACGGAGCCGCGGGACTTGTGCTTCTGTGTGGAGCAGCAGCTAGTTACCTGCGTGTCTGAGGCGAGGGTAGAGTTGGGGTCGTCGGGCATGACGGGCGGGGAGAAGAAGTTGAAGAACGAGTCGGCCTGCACGGACTTGGTGACGGTGCGCACGGAGCCGCGGGACTTGTGCTTCTGTGTGGAGCAGCAGCTAGTTACCTGCGTGTCTGAGGCGAGGGTAGAGTTGGGGTCGTCGGGCATGACGGGCGGGGAGAAGAAGTTGAAGAACGAGTCGGCCTGCACGGACTTGGTGACGGTGCGCACGGAGCCGCGGGACTTGTGCTTCTGTGTGGAGCAGCAGCTAGTTACCTGCGTGTCTGAGGCGAGGGTAGAGTTGGGGTCGTCGGGCATGACGGGCGGGGAGAAGAAGTTGAAGAACGAGTCGGCCTGCACGGACTTGGTGACGGTGCGCACGGAGCCGCGGGACTTGTGCTTCTGTGTGGAGCAGCAGCTAGTTACCTGCGTGTCTGAGGCGAGGGTAGAGTAGGGGTCGTCGGGCATGACGGGCGGGGAGAAGAAGTTGAAGAACGAGTCGGCCTGCACGGACTTGGTGACGGTGCGCACGGAGCCGCGGGACTTGTGCTTCTGTGTGGAGCAGCAGCTAGTTACCTGCGTGTCTGAGGCGAGGGTAGAGTTGGGGTCGTCGGGCATGACGGGCGGGGAGAAGAAGTTGAAGAACGAGTCGGCCTGCACGGACTTGGTGACGGTGCGCACGGAGCCGCGGGACTTGTGCTTCTGTGTGGAGCAGCAGCTAGTTACCTGCATGTCTGAGGCGAGGGTAGAGTTGGGGTCGTCGGGCATGACGGGCGGGGAGAAGAAGTTGAAGAACGAGTCGGCCTGCACGGACTTGGTGACGGTGCGCACGGAGCCGCGGGACTTGTGCTTCTGTGTGGAGCAGCAGCTAGTTACCTGCGTGTCTGAGGCGAGGGTAGAGTTGGGGTCGTCGGGCATGACGGGCGGGGAGAAGAAGTTGAAGAACGAGTCGGCCTGCACGGACTTGGTGACGGTGCGCACGGAGCCGCGGGACTTGTGCTTCTGTTTCTTCTTTATCGTCTTCACTGTTACGTTCTTGCCCTTCTTCCAGTTAATCTCACAACCCTATAAAGGAGAATATGTTGAGACCAAGAACAAACTTCTTTGAATCTTTTAAGTGCAAATTTTCTTTAAGTCTGTAAGCAATTATTCTGCTTCTTTTCATATACCAGTTGGCCCACGAAAAGTTTTTTCATATTCACACTGTTCCGGAGTGAATATATTGCTTTTGGTTGAATTTCGAAAACAGTTTTTTTGACCTGACAGACCAGGTTAATCACTAGACCCATAAGTATCGCTGATAGCAGTTTGTGCTTGGAATTTCACGTCTACTGCAGAAAACCGCATTAAAATTGGTGCTTTCAGTCACGAGAAAACCTCAAAAAACATGAGTCTGTCGACAAGTAAGCAAGCTAGCAAGCAAGTTAGTCGAAGCGATAACTCAACTTGCAAACAAGCTATCGAATTCAGGTATTTTTCTATCCGTAAGCTAAACGGGTAAATACTGCCAATACAGACATTTTGATCTAATTTTACATAGACACACATGCAGTGAATCACACAAAACACACAATCAAATATTATATCGAAGTATGTACCTATCAGATATTATAAAATAATGGAAAGTAGTAGTCGCCTTATGTATTAGAACCAAGTATTAGAGTACTAACCTTGCAGGAATAAATTTCAGGCCCCTCGAACTCTAGCGGGTTCTCCTCGTCGGGCTTGCACTTCATGGAGTACTCCTTGGTGAGCACAGTGTTGGTGAAGTAGTCGTTGGGCGCGAAGTGGAACTCCAGCGTGAAGCCGATGGGGTCTTCATGCATTTGCACTGGCGAGAGGAGACAAAATTTAGTATTTTTTTTACATGTTTAGATTGTTTTTCACATGTGTTAAAGGCAAAGAAAAAGTATGCAGGGTTGTTTAAAGGACACCTTGCTGTATATTGCTGTAAAAATACCAAATCAATTTTTTGGAGTGAAAAATTCTGCGCGTTGAGCATTTTACAGATGGGAAAAAAAAATTGAACTCGCGCCGTTGTTACCGTATTCGGCTGCATTTACCGTCCTAGCTTGTAATTGAATAAAGAATAGAAATAGAGATCTTGAAGCCAGGATAACATTATTCAATTTTTTTTCATTTTATTGATATTCTCACCTTTAATATCCTGCAAACATTTGATGATAGGCTCGTCGTGTTCCTGCATCATTTCGCACAACATTGACACATTTTTGAAGATGGTGTACCAAAAGTCGGGAATTCCCTTAACGTTGGGGTCCATGGGAGGTCTACAACAAGCAAAACATTAAGTATATGTTCTTATTCCTGTAAAGGTCAATAGTTGAATTGAGCAAAGGCCTCAGTTGGTGATGCATGTTTGAAATCTATCATGATTCTCAGATAATGGTGTAAGGTTGTCATCATAATTATAACTTTGCTCATTCCCTACTCTTTGTATGGCAAATCATCAAAATGTGTCGTGACACCCAATTGAATTGTCTACCATTGCTAAGTAGACAGTTGGATAGTCATTTCAAGCTCTTCCGCTCTGACATTGCTGATCTATTGTGCTCCTTGGGCTGGGACCTTGAGGCTGTCCTAAATGTAGAAGCTGGCATGGGTCAATTAGAGGCAAGCCCAATAAGAGTTTTGCAAGGGAGCCTCCAGTGCGTTCGTTTGAGCGGAGGCTTCCGACACATGCCAAGTCCACTGTCCACTGAGGGGGTTTTTGTCCACTGAGTGGGTAAAAATCCCACACAATAGCACCTACTCACAAGTTGAATATCTCCTAGATTTCCGAGTCCGACCCATGCAAAAAAAGCTTTACAGCAGCCCTGTCAGCAATTGCAATGAGTGTTTGCTAAAATATAGGCAAGGATTACTTGATACTGACAGGAAATGATGAACCACATTAAGGCGACCTTTCCCTGTTTAGGTTATTTTCTAATTAATTTTTAATGATGAAAAAGTTTTATTTTTCATGCTGCATAAATGTAATGCTCGCAAAACTCATTGCCTTAAGCCTCAGATGAATAATTAGCTGCCTATTAGCGAAAAACTACATAAAATTTGAATTTTCGCGTCCAAATGGTACCCATCCTCCTCAAGAAGTGAGACAATACTGACTCGGCGGGCTCCTTGTCCTGCTTGTCGTCGCCGTCCGCGATGGCCGCGTTCTGCACGGCGCGCGCGAGCTCCTCCTCCTCGTTCTCGTCGCGCCACGGGTTGAGGCACTCCTCGTCCGTCGGCTCGTACTCGCCCGCCACTATTTGTGCCCGCTGCAAAAGTTACATCACATGAGCACTGATGATAACAAAACTTAGGTTATGGGCATCCCTAACGATTTTTATCAACCTTTTTCGTACAAGCAAACAGTAGCGCTGTCAAATCTCTATAGGTGGCTGCTGAGCAAATAAGCATTAATTTTGGCACCGATAAGCTGGCGACATTTTTTCGCGCCGTCCGCCCTGTCCAGGGTAGGTCTATACAAGGTCTATGAGTGATATTTTTTTAAGTATAAACTTCTTTAGGCGGCATTTTTTCTAGATTGGAAAACACCATTGAATTCGCGACAGTTTTACCAGACACCTTGTTATGTTATGTAACCTGTTACCACAAAATCTGTTATTGCAACTTGGAATTAAAAACTTCTTTAGATTGGGCATTTTTGAGATGAGTAAAAAACCATTGAATTTATTACCGTAAGGCCCCGTTTCCACCAAAGCGGAGATGTTTTTGAGTAACCAATCAGATCGTCATTTTGATATATCCGTAACTGAGGGCAGAGATGTCAAAATGACGAAACCCGATTGGTTACACAAACACAGCTCTGCTCTGCTCAGTTTTGGTGAAAACCGGGCCCAACTTCGCATTGCTATTGTAACCGACACCTCACACAGCACACTGTTATCGTTACCAATACCTTAGTATGTACTATGTATTTATAAGCTATGGCATAGCTTCTATCGCGGACCTTGAGCGTGGAGACCGAATCCAGAAATTCCGTAACGAAAATAACCTAACCTAAAAAATTTATAAAAAATGCTATGCAATAGCTTTACCGCGGCAGTCTCCGAGTGCCACACGTCTTTTTTTTAATTTTTTCGTAGTATGTATATTTTAAGTAAAAAGTTGTTCAGGCACGATAAGGGTTTTTGAGATGGGAAAAAAACCAATGAAACTGTGACACTTATCATTTCTGAGTTTACGCATCTATCTACACTCCCTGAGAGCCAAAACTTTTAGGTTTCCATATTTTTTGTTTTTATGTGCATTCAATTCTTTAAAAAAGTCACAAAATTCAATATAATAATACCTATGTTAACATTCATCTTTGCTGTTCACTTGTTCAGTCATGTGTGACATGACAGGGCTACAGTAGCTTCCTACACGCAATTAAACACGTCTTTTCCGCTTCACTGAACCTTTTAACAGTTCAGTGAAGCTGAAAAATTGAATTTTTGGAAACAATATATCAGTTTAAGACAGTTTTAGTAATTTAAATTGCTCGTAATATTGGTACGGTATTTAATATTCGCCACAAACCATCCTAGTTACCACCCTACCAGCAAAGACGTACCGCCAAACGAGTTAGCGTTCCGGTGCGATGCTGTGTAGAAACCGTTCATCTTCGGCTGCATCATCACTTGCCATCAGGTGAAAAGACGTACCGCCAAGCGAGTTAGTGTTCCGGTGCGACGCTGTGTAGAATCCCTTGGTGTGACTCTACTTACCCCTTCAAAGTTATCTTCGGCTGCATCATCACTTGCCATCAGGTGAGATCACAGTCAAGCACTAACTCGTATAGTGTCAAAAAAGAACTCACTTTGTCCAGCAGCGGCTTGTACATCTTCTCGTACTTGCACTCGAGCGCGTGCACCTCCGAGTAGAACTTGGACTCGATGTCGGCGAACTCCTTCTGCAGGCTGCGCAGCGCGCGGATCCGCCGCCGCACGTTGGGCGGCAGCGACGCCATCGCCTCCGCGTGGATGCGGTTCGTGATGGTATTTGATATTCGTCACAAACACTCACCTTGTCCAGCAGCGGCTTGTACATCTTCTCGTACTTGCACTCGAGCGCGTGCACCTCCGAGTAGAACTTGGACTCGATGTCGGCGAACTCCTTCTGCAGGCTGCGCAGCGCGCGGATCCGCCGCCGCACGTTGGGCGGCAGCGACGCCATCGCCTCCGCGTGGATGCGGTTCGTGATGGCCGCCAGCATCTCGTTGCGGGTGATGCCGCTGGGGACAACGCATATTGCTATTAAAGTCACGTCGCAGTCTGTCCATATCCTGCAGTGGGACAAGTACCCACTGCACGACAAGTACGTAAGTCGGCTTTCTTTAATAGACTCAAATATTCTATAACCTGTAGTTGCTGGCACATAACTTGTTAAGTTGTTACATACGCAAAAGACACTTTAGGATCTCTTTGGTTACACAGCGGGGCACACGGATTGTTCCCTGTAACGGGATACGAGCATGCAATTGGTTGGTCAGCTGTTGTATCTCTTGTCACACAGCCTAAGTGTTTTTCCAGCACAGATGCGTTAACATTTGTGTCAAACCCAAAAGGCACCTATAGGAAATTTAGGAATCCCTTGATTTTCATTCGATTTTGATTCGCTTGACTCATCAAATCACTCAAGTAAGAAAAGTACGATCAGCTTTCGCCTCTTTTGAAAACTTAGCTTTGGAATTGCGATTGGCAAGCACAAGTACGATTTTTGATTTTCAAATCCTTATATTCATGTAACCTATAACTCTTGACAATTATTATACTGTACTTTACTAGTTTTTCATGAAGATGTTGAGCCAAAACAAAGTTTAAGTACATATTAAATGCACCAGTATCATGAAGTATTACTATTTCCAACAAACGTATCAATATCTATGTATTTCTCATACTACTTTCTCGTTAACAGTTTTCACGCGATCTCGTGGTGTTAATAATAGCAACATTGCAGATCAGACATCGGATCCACTATAAACACGCACAACTTATTCTGCGACCCAGTTTCCTGCTTCCTTCGATTACAGATTGATTGGAACACGTATTTTAGTCGGACTATTACATTTTACCATCAATCTCGGTTGTGAACAAATTATAAGGAAGCTTTTCGCATGTCTTGTAAAATTAAATATTGTAGCACCTACGATATTATTGTGATTTAAGTGGAAAGTAAATTATTGTTGATGGGCTTTATTTAGTCCAGGCTTTCTCTTTTGGCTCCACATACCCTGATTTTAAAGTTTCCAGTTGACATCAAACCCCCAAAGACTTATATAATACTAGCTGACCTGGCAAACGTTGTTTTGCCTTTAGGCATATAATAAAATAGATAAAGTTAGATTTTAGCTATCCTATCTCTCAAGTTGGATCGAACTGCACATGGTGTGCGAATTTTATTATAATCGGTTAAGTGGTTTAGGAGTCCATTGAGGACAAACATTGTGACACGAGATTTATATATATTAAGATTGTGTTTATTGTTGTCACGGCGGTTGGATGTACAGTACGCGCGGCGAAAGTTTGGCTTTGACCGTTATTGCGCAGAAATCAGAAATTGGGTATCAACGGGCAATTAGCGGGGTGTGGGGCGGGTGTGTAGGCGCACGCGGTGCTCTGATTGGCGCTGATTGATTGACGCGGTGATCTGATTGGCTGATGGCACGCGCGTGACAGTACCCATGCGCAGTAATCCCCTCCACCCGAAGGTCAAAGCCAAACTCTCGCCGCGCGTACTGTATTTTATCACTCCTCTACCCACAAATTATTCGCACGCGTTTGTCATTTACTCAGCCTCTTACGTAAATCTTATCGCGAGCCTCGTCGAATGACGATCCCACTTATAGTAATTTCAATACGCGAAGACGCGCCCCACTCTGTCAAAATAGCTTGTTCGATTTGTATGGAATTTTGACGGAATGGGGCGCGCCATCGTGGAATGAAATATCTATTGCTATACTAGCTTATAAAATATCGTAGATGGAATGCTCACTTTTGGAATTACCTGCTCTAAGCCAGGCTCAAATGTTTATTTGGAGAAGATATAGAAGTCATAATGAATATTGTGATTAAAAAAACTGCGATTCTTAAAAACGATAAATTGAAAACACTTACAGCGTATATTTGTGTGGGATCTCGAGATTAAATTAAAAGATTACTCTTATATGTCAATAAATAAAACTTCTTATTGAATAGGTAGAATACAAAAATTACATAATAATATCAGAACACTCGTGCGTTGTTTGAAACTAGTTCATGGATTCTGTACACTTTATGATGTCTATGCAGGTACACAGCACACATAGCTACAAATCGCGCGACTTACTCGAGTCATCCACCCCGTCGATCGAAACGTGCTTGCACAGGCACTTGAATCTACAGGAGACGTGTGCATTTGTGCAAGCCACACACTAAATTCTCACAAGGTTAGGAGCGGAATTTTGAAATCAAGAATATTGGATTACTTTGCGGTGTTTTGCTGCGGAACGAGCTAATACCCGTTCGCAGAAACTTTGGCGACGTACATATTATTATACTAGCAGTGCCCGCGGACTCCGTCCCGCTTTAAAAATATTTTTGTCCCGGCCCGTTTGTCCCGCGTAAGGCTCGGTTTCCACAAAAGCGGAGCTGTTTGAATAACGAACTAGATTTCATCATTTCGACATCTCCTCTCCCCTCAGTTTCGGAGATGTCAAAATGACAAATCTGAATGGTTACTCAAATACAGCTCCGCTCCGCTTCGCTTTATATCGCGAAAAAAAGTAAGATTTTAATTTTCACTATCGGTTATCGGACGACGCGGGTCGCGGTCGTATGACGTAGTAATCACAAAGTTACAAATAAAGAAAACTCAGCAACATGAGATGAAATCTCCAGGAAACAGATTTTTGAAAACTGGCTTAGTTTTTGAGTAATTAGGTAAAAGGTCGTTTTTCTGTTGTATTCTTCTGCGACGCTGCATGTCGCACCCACCAAGTGACGAACGTATCCGTGCGAATGAGAAAGACAAAAATTAATTCAATAAATCCTCTCAACCTTCAACCAATGAACCAATCCGGAATAATTACGTCGTTAACGTGAACGTTCGAATTATGAATTACGTGTACGACACAAGGTAGCGGTGAGACAACTAGGCCTCGTATTTGCTGCCTAGTCGCGGCAGACCGATCAAATACTTAGAGCATGAAATGACTCACGGGTTCAACGACACGTAATCTCTAGTCTAGTCGAACGCCGCTCATGGCGAATTCTTTCAAGACTTCTTTTATGCACTTTTTAACCGACTTCAAAAAAAAAGAGGAGGTTCTTAGTTCGTCGGAATCTTTATTTTTTTTTTATCTATGTATGTTCACCGATCACTAGAAGACGCGTGGGCCGATTTCAAAAATTCTTTTTTTGTTTAAAAGGGTTTTGTTTCCAGATGGTCCCATTTTAATCAGGTCTGGATCTGACGATGGGATCCTGAAGAAATCGAGGGAACTCTTAAAATTTTATATGGACACATGAAACAATTTGGGTATTATTTGAAAGAGTAATATTTTCCTAGTTGTCCTATGGTCGTCAGGTCAGGATCTGACCATGGGATCTTGGTGAAATCGAGGGAACTCTTCAAATAAATTTTAATGTACATCAATTCGAAGTCGGGCCATGTTTCGTACATACACTAATAGTCCTTCTTACTTGATGTGCGAAGAAACGACAAAGTAATACACAATCGCCCGACTTCAAATTGGGGTACATAATTTATTTCACTCTTTGTAGTGGGATCTGAAGTTGGTTTTTTTGGAAAGCATTTCCCATTTTCGACTTACAATTTTCAGTGATTATGTCTAGTATATGAATTACAAAGCCACGTAATATATTACATCTATTGACATTTCAATCCACGAGGACGCGCCCCACTTGTCAACCAAAATCGCTTATGATTTATTTGATTCGTAAGGAGTTTGACAGAGCGGGACCGGACGCGTCATCCTGGACTAAAATGTCTGTAATATATATATAAAAAATTCTTTGTTGTAATTTCAGGATAGAAAATTAAATAAAATTCAAATTGTTGTGATAAAATCATTAGGGAAGAGCCTTACAACATGTCGTTGCCGCTCGCCCTATCTCCCGCGACCAAACGGTGGCGCACCGTTAGATGCGTCGGCGGCGGGGCCGCAGGGGAAGAGGAGTGTCGGTGTGTCGTTGCCGTTCTCCCTGTCCTCTGCGGCCGTTCGGTGGTTTGCGGCGGAGCCAAAGATCAGATCCGCCGCGGGGTATGGGAGGTCGATGCCTGCGAAGTGCAGGAGCAAGCTTCGCAGGTATCGGCTTACCCGTGCCCACGGCCCCTGGGTGGCGGTCCTGGGGGGGTCCGTCGCCTTACGGATGGGCGCCGAGGAGGTAAGGCCGGCTTAGGTGTTTCTGGCGGCCCTTGCTGTTGGAGGGGAGCTCCATGCTTCACCTCGTGGAGGGGCTGCGCAAGCGGCCGGGCACCGGCGGGTTCGCGGAGGTTTGCGTCCCGTCATACGGTGCGAGGAGGAAACACCGTAGGGTTTAGCCGGTAAGAGTCCGGCATAACCCAGCCGCTCCCCCGGGCAACTGGGTATCCATGAGGATTCCCCACGATATAAAAAAAGGTCATTTCTAGGGCTGGCATTAATCAAGATACTAATCTGTATCTTTTGAACCGTGATAGCTATACACTTGAAATTTTCACAGGTGATGTATTTCTGTTGCTACTAAAACAACAAAACCTGAAAAATACAATAAAATAAAAAAAATTAGGAGGGCACACATAATATGTGATTTTTTTGCTTCTAACTTAATTGCTGATTTTTTGCTGATCTTGATAACGGTAATAGGTAGACACTTCAAATTTTTACAGAATATTTGGTTACATAAATACATATCTACTGCAGAAATGAATAGTTAAATAAATTTTTTTTTTTTTGTGTTGTGGAAATCTTGCAATCAGTCTGTCGACTGTGAGCAGATGTGTTGCATGAGATTGGCGGTACGGTAAAAAGACTTCCCCATCAGGAAGATGCCCCTTATGTCACTTTCGGCTATTCAAAATTTCAAAAAAAAAAATTCAGAATTTTTTTTTCTTTCACATAGGCCTAACTTACAGGCTCCTGCGAAACGTTAAGACTCTACCGCCTCGTTCGGAAAGTAGCACTGCACTATCTAATATATGCCGTCTTTTCAGTCTTCAAATCACTTCTGGCATTGTAAGCTGAACAGCTAGGTGGTTCGGATGGCCTACATTTGTAATTGGAAATGTAGCTGTTTATTTCCTGCCTGACAGTTTTAATGTTGAGCTGCTCATGGATCTCACTTATACGTAGATACCATGGGGCGTTGGCAATTTGCTTTAGTTAAATAAAAATAAAAAAATTGAGGGCTCTCATACAATAAATGGGACTTTTATGCTTGTTTTAGATTAAGTCAGCAAGGATGGGTCTTGATAGTACAGAACTCTCAGTACACAAGCCTAACTCGCACTTGACCAATTTTTAACCTTTGGGTACAGAGTCCTAAAAATTGAACTACCTTTAGGGCAAATCTGAAGGAAAACCAGAGCACGGCAACCCTAGTAATGTCCCAGAAAAGCAAAGTAAGCAGAGCTCTAACAGAGGCCTATAAAAATTAATTGGACCAATGAATGAATCATTGCGAGTCATATCCTCTATCTGATGGAATCTTGTAACTTTATTATATAACTATTTAGATTTAAAAGAGAGTGATTAAAGAGATAAATTTCACTGCAGTTTATTTTTATTAAAATTCAGTTCAACACCCGGAACTGACTGACCCTGGCTGACTTCAGGAGCCAGAAGAGGTCGAGAGGAACTCGACTGAAGTTATAACAATTTTGATCAAAATTGATTTATATTTTGTTTTAGAGAAGTATTATTTAGAGATTATTACTTTATGAACTCCAATAACATCACAACATGATCGAAATATGCATGAATTTCAAAATATGATTTTGGTATTACCAATGTATGGAGAAATCGTAGGTCAGCACATTCTTAATTGTATTAAATAGGTCAGTTACATGAAAGCTTTAAGGCAGGCCTGCTATCCCCATTTTGTATTCTATTATCATATTCACATTAAAACGAATAATCAGATTATGATCATGTTTACTTGCTTACATTTATTTCAACTTTGGGTAAAGTGCAAAATTGATTCAACTGTATTCATTTAGTGTAGTTTAAATATATCAGGACTTTCCAAATATAGACTTTTAAGTGATGGGACTGTTGCAGTCTTAATCTCTACGTCCTTTTTTGGGAAACTCAATAAAAAATTTTACTCTCTAGTTATTGTCATTGAAACTTTACTATACACAAAAGTCAACACATGTTGCAGAATTCTTACTAAATTGTATTTTAGATGCATCCACTTCACACACTGTATGATTCCTAGAATAAAGATACCACCATGTGCGTAGTAATCACTATTTTTAAGGTTAACCATACCTTTTCATGAGATGTGCCGCCAGTTCGCCGCCGGCAACCATTTCTTCCTCTTCTACCGATTCAACTTCGGACGTAGCGTCTCCGGCGCGTTCGTTAGTAGTCATTCTTTATATTCTAAAACAATAAAACAAATTAAAAAAATACGTTAAACAGCCACGCGCCACATTGCGAGACGCCGGTTTTCAAAAATTGTAAAAACTTCACCAATTTCAACATGTGGTACGTAAAACGACAGATCGCATCAGAAAAATTGCAGAAAATTCTGAATAAAAACGTACGTAAAGACATCTTCAGGAAAACATAAATGCGCAGTTATAAGACCTTTCAGATGCCGACCACATGGTCGACCCGTTTTAAATACCCAACACTTCACTTATAGTCTGCATTTAATTGTTTGATATACATCTACAATTGAAATTTACAGAATTATGTAAGAAATTAGATGAGTAAATTAGTATTTTGGAATTTTTTAAATGCTCTAACTTACCTTTTTGCCTCAAGACTAGCGAGAAAAAGATGGCGTCCAAATACTCAGTAGTTCAGTGATTGGACCTTGGATTGGACTGAAGTCCGCTGGCTCTGTCCGAACCACAGATAACAGAATCCACACATGACAGAACATTGAAATCAGGGTGACCAGATTAAACTTGATTCTTCTACTAAAATACGTCTAAAAGTCGATATAATTCTGGTGCTTTTTGAAAATGCTGCTCGTTTGTAATCTTATTCAAAACTAGCTGTTGCCCGCGGCCCCGCCCGCGTGCAGTTCGTTTTTTTTACAAAAATGTTTCCCGTGGAATTTCTTAATTTTTCCCAAGATTTCCCGTACAAAATGAGTGGTCCTTGGGTTCGATGGACCCGTAAAGGAGTCTTCTTCCAATCTCTCCTGTCAACGTGCTATCTTCTTTTACACAATTTACCTATATCTTCTTTGGTCTTCCTCTACTTATACACTCTGTCGAAATCGCTTATGTTACTCAATTCGCATGGAGTAAGATAGAGTGGGGCGTGTCATCGTGGATTGTAATATCTATACTAACCAAACTTATCTTATTCTGAGATGATACCAACGCCCAGATATTGTAATTAAGCATTCTGATGCGCTACTGTGTACGTAGCAACCCGTTCCTGCTACGTACGGGTTATCTTGTATAGTTATACCAAGTTGCACGATCAAAAGGACGATTTAAACTGTCGATATTTCGACCCCGTTTTGATTGTGCTACGGAGATAAGTAGCTATAGGTTTTTTTAAACATCCCACGGGTGCTCTCAAATTTTTCAGGATGAAAAGTATCTTAAATGTTGACCGGGCATATATATAAAGTAGGATCATAAAATTTCATTAAAATCCGTTACTTGAAAGACGCCTGCTAACTGTTTTTGTAATGTTTTCTTTCCCGCGGGAACTCGATTGGATTAATAAGTTTTACTATATATATATTTTGTTAAAAAGGCAACATAAGGTATCAGCATAACCAATTTTACTAAATTAAGTTCATTAGTTGTTGTTTACAAAGCTGTTAAATTAATTGCAGTTTTTTAACTATCCCACGGGAACTCTTTATTTTACCGGGATGAAAAGTATCCTATATGTTGACCAGGGACATAGGCTACCACCACACAAAATTTCATTGGAATCGGTCCAGCCGTTCCAAAGATTAGCCCGTACAAACAGACAGACAAACAGACAAACAACAGATTTATTATATGTATTGATTATGATTCTTTTTTTATGCGGCGTTCGTTTATTTCTTGTTCTCAGTAAAACATTTTTTTACCAATTAAAAATAAATAAATATATTTCTAACTTCTAAGCCTGCAGAACAGAGAATACCTTAAGTACCAGCCAACTTCTTCTGGTACTATTTATTGATATATCAGTGGCTGGAGCCGTTTTATTTTTTTTAATTTTAATTTTATATATTTATTTATTACAAACAATAATAATAGTCCATTTCTGTTGCGCAGAATGCCGTTGCTGCTTCTATGGACCCTACAGCTGCTCAGAAGTGTCAAGTGAGGCAGTTCTCTTACGCTGGAATATGGCATCAAAACCCGCTGATCAGCTATTTTCGCTTCTGAGAACGTGATTGATGAGAAATTTGAGAATCATGATTTTCAATATGTCGTTGGCGTCTTACGATTTGACGTAAACCACAAAACAATCTTTCAATCGTTGACATTTCTGTCAAAGTCAAATGTCATTTCACAATAAAAGACATGTTACCGCCATGGTGAAGCTTATTTTTAAGTGTTGCAATTGTAAGTGGGCAGAAATAGTTGTTTTGAACAACTGAAAAAAGGCATAGACCTGGCCTAAGGCTAATACGTTGATGAAACGTTTCGAAAGGTGCTACGTAGGTAATGGACTGATTAAGCGAAACACATCTCTTCGCAGTTCGTTTCTTACTCACACACACACACCATCAATTAATTATATTTAGTTTTGTTTTTGTTGCACTCGCTGCCACGCGCCACCCAGCACATGTCGTTTCGTACTTGTAAACCTGTTTTTCGTGCCACACCGCGGTGCTGTGTGGTCCGTTAACATTGTAAAAAGTTAATCAGCTGTTAATTAAAATGTTAACTTCGTTAATTAACGATTAATGAGTTAATGACCAGCTATAGTGACTCAATTCTGGAATTTGCTAAACCTGGTCACATTGAATGAAAATAACCATACACAATGACCAACCCATAGACAATGGTATGGTACGAAGTTAATATTCGCAAATTCCTTTTCCGTAATATAGTATTGCCATTTTAAAATATTTCTTTTTGTTTTGCGAACCTTTGTTTTAGCAAAATGCTATAGTATAGATCAATGACAAAATGTCAGACGTCTTGTCATTTTTCATTGTCATTTGTCATATTTTGTCAGTTTGAAACACAAATTACTCTATGGTTTGAACTTTGAAGGTTCTGTAATCTGTTTGAGTTGTGCATTTGTCTATGGTTGTGTAAGCATAAGCATTTTATAATTAAAATTTTATCTAAAAGTTTGATGTAGTTTTCCCTGTTATTTATAATGAATGTAAAGATGTAAAGTGAATAATTATCGTGCAAACACAAACCATGCCGCCAACAGTTCAGACAAACGAACCCGAGCGGGAGAAGCGTCCGCAAAGGACGGGCGAAAGACGGTAAGTTAGAAGCTGAAATTTTAATGTTTTGTTTTTATTATTTCCTATTATATTCAGCTAAAATGTTTTCACAGGTCAGAATTAGTTACGCGCGTGAAATACTGCAACACTTTACCCGATATACCGTTTGATTTGAAGTTTATAACTTACCCCTTCCCTTCTACGAGGTTCATCCAGTATAATCCGACTTCCTTGGAGAAAAACTACAGATATGAAGTGTTGACCGAGCACGACTTAGGCGTGCATATTGACTTGATAAATCGCGATATTTACCAAGGGGATGGCAATGCGGTTCTGGACCCAGCTGATGAGAAACTTCTGGAAGACGATGTCCTCACGCCGCAAGACTCTAAGAGGTCTCGCCATCACGCCAAAAGCGTGTCCTGGTTGCGGCGCTCGGAGTATATCTCCACTGAACAGACTAGGTTTCAGCCGCAATCTATGGAGAAGGTGAGATAACTACAATTTTGTGGATCATAATCCACAGGAATTTTGACAGAGATTTGATATTTAGCGTAAAGTCTGGCCTATCCAGTTCCATTACCTGTGTTTGCAATTTGTACGCTAATTACACATAATAGGCTTATGGCAGTCATTTTGAGAGAAGTGCAGTTAGGTACTTGTTTACATGTTTATATCAAAATTTTTGCATAAAAATTTCTATCTTACAAAATTACTCCCAGTAAAGAGTTTTAAGTGAGCAACTCGTAAATCTCGAATTAATTTCTTTAACTCGACAGTTTCAAGCAGAGATTTTTATATAAATACATGAAGATGATCTTGGGATTATCGCAATTTGACTGCCATAAGCCTATTATGTCTTATCAGCTTAAATATCGGGAAAAACCACAAAAAAATTAGATTTTCGCGGGCACACATGTGGTGTGCTCCTTAACCAGTGAATGGATGAGGTTAAGAGATTGGTCAGTGAAAGCTGTTTCCAGTACATCTAAACTATAATTTGAAGGTCTTAAATGATAATGATAAAAAATCTGTCTGCAGGTTGAAGCCAAAGTGGGTTACAATGTCAAGAAAATATTCAGCGAGGAGACCCTGTACATGGACAGAGACAGTCAGATCAAGGCCATCGAGAAGACCTTCGAGGACAACAAGATACCCATCGAGAAGCATTACAGTAAACCTGGGGTCACACCGGTGGAAGTCATGCCTGTTTTCCCTGACTTTGAAATGTGGAAGTATCCCTGCGCCCAGGTTATATTCGACTCGGACCCTGCCCCGACTGATAAGAATATCGCCGGGCAAATTGAGGCTATGTCTCAGGCTATGATTAGGTAAGACTAGTTTTTAGTAAAGAAATGATAATGTTGATTAGTGCTATTAGTATTAACATGTTCAGCGCCCAGGCTATACAACATATAAAATAAATTTTCTGGGAAATGCAATTTAATCTAAAATTAAACTCCATATTTCAGCCCTTTCATTTGATAATATATACGTAAATTAATTAACAACTTAACTCTCATCAAACTACTGTTGAATACATCCTTTCCAATTAAAATTTTTTTAATTTAGGTTTTCTCAGGGATACCAACAAAAAAACAGAACTTAATAGAAATTGTACCACATGAGAAGCGTCATCTTTCTAATGACAAAAGAATCATTTCAATCTATTCTCCCAGTCAAAAGTTATGAGGTAACAAACAAAAAAAAATACAGTCGAATTGAGAACCTCCTTCTTTTTTGAAGTTGGTTAAAAAAGCCGGACATGTGGTTTTATGAAATTTTCGAAATCAAAAGTATCATTTTGATACTTCAGGAATAAAGTTTTATTTTTATTATTCAGCTCTTAAGTAATTGCTACTTTTAAGATATCATAATCATTAATTCCAAAAACTCAAAAATGACTTCTCCCAGGGGTGTGATGGACGAGAGCGGTGAACAGTTTGTGGCATACTGCCTGCCCACCGAGGAGACCATCCAGAAGAGACGACGCGACATCGCCGAGGGCATCCCCTACATGGATGAGGACACATACGAGTACAAGATGGCTAGAGAGTACAACTGGAATGTTAAGAGCAAAGCCTCGAAGGGCTACGAGGAAAACTACTTCTTGGTAAGTTAAGAAACAGTCATTGTTTTACTTGATTCTTAGCTTTTAGGTCCTAAAGTCTGAGCAGACTAGAGAGTTTGGGTGACAAAACCCTTTTAGCTTAACTTTAACTTTAAAAGCACTTACTTTAAAAGCAGTAACTTTTATTTATAAAATAAATATACTAATACTGCTTATTTCTACTTCGGATCCGTTAAAAGATTCAAATCTCTTTAAGAAACTCGATAAATTAAATGAAAGAAAAACCATGAAATCTGAAATTATTTTAATTATGAACAAAATATGGTAAACTTACTAATTAGTCGCTTGAAATAGGCTCCATTTACTGAGATTAACACAAATGTAGTCTGAGTGGTTCTTAGAGAGATTTGATCCTTATCATTGTTTCTAACGATTGATGCAATAAAAGTAGAGATTTAATTTTAACAGATTTTAGTCAATATGATTGCCGGGTGTGGCAAGCGAATTTTCAAAATGATTGAATGCAGTTTTCTTTCTATTCAAAAATAAATGGAATGTTTTCTTTGAGTAAAATTTTCTATCCACGGTATTAAGAAGCATGACAAAATTCCATTTGGTATACTCAAATGGTATAAAATGCCATTTTGTAGGTGGTTCGCAACCATTGCATCTACTACAACGAGCTGGAGACGCGCGTGCGGCTGTCCAAGCGACGCGCGCGCGCAGGCGCCGCCGCGCAGGCGCTCACCCGGCTCGTGGTGACGCACCGCCCGCTGAGCGCGGCCGAGCACCGCATGCTGCGACTGAGGGAGAAACAGCTCGAACCGCCGCAGGTCACATTTATTTATTACTAGCGGACCCGACAGACTTCGTCCTGTCAAAAAGATTTTTATTGCGGCAGTTTATTGCTTTTACCTCTTTTATAGTTGGGGCAAAAAATTATTATGCAATAGCTATAAAGCTCAAATTGACTAAAGCTAAAAACCATCCTTGAACTTCAACGAACATTTAAAAAAAGAATTGGCCAAATCGGTCCAGCTGTTGTATTCGCTTACCAACACATTTTGCAATTCACGATATAGACTAGCGGCCCGTTCCGGCTTCGCAAGGGCGGAATTGATTTTTTTAAATATTTTTACCTTTTATTTATATTTTTAACACAACTGCCCAAGAAAGAAGTGTAATGTTTTTAGGGTTCATGTATGTATGTATCTATGTATGTATGTGAGTTTCTTTATTCCACCATAATTTCCGAACGGCTGAATAGATTTGGACATATGGGGTTACCTTTAGAATCCTTATGTAATTCCGAGTAACATGGGTTTTTTTTTGGGAAAAGCTGTTTTACCACAGGGCAATCGTGATTTTTTTTTAAATTTTGGTCGATATCTCTATCACCTTATAATTAAAAAGTTGTTATTGTGACATAACCATAATAGTTGCACATATAGTTTTTTCAGTTATTGATATGTTGGCTTTATTTAATTGGTTAATATTGACCCACTGGCTGGGATTTTTTTAAAATAAATAACTGTTGATCCTTCTAGGAGGAAGATGAAGAAGAAGAGGAAGACGACGAGGAAGAAGAGGAAGATAAACAAGAACAAAATGGAGAGAAAGAGAGGTAAGTTCGGACCCCGTCGCGTCGGACACTGTGCAGACGAATTTGTTTGATGTGGCGAAACTATGAGCGCTTAGAGTCAATTTACACCAGCTTGGAATGGAATGAAAGCGTCAATTTCGCCTCATGACGCGAGTTTTGGCTGGAGTGCTCAAGTTTTTCAGCAAATTCAATAATCCTTCTGTCATAGCCTACTAGATTTTTCATTGGTTTTTAAGGGAGTCGTTTTCATTGGCTGAGCAAAAATGAGCCCGAACTTGATTGACCAATGAAATGCTAGGTTGTCACAAATAATCAAGAATATTTATAGCATTATAAAATCATGACACTATGTACAATTTATGCATCCGTTTCATAAACTAATTATTTTCAATTCCAGGTCACGTTCCCGTTCGAAATCGGGATCGAAGTCCCCGCAGGGCTCGGAGAAGTCGAAGGGCTCGCGCAGATCCCGGTCCAAGTCGAAGTCAAAGTCCAAGTCCAGGAGCCGCTCCCGGTCCGGTTCCGGATCCAGGAAGTCGAGGTCGCGTTCCGGATCTGCGCACTCCGGATCAGCTAGGTACGTTCCGTACGTAAATTATAATATCTGGGTGACCGAGCTTCGCTCGGTAGTATAGCTGCTGGCCAGTAGATGGCAGCAGGAGTCATTTTTTTTGGCAAATTCGACATTTTCCAAAACTAAATCCTAGTTAGATCGATTAATCGCCCCGAAAACCCCCTGCATACTTAATTTCATGAAAATCGTTCGAGCGTTTCCGAGATTCAGATTATATAAAAATATATATAAACTAGCTGTTGCCCGCGGCTCCGCTCGCGATTTTTTTTAAGTAATATACCTTCCTACTGGAATTCCTTGATTTTTCGCGGGATTCTGGTGTGACGTTGTACAGAAACCTGTTCTTACTTTTCACGGGTTATCTTGTGGTGATTTTGAAAACTCCTTTTTCTTAATAATAATATAAAGTTTCATTAATACGTAGTTGAAAGATCAAAACGACGATTTTAACTGTCGATATTTCGACCCAGTGGCACAGGTCGTGGTCACTACGTGACCACGACTTGTACCAATGTATCGAAATATCGACAGTTAAAATCGTCCTTTTCATTGTGATTTTTATTCTGAAACCACGAAATATGTCAAAAAATATTAAACCATGTGAAAAGTTGTACTGGTGGTATAACTCTTCATTCAGAGTTCGGCCGAGTAGGTACCACTGGGATAAATTACTCTACTAACAATATTCCCCAGCCCAACATAATATTAAAAAATCTTTGCTTCATCTCAATACAATCCAAAACATCAGAATGGGCAATGGCTATATAAATATATAGCCATTGCCCATTATAAAAATTCCTTACGTATAAAAATACCTTAGATGACAGTCAGTCGGTTAGGATCGATAAGACCTAAGAGTTAAAAATATTTGTGAACCATTATCTTACCCTTTCCATATTGCGGATGATAAAGTTTAAATCTGTTCATGTCTTAACAGTGCCATCTTAATATAAAGTCAGGAAACAGTAAATAACATGACAGTTAATTTTTATTAAAAAAAATTCGGTAGTACCTATCTCAGAGTTTTACATTCAAGTTTCATATAAATTGTAGAGATGGCGCTATACGGTATAACGTAGCGATAACGCCAGTTAGGTACATGATTTTTGTTCACCCTAAAAGTGAAAAATTTTAAACCATACAAAATCTCCTGCTAAGCCTATTTATTTACGGCTGTAAGGGTACTCCAGTCTTACTTGAGCCCTACGTCCTAGCCCTAGGTTCTTTGTGCATTCCGAGTTTCAAGTCACCTACCTACTTGAACTTAAAGGTTCTGATGTCTGTAATTTCTGAACTACAAAAGTGATGATGATAAGATTTGTATGGAATAATCTTTAGAGAACCTCCTTTCTAACAAAAAAAGAATGAATGGAATCGGACAACGCGTTAATGAATTATAACTAAAAAACGTTTGGACTTTGATGCCGTCTTCCAGGGAAACCATGATGAATTTCGGGACCAAAAGTATCCTATGTCCTACCTCGGGGTATGAACTATAATCATGTCAAGTTTCATTTAAATCCATCCAGCGGATTAGCCGTGATGCCCGGTCGTGAAACAGACAGACAGACAGACAGACAGACAGACAGACAGACAGACAGACAGACAGACAGACAGACAGACAGACAGACAGACAGACAAAAATTAAACAAATTACAGTTTTGGCTTCAGTATCGACTAAATAGTGTCCTCCAACAAAAATTTTCAAAATATCTTCAATGTACAGAATTCGACCCTTTACAGTTTTATTATAAGTATATAGATATACAAGGATTGCTCGTTTAAAGGTATAGGATAAAAGTAAATTAATCTAAAAGATTTACAAATAAGGACTATCTGGTTACAGAACATAGTCCTTACTTGTAAACTTGTCTGTTGAAAAGTAACTGGTCGGTGTGTAGACATAATGTAAATTTACAAGAAAACAGATGAATAGCCTTAAACGTGGAAGACGCCGTAAAGAACTTATATATAGATACTTCTCAGAATGTCTCTCTAAAGTATCTCTAAATCTAATTTTCCCTTGAGTCTTCCTCCCCAACCCTGTTATCTCCTCCACTCTAAGCTATCCCTCTCATTTCCGCTCCATCACCTCTCTTATCCCCTTCTCCTCCTGGTGTGCTGTTGTTAAGAAAACCTTTTTTTCGTTTTCAGATCTGGCTCAGCGCGTTCCCGGTCCGGTTCGGCTCGGTCCCGGTCCGGTTCCCGATCGTCTCGCGCCAGTTCCAAGAGCAAGGGATCTCGCGCCAGCTCCGCCAGCGGGAGAGGCTCTAGAGCCAGCTCGAAAGGCAGCAACAAGGTAAATAACTTAGGGATCTGGCTCAGCGCTAGCTAAGGCTACATAAACTAAACAACATTAGTTCCGATTATGGCCACGCATATAGACTTAGCTGTGACGCGCCCTCTATTCCTATTGATGGATATCGTTATCAAAAGGTTCTGAATCGCCCGGCTGGTCCGGTTCAGCTTGGTCACTGTTCGATTTCTGTTCGTCCACTGATCTCTTTTATACTAGTACACTGGATTAAGGAGCACACCACGGGAGTGCCCGAAATTCAAATTTTTCGTGGTTTTTCGCGATTTTTAAGCTAATAAGACATAATAGGCTTATGGCCGTCAAATTGCGATAATCCCAATATCTTCATCTTCACGTGTTTATATAAAAATCTCTGCTCGAAAGTGTCGAGTTCAAGAAATTAGTCCAAGATTTGCGAGTTACTCACATAAAACTCGATACTCGGATTAATTTCCTAGGATACACATTTTTATGCAAAGATTTTGATATAATCATGTAAAGATGATACTGCCATTCTCGCAAATTGATTGCCATAAGCCTATCATGTCTAATTAGCGTACAAATTGCAAAAAACCACTAAAATTTTGAATTTCGCGGGCAGACCCGTTGATTTCACGTTAAACATTCTATACAATTGCCAGTTCATTTTTTGTACCGATTTGAAGCTTCCCTCTTGAAGGTCCACGGTACTAAATTGATATTTGTTGCTAGTGACCGACTGACCGTCCTTTTGAATGTCATTTTATTTTAGTTTCATGGACGCTCACGAAAATTAAGTGTCTGAGGTTCAGCGTTCTAGTATAAAAGAGGTCAGTAGAGTTCTCTGATCTGTGTTCCATTCATGTTTTGTTAATTTTCAGGGCTCCAAACAGTCGTCCAAGGCGAGTTCGCGCGCGTCGTCCCGCGCGAGCCGGCGCTCGTCGCGCGCGTCGTCCGCCGGCTCGGGCTCCAAGGCGTCGTCGCGCGCCAGCTCGCGCCGCAACTCGGGCTCCGGCAGCGGCTCCGAGCGCTCGCGCAGCCGCAGTGGATCCAGACAAGTATGAATCAATGAGTTTGACTACCGAATGGCGTAGCGGTATCGATCCTGCCCAGTGTGACTGTTTCAAAAATGGCAAATCAGCCCGTCAGGACGCCGGCAAAAAAACTGCCAACTCGATTCCTGGGGGCCTACCACCGTGACCGTAATATTATTGTAATATTGTTTTAAAATTTCCATACTGACATTGTATGAAAATGGCAAAACAATATTACAATATTGTTTCGGTCACTGACTTCTTAGACAATTAGTTGGATTGAGGTACTAAATATTTGAACACTTTTTATTTACCTATCGATAAGTATGTGAATCCTTTAATAATTATTTCTCAACTATCGGAGCAACCTTAGCTAATACAATCCCAATAAAATACCGTAACAATGACACCTATACGCTTCCGAAGCTGCGAACACAGTCACAATGCATTGGTCTCACGCAATTTTCTCCCGCTACGGTTGATGAAGTTGCGAAACTAATCGATGAACTTAAAACTAATACAGCTTCAGGCATTGATGGTATAAGTTCCAAGGCAATTAAGTGTTTAAAAAATATTATAGCTGAAAATCTAACGATGTGCATAAATACTTGCTTAGATGAAGGTGTATTCCCAGATAGTCTTAAGGTTGCCAAAGTATCGCCAATTTTTAAGTCTGGTAGTAAATCCGACCCCGGTAATTACCGCCCCATTTCAGTATTGCCTGTGTTGTCAAAAATTATGGAAAAAATTGTATATCGGAGACTTGATCAATATTTAAACTCAATCGATTTCTTGTATGAAAAACAGTATGGCTTTAGATCTAAATCTAGCACTGTATCAGCAGCTATTGATCTTGTCACTAGCATCAAACTACAAATAGATAAAAAACAAATAGCTGTTGGAATATTTATAGACCTTCAAAAAGCGTTTGACACTGTCAGTCACAATCTTCTTCTTAGAAAATTACATAGAATTGGAATTAGTGGAAAAGCTTATGATATACTAAAATCATATCTTTCAAATCGTTACCAGGTAGTTAAAATAGGTGAAAATTGCAGCAGTCCCGCTTTAATAAACTTTGGTGTTCCTCAAGGATCCATTTTGGGCCCTTTATTGTTTTTAATATACATAAACAACATCCAAGAAATCGGTTTGAAGGGAGATATTTCACTTTATGCAGATGACACTGTTTTAGTTTACTACGGTCTATCTATCAACTCCATTATGAAAGATGTGCAAAGTGATTTAAATAATCTAAATGTATGGTTCCAATCCAACCTCCTTACTATAAACGCCACCAAAACAAATTACGTTATATTTGCCCCAAAAAATAAGAAAATCCCTAACTATACGCCACTAACGATCAATAACCAAACTTTACTTAAAACTAACAACCAAAAATATCTTGGCCTAATTCTAGATAACCATATGATATGGAGACATCATTTAGACAAGCTTCGCAACAAACTCTCATCCTTAATGGGATGCTTGCGTGGGATCGTACATTGTCTTCCAAAAAAGTAAGATATACTATTTATAACTCACTCGTGAAACCGCACATTGATTACTTAATTGAGTTATGGGGGGCAGCAGCAAAAACTAATTTAAACGTTATTCAAAGAGCTCAGAATAAAATTATTAAAGTCCTATTCCATTACGATTTTTTAACGCCTACAAATAAAATATATGAAGAAACGAAACTTTTTAATATACGTCAAACATACGTCTATAATACCGCAATATTGGTTAGAAAAATTCTTGATAAGGACATACACTCCAAAATAACTTTTACTAAGAGACACGTACAAAAACGGGTTTTGCGCCGAGCAAATCATCTCCTGCTATCCCATAAACCGCGAACCAACTATGGTATTAAAAACATAATATTTGAAGGAGCGCAGATTTACAATAAACTTCCGAATGATATTAAAGACGCTAAATCTATATGTTCTTTCAAAAAAAAATTGAAATTTTTCGTGCGTAGTAATGTGTCTATACAATAAGCCATATCCATTTGCCAGTGATCTGTGTTCTTTTCGCCGGTCCATAATGTTTTCTGTCGCATCAAGTCGCATTTTGATAACTACCCACTTTTTTTTTAGAATGTGTAATTATAGCTAAATAGTTCATATGATAGTATTTTGTTGTTTATACATAAGTAGCAAATGGTGCATGCTCAGTGTAACAATTACTTTGTTAGTTAAGTTTTCTCATTTAAGTGAATTACTGTAATTCTTTTGAGAAAATAAAGATCTTAAACCGTAAGTAGCTAGTCCTGGGAGCGAATATTTAAAACAGACATTCTGCCATACTAATTTGGTCTTCGTGTTTTTGGTGAATTTCTCAAAAACGGTTGGATGTACAAATTTGAAACTTTCGGGACAATTACACGACAATTTGGACTAAATATCTACAGAACTTAAATCAATAAATTCGATATCGTTTGGCTGTGACAACGCTAGCAAGAAAAAAATTTTGGAGGATATCTCGAAAACTACTGGGTGGACAAATTTATAATTTCTTAATGGACTAAATATCTGCATACTTAAAACTAAGAAATTCGACAAAATTCCGCTGGGAACGCACACATATACTTGTACTATACAAGTACAGTTACTGTACAAGCAGAGAGACATAAAATCTTTTTCATTTTATTTCAAAGATAGTAAGGTTTTCCTTTAAATCTGCCAGCTTCTTAAATCGTCAGCCTATTCTGCCAGAGTTAAATTTAGGAAACAAATCTGCCCAAATGGCAGAAATCTGCCACAAAACGGTCACACTGATCCTGCCGTCTCTGTGTCAGAATAACCCTTTGTTCTGCTCGCTTGGGAGCTTGGCTTACGTGCTTGATGTTGGACGATGATTGGCTAGTTTTGTTCCTGCATGTTGGACTATACAGATTTTTTTCAGGTAGCGAAGGGAACACTACCTATCTTGTTGTTGATGTTGACTATACTGTGTACAGTTCATTTTTTAATAATCATGTTTTTATTCCTTTACAGGGTTCTCGTAGCGGTTCCGCATCCAGCGCATCTTCGAAGCACAGTGGTTCTGATTAATATAGTTATTATAATAGGAATAAGTAAATAATATGTAAAATATGACTTGAATAAATATTGATAATATTAATTTTTTGTTGTTTTATTTATTTAAGAATTTAGGCCTCTCTTCTTCTTCTTCTTAGCCTTCATCCCGGCATATGCCAGGGTCAGCTAGGCTTAGCTTAGGCCTATTAAGTTTTATTAACACTTGCATATTTTTTATAGACTCGACCGAGGTAACGTGAACGTTAACGTTCACTTTACCTCGGTTTTCTATTTGTTAACTTTTACTTCGTTTTTCTGTTTGTTAACTTTTCTATTTGTAAGGAGATTGGAGCTTAAATTTAAGCTCCAATCTCCTTACAAATAAAAAAAAACCGGCCAAGTGCGAGTCGGACTCGCGCACCGAGGGTTCCATACCATGAAAGAAGTAAAACATTGAAAGAATCACTTTTGTTCATGAATTTACGAGTATAATTTACATGTAGGTACTTTTGTTGGCAAACCGCAAACGTAACTTTGTTTTTGGCGAATTATTGTTATTATCAAAAAAAGTATATTAGTCAGCGAGTTGATTTTATTTTTCCTGTAAAATATACGTTAACTTCTATTGATCATAATTATTTCAGATTTTTCGATTGGTAAACTTCAGAGATAAGGGGGGGGGAACGGTATTTTTTTCGACAGTTTGCCCAATAAATCAAAAACTATCAAGCTTAAAAATAAATAAAAATTAGTTTTAGAATACACAAGTAACGCCCTTTCATATGATACCCCACTCAATATTGTTACCTCATTTTGAAATTTTATCGACCCGGTTTTCCCCCCCTTTTAAATAAAAATAAAAACAATTTTCAAATTTTTACGATTGTTATGACGTCGGGTCACTATTACCTATAACTATTCTAAGTCGATAGCTTGAATAGTTATTGAAATAATCGAGTGTGACAGACGGACGGACGGACGGAGAAAGTCATAAGGGTTCCATTTTTACCAAATTGGTATGGAACCCTAAAAAGGGAATAATTTGAGCTCCTCCAATGGCTCCTCCTTACAAATAAAAAAAAATTGAATAAAGATGGAATGGTTATAATCTGTTTCCGTTTTTTTGTATGAATGTTGATGACAGAAGGACAAAACAAAACAATTATTATAACTATGCCACGTTTCTTTCTTAGGCGAAATATGTCTTCTGTGCAGCTTTGCATACGCGGAATATAGCTCATTGGTGTTGTGTAGGATAGTTTTGTAAATAATACACCATAAACATCTTTTAGATCAATTTATTAACTTTTATAACAACTTCTTTTTATCACGATTTGTCTTTTGTTACACAACTGTCAGATCTGAGGCTATCATACAGTGTACCTATTCAGAGTTTTTTTCTTATTCGAAAGCGATAGAGTAAACGTGAATATGTATAGGATCACAGGACACAGACCTAGGAAATCATATGGACTTGCGCCGTCTATTAATGAATGGGGCACTTCCATAGTTTTGTTATATCTTTGTATAGGACTGTTGTAGCGACATCTATTGACAAGATTTGTAAACTGTTTCAATTCCATACAAATCTGAAATTCTCTCACATTCGGGTGTAAACGTATTAAAAAACTCTGAATAGGCACTTTATCAGGGATATCGCACTGCACCGATTTTATTGAACAAAATCCGTATTTCTAAAATGACCATTATAACCACCATTTCAAAAAGTTTAAGAATTAACTTTTTTTTAATTAATAAGAATATGAGCAGTATTAGAAATTTGATAAAGATTTTGTATAACAAAATGGGCATTCGTTTCCACTTCTATAAAATAAATCATCTAAACCTACAATAGGTATAGCCGTCTTCACTTTAGCCGTCAAAATTTTTTATGACGTCATAACCACAGGCCATAATTTCATCGTATAAAGTTGCATATAAATCGTAAAAACGCTCGATGCTACTATTATTGCCGCGAAAAAGTTGGAAAACTACATAATATAGTCCTTATTCGTCTCAAGACCGTGGCCTTTTTGGTTAATGTGGTTAAAAAAAATTAAAACAAGTCGTGAATGTCTAAAATATTTGCAGTTTTGTGACTTTATTTTAACAATTTTATAGAGAAAAACTAAACTAGGTATAGTTTGTTCCATTAGCGAATAATGACAAATTTCTTCAACTACTATGATGCTAGATGACAATTTACTATAATCAATATTATATTGGTCAAATAACAGGTAAGATAACGGTAGAAAATATCCTCATTTGCAAATGAAACACATTTTATTTAATACAATAATATTGAATCGGGCTATGCTTTTGCACTGAAATCGAGATGCAAACGCAGCGCAATTTTGTACTCGTATAAATAAATTCATTAATTAATTATTCTAAGGAGCTAATTTTTAATTGGTGTTAAGTACTGTAAAACGATACAACATTGTAAAAGATCTGCGTTTCGCAACTTCGTTATCTTAGTTTATACTTAAATAAAAACAAGTCAATTAAGTGAAATCAGCTAACAATTATGAGAAACTGTTTTTGAAGCTTATTAAAAATATTAGAAGACTAGCTGACCCAACAGACGCTGTCTTGCCCTTCCTCTAAGTTTAAACCATCATGGGACTTCACTCAAAACGCACAAAAATTCTATCAAAATCTGGCAAACAACCTTAGTAGAACTATTATTTGACTTTGATTATATGTTTGTAGGAAAAAAATCATGTATAAGGGTTACTAATGTAGTATAAACCAAGATTAACTTTATAATACTTTTCTGTCATATACAGTTGATTTCAATGTAAGTACAATATAAAAACATGTGTTACAAGATGGCAACAAGTTACAAACTCAACTACATCAACATAATAACATATTATTTTTCGTAATATCGAAAAACTTGAGCCATCTACAATTCAGTCTGATGGTTATATTTCGTTTAGCACCATATTTTCTTAAACTTACAATCTACATGTCAATACAATCTACGGGGCAATTATATCGCTATCATACTACAAAAATAGGGAATGATGCGATATTATGGTAATATACATATATACATACTTCGCAATAGATACTTTAAAAATGTTCTACAATAAATATAAATTTGCTAAACAACACAACCAATATATCCGTTCGATCGCATTTAAAATAAAATATCTTTGAATTAAAAAAAAAAGCATCAGCTAAGTTTTGCAATGGGAAAGTCAACTGTCAATTAGTTCCGCCTAGAGGGCGCTTGCTATTGTTGTTCTGACAATCTTAGGTTATTCCCACTGTTATTTTAAATTAACCAACATGGCAATATATTTGGATGGATATCCCTCAAATATGTTCTATTACAATTCACTAAATTTTAAAAGCCTCAATGGTAGACGAGTATTGAGGTCGAAGATAAGACCATACTAAGGAGAATAGTCTTATCTTCTACACTCAACAATTTACATTTCTAAGAAATTTACATTGAGATTGGAGACCAAAGAGGGTTATTTTGTTGTATTCGCTGATCTCTATTCTATGGATTCATTCTATACAATTGATAGTTAATTTTTCGTGCCGATTTGAAGCGCCGTCGACATTTGTTACTAGTCATTTTGAATGTCATTTTATTTTAGTTCCATACACGCTCACTCTAGCGTAACAATCAGCGTCAAAATGGCGAAATTGATTTTCGCCATTTTGAAATTGTCTTCAGTTTTACATTGATCAGCTATCCATAGAATAGAGATCAGTGGTTGTATTGCAAAACTAACTTGGGAATTCAATCACAGACTGCACAATTTTCATAAGCATTTTGACAGGTAGCAAATCGACAGCGCCCTCTGTCGTTTTATTTTTCAGTTATCTTCCCCATTTTTCCAGTAAAACGTTTGTATGTTCACTTAGGTTTAATGTAAAACCATTTGTAAAGTTTGTTGGTTGCATTTATATTTTTTGCAGTTTACAAAATTTTCTAATTAAGCTAAAATTCCTTTTAGGGCATTTATTAGCTAGGCTTATTATTATACTTACTTCACTATAGGATGTTATATACTTACTAAAATTGTATTTTAAGTATTGCTTTTCATATTATCAATTATCGTTTAAACTTTAGATAATATTAATTTAAGTAGAATTTGACTTCAGTTCCTCTTATCATATGATTTTAAAATAATAGTAGTCCAATTACAAAATTAAATACAAACGCGGTATATTCTCTATTTTGCCTTTTTTTGCGATTTTTCTACCTAGCCGCGACTTTAAATTTTTATGTTCTAAATTAAGGCGTTACTTATTTTGTGAACCTGCCACTGCCTGAACGTTATTAACATAAAAATATATAAATAATAAATAAGTATATGCACGTTATATTTATTACACAAAGATTCACTATGTCGTAAAGCACTTAATAAATAACAATAAATATACAATTAAACATTCCAAAGCTATTCAACACATACAGTATTGCGTTTCAAGATTTTAAAAAGAATAATAATAATATGCACCTATTACGAAATCATTTTTAATTTTATTTGAAATACGCAATGATATTAACTATCTGAATAATTTTATTACTAAAAGTGGGGGTCAAAAGTCAAAACATAATTTCATTAGGGAATCCACGATTTTTTTTATATATTAACAAACCAGCTGTTTTTCTTAACACATTTATATAAACATATTAAAATCTATTGTATTCCACGAGTTAAAGGAACCTCGTCTATTTTATGTTCAATACTTAAAAACAAAATTTCAAACGGTGCATTTGAATAGCTAAAACACCATAAAAGCAAACGTGCAAAATAAATTAAATCACTAATTAGTAATATCATAATACCAGAAAAAGTCATAACTTATAAACAACCCCATGTATGTGAACTTGATACCTGTAAGTTTAGTACAGATTCTTGTACGAATTTCGAGTTGTCTTGTACGAAATTCGTATAAAAACTTGTACTAACCCCTCTGGACCCTTATTCTGTATCTCAGTGATCTCTAACGAGCTCAATTGACATATATTTTTTATCCATTGATGGTTTGCTACCAAATCTTATTTTCATTTCACTATCAGCAATGTATGACGGACCATAGACAACAACGATTTTATCATTGCAAGTGTCAATTTTACAGCATATGGGCCTTATAGCCCAGTCATATTAGGTAAAAAAAGGGGTCAACCTCGGAATGAAAGATAATAAGCTGCAAATTGGTATGAACCTTTGTTTTGTCATTCTAAATGTTGTTTCAAAAGTCACAATCGTTATCGTGTCCGCGTCTCAAGATATTCAAGGTCAAAGGTCACAAAAATCGGTTTTTCGCGAATATCTGGCTTCCTATCGGTTAAATGAGATTTGCATTTATTATAAAAGTTGTAGGCTATAAAATTCCCTACAACTTTTGTTTAAACTTTTTTTTCATACGACCAACCGTTTTGAAGGTAGAGCGCGAAGTGCACATCGTACAGTCATATACGGCCTAATGCAAGGTCAAGCGTGAGTTATGGTTATCAGTACGTTATAAAGTCAATTATTTACTTGGAAATTATAATTATTAAACAATGCCTATTATTTATGTACTAACTATTAATTATTTATATTTAATTAAAGTAAGTAACTTGATTATTTAATAAACCTGTACAACTGTCAACACTTCCACCAACAAGTGTAGCAGCTCATCAACACATAAAACGTGTCTACTACCAGATTCAAACGTGGTTAGGGAAGGACTTAGAACCTCAAGAATGGGGCTGGATGCTTGAAAATGAAATCCTGGAGCCCATACGAACGTTATTACCTCCAGCACCAGCCGAACTACTAAACGTAATATTTTGCAATTGCAAAAATGGTTGTGGTTCCCGCTGTGGATGCAGAAAATCAGGGCTACAATGTTCTTTAGCTTGCGGCCAGTGCAACGGACAAGCTTGCCTCAACGCTTCACTGTATCCAAGTAATCCCGATGAAGAAAATACATATGATCCCGATATTCTGGAAGGTTTGGAGATGAACATGACAGATAATGAGGATGATGACAATGAATCGAACATTTTTGAGCGACAAGAAGAAGAAGACGACGAAGAAGAAGAAGATAATTAGCTTCCATTTCCAATTTCATTACAATTAAAATCAACAAAGATACTTTTGATATTTGAAGTCACATTTTGATAAATGTATATTATGCCGTATTTAATAATAAATAAAAATATGTGTAAAATATATACTCTTACTATCATTTTGACTTAAAATAAAACTAAAATATATAATCCAGAATTAATAATATTTTATACTTAAATAGTTAAATATGAATAATTATATATAAATAATCAAGTTACTTACTTTAATTAAATATAAATAATTAATAGTTAGTACATAAATAATAGGCATTGTTTAATAATTATAATTTCCAAGTAAATAATTGACTTTATAACGTACTGATAACCATAACTCACGCTTGACCTTGCATTAGGCCGTATATGACTGTACGATGTGCACTTCGCGCTCTACCTTCAAAACGGTTGGTCGTATGAAAAAAAAGTTTAAACAAAAGTTGTAGGGAATTTTATAGCCTACAACTTTTATAATAAATGCAAATCTCATTTAACCGATAGGAAGCCAGATATTCGCGAAAAACCGATTTTTGTGACCTTTGACCTTGAATATCTTGAGACGCGGACACGATAACGATTGTGACTTTTGAGACAACATTTAGAATGACAAAACAAAGGTTCATACCAATTTGCAGCTTATTATCTTTCATTCCGAGGTGAAAGCCCTAATATGACTGGGCTATTAATCTAACGCCACAAGCGTACTGACTCGAAATAAGGTCGAAATTGCAATGAGCAATTTTCTAGTCAGGTTTCGAGTTAACGGGCATGGGTTTATATTCACATTTCTGCAACACAACATGATGTCACCGTGCACCGATATATAGATATTACAATCCACGAAGACACGCCCCACTCTGTCAAAATTGCTTATGAATTGCTTTGATTCGTATGGAGTTTGACAGAGTGGAACGCGTCATCATGGATTGAAATGTCTATACTTTGCTTAGTTTGATGACGTTGATGCTCAGGAGAAATGGTAAATAAATCCTTTTCAAAATATTCCTTGTAGAAAAGGACAGCACTATTTTTAGTAGGTATGTCAAAATACTATAAAAAATTGCAAACATTAATGTATACAAATGTAAAGGATTTATTTAGGTAATATATGGTCGTTTTCACCAACACTTTAAGAAACGCCTTAGCCGATAGGTGACAATTTCCACTTACACCAACTGTCACCTAAGGACTTAGGTGTCCCTTAAAATGTTGGTGAAAAAGGCCAATAGTTTTACAAAGCAACAATATGTCATTCAACATTCATACGTTATAAATAAATGTATTTATTTCAAAAAAAGGGGCAGAATATGTTCTTTTAACACATTCCTTGGTGAGGGTTTATCTAATTTTTGACAATAAATACATTTAGGGCGGTGCACACCTCTGCTGCGAAATGCGAGGGGCGAAACTGGAAGACCCATGTCAGCGGCTGTCCATAGATGGCGCTGGCTGAAAAGTGTAAATGTATGGAGGAATTCGGTTCATTTGTGTGAAGCGAGTTGACCCGGTACAAAAACCTATACTCACCCTTCTGGGCGGTAGAACGACACGCGACTCATTTTGAGATTTAAGGCAATCGGAGCGAAATGTTGTCGTTATCAGAGTCAAAGGAGATTTTAAATAGCTAACTCTATTATTATATTTCTTTATTGATAGGTATTTTTCTGACCTCTTTAACATTTTTGTGAAATCCATGTCCACTTTATAAAAAACTAGCATACCCGGCGAACTCCGTTTCGCCACCAGATGGCTTAGTTTTATGTAACATTTTTTAATTTTTTTTTTTGTGGAAATCGGTTCTTGCGTTCTGGAGTTATAGCGTCAGGAAGGAAAACTCGACTTATTTTTATATAGTAGATAAGTTTTGCTTTTTATTATTGTCGAATTTCTCAAACACGTGCCAAAACAACGCGGCGTCGCAAGAATATGCGCGGAAGCAGATTAACACTAAAAGAGATAGCATTATAGTCAAACGTATGCATTAGAGCAGGAAGTTTCACTTCTCCTACGTAGGGAAATTACTGCGGTTCCGCTGTCACGGTTTCGCAGCGGAGGTGTGTTACCGCACTTATATATAAAGCCCTTTCATCCGACACAAGGGATACCTATCGGGGACTGGCACGTCGCAGCAGTACGGACAGCGCAGGCCGGGCGCCGCGGACCGTCACGCGGGCGTCTTGGACCTCTTCCCGAACGGCAGGTGCAGTCGCCGTTTCCTCACTTTCGGAACGCCCTCGTCGTCCATGAGCGAGGAGTCCGTCGACTCTTCCTCTGGGGGGGTGTTGCTGGACGGAGATTCAGAGTGCTCGTTACCTTGAATGAATGAATTTATACTTTTACCACGGAGTACAATAATAGTACGTAAAAGTACGGAAGGATCACTGATTTAAAGAAATAGCAACCCTAGCGCTGTCACAAAAAAGTGCAATTCAGTTCGCAAAAGTTCCTGGCTCCGCCTCCGCTATGCACCTAAAGTTGATCTCTCTTGCTATCGCGTAACTTTAACTCTTGTGACGTACTAAGGCTGCCTCGTAATCGGGCGCATGCAGCGCGTGAAATAGACCGTTCAAGAACTAACGCGTGCAACCTAGCGTATGGTCTGTAGAGTACTACTCGTGTTACCTTCCGCGAGGGTCTTCTGCCTCGCGAGGGGCTGCCGCGGCGGCGGCTTGGGGTCGTCCGGGTTGCACGGCACGATGTCGGTGCTGCGCGAGCGCTGCATCTGCCCCGAGGACAGCGGGCGGCGCGGCGGCGCGGCTGGGACTGCGAGTGCACTGCGCGGGTGAGGTCTGTAGAGTACTATTCGTGTTACCTTCCGCGAGGGTCTTCTGCCTCGCGAGGGGCTGCCGCGGCGGCGGCTTGGGGTCGTCCGGGTTGCACGGCACGATGTCGGTGCTGCGCGAGCGCTGCATCTGCCCCGAGGACAGCGGGCGGCGCGGCGGCGCGGCGGCGCGGCTGGGACTGCGAGTGCACTGCGCGGGTGAGGTCTGTAGAGTACTATTCGTGTTACCTTCCGCGAGGGTCTTCTGCCTCGCGAGGGGCTGCCGCGGCGGCGGCTTGGGGTCGTCCGGGTTGCACGGCACGATGTCGGTGCTGCGCGAGCGCTGCATCTGCCCCGAGGACAGCGGGCGGCGCGGCGGCGGGAGCGGCGCGCCCGCGATGCTGCGCACGGAGGCGCGCAGCTGCGGCTGGGACTGCGAGTGCACTGCACGCGTGAGGTCTTCGCCTGTCCAGTTCACGCTGAAATAATTTTTAAGAGATTAATTTACGGTCATTTTTAGGGTCCCGTACCTCAAAACGAAAAATCTCGCACTTGGCTGGTTTAATTTTCAAATTACTCACTTATCCCCTCCCAATATGAAGTGCACGGGGTCGCGCCGCCTGTCTTCCGTGGGACTCTTCCTGACGTCGTTGTAGGAGGCCCGCGTCCTCTCGTCTGCAGCTCGCTTGTCGTTCATTCTGCGCTCCTCCAACCCCCTCTCCCGCGCCTCTTGGGCTAAACGCTCTTCTAGCTGTAACCTGTGAATTAATATTTTTTAGAGCCATCTTCACACTCCTCTAAAATTTATGTTTTCAGTCGGGCGGTTCTACGAAAAATCAGTAATTTAAAAAAGTTATTGATAAAGTGCGCGAACTAAGAGATCATCTTATTTAAGACTGGACGCCACTCCACGGTCCACTTCATTATTCTTTCAACATGTAAGCGTATACCTAGGTACACATGGAGGACGTGGAGACACGTGGCGTTCATTTTTAAGTTACGACGATCTATAATCAATTTTTGAATTCGTGATAAATAGCCCAGTTCCCTAATTGATGATATTTACCTAATTGAATAAAAAAATTTGAGCAGCGAACTCAGCTTGTCGTAGTAATCAGCTAATCGTCAGTAGAAATTGTTGCCGATGACGCAGATTACACAGTCGATTCACGAAGCAATGAATTCTCAAGTGAAGTGTAATCGCTCACTTCAAGGGAGATCGTGAACGACCTCTCGAATTAATTTGTCAAAACGAACTTCGTGAAGTGTCCTTGGTGTTGAACTGGCGAATGGTAAAAATGATGAAGATAATAAATATAATAAACTAGCTGACCTGGCAAACGTTGTTTTGCCCTTAAGGATATAAAAAAAATAGTTGAATTGAGATTTAAACTATCCTATCTCTCAAGTTGGATCGAACTGCACATGGTGTGCGAATTTTATTATAATCGGTTAAGTGGTTTAGGAGTCCATTGAGGACAAACATTGTGACACGAGATTTATATATATTAAGATAAATAAGTAATTAAATATAAATAAATAGAGGACAACATCACATTACATTGCTCCGATCCCATAGTAAGTAGCTTATGCACTTGTGTTATGGAAATCAGAAACAACGAAGGTACTACAACACCCAGACCCGAGATAAAGTAGAAAACTTGTCTTTCTACATTGCCTCGACCGGGGATCGAACCCGGAACCTCAGAGATGGCGGCGCCTTGAAAACCGGCACGATAACCACTCAACCACGGAGGTCGTCAAATAATAATGATAATATAATGAGGAAAATGATAATATAATGATGATTAAGATATAAGGACGTTGGAATGATGATGGTCTTACCTAGCCTCAGCGAGTCTCAGATCCAACGGGTAATGCGGTGCGTCCGCCTCGCTGCCCGATGAGTCCTCCCGCCACCCAAAGTTATCTGTCACTAAGGACACTGTGTCAATACAATATTCTAATGCCCGTTTGCACTAACATTTTAAGTGACACCTAAGCCCTTAGGTGATAATTGTTGTATGTGATAAAAAATAAAATGGAAAATTCTTTTCAAAAAAACCGACTTCAAATATCACTACAAAGAGTGAAATAATTTTTCAATGTAGGTACACCAATTCGAAGTCGGGCGATTAATATGAAGGACTATGATAGTACGAATTGCCCGACTTCGAATTGGTGTACCTACATTGAAAAATTATTTCACTCTTTGTAGTGATATTTGAAGTCGGATTTTTGAAAAGAATTTTCCATTTTATTTTTTACTTTTTAGTGGAAAACAACAAATGCACAGGGCATTGAAAAAAATGCCCAAATCGCTTGAAGTGCGCTTATAAAATCTGAAGAGTTCCCTCAATTTTTCCGAGATCCTATCATCAGAACCTGACTTGATGGCTATAGTCATTAAGTCAGCATCTGCAAGCAAATGCACTAGTCAATATAAAAAAATACCCAAATCGCTTCAAGTATATTAGCAAAATTTGAAGAGTTCCCTCGATTTCACCAATATCCCATGATCAGATCCTGACCTGATGACTATGGGACAACTTGGAAAATATTACTCTTTCAAATAATACTCAAATTGTTTCAAGTGTCCATATAAAATTTGAAAAGTTCCCTCGACTTCTCCAGGATCCCATCATCAGATCCTGACCAAAAAAAATGGGACTAACTTGGAAGTATACCCTTCCAAACAAAAAAATAATTTTCCAAATCGGTTTACACGTCTTCGAGTAATCGGTGAGCATACATAAAAAAAAAAAAAGATGCCGACGAATTGAGAACCTCCTCCTTTTTTTTGAAGTCGGTTAAAAACTGTCACCTAAGGGCTTAGGCGTCACTTAAAATGTTAGTGCAAACGGACAATACTCTACTTAATTATTCTACACCACATGATACAAACAAAAACATAAAAATCCGTTAGTTAAATTTTAATGTTAATAGGAATATTCAAATAATATTTTGGTATGTACAGTGTGAAATTTTTAAGTTCATGATTAGATTTAAGTACGACTAGAGATGGGCAAAATGTAATCATGACTCTTGCAGAAAAGAAGTTCAGTAAAAAAAATACATAAAAATATTTTTCTTTCGTCTCAAAAAATTAAATTAATTAAAGTTGTCATTGCAATTTAATAATGATTAATTTAATCACGATAACATTTCGCTCATCTCGAATATTTATGAAAAAAATTACACTTGGGTTTTATTAATGTTTGTTAAGGCTCGTTAAATTAATTTTCTGGACACTATATTATGAATCAGTTTATAAGTAGTTTTTTAATCACTGGTAGTCTTGTATTAAAATACCCAGTGTTTAGAATAACCTTCTGATTTTTTTTGACATCATTAAAAATTATATGTGTAAATTAGACTACTAATGGTTATGACATGCAAACTGAAAAATACCTATCTATATATTGTCTAATTTGAAAATGAACATCCCTCCACTACATTATTCATTCAACGTGTAAGTGTAAACTTTTGGAGGGTCGATCATTTTTAGATTATTATCTTTCTATCAAATAGTACAGTCAATTGGAAAATTTTGTTTAGAAATTAGGCCAATAAATCATCTAAACACGTTATGGTATGTTTAATAAAGGCATATCATCTCTATGCTTTATTGACAGTTCTAAAAATAGCGCTATCTTTTGCACTGTGTTTCAAGTACAGGAGAATATAATTTTTTTTTGTGTTGACCACAGTCGCTCCTGATATAAAGTGCGCACTAACAAAAAAGATGCCTTTTTGCCTATGATGTCTTAAGTTTCACATAATTCAGAAAAAGCATCATTATCAGTTAATACGAGCATGTCAATGTCAATAGACATTCATTAACGTTGACATTACTGTCAAAATCGACAATACCACCCATTCCAACATGGCGCAGCCTTGAGGCGCAACAATTCTTGAATTTATCTAACATTATTATAATAATAAATTACACCTTTATCTATGCACCACTATTAAAAGCATGTATGAAAGTTATCCCGTTAATAAATACAAGCAACGCCACCCTAAAACCCGTTTAAGGATTAAATACTTCTTACCTTTATGATGCAGCCATTCTATGGGACTATAGAAAAAAAAATCTTGCAATACTAAAAGCGCAGAGAGGGGCAAAAATAAAACAAAATCACAATCGTCAAAAGCTTTCAAACGTGCAATTCCGTCAAATTCTGAGTGAAGTATATATTTTTTATGTATTTGTGAATACGGAATGAATTAATGAGGGTTAAAATAACGTACGGATAATGACGTCAATACATTTCAACTATTTCTTATGTTAACTTGATTGATTTTCCACATTCTTAAAAAAATATTTTATAAATATATATCTTGGATTAATGAGGATGGTTTGGCATGCACTGTAATTTTATTTGTTATATTCCAGTAAATTGGTTTGCAAGTATTTTAATTGGTGTACTTTAATAAAATAAGTAATATGGGTAATTAACTAATCGAAACCTTCACTTTTTCATGCTCTAATAACTTTGCTATTAGGCCGCCTTAGCGGAGCTGTGACTTTTTGAATATCTACAATAATAATATAGCATTTTATGATGGAAAAATGAAATGTGTTAAATGATTTGATATCCAATCAAAACGGCTCATTCCGTCAGAAAAACGTATTCATCGTAATCATAAAGCAGAAAAATCTGTCAATCAACTGCCAATAACGATTAGATAAGTTTTAAATACAAAATCAGGAAGCTAGATATACAATTAGAAGAGGAACATATTTTAATCAAATCTCGCTTGCATACTACAAATTACTAAAGTGAGTATGTTTTTTTAAAGGACTGCAACCCTCGTTTTAAATTGAAATATCTTGTTCCGGAAAGCGCCAATGCGTAAAAGCTAGGTTGGCTCATGGTTACTTTTAAGGGGCAACACAGGAGAGGAGTCCAACTGGAAAAATCGTAGATTCGCCCCCTTGTTAAGTGTCTCGCAAAAGGTATAAATCTATCAAGTCAGTTAAGTAATTGTTATCTAAAAAAAAGTGGCACTCGATAGCAACGATCCCAAGATTTACACCTGACACCTGACCTGAAACGTAATGGAAACAATATGGACTGGCCCCGTCTCCAAAATTTAGCGTGACTATTTTTAATCTGTCAAGTGGCGTAAAAGATGGCGTCACCTAGGAACTTTGACAACATATCTTGCCGCTCATAATGGGGCTGCATGTCAGGCAAGGCTAGGATAGAATAATTAAATGTGGCGCTTATAAGGATCCGGGCTGGTGACAAGCGAATACAAAGACAAAGCTTATTGAAAACTTATCGAGAAACTGAATTTTTTATTTCCTTTATCATTACAGCTAGTATATTGATGTTTATGAATGGCGCGAAATAGAAATTAACATGCACAAGGACAATTTAAAACCCACCACCAAGAAAATTATATACAACTCATACACAAAAATATTTAAGGCCCTTGCGAGGAAGAGTTCTCCATACATAAAAAAAAATTGATAACCAAAAAAAAATTTGAAATTCGATCAAAATTTTATCCCCTTCTACGTTTTTGTCCAGTGCATGGGCACTTGGCCACTTGGCCAATATCTCTTGATGGTCTGGGATAAAATTCCCGTCCTTTTGCATGGGAATTGTCGAGTGTCAACTCCATATCGCGAAGTTATGATTGTAAAATTACCATAGACACAACTAATCCTTTACAAATGTCAAAACCGTATATTTCAACGTGAAATGTCAAAAGAAATAAAATTCTTCTTTCCCCATTTGGCCATCCATGCTTTAGCAGTCATTTTCTCCCCTGTCAGAGGACAAAATTAATAATACGTTTTTATCCGCTGCCCATGCTAGCAACGTAGTTGCGAATCAGCTAGCATGTGTTATATAATATGTTTGAATTCCAAATGTTTTTTTTTTAATTTTTTTTAAATAATTTCGTATTTAGAATAGTATGGAGAAGTCGCCCTCTACCGGCCCTTAGGGAAATACTTCATACATGCTTTTTGACACCACATTTACATAATTAATTCACCTATCATAAAATTAAATTATGATTAAAAAGCCTGAAAGCTTCCTCCCGATTGTGATGGTTTCATGAATTCTAAGATATATCATTTATTCAAACAAATGACAAATACAAAGAATCATATTATATAGTCTACGGTAACAAAATAAATATTAATATCTAGTTCTACGCTGCTATAATGTTAATGCCTTGTACAGTGCGACAAGGCTATTTTGGCGCGTGGCCAAAGTCTGAACTAACGCCGCTATCTTGTGCTACTGTTTGATAGTTCGCTCGGTCAGTATTATAACTATTGTATGTTATGATGTTTTTGCTTACTATTAACTATTGTAAACTAAAATTGAAGTAAAATCGAGGTGATTTTATTTTATGGCTCCTTTGTTTTGCAACAGCACCCTCCTTCAAGTGCCAAGAGAGCCTTGTCGGACTGTATATATTATATGCCACGATTTGTCTATATAATTAAAGATATTGATTAATTCACTGTAAATAAATTATCATAATACAACTTTTACTTCTCTTTCACTAGGAATTATTTATTTCTTTACAAGAGTTATATATTACTGTATTTTTTTAATTTGTCAGGCTTTTGAAAATATATTCCCAGTATCAAAAGTACATGTGAATTACGATACAATGAATTAATACATGCTAATTATAAAAACAATGCTAACTATAATAAAATCTTGTCAACGCGATTTCGCAGGAACTCTTAGCTTTGAATTAATTATATTATCACAAAATGGTTATTATAATAATTTAAGAAACTTTCAATGGTCCTAGATCAACTAAGACACAGAAACTATTTATCACATTTTGTTAATTTGAAGAATATTTTGAGCCTTCTTTACCAATTATCAAAAAATACTTTAGTGAAAAAGCTTAAATATTATAATGAAAAAACTTTTCTTTTTCTTATAAATAATTAATATACATATAATATGTGTAAAGTACCTAAAAACGTATTATTTTTATTTGCTTTGTAATTAAAAGAAAATTAAAGTCATATTATTAGTTAAAAATCAACTTAAATAGCTTCCGTAATTCAAATTAGTACTTATGTTAGCAGAATTAAAAAAATATAAGTTAATTTTTAAATTAATTTAGATTTGTCAATTACACAATTCAACAATTTAGTTTAATTTAAGTACCTATCTAAAAATTTAGTACAAAGAAAAAAATAGGAGGAATCAAATTTAAGTACTAAGATTTAAGTATTTTGGTGTTGTATCTTATAAAATACTAAAAAACCATGTTCCGCTCGATTTTAAGTTTTGTATAAAAATTCAACATAATATAATTACAAACTTGCGTAATAAATTATTATTTTGATAATTACAGACATATAAAAACTTCGGTATAAAAACTATTTTCTGCTTTTGAATAGCCTATTAATTATTATTATTAAGGAATTGTGATGCTGTTTTGCACTATAATGCACATGTAAATTTTTTATACTATTATATCAATTACGTTAAAACCCTACAACACTACTGTTTAAAAATTCCTAAAATACAAATTTCAAAAAATATATATTTCTTTAATTTTTATTATATTAAAATTTCCAAAAATGTCTTTTATTTTCACAACTTCCAGTATACGATAATAAGTACTTGTTATTTCCCTTAAGGCTTTTGATACAAGATAAGGATTTGAGGTATAAAACTTTTTAAAAGCTTTATTACAAATTGCCAATTGCCAATATACAGTTTGGAGATAGGTGGAATGACCATGTAAAGAGTATGTTTTCTTTTTTTATATTCAGTAAGACCATTACCGGAACTTATTTCCAAATTTTTCACTACTGGTCAGCGCCATAATTTTAAGCCCATCATGAATATTACACTAACATGATAACATGACTTATCTTCATTTATGATAGACATGAAATTATTTTCTTGCGCGTTGTTTTTGAAAACATATTCAATATCTCAATTGACTTGAACTAAATGACGATGCAAAACATTTTTGTAGGTCTTTTTTCTCTTGTTTTATTTAATTTATAATACGTTATAAGTATTACAAAGAAATTTTTGTGGTTTTAGAAATTCAAGAATCATCGTACACATATTTCTAAATTATGATATTATAACAATAGTGTAGTAATGTAAATTATTATCAAACAGTTAATCGATGTGGTCATGGAGTACTGCGTCTTCGAGCTTACCTGAGCCGCACAGGGAGGTGTCGTCGCCCACGCTCAGGTCGTCTTGAGAGCTGCTCATGCGCACTGCTAACAAAACATTACTGTCATTATCAACATCAAAATCAACTTTGTTCATTAAACTTGAGTCCCATATATTTATTCATATTTTGGGATCAATGTAGTACACATAATAATGGTAGGGGAGCCCACGATGCTAAATCGGTAGGTACTCGAGCGTCGTGAAGACCTATTGTATTGTAAATATTAGGTGATAAAATGAAAAAGAGGTTATATGAAGTTTGCTATTTCAGTGGTGGGCGAAGTTAGTACAGGTTTTCAAAAAATCAAAAATAAAAATCTGCCATTAGAGTATACTCGAACGCAACAGATTTTTATGCAGACGCTTCTTCAAGATATATGGGTGAAAAATGAAATTTTGAAACCGACAGATTAAGAAAACTCTTTGACATAATTCTCAGATTATGGGGTCAGGACGACAAGCACATAAAGATGAAGCGTCTGTATAAAAATCTGACACGCTTGAGAAAAAATTTTCAAGTTCACTTTTTTTTTCATCCCTACTGAAAGTATACATCATAACATAAACTATTTTTTTAGCATATAATATTTAAATCCTATAGGTCCCCACGACGCTCGAGTAACTACCAAGATCCCTCCCCTCCCAAGATACCAAGATATCAAGCTCCCCTACTATAGTAGACAGTAGTGTACACTGCTCGAAAACTTCGGTCACCATATCGCAATCCAAAAGAATCTTACAACCATGCAAGAAACTCTGGTCTTATTATTACACTGCCGCTGAGCTAAAATTAATGAATCTTGAATGCAGATAGATAACAGTATGCTTAACTTAGTAGATTCATAATAGTATTAACAAACCTCTACCAGCCTGTCGCCCGTTCGCCGTCCTGTACAGAGTGCTCTCTAGGAACTGTAGCCCGTTGTTGTTTATAATGTTGAAGCCACACAGGCGCTCTATTTGCTTCCAGCGGTGCATGCGCTCCTGCAAAACGATATTATTAATAATTATATTCGTAAACGTATTAATAATAACCATATTTTAATTTGAAAACTAACACCGAGTCACATTCATTGACTAAATTCTCTAAAAAATACAATATTTAGATGTGTATTAGTATAATTGTATGTAAGAAAATTGTTGTTCACTTAAACCATTTTGCGGTTTTGTGTATTTTTCAAGTTCTTTGGTTTATTATTTCCATTAGTAACGTTTAATTTGTTGATTATATTAATTATGTATACGTGAAACAATAGTGGTCAATGAGGTACACCTTGACCTACACCAATTTAACTTTAAAGTTCTTTTTTTCCATTTCTAATTGATTATTTTATTACCTTTCGCATGGCTTAATATACCCGAAACAACTAGATAATTGCATATCTTTTAAACATATTTTATGATTCACTTAATTGAATGTTTCACTCAGATCAAGATATAATAACAATCACCTGTAGCTCTTGCGTGACTTCGTTGAGCGCCGTCCTGGCTTCAACGATGGAGCGGTCCACATCGTCAATGGACTTTCCGTGGGTGGACACGAACGCGCCGACCAGACTGGAGCGTTTCTTACGTAGTTTCTCACACTGGAAGACAACAATTTATTTTAGTAAATATCAAAAATCAAGAATGTATGTGTTACATCTATGTACATAGAAAAGAAGATCACTGATTGATTTATCTATCACGGCTCAACGAATGAATCGACGCCCATCACCTGTCTTCAGTTCACTCTCACAACACAACGAGTACTCACAGCTTCCCTGGCCTGCTGCAACTGCATGTCCGCCTGCTGCTTCTTGCGCAAGTAGGCCCTGTTCTCCACCTCGTGCGTCAGCTGCAACCACTGCTGCAGCTCGGGCGGCGGCGCCCAGCACCTGTCTTCAGTTCACTCTCACAACACAACGAGTACTCACAGCTTCCCTGGCCTGCTGCAACTGCATGTCCGCCTGCTGCTTCTTGCGCAAGTAGGCCCTGTTCTCCACCTCGTGCGTCAGCTGCAACCACTGCTGCAGCCCGGGCGGCGGCGCCCAGCACCTGTCTTCAGTTCACTCTCACAACACAACGAGTACTCACAGCTTCCCTGGCCTGCTGCAACTGCATGTCCGCCTGCTGCTTCTTGCGCAAGTAGGCCCTGTTCTCCACCTCGTGCGTCAGCTGCAACCACTGCTGCAGCCCGGGCGGCGGCGCCCAGCACCTGTCTTCAGTTCACTCTCACAACACAACGAGTACTCACAGCTTCCCTGGCCTGCTGCAACTGCATGTCCGCCTGCTGCTTCTTGCGCAAGTAGGCCCTGTTCTCCACCTCGTGCGTCAGCTGCAACCACTGCTGCAGCCCGGGCGGCGGCGCCCAGCACCTGTCTTCAGTTCACTCTCACAACACAACGAGTACTCACAGCTTCCCTGGCCTGCTGCAACTGCATGTCCGCTTGCTGCTTCTTGCGCAAGTAGGCCCTGTTCTCCACCTCGTGCGTCAGCTGCAACCACTGCTGCAGCCCGGGCGGCGGCGCCCAGCACCTGTCGTCAGTTCACTCTCACAACACAACGAGTACTCACAGCTTCCCTGGCCTGCTGCAACTGCATGTCCGCCTGCTGCTTCTTGCGCAAGTAGGCCCTGTTCTCCACCTCGTGCGTCAGCTGCAACCACTGCTGCAGCCCGGGCGGCGGCGCCCAGCACCTGTCTTCCAATTCACCTTCCGCGCGCCGCAGTTCTGCTCTCAGCATCTAGAAATTATCGGGTATATTCTTACCCCTTATTTATAAACGAAAAATAGCAGTGGAATAGTTATTTTCTGTTTTCTCTCTTACCTTTGAAAGTCAAATATTAGACTATTGTCAAACAAAGACAAAACAGATTATATATTTTATACCCCTATTGCACGTTTGTGGATAAGGAGGAAAGAATTTAGATGTTTGCATATTAAGGGCCTGAAAATCAGGTTTGTGTGTGTGTGTGTGTGTGTATGTGTGTGTGTGTGTGTGTGTGTGTGTGTGTGTGTGTGTGTGTGTGTGTGTGTGTGTGTGTGTGTGTGTGCGTTCAATATTTAGAATCAATTAACAAACAAACGATCAGAAGTGTGATGATTTCTGGTACCAATTATTCAAATGATAGTATTCAAACAATGTCTTACTTCAATTTCGGCTTTTAATTGCGAGACTTCGAGGTCAGACGAAGCAGAGTTCAGTAGCGGAGTGTCTCCCGCCTCCCGTAGTTTCATTTCTAGATTTTTCTTTTCGGTTGCCACGTTTTCCTGTAAATATATTATTAAAGCTCATCAATAATAACTATAACCTCCATTATGACTTAACATAATATTATAAGTATACAAATACATTCTATGCTTTATTATACAGTTGTTCTTTATTTTAAATTATATGCAAGTATTGCAGTAATTGTAATGATTATTATTATTTACACACACTGAATACGCACCGCGCCTGTGCCAATGAATCAGCGGGCAACTGCCGGGCCCATCAGAGCAGGCCAGCGGATTCCCACAGGCAGCGGTGGGGTGGGTCAAAAGGACCCACCAAAAAAAAGAAAAATGGCGATTTGCACTGGGTTTTATCCCGCGGCACAGAGCGACTTACTACTAGGTACTTACCGGCGCAGGAGACAGCAAGCACGTGGTATCCGGGGAGTGAGTTCGTGTATGGTGGAATGTGGTGTGTGATGCCTGCTGTGTTAAATGCAAAGGAACACACTCGCCCTTCTTTGAGAGGTCTTTCGCGGCGGCAGCACTAGACCACGAGTAGCGAGTCAGCGGCGGCGGCGATATCCGAAGGCGCGGGAGCACAAGGAACAGTGTTCCGGATAGTCAAATGGGCCCGCAGCCTTAGAAGGACGCGGCGAGCCAAGGAGCGCAAAATTAGGGCTCCTAAACTAATACGACACGGCGTTGACCGGCAGACTTCAAGCGGGCCACGCGGATTCCAAGATTCTCGGCCGTTTCAGACAGCGTTCTGAACCAGACTCTTAGGCGACCGCGGACGGCAAGTGACGGCGTGGCCGGCAAACAGCACGCGGGCTACGCGGCACAAATGGTACGCGATAAAAATCCTCATAAATAATAAGACGGCACTAGGCGGCGTGGCAGGCGATTTCACGCGGGCGACGCGGCAACTTACAGTCGACCGACTCCGTCAGGGTTTTACGAAGAACTCCCAAACGGCGAGCGACCGCCGGGCGACGCGGCGTGGGCGGCGGTTCGCTAAGCGCGGGAGTGGACATTGAGTCCCGTCTCGCGCGACCAGTAGACCTTACGCTAATATACTTAAAGACGATTCGCGCAGCAAATAGGCGCCGCCGCACGGACCTGTTAACGAATGTACCTACTCGACTGCGTACACGGGGGGCTACCGCGCTGCCCCCGGAGCCGCGCGCCCCATCTCCCTCTCCAGCCGCAGGCGGGAGCGAGAAAGCGGCGTTTGGTCAATTTTGGCCAAAACAATCCCCCCGCCCGTGGGCCCAAGGATTTGGGGTCCACTAACCAATGGGCAAGCGGGATAAGGAAGGGACGGCTCGCTGCAAAACCGAATCTCCGACCATTACCTCGGCAACTCTGGGAACCCCATCGGATCCATATATCAATTTAAGAATGCGTCCACGACGCCAGCACAAAGGCAACAAATTAGGCTCCTTAACTAGGACAAGATCACCAACCTTAGGTGGGTCGGTCTTGTCTGACCACTTAACGCGCTGCTGCAAGAGATGCAAATATTCTAAATACCAACGATGCCAGAAATTTTGGGTCATCTGCTGTAGCAATTCGAAACGAGACAATCGTGAGACCTTCACGTCCCTGAAGGGGTACTCCGGCAGGGCGTTAAGGGGTTCACCAATTAGGAAATGACCGGGGGTTAAAACTTCCAGGTCATTGGGATCGGACGATAAGGGGCAGAGTGGCCGAGAATTGAGGACAGCCTCAATCTTACAAAAAACGGTAGCGAGCTCTTCAAAAGTCAAAATGGTTTCACCTATCACGCGTCGGAGATGCGTCTTTGAGACCTTAACGACGGCTTCAAAGATCCCGCCCCAGTGGGGACAAGCTGGCGGGTCAAAGGTCCAAGTTATCCCCATCTTGGACATTGCCGTGCCGATGTCTACCTTATTTTCATTCAAAAATTGGACGACTTCCTTCAAATACCTATCGGCACCCTTATAGTTGGTCCCACAGTCCGATCGGATCAGGTGCGGATAACCTCGGCGTGAAACGAAGCGGCCTAGCGTGGCTACAAAGGCTTCGGTGCTGAGGGCACTCACCAGTTCTAAGTGTACGGCCTTGGTAGCCAGGCAAACAAAAACGCAAAGGTAGGCCTTGAGGGAACGAGCATTGCGGAGGCTGGAGCTCTTGACGAAGAACGGCCCCGCAAAATCCGTCCCGACCGCCGAGAAAGGGCGCGAGGCCACGACACGGTCGGTGGGGAGGTCCCCCATAATGGGCTGCATGGTGCTGGCCTTCAGGCGGTAGCACGGAATGCACTTAAAAATGACGCTTCGGATGGAGCGTCGTCCCGATAAAATCCAAAATTCGCGCTGCAATATGGCCGAAAGGGCGTTGCAGCCAGCGTGGGCATTTTTGGCGTGGTAATGCGTCACCAACAATTTTACAAAAGCGCTATTGTTCGGAAGCAACAAGGGATGACGTGCCCCATAGGGTAAGTCAGAATTCCGGAGGCGTCCACCAACGCGTATCAATCCGGTGTCATCCAGGAAGAGGTTTAAGCGGGCGAGCGAGCCTTTCAAAGGTAAACCTCGCTTCAGTGTCTCAATAGCGGACTCAAAATGCTCCAGTTGAACCAAACGTATCCAAAAGGTCCGGGCCTCCTGTCTCTCCAGGGGCGACAAGACCGGGTTCGACATTTTGTCGCGTGGGTTCCGAGCGTTGTGGGTGAAGCGCTGAATCCAAGCCGTCACCCCAATCAATTTATCAAGGGAACTGTAGCGTTCCTGAAGATAGCTCAGCGAATTGGCTGGCTTATCTTCAACAACTCCGACTCGCAAGCCAGGTAACACATCGGGCTCGGAGAACCTACTCTGAGGCCAGACGGACTCATTCCGAGTCAGCCAGTCAGGGCCCCACCAAAGAGAGTGGTTGACAAGGTCGGAAGCTTCACATCCGCGGGAAGCACAATCTGCAGGGTTCAGGTCCCCTGGCACATGTCTCCAGGTCAACGGGGTTTCCGAATTCTGGATTTGGGAAACCCGGTTGGCAACAAAGACCTCCAAGTTGTGGGGAGCGGCTCGCAACCAACAAAGGACAATTTCGCTGTCCGACCAGGCGTACACTTCCGTCAGGTCAACAATCGATAGGAGGGACGTACGCACATGGTTGAGAAGGCGCATCAAAAGAGCTGCTCCAGACAACTCCAATTTGGGTATCGTCAAGCGTGACCGAATTGGGGCCACTTTACTTTTCGCCAAGACAAGGTGGGTTGCGACCTCGCCGGTGTCACTGACAGTCCGCAAATAGACCACGGCTGCGTACCCCTTTTCGGACGCATCACAAAAGCCGTGGAGACTGGCGTGGCACCTTCCGGGCGGTAGGAAGCAACGAGGCATCGAAATCCGATTAACATTCGGAAGTGAGGCCACAAGGGAGAGCCACTCCTGTAGCCTGAGACCCTAACCTCCCTGAGGCAGTCGACAAAAGTATGGTCTGGCATACTGACTGCTGTAGCTCCAAGTCTCAGGGGAGGTGGCTAGGTGGCAGCTAGGGTGGCGGACACCTAGCGCGACGTGCCTTCACCAGCGGGAGCCCACTGACGGGGGTACTCCGGCTGGGGCGCTGCTAGAGAGGGGGAGGGTACCCAACGTGGGGACCATCCGGCATAACCAACCCGGGGTCGCACCATGCGGCTAGCATCCGGGGCGTGGTAGGGAGCGCCTCGACCTAGCACGGGTGGATGGCGCTCCAGTTGCGTCCACACATGGAGGGGAGGCAAAAACCTAGACGGTTCGACGCTCATTTGAGCGGCCGTCAGACCCCCGTCATAAAAATGCGAGGGGGGTGTGACCCTCCCCCAGGGGGGGGTCACACCCCCCCCTGGGGGGGTGAAGCCCCACCGCCCCTAGGGCGCTGGTAATCAGCAGGGGACCGTTCACCCATTTGGGGCCGCACCATGCGGCTAACGTCCGGCACCCGGTAGGGATCGCCTCGACCTATGGTGGGTGGATGGCGCTCCAGTCGCGGCCACTCGTGTAGTGGCGGCGAGAACCGACGCGGGACGACGCCCAATGGGGCGGACGCGATATCCCCGTCGTGATGACGCGAGGAGTATGTGACCGTGACGCGGGGGGGTGAAGCCCTCCTCCGGGGGGTGGAACCCCTACCTCCACTAGGAGGTTGGTGGTCCACCGGAGAACGCCTAACGGGACTGGTCGGGTGGCCAGGACTAGCGCCCCCGCCCATGGGGGGGGTGCGCGACCCAACGTCCTGGCGACCGGAACCACTCCGGTTAGCGCACAAAAGGGCCGAATGGGCACCGCCGCAATGTGGGCAGGGCCGCTGGCGCGGGCAGTCTCGTACGAGATGCTGGCCCAGGCAAGAGAAGCACCACTGGCGTGTCGCCACGTATTCTCTCCGGGCCGCAACCGGTTTGGCCAGGAAGTGCGAACACGAGGGGACCTGGTGGCCGGGGTGCCGACAATAGGCACAGGGGGGAGCTTCGTGGCCACGGCCCCGCTGTACTGTGACACCCGGCGACCTTCTCTGGCGTCGGCTCCACGGCCTCGCCGGTTGGGGCCGGTCCCCGCCGAAGGGCCAGTCCTTGCCCCACCCCCTCGGACATGCTCGGACCTCCCAGGGGCCACTCGAGGGCCGGTAACTCCGGAGTTATCGGCCTGGAGGCACTCCTGCTCCAAAAACTTCAGGAGGTCGGAGAAAGGGGGCAGATAGGTTGCACCGTCCCCTCCGAAGCGCTGCTCGAAGCGGAGCTTAAGCTCCGACGGCAGGCGGGAGAGCACTATGTGCAACAACAAGAAGGACCACTGGTCGACGGGGAGATCCAATCGACGGAGAGCATTGGTGGCCACAATGCAAGGGTTTAGCAAGGCCTCTCTGAGGCCGGCCACCCCGGTGACGGCGGGCAAGGCGAGTAGCTGGGCTACATGTGCGTCGGCCAACCGGCGCACATTTTCGTAGCGCCTGGCCAGCAATTCCCGGGCCGTGGTGTAGCTCTCCTCCGAGAGGTCGAGGTGCCGCACCACGTCCAGGGCCTCGCCCTGTAGCGAGGACAGTAAGTATGTCAGCTTCTGGGTGGGGGACAGGTCCTTCCTGGCGTGGACCAGACTGTCGAACAACGCCAGGAAGCCCATCCACTCTTGAAGCTGCCCACCGAATTTGGGCAGCTCGATCGTGGGCAGTTTCCCTAGTAATGCCGGCTGTGTGGGCGGTCGGCTGGGGAGTCTCTAAAAGCGCCACTTCGACGCCTTTCATCAGCGGCGGTCCGGATCCCATGGGCGGCCTCCACCACCGAGTCCATCAGTTCGAAGAACTGGTCGTAATCGGCCTGAGCCGTCCTCAGTACCTCCTGTTCGGGACCGAGGGTGAGCAGGTCTTGGAAGGCCTGCTCCACAGAGGCCTGCCGAGTCCGCACCTGGTCCGCTCGGTGTAATAGGGCGGCGGATCTATCTTCGCGGCCTATCAAACCCGCGGCGGACGTCGCCCACCGAAGCTCAGACTATATCTGTACAGCTAGCTTTTTGATGTTCGCGGACATTCTAACAAATTAAATATAAACAAAATGTAAAAATAAAGTAATAATAAATTGAAAAGGCGGCCGGCAAGTCGGCGGGCGGCGCGAGTGCAAGCAATAATAAAATTAAAGTAATAGTAAACAAGTCGTATCGCGGTCGCGGTCGTACCGTAGTCGCAATGAACAAAGCGGCGCGACCGTAGTAGATACGCGTGTTAAATTACGGCGAGCGGGCGGTACCGGCACGCAAGCAAAACAATAACAAATGTAACAAACAAATTATGATGTAATTAAACTTATAATTATAATAATCGGAACGCGGCCGAAACGCGGCGTTGACGCAGCGGAACTGGCGGCGATTGCGGAATTTCCGCTAACAGCGCGGCGAACGACACGGCGCGTGGCGGAAAGCGGGATTTATGCCAGCGGCGCAGAAAATGAACGGCGCGGCGGGCAAAACCAGCGCAAAACGCAAAGCGAGGTGTAGACAAACCGCGCTCACTGCTACCAAAATGATTACGCACCGCGCCTGTGCCAATGAATCAGCGGGCAACTGCCGGGCCCATCAGAGCAGGCCAGCGGATTCCCACAGGCAGCGGTGGGGTGGGTCAAAAGGACCCACCAAAAAAAAGAAAAATGGCGATTTGCACTGGGTTTTATCCCGCGGCACAGAGCGACTTACTACTAGGTACTTACCGGCGCAGGAGACAGCAAGCACGTGGTATCCGGGGAGTGAGTTCGTGTATGGTGGAATGTGGTGTGTGATGCCTGCTGTGTTAAATGCAAAGGAACACACTCGCCCTTCTTTGAGAGGTCTTTCGCGGCGGCAGCACTAGACCACGAGTAGCGAGTCAGCGGCGGCGGCGATATCCGAAGGCGCGGGAGCACAAGGAACAGTGTTCCGGATAGTCAAATGGGCCCGCAGCCTTAGAAGGACGCGGCGAGCCAAGGAGCGCAAAATTAGGGCTCCTAAACTAATACGACACGGCGTTGACCGGCAGACTTCAAGCGGGCCACGCGGATTCCAAGATTCTCGGCCGTTTCAGACAGCGTTCTGAACCGGACTCTTAGGCGACCGCGGACGGCAAGTGACGGCGTGGCCGGCAAACAGCACGCGGGCTACGCGGCACAAATGGTACGCGATAAAAATCCTCATAAATAATAAGACGGCACTAGGCGGCGTGGCAGGCGATTTCACGCGGGCGACGCGGCAACTTACAGTCGACCGACTCCGTCGGGGTTTTACGAAGAACTCCCAAACGGCGAGCGACCGCCGGGCGACGCGGCGTGGGCGGCGGTTCGCTAAGCGCGGGAGTGGACATTGAGTCCCGTCTCGCGCGACCAGTAGACCTTACGCTAATATACTTAAAGACGATTCGCGCAGCAAATAGGCGCCGCCGCACGGACCTGTTAACGAATGTACCTACTCGACTGCGTACACGGGGGGCTACCGCGCTGCCCCCGGAGCCGCGCGCCCCATCTCCCTCTCCAGCCGCAGGCGGGAGCGAGAAAGCGGCGTTTGGTCAATTTTGGCCAAAACACACACCATTGTGATTAAGATATCCATCTACAGTCTAATAAATCTTTTCGAATGTATCTGAGGGCACGGTAGTGCCGTTGCCAAGACAAACCAAATAAGAAAAGGTCACTTCCTATTCTAACAGTCATTTTGAAACCCATATACTTTTCTGGAAAATAAATCTGTAACTTTCATAATCTTACCCTCACTAAAAGGTTAAGGGTTTTAGACAACCTGTTTCCTCCAGGTACTTCCCGAAGAGGACTTGGGGCTATACCATAATAACAATCATTTATTAGTCTTAAATCTTAAAGCAGAGACGCGAGCAACCAGTCCTTCCATCGACTGCCTTCTGTGACACAAATACACACCTGCTCTAAGCGCGCTTTCTCAAGCTCCTTCTGCATGTCGTCGAGCGCCATCTCCGCCTTCCGCAGTTGCTCCATGTCTCGCAGCATTCTCTGCACCTGGTGACGGCTCGCGCGGCCGGCCCGCAGCGCCGCCCACCCGCCCACCACCGCACCCAGCAACAGAGACGCGAGCAACCAGTCCTTCCATCGACTGCCTTCTGTTACACAAATATGATATAGAGACACCCACATGGATGAGTTTGTGATCATGAGTGAATAACACCATAATTTATAGGTACTAATAAAATCCCAATTGTAAAACCTACACTTAAGAAACTTGGCGAGTATTACTTGGAGTCCGAAAAGAGCTCTCTTATATTACACATTTTTTTAGCTTGTCTTGGCGGGCGGGTTTGGTAATGCCCCCTACAACCCTACCTACGCAGGCATTCAAAAAGTATTGCCGTCGTCAAAAAAGTAACGATTCGTGATAAATGACGATTTGTCGAACGTCCTCGTGTGAAAAACTTACTGATTAAAACTTCAAGGGAACGAGTTACTATGTCCTACATCTTGTACTATTACTGTACTATAAATACCGCAATAATTAACGTCTAACAGTAATATCTAAGCACACATGTAAACACAAAGGCACCGCAGCGAATCTCTCAACCGATTCTGTGACAATTTGTATTAAACGACCACTATTAAACGATTAATTAGCTCTGAGAAAAACGGCGTAATGCAAGGCTAAGGGAAAACGTACAGACAAATTCTATGTACGAATAAATGAAATAGTTTGTCTGTAACCTCAGGAATTGTAAAAGCCTAATTAACTTTAAACCACTAAAGTTATTCCTTGGTCTGTGGTTCAAAACGATAAAATAGCCCAAAAAATGTCATAAAATTTTGCCTGCCTTTCTGCCTGATCAAATTCTTGCTGATCTTCACAAAGCCAATAGATACTTTAACTAGGAGTAAACTTATAACTATGAGTAACTAGAGGGGAAATATGGGGAATTATATCTCGTAAATGCAAATTTTCATAAAACCAATGTATCTAAGCGTATTTCGCCTACCATCGCCTACCAGTAGTTTAAATAGAACGTATGTCAATAGTTGTAAAATAAAATTTTCATTACCGTTAGATGTTATTTTTCAGTGTTTATATTTTATTTCTGTATTCACTTCGCTCAATGTATGAAAATAAGACGTGAATCGCCCCCAGAACCGATTCAGGTGAAATAAGACTGAAGATAGATTATACCTTTGATGAATACCCAGGCTACTATTTAACTCAATAAAAACCAGGGTTTCCTGCGGGATTTGTATGAAAAGGGGATTCACGTGGTTGAAACCGCGGGCAACAGCTAGTCAGAAATAATTAATTAATAAATATTACAAATATTTATTAAAATTAACAGTTGCAATATTCATAACGATAAGGAAAAACACACAAAACAAGGTCTTCTGCAAATTAACATTACTTCTATCCAACATGAATTTTCTTACCATAAATACATTAGTAATATTTTATTATTTATATTTGAAAGTGAGTACAAAATAGTCATCACGAAAATCTCCATTTTTTCACATCGTCTCTTATGAAAAGTCAAAACTCTGCCGCCAGGTTCGGAAGGCAGCTTTGGACCGAGAAGATATGGGAAGAACCTCAGCACTTGCTCTTAACAAAAATGACAGAAAAGGACTTTCTTTTGTCAAGGGAAAAGTTGTGTAGGTCTTGCACCCTCATTAAATGTTGTTTTAGCCACGACGGACGCATTGGCGGGTGTATGGGATGCATTTGCGTATTCACGCTCTGTCATTGGGTCTATAGACCTTGAAATTCGGGCAACATTCGCCTACAACTAAAATATCCTAAAAATACTGGTTATAGGTATAATAACTGTGATAAACCGATTGTTTGCTTTTAAGAACTACTAACGTATAATTTCCATTGGTTTATTTTAATGAAGTTATGCAAATTAGTTATACATACTTATTTCATCATTAATATATAAATAAGCCAGATTTTGACGCGATTCATATTTTACTCGAGTGTTTTGAAAGGACCTTCCATATGGAATAAATCTGTTAAATTGAGTATAATTTGCATAATTTTAAGGAATTTCCCGATACAGTATGCGTTTTTGCGTACAACAATAATTAATTAATTATACATCTAGTACGGATTAATGTGTCCGGTATAACAAAAGAGCATACGTCTAACTTTGTATTTTCAAAAAAAACTACGTCGTAAAAATTAATATGATTCTTCATCTGTTTTGATAAAAAAAGCTAGCAAGCGTCGTATATTCGACAACATATTATGACTGAGTATCGAATTTGTCTCCAGAAGTATCAGCCTTCGTTCTTTGTCGTCCACGACAAAAAAGTTATTTGAAAATGTCTTACACTTTAAGAAATTAGAAATTAGAAAGTAGTTTATATGAAGATGGAGAGCAGAAAGCTAAAATAAATGGGTTTTTATAAAACTTTGCCTATATCATAATAAAGAAAAGACTTAACTAATTCGACGAAAATAAAACGGTTTACATTTTTCACAAAGTTCCATATGGATGACATATAGCCGCGACTTTAAACCTGTCTATTTGCTTAAAGAGATTTTGTTAAACAAACTTAATAGTCAATAACTCGCTGCACACGGTGCAATATGGAGAAACAGGACGGAGTCTCTTGCCCGGCAAACCTGTAAAGCGCATAAGTGTAACAGAGCCCACAGGGCGCACCAGTCGGCCTGTTTCTTCATTTTAATACACCGCAAGCAGCGAGGTACTGCTCCGAGTAATTCACTGTTATCCAACAAACTTGCGGCTCAATACGAGTACACCTATCAGTGCATAAAAAGGAGTGAGAAAACTATCTACCTTCATCAATGAAATCCACAAATCGGCTAGTAATCACTGCACAGACCAGAGAGGATGCTCTGAAAGCGACCGATACCTCACAAAACATTTATGTTACGACATATTAAGTGTCAAGGCTAACTCGCACCGGTCGTGGAGTGAACACAAAAACTATAAAAAATCACATCACACGACGTCACAACCGACAGAATCGCGATTGAATGCGACACAACGATACAATGAGTGATGTGATGTCAGACTGGTGGCACTATGATTAAGTTTATTTGTGGATAAGTAATGATTTGAAACAGGGGGCTATTCATGTAACGCGTTGGCTAAATTTCGTGAAGTGAAATGGTCATGACATTTACGTAATATAAGATATTAAAATCAAAAAATTTTTTTAGAACACAAAAAAATAATTTTTACGACTTTACATAGATCGTAAAGTTGAATGTAGTGCAAAACGCAACATAATTATAGTATAACAATAAGGTTGAAAGATTGTATTTCCTATATTGAAATGCATTCAATTTTACATTCTAAAATAATAGACGTGAAGTTAATTTTTCAGTGCTTTTTATTTTATTTCTTGATTATTGACAATTTTGCAAAAAAAAACTTTTTGACGATTTCTATTAGATATAGCTATCATACAGTTTCAAGCGATATTAATATTGCGAACTGCTTAAAAATATTTATGCGGTTCTACATTCACAGTCATATCACAGTTCATATTCTGATATGATAATAAAATACTCATATTTCATTAATTGTATTATTGACACAAATAAACTAAAAACAAAAGAACTTCATTAGAGTAAACTACTGATTGATGGCTCACTCTAAAGTCCGTCATTAGTGAGACTCTAATTGCGTTAAATTAATTGATTTAAAATCGTAAACCTTCCGTAGTCAAGTATGGTATCCAAAGGTTTCAAATTTCAGATGCGGTAATGCATAATTAAGACCAATTTAAATTATTGCATAATTTTAATCACATGACTCACTCTAAATTATAGTAGGCTGACTTTAAAATAAATAAATAAAATGGCTGACTTTACCTCAATTAAAATGTCTGTCTTCTCGTAGGTATGTAAATCTATAACTACATTTTGCACCAATGTAAATAAATATTAAAAAAAAAAACTTAAATTGATTTATAGTATTTAGTATCCTATGGCTTTTATATCGGAATTTGAATCCTTATGGAGGCATTAAGGAATAAAAGGTAGCATGTCTTTTTTTTTTAATCTGCCTAAGTTCCTACTCTATTCAAACTCATAGTCACTCTACATAGTATGGTTTAATAACACTGAATGAGAAGTAATAAGCAATAACCCGAAGGCAGACACTGTCTGTGTGCGGTTTAACGTATTCATAAAAATGTAACATACTGGTTCTATAAACATAGATGATACTTAATATACATAAGCAATTAGGTACAAAGATATGAATAAAATTGAAGCGTCTGTCTCTAACTTGGAGATATCTGGCCTATGAGATAATTTTAACGATAGAAATAAAAGTTTTGAAAGCTGTTGTGTTTTTGTAGAGTGGATTTCTAAATCAAACATTAGGGTTATAAAACTAAGAACAAAAAAATCTTCTAAGAAGATGCTTGATTTTTGAAAAATTTTGATCTGCATTTAGTTAAATTTTTTTGTCATTCATTCGAACTGAGGTACTCGTAAGTACCTCAGTTCGAATAACAGAACAATGTCAGAAATTGCAATAATTTTTTTCTCAAAGATTATACATGTATGTATCCGCCACTTATGGGATATTTAGGAGTCTGCATAGTAAATAAGGATACTTAGTTGAAATTCGCATCAAATACGAATAATTCAGATGAAGCTTCGGTCGACAACTAGTATGGCATAATGATAGACATACATACTCTTGGTATGTAATTTTAGTGCGAATATTTTTTATTCCAATTTTTTGTATCTACTTTTATAGCTTTGTACGTGAATATTTTATAAATTCTACGGTTATTTTGTTTTACTAATTATACGAATAACATACCTGACGAGAAAAAAGACTAAACTATTTTTCACAAAAAAGATAATTTTGAAAAAATCTTAATCATTTCCCGTTTCCTCATTTTACTGCCCCACGGGCATCGACTGTTTAATAGCACTATCGCTGTCCCGCCTTTGCTTGTAATCCAGTGGTAATGTAAAATCCTTGTCTCAGGAAAACCCGTAATAATTTCGTAAACGCTTTTTACCTTTTACAAACCTATGTTCAAAATTTCAACTTATTAAGTTTTTTGATGATCATAAGTCAGGGAGTAAGAACTTTTCTTTTTACATTACATAACTATTTATCGTTTAAAATGACCATCATGAAAAAATTTCATAATAATATTATGAATTTGAATACAGTGTATTAAGACATAGTTGATGTGATTAGATTTAAAGTATGTTGATAGCTAGGTTATATACCCTATGCCCTTCTCTGGGATGTGAGCTATTTCTAAGACAAAATTCTTCAAAAGCGGTTCAGCAAATAAGCTTTTCACAGGTAACAAACATACAAACACATTTTTTCCATAGCATAGTTTGAATTATTATTTTGTTTGATTTATCAGTTAACACAAAACGCCTGATGTTAAATTGTGCTATTATTTATACATTAGTAAGCGGAAAATTGTCTTTAAAATAACAAATCTGTTTGTCTCAATTCATTAAATATAAACGAGTTGGTATAAAACGTTCATATAATTTATTCGCATAATGCGCTTGCTATTTTTACATAGAGATCATTATTTTTAGATATTTTAACAAACTCATAAAGTATTAAAGCGTTCATACAGGCGTTAATAAAACAGTGGGTGGGCGTTGATCGTTGTTTATTTAACTCAGTGTTGCAAGTATGTTTGGAAGTGTTAATTAAACAGACGAAGATTTTGATTTGCACGTAAACAAAACGGAAAATAGACTGGAAAAATTTACACGTTTTGCATCCCAAACTCAGTTCCGAAATAAATGTATTGCAGAGCCTAGTTATACATCTGACATATTTATTATTTATTTATTGATTTACATCTGACATATTTATTTATTTATTTCAATTATATTTATGCAAATCTAGATCAGTGAAGTAAGTTAGGGTAAGTAAGGTAATTTGATCATCAATTTTTAACACTTAATAAGTTAGTAGTTGACTGCGATCACACTTGATGGTAAGTGATGATACAGTCGAATGCTAATTCGAAAAAGGTAAGTAATTCCTGCCAGTTTCTACGCAGCATCGCGTCGGAACACTAAATCGCTTAGCGATGCATCTTTGGTGGCAGTTACTCAATTATATTTATGCAAATCTAGATCAGTGAAGTAAGTTAGGGTAAGTAAGGTAATTTGATCATCAATTTTTAACACTTAATAAGTTAGTAGTTGACTGCGATCACACTTGATGGTAAGTGATGATACAGTCGAATGCTAATTCGAAAAAGGTAAGTAATTCCTGCCAGTTTCTACGCAGCATCGCGTCGGAACACTAAATCGCTTAGCGATGCATCTTTGGTGGCAGTTACAACTGGTACGGTGGTAACTAGCCACGGCAGAAGTCTCCTAACAGACTACATAATTATTATCAGCCATTTTAGAAAAAACTAGCTGTCTGGGCAAACGTTGTTTTCCATTTGGGAGTATGAAAACAACTTACGACCTATTCTTAGACCTACCTATACAAAAAATTATTGGTAAACCGTATCAGAGGAGTTTGGTTGCAAAAATTATGATACGATAATTTTTATATTTCATAAATTAATTTTTTAGCGCCATCCAATACGGTACCATTAAACGAGCAATTCTTATATATATATATATGTATATATATTTCTATCTCGGAATCTGAATCTCGGAAAAGGCTCGACCGATTTTCATGAAATTTAGTATACAGGCGGTTTTGGGGGCGATGAATCGGTCTAGCTAGGATTCATTTTTAGAAAATGTCGAATTTACCAAAAAAAAATATAACAACTGCTGCCATCTATTGGTGACTAGGTAGAAATACAACCGAGCAAAGCTCGGTCACCCAGATGTTTTAAAATTAAAGTGGTAACTGAACGAATACTTTTACTGTCACAACTAATACACTGTTGCGTCAGGAGCAGGAGGACTACTTACTTCCATCTAAGTGTGTTTTTATCATTCACAAAAAGTTTCGCTTGCATTGCCTACTGTTGTCATAGAACCATATTTCATATTATAAAAACGCTAGCGACCTCCTTCAGTTCATAGATAAATTGGTGTATACACCTATCGCAAAAGAGGGGCTGGACGAATTCCGCAAGATGACCTACCACCAGTAAACTTGCTATAATTGTAGATACATATTTCAATCCACGAAGACGCGTCCCACTTCTTCCCAAACAAAGCAATATTGCTATACTGATACAATATTGCATTACTGCGTCGCTCGCGCTCCGACTAGATAGATTCCTATCTAACAACGACAGCTCTGTGAGTGCGGCAACTTTTTTTGTAGTGCCAGTGTGTCAATTTGAAATTGTATAGTGCGCGGTGCATGGAAAATTGTGTAGCGACGGCTCGGGTTTGCGAATTTGGGCAAAATATTTTTGCCGCATTTTTGAAGTCAGAGGGCTCTTGGACCTCTATGGTATCACTATACGCTTATCGCAAAAGAGGAGCTGAACGAACCCCGCAAGATGTCCTACCACCTAATTGTAGGTAGTTCAATCCACGAACACGCGTCCCAATTCTTCCCAACCATCAAAAAACAATATTGCTATACTTCTGCGGAATCGCATGAAACATAAAGCGTTTGTAAAGGATTTTTTAATACAGTTGCTCAAAAAATGGCGTATTGCAGGGACGTATAGCGTTCGGGATGTGGGCTATTACATACTCGTGCTTTTTTTTACCTTTCCCGAACTCGTGCGTTATCTTTCCCACCTGTCAAAATAATGTCTATTAAAAAGAAAAACCAACCATGAAGTTTCTACTAAAAAATTCATAGAAGTTTTTATGATTCCTGCAAATACGTATATTTCTAAAAAGAAGCTACTAATTTGTTTCAATATCAGATTTGATTGAATGAGTTTGGTTAGGTTTCATTTCATCTCATTAAATTTCATTTTCATTTCATATCAATAAAAAAAATTCTACTGAAGACTTGGCTGTATGGGCATAGTTCCCTTTGCGTACCAGAATATTATTTAGTCTATGAACAAATTTTTTTTTATTTATTTTTTTAAATCATGGGTGAAGAAAAAAAAACTGCTTATATTCTACGGTTGGCGCCATTTTTCAGAAATTTTCTTTGCGAGTTTAGTTGTTTGTTGCACAAAATGCTTCGGAGAACATTTTACCGGAAAAGTCAAAAAGTCGCTACATATCTACATACGACGAATTTATTGCGTGGAGAGAAGAGAAAAAAGCAAATAGTTTTTCAGAAAATGTTAAGTTAGTTGAGTTTATTGTTTTTATTATTTTATTAAATTACTTCATTTTTTCGCAACTGTATTAAAAATAATCGTTCAGTACACGTGCGGAACCGTCATTGCAACTTGTTCCGACTGTCAACCCTCGCTTTCGGCTGCGCCTCGGCTCGGGTAGACATTTGTCGGAACTCTTTGTGTCAATTTTTTTCAAATTTTCAGCGTTTTCGTGTATTGAACTGCCTATATTAAGGTACTCGCCTTTCGGGGGTCCGAACAGCACGACGTCCATCGCCTTGAGCGCCAGCTTCTGTTTGTGGATGGGGTCCTTGATGCCGAGCACGTTGCTCAGGTACTGCATGTTGTTGACTGCCAGCCTGACAACAAATTTCATATTTAAAAAATCTTTAAGGCCACCATCCGAACGAGAAAATTCAAATTTTATAGTTTTTCGCTAATAGTGGCCTAATTATACATCTTAGGCATAAGGCAATGAGTTTGGCTAGCATATCATTTATGCATGTACTGGTTTTTAGTAAAAACTTTGCTCAAAAATACGCATATAGTTTATTTTGGTTACCGATTGCTCCAAATCTGGGAAACTGCAAAAAATAATTTTTTAATACAGTTGCTCAAAAAGTGGCGTATTGCAGGGACGTATAGCGTTCGGGATGTGGGCTATTACATACTCGTGCTTTTTTTTTACCTTTCCCGAACTCGTGCGTTATCTTTCCCAACTGTCAAAATAATGTCTATTAAAAAGAAAAACCAACCATGAAGTTTTTACTAAAAAAAATCATAAAAGTTTTTATGATTCATGCAAATACGTATATTTCTAAAAAGAAGCTACTAATTTGTTTCAATACCTATCAGATTTGATTGAATGAGTTTGGTTTCATTTCATCTCATTAAATTTCATTTTCATTTCATATCAATAAAAAAAATTCTACTGAAGACTTGGCTGTATGGGCATAGTTCCCTTTGCGTACCAGAATATTATTTAGTCTATGACCAATTTTTTTTTTTTTTTTGAAATCACCAGAATGGGTGAAGAAAAAAAAACTGCTTATATTCTACGGTTGGCGCCATTTTTCAGAAATTTTCTTTGCGAGTTTAGTTGTTTGTTGCACAAAATGCTTCGGAGAACATTTTACCGGAAAAGTCAAAAAGTCGCTACATATCTATCTACATACGACGAATTTATTGCGTGGAGAGAAGAGAAAAAAGCAAATAGTTTTTCAGAAAATGTTGAGTTAGTTGAGTTTATTGTGTTTTTATTATTTTATTAAATTGCTTCATTTTTTCGCAACTGTATTAAAAATAATCGTTCAGTACACGTGCGGAACCGTCATTGCAACTTGTTCCGACTGTCAACCCTCGCTTTCGGCTGCGCCTCGGCTCGGGTAGACATTAGTCGGAACTCTTTGCAATAACAGCCTTTCCGCACTTGTAATGAAACATACTATTTCGGGAACCAATATCATGTATTCGGGAATTTCAGTGCAAAGTTTTTGTTAAAAGCATGTAGATGCATAAATTTCACGCCCGCAAAATTCATTGCCATAAACCTACAATGCGTAGTTAGTCTAATATTTGCGAAAAACTAAATAACCCCCTAAAGGGGTGAAACGGGGGTATGGAGAAACTTGACGCCACAATACTGCACCGATTTGGCTGAAATTCGGAATGGAGATAGACAACATACCTAGATATTTGGAATGGGGATAGGCTCTTTAATATTGCCGAAAAAGCCATGGCTCGAGATTCACGAAGCCGCCAGCGTAACTTTTAGTCAATTTAGAATTTTATTTTTTCTAAATTGGTAGGGGCTGAATTTACTCACCCTTTTAAAGTTATAGCTTGACCGCTATAAACTTGGCCCTCCCATGGTCTGCGGGACGCGGGGCGGCTGTGCGATTGGCTACACACGATACGATGTAATTACTCGCATCTTGAGAATTCTCCTATGGTATTTTCTTGAGTATGTATCATTATCCACGTCGCAAGATTATTACTATCGTGCGTAGCGTAATTCACGTCAGTCACTGACAGCTGATTAGTTGAGCGCACTGATCCCTATTCTATGGATCCACAGTGAACCTAGCCTGAATTGTATAGAATGTTTAATCCATAGAATAGAGATCAGTGGTTGAGTAGCTCCCGCCCTGCGTCCCGCAGACCATGGGAGGGCCAAGTTTATAGCGGACTAGCTATAGTGCGATGCCATCTTCGGCTGCATCATCATTTACTTTCAGGTGAAATTACAGTCAAGTATTAACTTCCAGAGTGTAAAAAAGTTGTGTATGGTATTGTGGCTTCACATAAGAATTATGTTAAATAACCTGAACTTCAATGGTTTCTCACATTTTGGGGCAACATAATGAGATCAATGAACTGCGATGCGACATTTTTGATAGTTACATTGAACTTTTAATTGTAGTTTACGTTATCTATCTTAATTAGCTAACCGATTTGCATTCAAAAGCCATTTTATTATAACCAAGGTGTTTAAAACTTAATTAATCAATATTGGTAACTATGTTGTGACCCAGCCTACCCAAATTATGTAATCTAATACATTTACCTATATAAAATTTTCCGCTTGACCGATATTTATGGGTATTTTATTTGGTGGGCCCTAGAATAAGACGGAGACAAGACGGAGACTATTTTTCATAGCCCTAAATGAGAAATGATTTACATACAAAATGTTTGCCGGGTCAGCTAGTGTATGTACAAATCCAAAACATCGCATAAAATACCAAACCGCTCTTGGCCTGTATTGTTTTCATTAAAACTAACAACGATAGTTTGAGAAATAACAATATTTTACAGAGATACTCTACTTCTTCCTCTGTAATGTAACATCGGCAAGGGGCAATGGCGCGGACCGCGGCGCGGCGCGAAGACGCGCGAACTCGCGGCGAAAAACCGCAAGAGTATAATGTCACTTATACTCTATCGCCTAAATATCATGGTATGTAACTGTATAAAATTGATATTTTAACATTTTGGTAAGGTACTCTAAAGAGGTTGATGATGGTCTAACTGTCAGACTATCATCAAACCAATATGTTAGAATCTAATAACTATAGTTTACCTCGGCAATGTCGCCCCGGTGACTCGGTGCTGGATAAACAAAGCCTTGTATTGGGGCAGGTCCACCGATTCCGAGAGCCATTCCACCGTTTGCTCCACCGTCCAGTTGTGGACCTGGAAGGAAGTAGAAACATAGTTACAATACTGACGCATGTAAGACAGAATCTAAAGCCATAGTTACAATACTGACAGATGTAATACAAATACTAGAGCCAAGTTTCAATACTGACGGACGTAAGACAGAAACTACAGCCATAATTACAATACTGACAGATGTAAGACAGATATTAGAGCCAAAGTTACAATACTGATGGACATAAGGCAGAAATTAGAGACATAGCTACAATACTGATGGGCGTAAGACAGAAACAGAACTATAGTTTTTTGAACTGTTGATACAAGTTGCAATCAATAAAACTGTTGTTATTACTTTTTTTAACTATATAAAGTCTAAAGTGGAGTGCGCTTGCCTAGGAAATGCCAATTCGCTCTTGATTTACCCAAGTTGTATGTTCTAGGGGAAGACGGAGGTTGGGAGGGTCCAGACAATCTTGCAGTGCGTATTGGTAACGAGAAATCAAACCGCTACGTACATATCTTTGGTATGTCAACAATGTAGGAGTTTACGACGCGTTGCAACTTGCAGTTCTATGGTTAATGTGTGCGACGGAATCGACTATGAACAGACAGTGGCGGTACCTTTTTCGTACTCATTTTTGGGAAACTTCTTTAAAATTGTGTCCGAGACAAACACTAAGACAGATGCAGTACCTCAGAGCGCAGCCACGCCTCCCAGAGCTCCTTGACGGAGATGTGCATGTCGTCGTTGTGGTGGAAGGCGCGCTGCCGCTTCTCGTAGCCGCTGTCGTACTGCAACTCTTCGCGGAGGAACTGGAATGACATGGCTTTGGTTAGACATCGCTACAAAATGGGGAGACTGAGAACATATTATTAGAACCTATATTATGTTAAGGTGTTGCGGCCCTACCAACCCGCGAAATTCAAATTTTATTTAGTTTTTCGTAGATATTAGACTAACTACACATTGTAGATTTATAGCAATGCATTTTGCGGGCCTACTTTTTATGCACATACATGTTTTTAATAGAAACTTTGCTCGAAAGTTCCCACTCAGCTCATATTGGTTCCCGAAAGATAATTTTTTGCAGTTTCCCAGATTTCGAGCTATCGGGAACCAATATGAAATAAATGAGTATTGTTGAGTAGAGTTTTTATTAAAAACATGTAGACGCATAAATGTTGTGCCCGCAAAACGCATTGCCATTACCTTTTGATGTATAATTAGCCCACTATGAGCGAAAAACTAAATAAAATTTGAATTTTCGCGCCCGGATGGTACCCATCGCCCTTAATACACAGACAAACATAAGTTGTTGTTTTGTAAGCCCGGAGGTTTACAAAACCAACAGGCAAAAAGGTCAACAGGCGTCTCGGTAAAAAGAGTGTAGAAAATCTTGACCAGGTCAAGCGACTCGGTGTCATCAGGAATTATCGTGATGACATCTTGTTCTTTACTGTGGATAAGTTTACGCTTCATAATTATGGTGGTAAGTAATCATGAGGCCTAGTTGGTGGTTTGCGTTTATAGTGAGGTATATTCATATACCCATACCTTAACAGTTCTATCAGAACCATGGAAGTAAATCGTTTCGTGCGAGAAAGAAGGGACTTACATTTTCGTTATCCATCTCCATAAAACGGGGGGCGAGTCCTGCGTGGACAATGACGCTCCAGGTCAAACTATTACGCGCAAAATGTCCGACAGCAGATGCCATATTAAGGTCTTGATGAAGGTGAATAAGGGCTTACATCATCGCTCTCGCTGAGGTCAACGTTGCCGTTCGCGTCGTCGTCGAGTTGCCGATGGAGCTGGGTGATGGCCTCGAGCCCCGCGTGGTCCTGAAGGCAGGAGGGGTCGTTGTTGCACGCCTCCAGGAGTACTGGAAACAAGAGAAACATGCTTTGAGATTTTTTTATCAGTCCACTTGGATAATTATAATCGATGGGTGCTTCGCAAGCAGAGGTAACATGGCCTAATATTCGGTAATGGCTATTTTTGGTAAGGCAAAACAATAATTCGGCCTTCGAAGAGGCTCACGAACTTTAGTTTTTTTTTTAAACTATAAGTATAGGCTAGCGCTTTCCTGTGATCACATCTGATGGAAAGTGATGATACAGTCAAAGGTGGAACGCGCTTGCCTAGGAGATGCCTCTTTACTCTTGATTTGAAGGCGCCCAGGCGCCAGGCTCAGGTAAGTGGCGGGAAAGACAGTGCCTGGGAGGATATTCCAGGCCTTAGCAGTTCGTATCAGGAACGAGGCATCAAACCGCTTCGTACGCGTCTTTGGAACGTCGACTATGTATGGGTAATGGGTGGAAGCCTTTTTGATGAATTGCCGTTCTATGGTAACTCCTGCCTCTTAACCGCTGTTTAAACTTCGCTTATTTTTACACAAGGATCTAAAAACCTTGCACATAAGACGAAGGTCGCAGCCTCGGTGACAAGGCCGGGCGAGCGGATGCGTTAACGGAAGCGAGTGTCGTCATTGTCGTAGTTTCAGTCGCGGTGGACGTCCACACTCCACGAGCTTGGCCATCCTTTAAATAGGTCTATACCTATTTAAAGGATGGCCAAGCTCGACAATTTTCCGTCTGAAGCTATCCTTCAACGCGACTCTATGTCATATCTTTAGTCCACATGGTGGTATAGCCTCACAGTGTCCGCCAACACGGTTTTCCGGTGCTTGGCCGTTATTAGAGCATCTTGTGTATGTGCCATACGTGTTATGTAGCTTAGTTGAGTTCTGTGAATAAAACTGGATCTTTTACAGATATTCACATTTCTGACTACATCGCACTATCGCTTGCAGTGTGACTTTGATACTTCTGGTTCTAATGAGGTCTGTATAACCAAAGGCCATATTTCAGATCCATTAGTCATCACTGGCAAGTGGCAACAAGAAATGCTCGAGGTTTAGCCTTTAGATTAGCTTTTAGACTTCACATACTGAAGGGGTATTTAGACGAGAAGAAATCACTTTACGGGGATTCCCGAACCCTGCCCAGCCGGTCCTGAATCAGGGGTGCACCCTTTCTAAATCATCGGGTCGTAGCGAGTTTAATTAGTCTCTGGCCTATAGAGCTAGCTGGCAAAACCCGTGCTAAATCATCTGATGAAGGTCGCAACTGCGCATCCCACAATACACATTAACGGTAATTAATTAAATCTATCAACGATATTTAAGACACGTGTAATGTGGTATAAGCCGGTTCCCAATATTCTATCTATCTTCCATTTGCCCTACTAGAGACAGCATTGCGACATAAGCTCCATACAAGTTACGTCAAAATTCTATCTCTAGTAAGGCAAACCATGGATAGATTGAATATTGGGAGCCGCCAATAGTGTATACTATACACTGTATAGTGTGTATAATGGACTCGAGTCTGGAGCGAAGATTCTAGAGAAAATCAAAAGTTACCTAAGTACATACAACAAGGTAAAAAACTTCATTCGAAGATATTCAAACTAGGTACGCCATTATTATTCTATCCTACGTACCGTTTATCGCAAACAAGGAAAGTCTGTCAAGGACAAGATTTTAGTGGAAATTCCAAGTTCCGTTGCGACAGTCAACTACCAAGAAATTACATTATTCAGAGTACTTAAATAAAAAAATGGTTTTAATGAAACGTCTTTAATATTGTACAACATTGTTTTGTTATATATCCTCAATAGCTTACGAAGCGCACGCGATGAAAGCATTTTTTTACGACTTGGATTACATTATTCAAGTTGCGGTAATTAATTTTGGAAATTAATTTGGCCTATGACACTCCACAATAACGTAGCTTTCTAACGGTGAAATAATTTTGAAAATCAGTTCAGTAGATCCAAAGATTACCCCTTAGAACGTCACAAACTCACAAACATAGTTACGTTACCTCTTTATAATATTAGTATTAGAAGTATAGATTTTATTATCCTTTATTATCCATAGCTTTGCTTTGGTTCAAATTTTTTCCAACTCAACAGTTAAGTTCATGGAACTACTTATACCTACTTAAGTAGGTATTACGTCATATCGCTGTCTTTTCACGGCGTATAACTACGCACGGGCCTTCTCTCAGAATGGGTGGGATTTGGTAATAGCTGTGGGTCACCACGGAGCCAAGTGCAGTTGGCAGGCTTCACAGTTCACAATCACACCCATATGAAAACATTACAAAGAAGTCTCCAGACACGCAGATTTCATTTTCTCACGATGTTTTCCTTCGCGTCAATATTTTCAATATGTGGGTATACAAATGTCTACGATAACGCAAGATTAGAGAAAAGAAGTTTAATTATACAAATAATGTGGCATAAACATGGGCCCAGAGATAACGGGTATCAGTCATAGCGGGGGTCATGTTTGTTTCTTTATCCTACTCTACCACCCACCGGGTTGAGCAAACAATAGTAAATTATAATAAAATTATCAGATGCTCGCATATTATAATTTTACTTGACGGTATTTTTCGGGATAAAAAGTAGCCTATGTCCTTTCCCAAGCTTAATTTTATCTATGTTTTAAATTTCATCAAGATTGGTTCAGTGGTTTAGGCGTGAAAGCGTAACAGACAGACAGACAGACAGACAGACAGAGTTACTTTCGCATAATATTAGTAGGGACATGCGCAACAGATAAAGGTAAACCAATTTTACTTTAGAACTGTTTCGCATCTTAACGCTTCGTAATCCTTGACCATTCACAATAAATTATACACAGCCAATACTAGAGTAGGTAGAGATATAAATGTTAGAATTATCTGGTCATTATTCCCAGATAACGACTATAAAATCTTTGCCCTCCGGTAACCCGAATCTAAAAATACTGACTAGATTCACACGTTAAAATCTAGTTTGTTTACAAGTTAAAAGGCCAAGATGAAACGATGTTCGCTACGGATTACATCTAAGGAGTGGGAAGTCGAGATTCGAGAATATTAAAACGAGATGACAATGTTGATGGATAAATTGAGGGCGATGTAAAATAGCGCGCTCAAATTGACTGCTGATTTATCTTTTTTTTTAGTAAAAGAAGTAAGATACCAATGAATATGAGGGGATTATGAGATACTTAGTAGGAAAATAAAATAGCTTAAATTACACTAACTTATTTGGAATGCCTTTTAAAATAAGAATATCTATAAGTGATTTCGCGTCTTTGATTAAACACGAACAAGAATATCAAGTACTGTTTCTTTACTGAATTGCTAATACTTAGTAAGTACTTTTAGGAAATGGCCGACAAATTCCGGTGACGGACGCAAAAATCCCTTACGTCTTTCACCCACAGGCCGGCACCAGGGACTAGAGGAAGGTTCGTCCACCCGAAATCAGCGCATCCTGTGAGAAGGATACTATAATGTTCCTTTCGACAGATGCTCCCATTTATAATTTACTATTCAAATTATACAGAAGATAATAATCAAATAGAGGCCACCATCTTCAACAATAAAGGAATTACGCAACACAAGTTATGGTACCATAGTAAACATCATAGCCACACTTGCTTGTGCGATTTGCAAATCTTATGGGTTCAAAGTACATTGTAGTCTCATACAAGTACTTAACTCCTTACTCGGACACTCTCAAGTCTCAGGGGCAATGTTCGCCTGACAACAATTCATCATTGACCATCGATTCCATTTGACCTGTGTCTGAGGTAGATACTTAAATAAAAGCGGTTAAAGGTGTGATCCAGATGGGTGTCATCCAGACGCTAAAAATTAAAATTTTATTTAGATTTTAGCAAATAGTGACTAATTTTATGTACATAGCAGACTAATGGTAATGAGTTTTGCAAGCACAACTTTTATGTATCTACGTGTTATTCATAAAAACTTTCAAATCAAATCAAAAATACTCATAATATCATAATACTGTTTCCCATACTTAGCTCCAAATCTGGGAAACTGCAGAAAATCTTTCTGGAAACAATACGAGTTTTTGAGAAAAGATTTTATTTAAAACATGTAGATTGTAAATGCATAAACGTTATGCTCGCAAAACTCATTGCCATAAGTCTACGATGTATAATGAACCCAACATTTGCGAAAAATGAAATAAAAGTCGATTTTCGCTAGCTACTTTGACCGACACCCCTGTTGCCTATAAGGCAATGACGGATATCCACTGGTTGCACATCATCATCATTAAAGTGACCAAGGAGAGGCAACGCAAACAAATTAATACAATTGACAATGATCATACACACAATACAATTTGGCAGGCCCGCCTGGCGTGACTCAAAGTCCTAAACATCAACGCCTTTAACGCACACTTTATTAATGTTAGGACATGTGGACAAGACCAAAACCGCTGCACGATGGCAATTGGCAACACCAAAATAAGTAGCTATAAGCCATTTGGCCAAAATTAGCAAATGTAAAACAACTACTCGTAACTGTAAAGTGCCTAACTTAGTCTGCATAAGACAATGAGTTCTGTTTGTCATTCATTTAAGAAAAGGACAATTATTAAGTATTATATTATTATACTTAGATACTTACTTGTACATTTCTTAAATGTTTTACAAAATTCCGCGGTAATCATTGATTTACGCGGGATAAAAAGTAGCCGGTTTCACTCTCCGGGTTTTCAACTAGGTATGTCAATGAAGAAAAAAAATACGTTGATGCACACGATTGAATACAAACGAAAAAACACGATTTAATCACGATTACCATAAAAAGGGTTTATAGTGCGTCAGCCATATTAGAATAATTATGTTGTCTTGTCACGTAAATTTCTTCAAAACTTACATGATTTTAAGCAGCGCATATGCAACGGAAGCTCTCAAAAAGAACATTTTTTTCATCTTCCCGCTTTTTATTTCATTTTCATTCCTCCCTAGGGCGGGAAGCATTTTCAATATTCTTTAGGGCAGAAAAGCATTTTCAAATTCAACCACGACGTAATTTGAAGCTGAATACTTTCTTCAAAAAATCTCGTTTCTTGCAACATTTTTGACTGATTCTCCGCTCCTATTGATCGTAGCATGAATATATACGTACCTATAAAATTATTAAAAAAAATAAACGCAGCGTTCCATGTAACTTGCTGCCGTTTCGATAAGAGAATATTACAAATATTGCGACATTTGATAGATTACTGAGTACAATAGACTGGAATGTGAAACGACAGTTAATAACTAACAACAACGCTGCACGTGCTCAATTAGTAATAAATATTAATCAAACTGTCTTACTCGTGATAGAGACAGGGCCTCTACAATGGCTGGATAGCTTATGCTGGTATCAATTGAATAGAATAGAAAATTCTTTATTTCATATAGGCCTATCATACAGAGGCTCTTATGACATGTAATTTCATTTTACACGCTCTCTTTAATGGTGACAACCATTTCACGACTTAAAACTAAGTTTACGAAGATTTACAAACGCCATTGACCATAAATATTTCAGAATTTTCGATTTGTAAACTTACGCGACTTTTTTTTGTCATTTTGCACGATAATTCAATTAACACAATTTAATGATACCGCACGCACTCAATATTGTTATCTGACTTTGAAATTTCAACGCGCCGGTTTCCCCCTTTTTAAATACAAAGAAAATACGATTCAATTTTTTATGGTTGCAATAACGTTGGACCACTATTACCTATAACTATTAAGGTTTATAGTGCGTCAGCCATATTAGAATAATTATGTTGTCTTGTCACGTAAATTTCTTCAAAACTTACATGATTTTAAGCAGCGCATATGCAACGGAAGCTCTCAAAAAGAACATTTTTTTCATCTTCCCGCTTTTTATTTCATTTTCATTCCTCCCTAGGGCGGGAAGCATTTTCAATATTCTTTAGGGCAGAAAAGCATTTCCAAATTCAACCACGACGTAATTTGAAGCTGAATACTTTCTTCAAAAAATCTCGTTTCTTGCAACATTTTTGACTGATTCTCCGCTCCTATTGATCGTAGCATGAATATATACGTACCTATAAAATTATTAAAAAAAATAAACGCAGCGTTCCATGTAACTTGCTGCCGTTTCGATAAGAGAATATTACAAATATTGCGACATTTGATAGATTACTGAGTACAATAGACTGGAATGTGAAACGACAGTTAATAACTAACAACAACGCTGCACGTGCTCAATTAGTAATAAATATTAATCAAACTGTCTTACTCGTGATAGAGACAGGGCCTCTACAATGGCTGGATAGCTTATGCTGGTATCAATTGAATAGAATAGAAAATTCTTTATTTCATATAGGCCTATCATACAGAGGCTCTTATGACATGTAATTTCATTTTACACGCTCTCTTTAATGGTGACAACCATTTCACGACTTAAAACTAAGTTTACGAAGATTTACAAACGCCATTGACCATAAATATTTCAGAATTTTCGATTTGTAAACTTACGCGACTTTTTTTGTCATTTTGCACGATAATTCAATTAACACAATTTAATAATACCGCACGCACTCAATATTGTTATCTGACTTTGAAATTTCAACGCGCCGGTTTCCCCCTTTTTAAATACAAAGAAAATACGATTCAATTTTTTAAGGTTGCGATAACGTTGGACCACTATTACCTATAACTATTCTAAATGACATGGCCAGATTCTGCCCTCGAATCGTCAAAAAAAAACATTAATGGTCAATAATTATTAATATGTGAAAATTCCTTTTATAATTAAATAAAATATATCGCAACAATTATATTTCTCTAGAACTAGCGAGGAAAAATCACAAAAAAATATGAATGTGAGTTGTTATTTTTGTCTTTGTTGGTAAAAATTTTGCATTGGCGTTTGGATACACGTACAGTATAAACGCTTTTTTTTAGCGCTTATGGTCAGATATTAACGAACAATATTACTAAACAAAATAATAAATTAAGTAAAATAATGCACGACGGTCAGAATTATTGTTTTAGTATGTATAAGATTCACGAGTATCGCAAACAAGGCTTTTTATGCACAGCACTAAATGACCACGTTACTTTACGCAAGCATAGACTTCATATGTAGGTAGGTACCTAATCCTATTGAAGACTGCGTGTATCCGAATTCCGAAATCCATTTCAGACTGCATTTACGTTTGAAGCGCCATCTGTTTTTTGGAACTTTCACTATTTCTACCTTCCTACATTACCGGCTGCAGGACGTCTGTGCCGGCTGCTTCACTATTCAAAGGAATTCAATATTTTGGCGCCAACCGCAAGTTCTTTGAAAATATTATGATTGAATATTAACAAGATTTGATTTTTGTGGTTCTCGATGCTATTTATCGGCCTTTTTTATGAATTTAAATGCATATTTTTTGTATAATAAATATCAGAAAAACATGTATATACTTTGTTTAGTGTTCGCAATTGTTTAGTTCTGTTTTATAGGTGTTGTTTAATAGTGACACGTCCGTTACTTATAACTGCTTCTTTACACTCTTTTTTTTCGGGAGTGACTAGTTTTTATATTTCATGGCTGGTATAACTTAATTGTTATTGTCACAATCTGTAAATAAATAATAAAAATTGTGTAAATATAAATAAAAATAGTGTTTTATTATCTATCCAATGGGTTCACTGATATTGGTGTAATGAATGCCGATTGCCGCGTCCGCTAAAAAAATCGCCTTTCATATTCATTGAAACAGTAGGTATTGTGGAGGGTTGGCCGGGGCAGAAGATTATGAACTAATTATTTTTTATAATATAAAAATATGATGTAATTATTATAACTTGTAGAAAATGCGAGTAAACATATTGCATAGCAATTTTTTATTAAAAATCATTGCTATTAAAAACGGTTAGGCGCATTTTGTTGCAAATTGTTATGCTGATATATGATTCTCTCGCTAGTTCTCTGATCATAAAACTTAAAAGAATGTAAAGACATAATTATAAGCTTTAATATGACGTATTGTTTGTCGATGACCATGAATATTTTTTCCAGGGCACAGCTCCATACAAGTTTCGGCCATGTCCTTTAGGTCAATAACTTTAATAGTTACTGAAATAATCGAGTGTGACAGACGGACGGACGTAGAAAGTATCACAATAAGGGTTCCATTTTTACCAAAAATAGCCATACCAGAAACCCTAAAAAGGGACAGAATTACAATGATTGACTAAACGGGGGTTAAATGCTAATGACGTCAGGTCATGGTCATGTGTACCTCATCGCTTCATAATCTTCACGTGACGATCGCTAGAACTATAGGAGCAATGGCGCAAGCAATCGGCGATCGCAGAGCAAAACATCATTAGTCTTGTGCATTATACTAGCAGTACAATACGTAGTTACTGATTTAGCCATAGGAACAATCGGACCGCGAGCCGCGTGCCAAGCTCCGCTGTTTACGTTTATGACAAATCATCCACGCCTTTTATACTTGCTCCACGATGATATACTAACACTAAGATACTACTCAGACTCAGCCTCTCACCAGAGAAGTTTTCCTCCCACTTTTCTTCGTTGAATGAAACCCACTGTTCGGCGTACAATTAAGTTTTGTAAACCTGCCCTTCATTGGAAACCGTCAATGCATGAAAAATGCCTTCTATTTGATACCTTTTAACGCCCACAAAATCTGCTTGTAGCCACAACTTGTAATAGATATTTCGATCTGTAATAGATATCTCGGTCGATGTTATTACTTGTCAGGGAAAAAATCATTCAGTTTTTTTTTTTTGTATAGGATACAGCCAAATAGCTAATAGGTAGCAAATATAGGTAGCAAGTAGCAATTGATGTCAGATTTAGGTTTGTATTCAATGATTCAATCGATCAATAAATACTTAGTCTAGATTAAATTAAAATAGTCTTAATAATTCAATTTAGATTAATCCATTTTAGGTAGTTTTTTTACAAAATATACTAGCCTGATAAAGTTCTTACGTAATATTTTAAATGTAAAAGATTATGTTTTTCATACAGTTAATATTTTCAGTGTAAACAAATTTTAATTAGATGAAAACCACCAGTCGCATTAATTACCACGATTAATTAATGTGCGCTCAACAAATGCGCTTCTGTTTAACGAGCTAATTTAATCAGTGTACATATACCTAACACATTTTACGGACAATATTTTTCGTAAGCCTATTAGCTGCTGGCTAGGCTTATTCTAGCTCTGCAGTCTGCACCCACTAATGCAATTTCGTGCGAAATCCTTATGATCTCTTTTGAAGACAGGATTTTTCCTTGTCTACATTACTGAAGGAACCTCTGTGGAAAATTTGAGCTAAAAGTCCAATGGTTTCGTTTGGGCGATGCTAAATCAAAGTGAATAAATGCGGATTTTATTCCAATTTTTTGGGTACGTTATTATATCAATGGTACAATCCAATGTTATGGTACACGCAATTGATCAAGCTCAAGGCGGCACAATCGGCCATTTGCTGAAGCTGATTCTTGCATTGACATTGATTGCGTATCAAATGTAGCCGTATAGATATAAAGAAAATAACGTACATGTTGATATGCTTGTTCGTGTTTATTCGAAGACTCAAATTCTTATTTCAAAGAATATTCCAAAGGAGGTAGTATTTAAGGTAAAAGCTATATTCACCAAGGTTTTAGTTGTCTATGTACTTAAGTTAAACTATTATACCTACCTATACAAAAGAATAAATTGACTGACTAATTGGTAACTCTCTGACTGATATGTCAGAGAGTTACCAATTAGTCAGCCCAAACCGCAAGGTCTACAGACTCCATAAGTTTCCTATGAGGTTTAGAGGTGCACTTAGAAAGGATTCTATCCTAATAAAGAGGTCCAAAGTCTGTATGTCTGTAGAGAAACTAAAGTCTGAAACGGTTGTAGGATAGGAAGAACTGATTCTCCGAGTTCTAGACTTAAATCAACACAATTTACACTTCTCGGAAACGCCGACGTCCGTTTTTCGTATCGCGGTTAATTAAAAAAATATCAACCTATAAGGACGAGTAGTAATCGGTAAACACCTTAAAAACGCATCAATTGATTAATTTGATTATTTATTATAGTTACTATCAAATTCTCAACCATTTAGCGAACCTTTGAGCCCGGTTCATAACTGCAAATAGGTTTTACTTTTTATTTTTATTCTATTATTACTTTATTATAAACTAAGATTTAAAATAATAATGAAGTACAGTGAAAAAAATATTTATCTACATAATGTCTTCAAAGCTGTGTGAAGCCTATCAACTTGTGATGGGCTATTGAAATATCCAACTACTTATACGCTACTGGCCAAGAATTGCGAGGATATAATATTCGCGAAAATTGAAATAAATATTCAGTTCACAGCTCTTGGTTTATTCCTAGGTATACTTAATCAATTTTCAAGTTATTATTATAATATGTGGTACAACATAAAGATCTAAGGCTACGACCTCGATGATAGCGGCGGACAAGCGGAAGCCTAACGGAAGCGAGGTGACCATTGCTGTTATAATAGTCAATCGTTTTTACTGCCTATTGTCTGAACACCAGACAGCTGTAGACCGCACGTTAAGCCACGGCTTCGAGGAAAGCGGTTGCGGGGGCTCGAAGACACAAGCTGAAGCGGAATGATAATACATAGTTACAATTGCCATTCATTTATTGTTTACCCATAATACCCAGAGTAAAATGCGACCGGCCATAATAACTAAGTAAGTAAGGCTCTATCTATAGGTACGTTAGTAGTGCAATATTATGCAGGAAGAAACTCCTGTGCACGTACTGGTATTCGGTGCCATATAGGCAATAGTTATTGGTCGAAATATATCAGAGGTGAAATAACTGTGTAATCATAGATTTATGAACGTCGTCGACCTTTATGTGCGTAATGATACCATGCGAATCGCTTGATTTTTTATAAGCGATTCTATTGAAGTCATTTGACACAACACAACATTTAGCACATCTCTGAAAGACAAACACTCGTTTAAAGGTTGTTTTAAATGCTTATTGTAAAATCGTTTGTTGCCCACGTTAGTATAAAACTTACTACCACTATAGCAGTAACATAGGCAATTTTATCGCGTAGCTTTCGCTCGAGCGCCGCTATCGCCGAGGCTGCGGCCTAAATGTGAAAAGGAGGTTGCCACTTGTCATTGAATGTAAGCAACTAATGTATTAGGTGTTAGTTTCGACGTATATTAATAGTCACATGTAGGAAATATTCACTCAAATGAACCATACACGATTCGATTGTTCCCAAAGCCCAAGTCAGTTGGTGAGATCGTGACAAAATATATGCGTTAGCATCTATTATTATCGCGTTGCAGATAATTCAGGGTAAACATCGCCGGCCGGCCTGTTTACCCTGAAAAGATAAAAAGATCGGACCACAAGTACTAACGTTCCAGATATCCAGAATGTTTCAGGTACACATGTTTATCCTGAGCAAAATACAGGCTAAGTTTACATTTTCCGAATGTTAGCCCAAATTGCTATCACCATTGGGATCCTCGTGTGGTTGAATTTCAACAAACTCGCACGAAACACGTTTTTCTTCCACGTTTCTGATACGAACCGCTATGGTGTGGTACGACCCTTAACATTCTGTGTACCCAGTCAAGTACAATGAGTGCCCTCAAGAGAAGAGTGATTATATACCTAGATGTTTTCTAGGCAAGCGCGCTCCAAGCCTCCAATCTAGACCTCATCATTGAGTGTCCATCAGGCATGATTGTCGTCAAGTACAAGCCTGTATATTATTATTATACCTAATTAAAAATAAATCAATCAATTTTCTGCGATAAGCCTACAATGTGTTAATGTGATTATTTACCTATGAGACGGGTTTGATATCTCCCATATTGCATTTATGATCACATGCTACAAATATCTCGAGTGTTCTAAAATAGTTAGTAGGAAACCGGCGTCTGCCATTGATCTTGACGTTCGATGACTCAACACTGTCTACCGAAACCGTCTGACGTTCCACGTTGGTGCGAACTGAGCGCCAACGCTTGTTGTTTGCACACTGATAGCTTCAGATTACCTTATCTTTACCGTCTATTTACCCCAAATTAATTAACTTTGAACGAACGGCGTGCGCCTGCGTGGAGCGGATGAAGTCTACTTTGTGCGAATCTAACTTTAGGGCATAAAAATCATAATTATTCTTATAATATAGAGGCTAGTCCTACGTGTCCTCTTAGTTTAAAGAGCTCCATTTGAAAAGATTGGCCTTTAGACCCCCTGATCTCCCTGGCGCAGTAGCGCGCGCTCGGACTCGAGTTTGAGGTTACGGGTTCGATTCCTGCCACGGGCCACTTTGGAATTTTACAATTTTTAAATTAGCTCAGGGGGGCTACCACCGTGACTTAAAGCAATATTATAATATTGTTTTGACATTTTCATACAATGTCAGTATGGAAATTTAAAAACAATATTACAATAATACTAATACTTTAGGCCACTGTGGTAGGCCGCCAGGTCTTGTCTGGTGCTTCAGCCGCGGCTACTTACCACCCTACCAGCAAAGACGCACCGCCAAAGAATTTAGCATTCCGGTGCGATGCTGTGTAGAAAACGTTAGGGGTGAATACTTATTAGCCTTCCAAGTTAATAAGATAACATCTTCGGCTGCATCATCACTTACCATTAGGTGAGATCGCAGTCAAGTACTAACTTGTATAGAGTAAAACAAAAACCATACCCAGTTGCGATGCACGCAGGTTCAAATTTTGTTATGACAATTTTTATGTGTATTCAAAAAGTTATAGAATTGACTTCCTAGGTGTGAAGCAAAATAAAAAACATTACGTATAAGTAATTTAAGTTTTCTTAAACTTTTGCTTTAGATTAAGAGTCTACTGACCCACGATGTCTCCCATACAAACGTAATACCAAAATCATTTGTAATTCGTGCAAATTTCGATCATGTTGTGGTGTTATTCGGGTTCATATAGTAACTAGTAGGTCGCGTGAGGGCGCGGGCCACATGTGGCCCGCGTGCCGTCTTCCCCCTACTTGCCTTCCAACTTTTAGTCCCTTATCAACATTCCCCATACATTTTCTATGGATTTTTTTTTTCCGCCATTTTGGATTCTTTTTTTAAGCCATCAAATAGAGCTTTTTTTCCTGATCAACTCTTGTCAAGAAACCGTTCTTCCATCTTTTATACTTTCCGAGATATCGACGAAATTCGAATGGCGGCCATTTTGAATCCGCCATTTTGAATTTTTTTTCAGCTCACTGCCAATTGGATGACATTTCAAATGACATTTGGTCGAGCACCCCCCACCTATCTCCAATACCCTTGGCTGTGCTCTTCATCCGTCTTCGATATCCTCAATCATCAGCTCTCTCCGTATTTTTCCTCCGAATGAATTTTTTTCTTCTATACGACCCCATCCATGAAAAAAAAAATTTTCATACAAAATTGTTCAGGAGAGGTGATCAATGAGTGAATGAATGAATCAGCACAAGCAGCTATATATATAGTAACTAGTAGGGCGCGTGGGAGCGCGGGCCACATGTGGCCCGCGGGCTGTCTTCTCACCTATAAAAGAATCGCCGTCATCTCCATCGCCAATTGGTATCCGATTGGCAATGGGCTAAAAGAATTACCTCGGAGCACGGTCATGGATTTAAAGATAGTTAAGGGCTGATTGAATAAAAAATACACTGAACCTCATCGGATGAGGTTCAGTGTATTTTTTATTCAAAAAGACGGTTTAGACTGTCCGATATTTCGACCCAGTGGCACAGGTCGTGGTCACGACGTGAATTAGATTTTGTAGCCTGTTTTGTGAATACACTGAACCTCATCCGATGAGGTTCAGTGTATTTTTTATGGGAACTAATTTTTTGAGCTGTTATTTAAATATTCGAGATGTTATTATGATCAGTTGGAAAACATATTGAGCAGTTATTTAATTTAATGGCGGTTGATTAATTATTGCGACAGTAAAACATGAACAGTAATAAAGAATCAATTAGTCGGTTATTTTATCATACAATATCAATTCTAAAAATAATTTAGCAGTCCAATAACTGAATGAGCGGTAAAAATGATGGAATGAGCGGTTCCTTTTCTCTTAAAGGTTCTCTGAAGTACGCAGTACCTCCAGTTGAAGCTAAAAACATTCCACTCGGACAAAAAAGGAAGTTTTTGTCCGAGTGGTATTTTCACGAAAGTTTTTTATGTAATACACTTCACAATGTCACTAGCTTTCGTAAATAACTCAAATTAACGAGAAATAATAAGAAAAATTATTATTATAAATCACATTTTTTTAGGTTATGTTTACGTATTTTTTGCCAGTTTGCTAATATTTTTACGAAAGATTTGTATCACACTGTCACTAACTTTCGTAAATCACTGCACAAACGACTTAGGGTCCAGGAGCGAGCGAAGCGAGCTCGGGACTTGAGGGCACCCCGACTCGGCTGGGTTAGGTGACGAAGAGGATGGCGGGGCCTGCAAGGCCCCGCCATCCTTCTGAGTGGTTATTTTCTTTTATGACCACCCAGAAATAGGAGCCCCGCGAAGCGGGGCTCCGTCGACTGGCCTTTAAGAAGATTAAAGACATAAATAATGAGAAGAGGTGAAGATTTTTTAATTTCAAAAAAATATTTCTCGAAAAGTATTAGGCCTCGTACGATTTGGCTTGGGGGGTAGACTCCCCCTACCCCTCCCCTCCCCCTCACCCCCTCCCATCCCCCCCGCAACGGGTCCCGTGTCCTAGACCTACCATTCCTTCAGTCAAAGCAAAAGTAATTTAATTTTTCATTACTATTTAAGTACTGTTTTTTTTATTGTATTTTACCACCCCATTGTTTATAGAATTGCTTAGAATGAGATTTCTTACCGACAAATTCCGATTTCTTACTGCCCACGCGTAACCGCTCGTTCAATTTTTTTTACCACCCATTTAATTATTTTCCTGCTCAATTATATATTCACTGATCCAGTTCATTATTTTTTATTACTCATTTTTGTTTACTTTACTGCTTAGTTTTAACTGCTGAACTAGGTTATTAAACATGCCATTTTTAATTTTTAACTTATCAAAACTGCTATTTAGAACTGCCTCTTTAAATCAGTGCCCTCAATCAGCCCTTAACTATCTTTAAATCCATGACCGTGCTCCTCAATCATCATCCAAATCGTAGACGGCATCATCTCTTCTCATACTTTTCATAGTTTTTCATAGGCCTTGTTTATTGTAGCATTCACATTTTCCATGGAAAAATAAATTCAACCACTTTGATTTTTTTTCATTCATCCCGTAGACCTTGAGATTCTAATTACGTCTTGCAAAGAAATCACTCTCTTATGTTTTATACTTTCCGAGATAGAACAACACGAAATTTGTATGGCGGCCATCTTGAATCCGCCATTTTGATTTTTTTTTCAGCTAACTGCCAATCGGATGACGTTTCGAGTTACATTTGGTCGAGCACCCCCCACCTTTCTTCGATACCCTGGCTGTGCTCTTCACCCGTCTCCGAAATCCTCAATTATCAGCTCTCTCCATATTTTGCTCTAGTAACTCTCCGAAAAACCGCATCACAACCTTGCATAATTACCAACTGTTAGTCTCTTCAACATTCCCCATACATTTTCTATGGAAAAATAAATTCCGCCATTTTGAATTTTTTTCTATCCATCAAATAGACCTTCGGGTCCTGATCACTTCTTGTCAAGAAACCATTCTTCCATCTTTTATACTTTCCGAGATATCGGCGAACTTCGAATGGCGGCCATTTTGAATCCGCCATTTTGAATTTTTTTTCAGCTCACTGGCAGTTGGATGACATTTCAAATGACATTTGGTCGAACACCCCCCACCTATCTTCAATACCCTCCCCGTGCTCTTCACCCGTCTCCGAAATCCTCAATCATCAGCTCTCTCCGTATTTTTCCTCGGATTGATTTTTTTTCTTGTATAAGACCCCATCCGTGAAAAAAAAAAATTTCATAGAAAATTGTTCAGGAGAGGTGATAATCAGTCAGTGAATCAGCACGAGTAGCTATATATATATTAATAATCTATACTCCTCGCCATATCTGGTTCCGAAATACTTTTGTTAAACGAAATTGTAAACGAATTTAGTTTTGCTTATTTTTATGTCAAAGAGGACATGTTTTCAGCTTATTTGATTTGTAATAAAAACAACACTATCTCACGTCGCATTAGTTCAGGAGCACAGTTTTTATTGTCCAGATAAAGAAAATCACCAGTTAATAAAGAAAGTTACAAGTTTTCATTCATAATTTTTGGTATTACGGAACTCGACCAAAGTTATAAAAATTTTGATCAAAATTGATTATTATTTTATTTTGAAGAAATATTTCCGAACCAAATATTTCCAGGAGCATAGATTATTACTATATGAATCCGAATAACACCACAACATGATCGAAATATTCACGAATTACATTTGGCATTTTGCATTAACGGAGACATCGTAGTTCATAGGCCCTTAACTGTTCAAGAAATATCAGGTGACATATGACCTTTGAGTGTATAGGTATGTGACAACAGCAGACCAAGATGTTCATGGTCATTCATCCAAATTACGAAACAAAAGCTGGATAATTTTCAGAAACTTCTCTCCTTTGTATAAGGTAGCAATAATTCACAGAGTTTATTTGTTTGCTCCCGCTCATGAATATGGTTGTAAAAATTAAAAACTCTTTGAAGATTCTTTTTAGTTAGCGCTCCACAAAACTAAGATTGTTTTAGAATTCCATAATTGCATGGGTATAATGCTCTAAAATTTTAAAGTAAACTAAGAACAATAGGTCTGTACTCCCTAAGACTAGGAAATTATCATTTAAGTTCTGTGTTAAGGTCATGTAAACAACCAATTTGTTAACAAGTATCTCTTTATTTTTGGTGCTTTCAAGGTTTCAAAGTAGGTAACTTACACTTAATTGGATGGGTCTCGAGGAAAATGCTTCAGATACTTGTAAGTTTTAAAGAATACTTGAATTTGATATTCTTGAATATTGTTGTTCAGTACTTCAGTGGGTTATATAAAAATACCATATTGCTCTCCGCCTGTAAACATAGCAGCAGCTCTAACCATACGGCATTTTGAATCAATTTAAAAAAATGTATGAAAATGCTTGGTTAATAAATAAAATCAAGAAATTGGTCACATGAATACCAATTATATATATATACACACTCTGATATATTTTTTTTTAATTTTGTTCCAAAGCAATGCATAAAAGGTGGTTTTATGAAACCATGGTAAAAGTGAAACTTTTGTTGCCTTGGCTGCTCTGACGAGCGCCTTTCACTTTATCCCTACTCCACGGCCCACAGTCACGGGACATGCAACACACAGACAAAAAAAATTGAGACAATGTAATAAAAGTTTCACTTAAACAATGAATGAATGAATGAATGAATGAATATACTTTTATTGCACACCACAAAGTCAAACAAAGGACAACACAAAAATTACAAAGAATAGGTACACAATTTGGCGGCCTTATCGCTACCTAGCGATCTCTTCTAGGCAACCAATGCTGTAAAGGATTTTTGTTGCAGATACTAGAGATAGGTGGTGCAAATACATAAAAAATAACTAAAACTTAAATAAATATATATGTACACAAAATAATACAAACATAAAATACATAATACTATATGTTATACAAAATATACAAAATACAAATAAATATAAAATACTTACACATACTAATAAATATAAAATACATACAAATACATATATAATATCCTCCCAATACCATGGACCCAATAATCAAAACTAAGTTGCCAGTGACGACGACAAATAGTGATCCTTAACCAGTCTCTTGAAGATGTTAATTGACTGGGCCTCCCTGACAATCTTAAACAATCTTAAAAAACTGCATGGATTAAAGCAAGTATATCATAGTAGTTCTCTTGAATTGAAGTATAAATCTTCCATTAAATTACAAGAATAGTATGTACTGGCTCCTACTCTATAATTGATACAAGGATGTTCTCACACTCCCAGAGTTCAAAGCAACATGTGTTTGTTAATTTTGGAGCAAGCTCGTTAACAGGAAGGCATCATTAATATGCCTTCTCATAAACATTTGTTTTAGGGATTATAAGTACTAGTGTTGTGGCCTGTGGTATGTTCTTAATGGATTTCTGTGATAAAATATATCTGCATAAGTTGTTAGTGTTAATGTAAAAAAGTACAAGCCAATCGCAATCTGGTATTTTTTTTATAACCCTGTATAAGCTACTTGTATTTTATCCAAATAGTGGTGTGGAGGAATAAGAAATGTACAAACTTTCACATGAATTTTAATATTAACAGAATAAGAATGTGATTTTAATTTTTTAATACTAATAAACAAATTCAATATTCTTTATAATTAATTCACCTTATACAAGTGAAGTTAAGAATGTAATCAAAAATAAAATTTAATTGTTATTGAATCATACAATTATTTGCTATCATGTTTAGATACATGATAGCCAAATAATTGATTGATTGCATGATTCTCTTAATAGATTTAATATCTGGGTGACTGAGCTTCGCTTGGTAGTATTACTACTGGATAATAGATGGCAGCAGGAGTCAATTTTTTTTTTACTAAATTAGACATTTTCTAAAAATGAATCCTAGCTAGATCGATTTATCACCCCCAAAACCCCCTGTATACTCAATTTCATGAAAATCGTTAGCCATTTCCGAGATTATATAGAAATATATATATACAAGAATTGCTCGTTTAAAGGTATAGGATTAAGAGAATCATTTTAATAGTTGTATTAGGAGAATCATTTTTAATTGAAATTCATTGATATTTTATTTTAATATGGGACCCTCATGATAATTTTATTAACCTATTGCAAACCTATTGTAAAAACAAAATAATTTTGTAGAAGTTCAAACAATTAAATTAAATTTTTACCTTCATAGTTTTTCAAATCATAGTAAAAATAAAAAATCTAAAGATACAAGTAGTGAGTTGTACATTGAAATGTGTATCTCCTTCCTCCTTTTAAAGGCTGGATAATTAAAACAGTAGTAGGTACAACAAGACCTTATTTTGTAAGCCAATAAATCTCTTTATTTTATAGAACAGGGCCACAAAGGATCTCGTATTTCCAGTTATGGCGCACAGATGTTAAGGTCACCACATGTAACCCATGCCAATACTTTGCAATCATAATTATAACTTTTTGATAAAACTCCGTTTAGCGTTTTTTGGCTTGGAAGCGATAAGATGAGGGACGCCAACAGGTGACATGAGCCAATAAATTAACAATAAAATAGGTACTTACTGAGTTCGTTCGATGCCGCCGTAGCCGAATCGCTTACGAAGGATCCACTCCTCACCATGGGTCCCCATTGGGACCTGCGCCCCTCTCTGGACTCTGTCCTCTCCCCATCGTCCGCTCGGCACAGGTGAAGAACGAATACGCACCAGTACAACACAAAACCGATACGCATCGTGATATTTCAATGACACTGAACCTAATGCATAAATCGCCCACAGTCACAAACCAACACAGCCGCAGCACTGCACTCTATACACATCCTAAAATATGAACTATAAAGAGGATTCTTTTTTATTCATCTAAAAAAAACTAAAACCACATCGTACAAGCACAAAACATAAAACTAAGAAAAATTTATCACAGAAAGAAAATTTTACGAGGTCAAACGTCAAAGCTACGCGACACGCGTCAAAGTGACGTTTAATTTTTTTTTGCTAGCATCATTATTATAGATAACATAATAAATTCCTGCACAGACTGTGTTGGATGGCCATTGGCCAACCAAAGTCATAATTCTGTGCAAGAATTATGACTTTGGTTGGCTAATTATTTATTTCGTGAATAAATAGACAAGGTAGCATTTTCAATTTTCATACCCTTTCATCAAAATAGAAAAGCGTACCAAAAGAGGGCTCTTATTGAACGAAGCTGTTATTTTGACACTTCAATGCTTCTTCAATGCTTAGAGAATTTATACATAATTATAGAGAGGCCATAGTTTACTTAACACTATATGTGTCGAGGTGGCAGAAACCGCCATAGTGTGTCGCAATTTGCACATGCGCATTTCTTCAAACGGATTATATGTCAATGTACTAATGATGTGACTACTATTATACCGTGATCGATAAAATTCATAATATGATTGTGATAGCTAAGTAGATAGGAAAAAATCTCGGGTTTTAAAAGAAAGTACTTATAGCTTTTCTATAGCTAACTATTGCAAACATTTTTAATAAAATATTTTATTATAATTAGAATAGATAAAGTTTGGTCTCGTGGGATTTGTTAAAATACTGGCTGTTGGTTTAAATCCGTTCGCCTTATTTTGAAGTTATGATGACTTTAGGGAGATTCCGTAGAACGAGAAGACCCACACATATTTATTCTTTTTTCCCGGAGATGTGAATTTATTTTGTATGAATTAAATAAAATTTTTAGCACATCACGTAAATATTATAATAATATTATTGCTGACCACAACCTGCACAAAACCTAATCACAGACATAAATACATAGATAATAATAACACGCAATATACAGTAATATAGATTAAAGTTATAAAAAGAACAGAGAGCAGGCCAAAGATAAACAAGTACGTGTTGGACTCGTGCATGAAGGTTCCGTACCATCTATATAATAATATGAATAAAGGAGTGAGGCATTTTCGTTGTTCCATGCATTCCAGTAAAACTAAAAGTCGTGGAGATGTAAAATATTATTAGGTCATGAATCTGTAATCTGTACAAAGACAGGAATTTTTGAAATTAAAAGTTTAAGGAGTGAACATTTCTAACTTTTTTGATGAATGATGAATTCCTTTAAAATCGATGTCTGACAACACTTAAGTAACAACTGTTAGTCAGTTTGGCGGGACTGTAATTTAAGAAAACAATTGTGCATCTCTTGAAATAAATAAACTACAATAACCATTGCAGCAAGCAAAGATAATATTATATGTAATTTGTGGTCAAAATTAAAAAAGCGGCCGCCCTATTACACTTTGAACATTTGAACTTGAAGTCTCAGCTACTATAGGTCTTTGCTATTTGCAGATAGCGATGTGAGCTCGTACTTTAAGGCGTTGTCCTAATACAACGCGAATGCGCGATCAACGCGCGAATAAGCGATGCGACCATCGTTTGCTCGCGCGATAACAAAAACTGGGTGTCCTAATAGAACGCGACGCGATCATCGCGCGAATCGACGATGCGGCCGAGGGTTCCGCTTCGCTTCGCAGTTTGATATATAGAGATATTTGTTTAAACCGTATAGCGTAAAAGGCACAAATATTCAACATTAAATTTCCGTTCTGAAAAACATATTTACAAAGATATAAATAAATACCATATGGGCTAAATAAATAAGCTTTACAAAAATTATTTATTTTTAATTCACAATTTTAACAGTAAAAGCAGTTATTGTGAGTTACCCGTAATAGATAGGCATATGCTATCGCGGACTTCTTTACAGATTTTGATACGTTCTTTGATATTGTAGAACATTTTGTGCTATAGTTTCCGCAGCGCACGCGATGAAAGCATTTTTTTACGACTTGGATTACATCATTCAAGTTTAAGTAAAGATTCGTAATTAATTTTGGAAATTATTATAGCCTATGACACTCCACAATAACGTAGCTTTCTATTAGTGAAAGAATTTTGAAAATCGGTTCAGTAGATCCAGAGATTACCCCTTACAACGTCACAAACTCACAAACGCACAAACTCACAAACTCATAAAGATAAAGATAAAGATAGATTATATTATAATTATAGCGTGCGTTGCGCTGTCTACAAATCACATTCCTAAAATGAAACACATTTGAATCGCGCGAACCCATCGCGCGAATGCCAGTTAGGACACTTGTTCGAGATCAGTATGTTTGATAGCGCGTTCGTACGAGTAAAATTCGCGCGAACTTGCGATGATCGCGCATTCGCGTTGTATTAGGACAACGCCGAAGAACCCCAACAAATTAGGTGACGAATAGGATCTAAATTTGTAGTTATTATCTTTTATGACCACCCAGAAATAGGAGGCCCGCAAAGCTCCGTTGACCGAGCTTTGAAGAGCATGAGAAAAACTGAAGGACGAAGAGGAGTTGTAACCTCAAGATATTAAATATTTCCCGATAACTAACTAAGAGCCTAATACATCTCGTCGTGTATTAATCATAATTCTTCTATTACATGTAAATTGTCTGACACTATTGTCAGTTACTCATTTGTTTTTTACTACATTATTATTGTCTATGGTGTTACATTTATTTTTTGGTATGATATTTGAATTATACGTCAGATACAGTATATTTAATCTGTGATAGATACGTCATGGTAACGTCAGTTAGTAGTTGGTGTGTGGATGTCGATTTCAGTTTTTTTTATTTTTTACGTATGTTTATATATGTCACAAAAAGTATTTTTGCAACTCTGGAGAAAAATGTAGGTATACGTGTGGTGTATCGATTCTTAATACGGTATGTTTATAAGATCATCGTTACTTCGCAACAAGGCGACCGATTTCAAAACCGTTAGCCATTAGTTTTTATCAGTAGGTAAGTTCATTCATTTTTGCTCTCTCAAATCTTTAATGACTAACCACGAACTATATCGATAATATTTCCATATCGATAGATAGTTAGAGCAGCCCTTCTGATCAGCTGTCTGGTGCCCATCTGTGATTGGCCGATGGCTGTGATTGGCTATTACATGCGACACAAGATGGCGAATATTGCCACCCAAAAAGACTGACAATTTCCTGTCCTTATAATTACTTCGTCATAGCTTCAATGACGAACGATGGTCGATGTGACACTTGCAGTGACTGCCCACGCCCACCTGTTACCATCCTGTTACCCAATGTTACCTCATAATTGCCTCCTAAAAACTCTGCATTTTTGCTGTCTTCATTTTTACGGTGACAGTCAGCTATCGGCAGGTCGATCGGCTAACTTTTGTCAGTATCTCATATCCATTAGGACTATGATTGCAATAGTCACATACAACCGGTATCACGTAAGCTTTTTTAACACTGTAACACAGAACACTCACTGTAACTATGGGTGACAATCGACATAGTGTTGGGATATATCTCCATATAATCCGACTAATTTAAATATCCATGGTAACCTAACGATTTATATGGACATAGTAGCCTTCTAAATCTGACTGCGTTACCTATTGGAATAAGACGTATTACTTGTCTGTGCCCCGTTCTACGACAATCTATGGTTAATATCTTGGCTCCGCGCGTTAGGCTTTTGGGCCATTATCAGTACAATCCCACAACTAGAAAATATTTGTGTGATAAGAATAAATGTATTCTAATGTCTGGGTATTTTAATTATTATGTATATTTATCAGTTAATTAAGCACCCATAAAACAAGCTTTCGCTTAGTTTGGGGCTAAATTGCGATGTGTGCCCATAAAACAAGCTTTCGCTTAGTTTGGGGCTAAATTGCGATGTGTGTAATGTCATCATCACTATCCGGGCGCGAAAATTCAAATTTTATTTGGTTTTTTGCTAATAGTGGGCTTATTACTCGTATACATCGTAGGCTTATGTTAATGAGTTTTGCGGGCACATCATTTATGCATCTACATGTTTTTAATATAAACTCTGCTCGATAATACTCATTTACTTCATATTGGTACCCGATAGCTCGAAATTTCGGGAACCAATATGAGATCAGTGGGTATTTTCGCGCAAAGTTTATTGAATACTATGCCCGCAAAATTCATTGCCAAAAACCTTCAATGTGTCTAATATTTCTAATATTTGCGAAATAATAAGTCTAATATTTGCGAAAAATTAAATAAAATTTGAATTTCGCGGGCTGGTAGGGCCGAAACATCTTAGTAATAATTATTTATTTAAGTTCCTTTTAAACATATGCAGAGTAAAAAACTTCTGTAGACTGTAATTACAACAATTATAATGCTAACTGCGAGTGTGAATCCTCAAAAAACACACTATTTTTATATTTAAATCAACCCTACTTTAAGTTAAGAATTTAATCCCAAAACTTTGAAAGAAAGAGTCAATACCTTTGTTATATTAAAGCTAGGTAACGCAAGAAGATATTTTTACATTTACCTTTGTTTTTAAATTTCTTAAATTGCCAAATTAGTTAATTAATTGAAGCTATACACCTTATGTCAACGCTAAATAACACCTCCCGCTATGTATCAATGAAAACCCAGTTTGACGTGACTTTTGCTAAGGTCCATATGCGATATGAAACTTCAAAAGTCTTACGTGAAACCAATTTTTGTATATCGATAGAGTACTGCATCAATGCAAATTCGTATTTTGTCTGCATTGGTTCTTTAGGACCAGTCACAATCTTACGTGAAGCCAAAACCATGGTTTGACATGAGTAATGTTCGTCAATGATAGAAATCTTTCTTAGCCGATCGACCTGCCGAGTATATTTTATATACTCTATGGAGATCAGTGGACAACAGTAAGACCATCGACAAATTGTCGATGGTTCCACAGATTATTTCTGAATTCAGCGATGCCAGATCGTTCCCTAGGGAACGAAAAGCGTTCTATTTTACGATCAAGCGTTCCCTCGGCGTTCCCTTACTTCAACCGTTCTTTTCGTTCTTTTACGAAAATAAAATTAGAAATTAATTAAGGAAGTCAAGACTACATAATCTGTGTTCAAGAACAAAAAATTGCGTTTCGTTTCTCCATCCGGCCTAAAACTGCCGTCTGCCGCCCTTTCTGCAAGTACGAACGCAGGAACGCAGCCATAACAAAAAAAATACGCTTCATTAGTCTGTGGCGAGCAGGGTTGTCAGATATTTGCCAATTGAATTCGCCCAATTTTGCCTGCTGAGTAGCCTAAATTCGCCTAATTTTTTTTGCACAAGTAGCCTATAAGTCGCCTAAATCTTTGAACTACCTAACAAGACCTATTTTAGACCCAAATAAAGACGACACGTTAAAAAACAACGTGAAGCGAAAAGTAATATATACAAAGTTTTTGTTTTGCTGCAGCTTGGGAAGTTTTTTCACTGAGTATGTACCTACTTTTAATTTTATGTTTTTATGGTGTTAGTATTGGTTATTGTGTGCTAGTTAGAAGTTTACTGCAGCTTGCACCTTTTAATTTACCCAGGTACACTGACTTATTTAACAGACTATACCGAAAAATTTTCAATTGGGTTTTCACCAGTGGACGTAGTGATTCATGAGAAAGGTTCATGGTGGTTCATGCATATCATTCTACGCAACATATCTAAACGAATTCCACGCGGACGAAGTCACGGACAATATCATAAAAAGATTCTTATGTGACAATACATAGATATTACTTATTAATAAATGAATATAAATGCCTATATCTACTATATAAAAATTAGTCGGGTTTTCCTTCCTGACGCTATAACTCCAGAACGCACGAACCGATTTCCACGATTTTGCATAAGTTGGAAAGATCTCGGGCTCCGTGAGGTTTATGGCAAAGAAAATTCAGGAAAAATTAAAAAAAAATTAAAAAATGTTACCTATAAGGAAGCCATCTGGTGGCGAAACGGAGTTCGCCGGGTTTGCTAGTAAACTTATAAAAGTCTTGCACAATTAAATTTTTTGGAAAAAATTTTGATTTAAAAACTTATATTATGTTCTTCGTTCCCTCACCTCGAATTTCGTTCCTTTTCAGACACCCCGACGTTCTATTTCTCCAGCCGCCAATGGCAACACTGTAATTCTGATTATGTTTCTCTAAGTTTTCTACATTGAAAATAATAAACATTTTTGTAAAAAAAATGATTTTTGTTTGAGGAGAAAAAAATAATATAATTTTACATACTTTGAAATAACCGTTGATCTACAAATATATGGAGAAAACAAAATTTTAATTTTTAATCAATAAACGCATCATTCAATCGAGTGACGTCACATGACGTAGGTACCAAAATATGTCAAATGACCTTGCCTTGCTAATTTTGACAGTTTGTAAACATCAAACATTTTGCATTTATGCTTGATGATAATATTTTGATAGGTACCTAGTTTACCTACTTAGTTTCCCTTGTCTAAATTTTAATATTGGAGTGTTTTTTGAATCCGAGATAGAAAAAGCAGGAGGTGTTTTGCATAATGAATAATAATATGGGTTTCGAAGCGATGTCTGTGTTAGAGGAAGAATCACAAAATGTGAGTCTCAATTTTCTTTGTTGTTTTCGCTTTAGAAACGAGTGTGTTTACAATTTTAGCTGCTACTATTTTTGCACTAGCGAATACTTAGTTTCAAATATCGCTGATCGCTCTTACAGCTCACGGAGAAATTGTTTTCGATTAAGTTCCTATTTACATACATTTATCAATAAATTACTTCCTTATATACTTCATGTTATCTCGAACGGGTAGCTCTATTTCCGTACATTAAATTCTGTCAGGCTCCTTATAGTAGTATTGCACAATAAAAAAAAGAATTTCGTCATTCCTATTGGAATTTTATTAGAATATGTACTTATTAGATTAGAATGAAAACTGAGATTGTTTCTCTTATGTATCAAAATACATATTGAATCTGAAGTCAGCATCTACACTAATATCATAAAGAGGAAAAATTGTATTCTTGTGTGTGTATGTTTGCTATGAATAAACTCAAAAACTACAGTGTTGATTTCTAAAAAATTCTCACCATTAGAAAGCTACATTCACCCTGAATAACAAAAGATATACTTATTGCTAGAAAAGAAGGAATCCTTATTAAAACTTCAGTAACTTAACACAAGGTGGAAAAAATGCCATAAAACACCTTACCTCACATGCGCTGCGGATACTAAATTGATAGTAGAACAAAAGTATGTTCTATATCAAAGAACATAATATTAATTACTATAAAAAAAGTAAAAATATTTAAAAAATAATTTCCACCTATGTGAAGCCGGGATGGGTAGCTAGCATAAAGGGATTTTGATATTCATTGATATAGGTAGTTAAACATGTCATGGAGAGTGACAATAGCACTGTCATAAAGTTAGCAGAGCTTTTTATCAAATCCTGCGGAAACTGTGGAAATCAAATTGGTTCAGTAGTTGTGGCTTGAAGGAGTAACAAACATATACACATATAAAGGATAATGCCGATTCTTGTATGAAAATTGGGCTATACCTTGCATCTTAATCAAATCATCAGTAATACATTAAAAATATTCTCAATATTATGTAAAAAAAAGATTAGTAAGATATTGACAGGCATTTTCTAATAATCTCATTTTCTATGTGGTTAATTTTCTAAGTTTTATAAGTGGCATGGTGGTTCCACATGTTTCGAAACGTTTAATTACCTTTTTTTAAAATATTTTTAAACCCCTGTTCGCATTTTACTAAAATAAATATATGCAATATTAAAATTTGAAAGAAGATTCTTCATGCATACATGCCTGAGACGCAGAGTGACGTAAATATAGCCCATTTCCTGGCATTCTCCTTTCTCCTTTTTTTTCCGCCATAATTTTATAAGTTTTAGAGCAATCATGCAATCATACATGTTAAGGCTCAGTGTGATGGTTTAACTGCCTGTTGCAGTATCATCTTCACACATAATATATTACTTTGCAAAGTGTTTACTTAATCGTAAATTAGTAGTCAGCATGGTAACTCTGTACTTTTACTGCCAATTTATTTCCCAATGTTTTAATAGTGCTTCAGTAAAGTGGCCAGAGATAAATTTATCAAATAAAGTAGTATAAAATTCAGTCCAGACTCAAGCCCGTCATTTTCTTGATTACAAAAAGTGTGTAAGTAATTTAACTAATTTATTATGTACATCTAAAGATATACAGATTTGGAGTTCTAATTGTTTTGTATGACTTTTTATGTACTAGGAACCTCAAGGAGCCTTGATAGATCTAGGTTCCATTTTTCAGTCAATTTGCCCACACATAAAAAGTACTTTGTGGTCAACTTGCACAGTCAAGCGCCATCTGTTACTACAGTAAGTACTACTGTAGCCATTAGCAACAGGTGGCGCTGTTACTTAATAATTTGCTTGTGGTATGGTGCACTAGATGGTGCTCATGTATAAAATGATACATTTCAATTTTGAATCTGGTTAATTTAGCTAATCTGAATGACCTGTCTGACCTTGAATTTTTTTCATACACGAGTTCTAGATCTTCAATTCACGACGACGCGCCCCACTCAATCAAAGTTCATACGGATCGAAGAAACATAAGCGATTTTGACAGAGTGGGGCGTGTCTTCGTGGATTGAAATATCTAAGTAGAGAACTTTTAATGGAAATCTTTATTCCACAACTGACTAACTGATGAGTACTCATAATATTGTGTAATAGTGGCTTGGTAATTATAATGATCCTGAAGATTTTTTTTATCAATGATTGCGAATAAAAATGGTCAGATATCATTTTTTCGTAAAATGATAAAAAAGTTACATCGAAAAATATAATTTTTTTTCTCGAATTTCTGAAGATTTTCGCTTATAACTTTTTTATTTATAGTTCTACGACAAAAAGTTACTGGATCAAAGTTGTAGAGAATTTAATTTGCAACAAAAAATGTTAACAAATTTTTGTTATCAAATAAATAGTTTAGGAGATTATATCGTAAAAACCATTTCAATCCATATTTTCAAGATGGCGGCCGTGGGACAAGGGTGACGACCCCACAAACTTGGTTTTAGTTTTACATTGACCCCCCTACACATCAAAAAAATAAAATTGCGTCCTCTAAAAAACGCAACCCCAAATGTAACTTTTCAATGGACTACTAATGAAAAGTGTATTATAGGCTTTGTTGACATCACAATTAGGGTTGCTAAAAAATTTTTTTCTGAATTAAATAATAAGTTTTGTATTGAAAATAAAACAAAATTATTGGGTCTTCTTATCACCATTAATGTGTTTCTAGGATCAAGTAAAAAGGTTAGCTGTGGGCACGAGCTAACCCATACCTTGTATAATATTACGTATATAACTATGTGTATATCATGCCTGATTCTGCTGTCAATGCCACCTTTTGTGTAATGCGCGTGTATGCTTTTTGCCTACTCCGTATTTTACCCATTGTAATGCGATATTTTTCTTACACGTGTTTCGTTACTGCGCATATCATGTCACCGAAAAAAAATCCGCTGTTATACAACACAAAGCCCAAATGAGTAATGACCTTTAGGCTTTAATATTCCTAGCGACTTTGAGCATTATCTACGTATCTACGCCGCCTAGAAGAGACATGAGGACAAGAGAGGGAAAAAAAAATGATGAACAACTTGAGGGTCTAGCATGAAGTAGTCTAAAGCGGTTTCGTGCTGATTCAGAAGGCGGTGGTTGTCTTAGTAAACGGTTTTTCTTGCCGAAAAAGTCATAGCAAAGTGCACTAAAACAAACGCCAGTTACAGGAGCCCCAGGTTCGTCAGGAATGACGTAATATATACTGTTACACGGGTATACTATGACGTCGCACCGTGGAGTTGTGCGCTCTATGTGCCGCTGGCTATAAATGCCCCAAAACAAGTGCCTGCGGTTAGGCTGTTAAAGGTTAATGCTGTGGTTAGGGTTACGTTGATGTAGGGGCCCCAGGTTCGTCAGGAATGACGTAATACACCGGCACATTATGCCGTCGAGGAGGAATTTGTCCACACCCTTACAACCTTGCGCTCACGCACAGGTGTTGTGTTGAGTATAGTTGTGCACGTACCTCTACGGCATCGAACCACTCATAAATCGAACACTAGAAGGGCGTCTACTGCTATTTACGGGACCGCGCCCTCTCCTCGACTGAACACCAGAAGAGTGTCGTGTACCCTCCACGGGATCGCACCACTCCTCGATCGAACTTCTGAAGGATGTGTTTTATCCTCTACTGGATAGCACCAATCTTCGATCGAACACCAGAAGAGCGGCCTTTACCCCCAAATGGATCGCACCACTCCTCGATCGAACACCAGAAGAGCGTCCTTTACCCTCTAATGGATCGCGCCACTTTTCGGTCGAACACGGGAAGGGCGTCCTTTACCCTCTACTGCATCGTACCACTCCTCGATCGAATGCCAAAAGGGTGTCCTTTACCCTGTACGGGATCGCACCACTCATCATTCGAACACTAGAAGGCCGTCATCTGCTCTATGAAATTGCATCACTCATCGATTCACTCCACTCCACTTCGGATCACTCTCAAAAAGGGCGTCCTCTTTCTCGCAAGCTCCTACGATACGAATACGATACGATACGAAGACTGAGACGATGAAGCGAGGTTCACCAAGTGAGAGCTCATGCTGTGGCTGTAACCTGTGTGAATTGCTAAGCGAATCGCACAACAAAACCCGATACATAGATAATGTGAATGATGTCGATAATAAACAATAATCTTCATAATCAAAATATAGCGTCGAGACTCAAGACTCTATAGTCACCGAATACTGCGAAGTTTTAGTTTTATCAAACGTTTTGATGATTAAAAAGTTTTTATGCAGAATGTACACAGAACCGTTGTGAACTAAAATCATATTAGTATGTAGTTTATTAGGTATCTCAAAGAGTAATGCAGGAATTGCTATCTCAATTCTGCCTTGTACAATAAAACTATTCTATGAAAGCTTAAATTTCCGAAAGTGATAATGTTTATACTGAAGACGAGAAAGAAGAATTTTTGAAGTATAATTTAAACTTTTAAATCAGGAGAAGATTTAATTCTATATTAATAAGCAACAAAGCTAAAATTTCCCTGACTGATCCTTCTTATATTGAAAACGAAAAAGAAGAATTTTGAGAAGCTGTAACAACAACTTCAAAATCAGTACTAGAAGATTCTATTCTGTACCAACAAGCAACAAAGCTAATATTTCCGGAAGTGATCCTTTTTATACTGAAGACGAGAAAGTAGAATTTTTCGAAGTTATAACAGCAACTTCGAAATCAGGAGAAGATTCAATTCTGTATCAACAAGCAACAAAGCTGAAATTTTTGGAAGTTATTCTTTTTACACTGAAGACGAAAAAGAAGAATTTCTCGAACTTATAACAGCAACTTCGAAATCAGGAGAAGATTCAATTCTGTACCAACAAGCAACAAAGCTAAATTTTCCGGAAGTGATTTTTTTATACTGAAGACGAAAAAGTAGAATTTTTCGAAGTTATAACAGCAACTTCGAAATCAGGAAAAGATTCAATTCTGTACCAACAAGCAACATAGCAAAAATTTTTGAAAGTTATTATTTTTACACAAAAGACGAGAAAGAAGAATTTCTCGAACTTATAACAGCAACTTCTAAATCAGGAAAAGATTTAACTCTGTACCAACAAGCAACATAGCTAAAATTTCCCTAGAAGATTTTTTTTATACTGAAGAGAAAGAAGAGTTTTTCTAACTTATAAAAGCAACTTCGAAATTAGGAGAAGATTTAGATATTCAGTAACAACGAGGAACGAACCCTATAAAATCCTACTGATTTGTATTATGAATCGAATATGTAACCGGGATGCGTATTTAAAACGTAGTTTAGCTTGGTTTGCACTCGCTGTTACCGAGTGCAGCCAAACGATAAGGTCACTTCCACTCAAGGTGGGGAGCACAATGCGTTGTTGCGACATCAACTTGGTGCGTTCACGCCTTTAACAGTTTACACTCTCAATGTCTCTTGAGCCGAGTGCACAAACTGCGTTTTTGCTACGCCGCAAAGATTTGGCTTTAAAAAATTTTGTATATGTGTAGGTAAAATATATGCGCGGTCATTCGCTTTGCCTTGCGCAGCGCTTCAGTCATTCAGTTCAGTGTGTGTTTAGGCTGTCTCTGAATCGGACACGGCGCTCGGTCCATCGGAACCGTGAGTAAAATTCTCTGCTTATCTTATAAGAATCATGTATAAAAACATATCCGAATCCACGTTCATTTCGCGCCGGTATTAGAAAGTATCGTGTTTACATAGTATTTCGTGTGTAAAACCAGTAGGGCTCTAGTGATAGCTCGATGTTACTACGCCGCATAAAATTGGTCGGCGGTAAACGACGCAATTCGGTTCTGTATCGCCGGTCTTTTGTTGCTAACTGGGAAACAGCGAGCGAACTGCGTATTTTGTTGGAAATTGTTGTTTATTGCAAATCATAATACACAATGTTGCAGTGCGTTTTAATTATAATGCTATTGACCAGACTTGATTATGAACTATTGGGTATAGATATATTTACAGTTATTTGTTATAATCATTTTGTAAAACTGAATAAGCAGGCACCGATATTAAAATATAAGTAAAAATTTACCACTCCCAAAACCCTTATCAATCCTAAAATAAAATAAAAAAAATAAATGAAAAAGATGCATCAATACGGTAAAAGTTTTGGACCAAAGAGGATCGAAGATCATTATTTTATAGTTTTGCGAGAATAATATTTTTATACATCTATACATACTCGTATTTTTAATAAAAACTTTGTTTGAAAATTCCCATTTACCTCATATTAGTTTCCGAAAGATTATTTAACAATTATTATTATTGTATTGATTATAAAACAATATGCAGGAACACCGCCCACATGAAACACCACACACAATTTTCCAACACACAATTTGGAACCCTCGTAAACTTAGTTTTAAGTCGACTTGTAGTTATCACCATTCTTATGCAAGAAATGACATGTCGACGTTCGCAAGAGCCTGTATGTTAGGCCTATGTGAAATAAAGATATTTTGACTTTATCTTTAACACTTTCTTCGACGCACGTTTCTTCCCTACACCTCAGGAGATATTGACTTCACATTGTTGTTGTTGGCTGTTGCTCTACGATTTCGCATTCTAGGTATTGGAGAAACGACCGCTTTTGCGGTCACTGGACAAACCGTTTACTACCATCTATTATGAATGGTTTGATTATACACAAGGTCTCCCTTAACCGACATCTTATCTAACAGAAAAAAATTATACAAAGAATATGGCAGGAGTCTAGTCACGAACACCATGTCGCGATGTACTCCTCGTAGTACTAACCACAATAGTCATTCAAAACTCTGGCTCTTATAATAAATATCCAGTATCCTTGGCTATTATGTTCACTTTTGCGGGTTGCATGGCAAAAATTAAAACCTTTACTAGGATAAACTCTGCCGTCTGGTATTACTTTTTGTTTGGATACGTGTCTGATGTTATTTGTTGTATTTTGAGTACCGTCTGAGGGCTGGTAACCTTGGTTTCAGCTTCTCCTAAACCTTCCGCTAAGCCCCAAGATCCTCAAACATATTTGAACCCCGTTTTGTTAATTATTTTAATGCTATGCCTTTGTTTCATATAATGGTTTCAATTCTGTTGCGCAAAATCATAATTTGCGCGTCTTAAATCGTCATCATAATAGGCTATCCTTTTCAAAAATAGAAAAGGATAGCCTATTGAAAACGCGTAAAATTAGTGTAGAGAATAACCACAGACCAGGGAAATAACTTTATAGTGACGAACTGCATAACAGAATTAGCACCGATATAAGCTATTTTCAAAAAAGAGAAATAGTGAGAATAAATGACAAATTTAGCCGTGATTAATTATTGATTGATGAACTCTCTTCTAGCTATTAAGTATTAATTTTAATTTGGTCCCTGTTTCCCCAAAAATTGATCAACCGCACAATTTCAAGATCGCTCAACTTTACGTAGTTTAGGCACCTTACTTAAGCAATATATTATCTGAAACGTAGTAGCTGTTTACAAGGTCATCCAGGGCACAAGGACGCAGTTTATAGATTCGTCTCGGCTACAACCGGGATGCAAACGTGCAGGGTCGGTGCAAGGGTGGCTGCGCGCGCCTGTGTTGTATGAGTTCTATCCTAGGCTTTGCATCTGCACTTTCTGGAACCAACCCCACCGGAGAGTCCCTATAGATCAATACTCGTTTTACCTGTTGCTATTTATGCTCAGAGCTCCTCTGGTAGTCCTGAAGCTAAGTGTATTTTTCCGTATTCATTAAAATGTAATAAACTACTTTTTTTGGTAATTATAATTCTCGGGCACTCGTTTCAAATTTCAAATCCGTTGGCAATTTTCAGTTGTTTCCGATTGTTAGGTGCGTTTTTTTGAAAATGCGTAAAAGGGTAAGTTCGCATATTTTACTCACCTTTCTTTGATTTTACATTTATAAATTGTTATATAATATTATGTTTTAAAAATTTTCAATTATCTCGGAGAGGCAAATCAAATCTGTGACGCGAAACATATTTGGTTTTGTAGCGGGAATTATTCGTAAGATTTTATATTGCGCAGGATTTGGTTTCGTTGGGTATCTTGTTACTTACCGGAAGTCTAAAAGTATTTTGTGTTTGTTACTTTACGAATACATTTTGTACAGTTTTGTCTCATCGGCCATCTTAGTTTGTTATTTCTTCCGCCACTTTGGAGCATCTGCTGCATTTGTAAAATCTGTGAAATCATATTATTTACTTAGGTCTTAGAGTGCATTGCAGAAATACTTTCATTTCAGTCTTGAACATCTTGGCTGAAGCTGTAAGTGTAGCAAGGATATGTATTCAAATGAATAAATTCCTTTTTCATCGGTCTTTCTTGAGCTTCCACCATTTTTAAAGGATTCAACATTATAAAAATTATAATACTTTTTATCTTACTGCATTTTGTTTACGATCATAAGAAACCGTTAGTGCCGCAATCTTGAAATTGTTGTCTTGTGGCTTACCATATACCAGTGCGTTAGGTTTGGGTACTGTTTTCAATTTTCGTTTAATTTTGATTTAGTGGCCATTTTACGGCAAAGGCAGTTCGAAATTATTGCCAAATTATAACCAAACACATAGTTTTGAGTAAATCAATCGATCTTAAAACACCATGCTGCGTCGCAAATACGAGTAGATATCGCATGCGAACTAGATCATCGCAACGATTTCGTATCGATATCGCCAATACATCGAAATTCGTAACGATAATATTATGATATTGCGATAGAACTTAGAATAAGTACACTCGCGCTTTGAATTTTTATGTAGTTTGAAATAATATATTCAGGAATTTTAGCTTGTTAAAGCCTTGTATTCATTATTTTCTGTTTGGCAGTATACTCTCTTCTTCTTTACTCAATTTGTTTGCAATTTTTGTGTTTCATTTATTTATTAAATTACGTTTATTGTAACGGTTGTTAAATTAAGGGGGCACTTAATTTTTTATCTTATTTTAATTTAATTATTTATTTCTACAGTAGGTAAATAATTAAATATTCAGTGAAGATTTGAAGCGTCTACCTAAGTCTACGTCTTATTACCGTTATCAATATCGAGAAAAAACAAGCAAAAAAATCACGTGTGTTGTACGGGAGCCCCCTTTAATATTTATAAATATGAAAATTGAAAAATTGAAAACTGAAAAGTCTGTAGCTATCACGGTTCCAGAGATACAGCCTAGTGACAGACGGACGGACGGATTGACAGCGAAGACTCAGTAATATAGGGTTCCTTTTTACCCATCGGTACGGAACCCTAGAAAAATACTATAATTTGCAAATGTTGCAGTAGTTGGTATACACAGTTATTAAAAGTATTTTAGGCTGTTTTCCCACCAATGTTGCTGTGCGATGTTGCATCCCAAACTATTGAAACATAAGTGTATTTATCATGGAAATCTGTGTTTGATAAAAATGTACCATGGTCCACGTTTGATACGTACTGCGTTTGATAAAAAACCTAGCATAATTACGCAGCACATCTCTGGTAGACAAGCACTATTTATGTATACGTATATTTTGTCATCAGGAGTCCCTGGGCGGGGTGTACGGGTCAACAGGCGCGTCCGGAACGGAGGGGGCAGAGAGACGCGAAGGAGGCAAGCGCGGCCGCAGACCTGGCCGGAAAGCACAGCTCGACAAACAGGACATGAAGGCCAAACTGGGTTAGTACTATTTGTTAACTTTCAGCAGTCCATGAGCGGGGTGTATGCGTCAACAGAATGGGGTATGGTTCAACAGAAGGGGGTATGGGTCAACACAAGGGGTATGAATCAACAGAAGATGGCTAAAATGGATGGCACCATATGGGCGGACTTTCCAAAAGAGTTTCAATGTATTTTTTTTTAGATAGGCTTGCGCTTGACTACAATTAGGTCTGATGGACAGAAATGAGGTCTAGGATGGAGCGCGCTTGCCTAGAAAATGCCTATTCACTCAATCACTCAATTAACCAAGATGATTTGAAGAAACATATTTTGATAGAGATCCCCAAAATTTTTTTTTTATGATAATAATTCACACATTTTACGGAAACCACAGCTGTTGTGAAAATATTTCTCCTCTCTCCTTACCACAAAATTTACATTTAAAAGAAATTGACTTTATGACCACTTCAATGATAACAACGAGAATTTATAGTTTTGAAAAATATCGCTATACTATAAATAATTTAGAAATTCATCACAGCACAGCACAACATCTTTTGACAGGTACCTAGCAAATTCGCAGCGCCCTCTGTACATTCCCATTACAAGACGTTTTGCGATTATTCCAGAACGCAGCAGGCAATCGGCGCGTGAGTGTCGTGCGCGCAAGAAGCTCCGATACCAGTACCTCGAGGAGCTAGTCGCGGACAGGGAGCGCTCCGTGCTGTCGCTGCGGAAAGAGCTCGACAAAGTGGGTTTCTTATCAGCTTGTATTTAATTTTCAAATGTGTATGTAAGAGTAGATATCATCATCGTCAGCCCATATCAGTCCACTGCTGGACTAAGGCCTCTCCATTCGCACGCCATCCGCTTCTACTTTTAGTATGCTGTAGCCACTGACTTCCCGCTGCCCTAACGATGTCATCTCGCCATCGTGCAGGTGGTCGGCCGATGCTTCTTCGTGATGGTCGCGGTTGCCATTCCAGTATCGCCCTGCTCCAACGTCCGTCTTCCCTACGACCCACATGACCCGCCCAGTTCCACTTTAAAAGCGCCACCCTTTTTGCAATGTCAGTTAAGCCGTAAGCAGTTTTGTTAAGAGTAGATATCAGCTTGTATTTAATTTTCAAATTTGTATGTAAGAGTATCAGAATCGCGTATCATCTTCTTTAAAGTATTCTTTAAACTGAAGTTAGGCGGTCAGCATTCGGAAATCCCCCTTTTCGCGCCAAGGTGGTACCCATCCCCCTTATCAAAGGGGATCGGGCTTACCCTTTTATTTCTACTTTATTTATTTATTAGTTAAATTAAAATAAAATAATAAAATTAAGGGGGCTCCCATACAATAATCGTGATTTTATGCTCGTTTTTGATTAAGTGCGGGCAGGGTTGTTTAGTTTACTTTAATACTATAATAGAGAAGTCTTGATGGTACGGAACCCTCAGTGCGCGAGCCCGACTCGCACTTGACCAATTTTTCCCTCTAATATCAGTCTGGGAAAGTTAACTTCCGTCCGTCTGTTGACACCAGGCTGTATCTCTTGAACTGTGATAGTTGACATTTTACACACTTGAAATTTTCACAGATGGTGTATTTCCGTTGCCGCTATAATAAAAAATACTAAAATACACAATAAAATGAAGATTCCCATACAACAAACGTGATATTTTGCTCGTTTTTTTGGTCTTTGATCCAATAGACCCAAATCCCAATATTACTCTACTTGCATAGTAGTAGGTAAATGAGGCTTCTTCATCATCATCTCGCTGCATAAAATATGGTACGATAGTGGTACGAAACCCTTGGTGTGCGAGTCCGACTCGCACTTGGCCGATTTTTATTATTTTTAAGAAGTTAAACTCAAACTCAAAATATCTTTATTTCACATAGGCCTAATATACAGGCGCTTGTAAATGGTCCTTATGATATTTGTCACATTTGTATGGCGATAACTCCAAGTCGACTTAAAACTAAGTTTACGAGGGTTCCAACGCGCCCTGCACTGAGAAGAAGCCCACAACAAACTCAGCCGGGTTTTGTTTTCTGTTATCACCACTTCACAAAAGCTCTTAAAACTAATTGAGCTAGTATAATTACAGCAGTTCATTCATCCCCAAGGATTTGATTCATGTAAGTAATCCTTGCTTTTATTAAGTTATGTGTCATTTCAGTATTACAAATGGAACCTCGAGTTGGACCAAGGCCGCATGCCCGAAGGCATAGAGGCGCTGCTTCAAGAGATGGGCGTCGTTAAGCAGGAGGAGGCCAAACCTTTCTAAACTTTCCCCATCCGAAGGTAACTTGCAATTTATGCAACTTTTGTTACTACGCTTCGAGTCGAAATTCCATCAGCGCATATCTTCCTTGCAGATTTCAAGTGTTTCGGAATAATATCTTGTTTTGGGAAATATATAATGTACAATGAGGGTCAAAAGTCATTTATTACATAAAAAATTTGAGTTTAATAGTCATTGACATTGGTGGTTGACATTGCTAAACAGTTTATGATACTTGCACACCGTTTTAGCCTATAAGTTATGTATGTACTTTTGATCGCGATTGTACATATTATTATGGTTTTGTTACGGATAAGTTGTATTTTATCTGAATAGTTTTCTACTTGTTTTCATACTACCTAATTTCTGTGCAAAGACTTTGGTAATTAAACGTTTCTTAATTTTATTAGTGTAAATCATGTCCCTGATAGTTTTAAAGATTTATAATAAAATTGAATTATGCAATTAACATAAATAAAATAAACCTAATTTAATCCTGTTATGTAATACAAATTAATTTATAAAATAAAAGAAGATTAGTTTTGTTATTGTTATAAAAAAAACTTAAAAAAAATATCGAAAATTATACTTATAAATTATGTACTGATATTACTATATCAAAAAAATCTGTCAATTATATTATAGCCCAAGACTATATAATATTAAAGATAAAATCTGATATAAAAAGCTGACAGAAACTTTCATACTGAACCGTTTCTTTTTTTTCCGTTTCATTTCCTATTAAACAAAATTATGTTGAAGACATAATATTATAACAGCCCTAAAAATATTTTAAATGACTATTATTTAATAGAATTATGTTTAATAAAAGGTTCTTACAAATACTAACAAAGTTCGGGTTTTCACTACATAAAAAAGTTTAACATAAGAGTAAAAAATAGAAACTGCAATCACCTTTTTCACTTAGATGTATTTTGTAGTAAAAGTGCAAAGTACCTAATGGTTCCTATGGTTATCTTTCTTTAATTTGTGTTTACTTATATCAAAAATTTAGCGTTGAGCAAAAAAATATGTTTATTGTTTGTTAGAGTTTTGTCTGAACCTTAAAATATAATCATTTTTTAAGTTGTACTGTTTTAGTAAAAATAAAATTGTAAGCTACCTTCTTCATTGAAGTAAACTATTTCAGCGTTTTATAAGCGTAAGAATGAGTGAGACAGAGTGAGTGAATGAAATTTAAAATTTCATTATTTTTCGATACATATATACGAAGAAAATATTATTTATCCTTATTTTCATATATTTTCGTTTGTTATTCATCAAAACAGTCTATTTTCTCATACGATGCGAAAAAAATTAGACACATTGAGACATTGAGACATCACTCATTACCCTCATCAAAAACTTATGTAATAAAAAATGCCGAGCCGTATTTAATTATAAATAACGTAATATTCTAACTATGTAATTTAAAATTTAAATATATCTCGGCAGGTGAAATTCAACGATTATTCACTGTTAGTTCAATTAATAGTCATCAAAATAAGTATTTTTGTAATTTTTTATTCATCTAATTATTTGTAAAAATGCAATTAAAATGAAAAAAGTTTTTAATGGCTTACCATACAATAATTCATTTATTATACAGCTAGATTGTTTGAAAACATTTTATATTTTCATAATGTTTCTATACATATTTTCTATTTAGAAGAGCGTGGAGTTGTGTATATTGAATATTTTTGGAGAAATTCACACTAAAACACGTAATATCAGTCAAGTTTATTACAATTTATTACTAGTTTATTACTACTTTTCGAACAATGCGCCTTTATATGCCGTTATTTAACTACCATTTTACCGAGATATTATATCAAAACTATTTTTTTGATGTATCGACTTAACAAACAAAAAAAAATTCTGTTCTGCATACATAAACAGCAACAAACCTTACATCGACTAACACATACACATATGTTTGTCTCTTTCGCACACAGAGTGGGAAGTGAGAGAGACACAGACCAAGGACCAAGGAATAAGTTTATATGAGAGAGACTTTTACTTGTTGACGACTCGTTAGGCATCTGTGTGCGTGAAACAAACATGTCACGTAATGGATAAATAAATAATTATTTTGTTATTCGTGGCAGAACTATACTTTTTTAAATGCTTAAGTTTAATGACATAATTCAGAGATTTACGAATACCAATTTTTTATGCTTATAGTAATTTGTTGATTATAATTTGTTAATTATAATTGCATTATAATAAAATTAGTTACAATTGTTATTTAAAAGATGGTAAGACGGAGTGAGGCGTTCACATCAAACCATCATAATGTAATATACTCGTAACTTTAAACATTATTATTGCTTAGTCTCCCAAATGTAGGTAAACAGCGATCGAAAGAAATTAAAGTGTTAAAATAAATCTTTGTTGGTTTGTTAATGTGAAAGTCTTTTGTTATAAACATTTTTTTTTTCGGAGTATATTTTCAAATTAAAAATGAACGTAAGATTGCGTCACTACTTCCATCTAAGAAAATGCATATATTTAATTTAGGAAGTATATATAACTATTCATAAAACATGCGTGCAAAGTTGACTGTGCGCGTAAGTTACACGAGGGATAAAATAAATAAATCATTAGTATAAGAAATACACATGTTTAATTTAAGTGATGCGCGGCGAATCCATGAATGAGCAAAAAAACCTTTGATGTTGATAAAACCAACCCAAACTGCTTACGGGGTCTAGTAATAACTTCACTCCACATATTCGTAAAATTAAATTTTTTCTTTGAGCTAGGAAGCTAAAATTTTGCTAAGAGGCTCTCTTTGAAGCGGACAGCGGTAGTACTGTAGAGTTAGCTACTTTACTTATATTATGTAAGTAACTTGACGCAACATATCGAATACCTTTCGATTACCTTGCGTTTCTATAATAATGTATTTAATGTTTACTGACGATTATTGTGCAGTTAAGTTTTCGTTTCATTTCATTTCATTTAAACTTTAACAAAAAATGTTCAACAATACAGGATTAAATGAAAAAAATACCAACGTATTCTCAGGCTAAATATAGTGTCATTACAACTAACTTTAAATTTCATGCTTACAAAAAATTAAATATGAAGTTGAAAAAATTTTAGCACTATACTTAGCTGTCGGTTTTAGACTGGACTTATAGTTTGGTGTATACACACAAAAAGGTGTGGTCACTGGTCAGCCTACAGAAAATCTACTCACATTACAGATTTATTAGACCGCCGTCCGGTAAGTATAAACGTGTTTTTTTCTATCACCCATTCATAAAGATACAAAAAAAACAACTATAGACTCATCGTTACCAATATTTTTTTTTTTTTGTATCTTTTTAAATTAATGGGTGATGGAAATTAGAAATAATGACACGTTTATACACGCCGAGTCTGCAGCGAGATAATAACTGCTTTATAATTAAGGAATTTTAATTTCACGTATGAACTTTTATGATATCAAGGAGTCGTATTTGAATGTTTAAGGAATTGTAAAACGCACACAACATCAAAAATATGTTTAGTAAAAACTAACGCACACATCCGCAGCCATATAATGATAATTGTAAAATAAAAATAATAATATAAATAATATACTCGTATGTTTTAATCAGTTACATATTTTTGTAAAAAAAAAAAAAAAACAAAAACCAAATAGAAAAATACATGTTAGATTTTTATTTAAAGAATGTTATAGTATTTCTATAGTTGTTTTGTTAAATATAAAATAATGTGATATTTCTTTTAGAGAGCGTGTTATCAGACATATCAGTATAACGGGAATCCGGGATATATCGTGTTTAGCTTAATAAGTCTGCTTTAAAGTTTTTTTTTATATTTTATATTATTTATAATATCTTTTGGTAACTTTTGTAAATATAAAATGACCATGGAATGATGCTGTTCTTAAAAAAACGTTACGATGTAAATATACCATTTAAGAGTATAATTAAAATAATTATAGACTAAGATTTGCAACTATTTTAACTTGTGATGTAAGTTATTTAAAAAAAAACTTTTTAGGCTTACAATATTCGATTCGCACTAATAACGCTAGTTTACATAGTTATTGTTGTTGAATTTACACTGAGTTTCAAAAAAAGTTATTAAAGAAAAACAAGAAACAAGAAGAAAGTGTTAGAAAATTGTGTGTGGTGTTTCATGTGGGTAGTGTTCCTGCATATTGTACCATACAGAATCTTAATGTCAAGTAGCGGATTATAGCAAGAAAAAATAATCTGTCCTGCAAAAAGTTTTGCAAACTAGTGTTATTAGTACATTTATTAATACAACAGCTGGCGCGTACTAATTACTAGTTATAGGAATTCTAACTAAAGTTGTAAAAATATAATAGGCCCGTTTTGGCATATGACTAATAATGATCTGTCATCTTATTTGACGACCGAATGGCGTAGCGGTAGCGAACCTACTTCTGCGTTGGAGGTCGTGGGTTCGATTCCCACTACTGGAGAATGTTTGTGTGATTAGCATGAATGTTTTCCAGTGTCTGGGTGTTTTTCAATATATTATATTTATGTAATATTAAAATATGTATGTATATTTATCAGTTATCTAGTACCCATAACACAAGCTATCGCTTACTTTGAGGCTAAGATTGCGATGTGCATAATGTTCTGATATATAAAAAAATGAGACTAATAATTATAACCATACGACTCGCTACTCGATACTCACGGTGAATTGATTGAAGTTTGTAACAGTTTTTAATTTGATCGATTCGATTATGCAAGTCCATTGAATTAATGTTTTTATCAGAAAATGTAACAAGTTAATATAGTAGGTATTTTGAAATTATAGAACGATAATAAAAGGTCAATTTGTTTTTAAATTCAATAATTATATTTTATAAATGTGAAAAGTGTATCAAAATTAACGCTACCAACGGGATTCGAACCCGTGACCACCACCTGTCGCGGGTGATCGCTCTTTCTGCTGAGCTATGGTAGCGAATACCGCTGGCACGATAATTTCGATACACATTGTTTTTTCAGTCATAGGCTGACCGCGGAGCCATCTATTGGTAAACTACGGTTTCACCAACTCAAAGGCCCATATTACGAATGGAGCGAACTTTGAACGAGATGACTACCTTGCCCTTTTTACAATTTACTTTATTGTTATAGTGCTTCACACACTAGGTATAATTTTATAAATGTGAAAAGTGTATCAAAATTAACGCTACCAACGGGATTCAAAAGGGCAAGGTAGTCATCTCGTTCAAAGTTCGCTCCATTCGTAATATGGGCCTTTGAGTTGGTGAAACCGTAGTTTCCCAATAGATGGCTCCGCGGTCAGCCTATGACTGAAAAAACAATGTGTATCGAAATTATCGTGCCAGCGGTATTCGCTACCATAGCTCAGCGGAAAGAGCGATCACCCGCGACAGGTGGTGGTCACGGGTTCGAATCCCTTTGGTAGCGTTAATTTTGATACACTTTTCACATTTATAAAATTATACCTAGTGTGTGAAGCACTATAACAATAAAGTAAATTCAATAATTATATTTTTCATTCTATATAATGCGCCAAAAAATTTTATATATTTTTTGAAACACTATGTAATGAATTATTATTTCATTGTTTCTTTCAGACTCGTTCAAAGTTACTTTCTAATTCTCAAATGTCAAAACGGTCTTGTTATATGTTTACGATTATATTATATACAAGGCCTGAATGTAGGATTTTAGTAGAATAAAATAAGCTAAAAGCATAATTAAGCCAGCAGAAAGCTGCGATAGGGGATGTAAATGTTGTGTAAGATAGTTTAGCACTGTTTTTTTTTTGTTCAGAAAAACTAAGTTTTTGTTGATACTAAATTTAAAAAAATATTCTATGTCTAAAAATATTCAACATATTTCGGTTTAGTTGTTTCAAAAAAACATAAAACAATGTCTAACATTTGTAGTTTAATTTGTTATTCTATCGATTAGTTTGTTTCAGTAAATTAATTTGCGTTGTACTTCCTGCGTTCAATTATTAGTTTTAGTATTATTTTTACTAAATGTGATTGAAAAAACCACTGTCATAAAAAATACTTTTTTGACTTGCAATCCGTAACCTCCAACGTAGATCAATATCCCATCATAATATTAATGTAGACAAGGAATAAGGAAGGTATATCCGTAATTTCCTTGGAATTTTGGTAATTTCTTTGAAAATCAGAGCAAAACAAAAGTGAGTCAACTTTATAGTGTTTAGTAATGCTTGAGAGTTGAAATAGATTACCTCAAATTGCATGACCTACTCAAATAAAATTATTAATCCTAAAGTTAATAACAGTGGTTTTTATAAATCGTTTTCTTTACGTGGATAATAGTCGTTATACTTACGAGTAAACGTACATTTAGTTGTGATCGTACTAACAAGTAACAATAAGTTTAGATGTGGTTTTACTAACACGTAACAATATAATATATATACTAACGACCGACAGCGCATTTAGTTATACTAACAAGTACCAGCTACTAACGAGTGACAGCATATTAAGTTGTAGTCACACTATCAAGTAATAACAGTACATTAAGTTGTGATCATACTAACACTTAACAATATACATACATTTAGTTCTCATACTAACAAGTATAACAGTATATAACGAGTGACAGCACAACTTGTGGTCACATGTACATTTAGTTGTGACTGCCAAATTGTTAAAGTGTATTTTATAAATTACGTCTACACATACAGCTTTTATGATGTAACCCATTCGCTTTATATTTTAGGACTTTGTTTTGCGTTGAATTTATTTATTTGTCGGCAATCCGCCTTTATAAAAGTTCGTTAAGCTTTGTTTGAATTATAAGTTTTTTCAGTTGTAATTTATTTTATCGATACAAGCCAGTTGCCGAAAACTGAAAATTAGTAACTAAATTAATAATAATATAAAAAATATTGTACAAAAATTATATTACAATATATAGAATACTTTGAATGAAGTGCATTCCAAATTAGGCTGCTAAATTAAAATATTTCGTCATTATGTTATAATATATGTATAAGGGTAGGATTACAGATATTACCTATGTATAGATTTTATTCATAAAATTATTATTGATATCGGTGTAGGTAAATTAGTGGTAACGATGCCGTGACGATCAATTATTAGGTAAGAGATATCCGAGTGTGAAACTCACGTAAATGTTATTTTTTTAAGAAAAATAATAATTAATTGATAACATTATATCTAAAAAATTTAGTAATTATATAAAATAACTAGTTTAGAACGCTAATTGATCATTATCCATATGTAGCATATATATGTTACCGGAAATCCGTGAAAACTAGGAATTGTATACAATTCTTAGGAAATCTATAGAATTATCGGCTTATTTAAGAAAAGTGTAAAATAATAATTCTAACATTAATTAATAAACACATTTCCTAAGAAATGTATATTTTATCAGCAGTCTGTATAATTCAGGTTTTGCATGCAACATCTAGGCAACGCACAGAATGCCGGGCACGTGAAAGCCATGTGAGAAACATAATGGATATTATTGTCCATTGCAAATAGGCACTTGGCCTAGGTAATTTATACAATTCCTAAGCTTTATATAGAGTACCCGCTGGTACACCGGCAATATGTAATGTAAACAGATTTTGGTTTTAAATTAGGCTAACCCCGGCACCATTCAGTCTTATTTGTCCTACACCCTATAGAGTTCTCCCTCCATGCCTCTGTTAAGAAAAACAATTTTGGTGTAGGACAAACAAAACTGCACAGTGTAGAGGTTAGACATTTCGGTTCTATGACTGTTTCGAATTAAGTCAATCCAATTCAATTATTGACTATACTGGTCCTATACGGGACTGTTTCAACCTGAGTCAGTCTAATTTAAAATAAAAATCTATTTACGTTCGTCTTTCACCACACATTTCCTGTTGTGCAGTTTAGGAATTGTATAGAATTCCTAAGAAATATGTAAATTACAATTTATTACATACCAAAAATTTTAGAAATTCTAAAGATTTCCTAGAAATTGTATAGAATTTCTGATTTCATACATTTCCCGTGACTTATACATACATACTATATACATTTTGTATTCATAGAATACTATTATTTTTATACTATATTGCTTTACACGTGGAAATAACACCGGTAAGCAATGTTTTTACTATCACATTCGAAATACTACTACAACCAAACTCCAATCCACCTCAAATAGATAATAAGTTTAGATACTAAGACCAAGTTTACCAAGCAATTTAATCGACGTTTAGTTTAACGTTATTTGCCAAAAAAGCATGGACGTCATATTTTGTCAAAGTTCAAATTATTACGATGTCCACAAAGGAGTGATTAAAAACAATTTTCAACAGACTTCAAAAAAGGAGGAGGTCTTCAATTCGAGTATATTTTTTATGTTTGTTACCTCATAACTTTTGACTGGGTGAATCGATTTTGATGATTATATTTTTATTAGAAAGCTAACGCTTCCTGTGTGGTCCCATTTTAATTTAGTCCAGTTCTGATAATGGTATCCATGAGAAAACTATATAAGCATAAATTTTTAATTGGATACAATGTATTCAACAGTTGTTTGATGATAGTTGTTAATTAATTAACTTATATTTTTTACTAAACAATGGTTCATATTTGCTTGGTGAACTCGGGTCCAAATGAAGCTATGTTCAGATTTTAATCAAGCGTTTCATATTATGTTCTGTTATCAAATGAATCTCATTAGAATGAATTATGAATTAATCCATGAATTTAACAAGAAAATGGCCTCGTTAGTCTTAATACTTGTGAGCCTTAATACTTCACTAAAGTACCATAAAAGGTCCGTATCCAGCCGAGTATAATCTAGGGCCGTCAAGAGAAGGCATATTTTCTAGGCAAGCTCGCTCCACCCTAGACCTCATCATTGCTTTCCATCAGGCATGAAAGTCGTCAAGCGCAAGCCCGTCAAAATTTTTAAATTTTATTAACTAACGAATTTTTAAATCCGAACATGGCCGAATTGTATCTCCTAATTATAAATAATTTTGATGCTGACTCTAAAGACCTGTGATGGTTAGAAATTGTGCCTTAGTGCATCTAAAACTATCCATCATAAACTACGTGCGACCTCTGTGCAGTCGCCACATCTGAAGCAGCTTTATTTTTAACGGTTTAAGGCATAAAACACGGGCCTGCCTGCCAAATTTTAATTATAGGTTTTCACAATTTAATGCCTGCTGGCTGCATAAATATCTTTAAATGAAAGCATACAAAATATATTAGCTTACAAAATTACGACTTAAATAAATAAAATTTTAATTTGGCGGGCAGGCTCGTGTATTCAACCGTAATAAGATACCTTTATAATGTCATGCATCTATTCAATAATAATTTATAAATATTAGTTAAAATAAGTAATCATGTTAAGTGACTTACTTAAACACTGCTTATATTATTATTACTGTAAATAGTTATAAATGTAATTTCGTACATTTCTGCATATTTTTATTACACCATTATTATGAGTTGATTACGATATTTGCATTTTGAAATAAGTTAGACCCAAAAAAATATTCATCTAACCAGCTGGATACTTAGAAAAATATACTTAGGATAGTGCGATAAAAATATGCAGGTTTATATTTATATACTTACTATACTAGTTTGGCCAAAAAGTAGAAAAAATTACGTTGATTGAAGACTGATATAATAATTTCTACGATTTCAAATACTGAGCGTATAAATTAGAAACCGATTTGAAGTGATCTTTTTACTTGAAAATGATATAAACTATCTGAAATGAACAATACAACCACAGCAGCAATACAAGTATGGGCATGGGATAAAAACGTAAAAACCAATGACGAAATACGCTACGCTAAGAGGGCGGGAAAGATGTGATGTATGTTGAAGCCAAAAATTTCTCAAATATGCCGTCGCGCTTACATTTCGGTACCGCTTTCAGTACATACCGCTCTTGGTCGCGTACATTAGCGCCATTTTACAGTTTTGACAACTTAAAAATCCGGCTTCAGGGCGGAGACTAAAAATGTATGCGTGACGTCAGTAAGTGCTGATCCTTTAATATGTTTCATCGATGGTAAAAACGTAGAAGGGAATAAAATTTTGTCCTTTCTCCGTCAAGAAAGTAGTCCTCGGTCCATGCTAGCACTGCTGGTGACATGGAAGTCAACCAACGAAGGAACAGATCTCGATAATCTTATTTCTTAGAGCGTCGTCTGATGATGAATATTATTCGAAATCAACTTTTTGAAGAGGTGTTGAATACCACCTTTAAGTTTTAATTACACGCTACATTAAATTTTAAGTTCTTTTTCAGTTTGGTGAGACTATTTTTGAGATGTAGATGTTGCTACATGATGTAATGAATTAATGAATGTTTATAAATGAATATTTGTAAAATTATAAAAAATGTATTGAGTGTAGTTTAGCTCAAATCAAAAAACAAAAAAACGCTTCGTTTTTAAAACTTTTTTGTCAAACTATAACATAACGATTTGTGCGATCTTTGCCTTAGTGAAGTAATATCATAATATGTATCCGTATGAATAAGAACTTGTAAATTAACTTTGTTGATAAATATGCGACACAATTCTCCCAAACACTCACGTAGCCTGTACATATTTTGTAATGTATATTATATTTTAGTAAACTACTAAATTTAGTAAAAAAAAAATAAAAAATAAAAAAAAAAATAGAAATGATTTCAATTTTTTTTATATTATTATTAACAAAAACTATCAGAAATTGTAAGTATTATAAGAAAACAACAGAATCAATTCAATTCAATCTGCTATGTACCAAGAGTAGTATGTAAATAGCCTATATAGGTGTAGGAGATTAGGTAGATATTATACGCGCTAGGCTTCAATGTGGTTTCAATTGCTTAGTTCCAAATCGATAAAACGAATCTGAATAAGCGAGTTTTATAATTTCTTTTAATTTTTTCCTATACATTCAAATACATAATTTCCATCTTGGAATGAGACAACATTATTAAAAGATAAATAAATAGAGATCAAGATATTCTATAATTTTGTAAAGTTATTTTTCCTACACGATAAAGATATGATATTCCTACACGATAAATGATCATATATATGGAAAATCCCGTACCAAATTAATTCAAATCGAAATTTTATTTTTTAAAGACTGCGGTTTTCACATTAACCCCTACATTTTTTTTATTAACATCTAGATTCCTAGTGTAGGCGCAAATAAGTTGTACTTCTCGATAGTATCTGTATGACCGGAAATGTGCATTGAAAAGAGAGTAACTGTATGCAAAATTAAATTCCGTATATGAAAAATAAACCTAGTGCTAATGGTTCTTAAAAACACTATTTTATTTTCTTAGATTATTTTGGTTTTGCTTCAGGAGAAAACTTAATACCACCTTTGGTCATACCTCTTTTCCATCCTTGAATATCAAAATCTCATGGAATCAGGGAATCATGGAATTTTGTCATTTCATTTCGTTTATTTTTCCTATACTTTTTGTTTATCAATCCAGTGTTGTAAAAAAATCTCGCTGTTTAAAACGGTATGAAGACAGATTTTTTTTACTCAAAATTTTTCTGCGATAAAATTTTTCGTAGGCATAAGAAAATAAAAATTAAGTACGTCGTAACGAATTATAGCAACAAACAGTAGTATGTAAATAATTTGCCTTCGCATAATTAAAAATTTTGGTGTTTTTATAAATTTAGTGTAAATTTTGTTTTTATAATATTACACAGCGAACATTATATTATACCAACGAATATATAATATTTATTTATTTCCTTGCATACATGACCATGAATATTACTATTATACATTGTTTTTATAATATTACACAGCGAACATTACGTATATGTGATTGATGTAAATATTTTGTTTTTAAAGTGAAGGATTTCATATTATGTAACTTTGTACACAAATATTATTTGTTTGTTTGTAGCTCAGGTATTCTGTCTCTATTGAACTAATTCTGTCACAAAATTGTGTTACATAAATATGTTTCCGATTTACGACATTATTTTTCTAATCAATTAATTAATATCATGCACGTTTGTTTAAAATATTATATTTCAAACATAACTATTAAAATACACATTTTAATAGATTTTATCATTTAGAATTATATGATTTCAATAGTACTTCTATATTTCGTGATGAAAGACAATCTTTGCATTAGGTATATTTTTATCATAATATTTGTAGATATATAAATACCGGACGAAGTGCTGTGTATGCTACTTGTAATTAAACATATAAAAATTAATTAATAAAGGCATAAATTGAACCTTTTTCAATATACCAGTAAAATGATTATAATAATAATTTATGACCTTGATGGCCTAATTAGTTTAACGTGAAATAATATGATTGCATGCTATAGAATGTTATATTACTCTGCGGATACTTATATCCAAAAGATTACAAGTGTACATAGTATCTGTTAATTGTTAAGGTGGAAAAATGTAAATATACGAAATGGGTGGAATGTCACGTCAAACATTAATTGTAGTACGCAATGCGCTTATTACATGCGCTTAGTAATGCTTATATTATAAGTACAATAAATAGAAGACATTAAACGTGAATTTACATTCAACAATTAAAGTGAAAAGAAGACCGCGCAGGTTTTAAGCAAATTTTGAAACACAGCTATAGTATTAGGGATTATCATTGTATTATAATATGTAGTATTTAAGTTTAGTACTATAAACTTAATGAGTAGGTTATTAAGGTAAAAAAGCAGACCGTGCAAAATTCACGTAGGTAAATCAAATTTTATGCATTTTATTCATTTCAATAACCAGCATAATATTCAATTTGCAATTAAAAAAAAACGTTAAGTAATGATATTTATTTATCACCACCATTTTTTCATTAACCCCATTGATTTATTCATTGGGATTCTCAATAATAATAAGTGTCTCATGATTCATGAAGAATTCCTTTTAATTTTTGTAAAGAATAACAAATACTTGATTAATTAAGTAACTGTATCGATAGTACAGATGTTTTCATTTCTTAGGTAAGTGATAGGAATACATAGCTAATAAAATGGAAGCTAGTGACGGAATCTATACATTATTAACGCCTTGTATCTTTACGTAGGAATGAAATATGACCGATCACAGTCACATTTCTTTATACGTCCATGATGACCTGACATATTTGAAGCTACGTAGATAAAATACACACAGAAGCGATTGGAGAGTCCTCAGTCCAGCACTGGACTGCAATTGGGTGAAAGAAAATCAATATATTTATTTTAATCGTTTATTTTTGAAGCTAGAATTATTGTAACAGATGAAATGGTCAAAGAGACTGGATTAAATCGATCAAATAACAAAAAAAGTTATAAGAATTCAAGCGTACAAACAACTGAAGTTATATTTTTAATTTCCGTCAGTGCCTTAGAAATAGGAATTTTATCAACTATATCCCATAAAATTATTTCTATCTGTCTAGAATCTTCTTCCATTATTTAATATCTGGGTGACCGAGCTTCGCTCGGTGGCCAATAGATGGCAGCAGAAGTCATTTTTTTTTTGCTAAATTCGACATTTTCTAAAAATGAATCCTAGCTAGATCGATTTATCGCCCCAAAAACACCCTGTATACTAAATTTCATGAAAATCGTTTCAGCCGTTTCCGAGATCCAGATTATATAGAAATATACATATATACAAGAATTGCTCGTTTAAAGGTATAGGATAACAAATACTTTTTTATTATTGTATGACGAAGTTATATAAATTAACCTACTGTGCCTCGTGACTATTAGTTCCTTTATATTTTGATTTATTGGAAAACCTAAAAAAATAACATTGTGAATAATTGCTGGGCAAAGGTTGGTATGGATATAACCTAATAATATTATGTTACGAGATTTTTTTTCTATTTCAAAAAAATAAATTATGTAATAAAAATTCTATAAAACATAGAGCATGTGATCAAGATAAAGTGAAGAATATTCGCAGAATAAGGCAATAAAAAGAAAATACTATATCGTATTTACAAAACTATGCAATATAAACGCAAAAGTAAATACACATACTTTGTCTGCGCTACTCTGTTTTTAGAGGTTTTGCATTTTACCATTTGTGGATATATAATCCCAGCAAAAACATTTTCATGTAAAATGCTGCCAAGACGAGAACATGTGGCTCACACTATCAAAAAGTTATCAGATCTCATGTAGAGCAAGACTTCTAACTCTACACGCCCTAACTCTATACATCCTAACTTTATAAACTCTACACTTTAGTCAAAATATATTATGTCTTGGCTGTTTCGGTACCGTCACATGGGCGTAAAGTGAAGAATTTATTCACTGTTCAGTACTTTTCTAATAGAGTTTTGCAAGTGGCATAATGGACCATGCAAAATTCAAGAAATTTCACATTAAAATTAAATGGTATCACCATTGTTATGGGAAAAAACTTCCATTTATTAAAAATATCCTCTAAAGCAAAGGAACACACTTTTGCAAAGTGTGATGAAGTATTTGAAACCAATGCAGTTAGTAAAACCTAAGTGCAGTTTCTGAGGAGACTCAATACCTATCTAATAAATAATCGTTACTACAGAAACTAGGTATTGTATATCAGAAAAGTACAAAGTCAGTGAATAATATTTTTACTTTACACCCATGTGACAGTGCCGAAACAGCCAAGACATAATATATTTTGACTAAAGTGTAGAGTTTATAAAGTTAGGATGTATAGAGTTAGGGCGTGTAGAGTTAGAAGTCTTGCTCTACATGAGATCTGATAACTTTTTGATAGTGTGAGCCACATGTTCTCGTCTTGGCAGCATTTTACATGAAAATGTTTTTGCTGGGATTTCACTTCTTTTTTTAAATTGTTTACGGCTATATTTTTTATTTGGTTAATTTCCTTTTCTTTGGTGTATTTCTTGAATATCATTGCAAGGTGGATATTTGTCCGAATCAAGTATCCCCCCCCTCTATCATTTAAATGAGGGAACCCTCCTTGGTTCACCTAGTTTATTTTTTTCCTTATTTGTAGTTTATTACAAAGAGTCCCTATATCAATTTTGAGACCTCTAGCATCAATATTTGCGGTAATTTCATACAAACTTCCATCCCCTATTTTAAGGGGTTGGGGGGTTAAATTTCCAACTTTTGGAATTTTTTTGTTGGTTGTGTGCTAATACTAGCTTATATACCAAATTTCAGAAATTAAGTTTTTATTATACCTATATACTTATGGGAAACCCCATACGAACTTCCAACCCCCTAATTTAATGGATGTGGGGTGATTTACTAAAAATCCTGAAACACGTATTTAATTGTTTATTACAAAGAGTCCCTATATCAATTTTGAGACCTCTAGCATCAATATTTGCGGTAATTTCATACAAACTTCCATCCCCTATTTTAAGGGGTTGGGGGGTTAAATTTCCAACTTTTGGAATTTTTTTGTTGGTTGTGTGCTAATACTAGCTTATATACCAAATTTCAGCTTTCTAGGTCTTCAGGAAGTACCTAGGAATTTTGATGATCATCAGTGAGTCAGTCAGTCAGTCAGTCAGTGACGAAATTTGGGTTTTTTAGACGTCAATAAAATCTAAAGTATAAGACCTATAAAATTGAAACTTTATAGGTTTAATAAGTTCAGTGGCGACATCATTTTCCGAGAATTTTGATTATCTGAAATAATTCAGGCCTAAGTTATAAGGGTTTAAAAATACGGCGAAACACTTCGAGAAAAGATAGGTAGTGCCCTCGCGCTTCGCTTGGCTCGTCTTGGCGGGGACACTACCGTGTCCCCAGATAAAGGATTAATACAGACTCCGATTCTCTAAATCTAAAACCCATAGATTACGTTTCTGAACGTTCAAAAAAAGGGAATATCCTAATACTGTTACAAAATGCGATTGCGGTTTAAAAGGCAATGTCCAAAATATTTTCAATTATTTATAATTACACCATTTTTTTTTTACTTAGCAATATAGCTTATTACGATAAAATTGGTATTCGTAAACTCACGTATAAAACACTGATCGTAGTTTAATAACAAATGACAATTTAAAAAAAAATATAGAGATTTGTTTTAAATGCGGACAATTTGAATGAATCTTATGAAATTTGAACCTGTTTGTGTGATTTTAAGCTAGAAAACTACTCGCATCTATCCCGTCAGATGCGACCCCGTCTGGCTGGTCAGATCTAAAAAGTAAGACAGTCTAGCGACTCGGTTTTAGATTGTCTAATATTAGTGCGTCTAAAAATACCCCTTTCACAAAAGTAGTGTGAAAGTATTTAGAAGCAGTGCATTTATCCCTTTCCACACGTATTTTTTTGAAGGGGCTAGTATACTGTTTACACGCTAGACACTCAAAGTCTAAACCGAACCACTACAAATGTGTCTCTAATCGCTACAAATCAATTAGGGTTGAATTTAAAAAAAAAAATCAGGAAGAATGTGATTGTAACTTTCTTCATTTCTCGCTCACACTCTACTGATGACTGCAGAGTAAGAGGGAGACAGTAAATCGGTATCGAACAATTAGGTAAACTGTCTACCATTTTGAATTTAGCCAAGATGGTGGACAGTTTGCCTAATTGCCTAAATTCGTATGTTAAGCGTTGTTTCAGTTACAAGTAAAAGTAATATTTAATACCAGTTCATAGTAGATATAATAAAACTTTTTACTTCTTGACTCAATGTTTGTGTGTATTGTGTAAATGAGATGCGGAGAATCCTCCTTCTTCTAGAAGGTTTAACAGAATCACGTGGGCTCTGAAAGTAGTTTGTTCAGAACATAACAATTGATTTCTATTGTAATTTCTCTAAAACAACTTGATAAAATTATAAAAATAAACTTAATGACTAAACAAATCCATAGGGAATTTAATTTTTTATGTCAGTCTTTTTAAGTATTGTAGGTAAAAACTTACAAATTTCGTTATTATTTTTTCGGCAGAAATTAACTCTTGGTAAATACTATGGAAATCGATTCCGAGCAAATTACCTTCAATGTTTGCGTTAATGCTGTAGACATTATGTAATGTTGGGGCCCTAAACACTCGCTCGATTATAAACAGTCTTATAAATAAGAATTGCATCTTTGGATTAAGAAATATCCTAAGACTGAGTTGAAATTTTATTTCTAACCAAGTCAACGTCGCAATCATAGTTGGTCGTTTCCTCGATTAAGTTAGATACGGAATTTGGATTATTTTTAGGCCATTTTGTCGTAGATGATGGCTTTACCCTTGGATGCCTTGCACACAGATCCTCTTCCATCTCTCTCGCACACAGGACAATCCACTTCGATCTCTATTGGTAAAAATTAAGGTCAAGCTTCATTTTTGTCAATTGCATTGCATTTCTCTTCCAAGACTTTCTTGAGCCTCAAGTAGCTTTCCGGTTTTGATCCCGCATTTATTGGATTAATCATAATTCTTTCGATCCCTAAAGTTCTTGTCGTCTTCTCTTCAGTTCACATAGCGGAACCTTAGGATATATCTGATCACATGTCAAAATTCACAGCAGAAAATAAAGATCTTTGTGTTCACGTCTTAGAATCCAGAGTCGACCATATATCTTTTTAAAAACATGTCCTAAGCTACCATAAAAATCTTTCTGTGCACATGTCCAGAATTCACAGCTGAATTGAATATCTTTCTGATCTCGTGTCCGGAATCTACAGCTGAACATAAAGATCTTTCTGATCACATGTCTATAATCTACAGCTGAACATAAAATCTTTCTGATCGCATGTTCAGAATTTACCATAAATTAATATAGGTCTTATATGCGGATTATTCATAACATGCGGATGGTTTTCAGACTAATTATGATTATTAACGACCAAGTGTAATCGCGCCTTATGGTTAACTTTTTAATCTCAAAGAGTTTCTGTTAATAAGACTGTCAACTTTTATTTTAAGTTTAACTATTATTTTTTTACTATTCTTAGCGCAGGAAAATTAATTGAAGCTTTCTTAAAGTTACGTTTTTTTTTTAATATATTAAAATAAATACTGTATGTTTATTTTTTTAATTATTGTAATAAATTAAAATAATTAAAAAAATAAATGATTGTTACGTAATAGTTTCTCGTCTTATTTTTAGTGAGTACTCTACTTAATGTTAAGTTGTTATAAGTTTAAAAGTTGTATTAATATTTTTGTAAGTATACTTTTAAGTATATATTATGCAAATATGAAAGTATTATAACCGTTTGTACTTTCATGTTTGCATAATGATCTTTTCGATTGTAGTGTTTTCTTAAAGTACTTTATTGTTGTATTTTTTATGTTAAAAATCTTTTTGTTCTTATTTTTGCAATTATAAACCAGTTATATTTTCGTATAAAATATCTTAAAATATTTTAAATATACAATTCTTCAAGTGTATTTACTTATTTTTCTTTATGTATGTAAATGAAAAAAGTTTATATGTATATTGAGATAAAACTTGGATTTTAAAACTGAAAGGTTTCTATTGGTATACATGGTATTAATAATTAAAACAAGACCAAGCTATAAGGAATGCTACTGCTGTGCTTCAAGTCTTTTATAAAAACTGTATAGGTAACCATAAGGTCAACTGAATAGTAATCATGAAATAATGACATTGGAACAATTCTCCTAGCCTACCTTTGGCTTATTTGTATTAAGTTGATCTTCTGGTTTATTTATGCTTGGAAATTTATCGAGTAACATCTAAGAAAGGTATGCAGTATTTTCCAAATAGTTTGTAGGATCATAGGCAGAACTAAGCACTGAAATAATACAATTTTTAATCGAGAGGTAGTTACGCGATTAACTCTTATTTCTTGTCTAAAATGTGTATGTTATTATTTAAAACTACAGTATGAATAAGAAATAAATATAATTCCAATTCGGTGAACGTTATTAAGTTCTAATATCTTCGCTATCTTTTTGCGTGTTGGATGTATTGCTTATTTATACTGACACTATCGAACAAAGTGACACCTAGGAAACGTACACATTTTATTCAAATAAAAAATTTAGGATTCTTTACTAAAGTTAACAAAGTAAAGTTAGGTACACTTGATGAATTTACTTTTTACAAGGGTTGCCAGTTTACTCGGAATAATATAAATAATCAAAAAAAATATTTAAACAAGCTTTTATATCCGTATTCTTTTCATCAAACCCTTTTATTTGATACCCATATGGCATTAAAAATTAAAAATGTTCGCCATATTGTGTGTTCCACCATATTGGATATATATAGAATGACGTCATACAGCTAACCGTGTTTTGTCATCAAAACTGTCCGTGCATACACAGCTCAATCGTTTGAGATATTAGAAAATTCAAAATTGAGATTGAGATATCTATTTCAAGATTCCACTCGGTAAAATGAAAGATTGTAAAAAGAACGAACAATGTTTTAATGGAAATATGATGAAGCAAAACCTCAATTATATTTATCTACCGAAGCGGTTGGCATCCCTTGTAACTACATTAATAATAACAATTAATTAATTTTAATAACAATTAAAGCTCGATGTATTGTTTTGTGATTTTATTTTAAGTGAGAATTGATTTAAGTTAAATGCCATATTTGAAACAGTTTCGGAATTATTTTTTATTGAATTTTTTAGCATTTAGTTATTATTATATCTATACTTATAATAAAACTGTAAAGGGTCGAATTCTGTACATTGAAGATATTTTGAAAATTTTTGTTGGAGGACACTATTTAGTCGATACTGAAGCCAAAACTGTAATTTGTTTAATTTTTGTCTGTCTGTCTGTCTGTCTGTCTGTCTGTCTGTCTGTCTGTCTGTTTCACGACCGGGCATCACGGCTAATCCGCTGGATGGATTTAAATGAAACTTGACATGATTATAGTTCATACCCCGAGGTAGGACATAGGATACTTTTTGTCCCGAAATTCATCATGGTTTCCCTGGAAGACGGCATCAAAGTCCAAACGTTTTTTAGTTATAATTCATTAACGCGTTGTCCGATTCCATTCATTTTTTTTTTGTTAGAAAGGAGGTTCTTTAAAGATTATTCCATACAAATCTTATCATCATCACTTTTGTGGTTCAGAAATTACAGACATCAGAACCTTTAAGTTCAAGTAGGTAGGTGACTTGAAACTCGGAATGCACAAAGAACCTAGGGCTAGGACGTAGGGCTCAAGTAAGACTGGAGTACCCTTACAGCCGTAAATAAATAGGCTTAGCAGGAGATTTTGTATAATTTAAAATTTTTCACTTTTAGGGTGAACAAAAATCATGTAACTGGCGTTATCGCTACGTTATACCGTATAGCGCCATCTCTACTATTTATGTGGAACTTGAATGTAAAACTCTGAGATAGGTACTACCTAATTTTTTTAAATAAAAATTAATTGTCATGTTATTTACTGTTTCCTGACTTTATATTAAGATGTCACTGTTAACACATGAACAGATTTAAACTTTATCATCCGCAATATGGAAAGGGTAAGATAATGGTTCACAAATATTTTTAACTCTTAGGTCTTATCGATCCTAACCGACTGATTGTCATCTAAGGTCTTTTTATACGTAAAGAAAAATATAGCCATTGTCCATTCTGATGTTTTGGATTGTATTGAGATGAAGCAAAGATTTTTAAAAGACTCTTATATTATGTTGGGCTGGGGAATATTGTTAGTAGAGTAATTTATCCCAGTGGTACCTACCCGGCCGAACTCTGAAAGAAGAGTTCTACCACCAGTACAACTTTTCACATGGTTTAATAATTTTTGACATATTTCGTGGTTTCAGAATCACAATGAAAAGGACGATTTTAACTGTCGATATTTCGATACATTGGTACAAGTCGTGGTCACGTAGTGACCACGACCTGTGCCACTGGGTCGAAATATCGACAGTTAAAATCGTCCTTTTGATCTTTCAACTACGTATTAATGAAACTTTATATTATTATTAAGAAAAAGGAGTTTTCAAAATCACCACAAGATAACCCGTGCAAAGTAAGAACAGGTTTCTGTACAACATCACACCACAATCCCGCGAAAAATCAAGGAATTCCAGTAGGAAGGTATATTATGTAAAAAAAAACGTAATTCACGCGGGCGGAGCCGCGGGCAACAGCTAGTTATAAATAAACTGGGTTTTGTTTATTAATTGTTGTTTGATTTATACTTTTGTGAGAGCCTAGAGTACCTACAGAAGAAACTATTTAAAGCATACCTAGAAAAAAATCAGGGATCTTATTGTTCCTATTTTTATTTTATATGTTCATCATAAGTGATGATACTGATAAGCCTAATGTAATATTGCACCAGATAACAAAACTCAGGACAAGGACATCCGAACGATTTACATAAACCTTTTTCGTACGAGCAAACAGTAGCACCATCTGTGAAAATTAACTTTATAGGTGGCTGCTGAGCGAACTACAGCGTCACCATACTGTTGGTGGCAAAATAAGCATTTTTGGCACCGATAACTGTTGCCATTTTTTCGCGCCGTCCGAACTGTCTATGGTAGGTAAATGCTTTATTTTAAACTTAGATTAAACACGATACAGTAACAGATGGGACGTTGATCCTCCAGACGTATGAACTGTGTTGCAGTATAATATCAAGCACGCTTGCTTGTGCACTCTTTATTTGAAGATGGAGGTCAAAAGCCATAGCAGATAAGTTCGTTTCAGCCGAAGGACAAAAGTCTCCTGCAGTCCTGCTATGTTTACAGCCCACGCGGTCCTGGGCTACTTGTATCAATCCAGTCCATCTAGTCGGAGGTCTACCAACACTGCGCTTCTACGGGGTCGCTGTTCCAGCACTTTGGGTCCCCAACGTCCGTTGGTTCTTCGAACTAAGTGCTCCGCCCATTGCCACTTTAGCTTCGCGATACGTTGAGCTACTCATGTCGGTGATGATTCGTCTAAAGATTCTCCTCTAGAGAAACTGAGCATAGCCCTCTCCATCTCCGTCGCCCGCTGTGTGACTCTGAGCTTTATTATGAGGCCCATAGTAAACGACCGATAAGTATTACTTGTATTAGTCGAATCCATCTGGAGATAGCCGACACGACGTAGTACTTGAACCTCAAATAAAGTTTGATTTTTTATATTAATTCCACGTGTTAGTGAAGTAAATTAGAGTTCTGACATACTCGATTCGCTGTGTTTATTTAGGTCTTGTTTTACTGGCTTCGGTGAGTTCCAAGACTTGGTAATTTATGAGCAAATAAAGAGATTCAATTAAGCACCTTTAAGAAGTAAATTAAACCGACAGGTAGACACCATTCAGGCTCAATCTGAAAATAAGTATAATAGGGCACATAAAAGAGAAATGTGACTGACTGACTGCCAGACCACACAGTTACAACTTACAAGCATAGTTTAAGGAGGATCGGCAATTGCTCGCAAATCTCATTGCCATTAGCCTATGATGTACATTAGTCCAGTGTTTGCGGAAAACTAAATAAAATTTGAATTTTCGCGCCTTGATGGTACCCATCCACTTTAAATTATTGGACGTATCGGACTGAAAAGCTTCCAGATAGCTATCAAAATTGGTCAAGTGCGAATCTGGCTTATTTGGTGAAAATTTCAAGTCTAAGTTTGTGTCTGTGTCTGATGACGGACGGACGGACAGCGAAGTCTTAGTGATAGGGTCCCGTTTTTACCCTTTGGGTACGGAACTCTAATAATTAAAAAAATCAAAAAACCCGACTGCAAAAATCGTTGTCCGCCTTGTTTCAGTCTTTTAAGTTATTGCATTTTAGTTGACATTTTTGCAGTCGGGTTTTTTGATTTTTTTAATTATTTATTTTATTTCAGGCTTTTTAGTTGCCACACTTTACGAGCGAAACCTAAGCACTTTTATCTACACAATGTCAAAGACGTAAAGTGGGTATATTTGGTTATATATTATATTATGTCGGTTCAAGTCAGTCAGTCACTTGGAAGAAATAAAAATTACCATTTTGAACGCATTGATCGACTGTTTATAAATCCAAATTAATTCGAAACATATGACTTATATATATTTTTGTAATCTCCTTGTAATTCCCTTCATTTTGATACCCCACTCGATAGGTTTGGTTATAAATATTTTGTAAATGACTGACAATTTTAGGCCCAAAATCCGCCATTTTGCTTTTTATTTTCAAAAACCTATCTAAGAACACTTGGGTTAATGAGACGAATCTAACGATACCATTAACGTCAAAATCCATCCAGCCGTTTGGAAGATACGTGGTCATAAAGAAATTTACATACATACATACATACATACAAGATACGCGCGAAAAACATAACCCTTCTTGCAGTCGGGTAAAAATGGCTACATCAGCTACTTCTTTTTTGAAAATAAAACCCCTAGGTTGTAAAATAGATCGCGCGAACGAAGCCAAGCCACAGGCGCTCTCTAGTGCTAAAACTACTTATACCCCTTCAAGTTGTCCATGCGGAGCACCCTTTGATACTACACTAATTAACTTACAAGGATCCATTTAATTTTGCCTTTGCAAAAGAATTTTAAATAAACTACAAACAGAATAAGTAGTAAGTAATACTCTAAAAGTTTAACTAAATTAATTTATTAAATCACGTTGGGCAGCCCTTTGAAATTATTGGAGCCCCTGTACCTTTTCTCGAATATACAGATTTCCACGCGTACTGGGCGGTAATTTATTTAATTTATCCCGTGTTTACCCGATATATAATACCTCTCCAGACAGTTAATAGTCGGTGCTCAAACAACAAACTTGAAAAATAGAATTTCTCACTAAAAACTTCCAGAAATATTACTTATGGTCAAAGTATCAGCAATTTGTTTAGTTTCATCTCTTTAATGAGTATAATCAAATTAGCGCTTAGAATATACGGAGAGTTACATATTTTGACCTACAACTTTTGGATTTCTTTCGTACCTTTATAGTAAGTAGGGATTGAATTTAAGCTACGACTCGCAGATCCCTTTCGTAGCTAGAAAGTGGGGATTGAATTTAAGCTACGACTCGCAGATCCTTTAGTAGCTAGTTTAAGTGGGGATTGAATTTAAGTTAAATGCCATATTTGAAACAGTTTCGGAATTATTTTTTATTGAATTTTTTAGCATTTAGTTATTATTATATCTATACTTATAATAAAACTGTAAAGGGTCGAATTCTGTACATTGAAGATATTTTGAAAATTTTTGTTGGAGGACACTATTTAGTCGATACTGAAGCCAAAACTGTAATTTGTTTAATTTTTGTCTGTCTGTCTGTCTGTCTGTCTGTCTGTCTGTCTGTCTGTCTGTTTCACGACCGGGCATCACGGCTAATCCGCTGGATGGATTTAAATGAAACTTGACATGATTATAGTTCATACCCCGAGGTAGGACATAGGATACTTTTTGTCCCGAAATTCATCATGGTTTCCCTGGAAGACGGCATCAAAGTCCAAACGTTTTTTAGTTATAATTCATTAACGCGTTGTCCGATTCCATTCATTTTTTTTTGTTAGAAAGGAGGTTCTTTAAAGATTATTCCATACAAATCTTATCATCATCACTTTTGTGGTTCAGAAATTACAGACATCAGAACCTTTAAGTTCAAGTAGGTAGGTGACTTGAAACTCGGAATGCACAAAGAACCTAGGGCTAGGACGTAGGGCTCAAGTAAGACTGGAGTACCCTTACAGCCGTAAATAAATAGGCTTAGCAGGAGATTTTGTATAATTTAAAATTTTTCACTTTTAGGGTGAACAAAAATCATGTAACTGGCGTTATCGCTACGTTATACCGTATAGCGCCATCTCTACTATTTATGTGGAACTTGAATGTAAAACTCTGAGATAGGTACTACCTAATTTTTTTAAATAAAAATTAATTGTCATGTTATTTACTGTTTCCTGACTTTATATTAAGATGTCACTGTTAACACATGAACAGATTTAAACTTTATCATCCGCAATATGGAAAGGGTAAGATAATGGTTCACAAATATTTTTAACTCTTAGGTCTTATCGATCCTAACCGACTGATTGTCATCTAAGGTCTTTTTATACGTAAAGAAAAATATAGCCATTGTCCATTCTGATGTTTTGGATTGTATTGAGATGAAGCAAAGATTTTTAAAAGACTCTTATATTATGTTGGGCTGGGGAATATTGTTAGTAGAGTAATTTATCCCAGTGGTACCTACCCGGCCGAACTCTGAAAGAAGAGTTCTACCACCAGTACAACTTTTCACATGGTTTAATAATTTTTGACATATTTCGTGGTTTCAGAATCACAATGAAAAGGACGATTTTAACTGTCGATATTTCGATACATTGGTACAAGTCGTGGTCACGTAGTGACCACGACCTGTGCCACTGGGTCGAAATATCGACAGTTAAAATCGTCCTTTTGATCTTTCAACTACGTATTAATGAAACTTTATATTATTATTAAGAAAAAGGAGTTTTCAAAATCACCACAAGATAACCCGTGCAAAGTAAGAACAGGTTTCTGTACAACATCACACCACAATCCCGCGAAAAATCAAGGAATTCCAGTAGGAAGGTATATTATGTAAAAAAAAACGTAATTCACGCGGGCGGAGCCGCGGGCAACAGCTAGTTATAAATAAACTGGGTTTTGTTTATTAATTGTTGTTTGATTTATACTTTTGTGAGAGCCTAGAGTACCTACAGAAGAAACTATTTAAAGCATACCTAGAAAAAAATCAGGGATCTTATTGTTCCTATTTTTATTTTATATGTTCATCATAAGTGATGATACTGATAAGCCTAATGTAATATTGCACCAGATAACAAAACTCAGGACAAGGACATCCGAACGATTTACATAAACCTTTTTCGTACGAGCAAACAGTAGCACCATCTGTGAAAATTAACTTTATAGGTGGCTGCTGAGCGAACTACAGCGTCACCATACTGTTGGTGGCAAAATAAGCATTTTTGGCACCGATAACTGTTGCCATTTTTTCGCGCCGTCCGAACTGTCTATGGTAGGTAAATGCTTTATTTTAAACTTAGATTAAACACGATACAGTAACAGATGGGACGTTGATCCTCCAGACGTATGAACTGTGTTGCAGTATAATATCAAGCACGCTTGCTTGTGCACTCTTTATTTGAAGATGGAGGTCAAAAGCCATAGCAGATAAGTTCGTTTCAGCCGAAGGACAAAAGTCTCCTGCAGTCCTGCTATGTTTACAGCCCACGCGGTCCTGGGCTACTTGTATCAATCCAGTCCATCTAGTCGGAGGTCTACCAACACTGCGCTTCTACGGGGTCGCTGTTCCAGCACTTTGGGTCCCCAACGTCCGTTGGTTCTTCGAACTAAGTGCTCCGCCCATTGCCACTTTAGCTTCGCGATACGTTGAGCTACTCATGTCGGTGATGATTCGTCTAAAGATTCTCCTCTAGAGAAACTGAGCATAGCCCTCTCCATCTCCGTCGCCCGCTGTGTGACTCTGAGCTTTATTATGAGGCCCATAGTAAACGACCGATAAGTATTACTTGTATTAGTCGAATCCATCTGGAGATAGCCGACACGACGTAGTACTTGAACCTCAAATAAAGTTTGATTTTTTATATTAATTCCACGTGTTAGTGAAGTAAATTAGAGTTCTGACATACTCGATTCGCTGTGTTTATTTAGGTCTTGTTTTACTGGCTTCGGTGAGTTCCAAGACTTGGTAATTTATGAGCAAATAAAGAGATTCAATTAAGCACCTTTAAGAAGTAAATTAAACCGACAGGTAGACACCATTCAGGCTCAATCTGAAAATAAGTATAATAGGGCACATAAAAGAGAAATGTGACTGACTGACTGCCAGACCACACAGTTACAACTTACAAGCATAGTTTAAGGAGGATCGGCAATTGCTCGCAAATCTCATTGCCATTAGCCTATGATGTACATTAGTCCAGTGTTTGCGGAAAACTAAATAAAATTTGAATTTTCGCGCCTTGATGGTACCCATCCACTTTAAATTATTGGACGTATCGGACTGAAAAGCTTCCAGATAGCTATCAAAATTGGTCAAGTGCGAATCTGGCTTATTTGGTGAAAATTTCAAGTCTAAGTTTGTGTCTGTGTCTGATGACGGACGGACGGACAGCGAAGTCTTAGTGATAGGGTCCCGTTTTTACCCTTTGGGTACGGAACTCTAATAATTAAAAAAATCAAAAAACCCGACTGCAAAAATCGTTGTCCGCCTTGTTTCAGTCTTTTAAGTTATTGCATTTTAGTTGACATTTTTGCAGTCGGGTTTTTTGATTTTTTTAATTATTTATTTTATTTCAGGCTTTTTAGTTGCCACACTTTACGAGCGAAACCTAAGCACTTTTATCTACACAATGTCAAAGACGTAAAGTGGGTATATTTGGTTATATATTATATTATGTCGGTTCAAGTCAGTCAGTCACTTGGAAGAAATAAAAATTACCATTTTGAACGCATTGATCGACTGTTTATAAATCCAAATTAATTCGAAACATATGACTTATATATATTTTTGTAATCTCCTTGTAATTCCCTTCATTTTGATACCCCACTCGATAGGTTTGGTTATAAATATTTTGTAAATGACTGACAATTTTAGGCCCAAAATCCGCCATTTTGCTTTTTATTTTCAAAAACCTATCTAAGAACACTTGGGTTAATGAGACGAATCTAACGATACCATTAACGTCAAAATCCATCCAGCCGTTTGGAAGATACGTGGTCATAAAGAAATTTACATACATACATACATACATACAAGATACGCGCGAAAAACATAACCCTTCTTGCAGTCGGGTAAAAATGGCTACATCAGCTACTTCTTTTTTGAAAATAAAACCCCTAGGTTGTAAAATAGATCGCGCGAACGAAGCCAAGCCACAGGCGCTCTCTAGTGCTAAAACTACTTATACCCCTTCAAGTTGTCCATGCGGAGCACCCTTTGATACTACACTAATTAACTTACAAGGATCCATTTAATTTTGCCTTTGCAAAAGAATTTTAAATAAACTACAAACAGAATAAGTAGTAAGTAATACTCTAAAAGTTTAACTAAATTAATTTATTAAATCACGTTGGGCAGCCCTTTGAAATTATTGGAGCCCCTGTACCTTTTCTCGAATATACAGATTTCCACGCGTACTGGGCGGTAATTTATTTAATTTATCCCGTGTTTACCCGATATATAATACCTCTCCAGACAGTTAATAGTCGGTGCTCAAACAACAAACTTGAAAAATAGAATTTCTCACTAAAAACTTCCAGAAATATTACTTATGGTCAAAGTATCAGCAATTTGTTTAGTTTCATCTCTTTAATGAGTATAATCAAATTAGCGCTTAGAATATACGGAGAGTTACATATTTTGACCTACAACTTTTGGATTTCTTTCGTACCTTTATAGTAAGTAGGGATTGAATTTAAGCTACGACTCGCAGATCCCTTTCGTAGCTAGAAAGTGGGGATTGAATTTAAGCTACGACTCGCAGATCCTTTAGTAGCTAGTTTAAGTGGGGATTGAATTTAAGCTACGACTCGCAGATCCCTTTCTTAGCTAGTAAGTGGGGATTGAATTTAAGCTACGACTCGCAGATCCCTTTCGTAGCTAGTAAGTGGGAATTGAATTTAATCTACGACTCGCAGATCCCTTTCGTAGCTAGTAAGTGGGGATTGAATTTAAGCTACGACTCGCAGATCCCTTTCGTAGCTAGTAAGTGGGGATTGAATTTAAGCTACGAATCGCAGATCCCTTTCTTAGCTAGTAAGTGGGGATTGAATTTAAGCTACGAATCGCAGATCTCTTTCGTAGCTAGTAAGTGGGGATTGAATTTAAGCTACGAATCGCAGATCCCTTTCGTAGCTAGTTAGTGGGGATTGAATGTAAGCTACGACTCGCAGATCCCTTTCGTAGCTAGTAGGTGGGGATTGAATTTAAGCTACAACTCGTAGATCCCTTACGTAGCTAGTAGGTGGGGATTGAATTTATGCTACGACTCGCAGTTCCCTTTCGTAGCTAGTAAATGGGTATTGAATTCGAGCTACGACTCGTAGATCTATTTCGTTGCTGGGTAACGGATATTAAAAAGCTACGACTCGTAGATCTATTCCGTAGCTAGTTAGCGTGTATTTAGTTCGAGCTACGACTCGTAGATCTATTTTGTTGCTAGGTAACGTATATTAAAAAGCTACGACTCGTAGATCTATTCCGTAGCTACATAGTTAGCGTGTATTTAATTTGAGCACGACTCGTAGAACTCTTTCGTTGCTAGTTAGCGGACATAGAGCTACGACGTGTAGATCTATTTCGAGCTTTCTCGAATTTGACTCGAATGAGCTACGACTCGTAGATCTAAAACGTAGCTAGTAGGCGTGTGTTAAGTTTGAGCTACGACTCGTAGATCTCTTTCGTTGCTAGTTAGCAGGGCTCCAAGTTTGCTTCAACAATTGTATCTCGATTGCCCAATAATTACACCATTATTAACGATTTTAGCGATTTTGGTAGTCTGTTAGGTCGATCGTTTAATAATTGCGTTATTTAATGGAATACAGACTACTTTTTATGAAATTTCCATAACTAAGAAAGTTTTCACAATTTATCCCCTTCTATTGCCAACTTATATATTACCATAAAGATTACCATAATAAAATAATAATATAAAGTACCCGTCACGTTGGTTGACCGCGATTCACTGCTAAACTACTTAACCGATTTTAATCAAATTTGCATGCAGTGCGCAGTTTTATTTTACTTAAAAGATACGATAGCTTTAATCTCAATTTATCTATTTTTCTAAGGGCAAAACAACGTTTTCAAGGTCAGATAGTATTATATATAATCGATTTCCATAGGCAATGTCCCTATTATGAGCCAAGTATTACGACATACCTACTCGTACTAGGCTTTCCGGCCTTTTCGTAGCAAACAACTGGGCCTATTTGAATCCGAAATCAATATAAATTCAATCAGCAAACAAATTGAATATTATATAAAAAGCTTTCACTATCCGCATGTTACGGAATTCTTACAAGCATTTTGTACTCTTATGATATGTGGATTTTGTACAGTGTGTACACATTTGTACGATGTTCTGGAGATCCGTAAAATATCGGAGAAATAAGGTCTGTGTCCATCACTTTTCTCGCGGAACTTTTACTTGCTTTTTCAAAATATCTGGGTGACCAAGCTTCGCTCGGTGGCCAATAGATGGCAGCAGGAGTCATATTTTTATTTTTTTTGGTAAATTCGACATTTTCTAAAAATGAATCCTAGCTAGATCGATTTATCGCCCCCAAAACCCCTGTATACTAAATTTCATGAAAATCGTTCGAGCCGTTTCCGAGATCCAGATTATATAGAAATATATATATATATATACAAGAATTGCTCGTTTAAAGGTATAAGATTAATCGACGTTAACTAAGATTATGTATTCAAGTTGTAAACTTAATTAAAAAATCCAGAGGATATTTCACTGACACAGACGCGCACGTAAAACGTACCCCCTTCGTTTTTCGTTGGGGGCTAAAAACAGTTAACGGATAATGTGAACATAACCAGCCGTGCTATTCTGCAAAACAGCGACGAGCGTACATCTATGCATCTATGAATTTGTCAGTTGTAATAGAGTACAATTTTGCATGCCATATTCGGGTTGGCAGCTGTCTGGCAGCTATTTCAGAGATGGACATTTTGTAGAATAGCACAGCAGGACGAGTGGTCACGTTTGACCCGGTTTTAACATTGCACGTGGAGGGCTACCGGATTTTTTATCGCGGTTTTAAACAAACGCTCGCCATGACACGTTTTACAAACAGTTTAAGCTATGATGGAGTTTTGTTGAAATTAGGGATTTCAGCACATGCATTGTTTGTAAGGTGGGTGGACCATGGAAGGCCATGCTCCTTCGAAGTCCAATTATTAAAATTTCGTAGTTATTGCCATGTGATGACAAATTCCTTCTATCTACATAAACACCCATCGAACTAGAAATCACAGACGCGGCGGCGAATCGCTCGCGCCACTATTTTGGCAGTACGGTCCCTCGCTTCATTGATATCGGAAATCAGCGACGTTAAAATAAGGTGGGTGTACCATAGAAGGCCACTCTTACAAATAAATAGTTTTTATTCATCTATTTACAGGATAAATGAAACTAACAAATATTTAAGTAATAATATATACTTTGTTTTATTACGTAACATATAAACCACTCCTTTTTATTGCAGATTTAATCGCTATTTATTAACTTTTAGTGTTAAATGACTGATTTATTATAATGGCCTTCTAAGGAGCCTTGTTCCTATCAAGGCCATTTGGAAGAGTTCAATGAAACGTAAGTTTAACCAATATTGATCCAATCCGAAATTTAGTTCTCAGGTCTCAAAGTAGGTCGTAAGCTTTTAACGTCCCCAATGGCAAAACAATGTTTGCCGTGTCAGCTAGTTTAATATAAAATAATGTGTTTTTCTGTGGGAAATGAATGAATTCAGAAAATTATGACGAGACCGCCCGCTGGGACGATAATATTGCATCCATCTCCGAGTTCTAACAGTGAAAACAATTGACATGTACTCAAGACAGGGCGAACCCTGCGAAAAAATGTCGCCAGTTTATCGTTGTCATTAGTACCTAGTGCAAAATAGTATTTTGTGTAGTTACATACTTTCTAGGTCACAATAGAAATAGTGGCATCTAAGTAAAATAGAAAAAAACTAAGGACAGTTATTGGACTGCAACTTAGATTTAAGAAAATAATCAATAATGGGAAATTTAAGTTAGAATAATATTACTAACTAGCTGTTGCCCGCGGCTCCGCCCGCGTGCAGTTCGTTTTTTTTACAAAAATGTTTCCCGTGGAATTTCTTAATTTTTCCCAAGATTTCCCGTACAAAATGAGTGGTCCTTGGGTTCGATGGACCCGTAAAGGAGTCTTCTTCCAATCTCTTCTGTCAACGTGCTATCTTCTTTTACACAATTTACCTATATCTTCTTTGGTCTTCCTCTACTTATACACTCTGTCGAAATCGCTTATGTTACTCAATTCGCATGGAGTAAGATAGAGTGGGGCGTGTCATCGTGGATTGTAATATCTATACTAACCAAACTTATCTTATTCTGAGATGATACCAACGCCCAGATATTGTAATTAAGCATTCTGATGCGCTACTGTGTACGTAGCAACCCGTTCCTGCTACGTACGGGTTATCTTGTATAGTTATACCTAGTTGCACGATCAAAAGGACGATTTAAACTGTCGATATTTCGACCCCGTTTTGATTGTGCTACGGAGATAAGTAGCTATAGGTTTTTTTAAACATCCCACGGGTGCTCTCAAAATTTTCAGGATGAAAAGTATCTTAAATGTTGACCGGGCATATATATAAAGTAGGATCATAAAATTTCATTAAAATCCGTTACTTGAAAGACGCCTGCTAACTGTTTTTGTAATGTTTTCTTTCCCGCGGGAACTCGATTGGATTAATAAGTTTTACTATATATATATTTTGTTAAAAAGGCAACATAAGGTCAATTGGTAATCAGCATAACCAATGTTACTAAATTAAGTTCATTAGTTGTTGTTTACAAAGCTGTTAAATTAATTGCAGTTTTTTAACTATCCCACGGGAACTCTTTATTTTACCGGGATGAAAAGTATCCTATATGTTGACCAGGGACATAGGCTACCACCACACAAAATTTCATTGGAATCGGTCCAGCCGTTCCAAAGATTAGCCCGTACAAACAGACAGACAAACAGACAAACAACAGATTTATTATATGTATTGATTAGCTCATAAGCTAGATTGTAGTATAATATAGTAAAGTATCCATTTGGCAATGGTACTTTATTATAAGGAAAAAAATTAGTACCAACAGTATAAGGCCACGCGGTAGCTTGCTCAGCGGCCAGCGGCAGCGGCAGCAGCGCCACCTATTATAGTATATTGACAGTTGGCGCTACTGTTTGCTTGTATGAAAAAGGTTTACGTAAATCGTTCGGATGCGTACCTATCTTGAGGTTAGTAATCAGTGGTGAAAACATAATACATATGAGGCTGGATATTAAACTGTTATTACCTACTATATGAGTATAATAAGTTCAACTATGTTCTGGAAAATTGTGCCATCGTATATGATGTGTTGATTTCGCATTCATTTAATACTAGCTGTTGCCCGCGGCTCCGCCCGCGTGAATTTCGGATTTTCGCTAATCCCGTGGAAAAGATAGGATAGGAAGGATAGGATATGATTCTTGTATCATAGTCGTTAACGGATATAGTCTGCCTGATATGACCACCATAATTCATAATTTCTGCTCCAAGTTGGAAAAATAACTCAACTCTATTCGAACAGACTTTACGACTGTTTGATCTATTCCGCAAAAGCTCACTTTTCCGCTAATGTAATATTTGCGCTAAGTACCTATTGAATGTAGTGGGAGAGTAAATGAAACTTCGATCTCAAGTTACGTCGTTACTGGCTATTGGACGACCCCTCAACCCTCAAAGTAAGATCAATTCAATTAATATCCACTACCACATCACTAGGGCAAGTGAAATGTGTCGCTACTTTCCACGGAAAGAGTATGTACTGCAGAGACGCTCTAGTACGAAATATAATACAGTACTGAGAATTCGATAGAGTTATTTTCAGTTACTCCCCGCATATAAAATGTGTATATAATAAGTAGGTACCTATAGCGAAAACGAGATTCGAATCGTCATTTATCCAATATTCTGTAATAAACCCCACTGAAATCAATTGTGTTTTCAATACAATATACTAGTAGGTAAAGTAATTATGGATGGATGGTGGATTTTTAAAGAGAGAATGAGAGATTTTTACAAGCTTTTATTTAATTTCACTGTCTCTCCCTATTTTTACATATTTATTTGTTTGATATTTTCTAATGACTTCTTATTAAAATTTAGTTTAATTAAATTAGATTATATAATAATTAAACATTTAACAAAAAAAAAGTAAATTAAATGTAGTTTCGTAAAATGTCTTATAAAAGAATGGTAGACGGAACATGGCGCAAGTCTAAAAAAATTAATCATATGTTTTTCCCTAGCTATACAATTTACCTAAACCCATTGAGTTATAAACTAATAAATTATTTCAGTAAGAGCATAATCGTCGTACGTCCCACTTCGTATCAACAATAATCAACTCAAAACTTGTTTGACACACTTCACTGCAAAATTAAGCCAAACCACCAATTGCGCGGTATACGAATCCACCTAACTCCGAATGAAATTATAGCCTCATCAAAACTTTGGCGAATATACGTACCGTTTCTTGTTATCCTCTTAATATCGTGAGGTCATTGAACGAAAAAATAATTGAAGTTTTGATTTTTAACTATATAGGTAAGCGATTAAGTGTGATCACACCTAGTGGAAAATTAAGATACAGTGAACAGTCTATGGTAGAGCGCTTGCCTAGGAAACGCCTATTTAGTTACTCTTTATTTGGAGGCGCCCAAGTTTGGCGCTTTGGCTGCACAATCGATGCAAGCAATAACCAATCAGCTGCATAGATGTATCATGTAACCATAAAAACACGCAGTCTTCGGAAAATGTGTTCATGGCGTACTTTAAAGAATTATCTTCTAAGTACAAATCTAGCTCTTTGTGGTGTACGAGTATACTGTATATACTCAAATGTTAAAAAGTAAAGTTCAAACAAAGAATGGAGTGGACTTAAAAACATACTATAATTAAAATAACAATAGAACATGAAAATATTTCAGTAAATAATCTATATGATGAGACCGTTATGCCATCAACAGTTAATTATAATTTGATTAACTGTACATTTACTAATTGTTTCTCTAAAAAAACTTTTTATCTACTAAATAAAATTATTTTTAGTATTATTTTATTCACAAGTGTGTTGAAAAACGTCGTATAATACACGTGAGTATTGATGATTACCGTCCTCGGCTATATTAAGACCCTCACCTAACGGCTCGGGTCTCAATGGCGCCTCAGCAGTAATAACCAACTTTACTCACTTGTACCATAATGTACCTACTATTGTCAGACAGACGGAAAACAGTTCCGTTTTTCCTTTTGAGGTACGGAGCCCTAAAAAGGTGGAAGAGGGACTAAGGTATTAGAACTCTTTCAATATATTATCACGTGTAAAGATTCATAGGTGCAGTTGAATGAGCATTCAGTGATGGGAAATGAGCGTTACGTGTTTGATGCGATTATTTACTTTACTTACTCATGTTTGTTTCAGCCTCCGCGTGGGATTTCTGTTTTTCCGCAGTTTTGTTGCAGCTTTATATATCTGTGGTTGCAGCATTCTGTCACCCATATCTTTTTAAATAAAGGGTTTTATAGTTAAATTGTCTATAAAATACCTAGTCAGAGAAATAAAACATCAAGTCTGCTGCGGCCAGCAAATGAGGCATTGATGGACGAACTTGTAATAGAAATGTGGGCCGAGGCAGCGCCGAGGCACACATACGTGAGTCATGAGTTTATGCAATTAATGACCGCTACACCACGACAGATATGGATTTCCATACAACTATTGCCGACCGCTGGCTGCTTGGCTAGTATTACAGCAATTTATCTCAGAGGTTATGAAAATAATGCTCAAATTTAAAATAATACTTTGATTATTATTATTTTATTCTGCATAACGTTACCAATTTTATAGTGAGAAGTCGTAGTCAAATATCGCCAGGCCATAATATTTGTATTGTCATTCAGTACTCATATTTGATTCCCAAATCCCAGGCTTCACGATATTATCATTCCTCGGTTGAGAGTAAACCCAATCTACGGTTGATCACAACTTCATTCAATCAGTATTCATCTGTTTGTCTACGCTCTACGATCATTTCAGAATTCACTACTTGTTCAGGACTTCAGTTCACAATGTGGCCGTTTGAGGCAGATTTCTGTCATTTTGGCAGATTTGCATCATAAATTTTAACTAATAAGTTGTCGATATAAGAAAGTGGTAGATTGTGGCAGATTTCAAGGAAATCCTTATAATCTTTGAAATAAAATGAAAAAGACGTGTCACTTGTGGCACTCGGAGACTGCAGCGGTAAAGCTATTGCGTAGCATTTTAAGCTAGTTTTAGTTTTTAGTTTCGGCATCTATCGATGAATAGCAGAACTTTTGTTACTAACATTGGTTATATCGGCGTTACTATACATTACTGCGTAACGCCGATACAACCAATGCCACCTAGAGGCGATTTGCAGAACTAAAGAGATCAGCATGATATTTCAAAAAGTCATTAAAAGTGCTACTATTCATCGATAGATGGCAAAACTAAAAACTAAAAAGTTTGTGAAGGTGCGCTCTCATGGTACCCTGATACCAAAAGCTCTACTTTAGGGGTGTTAGGTTATTTTCGTTACGGAATTTCTGGATTCGGTCTCCACGCTTAAAGCCCGCGATAGAAGCTATGTAATAGCTTAAAAGTCATGATGTTATGTCTATTTACTTGTTCTTGTATGACTTAATTAGTCGGAAATGATACTTACTGAGATGGCACTTTTTTCTTATATTTATAGAACGGAGATTTTTCAACTTAAAACCACTAGCTTGCACAATACTTAATTGTCCTTGTACAGTGCTTATAAATACTTACAGTTCAGAAATCGAGTTGGAAGATTTTGGCAGATTTTTTTGCCAGTGTTTGGCAGATTCTCCAATTATGGAACGGTCACACTAGTTCAGGAATCAGGTTCACTCTTCAGTGTTCCCGCGTATCCTGTAACGGAGAGACGTGAACATAAATGCGATATTTTTACGATCTTCTAACGATTCGATATTCGAATAGTGCGAATAACGTATCTACTAGAACTCTGTACTCTACACAACTCTATACTATACTTTACTGATGATTTTGAATGTTGCAATTTTTAATACGTAAAAACAAATTAAAATAAGTGAGCAAAAAATTATTCAAAGATTTTGTAATTTAAAAAATAATTAATTAAATACTAAACATGATCTATTCTTTCTTTTTAAGATTATTAAAGCCAAAATAAATATGTGACGTTGCAAAATTTAAATAAACCCACAATAAATAACATAGTATGAAAACAATAAGTATGTATTCGTCTCATCAAAAAAATGTGCAACAAATTTAAAATTTGATCCTGTAAAAATAGCCAAGAAAACAATGGATTCGTCATCATTTCTCCGCGCAAACGAAACTTACGAGGACTTTTACAACCGATGTAACAATTTATCTACGTTCGACTGTAGTGAGGAGGAGATGCTGTGGTGGCTAATGGGGTCCCGCAGGTTGCCGCTGCGCGAGATAGTGCCGCTGAGCGTGGTGCTCGTGGTGATATTCCTGACCGGGGTGGTGGGGAACGTGTGCGTGTGCGTGGTCATCGTGCGCAACTCGAGCCTGCACACCGCCACCAACTACTACTTGTTCAGCTTGGCCGTGAGCGACCTGCTGCTGCTGCTGTTCGGTGAGTGCTGATGATAGTGCCGCTCAGCGTGGTGCTCGTGGTGATATTCCTGACCGGGGTGGTGGGCAACGTGTGCGTGTGCGTGGTCATCGTGCGCAACTCGAGCCTGCACACCGCCACCAACTACTACTTGTTCAGCTTGGCCGTGAGCGACCTGCTGCTGCTGCTGTTCGGTGAGTGCTGATGATAGTGCCGCTCAGCGTGGTGCTCGTGGTGATATTCCTGACCGGGGTGGTGGGCAACGTGTGCGTGTGCGTGGTCATCGTGCGCAACTCGAGCCTGCACACCGCCACCAACTACTACTTGTTCAGCTTGGCGGTGAGCGACCTGCTGCTGCTGCTGTTCGGTCAGTGTTGATGATAGTGCCGCTCAGCGTGGTGCTCGTGGTGATATTCCTGACCGGGGTGGTGGGCAACGTGTGCGTGTGCATGGTCATCGTGCGCAACTCGAGCCTGCACACCGCCACCAACTACTACTTGTTCAGCTTGGCGGTGAGCGACCTGCTGCTGCTGCTGTTCGGTCAGTGTTGATGATAGTGCCGCTCAGCGTGGTGCTCGTGGTGATATTCCTGACCGGGGTGGTGGGCAACGTGTGCGTGTGCGTGGTCATCGTGCGCAACTCGAGCCTGCACACCGCCACCAACTACTACTTGTTCAGCTTGGCGGTGAGCGACCTGCTGCTGCTGCTGTTCGGTCAGTGTTGATGATAGTGCCGCTCAGCGTGGTGCTCGTGGTGATATTCCTGACCGGGTTGGTGGGCAACGTGTGCGTGTGCGTGGTCATCGTGCGCAACTCGAGCCTGCACACCGCCACCAACTACTACTTGTTCAGCTTGGCGGTGAGCGACCTGCTGCTGCTGCTGTTCGGTCAGTGTTGATGATAGTGCCGCTCAGCGTGGTGCTCGTGGTGATATTCCTGACCGGGTTGGTGGGCGACGTGTGCGTGTGCGTGGTCATCGTGCGCAACTCGAGCCTGCACACCGCCACCAACTACTACTTGTTCAGCTTGGCCGTGAGCGACCTGCTGCTGCTGCTGTTCGGTGAGTGCTGATGATAGTGCCGCTCAGCGTCGTGCTCAGTGATTGATATTCCTGACCGGGTTGGTGGGCGACGTGCCGAAATTGAGGCGGAGTCGAAATCGAGACCTACCTCTTAAATACGAGACTACTTTGTCATCACAACTAAATATAAATACTTAATGCAGTGTAGTTGATAAGACAGTATTGACCTGCATAATGCATTTCAGTCATAATTTCATTAACTGTACATTTGGATCAAGTGTTTTGGCACTTGGCAGCCCTCAGCGGCCGCGATGTTGTGCACATAAATCGTATCGTTAGCACCGAAGCGTGCGATTGCGCCCGCGCGTGATTTTATACGCTGTTATTGACATTTATAGCTTTGTTACTAATTGGTTGTATGGGGGTTTTATTAAAGCTCTTTGGATGAAATAGGTTTAGGCATTGCAAACTATAGATTTTCTGAGATAAAAAGTACCTTAATGACTGTGTATTGATCCAAAGTATTCCTATTTCTCTCATCGGTTTATCGAAATTGGAAAGATATACATAAATAAAGATTAGATAGTTTATATTCCGAACACCTAGAAAATAAAACGACTTGGGTAATTAATTTATTGGTTTGTCAAATAGTTGTTGATTATTTATTTATTATTCTGGCAAGAGGCACCTAAGTAAGCACTTATCAAACGAAATAGTAGCACCAAAATCAACAATACTAAACTTAGTTCAACCTTACCGATACGAGTGTAACTGTTTCAGTAATTTTAATATTATTTATAAAATAAAAATATGTATTTGCGGGTGTTGGACTCTTACTGAAAAAAATCAGCGCAGTGTGCTTCCATGTGTGTATGGAGAGCACACAGCACCATGCTGAGTTGGTGTCCATTTCTGTGTTGTGCCGCACATTGCAAGCTGTATCTGGAGCTGCCGTCACTTGGGCAACGATTGGTATTTTTGTCCAGGTTGGGGAAGCTTCAGAGATCGTTATCTACTATATAAAAATAAGTCGGGTTTTCCTTCCTGACGCTATAACTCCAGAACGCACGAACCGATTTCCACGGTTTTGCATTCGTTGGAAAGGTCTCGGGCTCCGTGAGGTTTATAGCTAAGAAAATTCAGGAAAAATTAAAAAATGTTACATAAAACGAAGCCATCTGTTGGCGAAACGGAGTTCGCCGGGTTTGCTAGTAGTACATAAGTGTACCTCCATTTGTAATGTGTGGCATAATCTACTATATAAAAATAAGTCGGGTTTTCCTTCCTGACGCTATAACTCCAGAACGCACGAACCGATTTCCACGGTTTTGCATTCGTTGGAAAGGTCTCGGGCTCCGTGAGGTTTATAGCTAAGAAAATTCAGGAAAAATTAAAAAATGTTACATAAAACGAAGCCATCTGTTGGCGAAACGGAGTTCGCCGGGTTTGCTAGTAGTACATAAGTGTACCTCCATTTGTAATGTGTGGCATAATACCAAATAAATATCTTTCTTTCTTCCTGTCTGTTTATCTAATCTGTGACAACTGACAGTATGCTAATAGTAGTTTATGGTACAAGTGAGTAAAGTTAGTGATTACCGCTGAGGCGCCATTGAGACCAGAGCCGTTAGGTGAGGGTCGTAGCTGATCAATACTCACGTGTATCATACGACGTTTTTCAACACACTTGTGAATAAAATAATACTAAAAATAATTTTATTTTGTAGATAAAATTTAAAAAAGACTGTCTAACTCACTAGTAAATAATAGTAATGAAAAAGTCACAGTTTGCGATTATAGGTGTCATTATGTGCCTAATTGCGGTGAAATTAGAGCCACTTTATGAGCAAGTGTGTTGAAAAAACCTGTATACATACCTTAGTGTGTCTCTATAGCCGAAATCTCCCGCATTACTACACGCATTGGGAGTCACTACTTAATTAATCTCTGTCACCTGAATTCAGTTCGCAGCTCTTAATTAATTTGATCTTGTTAGTCGCAACCAAAATATGGTTGAGAAATTTTGTCACTGCCATTATAAACGATACAAGCTTTGTCTTCAAAGCATAAATAGCAATTACAGCCTCTGTGATGTTACCGTATACCGTATCACGTGAATTGAAATTTCTCGATAAAAATATAAAAATCGCGGTGAAATCTGCAACATTTGATCAACTTTGTCGTACGAATTGGATCGTACTGTACTTCCTTCAAGTTAATTGTTGTGTTGTAAATGAAAATGATTTCCAGACCGCAGTCTACTTTTCTGCTTAATAGAACTGTTTCGCATTTTATGTTCAAGCCAACTGACTTAGCGGTAGACACAGAATTGTTACAAATAAATTAGCACGATAAACTTAAGCAGGTAAACTTCGCGAAAATCCCATGGTAATCTTTGGTTCAAAAAATTGTTTTCCTGTACACCAAAACTTAGGTTGAATATGTAAGAATCGGTTTATTCCTATATACTTAGTAATAATCTGTGAGTACAACAAATAGGTAAAGATTGCCAAGTCAACGTTTCCGTTGATGCTATGATTGTATCGACATATATGAAAAAGATGTTGGAAATTTTGCGTGGCAGGTAACTAAGTATGGTGAAACTAAGTAAAATTAATACCAATTCTGTTGTGTACAATCCACAGACTTGTATAGGTACTAAAGACAGGGCGAACAGCGCGGAAAAATGTCGCCAGGTGTCATTAGTACCAACAGTCACGCGTAGTTCGGTCAGCGGCGGCTGCAGTATTTTCAAGATTTTGACAGACGGCGCTACTGTTTGCTTGTATGAAGAAGGTTTACGTAAAATGTTCGGATCGACCTATCTTTACTATTTTTATTTATTGTACAATCTCTGAACTAAACTAACTTGACACGTCCAAAATACTGCTATCCTTTTCAAAATGCTCCCCATCTAAAAATATAATATGACTATAATGTATGCGCGAAAAACTCTTTAAGTTCAGTGTTGGTGAATTGGCACGACTAGGTTTTTTTTATTAATGCTATTCCAAACATTGCTCACTCATTGCGAAAAACTAAATAAAAATTTGGGGGCAAAGGAGTTTAGTTCAAATCAATAAAGAAATACGCTACGCTAAGAGGACGGGAAAGATGTGACGTATGTGGAAGCTAAAAATTTCTTAAATATGGTGTCGCGCTTTATACATTTCGGTCCCGCTGACAGCACATACCGCTGTCAGTAGCATTACATTCGCGCCATTTTACAGTTTTGACAACTTAAAATCCGGTTTCAGGGTGGAGCCTAAAAATAATATATGCGTGACATCACTAAGTGCTCATCCTTTTTGTTACATCCATGGTTCAAATTAAGAAACCAGCTTAATAATACTCGTGCAGGATAAGTATTTTATGTGTAAAAAATTAAAAATAACATAAAATAATAATAATGTGTGTAGTAAGATTCCAAAAGATTCAAAGATTCAAATCATTTATTTCCTATTGGCCACTACTTGTTAGCACTTATGAAGGTCAAGTAGGTACATATACTTATTTATAGTGATAACTATTTATAAGTATTGATAGAGAAAGTGGCTGGTAGTGTAATAAAGGAGTTAGAGCAGCGAGCTCTGAATTTTTCTTCAAAGCTACACGGATTTCCGCGGCTTATTACAAACGGTGAAAGCTTTGCACGGTCACGTACTGTCTATTGCTAATAAACACATAGTAACTCAATGTAATAAACTTACTTATCTACAGCGAGCTTGACAAAGAATAGAATATATTGAGAAATGAGAAAAATTTCATGAAATATATTTAGCTATTGTTTAATGAGGGAGATGATAACAATACATTTTGCGGTATTAAGTATATTGTACTTACTAACGGACGCCCGCGGCTCACTCACGTGAATATTGATTTTTAAAAATCCCGCATTACTTAATCGTGTTCTGTGATTAAAATAGCTTATGCATTATCCAAATCGAACTCTGTCAAAATTCAATAGATTTGGTCGATCTATCTTGACCAAAATAAAGGGTCGTAACTCGTGAGCGTGACACACAGACAGACAGACAGACAGACAGACATACGGACAACAAAGAGATCTTACAAGGTTTCCGTATTTTTCTTTTGGGGTACAGAACCCTAGAAAGAGGGTATCTCTATAAATATAAAAGATCATTCAGTCACTGAGACTGACTGATCAAATCGTGATGAATCCGAACGTATAGCTATCATAAGCATCCGCTAATAAAATAGGAAAGGATTAAAAAAAATCGGCGAGATGCACATGCTCCCCTGTGCCCACTCCCCCTTTTACCCCTCCCTATGAACATTTCTTAAAATTCTATTAAATTTACTTATTTTTAGGAAACTAAACAGTGAAAGAAAACATCGTGAGGAAACCTGCATGCCTGAGACATCACAAAAATGTTCTCGAAGGTGTGTGAAGCCCGCCAACCCGCACATCCGCCAAGCGTGGTGGGCTATGGCCAAACCCCTCTCAGTCTGAGTGTGAGAGGAGACCCCTGCCCAGCAGGGGGTTGAGATGATGAGATGATGATGATTTTATCTGGGTACAGAATTACAGACAGACTGAAAGACATTTAAGTTCCCCCAATACCTACGTATTTTCCGAACGAAGCAGGGCCAGGTTGCTAGTACGTATGTACCTAATAAAAAGGTTTTTAAAGAACTAAGAACTTCATCCTTTTGTTGTAACTGGATTAGTTCGCTCTCACAGAACAGTCCCGTGAGATAAAACATTCTATGAGCGGATTTAATCACATTATTCCATTCTAATAGCTTTTACAAAGCTCGACTAACATGCCAAAACATTCCAGGCTGAGGTATTAATGTAAGCAGATTTGTAATGATGTTTGGAGTTACAAATTCCTAACAACGATTATTGTACAGGGTGTATTTTGAAACGGGGCTGTATAGTTGTCACTTGTGAACAGATAATGTTACCCGCTGTATTTGTTGTGGAAGACAGCTCTTTACAACTTTTTTGTCCTACTTCGAGACACTTCCTACTTGTCGAGAGTAGTGGCATCCTTATGTGGTTGATGTCCAGCGTACTCGAACGAAACGTTTTTCTTCCACGTTTCTGATACGAACCGCTAAAGTGTGGAACACCCTTCCAGCTTCCGTGTTCCCAGCCAAGTACAATCTGGGTGCCTTCAAGAAAAGAGTGAATAGGCATTTTCTAGGCAAGCGCGCTCCTTTCTAGACCTCATCATTTCTGCCCATCGGACCTGATTGTGGTCTAGCGCAAGCCTATCAATTTAAAAAAATACTTAGGGCCGATTTTTTGATAAACTGAGGAATGAAACATATGCCATACAAAATCTGTCAAAGCATCATATTTAGTTAACGTTTATCTGGCGATTGAAAAATCGGCCCTTAAAATTATAAACGCGTAAGTTTGCAAGTTTGGATGGATGGATCTTTGTTACGGATCTTTCACGCCGCAACTACTGACCCGATTTGGCTGAAATTTGGAACATACATAGCTTATAATCCTCATTAACACTTAGACTTTTATCCCGAAAAAATCCATCGTTCCTACGGATTGGCGAAAAACCGAAAGGAGTGACGGGCAACAACTAGTCGGTCATAAAACTACGTAACTATTATTGTAATATGTGGTAACTGGTAAGACACAGGTATGTATGCTGACTGGCGTAGTCGATTGAATGGATTTTGTTCACAAATTCTAAATGGACTTTTGAAGTTGAATGTCCCGAGGCTAATCGTAGCTCCGGTCGTTTTCAATATCTACGATCCAATTCAATATTCAAGATTTTGTTTACTAAAGTTGTAAGTGCTTGCCTAAGTCGAATTTTTTATCTACCAAACCAATCAAAAGCCATGGCAGTAGGTACTATTATGTACACAGATATAAAAACTCTTTCGCTGGTCTGTGATTATGTACTTTGTAGTCACAACCTTTTACATGTCTCGCAAACAAATGAAAATCTCTTTGATCACATCTTTTACTTCTGAGGAAGCTTTTTCCTTAATATGGTTGTACTTGTAGTGGCGTTTTTGCATTTAATTTTACCCACAGTAATAGAAAAGGGTGAACGCGGCGCTCCACGTGTCTCATAATATGATAATTCACATTTTCACCCTCGAACGAATTTATTTTAACACCATTTACGAGGCTCAGGGAAATTTGGCTTTCCTGTGAAGTTTCTACATCGCAGTAATAAAATTTCAATATCCCCTTTTGACCCTGGAAAAATAATAAATTACTTATAAGTTATATATCCTTCTGATCTTAGTTATTAGAGTAAATTTACCCTAGGGGGTTTGTAATTAGGGGTTTTGTTTTACTTAACCTTAGTGAATATTATTAGTTAAGACTAACTTTTGCTCGCGGCTCTACCTGTGTGGAATTTGTTTTTTTTGGAGCCCTATGGAAACGAAGGATTTCAGATAACGATAAAAATAAATTCGAAGCAGGGCCTTAACTGGAATTTTATCCAAGAATCAAATCAATTAAAAAGTAATCGTTTCCTAAATATAAACATCAAATAAATTCGTGCAGGACGTTAATTTGAATTTTGGAATTTTGTTCAAGAGTTCAATCAATTAGAAAGATGGAATCAAGAGTCCAATTTTATTTAAGAATCCACTTTAGGAAGAAACGTTTCCCAATAAATAAAATCATGTCAATCGCGGAAATGTTCCCCCTTCACCAACCTACTGTCAACCGCTGAAAGGTCTAAGGCTTTATAATTAGTTTGTAGTATGGCAGTCGGAGGGCCGTTCTGTGGAACACCTTTATAAGTAGTAACTAGTTTGTAGTATGGCAGTCGGAGGGCCGTTCTGTGGAACACCTTTATAAGTAGTAGTTTGTACTCGTAGTATGGCAGTCGGAGGGCCGTTCTGTGGAACAGCTTTATAAGTAGTAGTTTGTAGTATGGCAGTCGGAGGGCCGTTCTGTGGAACACCTTTATAAGTAGTAGTTTGTAGTACTATGGCAGTCGGGGGGCCGTTCTGTGGAACACCTATTCAAAGAGGGCTCCCGACTGCCATATGGATTTACCTACCTGTTTTAATCAATGACAAATTGAACACTTTTCAGTTTGTCAATACGCAAATCAACTAAGATAACTTGCTTTTACTTTTTAGTCGGTTTTAGTTTGGGTAGTCGTGATTTTTAATTTTTTTTAAGTATTTTAAATTTTTATTTTTCTAATAGTTACTGACATAATCGAGTGTGAAGGACGGACGAATGAACTGACGGATGAAGTCACGCTCACGCAACGGGTTCAATTCATACCATTTCGTTTTGGAACTCTAAGGAATATATTGGAATATATTGTATCGTTTTGGAATATATTGGATTGAATATGTAAAAAGTTAAAAAGTTACAAGTACTTCTTAAGTAAGTAAGTATTTTGTATGTGGAAAATACCAAAAAACTTTTCTTCCTTATATGAATATTCTTCTCTATTCAGGATATGCTCCATCAAAATCCTTGATCTAAATCTGTCTTTGAAACAAAAACAACGATAAATCTTCGTATTTCCGTGGTTTTATTGCCGAGACCTTTTAGTAGGGTGCAGGAACAAAAAAATAATATAGTGTTTGTACAAAAAATATTGTAGTGATATCTTTATTTGTAGGTAAGTAGAATGGTGGCACATAGCTCGAAGGACCGATGGATGGTGGGGATCGTTAGGGACCTATGGAATGGTCAGTAGTGACCGTTCTTCGGCTGAAACGACGACAACGATATGGTGATAACTATAAGTCAACTTAAAACTAAGTTTACGAGAGTTCAAACGCGCCCTGCACTGAGAAGAAGCCTACAACAAACTCAGCCGGGATTTGCTTTTTAGCATGAAATCCTTATCATTTTAAGAGGTGACCCGCGCCCAGTTTTGGGTCGTAAAAAAGGGGTTAAGCCTAATAGCGTTAGGTATATGTCAGCCAGAAAACTATTCACACTAGTACCAACGAATATATGTAAATATAATATTACTAACGTAGTACAAAGTGTTGGCATTTATTAGCTACACCTAGGGCCTTATTCTGTATCGTTCACTTAGTTAGTTAGTAACCCTAACTGGGTTATTAACTAAGAAAACGAAGGCAAAAATCCTATTTTTGCACAAATTTTCAACCTAGGTCGGTATGGTATCATATCAGTATACCATGCTAGTTGCTATCTTGTACAAAAAGAATACAAAAATAGGATTTTTGCCTCCGTTTTCATAGTTAATAACCCAGTTTGGGTTACTAACTAGCTAAGTGAACGATACAGAATCAGCACACTAGTCCGAATGTGAAGGTATGGAATGAACTTGACTTTACCGCGGTTCGCCGTTAAGGTGTTAAGGTCCTAGCCCGCGAAATTCAATTTTTTTTTTACTTTTTCTCAAATATTAGTTAGTAGGTTTGTGACAATGAGCTTTGCGAGCATAATATTTATATGCATCTATATGTTTTAACATAAACTTTGCTCTAAAATTCCCATTCATTTCATATTGGTTCCAGAAAGAATTTTTTTTCAGTTTTCCAGATTTGGAGCTATCGGCAAGCAATATGAACTAAATGCGTATTTTTGAGCAAAGTTTTTGATAATAACATGTAGGTGTATAAATGTTATGCTCGCAAAACTCATTGCCTTAAGCCTTCGATGTATAATTAGCCCACTATTAGCGAAAAACTAAATAAAAATTGAATTTTTGCGACCGGATGGTAGCCATCCCCCTTAAACGGTTCCTTTATTCATACCACGTACCGAATAAATGCCGACCATGTGAAGCGGTCCCATATAACTTGCAGGTAGACAGATATACGTAATGCTAGTGAATTGATGGAAGTCAGAGAATATTTAGGTAACGCGGTGAATACGATGGTGAATCCCGTACTCCCGCCGGCGGGTCCGTCGTGGGAACAGACAGTTTTCAGTCATAAGCCCTTCTTTTCCCTTAAGGGAGTGGTATGCGTTTGGCATTTTCTATCCACTATAGATGGAATGGAATGGAACTCCAAACTGCATGGTTTTGCGCCTCTTGGATCTAGCGAGTCAGTCCACCCGGTTGGGATCTGCTAACAAGTAACAACGCATTCTCGGGCTGTGTCTCCAACACCGTAGGTCCCCAACATCTATCGGTCTTGCTGCTACATTGTCTATAATATTATGTTCCGCCTGTTGCAACTTCTGCAAGTGTAGCCATATGACATATTTGCGATTGCGACAGAAAGACATATCCGATCGTTAAATTGATCACGTGGCTTCAGCGCAGACAACTCAAAGATTTAATTCGCTAGATGAGCCTTAAACCTCCAAAAACGACCACGTTTTTGTCTTGTGTGCGACACGATGTCACTCTTTCTGTCACAAGTGAAACTACAACATGCTGAGAGCACTCACTCATCAGCATGTTTGTGGACGTTTTTGATGTGCGCAATGTAGGGTTAGTCTTCTTTTATCATTTAATAATACTCTACTATACAACAGTGTGAAAATGAAATAATATGTTGAGAACTCTACTAGTCTTTTTCATTGAAACGTTAACTGAAAACAGAGTTATCACTATGTTTCATATTTCTTTTTCGTGAGCAGAAACCACCGTTAGATAATCGAAACCTAACTAATCAATTACTTTCAAAGTTTTTCGCAAACAGGGAAATAAATATCCAACATAATTACTTTCGAAGTAATAAACGGTTCTCGGGAATTAATACAACGAAACTTTTGAAGGATTTCATAAAAACTAATAACAATGTCCTTAAAGTTTATATTATTTATTCATGAAAATAAAGTCCCATACTCTATTAGATAAACCCTAATAGAGAATAAATGGTTTAAGCCCAAAAAATGTTGACCAAAAATATTCCACACCACACTAAAGGTGATAAAGATTACCTTTGATTAGCATAAGCAACTTTTTTGGTTCGACAAAAATCAATAACTTCCAAGAAACTGAAAGTTATGTTTATGGAAGTCAAGTATCTTTAACTAGTTATCTTTAACTTAGTAAATAACACCAAACAGTCATTTGTAAATAATTTAAACGATCCTATTTCAAGAGCCTGAAGTTCTAACTTTCTGTTGGTAGCAATTTCAGGAGATAAAGAATGATTAATGGTAGGTATAAATTATAATTATTATTGTTGCAAAATGTTACTAAGAATATTCGCGTTCTCACTGCTTAGAACTCATTTAAAAAAAAAACGAAGGTACGTGCCTAAATTAAGGTGTAGTAAATCTAATAAGACTATAAATTGTCCAATTAGATAAATGTTTTGGAGGGTAAAAACCCGAAGCAATATTTCAAGAGCAAAATGTAGGAGTAGATGTAGCTCTGGACTGCAGGCATCTCTATATAGGCATAAATATCATTTTTGGAAAACTTTGCGTTGCGCTTTGTCTTAAAAATTGCTATGAGTCAAATAAAATTTGAATTTCGCAGGCAGACGTGTTTTGTTCGCTTTAATCTAAACAAGAATCGAAAATGTACTGCGAGATAGTTTCCGCTACGAGTAAGTGCAAGAAAATTCTGATCTCAATTTAACATAAATTTCCCACGTAAACTGAAAGCTCGAACTCTACTTTTCTTTTTGCCTGCGTTGTCGGAAACATTTCCGTTTCCTGTCCTCAGAGGTACGCGGTAACTGGGGCCCGTAAATAAAATATTATTTGAATGAAAGCTTTCTACAAAGGCATGAATATTATTTACATTCGTTGGGGACTTCGTCTTTTGAGTTTTATGTTATTTACAGCGACGTAAACATCGACTTGTGACCAAAGATTTATATCGCTAGATGAGCTCTAGGCTCTTAAAACGTCCACGTTTTTGTCTTGTGTGCGACGCTTTGTCATCTTACACACACACAGCGACATACAGTGCGACAAGGCTATTTTGGCGCGTGGCCAAAGTCTGACCTAACGCCGCTATCTTGTGCTACTGTTTGATAGTTCGCTCTGTCAGTCTATTGCATGTTATGTTGATTTTGCTTACTATTAACTATTTTAAACTAAAATTTAAGTAAAATTGAGGAGATTTTATTGTACAACAGCGCCCTCCTTCAAGTGCCAAGAGAGCCTTGTCGGACTGTAAGATATCGTGACATAGCGAGGTCTCATTTATCCTTAAACGAAATTTACACTTGCGTTCTCTGTCACACATTCGCACACTACACAATGTTGAGACTTGAGAGCACTCACTCAGCAGACAGCATGTTTGTGGACGTTTTCGATGTGCGGAATGTAGGCTTAGGTCGTATCCAGATTTAAATCTTTGCTTGTGACGCCTGCCGCCTTGCATCTATTATTTTCTTGAATGTGGCATCAAGCTCTCTAATAAATCATCCGTAAAATAAACTTGGTAGAAAAAGATCGAAACAGTGAGACGACTTTATGATTTTTATTATTACTTAAGTACTAGGTTTTACCAGCGGCTCTACAGCGTTAAAAGTTTTTACAAATCTTGTGGGAATCGTGGATATTTTTGGGATTAAAAGTAACTTATATATTCATACAGCTGGGTATCTTATGTATTCAAATCGGCTAAGAAGTTGCGGCGTGATTGATTAACAAATACGCAAAAATACAAACTCATAAACTTTCACATTTTTAGGGTTCCATACCAAAATGGTAAAAATGGAACCCTTATGGTGAGACTTTCTCCGTCCGTCCGTCCGTCCGTCCGTCTGCCACACTCGATTATTTCAGTAACTATTAAAGCTATCGATCTGAAATTTGGAATAGTTGTAGGTAAATGCGGCGCGACGTTATTGCAATCATAAAAAATTGAAAATCTTTTTTATTTTTATTTAAAAAGGGGGGAAAACCGGGTCGTCAAAATTTCAAAATGAGATAACAATATTGAGTGGGGTATTATATGAAACGACGTTACTTGTGTATTCTAAAACCGATTTTTATTTATTTTTATGCCAGATAGTTTTCGATTTATTGGGCAAACTGTCGAAAAAAATGCCGTTCCCCCCCCTTATCTCCGAAGTTTACCAATCGAAAAATTTGAAATAATTATAATCAATAGAAGTAAACGTAAATTTTACAGGAAAAATAAAATCATTTCTCTAACTATTATACTTTTTTTGATAATAACAATAAACCGTCAAAAACAAAGTTATGTTTGCGGTTTGCCAACAAAAGTACCTTCATGTAAATTATACTCGTAAATTCATGAACCGAAGTGATTCTTTTAATGTTTTACTTCTTTTATGGTATGGAACCCTCGGTGCGCGAGTCCGACTCACACTTGGCCGGTTTTTTTATTAATATTAATAGGATTAAAATTAGCCTGACCTCTATTTTATCCTATTACGGACTAAATTTCAATAAATGGATGCCTAATTTTAGCCAGATATGCTCAGTGGTTTTAATGTGATAAATTTTCAGTGTTTATTAGTTAATGCTTGTAAGGATAGTGAATTCGTGAATCGGTTTAGTGCCAGCCAATTTTTGTGTATAAGCAAGAAGTATGCGGTATGCCTAGGTTCTCGGGACGGGATGGGCATTAGTTATACTGGCCCGAATCGGCGTGTGAATTGGGGAAAAAGGATAATAAAACCTTGCGCTGATTTTCGACCTCTTTTATTGGATAAGTAACTCCCAGTTCACAAGTTAGCAATTCACAAGTTACCCCAATAAGTACTATTACAAATATGTTGGGTAGGTACTATAGGTTTACAGTAAAATCTGAAACATCTTAACGAAAGCCTATTTATTTTCATTATTCAATAGTAGGTATAGATTGAGTTGAAGAAAGAGAACACCTCCGAAATTTTAAATGGTGTGACTTTGTGATAACCAAATATACCTACATAGTATTATATCGGTTGCTCATTTTTAAAACCCTGTTACTGAGACTTCGCCGTCTGTCCGTCTGTCACCAGGCTGCTCTTGGACTGTGATGAACTTTTGGGAGAACTTTCTATCGAGAATATATTTTTATCCAATCGTATTTGTTTCAGTAATAATTGTCTTTATAGTTTTTAAACTGCAGGTGGCTAAAAATTGCTTAAACGACTGTTATTTATTTATTGTTACGATGAAAACGGTATGGTATGTACGCTTAGGCCAGCCACAGATCTTCCATTTTATCGTCCAATCGGCATGACGCAGCCGTTTGGATCAGTAAGCCCCTTGGCACACAGCTCGTAAGCGTAAACGTATTGTTATGACGCTAACAATACGATGATTACGCCTCCTATGATTCGCTGCAACACCACTTCGTGTGAGGAAATGTTTGAAAATGTTCTTGCTCTCGTCGTACGCGAGGATCACGCTACGCTTACGTTTACGAGCCGTGTGCGAAGGAGCTAAGAAGTAAGTGATTGTGTAGTGTGTGGGCGTGGATCGACTTGACGGTTAAATAGGTAGGTACTTAAGATGCAAACCCATTACGATCAGTTCTAACCTTACCAGTAACCACTGATATGTATCTCTGGATTCATGATTCCATACGTTTGACAGTTAATTTTTTGTGTCGATTTGAAGCAATGACTTGAAGAGCTTCCCCCGAGCGTCCACGGTACTTAATTGACATTTGTTGGAAGTGGACCATAGAGTGGACCGTCGTTTTGAATGTCATTTGATTTTAGTTCCATAGACGCTCACGCCAGGTTACGCAACAATCAGCGCCAAAATGGCGAAAATCAAGTGTCTTCATTTTTACTTTGACAGTCAGCTATCCAGATTCCAGAGTATATTCTATATACTCTATGGAGATCAGTGGTTCTAACCCATCCAATCGACAGCGTCAAACCGACTGGACGATAGATAGATAGGATGGTGTGTGGCTTGCATTATACTCTTAGATCAGCGCATTAGAAGTGTATTTAAATAACAATAGGGTCGCCAATTTTATGTGACCATCCAGCTGAGTTTACGGTCGACCTTCGCCGGGAAAGGCGCGCAATAGTCTACCAACTTTAAGCGCAGAAATGACATCAGTTTTATGAGGGTAGTTGGAAAAACTTTTCGCCGTTGTGGATTGTGATCGGAATAAAATAAAATGTATAGAATTTAATTATTTTATTAATATAATATAATTAGCGGTTAATAGCCTCAACTGGTGACAGAAGGGCTGGCTCATTTTTGCGCAACGTAATCAGCCTAGCTGTTCATGCGGAAATGCAGCCAGTATTCTTAGCACCATTCCACGTGGTATAGTAATCAGAAGAATAAGCTAATGATAAGTTTTATTTTAACATTACAATAAAAAAAATTATATTACGTAAATATCAATTTAAAATTCAAAGATATGTAGTGTTTTAACTATTGAATGAATATAAAGTAGTTCAGTGAGGATTTACAGTTACAGAGGGCTGAAAAATGATTATTGGCCAGCCAGTTAAAATTAATAAGTATTAGTAGCTTAATATGGGTAAAGAATACCAAACTGGGTCGCCAAAAATCGATCCCGGGACCTCTAGCAAAAAGGGAGCGTCAAAAATCTGACACGAAAAAAAATTATAGAAAATAACCGAATTTCGGGAAATAACGAAATTACGTGCCTGATCATAAGGTAGCGTCAAAGCTTCATAACTCACGACACTAGGTCGTCACGTACCTACCTAAATAGTTCATAAGGCTTTAACCTTTAACCTCTATTACCTGTAAGAAAAGATATAACCGTCCAATATAAAAGGAAAGTTGACTGGCTGATAAATAAATCTTGCTGATCAATAGTTCAGACCGGATAATCTGTAAATTATGGCATGCATCATCATCTATAGTTATCATGACGTAATTATTCGCTATAAGCTTTGATTATACATAATCAAAGGCTATAAGTTAAATATATATATATGAACAGTCAAACCTCTAACTACTGCCGTCAGTTTACGGTCAGTTAGTGTCACGATGGTGTCACGATAGATGTCACGTGATATCAATTACTATTAGCGAAAACAATACAGATCAGACCCCTATAATAATGAAAATCTATAAATTACCTACTCCTTATTCCCAACGTCATATAAAATCGTATTTTTTTTACATCAAATTGCGAACAAAAAAAGAATCAACGATGTAAATCAAAGAATACATAGCTGAGTCTAAATTCAACAATCGCATATAAATGGTTTCCGACATCAATTGAAAAACTTTGTTGTTTGTACCTACTCACAACAAAGAATTTCGCCCCTCGATCTAGAACTAAGTAGGTATGTATTTATTTGTTTATACATATTTTACTAGCTGACCCTTCCTCGCCTTTTTATGGATACTTCGTTCCTATTGGTCATAGCACGATGTTTCGTCATAGCCTTCCTCGATAAATGGACTAAAAATAATATTTTTTCAATCCGGATCAGTAGTTCCTGAGATTAGTGCGTTCTGAACAAACAAAAAAACAAACAAACAAATAAACTCTTCAGCTTTTATAAGTATACCCCCGGTTACAATATCTGTGGACCTCGCTGGAATGCGTACCCCTTCCCGTTCTCCTTTCACCTCCCCGCGCTCGCCCCGGCGCTTTTGTTTTGCGCACCATATCAGAGCGCTGACAGGACGTGACGTCATCGACGCCAGGTCCACAGATATTGTAATTTGTAACCGGGTTATATAGATATTATTTAAAAACCGAAATTCATGTGGGCGAAGCAGCGGGCAATAGCTTCCGTTGATACTTATGTATTATTTATGTATAGTATAGTGTGTGATGTATGGACTTGATGAGTAACGAAGACGCGCCACAATCTATTAAATTCGCTTATACGAGTATGTTTCATTCGATTTGTATGGAGTTTGACAGAGTGAGGCACGTCATCGTGGATTGATATATATATATATATATATATATATATAGTGTGACGTGTCATGATTTGTTGCAGGTTTGCCAAACGACCTGGCGGTGTATTGGCACCAGTACCCCTACAGTTTGGGCCTCGTGTTCTGCAAACTGCGAGCTTTCATATCTGAGGCGTAAGCTACTTACTACAGTTATAACACTTCTTTGTTGCACCCAAATATTTAAATCGCTAGATGAGCCCTAAACCTCCAAAAACGTCCATGTTTTTGTCTTGTGTGCCGCGTCACGCACGTCGTCACTCTCTCTGTTACAACTCATAAGTGAAACTAGGTACAGCATGCTGAGAGCACTCACTCAACATGTTTGTGGACATTTTTAATGTGCGTAATGTAGGCTTAGGGCCCATCTTGCGATTTAAATCTTTGGTTGCACGGTGCACCTATTTTTGATAATATTGCTAGGTATTTTTAAATGCAACATTTTTCGTTTTTGTAGTGGCGTTATCAACTCGTGGTTAGTCGAAGAATAGTTTGTCCTATTCTCAGACCTGCCCAGTCACCCAATACACACAAAAAAAATCATAAAATTGGTCAAACCGTTTCGGAGCATTTTTTTTGTTACGAACACTGTGATGAGAGAATTTATTTAGTAGAGAAGAAATAATAAAAATTAATATGTAATTCAAAATTTATTGAAATTAGGTATAGTTTAAGTGTAGGAAGCAATTTAGTTATTTAACATAAGTGAGTACAACTAAATCGTAATCCATAAAATCACCCCAGCTGGTCACTATGTTGTAAGGAGTGTTCGCACAATAATTAACAGCATTCAATTCATCATTCTCACTTCAGTAAACATCCTAATGATGAAAGCAATGATATCCTACGTTCTTTCCCATCCTACTATATTATAAACGCGAAAGTTTGTAAGTATAGATGGATGGCTCTTTGTTACTTACTCTTTCACGCTGCGACTACTGTAAGTACACCTTTGTAAGCCTCAAAGGTTAGATTTTCAAAATTATTCCTCAGCTATAGTTTATCTACCGATTGAAAAATCATCAGCCCTAAATAAAGCAGATCTATTCAAACAAAGGTACAATTTACAAACTACATTTAAAATATGAATAAGTACAGTCATAGAAAATAAACACTTGAAAGTGCAAATAGGAATGTGAACCACTTTGATACGAGATTGTTCAGCAAAAGGTAGGAAATTGTAAAATTTTATGAAGCCTTGAAGGATGTTCTTTATTGCTGCTTTTGGAGTTTGGCAGCGATTCAATATTGCCTCACTGTTTGATATGAATATTGGGAAATGCTTGGTCACGACTCACGGCCAATAATAAAGATTGGTATAATAAGTATACTTAAAATGTATGTACCTACTTAAAGTCAATTTAGGTAAATGTAAACAGGGGTAAGGGGAAACGCATGTACTTTTAATTAATATCAGTTTCAGAGTGTTACGAAATGCATGACGTAGGTATCTATAGTCTTTTGTTTGAAAATGACTGAAAAGACCATAGATGTGTTTCGTAATCCTCTGAAACTGATATTAATTAAAAGTACGTGCGTTTCCAATTACCCCTGTTTACATTCACCCACGTTGACCTTATAAGTTATACGTAATAGTATTATGGTGGTTTCGATTCTCACTATTGGAAAATTTTAAAGAGATGAGCATAAATGTTTTCCAGTGTCTGGGTGTTTTTCTATATTATATTTTAACTACCTAACTTACCTGGCAAACGTGGTTTTGACATAAGGGATATTAAAAAGAAAATTGTGATTTAAGCTATCTTATCTTTTAAGTTAGATCAAACTGCGCACGGTGTGCTGATTAAAATCGGTTCAGTAGTTTAGGATTAGGAACCCATCGCGGACAAACGACGTGACGCCTCAGACTACATTAAATAAAGGCGTGACGCCTAATTTATATAATAGAAATTAAAAATAAAGATGCTTATTGATATGTTTATAACAATAAAACAAGAAAAAGTTAATAATAGTAGTTTATGAAACGGATGCATAATGGGGGGTATTAAAACATGAGTGTGAGTTTAAAAAACGAGCCGCAGGCGAGTTTTTTAATAGTATCACACGAGTTTCATACACTACTTTATCTACGCTCAAATAATCATAAATCCAAACCATAAAATCTTGCTAACGTTTGTCGTAAATCCTTCACTTTGTTGGTAAAAGATTGTGGGTCATTTTTGTTGCAATTACTAAAATGACAGGTGGAGTTAAATTTTCTTTAGTACGTTTCACTGCTAGACATTTTTCCGCGCTAAGTTTTGACTAAGTAACAAAAATAACACATTGAAACATCATTGAAATGTTAAAAGTTAGGTATGGCGCCAAAATTCAGTTGCAAACTGCGTATAGTCTGTTAAAAAAGTCATGAAACAAAAAAGAGTAGAAAAATATTTATACAAGTCAGATAAACTATATTTTTAGTGGATAATTAAATAATCAAAAATTATACATAATTCTTTTCAATATTCTGTATGAACACACTTTTTAATCAGTCATATAAGGCAGGGAAAAATTATTGATTCCGTGAATTAATTGTTGTCTATGGTCGATCATGACTACCAATTAACTCTCGACACTCTCTTTTGGCTATGACGACCACAGAGAAAAGAAAGTTATTCCCGTCTGTGATGACGACACACAAAAATACAGGAACCCAGAGCCGCGTATCGTAATAGAAATTATTCAACAATCTAGAGATATTTCCATAGTACAGCTATGTTATAATGAATAACTTTTTAATAATTATAGAAGTATGTGAATAAAGTAGGTCAATATGTGACACATTTTGATTTCATAATTCGAACTTTAAGCAATGAGCGTAGATAAAAATACATACCATACAGGTAGGGAGGTATTAAAGTCTCTCTTTTTATGAGGGTGGCCTTAATCCCTGAGCTAATGGTATCTGTCAATCACGTGGTAATGGTGTGTCATAAATAATGACCCACGCTACGGCTTTCGTGTATTATAAAGCAAAAAAATATTTTAAGACCGCTGTAACAATTTTGAAGCCATGAATAAATAAATTGTTTATTGTGGCAATAAGATTACAAATAACTTACTATCAACTAAATGCGGACGGTCTCTGGTGCCTAATTTTGTTGGTGCTTATAGGCATTAGCTGCCTTCCTTTCTTAACAAAGATAGACTAGAAATTACAAAAAAAATCTATTACTCTTAGATTAAGCCACCAAAGCGAAATTTTGATAAAAATAAGTTATCATTCTAAAAATGTTTTTCTCGTACCAATACAGGGCAATACTGAGAGAAAATCCTCAATAATGTAGTGTCCGGCCTTTTTAAGCAAATGTCCGGCCAAATTGGCTGGTCTGTCCGGCCAGTATAGGTTTAGCGACCTGGCAACCCTAGTCGTACCTATACCACAGGATAATGGATGTATTGTCCTTTGTTGCAGAGCCACATATGTGTCAGTGCTGACCATCTCAGCGTTCTCGCTGGAGCGCTACCTGGCTATATGCCACCCGTTGCATCTATACGCCATGGCGGGGCTCACTCGCGCCTCCCGCATCATCGTGGTGCTGTGGGCCGTCGCCTTCGTCAGCGCCTCGCCGTACGCCGTCTATAGCGACATCAGTTATCGGGACTACCCGCCAAGTAAGTTGAACAACACACCCTTTCATTTCTGGTTAGTGTAATGTGTCAGCGTTCTCATTGGAGCGCTACCTGGCTATATGCCACCCGTTTAATCTATACGCCATGGCGGCGCTCACTCGCACATCACGCATGTATTTTTGTCTTCCCAAAAAATCCATAGTTCTTACGAGGTTTGTGGTAAATCGTCATTCACGAGTGTGGAGCCGCTGGTAACAGATATTTCTATAAATGAAAATATTTGTAAGTATTTACTCAATCACATCACAACCAGGTGTTGAAATGGCCGATTTTTCAATAAAATTAATTCCTTCAGGATTTGTATAAACCCGAAATTGAAAGGGTAAATTCGCGGGTACACACCATAAAGCAGTACCCATCATTAAGTATCATAAATAGCCCCAATAGGTACGTTCCCTTTTGAATTAACTATCCCGCCTGCAGTGTTTGCCCCATAAGTACCTCCCTACGTCTCGTAAATTAATTAAACCAAGCCGTCCCGCAATAATTAACGAAGGATCATTGCTGGTAATTACAGAGGAGAATGAAGCTTTCGCGAATATCTAATTTATAGTCTCATATAAGTCCACTCTTGAGTTAATAACGGATTATTCTATCAGTAGGCATTACCAGGGGTCACACAGGATAGACCTTAGCATTGCTTAGTAGCTAATACGTGCAGTAGGTACAATTTTTTTATTCATAAGTGGTATACTTACAGAAAAATACTTAAATTAAAAATTAAAAACTAGCTATAAAAAAACTATATCTGAATTAAAATCTATATACAAAACTAAAATGTCAAAATAAATCTAGTACACCGCTGTCAGGGGGATTTTCCCAAAATGCTGGCTCCATTGCCTCGTTGTATGGCAATACTAATTCTTTGGGCAAAGTAGAGGCCAGCAATTTGGTCACGCGTTGCACCAGGCGCAAAGAAATTTCTTTAAAATTTTTCTTTGCTCTCGGTAGTGTCCTGAAAGTATATGTATTATTATCTATGGTCCCGGTAGTAGTAGCTTATATCGACTTTTAAATTCTAGAGAACTATGATTAAAATAGTATATCTATACATATATATGGTTGAATTTGTATCTTGTAGTTATCACCATTCTTATGCAACAAATATCATACCGACGTTTTGCAGAAGCCTGTATGTTAGGCCTATGTGAAATAAAGATATTTTGAGTTTGAGTTTATCTACGCTACTATACATAGTGGAGCTTTATTGTAGTGGTACTTACTGGTGGCATTGTGATTTGTATTGTAAATTAAATTTAATTGTGTATTGAAGTGTTAACGTCATATAAACCAAGGCAACTTGTACTGCTTCGCTTAGAAAAATAATGCGCCACGTGCGATTCAAACTCGCGTGTAATCAAAAGAATAAAGATACTAAACTGAAAAGCTTTTGCCATAAATATATAACTTTGGTTCATTAAACAAAGCGGCAATGTATAACGAACCATCGATAACAGTAAACGAGATTATAAATAATAAATAATTATAACATAACTAGCAGATACCCGCGGCTTCGCACGCGTAAATTTTAGTTTTAACTATTCTACGGGAACCATCCATTTTCCGGAATAAAAAGTACCCTTTGTGTTAATTTACATGAAATCTATCTTCATTTCAACTTTAAACCAAAAATTTTCAGTAGTCGTGCGTGAAGGAATAAATTTTCTCCCGGCATGAATATCTGTTTTTCCGTATTATCACGAAAACAATGGATTTTCCCGACAAAAAAGTAGTTGATTGTAGGATATAATCTATCTCCATTCCAAATTTCAGCCCAATCGGTTCAGAAGTGACGGCACGATGGAGTGTTTCTCCCGCATGAATATCTGCTATTTAACTATAATTTTCTTAGAAACCATGGATTTTCCCGGGATAAAAATATGCCTATTTATTAGTCTAGGATAAAACCTATCCTCTTTTTGAATTTCAGTCATATCAGTTCAGTAATTACAGCGTGAAGTAGTATTTTTCCCGCGTGCATATCTGTTTTTAAGTTTCCCCGCGGAAACCATGGATTTTTTTGGGATAAAAAGTAGCCTTTGTATTAATCCAAGATAAAATCGAACTTCATTCCGCATTTCAGCCACATCAGTTTAGTAAGTAACGTGTGAAGGAATATTTTTCCCGCGTAGATATCTGTTTTTCACTTCTATCATAGAAATCATGAATTTTTCCAGGATAAAAAGTAGCCTAGGCATTAATTCAGGGTTTAAAATATCTCCATTCCAAATTTCAGGCAAATCGATTCAGTAGTTGCGGCGTGAACAATTTTTTGCGTGTAAATTTCTGTCTTTAACTAATCCTATATAAAATGTAGCTTATGTGTTAATCCAGGATATAATTTATCTCCATTCCAAATTTGATCTAAATCGGTTCAGTAGTTGCGGCGTGAACGAATATTTTTCCCGCGTGGATTTCTGTTTTTCACTATGATCATACTCGTAGGAGTCATGAAATTTTTCGAGATGAAAAGTAGCCCTAGCCTACGTATTCAATCCAGGATAACATTTCAGTCATATTAGTTCAGTAATTACAGCGTGAAGTAAGTAGTATTTTTACCGCGTGAATATCAGTTTTTCAGTTTTCCCGCGGACATCATAGATTTTTCCGGGATGAAAAGTAGCTTTTGTATTAATCCAGGATATAATCTATCTCGATTCTAAATTTCAGCCAAATCAGTTCAGTCATTACGGCATGAAGGGAATATTTTCCCCGCGTGGATTTCAGTTTTTCACTGTTATCATAGAAACCATGAAATTTTCCGAGATGAAAAGTAGCCTATGTATTAATCCAGGATAAAATCTATCTCCTCTCCGAATTCCATTCATATAAGTTCAGTAATTACAGCGTAAAGTAGTATTTTTCGCGCGTGAATGTCAGTTTTTCAGTTTTCCCGCGGAAACCATAGATTTTTCCGGGATAAAAAGTAGCCTTCGTATTAGTCCAGGATAAGATCTATCTCTATTCCAAATTTCAGCCAAATAAGTGGAGTAATTACGGCATGAAGGAATATTTTTCCCGCGTGGATTTCTGTTTTTCACTATTATTATAGAAACCATGAAATTTTCCGGGATGAAAAGTAGCCTATGTATTAATCCAGGATAAAATATATCTCTTTTCCGAATTTCAGTCATATCAGTTCAGTAATTACAGCGTGAAGTAGTATTTTTACCGCGTGAATATCAGTTTTTCAGTATTCCCGCGGACATCATAGATTTTTCCGGGATGAAAAGTAGTTTTTGTATTAATCCAGGATATAATAATCTATCTCGATTCTAAATTTCAGCCAAATCAGTTCAGTAATTACGGCATGAAGGAATATTTTTAACGCGTGGATTTCTGTTTTTCACTATTATCATAGAAACCACGGAATTTTCCTAGATGAAAAATAGGCTTTGTAATAATCCGGGATAAAATCTATCTCTTTTCCGATTTTCAGTCATATTAATTCAGTAATTACAGTGTAAAGTAGTATTTCTCGCGTGTGAACATCAATGTTTCAGGTTTCCCGCGGAAACCACGGATTTTTCCGGGATGAAAAGTAGCCTTTATATTAATGCAGGATACAATCTATCTTTATTCATAATTTCAGCCATATCAGTACAGTAATTACGGCGGGAAGTAGTATTTTTCCCGCGTGAATATCTGTTTTTCCCTTCTCCTGAAAAACGCATGGATTTTTCCGGGATGAAAAGTACCCTATTTTTTAACCCAGGATATAATCTATCTCCATTCTAAATTTCATCCAAATCCGTTGTGTACTTGCGGCGTGAGATTTTTTTTCCGCGTGAATTTCGGTTTTTAACTTATCCCACGGGAACCATGAATTTTTTCGGGATGAAAAGTAGCCTATGTGGTAATGCAAGATATAATATACCTCCATTCCAAATTTTAGCCAAATCGGTATAGTAGTTGCGGCGTGAAGACGTATTTTAACTTGATAAAATCCAAACTTCGGACCCCCGTTTCACCCCCTTAGAGGGTGAATTTTGAAAAATCCTTTCTTAGTGCTCCCCTAGACCTCATAAGGTATCTGTGTGCTAAATTTGGAGTCTCTAGACCCAGCGGTTTGGGCTGTGCGTTGATATGTCAGTGAGTCAGTCAGTCAGTCAGTCAGTCAGTCAGTCAGTCAGTCAGTTTCTTCTTTTATATATATAGATAACTAGCACTGCTAGAATCAAAAATAGCCGCAAGAAACAAGCCACTAACGACACAATTTATATTCAGATCATATTGTAATAATGGCAACAAAGGGAAGCAATGTTTGACTTGCAGGCTTGTTACGTCACAGACCACCGTCCTCAGGTCTGTGGTCCTATCAAAACATGAACTCGGAATAAATTAAGCAAGTCCTTGAAAGTTGTCTCAAAGCAACGACCAAAACTTGCCGAACCATTGAAGTGCAGCAATTTATCTTTTAATGGAGTTCTGTAGCGACAAAAGTACAAAGCTAATAATTGCAGGGCTAGGTACTAATGAGGAGTTCACCAAAAACAGGAACTCAAAGTACACTTTGTCGAGTCAACATCTCCTGATGAAGCTCCGATGCTAGAGTGTAACTTAGAGAAAAAATTGTCTGTGGCTATGTTTTGTCCCGTGGATACGTCCATGTTTTTAATTTTAATGAATAAAAATATGGATTTAAATGTTTGGATTGGCTGGATTCAAATATTAATATTATGTAGCTGAATTATTCTTCCATAATATAATTGTCATCAGATTTCTTAATTCTTCGTAATTATTAATATTTTCTTAATTTCTTAATTGCCTCCCAAGTCCCATGCCCCCACTGTGAAAAGAAAGACATGATTGCAAAATATTCGAGTTAAAAGTAGTTAGATTTTTTTAGCATTATAATGTATGTACTAGATGTTGATTAGCAGCTAAGACAATCATGCCTCAATGGTGAGGTCTAGGTTGGAGCGCGCTTGCCTAGAAAATGCCTATTCACTCTTCTCTTGACTAAGACTTGAAGTGTCTTACAGATTCCTCGTCCATATTAGTTTTGTAGTTCATTGACTAAACAGTGACTGATACAAATTTTCCCTTGTTCTCTAGATTCCGGCAACTTATCGCTGGACTCCGCGTTCTGCGCGCTGACGGCGTCGTCTCCTCTGCTGGAAATCAGCAGCATCTTCTTCTTCTTCATGCCCGCTATCCTCATTCTTTGCCTGTACGTCACCATGGGGATACACATTAGGTAAGGGTATGATACGTATAACAACTTTTGATACTCAGCAGCAGCGTTGCCAGACGTCCCGATTTTAAGATCAAAATTAAATGTTTACGCGCAGGACTGGCTCAGTCCCGCTTTTCGGAGTGTATAAAGCTTGACCCTTATATAAAGCGTCACCCGTGCTGTCTTATGCATAGCAATGAATGGTGTTGTTAAGTAGCATGTCATTTATATACAGAATAAATAGTGTGGGTGACAACACCGAACCTTGTGGGACACCAGCATTGATGGGCTTTGACTCCGAGAAAAAACCGTCGACAGAGATTTTCATGCTACGCCCATTTCAAACGTAGCTTCGTGTTACGCCGTCATCTTTATTATTTATGTCGATTGTCAAACTATATTAATAAGCTGTTATTTTATTGCTTCCAAGTCCCTGGTCTGTGATTGCGTCTATGTACTTTAAGTTTTTTTAATTAACAGTTACCTATTCTTTCGCTTTAAGCAAATTAAAAGCAATTTATAATTTGTATTATTTGTCATGCGGTGTGTGAGAGTTAATGAGCATCATCAAAATATTTTTTAGTTATTATTCCTAATTTCTAATTAACTATTACAAAAGATAAGGTCTGAATGGCAATGAGTGAGTCTGTATTTTTTCTTCAGACTTTTAAAAAAGTCGCAACGTCAACCGTTCTATAATGAACCACGCTCCATGAATACTAATTCTAATTCCAACCCTTTCTCGCCGGAAACGAAACTGCAAATAGACAATGTACTGAACTTTAACTAAAATAAATTGACCGCGTCTAAAACGGGAGTTGGAATTACTGCGTCAATACTCAATACCGAACTTTAGCTGGAACAAATTGACAGAGCTAAAGTAGAGACTTTTCCAATTTTCTTTGCGGAAAAGCACTCCACCCACGGGTTAGATTTTTAGCGCGATGGCCATAAGTAAACTGAACGTTCAGACTACTTTTTAGGGTTCCGTACCTACCTCAAAAGCCACCTGATATCGAAAAAAATAACGTTCCTCCCGTTTTCTCCGAAGTTTACCGATCAAAAAATCTTGGCCGATTTTACTTTTTAACCGACTTCAAAAAAAGGAGGAGGTTCTCAATTCGTCGGAATCTTTTTTTTGAATTGCTTACTTTTTAACCCCCGATGCAAAAAGAGGGGTGTTGCAAGTCTAACGTCGAGTTCAATGCGGATTTTATTAAAGTTTCACGCGTGCTAATATATTATCGTCACATGACATAAACGTATACGGGGTTTCCTAAAATTTTAATGTAATTAGTTATAAAAAGAAAGTTTGGAAAATAAGCCAAAAAAGCGAGCGGGCGGTGGCAAGACGTCCGCTACTTACTCGTATTTTGAGGAAATAAATGCCTTTTCCGCGACTTGAATAATAAAGTTCTAATTAAATACTTCTAAGAAAGTTTTTTGTTTTCATTGATGTATTAAGCTCATTGTTTGTTTTTATCCAAATAAAAGAGCCAGAATAATATTGTCATAACTCATTGTGTCACGAAACTGACGTTTTATTTACTCTTTTAAGAAATCGGCACAAAAAATTAACTATCTAAAAGTTCTAGGTACTTGACTGCGATCTCACCCGATGGTAAGCGATGATGCAGCCGAAGATGTTATCGTACTAACTTGGAAGGAGTAACGCTACCCAACGCTATCCCAACGTTACCCTCAACGCTACAACGCCTTGACTTGAGGTAGAAATTATAAAATTCCCCGTGGTGGGTATTGAATCTGCTCCCTCCTACACGTTAGCAGACGAGCGAAAGAAGTCAAAAGAGTCAGTTTTGAAAAGGCGGCGTGATTTCGTGGTGCCCTGGTGTTTTTCCGAAAGGGCCATAATATATAACCAGCAGTGGCGTTTTAAAAAATGGCGTGTTAATTTCTTGTTTAAATATCAAACATTTTTGTTTAGACAGTCTCGATAAAAATGTTTGTTTACAGAAATTAGGAACGTTTAAAATTTTATTTTCCTTACAAACATTTGTAGACTTCGAGCTTCGTTTTACTTTCAAGTGAGATATTTTAGAAAAATATAGATAGGTATTAAGAAAAAAAATGCGATGTCTGATGTTTCTAGCACGTTCACCTTTTTTCGAGAGCGAGTCTCAAGGTATCTTGCTGTAATTGCGAGTATACTGCAACCATCAAAAGTAAAAAGAATACCGGCAAAGACGCGCCACCAAGACATTTCGCAAAGATGCTGTGTCAGGCCACGCTCACTTAATATCACGTGATCAAGAAGCTGCAGCACGCCGAAAGAAGGCAGTCGTCTGAAATCGGTCCATTGTGACGGCTACCTACTTCGTCACGACGGACCGATTTCAGACGGCTGCCTCGCGCTGACTAGGTTGCACGCGTTAGTTCTTGTACGGCCTATTTCACGCGCTGCGTGCACCCGATTACGAGGCAGCCTGAGTATGTAGAAAGAGTAACGCGATAGAAAGAGAGCACAACTTTAGGTGTATAGCGGAGGCGGAGCCAGGGGCTGTTGCGAACTGATTTGCACTTTTTGTGTCAGCGCATAAGGTCGCTATTTCTTTAATCATCTTACGGAGTGAACCTTCCGTACAGTCCGCGAGGCGTAAGCTGAGCTTTGCATTTGTGTGAGTGATCACTAAAAGTAGAGTCAGACAAAAGGTGCGCGGAGAAGTTGCGTCATGCGATGGACGCACCGCGCCTCAGGCCGATTGTCAAAAAGCAGTAAAAACCGGTTTAATACCAAGCAAGGGACGCGCCGCGCTTTAGGCCAATGTTACACCTACACTATCTATGTACACTCACACTAATGCAAAGCTCAGCTTACGCCTCGCGGACTGTACCGTTAGGTACTATTATTGTATTCCGTGGCTGTGTAGCAACCGTTAGGGGTTACTCACTAACCCTTTTTTACCACATTTCGTTGCAGCGAGATTGCAGTCGAGTACTAACACTGCCACCTAGATGCGTTTTCCTGAAGTTATAACGGTTGAGGCTATAATATTATCTTTGTTAAAATTTAATTACTAGGTACATTGAACAAGGTAATTTGTTCAGTGGCAGAGTACCGTTAGTACATAGTATCTTAATGGGCCGAGTACTTCTGTAATACTCACCAAGTTTAACTTTGACCAGGTCAACGCGGACGAGCGCGAAGACCAAGATTGGATTGTTCAAGGACCACGTACACGGAGAAACGCGGCAGGCGAAGTCGAGGAAAGCTGTTATACGGATGCTGAGTAAGTTATAATGTACGGTGTACCCGTGTCCCTAGAAAACGCATGTTACTCTCTCTGTCGTACTTACGGACTTAAGAGGGGTTAGTACAGATTTTTGTACGAATTTCAGCCAACGCCATATATGGACAGTCGCATGCGGCTGTCAATAGATGGCGCTGGATGTAAATGTATGGAGGCTTTCGATTCGTTTGTGCGATACGAGTCGTCTCAAAGTCATACAAAAACCTATACTTACAGGTTTCCTTGTGCATGCGTACGTGCAACGTCCTGTTTCCCGTTTTTATGACTCAGTGAGCAGCAAAATATTGTGGATGCCCTCTTGTAGGAAACCGTTTAGTATTCATATCTACCTCCAAAGGTTCATAATTCCGATTGGAGCTCTTTGGGAGATGCAGCTCTTTCCAAGAACACATTAGTAAAACGCACCTAAGTAATCAGTACAGGATTTAATTTCACGTAAAGTTTTTCGAGTTTATGGCGGTGGCGAAATTATTAGATAATGTAAGTATCTAATAATTTCGCCACCTTTTGCTCTTTGCTCTTGCTTCATGTTTAGTTGTAGTTAGTAATATTATATATTCGTTGGTTGTAGGCAGAACTACGATGCCCTGTAAGAAATATTTTAGTATTAATAATATCTACTTCCAGAGGTTTACAATTCCGAATGGAGCTCTTTCTTAAGGGCACATTAGTAAGATTAGGGCGTTTCATGTGAAGACTATCTAGTTTATGACATTGGCGGTCGAAATTGCTGACTATAGTCCGTAGAAGTTCCAATATCGGAAACAATGGCAACTTGAGTCTTGAGTCTTGACCTCTATTAAGTTGTGTTCAGGCTTTTAGTAACTTTAAAAGCTAGGTACAGGTGTCCTAACTTGGTGATGTGTTATAAGTTATAACTTGCCTCTTATAACTTTGTCACGAAAATAATTTGCTGCACAAGCTAAGATATTTTATGTATATAAATCATATATAACGATATCGCTCTGGAATTTAAGATAGTGACTATGCAGGATGTATGGAATCCCTGACCAAGCTGTTTACCAGAGTCTCGTTGTCTTTCGACAATCAATAATGGCATCAAATTGGTTAAAACTGATGAAGTTTCTCGCGAAAAGAGCGAAGTTACAGTATAATATATTGTATATTATCTAGCTAAATAATTAGTGGAGACAATTCGTCTTCCGTAATGTAGCATCCAAGTTATATCTAGCCGCTTGGTTTCTATTTTAACGACCCATCAATTACGTTCAGCGATACTGTTAAACCACTTACAAACTTCTCCTAACTTTAACAGTGCGGATGTCCCCGGGGCTTAATCTGATCAAAATAAATTTTATATTTGCCAATATAACGCTTTGGGGAGTCAGATCTGTTTTTTTTTTCTGTTTTGAGAAGAATTACCCGCTATCCGCAAATAAACGGATTTGAACAAATCAACCAATAGAACAGATCCAACGAAACCATGCCACCGACGAAGCCTACCCAATCAGAACTTGAAAGTTAATCCATAATTAGCCGGTATTTGATTAGGACACATTTATACACTTGCGCGAAGTAACTATTTCAAGTTTTGAATGTGCAATACCAAAAAAGCAACCAGCCAACCAGCGAATGGAACAGAACCAACGAAACCATGCCACCGTCGAAGCCTACCCAATTCAGAACTTGAAAACAAATCCAAACTTATCCGGTATTTGATTAGGACGCATCAATTATACGCATGCGGAATAGTACCTAACTGCTTCAACTTTTAAATGTGCAATACAGGTCGTTTATAGAAAGATGATTGAAAAATAATAAGAAAGTAATGTCGCGCGCGTCAATCGAACCCCTAAGTGCGTTCTAACTGCGCCAAGGCGGTGGTAAACACTTTGATGAAAATATTCATTTAGTACTTTTACTATCCCAGTTGCGGTGGTGATAGCGTTCTTCGTGTGCTGGGCGCCGTTCCACGTGCAGAGGCTGTTCTTTATCTACGGCTACGACCACCCGCAGTTCAACGTCATCAACGAACACCTCTTCAACGTCGCCGGCGCGCTGTACTACGTGTCAGCGACTGTTAACCCGATCTTGTACAACGTCATGAGCGCCAGGCGAGTGTTACACTTCTTCGTCTACGGCTACGTGCACCCGCAGTTCAACGTCATCGACGAACACCTCTTCAACGTCACCGGCGCGCTGTACTACGTGTCAGCGACTGTTAACCCGATCTTGTACAACGTCATGAGCGCCAGGCGAGTGTTACACTTCTTCGTCTACGGCTACGTGCACCCGCAGTTCAACGTCATCAACGAACACCTCTTCAACGTCGCCGGCGCGCTGTACTACGTGTCAGCGACTGTTAACCCGATCTTGTACAACGTCATGAGTGCCAGGCGAGTGTTACACTTCTTCATCTACGGATACGAGCTCCCGCAGTTCAACGTCATCGACGAACACCTCTTCAACGTCACCGGCGCGCTGTACTACGTGTCAGCGACTGTTAACCCGATCTTGTACAACGTCATGAGCGCCAGGCGAGTGTTATACTTCTTCATCTACGGATACGAGCACCCGCAGTTCAACGTCATTGACGAATACCTCTTCAACGTCGCTGGCGCGCTGTACTACGTGTCAGCGACTGTTAACCCGATCTTGTACAACGTCATGAGCGCCAGGCGAGTGTTATACTTCTTCATCTACGGATACGAGCACCCGCAGTTCAACGTCATTGACGAATACCTCTTCAACGTCGCTGGCGCGCTGTACTACGTGTCAGCGACTGTTAACCCGATCTTGTACAACGTCATGAGCGCCAGGCGAGTGTTACACTTCTTCGTCTACGGCTACGTGCACCCGCAGTTCAACGTCATCAACGAACACCTCTTCAACGTCGCCGGCGCGCTGTACTACGTGTCAGCGACTGTTAACCCGATCTTGTACAACGTCATGAGCGCCAGGCGAGTGTTACACTTCTTCGTCTACGGCTACGTGCACCCGCAGTTCAACGTCATCAACGAACACCTCTTCAACGTCGCCGGCGCGCTGTACTACGTGTCAGCGACTGTTAACCCGATCTTGTACAACGTCATGAGCGCCAGGCGAGTGTTACACTTCTTCGTCTACGGCTACGTGCACCCGCAGTTCAACGTCATCAACGAACACCTCTTCAACGTCGCCGGCGCGCTGTACTACGTGTCAGCGACTGTTAACCCGATCTTGTACAACGTCATGAGTGCCAGGCGAGTGTTACACTTCTTCATCTACGGATACGAGCTCCCGCAGTTCAACGTCATCGACGAACACCTCTTCAACGTCACCGGCGCGCTGTACTACGTGTCAGCGACTGTTAACCCGATCTTGTACAACGTCATGAGCGCCAGGCGAGTGTTATACTTCTTCATCTACGGATACGAGCACCCGCAGTTCAACGTCATTGACGAATACCTCTTCAACGTCGCTGGCGCGCTGTACTACGTGTCAGCGACTGTTAACCCGATCTTGTACAACGTCATGAGCGCCAGGCGAGTGTTATACTTCTTCATCTACGGATACGAGCACCCGCAGTTCAACGTCATTGACGAATACCTCTTCAACGTCGCTGGCGCGCTGTACTACGTGTCAGCGACTGTTAACCCGATCTTGTACAACGTCATGAGCGCCAGGCGAGTGTTACACTTCTTCGTCTACGGCTACGTGCACCCGCAGTTCAACGTCATCAACGAACACCTCTTCAACGTCGCCGGCGCGCTGTACTACGTGTCAGCGACTGTTAACCCGATCTTGTACAACGTCATGAGCGCCAGGCGAGTGTTACACTTCTTCGTCTACGGCTACGTGCACCCGCAGTTCAACGTCATCAACGAACACCTCTTCAACGTCGCCGGCGCGCTGTACTACGTGTCAGCGACTGTTAACCCGATCTTGTACAACGTCATGAGCGCCAGGCGAGTGTTACACTTCTTCGTCTACGGCTACGTGCACCCGCAGTTCAACGTCATCAACGAACACCTCTTCAACGTCGCCGGCGCGCTGTACTACGTGTCAGCGACTGTTAACCCGATCTTGTACAACGTCATGAGCGCCAGGCAAGTGTTAAACTTCTTCACCTACGGCTACGATCACCCTCAGTTCAACGTCATCAACGAACACCTCTTCTACGTTGCCGGCGCTGTACTGTCAGCGACTGTTAACCCGATCTTGTACAATGTCAAACGGTAGTACCTACCTGTATTTTCAAATTTTTAAACTTACTCGATCTTGCATGTTTTATTTTTAATTAATTGAGTAGTCTAATTGTTCATTATTAAAAAAATACACTGAATTATTTATTATTATCTTTGCCTCTAATAACCAGAAAATGCTACGTATAACATGCAATAACTACCTATTCGCTATTAAAACTCCACAAAGTTCTGACCTAAAACTTGCTTTATTGGAACTTTAATAGTAATGTTCTGTAGGCGTATAAGGTAAGTAGATCTAAAAACAAAGAACGTAAAATGTTAAAACCAAGAAAACGCGCTAAAACGAACTCATTACACGAAATTCAATAAGCCTTGCGTCTTGGCGTATCAGAAGACTTTATCAGATTTCCCACATTTTTCGAGCCGTCCGTCACAGAATGTTCGAGATCTTTTTAGGGTTCATACCAAAATGATAAAACCCTTAATATGGTGCGACTTTATCCGTCCGTCTGTCTATTATATAGGTCTGTCTGTCACAGGATTAAGAGAAGGATTAAGGAATAGTTGTTTCGAAAAGTGGCCCAACAGCATTGCAATAAAAATAAACTTATTTTATCGTCTATATAGACGAGAGAAAATCGGAAGTGTGAAATTTGAAAATGAGATAACCATACCATACAATGAAAGGGCATTAACTGTTATTCTAAAACAGATTTTTATTTATTTTTATGCGTAATACTCATATCTATGTTGACTTTGCGTAATAAATATATCGTGTAAATTAAATCACGATAAACTCCTCCTTTTTGGAAGTCGGTTAAAAATACCGTTGCCCTACATTTGCCCTAATCTCCGAAGTTAACTTCTGACAAATCCATGACAAGTCTGAAAAATGAAAACCTAGGTACTCTCTGTCTAGTATAACATAGTACTTATAACTTCAACAAAGTCGTAGTTAGTTTTGCGGTTTGTTTAACAAAAGTGAATTTTTAGTCCGGAACCCTCGGCCGCGAGTCTGACTCGAACTTGGCAGGTTTTTTCGTACATGATAACGTTTTTCTTTGCTCTGGTGGATATTTAGATTCTGGGATTAGCTGTAATGTCGATGCGGCTGTCCCTTCTTATCATGATTCGGGTACGAAAGGGTGGATGACGAAGCAACGTTTGGGACACCTATTCAAATAGGCAAATATTTTGGGACACCTCTTAAGATACGCTTAGCTGAAAATGATACTTAGCAATGCATCTGACATGTAGAGGACGGAGGATGATGTCCTTTTTAGGGTTCCATATCAAAATGGTTCTATACCCTTATAGTGAGACTTTCTCCGTCCGACTAAAGTCTAAACGTCTGTCTCACTGGATAATTTCAAAATATAAAAGCTGAACCTTGGAACAGATTTAGGTAATAGTGACCCAACGTCATTGCAATCGTTTTTATTTTGGCATGGATTAAGTAAAACGAATATTATGGGTTTTAAGAATAATTAAAGTGCAATAAAAGCATTATTTAAGTTTGCAACTAATAAGGATCATAATAAGTATAAGATAGCGTATAAATATATCAAATTTCAGCTCTGTAAACGAGCATATTTTTTTTTTGGCAACTGAATTTGTATCTAAGCGGAAACTCTATGATGAGGTTTGTTAAAATGTGACAAAAATCATATGAAAGAGCCGTTACTTATATATTCTAAAACTGATTTTTATGCTTTATTGGTGCGGTTTTTTAATTAAAGAAATCTTCTCCACAGATGTCCTTTGTGGGGTTGAGTGTACGCTTCTACAATATGATCCCGAAGTCTGTCTTGGACTTACCTTTGCACCGGTTTAAAGATACTGTCAAAAAACATCTAATAAATCAGGGTTACTACACCATTGAAGAATTTTTAAATAACAAAGATTCTTGGAACGATAGTGATATGCTTCCATCTCCTCACGAGATATCTTAAAAATATTGTTTCATACTATATAGGACTGCAAGACGCCGAGAGGGGTGGCATCCTTATGTGGTTGACATCCAACAAACTCGCACGAAACGCTTTTCTTCCACGTTTCTGATACGAACCGCTAAGGTATGGAACACCCTTCCAGCCTCCGTGTTTCCAGCCAAGTATAATCTGGGTGCCTTCAAGAGAAGAGTGAATAGGCATTTTCTAGGCAAGCGCGCTCCAACCTAGACTTCATCACTGCTTTCCATCAGGCATGATTGTCGTCAAGCGCAAGCCTATTTACAATAAAAAAAAAAAAAAAAAAAAAAAAAAACTAAGTCATAAAAATTGTATATTGAGACATTTTTTGAAAAGAGCAAGTACCGAGTTTCTTGCCAGTTCTTCTCGGTGCAAACCTGCTTTCCGAACCTGGCGGTAGAGTCTCGACATTTTATGAGAGCTTATATCTAAGCCTATGTGAAATAAAGAATTTCATTTCATTTCATTTCATTTCACAGATACCGAATGGCGTTCCACGAGACACTACTCTGCCGGCATCGACCAAGAAACAAGTTCGACTTGACCCGTCGAGACACCACCATGTCCTCGACATACCGCCACAAGTCCAGCTCCTACCGAGAGCCGAGCAGCCAGACCACCAGGCTCTCCAGCAGCAAAGTGGACATCGTCAAAGACGAGCCCCCATTCACCATTGAGACGAGAATCGACGAGAACACCATATTTTATTTCCCGAACGGAGTCACTGATGTTGAGGATAATCGTAATAATTGTGAAATTATTCCGTAGAATTGAAATATGTATTCACACACGACCGTTAGGTACTATTATGTATTCCGTGACACGGCATAGATAAGATGAATAAGTGAATAAAATGTGTTATGGCCAAGGAAACTTTGTAAATACGGCTGGATTAGTCCAGAAAGTTTAGATTAAGAAAAGTTTACTATTAGTAAATACTTAGGTAGGTACTACTTAAGTATTAATTTTGTAGGTATATATATTAATGAATGTATTTTAATATAAAATTTTCACTAATTGTGTAACTTGAATTATGTAGTTATAGATATTTCACCTCACAATGACGCGGCCCACTCTGTCAAACTCCATACGAATCGAATGAAACATAAGCGATTTTAACAGAGTGGGGCGCGTCTTCGTGGATTGAAATACGTATAGTAAAACTACTTAGGTACTTAACTGTACATAAATTACTTTGTCTTGTATTTGTGACTCGAATAAAAGTTTGCTGTAACTTGTTTCTAATCGTGGTTTAATTCTAACATCTCAACTTTTAGAATTGGTGGCAGTCAAGAGTTCGTCGACCGAATGACGTAGCTGTAGCGAACCAGCCATCGGCTTCGGAGGTCGTGGGTTCGATTCCCACTACTGGTACAGATTTGTGTGATGAGCATGAATGTTTTCCAGTGTCTGGGTGTTTTTTCAATATATTATATTTATATAGGTATATTAATGTGCATATATCTTTATCAGTTATCTAGTACCCTTAACACAAGCTATCGCTTACTTTGGGGCTAGATTGCGATGTGTGTAATGTCCTGATATACTGAAACCGGAGGCGAAGTGAGTTTGGACAGCGACTATATAAAACCATCCCTATCCCAAGGAAAAGTAACTAGGAAACTAGCTATGGAGTATGGAGAATGTGTAGGTATCTAATATATAAAATAATAACAGCATTCAGGGCTTTAAGGTAGATTTAAAGTTCATAATAAAAGCAACAGCAACAACCAAAACGACGAGTTAATTTTATTTTATTCATAAAGTCGTGAATGTTAGAATAAATCGTTTCATACCTAACTCTTACATAAAATGTGTAATTTATCTATATCCCATTATTCCCCAGAATTGTGAACGCTAATGTAGATGCGGGTAGGGTTTAAGAGTTCGGGGCGTTCCGGGTTGTTAATATTGTTATATATATCTTGAAATAGGTACCTTCTATATTTACCTCATTCGTACCAAAGGTTGCTTTGCTTGACACAATACATACTCATGTGTTAGGTATATACCTATGTACATTATTATGATATTTCTATATACTCGTGTCATACTACTTGTTTAAAAAATCTTCTTTTTAGAGTACCATAGCCAAAGGTAAAAAACGGGATCAACAATTGGCCCATTAATTATTTATTATTTATTAATAAAAATTTTACAGTATCACATAAATTAAAGTATATTTGTAAGGCATGCAATAAAAAGTCTTCTTATTGTGGTCTGTGGAGATCTTACGTAAAAGAAAGTTTGAGGGTGGCAGGTATAAAGCTCATAGGTAAGTATTACGTAAATGGAATGAAATGGTCACGTAGATAAGCAATCGCTGCGAAAGGGTTCCCAGTTCCCGTGGGATTCTCGTACATAAGAACCTATGTGGGTACCTACTGAGAAGTAAGATTGGGATGAAAGAACATGGCCGAAACTTGTATGGAGCTGTGCCCTGGAAAAAAATATTCATGGCCATCGACAAACAGTACGTCATATTAAAGCTTATAATTATGTCTTTACAATCGTTTATTTTTTATGATCAGAAAACTAGCGAGATACATAATATCAGCATAACAACTTGCAACAAAATGCGCATATATATTATTAATAGCAATGATTTTTTATTAAAAAATTATGCGTATTGGTTATGAACTTATTAATTTTTCATATTACAAAGCTTAGAAAATGCGAGTAAACATTTTGAAAAACAATTTTTTATTAGTATTAAACATTTTAAACATTTATTAGTATTTTTTATTAGTATTTTATTTATTATTTATTAGTATTAAACATTGTGCCCCTTTGGGCCCACTCGTTTTATATGGTTTAGCTGTTAGCAGGTAAAGTGACAATATACTTAATTACCATTTTTTAACAAATGGAACAAAACTTAGTGAAATATAATATGAAAATGACATTTTCGATCCCTGAATTGATCACGTGATTTGATGAAACCCATTTGCAATGTAATTGTATCACTGGTTTTGTACTTTTTTATGTAGGTAAGTTTCGGAATCGGAACGGATTTCGAAACGAGGAGCTGCAGTTCAGTTGTGTGTCAAATTCAAAGTTGAATTGAAACGTCATTATGTTATGTCATTATTTCATCCTCACATCGCTTGTTAATTGCTCCGAGTCACATCACATATCAACAGTGTGACCGTTTGTGGCATATTTCTGCCATTTGGGCAAATTTTGCTCCTAAATTTTACATCCGGCAAATTAAGCTGACATTTCAAAAAAGTGGCAGATTTCTAGAAAATCTTTATTATTTTTTAAATAAAAAGAAAAAATTCATGATTTTATGTCTATTTACTTATTTTTGAATGACATAGTTCATTGGAAATGTTACTTAGGACACAGGAACGGGAATTTTCCGACGTAATTTTCCTAAACCACTATCTCTACTTTTACCACAACTGCACTTGTACAGTAGGTACAATAACTGCACTTGTACAGTAGGTACTCATATAGTTCAGGGGCTCTACCACCATCGCTTATTGCAGTAATGCTGCAGTATTGATTTGACATTTTTCATAAAAACGTAGCATGAAAATGTCAAAACAATACTGTAGCATTACTGCTATAAGAGACGGTGGTACGGCCCCAGGAATTGAGTTGGCAGATTTTGTCTGTTTTTTTTTTTTTGTCAGTGTTTGGTAGATTCACCAATTTTGAAACGGTCACACTGCATGTCAACTTGACACTTGTCAAGTTGTCAAAAACAAAAATCGCGTCCAAGACAAGTACCTAACAAGCCAAGCCAGTTGCAATTTTATTATAAGTTCAGCAAATAAAAACGCAAATAAACAGTATGATTTACCTTGCATGTTCACCCAGATGTTAATTTGTGTTATTTGTGCTGTGCTCGAGAATCTGGCGTAGGTATCGCGTATTATGTCTTCCCAGTTGACGGATGAGATCGCTGACATCGCAATGACAGGTACCGAGGCTGACTCCTCACAGGCACACGCTCATGAAGGTAAATAAACAAACAGGTCTTACTTCTTACGACTCAAGAGAGGTCAGACCTCCGGGCTCCGACCTCGTATCAAATCCCTCGCTACGAGGTGATGTTTCGTGCACTGATGGTTCCTTACTATTAAGACCAATTGTTCAATAGTACTTTAGTAAACTTTATGTGGTAGTAAACGTGTATGCCAAATTAAATAATTTGTCATGTGCGAGTCGGGCTCGAGCACTACGGGTTCCATTCCATCAAGACCAATTCCCTACCTTTGGATACGGAAACCTAAGAAGTAAAAATATCTTGTTTGTTTTTTGTTTTTGTTGAATCGCAAAAGTAATAAATCATCTGTGAGAATTTCAACCGTCTTACTATCATCGTTCATGAGATACTGCCTGGTGACAGACAGACAGTGGCGTCCTAGTAATGGAGCACATTTCACTCTTTGGGTACGTACGGAACCTAAAAACTGAAACCACAGAGCTTTGATATCCACCTCAAAGATATTTATTTGCAGCTTCATCAAGTGCAACAGCAGATGATGCTACATCAAGCAATGCAGCCACACCTGCAAGCAGTGAGGGCACAGCGTCCAGACAGTCCAATCTACAGCGCATACAGCAGAGGAAGAACCAGGTCTACAACTGGCCTCACAACAAGAAATTGCTGAAACTCGCTATATACTCTGCTTGTCAAGTAAGTTTATATTCATTCTAGAGTATAGAGAGTCCAAAGCATGTTCTAAGAGTCTGTTGGTCCACTGGATTTTATAAGTTACGACTTACGAGTCCTAAGAGTCTGTTTATTTATTCTAGAGTATAGAATCTAATGCAAGTTCTAAGAATCCTGCTGTCCCACTGGATTTCATGGGAGAGTGATTGTATGTCTTTGTGCACACACTTGTGCCCTATAATATGTCCCTCACTTGTGGAAACTCCCAACAAAGACTAACCACTGTTTGCCAGACCTGGAGGACATAAATATTATATTATAAATTCTATATTCTAGACTCCGGACTGTGCATGCAATGGGTGGAAAACCCCGGTGGCGCAGCAGTCTGGCAAGGGCAGCCGGGCCGACAACCAGCCACTGGCCAGCTTCACTGACCCTTGCCGCAATTGTAATCACTTATTAGGTAGGCTGAGCAATGAGTCATAATTTTTTTTTAAACTTCCTCACTTACGACACTGAGATTAAGAGTCTCATGCTCTACGGAGTGAGCTAGCCGGGCAAAGTAAATTTCCAATGCCCAATGGAGTCTACATGTAAGTGAGATCCATGAGCAGCTCAACATTAAAACTGTCAGGGAGGACATAAACAGCTACATTGCCTTGTAGTTGGCACTTGTAACTTAGTCATAGATGAAAGTATAGAAAAAAGTTTTGTTGCAGAGAAACATGTGTCCCATCTGCAAGGTCTGCCCGTCACAGAGGTTAACAAACTCCTGGGGGCCGTGGTGGACGTGGAAAACATATTCATGTCTATGCATCGAGAGGACGATTTGGACACCAAACGGGTTTATTATTATCTGTTTAAGGTGATTATCTTAAAATATTATATCTTTAAACATTGTGCTTGTTACAAGCAATTCCTGAATTTCCGAAACATCACAAACGATTTTCATGGAATGTAATAAGTATACAGGGGGTTTCAGGGGCGATAAATCGATCTAGCTAGGATTCATTGTTAGAAAATGTCGTATTTACCAAAACAATCCTAGACATTAATTTATTTATGATGACAAGGTTCTCCTTTTTGATTGAATGACTTGTCATTAGCAAATTACTTACAAAGCTAGCAAATTTTGTCTTTTGTTGATGGAACAGGGATTTCCTTACCTCAAAACCACAAGTTTATACAGCCACCATACTTGTACAGTTCTGGAATCGAGTTGGCAGATTTTGGTAGATTTTTTTGTCTGCATCGGAAGATTCGCCATTTTATCGATATAAACAGATAATACTGCCGGCCTGTAATTTTAATTCCATAAGTTTATTAAGTATGGCTCACTACCTCACAAATTGTGAAAAACTACAAAAAATTTGAATTTCGAGGGCAGATCTGTTGATTTTGTCCTAAGTGTCCATGAAGCACATATCCCTTTTACACGACTGCACAAGAAAGGAACGTTTTTAGGGTTCATGTATGTATGTACGTATGTGAGTTCCACCATAACTTCTGAATGGCTGAATAAATTTGGACATTTCCTTAGAATAGGCAAATTTTTAAAAAAGTCTGTTTACTGTCAGGGAAGTCATGTTTTTTAATTCTTTACTTGTTCTTTTAATTTCCCCGTGAGCACTGTTTGCTATATGTATAACTTTTACTAGTTTTCATTGTATCAAAAAACATAATATTTCTCTCTCTTTTTTGTAGCTCTTACGGAAATGCATCCTAACTCAATCGCAGCCCAAAATCGAGGGTCCACTCGGCCAGCCGCCTTTCGAAAGGCCCTCAATAGCAAAGGCCATCACCAACTTTGTACTGTACAAGTTTAACACTCTACCGCAGAGGGAATGGCAAACAATGTATGACCTGGCTAAAATGTTCCTACATTGCTTCAACCATTGGAACTTCGAAACGCCCAGTGTGAGGAAACTGGTAAGTTAACCTTTTTATTTGCCCTATATATGCATATATAGTTTTACTTAACTGCATAATATTAGTTTAAGTTAAAATTAAGTTACTAATTAGCTTTTAGGCTAGATCGTAGCGAAACTAAAATACCCTTAAGGGACTTTCGTGAAAAAAAAAAAAACTGCATTTTATAGTATTTGTAATTTTTTTCAGCAAGTTTCAAATCCTGAGGACATTTCTACATACCAAATCAATTACACTAGGTAAGCTATTTATACGTAAATTAATGTTACTCTGACTTACTTATGTGCAAACACAGCTAAAATCACTAGACAAATATCTCTGAAATTTGGCATAAAGATAGCTAATATTATGTAGGCATCAGATACAATAATGATATATGATCTAATCGGGTTAAAAGTCACGCGAAAAAAGCAATGGGTGGCTATTGATGTCTGATAAGTAGTGTTAAAGGTGACACAGCAAGAAAGTCTAGGGATTGGGGAGCGGCGAATCAAGGTGTTGGAATGTCGCCCAGATAATGCATCAGTTTTGCCCATATAATATTCTACTACAGGTGCAAAATCCTTCCAGGTTAAAGGTGACTTCAGCCTACAAGTGTGTCTTCGGACATCCATCGTCTAAAAAGAACGATAGGCTTCTACGGACAAAATACTGTAACAAATAATGATACATGTAATTGTGCTGTAAAGACTCATCCTGTAATCAAGTTTCCCTATCACAGATGGCTAGTATTCTGCCATGTGCCCGCGTTCTGCGACTCCCTGCCGCACTTCGAGACGTCGGTCGTGTTCGGGCGAACGTTGCTGCGCGCGGTGTTCAAGTCCGTGTGCCGGCAGCTGATGGACAAGTGCCGCTCGGAGAGGGACAGAATGCCGCCGGAGAAGAGGGTCAGTAGAACTATACTCACACTGGTGTTATACCACGTGCCCGCGTTCTGCGACTTCCTGCCGCACTTCGAGACGTCGGTCGTGCTCGGGCGCACGTTGCTGCGCGCGGTGTTCAAGTCCGTGTGCCGGCAGCTGATGGACAAGTGCTTCGAGACGTCGGTCGTGCTCGGGCGCACGTTGCTGCGCGCGGTGTTCAAGTCCGTGTGCCGGCAGCTGATGGACAAGTGCCGCTCGGAGAGGGACAGAATGCCGCCGGAGAAGAGGGTCAGTAGAACTATACTCACACTGGTGTTATACCACGTGCCCGCGTTCTGCGACTTCCTGCCGCACTTCGAGACGTCGGTCGTGCTCGGGCGCACGTTGCTGCGCGCGGTGTTCAAGTCCGTGTGCCGGCAACTGATGGACAAGTGCTTCGAGACGTCGGTCGTGCTCGGGCGCACGTTGCTGCGCGCGGTGTTCAAGTCCGTGTGCCGGCAGCTGATGGACAAGTGCCGCTCGGAGAGGGACAGAATGCCGCCGGAGAAGAGGGTCAGTTGAACTATACTTGTGGACTTCTGAAAATAGATGATATACGTCTTTCGTGGCTCTGGCCCGGTACCATTACTAGAAAAGAAAATCATAAATAAATTAATCCAGTAGATGGGAGATTGCTTACTCTGAAAACACCGTGAATTGCACTAATGTGTGTGTGTGTGTGTATTTGTTACCGATTTGGCTGAAATTTGGATTAGTTGTAAAAACTGTGGGTATGACTATCCATAGTTCCCTTGGTATTATCGGAAAACCGAATTTCGGATGGAGTCAAGGGCAAAAGTTAGTGGATAATATTAAGGTTGGATATATTCACAGGTGTTGGTGCTGAACCATTTCCCTCGCTTCCTGAGTCTCCTGGAGGAAGAGATCTTCAGCGTCAGCTCGCCCATCTGGGACCCGGACTACAAGCAGCAGCCGCCCAACCATCTGCAGACCATCATAGACAACAAACCTCGTGAGTAACTACAGACTACAAAACTAGTCACTAGTTTGTTCGCTCTCATTTTACCCCGCGGCCGGTTGTGGCGTCAGTAGTTACAGGACATCAAACGACATCGACCGTTCGCTTGTATTTGTGACTAGAAATTCTAAGCGAACGGACTATATGATACTTTTTGAAAATCTGCCATTTTTTGAATATATTTATATACGTTCATACGCTTTTATAAAATTTAGTCGTTCGAAAATTCGTTGAAATTAATATAATTGTTACAAAAAATAATTTTTGTATCATATTCGCTCAAAAAGCTTTAGAATTGGATAATTAGCGCGTTATAAGTGCCCTGGCTACTCAGGAGAATTCACTTCACTCCCTCGATGACTGTCTTTAATACTATGTATCTGTGTAACAGCCAACAGACGAGGCGAGTTTGAACGCGTGACCGCAACGGGCGAGAGCAAAGACGGCTTCACTACTGTATCTCTCTCCTCGTGTGAGTATCTGCACTAATCTGTGTATAAAGTGCTGTTTTGGTCACATAGAATGACTGAACCACTAAACACAAACATTAAAACATTGCTCAGGCTCAATTAAACGGGACGACCTAAAGCGGGCGTCTGAAGCGCGCAGCGGGGACCAGGGCTGCAAGCGGCGCCGCCTGGACGACTCGCTGTACGACGGCGCCGATGACGTCAGCGAGCGCACCGTCGCCGACATCGTGGCCACCATCACCGACCCCAACTACATGTGCGGACCCGATGTGAGTTGTGGCAGTATCTTAACGATGGCGAGCTGAAGCGGGCGTCTGAAGCGCGCAGCGGGGACCAGGGCTGCAAGCGGCGCCGCCTGGACGACTCGCTGTACGATGGCGCCGATGACGTCAGCGAGCGCACCGTCGCCGACATCGTGGCCACCATCACCGACCCCAACTACATGTGCGGACCCGATGTGAGTTGTGGCATTATCTTAGCGATGGCGAGCTGAAGCGGGCGTCTGAAGCGCGCAGCGGGGACCAGGGCTGCAAGCGGCGCCGCCTGGACGACTCGCTGTACGACGGCGCCGATGACGTCAGCGAGCGCACCGTCGCCGACATCGTGGCCACCATCACCGACCCCAACTACATGTGCGGACCCGATGTGAGTTGTGGCAGTATATTAACGATGGCGAGCTGAAGCGGGCGTCTGAAGCGCGCAGCGGGGACCAGGGCTGCAAGCGGCGCCGCCTGGACGACTCGCTGTACGATGGCGCCGATGACGTCAGCGAGCGCACCGTCGCCGACATCGTGGCCACCATCACCGACCCCAACTACATGTGCGGACCCGATGTGAGTTGTGGCATTATCTTAGCGATGGCGAGCTGAAGCGGGCGTCTGAAGCGCGCAGCGGGGACCAGGGCTGCAAGCGGCGCCGCCTGGACGACTCGCTGTACGACGGCGCCGATGACGTCAGCGAGCGCACCGTCGCCGACATCGTGGCCACCATCACCGACCCCAACTACACATGTGCGGACCCGATGTGAGTTGTGGCATTATCTTAGCGATGGCGAGCTGAAGCGGGCGTCTGAAGCGCGCAGCGGGGACCAGGGCTGCAAGCGGCGCCGCCTGGACGACTCGCTGTACGACGGCGCCGATGACGTCAGCGAGCGCACCGTCGCCGACATCGTGGCCACCATCACCGACCCCAACTACATGTGCGGACCCGATGTGAGTTGTGGCATTATCTTGACAATATTTTGTCTTCTACGACTCCGATAAAATCGAGTTGGGGTAGAAAATGCCTATTCACGATTATGAAGGCGGTGATTGTGTCGGTGCACGGGACGCGGAAGCAGGAAAAGTGTTCCACTCGCGTTTGAATTCGAAACTTAGATTGGCAGCATTTTGTGCCTTTTACTAAAAGGTTGGATCCAAAATAAGTGTGATAATATTCTCATATTATCTTGTTTATCAGGCCCTCTTCCAAATGCAAGCGCCTCGCGATGAAGCGGCCAAGTTGGAAGAGCAGCGCAAGTTGATAGAGTTCCACGTAATCGGGAACTCCCTCACTGGACCGGTTAACAAGCAAACCATGCTGTGGTTAATAGGTACGACATCTTGGTTTTTACACATTTTTTACAATATAATCCTTTTTGGGGTTTCGCTGTACAGTGCGACAAGGCTATTTAGGCGCGCGGCAAAAATCGGAAACTTTAATGTCATCTTGTGTTTGATAGTTAGTCAAATTTTGGGAGCGTTTTGCGGTGTTTTTAAAAAGAGATTGAAATTAATAAAGTTTATTAAAATAAATTGTTAATACTAATTACATGTAGAGGACTTAACTCTAGCGCGTCGAAGTGAAGACTGCCCATTGTCTTTAGCCGTTTGAACGTTGCTTCTCACACCGTTGGTGGTCGTCTTCCGTGGAAGCGATTGCGCAATTTCCCTAACTAACTTACAAAGGTTACGAAACGTGCGCTTGATACATTGGGTTCAGTACACTTAACTCCTCCCTCCCTAAGTTCAAAGTCAGCAGAGGGATGATTTTCCGTCTGCTGATTTTGACGGAAAAATTGTAAAGGGATAAACTTATACATAAGTGCAATACAAATGCTTAGTGCTAATAGTATATATAAAACTAATGTTCCGACGCTAACACTTTTCACATTTATAGGGCTTTCACTATGATAGAACACATTTTCACTAGCACTTCCTTTTAAACTGTACGCCAACTGTTGAAGATGCTGGAGGTTAACGCCGTCCAGGTTTAAAGGCTTCTTTTCAGATAGCGGGCTCGAGGTAAGTATCTCGGGGAAGTGAATAGTTGGTATTCTAGAGTAGTTTATGGTTTTACCAACTGTTCGATGTCGTCTTAGTGTTAATCCCTTTACTTTATAGTTGCAGGTATCATCAATGGTAAGAATATATGTGCCTCTTATATACTGGCGAGTTTCTTCAGAATCACATGCTTTCAGGAGAAGTGTTTCAAATTTGCTGTATATAATCCATTGGTTATACTGGATGGGCTCTATTTTTATTCCGGATATCTCTACCAAGACTGGGTTGCAAGCGCTGGTGTTTTGAGATAGTAGCATAAGCGCCTCTATGCAGTCATCTTTCGTGATAGGTTCAACTTCAGTTTCGTGGCATAGATATATGGACTTATCCAATTCCTTGCAGGGTTGGGCGAGTGCTATGGTTTTCGAACCTTTCACCAAAAGGTAAGGAGTTTTAGGAATTATAAGGGTTGTTTGGTTAAATGAATTTGTGACAGGAAGAGGAATAATTCGAAAGTAGCTATATAAATCATTCTTAACAAGAGGAATATCCAGAATGAAAGTTATTTGATCTCTCTTAGAGTAAGCTTTTAGTTCGATAGATTGCTCTATTAATAAAAGATTTTCTAAGTTGACTGGATATATAAGCTTATCGGTTTTCTCAATATCAATTAACAAACTATACAATTCTTTTGTATCGATTACAGACTGGTGTAAAGTACTTAATTTACTAAAAGCTATGGCCGTTTCAATTTCGTCTACTTTAAGATAAATCATCTGAAAATTATGTAAGAACAATTCAAAGGTACTAATTAATCTAGTACTGCTTATTACCTGTTTTGTGTTATTTATCCATGTCTTAATGTCAGAAAGTTCTTTGTCTACTTGAACTAAATTATTTTGCGAGAAACCAGTGATATTGACGAAAGACTGTACCATTTCAGAAACTATAGTCATTTTTCTTGCTATTCTTTCCTGTCGTGTCTGTAGGTTAGTAATTAATTCGTCATATCTTAAAGCATCGTTATTATCCAAATTTCCTGTTATAATTTTAATAAGTGAACCTAAAGGATTAAGTATGCCGCGTTTGATTCTACTATTCGGAATAAGTTGCGTACATTTATCCAAGGTGATATTAAGAAAATGATCAGTTTGCGTCCTAATATTAATTATATCGCTAAAGTGCGTATCATTACCAAAGTATCTTAATAAATTTAAATTAAAGTGCTCATACATTCTAACATTATAATCTAAATCTTCCTTTAAGCGACTTAAATCTAAAACTTTAATATAAGACCAGTTATCGTACGTAATAATTGCTCTTCCGTCTTTTACAGGCAGGATCCCTGGATTACGCTCGATTTTCTGCACTTGGGCCAGGATCGTGGTGACTTGAATGAGCAGGACGTACCTGTGGAGGTCGTTTTATATTTTTAATGGGTACAGTTGTGTCGCGATTTTGGGTTCTAACAGGAACGGTATTCCTGAAGATCTCACCGGTAACTTTTGCTTTTTGATAACGTGGTTTGTCTTTACTACGACGGGTGTTGACCCCTTTTATAAAAATTTCATCGCCGTCGTTCACGTCAAATGCTGTTTCGCCGCCACGTTTTTCCCTAATGTTTTCCTTCTGTTTTATCATCTTATCTGAAAGGTGCTTATAGAGGAAAGCAGTTCGCTTGACATGATCTCTAATTAATTTTTGCGTATATTGTTGGTTAAAATCTACATTGAAAGGATTTGAGCAATCAGTATGACCCAGAACTACTTCTAATGGTGTGAGACCTGTAGTTGAGTGTATTGACGAATTATATGACATAATCGCGTAAGTCATAATGGAAGAAGCATCGGTTAGTTTGTGTTCGTATTTAGCTAGGCGATATATTTCTAATATGGTTGAATGGAATCGCTCTATTAAACCCATTGAGTTAGGATTATGAGGTGTACCTATGTGAAGTTCGATTTTGTAGAAATTTAGGGTTTCTTTAAGCAGTATATTGTTGAATTCAGCTGCAGGGTCACAACTAATCTTTTGAGGGATACCATAGAATGAAAAGTATTTAATTAAAGCACGGACTACCTCAGGAGTAGACCTATTGCTAAGTTCCAAGGCTTGTCCTATCTTACTAAATGCATCAACAAGGGTAAGGAAATATTTTCCTTCTATAGAAAATATATCCATAAAGACTTCTTCGAACGGTTTAGTTTGGGTTTGTGTAAGCTGAAGTTTAGGCTTCACAGGTTTTCGGTCATATTTCATTTTCTTACATACTTCGCAGGCATTTATTACGGATGAAACCGTTTGGTCCATGTTATTCCAGTAATAAGTGCGCTTAATTTTCATAAGGGTTTCTCTTATTCCCCTATGGCAAGAGGGACCTTGGTGGTATTTTGTGACGATATATCGTTGCTCATTTTCATCTGAAACGTAAATGACTCTTTTAGTACATTCATAAATTTTGACTGAGTCTTTTCTAAATAGTTCCATAACACATTTTCTGAAATCTTGACGAAGAGTATCGGTTTCGAAATAGATAAAATGCCTAATTTTTGGATTTATGTACTGTTTCAGAAAATCTTTAATTAATTCCGAATTTCCTTCAGGCATATGAGCTTCAAAAACCTTTTGTTTGTCCCGAGAGAAATCTTGAACTACGGTATGATTTCTATTCCAAGTAAATATGAGAAACTGGTATGGTTTAGTGTCAATGGCTTCATCTAGTATGGGAATAACTGCAGCGTCCATGTCTAGAGCAGAAAGAGCAGTGTCAGTTCTAGAGCTACAACTTATTGTACTTTCTGATGGAGTACGAATGGGAAAAGACATGTTCGATCCGTTACCGTCAGAGTCTGGGATACGTTTAATACTATCGTTTTTGTCGCTACTGCTTAGAGATATTGTATCGATGTTTACTTGGAGGGAACTATCGTCTTCTAATGCATTCAGTTTTATCCTTGAAAGAGCATCTGCGTTTGTATTTTGTGAACCCTTTCTATATACTATTTCGTAGTCGAATTCGGATAGTCGCAATTTCCATCGCGTAAGCTTGCTGTTAGGCTCTTTTATAGAGTTTAACCATGCTAATGGCCTATGGTCTGTGTAAATGGTGAATTTTCGGCCGTAAAGGTATGGTCGGAAAACTTTTACAGCCCATACGATCGCAAGTAACTCGCGCTCAATAGTACTGTATCTAGTTTCACTATCATTAAGGGTACGACTCGCGAAGGCAATAGGCAAATCGCTACCAATAGTACCTTGAGAAAGTACTGCTCCGAGTGAAAATTGTGATGAGTCAGTACTTAAGATGAAAGGCTTATCATAATTTGGGAATTGTAATATCGGGGCATTAACAAGCAGTTCTTTACACTTGTTAAAAGCTGCAATGTACTCTTCAGTAAGAACCACCTTTCTTCCTTTCTTAAGACAAGATGTGAGGGGATAAGTTATTTTTGAAAAATCTTTGATGAATTTACGGTAATATCCAATCAGACCTAAAAAGCTTTTAATTTCCGTTGGTGTTTTGGGGATTGGCATATTTAATACTGCTTTTATTTTATCGTCATTTGGCTTAAGGCCGTCCTTTGTGATCGTGTGACCTAAATAAAGAACTTCCTTCTTTAAGAACTCACATTTTTCTAAAGTAGCTTTTAAGTTAGTCTCCCTTAAGCGATCGAATACCTTTCGTAATTTTACAATATGTTCTTGTAAGCTGGACGAATAGATTATAATATCGTCCAGATAAACTAAGCAATGGATACCCTGTAAACCTCGTAAAACGTTATCCATGGCTCTCTGGAAAGTGGCTGGTGCCGTTTTCAATCCAAAAGGCATGCGATTAAATTCGTAATGACCTGATGGGGTGGTGAATGCTGTTTTATGCCTATCTTCTTCCTTTACTTCGATTTGATGGAAGCCGCTAGCAAGATCGAGCGTGCTAAAGTAAACGGATTTACCTAATTTATCGAAGAGATCTGTAATATTCGGTAGAGGATATTTGTCGTCTACTGTAATTTCGTTCAATCGTCTGTAATCTATTACCATTCTGTACTTGGGTTGGCCTGAAGCATCCGTTTTCTTTGGAACTAAATGTACCGGGGCACTCCAAGGGGAATGCGATTCGCGGATTACGTTATCTCGTAATAGTTTATCCACCTGATTTTGTATTTCAATATTTTGACAAGGAGGGTGCCGATATGGTTTTATGTAGATCGGGTCCTCGTGTTTCGTGCGAATAGAATGTTTCACTTGGTTTGTGAAAGATAATGGTATGTCTTCGCAGTAAAAGACGTCACGGTATTCGTAACAAAGGTCAGAGATTAAATTACATTCCTCTTGGTTCATATGATCTAATCGGAGTTTTGATAAATTTTGTTTCAGTAGAGCAGTGGTTCCCAAACTTATTTTGTCTACTGCCCACTTTGAGAATAAATATTTTTTTAGCGCCCCCATTTTTTCACCTATTTAAAAACCACTATAACTTCAAATTGAATTAATTAATTATTGTGACCTATATATGTATATTAACGGAGAATTCTAAACGAAACTTTTACTATAACCCGCAACTTGAAACCTGAGCGCAGTAGGTAACATACAACGGCGCTTAAGGTCTCAAGTTAACTCTTACGGGCTCCACCTGCCAATAAGAATGATTATTGAAACGCAACTTTATAGTATTAAAACAGAGTATCTTTTATTAAAAATATAACTAAAATAATCAATCCTTATATAAAAACTAATGTGAAGGATGAATCTGATGCTGTTTAATAAGTTTGTTGATATCAGGTTCCAATTTACTCAAGAACAGTCGCAAGTCGCCACGTTCGGTAACAAGCAAACGATTTCGCTTTTTAGTAAGCAATGTTGTCACAGCACTAAATCCACGTTCACACAAATATGACGATGGGAATGCTATCAAGAATCGTTGAACGATTGACCACAATCCAGGGTACAATTGCGGGATCGGTTTTTGTAGCCAAAATTCTTGGTAACCATTTTTGAACTTGATTTTTATTTCCTCGTTTGTTGTCAATTCTATAAGTTCTTCTTCCAGCTGAGGTGACATTGCTGTGTTGACATTTGAAAACGGATCCAACACCCAGTCTGGTATTTCCAAGTTCAAAATGTCCTGGTATCGTTCGGTGAAGTCAATGTGGAGGTTTTCCAAATGTTGGCAGTAGGCAAACAATTCGTCGTTACTGCATGATACTGATAAATTTGGAAAATTGTGAAACTCACGTCTGCCCAGATTCTTTTTGTGTAGAAGCAGTTTGGCTGCGAAAGCAGCAACGACGTTTTTTGTTTTAATTAAATTTAGTTTATCGCCTTGCATTTGGAGATTCATGTCGTTGAATAATTTATACAGGTCTGTCATGTAAGCTATATCATTTTTTGATGTTATGAGCTTGTCGTGCAATTCTGTATCTTTAGTTTCCAAGAACTCTATAACAGAGTCAAACAGGTTGTAAAATCGAGTCAGACAATTGCCTCTTGATAGCCAACGAACTTCAGTATGATACAACAAACGGTTGAAATCCTCGTCATTAGTAACACAAAGCTGATGAAATAATCTATCATTCAAAGAGCTGTTGCGGATTTTATTGACTGCTTTGATGACATATTGCAGTGATTGAAATAGTTTTTCACTTAAGTTTCTAGCAACTAAATGTTGTCTATGAATAACGCAATGTACACCAAGGACATCTGGAATTTTATTTTTTAAGTACGCTATGAAGCCTTTATGGCACCCTGTCATAGCCGGAGCGCCATCCGTAGCAACTGAAATAATATTTTTCAAAGGAATCTCTTTCTCATCGCAAAACTATTCCAATGTATTGAATATGGTTTCACCTTTTGTATCGGTCTCTAAATTTCTAGCAAATAATAGTTCTTCACATATTTTCTCATCTTTAATAAACCTCACGTAAGACAACAACAATGCTTCATTAGTTGGTAAAGTGGACTCATCGAGCTGAATTGAGAATTGACTTGTCCTCAGGTGATCGCACAATGATTCTTCAATGTTTTCAGCCATTTCATCAATTCGTCTTTGCACAGAATTATTACTCAAAGGAATTTTTCGGATAATATCTGCGGCCGGTTTATGAAGCACAGTAGTTATTACTCCATTTATTGCTGGCAATATTAACTCTTCTCCGATGTTATGTGGTTTGCCTTTTTGAGCAATTAACAAAGAGATATTGTACGAAGCTCGAAGTCCGTCGTCATCTTGCTTAGCAGCCGCCGAAAATAGTTTTGCTACACTTGGCTGTGTATTATGCTTCTTCTCTAGGTCTTGAAAATATGCTACATTCTTGTCTTTCTTATCTGGATGCATTTTATTCAAATGATCTTGCAGCCTTGAAGGCTTCATTGCTTCATTCGAAAATGTTTTTAGACATAGAAGACACAAAGGCGACGATGGGTTTGTAGGATTTTCAATAAATCCGAATTTAATATATTCCGCACAGTATTGCCGTCTCTTCTTTTTTACTTCCGACATTGTTTTGCAATGAGAAATACGTTCAACTTCGCGAGTAGTGTAGAGGAGGTGTAAGTAGTGCTCATCTATTACGCGCGAGACCACAAATGAAAATAAAATAAATATTACATTGTTTATATAGAAATGCTTAAGCAGCACGCACCGACAGGAATAAAACAAACATGCATAAACTCGTTAATCTCATTCGACGCTCAATCGTACTCAACAAGTCCGAACAAGTATTCAATGAATCATCCGACTGCTACAGGAATGCACAATTCGGGTTATTTAACAAAAACTTGTTAAAACATGATAGATATCTACGAGTACTAATAACTATTAAAATGCGAAAGTGTGTCTGTTGCCTTTTTATTTGTGTCTACTTTCATTACGAAACGGAGCGACCGATTGACATGATGATTCATTTTTTCTATATTCAATAAAATATGACAGATATATGAACTACGCGGAGAGAAATATAGAATCGAGTTTGAGCAATCTTTTAATTCATATTAGTTGATGTTCACAAGTTGTTGTTGAGAGTCGAGAGCTCTTGCAGTTAAGAGGTTGTTTAAGAGGCCTACTAGCTAAATAAAATTACAAATCACCCCCCCCGCCTCGACACAACGCCCCCATTTTCTTTCTGGGTCTCTTACCGCCCCCCTTGAGACCTGCAGCGCCCACAAGGGGGCGTTATCGCCCACTTTGGGAAAGACTGCAGTAGAGCATCGACTTCATAATTTTCACGGATCGCGTTTACTCTACAAATATTATTTTCGAATTTAGTAACGTTAAAAGGTTTTTTTATTGTTAGGGTAATGCTTTTTTCAGAGGAATTTTGAATCACCGTTGTCGCAAATGAGTTTACGCAATTTACTAAAGCGCTAGGCATGCGTACGCCCTGACCGAAATCTTTGAACTCTAGTATAGCTTCACCGTTCTCTAGGGTAGTTGGTACTCTTACACGAGTTTCAGATCGGGGTTGTAAAGTCAACTCGTATGGAGACTGGTATATAATTGGTATATCGACGTCGCGTGTATGTAAGATTTGAGTTTTCATGTCCACGGTAGCTTCGAGTTGTTTTAATAAGTCTGATCCTATCAAACCGTCGTAGCGATCGTCTACGTCGTAGATATAAAACTTATGGATAGAGTTGCTCTTGAAAATATTCCAGAGCGGTACGAGTGCCACCTCGCTATGTCTACTGCGGGCGTGAGTACTAATGACTTCAAAGGGTTCCGCATATTTAAAACTGGAAAAATATTTATTAGCAATTTTAGGGCTCAGGAACGATCGGGTACTTCCGGTATCTATCATGAATCTAGCCTGAATTTCAGGGAGTTCTACGTGAGGCAGTTTCAGTATACTATCACAATTGAGATGTATTATTTCGGATCCGGTTCCTCCGAGGCCATTTCGCAAAAATTTTCATCGGAATTTAATTGTGAGCTTTCAATAGAGGTGTCGGGTTCGAAGCCTGAGTTCTCGGTAGAGTAAGGTTCGGGCAACATTTGGTTTGATTCATCATAATTAAAATCTGGGTATGTCTGACAAGAATTATCATAGTAATAGTAATTTTCGTTCATCTCGAGGTCGTTGCTGTAATACGCATTTTCTGGAATATCTGTCATGTTTTGTCGTATCTGTGGTGCGGTACGCATCGATACGTCAGTAGGCATATTATTCGGTTGACGTGGTATACCGAATTTAAATTGGTTCCCGGGCTGAACTTGACCAGGATGAGCTACCTGTCTGTTGAAGTTCTGGTAGTTGTTGTTATATGACTGCAAGTTCCTAGCTTGGCCTTGATGAGGTATGCCGAACTTAAAATTCTGTTGTTGATTCGGAATGCCGAATTTAAAATTGTTAGGTTGAGCAGGGGCTCCAAATTTTAAATTATTGTTTGACCTCAATTGATTTTGAAAATTATTCTGGGGTCTAAAACCTTGATTAAATTGGCTTGGTATAGTAAATCGGTTTTGGAACGGGTTTACTGCTGTTCTAAACGCTGTTTGAGGGGTGTTTAGCTTAATGTTCGGGGAAGTCAAAGATGACTGATTTTGCTGAGATCTTTTATTATTTTTGGAATCGTATTGAAATTGAAAGTTAACCTCTTCGGTTACGTACTCTAATGCGGTCTCTAAGGTCTTGGGATTTTTTAATCTTACTAGACGAATAAGGTGCTCGGGTAAATTAAATAGGAAAACATTAAGCGATAAATTGTTATAAATAATCATTTTAGACTCTTTTAGGGACATGTCTTGTAGCCTATTAACCTTTGAAATTAAAATCCTGCGCATATGCTGGATACGCTTACAGAAATCGATATACGATTCACCGGGCTTTATCTTCATAGATTCCAATTCGATAGCAACGCATTCTTCGGAACGCGGGTCACCAAAGTGTTGGATTAGGGTATCTTTGAGCTGTTGCCAGGTGACTATGTCCTCTCTCTCACTTATTAAAAATGCCGCTCTACCCGTTAGCCTACTCGTTAAAACATGAAATAAGTATAGTTCCTGAGCTGGACTATCAGATTTTCTAAAGTTGTGAATAATGTATTCACATTTTCTTAAGTAGATGTTCAGTAAATTTGCCTCGCCATCAAATTTCGGAATGAGCTCTGCCAGCTCGCGGTTAACAATCGTTATCTGTTCCATTGTAATCGGATATAAATTATCACACAAAACAGGGTAATACTCAGTATTACAAAGCGCGGACTTATTCTAGGACACACTTATTCTGTAACACTTATCTAAAATACTTTATTAAAATATTATTTTTAGCTTTTCGCTCTGAATAAATTTATTTTACTTTTATTTCTTTCGCAATAAAAAAATTCAAGTTCTTAAAGCTAGTACCTATATAATGCCGATTTAGTGCATTACAGGAAAAATAAGATAATCAGTGATTTGGACTGAACTATCTGAAATTTTAATTTCGACCTCTTTTAACCTGAAGAATATAGCTACTAACAGGTATAGGATGGGACTCACAGGAAAGTGAAAAGTTCTACTCACCCTAGTCTGGACATCCGCATCCTCCCGCTATAAGTAGTCTCCTCTCCGGCTGGAACACCGCGTCTCTCTATGACTTATTTGTTTGGTTCGGGAATTTCGCGAGCCGTGCACGGGATCAATTTTGGGACCCACAGGCACAGTAAAAACGCGAAAATATCCTACCGGCTGCGCCAGTCAAATTTTGGGAGCGTTTTGCGGTGTTTTTAAAAAGAGATTGAAATTAATAAAGTTTATTAAAATAAATTGTTAATACTAATTACATGTAGAGGACTTAACTCTAGCGCGTCGAAGTGAAGACTGCCCATTGTCTTTAGCCGTTTGAACGTTGCTTCTCACACCGTTGGTGGTCGTCTTCCGTGGAAGCGATTGCGCAATTTCCCTAACTAACTTACAAAGGTTACGAAACGTGCGCTTGATACATTGGGTTCAGTACACTTAACTAGTTCGCTCTGTCAACATATTGCTGTCATAACAACACAAAATATTGTGTTGTTTTTGCTTATTATTTATTCAAAAAATATGCCAAAAGCACTTAAAAGTGGTGTTAAGAGAAATTGTGCTAAAAGTTAAAGAGTTTATTATGCAGGAAAAAGAGCTAAGGGCCCCAATATTTCCATTCGAAAGAGTAAATGATCGAGTTGCCGCTGCCACAGGTAAATGTTACCATACTCGGGAATCGTAAAGTCCCACCCGATCGTAATAAATACGTTACCTAAAATCTGTGACGTTACCTATCTATTTCTATAATGAGCAATATTATGTTTCTTTGTTCTTCAGGCGTTTCTTTACGTACTGTAGTAAGAATTTCAAATGAAGGAAGCTTTGCTAAAGCATCAGGCATTAAAAGAGATAGAAAAACAAGAGGAAAACAAGAAATAACAAACTTATGATGGATGCTTTTGATACCGGTGTTTTATGTCGGAAAATTCATCAATTTTATACTGTGAAGAAAGAAATCCCATCAGTAAAGAATTTACATCGTGTACTTAGAAATGTAACAGAGAGATTCTAATGGAAAGAAATGATATATCTGCATGGCGGGCGATCGTTATTTGCAGGTAGCTTGTTTTGAGTTTATCCATGTACACAATAAAATAATTAAAATAATTCAAGGCTATTTCTACAGATGCACAGTTGCTACGTACCGTTTAAAAGATGGATATTTGAATAAACCATTCACCATAGAAGTATGTTCAGATGAAGAAAGAAGTGACAGTGATGATGGTAATAGTGAAGACGATGATAGAGGAAATTAATATAATCCGCTTGATATAATTCGCAGTGACCATGATTTTAATAAAATAATCTGAAATTCATTTTTTAAATTACAGCCTTTCCATACACCTACATATCGTCATGCTTTTTCCTGATACTAGAATTCAGTCAGAATATAGTACTCAATCCGTTAAAATAAGATAAAACTCACTCGATTTTTTCAGCACTAAACTTTTTAATATACTTACTCCCTAAAATTGAGGAAAATTTATTTGCTGGCTGCCTTTGTCTTACGCTGGCGCCCTCGTGACAATGTCATTCAAGCGCCACAAAAGCCTTGTCGCACTGTAGCTAAAGATTTGAAATTTTCACAGATGATGTATTTTTGTAGCCCTATGACAACAAATACTTATTGTGGGAACTTCTATACAACAAACGTTATTTATTGCTCGTTTTTTTAATTTAGTTGGCAGAAGTGTTTTGTTTATTTAAATACTATTGACAAATATTGGTCTTGATAGTACAGTGTGAGTACAGTACTCTCAGTGCGTGACTCATTAAATGCGAAAAAAATAGGAAAATAAATAAAATCGACAAATTTTGACCAATTTATTAAAGTTTATACAGTTCATTTATTTAGCTTTGTTTTCTACGCGTTTGCAAGTATTGAATGAGAGATCTAAAAATGATTTTTGTTTGTTTTTCAACAGGCCTGCATAACGTTTTCTCCCACCAACTTCCAGAAATGACGAAAGAATATATTTCCCAATTGGTTTTCGATCCGTAAGTTTTTTTTACGCTATACAAGTATTTATTACTCGTTACTTTTAATCATATATCAACATTATTACTGTCCGGGACATAACATATGTTATGAAATGGTTCTTTTATATACCTACCGCCTAACAAATAAACGTGGGATATCGGTGGAATAGTTATACTGTGCTTTATCCTTCTCTGTCATCAATCATTTGATATTCGAAGGAACAAGACAAAACAGAGTATATCTATTCCACCTCTATTCCACGTTTATTTGTAATGGAGTTAGAATAAATATAAAAATTTATTACTTGGTAGTATTTGATATTTTTCCCCTGTTTCAGCAAACACAAAACTTTGGCTCTGATAAAAGAAGGAAGGCCTATTGGCGGTATCTGTTTTAGGACGTTTCACTCGCAGGTAAATTCGGGCTTCGTACCAAAATGGTAAAATTGGAATCTTTATTTTTTGCTTCACCAAACCAAACCACGAATTAAGAGGGCTCCCTCCGATACTTTTTTCATGCAAATGTAGAACAGTCATTACTACATTATTTAATATGGTAGGCTAAAAATTAAGTAAAATATCAATGGGTCTCGTCATTATCTAGGTTTATTGATATATAAAAAATTGAAAAATATATTGATTTTAAAGTTACGAGCCTCGAAGGTTTCACATATATGACAACTTTGGGCATAATTGAATAAAATTAGGAGTAAGAAAATTCTAAAAAAAATTATCATTGAACATAGTTTATTTATCTAGTACTTGAAATAAGTTTACTTTGCAACTATACATTGAATAGTTTATTTTCTCAAAAACATTTTAGCCAAAGAAGTGTTGCAACTCTTTTCTCTATATGTAGAGAGAGGAGAGAGTAGGGATCCCCATTATTATGAGACATTACGGGAATGTTGTCTCCAACTCTTCGTGATGACCTTGCAGGGCTTCAGCGAGATAGTGTTCTGCGCGGTGACGTCCAACGAGCAGGTGAAGGGCTACGGGACGCACCTCATGAACCACCTCAAGGACTACCACATCCGCAACAACATCCTGCACTTCCTCACCTTCGCCGACGAGTTCGCTATTGGTGAGTTCACCCGGCCCTTATTGTGTACCTCAGTGATGATCACTCGGTGACGTCAACGAGCAGGTGAAGGGCTACGGGACGCACCTCATGAACCACCTCAAGGACTACCACATCCGCAACAACATCCTGCACTTCCTCACCTTCGCCGACGAGTTCGCTATTGGTGAGTTCACCCGGCCCTTATTGTGTACCTCAGTGATGATCACTCGGTGACGTCAACGAGCAGGTGAAGGGCTACGGGACGCACCTCATGAACCACCTCAAGGACTACCACATCCGCAACAACATCCTGCACTTCCTCACCTTCGCCGACGAGTTCGCTATTGGTGAGTTCACCCGGCCCTTATTGTGTACCTCAGTGATGATCACTCGGTGACGTCAACGAGCAGGTGAAGGGCTACGGGACGCACCTCATGAACCACCTCAAGGACTACCACATCCGCAACAACATCCTGCACTTCCTCACCTTCGCCGACGAGTTCGCTATTGGTGAGTTCACCCGGCCCTTATTGTGTACCTCAGTGATGATCACTCGGTGACGTCAACGAGCAGGTGAAGGGCTACGGGACGCACCTCATGAACCACCTCAAAGACTACCACATCCGCAACAACATCCTGCACTTCCTCACCTTCGCCGACGAGTTCGCTATTGGTGAGTTCACCCGGCCCTTATTGTGTACCTCAGTGATGATCACTCGGTGACGTCAACGAGCAGGTGAAGGGCTACGGGACGCACCTCATGAACCACCTCAAGGACTACCACATCCGCAACAACATCCTGCACTTCCTCACCTTCGCCGACGAGTTCGCTATTGGTGAGTTCACCCGGCCCTTATTGTGTACCTCAGTGATGATCACTCGGTGACGTCAACGAGCAGGTGAAGGGCTACGGGACGCACCTCATGAACCACCTCAAGGACTACCACATCCGCAACAACATCCTGCACTTCCTCACCTTCGCCGACGAGTTCGCTATTGGTGAGTTCACCCGGCCCTTATTGTGTACCTCAGTGATGATCACTCGGTGACGTCAACGAGCAGGTGAAGGGCTACGGGACGCACCTCATGAACCACCTCAAGGACTACCACATCCGCAACAACATCCTGCACTTCCTCACCTTCGCCGACGAGTTCGCTATTGGTGAGTTCACCCGGCCCTTATTGTGTACCTCAGTGATGATCACTCGGTGACGTCAACGAGCAGGTGAAGGGCTACGGGACGCACCTCATGAACCACCTCAAGGACTACCACATCCGCAACAACATCCTGCACTTCCTCACCTTCGCCGACGAGTTCGCTATTGGTGAGTTCACCCGGCCCTTATTGTGTACCTCAGTGATGGTCACTCGGTGACGTCAACGAGCAGGTGAAGGGCTACGGGACGCACCTCATGAACCACCTCAAGGACTACCACATCCGCAACAACATCCTGCACTTCCTCACCTTCGCCGACGAGTTCGCTATTGGTGAGTTCACCCGGCCCTTATTGTGTACCTCAGTGATGATTACTCGGTGACGTCAACGAGCAGGTGAAGGGCTACGGGACGCACCCCATGAACCACCTCAAGGACTACCACATCCGCAACAACATCCTGCACTTCCTCACCTTCGCCGATGAGTTCGCTATTGGTGAGTTCACCCGGCCCTTATTGTGTACCTCAGTGATGATCACTCGGTGACGTCAACGAGCAGGTGAAGGGCTACGGGACGCACCTCATGAACCACCTCAAGGACTACCACATCCGCAACAACATCCTGCACTTCCTCACCTTCGCCGACGAGTTCGCTATTGGTGAGTTCACCCGGCCCTTATTGTGTACCTCAGTGATGATCACTCGGTGACGTCAACGAGCAGGTGAAGGGCTACGGGACGCACCTCATGAACCACCTCAAGGACTACCACATCCGCAACAACATCCTGCACTTCCTCACCTTCGTCGATGAGTTCGCTATTGGTGAGTTCACCCGGCCCTTATTGTGTACCTCAGTGATGATCACTCGGTGACGTCAACGAGCAGGTGAAGGGCTACGGGACGCACCTCATGAACCACCTCAAGGACTACCACATCCGCAACAACATCCTGCACTTCCTCACCTTCGCCGATGAGTTCGCTATTGGTGAGTTCACCCGGCCCTTATTGTGTACCTCAGTGATGATCACTCGGTGACGTCAACGAGCAGGTGAAGGGCTACGGGACGCACCTCATGAACCACCTCAAGGACTACCACATCCGCAACAACATCCTGCACTTCCTCACCTTCGCCGACGAGTTCGCTATTGGTGAGTTCACCCGGCCCTTATTGTGTACCTCAGTGATGATCACTCGGTGACGTCAACGAGCAGGTGAAGGGCTACGGGACGCACCTCATGAACCACCTCAAGGACTACCACATCCGCAACAACATCCTGCACTTCCTCACCTTCGCCGACGAGTTCGCTATTGGTGAGTTCACCCGGCCCTTATTGTGTACCTCAGTGATGATCACTCGGTGACGTCAACGAGCAGGTGAAGGGCTACGGGACGCACCTCATGAACCACCTCAAGGACTACCACATCCGCAACAACATCCTGCACTTCCTCACCTTCGCCGACGAGTTCGCTATTGGTGAGTTCACCCGGCCCTTATTGTGTACCTCAGTGATGATCACTCGGTGACGTCAACGAGCAGGTGAAGGGCTACGGGACGCACCTCATGAACCACCTCAAGGACTACCACATCCGCAACAACATCCTGCACTTCCTCACCTTCGCCGACGAGTTCGCTATTGGTGAGTTCACCCGGCCCTTATTGTGTACCTCAGTGATGATCACTCGGTGACGTCATCGAGCAGGTGAAGGGCTACGGGACGCACCTCATGAACCACCTCAAGGACTACCACATCCGCAACAACATCCTGCGCTTCCTCACCTTCGCCGACGAGTTCGCTATTGGTGAGTTCACCCGGCCCTTATTGTGTACCTCAGTGATGATCACTCGGTGACGTCCAACGAGCAGGGGAAGGGCTACGGGACGCACCTCATGAACCACCTCAAGGACTACCACATCCGCAACAACATCCTGCACTTCCTCACCTTCGCCGATGAGTTCGCTATTGGTGAGTTCACCCGGCCCTTATTGTGTACCTCAGTGATGATCACTCGGTGACGTCAACGAGCAGGTGAAGGGCTACGGGACGCACCTCATGAACCACCTCAAGGACTACCACATCCGCAACAACATCCTGCACTTCCTCACCTTCGCCGACGAGTTCGCTATTGGTGAGTTCACCCGGCCCTTATTGTGTACCTCAGTGATGATCACTCGGTGACGTCAACGAGCAGGTGAAGTGCTACGGGACGCACCTCATGAACCACCTCAAGGACTACCACATCCGCAACAACATCCTGCACTTCCTCACCTTCGCCGACGAGTTCGCTATTGGTGAGTTCACCCGGCCCTTATTGTGTACCTCAGTGATGATCACTCGGTGACGTCAACGAGCAGGTGAAGGGTTACGGGACGCACCTCATGAACCACCTCAAGGACTACCACATCCGCAACAACATCCTGCACTTCCTCACCTTCGCCGACGAGTTCGCTATTGGTGAGTTCACCCGGCCCTTATTGTGTACCTCAGTGATGATCACTCGGTGACGTCAACGAGCAGGTGAAGGGCTACGGGACGCACCTCATGAACCACCTCAAGGACTACCACATCCGCAACAACATCCTGCACTTCCTCACCTTCGCCGATGAGTTCGCTATTGGTGAGTTCACCCGGCCCTTATTGTGTACCTCAGTGATGATCACTCGGTGACGTCCAACGAGCAGGGGAAGGGCTACGGGACGCACCTCATGAACCACCTCAAGGACTACCACATCCGCAACAACATCCTGCACTTCCTCACCTTCGCCGATGAGTTCGCTATTGGTGAGTTCACCTGGCCCTTATTGTGTACCTCAGTGATGATCACTCGGTGACGTCAACGACCTCTTGACATATATTATTTATCCGTTGTAAGGTTCGCGACAAAATTGAACTTCCGTTTCACATAGTAAAGCAGCAAAGTATGGCGAAATGTAGATGTTTCTCGTGGCCAAAGGGAAGCAGCAAGCTTGTTACGTATCTCGCGACAGGATTGCGACAGGCGCAAATCTCGTGATCGTTGCTACAATATGACGTTTAACGTCGTTAGATTTGACGCCTGTCGCAAACCTGTAACGAGTTACTTAGCGTCCAAGATTTTCTTTCGTTTATGATTAATGGTTCCAGGCATCGTTACGAAAACAAACTTATTTGATCCGCAGGCTATTTCAAGAAGCAAGGTTTCAGCAAGGACATAAAGCTGCCTCGCACGATGTACTCGGGGTACATCAAAGACTACGAGGGCGCCACGCTGATGCACTGCGAGCTCAACCCGCGCATCGTGTACACGCACTTCACCGCCGTCATACGCAGGCAGAAAGAGGTACGGCCGTCGCCGAGTAGCAGGGTACAGCGAGGACATAAAGCTGCCTCGCACGATGTACTCGGGGTACATCAAAGACTACGAGGGTGCCACGCTGATGCACTGCGAGCTCAACCCGCGCATCGTGTACACGCACTTCACCGCCGTCATACGCAGGCAGAAAGAGGTACGGCCGTCGCCGAGTAGCAGGGTACAGCGAGGACATAAAGCTGCCTCGCACGATGTACTCGGGGTACATCAAAGACTACGAGGGCGCCACGATGATGCACTGCGAGCTCAACCCGCGCATCGTGTACACGCACTTCACCGCCGTCATACGCAGGCAGAAAGAGGTACGGCCGTCGCCGAGTAGCAGGGTACAGCGAGGACATAAAGCTGCCTCGCACGATGTACTCGGGGTACATCAAAGACTACGAGGGCGCCACGCTGATGCACTGCGAGCTCAACCCGCGCATCGTGTACACGCACTTCACCGCCGTCATACGCAGGCAGAAAGAGGTACGGCCGTCGCCGAGTAGCAGGGTACAGCGAGGACATAAAGCTGCCTCGCACGATGTACTCGGGGTACATCAAAGACTACGAGGGTGCCACGCTGATGCACTGCGAGCTCAACCCGCGCATCGTGTACACGCACTTCACCGCCGTCATACGCAGGCAGAAAGAGGTACGGCCGTCGCCGAGTAGCAGGGTACAGCGAGGACATAAAGCTGCCTCGCACGATGTACTCGGGGTACATCAAAGACTACGAGGGCGCCACGCTGATGCACTGCGAGCTCAACCCGCGCATCGTGTACACGCACTTCACCGCCGTCATACGCAGGCAGAAAGAGGTACGGCCGTCGCCGAGTAGCAGGGTACAGCGAGGACATAAAGCTGCCTCGCACGATGTACTCGGGGTACATCAAAGACTACGAGGGCGCCACGCTGATGCACTGCGAGCTCAACCCGCGCATCGTGTACACGCACTTCACCGCCGTCATACGCAGGCAGAAAGAGGTACGGCCGTCGCCGAGTAGCAGGGTACAGCGAGGACATAAAGCTGCCTCGCACGGTGTACTCGGGGTACATCAAAGACTACGAGGGCGCCACGCTGATGCACTGCGAGCTCAACCCGCGCATCGTGTACACGCACTTCACCGCCGTCATACGCAGGCAGAAAGAGGTACGGCCGTCGCCGAGTAGCAGGGTACAGCGAGGACATAAAGCTGCCTCGCACGATGTACTCGGGGTACATCAAAGACTACGAGGGCGCCACGCTGATGCACTGCGAGCTCAACCCGCGCATCGTGTACACGCACTTCACCGCCGTCATACGCAGGCAGAAAGAGGTACGGCCGTCGCCAAGTAGCAGGGTACAGCGAGGACATAAAGCTGCCTCGCACGATGTACTCGGGGTACATCAAAGACTACGAGGGCGCCACGCTGATGCACTGCGAGCTCAACCCGCGCATCGTGTACACGCACTTCACCGCCGTCATACGCAGGCAGAAAGAGGTACGGCCGTCGCCAAGTAGCAGGGTACAGCGAGGACATAAAGCTGCCTCGCACGATGTACTCGGGGTACATCAAAGACTATGAAGGCGCCACGCTGATGCACTGCGAGCTCGCTAAATCAAGTTTGTCTGGTGATTGCGTAACAAGCAAACGATTGTTGATTTTTTTTTCACGCCGCTTTCTTTAGCTTTTATAAGTTAGTTTAAAAAGATGTTGGTTTAAAGTATATTGTTTGATTGTTTTTGTTTACAGATTGTGAAGAAATTGATAGATATGCGACAGAAGGAAGTCAGAAAAATCCACCCTGGCTTGACTTGCTTTAAAGAAGGCGTAAGTATAATTCGAAATTAAGAGGTTTAGGATGCCTTTGTGTCATAAATGCAAACTATACACTTTTATGTTTTTACACACATCGTAATCTAGCCAACAAGCGATAGCTTACATTATGGATATACTACTTAATGGAATCATAAAATGTAATACATAAAAATATACTTTTTAACCGACTTCAAAAAAAGGAGGAGGTTCTCAATTCGTCGGATTTTTTTTTTTTTTTTTTTTAATCTATGTATGTTCACCGATTACTCGAAGACGCGTGGACCGATTTGAAAAATTCTTTTTTTGTTTAAGAGGGTTTTGTTTCCAGATGGTCCCATTTTAATCAGGTCAGGATCTGATGATGGGATCCTGGAGAAATGGAGGGAACTCTTCAAATTTTGTATGGACACATGAAACTATTTGAGTATTATTAGAAAGAGTAATATTTTCCAAGTTGTCCTATGGTCATCAGGTCAGGATCTGATCATGGGATCTTGGTGAAATCGAGGGAACTCTTCAAATTTTGCTAGTATACTTAAAGCGAGTTGGGTATTTTTTATAGTTACTGGTGCATATGCTACCAGATACTGATTTGATGACTAAAGTCATCAAGTCAGGGTCTGATGATGGGATCTTGGTGAAATCGAGGGAACTCTTCAAATTTTGCTAGTATACTTGAAGCGAGTTGGGTATTTTTTATAGTTACTGGTGCATTTGCTAGTAGATACTGATTTGATGACTAAAGTCATCAAGTCAGGGTGTGATGATGGGATCTTGGTGAATTTGAGGTATCTCTTCAGATTTTATGAACACACCTCAAGCAATTTGGGTATTTTACAACGCCTTGTGCATTTTATTGTTTTCCACTAAAAAGTATAAAATAAAAATGGGAAATGCTTTCCAAAAAACCAACTTCAAATGCCACTACAAAGAGTGAAATAATTTTTATTTAAATTTTAGGTACCTACACCAATTCGAAGTCGGGCGATTGTCTATGACTTCGTCATTTCTTCGCACATCAAGTAAGTAAGAAGGACTATTAGGGATTGTATGAAACATTGCCCGACTTCGAATTGGAGTAGGTACCTAAAATTTAAATAAAAATTATTTCACTCTTTGTAGTGGCATTTGAAGTTGGTTTTTTGGAAAGCATTTTAGATAAATACACCCAGACACTAGAAAACATTCATGGTTATCACACAAACATTTTTCAATTGTAGGAATTGAACCTACGCTCTCCAACGCAAAGGCTACGAGTATGCTACCGACTGCGCCAATCGGTCGTCTCAAATCTAAGAATTTGTATCCATACCGACTGCACCAATCGGTCGTCTCAAATCTAAGAATTTGTATCCAAACAGACTACGCCAATTGGTAGTCTCCAAATTTGTATCCATTCCGACTGCGCCAATCGGTCGTCTCAAATCTAAGAATTTGTATCCAAACAGACTACGCCAATTGGTCGTCTCCAAATTTGTATCCATTCCGACTGCGCCAATCGGTCGTCTCAAATCTAAGAATTTGTATCCATACCGATTGCACCAATCGGTCGTCTCAAATCTAAGAATTTGTATCCAAACAGACTACGCCAATTGGTCGTCTCCAAATTTGTATCCAATCCGACTGCGCCAATCGGTCGTCTCAAATCTAAGAATTTGTATCCATACAGACTGCGCCAATTGGTCGTCTCAAAATTTGTATCCATACCGACTGCGCCAATCGATGGTTTCATAATATGTATCCATACCGACTGCGCCAATCGATGATCTCAAAATGTGTATCAATGTTGACTGCGCCAATCAGTCGTCTAACATGTGTCCAGGTAAGAAGTATCCCGATAGACTGTATACCCGGGGTGCGCGACGCGGGGTGGCGGGAGGCGCGCGCCGTCCGCGCCGCCCCGGACCCCGAGCCCGACCCCTCCGTGCTGCGCTCCGTCCTACACGCTGTGAGTACTTTATAACTATAATTCTAAATTGGCATTATAAAATATAATTTAAAATGGCGGACACTATTATTATTTATACCAAACAAATGTAATAAAACAAATGTAAACAACAAATGTAAACAAAACAAATGTAAACAACAAATGTAAGCAACAAATGTAAACAAAACAAATGTAAACAACAAATGTAAGCAACAAATGTAATGTGTGTCTTGAAGTGCTTGAAAATCAAAAGTGCTTTGTTTCATGTTCAGGTAAAGAACCACGCGGCGGCGTGGCCCTTCCTCAAACCCGTGGACAAAGCCGAAGTGCCCGATTACTACGATCACATCAAATATCCCATGGGTGAGCTCCGAGCATTATTTATTACCTCTTCGGAGAAGCTTTGCCTATGAGTTTCCACTCCCACTGCGGACCAACGCGTCCTGCGCCCGTCTAGATCGTCGTACGGACTAGAGTCCAAAATCCAGAGAAAAGACCAAAAATCCTGAGATCTCAGGATAAATATGGTATGTTAGACCCCCTATCGACTAGTATTGCTCGGCCTTTTTAAGGTTCCATACCAAAATGGTAAAAATGGAACCCTTATGGTGAGATGTTCTCCGTCCGTCTGAGTGTCACACTCGATTGTTTGTGTGCAGACCTGCGCACGATGGGCGAGCGGCTGAAGGCGCGTTACTACTCCTCGCGGCGGCTGTTCGCGGCGGACATGGCGAGGATCTTCTCCAACTGCAGGCTCTACAACTCGCCAGACACCGATTATTACAGGTATATTAAAATACTAGCTGTTACGGTTTCTACATATTCCTTTATAATAAAGTCAACCTTAAAAATAGCTGATATGGTGTAGCGGACTTTTTTATAGGTCATTTTATAGGCCATTTAAATGAGAAATGTTCCCTAATCCATGTATGTTTGCATAACTTTAACGCAGCATTTGCATGCCAACGAATGCACTCCAGAAGGATTATTTCCCTCGTTTTTGCAACCATTGCCATTGATACTCCGCCCCTCTTGGTCGTGATTATATTGCCTATAGCCTTCCTCGATAAATAGACTACTATCTTTATTTTTATGGTGTACTAGAGGACCCGACAGACTTCGTCCTGTCAAAAAGATTTTTATTGTGGCAGTTTTTTGCTCCTTTTTTATAGTTGTGGCAAAAAATCTCTTATGCAATAGCAATAAAGCTCAAATTGACTCTACGTTTTAGTTAGAAAACGTTTGTATGGGAAAAAGAAAAGGGCTGTTTTTGGGGTTTTCCCGACAATAATTCGAATTTTTCTCTCTGTAAAAACCATCCTTGAACTACAACATACATTTAAAAAAAAGAATTATTGGCCAAATCGGTCCAGGCGTTGTTGAGTTATGCGCTTACAAACACATTTTGCGATTAATTTTAATATATGAGATAAATAATAATTAAAATAACATATACCTATATAAAGTCGTCGATCATCCGATACTATTGATGACGGTAATTTGTGGTTTTAAAATCACGAATAAAAAAATGCACCTTTTTTTGGAATGCCTAATTGTCTGCGTGTACGCCCGCAGGTGCGCCAACACGCTGGAGAAGTACTTCCAGGCGAAGATGAAGGAGGTGGGGCTGTGGGACAAATGATCGCGGTTCAACTTCGACGAGTTCTTCGCGCAGCAGCTGCGAGCCTCGTCCGCCGCCGCGCCGCCCAGCCCGGGGCCCGCATCGCAGTGAACACCCGACCCGGTCGAGTGAAAGTGTATCAATCCTTTAAGAACTGCATCAATGTCAAAACGTGATTTTTGAAGCGTTGTGATTGATCAAAGAAATTGTGGTCGATTCTGTTGTGCAAAATCTCTAAACTAAACTAATTTAAAATAGTGTTATCCTTTTCAGACTGATCGCGATGGAAAAGAATAGCACTATTTTAAATTAGTTTAGTTTAGAGATTTTGCACAACAGAATCGACCACAATGACGAAATACGCTATGCTAAGAGAACGGGAAAGATTTGACGTATGTATTGAAGTCATAATATGGCGTCGCGCGTCGTACATTTTGGTACCGCTGACAGCACATGCCGCTGTCGGTCACATACATTAGCGCCATTTTAAAGTTTTGACAACTTAAAAATCCGGCTTCAGGGCGGAGCCTAAAAATGTATGCGTGACGTCAGTAAGTGCTGATCCTTTAATATGTTTAATCAGTGGTCAAATATCAATCGTTAAAGTTAATAAAAAATCAATCAATCGCTAAACATGGGTTTCAACAATTGATTAAACATATAAAGGATCAGCACTTACTGACGTCACGCATGTATTTTAAGCTCCGCCTTGAACCATCCTTTTTAATTTGTCAAAACTTTAAAATGACGCTAATGTAAGCGACAAAATTATGTGCTGTCAGCGGTACCGTACTGTTGTGGGCGTTAACGACGCCATATTTGAGAATTTTTTGGGTTCAACATACGTCACATATTTCTTGTTCACTTAGCGTAGCGTACTTCGTCATTGGTTTCAACCAATCGAAACAAAATTCAAAATTCAATGCAAAAGAAAAGTTTTTACAGAGCTACTATGGCATGACCACACTGACGTCATAGTTCATATTACAGCTGTCTCTGTTTAATCAGAAATAGTCCTATGCTAACTTTTTTGTTATTTGATCGATATAATCAATTTTTTTCATCATTTTATTTATTAATAAGTCCAGTATCAAAAATAAAAATCAATGTTGTGATTTTATTGCACTACCAATTGCTACAAACGTATATGTACGTTATAGTATATGTATAGTCCGACTCGCACTTGGCCGATTTTTTCAGAATCATGATTCTAAAAAAATCGGCCAAGTGCGAGTCGAACTCGCGCACGGAGGGTTCCGTACCATTATCTTTTAAACGTAGCGAGATGTTGCCAGAATCAGAACTCCCAATACCCTACCTACCCTCAAAATACCTACTACTATACAAGTAGGGTAGAGTAGTATTAAGAGTTTTGGATCATCGACCAAAAACAAGCAAAAAATCAAGTTTATTGTATAGGAGCCCCCTTATATATTTATTGTATTCTATTTTCAGTATTTGTTGTTGTAGAGGCCTTAAAGTTTTAGTAATAGGGCCCCGTTTTTACCCTTTGGGTACGGAACCCTAAAATTCAGTCTTGAGTACCTAGTATTCGTAACGAACCACTGCTAGAAGACAGAAGTTTTAAGCACTCAGCTATTTCGGTCAACAAAGCTAAAAAAGCGAAGTGTAGCTAGTTATATTCTAGATTTTGGTCTAGGCACCATTATTGTAAAATAATAATGTAAGTTATTGTATGTAATACAATACATATGACATAATATTTTAGCAAAATGAATGTTGTATTAATTATTCTTCTTTTTTGCTGTAATAATGGTAAGCGATTGTGAGTTGACAGTATAATATAATTAAAAATTAATGTTAACTATGTATAGCCTATTTAATGATAATTTACTGAATTTTGAATAGTAACTGCTTGTTATAAAATCGATTAGGTATATAACAATTAAAACTTCCTGGTATAGGGTCTAAAAAAACTTTATTAATTTAATCATCTTGAACCTAAATGAGAATATCCTTTTTGAGACTGCAATCCTGGCTGAAAACGAAAGGTTTTTTCGTTCATTTCATATTTTACCCCAAAGTCGGGGTAACATCCGGTAACCAACTTTGAAGCTATATTTGTTTTTTTTATACAGTAAGGGTAGGTTTTATGTACCTTTTTTTAAATTAGGGTATTTACCATGTTATTACTCACAATTTTTGTAAATTTTCATGAAATCTCACCAATAAACTATCAATAATAAAATTATTATAAACCGTGTAAATTATTTAAAACCCTTTCTCCCACTGGAGCTTGTACCACCAAATATATGATACTAGCTGACCTGGCAAACGTTGTTTTGCCCTTAGGGGTGATAAAAAATAGATAAATTGAGATTTAAACTATCCTATCTCTCAAGTTGGATCGAACTGCATATGGTGTGCGAATTTTATTATAATCGGTTAAGTGGTTTAGGAGTCCATTGAGGACAAACATTGTGACACGAGATTTATATATATTAAGATTACTAACTTGTACTCTGTTTATTCGTTAATTTTGTTTTTGACACATGAGACAGATATAGCAATGCCGAAGGGACCAGAGAGAGGCTATCGCAAAGTGGTCTCTCTCTCTGATTACTCGCTATTGCCAGGCCAGGTCCACCTATCACGTGATCTAGAAAATACAAGTAGGCGTCTCGACGTACTAATAACAGATGGGCGCTACGCGCCGAATACTTTCCTCGTGTTAGTTCGGCTACGGCCTATTTCACGCGCTGCGTGCGCAGCGTGCGCCCCAAAGAGAATATAATCACTACGTGTGCGCCCGATGACGAAGTAGCCCTAGTACGTCGAATGCGATAAAGTTACGCGATAGAAAGTTCTTTTTAGAGGCGTGGCCAGGCGCGAACTGAATTGCACTTAAGTATTCGTGTCAGCGCTAAGGTCGCTATTTTTTTAAATCATCTTGCCGAGTGAGCCTTCTGTACCTTTAGTACTATTAATATGTATTCCGTGCTACTGCTAATATCTTTGGTAAGATAGTGTTAGTGTAATTCAGGCTTAAGAGCGAAGCAATGAATTCTAAATTAGAACCTTGAGCGTAGCGAGAGCACAATATAATATACCCTGGGAAGGGCGGATGGCGCGAATAAATGTTGCCAGTTTACCGGTGCCAAAAATGCTTATTCGTACTGTACCAGCAGTAACGCCACGCTCACAGAACACATATTCTCTTGGCCACGCTGTAGTTCGCTCAGCAGTCACCACTATATATCAGGGGGCACGGCAGTGCCCCCGCCAAAGTCAAAGCGCGAAGCAAAACTGCCGTACCATCTTTACAGGAACCATTTCGCCGCATTTTCGGGCTCCTATTTGAGAACCTCTGGATAAGACCAGAACGCTGAAAATTTCGCTATCTAGTAAGCTATAATCACATACTTAAAACCCAAAATTTCAAGTCTGTAGGTCATATAGTTCCGAAGTTATGCGAAAGCAAAGTTTCGCATTTTCGACACTGACTGACTGACTGACTGACTCATGATCATCAAAATAGAACTAGTACTTCCCATAAACTCAGAGAGCTGAAATTTGGTACAGAGTTAGGGTTTAATGGCCACATAAAGGGAAAACTATAAAAACTAGGATAATCGAAGATCTGGAGTACCTGGTGATCACTGCATTAATAACTTTGTAATTCCATATAAATTATATGAGATTACAAAGTTATTTATGCAGTTAATGTATCTAGAAAAACGGACAGAAATATTTTGTAATATTTTGAAGTTTCTACAAAAAGAAGTGAAATCCCACCAAAAACATTCTGTAAAAAACTAGCCAAAGTCAAAATGGAGCTGCTTGTTTATCTCTAAAAAGTACTGAAATCTAGACAAAGTCGTGCCAAGTCTAAGGTTCTTTACTGCGATTTCTTTATTATTATAGTTAATGTTGTGTGACTTGGCCGTTGAAGACCAAGAACCGCTACTCATTGACGATGAATTCTGGCGACAGATTGGTGCAATGGTGTCATGGAGCAATGGAGCATGGTTTGAACCCTTGTGTACCCTTCAACGGCCAAGTCACGCAACATTAACTATAATAATAAAGAAATCGCAGTAAGGAACCTTAGACTTGGCACGACTTTGTCTAGATTTCAGTACTTTTTAGAGATAAACAAGCAGCTCCATTTTGACTTTGGCTAGTTTTTTACAGAATGTTTTTGGTGGGATCAATCATTACAGGTAGAGTGATAGAGTTCATTTGTGTCACTCATTCTCTCTGATTAGTATGCCGCGGCGTACGCTCTTTATTGTTCCGTAGATCGGTAATACACGGGAGGACGGCAGGCGGTGCTGTAAATCGTTGGCTATACACGTCTACTCGATTAACTGTGTGGTGGTGACTGGTCTGTCGACACGAAGCGGGTGACATCATGTCCGGGACGGCCACACAAAACGTGGAGGTACCGTCGACTTTAGTCCGTGCCTTGCTGCCGCGATGACGCACGGTACAGCACCAGTGGTTATTGCGAAACAGTCTTATTGATTACTATTACTTTTCTAACACTTTTTTTTTGTCTCAAGAATAGATAAAAATAGTCAAGATAGGCCCATCCGAACATTTTAAGTAAACGTTCTTCATTCAAGAAAATGTAGCGACATCTGTCTAAACTCCTGCGAAATACATGTTTATTTTTTTTATATATTTTTTTATCTATGTGTCTGTGGTCACCTTGCCTGCAATATTATTAATAATTAAAAAAAATAGGTCTTTACCTATCTACCTATACTGACAACTGCCGGAGGGGGTGCAAAATAGTCATTCTTGCTCCCTTAAACTGGCGACATTTTTTCGCGCAGTTCACCCTGTCTTTATAATACAAGTCTGTGGTCTCAAGACTATTTTACAATCCACGGGCCTTAGGGTTGCCAAGTCGCCCAACTTAATAGACGGACAGACCAGCAGTTTAGCCGTCCATTTGGGTAAAAGATCGGACACGGGACATCCTACATTATATAGATATTGTGTCAGGATTAATAGGTATGACGAAGAGTAAGTAGGTACTAGGTAGTCTATTATTTATTAATGAATCAAAATTAATGTCTCGATAACCACATTTTAAAATTCTTCATAAATTCGAAATGTAAAGCCGAACATACCGGACTCCATATATGTATATATTGGTCACCGTCTTACCAAAATATATGGTGTCCGGCCGTTGGTGGTTCACTACATTAAAAAAGCCTAACTATGTCCAGCTTTATCCGGACAGCAATCCGCCTCGAGGCAAGTGCAGGTTTGAAGGTTTCGTTTCACCTAATCCTAAGAACATTTCGGAGAACTTTCAGGAGTGCATATTTATTTTTGATTGTCTTCATTTCATTTCTTTTCGGAGATGTCAAAATGATCTGATGTCGTCATTTAGACGAAATTTTTGGTTACTCAAATAGCTCCGCTTTGGTGGAAACCGGGCCTTACGTACGAGTTTGAGGGGGTAAGTAGGGACCTGCAGTTCTACCGCAAAGCAGTAGGGCACTTCGACCCGAAACACAATAGTTTAGGTTTGAAGGGAACTAAGTAAGTAAGTAATGTACTCCCAGTTCAATTTCGGCAGTCGTGTTTTTTAATTTTTTAATTATTTAATGGTTCTTATTTTTAAAAAAATCTACAGGAACCTTCGCAATACGCAGTATGGTATTATGATGCCTAAAATGAGTAAAACACTAAAGACTTGCATTGATATAATAATTATATTATGTGTTATGTAATTTTGAATGTTACCAAGGCTGGCGAAAGAAATGCAAACGCTAAGCGTTAGGCAGCAGGCAAAGTGTCGGTGGAATACCGGGAAGCTATACATTTGATATGTACGACAGCTTGTTGAATGCTATTATTATCTATACAGCATACATTTATAGATATATCTATAAAGATAACGTTAACAAGTGTGTCTACATGATTTCCGACGAACCATGCCGCATAATTTTAAGGCGGCCAACTTTAGAAAAAGTCAATGCGGGACATTTGTATAGATAGGGTTGTGTGTATGAAGTAGCTACTGAAGGCGTGTCGGTGCACTTTAAAGAGAAAACAAACAAACGCAACTTAAAGAAATCATTTATTTTTAAAATCATATTTCTCATGCGAGTGGCATTTTTTTACTAATTCAGAGTTCTGGTTAAGAATTTCATAAAAATTTTCGCAACTTCCCATATTAAATTTAATAAAAAGGATTGCTCGTAACGTTTCAACTTTAAGTGACGATTTCTCCGATGTCCATGTTGCATTCATCAAGGAAAATACACGCTCTGTAGGTGCGTTGGTCCCTGGCAAACAAAGAAGATACTGGACGATGGCCAGACAATTTTTGAATTGGAATCCATTTTCTTTAAATTTTTCAAAGACCTCCATTCACCGTTGTTCTGTATTTCTCTTCATGTCTTCCCATCTCTTTAAAACATCGTGGTTCACGTAATTTGACACGTAACTTATTTCGTCGAACAAGCCTTCTTCGTTTAAAGTCGTAGCTGCCGCCGTAGGCACCTGCACCAATGACTAATGGTATGTCTGCTGTACATCAGCCCATTTCAGACTTTGTTTTAATTGAATCCAAGTATATGCTTTGAATTATTCATTGTACTGATGAATATACTTTTGCATGTACTGGATGCAACTGCGATAAAAGTTACGAATATGTCCCATAAAATTATTTCTATCGATTTGACCACTCTCCACAAGTTTTGTTAACTCATTTCTTATGGTCAGAGGAATATTATAATCATTTTCTAAGCGGTTCTCATACTTGTTCATTAAATCCACAAACAAGTGGGAAACTTCTGTAAAGCAAGTAGATGGCAAGGTAGTGTAGGTAAGCGATCCCACTCTCACTCACGCATACTGACCGCCTGCCTACACACATATGCAATAGATGGCAAGGTAGTGTAGGTAGTTGACGCGTATAGGAAGGAGTAAGTAGGTACTTCGTCATTAAATTTCTTTGCGGTGTGTTCGGAAATCTACGAATTTAGTAATATTCTAGGAATGCGTGACATGCGGGAAGCATTAGACGTTTTGCGGGACTATTTTATTAATTATTGCAATGCGGGATTACAACTGCTATTACGGTACGGTCCCGCAGAATGCGGGACGGTTGGCCGCCTTATAATTTTCGGTAGATAATCTTCTTGAAAAGCGTCACATAATTTTATTTTTAGGGTTCCATACCAAAATGGTAAAAATGGAACCCTTATGGTGAGACTTTCTCTGTCCGTCCGTTCGTCTGTCACACTCGATTATTTTATTATTTAACATCCAAGATGTAAGGAAATATTTTTTAATTCTGATGAGAGAGGTTACACAGTAGCTACACTATAGTGCGTTAATATGTATAATAATTTCCTCCCATTAATGTTTTTTTAAATTCACAGTCCAGTGTTTCTTTGTATTATGATAAGACTTTTGGCCATAAGTTTGTATTTTAGCATTTTCCTTCAAATGCATCTTTCCAACTCGCAAAAACTTTGCGAGACCACGTTAATTGCTTAATGATTCCGACGAAAAATTTTAATTGGTTTTGCTTGAACTAATATTAATAAAGCTTATCGCGAATTTACAAGCCGCAAAGTTTAAAAGTAAGGGCTATTTCACACTGTGAGGAGGTTTCGTTTAGGTATATCAACATTGTTGAACTGTTGTTACAACAGAAACCACTAAAATACTTCTACTTCTATCAGAAGGGTTCTTACAGAATATCAGCATTGTGGATTCATTGTCGATACCCACAACACTAAGCTGACCCAGAACCTTTTCATTGCCACGATACTTAGGTGTAATAATGTAATAAATATTATTATTACCTATTATAAATATACAGGATTAACACAGAAATCCGACTGCGTTTTTACTTAAATAGCATTTACTTAAATACCTACTTATCTATAAATAATAAATATACCTAGTGAACAGCAAAATGCTAAACATACGAATAAAAAAGACTAAGCCAAAGTTCGAAATCAAAACCATTAATTACCACATATTAATTTATATAAAAAAAAATCTGAATTGCTTTTTATGTCTGAAATATTTTTATTTTCGGGTCCCTTTGTTACCATGAACTTGTAACCATCTTGGTTACAAGTTCAACACACAGAAAAAAAATTTGCTTCTCATATATACGAAAAATATGTGCAAACATTTCTTAAAACAAACATAAATGTAAGAGGTAGGAGTACGAATGTAAAGGTAGGAGTAAAATGCACTCATATAATGTATTTATATATTATTATATATAAATCATCAATCTTCTTGCAAATTCCATTTAATACATATCCGCATTACTAGGATATTAAAATAAAAATGTATGTCAATGTAAACTTGGACTAAGAATATTACAACAAATTTTGAGTTTTGATTTTTATTTTTACGCGGCCTCCTGTTAATGGATCTTCAAAGATTTCGAAGTAGACGCTAAAACCACAAAAGAGCTTTTGATAATAATTTATTTCGTTGTCGTCTGGTAAGTAGCAACTAATTTCACAAAATTTCGACAGAATTCCTCGAAATCGAAATATTTTTTGTTATAAGTACCTATGTAGGAAAATTATGAATACGAGAATAACTCACAAAACAAAATCTGTGTCACAAAAACAATAATTTAAAAAAGCGTGTCCAGATATCTATTTTCTCATGATTGATTATAAAATAGGAGAAATACCCTTAAATAGGGAAGAGACCTCCAGAAATTAATCCAAAAAATCCACCAATTTAGACAGTGACATAACTAATCACGACTTCTGTATACCTATATCACAATTATTAATTATAATTGTCGCAAAATAAAAACCATTGGCGTCGACCTTTTCGGAAGTTGTACCCATTAAAAGAAAACAATTGTAATTTCTTCCTGTTTTGTTACACGCACATAAAATATCGGCATGACTAATCTTTGTTTCTATGTGCGTATACGTATTACGTACCTACTTAGTTCGTGAAAACAATAAAGTATCGGCGGGATCCAAATAGATTGCTACGTGTCTCGAATCAACCTGACTTGCTCTACAACCCCTTTGAATTGATCACCTGAATTTCAAATTTAACTTTTGGTGTTTAGAGTTTGATTTGCAATGACATTTTTGATTTTTAGCTTATCTTGCATTTGCGAAGTTTTGTTCAATTCTCTGAATGAGATACCTCAAGCCCTGGAGATATTAATAGTTTTACGCTAATTTTGAAACTGAGAGTTGGGACTTGTGACATACCAAACTGGGCCTCGTTTATTTTATCAGAAAATAGTCAACTAGGTATATCAGTGTATGCTGTGTATGCTACGCCCGTGTCTGGGTATGTAGAGTAGGTACTACCTACTTTGCATACGCTTTACGTTAGAACATTTTAGTAATGTGTACTAACATATAAGTTGATTTCAAAACTAACAGTAAATAGAGTTTAGTTTAGCTACTAACAAAGGTAAGGTACTGGAGGAATAACGGAACAAAAAGCAAGTAGGTAGTCGAGCTTCTTGTCCGTCCTACTCAATGACGAAATACGCTACGAAAGAGGACGGGAAAGATGTGACGTATGTTAAAGTCAAAAAATTTTCAAATGTGGCGTCCCGCTTCATACATTTCGGCAACCGCTGACAGCACATACAGCTGTCGGTCGCAAATACTATTAGCGCCATTTTACAGTTTTGACAACTTAAAAATCCGGCTTCAGGGCGGAGCCTAAAAATGTATACGTGACATCAGTAACTTCTGATTTAATCAATGGTCCTAACTCCTACTCAGTGCAAAACGCAGTTTCCGGACGCGGCTTTAGAGTCTGACATTTCATTATTTCCTGTAAGTTAGGCTTATGTAAAAGAATCCAAATTTTTTTGTTTTGATTTTATTTGAAAGCAATTCAGAAATGTATGTACGGAGCTTTCTTTTTCACTTCAAAAAAGTTGTCCGTATTGCGCGTGTCTTTACACCGTGTTAGTAGTTGGATAGCCTTTAATTATTCCGTGGAGCGGAAGTGCGCGGCCACGTTGGTACCCTGGTCACGCCGCGGTGGGTGACGACTGACGACCATCGCAGCCAGCAGCGGCCAGCCGATACCTACTCATATAAAAATATCGGCGATACTGATACCGATACTGATACGCTCATTGAAATCAAAAAGGAAGGTAGAATAAATAAAACACAATCCCACCAAAAACATTCTGTAAAAAACTAGCCAAAGTCAAAATGGAGCTGCTTGTTTATCTCTAAAAAGTACTGAAATCTAGACAAAGTCGTGCCAAGTCTAAGGTTCCTTACTGCGATTTCTTTATTATTATAGTTAATGTTGCGTGACTTGGCCGTTGAAGGGTACACAAGGGTTCAAACCAGGTGCTCCTTGACACCATTGCACCAATCTGTCGCCAGAATTCATCGTCAATGAGTAGCGGTTCTTGGTCTTCAACGGCCAAGTCACACAACATTAACTATAATAATAAAGAAATCGCAGTAAGGAACCTTAGACTTGGCACGACTTTGTCTAGATTTCAGTACTTTTTAGAGATAAACAAGCAGCTCCATTTTGACTTTGGCTAGTTTTTTACAGAATGTTTTTGGTGGGATTCAATATACTCTATGGCAGCCACCTATAGAATTTTGACAGATTGCGCTACTGTTTGCTTGTACGAAAAAGGATTACGTAAATCGTTCGGCGAAAAAAAAAATATTTTGGCCCCAAGTGACACACTATTTTTCATCACCAACCTACCTATGAGAAAAGAACTGAAAGACCTAATCGAAATTCGTATGAAGAGACATTATTAGCAGAAAGAGTCAGTTTTTTTGCATTCTATAAGTTAGAACTTAATTGCAATCTTACCTGTTGTGTTAGCTACTATTTACATTTTCTTCTTTTAACTATATGATGTATAAAATATGTAATTTTGTGTTAAAAGCTCTGAGATTGCCGTACGGTCGTCTTATTTGTTTAACAGTTGTTAAGTGTCGATGCAACTGAAGATAACATCTTAAGCTTGGTTCTTTGAAGAAAAAAATAACAACTCACCTAAGCGTTTTTGAAATTAAACACAAATTTCAATACTGTATAGGTTTTCTTTTATTTCCAACACAAGTTGTACACCATAGATTCGGGAGTACGAATTAGATCAGCTTAGAAGGGAATGTAAATATATATTTTACATGATATATCTGTTGTTACATAATATAAAGTACATACCAGTCTCCTTGTTAATATTAAGAAATCCGATGGATTCTTTTTTTAATAAGTACCTAACTTAAGTGGTAATCCGTAACTAATAACTTAAATGCTCACTTAGCAAAAAACTTAGGATTACTGTTAGAAACAAATTACATCGCTTTTTTAATCAATTTGTTCTGAAAAGGCTCAAGATTATTTTGTAGTAAAATCCATAACTCCTATTTTTGTGAGCATCTATTTTAGCGGGGGAAAAGAAGTTTAATAAAAACATAAGTTAGAAATATGTTCAGAATTTTAAACAGGATAGCGATTTTATCTATGCCGAGTGTTTACCAATAATAAATAAACTACTCGCTCACAATACATTAAAATATACTAACTAAAAAATACTACAGGAAAATTCCCTTTCAGCCTTTTCAGAAACGATATGTGACTTTGGTATACAATTGTATATTAGTGCTAAAAAAATTTAGGCACAATATTGCTAGGTACATACAAGTAGGTCTCAAAAAGCGATATTTATCCACAGTTAAATCAGACTAGATTTTATAAACTATCATTATTTTAAGAGCCACGAAATGTTGTTAGTGTTGAGGGTGGTTTATTCGTTTGGAACAGTGTGATGAAATTTTGCAATTTAGTGGTCTTGAATCTGTCGTATCGTACATAAATCGTAGAGTTAACATAGAGGCACTTGATTCGTGATATAAGGCGGTTCCCAATATTCAATCTATCCATGGCTTGTCTTACTAGAGATAGAAATTTGACATAACTTGTATGGACCTTATCTCAAATTTCTATCTCTAGTAAGGCAAACCATGGATAGATCGAATATTGGGAACCGACAATAGAGTGTCAGTTACGCCATAAAGAGTCCAAGCGAAATACGTTTAGGCAATGTTTGTAAAAATTTGTGTCACAATTACAAACTTAGCCGCAGCACGGAATACATAATAGTACCTAACGGAACAGAAGGCTCACTCCTCAAGATGAATACCACGTGACCGAACGGGAGCAATAATGAAAGCAGAATCTACTCTATGCTTAGCGTTGTTCACTGTCGGCTGTGAATTGTCATGCAAAAAACGCTAAATGACATTTATTTAAGAGTACAACGTCTACGAGAACGCCAGAGAGCGTTCAAATTGTCGTAGTCGATTTAAAAAAACAGCACGTGTTTCCTTCTATTCGGTCACGTGGTTCGTCTATACATTTCTATCTACTGTCGTGAACGCTAAACGACTGATACTTTGTCTAGCCCCGCAGGACAGTAAAACGTACGTATAAAAAGGATAAGCCAGGATGTCGCCATGGACTACTAATATAATTAATTACTTGACTTTGAATACTAACCCAAACCAATACACCACCCTGTATATGGTTAAATATGGTTGTGTGAGAATGCCCCGCGACGCAATACTAGGATATCGCAACATAGACTCAAATATAAACGACTTGAAACTGGGAACAAAATGAACTTGCTCAGAAAACTAAACCAACAACAAAAGAAAAATAAATAAAAAACCCGACTGCAAAAATATCATCTTTAAAGTTAAAATAGTGTAATTTCATTTAACAACTTTTCAAAGATTACAAACAAATATAGATATTTCAATCCACGCGCCTCACTCTGTCAAAATCTCTTATGTTCATTCGATTCGAATGGAGTTTGACATATTGTAGTCATCGTGAATTGAAATACGAGTATCTATATGGATCGCGCAAAAATATAACCCTTCTTGCAGTCGCGTTAAAAGAACTACAATCCCCCTTAAATCGCAATTTTGTAAAATCCGAAAATTCAGGTACGAATTTAGCCCTAAAATTACAGCAAACATCTGAAATCAGGTACAATTGTACTATTTAGAAAAAATTTAAACAAATAAAACAAGAAAGTCTGTTGGTTACATTTTCCAAAATTATCTCGCATTTTTTCAGGTTGAAGACTTAGGAATCTAAATGGATGATGACTGTTGAAACAATTAAAAAAACAACTAAGTAAAAAAATGATTTTGTTTACTCGTAAAAAAAGAGGGCCACTACAAAAGTCAATGACGAAAAAATAGGTAGGTATGCCGAGGATAAACTTTTTAGCCTACCTCCAAAGACCAGCGGGCGATCGGCTAAAAAAGTATCAGTCATTAAAGAACTATATCAATGTCAAAAGATGGGTTCTGACCTTAGAGAATTTAAACATATATATAGAGAGGCCATAGTTTACTTATCACTATATGTGTCGGGGTGGCAAAAACCGCCATAAACTGTAGCACTTTGACATGCGCATTGCTTCATGTCAAAGTACTAATGATGTGACTACTATTATACCGTTATCGATAAATTTCATACTATGCTTGTGATAGCTGAGTAGATAGGTAAAAATCTCGGGGTTTTACAGAAACTAAAGCTTTTCTATAGCTATTATCTATTGCAAACTTTTATAATAGAGGAAAGGGCTTCAGGAATAGATATAGTTTGGTCTCGCGGGATTTGTTAAAGTATTGGCTGTTGGTTTAAATCCGGTGGCCTTAGTTTGAAGTTACGATGAATTAAGGGAGATTCAGTAGAACGAGAAGACCCACGCATACTTATTTTTTCCCGGAGATGTGAATTTATTTTGTATGAATTAAATAAAATTTTCAGCACATCAGGTAAATAATATTATAATAATGCTGACCACAACCCACAAAACCAAATAACTGACATAAATACATAGACAATACTAACACGCAATAGACAATAATATTATAGATTAAAGTTATAAAAAAGAAACAGAGAGTAGGCCAAATACAAACAAGTACGAGTCGGACTCGTGCATGAAGGGTTCCGTAAATTTTATATAATAATATAAATAAAGGAGTGAGGCATTTTCGTTGTTCCACGGATTCCGGTAAAACTAAAAGTCGTAGAGATGTAAAATTTAGTACTCAGGTTCATATTATTAGGTCATGAATCTACAGAATATTTGTATATTCTGTACAAAGACGGGAATTTTCGAAATTCAAATTGTAAGGAGTGAAAAATTCTAAAGGTTTTTCATGAATTATGAATTTCTTTAAAATCGATGTCTGACAACTTTTAAGTAACAACTGTAAGTTAGTTTGGCGGGACTGTATTTTAAGAAAAAAATTGTTCATATCTCGAAATGACTAAATTACAAAAACCATTGCAGCAAGCAAAGACATGTAATTTGTGGTCAAAATTTAAAAAATGACTGCCACATTGAACTTTGAACATTTGAACTGGAAGTCTCAACTACTACAGATCTACGCTATTTGCAGATTAGATGTTTGTTACAAATATTAGGATCCGGGAGCGACCGATGCGAGCTCGGGACTTGGAGAACCCCGACAAATTAGGTGACGAATAGGATCTTTATTGGTAGTTATTATCATGACACCCAGAAATAGGAGTCCCGCAAAACTTCGTTGACCGAGCTTTGAAATGGGTGAGAGAAACTGAGGATTAAAGAGGAGTTGTAACCTCAAGATTAAAAAAAAGAATATTTCTCGATAACTAACGAAGAGCCTAATACATCACGTAGTGTATTAATCATAATACTACTATTACATGTAAATTATCTGACACTACTGTAAGTAACTAATTTGTTTTTTACTACAATATTATTTTAGATAGTATGTTATTTGAATTATACGTCAGATACAGTATATTTAATCTGTGATGTGTATGTGTGTCATGGTTACGTCAAATAATAATTATTGTCAGTTGGTGACATGTGGACAGCAAGATTTTTTATTTTTAACGTAGGTAGGTATTTATTCCACAATAAAATAATTTTGCATCTCCGCAGTAAAATGTATACGACTCGTAATACTGTATGTTCTTAAGATAATCGTTACTTCGCATCAAGGCGACCGATTTCAAAACCGTTAGCCATTAATTTTTATCAGTAGGTTTTTAATGGTAGTTTATGTTCATTCATTTTTGCTCTCTCAAATCTTTAATGACTAACCACGAACTACTTACTACATCGATAATATTTCCATATCGATAGATAGTTAGAGCAGCCCTTCTGATCAGCTGTCTGGTGCCTATCTGTGATTGGCCGATGGCTGTGATTGGCTATTTCAATTCTACAGAAGATGGCGGATATACCCACCCAATAAGACTGACAATTTCCTGTCCTTATATTTACTTTGTCTTTGGTTCTGACCAATCACAACATTTGAAAATCACGTTTTGACATTGATGCAGTTTTTTAGCCGATCGCCCTACTGAGAATAAGTTTATTGACAATCCAAACAATACCTACTCTGTGGGGCATTCACGATTTTTGTCTTTTTCTAATACAAGTCTTTAGTGCAGGTTACTTAAAAGAGTTATGCACGTTTTCACCAACATTTCAAGAGACACCTAAGCCCTTAGGTGACAGTTGTTGTAAGTGAAAACTGTTACCTATCGGCTTATGGTGAAAACAAGTACTAAACCGTACCTACTGGAAGTCAAGTGCCATCTAATAAATATACAATGTGCAAAAGAAAAAGGAAGTAAAAATACTTAAAAAATAAATAAACAAGTATTTATTTTTCCTTAAAAACTAATTCAAAAAATTCTAATTATACTTGGCTACATATACAACAAAATTACATTGTTTCAACAGCCACCATACCAAGCAATCAATTACGTCATTACAATAATTAACTTTGATGGACGGACCTTAAAGCAAATATTATATGTGTTAACCACTGATCTCTATATATGTCTGGATTTATGATTCCATACATCTGACAGTTCATTTTTTGTGCCGATTTGAAGCGCCACCCCCGAACGTGCTAAATTGCCATTTGTTGCCACTAAAATAAAATGACATTCAAAACGACGGTCCACTACGGACCGTCGTTTTGAATGTCATTTTATTTTAGTTCCATAGACGGTCACACTAGGTTACGCAAAAATCAGCGCCAAAATGGCGAAAATCAGTGTCTTCATTTTTACGTTGACAGTCAGCGATCAGCGATCCAGAGATATAAAGATCAGTGGTGTTAACAAAAGGGCCACCACAACCATTGATGCATTGATGTATCGACAATGAAATATCAATGAAAAAAATATACTTATGAGATCATCCAAACAAATGTTAAGTACACAATTTCGAGGGCTCATTTTCCATAATGGCATTGCGGATATAGCTATACGTAAAGATTTTTTTTAATTTATTAAAATAAATAAAACACATAATTTCAAGCCAAACAAGAATGAAATGTGACTGTTTTGCTTGTTTTGAAAAAATACATATTATTGTGATTATTTGTAAATAAACTTTACATACATATTGACGTCGTATATAAATATATTTTTTTTGTTTAAGCATAACGCCAGAGGAGCGCAGGTTTTTGAGTTGTGTGTTGTATAATTTCTGCTGCATTTTTATAGAAAAGTCTGAAAGTGACGGCTCTAAATGAATTAAATAATAATAGTACCTTTCTGCCTCACCAAAAAGGGTAGCTAGTAGATAATAGAATATTATATTTTCGTTGGTAATAGTAAAACATATTATTATGTTTTGAAACAGCAAATTAAGTCAAATTGTCGACCCCTGTGTCCATATCTAGGAAGGAAATTCAAAAAAGTAAGATGACAGTAATTGCCTTCCGTCAACTCCGTCCGTTTTCAGCATTGGTTTTCAGTTCCATACACTTCCATACACTTTTCGTTTATTTTAGGTAGTTTGGGATGAATATATAGAGTTATTAATGAGTTATTCCTTGGTCTGTGGGATGAACGATCGACAAGTTTCTAATGCGATCGTAGATTAGGCTACGCGTGCAGATGATTTCCAGAAATGAAATCAGTCATTTATTTAGAATGAAATGATTAAATTTTATGAATAATTAATGATTAATTTGAATGAATTTGATCAATTATTGAGTTGAATATAGATTCTCAAGTTTTAAAAGTCTGTACATATTCGACTGACATTCCAAATGAAAGAGAATTACGCGACTCAAGACTCAGAAACCTTCGCTCGTCTAACACCCTTCATTCTAAGGCCGTACAAACCTATTTATACCTATTGCAAACAGTCACTGCCCATGGGGCAATAAAATGGAAGAAACCACCTGTCTGCGATATCCGCCCCACCCGTTCGCAAAGTGTCTGCGAACGCCGATTAGTTTCATCATACACGTCAGACGACCGCGTCCAACGCTCGTCTAGTCAGCACGGCGAGCCAGACGAGCGCGGGACGCGATCGAGGGCTACTCATCGGCTAAGCTTCAGCATGCTGCCGAGCAATTGGTGCCGCCCTGTTTATTGCCACCCGGGCAGCGACTGATTGCCACAGGCATAGAATATTAATGATAGGACTGTCATTGTCATCTCGCTTGCAAACTATCACGTGTGCGAGCGAGAGGTGAATATAATGACAATTCCATACTCACTCTGGACGTCCAGGTTATGACGTGGCCTTGGGCGCTAAGTTGCCGCTAGCGGATTGAGGCAATAATAAATAATTGACAAAATATCTTGAACATTTCATCGAGCCTATTACAAGAGCGTGCTAAGTAAAAATAGCGGTATTTCATTACTGCAATAAAAACTGCATACAATATTTTTTGGTTCATTCCATTAATAAAAAACCAAATGACCTCAATTTATTAGCGCTTACTTAACTAGCCCCCCATAGAGTAAACATTACAAAAAATCCATTATTTGTTTTTTTGCGAGCAAACAGTGCAAAAGTACCTTAACCATATCAATAACCATTGTATAAAATATAGAAAAAAATCAACACAATGATTTTATATACCTAATATAGTTCATTTTTTAACCGACTTCAAAAAAAAGAGAAGGTTTTCAATTCGTCGGAATCTTTTTTTAAATAAAATAGTTAAGTATACATTTTTAAACTCGGAATCTTTTTTTTAAATAAAGTAGTTAAATACATTTTTAAACTGAAAATTAATTTGATCTTTATATACAGGCTGTAACAATAGTAACACAAAACCTAAAAGATAGTTAGTCACTTTTGCACCAAGAGCTTACATTTCAATATTTTTCAATTATAAAGCGTCCTTTCGCGACACAGCGAACGCGCAGAAGTCGTTGACTAGGCGGAGTCGCGGTTTTAGCCTATCTACACTAACATACACACTACAATATAGTCCGTACACTAAACAGTTTTCAATAAAAAAATATCACGTGTCACCAACCAACTTTTATCACTGGGAACAATCGCGTTCTATGTACTAAAGATAATAACACACCAAAGTCAAAATAATTTGGCACATTTTTACCATTAGTAAATAATGCTGCATCTCCAAGTCATATAAAAGTTCCACGCTACATCTCGATATGTCAAATCCTCAGGTACATAGAACACTATTGATTGGAAGTCTTTGTTTTTGTAATTTTTGAGTATTTTCCATGGTGATGATCGTTATGAACACATCATTGCAGGGTTACACATCGCGTCACTAGGAGTGGGTATACTGCACATTAGATCATTCCATGTGTGGGGTACACTGCACATCGTATCATACCAGGTGTGGGGTACACTGCATATCGCATCATTCCAAGTAAGGGAACAGTGCATATCACATCACTCCAGGTAAGGGAACAGTACACATCACATGACTTCAAGTGTAGGACTTTTCATGCAGTATCACTCCAGATGTGAGAACATTGCACATCGCATCACTCCAGGAGTAAGAAATACTTTTCATACAACATAACACCAGGTGTGAAGACAATGCACATCGCATGTTTCCAGGTGTGGGGTACACTGTACGTTGCATCACTCCAGGCGTAGGGTACATTGCACATCGCATCACTCCAGGTGTGGGGTACACTGTACATCGCATCACTCCAGGTGTGGGGTACACTGTACATCGCATCATTCCAAGTAAGGGAACTGTGCATATCCCATCACTCCAGGTGAGGGAACAATGCACATCACATGACTCCAAGTGTTTGACATTTCATGCAGTATCACTCCAGATGTGAGAACATTGCACATCGCATCACTCCAGGAGTAGGAAATACTTTTCATACAACATAACACCAGGTGTGAAGACAATGCACATCGCATGATTCCAGGTGTGGGGGTACACTGTACGTCGCATCACTCCAGGTGTACGGTACACTGCACATCGCAACACTCCAGGTGTGGGGTACACTGTACATCGCATCACTCCAGGTGTGGGGTACACTGTACATCGCATCACTCTAGGTGTGTGGTACACTGTACATCGCATCACTCCAGGTGTGGGGTACACTGTACATCGCCTCACTCCAGGTGTGGGGTACACTGCACATCGCCTCACTCCAAGTGTGGGGTACACTGCACATCGCATCACTGCAGATGCGGGGTAGTGGGTACAATGCACATCGCAGCACTCGCATCTTTGGGTACCTTTCTCACTCAGTGTTGGGGCGAGTGGGGGGCGTGCGAGGAGTGCGGGGCGTGGGAGCTGGCGGAGACGGTCTCCTCGCGGGAGCAGTCGGCTCTGTGACTACGTGTAGGTGACCCGCCGCATGATCTGTGAACAAATTAAAATAAACTTCATATCTATGGAGTTTAGAAGGGAAGGAGTACGGGTTAGAGAAGTGTCTACTTTTGAAGGATCAAGCATAGTTAGAACGCACTCGGCTTTGAGCAGAAAGTTCGATTGCCAGCACGAGCCAATTTGAAATTTCATTATTTCTAAATTGCCTCAAGTCTGTAGGGTTAGTACAGGTTTTTGTACGAATTTCGAGTCGACTCGCTTCGCACAAACGAATCGAACTCCTCCATACATTTAGGTAAGCGCCATCTATGGAAAGCCGAAATTTGTACAAAAACCTGGACTTCAGGCCTGGAGGGAGACTTTGACTTGCAATCAGATGAGATTGCAGTATAGTAGTAATTTATTGAGTAAAATTGGTCAAGTGCGAATCGGGCTCGCGCACTGAGATCAAGATTTATAGTATTAAAGTAAACTAAACACTCCTGCCCACAACGACGAGCATAAAATCACGTTTGTTGTATGGCTCCCCTGTTTCATTTTAATTGAAATATTTATTTTTATAGTAAATATGTAACTAAATAGTCTATGAAGATTTGAAGCGTATTTACCGGTTACCGTTATCAATATCAAGCAAAAGCAAGCAAAAGAATCACGTTTGTTGTATGGGAGCCCCCTTAAATATTTAGTTTATTCTATATTTTTTAGTATTTGTTGTTATAGCGGCAACAGAAATATATCCTCTGTGAAAATATAATGTCTATCACGATTCGAGAAATACAGCCTGGTGACAGACGGGCGGACAGCGAAGTCTCCGTAATAAAAGTCTAAAAAGTCTAAAAAGTAACGACGCCCTCCGTGGTTGAGTGGTTAGCGTGCCGGTTTTTAAGGCGCCGCCAACTTTGAGGTTCCGGGTTCGATCCCCGGTCGGGGCAATGTAGAGAAATAAGTTTTCTACATTGTCTCGGGTCTGGGTGTTGTGGTACCTTCGTTGTTCCTGATTTCCATAACACAAGTGCATAAGCTACTTACTATGGGATCGGAGCAATGTATGTGATGTTGTCCTCTATATATATTCATATTTACTATACATATTCATATATTCAATTTAATTCAATTTAATACCTGTCGGGCGGCGGGTCGGTGCGCGCGGGCACGAGGTGGTCGGGCGACGCGGCTCGGCTGCTGCGCTCGCTGCCGACCTCTTCGTACGAATTGTCGCTGGTTAGCTGGAACAGACCATTTGAATTACGGAGCGTGCAGAAGTACGGGAGACGAGTTGAAAGAATCTAGCTGAAAGCAGCAAACAACAGTCCAAAAGCCGTCTAAAATGGCGCTGCGTTATGGTATGAATATAGCAGAGGTAGACGGAATGACGTGTGTAGACGACTGCTAGATTCACAGCATTATTGGCGATCGCAGCGACACTGTAATTTTGCGGACTGATTGCAGCGCCACTCTAATTTTGCCTGACTTTTTTTGACTTTTTTCATGAACGAAGACCGTACTCCTGACCTTCTACACTCCCCAAACTAACATAGCACACACTACGATTAATGATTAAGAAATAAAACACTACTCATTTCATTTCCCATTCCAATCGCTTGATGGAACAAAACTCATAAAATACTGACAGAGAATGACATTCCGCGCGGATTTCGCGTAATCACTTTAGCGATTATTCCCACACATTTTTTGTATTTCATTCCATTCCGTTACATCTAGCGAATCGAATCGAATCGAAATATGTACCTACCTAGTATTTATGGCTAAAGCTGCTGAACATAAACAATAATATTAACCTAAGAGTAGCCATAGCCATCCATTCTGTCGTCTAATCGGCATGACGATTGGAGCAAGTTGCACTACAGAGACCTATAGCTTGACCGCAAACTTGGCCCTCCCATGGTCTGCGGGACGCGGGGCGGGTGTGCGATTGGCTATACACGATACGATGTAATGACTCGCATCTTGAGAATTCGCCTATGGTATTTTCTTGAGTATGTCATTATCCACGTCGCAAGATTAATATTATCGTGTGTAGCGTAATTCACGTCAGTCACTGACAGCTGATTAGTTGAGCGCACTGATCCCTATTCTATGGATCCACAGTGAACCTTATAGCCTGAATTGTATAGAATGTTTTGTATAGAATTGTATAGAATCCATAGAATAGAGATCAGTGGTAGAGTAGCTCCCACCCCGCGTCCCGCAGACCATGGGAGGGCCAAGTTTATAGCGGTTTAGCTATAAGTGGCGAAAAATTGTAAAAGAATTCTAAAAAGTTTGAAACTTTGCGTCAAAATCATCTTGACGCGTCAGGACTGGAAAGCTAGGCCAAAACCATCCTACAACTACACCTATAACAGCAGTGGTCAGCTGTACTGCCGCTCGTGTGACAGGGTTTTTAAAACCAAATCTGGTTTTGCCAGCCACGTCCGTGCGCATGCTAAAACCTAAAGCCAAAGTGTCGCCGTTGACGGATACGTTATGGAGGATCATCATCATCCGATTGGATCAGATAGTACTGGATGGTCTATAACCACCCTGACGCCGCCATTTTAATTATCCTCTGAATCGTTCTAAATACAAATACAGTCCGACAAGGCTCTCTTGGCACTTGAATGAAGGCGCTGTTATAGAACAAAGGCATTCAGAAAATAAAATCTCCTCAATTTTACTTCAATTTTAGTTTAAAATAGTTGATAGTTAGCAAAAACAACACAACATACAATAGCGATATACTGACAGAACGGACTATCAAACAGTATCACAAGATAGCGGTGTTAGTACCGATTTTGGCCACGCGCCAAGATCGCCTTGTCGCACTGTATTTGTCGGCGCCCTCACCTGCTGCCAACTGCCGATGCAGTCTAAGATGAACTGCGTTAAGGCTAACCTGAAAGAGTTACAGCCGTGGTATATACCTAGACTTGATCAAACAGCGATAAAGCTAGAACAAATAGGCTTACCAGCGTGAGCGGGTGTCGATTGCGACCAGGACTTAGGGAGGTGCGCGCTTCTTCCACCTCCAACTGTAGGATGCTTTCTTGACTACCCGTAAACTGAAATAAAAATAAAAAAGATTTTCAATTTTTTATGATTGCAATAACGTCGCGCCGCAATTACCTACAACTATTCCAAATTTCAGGTCAATAGCTTTAATAGTTACTGAAACAATCGAGTGTGACAGACTGACGGACGGAGAAAGTCTCACCATAAGGGTTTCATTTTTACCATTTTGGTATGGAACCCTAAAAAAATTTTTTTGTTACACCAATACCTAAACCTCACCTCACCTCACACTTCAGGATACGATTACGATACGATACGTGCATTCAAACGATTTACGTCATTTTGGTGTCAGCGGTAAAAAGTGTCTGAACCGAATGACATACAAAACGCGAAAAGACAATCGCACTTCAGTCTCGTGTTTGAAAATAAGGCTGTACAGTAATGGTTTCAGACAAATTACAATGTTTTAGTTTGTTTATAAAAAACTACTCATGTACCCTCGTTTATATAGGTTTTCTCGAGACAACTTATTCGTGAATTTTATATTACACCCGTCGTCCATAGATTTATAAGCCTATGATTTACATTAACCTTTTTCGTACAAGCAAACAGTAGCGCCACTGATCTCTATTCTATGGATTAATCATTCCATACATCTGACAGTTCCTTTTTTGTGTCGATGTGAAGCGCCACCCTAGAACGTCCACGATACTAAATTGACATTTGTTGCTATTGACCGTCATTTTGAATGTCATTTTATTTTAGCCCCATGGAGGCTCACGCTAGGTTACGCAACAATCAGCGCCACAATGGCGAAAATCAAGTATCTTCATTTTTAACTTGACAGTCAGCGATCCATAGAATAGAGATCAGTGGGTCACGCACATTGCTGGTATGGCCCTTGGAACATACTGAAACTGGTTATGGCCCAAAGGCTTCCAAATGTTGAGGTTCTTCAGCTTTTTGTTAGTCTATTTCTCACCTACTGTTATTCAAATATAAAAAACTTCTAGCTACTATTATTATTTACAGTCCGACAAGGCTCTCTTGGCACTTGAATGACATTGACAGGAGGGCGTTGTTTAGAACAAAGGCAGCCAGAAAATAAAATCTCCTCAACTTTACGTTAATTTCAGTTTTATTTTAGTTAATATTAAACAAAAACAACACAACATACTACAGCGATATACCGACAGAGCAAACTATCAAACAGTATCACAAGATAGCGTCGTTAGTTCCGATTTTTAGCACGCGCCAAGATAGCCTTGTCGCACTGTACGGCCATAGATATATCGGTCTACCCGCAAAACAAAGCATAACAGCTGATTGGACTTACCACAAACCCATAGTACTTGAGTATGTCCATTTTACACATGGGACACGTCCGGTGCTCCAGCAACCACGGGTCGATGCAGTTCTTGTGGAATTCGTGCCTAGAATAGACAACAACAAAATATTGTGATCTTACTGCGATGTTATTCAAAACTATAGCTTCCAAATATAAGCTCATTTTTAAAGACACAAACAAACGCGAAATTCAAATTTCGTTTATTATTTTTATTATGTTTATTTCGTTTATTATGTTTATTTAGTTTTTTGCAAATTTTATACTAGCTAATAATAATATTGCAGGTTTATGGTAGTAAGTTTTACGAGCCTAATATAAAATATTTATGCATCAACATGTTTCTAATATTAACTTTTTCGAAAACTCCCATGCACCTCATATTTGTTCCCGCCAGATTATTTCTTGCAGTTTCCCAGATCTGGAGCTATCGGGAGCCAATATGAACGAAATGTGTATTTTTGAGCTCAGTTTCTACTCAAACCATGTATATATGCATAAATGATATGCTCGCAAAACGCATTGCCTTGAGTCTACGATGCATAATCAACCCGATAATATAAAAAAACTAAATAATATTTAAATTTTCGCGCCCGGGTGGTACCCATTCCTTACAGGACTTACCGGCACGGGAGCGAGCGCAGTGTCTCGGATACTTTGTAGGGCTCTATGCAGATGGCGCAGCACTCGCCATCGCCCTGTACCTCCTGAAACACGTAATCTTAATTATATTCTGTGTTATGATTATGAATTATTTAAAGTTTGGCAAAAGAGAGTAGGAATTATAGGAGGCGCCACTGACGATACAAACTCGAAAGATATTTGGACTGTTTAACGCATATTCAATAAGTTTTATGATTACAAAATATGTAGTAAATGTGACGCAATATTGAGCGTAGAAACATAGCAGTATTATTGTATGCAACTCACATGACATTAGTAAAAAAAATGTGAATATTTAAAAGTGGGAAATCTATTTAAGAATACTTTAAACTACTTACTTCTAAGATTAATCTAATCATAATATGCATAGAATGGACTCACCCTGTCATCAGTTTTCAGACTTTTCACAGGTATTTTGGACAGTGCTTTCTTGGCAGCACAACACAACCGTTTCTGAAAAAATAAACATTTCATGAATACGTGATTTGGACTGAATTCAAAAATTAATATTTAAACTTTTATAGAGTGGAAAAATAAGGGAGGAGGTTCTCAAGTCGGCGCGTTTATGTTTTTTTACCGAATACTTAGTCCTATTTATGTAATTATTTTTTTATTGGATAAAGTCAAGTATACCCCGAAGTTATTTTAATATTTTGGAAAATAACTGCCCCAAATTGGGAAATGGGTGTGATTCCTTGTTCACTCACAGACTAGTTAACAACAAAAACCTCAATATGAATGAGTAATCAAAAATTATGTGCATGCAGTCACAAAAAAAACTTTTTAACAAATAAAATTAACCACCGAAAAAACTGAAATCCAGCCATGAAGCACTCAACTGTGCTATGTTCACAACTGTGTATGTAAGTGCTATGCTTGGTTTCAAAGTTTACAGGGCGTATCATATGAGTCATGACTCACCGACAGCCGGTCCTTGGCGTGGATGTAGCGGAACCGCTGGATGTAGTAGAACACCAGCCACGCCAGCGAGATCACCATCAGCACTATGAAGGATATCGACACGAACAGCACCGATGTCCTGCACACAACAGGTAGTCGCATGACTCACAGACAGCCGGTCCTTGGCGTGGATGTAGCGGAACCGCTGGATGTAGTAGAACACCAGCCACGCCAGCGAGATCACCATCAGCACTATGAAGGATATCGACACGAACAGCACCGATGTCCTGCACACAACAGGTAGTCGCATGACTCACCGACAGCCGGTCCTTGGCGTGGATGTAGCGGAACCGCTGGATGTAGTAGAACACCAGCCACGCCAGCGAGATCACCATCAGCACTATGAAGGATATCGACACGAACAGCACCGATGTCCTGCACACAACAGGTAGTCGCACGACTCACCGACAGCCGGTCCTTGGCGTGGATGTAGCGGAACCGCTGGATGTAGTAGAACACCAGCCACGCCAGCGAGATCACCATCAGCACTATGAAGGATATCGACACGAACAGCACCGATGTCCTGCACACAACAGGTAGTCGCATGACTCACCGACAGCCGGTCCTTGGCGTGGATGTAGCGGAACCGCTGGATGTAGTAGAACACCAGCCACGCCAGCGAGATCACCATCAGCACTATGAAGGATATCGACACGAACAGCACCGATGTCCTGCACACAACAGGTAGTCGCATGACTCACCGACAGCCGGTCCTTGGCGTGGATGTAGCGGAACCGCTGGATGTAGTAGAACACCAGCCACGCCAGCGAGATCACCATCAGCACCATGAAGGATATCGACACGAACAGCACCGATGTCCTGCACACAACAGGTAGTCGCATGACTCACCGACAGCCGGTCCTTGGCGTGGATGTAGCGGAACCGCTGGATGTAGTAGAACACCAGCCACGCCAGCGAGATCACCATCAGCACTATGAAGGATATCGACACGAACAGCACCGATGTCCTGCACACAACAGGTAGTCGCATGACTCACCGACAGCCGGTCCTTGGCGTGGATGTAGCGGAACCGCTGGATGTAGTAGAACACCAGCCACGCCAGCGAGATCACCATCAGCACATAAAGGATATCGACACGAACAGCACCGATGTCCTGCACACAACAGGTAGTCGCATGACTCACCGACAGCCGGTCCTTGGCGTGGATGTAGCGGAACCGCTGGATGTAGTAGAACACCAGCCACGCCAGCGAGATCACCATCAGCACTATGAAGGATATCGACACGAACAGCACCGATGTCCTGCACACAACAGGTAGTCGCATGACTCACCGACAGCCGGTCCTTGGCGTGGATGTAGCGGAACCGCTGGATGTAGTAGAACACCAGCCACGCCAGCGAGATCACCATCAGCACTATGAAGGATATCGACACGAACAGCAACGATGTCCTGCACACAACAGGTAGTCGCATGACTCACCGACAGCCGGTCCTTGGCGTGGATGTAGCGGAACCGCTGGATGTAGTAGAACACCAGCCACGCCAGCGAGATCACCATCAGCACTATGAAGGATATCGACACGAACAGCACCGATGTCCTGCACACAACAGGTAGTCGCATGACTCACCGACAGCCGGTCCTTGGCGTGGATGTAGCGGAACCGCTGGATGTAGTAGAACACCAGCCACGCCAGCGAGATCACCATCAGCACTATGAAGGATATCGACACGAACAGCACCGATGTCCTGTAAACAAACATCTCCATCCATCACCTTTCCGTGTTTTGTACTATCAGTACTATCTGAATGAGAAATAAAACTTGGCAGTTTACACCCAAACTTCTCTAGGCATACACTTAAAAGTTTTTTTTATAGTCAACGCGAGCAAACGAGCGGGCAGGTCACTTGATGGTAAGCGATCACCACCGCCCATGTACATGTGCAGCACCAGAGGAACTGCAAATAGGAGTAGCAATAAAAACACGGCGGAAAAAATGTGCGGAAAAGCCTACGCTGATTATATTAAACAAATATACACTATACAATATACAAAACATACGATTCTGTTAGATAGGTGTCTCGTAAAGGCACTGCTTTTATCATTTTATAATATAACGTAATACCTATTTAATATTATAGTACCGAACTTGCTAGCCTTACTAAATTAAGTGCAAGGTTAAAACAACCTAGCTTTGAACAATTAATCTATAGCCCAGAAACCATAGTGAATACGGTACGAGTATAAACTGTATTAATTTACGTACGAGTAAATAGGACCATTCTCGTCGTCACTGGGCACGCAAAGGATGCGAAATAAATTAAACAGTTTTAGTAAAGAAAAGAAAAACAACAATCATGGTCAACAAGTATTTCACTTGATGATGTATTAAGGCATCTTATGCGTTAAAGTTGAACTAAATCGGTCTGTCAATCGGTGCCTTGACTGCATAACCGATGCAAACATTAACAACAACACTCAAGATGTAATTACTCTCAAGGTTTTTTGTTAAGGGAAAGAGTAACGTGAGATAGTGAAACAGTAATAAATTGACACGTAAAAAAAGTAACCAATAAACGTCAGTGCATGCCCGACCAGTCGTGTGTCATTTAACCTTTACATGGCGCAGCCGGTGGGATCCGAACCTATCTTATAATTTCAATATTAGTTTAGATTAAGTTAGCCTTTACATGCTATTTAAATCTTTGGCGGCAGGGTAAGGGTGATAGACGAGTACAATACGCACTTGTTGATGTTGCTGTTGATGTGAGTGTAGGTGCGGCCCTTGATGATGCCGATCATGACCCTGGTGCCGTTGTCCACCAGCCGCGTGATCTCCTCGCCCTTCCACTTGTACGTGAACACTGCGCTGATGTTGCCTGCCAACCAAATAACTCCAATATGAGCTTCATACCACCAACCTTTTTAGCGTGGATAATATTTAAACCAGTGCTCGAATTGGACCGGAACGCACCGGAACGGCGTTCCGGTTGGTGAAATCACCGTTCCTGTTTGTGAAATCAGCGTTCCGTTTCGTGAAAATTATTCTCAAACCATTCTGAGCTTTGGTTTTTAAATAATTGAGGTCGTACATTATTATTGCAAAGCTCTTCCAATAGATAAAATTTAAAAAAATTGAATAGAAGTACTGTGAAGAGATAGCGTTCCGGTTCGTAAAAAAGTCCAGAAAAATAAAAGAAGCACTGAAGGTATAGATAGCGTTCCGGTTCGTGAAAAAGTTCAATTCGACCACTGATTTAAACCATTAAACATCCCGCTGCTTGGCGCAGCTCTGGGTGAATTAATAATTAATCTGTGTAGGGAACTTGGCCCCATTTTAACCGTTAAGTCCAGTGACTTGTAAACTAATCTAATGTAATAAATCTAATGTAATCACTAATCGAAAACAGGTACAGTACCCACAAGTAACTATGTACAATGTACATATTATACTTATTTATCACACATTTCAAAATTGTAATGCGAGACATTATTTATCAACTAGCTGTTGCCCGCGGCTCCGCCCGCGTGAATTACGGTTTTTTCCCATAATATACATTCCTACTTGAATTCCTTGATTTTTTGCGGGATTCTGGTGTGATGTTGTACAGAAACCTGTTCTTACTTTACACGGGTTATCTTGTGGTGATTTTGAAAACTCCTTTTTCTTACTAATAATATAAAGTTTCATTAATACGTAGTTGAAAGATCAAAAGGACGATTTTAACTGTCGATATTTCGACCCAGTGGCACAGGTCGTGGTCACTACGTGACCACGACTTGTACCAATGTATCGAAATATCGACAGTTAAAATCGTCCTTTTCCAATTCATTGTGATTTTTATTCTGAAACCACGAAATATGTCAAAAATCATTAAACCATGTGAAAAGTTGTACTGGTGGTAGAACTCTTCTTTCAGAGTTCGGCCGGGTAGGTACCACTGGGATAAAATACTCTACTAACAATATTCCTCAGCCCAACATAATATAAGTCTTTTTAAAATCTTTGCTTCATCTCAATACAATCCAAAACATCAGAATGGGCAATGGCTATATATTTCTTTACGTATAAGAAGACCTTAGATGACAGTCAGTCGGTTAGGATCGATAAGACCTAAATATTTGTGAACCATTATCTTACCCTTTCCATATTGCGGATGATAAAGACGCGGCACTCCGGGAATGTCGACATAAGTGAAAACTTGTCTTAACAGTGCCATCTTAATATAAAGTCAGGAAACAGTAAATAACATGACAGTTAATTTTTATTTAAAAAAATTCGGTAGTAAAGTAATAACCTATCTCAGAGTTTTACATTCAAGTTCCACATAAATTGTAGAGATGGCGCTATACGATATAACGTAGCGATAACGCCAGTTACATGATTTTTGTTCACCCTAAAAGTGAAAAATTTGAAAACATACAAAATCTCCTGCTAAGCCATGTATTTACGGCTGTAAGGGTACTCCAGTCTTACTTGAGCCCTACGTTCTTAGGTTCTTTGTGCATTCCGAGTTCCAAGTCACCTACCTACTTGAACTTAGCGCTAAAGGTTCTGATGTCTGTAATTTCTGAACTACAAAAGTGATGATGATAAGATTTGTATGGAATAATCTTTAAAGAACCTCCTTTATAACAAAAAAAGAATGAATGGAATCGAACAACGCGTTAATGAATTATAACTAAAAAACGTTTGGACTTTGATGCCGTCTTCCAGGGAAACCATGATGAATTTCGGGACAAAAAGTATCCTATGTCCTACCTCGGGGTATGAACTATAATCATGTCAAGTTTCATTTAAATCCATCCAGCGGATTAGCCGTGATGCCCGGTCGTGAAACAGACAGACAGACAGACAGACAGACAGACAGACAGACAGACAAAAATTAAACAAATTACAGTTTTGGCTTCAGTATCGACTAAATAGTGTCCTCCAACAAAAATTTTCAAAATATCTTCAATGTACAGAATTCGACCCTTTACAGTTTTATTATAAGTATATAGAAGATTATCATAGACATCAATAATATTGATAGGCTTCGTGATTGGTCATTACTTAGATTTAAGACTTAATTGATAAATATTATCTGAAGGTCATAAACGTTGATGGAACACAAAGAAATCACTATCAATTGGAAATGAAAATGTTTTGTTTTTAATCTATGATGCGTTCAGATTAAAAAAGTTGTATTAAAAATATCAATAAAGAAAAATAATAGTTGAGCTTGAGACATATCATATCATGATCACCTTGTGACCATCTTGTTTGCATCCTTTCCTGTACAGACTCTGCCATTCACCAATGGCTTTATTCAGCACTCAGTTCAGTAGTTTGTTATTACTTTGACAAGGCCATAATGAGGAGTGATAAGGAGAAGTGAGGAAGATATTGGAGAATCTCCTTTCTAATGCAAACTAGGCGAAGATAAGGAAGTTCACGAGAGCGGTAGATCCATTAGAGTTCGAAATTCTAAATCAAATCAAATCAAATAATTTATTTGCAGATTGGTTTTACAAAGGTCTTACAATACTTCTACCCCAAAAAGCATTGATATATAAACTAAGGATTTGGGGTCAGCGCTAAAAAGTGTCCGAAACGAATGACATACAAAACGCGAAAAGATTATACAACTGCACTTCAGTCTCGTGTTTGAAAATTAGGCTGTATAGTAATGGTTAAAGACATAAATTACAATGTTTTAGTTTGTTTATAAAAATACTCATGTACCCTCGTTTATATAGGTTTTCTCAGGACACTTTTTTCGTGAATTTTGTATTACACGGTACACCCGTCGTCCATAGATTCATAAGCCAATGTCAAATAGTAAAGAAATTGTCGAAAACTAAAATCATTCAATCAGCTTGCTACGTGATTCTTTCGTAAACAATTTAGTTACTATATCGTCACCAGTCAAAGACACCTATACTATAGACCCGGCGGATCTATAGTATAGGTGCGAAAAAATGTCGCCAGTTTATGGGAGCAAAACCCCCCCGGCGTCAGCAGTAATATGTAAGCCTACGCAGTATTTCGCAGGAGTTTCGACACATGGCTCTACATTTTCTTGTATGAAGAAGGTTTACGTAAAATGTTCGGATGGGCTCATCTTGATGTTATTATCATAGTCACCAGTACAATATGTACTTGTTGTAATATCATAATGAGTTAAGATAAGAAAGCAGTATTGTGAAATGAGTTAATAAGTAATAACAAATAGGCAATATTGTAGGTAACGATAAACTAATTTAGTAATTTGTAACAATAACTAATAACTTGTTCTTAATTTTCGAAGAAGTTTCGCTTTTAATGGCCTGTACTTCCGTCTCCTATTAAAATTTTGTCTTCATTTCACGGGATATTTTAGCCACCAATTTTAGGGTTTTCAAAAATCAAGCAGGATCCAAGACGCGTAAACGCAGTCATAAATCCCAAGTACCTAGATTATGACTGAACAGGCTCACTTGTGTAGGTAGGTATATCTCTCCGGACGATCGTCTTATCTAAAAATGAGCACTTAGTGCACTTGTTTACGGTCAGACGTTCAATGAAAAACATAGTGGAGGAGCGTTCATTTTTTAACTAGACGGTCTCAAAGGAAAAGTTACGAGGACCAAAATAATTTAATGACTTACAATTGGGAAGGTATATAAAATAGTACCCTAATCAGGGGGCACGGCAGTGCCCCCGCCAAAGTCAAAGCGCGAAGCAAAACTGCCGTACCATCTTTACAGGAACCATTTCGCCGCATTTTCGGGCTACTATTTGAGAACCTCCGGATAAGACCAGAACGCTGAAATTTTCGCTATCCAGTAAGCTATAATCACATACTTAAAACCCAAAATTTCAAGTCTGTAGGTCATATAGTTCCGAAGTTATGCGAAAGCAAAGTTTCGCATTTTCGACACTGACTGACTGACTGACTCACTCATGATCATCAAAATAGAACTAGTACTTCCCATAAACTCAGAGAGCTGAAATTTGGTACAGAGTTAGGGTTTAATGGCCACATAAAGGGAAAACTATAAAAACTAGGATAATCGAAGATCTGGAGTACCTGGTGATCACTGCATTAATAACTTTGTAATTCCATATAAATTATATGAGATTACAAAGTTATTTATGCAGTTAATGTATCTAGAAAAACGGACAGGTCTGAAGTATCTGATGAAGAACCCTCAGCTGGTCTCAGCTGTATTGGAGATATGGTTCTTCTATTGGTACATAAAAATATCGAAAAATCGACTATCATTGCAAAAATCCAGCGTAGTGGGACACATCTAATGTAATTTAATTTAGCCTATAGCTTCCCACGGCTGGGCAAATGCCTCCCCTTCTGCTTTTAATACGCATATAAATAAAATTAATGGAAAACTCTGGATAAGACTAGACTGGCTTTTATACTTATTACTTACAAGTTTACAAGAAGAAATAGTCGAACGATTAACTTTATTCTACTCGAACAGTACCTATACACAAATTATTAAATTATACAGTAATAAACAAATTACACTAAAATATTAATTTCGCTTAAAATTTGGTCAAAATAGCGTTGGACTAAGTGTGGCAGTGATCCCGGACACGTCGCTAGATGGCGCTGACTGTATTTTAAAACGCGCATAAGTTTGTTTTTCCGATAACCGTATATGGCGAAGTGGCAACCGGCCGCGATACAGTCGTTTACGACATTCTTCTGCTGCACTTGAAAATTTTTGCTAGGGATTAGGAGGGATTATTCATTATATTATTTTACTTTGCATTTCGTTAGTTAATTTTTCGCTTATTATTATTTCGTGAGGACTGAGGTTTGCTAAGGTTAATTAGCTTACTTATTATAACAATTCGAAGATTTGAATAGGTTAGGAATTTTATGATTATTATTACCATTACAGAAAAAGATGGTACGGCCGTGCCCGTTATTTTCTTTATCCTCGACTTTAAAACAAAAATTTTGAAGTTTCTACAAAAAGAAGTGAAATCCCACCAAAAACATTCTGTAAAAAACTAGCCAAAGTCAAAATGGAGCTGCTTGTTTATCTCTAAAAAGTACTGAAATCTAGACAAAGTCGTGCCAAGTCTAAGGTTCCTTACTGCGATTTCTTTATTATTATAGTTAATGTTGTGTGACTTGGCCGTTGAAGACCAAGAACCGCTACTCATTGACGATGAATTCTGGCGACAGATTGGTGCAATGGTGTCATGGAGCACCTGGTTTGAACCCTTGTGTACCCTTCAACGGCCAAGTCACGCAACATTAACTATAATAATAAAGAAATCGCAGTAAGGAACCTTAGACTTGGCACGACTTTGTCTAGATTTCAGTACTTTTTAGAGATAAACAAGCAGCTCCATTTTGACTTTGGCTAGTTTTTTACAGAATGTTTTTGGTGGGATTAACATTTACTGGAAAAAATAGCACCTATTACTTAGTACTATACTCACGTGTCACGAAACCTAAAGTACAGTCCGACATGGCTCTTTTGGCACTTGAATGACATTGTCAGGGGGCGCTGTTTTAGAACCAAGGCGTCCAGAAAATAAAATCTCCTCAAGTTTACTTCAATTTAATTTTTTTTAGTTTATATTAAGCAATAACCATTGCAATAACAATACAACATACAATAGCGATATACCGACAGAGCGAGCTACCAAACAGTATCACAAGATAACGGCGTTAGTACCGATTTTGGCCAGGCGCCAAAATAGCCTTGTCGCACTGTATCTTCAAGTATTTCCGATGTAGGATATAGGTACAGTACCTAGACTACCCACTCGACTCGTTTCGTTGCGTGACTGCGTACACGACTACACGTATTAGTGTTAATGACGTACTTATTCGGTTTGCTGGCTTCAGTACCAAGGTGATTCTTAGTTTGTACAACGAAACAGGTATCGATATCGCGATATTATCTAAAAAATGTATGGGATTGACATTAGCCAACGTTATCTCACAGCCCCATAGCGTTAGATGAGCGTTAGTTAAAAAATATCTATCCCTGTCACTCATTTAGAACTTTTTTGTAAATTCATTTCACACTTTATCAAAATTGCTTATGTTTAATTATGGTTTAATTCGATTCGTATTGAGTTTGTGGCTTTTATACCAATCCTATTATTAAGTAGTATTTTCTATAATCTAGATGTAAAATGATCACAATAATAAAGATAAGGTCTGGAATCAGGACATGGTTCATGCGTTTTAGTGCTGCGTTCATAATGTCAGATACCACGCATTCATCATTGTTGCAACGTTTGCTACAATTACAATAATAATGTTATCTATCTATACTAATATTATAAAGCTGTTTTGAGAGAGTTTGTTTGATAGCGATTACTCAGGAACTATACTGGTCCTGATATAAAAAATATATTTTGGTGTTAGTCCAATTCATAGAGATCCAAGAGGCCGCCCTCGACTTCAAAAGTACGGCAAAAAATACTTTGCCTAAATTGGCAAACCCGAGCCGTCGCTACACAATTTTTCATAAACACACTAACATCCGCGCACCATACTTTCGAATTGACACACTCACACCACAAGAAAAAGTTGCCGCACTCACGGAGCTGTCGTAGATGTCGTTTTCATCTAATTTTCTAGACCCACACACCACCACCCGAAACCTGTTCTATCCTGAATCTTTTGTGACAACACAGATGATAGGGGGACAAACTGAGGTCATGACGTGTTATTTATATCCCTCAGTCCTTAATTTATAGAAAAAATTATAAAAATCTCTCTTTTATAGTCTTTATAAAATCGTGGATGTCAGATTTTTGCACTAGTTTTTTGTGCATCACAAATTTTTGTTTTGAGATACTTAATATTGTTTACTTTTATAGAAAACTAGCTGTTGCCCGCGGCTCCGCCCGCTTGAATTACGATTTTTTTACATAATATACCTTCCTACTGGAATTCCTTGATTTTTCGCGGGATTCTGGTGTGATGTTGTACAGAAACCTGTTCTTATTTTACACGGTTTATCTTGTGGTGATTTTGAAAACTCCTTTTTCTTAATAACAATATTAAGTTATACGTATTGAAAGATCAAAAGGACGATTTTAACTGTCGATATTTCGACCCAGTGGCACAGGTCGTGGTCACTACGTGACCACGACTTGTACCAATGTATCGAAATATCGACAGTTAAAATCGTCCTTTTCATTGTGATTTTTATTCTGAAACCACGAAATATGTCAAAAATTATTAAACCATGTGAAAAGTTGTACTGGTGGTAGAACTCTTCTTTCAGAGTTCGGCCGGGTAGGTACCACTGGGATAAATTACTCTACTAACAATATTCCCCAGCCCAACATAATATAAGAGTCTTTTAAAAATCTTTGCTTCATCTCAATACAATCCAAAACATCAGAATGGACAATGGCTATATATTTCCTTACGTATAAAAAGACCTTAGATGACAGTCAGTTGGTCAGGATCGATAAGACCTAAGAGTTAAAAATATTTGTGAACCATTATCTTACCCTTTCCATTTTGCGGATGATAAAGTTTAAATGTGTTCATGCAGTCTTAACAGTGCCATCTAAATATAAAGTCAGGAAACAGTAAATAACATGACAGTTAATTTTTATTTAAAAAAATTCGGTAGTACCTATCTCAGAGTTTTACATTCAAGTTCCACATAAATTGTAGAGATGGCGCTATACGGTATAACGTAGCGATAACGCTTACATGATTTTTGTTCACCCTAAAAGTGAAAAATTTTAAACCATACAAAATCTCCTGCTAAGCCTATTTATTTACGGTTGTAAGGGTACTCCAGTCTTACTTGAGCCCTACGTCATAGCCCTAGGTTCTTTGTGCATTCCGAGTTTCAAGTCACCTACCTACTTGAACTTAAAGGTTCTGATATCTGTAATTTCTGAACTACAAAAGTGATGATGATAAAATTTGTATGGAATAATCTTTAAAGAACCTCCTTTCTAACAAAAAAAGAATGAATGGAATCGGACAACGCGTTAATGAATTATAACTAAATAACGTTTGGACTTTGATGCCGTCTTCCAGGGAAACCATGATGAATTTCGGGACAAAAAGTATCCTATGTCCTACCTCGGGGTATGAACTATAATCATGTCAAGTTTCATTTAAATCCATCCAGCGGATTAGCCGTGATGCCCGGTCGTGAAACAGACAGACAGACAGACAGACAGACAGACAGACAGACAGACAGACAAAAATTAAATAAATTACAGTTTTGGCTTCAGTATCGACTAAATAGTGTCCTCCAACAAAAATTTTCAAAATATCTTCAATGTACAGAATTCGACCCTTTACAGTTTTATTATAAGTATAGATAATTAAAACACAAAATACAAACTGTCAGACAGACTTGTCGTTGAGTATTCGTTCCCCATTGTGTAGTAAGTAATGTATAATGTAGTGACGCGCATACGCTATGGCCTTCAGCAGCCAGACCGATGACTTGCCGATGACCGTTTAAGGTCTGGCGATGGCGTGTCGAATGTCGATGCCACTCAGTTATATTCTAGTCCTTAAAAAGGCGACTCCGCAATATAGTGGAATCCACTATATTGCGGAGTCGCCTTTTTAAGGCGATGGGACGTGACCCGTCGACCTGCGGTGCGACCTTAAAAAGGTGACGGCCACAAACAAATTTAGAGTCTCGGAACTTGAGCTTTGGCAAAATCACTCTGAACTAAATATCAATCACAAAGTACACCCCCTCATTCATTTCAGCTAACGGACGTCCACAAACGTCTACAAAGGTCTCCTGCAAGGATTTCCAACTACCACGGTCTTGCGACACTTATCCAGCGCCTTCCCGTGTTGTCAAACAATCTGCCCCTAGATTATGTAAGAAAAACGTATTCATCGAAATCGTTTACAAAATCTGTTGATTGGTTCCCTGATTTACGTCAGCCAATTGGAGGGCAGAATTTGCTAACGATAACGATGAATATGTTTTTATTATGTAATCAGAACCCTGATGGTCTTAGGTATGCCAACACTGCTTTCCCGTGCGAAGTTGGCATTCCAGCACTTTGGGGCCCCAACGTCCGTCAGTCTTACGAGCTATGTGCTCGGCCCATTACCAGTTCAGCTTCGCACGATACGTTGAGCTATGTCGGTCACTCTGGAGTCTGGTTCATCTACGAATCCCCTCATTTGTGATTTGATTACGTAGAGATACTCCGAGAACTCGCCCGCATTGTGACTCTGAGCCTTCTCATGAGGGTTTCGGGATTCCCGTCCCTTTTTCAATCCCCGGGACGGGTTCAGGAACCCGGGACCAAAACCCTACTTCTTTTAAACACTCGTCGAGATTAGAGATCAATATGAAATGACTGGCGCGCGGTGGACACAAGGCCCATATACGGACATAATAACAGCGACTTACTCGAGGCCCACTTGCGTGAATCTGGGTTAGCGTGCTTACTCTGAGTTAACACACTAACCGAATAGGCGAACAGGTAGAAATTGCTGACTTTCAATTTCTAGATTTGCTCAATATTTCGAGGCTACATTGCTATACAAAGCAAAGTTCCTAGAGTAAAATCTGTGGCCTAGAGTTACTACCATCACCTGTACAGCGGGATGGTATTTGTTGTGTAACGTAAATCCTGTTAGTGCCCGACAAGCACCGCCTTTCTAATCCGAATCTGAATTAACCGAGACTTTCTAGCGTCAGTAACAGGTTTATAATGCTGCATACATTGTAGCGCGCACTTATCTAATCCCACAAAAAAACGGGGCTTTGACTTTGTCAATTGCTTTGTGGACTTGGGAAGTTGGGCTAAGTAAGCTTGTTTAAATGTTTACCCCTCAACCCCTTTTATTTCCCAAAGCTAGGCTTGACTCCACATAAAGGGTTATGGACTGTGACGTATACACAGGACTTGGCGGACCACGGACGATATGTCACACGAAAGTTTTCACAGGGAAGATTTCCGCCACGATGTGCCGTACTAGCGGAAATTTTGGCTAATGGCGCTCCTGTTGTCTTGTATGAAGGAGGTTGACATAAAATGTTCCGATGGGCTCATCCTCAAGTTCATATCGGTGGGTATGAGGGCACTATCAACATGCAACATATCAACCCTTATGTGTACTAAATTCAAATGCGAAATATCTGAAGTGGAATTCGAATCACGATCCCACGGCAGAAATCTCTACCACTGAGTCACTACTGTTTTTGCTAAATTGGTTTAGGATGGTTTAATCAGCAAAAACTCTTACAATTCTTAAGAGCATCTCATTGCATTCGACCTTCATAAAAGTGCCGGCAAAAACACATAACAATTTAGGCACAAGTTTCTACCACAGCTATTGCGCGTTGCGATACCGTTTTTGCTAGCAGAAAAATGAAGACAAAGATATACCTAGTTTTGAGTACCAAATAAATATTCTGTATGTACAAAACTTTTAAAATAAATAAACTTGATAACAGGCAAAAGTATTGCATACTTATTAGGAAGTAGGTAAGTTTCGTAAGGGAATGAATGGGATCATTATGTCGGTAACTTTGGTTCTCCTACGGATTCTCTGCCCTCTAGAATGTGTAGGGGATAACATTTTATACCCCGATTACATCCTCTGATAAAGGATAAAGTTATACTCTCCACCGGCTAAAAGACGGCAAAAAAGGGAAAGGAAAAGTCTTTAGGTTCATTTTTTCCACGGCAGATATCTATTTTATGCCAATGGCCAGAGAGCGTATAAAACGATAGGAAGGAGAATATTTCGTTCTGGCCTCAGACTAGGAGGGGATCCTCCAAAACTGTTCTCCAATCCAATACTTACGTCCGTTGTCAGTAGACAACTTCATCTTCTCCAGCACCGTGGTGTCTCGGTCGTTGTAGATGAGCACGGCCGAGGCGTTCGCGCGCCACGCATTCTGAACCTTAAAAACACAAAGTGATAACGGTTAGATTTGCCTGATCATGAACAGCCTTAACGATGAAGGAAAACATCACAAAGAAGCCTATTAGTTCACCACTAAAATACTCGGAAGTGTGGAAAATCTGACAAACAATATTTGGGCAGTTCAAATCGGAGTTCCTTCTTTGCATACTCTATAGTCTATACTCTACTCTACAATCTACATCTATGCCTGTGGTATAGACGATTTACGAGAATAGTAAGTCACCAGCCTGCTTATCCAGTTTATTGCATAGTGCATTAATATAGCCACATGTTTGTTTTAGTATCATTGAGTGCTATCGGTCCAATAACGATTATTACGTGCTCATGTTTAGGCGTCGTAACATATTATTACGTCATAGCACTCATAGCACGCGCGTTTGTCTGCCGATATTGGGAAATAATGAAGGACCGGATTAGGGCTGCAATATTCGTAGCTTAATAATATAAAGTACAATATTAATATAGGCTATTCAAGAAACTACAACCCTTAATAATAGCAAGTACCATAATCAGCAGCATGATCCATTGTGGGTCATATTTATAAAGAGAATGACCTGGTAACAGTTGTTGCACACTTTCTAGCAACTAACAACTCTCGATTCCCCTGGCTGTCCACTATCCCTCCAGTAGTGGCTCCCAGTAGATGTAGCGTATCATCAGCTATTCTCATTCTCTGGGTTTAATTAATAACAATCTATCCCTACGCGTCCATTGCTGAACATTTCCCTTTCCTTGACGCCTTTTGTGCCCACACCTGCTACCAATGAATTTTTTTTCAACCGATCCGGCGGCCAGGGGATCGTCCTACACTGCGCTTGTTGGTCATTGATACCTACGCGGTCTCTACTTCAGAACTCAGCTGTCTCAACTGCCGTTGGTTTTGCCACCCCTATGGGCTAGGCCTGGGCAGCCCAACTGTTAATGCCCGAGTGATCCGTGAAGGTGTCTGAGGCGGGTGCCCTCATACCTTAATCTCAAAGTTGCAGCTGCCTCGGCGGATGACCGCGATCCAGGGCTCGCGCGGCAGCGGCTCGGCGGGCGCGGCGGCCGACAGCAGCGGCCACGTGCAGCCCGTGTGGTCGCGCTCCCCGTCCGAGCCCTTGGCGCGCACGTGCACCGCCATGCCGCGCGCTGACCCGATGTAGCCCTCGCCGTATTTGCCGGACTGGGGAAACAAGACAAATTAAATTAGCCTGAAATTACATTATACATACCTAGTATCTCAATGCCTGAAGTCGACAATAATGAGGGCTAACATTAACGCCACTGGGCCTACCTTTAATAAATACATACTGTATGGATTTTAAGTTGCACTTTACATTTACAGTGATGGCGCCAAAAATACGACACAGAAGTTTGCAATGCGCAGATGTTTCTTGTCCCTTTCTTATACACACGTCGCCCTATTATAAAGGTGTCTAAAGAAAGATGCATTGTTTTCTCATAGGAAAGATGCATAAGACAAGCGCCGCTCTACGATTGGTCCCAACTGCGATGGACTCTGAAGAAGATTTCTACCATCGGGGCTAGGATGCGCCGTAGAGATAATTCTCTTTACTTTTGTCACTCTCTTTTCTCTTTCAAATCCATAAAGATAGACAGAGAGAAAGTGATCGACAAAAGTAGAGAGCATCATTTACTTGTGCATTGTGCATGCTGCGTATGATGGTACTGCCATATTATAACTTGCTAAATAATTTATTTGTTACTGAATGTAGTATTTTCTTTGTTTTACTTTTGATGTTTTGTAATCTAGCTTAGCTATTATTTGTTGTGGTAGAGTCGAATTGCTTCCGTTTCAGGTTAATTATTATTCAATAAACGTTTTCTTTTTATCCAACAATACGGATAAAATGAATTAAACTTTAAGAAGTCAGGAAAGTGTACGTAGACATCTAGGTATACATATGATATTATGAGGTTAAAGGTACTATACCTATACATTGTTAATATCTTTTACAGGAATTCTAGGTAGGTAGGTAGGTAGAGTCTCAAGAATTCTTGTAAAAGGGTTTTATTGGGTTATGATAGGACAGTAATAATTTTCCTTATTTACGACATAGTTTAGGTACCTACATTATTATTCCCATAATAAATATGCTTTATAGTTATTTTTAACTTGATTAGGTGTTTACTACTCCAGTAGTACCTATGTATACCTATAGGATATTAAGAAGGTAATATTATGTCATAGAATATTCATAAAAACGACGTTCGGCCCTACTAGTCCGCAAAATTTTATTTTTTAATTTCGTAAAAACATATGGTCTTAGCGATCCCGTTTCTGCAAAATTTACCAATAACTTCAAGTTTAAATTTTTTGGGCAATGTTTTTTTAGTTTCAGGCATTTTTGGCTGTGTTATTTTAACGTTTTACATTATTATTAGGTATCTAGCGATGGAGATTATTCTACCCAGTCGAATGAAACCATTTGAGAACATGTAAATCAACAGACTTTTAAGTTATTACTGATATTGTGTGCACATACCCAAAAACGCATACAAAACTGAAATGGCTCTCACGGGGAGGGGGTGAGGGAGCGGCCCCCCCCCCCCCCTTTATAGGAAATTTTTGCTTGTAATGAGCCATAGAACACTCCCTTAAATTATCGCTAGTTCGATCCCGGACACACTGTATTTAATAATAATTATTTAAATCGTCGATGTTTTAATTTTCACGTATTTTAATGTTTAATTTATATTTTTTTTTATAATGCGATTATTTTACACCGACTTAGAATACTAAAATTTAGGGGATTTTGACTCAATAAAAATTTAATATTTTTATTGAGTCTTTCAGTATTATTCTATACATTAATACGTTAAATAAGTACAGTTTATTGTAACTGGTTATTCAGGGTTTTCACAAGAAATCCCTAAATCTTCCATAACTATAAGAAATTACAGGTGCCGGCAAGTAACTCGGCAAGGTTTTAGCGTGGTGGGGGAAAGTTTGCACACCATAAACTTCGTGCAACGAAGTGCGAGAGAGACAGCATCAAATGACCAACCAATAGCGCACTTCGATCCCGCTACCTCGTTCCCCCCGCCCCTCGCTGTAGCCAAAGAGACCCAAAAGCATGTTCTGCGCATCTAGCGACTCTTGCCAAGTTACGTGCCGACAACTGTACTAAGTTACGGACAGGACATTATATGACTGAAAATGTGTTGTACTTTATTTTGTTTTTTTTGCAATGAATGTATCTTGTTTCCCATCACCCTGTATAGGCAGTATATTATGTAGAGTGTAGACCTATAAAAGTTGTTGTTGACTTTATAAAACATGACAATTAACATAAGTACCGTTCCTTAGTAAATTATCAAAATATTGGAGTAACCTTAAAAAAACAGTTGTATAAATAAACAATACCATTGGTATGGGTATTGAAACTCAACGGTCAATAACTGATTCATGCATGTAGTTAGAGGTACAGCATCGTACTACATTACTCATTCAATAATATTACAATCAACAATATGTATTAAAAGCATCAGAATAAGCATTATATTCGCGTGCATAAGAACTGTCAAATTATCATAGGTCGCACTGTGTCATGTGTGATTGTAAACTCTGAATATACTCGATTCAATTAGCGTTGAAGCGATAAATATATTGTACCTACATTATTCATCGAAATGGGGCATTCACTTGTCCATTTCTCTTATATAAATTCATATTCTTGGTGCCCCTATAATTTATCTCGATTAAAAAAAAAAGAAGAGTCATATATCTCTGTAAAAAACACGGGTTATAACTTAGAGCTTAAGTTAAAAGTTATTCTTCGATAATTTGACAATTTAGTTCAAATATTCAATCAACTCCGGCGGTCACTAACCCCTGGGGCATATTTTTAATAACTTTCCAAATATTATGTCGATAACTTTAAAAGTTAGGTAGGTACTGAAATAATCGCGTGTGACTCAAAACGCCAGACACACTACGAAAATGGATAGGAGCCCTTCTAGAAAAGAGGGTGGTCCAACTAGACATAAACGGAATAACTCGAGGAATTGTCGCCAAAGGATGCCCGCAGGGAGGGGTTCTATCGCCACTTCTGTGGAACCTAGTAGTCGATGATTTAATCAACAGGCTAAACAACAATGGATATTTCACGATAGGATACGCGGATGACCTCACTATCCTTATTAGTGGAAAACACGAAAACACGCTATGTCAAATTATGCAAAACGCTCTCAGAATCATTGAAAAATGGTGCAAAGAAAATGAACTGTCAGTAAACCCAAACAAGACTGAACTCATTTTATTTACTAACAAAAGAAAACCAGACTTCACAAAAACTCCAACACTATTTGGCACTAGTCTGACGTTATCTACACAAGTAAAATACCTGGGGGTAACGCTGGATGACAAGCTAAACTGGAAAAGCCACGTGGAAAATAAGATACAAAAATCAACAATAGTTCTAAACCAATGCAAACGCATGGTAGGAAAAACCTGGGGGCTAAAGCCTCATATCATGAAATGGTTATACTTAACAGTAGTAAGGAGCTCGTTTACCTATGCAGCGGTTGTATGGTGGACGAGAACAATCCAAACAACAACACAACAAGAATTACGTAAATTTCAGAGACAAGCTTGCCTGGCCATTACTGGCTGCATGAGCACAACACCAACGGCAGCACTAGAAGCACTTCTAGATATCCCACCATTACACCTGCACATAAAAGAAGAAGCAACACTGACAGCACTTAGACTAAAAACCCAGGGTCTCTGGAAAGAAACTTACACAGGCCACACAAGAATACTCCTACACGAGTATCTGAGGTGCCCCTTGGAAGGATGGGTATGCGACAAATTACGGAAACAATATGTGATGGACAAGACCTACGGAATTCATATAGACAGTGGACCTCACAAGGAGACCACAAACGCAATAGACGTCTACACAGATGGATCCAAGACCAGCACAGGAACAGGGGCTGGGGTGCACTGCCCAGAGCTGAACATAAATTTGGCCTACCCACTCGGTAAGAACAACTCCGTTTTTCAAGCGGAATGTGTCGGCATCGAGTTAGCGGCCACCGCCATCGCAAACAGAAAGGTAACAAACTTCAACATTAACATACTAAGTGACAGCCAAGCAGCACTCAAAGCCATAGCCAAGAACTCGACCACCTCAAAGCTTATACTTGACTGTCACAAAGCACTAAAAACAATCTCAAGCACAAACAATGTCACTTTACGCTGGATAAAAGGCCATAGCGGTAACGCAGGTAACGATGCAGCTGACGAACTGGCGCGTCATGCCTCCGCCATCACGGTATCGGGACCAGAACCCATCGTTCCGATACCGTTTAGCGAGTACAAATCATGGCTACACAAACAGACCTTAATCACACATGCCGAAATATGGGCAGACATAACAGACTGCAAACACACAAAGTCAGTCTTACCACAATTAAACCCACAACTTTCAGCACGACTTATACGGCTAAAAAGAAAGAAATTAAGAATAGTCGTAGGAATGATAACAGGACACTGTCCATTGAACAAACACCTTCACATTCTAGGTATAACAGACAGCCCTCTGTGCAGAGCTTGCATGGAGGAGGACGAGACACCGATGCACGTATTGCTCAAATGCAAGGGTGTGTCCGACCAACGCAGAGAACAACTTGGCTCCCCGGCAACTCTCCTAGAAGTCCTCGGCGACCTGGACGGCCTCTTCGGCTTCTGGAGAGAGCTGGGCTGGCTCGAATGATCCAGCAGGGAGCCGCATCAGGACCCCTCACGCAAAACGGAAGAAATTCCAAGTGCGGAAAAGGTCCAGGAGCAGAAGAAGAAGAAGAATCGCGTGTGACGGACGGACGGACGGAGAAAGTCTAACCATAAGGGTTCAATTTTTGCTAAAATGTTATGGAACCCTAAAACTAATAATATTATAAACATGAAAGTTAAGATATGTTTGTTACTCATTCACGCCCCAATTACTGAACCGATTTCACTGAAACTAAGAATGGATTTAGCTAATAATACCCAACCCATACCTAGTAGTTACCTACATAAGAATTTAATTCCGTAATTAACTAAGTAACACATTTTAATTTTTAAGTTGTTTTTTTAATTAAGCTTGTATTCTATAATTTTTATTTTGCAATAAAAATACATGAGCTTTATAATATCCCGTAAATACCATTGTTTTCGCTTCATACAGCTGATTATGTCATGACACATGACATAAAATATAGAGTAAAAGATTAACCCCCTTATTCATAACCGTGAAATGGCAGTGCACTGTGCAACAGTTATTGTCTGTTTTGTCTCTTTCCTTTGAATATCAAATTACTATTGACAAACAAAGACTAAACCGAAAATAACTATTCCACCTTTTATGATTGTGAATATTTTTTTTACACTATACAAGATAGTACTTGACTGCGTTCCACCTGATAGTACCTATAAGTGATGATGCATCCGCAGTTGTTAGCGTACTAACTTGGAAGGGGTAAGTCTACTCACATCCAACGCTTTCTACACAGCATCGCGCCGAAACGCTAAATCGCTTGGCGGTGCGTCTTTGCTGGTAGGGTGGTAACTAGAAAGTCTAGAAACGGCCGAAACCTGCCACCAGACCAGACCTGAGCCAATTTAGAAATTATATAATTCCAAAGTAGATCCGTGGCGGGAATCGAACCCGTGACCTCCCACTCGAATCCGAACACGCGCCACTGCGCCAGGGAGGTCGTCAAATTTAAGAGGGAAACACTGCAACAACACCTCTAGAATTAAGTAATAGATATGGACGAGTGAGTATATGTAGAAAAGAAAGGAAAAGCAACTTTGCCTCGAAACCGCGAAATTCAAAATTTTCGTGTTTTGTTGCAATTTGTACGCTAATTAGACATAATAGGCTTATGGCAGTTTTGCGGGAGTGGCAGTATCATCTTCACATGTTTATATCAAATTCCTTGCATAAAAATGTCTTTCTTTTGAAGTGAGTAACTCTCAAATCTCGGACTTATTTCTTTAACTCGACACTTTTAAGCAGAGATTTTATATAAACACGTGAAGACGATACTGGAATTCCCACAATTTGACTGCGATAAGCCTATTATGCGTTATTAGTTTAAAAATCGCGAGAACCCACAAAAAATTGAATTTTGCGGGCACACCCGTGGCATGTGTTTTAACCACAGAGAAAAGAAGGACCATATAAAAACTCTTTCGCTGGTCTGTGGTTTTAACACAATAACCTATTTGGGGTAACCTACAAAAGATACGGACCGTATCTTTTGGCAAGTGACAGTATGTATGGCGAACGCCCGTCAGCCAGTGCTCAAGTAAGTAGGTACTAAAACGTAAGGCGTTCTAAAAACTATAAGAGCTCACTCCAGACGACCTATATTTGTTCAAAACTCCATTCCACTTTTTTCTGTCTTAACATCTTTCTCATTCACTTGGCCTGATTCACCAAAATTTCGAACAGCATATGGAATTTAATAACTTTGTTTGATTCCCTTGTCCTAATATTATTAGGTTTTTCGTTTCCGAAATTCTTCAAACAGCAATTCTTTCAACAGCAAGCTGGATATGTCTGTCACGCTTTGCCTATTTTTCCCTGGATAAAAAGGAACTCAGATAATAATTTAAATACGCGTCACGTTGTTTGTCCGCGATGGACTCCTAAACTATTTAAGCGATTTTAATCAAATTTGCAGTTTGATCTAACTTAAAAGATAGGATAGCTTAAAAAATGTAGGTATATGGCAGACAACGTTTACCCAGTCAGCTAGTTAATAATACATATAGTGGAGTTTTCAACCGGGTAGGGACAAAAACATCAAACAGGGGAAATTGATCCAGTCTTAATTTCGCGAGCGCAATGAGTGTATGTTTGGGTTAACAGACGACCGATTGAGTTAATTAAAAGTGCAGTTTGAATTGCGCCCGAGTTAAAATAAACTAGCAGCTGGTTCCATCTGTGGAAATGTGCGTGCATCATCATTATTTTACCCTTAAGAGGGTTACCGCAAATTCGCGCGCATCGCGTTTCGGCCCATACTATTAACGTATTCTGTAGCGCTGACGCAATTTTGCGCCGATTTATAGTATTATTAAATATTTTATAGTAAAATAAATACAGAACTTATTAAAAAAGTAAATGTACAGTGACTTTGAATATTAATTAAGTTAAATGATTAGACCTAAGAAGTAACAAAAAATCTCGGATTACATCCTGAAATAACCCGTTTAATATCTCGAAAAAATACTAAAAATGTCACTTTTGGTTATACTGTTTTTGAATGAAAATTTAAGTAAATCGTATTTTTTTTTCTAGACACTTTTTCATAAATGTTATGAATTTTCTAAATATGACTATTTAATAAGTTTGGGATATGAAACTTGGCTAATATCTTGAGTCTGCGTAGAGCGTCGACCGCTATTTTAGCAAACAGCCTGTACCAGAACTGTTCTAATGAGAAAATTATACACATATTTTCAAATATTTTCTAGACAAAAACTAGATTATGAAATTCCAAATAATGTTATGTCAATCATCAAATCAGTAATTGAACACATTACTGTTTTATGTGCCGTCCGAAATCGTAAATTTTGACTAAACCACAATTCTAACGCGTGAACCGCCTTAACAATAGTTGCATGGAGTACAGAGCATTTCAGGTGGGAAGGAGAAACACTTCATTTTTACTTAGGCCCTTACAAACTATATTAATTTTCGAATATTATATATGTATGCTAAAATGATCAATCAATCAATCAATCAATCAATCAATCAATCAATTTATTCATTTGCTGGTATAAGTATTAACAAAAGTTGGTTGTTACAAATATATAAGGTCTAACTATACCACACCATATTGGCATGCAAATATAAATCATTAGAAAGTCAATTAACATTTTTAGAATCACAAACAAAAAATTATTAATTTACTATGAACATTGCACAATATAATATCATGAAAAAATAAATATAATAATATCCAATTACAATTTACATCTTTGAAAATATCAGTATTTTGTTGTATTAAAAGTCAAAATTTAAAACGTTATAAAAATTGTCATAGTGTTGGAAATATCATACTGCTAAAGGAACAATAAATATTATCTTAGGTATTCTTCAATGCTGTAAAAATTCTTTTTTATTAGGTATTCCAATAATTTCTTTTTTAGTAATGTTACTTTGGTTTGCGTTCTTATTTCAAAAGGTAATTTGTTAAAGAGCTTTATTGCCATAACATACACACTGTTATTGTAGAGAGAGGTTTTATGTGCTGGGAATCTTAACTTATTTATATGTCTTGTATTATTATTAAATTCTGTGAATATAGATTTATTGCTAGCCACAAATAAAATTGTTTCATATATATATAATGAAGGTAACGTTAAAATTTTAAGTTTTTGAAAATATGGTCTGCAACTGTCTCGTTGGGACAGTTTGCATATTACCCTAACACATCGTTTTTGAGCCAGAAACACGCTTTCTACATTAGTGGCGTTGCCCCAAAATATTATTCCGTATCTTAATATTGACGCTATATAACCATGATAAGCAGTCATTAGAACCTCGTGGCTTACCTTTTTTGCTAGCATGTACAAACAATACGATGCTTGGTTTATTCTATTACGGACCCGTTCAATATGTGTATTCCACGTTAAATTGGCGTCAATTTGTATTCCTAAAAAGTTCGTCACCTCGGTACTGTCAATATTTATATCTTTATACTTAATAGTCATATTATTATGTTTATTTTTCTTGTTTCTTATGTTTTGAAATGTCATGAATTTAGTTTTGTCAAAGTTTAAAGATAGGTCATTAAGTGTCAGCCATTGTATAATATCTTTTATACTATCATTAATGGTGTCCTCATGACTTCTTAAAAGTTTATCCGTATAAATGACCGTGCAGTCGTCTGCAAACAAGACTATAGGATTATTCGTCGATTTTGGCAGATCATTAATATAAATTAAAAAAAGAAGAGGTCCTAAAATGCTCCCCTGAGGCACACCACGAGTAACTAATTTAGGTTCAGAATAGTATTTCTTTTCTGTTTTGGTTTGTTCGCATATCCGGTCAATCTGTGTTACCTGACTTCTGTTACTGAGATAGCATTTTAAAAGACTGAGTGCGTTCCCTCTAATACCAAATGAGTTTAGTTTTTCTAGTAATATATGATGATTGACAAAGTCAAAGGCCTTTGTAAGGTCCATATAAAGCGCTGATACAATAGATTTATTATCAATACCGCTCATTACAGTATGAAGAAAATGAAAAATGGCCAAGTTAATGTTTTTATTCTTCCTAAAACCAAATTGCTGCTTTATTAGCAAGTCATGTTTTTCTAAATAGGAGTATAGGTTATTATAAATGAGTTTCTCAAATATTTTTGAAAATATTGGTATAAGAGCTATGGGTCTATAGAACGACATATTTTCTTTATTTTCTTTTTTGAAAAGCGGTTTTATAATCGATCTCTTTAATTTTTGCGGAAAGATGCCTTCTAAAAAACACATATTGACTAAATATGAGACTATAGGAGATATTATATGGGCAACTTCTTTGATAACTTTTGTACAAATGTCGTCGTAGCCGGTACTTTTTGTATTCTTTAGGCCTTTTATGGTAGTTATAATATCATTTGGGATAACAGGTCCAAGAAAAAGAGATTTAAGACTATTGTTACTTAAGGTGTATCGATGATTTACACAAAGATTAATTAATGGTAAAGAATGATTTGCAAAATAATTATTAAATGCTTCAGCTATTTCAATCGGTTCTGTAATAACTTTTCCGTCTGTTTTTATTTGTCGGATATTTTCTTTAGGGAAATTGGTTCTGCTTTGTTTTAAAACTTTCCATATGGCATCTGATTTGTTTACACTGTTTTTTATAAAGTAATCATTTCGCGACTTTTGTGTTAACTTAATTATTTTATTTTATTATGAATATAGAATTTATATAAAATGAATGAATATGAATATTACCTATATAGAATTTTTGTATTATTTACAACTAAAGTAATTACATATTATCTATTTTAGGGCTTAAGACATATTTGCATAAATGACTCCTAGAAAAATGCTATTATTCTGTAAATGAATATTTAAAACAGTTACTATAATATTTAGAACTAGCTGTTGCCCGCGGCTCCGCCCGCGTGAATTACAATTTTTTTACATATACCGTGGAATTCATAGATTTTTCGCGGGATTCTGGTGCGATGTTATACAGAAACCTGTTCTTACTTCGCACGGGTTATCTTGTGGTGATTTTGAAAACTCCTTTTTCTTAATCATAATATAAAGTTTCATTAATACGTAGTTGAAAGATCAAGAGGACGATTTTTATTCTGAAACCACGAAATATGTCAAAAATCATTAAATCATGTGAAAATTTGTACTGGTGGTAGAGCTCTTCTTTCAGGGTTCGGCCGGGTATGTACCACTGGGATAAAATACTCTACTTACAATATTCCCCAGCCAAACATAAGTCATTTAAAATCTTTGCTTCATCTTAATACAATTCAAAATATCCGAATGGGCAATGGCTATATATTTGTTTACGTATAAAAAGACCTATAACATTCAGTCACTTAGAATTTGTGAACCATTATTTTACCCTTTCCATATTGCGGATGATAAAAAAAGACGCGGCACTCCGGGAATGTCGACAGAAGTGAAAACTTTAATCTGTTCATGTAATGGTTCATATCTTAACAGTGCCATCTTAATATAAAGTCATGAAACAGTAAATTATATGACAGTTAATTATTATTATAAAAAATTCGGAAGTACGTACCTATCTCAGAGTTGTACATTCAAATTCCACATAAATTGTAGAGATGGCGCTATACGGTATAACGTAGCGAGTTTCATGATTTTTGTTCACTCTCAAAGTGAAAATCTTAAACCATACAAAATCTTCTGCTAAGACTATTTATTTACGGCTGTAAGGATAGTCCACTCTAACTTTAGCTCTACGTCTTAGCCCTAGGTTCTTCATCCATTCCGAGTTTCAAGTCACCTACTTGAACTTATCGCTAAAGGTTCTGATGCCTGTAATTTCTGAACTACAAAAGTGATGATGATAAAATTTGTATGGAATAATTTTTAAAGAACCTCCTTTCTAACAAAGAAAGAATGAATCAAATCGGACAACGCGTTAATGAATTATAAGTAAATACACATTTTGACTTTGATGCCGTCTTCCAGGGAAACCATGATGAATTTCGGGACAAAAAGTATCCTATGTCCTACCTCTGGGTATGAGCTATAATCATGTCAAGTTTCATTTAAATCCATCCAGCGGATTAGCCGTGATGCGCGGTCGTGAAACAGACAGACAGACAGACAGACAAAAATTAAAAAAAATACAGTTTTGGCTTCAGTATCGACTAAATAGTGTCCTCCAACAAAAATTTTCAAAATATCTTCAATGTACAGAATTCGACCCTTTACAGTTTTATTATAAGTATATAGATATAGATAGATTTGATTATTAACTTTATGACATTTGTATTTTATGTTGCACACCATTGTGTTAGTAATACACAGTGACTTAAGCTCATGTACCTATACCATTATTTTGTAACGTGTATTTTGCAACAAAGACATTGTATTTCTCTTTCTATAGCCCGTTTGAGCTTAGAGAATACCTAGTCAGTGCAACACGGTACGGATGTCTACTCAGCCTTTTGCTTCCACCATTTTATTGCGCCACGGGCAGCGAGATATCGCGACAAGTAAGTCAGTATTACCTATTCACGTAAAACACACGGCTCCACGACACAGGCACATTTCGATTTTTTTAAAGAAATGCTTCATTGAATCTTACAATAGTACATTGTGATACAAGGGTGGAAAGTAGGTTTTTACAAACGAGCTGTCATTAACAAGCCCGAGCCGAAGGCGAGGGTTTTTAATGTCACGAGTTTGCAATAACCTACACACCCGTGTATCACACGACGTTTTTCAATACAGTTGTGAGAATAAGTAAAAAAACAAATCAAAGAATAATATGTTTTCTCATGATTTTGGGGGTCATATTCCATCTTGTGCAGTTATTATCTTAGATATAATATCACTGTCGCTATCGAAGTCGAAGTCGAAATCGAAGTTGAGGTCGAAATCGAAATCGAAAAAGATAAAAAAAGATATAAAAGATAAAATAAAAAAGATAAAAAAGATAATGAAAGATAAAATAAAAAAGATAAAACAAAAAGCTAAAAGAAAACGTAAACGAAAATTAAGTTTATTTTTCTTCTAAAAAATCTATTTCATTTTATTGTAAACTGAAAACTCTTTGCTATCAAACTTTTTATATAGTCTATACAGTAATGATCGAGCTTGGAAAAGTAAGTTACGACCACGAAAAAGAAAGATGCCTGTGCGTAAGATTTAACTTTCGAATACTAATGACAGCCTCTGAAAGTGCGCCATACCATACGTATTGAAAAATATTTACATTTTGTCTTTGTATGTAACAATGACAAAAGATAAATACGAAAAGAAAAGGTATGCAAAGCTATTTAAAGTGTGTTAGAGTGACACACAATAATATCATCGAAGGTATTCTCTCCTCTTGTACCAGTTATTTACCTATTATACGTATACTCTGAATAGTATTTGTACAATGTGCAGGTAAAGACGATGAAATTAGATTATTTTCAGCTGTTTCTGTAGAGTAAAGGAACAAATTCTGTACTTATATTATTTAGTTCATACCTATGCCTCTCGCAAAGGTTCGCGAGGTTCGAATCCCGAGCACACATTTCTGATTCAAAGTTATGTGCGTTTGTGGAAACTAAAATATCACTTATTTTATTTAGCATTAAAGGAAAACATCGCGCGGAACTGCGTGCTTGAGACGATCATAATAAACGTTATTTAATTAACCAAAAAAACCGACTCTCATTAAACTACTGTTGAATACATTGTTCTTTCCAATTAAAAATTTAAGATTTATATGGTTTTCCCAAGGATACCATTAACCTAATTATTAAGGACTAAATTGAAATGGGACCACACGGGAAGCGCCAGCTTTCTAATAAAAATGAATCATCAAAATCGATTCAACCCAAACGGGCCGTGGCACCGGGCCAGATGGGACCAAACCGAAAAATTTGTGAGAAAAAATTCCAACCGGCCCGGCAAACTATCGCACAGTGCATAACGGGCCATATAGGAATTTCTTTACCCATAGGTCCGGTATCGGGCCGAGGCAATGGGCCAGCAGATGTGACCAACGCCAACCCGTCTTTAGCCAAATTCCTGATACAGGGGATAAGAGGGGGTTGATGATGAAAGCAACATTACCTGATTGAAAAGGGCATGAAGTTAAAATGTTATCAGCACGCGTTGATATCATCTTGTAACTTGGATCTCACGTGAAGTCGTATTTTGCCTTTCACTATGATTATTACGCAATGGCGACCCACTAAAAACGGGTTTAGTGCTATGCCCTTTGACGGTTAAATTACTTAGGTCGATTTTTGACCTAAACTATTTTATTTTACTGCACAAGTAAAATTGATGTTAGTTCTATTTTTTAATTTCAGAGGTTCATAGCAAAAGGGCGTAGTCCGTAGGGCCTAAGGGCGTACCTAACCTATCATGAAAATTATGCAATTGTACAAATATTATAAGTAAAGTATAATATTTATAAGTCTCTCTTTAAGAAAAATACTTACGTATGCACTTATGATGGAAGATCATGCTTGATTTTTATATTAGTTTATATACTAAAGGTACTGCTGCAACAAACGCAAAATAACATTTCTCCATTTACGCCCTTTTGATATTATCACAGAATACGAAATACATGTTTTCGAGAAAAAATATATTTTTATTGTAAAGAGCAACGATTAAAGTTCTAGTTTGTACTGTGGACTGTGGTACATAATTTCCAGACCACACAGTAAATGTAACTCAAACAAAAACAACCTAAGTACACAAAAACATCACAGAAATGTGAAAAAAATCCAACTACTAAAATTACTCCGTCCGAAAAAATACTCCATAAATAAGAGCTTAATATGAAAACCACGAAAACAAGTTAGGTATGTCGTAGGACGTAGGTAGACTGAAAAGTAAACACAAGTTTAAATGAAACTTCTTCTTCCTGCATAATATTCACTGAAAAAACGTTATTGAATATTACGTGTAACTTGAAATCAATTGTTTTAAGTCTCGCGGTCGTTTAATTTTAGGTAACATTTGAATTTTAAATCAATGAGTAATTGTTCGGAAAGAATAAATTAAATACACATTAATTGGAATTATGTATGTCGTTGACGTTGACTGGACAAAGCTATAATATAACTCCACTCAAACTCTATACGAATCGAATGAATCAACAATGGAACATAACCAGTTTTGACAGATTTGGGAGCGTCTTCGTGGACTGAAATATCTACTCGTATAGTGATAGAGAGAGAAGAAACATTATTTTTGTTTAATTGAGAGATAGCAAGACTGGAAGTTCCTAAAAATATGCCAATGTTTTCGAAGATGTATCGCTTGGCTGCCTTATAATAATTCATCAATCTAAAGTACCGACCTATTATTATTGATTATTTGCAATATAATCTTTCCTTATACGATTGGTAACGTTCCCGGACATCTACAAACTAAAAAGACCAAGTAAAGTATCGAAAGAAAGATAAAGGAGAGCTTACATCACAACCTGAAACAAACCACAACAATCTCAATTTACGTTTTAGTTGGTTTTAGTTTATCTTTATACAATACGAATTGATAACAATCTAGAGATAGGACAAACACTGTCAGATTTTAATATAATCCGACTATATTAAATATTTGTATAAGCAAGCAATAAAAAAATTATAATTAATTGATATGTAGACCTAAAATATCAATCCATAAATAAATGAATAAGGCAACAGATGCCTTAAGTTATGGAAATTAATAACAGAACATTTTTGCAATCGATATCGATCGATAGAGGTTTTTGACTGGTCTTTACCAATATTTTTTAAAACTCGTTCTGTCTAAGTTATCACGAATACCTGTTACATGCTTATGATAACAATATTATTTATAGAGCATAAAATCTTGTTTATGTTATCAAAATAAAAATAAATTGATAAATTGAATAAAAAATAGACGGATGTTGGGTGTGTCAAAAATATATGTATAGTTACAATTAAAAGAAATGCTCGATTATAATAATAATAAAAAATAAAAATAAAATCTTTATTTTTCACCATTAAATTTTTTACATAATAGGCTTGATCTTTCACTTTATCTTTTAATATAATTTAGGTGCTCATTGAATGACATGTAGTAAGATCAAGAACTGGCTATCCTAGCTAGATTTTATGAATCTGTGTTAAGGATAGCCAGCCCACTCCCTCGGAAGATATAGCAAAAAATTATGTTTATTTTATCAGTAAAAAGTTAGGTGTGAAATAGATTTTAGCAATTTATTGTTTGGTTTTATTTCGGGATTGCACGGTGGATGTGATACGGGCAGACGATTATCTCTGGGAGAATGCCAAAAGAACGAGATCGTTGACATTGGACTGTTATTTTAGCGTAAATACCAAGTTATTAATATCAATATTATTATTTGAAGTTCTATATTACTAGCCGGTAAATTCATGAAAGGATAATAACCAGTGATATATGGAAACCGTATCAAGCATTCAAATCCTCACTTTATTTTTATAGACTACGGTCTCCACATTAACTCCTACAATTTTTTTTTTAATTAATATCCGGATTCCAAAGTTAAAGGTAAATAAAGAAGAAGACAAAGTACCTAACTTTTTGTACGCAAAATTAAATTCTGGATATGTAAATCAAATTCCTAGTGCCAATGGTTCTTAAAAACTCTATTTAATTTTTCAAGATTGGTTTATGACAAAATTTGATACCACCTTTGGTTATTCTTCTTTATAACTTTTCAACCTGTTTACTGTTAGTTTTATTGTTACTTAGGTTTTATTGCATGTTTTAGTATGTGCTCTATTGTCAGTTCAATCATGCGTATATTAATTTTTTCGTGAAGCTACATAAAAGAAACGAATTACTAGAAATTACAAGTACAAGACCATTTTACTCGTCCAAGTTGTCAATTTGAGGCTGTTTTTGTAGTTTTGTAGTAAACTTACTTACTTTTGTAGTAAATTCAGTTGTGTAGATGGGTAATATAAATCGATAGATAGATAGATAAATATACAGATTAAGACTATCGATGAGTTGATAGAAAGAGTTCTGATAACAATTTCACATGGCTTTAAATTTTTCCTAAAGATTGCTGACGGTATTTGGGTTTTTATTAAGCTTTATCTTATATCTAATCTTTTACATCTGTCATCGCTTCTTGCGCAAAGGCATCTCAATCTTGTGACATAGGATTTTAAGCAATCCAAATACCTGCCTCAAATTATTATTTATCTACTAACAAGTATTGTATAAGAAAATAACTATTATTTTAATATGCACCTACCAAAAAATTAAAAAGTATTAATTGATACAATCTCATCTAAATCTAAAGTTTAACGTTGGTTTGACATATGGTATTACAGATTTCAGCTCTAGATGAAGTCGAAATCAAACTCAAACGGGAGGTATGTATTTAGAAAATTCTGATACATCTTTTCCAAAGACAAAGCAGGAATCGAGAAGCAAACTACCGACTTTTTTAAGTATCTATGACGTAACATACAAACAACGATTAATAAATGATAATTTGCACACCTTATCAGTTGTTTATTAATCCTGCAAGTATTAATATTTTTTAAGTCCACTTGCACCAAAACACGATCTTGTTCAGTATTATATACATGTATATGATAACATACCTACTTTCGAAATAACTTTCTCAAACTATGTGAATAAGTGAGGGCACTATGATATTCAACCAAATTAGGTTTGCAATTAGAAAATGCAAGTAATACTGCTTTTTTATTATAATTAATAGGCCTACAATCATGTCTGATGGACAGTAATGATGAGGTCTTGGGTGGAGCACACCTTGCCTAGAATGTACATGTGGCAGGGAACATGCACAGAAGCTAGAAGATTGTTCCACATTTTAGCCGTATGTATTAGAAACGTGGAACTTTTAAGAAAAACATACTGTATAACCAAATCAGTTACAATGGTCAATACTGGTACTGTATGACCAAATCAGTCTTTATGCAAGTAGGCTTAGAGTATTTGTAGTAGGTAAAGGGACCTATGATATAAGTAAATGAGTTACAACCAACACAATAATTATGTCTTACCTCTGACGTCTCTGTGTACAACTCTCCATGCTCATCCCTGTACGTGATGTTGATGCTGGCGACAGTGTATGTGTCACTGCCGAACCGGTCGTCCGAGGGCCCGTATCGCACAGACTCCAGCTCGCTCCCGGGCGTGTGGCAACCCACTATACTGATGAACCACCCCAGTGTTGCCAGCCCCGACCACAGATCCTCCACGTGCATTTTAAAAGCACATTCGATATTCGCGGATTTAAAGAACACAGCACACGCGCACGCCCGCAATATATTTCTTATATTACTCATACAACACACTTATAAATCACTCGGCACTAAATTTTCTCAGACGTCGTCTTGCTGCCGCGCTCTTTCACAGTATGAACGACGCGACGTTACGAAAATTTTCAACACGGCTATTATACACGATTTTTTATCAACAATATTATCGCTTGGAATATAAACGCAACGAATTCGTTATAACACCACACTAGTTACACCTTATCGCTGTTGATTAAATCAGAGAGAAACTCGACACTGGCTCGCAAGAAAACTAATTTGATGACTCCAGTGTCGCTATCTTCCGCTTGTTTATATTTTCGGTATCGTTTTGTTTTTGGTCTTGGGAGCGAGAGTTTTCGTCATAACAACACCGGTGACGCAGACTCCCGCATTTAGAGACGCTAGATCAGTTCGTCGGCTTCGTAGTCCACTGCTGCTCCATAACCGGCGAGGAATTTGGCTGCAGCCGGCAACTGTAACAATGGAAACGTTAAATTAATTAACAATATCACGATGACTGAGCTTTGCTTGGTGTTTTTTCTTGGTAAATACATGTTCTAATAAATCCTGGGTAGATCGATTTATCGCCCCCGACACCCAATGTATACTTTCATGAAAGTATAGAGAGGGGAGGCTTTTGCGATACTAGAATTGCTCGTTTAAGGATAAGAATAAAGGAAAAAAATATACACTATCAAGACTCAAATATTGCGTATGGAAATAGATTATATCCTGGATTAAAATGTCTAAATACTAATAAAAATACTAATAAAAGACTAAAAAAACTGAAATTCACGCGTGCGTAGCCGCGGACGACCCCTACTAATAGCTAGTACCTATAGACCGGGGTAGATAAGTTTTGAAACAAAATAAAATCCTCAACTCTTATCAAATCATTCAATCAACTCTTTTTTTTATTCATGGCAATACCTGATGGATATCATTGAAGCGTGCTAGGCTAGCTTAGAAAATTCCGATTCTCTCGACTGTCGTACCCACAAAAGTAAAAGCACAGTGATAAGAGTGAGGAGAGGAATTACCTGGTCGAACCTTCATTTAAATTAGCAGGACGTAGCTACGCATATTCAAGTATCCATTCCATAGTGAGTCAAGTAACAAGTGCATACTAGAGAAAATATATACTAAGGTAAATATTTTAATATCTTTATCAGCCAAATAAGTGGAATAACAAACCACTGAAATTCTTCTTTCAAGGAACAGAGATAGCTCGCGGGCAAAGTCTAAACTTTATAAAATTATTCTGTTTACAAAAGACTTATAATTTTACAATGCATATACTTATTATTTAATTCTTGATGTAACTAATTGTTATCCTAGTTACTATGGCCTAAGCTATTAAGATATTTAATAATTTAATGATAACAAGATAAGTAAATATTTGTCAATTTTTACTACATATGCCTAATCTTACTTATGTGATGACTACCTAGTATACATTCGTTTAACAATACCATATCGTGGAGTTAAGCCTTATCAAATAGTTACACTTTGTGTGCTGCTGACAGCTGATGCGTGAACTGTCAACATCTGATGACGCTCCGATGGCGGGGTAAACGAGAAAAGAAAAAAGTTTGTTGCAAAAATTGAAATATTATACTAAATGAACTGTAACGAAAAATATGATTCAACCTTCGAAATTATTTTACACAAAATAAACACATTTTTTGTAGATATCATCATATCGGTTTTTTTAGCTATGATCTCGATGAGTTCGAAATATCGCTCGAGTACCGTAAACAATATCAGAAACAATAAACAATTTTAAAAAGTAGGTTGAAGAAATGTAAACTAATCTCAGGTCAACGACTGCCGGCCGTTGACCGCAACGCGAATCTATAAAGTGAGAATTATTAATAATACCTACTGCGTGAAATGGTGATAAGGTCTATGTTTAATGTATAAGATTGATAACAAATTAATAGTTCCGATTTCGAGAAATGAATTTTGGTTTTTAGATGTCCCGTTATAATGACCTTCAAATATACCTACAGGCTTGTGTTACCAAACTTTTTAGGGAGAACAATTCCTTCATACGTGATTTTTTGAATGAAAAGAGACATCGTAGTTCAGAGGACTCTTAATATGATGTTAAAATGACAGTTTAATAAAATAGATCAACATTTATAAGTCGATAAGAGCATTTTAGTTTCCAAGCAAATAATTTTCAGTAGTGAGACAAAAAAAGGCTCCCACTTTCTTGTCGGAGATTTCCCAGAATACATTTATAATCGTTAAGTACTCGTAATAATATTTCGTACCTCATACGGTCACACCACCGTAATGTAGCTGCTTTCCTATTTGATAAGCAAATAATGCGAATAATATTATTGATAGCGATACGAAAACGAATAACAACAAAACAATTTAATTTGCGAATGAAGGTCAATTTCAATACACCGTTACGAGCCAAGTTTGAATTTTGCTATTTTTGCAAATTTGAAGGACAATTAAAAAATTTTACTATAGCTAACATCCCATACTTGTACCGACTCTACCACATCCTTCTTCTTAATAATATATTTAAATTACGCATCCGTTGTTTGTCCGCGATGGACAACTACATAACCGTTTTTAATCAAAAGAGAATGCCAGAAAATGGGCTATATTTGCGTCACTCTGCTTTTGAAGCACTTTTGCATGAAGAATCTTCTTTAAATATCGCAATATTTATTTTAGTGAAATGTGAACAGGGGTTTAAGGGTATTATAAAAAAAAATTAAATGTTTCGAAACATGTGGAACCGCCATGCCACTTCTAAAACATAGAAAATTAACCACTTAGAAAACCAGAATATTAGAAATTCCCTGTTAAGTAATATCTTACTAATCCTTTTACATAATATTGAGAATATTTCTAATGCTTTAACGATGATTTGGTTAAGACGCAGGGTATAGCCCAATTACAAGAATCGGCATTATCCTTTGCACACCGTGTCAGCAGTTTGATCTAACTCAAAAGATAGAAAAGCTTAAATCTCAATTTATCTATTTTTTTATATCCCTAATGGCAAAACAACGTTTGCCGGGTCAGCTAGTAATATATTATATTTTTGGCAAAGGTATTAAACAGTGTCGTAGAACAAAGATTATAATAATTGCAATTTCTGAATGAAAGCTTTCATGAGTTTTGAAAACAAATTCTGCGTGATTGTATTCGGGCAAACTCAGTAATAAAATAAAATAAATACCTACATGTGTCAGTAGTAAGTAGCAGTAGTTGTATCAAAACCCGTTACTGCTGCTACTACTACAAAAACCCGTTAACACAATGCCCGGGAATTATAAAACCCGACCAGCAAGTGTTTGACTGTAACCATTGAGTAACAAGAGAGGACACTTCAAATAAAAATTTTGCTCCTTTATTTGCTGAGACTCTCTCAGCAACGCCAACGATGACGACCTCTCGTCACTCATATCGCGCCCGCTTCGCGTCTGTTACCTGTGACACAGTCATAAACGCAGAGAGGCCCTCTAGTACGTTAGTACATAGTTACTCAATGACTGTAACATGTTTTTTATGGATTTAACTTTCCAGTATTCACGGAAGTCCAAATAAAAATGATGTATTTCTTTATCAACAGTTTTCCACATTCCGTATTTGCCAGAGACTTACGCGCTAAACAAGTAGACAGTAGTAGATAAATGAGGCTCATTTGTACACAAAATGGTGCTCAGGAAAATTAGGTACCCGCCTGGTATCGTCGCCTGGTATCGTATCATAGGTAAATACCCCAACCTATGTTATAAATTATAATTATGTTTTTACAGACAAAAATACCCTTTCGTCAGGGGAAACGAAGAGTTTCCCAATATGTCGCTGCACGCGGCGCAATAAAATGCAGAAACAGGACGACGCGACGACACAAGACGCCTGTTGCCCGACAGGTCTGCCGTAAAGCCCGTAAGTGCGAAAAAGAGCGACACAGACAGTCTGTTTCCCATTTTTATATTGCACCGCGTGCAGCGACATATTGCGTTAGCCATAATAGAGTATAGCGCATTGTGAATGTACAATACCTGAGTATAATATTATTATGAGACGTAAAGTTTTGTTTAACATAGTTACTTTCACTTTTATGTTTTCTGGTAAACATGGTGTAACAAAGTGGTTAAAATACGTCCAAGGTGGTAAAAGGGAATGATTTATATCCGTTCGAAGGTTAGTTTACGACCATGACTCGGCAAGGTTTGTCCTTCGCAGGTATAGGTCTCATTATACGGACATTTGTATAACTAATGATGAGCAGAACACAAGACTTTATCGATAAAATATACATAGCATATTATACTGAATTGAATGTTTCGGTCCACTTAAGGCCTTACATTGAAAAAAACTCATTTCAGTTTTTACGAGTACTTCGGAAAAAGGGGCGTGTCTTCAATATAGCACGCCGTTTGGCAATATGCGGCGAATTTCGGTACTTTTACGTACGAACACTAGCACAACGGCAGAAAGCGGTATTAATACGTAAAAAAAACTATCACTAATGCCTATAGATGGCGCGGAAAGAATACAATACTTTAAAAGTAGGTACCTACGTGATTGAAGTTGAAGCTGATTGTGCAAATAATAATAAATTTGGTAGGTATATAGATATAATTTCACTCCAGGAAGACGAATCGAATAAACACAAGCGATTTTGACAGACCGGGGCGCGTCGTAGGTACCTACTGATTTCCTTATTTTTAGGGTTCCATACCAAAATGGTAAAAATGGAACCCTTATGGTGAGACTTTCTCCATCCGTCCGTCCGTCCGTCCGTCCGTCCGTCCGTCCGTCCGTCCGTCCGTCCGTCCGTCCGTCCGTCTGTCACACTCGATTATTTCAGTAACTATTAAAGCTATGGACTTGAAATTTGGAATGGTTTTAATACTACTTACTAGTAGGTAGTGCGCGTGGTGGCGCGGGCCACATGTGGCCCGCGAGCGAATTTTTTTTCTATCTATAGCTATATGTAGGTACACGGTGACCTTTTGATCGTCTTACCATAATCCAAATATATATTTTATTTTATTCTTTAAAAAATTATATTCTTTAAAAAAAAATATTCTTTAAAAAATTATATTAAATTATTCTTTAAAAATATATATTTTATTTTATTCTTTAAAAGGAACACTACGACTTAGACTTCTACGATTTCGCATTGTGAAGTCAACATCTCCTGACTATGTCCCGGTGTCGGGAAGAAACGTGCGTCGAAGAAAGTGATAGAAAATTGTGTGTTGTGTTTCATGTGGATAGTGTTCCTGCATATTGCACCATACAGAATTCTTTCAAGTAGCGGATAGTAGCAAAACAAATTAATCTGTCCTGCTAATTTTTTTCTGTTCAATAAAAAAATGGTAGCATTCAGCTCTTCAAAAATAGCGCTTTCGCTAACGCGCGAATGTCCTTGACTGAAATTAATATGTATTGGCTATTTCCACCACATTAATATTCGCCACGGTGGCTTACCCCGTTACCGGGTTGGATGGGACAATATTTCCCATAAGCCCCGGTACCGCGTAATAGTTGGTCGGGGTGGATGGGAATTTTTTTTGTTAATTTAAGTAGGTACGTTAAATTATGGAAAAATAAATAAGATGGAGCTCGAAGATGGTAGAACTCAGTAATTAAACCACATAACCCCGTCGAGTTTGGGCTCGTTATCCTAAATAACGGCATTTGTTAGTTATGAGAAGACCTTACCACTTGACCTGGTGGAGTGACCTGAAGGTATACTTCGAAGACTACTTCTTGATCTCCTAGACGTATAGAGCTAGCCGTGTCGAGTTTGGGTTCGTTTTGTTAGTTATGAGAAGACCTTACCGCTTAACCTGGTGGAGTGACCTGAAGGCATACTTCGAAGTCTACTACTATATCTCCTAGACGTATAGAACTAGCCATGTCGAGTTTGGGCTCGTTTTGTTAGTTATGAAAAGACCTTACCACTTAACCTGGTGGAGTGACCTGAAGGTATACTTCGAAGACTACTACTGGATCTCCTAGACTTATAGAGCTAGCCGTGTCAAGATTGGGCTCATATTGTTAGTTATGAGGAGACATCATCACTTGACCTGGTAGAGTGACCTGAAGGTATACTTCGAAGACTACTACTGAATTTCCTAGGCGTATAGAGCTAGCCATGTCGAGTTTCGGCTCGTTTTGTTAGTTATGAGAAGACCTTACCACAAGACCTGGTGGAGTGACCTGAAGGTATACTTCGAAGACGACTTCTGGATCTCCTAGAAGTATAGAGCTAGCCGTGTCGAGTTTGGGCTCGTTTTGTTAGTTATGAGAAGACTGAAGACCTTACCACTTGACCTGGTGGAGTGACCTGAAGGTATACTTTGAAGACTACTTCTGGATCTCCTAGACGTATAGAGCTAGCCGTGTCGAGTTTGTGCTCGTTTTGTTAGTTATGAGAAGACCTTACCGCTTGACCTGGTGGAGTGACCTGAAGGCATACTTCGAAGTCTACTACTGGATCTCCTAGACTTATAGAGCTAGCCATGTCGAGTTTGGGCTCGTTTTGTTAGTTCTTCTAAGGTAACAACTCAACAACTTGCTCTTCAGTATGGCCTCATAGATGTTGAGATACCGTACTATAGGTACGACCCTGCGTCAGTTCTGGAGAATAGTAGTGCATTGCTCTACTGGGATCGGTCGATTATAACTGACAGGTATATTGCTGCCAATAGACCTGACATAGTAATAGTCGACCGTTCGGCGCGCCGTGCAATAATTGTGGATATCACCATTCCACATGATGAGAATCTCATGAAAGCGGAGAAGGAAAAATTGTTAAAGTACTTAGACCTTGCTCATGAGATTACCGCCATGTGGAGTGTGAACTCGACGATTATTGTTCCGATAGTCGTTTCAGTTAACGGTCTTATAGCGAAAAACTTCGACCAAAATCTTAAGAAGCTTTCGCTCAACTGTTGGATCAAGGGCCGTATACAGAAAGCAGTGGTCCTGGAAACGGCACGCATTGTGAGGAGGTTCCTCACTCTTGAACCCTGACCACTGGTAGCTTGGGTCGTTAAGGCTTCGCGACCAGTGGTGGACTCAATTTTTTAATATTTTTAAACATGTTTTTTAATTTTTTTTAGGAACATTATTAAAAATATTATTTAATTGTAATAAAAAAAAATATGAACAATTATTAAACTCTATTTCTTTGCTTTATTGGATACCTATAACAATTGCTGTTATGTATTAAAAAATGTGAGATCTTAAAATAGGTTAGATTTGACTTGGCCAGTTTTCATTACATCAGTCATTTTATAAAGTTATACAACATTTTAATTCCGATAAAAACTCGCCAAGTCAAATCTAACCTATTTTAGGATCTCACATTTTTGAATAACAGCAATTGTTATAGGTATCCAATAAAGCAAAGAAATAGAGTTTAATAATTGTTCATATTGTTTTCTTGTTCCTATAAATACAAATTTCTATTTAACATAGAACTTGGCACTCATTTAGATCTCCATTCTTTTTGCGGCGAAGCCGACAGCTAAGCATAATTTTTCTATTGAACTTGACTCTCCTTTTTTTACATTTATGTTTTTGGTGGGATATCATTACTTTTTGTAAAGAAAACTAGGCAGGTATTGAGTTTAAAGCTTTTTCTTGCATTTCCGCTGCGTGGTTTTCTTTTTTATACTATTTTCTACACTCTCTTGAATGTTAGAGATAATAGTGATAGAAAAATAAAGTACCTAATGTTGCAATGTCTAAATTAAAGAATCGACTGTTAGACGGAACGAAGTTTGCCGGGTCAGCTAGTACAACATAAGTTTGCTGCTGTCAAATGATGTCAGTATAGCGTTTTCTCACTGGAACTAGAACTGAGTGGCTGAGACAACGCTAAACGCGTGACAGTTGACAGCGGCAAACTTATAGCGAACGGGTTGTATAAAGTATTTATTTATTCATTGAATCTCATATAATATATGTACTTCACTTTTATACTATTATTGGTTTAGGCACGTAGAACCTATGGTTGTTTAGCGCGTATTACAAGTTTTTTGTATGAGGACACCGTTTTTTTTTTTTTTGACTTTTTTATTTTTTGATTTTTTTCTTACGCTCACACATAATTACCGAGCTGGATTCCAAATTTTATCCTTCTAGGTCATCTGGAAGTAGGTTAGGTTTTTGTACTATATGTTAGTTTGTATGGGGACACCCCTTATTTTTTGACTTTTTTTTTATTTTCTGATTTTTTCCTAAGCTTACACACAATCACCAAGCTGGATTTCAAATTTCATCTTTCTAGGTCATCTGGAAGTATAGGTTAGATTTAGGTACTATATTTCAGTTTGTATGGGAACACCCCTTATTTTTTGACTTTTCTTTATTTTTTGATTTTTTCCTACGCTTACACACAGTTACCGAGCTGGATTCCAAATTTCATCCTTCTAGGTCATCTGGAAGTAGGTTAGGTTTTTGTACTATATGTTAGTTTGTATGGGGACACCCCTTATTTTTTTAACTTTTTTTTTATTTTCTGATTTTTCCTAAGCTTACACACAATCACCAAGCTGGATTTCAAATTTCATCTTTCTAGGTCATCTGGAAGTATAGGTTAGATTTAGGTACTATATTTCAGTTTGTATGGGAACACCCCTTATTTTTTGACTTTTCTTTATTTTTTGAATTTTTCCTACGCTTACACACAGTAACCAAGCTGGATTCAACATTTCATCCTTCTAGGTCATCTGGAAGTAGGTTAGGTTTTTGTACTATATGTCAGTCAGTATGCATTTTAACGACTTTTTGACCTTCATATCTTGTTTGAGCTAGCTTCATGAAATTTGGGCTTCTATATGTTCTTGGATATAATTAAACACACGTAGTTTTATGTGTTTACGTCAAAGAGGTTTTGAGTTATAGAAGGGTCAAAAGAGGCACCAAGTGGTTCGTGTAAACTTACACTTGGCGCTGGCTAGCCAGTTCCTTTGCTTGAACATGGCTTGACACGCTGCCGCGTGTCTTGATTGTAATCATATTTGGCCTTATTTCTAGCTTTAACTTAAACTGTATTTTATATTTTGTAACGCTGTTGATTACGTTCAAATAAATAAATAAATTTCCCATCTACCCCGGTAGCCTCCGCGTAATTGCTTACCGGGGCGGATGGGAAATTTATTGAAAAAAAAATCCTATTTACCCCGGTAACGTTAAATTATGAGAAAAGAATGCCCATAAATAAAAAATAATTGGTCAGGTGCGAGTCGGGCTCGCGCACTGAGGGTTCCGTACTATATTAGAAAAAGTTAAACCATAAGGCCCGCTTGCCACCAATGGGGAGCGGAGCTGTGTTTGAGTAACCAATCAGATTTCGTCATTTCGACATCTCCTCAGTTTCGGAGATGTCAAAATGACGAAATCTGATTAGTTACTCAAACACAGCTCCGCTCCGCTCTGCTTTGGTGGAAACCGGGCCTAAGAATCACTTTTTTACCGAACCGCAAACTTAACTTTGTTTTATGAGGTTAATTGCTAATACCAAAAAAAGTATAATAGATACAGAGTTGATATTAATTTTCCCGTAAAATATACATTGATATCTAATCATAATTATTTCAGAATTTTCGATTGGTAAACTTCGGAGATAAGGAGGGTCAGCTTCACGTTTTTAGGGTTCCATACCAATTTGGTAAAATTGGAACCCTTATGGTGAGACTTTCTCCGTCCGTCCGTCCGTCCGTCCGTCCGTCCGTCCGTCCGTCTGTCACACTCGATTATTTCAGTAACTATCAAAGCTATCGACTTGAAATTTGGAATAGTTATAGGTAATAGTGACGCGACGTCATAACAATCGTAAAAATTTGAAAATTATTTTTATTTTTATTTAAAAAGGGGGGAAAACCGGGGCTTCGATTTTTCAAAATGAGATAACAATATTGAGTGGGGTATCATATGAAAGGGCGTTACTTGTGTAGTCTAAAACCGATTTTTATTTATTTTTATGTCCGATAGTTTTTGATTTATTGAGCAAACTGTCGAAAAAAATACCGTTCCCCCCCCCTTATATCCGAAGTTTACCAATCGAAAAATCTGAAATAATTATGATCAATAGAAGTTAATGTATATTTTACAGGAAAAATAAAATCAACTCACTGACTAATATACTTTTTTTGATAATAACAATAATCCGCCAAAAACAAAGTTACGTTTGCGGTTTGCCAACAAAAGTACCTACATGTAAATTTTACTCGTAAATTCATGAATAAAAGTGATTCTTTCAATGTTTTACTTCTTTTATGGTATGGAACCCTCGGTGCGCGAGTCCGACTCGCACTTGGCCGGTTTTTTTTTACGCTATACAAGTTAGTACTTGACTGCGATCTCACCTGATGGTAAGTGATGATGCAGTCGAAGATGTTAGCGTACTAACTTGGAAGGGGTAAGAAAAGTCACCCCAACAGTTTCTACACAGCATCGTACAGGAACGCTAAATCGCTTGGCGGTACGTCTTTGCTGGTAGGGTGGTAACTAGCCACGGCCGAAGCCTCCCACCAGACCAAACCTGAGCCAATTTAGAAAAACCGGCCAAGTGCGAATCGGACTCGCGCACCGAGGGTTCCATACCATAGAAGAAGTAAAACATTGAAAGAATCACTTTTGTTCATGAATTTACGAGTATAATTTACATGTAGGTACTTTTGTTGGCAAACCGCAAACGTAACTTTGTTTTTGGCGGTTTATTGTTATTATCAAAAAAAGTATAATAGTTACGGAGTTGATTTTATTTTTCCTGTAAAATATACGTTTATTTTTATTGATCATAATTATTTCAGATTTTTCGATTGGTAATCTTCGGAGATAAGGGGGGGGGAACGGTATTTTTTCGCCAGTTTTCCCAATAAATCAAAAACTATCAGGCATAAAAATAAATAAAAATCAATTTTAGAATACACAAGTAACGCCCTTTCATACGATACCCCACTCAATATTGTTATCTCATTTTGAAATTTTGCCGACCCGGTTTTCCCCCCTTTTTAAATAAAAATAAAAACAATTTTAAATTTTTACGATTGTTATGACGTCGGGTCACTATTTCCTATAACTATTCTAAATTTCAAGTCGATAGCTTGAATAGTTACTGAAATAATCGAGTGTGACAGACGGACGGACGGACGGACGGAGAAAGTCTCACCATAAGGGTTCCATTTTTACCATTTTGGTATGGAACCCTAAAAATATAAAATTCCAAAGTGGCCCGTGGCGGGATCGAACCCGCGACCTCCCATTCGAATCCGAGCGTGCGTCCACTGCGCCACGGAGGTCGTCGCATTGTCTTTATAATTTCGCATTGTCACTCGATTTACCGATTTATCGGTAGCCATGAAGTGGATTTTTGATTAGTTACAACAATTTGGCAAACAAACAAACATCGGGACATGTGAAACTAAATAAAAGCTTGTAATAATAATAATAAATTATCGTCTTCAACCTGCAGGGCAACAGGCGACGTCCTGTTTCCCCTTTTTATTGCATCGCGAGCAGCGAGGTATTTACTCATAGATCTTCGACCAACTAAATTTCTTAATTTTTATAATAATTAAAAATAATATTTCTTAATTTTCTCATTTTTTTATAAAATAATAAACCGAAGTTTTAATAAAATAGGTAAATGACAACATATAAAATTAAAATATTATCAAAGTACATATCAAAACCACGTGGGTTTCCTGCGCACATAATCGTTCAGCGACATACTAACAGATGGCGTGTTTGACAGTATATAATATAACCATTCAGCCGCTTAATAGAGGGCGTTATTTCAGCGGTTATTGCCACAGACCAAGGAATAACTTTCTATATTACGATCAGAAATCTACGGCTGCGAAATATACATTCACGCGCACGTCCGACTCTCGCATTAGCGCAGGACAGACTAACGCCTATGAGGCGTTTTAGAAAGACAATGATGTCAATATACATGCATCAAACGTCCGAAAGAGTTAACCATATGCTTATCACTTACGTAATTTGGGGGCGGAATAATGAGTTTTCACTTGAATAGGTTTTAATTGTATTGTGAATAATGTATAGTCCTGATTTCAAAAAAACTTCACGTCGATTTGAGTACTCATCAATAAGGACCCAAAAAAAAAAAAGAACAGAAAACTGTTGAATCGTTTCCGATAAATCTGAATAAATATGAGAAGATTGGAGCAACTTTTGGGAAAACTTTCTATCGAGGAAAGTTTTTCCAATCGTGTTTCTGCGTCTTAACGTTTTGAGGTTAAAGATCCAAAATACATGACGTTCAAATTTGAAACTAATTGTCTCTATAGTTTTCAACTGAGAGGCCGGTCAAAATCGCATAAATAGGCCTTCTATGCCGTTAATGACTTGGACACTTGCTTTGAAAACGATTCTTGTGTACAAGTGTTAATCGGTTTAAAACATGAGTACAATTATGGCTCTTGCATTCAAAAGTAATTAATCAATTCAAAATTATGCTTCTAGTCTTAAAAATATTGCTCAATCTTCTGGGCAGTAGTCCGGACTCCACCCTAATGGTTACAATACCACGTAGGTACCTATGTATAAATAAGAGTAGAAAAATTAACTATATCCCATGCATATAGTTAATTTATGTATCTGAACGATGGCCTGTGACTGCCAATTGGTCAAGACTCAAGAAGGCTTTTCTATAAAATCAATATAAGATCGATAAAATTGCATGTAATCTGTAATTGATAGCTAGCAAAAAGTTAGATTAAAGTGGATGTACATTGTACATACTTTAATAAGTGTTTTGTCAAATTTTATTTTGTAGGTTAATAAATTAGATAACTCATGATATAGATTATAGATATCAACCGGAGCAAAATGTTAGAAACAAAAATCTAATATACAACATGAAACTTTAACCGTTCGATTTTATATGACAAAATTAATCCCAAACTTATTTTGTTACTCATACCCATCCATCACTGAAAATACGCCTAACCAAGTTTAATTTCGTCTAAATAAAGATTTATCGACAAAACGTCACGACTCACGATCCATCACTAACTCGGTGGGAAATAAGGTCGATGTTTGGGCGTTTCCCCTTCGCGTGCCAGGCACATGAACTTCAGCCTGTAACACGTAAGGTCACTCCATTAGCCGAAGGCTACGAACTTGGGGCTTCCATTGTAGCTCGTGCCATTGGCAATGAAGCGATGGTATTTGTATGGCAATGGAAATATGAAGGACTCTTGAGGTATTAATTCTCGTAAGGTATATTTTGTTTTCACTACAATTACAGCTTGCTATTTATGTGTTTTCAAGGCGTTTGTACTTTACTTTTTTATTTGACCAATACGCAACACTGCGCTATTTTATGTGGGTTTCTAAATATCATGTAGGTATGATTTGTCCATGAATTTTTCAGAAACTAACCCGATTGAAATAATTCTAATTTTAATGGAATTAGTATCTTCGACGTAGGCATCATTGGAAGTTTCACCAAAGTCAGTCAAGTAATTATAAAATTGTGTTATTTACCGAGGTTTAAAATCGGTTAACTTAATTTATGTCTTGTCCTGCGTAGATTTCACACCTTTTTAATTAACTACACAGGTTATTATACCTAGTATTTTTCAGGTGTCTCCAGGTCTGACTTACAGCAACTTTACATAACATAATGTCAGGCTTTCTGAAATGTTTAAGTTTTCTCCCTCGTTACAGAGTGTATTGCAATAATTATCCGCTATAACAAACCGGAGACCCAATCGTTCTCAATCGCAATCCATCAACGAATGCCCAGGTTAAGGACATCAGGAGGTTTTTATAATCCATTTTTTCATTCGGAAGTCGGCTGCTGAATACTGATCGAGAACAAAAAGCGATCAATTAAAAGCGCCTCGCTTCACTTCGCTCGCTGTTTGGTGCTCCGCGCCGACCGGCGAGGAAGTCCGTTCTGATTGAGTGGTGATGATTGTGATGATGGGAAAATTCGCAATTCAGGTTTCATTACTGGACTGACTGCGGTTGCGTGGTTCATTTGATATAGGCTTATCTAATAGTGTAGAGGAACGTTGGAAAATGGAATGTTTCTTGATTTTAGTGTCTTTTGAAAGTTCAGCCGCTGAACAGTTCGTTCAGAGCTAATATGCCATTGACAGTGAACCTCTGACGTACCTCTGAGGTACACTAAAAGTACCTCATAAGTAGAATGGTATGAATATTGGATAGGGATCTTAAAGTGGCTACGACGTAAAAAATGGAATGTTTCTTGATTTTAGTGCATATTGGAAATTCACCAGCTGAACAGTTTGTTCAGGGTTTAATGCTGTTGACAGTGAACCTCTGAGGTACACTAAAAGTGTATGAAACTACCTCATAGATACTAATACTAATCGCATAGATAGGTATCTAATAGTGGAGTGGAACGTTGGAAAATGGAATGTTTCTTGGTTTTAATGTCTTCCTTAGAACCTTTAAAATCGGTGGCGGCATATTTCCTTACCGACCGTAAGGAACTTAAATCTACTCACCTTACTAGAGCTGCGCATGAGTTTACAGAACACAACAAAGGAAAGGCACTTATCAAACGATCGCAGGTTAAAGTTTATCCTATACTCGTGAGTCATGCTCATACTACAATACCTACAGTAATGTGCGCGTGCGATTGAATTGTTTACCGTTAAAACAATAAGCGGACGCAAGGTTTACGCTGGGATTTAAAAAAAATTAAACACCATTTAGCATTGTTTTGTTAGCAATGACCTGAGTGGCCTATTTAATTTTCCTTTATTTATTTACCAATCGGAAAAGTGACTTGAGGAAATCTACATGCTTCAGAGAATGTCATAATGTTTTCAAGAGCGTGAAACCTGTCAACTCGCAAGTGGTGAATAAACGGACGAAGTTACAACTTTGGATACTGATTAGTTGATGCTTCCATCGATAGAGCCGCAAAGGCAAACTGTGACACGGTCAAAGACCTCGGCATACATTTGGATCGTGAGCTATCTTGGTCCACTCATCTAAAAGAAGTCAGCAGGAAAACTTTTGCAGCTATAAGCTCATTGCGGCGGCTGCGTTCATTCCTTTCAATTCCGACCAAGGTTATGTTAGCACAAACTCTTCTTCTCTCTATCCTTGATTACGCGGATGCAAGCTTTCTCAATCTCACTGAAGACCAGCTCAATAAACTTGAGCGTCTCCAAAATCTTGCGATTCGGTTTAGCATTGATTGGTTAATGTTTGCACCGGTTTTGCAGCCAATGAACCAATTGATGGCTGGTGATGATTGCGTTGCTATGATCACCGGCGATATTTCTTATGTAAAATGTTATCAATAAAATCTAAAGTATAAGACTTATGAAATCGAAATTTCGTATGTTTAATAAGTCCATTGTTGGCATATCATATCCCGAGAATTTTGTGTATCTGGAATAATCCTAGCCCAAGTAATGATGGTTCAAAAAAAACGACAAAGCACTTCGAGAAAAGGTAGTATATTATACTTATACTTCTTGGCGAGGACACTACCGTGTCCCCCAGATAAACTAACGAGAACCAACTTGCTGTAAAGATGATAGAACATAATTTAAATTGCCGGTCATTGAAAGCATACACGTGTACTAATATAGGTACTGTTCCATTAACTGCACAAACTTTCGCCAGCACCTACCTAGGTGTTAATGTTAAACATGTGATCACGCATGCGCGGGCGCAGTGTAACATAGACGCATAACAATAGGTTACGTTTACACTACCTGTTACCTAAACTAAACAGTTAAACACGCTCCAAACCTGATTGTGTTTGATACTTATTAGTGGGTACTAGTTTTGGGATATCATGGGTTAAAAATAACATTAGATATAGAAGTTAATAGGCAGTACACGAATTTATCTTTCTCCTCACCTCTGCTATTGAGAGTTATAGCCATAGAAATTATTATTATGGGCTGGTGCCATGGTGGTTGGTGGTGGTATACCTATATTGATAATGGTCTCATTCATACATATTAAATTTATTTTACGAATTTTTAACCGACTTCAAAAAAAGGAGGAGGTTCTCAATTCGTCGGAATCTTTTTTTTTTTTTTTTTTTTTTCTTTTTTTTTTATCTATGTATGTTCACCGATTACTCGAAGACGCGTGGACCGATTTGAACAATTCTTTTTTTGTTTAAAAGGGTTTTGTTTCCAGATGGTCCCATTTTAATCAGGTCAGGATCTGATGATGGGATCCTGGAGAAATCGAGGGAACTCTTCAAATTTTATATGGACACATGGAACTATTTGGATATTATTTGAAAGAATAATATTTTCCAAGTTGTCCTATGGTCATCAAGTCAGGATCTGATCATGGGATCTTGGTGAAATCGAGGGAACTCTTCAAATTTTGCTAGTATACTTGAAGCGAGTTGGGTATTTTTTATAGTTACTGGTGCATATGCTAGCAGATACGGATTTGATGACTAAAGTCATCAAGTCAGGGTCTGATGATGGGATCTTGGTGAAATCGAGGGAACTCTTCAAATTTTGCTAGTATACTTGAAGCGAGTTGGGTATTTTTAATAGTTACTGATGCATTTGCTAGCAGATACTGATTTGATGACTAAAGTCATCAAGTCAGGGTCTGATGATGGGATCTTGGTGAAATTGAGGGATCTCTTCAAATTTTATGAACACACCTCAAGCGATTTGTATATTTTTACAACGCCTTGTGCCTTTTATTGTTTTCCACTAAAAAGTAAAAAATAAAAATGGGAAATGCTTTCCAAAAAACCAACTTCAAATGCCACTACAAAGAGTGAAATAATTTTTATTTAAATTTTAGGTACCTACACCAATTCGAAGTCGGGCGATTGTCTATGACTTCGTCATTTCTTTGCACATCAAGTAAGTAAGAAGACAATTAGGGATTGTATAAAACATTGCCCGACTTCGAATTGGTGTAGGTACCTAAAATTTAAATAAAAATTATTTCACTCTTTGTAGTGGCATTTGAAGTTGGTTTTTTGGAAAGCATTTCCCATTTTTATTTAAACTAATTAAGAATAATATTGTATTGGTGCTAAAACGTTGCATTGTCGGCTGATAATAAACACGAAACGAGTAAAACATGTCTGTATGGAAATAAAACAAAAAAAATGTACAAAAACAAACCCGGAATAAGTGTATTTAAATTGAAATCCGCTCGGTTGGGAACACTTTTACGTAATAACAGCAAATCTGCAAGGTCGCGGAACATTGTTCGCAATTACTCGTACTATTCCTTACAGAGTAATGGCCCGATTGGCATGTCTGTATATCTGTATGTGTAGTTGGATACATTCCTTTTGAAACAAGTAGGTACATAACAATATCTAAAGAACCTTCTACTTCCAGTCTAGGCAACGTACAACGTAAACTGGAAACCATTCACCACCTGGAACGGCCTTTACCTAGAAACAATCCAGAAATAGTCAATTAGTTAATTTTAATTGTACCCTATACAGATATTGTAATATATATATGTTACCAACTTATACTAAAAACTACACTACGATGACTATCCACTCTCTGACCTTAAAATCAGCCATGCACCATAGTCACGAGAGGGGGTCTATTAAACGCTTTGAGATTTCTCTATAAAAGCAGTGTTATTCCATAGTGACTCAATGGTATATTCGGACTTCATGGACCCAGGGTTCATACGCGAGTCCATCAATTCCTAGTTGTGACCATAGCTTGTATAGGACTTTTCTCAAACAATGCGCGGAAATTGAAAAAAAAAAATATCTCTACTTTTCCTGAGCTGGATTTTAATTGAAACTCATCTTTGCACTTGGACATCGACACCTGAACATGAGCCTCACGCTCGTCTGCGGCTCTCTTAATGCCTATCTATCGAGAGATGGGTAAAATCATCATGAAATTAAATGAAACATCACTATAAAACGATTTTTTTTCCAAACTTTGTTCTCCTGAGTGTTCCACTGAGTCCACAACACTCACAGTTTTATGCACCTAATGATTGCGAAAAGTTGTTGCCGATGGATGACAAACGAATTATTTTGCTGACTCATTATCGCCATGATTATTATGTAGATTGTAGATGTAGAATTGGAGAACCACATTTTTGTGAGTTTTATGACAGAGCAGCTGATATAGTTTTTTTGGTAAAAGTCAAAATAACTCGTCGACGAAAGAACTACTATAGGTATATTATCATACTATAAAGTATCCTATACCTTTAAACGAGCAATTCTTGTATATATATTTCTATATAATCTGGATCTCGGAAACGGCTCGAATGATTTTCATGAAATTTAGTATGCAAAGGGTTTTGGGGGCGAAAAATCGATCTAGCTAGGATTCATTTTTGGAAAATGTCGAATTTACCAAAAAATAAAAATATGACTACTCCTGCCATCTATTGGCCACCGAGCGAAGCTCGGTCACCCAGATATTAACCATTATAACACAATACCCAGATGGGCGTCAAAACCTCTCAAGAATCCAGTTTCGATTATTCTTTTTAGTGTTTATTTAAAAAAAAGGCATATTCTAGTAGTGGCTTATGGACCTTTACAAAGCTGACTCTAGAAGTTTTTATAACTGGTTAAACGCTCGATTCGTGAAATTCTCTTCGTGTCTTGTTCGTGACATCATGTTTGGTTAAGTATAAAAGAATTGGTCACAATAAGTAGGACTAGTCGGGCTCGCGCACTATGGGTTCCGTACTATCAAAACCCATTCTCAATAGTATTAAAGTAAACTAAACACCCGCCCACCAAATTTCAAAACTAGCAAAAAATCACGTTTGTTGGGATACCCCCTTAAATATTTAATTTATTCTATTTTGTAGTAAGTTTTGTTGTTACAACGGCAACTGAAAATTTCAAGTCTGTAGCTACCACGGTTCAAGAGATACAGCCTGGTAATAGACGGATGGACGGACGAACTGACAGCGAAGTCTCAGTAGCAGAGTCCCGTTTTAAACCTTTGGGTACAGAAACCTAAAAAAGAAGTGCACTATAAATGCAAAATATTATTATGAATTGAATGAGCGGATGTGACAATAGAACAAATCAATATCATACGCTGTGAATATGACACGTGGTAACTAGTAACTTGGTTAGTATAATATAAGTGGCTTCTTTCAAGCTGTAGGTACTTAGTATGGTACTCCACGATCAAGCGTCATGTAAGACCTATAAACCTAAGTAGGTAAGCTAAAGGATGGCGTACAAGTGCTCAATAACTTTAGGATTTGGTATTAGCTATTGCACCTAAGATATAACAATACTAATAATAAATAAAGTATAACACATGAGCATTGAGTATATTTTCAGCGATCAAAACTTATTTGAAACTCCCTCGATTGTGTAGAAAAAACGTATTCATCGTTATCGCAATTGTTTACTAATTCTGCCCACTGATTGGGTCCCTGACTTACGTCAGCCAATCGGGGGGAAGAATTCACTAACGATTACGATAGCGAAGAATACGTTTTTCTTAGGCAATCAGACCCATGGGATTGAAGGTGATCTAAATGCCCCTGCCCACCAAATTCAAAAACGAGTAAAAATCACCTTGGTCACGTAATTTTTAGGCACTCTAATTAAATTTATATTTTCATATTCACACCGTTCCGGAGTGAATATAATATTGCTTTTGGTTGAATTTCGAAAACAGTTTTTTTGACGTGACAGACCAGGGTTAATCGCTAGACCCATAAGTATCGCTGATAGCAGTTTGTGCTTGGAATTTCACGTGTACTGGCGAAAACCGCATCAAAATTAGTGCTTTCCGTCACGAGACAACCTCAAAAAACATGAGTCTGTCGACAAGCAAGCAAGCAAACGTAAGCCGACAGAAGCAAGCAAGCAAGCGACTAAGTTGGAGCGGTAAATCATTTTGCAAATAACCTATCGAATTCGGGTTTTTTCTATCGATTGGTAGTATTAACCCGAGGAGCTCATGAGGAGCTGTAGTTTTTGGTGAAATTTGGATGGTCAGTAGCCGAAATATGGTTTTTGCCCATGCGAAGTGTACTTCTATCGTAGTAAACTTTTGTGAACGGTGTGGATATGCCCGCGATGACTTCTGTCATCGATACTAGTTTTCACAGGAAACATTTCGTAGGCCCGTGTTAGTCACTACCACTAGTAGCAAGTATGAAGTAGTAAGTAGCACGGAAGCACGCTAGCACAATGAGCCGACGATTAGCTTGCATAATAATGTCTCGATGTCCATTGTTTAGTAATGGCAGGGACAAAGGTTGATGACTGCGGGTATAACTGTAAGTTGCCTAGATTTTTCTAAGAATTCTCTTATCTCGTTATAATGCCTACAATTAGCCTTGCATAAGAGTGATTGTCCACCAGAGATGTGCTATGTTGCCATGCTACCATTACGATTGGTCTCCAACGACTCTCCATTTGACATACGTAGAATCAGAATAGCAAAGTACCACAGCTCCGGTGGACGTGCACCATTGTACTATACCTTGACTAAAATAGGATGGTGATTTTAACAGCTGACAGATAGGGTTACGGAAATGTATAATCGATAATGCATCTATTCGATTATCGATTATTATTTTTATCCCCATAGAATATAGAATCGATAGTTGTATGATTATAAAATCGTTAAATTATAATATAAAACTATTTTGTAGATAACAAAACTAATTAGTACAAAACGTATTAGTTTGGCCATCCAAAGAGGCAATGCTGCCAGTATCTTGGGTACCATGCCTCGTTGCGATGGATTCGATGAGGTTTTAAATTTATAACCTAGTTTATAGTCCGTTATTTTTATTTTAAATCTTTTTAATTTTTATGTACATATATTTAAGTATTAGTTATAATTTTCTGGTAATAAACTAATTAGAAAATCGTATATTTCAAGCAGTCGGAACCACGGGAAAAGCTTTTATTGAATGTATAGGCCATAGAATAAAGTAGAGTAGAGAAGTGTATTGCACTTGGGTATTTTTTTCAACTTGTTACCAATTAGCAACTGAGATAAGCGAGTGTTTTGCAAACAAAAGCACTTATCGATATTAGCTTAGGATATCAATATTAGGATTACCTTTCAAATGTCACAGAACTATGCAAAATAGCCAGACATGAACCTATTAAAGCCATCCATCTTACTAATCTTATCTTTTTCGCACTTGCAACATTTAAGCCCATAATTCGGAAACGTAACAAGCAGTTGCTAAAAACACAGCACTTTGTAAATAAAAACATTAACTGTATCGTATGGCTGACAAGTCGTATTACTCGTATTAATAAACCAGAGTCTTAACTAGGTAGGTTTGCTATTCAGAATAGAATAATTTTTTTTTTTTTTTTTTTTTAATGACTGGAAATGCCTGACGCATACCCCTCCGTCAGGGGAAACGGAGGGGTTATGTGGGGCTTGCACCCACTAAAACCTGTCGCTTGCCACGACGGACCTCGTTGGCGGGAGTACGGGATTCACTTGCGTATTCACCGCGCTCCCGCCAGGCCCCGACCCGCCACCTAAGCGGCAGGTCCCGTCGCTGCTGCCGGCAGCCTGGCCGCTGCCGACTCCTCCTGGGAGGCGCGTCCTAAACAGGGCACGCCACCTCCTCGGCCTGTTGGTGGAGTTCGGGCAACGGACGCCATAGCCCCTTTCGTCCGTCACCCGCAGGCCGGCGCACACGGAAGCTGAAGAAAGGTGTTCGTGCTCCAGCAACCGGTGCGTCTCCTGCGAGAGGGATGTGCCGCCGTAATAATCCCTCTCAACGGGCGTTCCCGCCCACTTCGGTGATTTTTTTACGAGGTTGTCTTCCTCGTAGTGCCCCGAAGGGACTTGTCGGCGTTTCCGCCCCCGCCTGTAATTTTTTAATGAGGTTTTCTTCCTCCTCCGGTGCAGGTGTAGGCGTTTCGACACTGTGCCCTCTGCTGGGGCTCAGAGGGACACGCGAAGAAACGCCACCTTTCCACCGTGCCAAGCTATTAGCCGTCGGTTATTAACCGACGTTACCAGGGAGCACCGGCCCGTGCGCTACAGATGGGGCACCGTAGCACTCGGGCACACGTGGAGGTTGCTTGGCCAGCCCCCCAGAATAGAATAATAAATATGCATAGGTATTTCTTTCAAATATCTTTGTCAAATTTTAAGCGAGCCAAAATAATTGCTACTGTACTAGATATTAAGTTTGACTAAAAAATGGGAAATGCTTTCCAAAAAACCAACTTCAAATGCCACTACAAAGAGTGAAATAATTTTTATTTAAATTTTAGGTACCTACACCAATTCGAAGTCGGGCAATGTTTCATACAATCCCTAAAAGTCCTTCTTACTTACTTAATGTGCGAAGAAATGACGAAGTCATAGACAATCGCCCGACTTCGAATTGGTGTAGGTACCTAAAATTTAAATAAAAATTATTTCACTCTTTGTAGTGGCATTTGAAGTTGGTTTTTTGGAAAGCATTTCCCATTTTTATTTTATACTTTTTAGTTGAAAACAATAAAATGCACAAGGCGTTGTAAAAATACCCAAATCGCTTGAGGTATGTTCATAAAATCTGAAGAGATACCTCAAATTCACCAAGATCCCATCATCAGATCCTGACTTGATGACTTTAGTCATCAAATCAGTATCTGCTAGCAAATGCACCAGTAACTATAAAAAATACCCAATTCGCTTCAAGTAGACTAGCAAAATTTGAAGAGTTCCCTCGATTTCACCAAGATCCCATCATCAGACTCTGACTTGATGACCATAGGACAACTTGGAAAATATTACTCTTTCTAATAATACTCAAATAGTTTCATGTGTCCATATAAAATTTGAAGAGTTCCCTCGATTTCTCCAGGATCCCATCATCAGATCCTGACCTGATTAAAATGGGACCATCTGGAAACAAAACCCTCTTAAACAAAAAAAGAATTTTTCAAATCGGTCCACGCGTCTTCGAGTAATCGGTGAACATACATAGATAAAAAAAAAAAAAAAAAAAAAAAAAGATTCCGACGAATTGAGAACCTCCTCCTTTTTTTGAAGTCGGTTAAAAATACGATCAATCGAATGGCGGGAGTCGAGATTGTCCGATTAGTTTATTGTGATAATTACGAGTAAATAACATCCTTTGCATAATTTTATTCCCCTCAATTTGATAATCGTATGGTCAATTTGATAATCGTACATGGATGGTTTGGTGCTTAATTTTGTTAAAACTTTTATTCAAGTTTTGAGATGTGACTTTTTGCCTATGGCATAAGCTTTGTAATTTTTTTTTTTGTTTTCGTTGTCGTAGATAAAATCTTGTTTGCAACTGATCGTAATTAGTAATTTCAAATCTCGTACTGTATTTTGATACTCGGCAAGCCTCGTATCGAAACTAGCACTCGAATTAAAATGACCCTCCTTACGATAAATATCGTCGCCTACCGGTGTAGTTTAATGCAGAACAATGTTTTGAAAAGAAAGTACATATACCTAATATAGAACAGTTGTGAGAATGCCAAGTGTACAGTTACAGTTACAATGATAGCACAGTGTCACTCACTTGCCTTTGTGCTTTGTTCCTGGACCCTTTTAACCCCTTTTCATTTAATACTCGGGTTAATGGATGAGATGAGAGCTTCTTTGTTATGTGGCCATAGAATTAATTTACCTACTGTCCCTACTAGTCATTTGCCCATATTGCGTGTCCGATGGTTGATATATATTATATTTTATGCTGTATTAAATATGTATGCCATAAGCTATGTATTCTTAGGTTACCTTCAACTTGCTAAAAACGAAATAAAAAAAACTTTAATTTATCGTGGTCTTTTCGCACGTGTCGTTTACTTAACGTTAAAAATATTATAATATACAGAAACTGACCCCACAAACGGTGGTTTGCCATTAGGGATATTAAAATAGCTAGGTACCGACCTATTCTCAGACCTATCGAACATACACAAAAATTACATAACAATCGGTAGAGCCGTTTCGTAAAGGAGTTTGGTAACAGAAATTGGCACGAGAATTGTATTTATTAGAAAGAAAGATATTATAGATACAGGTAGGCTGTAACCTGCCAGTGGCGCCGATGGTGGCCCTCGTTGAATCCCCTTCTCCCGGGCACTTCATTCCGGGATTGCGCGCGGGTCGATAGCAAATGGGAGGGGATGCGTGTGTGGATGTTGCATTTATATGCAAGTTCAGTCTGACGTTTTTGCGTACAATTGCCACTTACCAAACCAATGTCTTCGTCAATGGAAAACCTTTTGACCTACTACCGTAGGTACCTATTTACAGCAGTGGCAACTACATTCCTCTGTACAAGATTAGGTTAAGGCTCAAAGATAAAGCGCGTGACTACTCTGTTAGTTGTGACGTACTATCGAATGCGACGTTTAATTTTTATCGTTATTTTAAGGGTTTAGTCCCGGTTTCCACCAAAGCGGAGCTGTGTTCGAGTAACCAATCAGATTTCGTCATTCTGGCATATCCGAAACTGAGGGGAGAGGAGATGTCGAAATGACGAAGTCTGTTACTCAGCTCCTGCGCACCTCGATTGGGAATCAGTGGGATCTATTGACCTCACTTTACAAAGCCCTGCTGTATAATCAGTCCTTCATTCTAGTTTTGAAAGCCGTATGAAAATTTATACAGTAGTCTATGATATGCCCCCGAAACAAACACGGTGGTAACTAAACTATTTTTTAAATTATAATATTATGTAGTGAAATTGCCAAGTTCCATTTATTAAATATGACTGATACTTATAGTATACATACTTATTTCCATTTCCATAGAACTTTGCGCCATTTCGATAACATGGCCTCTGTATACAATACACAAACGTGTTTGGGGTCAGATCTTTTTCATATTTTCTTCTTATATTGAAGCTCCACTAAACCCTATGTCCTCTCTGTGTCTGTGTGTTTTATGTTTTAATTCATTGTACAAAATAAATAAATAAACACTCAAACACGCCACACCCTCGGTGACAGCATACCTATCCAAATATATCAGTTGATCGGACGTCACAAGTCGGCAACGACGCACCATGTGCGAACTTCCTTATGGGGTATAGCGTCAAGGATCTTCCTGATTGCACCGCTCTGTTTACCGTAGCTTATAACTTCTAATACCTATTACTATGTCCACTTAGGTGAGTGGGTTTAGCGAGTTCCTTGGTTCAGTATTTTATATAAATAAACGCTTAAAGGTCAGGCTGCAATGGCTTGGTTTATCTACGAAAAGTTTTAAGCAAATATACATAATAGTTTTGTATACATAATTATAATAGATGAATAGATGAATATATAGAGGACAACATCACATACATTGCTCCGATCCCATAGTAAGTAGCTTATGCACTTGTGTTATGGAAATCAGAAACAACGAAGGTACCACAACACCCAGACCCGAGACAATGAAGAAAAGTTATTTTTCTACATTGCCCCGACCGGGAATCGAACCCGGAACCTCAGAGATGGCGGCGCCTTGAAAACCGGCACGCTAACCACTCTACCACGGAGGTCGTCAATATAATATATGTACCTATACTCATTCACGTATATGTGTTACTGTAAAAGCCCAAACCACGGTAAATCCTAAGATTTTCCGGTAAAACCTAAGATTTACCAACCCTTAATGGTAAAAGTTCGAATAGTTTTAGATTATCGTTTATTTCAAACTTTTACCACCATTAACTTGGCAAATCTTAAGATTTACCTCTAGGCACGGTATATGTTGAGAAAAGCAAGTCATAACGTATTCAGCGTATCGTCTCGTACTTGTGGACAGTCTAAAGCCCCTCGTTAGTCGTTACCCGTACCGCCTCCACACACACTTGTTAAATAAGTCATCGTAACAAACGTAATACTTGATTTTTCCATTCTCTTCTTTCACCGGTGCAATTAGCTTTTCTTCACCGCCTGCGAACTAGAACAAAACGATTTTACGACGTAAACAAGAAAGACAGTAACTTTTATCTCGATAAGGGCAAATACGCAAAGTGTTTAGAAAAAGTAAAAACTGCAAAGGAAGCAATTCATTACAGGCGAAGAAAGCGCTATGATATCTTGACTATAGGCGGTGAAGAAAAGCTAATTGCGCAGGTGAAAGAAGAGAATAAAGAAATCAAGTATTACGTTTGTTACGATGACTTATTTAACAAGTGTGTGAGTGGAGACGGTACGGGTAGCGAGGGGTTGTAGACTGCCCACGAGTACGAGACGATATCCTGAACACGTTATGACTTTGCTTTTCTCAACATATACCGTGCCTAGATGTAAATCTTAACATTTGCCAAGTTAATGGTGGTAAAAGTTCGAAATGAACGATAATCTAAAACTATTCGAACTTTTACCATTAAGGGTTGGTAAATCATAGGTTTTACTAGAAAATCTTAGGATTTACCGTGCTTTGGGCTTTTACAGTAACATATGCATTTAACCAATTTTATTCCAAAGTCGTAAAAATGTAAAAGAGTCGTTAAGAAATTGTTTCAAGAGGGGAATATTCTACGATAATATTATCTTATTCTCGCAATATATATTTTCTATCATGTTATTTAACGGTATGTATGTATTTTTTAAAGACATCTAATGTAATTATTTTTTATTGTTTCTTTTAGTTTCGTCTCAAGTTACATTCTGGGGTCTTTCTGAAATGTCAAAACGGGCCTTATATTTTTGACACCTTATCATACCGATGTTTTATTTTTAAAACAATCCACATTCCGCTGGCATTCTTTGTACTATAGTGCTAATTCGTGTTGCAAAAAAATCATATTTATCGACAGAAGCGTTTGCATACAATATTCATTAGATATTGCCTATATAGTCTATACAAAGACATTTCATAATATACATTCAATCATGGCAAACTGCCGTAATTAGTTGTTACATTACTAATCATTATTTGTTTTAACCAGCTGTTGAGTAATCAGGAAGTGCATGCCATTGACGTTTGCAAGATAAAAAAGACTTGTCATCAATTAATTGTTGTCTCGTTTGTGCAACTGTACCTACATAAACAAAGCGCAACGAATGTTTGTCTAGACGTTTTCACTTTCATATACCTACATAAAGGTGAAAATTATAATTAAAAAATAAAATAAATAATTTAAAAAATCAAAAAACCCGACTGCAAAAATGTCAACTAAAATGCAATAACTTAAAAGACTGAAACAAGGCGGACAACGAAAACAAAATTATAATAAACTTAAAACGATGCAATTTTTACTTCATTTTAACAAACAACATTATGTTGCATCGTTTTAAGTTTATTATAATTTTGTTTTCGTTGTCCGCCTTGTTTCAGTCTTTTAAGTTATTGCATTTTAGTTGACATTTTTGCAGTCGGGTTTTTTGATTTTTTAAATTATTTATTTTATTTCAGGCTTTTCAGTTGCCACACTTTACGAGCGAAACCTAAGCACTTTTATCTACACAATGTCAAAGACGTAAAGTGGGTATATTTGGTTATGTATTATATTATGTCGGTTCAAGTCAGTCAGTCACTTGGAAGAAGTAAAAGTTGTAAACAGTGTCGTCAAACGCAAACCTGGATTTTATCCCGGAAATATACATATAAGCTGACCAGTGACCAGTAACATTTCATAGGTGTAGTTTGTGTACGTTTAGGGCTCAGGCGTATCTAACTCACGTCGCTTTAAGCGGATCGTTCGGGAAAAACTGAGATTACAAATAGAAATAGAAAAAATCTTTATTTCACATAGGCCCAACTTACAGGCACTTATGACTCCGCGCCGTTCAAAAATAAAATGCTAAAGCTTAGAAAGCCTACCTTGTTAGGGTGATTAGATTAAATCTGATCGACAAAGTGGAGCGCGTCTTAAAGTACACACAGCGCCATCTAGGGAGAGTAGCGAAAGTACAGATGTTAAATAATTGTTTAATGATTATATTAAATTACGTTTTCGATTTATGCTATGATATACCAAGTAAAAATGCACAATATAAAGTACGACACACATTTGGTCAATACAAGATTAACGCTATCAAAAACTACAAATATTACCATTTTGAACGCATTGATCGACTATTTATAATTCCAAATTAATTTGATACATATGACTTATATATATTTTTGTAATCTCCTTGTAATTCCCTTCATTTTGATACCCCACTCGATAGGTTTGGTTATAAATATTTTGTAAATGGCTGACAATTTTAGGCCCAAAATCCGCCATTTTGCTTTTTATTTTCAAAAACCCATGTAAGAACACTTGAGTTAATGAGACGAATCTAACGATACCATTAACGTCAAAATCCATCCAGCCGTTTGGAAGATACGTGGTCATAAAGAAATTTACATACATACAAGATACGCGCGAAAAACATAACCCTTCTTGCAGTCGGGTAAAAACCCTACGCTCGGTTATACTTATAAAGTTATTCCTTGGTTTGTGGTTACTGGTTATACTGACACGCGCCTACATAATTTCAGAAAGAGCTTCAATACTCTTCTGCCGGACCGGAATTAACCCAATGACGAAATACGCTACTAATTAATGGATTAACCAAACGTTCTCGTAGCTAATTGGTAATAACAATTGAAACCCCTTGCCAGGCTCTACCATTGAGTTTATTTACTCAATGGACTCTACCTCGGTTTGGGGTTTGCACCTTGACGAACATTATTACATAAAATACACGTAATACAAAATATGCAATATTATGCATAAATCATTTGCATGACCCTAGGCCACAGATAAGCATTAAACATACCTCGAAAATGCCTGCCTGCGTTTTATTATCTCAGCAAGTTACGTTACTCTGGTCATAGTTCAGCTAAACAAGTATCGATATATCAAAGTAGGCTGTTACTCTGGCATATCATTTTATTATTATTATACCCTATCTTCGCTATAGAAGGCAGGGCCCGCACAAGTGGATTCCCCTTCGACCCCAAAGTTATATTTCTACTCGTATGTCTTTATACCTCGAAACTGATTACCAGACTGTCAAAGAAGTGTTAAGTTCCCACCAGTTAAGTTACCAGACTGTCAAAGAAGTGTTAAGGTCGAGAGGCCGTTCACAAACCATCAGATGGTCAAATTAAACCAGGCGGAAGAAATTAATCCGCACGAGGTTGCAAAAGTACCAGGACCTTAATCTTCGCAATGATGGAACGACTGGAGAGAGAGAGATTTTCTTCGAAACTAAATTAATGGGTGTAAAACTGTTTTGGCAATACAACAACAGGAGTCGTAAGAAGTCGATTAAACCACACCAAGCTCACCAAGCACCACGCTTATTTTCATACACAAGTACCCCCACTTATCGCGTAGGTATTTCCAAATTCGTATGTTCTGGTGGTTAAAATTTATCCATTCGCGATGATCACGCAAAAATGAACCGTAAATTAAAAGACGTTTAGGTCTAAAGAAGAATGATATGCAGCACCTTGACCGAAATTCCGTGAGCCCATATCGCTTTAATTAAAATATTATGCCAGATTAGGAAAGTACTAAACCATAAGTGGGTTATAGTACTTAAATCCATCGTAGTGGAATTGCTTTTCTGTTTTCAAAAGACAAAGTGTGTTCAAAAGCTACGCAGAGAGAAATCAAGTGAGCTATCAAGTCCACTCCAACTCTATGAGTGGTGGTTAAAATTTATCCATTCGCGATGATCACGCAAAAATGAACCGTAAATTAAAAGACGTTTAGGTCTAAAGAAGAATGATATGCAGCACCTTGACCGAAATTCCGTGAGCCCATATCGCTTTAATTAAAATATTATGCCAGATTAGGAAAGTACTAAACCATAAGTGGGTTATAGTACTTAAATCCATCGTAGTGGAATTGCTTTTCTGTTTTCAAAAGACAAAGTGTGTTCAAAAGCTACGCAGAGAGAAATCAAGTGAGCTATCAAGTCCACTCCAACTCTATGAGTGGGTTATTATAAACGCATTAAAAAACTATTATACTGAGAAACAGCTCTATTTCTATAATCAAGATTGTCCAAGAAAATCAGTCAATTTTTTTTCCAACTAAGTACTTATACTAAAGGCTATAGCTTGACTGATCACACCTGATGGAAAGCGATGATACAGTACAGTCAAAGGTGGAACGCGCTTGCTTAAGTAATCCTAATCTCTCTTTAATTTGAAGGCCTAAGTTGTAGGTGGTGGGAAAGAGAGTGCCTGAGAGGGTATTCCAAATATTTGCAGGAACGAGAAATCAAACCGCTTCGTACGTGTCTCTGGAACGTCAACTACGAGTATGTACGTTACACGGGTGTTATCATGAATACTTGAACAAATGGAAAAGCTCAATTCACAAATATTAGACTGACAGTTTTTCACAAATATTAGACTATCTACACATTGCAGGTGCATATATGCATCTTCATGTTTTTAATAGAAATTTTGCTCGAAAATTCCCATTCACCTCATATTGATTCCCGAATCCCGATAGATAATTTTTTGCAGTTTCCCAGATTTCGAGCTATCGGTAACCAATATGAAGTAAATGAGTATCGTTTAGCAGTTTTTTTTTAAACGTGAAGATGCGTAAATGTTGTGCCCGCAAAACTCATTGCCTGCGTTGTATTATTAGCGAAAATCTAAATAAAATTTGAATTTTCGCGCCCGGATGGTACCCATCCCCCTTAAGTAATGCTTGGTGAAACTGGGGTTTAGTCCTTCAAAGGAAAACAATAGAATATTAAAAGAGGCGTCACAAAAACAATCCGGAACACGTCTACTGACGCACTCTAGTGACCTCTATTTTCGATACAAAAGCACCTCAGCAAGTTCACGAAGCCGAGGTCACTCGAGGTCATAAACACTCTGCAACATTTGTGACATAACACTAACAGTACTACCTAATATTATATAACATCAGGGCTAGCATAGCACGAGATGTTAGTTAAGCCTCGATAAAATTATATGAAAAAAAAAATGAAAAAAAAATTCAATTTTAAGTAAAGTTGAATTAATAGTTTGGTTAGATACACTTAGCTACGGGTCAGCGTTACAATGTCTTTCAATAGATAATATTGTGATAAGCAGTGCGGCAATTACGAGTATACTTAATGTTCCCATACGCTTCAATGTAAACACGTTTTTCATGGTATGTATTTAAATAGAAGGAAAGATACTAGGTATTAGGTATTTTGTAGTTCAGTAATTGATGTACATGTATTCACCATGATCCCCTGGGGGATCATGTCAGGGGATCCTCTAGGATCGAACCCAAAAAAACAATGCAAAAAGTACTCCTGGAAATTTAATTCATTCTATTCTGTCAATTAATTAATTATTGGACGCCCTGCGTCATGTTGACTTAATAATATTATCTTGATGCGCGATATAATCTACGAGAAATCGATGATATTATGCTAGGTCTGCCGGTAAATACAATCACGTACAACTTATTTGTAATAACAATCGCGCAATGCCACGAAATGTGAATTAAATTGACACAAAGGCCCTCAATACCGTTCCAAGATCGAATAAAAATTGTTTGATCGAATTGGTATTGTAAAGTAAACGCTTCTGCAAGTTTCCGTGTAAATAAGGTGTCAAAGATAGTCAAGGTGAAGGTTGTGGTAATCAAATACCTACGTAAAGTTAATGGTAGAAAATGTTGATAGTGACTTATCTAGCAGTTAGCATGTTGACTATCCAACTAATACCAGTTTAAAGATATTCTAATACCATATAGAGTTTATTGTTTAGAACGTTTATACACCTATCCTGAAAACTTTATTTAGGTAAAGTAAAAGCAATATAATATACCTATATTTCAAACCCGACATCACGAAATTTTTACGAAATTAGATATATTGGTATATTATTTATATTTAACTCAAAATCCGTCAGAGCTTCTTTATCCAAGCATGTTTGAGAAAATTACAATATAAATAGCTGTTCGTGCTGATTCACTCACTCTCTCCTGAACATTTTGTACGAAAAAATCTTTTTTCACGGATGGGGTCGTATAGAAGAAAAAAATTCATTCGGAGGAAAATTACGGACAGAGCTGATGATTGCGGATTTCGAAGACGGGTGAAAAGCACAGCCAGGTTATCTAAGATAAGTTGGGGGTGCTCGACCAAATGTCACTGCAAATGTCATCCAATTGGCAGTTAGCTGAAGAAAATTCAAAATGGCGGATCGAAGATGGCTGCCGTACAAACTACATCGGTATCTAACTCGGGAAGTATAAAAGATGGAAGAATGGTTTCTTGACCAGAAGTGAGGACCCGAAGGTCTATATTATGGATAGAAAAAATGGAGAAGTTTATTATTCCATACAAAATGTATGGCGAATATGGATAATCTCGGGATAGGGGCGATTTTTTATAGGCGGGAAGACAGCACGCGGGCCACATGTGGTAGCCCCTACTAGTTTAATTATATGCGTGCGCCCTACTACTTTAATTATATGCTATCTGTTACTATGACATAATAGCATAACACAAACACAAGGTTCGTCTACAAATAACTAAAACTACGCAAATAATACTTCTCTACGACATCCCACGCTACGCTGCCGAGTTATTTTAAAGTTTAAAATATATGTATAATCATACCTATATAAGTAAGACGTAGACCGTACTTGTAACTCTAGGTGATAAAATAAAATACGTACATAAAGTAGCTTCCTTATTACCAGATGTTGTAACTTGTATTCACACTTCTCAAGTATATGTCATGGGCAGATTTTAGAAATGACCATTCATGATGTGGCTGACTGAAATGAAATGAAATGAAATGAAATGAAATGAAATATCTTTATTTCACATAGGCCTATTATATAGGCGCTTGTAAATGGTCCTTATGATATTTGTCACATTTGTATGGCGATAACTCCAAGTCGACTTAAAACTAAGTTTACGAGGGTTCCAACGCGCCCTGCACTGAGAAGAAGCCCACAACAAACTCAGCCGGGTTTTGTTTTCTGTTATCACCACTTCACAAAAGCTTTTAAAACTAATTGAGCTAGTATAATTACAGCAGTTCTCAGACTATTTCGTGAAATGGCTGAATTTCCTTATCACTGTACACATTAAAAAAAATTAAAACAGCCTATTTCTATTGTATCCTCCATAAAAACATACAAAGGTATAATAGCTCTGTGAAGTAAAACTGATAGAAAATAAGTCGAACACTTATTCACAAATATTCAAAAAATCTGTACAATTCACTTGATATTTAAATAAATGTAGCGAAAAAATGTAGGAAAACAAAACACTAGAAAGTAGAAACTTTAAAACTCTCTGTCTTCCATAAATAAATAAACAATCACTTTCAGCAATTTTTTTATGTCACGGATTTTATAATATGTAATTGCATAAAACGTAATGTACGTAAAAAGTAACGTTCACGAAATATGGTACACGACTTCACTTTATCATGACAAAAAGTTTACTGATGTACGGCTTTTAAACTCGACACTATCACATCGTATTATTTATAACAATTACAATAATAAACAGTACCTAATAAATATAACTTATGAATATTCATTGTAATAAAAATTAATTAATTATTTGGCCCGTATGACCATTGTCGACTTTACTAAAATAGTATCTGGCAAACATCTAACACATTAAAACACAATATGTATAAAACGTCATACTTCAGTACATGACCTCTGACCTTTTATACATGTATTTTAAAGTCAGGTTATTCCAGATATTTTTTTTGGTCCGTTTCAAGTCAGATTTTTTTAAAAGATCACTTATTCGTTTTCATAACTAGCCAATTGCCAAACCTTTTTTTAAATAGAGTGTTACACACAATTTACACAGTCCTTGTAGAAGAACACAATATGTTTTTTTTTTTCATTTTGTTTAATTACTTATTCTAATTATTAGAGTAGTTGTTAGAGTTCACTTGTGTTAACATCATATTATTTCGTGATATTTGAGAGAGCAAATGCATCCCTGTCGCACTCCAGGCCTTTTCCTAAGAGTAAGAAGGCCAGTCGATCGAGGCAAGGCATACTGGAGTTCCAGCTTCCAATAAACGACTTGTAGTATTGTTTCCCTGATTGTGGTCAACCTTGCCCTTTAGTACTTTTGAGCTTCACTTTTGACCGTGACTGCTGCATTAACTTCATACGAGGCCACCGGGCTATTTGGCTTATTGTGATTTATTTGCATTGCACATCTCTATATGCCCTGATGATAAAAAATGTGATAAGGTTCATGGAAGTTCGTTAATCTAAGGGCCTCCCTTAAAAGATCCCCTAATTATTGAAAAGTTAATGCAAATATATGGCAAATATATATTTTTTTCATTATATTTAAGGTGCTTTTTCGCAGCCTTAAGTTATAATAATATAGTTGTTCTAGAATCTAGATCCCGTCTATCTAAATCTGCTACAATTGCTTTTATTTTAAAATCTTAAATATGTATAGTAACGGAATATTTGATCGAAAAATTGATAACCTATTGACGACAGCTGTAATTCTCATTTTTTGAATTGTGTTCAAATACCTAGGTTAGGCAAATTACAACATATACCTTACACCGTAAATAAACTTTTAAAAATAAATTTAAAAATAATTAAAACCAATTTTATTTACTTCCTTGCAGCTGTAAATAGCCACAGTTAAATAAAACTCTCAAAGTTTTGCCAGATTGCAATTGATAAGAAAATATTAATATTTTATCATAATATTATGCTCCGAAGCGATACTTTATATTATTGTTTTAAAGTTAGTATTCCGTGCCGTTACGCTAAAACTTGCAAGGCAGCAATAATAACGGTTTCTATTATACTAGCTATTAACAACTCAAGAAGTCATTTTAATTTATCAACATTGTATTTTTAATATATTAAAAAAAACATCACGCAATGCCGGCAATCAAAAGTTGGAAGCGAATCGAAACAAATCAGTAATGTTGTAATGTATTACAGTGCCAAGATACTTTGTTCGTATTTCGTACGTATTTATCACTGAATGATACAAGGAATGATGAAACTTATTCATGACAAAAATTTCCGAACGTTACAAAAATTTGTAATACACTTTTAAGGCCTATTTAAATTAAATCATTTGAATTTTGATTTTTTTTCCATTAAAGGATCTCGTATCTACCATTAAATATGTTCAAAATTATATGGATTGTTGGAATAATAAGATCGTTAAAATCGAATGATAACTAAATCAACTAAAACAATGATAACAAAAATTTATATTAAATCTATACTAAAAACTATTAAAATTTTAATTATTTTCAAGTAGGTACGGCATGACCTAATTATTAAGCTCTAGAAAATTCATATAAAACGATAAAACGACGTGATAAAATTTGAATTAACACTGGCATTTGGCAATTAGAGTTTTCGTTAATCTCATGACCCAAATACATCCAAGTACTTTATAAGTACACTGTTATAATTATAATCTACATGTGGCATTCAAATGTCTTGAACTGGAAATTAAAATATTGATAAGCAACATCTTTATGATACGATGTTACACTTTTTTTTTTCTTTTTTTTTTTTCCCCCTTTAATTCTGTTTCTCGGCGATCTGTCGTTGGACATTGGGCCGTGCAGCTGTTGGTGTTGATCTTTTCTTATTTGAAGCAAGGTATCCGTCCTTTGACGGAGCTTCCTATTTACTGTGGAATCTGTGAGACAGATCGGAGACACTATTTCTTTTTAATCTACAGAACTGAAGACTGCCTTCTCCCTCCAGTCTGCTTGCCAAGCTATTTATGTGAGCCGCGAGTCGCTTCTGATATTGCCCACTGTATAGTTCTATTTCCTGCCTAACAGTTTTTATGTTGAGGTCTTTTTGTATGTTTTTGTTACTCATATATGGCGGGATGTTGAATATGGTTCTCATGGCCTTATTTTGAAATCTTTCTAGGATCTCAATATTGCTTGTGCTTGCTGTACCCCAGAGTTGTATACCATATGTCCAGATTGGTTTAATTATAGCTTTATAGATAGCCATCTTGCTGGTGTGATTCAGTTTGGATTTCTTGCCAATGAGCCAGTAGAGACTTCGTAACTTCATATCGAGCTGTTTGCGCTTGGTCCATATATGTTTACGCCACGTTAGCCGTCTGTCGAGATGCATTCCCAAGTATTTTGCGTCCTCCGCTTGTGGCAATTCTTTGTTGTAGAGTTTAACGGGTGGACATGTCTGTTTGCAGAGGGTAAAAGTTACGTGCATTGACTTGCTCTGATTTGCTTTGATACGCCACTTTGTAAGCCACGCTTCAATCTCATTTAGATGTTTTTGTAGGTTCAACGAGGCTGTATCTGGGTTTTTATGGACAGACAATATAGCTGTGTCATCTGCGTATGTAGCGGTTGTTGTGAATTTATTTGTAGGAAGATCAGCAGTGAACAAGAGGTACAGGACAGGCCCCAGAAGACTACCCTGAGGAACTCCAGATTTTATTTCAAATAGAGAGGATGTCTCATCATTGCATTTAACTTCGTAGCACCTTTTATGCAAGTATGACTTAAGGAGTAGGTAAAAAGAGTGTGGCAGATGTTTTTTGACTTTATAAAGTAAACCCTCGTGCCAAACTCTATCAAAAGCCTGACCAATATCCACAAATACAGCCGAGCAGTATTGTTTATTTTCGAATGTTTTGCTGATTTCATCTACTAGCCGGTGGATTTGTTCCACGGTGTTATGTTTGGAGCGGAAGCCGAATTGGTGAGTTGGTATCGCTTCTTGAAGATAGGATGTAAGCCGGTTGAGTATGATTCTTTCGAAGACTTTTCCAATTACTGGTAGCAGACTTATCGGTCTGTATGAGGATGTTTCCTGTGGTGGTTTCCCAGGCTTTGGGACCATAACAACTTGTGCTATTTTCCACTGACTTGGAAAATGCCCTAGTCTAATGCAGGCGTTAAATATGATTACCAGGAGCATAAGTCCCTTATGTGGCAGTTTCTTTAATAACATATCGTCTATTTGATCATAGCCAGGCGCTTTCTTTCCTTTAAGGCATTTTATTGCTTTGAAGACTTCTTTTGGAGAACAACTCTTCAGAGGAAGACACATCTGAAGAGGAGTTTGAAGACATGAGTGCACTTCGTTGTAGTGGTCTATATCTGAACCGTCATGTGGTTTGAATACATTTTCCAGGTAGTTCGCGTACTCTGTGGCTTTTTCTAGATCAGATCTGGCCCATGTTCCATTTTGCTTTTTAATTGGCGGGATATGAGTACTAGGACGCTTCAGTTTTCTGGTGGCTTTCCATAAAGAATAGTCGGTGCTTATTGTAGGTGTTAGTCCCGATAGGTAGTTTTGCAGGTCATCATTTGTGTGCGTTTTGATTAGGTTTTTAAGATTCCGAGAGGATTCATTAAATGCCTTTTTATCACTTGGATATCTGCTGTGGTGCCAGGTTTTTCTTAGATTACGTCGTTTAATGACTTGATCTCTGATATGTTTTGGGTAGAATTGTGTCCTACTTTGAGTTACTTTACAAGGTGGAGTAGCCTCATATACAGCTCTGTGTATGAGGATATTAAGTTTCTCGACATTCTGTTCTATGTCCAGCTCTGTTTTAAGGGGGATTTTTAGATCTACCTCAGACGATATTACATTTTAAATGTAATATCGTCTGATGTTACACTAAACATTTTATGGTAAACGTTATAAAAGGCCTTACTCAGAACAAAATTAATTATATAGCCTTAAAGTAGGAACAAAATAGATGGCAATGGAGTACTTTATGGGATAAAATGAGAGAAAGATTTGGGCTGCGACGGTATACAAGGAAGTATAGGAAAGTGCCGTTATAAGGATAGCTAATATCTAATCTATCTATAATACAAAGTCAAAATGCTTCTGGCAGAGCTCAATGAAAATTTTATTTTTAAAGTCCAGGTGCATGGAATTGGATCGAAGTTTCGAGAAGTCAAAAAATTCAATGATATTTGAAATTAAGTAATGATAAATTTAAAAGTATTGTTACTCGCGTGTAAAACGTTTTTTAATTGTTAAAGATAAAATAAAGAGCAATTAACAAGCAATTAAAATACTGTTTATGAATAGCAGCGCTATGGAGACATTTTATTTAAAAATCCGAAATCTTTTCGGATTTTGTGAAGCACAGGTTTAAAATGCAACCCGTGCCAAACTCTTTTGGTTGTAATAAGCTTTTCTGACGCCTTGAAAACATCCAACAGATATTCACCTAAACTAATTAGGTACATAAATAACTACAAACACTTATGTGAGTTTTACGTAGGTACATGCATTAAGTATGTATACTGGACAGAGGTCAAGCCTGTGTTTTGTTTAAAAATGCAAACAAAACCGCCAAGTTTTCCACAGTTTTGTATTAAGTTTTTTTTCATGAGCCATTAGACTTTTTGGCAAAGTTACCCTGGACTATAAAATTCGTCAAGAAACCGAATTATCCCGTCGGATTGTTTAACACTGAAGACATGTCTAGATAGTTTTTTTTAAAGAATTTTCATTACTATGGAAATTCTAAATTACACATGGATAACTCAAGTAAATAAGAATACATTTAAAATAAATTAAAATAATAAAAATAGAACAGCTAAGCGTTATTTAGTGAACACGTTATTTACGGAAGTAAATTATATTGCGAAATAATCTCGAAGTTTGTAGATTTTAATCTCACTTTAAAAATTGTCAGACTAGAAATAAGTGATTGGCAGCGATTTCATTTTAGAGTGTCTAAAAGCGCGTCTAAAAAATCTAGATAATTTATCCCTTTCACAACGGTATCTGTAGAAAGAGAGAGCACTATAACCATTTATGACTCTATGTATAGTTGTGACTTGTGAAGGGAATAGCACTATTTTAGAAATGTTTTTTTTTTGTTATTTGTGTTAAATTAACTAACTTATAAAATTAACATAGATTACTTGATAAGGATCTCTTGTATATTTTGCATGATTTAAAAAGGTAGAAACATTGACACGTTTGTAATTGTAATGACATATATTTCACAGCGATATAAATCTTTGATTTCACATGCTATTTGCATTGAAACATGTGAAATAGATTGATTTTTGATAACGGATTGATTGATTGTAAAAACGCTTAAAAGTTAAAAACGCTACAAATGACAAATTAAAAATTATAATGTTACTAGTAGTGTTATTTGGAGTGTTATTTGTTACCGGCAAAACACGAATATAGGACACAGGCTAAACTAGTTTTAGTATGTTCTAAAATCGAGTTGAGCCTAGACCAAACTAGTTTATCCTGAAATCGGATTTGGCCGGTAACGTATGCGTACTTAAAAACACTTTGGTGAGTACTTGTTTAGAAGTCCTTATAACCTAATAACTAATTTAGGATTTTTTTTTAATTCCAACAACTTACTTTTCGGATGATTTTTCCCTTGATATCCCTATATTTGAGTTCAATAATTATGTTTAAATGATACACGAGATGAATTATGATAATGATATTAATCTTAAACACGATCTGTATTTGTTTGCATTCGTTGTGCTAGTGTGTTTTGCTCTCAAGGATTTGGACTGGAGGACAAAGATGATTGCACATGATAACATTAATACCGGCAGTGAAGTACCGAAACCGAAACTCGAAAGTGTCGTACTTTCAAATTAATTGCCTATCAACATTGGCATATAATTCTATGGACCCGGGGTGTAATACAAAATTTACGAAAAAGGTGTCCCGAGAAAACCTATAAACGAGGGTACATGTGTATTTTTTTAAACAAACTAAAACATTGTAATTTATGTCTTAAACCATTACTATACAGCCTAGTTTTGCTTAGGTGCAATTGGAATTCTTTTCGCGTTTTGGATTTCTTTAGGTTCGGACACTTTTTAGCGCTGACCCGAAATCTTTAATATTATATAATACTAGTAGGGCGCGTGTGTGTGCGGGCCACGTGTGGCCCGCGTGCAGTCTTCCGGCCCATAAAGGTATCGCCATCATCTCCATCGCCCATTGGAATCCCATTGGCAGTGAGCTGAAAAAATTACCAAGGAGCACTGTCATGGTTTTAAAGATAGTTAAGGGCAGTTCGAAGAAAAAAATACGCTGAACCTCATCGGATGAGGTTCAGCGTATTTTTTTTTCGAACAGCCCTTAACTATCTTTAAAACCATGACAGTGCTCTTCAATCATCATCCAAATCCTAGATCATTATCTTTTCTCATAGTATGTACATTTTCCATGGAAAGATATATTCCGCCACAGTGAATTATTTTCCATGCATCCCGTTAAATTTGAGATCCTGATCACCTCTTGCTAAGAAACCGCTCTCTTATCTTTTACACTTTCCGAGATAGAACAACACGAAATCTGTATGGCGGCCATCTTGAATCCGCCATTTTAATTTTTTTTTCAGCTCAATGCCAATTGCATGACGTTCCAAGTAATTTTTGTTTCAGCAGTCCCCACCTAACTATAATACCTTGCCCATGCTCCTCGACTGTCTTCAAAACCCTCAATCATCATTTCATTTCTTTTTTTTCTCTAGTAATTCTCCGAAAAACCGCATCAAAATCTTGCATAGTTACCAACATTTAGTCTCATAAAATTCCCCATACATTTTCTATGAAAAAAATAAATTCCGCCATTTTGAATTTTTTTTCTATCCATCGAATAGACCTTCGAGTCCTGATCAGTTCTTGTCAAGAAACCATTCTTCCATCTTTTATACTTTCCGAGATATCGGCGAAATTCGAATGGCGGCCATTTTGAATCCGCCATTTTGAAAAATTTTTCAGCTCACTCCCAATTGGATGACGTTTCAAATGACATTTGGTCGAGCACCCCCCACCTATCTCCAATACCCTTGGCTGTGCTCTTCATCCGTCTCCGAAATCCTCAATCATCAGCTCTCTCCGTATTTTTCCTCCGAATGAATTTTTCTCCTCTATACGAAATGGTAATTGAAAAAAAAAAATTTCATACAAAATTGTTCAGGAGAGGTGATCAATGAGTGAATGAATGAATCAGCACAAGCAGCTATATATATAGTAATATCAATGCCTATCAAAGAATAATATATGAGCTACTAATTAACGGGTCAAGGCCCAAGGGTTTCTCCATAATTTGTGCTTGATAATTTACTTTAAGTAAGTTAGGGAAACCATTTCGTTTATATAAAACCCATTCGCTGTTGTGGCGTCAAATTTTATATCTGTTATTTCATGATTTTTTATATTAAGATATCAGTGAAGGAGATAATCATATAGGTATCGATATATTAAAGATGACGATAAAGTTTACCACGCTGGCCATACAGAATATTTAAGCAACTTTGGCGTATGCTGATGCCGCGCATGGCTTTGAGTGGCGCCCTCTGGTGGCACAGTAAACCTGAATATGTAATCGGTTGACATTAGGTTTATTCTTTCGGTTACTAATCTAGTGGAGTAGTAGAAGGTACTCTTAGGAATTATGTGGTAGAAGTAGTAAATGTGCATATTTTACACACAGCGAAATGTTTACTCACGTATAGTTCCGTCGACGTAGATATGCGATCAGCACTCAACTATATACACATACAGCAAATGTATGCAATATGTTACTGTATGCATTTATTGTGCCTTTGTGCCCATTCAGTGGCATTGAAATGCTGCAAATAAGTTAAAAAGTATTCCAATTACGTCCAAAGAGTGTTCTGTTGCATTGCAATAAAAGCAATACTCGATTTAAATAGCCGAGCCACTAAAGTCACATTTTTTTTCATTGTACAAAGGCTACTGCACGCATTTTTACATAATGAGAGAATTGTCGGATACTGCTGTTTTTTACGACGCATATTCTTTTTCTACTTCAGATTACCTAACATCTTATAGTAAGAGTTCGTACACACATACCGTGTCACATCACTAGTATTAGTAGCTGCATCCTATACAATATCATATCTACTAACCTACATAAATATTCTATCGCAATTACTCGTTATCGCAAACGTAACTCCACTCCGTACCCACAAAATGATAGATAAACAATACTCGCTAATTAAATTAGCTTAGCTTACTTAGTTTCAGGTCTTACATAGCTCACATTTCCAAAGACATTTTAGTCTCCGCAATCTCATCCGTATCTTTACAGACGAAGTTGATGAAATTACTTCATTTATTTATATATCAATTAGTTGATTGGTTTAAACATTAGTAAGATAAAACATCAGCAAACGTGCTACTAAGATGCACTGGAGTGTCCAACGCGAGACCTACTTGGGCTCGTCAGCAACACTCCAAAATATCCTGCGCGAGCTTGGAGGCCTCCTCGGATCTTGGAGTGAGCTCGGCTGGCTGGAGTGTTCCGGCGAGGAGTCGAGGACCCACACCGGCGACTTCACAGTTCACGCGCAATGGGCGAAGCAAACGGCTAATCGCGGAAAAGTACGTCTCGAAGAACAAGTGCTTGTCATTCGATTTCAGAGCTTATAGCCCTAAGATGCACTGGAGTGTCGGACCAAAGCATGACCTACGTCGTCTCCTCAGTCCTCAGCATTAATCCAAAATATCCTGCGCGACCTGGGAGGCCTCCTCGGATTCTTGAGTGAGCTCGGCTGGCTGGAGTGTTCCGGCGAGGAGTCGAGGACCCACACCGGCGACTCCACGCGCAATGGGCGAAGCAAACGGCTAATCGCGGAAAATTCCGTCTCGGAGAACAAGTGCTTGTCATTCGATTTCAGAGCTTATAGCCTTAAGATGCACTGGAGTGTCGGACCAACGCGAGACCTACGTCGTCTCCTCAGCAACAATCCAAAATATCCTGCGCGACCTGGGAGGCCTCCTCGGATTCTTGAGTGAGCTCGGCTGGTTGGAGTGATCCGGCGAGGAGTCGAGGACCCACACCGGCGACTCCACGCGCAATGGGCGAAGCAAACGCCTAATCGCGGAAAAGTCCGTCTCGGAGAACAAGTGCTTGTCATTCGATTTCAGAGCTTATAGCCCTAAGATGCACTGGAGTGTCGGACCAACGCGAGACCTACGTCGTCTCCTCAGCAACAATCCAAAATATCCTGCGCGACCTGGGAGGCCTCCTCGGATTCTTAAGTGAGCTCGGCTGGTTGGAGTGATCCGGCGAGGAGTCGAGGACCCACACCGGCGACTCCACGCGCAATGGGCGAAGCAAAAGCCTAATCGCGGAAAAGTCCGTCTCGGAGAACAAGTGCTTGTCATTCGATTTCAGAGCTTATAGCCCTAAGATGCACTGGAGTGTCGGACCAACGCGAAACCTACGTCGTCTCCTCAGCAACAATCCAAAATATCCTGCGCGACCTAGGAGGCCTCCTCTGATTCTTGAGTGAGCTCGGCTGGTTGGAGTGATCCGGCGAGGAGTCGAGGACCCACAACGGCGACTCCACGCGCAATGGGCGAAGCAAACGCCTAATCGTGGAAAAGTCCATCTCAGAGAACAGGTGCTTGCCATTCGATTTCATAGCTTATAGCCAACTGCTTATTGGTGCGTTTGACGCATCACATCTTTGATAAAGAATCATACTTAAACCCGTCGCGATTTTTCAGACGCTATAGGAAATGAAAAGCAAAGAGGGAACTACTTTAGAACTTTCAAACCTGGACAAAAAAATCTCAACTTTTTCTTTTAGGGGAGGTTTAAAAAAGAATTGAATGTAATAAGTAGTCATAAATAAATTCGGGATATGTCATTATAGTCGTTCTATATTTAAAACACCAGTTGGTATACAGGTTTCACCGTAAAGTAGATTTCACCACAGTTTTGATGGTGGCCCAGATAGCCACTGCACCTACATAACAAGATCGAAAGTAAAAGACCTTGCAGTTTAATTTATAAATGTATGTAATGCAATAATTTACAAATCACAAAACAAACCAATGAAGCTGTGACTTGTGACTTGTGAGCCACATATAGATCGATGAATTAAGCAAATGGAATAGTTTATTATGTAAGCTTTATTATAGCAGTTCCTATAAACTTTAATGGCACAGAAACGGCTTTTAAGTGTTTACGTACCTATATTATACCTAATACTAAATGATTATAAACTCGCCAGCATATTTAGCGGAACATAAAAAAAAGGTTTGATATCAGTATCATATAAAGTTGCTGGCTGGTTTATACGTTATTTAATTTAAAAAGAAATATTTTCAAATTAAGAAAACAACTGAACATCACATTTTATGCAATTGTTTTAATTTTATTCAAATACACCTTATCTGGAGCGAACTTCGAGTATTTCTTCCTTCTTCTGAGTTTGATTTAAAATTTCATTGAAATACTGTTTTTTGTTAGTTTTTTTTAATCGCGTATCTTTCTGGAGTTGATGACTGAATTATGCTTGACTTAGCCCCAACGGAGATTGCCAGGGCACTCGAAATGCGAAGAAATGGTCAAACCTACAGAGTGATATCCAGAGATCTTCGTCGACCAGTTTCAACGATCCATCGCAGTATCCAACGGTTCAGGGAGACCGGTACTTATGTGAGAATAGCAGGACAAGGCAGAAAAAGACGCACTTCGAGTAGGGATGATCGTTTCATTCGGCTTTGTGTACGTAGGAACCCCCGCTTGACGGCCGTCCAAGCCCGACATGAGTTAGAAGCAGTGCGGGGTGTAACCGTAAGTGAGCGTACGGTACGAAGAAGGCTCGAAGAAGCTGGTATGGGTTCATTTGTGCCCGCCAAGGCTCCAAGGCTCGAGGTAAATCATCGTAGAAACAGGTTAACTTTTGCTCAGGAACATCGACTTTGGAACGCGGACCAATGGAGTAAGGTATTGTTTAGTGATGAGTGCAGAATTCTCTTAAATCAAATTGACGGCAGGCAAAGAATATACAGACGCAAAGGAGAACGATACATTCAGACAAATTTTGAAACTACAGTTGCATACGGTGGTGGATCAATAATGGTTTGGGCGGGCATTTGTTTGAGAGCTCGCACAGACTTGGTAGTGATTGACAGAGGGAGTCTGACTGCAGACCGCTATATCAGAGAAGTTTTAGAAGAAAATGTCGTACCGTTTGCCCCATATATCGGTGACGATTTTGTTTTTATGCAGGATAATGCTCTGCCGCATACCGCTCGGGTAACTCAAGCTTATCTTAATGATATGAATATCACTGTTATGGAGTGACCGGCGAGATCACCGGATATGAACCCAATAGAGCACGTTTGGGACTTGCTAAAAAGAAAAGTTAAGTCCAGAATTCCAGCTCCTGCCAACGTGGGAGAACTGCGAATCGCCGTAGTTGAGGAATGGCGGAGACTATCCCAGGAGACCATCGATAACATCATTCTCAGTATGCCTAGACGGGTAGAAACTTTAATAAGAGCACGTGGAGGAAATACGCGATATTAATCACCATTTTTCTGATTTAATTAATTGTAATTTTAATATTAAATTTCACTTTTCCAGGTTACATGAAAAGTTCAAAAATGTACCATTATGACATTTCAGAAAAACAAGATGGCGGCCTACATCACTTTCAAAACTTTTTTGTTTTCCAACCGATTGCGTTCAAACTTGCAGTACTTGAGGATATGAGTTAATGGTTTTTAGAAAACGTAGAAATATTTGGAAAAACAAGATAGCGGCTGAGCTGTAGTGTTTTCAAAATTTTCATTGTTCTACCTCAAACCGAGACGGTTTAGTTCTTTGTCACAGTTGGCTACATAAAAACATTTGGACGTTTATGGGGTGATCGTACGTATAGCCTTGGAGTGAAGATTGGTGAAAAAGAAACTACCCCATTTTTCGGGAAAAATCGAAATACGGACTTTTTGCAAAATCCAAATATGAGCGATCACGTAAATTGTTCTAAGCAGTTACGCGCCCCCACGCAAAAAACTAGCTATTATTATAGGTACTATATATAGCTCAATTACCACTGACTCACTCACTAATTGACATAATTGTTCTCCCAGAAAGAGACAGTAAAAGATATAATGATGTATGGGAGATGTGTTTGGGTGCGGGAGTCGACTAGGGAAAAATTATGACATTTCAGAAAAACAAGATGGCGGCCGACGCGACTTTCGTAACTCTTTTGTTTTCCAACCGATTTCGTTCAAAGTCGCAGCACTTGAGGAAATGAGTAAATGGTTTCTAGAAAAATTGGAAAAATTTGGAAAAACAAGATGGCGGCCGAGCTGTGGCGTTTTAAAATTTTTCATTTTTCGACCCCAAAACCGCGGCGCCACAGATCCTAAACGGGGTGGTTGAAGATGTCAATTTTTTCTTGTTTCGCCCACAATTATCCTGAATTTTGACAAAATGGGAGTAATTTTTAAAAATCCAAGATTGCGGCTGTTCTGGCGGCCAATCAGTGTGAGGTATGAAAAATCGCAATTTTGAAACTCAAATTTCTCACAGTTGGCAGCATCGGAGCGTTTCGACTTCTATGGGGCGATTGTGTGTAAAGACTCGAAGTATTGATTGGGGAAGAAAAAATAACCCCATTTCTCGGGAAATTTCGAGATTTTCTCCAAAAAGTAAAAAATCGAAATACGGACTTTTTGCAAAATCCGAGTATAAGCGATCACGTGTCTTACTCATACAAATGACATTTGAGTATTTTTGTCGCCGAGGACTGGCAACACTGTGATCTATCAAAGTAAAAGTGATTTTCGACATGGTCACATTTCAGGGGCTATCGTGGCGCCTGGGTGCGAGCGAGATGAAAACTTGAAACGTCATCAGGGGCGGTATATCCTGTAGTTACTGGGAAAAATACGAAACTATGTAAAATATTTCTGTGAACTGAGGTGGCGGCCATTTTGTATTTTTTTCTGTTTTTGAAAATTTTGATCGTGTTTTTGAGGCACTTGGCAACATTTCGGAAAGTCGACATGTATGAACCGATTGTGTTACTCGACGGGTAGTATCGAAATGTATAGAAAGTGTTGCCACATTTCGGGTAGTTTTCGAGATTTTCCCCAAAATGTCCTCCTGTAAAATTTTGTATGAACAATTTTTTTTTCACTTTTGGCTTCGTATAGGAGTCAAGAAATGACTCGGTGAAAAATATGGAGAGAGCTGATGATTGAGGATTTCGGAGTCGGGTGATGAGCACAGCCAGGGTATTGAAGATAGGTGGGGGGTGCTCGACCAAATGTCATTCGAAATCTCGTGCAATTGCCAATGAGCTGAAAAAATTTTCAAAATGGCGTAAAAAAGATGGCCGCCATACAAATTTCGTCGGTGTCTATCTCAGAAAGTATGAAAGATGGAGAAGTGGTTTCTTTGCAATAGAAGATCAGGATGAGGAAGTCTATTTAGCGAAAAGAAAAAAATACAAAATGGCGGAATATTTTTTTTCATACTAAATTGTACGGCGATTAGGAGCTATGGGAAAATTGTTATTGTTCTCCTAGAAACAGATAGAAAACGATAGATTAATGTATGGGAGATGTGTCTATGGGCAGGAGTAGAGTACGGAAAAATTATGACATTTCAGAAAAACAAGATGGCGGCCGACGTGACTTTCGTAACTCTTTTGTTTTCCAACCGATTTCGTTCAAAGTCGGAGTACTCAAGGAAATTAGTGAATGGTTTTTAGAAAAATTGGAAAAATTTGGAAAAACAAGATGGCGGCTGAGCTGTAGTGTTTGCAAATTTTTCATTGTTCCACCTCAAACCGCGGCGCCACAGATCCTTAACGGGGTGGTTGAAAATGTCAATTTTTGCTTGTTTCGCCCACAACTATCCTGAATTTTGACAAAATGTGAGTAATTTTTAAAAATCCAAGATGGCGGCTGCTCTGGCGGCCAATCAGTCTGAGGTACGAAAAAACGCAATTTTAAAATTCAAATTTCACCCACTTGGCAACATCGGAGCGTTTCGACTTCTATGGAGCGATTGTGTGAATAGACTCGAAGTGTTGAGTGGGGCAGAAAAAATTACCCCATTTCCAGGGGAATTTCGAGATTTTCCCCAAAAAGTAAAAAATCGAAATACGGACTATTTGCGAATTCCGAGTATGAGCGATCACGTGTCTTACTCGTTGAAATGACATTTTGGTATTTTTGTCGCCGAGGACTGGCAACACTGAAATCTTTCAAAGTAAAAGATATTTTCGACATGGTCACTTTTCAGAGGCTATCGTGTCGCCTGGGTGCGAGCGAGATGAAAAATTGAAACGTCATCGGGAGCGGTATATCCTGTAGTTACTGGGAAAAATACGAAATGATGTAAAATATTTCTGTGAACTGAGTTGGCGGCCATTTTGTATTTTTTTCTGTTTTTGGAAATTTTGATCGCGATTTTGAGGCACTTGGCAACATTTCGGAAAGTCGACATGCATGAACCGATTGTGTAACTCGACTGGCAGTATCGAGATATATAAGCAGTGCTGCCACATTTGGGGTAGTTTTCGAGATTTTCCCCAAAATGTCCTCCTGTAAAATTTTGTATGAACTATTTTTATTTCACTTGTGGCTTCGTATAGAAGTCAAGAAATGACTCGGTGAAAAATATGGAGAGCGCTGATGATTGAGGATTTCGGAGACGGGTGAAGGGCTCAGCCAGGGTATTGAAGATAGGTGGGGGGTGCTCGACCAAATGTCATTCGAAACCTCGTGCAATTGCCAGTGGGCTGAAAAAAATTTCAAAATGGCGAAAAAAAGATGGCCGCCATACAAAGTTTGTCGGTGTCTATCTCAGAAAGTATGAAAGATAGAAAAGTGGTTTCTTAGCAAAAGATGATCAAGACGAGAAGGTATATATTCGTATAATGGAAGAAAAAAAATTCAAAATGGGGGAAATTTTTTTTTCATACTAAATTGTAGGGCGATTTGGAGCTACAACAAAATTGGCATTGTTCTCCTAGAAAGCGACAGAAAACGATACAATGATGTATAGGAGATGTGTTTATGGGCAGGAGTAGACTAGGGGAAAATTATGACATTTCAGAAAAACAAGATGGCGGCCAACGTGACTTTCATAACTCTTTTGTGTTCGAACCGATTTTGTTCATAGTCACAGTACCTACTCGAGGAAATGAGTAAATGGTTCTTTCGACCCCAAACCGTGTAGCCACAGATCCTAAACGGAGTAGTCGAGGATGATATTTTTTTCTTATTTTACCTACAACTAAACGCCGCTTGTACGTATAGACTTGGGTGTAGATTGGTGAAGAAAAAATTACCCCATTTTTCGGAAAAAGTCGAAATACGGCGTTTTTGCAAAATCCGAGTATGAGCGACCACGGAAACTGCACCAAGCAGATACGCGGTCCGCTTTAGCGGGCCGCGCCCCCACGCGAAAAACTAGTTAATATATATATAGCTGCTTGTGCTGATTGACTGATTGATCACCTCTCCTGAACAATTTTGTATGGAAAAAATTTTTTTCACTGATCGTTTTGTATAGAAAGGAAAAATTCATGAGGAAAAAAATATAGCGAGAGCTGATGATTGAGGATTTCGAAGACGGGTGAAGAGCGCAGCCAAGGGTATTGCAGATAGGTGGGGGGTGTTCGACCAAATGTCATTTGAAATGTCATCCAACTGCCAGTGAGCTGAAAAAAAATTCAAAATGGCGGATTCAAAATGGCCGCCATACGAATTTCGCCAATATCTCGGAAAGTATAAAAGATGGAAGAATGGTTTCTTGACAAGAAGTGATCAGGATCCGAAGGTCTATTTGATGGATAGAAAAAAAAATTCAAAATGGCGGAATTTATTTTTCCATAGAAAATGTATGGGGAATGTTGAAGAGACTATTAGTTGATAATTATGCAAGGTTGTGATGCGGTTTTTCGGAGAGTTACTAGAGAAAAATATGGAGAAAGCTGATGATTGAGGATTTCGGAGACGGGTGAAGAGCACAGCCAGGGTATCGAAGATAGGTGGGGGGTGCTCGACCAAATGTAACTCGAAACGTCAACCAATTGGCAGTTAGCTGAAAAAAAATCAAAATGGCGGATTCAAGATGGCCGCCATACAAATTTCGTGTTGTTCTATCTCGGAAAGTATAAAAGATAAGAGAGTGATGTCTTTGCAAGACGTAATTAGAATCTCAAGGTCTAAGGGACGAATGAAGAAAAATCAAAGTGGTTGAATTTATTTTTCCATTGAAAATGTGAATGCGACAATAAACAAGGCCTATGAAAAACTATGAAAAGTATGAGAAGAGATGATGGTCTACGATTTGGATGATGATTGAGGAGCACGGTCATGGATTTAAAGATAGTTAAGGGCTGTTTGAATAAAAAATACACTGAACCTCATTGAGGTTCAGTGTATTTTTTATTCAAACAGCCCTTAACTATCTTTAAATCCATGACCGTGCTCCGAGGTAATTCTTTTAGCCCATTGCCAATCGGATTCCAATTGGCTTTAATAGGTGAGAAGACAGCCCGCGGGCCACATGTGGCCCGCGCTCCCACGCACCCTACTAGTTACTATATATATAGCTGCTTGTGCTGATTCACTGACTCACTGATTGATCACCTCTCCTGAACAATTTTGTATGAAAAATCTTTTTTTCAATGACTGTTTCGTATATAAGAGAAAAATTCATTCGGAGGAAAAATACGGAGAGAGCTGATGATTGAGGATTTCGGAGACAAGTGAAGAGCACGGGGAGGGTATTGAAGATAGGTGGGGGGTGCTCGACCAAATGTCATTTGAAATGACATCCAATTGGCAGTTAGCTGAAAAAAAATTCAAAATGGCGGATTCAAAATGGCCGCCATTCGAATTTCGTCGATATCTTGCAAAGTATAAAAGATGGAAGAACGGTTTCTTGACAAGAGTTAATCAGGACTTGAAGGTCTACGTGATGAAAAGAAAAAAAATCCAATATGGCGGAATTTTTTTTCCATAGAAAATAATGTATGGGGAATTTTGAAGGGATTTTTTTATAGGCGGGAAGACAGCACGCGGGCCACATGTGGCCCGCGCCCCCACGCGCCCTACTAGTTATACTATATATAGCTCAATTACCACTGACTGACTGATTGACATAATTGTTCTCCCAGAAAGAGACAGAAAACGATATGATGATGTACGGGAGATGTGTTCGGGTGCGGGAGTCGACTAGGGAAAAATTATGACATTTCAGAAAAACAAGATGGCGGCCGACGTGACTTTCGTAACCCTTTTGTTTTCCAACCGATTTCATTCAAAATTGCAGTTTCTTGAGGCAATGAGTAAATGGTTTTTAGAAAAATTTGAAAAATTTTGAAAAACAAGATGGCGGCCGAGCTGCGGTGTTTTAAAATTTTTCATTTTTCGACCCCAAACCGCGGCGCCACCGATCCTAAACGGGATGGTTGAGAATGTCAATTTTTGCTTGTTTCGCCCACAATTATCCTGAATTTTGACAAAACGGGAGTAATTTTTAAAAATCCAAGATGGCGGCTGTTCTGGAGGCCAATCAGTGTGAGGTACGAAAAAACGCAATTTTGAAACTCAAATTTCACCCACTTGGCAACATCGGAGCGTTTCGACTTCTATGAGGCGGTTGTATGTATAGACTAGAAGTTTTGAGTGGGGGAAAAAAATTACCCCATTTCTCGGGAAATTTCGAGATTTTCCCCAAAAAGTAAAAAATCGAAATACGGACTTTTTGCAAAATCAGAGTATAAGCGATCACGTGTCTTACTCATACAAATGACATTTGAGTATTTTTGTCGCCGAGGACTGGCAACACTGGAATCTATCAAAGTAAAAGTGATTTTCGACATGGTCACTTTTCAGGGGCTATTGTGGCGCCTGGGTGCGAGCGAGATGAAAACTTGAAACGTCATCAGGGGCGGTATATCCTGTACTTACTGGGAAAAATACGAAACTGTGTAAAATATTTACCGCAAATGAGTTGGCGGCCATTTTGTATTTTTTTCTGTTTTTGAAAATTTTGATCGTGTTTTTGAGGCACTTGGCAACATTTCGGAAAGTCGAGATGTATGAACCGATTGTGTAACTCGACGGGCAGTATCGAAATATATAGAAAGTGTTGCCACATTTCGGGTAGTTTTCGTGATTTTCCCCAAAATGTCCTCCTGTAAAATTTTGTATGAACAATTTTTTTTTCACTTGTGGCTTCGTATACAAGTCAAAAAATGACTCGGTGAAAAATATGGAGAGAGCTGATGATTGAGGATTTCGGAGACGGGTGAAGGGCTCAGCCAGGGTATTGAAGATAGGTGGGGGGTGCTCGACCAAATGTCATTCGAAACCTCGTGCAATTGCCAGTGGGCTGAAAAAAATTTCAAAATGGCGAAAAAAAGATGGCCGCCATACAAAGTTTGCCAGTGTCTATCTCAGAAAGTATGAAAGATAGAAAAGTGGTTTCTTAGCAAGAGAATATCAAGAAGAGAAGGTTTATCTATTGGAAGAAAAAAAAATTCAAAATGGCGGAATATTTTTTTTTTCATACTAAATTGTATGGCGATTAGGAGCTATGGGAAAATTGTCATTGTTCTCCTGGAAACAGATAGAATAAGATACAATGATGTATGGGAGATGTATTTGGGTGCGGAAGTGTAGTAAAGAAAAATTATGACATTTCGTAAAAACAAGATGGCGGCCGACGTGACTTTCGTAACTCTTTTGTTTTCCAACCGATTTCGTTCGAAGTCACAGCACTCGAGGAAATGAGTAAATGATTTCTAGAAAAATTGGAAAAATTTGGAAAATCAAGATGGCGGCCGAGCTGTGGTGTTTTAAAATTTTTCATTTTTCGACCCCAAACCGCGGCGCCACAGATCCTAAACGGAGTACTCGATGATAATAGTTTTTTCTTGGTTTGCTTACAATTATCCTGAATTTTGAAGAAATGGTAATAATTTTTGAAAATCCAAGATGGCGGCTCTTCTGGCGGCCAATCAGTCTGAGGTATGAAAAAACGCAATTTTAAAATTCAAATTTCACCCCCTTGGCAACCTCGGAGCGTTTCGACTTCTATGGGGCGATTGTGTGAATAGACTCGAAGTATAAAGTGGGGGAAAAAAATTACCCCATTTGTCGGGAAATTTCGAGATTTTCCCCAGAAAATAAAAATCGAAATACGGACTTTTTGCGAAATCCGAGTATGAGCGATCACGTGTCTTACTCGTACAAATGACATTTGTGTATTTTTGTGATCGAGCACTGGCAACACTGGAATCTATCAAAGTAAAAGTGATTTTCGACATGGTCACTTTTAGGTTTTTTTTTCATACTAAATTGTATGGCGATTTGGAGCTATAAGAAAATTGGCATTGTTCTCCTAAAAACAGACAATAAAACGATACAATGATGTATGGGAGATGTGTTTGAGTGCGGGATTGGATTAAGGAAAAATTATGACATTTCAGAAAAACAAGATGGCGGCCTACATGACTTTCAAAACTTTTTTGTTTTCCAACCGATTGCGTTAAAACTCGCAGTACTTGAGGATATGAGTTACTGGTTTTTAGAAAACGTAGAAATATTTGGAAAAACAAGATGGCGGCTGAGCTGTGGTGTTTTCAACATTTTCATTGTTCTACCTCAAACCGGGACCGTTTAATTCAAATTTGTAACATTTGGCAAGATCAGAAACATTTGCATGTTTATGGGATGATCGTACGTATAGACTTCGGGTGTCGATTTGTGAAAAAAAAAATTACCCCATTTTTCGGGAAAAATCGAAATACCCACTTTTTGCAAAATTCAAATATGAGCGATCACGTAAATTGTTCTAAGCAGTTACGCACCCCCACGCAAAAAACTAGCTATTATTATATTATTATTTTATTATACTATATATAGCTCAATTACCACTGACTGACTGATTGACATAATTGTTCTCCCAGAAAGAGACAGAAAACGATATAATGATGTACGGGAGATGTGTTCGGGTGCGGGAGTCGACTAGGGAAAAATTATGACATTTCAGAAAAACAAGATGGCGGCCGACGTGACTTTCGTAACCCTTTTGTTTTCCAACCGATTTCATTCAAAATTGCAGTTTCTTGAGGCAATGAGTAAATGGTTTTTAGAAAAATTTGAAAAATTTTGAAAAACAAGATGGCGGCCGAGCTGCGGTGTTTTAAAATTTTTCATTTTTCGACCCCAAACCGCGGCGCCACCGATCCTAAACGGGATGGTTGAGAATGTCAATTTTTGCTTGTTTCGCCCACAATTATCCTGAATTTTGACAAAACGGGAGTAATTTTTAAAAATCCAAGATGGCGGCTGTTCTGGAGGCCAATCAGTGTGAGGTACGAAAAAACGCAATTTTGAAACTCAAATTTCACCCACTTGGCAACATCGGAGCGTTTCGACTTCTATGAGGCGGTTGTATGTATAGACTAGAAGTTTTGAGTGGGGGGAAAAAAATTACCCCATTTCTCGGGAAATTTCGAGATTTTCCCCAAAAAGTAAAAAATCGAAATACGGACTTTTTGCAAAATCAGAGTATAAGCGATCACGTGTCTTACTCATACAAATGACATTTGAGTATTTTTGTCGCCGAGGACTGGCAACACTGGAATCTATCAAAGTAAAAGTGATTTTCGACATGGTCACTTTTCAGGGGCTATTGTGGCGCCTGGGTGCGAGCGAGATGAAAACTTGAAACGTCATCAGGGGCGGTATATCCTGTACTTACTGGGAAAAATACGAAACTGTGTAAAATATTTACCGCAAATGAGTTGGCGGCCATTTTGTATTTTTTTCTGTTTTTGAAAATTTTGATCGTGTTTTTGAGGCACTTGGCAACATTTCGGAAAGTCGAGATGTATGAACCGATTGTGTAACTCGACGGGCAGTATCGAAATATATAGAAAGTGTTGCCACATTTCGGGTAGTTTTCGTGATTTTCCCCAAAATGTCCTCCTGTAAAATTTTGTATGAACAATTTTTTTTTCACTTGTGGCTTCGTATACAAGTCAAAAAATGACTCGGTGAAAAATATGGAGAGAGCTGATGATTGAGGATTTCGGAGACGGGTGAAGGGCTCAGCCAGGGTATTGAAGATAGGTGGGGGGTGCTCGACCAAATGTCATTCGAAACCTCGTGCAATTGCCAGTGGGCTGAAAAAAATTTCAAAATGGCGAAAAAAAGATGGCCGCCATACAAAGTTTGCCAGTGTCTATCTCAGAAAGTATGAAAGATAGAAAAGTGGTTTCTTAGCAAGAGAATATCAAGAAGAGAAGGTTTATCTATTGGAAGAAAAAAAAATTCAAAATGGCGGAATATTTTTTTTTTCATACTAAATTGTATGGCGATTAGGAGCTATGGGAAAATTGTCATTGTTCTCCTGGAAACAGATAGAATAAGATACAATGATGTATGGGAGATGTATTTGGGTGCGGAAGTGTAGTAAAGAAAAATTATGACATTTCGTAAAAACAAGATGGCGGCCGACGTGACTTTCGTAACTCTTTTGTTTTCCAACCGATTTCGTTCGAAGTCACAGCACTCGAGGAAATGAGTAAATGATTTCTAGAAAAATTGGAAAAATTTGGAAAATCAAGATGGCGGCCGAGCTGTGGTGTTTTAAAATTTTTCATTTTTCGACCCCAAACCGCGGCGCCACAGATCCTAAACGGAGTACTCGATGATAATAGTTTTTTCTTGGTTTGCTTACAATTATCCTGAATTTTGAAGAAATGGTAATAATTTTTGAAAATCCAAGATGGCGGCTCTTCTGGCGGCCAATCAGTCTGAGGTATGAAAAAACGCAATTTTAAAATTCAAATTTCACCCCCTTGGCAACCTCGGAGCGTTTCGACTTCTATGGGGCGATTGTGTGAATAGACTCGAAGTATAAAGTGGGGGAAAAAAAATTACCCCATTTGTCGGGAAATTTCGAGATTTTCCCCAGAAAATAAAAATCGAAATACGGACTTTTTGCGAAATCCGAGTATGAGCGATCACGTGTCTTACTCGTACAAATGACATTTGTGTATTTTTGTGATCGAGCACTGGCAACACTGGAATCTATCAAAGTAAAAGTGATTTTCGACATGGTCACTTTTAGGTTTTTTTTTCATACTAAATTGTATGGCGATTTGGAGCTATAAGAAAATTGGCATTGTTCTCCTAAAAACAGACAATAAAACGATACAATGATGTATGGGAGATGTGTTTGAGTGCGGGATTGGATTAAGGAAAAATTATGACATTTCAGAAAAACAAGATGGCGGCCTACATGACTTTCAAAACTTTTTTGTTTTCCAACCGATTGCGTTAAAACTCGCAGTACTTGAGGATATGAGTTACTGGTTTTTAGAAAACGTAGAAATATTTGGAAAAACAAGATGGCGGCTGAGCTGTGGTGTTTTCAACATTTTCATTGTTCTACCTCAAACCGGGACCGTTTAATTCAAATTTGTAACATTTGGCAAGATCAGAAACATTTGCATGTTTATGGGATGATCGTACGTATAGACTTCGGGTGTCGATTTGTGAAAAAAAAAATTACCCCATTTTTCGGGAAAAATCGAAATACCCACTTTTTGCAAAATTCAAATATGAGCGATCACGTAAATTGTTCTAAGCAGTTACGCACCCCCACGCAAAAAACTAGCTATTATTATATTATTATTTTATTATACTATATATAGCTCAATTACCACTGACTGACTGATTGACATAATTGTTCTCCCAGAAAGAGACAGAAAACGATATAATGATGTACGGGAGATGTGTTCGGGTGCGGGAGTCGACTAGGGAAAAATTATGACATTTCAGAAAAACAAGATGGCGGCCGACGTGACTTTCGTAACCCTTTTGTTTTCCAACCGATTTCATTCAAAATTGCAGTTTCTTGAGGCAATGAGTAAATGGTTTTTAGAAAAATTTGAAAAATTTTGAAAAACAAGATGGCGGCCGAGCTGCGGTGTTTTAAAAATTTTCATTTTTCGACTCCAAACCGCGGCGCCACAGATCCTACACAGGGTGGTTGATGATGTCAATTTTTTCTTGTTTCGCCCACAATTATCCTGAATTTTGACAACAAGGGAGTAATTTTTCAAAATCCAAGATGGCGGCTGTCCTGGCGGCCAATCAGTGTGAAGTACGAAAAAACGCGATTTTGAAATTCAAATTTCTCACAGTTGGCAACAACGGAGCGTTTCGACTTCTATGGGGCGATTGTGTGTACAGACTCGAAGTGTTAAGTGGGGAAAAAAAATTACCCCATTTCTCGGGAAATTTCGAGATTTTCCCCAAAAAGTTAAAAATCGAAATACGGACTTTTTGCGAAATCCGAGTATGAGCGACCACGCGTCCTACTGGTACAAATGACATTTGGGTATTTTTGTCGCCAAGGTCTGGCAACACTGGAATCTATCAAAGAAAAAGGGATTTTCGACATGGTCACTTTTCAGGGGCCATCATGTCGCCTGGGTGCGAGCGAGATGAAAAATTTGAATGTCATACGAAGTGACATATCCTGTTGTTACTGGGAAGAGTACGAAACTATGTAAAATATTTATGTGGAATGAGGTGGCGGCCATTTTGTTTTTATTTAATTTTTTTGAATATTTTGATCATGTTTTTGGGGCACTTGGCAACATTGCGGAAAGTCGACATGTATGAACCGATTGTGTAACTCGACCGGCAGTATCGAGATGTATAAGCAGTGTTGCCACATTCGGGGTAGTTTGCGAGATTTTCCCCAAAATGTCCTCCTGTAAAATTTTGTATGAACAATATTTTTTTTACTTGTGGCTTCGTATAGAAGTCAAGAAATGACTCGGTGAAAAATATGGAGAGAGCTGATGATTGAGGATTTCGGAGACGGGTGAAGAGCGCAGCCAGGGTATTGAAGATAGGTGGGGGGTGCTCGACCAAATGTCATTCGAAACCTCGTGCAGTTAGCAGTGAGCTGAAAAAATTTTCAAAATGGCGTAAAAAAGATGGCCGCCATACAAATTTCGTCAGAGTCTATCTCAGAAAATATGAAAGATAGAAAAGTGGTTTCTTTGTAAAAGGTAATAAGGACGTGGAGGTCTATTTATTGAAAGAAAAAAAAAATCCAAATGGCGGATTTTTTTTTTCATACTAAATTGTATGGCGATTGGCAGCTATAAGAAAATTGACATTGTTCTCCTACAAACAGACATAAAACGATAAAATGATGTATGGGAGACGTGTTTAAGTGCGGGAGTAGAATAGGAAAAAATTATGACATTTCAGAAAAACAAGATGGCGGCCGACGTGACTTTCGTAACTCTTTTGTTTTCCAACCGATTTCGTTTAAAGTCGCAGAACTCGAGGTAATGAGTAAACGGTTTTTAGAAAAATTGGAAAAATTAAGAAAAACAAGATGGCGGCCGAGCAGTGGTGTTTTCAAATTTTTCATTTTTCTACCTCAACCCGGGACGCAACAGATCCGAAACGGGACAGTTGAGGCTGATATTTTTTTAGTTTTTTTCCTATGGCGATCCTGAATTTTTACAGATCATGGGTGGTTTAAAAAATTACCCCATTTTTAGGGAAAATTCGAAATACGGACTTTTTGCAAAATCCGAGTATGAGCGACCACGTAAATTGCTCCAAGCAGTTACGCGGTCCGCTTTAGCGGGCCGCGCCCCCACGCGAAAAACTAGTTACTATATATAAAGCTACTCGTGCTGATTCACTCACTCACTCACTCACTGATTGATCACCTCTCCTGAACAATTTTGTATGAAAAATTTTTTTTTCAATGACCACTTCGTATATAAGGGAAAAATTCATTCGGAGGAAAAATACGGAGAGAGCTGATGATTGAGGATTTCGAAGACGGGTCAAAAGCACAGACAAGGGTATTGAAGATAGATGGGGGGTGCTCGACCAAATGTCATTTGAAATGTCATCCAATTGGCAGATAGGTGAAAAAAAATTCAAAATGGCGGATTCAAAATGGCGGCCATTTGAATTTCGTCAATATCTCGGAAAGTATAAAAGATGGAAGAATGGTTTCTCGACAAGAAGTGATCAGGATCCGAAGGTCTATTTGATGGATAGAAAAAAAATTCAAAATGGCGGAATTTATTTTTCCATAGAAAATGTATGGGGAATGTTGAAGTGACTAACAGTTGGTAACTTTGCATAGTTACCAACTTTTAGTGTCTTTAATATTCTGGTTTTGATGATGTTTTTCGGAGAATCACTAGAGAAAAATATGGTAAGAGATGATGATTGAGGGTTTGGAAGATGTATTAGGAGCACGGGCTGGGTTTTATAGATAGGTGGGGCCTGCTGAAACATAAAATTCTCGGAACTTTACGCAATTGGCAGTGAGCTGAAAAAAAAAACCAAAATGGCGGATTCAAGATGGCCGCCATACAAATTTCGTGTTGTTCCATCTCGGAAAGTATAAAAGATAAAAGAGTGGTTTCTTAGCAAGAGGTGATCAGGATCTCAAGTTCTACGGAATGCATGGAAAATAATTCACTGTGGCGGAATTTATCTTTTCATGGAAAATGTACATACTATGAGAAGAGACAATGATCTAGGATTTGGATGATGATTGAGGAGCACTGTCATGGTTTTAAAGATAGTTAAGGGCTGTTCGAACAAAAAATACGCTGAACCTCATCCGATGAGGTTCAGCGTATTTTTTGCTCGAACTGCCCTTAACTATCTTTAAAACCATGACAGTGCTCCTTGGTAATTTTTTCAGCTCACTGCCAATCGGATTCCAATAGGCGATGGAGATGACGGCAATACCTTTATGGGCGGGAAGACTGCACGCGGGCCACGTGTGGCCCGCGCACCCACGCGCCCTACTAGTTACTATATATATAGCTGCTCGTGCTGATTCACTGACTCATTGATCACCTCTCCTGAACAATTTTGTATGAAAAAAATTTTTTTTACTGATTTTTTCGTATAGAGGGGAAAAATTCATTAAGAACAAAAATATGGAGAGAGCTGATGATTGAGGATTTGGGAGACGGGTGAAGAGCACGGGGAGGGTATCGAAGATAGGTGGGGGGTGCTCGACCAAATGTCATTTGAAACGTCATCCAATTGGCAGTAAGCTGAAAGAAAATTCAAAATGGCGGATTCAAAATGGCGGCCAAACGAATATCGCCAATATCTCGAAGAGTATAAAAGATGGAAGAACGGTTTCTTGACAAGAGTTGATCAGGAGAAAAAGGTCTATTTGATGGCTAGAAAAAAAATCCAATATAGCGGATATTTTTTTTCGATAGAAAATGTAGGGGGACTATTGTCGGCCTATACAGGCGGGAAGACAGCACGCGGGCCACATGTGGCCCGCGCCCCCACGCGCTCTACTAGTTAATATATATATAGCTGCTTGTGCTGATTCACTGACTGACTGATTGATCACCTCTCCTGAACAATTTTGTATGAAAAATTTTTTTTTCAATTACCATTTCGTATAGAAGAGAAAAATTCATTCGGAGGAAAAATACGGAGAGAGCTGATGATTGAGGATTTCGGAGACGGATGAAGAGCACAGCCAAGGGTATTGGAGATAGGTGGGGGGTGCTCGACCAAATGTCATTCGAAATGTCATCCAATTGGCAGTTAGCTGAAAAAAAATTCAAAATGGCGGATTCAAAATGGCCGCCTTACGAATTTCGTCGATTTCTCGGAAAGTATAAAAGATGGAAGAACGGTTTTTTGACAAGAACTGATCAGGAGCGAAAGGTCTATTCGATGGATTGAAAAAAAAACCAAAATGGCGGAATTTATTTTCCATAGAAAATGTATGGGGAATATTGAAGAGACCACGAGTTGTAAAACATGAAGTGCTTCGATGCGGGTTTTTGGAAGACTAACAGAGAAAAATATGGAATGAGGTGATGATTGAGGATTTTAAAGACAGTCAAGGAGCATGCTGCATGGGCAAGGTATTATAGTTAGGTGGGGACTGCTGAAACAAAAAATACTCGGAACTTCACGCAATTGGCAGTGAGCTGAAAAAAATCAAAATGGCAGATTCAAGATGGCCGCCATACAATTTTCGTGTTGTTCTATCTCTGAAAGTATAAAAGATAAGAGAGAGGTTTCTTAGCAAGTGTTGATCAGGAGCTCAAGTTCTACGGGATGCACGGAAAATAATCCACCGTGGCGGAATTTATTTTTTTAATGGAAAATGTACATACTATGAAAAGAAACAATGATCTAGGATTTGGATGATGATTGAGGAGCACGGTCATGGTTTTAAAGATAGTTAAGGGCTGTTCGTACAAAAAGTACGCTGAACCTCATCCGATGAGGTTCAGCGTACTTTTTTGTCCGAACTGACCTTAACTATCTTTAAAACCATGACAGTGCTCCTTGGTAATTTTTTCAGCTCACTGCCAATCGGATTTTAATTGGCGATGGAGATGACGGCGATACCTTTATGGGCGGGAAGACTGCACGCGGGCCACATGTGGCCCGCGCACACACGCGCCCTACTAGTTAATATATATATAGCTGCTTGTGCTGATTGGCCACTGACTGATTGATCACCTCTCCTGAACAATTTTGTATGAAACATTTTTTTTTCAATGACCATTCCGTATAGAAGGAAAAAAATCATTAAGAACAAAAATATGGAGAGAGCTGATGATTGAGGATTTCGGAGACGGGTGAAGAGCACGGGAAGGGTATCGTAGATAGGTGGGGGGTGCTCGACCAAATGTCATTCGAAATGTCATGCAATTGGCAGTGAGCTGAAAAAAAGTTCAAAATGGCGGATTCAAAATGGCCGCCATTCGAATTTCGCCGATATCTCGGAAAGTAGAAAAGATGGGAGAACGGTTTCTTGACAAGAGTTGATCAGGGCAAAAAGGTCTATTTGATGGCTAGAAAAAAAATCCAATATGGCGGATTTTTTTTTTTTGAAAGAAAATGTAGGGGGATTTTTGTCGGCCTATATAGGCGGGAAGACAGCACGCGGGCCACATGTGGCCCGCGCCCCCACGCGACCTACTAGTTTTTCATAAATAGCCTTTACACGCAAAATCTGTTCTTAATGTGATCTCATTTTAAGTAAAAACAAATGAAACTTTAAATAACAAAAGAAGTGTAGTAAGTAGATTTTAAAATAAAACCATATTTTTTTAATTATGGACCTTTTTTTTATGTTCCGCTAAATATGCCGGCGAGTTTATTTATAGATTACTAGCTGTTGCCAAAGAGAATAAAAATTTGCTGTTGCCCGCGGCTCCACCCGCGCGAATTTCGGGTTTTCGCTAATCCCGTGGGAGCGATGGATTTTTCGGGATAAAAAGTAGCCTATGAGTTAATCCGTGTTATAGGCTATCTATGTCCCAAATTTCAGCCAAATCGGTTCAGTAGTTGCGGCGTGAAAGAGTAACAAAGATCCATCAATCAACTCATCCATCCATCCATCCATACTTACAAACTTTCGCGTTTATATATAGTAGGATAGGATAAACAAAATAACTGCTAGGGAGCACTATACGCGACATGTTCCGTTACGTCATCCATGTGTGTTTATCAATTTCAAGCAATGCTCAACAAATTGATAAATAACATCTATATTCTAATGTGACTCAGATTTCAATGATCCTTTAAAGTTAATTTAATGTAACAATTCAATCGTAGACGAATAATAAAACACATAAATAAGAAGGTATACCTTGTTTAGACCTTCATATTTTTAGAATAAATCGTAACACTAACAAGGAAACGCCGAAAAATTCATGAACGATAATTTTATTATGAACTCTAGAAGGCTTTCTTCTATCATAAACGGTACTATCAATCTTATCTATCAAGTGGGCAATCGTGCATACCTACAAGTTTTTACACAAGTGCTATAATATCGAACATATAATAAACCATTTATAATAATGATTCATACATTGAACTTTATTAAAGGTCGGACTTTTAATGTGGGAAACTTAGTTTTACCATACATAAACGCATATTTTGGTCAGCTATACAATTCGCCATTGTCAATAAAATCTATGGTATCTTAAATTAAATTATTTTGGCTACTCGTAGTTCTGATGATCCTGCGAGGTTTTTTACTAGCTCAATTTAATCATGACAAATGGAAGGCCGAAAACTCAACTCCACTCCACCTAGTCTACCCAGATGGGTAGACAAACTATACCACCCTACGATTTTAAAAAGGTACTACCGCAATATTCACCCCTCCATGTCCTTGTGAAGCAAAGTTGTTTTGATGGGCATTCTGGCCGGCGAAATTACTAAGCGTAATAAGAGTGGCGTCTAAGGATGACGAGCTAAGTGCAGTGTACGGTATGCCATCGCAATGAAAAATCCTGGGCCTGGATTTTTCACTGCAATGACACTGGATGGGCAGGCGTATCACCTAACAGCCGGTGAAACGACTACGATGTTATCTGAAGGGTATTACGGCACATAGCGATCGCGAAGTTGTATAAGGCAGTGGTCTGTAGGTAACAGACGCATAAGGCCCGGATTCCACCAGAGCGGAGCGGAGTGGAGCTGTGTTTGAGTTACCAATCAGATCACGGCATTTCGACATCTCCTCTCCCCTCAGTTTCGGATATATCAAAATAATGAAATCTGAGTTGTTACTCAAATACATCTCCGCTCCGCTGCGCTTTGGTGGAAACCGGGCCTTAGGTCGCGTCCGACTTGACGCTGTAAGCGGCTAATTAATGCTTACTAATTACTATGGAAATGTACCTACTAGCTACTAGTGTGGTCTCTCTGACACGCCTGACGCGGCGCACGAATGACGAGACCACACTAGTACATTACGACCACTAAGAGAATACGATAAAATAATGAAGCGGCGAGTTGAGCACGTGAGAAAAAAAGATATAAGCGGGGCCACTGCACAATAACAAATAGTTCATCAGACGTACTTCGTATTATTTCATTGGCATCCAAGGTTAGCTTTTTAACACAAATTAGCGTAGCGGTTGCTACCTCGTCATTACTGAAAAGCATATAATTGCCTTAACTATTGTGTTAATTTAGAATAAGTACCTCGTTAATCGCTTATTGTTTTTGTTGCCTTTCCTTGGTTCTGTTGAACAGTGGAATCAACCAATAGGACTGCCTACCTATCATTTCATAGCTTATAGCTTAACTCAAACTGGACTCTGCTGAATACAACAAAACTTTACCGGTCCGCTTATACGAGTCTCGCGACAGGTTTGCGACTGTCGTAAAACTCGCGACCGTTGCAGTCAAACGTCACTTTTGTCATAATATGTTTCATAATAAATTACAAAAGTGACGTTCGACAGTAACAATCGCGAGATTTACGCCTGTCGCTAACCTCTCGCGAGATACGTAATAAGGGTGCGGACTTTTTGGAATGTTTACTAATTAAAAGTGAAGTTTGATAGCAACAATCGCGAGATTTACGCCTGTCGGTAATCTCTCGCGAGATACGTAATAAGGGTGCGGACTATATGTACGGCTGTAATATGTTTTCTACTGAAAAGTGACTTTTGACAGCAACAATCGCGAGATTTAATTTTAGTCGCTAATCTCTCGCGACGTACATACTCGTAATAAGGGAATAGGGATGCGGAGTTTTGTAATATGTTTTCTAATAAAAAGTGTAAATCTGAAGACTTAGGCAAAGCGAAGGCGCTATTACCCAATGAAATATCTATTAATTTTGTATCTCTTTTTAAACATGAGTTCCTAAGGCTAATTATATTCCCATTACTCGAGTACCATGGAATTTAAAGTCTTAAAAACTTTACCTTTGGTAAAGGGTGTTACGGCCCTACCAGCCCGCGAAATTCAAATTTTATTTAGTTTTTCGCAAAAATTACACTAACTACACATTGTAGATTCATGACAATGCCTTTTGCGGGCCTACTTTTTATGCATCTACAAGTTTTTAATAAAAACTTTGCTCGAAAGTTCCCACTCATCTCATATTGGTTCCCGAAAGATATTTTTTTGCAGTTTCCCAGATTTCGAGCTATTGGGAACCAATATGAAGTAAATGAGTATTGTTGAGCAGAGTTTTATTAAAAACATGTAGATGCATAAATGTTGTGCCCGCAAAACTCGTTGCCTTTAGCCTTCGATGTATAATTAGCCCATTATGAACGAAAAACTAAATTAAATTTGAATTTTCGCGCTCTTAAGTAAATCCTTACAAAAAATGTAGTACCTACACATATTTTTATAGCTATTTTATATGTATTTTTGTTTTGTATCAAATATTTAACCTCTAACCTAAGTTACGGAATACATAATAGTACTAACGGACAACGGTACCTAAGTATTGTTTAGCTTTCAATCACAAAGCACAATTTTCCATCATTTCACTATACAGTTCCAAGAATTCCATTACAAGGTAAGTAATGAGTACTTACTTTATGATAGCGAAGTCTAGGTAGAAGCAAATTAAATTATTTACTAACCACTTAGTAACCGGTCACTGAAGGAATCAATATTAAGACAAGGAAGTCCAATAATTGGCCTTATACGAGCACGATCTAGTCTGAGCTAATGCTAAAGGCTTTCACAAGCTTGAATTAACATTATACTGTTCATAGTACATTTATTCCTACCCATAAACAATATAAGTACTTCATACTGGTTCCCGATTGCTCCGAATCTAAGAAACTGGGATAAAATTTGAATTTTCCCATCCGGATGATTCTACAAAGAGACAGGTGCTACTTATTATCTGCTGATATTAAATCAATGATAACAAAACTTGAGAGTGGTGACTTGTGAGTTGCATTGACTGCTTCATCATCCTTGATACTTGAATCAGTTAAATAAAAATCTATCCATCCAAATGTACGTTCAACAACATATAGAAATTCGCAGTAAGTACCTACCCAGATAAAATTCTTTAGATCCAGATAGAATTCTTTATTTCAAGCCGCAATTTTAAATTAAAGAAGGTGTGTGTGTGTGTCCTATATAAAACACATGTGCGTTAAAATAGATATTACCTACAGCTATAAAAGCACTGGGGGTCGCCAGTGTATTTTATTAGTCGTCACCACATGTTGACACGAAAAATTAGTTGCGCCTTTGATATGATTAGATTTCAGAGCTCATTAAATTGCCACATGCAGAGATACTTTAACTATAAAAAGATTATTATTTACAAAAACCGTAGCTTATTTTTCTTAAAAACTTATTGAAAAACTTATTTTTCAGATAATTTGTCGTATACGATTGGAATAATACCCATTCGATCATTTCAACTAAATAAGCGTAAAGAGAGATAAACTGAATAAAGTAGTGGTACAAGTAGATCTAGAATTCTAGATAATTAAATAGATACGAAAAAATAATGGTCCAAAAACGTACGTTATCTAATTGTAATTACTTACCTGCATCACGTTGAATGGTGTCTCCAATATTTTTTATTGTATCGACGTATTTACGCAAAAGAGTTAGTTTTTTTTATCTTCAACAAAAAGGCAGAGAAACCTAAAGATTTAAAATGAGGAAATACGAGTAGATAAGTAAGATAGTTGGTGCTCGAGAACCTTCAGTCGCGACCTCAGTAAGTGTTAATGAAATTTTTATGTACTTTGTGTGCTCTACTAGATAAGAAGAAAATACGTATTGAGTTGTTGGGTCCTGGAGTTCGTAATTTTCATCAAATAACGAATTAGGTATTATAATTTCGTAATTTTCATATTTTTTGTAAATATAAAAATTCAAGTTTCTTTAAGTCATTGTTGTCTAGTTAGTCTGTGCTTATTAAAAGGTTTGTTTTTTTTGGTAAATAAAAAAAAGTGCGAGTCGGGCTCGCGCACTGAGGGTTCCGTACCATCAGGATCAATTGCAACCAAAACACTTCTCAGTTTGCCCATGTTGAATTCATATTCAATTCATAGTTTGTTATTTTAAATTTAATTTTCGTTCCGATAGATGGCTGATCAAAAAATCACGTATGTTGTAACATGAGAGCCATCTTAAATATTTATTTTATTTACTTATATGAAATAACAATATTGAGTGGGGTATCATATGAAAGGGCGTTACTTGTGCATTCTAAAACCGATTTTTATTTATTTTTTACTTAACCATTTTTTTTACTTTTTACGAACTTATTACCACAAGGGCCTGGACAAAAACAAAACAAACAACAGGTGACATCCTCGTGTAAACCATATTCATAGAGGTCATCGCACTTCCGTAATAGGACATTTTTACAACCTACACACCAGGAAGTCGGAGTTAAATTTATGCGAAGCCTTTTTCCTCGATAGCGCATCCTTTGTTAAAGTATTCTGATAAGCACCTATAAATAAATCCTTTCGCGTTTCCGTGTTCGCCTACAATCCTACATCAATCGGCTACTTTGAAGATAGATTTCAGATTCCTGATTCCGATTATGATTTTCCTGATTCTTATTAATGATTTTCATGATTCTTATTATTTTCCTTGATTCTTAATATGATTTGCGTGCATGGCGGTGATGAAAAATTATGAGGAAACCTGCATGTCTGAGAGTTCACTATAATATTTTCAACAATGTGCGAGGTCTGCAAACCCAGGCTTGTTATGTGAATAAACCCGTGCCCAGCAGTTGGACGTTAATAGTGGCCACAGAAAAAGTATCTATTATAATATGTTGGGGTTAGGAATGTCGAAGTTCAAAATATTAATAAGACGCCATGAGTGGTGGCATCCTTATAATATGTGGTTGACATCCAACAAACTTGCAGAAAACCTTTTAACTTCAACGTTCCTGCTGTTTTTTTCCGCTAAAGTATGGAATGCCCTTCCAGCCGTGTTCCCAGCCAAGTACAATCTGAGTGCCTTCAAGAGCCAACCTCATCATTGCTTTCCATCAGGTATGATTGTCGTCAACTCAGACTACATTAAATAAGTCAATTGTCGTCAAGCGTGCAAGCCAAGTTTTTTTAACTTAAAATCTAAAAAAGTACTTATATCCCGCTCTCCTATAAGGACACCTTTGCCTAAGCCCAGCACTGGGACGTTATGTAGCGGTCTGATAGCAAACAGCACGGCATTGTCTGATAATACCTCTGTAATCTATCGACACGCACTGCGGTATTTCGCCATCAGAATATTTTGATTAAACCTTATCATAAAAAGTCTAGTCATGCTTTAAGTATTTCCTTTGTTTTTTTTGTGAGGCGCTCGGCAAACGCTTGATTTTATTTCAACAAGGTTTGTATAAATTGAGCAATTATTTTATTATAAAGTTAGGGAGTAATTTAGCGATATGTTCAACATATTAAAAGTAATGGCCCTTCAAGAGTATAGAATTCTTTATACACACGGATTAATCATATAATTAGAAGTTTTCTCTTGTTGTTCAAGTTAGAATGATGACATTTTGGCAATGATTATGAAATGTGTAAACCTAACTAGTGTTAATTGCTATTAATAAGGTAAACTGACTAATTAAGAATATCTATCAAAAAGGTTAGTGCAAATGTTACGTTCGCTCGTCAGGTCATAGGTTCGATTCTGGGTCGGTAAATGAAACGGAATAGGTACCTAGTACCTACGTTTTTGTTTGGGATTTATTGTGTAACGTTTTCTTTAGAATAATAAATCCCACCAAAAACATTTTCATTTTACTGTAGCCAAAAAGGAGCTAAATATGGCTCACACTGTCAAAAAGTTATCAGATCTCATGTAGAGCAAGACTTGTAACTTTACGCACCCTTACTCTACAAGCCATAACTTCACAAACTCTACACTTTAGTCAAAACATAATATTATATGGCTTGGCCGTTTCTTAGATCGACCGAGGCGGATCTACTCAGGCCGATACTGATATTAATTTAAGGGTTCCATACCAAAATGGTAAAAATGGAACACTTACGGTGAGACTTTCTCCGTCCGTCCATCTGTCACACTCGATTTTTTCACTTGACGCCCATGTGACCGTATAGAGGCCAACACTTTGGCCACACATTGCATCGACCAGACAAAACAAAAATGTAATAAAGAAGTTACGTTTCAGAAGGCCGATGATTATAATTTAGTAATAAGTAACATGTTTATAAACTTACCTATCATACCTACCTATAGACATCGAATATAGTATGCTGTAGGTAAGTTCATTTGTAGTATAAGCATGATAAGATACAAACACGGATGAGGCCAGTAAAACACATTCGACAGATAAGACAAGGCGAGGTGGCCAATAAAAATGACAAACGACCATATTCATTAAAGTGTATCATTAAACTTTGTTTACGCAACACTAAATTTAGAGTCATTAACCGAATAAACAGCAACCAATGACCCGACCGAGATAAACTTGAACCGGGTTTATTTACGCGTCTACGGACATGACGACTCCTGAGTTCTGACTCATGCTTTCTAAATCGGCCTTCGATACGAGTTATGAACAACTTTGAATTATAAATGAAAGGAAACAATAAAGATACGGGAAAATCATACATCTTTGTATAGTCGTAGACTGTGTATATTAATATCACTGGATAAATTGTGCACAAGTTTGTACATGAGTGCACAAGGCCAAGAGTACTTAACTCTGAAAAGATCTTCTAAATGAGCATCAAAGTTGTCGCAGGTACTCAGCAGGATTTAGACCCGCCTCCTTTGGCTATTGCTGCCAGTGTAAAATATTGTACATTACAAACACATTAGCTCTTTACAGGCTATGAAATATTTCTATCTTTAGTAGGGCAAACCATGGATTTGTAGCTTGTATTATTGGAAAGGGTCGGTTGTATCATAAAGCGAAACGATTAGTTGTCCCATCTATCGGCATTTTATAGTGGCGCGATATCTGCCACTCAACTTTTACAGGCTGCACTGAGGAAATCCATATGTGTATGACCCAATTTGAGAAAATGCATCGCACAATCTCGAAATACTCAACTGCAGTAGCATCTTTTTCTTATGCTTAATTTTGTTAACCATAAAAATGTGCTATGAGCAAGTGTGAAATGCTGAAGTATCTTATCTCACGTTATACTTGATATAACATGATCTAGATTTGAGATTCGCTTAAATGTATGACTGTGAGCCTATTCCACAAGTGCCAACTGTTTATCGGGAAGTCTCCAAGAACGAGTTTAGTTTCAGCAAGTTCCGGTTAAGACTAAGGTGACGTGACGGGCGCACGGTGGACAAAGCTATACAACAGCTACAGTAAATGTATGCCCGCTATTTTGCCGTCGTCTGTTCAATCTCGGTGACGTCCCGGAGACGGATGCAGTGGACAAACAGCCTCACGACCTTCAGGGCATTGGGTAACATCCGGGCGCGAAAATTCAAATTTTATGTAGTTTTTTGCTCATAGTGGGCTAATTATACATCGAAGGTTAATGGCAATGTGTTTTGCGGGCACAGAATTTATGCATCTACATGTTTTTAATAAAAACTCTGCTCAACAATACTCATTTACTTCATATTGGTTCCCGATAGCTCGAAATCTGGGAAACTGCAAAAAATTATCTTTCGGGAACCAATATGAGATGAGTGGGAACTTTCGAGCAAAGTTTCTATTAAAAACATGTAGATGCATAAAAAGTAGGCCCGCAAAATGCATTGCCATAAATCTACAAGGTTTAGTTAGTTTAATATTTGCGAAAAACTAAATAAAATTTGAATTTCGCGGGCTGGTAGGGCCGCAACACCTTAAAGTCAGTAGGACCTAGATGTATCCCGACCACTGATTTCTATCTGTGGATAAATTATTCTATACATCTGACAGTTCCCTTTTTGTGCCGATTTGAAGCGCCACCCCCGAACGTCCACGGTACTAAATTGCCATTTGTTGGTGGTGCACCGTCGTTTTGAATGCCATTTTACTTTGGTTCCATAGACGCTCACGCTAGGTTACGCAACAATCAGCGCCAAAATGGCGAAAATCAAGTGTCTTCATTTTTACGATGACAGTCAGCAATCCAGAGATAGAGATCAGTGATCCCGATACTATTTTTATTATACTTTATGTTTGATAGCATGCCATTTCCTTATCAATCAAGGAAACTAAAAGAAGCAGATGTGACTTTGCGGAAGGCCATGGTACTCAAGGAACAGCTAAATTATTTTGCCACGCACGTTTCACTGATCCGACATCACGGTCAAAGAAGAAGTCAAATACAATAATTATTATTTGCAAATACATACAATTTCGAGGCGAAACGTGCGTAGAGGAAAATTTTGAAGATTTGTGTGGTACTGTTGTCTTATGTTGTGATTGACTTGGATTTGTATGGAGTAGACGGAGAGCTCACGAAATTGAGCCCATTTTTAAGTGCTAATAAAGGGGCGGGGGGGGGGGACAAGTACCAAACGGGGCCCTTTTGCGATTCGGCCCCCATTCACCCCATAACCGTGAGGTTGAGTGGCCCATCGGTTGTCCCACCCAGGTCAGCGTAAATACAAATAAACCTACGCCAACTACGCCCGGGGAGGTCGTCCAAATCATGAAGCCATACAAACTAAAGTCACGAGTGCTCCTAATTTACATCGTCATCTAACCCCAAAACACGTAAGTAATTACCAACGACTAATTAGCAACTAGAATTACTGTCTAGTGGCTACTCATTTCACAGTTAATCCGGTTTTCACGTGAGCAGCCTATAGTTAGTATGAGGTACAGTTGAAGACATCCGAACAAATACAATTATGTGCATGCGTATAAGGCATGTGAAAGAATAATTGAATCAGAGGAGAATCCCGACCAGTGCTTCGTCAGTACCACCTAGCACAGGTAACGAAGCCTCAATCTAATTATGAAAACGGCTGAATAGACTTTTAAATGTTTTTTTTCTCGAATTACTTAAGTGTTTTAGTAAATAGTACGTTACTGCCGCGGCCAGCAAATGAGGCATTGATGGACGAACATGTAAATGTGAACGGAGGCGAAGCCGAAGTACATACGTAAGTCCATCAATGTCTTGTTATGGCCAAGGCTTCCATAGTACTTTTCTTGGTAGCATAATATTTCACAATATGTAGGTCACGAATTACGATATTCTCGTGTTGAGATTCTCTTTCAGGAAAATTACAGTTTATAAGGTTTAAAAATACAAAAAAATAGTTCGAAAACGATTAATTAACGTAGGTTTGAAACGGACGATGATAAAGGTTCAAAAGTAATAAAAATTGCCTTCTCGTCGAATTGTTTTCTGGACGTCAGAAGACTACTTCCCAAATGGGCAATGGTTTTTGTTGGCGAGATACATCGTGACGAAACTTGTATGTAACCTTCAGAGATCTATAGAAGTATATGTAGCCTGCTTTACGTGTTTGACTAACTAGAAGCGGCTAGAGTTGGGTTGACAATGAAGATGATCATAACGCATAAGAATATATAAATAAAAATAAATAAAATAAAAATAAAAAAGCCTTTATTACTACTACCACCTTACAAATTACAACAGATTAATTATTATTTCTTAACAGTCAATTTATTTTACATTAATGTATAATTGAATTTTATCGATTTAAGACCATAATATATGTATATAATTTTTAACATTATTTGTATTACGTACTATAGTTTTTTTTTTATAATATAGTGCATTTATTAGGTTTAAGTTATCATAATAATATGTTATTGTATGTATATTAATATAATGTAAACTGCGCTGTCTGGTCTATGTGGCAGAAGTCGCCTTCTCGGCGTAGGCCTCCCCCAATTTTCTCCATACTTCCCTATCCCTGGCTACCGTCATCCAGTTTGGCCCCACTATTTGGTTGAAGACATCTCTCCACCTTCTTTTTTGCCGTCCTTTCTTCCTTTTTGCGTTTATTGGGGTCCATTCTGTTAAACGTTTAGCCCATCGTGTGTCCTTCATCCTACATAAGTGTCCTGCCCACTTCCATTTTATTAACCTTGTTCTTTTTGTTATATCATTAAATTTTGTCCTATCCCTGATGTCACAGTTTCTAACTCTATCTTTCAATTTTATTCCTAAAATACTTCTCTCCATTTTCCTTTGGCATATTGCTATCTTAGCCTCATCTTCTTTTTTTAAGGACCATGTTTGGCAACCATATGTTAACGATGGCATGATTACAGTCTCGTAGACTTTTTTCTTGATGTCAAGGCCAACTTCGCTCTTCATGATCTCTTTCAGATTCCAATATTTTAATATTTATAAGAATATATAGATTTTGTAAATCTTCACAAATCCATTCTTGCCGGTTATAGGATAAAACAATTGGAATTAATTAGGCTAAACCTTATCGTCCCTTATAATTATTATTGTCAACAAGAAGGTACCTACAAGTCATATAGTAAACAGTTACGCAGCACTCATCATACAGTTAGGTCTATAAGTACCTACAAGCCTACAAGGTGGTTTTCTTCGAAATTCTGCGTAAGGCGTGAGCTCGCAACTTGTCCGTACTGTAGGCTATTCTCGAAAAACGCGTCGGCTACATATCGTTATGTGAAATGTTTAAAAAGGTACCTATGACATTTACGTATGTGACCATACGATATTGAAATTAAAACATTTTTTGCGAACACTAAAAAATAATAATTTTACGGTTATTGACATAGAGCTCAAAATTGAATGTATTTTAAAACGCAACATGATCGATAATTATTGTCAGATTATATTTTATTACCTAAGCGCGTCAAAGTCGAGCATTGTACTTCCTATGATCAAATACATTCAATTTTACACTTTAAACCAACAGACTTAAAGTTAATTTTTCAATGTTTTTTTTTCTTTTCTCGTTTCACATCACTAAGTGTGTGAAAACGTTAACGCGAATAGCCCCCCTGTATTGAAAATAGCCGTAAACGTAGTGATTATACTCTTTGAATAGCCGTGCATCTCGTCACGTAGCGCGGGTCGCGGATACGGGTGCAATCCCCGGCAGCGGCAGCCATCTTGCGGCCTCCATCTTTGTGAATCATGCGCAGCCTCACAATTAATTTTATAGTTAGGCTTACGACTATATTTTTTATTTAATAATTAGAGTGTGACAGTTTATTCAAAATCTTAAGTAACGCGTATTCAAAGTTTCTTTTTCAGATCTATGATATTATACTTAATTTTCAGATATATTATGATATTTCATACTCTTCCCTAAGTACTGCCAATTACTTAACATCAAAACCGGTAGCTACATTGCTATTCGGAGATGGGAAATCCATAGATTTATAAACGTCGTCGCCGCTCGGAGTATATAATTAATATTTTTATACTTACTACCGAACAGTTAAATGTAAACCTGAGAAACATGCTTTGTCATAACTTTGAAGAAAAACAGTGAATAAGAAAGAGCTTATGGAGCCTAATATAAAGCTTATATTATAAGTATTACTTTTGAATATTAGTTAGACAGCTTAGCACTGTTAGCACTGGATATGAGCAGTAAGTTTGCATGAGCGTGGGAAAATTGTTCTAGTACACCCGATGGGTAAAATCCGTGCGCGAAAATTCAAATTTCCTGCAGTTTCCCAAATTTGGCGCTATCGGGAACCAATCCTATACCTTTAAACGAGCAATTCTTGTAAGTATATATATTTCTATATAATCTGGATCTCGGAAACGGCTGAAAAGATTTTCATGAAATTTAGTATACAGGGGGTTTTGGGGGCGATAAATCGATCTAGCTAGGATTCATTTTTAGAAAATGTCGAATTTTCCAATAAAAAAAATATTGCTCTATACCTGACATCTATTGACAAAAAGTTAAATTATTACAGTAAACTCTGGGAACATGACATCTATTAGGGAATAGTGAAACTAATTTTAATGGCCGCGGCCGGCAATGCTAAAGGTAAAATATGTCTCCTCCTGACATTTATTGGCAAAAAGTAATACTAATTTTTTTTTGAAGTCAACGAACTGGGCGCGAAAATTCAAATTTTATATAGTTTTCGCTAATAGTAGGCTAATTATACATTGTAAGTTTATGGCAATGAGTTTTGCGGGCACAACATTTATGACTCTTCATATTTTTAATAGAAACTCTGCTCAACAATACTCATTTACCTCATATTGTTATCCCGATATATTGAAATCTGGGAAACAACGTGACATCTATTGGCCAATAGCAATAATGGCCCAGGCATCCAACTGTTTTAACGACACAATAAATATAACTCTTTCTGCTGACATCTATTAGCGGAAAGTAACACTAATTTTTTTATGGAGTCAACGAACTGGGCGCGAAAATTCAAATTTTATTTAGTTTTTGCATATAGTGGGCTAATTGTACATTGTAGGTTTATGGCAATGAGTTTTGGGGGCACAGCATTAAAAGGGGCAAGGTGGTATTCTCTCGTTCAAAGGTAGGTAGCTCCATTAGAAATAATGGGCTTTTGAAATTGGTTTTTAATCGTAGTTTCCCAATATCAAAATTATCGTGTTATCCACAGAGCAAGATAATCCATAGCACAATTTGGTAGGGCACCCAGCAGTGATAGCTAGGGGATACGGGTTCAAGTCCCGTTGGCAGCGATAATTTTAAACACTATAAATAAAACAACTTACATAATTGGTTGATATAATGTAAAAAATAAGAATTTGTATAATAAATAAATATTAAACTAATTATTACACTCGTGATTTTTATTTAACCATACTTACGAGTTCATATTTTTTTTATTATTAGGTCAATAAGATCGAAAAATATTTTATCTACGCTCATTGCTTAAAGTTCGAATTATGAAATCAAAATGTGTCACATATTGACCTACTTTATTCACAGACTTCTATAATTATTAAAAAGTGATTCATTATAACATCACTGTACTATGGAAATATCTTTAGATAATTGAATAATTTCCATTACGATACTCGGCTCTGGGTTCCAGTATTTTTATGTGTCGTCATCACAGACCAGGGAATAACTTATTTTCTCTGTGGTCGTCATAGCCAAAAGAGAGAATCCTAAATTTTGTTTTTTATATATGGAGACCACAGACAACATTTAGTTGGTAGTCATGGGATGCGCCATGATCGACCATAGACAACAATTATTTCACGGAAACAATAATTTTTCCCTGCTTTATATGACATTAAAAAGTGTGTTCATACAGAATATTGAAAAGAATTATGTATAATTTTTGATTATTTAATTATCCACTAAAAATATACTTTATCTGACTTGTATAAATATTTTTCTACTCTTTTTTGTTTCATGACTTTTTTAACAGACTATACGCAGTTTACAACTGAATTTTGGCGCCATACCTAACTTTTAACATTTCAATGTGTTATTTTTGTTACTTACTTAGTCAAAACTTAGCGCGGAAAAATGTCTAGCAGTGAAACCTACTAAAGAAAATTTAACTCCACGTGACATTTTAGTAATTGCAACAAAAATGACCCACAATCTTTTACCAACAAAGTGAAGGATTTACGACAAACGTTAGCAAGATTTTATGGTTTGGATTTATGATAATTTGAGCGTAGATAGTGTATGAAACTCTACATAATTAGGTATTAAAACACTCGTGTAATACTATTAAAAAACTCGCCTGCGGCTCGTTTTTTAAACTCACACTCATGTTTTAATACCCCCCATTATGCATCCGTTTCATAAACTACTATTTCATATTTCATCATTACATTAGTACCTATGTAATACATCTATACTAATATTATAAAGAGGTAGCGTAACGATGTTTGTGAGTTTGTGAGTTTGTGACGTTGTAAGGGGTAATCTCTGGATCTACTGAACCGATTTTCAAAATTCTTTCACCAATAGAAAGCTACGTTATTGTGGAGTGTCATAGGCTATAATAAATTCCAAAATTAGTCACGCATCTTTACTTAAACTTGAATAATGTAATCCAAGTCGTAAAAAAAATTGCTTTCATCGCGTACGCTGCGGAAACTATTGAGGATAGAACAAAACAATGTTCCACAATATTAAATAACGTATCAAAATCTGTAAAAAAGTCCGCGATAGTATTTGCCTATCTCCTACGGGTAACTCACAATAACGACTTTTAGTGTTAAAATTGTGGTTAAAAAATAAATATTTTTTGTGAAGCTTAGTTAGCCCATAAGGTTTTAATTTATATCTTTGTAAATATGTTTTTTAGAACGGAAATTTAATTTAAAATATTTGTGCCTATAGCAAAATAAAAACGTTAGTTAGTTAAATATAGGCAGTATCTATTGCGTCGCATTCAGGCGCTGTGGGGGAAGGGACTGTGGGTATTACACGGGACGAACGGGCCGGGACAAAAATATTTCTAACGCGGAACGGAGTCCGCGGGCTAAATATAGTTTTTCTACCCCAAATTACAATTTACAAAAAAAAACCGAGCGAAGCTCGGTCATCCAGGTACTAAGTATTTTTATGTAAAAAAAAATATGTAGATGCTCGAAAAAACTCATCGCCATAAGTGTGTTATAAATTTACTATGATTTCGTATTGTGAAGTCAACATCTCCTGAGGATGTCCCGGTGTCGGGACGAAACGTTCGTCGGAGAAATTGTTGAAAGAAATGTGTGTATTGTTTCATGTGGGCAGTGTTACAGCATATTGGACCATACAGATAAGTACCTAGCGGATTATTGTCCTGCTAGTTATGATCTACATATTATTTTGTCTATACCAAAAAAGGAGCGAGTTTCAATAAAAATATTAAATACCTAATAATCGAATGGGATAAACGGACGGGAGAAAATCTCACAATAGGGGCATTTCACGTGAAGTGGACAGGGAAAAGAGTGAGGTTCTGAAAATCGATCACATTCGGCCCATTTATACTTCTAGTAGGTAGGTATGGTATGGATGTGAACTCAAAATATTTTTTTTGTATATGTAGGTATATTTCACAAGTTATGGGTTTCTAAGGAGTTGTCGTAATTGTAAACTATTTTAAGTAGTTTTTCGAATTTAACAAATTTACAATAAAATATTTAACATAGTTAGCATACTTCAAAAAAAGGAGGAGGTTCTCAATTCGTCGGAATCTTTTTTAACAATAAAATAAAAAAAATTTTTCATGTCCAAAACCGGAAGTAAAATTTTCAAACCTGAATATTAGTAACTACGACAGTAAGTTTCAGTCACTAATACAGTGTAAGTACTAAGTAGGTACTGCCTGCTACTAAGTACGATATGTCTGTCACACTCCATTATTAAAGATGTGCCTAGGTATTAGACAAAAAACCGGCCAAGTGCGAGTCGGACTCGCGCACCGAGGGTTCCATACCATAAAAGAAGTAAGACATTGAAAGAATCACTTTTGTTCATGAATTTACGAGTATAATTTACATGTAGGTACTTTTGTTGGCGAACCGCAAACGTAACTTTGTTTTTGGTGGTTTATTGTTATTATCAAAAAAAGTATAATAGTTAGGGAGTTGATTTTATTTTTCCTGTAAAATATACATTAATGTCTATTGACCATAATTATTTCAGATTTTTCGATCGATAAACTTCGGAGATAAGGGGGGGGAACGGTATTTTTTTCGACAGTTTGCCCAATAAATGAAAAACTATCAGGCATAAAAATAAATAAAAATTGGTTTTAGAATATACAAGTAACGCCCTTTCATATGATACCCCACTCAATATTGTTATCTCATTTTGAAATTTTGGCGACCCGGTTTTCCCCCCTTTTTAAATAACAATAAAAACAATTTTCAAGTTTTTACGATTGCTATGACGTCGCGTCACTATTATCTATAACTATTCTAAATTTCAGGTCGATAGCTTGAATAGTTACTGAAATAATCGAGTGTGACAGACGGACGGACGGACGGACGGACGGACGGACGGACGGACGGACGGACGGACGGACGGACGGAGAAGGTCTCACCATAAGGGTTCCATTTTTAGCAAATTGGTATGGAACCCTAATTAAAAAATTCTACAAGCATAAATGTCACAACCTAATTTTTGAACTACCCGCCACAATGGAAACTAGAGAAGTGTTTACGGCGCAGTCGAAAACAAAACCTAATAAGCAAGATATCTATGAACAAGTACTTAAGTGGAAATGTGGTCAGAGAGACTTTTGAACATTAGGTATTTTAGAAAACTATTGCTGTCGCTCTGCGACGTTGCCGTGTCCGGTCCGGCAGCCCTATCCATGTGTGTGTAAGTTGACAAAGTGTGTGTGTCCGCGATGCGCGTTGCCGCTTCGCGCGTGCAGCGGTGATCTTGTCACTCCTAGGGATGCAAGCTTTTTAAAAATATCGATATATCGATATCGATATATATCGAACTATGCCGATATTTACATATCGATATATCGGTCTCATAGGCCGATATATCGATATTTTATCGATTATTTTTCTTTTTTAAAGCTTATAGAATTCCAATGTAGTTTAGTAATATATATCAAACTTTTATTGATTGTGTAACATAATTTACGTATGTAATTTATTTTACCTCACCTATGTAAATGAAATGAAACAATGAATACAATTTTTTTCCAACAATTTATTAAAAAATTATTTATTTCCAATATTTTGTACTAGCTATCGAATTTAAAAATAATAACTTTGACAGTCTGCTTCCTTGTAGCCGGTTTCTGCTCTGTGTTATAGTGGCTCCTGCCTTTGAAAAAAGACGTTCAGAAGGAACACTTGTTGCCACAATCGGTAGATGGCTCATTGCAACTTTAAAAAGATTGGGATATGCCCCTTGCATCTCTTGCCATGTTTCAATTATGTTAACTTTTAGGGTATTTACAGGAGCAGAAAGATATAACGTGAGCTCGTCGTCACCGTCAGTTTTTTTTCTTTTTATTTGGGTGTGAGCCAACGATTTATGATGTTTCCAGAAATCAAATTCTACTTTCTCCTCGTCCTCTGATGATGTTGATGAAGCTGTTCCGGCTGCGGCTGCAGATTTATATTCTGAAATTAACTTCCTGATATGTGACATTGCTCTTGCACAAGCATCAGGTTTTTTAAAATGCAAGTTTTTAAAACGAGGGTCTAGCAATGTCGAAACTGCTAACAACGTAATGTATTCTAGTTGGCCGAAACGCTTTTCTATTTCCAGAGAAACATTTTTTTTCAAATCGCCGGCAATGCTTGAAGTGATCCTCACTTCGTTGTATTGGTCAATAGCACAACTCACCATAGGCACAACTTTTGAAATTGTTACATAATGTTCGGCAGAAGCCTCTCTTGTCATAGCTTCCAGTGGTCGCATAACATGAGCCACATCTTTTATGACGTTGAGCTCAACTGCAGTCAGCATGGTGGGTGCATCAATTTTAGAAAAAATTATATCACTAATGTATGGCGCCAAATCAAGAAATCTCTGAATCATGTAATACAATGAATTCCATCGTGTTTTCACATCTAGAATTACTTTCAGAGTTTTTTCTTCAGATATATTATTTTCTATTTGCTTTCTTTTCAATTCCAATGTCTGTTTTTTCTTTATATATTTCACAATATTTCTTACATGATCTATAATTTCATTCAATCCAGAAGTTTTTCTTATGGACTCTTCAGCAACTCTATTTATCATATGAGCAAAACATGGGATATGTTTGTTTGCCCCAAACGTTTCTCGTATAGCTTTTATCATAATATTTGCACCAGAATCTGTAACGAAAGCCATAACCTTTCCAGTATCAATATTCCAACTACGTAATATGCTTGTCAATTGTTGTCCAATATACTCGCCAGTATGACTTTCTTCTAATTCAAAAACTCCGATCGTCATTGATTGCAATTCATTCTGTTGTAAAAAATGGACCGTAAGTCCCAGATAACCAATGTTATTCATGGTTTCTGTCCAAATATCTGTAGTTAAGCAAAAATGATTCACATTTTTTAAATTTTCCGCCACAATTTTTGATAATGTGTCATACTTTTTATCAATCTTTGCTTTGATTGTTTCCCGACTTGGCACTTTATACAAAGGGGCTAATTGCTTAATCAAATGTCTAAAACCTTTTCCTTCAACTGCATAGAATGGCCTGTTATCAACAACAATGAAATACGCAATGGCATCAGTTATACGGTCATATTTTGCACCTCCTTTAGAATATTGATATAGATTTTCAAAAGCATTCTTTATTTTCGGAGTGTTTGCGGATGTACTAGGAGTAGGAAACTTTATAAAAGGGGCCACAACCACAGCAGACGAACAAGAAGCTTCGGCAGAAGCAGCATGTGTTTCAGGGGGCTTAGCATTTTCAACCTCTGTTTGAATGTTAAGAGTGCTCCCGGGATTTATACGTGAACTAGATGAACTACCACCACATTCAGCCAACTTACTGAAAACAAAAAAAAAGAATAAATGATATGTACTTGTTTTTAGTGTCAATCAAATAAACATTATGATTTATGATCAAAACAACACCATCTGCATGCTAAGAATATTTTTTTCAAAAAATATATATCCATTTGTCGATATACTAGTCAATCATCGACCACCGTTAACAAAAACATAACATTATAATAAATAAATATAATATACTAAATAACCTAAAATAATTTTTAAATTTAATATTTCCATAAAATGTACCTAACAATTAATATAATATTAATAATTACTATTAATTTTCATAGTAATTCGTATCTATTAACTAAAGAACTACTTACAGTTGTGATTTATCCAAAATATTGTCGTCAACGTCACAATCTTCTGGATGTTTGCGTTTTAAATGTGCTGCTAAATTGCTTGTATTTCCCGATGTTTTAACTCGTTTTTTACAAGTTTTGCAAACCGCATCGCCAGTGCCACCTTCTTTTTCAAAATACGCCCACAATTTACTTCTCTTCATGACGTAGTGATTATATCCTCTTTGGTTTAAATCCAAATAAATTCCAAATATAAAAAATCAACACGCACACGCTCAGTCAAGAACTCAAGTCAAGAATCAAGAATCAAGATTCAAATAATTTCAAGCAGCACCTTAGATTAGATTATAGATAAGTAGGCGAGCACACAGACCAGAGTCCAGAGTCCAGACTATTAACAACATAACACTCACGGGCCACGGCACGGCTCACCCATGACCCAAGACAAGAAGTACCTAGAGAACAGAATCAATTTCTTTTTTAAATGTGCTCAACGGCTCTGGCTACTGAGACTTTTGAATCTAAGTGTTAGCAGCAAAGAGTAAATATACAGTTAGAAGTATAGACTGCATAGAGCCATAGACCACGAACACTAGCAGTACAGCATTCTAATAATACGTCTCGATATTTTGAGTTTTTCGATACGATATATATCGATACGGCGTACCGTCGATATCGATACGTATCGATATTTTTAGGAGTCGATATATCGATATTTATCGGTTTCCCGATATATCGTTGCAAGCCTAGTCACTCCGCAGTCCGCACTCGTTCCTGCTATTTTCTGGTGTTCGCATCATTCTTTAGTCTTTACTTACGCGTTGACGCAAAGTGATGGATCTCTAATGTTTTTGGCTTGTTTATTGGAATTGTTCTCCCTGCTACGCTATTGATTCGGCTTATGTTTACTGGACCGTGTGTTTTATAAAATCCAAGAAGATACTACTACATACCTACTAGGGCCCCCAAAATCGGAAAAAAAGGAAAACCGGTTTTACTCCGATTTTTAAATCGTTTTTTTTTTCGATTTTTTCGATCTTTTCGATTTTAGATTTTTTTTTTATTGGTTACTTTACAATTATCATGCTGAAAGAGATTTTTGACTGAGAATTTTAATATTGACCAACAAAAATATTGAATCGTGAGCGTGGCAGCAAATTGGAAACTTAAACTTACCTACTTAAAGTCCGAAAGTATTAGTATTGAAAAAGAAACTGGCTGACTGACTGACTGACTGACTGACATATCAACACACAGCCCAAACCGCTGGGTCTAGAGACTCTAAATTTGGCACACAGGTTCTTTATGAGGTCTAGAGGTGCACTAAGAAAGGATTTTTCAAAATTCATCTCCTAATTGGGTGTGCATCGGGGCTCCAAAGTTTGTATTTTACCAAGCTTAAATACTCCTCCACGCCGCAACCATTAAACCCATTTGGCTCAAATTTGGAAAGGACTGTATATAAACTATATCCTGGAATAACACATAAGCTACTTTTTATGCCGAAAAATCCATGGCTCCTTCGGGAACTGTAAAAAACAGATATTCAACCGGATGAAACACTCTTTCACGGCGTAACTACAAAACAGATTTGGCTGAAATTTAGCACGAAGATAGATTTTATCCTGGATTAATACAAAAGCTACTTTTTATCCCGAAAAATTACATGGTTTCTATGATAGAAGTGAAAGACAAATATCCACGCAGAAAAAATATTCCTTCACGCCGTAATGACTGACTGAACTGATTTGGCTGAAATGCCAATGGAAATGAAATGAAATGGAATGAAGATAGATTATATCTCGGATTAATGAAAAAGCTACTTTTTATCCCGAAAAAATCCATGGTTTCCGCGGGAATACTCAAAAACAGATATTCACGAAGGAAAATATTATTTCACGCTGTAATTACTGAACTGATCCGAGTGAAATTCGGAAAAGGGATAGATTTTATCCCGAATTAATACATAGGCTACTTTTTATCCCGGAAAACTCAATGGCTTCTATGATAGTAGTATAAAACAGAAATTTCTCGCGGTAAAATATTCCTTCATAGCGTAATAATTTGAAATTTGGAATATAGAAAGATTTTACACTGGTATAACAAATCGGCTACTATTTATCCCGGAAAAATTCATAGTTTCTAAGATAATAGTGAAAATCACATATTCATGCGAGAGAAATACTACTTCGCGCCGTAACTACTGAACCAATTAGACTGAAATTTAGGATGGAGATAGATTTTATCCTGTAATAATACATCGGCTAATGTTTATCCCTGAAAAATCCATGGTTTCTAAGAAAATAATGAAAATCAGATATTCATGTGGGAAATACTCCTTCGCGCCGTAACTACTGAACCGATTTGGCTGAAATTTGGAATAGAGAAAGATTATATCCTAGAGTAACACATCAACTACTTTTTTCTCGGCAAAATCGTTTGTTTCTATGCACTTTCTATGATAATAGTAAAAAAATGGTCAAGTGAGAGTTGGGCTCGTGCACTGAGAGTTCCGTACCATCACGACCCATTCTCTATACTATTAAAGTAAACTTAACACTCGTGCCCACTTAATCAAAAACGAGCATAAATATCACGTTTACTGTGTGGGAGCCCCTTTAATTTTTTATTTTATTTTAATTTAATTATTTATTTCTACAGTAAGTATATAACTAAATATTTTGTGAAAATTTGAAGCGTTTACCTGTTAGCGTTATCAAGGTCGAGGAAAAACAAGCAAAAACAATCACGTTGTATGGGAGCCCCCTTAAATATATATTTAATTCCATTTTTTAGTATTTGTTGTTACCGGCAACAAAAATACATCATCTGTGATAATTTCAAGTCTGTAGCTATCACGATTCAAGAAATACAACCTGGTGACAGACGGATGGACGGACAGCGATCAGAAGTCTCGCTAATAGGGTTCCTTTTTTACCCTTTGGGTACGGAACCCTAAAAACAGATATTCATGGATCTATTTATATAACATACAAACTTTCGACTTTATTATATTAGTATGATGGTACGGAACCCTACGTACGCAAGTCCGTCTCGCACTTGGCCAGTTTTTTATAGACACGACCTACAGACAGACAACAAAGTGAGTCCAATAAGGGTTCCTTTTTTCATTTTAAGATACAGTACCCTGAAAATGTAAATGCTTTTATCGATAGCTGTTAACGACACTAGTTTATCGATATTATTATCAACTACTACACATCACTTCAATCTGTGTAGTGTGTACGTATGATCAGACCGTCCCGCGTCCCCGCCCGCAAATTCGTGCAATAAGGACAACTGCAGATCCGACACAATAGGACCTTGTAAAATGCTATATTTCGGGGTTTGGTTCTCGGCTATTTCCTCCTCCAAAACTGGACCAATTTGAAAGATATTTCGTAAACTGAATATAGAGAATATATACTTTGTCGCTATGTTTTTATTTTTTCGGTAATAGTTGTCAAATTCGTACACTAGGCATCTGTTATCAGCGAATCTAAATAGGCAATTTTGAGCATTTTCTAAGTCGTCTAGTGCTTATAAAGATAATGTATTATCAAAAATGAAAACATAGGAACATAGAAAAGATTGATATTTATTTTACTGTAAAAAATCATTGCTTTAAGTTCATAAACCAGAAAGAAAACAGACGAGAACGTTTGTATGGAGAAAAGACCGCTATCGTTTCCTCTTAAGTATTAATGATAAATGTACTTACGATATGAAGCATACTATGCTCGAACAGCTGTTGAAAACTCCCCTTTTAGAACGATTAATCTTGCGTCGATACCAAACGAAAACACAACACAACCGTATCTGTATGTTTACTGTCTCATTCACTTTTATCTTAGCTATATAATTTCAACTGAAAATATAAAAAGCACAATACGAGAATGTAAACAAAAAAAAAAACAAGATTTTTATCAAAAGGCTGTAAGAACTGCGAACGCACAGTAGTCACGCAAAACCGCGACACACGTCTCGTTCCCAGACGCTTTCAAAACCATTTGAAAAGAAAAATAATGAAAATCGCCCGGGTTGCGTGAATGTTGAACGAATGAATACGCCGACGATACCGTTCGTGAGTGAATGAAAAATATACAAGAAGGAACACAACAAACCGGTAAGTCACCTCTTCACAATGGCTCGTGATGGGCCATGCTTTGCAACGCATAACTGTAGGCCACGATCACTTGGTGTTCACACAATGGCGCATGGCTCATTGCTGCCTGGTGAGGCATTTGCGATGGACGTAGAAGTAGTTACGGCCGCGGCTATTCATTTTCAATGTAATTCTTTGTTGAGATTATTTTAATTTTAAATATTTATACAATGTTAACTAGTGATTTCGAATATACTTTGCAAAAAATATCGCCAAAAGAGTGCACTATCCGTATCAGCGGTCGGTTACGAACAAGCAATGGGCCATTGTGTGAACACCACCGACCACGCAACACCACGATTCCTTTGAAGTGTGCGCCAAAAACCGACAACTTCCATCGCTGACCATTGTCCGCCATTGTATACCATTTCCCCCTGTACACAATGGCGATGGCCTGTAGTGGGCCAGCATACGCCATTGTGAAGAGGCTACTGTAGATAAAGAACATAGCCAACGCCAGCCAACGCCAATTCAAGACGAAGGCCAATACCTACTCACAATATAGCAATGAATGAAAACATGAACTGTCAAATGAATGGCAGGGAAGTGTTGCCACAAACAAATTTTCTGAAAGCAATACATGTATAGTTATAATTGTGTAAATCATAAATTCATTAAAATACTACATTGAAGCTGTGATAAAATTATTATTGAAAGTCACAAATAGGCTCTTTCAAGCTTATTAGTTGCTAGCTGTTGCCCGCGGCTCCGCCCGCGTGCAGTTCGTTTTTTTTTTACAAAAATGTTTCCCGTGGAATTTCTTAATTTTTCCCAAGATAAATGAGTGGTCCCTGGGTTCGATGGACCCGTAAAGGAGTCTTCTTCCAATCTCTCCTGTCAACGTGCTATCTTCTTTCACACAATTTACCTATATCTTCTTTGGTCTCTACACTCTGTCGAAATCGCTTATGTTACTCAATCCGCATGGAGTAAGACAGAGTGGGGCGTGTCATCGTGGATTGTAACATCTATACTAACCAAACTTATCTTATTCTGAGATGATACCAACGCCCAGATATTGTAATTAAGCATGCTGCTGTGTACGTAGCAACCCGTTCTTGCTACGTACGGGTTATCTTGTATAGTTATACCTAGTTGCACGATCAAAAGGACGATTTAAACTGTCGATATTTCGACCCCGTTTTGATTGTGCTACGTAGATAAGTAGCTATAGGTTTTTTAAACATCCCACGGGTGCTCTCAAATTTTTCAGGATGAAAAGTATCTTAAATGTTGACCGGGCATATATATAAAGTAGGATCATAAAATTTCATTTAAATCCGTTACTTGAAAGACGCCTGCTAACTGTTTTTGTAATGTTTTCTTTCCCGCGGGAACTCGATTGGATTAATAAAATTTACTATGTATATATTTTGTTAAAGAGGCAACATAAGGTATCAGCATAACAAATTTTACTAAATTAAGTTCATTAGTTGTTGTTTACAAAGCTGTTAAATTTATTGCAGTTTTTTAACTATCCCACGGGAACTCTTTATTTTACCGGGATGAAAAGTATCCTATATGTTGACCAGGGACATAAGCTACCACCACACAAAATTTCTTTGGAATCGGTCCAGCCGTTCCAAAGATTAGCCCGTACCGTAAACAGACAGACAAACAGACAAACAGGCAAACAGAGAAACAAAATATTAAAAAAAAAAATTTAAATTAGTTCTATTTCACTTCTTACATCCCCCTGACTCCGTTTTTAGCATTTTTTTTATTTGTACAGAAATTCGACTTCTACAGATTTATTATATTATGTATTGATTGGTAGGTATTTATTATGGTTTAACAAAAATCCATGTAAAGCTGAAAAGGCGCAAGAGATAGGTATTAGATACTGAAGAAGGAGCTACCCAAATTGGAAAAGATCTACCAATTGTAGATATTATTTAAAAAATTTTTAGTGCAGTACCCAAAAGGTAAAACACGATCCTTACTAAGACTCCGTCGTCCGTATATCCGTCCGTCCGTCAGGACTCGTGCCATCTATCCTCATCCAACGAGAGGGTCATCAAGCTGTATGTCTTGAACACTAGCAAAAATAACTAAAAACAAAGAAAATTGTGTATAAAATAACTTTCGCAGAATACTTGACGTTGAAACAATAATTATAAATTTTATCAAGTCAAGAGCGACTTTTTGGGGAACTTGCGACGTTTTAGTATTTATCATCCGTGACAATGAGTATTGCTTTTCTAGTCAACTTCAATATAATTATTTTTCTTCCAACAGAATATTGTATACTCTTTTATTGTCAAATTATACAGATGATGGAAAATTAGCCAGAGTTAATTTGTAATATCAAATCTGGCAACATTAATTCATACGTCCATTTTCTATCAATTCTCAAAAGCAAACTCAAAAAAACGTCGAAAAAGAATTTATTGTCCGTGTAATGTAACTTCTGTTTGATAATGTGAATTATTTAACGATTCATGTGGTTCAATTTACTTTCGCTCGTTTAATTATCCTGGCACATTTAAGAACATCTGTATAACGGTAAGTTTAACTGCATCTGAGAAATTTTGTTTGTATCTTAGAAAGTGACCGTTGTCGGGCGTCTGCCCAAGTTTGTGTGGTCCAATTTCGGTTCTCGTTTATGTCCGGGTATTCGATACGGTTATAAATGAACCGGGCCGCAATTAAAGTGTTTGGTAACTAATTTCCGTGGAAGCCATTTCGTTAGCGCAACGAGAGTTAACGTCGATTTTCTGAATCATCATTTCTGTTCGTCGGCGATTTACGTATTCCTGCTGCATTTGCTTTGGTAATTGAGTGCCAACTACGCAGAACTACGAATTTCAATCGTAATTATTTACGCACCGTTACCATAACTACTAACAAAAAATCTAAACCGGGACATTCGAATAATTCGCCTTATTCGATGTACTAACAAAAGATTTTTTTATGCACCACATATTGCTGTACATAATTTCATTTGCTTTTAGTTCTTGATATCCTTTTATGTATATTATAATTGCACATTTCTGCATGCATACTGCAGTTAGCTGCAATCCTTGACCTTGGGAGGAAATCACTTTAAAGGTCGCGTGAGATGCATATTCAGTGCAAAAATTGGTTTCATGGCTAACAAGAATCCTTTTTTTTTTAAAACTTAACATCTATATAGGCAAGTCTAAGTTTGGGGACTTATTCCATTTCATTATTGCCATAATAAAGTTTATGAAACCAAGGTAGGTAGATAGTGGATATGCATGTTCTTAAATTTTTACTAAATTTAAATTATAAATGAAAATTTTTATTGCTATCAAGATTATATTTTACTTTATATTTTACACAATTTCCTAAACTTATACCTGAATAATCACCATTTACTCTATAATGCCATAATTCACTTACAATATTTTAAGTATATTGTAAGTTAATCACTAAGATCACTTGTCAATGATCTTAGTGATTAACTTACAATATACTTAAAATGTACTTAGTACTTGTAAATAAAGTGAGCAAAAAAATAAAAAAAGAGTAAGTAAAGAGATTTTTTGAATATTCAATTTTTTTCAAATGAGTCCAGGGAAAAAATATATATTTTACCTAAATGTCCAAAGTTTTTTATCCTGCTATTGCACTAATCTCAGCTATAAAGTAAATAAAATCATGGAAAATTGAAAATTGGTTCAAAGTGGAAAAGGATACCCAAGATAATTAATTCTTCAGACAAAAGGATCTAAAATATAATGATAGTAAAGGCTTCTAAACAATGAAGACAAAGTCCATTGTATAAGCACAAATAGAGTTGCATTCTTGCAGTTGCATGATATGTATTATGTGCATAAATTTCACTGTTTACTTAATGCATTAATATTAATTAGTGTAAGAATTAATAACAATGGTTATTTATAGCTACTTATTGAGAACAGTAATGATACTTAAGGAAACTAATATTGGTAGATATTCAGTTATAGAGTCTCAAAATTTAGTGCACCTAAAAATAGTATTATGCATTTCTTTCTCCATCTTTTACCATGTGTACTATTGCAAAAGTGATAACATGTACTATTTTTAGATTTGCTAAAAGAGACTGCAAGACCAAATCATTACCATTGTAAGTTTATGGCAATGATAGCAATTTTATCATTAAATTAAACACATCAAACCTGGCTAAGTGAGAGATCAGGGGACCAAGATTTCTTTTTCACTTACAGAGGTCTCTCACTAACCTGATTCAGAGTTGGGAGGGCAAAATGACAGCACCTGGCAATTTTTTTTTATTGTAGATAGGCTTGCGCTTGATGACAATCATGCCTGATGTAAATGATGAGGTCTAGGTTGGAGCGCTCTTACCTAGAAAATGCCTATTCACTCTTCTCTTGAAGGCACCCAGATTATACTTGGCTGGAAACACGGAGGCTGGAAGGGCGTTCAATACCTTAGCGGTTCATATCAGGAATGTGGAAGAAAAATGTATCGTGCAAGTTTGTGAGAAATACTCTCTTTGATAGAGTTTTCTTGCTTACCCAGTTCTCACTTACACAGGTTCAACTGTAATAGTATTACAGTTAGATAATATTAATGAAAACTTTTTCAGAATTTTGAAATTCCCAATTTATTGAATTTTGCCAAGTTACCCAGATTTACAACTGTTTGGAATGTCTATTAGTCTAATATATGCAAAAACCTAAATAAAATAGATTTTTTCCAACCTTCTGAAGTATATAAATGCTATCCAAAACTGGAATTATCATAAAATTAAAGTCCTTCTATCCTGCAATGTTGGGATTGTTAACAAAAGTATTTCTTACTGAAGACCTCTGTAACTCATACTCCCTAAATCAAAACTTTAAAAAAGTCAGAGGCTCTGCTATATACGATGCATATTCAATTGCAGTCAGGGTTAACCACCAAGAATGGAGGACGAGAATGAATATAAGAAGTTACCAACAGACGAGAAATGTGTTCACAAGCTGTGGAAGGCCCGGGTTGCGGGCTACGAGGAAGCTATAAAACTCTTCAACCAGATTGACGATGAAAAGTCTCCGGAGTGGAACAAATATTTGGGACTGATAAAGAAATTTGTAACAGACAGCAATGCAGTTGCTCAAGAAAAAGGTAAGTTAATTTAGTAAACATTTTGAAATGCGCAACTGAATTGCCTTTTTAATGTTCTGCATTTTTTTACGGTGTATAGTTTGTATTAAGAAACCAAGCAACAATAATTGACATTTTGTTTTTCAAATATCTAAAACGATATGTGTAGTTGGATTGATTGAAGACATCTATGATCTTTCTTTGATACCTACCGTAACAGTGAAATCACATCTAAATTTAATTAAATTTCATCAAAACCAAACTTTGAAAATTAAGATCTTTATTGTGGCACCTAGTGACAATTTTAGAAAACTAGCTATAAGTTCTATTGTATTATTACTATTGTATTGTACTATTTACTAGTAACACATAAGTATATTATACTCACACTCACTCTTTATTTCCTCACTCTCATAGTTAGATTGCACCATTGTTGCAAGACTTACAACAAAAAATTCAATGAACATGCTCTCAGATTAATCATGTCATAAACTAAAAAAATAAGTCAGCTCGGAGTTCATTGATTGTGTGATTATTTTATTAAAAGCCAGACCTAGAACTGAGAGTCCTATATACCAGACCCCATCTTTGGTCTGTTTCACAATGCGAAATCGTAGAGTCTACTCCTCCTGAGGATGTCGGTGAAAAGTGCATTGCGGAAGCATTGGAAACTTGTGTGTGGTGTTTCATGCGGTCAGTGTTCCTGCATATTGTACTATACAGAATCTTTTCAAGTAGCAGATTATAGCAAAACAAATAAATCTGTCCTGCTAATTATGGATTTCCGCAAAATAACGGCTGCTACAATGGGGTCTTACACTACTTTTGAATTTGATAAAAAATATTACTTTATTATAAACTAGGATAAAAATAATAACGTGCAGTGAAAGAAATATTAAAATCCAACGAAGATTTACAAAGTTACAGGCGTTTAAACTTTGGAGTGGGGGGATCTTCTATCCCTTTCTCGCAAAACGAAAATTTGTATGAAGCCGCACGAAGCTACTATGGCATTGGTACTTTGTGACGTCACAATTTCATGTTGCTATCTCTGTCTAATCACAAATCTTTAAATGCTTATAACTTTTTTGTTATTTGATCGATTTAATTAGTTCTTTCAGTGCACGTCATTATTTTAATTCTGCTTTATAATAAAGTAATAAAAAAATTGGAGTAAAATACCCTATTCAACATCTACTCCAGATTGAATGTTTAAACTTTTCCATCAGGTTTGGAGGCGGCATTGGTGTTCGTGGAGAACTGCGGGCACGCCGGGAAGACCACCGGCGAGGTCATGTCCGGCATCGTCGCCAAGTGCATTGCCGCGCCCAAGACTAAGACAAAAGATCTCGCCTTGCAGGTATTTTATTATACAAATTATCTAATCTATAGAAATGCACGCCCCTCCACAGCATTATTTATTTTTTCAACGTGTAAGCATAAACAGGTGAAGGGGCGCTCATTTTTAAATCTGACGATTTATTCTTGAGCTGGAAGGTTTTGTTTGCGATGACCATATAGAGTTCTCAGAAGGAAAACATTACATCTATAGTTAGGATATTCCAAATATACAGGGATGTCGGTTACGGTAGCGGGATGTGTGGTAACAGAGTCGCGAGTTCAGTGGCTTTTCCCCATTTCAAATATGCCCAACAAAACAAACAAAAAGCAACAAATATGCCCACTTACAAGTTTTTAATTCAAAAATATTTAAATTAGTTTACTGGTAGTAAGATCTTCTTTTATAGATTTGCCCGGGTTGGTGCAGACAGTAGTGGATGCTGTGTGTGTATATATGGCCTGCTCCTTATATATTTAAATTAATTTATTATTGCCAAAGCAGAAGTTAGTTCATTATGCAATAATTTGTTCACAGGTCACGCTTATGTACATAGAAATAGAAAAACACGAAATCGTAGAGGAAGAACTCCTAAAAGGTATGGAGCAGAAGAACCCCAAAGTTGTCGCCGCGTGTATATCCGCGCTTAACACCGCGCTTAAGCAGTTTGGCAACAAGGTGATAGCCATCAAGCCCATGGTCAAGAAGATACCCATACTGCTGGCCGACAGGGACAAGGGGGTGCGGGATGAAATGAAAGCGCTGGTTGTGGAAATGCATAGGTATGTGTTGTTGCTGGTTTTGTTATTAAAATATAAAAGCTGGTGTCCCATGCTCAAGCACTTTGGTAACAAGGTGATAGTCATCAAGCCCATGGTCAAGAAACCCATATGCTGGCCGACAGGGACAAGGGGGTGCGGGATGAAATGAAGGCATTGGTTGTGGAAATGCATAGGTATGTGTTGTTGCTGGTTTTGTTATTAAAATATAAAAGCTGGTGTCCCATGCTTAAGCACTTTGGTAACAAGGTGATAGCCATCAAGCCCATGGTCAAGAAGATACCCATACTGCTGGCCGACAGGGACAAGGGGGTGCGGGATGAAATGAAGGCGCTGGTTGTGGAAATGCATAGGTATGTGTTGTTGCTGGTTTTGTTATTAAAATATAAAAGCTGGTGTCCCATGCTCAAGCACTTTGTTAACAAGGTGATAGCCATCAAGCCCATGGTCAAGGAGATACCCATACTTCTGGCCGACAGAGACAAGGGGGTGCGGGATGAAATGAAGGCATTGGTTGTGGAAATGCATAGGTATGTGTTGTTGCTGGTTTTGTTATTAAAATATAAAAGCTGGTGTCCCATGCTCAAGCACTTTGGTAACAAGGTGATAGCCATCAAGCCCATGGTCAAGAAACCCATACTGCTGGCCGACAGGGACAAGGGGGTGCGGGATGAAATGAAGGCATTGGTTGTGGAAATGCATAGGTATGTGTTGTTGCTGGTTTTGTTATTAAAATATAAAAGCTGGTGTCCCATGCTCAAGCACTTTGGTAACAAGGTGATAGATAGCCATCAAGCCCATGGTCAAGAAGATACCCATACTGCTGGCCGACAGGGACAAGGGGGTGCGGGATGAAATGAAGGCGCTGGTTGTGGAAATGCATAGGTAAAAATTGTTGTTGATTTTGTTATAAAAAAAGCTGCTGTCCCATGCTCAAGCACTTTGGTAACTAGGTGATAGCCATCAAGCCCATGGTCAAGAAGATACCCATACTGCTGGCCGACAGGGACAAGGGCGTGCGGGATGAAATGAAGGCGCTGGTTGTGGAAATGCATATGTATGTGTTGTTAAATAAAAGCTGTACTCGCAGCTCCGCCCTCCTCGATGAGTCGCTTTTTAGAAAGCCAATGGACTTAGCTCATAGGAGTCATAGGATAATAGGATATTGTTAAATCCATTGAAGGTTCATAACAAATTTTATTTTCGCTTAACTCGTTACAGCAGCTATTTAGGTAAAAAATCCATAGATTTTTAATTTAGAAAATAAAGAAAATATGTTTTCTTTGTTGAAATCTCCCATGTTTAAGTAAAGTACTTTTACTCTATGTCCCTTTAGTTTTTTCACTCTTAATCTCACCTGTGTGATACAGAACCAGAATGATACAGCCAGAGATATTACTACAACATACTACCTTGGAAGGCCTAAGTTACTCCGATACACAGCGTCGCATCGGAACGCTAAATTGCTTGGTGGTGCGTGAGGTATTAACCAGCCCCGACCAAATCCTCCCACCATACACACTATCATGATCCATGTATAACGAGAGGGTGCCTTACTTCAGATGGATAGGAGCAGCTGTGGAGCCCCACATCGCGTCCCTTCAGGCGGTGGTTCAACAGGAGCTGCGCGAGGCGTTCGGCAGCTCGGGGAGCGCCGCGCCCACAAGATACTTGCGCTCGCAGCAGAGCAGGGTCCGAGACACGCCGCCCACTGATGCTACTGACGGTATTGACACTTCTGTATTTACAACCCTTTGATGCGGCGTTGATGGTATTGACACTTCTTGTATTTGTAACCCACTGCGGCAGGTAACGGTTTTGACACTACTTGTATTTCCAACCCACTGACGCGGTCGACTGTACTGACACTTCTTGTATTTCTAATCCACTGGCTCGGTTGACTGTACTGACACTTCTTGTATTTCCAATCCACAGGCTCTGTGTTGTATTTTTAACCCAATCGCGCGGTTGACGATATTGACACTTCGTGAATATCCAACCCACTGGCGCGGTTGACTGTATTGACACTTCTTGAATTTCTGATCCACCGGCGCGGTTGACGGTATTGACACTTCTTGAATTTCTGATCCACCGGCGCGGTTGACGGTATTAACACTTCTTGAATTTCTGATCCACCGGCGCGGTTGACGGTATTGACACTTCTTGAATTTCTGATCCACCGGCGCGGTTGACGGTATAAACACTTCTTGAATTTCTGATCCACCGGCGCGGTTGACGGTATTGACACTTCTTGAATTTCTGATCCACCGGCGCGGTTGACGGTATTAACACTTCTTGAATTTCTGATCCACCGGCGCGGTTGACGGTATTGACACTTCTTGAATTTCTGATCCACCGGCGCGGTTGACGGTATTGACACTTCTTGAATTTCTGATCCACCGGCGCGGTTGACGGTATTGACACTTCTTCAATTTCTGATCCACCATCGCGGTTGACGGTATTGACACTTCTTGAATTTCTGATCCACCGGCGCGGTTGACGGTATTGACACTTCTTCAATTTCTGATCCACCATCGCGGTTGACGGTATTGACACTTCTTGAATTTCTGATCCACCGGCGCGGTTGACGGTATTGACACTTCTTCAATTTCTGATCCACCATCGCGGTTGACGGTATTGACACTACTTGAATTTCTGATCGACCGGCGCTGTTGACGGTATTGACACTTTTTGAATTTCTGATCGACCGGTGCGGTTGACGGTATTGACACTTCTTGAATTTCTGATCCACCGGTGCGTTTGACGGTATTGACACTTCTTGAATTTCTGATCCACCGGCGCGGTTGACGGTATTGACACTTCTTGAATTTCTGATCCACCGGCGCGGTTGATGGTATTGACACTCCTTGAATTTCTGATCGACCGGTGCGGTTGACGGTATTGACACTTCTTGAATTTCAGATCCACTGGCGCGGTCGGCGGTATTTATTCAGCAATATGGAATGCCAAAAATGTACGGGTTGACGTTAGCTTACGCTATGCCCTAGCGTTAGCTAACGTCAATTCCATACATTTTGGACTTTTCTATTCGCAACATCGCTAATAGAATGCCACTTTGTGTACAGATTCAGTGCTATAGTGCTAATTCCTCTCACTAATAGTTGTGTATGACAGGTGGCGCCGATGACGACGACGCGGAAGCCGGAAGCGGGGACTCCCCCGACATGGATCCTTACGACCTCCTGGACCCGGTGGAAATCCTCTCCAAACTGCCCAAAGATTTCTACGACAAGCTGGAGAACAAGAAGTGGCAGGAACGCAAGGAAGCCCTGGACGCTCTCGAGAATCTATTGAAGAACGCGCCCAAGTTGGAGCCGGGAGATTATGCGGATTTAGTTAGAGCTTTGAAAAAGGTGAGGTAATTTTTCTTTTCTTTGGTAATGTTTGGCAAGGAGATGTTTCGTATTGGGCTAGGTCTTGCAGGAACACTACCCACATGAAACAACACACAAATTTCCAACACTTTCTTCGACGCACGTTTCGTCCCGACACCAGGAAATCCTCAGGAGATGTTGACTTCACAATGCGAAATCATAGTACATAGATAAGTCATACAAAGTCTCTACGATGCTGCATATTGTACCATACAGAATCTTTTCATAGCGGATTATGGCAAAAAAATTAATCTGTCCTGCTAATTATGCTCCCATTCAATAAGAAAAGTCTGTTGTTCTCAGGAAAAATAGAATTATTGAGTTAAAACAAGCACTTTAGTAATACAAAGACGCTGGCGTCGTACGGTTTGCCGGAAACCATAACACAATCTGTCAATGGTTGACATTTCTGTCAAAGTCAAATGTCAATTCGCAATGAAATGATGATGTTATTTACTTTGCTCTTTACGGGAATACGCCACTTCTCCATGGTTGTCGAGATTCTGGTGCAATTCTGTGAGGGACCACCAACAGCACCTTGACATCGCATGGGCGACCTTCAGAGTCGGGAGTTATAAAATTAGCTCCCATTATTTCAGGTGATATCAAAAGACTCGAATGTGATGGTAGTCGCGCTCGGGGGTCGTCTGCTGGGAATGCTGGCGAGTGGTCTCCGTGGAAAATTCCAGCCATACGCCGTGGCGTGCGTGCAAGCCATACTTGAGAAGTTCAAGGAGAAGAAAGCCAACGTGGTCGCCGCTTTGAGGGAAGCTATTGACGCTATTTATCCTTGCGTGAGTAGTTTTTGATACGCGTATATTAATCCGATCACATGAAAATTGATTTAAATTAAATACAATAATGATTTTTACAAATAAGTAATTTGATAACGCTTTTGGACGTATTATTATTAATAATAATATTTGCGTGAATTGATGGTGATAACTGATAACTATTTTATACTTAAAAAGTTATGGGGGTTTAAAGCACCTTGTACTTATACTTAAAAGAGTTTACAATCAACTTAGCTGTGTATTCTGTTTCACTATTCCACTACAAAATAATTCAGCTTAATATGATTGTAGCAATTCATTATCAATCCAAAGGGCTTTTGACATCTTAATATATATAAATCTCGTGTCACAATGTTTGTCCTCAATGGACTCCTAAACTACTGAACCGATTTAGTTCAAACTTCGTGAATATCTGTCATTTGGTCCAACTTAAAAGATAGAATAGTTTTTATCCCACGTGGACGAAGTCGCGGGCATCAGCTAGTATAATAATAAATCTATCTATACTTATAATAAAACTGTAAAGGGTCGAATTCTGTACATTGAAGATATTTTGAAAATTTTTATTGGAGGACACTATTTAGTCGATACTGAAGCCAAAACTGTAATTTGTTTCATTTTTGTCTGTCTGTCTGTCTGTCTGTCTGTCTGTCTGTCTGTCTGTCTGTTTCACGACCGCGCATCACGGCTAATCCGCTGGATGGATTTAAATGAAACTTGACATGATTATAGTTCATACTCCGAGGTAGGACATAGGATACTTTTTGTCCCGGAATTCATCATGGTTTCCCTGGAAGACGGCATCAAAGTCAAAATGTGTATTTAGTTATAATTCATTAACCCGTTGTCCGATTTCATTCATTCTTTTTTTGTTAGAAAGGAGGATCTTTAAAGATTATTCCGTATAAATTTTATAATCATCACTTTTGTAGTTCAGAAATTATAGACACAGAACCTTTATCGATGAGTGACTAGAAACTCGGAATGGACAAGCACCTAGGGCTAGAACGTAAGGGCTCAAGTCAGACTGGAGTACCCTTACAGCCGTAAATAAATATGCTTAGCAGAAGATTTTGTATGGTTTAAGATTTTTCACTTTTAGGGTGAACAAAAATCATGAATTTATCACCACGTTATACCGTATCGCGCCATCTCTACAAATTATGTGGAACTTGAATGTAAAACTTGGAGATAGGTAGTACCGAATTTTTGTTAATAATAATTAATTGTCATGTAATGTACTGTTCCTTGACTTTATATTAAGATGGCACTGTTGACATGAACAGATTAAAGTTTTCACTTTTGTAGACATTCCCAGAGTGCCACGTCTTTTTTTATCATCCGCAACATGGAAAGAGTTAAATAATGGTTCACAAATATTCTTAACTCTCAGGTCTTAACTGGTCCTAACCGATTGACCGTCATAGGTCTTTTTATACGTAAAGAAATATAATATAGCCACTGCCCATTCTGATACTTGGGATTGTATTGAGATGAAGCAAAGATTTTTAACAGACTCTTATGTTGGGCTGGGGAATATTGTTAGTAGAGTATTTTATCCCAGTGGTACCTACCCGGCCGAACTCTGAAAGAAGATTTCTACCACCAGTACAACTTTTCACATGATTTAATAATTTTTGACATATTTCGTGGTTTCAGAATAAAAATCACAATGAAAAGGACGATTTTAACTGTCGATATTTCGATACATTGGTACAAGTCGTGGTCACGTAGTGACCACGACCTGTGCCATTGGGTCGAAATATCGACAGTTAAAATCGTCCTTTTGATCTTTCAACTACGTATTAATGAAACTTTATATTTTTATTAAAAAAAGGAGTTTTCAAAATCACCACAAGATAACCCGTGCGAAGTAAGAACAGGTTTCTGTACAACATCACACCAGGATCCCGCGAAAATAAAGGAATTCAACGGTATACGTAAAAAATCGTAATTCACGCGGGCGGAGCCGCGGGCAACAGCTAGTATATATATAAAAGTCAAGTATTCCCTTATTACGACTTATTTAAAAGTTGTCGAAATTAAAATTATTCAGGGACCGATTCAATATTTCGTTTGAGAGTTGTTTTTATTTTTCTTTAATCTAGTTTCTAGACATCATACATTAATCACTTTGTCAAGTTGTCTGAATTATCTTTACAATTTTTTTTTGTATAAACAAGATTAACAACCCTTTAAACTACAATCTCTTCTTCAATCTACTGTAAATAAATGAGTGCTAATACTATTACGGGCAACGAGATTACATTTTATCTGTTGTTCCATAATGAAAACAAGACTTACATGTGGTATTAGAAGGCATCGCATTAGCGCAATCACTGAATCCCATTACATGGAATTTGCTATGGGTGACCTGGACTAACCTTGGATTGAAAGATGTACTGTTGTAACCCCCAAATACGGCACTGTCGTAGAAAGTCCGGATCAGACTAAATTTTTGCTGAAAAGCGACATCAATTTTCGATCAGCACATAGTAATCAGTTTTTTCCTATATATACAGAATCTTTTCATCTAAAACTAGTTCGCATTATGGGCTATTTGCTATCACCTCAAGGCGACGGACCCGGTTTTCAGCCTGCCGGCCTTAGCATCATCAGCAATGTAGCCTTGAGGTGCAACTCTGGCTCTATAGAGCCGGAGTCCCGGAAGAATCTGTAGTGAAGATAATACCACCGAAAACCGAATAAAAACCCAATGTTTAAATTGGTGATTTTCTTGCCTTTCGCTACCAGACCTAACAGTACTTATTAGGCTTCAAAATAGCTTCCTCTTAAGACCTCTGATGTCTTTGCCATGTGGTAGATTTTTTAATAGTAGAAATGAACCCTTATCGTGCATTTTCATCTGTCGTTCTGTCTGTCTTTATAGATTCTATGGTTTTATTTCAACCAATTTCAAAAAAGGAGGACGCGCTGTTTGTTACCATAAAACTAACAGGATGAACCGATTTTGATGATGCCTTTTTTTTGCTTCTTGTTGCTTCCCATGTGGTCCCCTATTTGGTCCAACTCTGACAATGGCGTCTATAAGAAAACTATATAAATCTTAAAATTCCATTAAGTATGTTTGTAACAAATGGACGAAAAACTTAATATCACGCCAAGCGATATCGATATTTTTTTTATTGTAAAGGCTTCAAGGGTAGTTTGAGAGACGAAGTCGGTTTTTTTGTTTAAGATTTAACTATTATTACTGTGAATGAACTTGCGCTTGACGACAATCATGCCTTCCAGACGAACCTGGAAGCGATAATGGAGGATATGCTGGCAGCGTTCGACAACAAGAATCCGTCTATCAAGGCAGAGAGCGCGTTGTTCCTGGCGCGCGCGTTATGCCACACGCAGCCGGCGGCGTTCAACAAGAAACTGATCAAGGCGTACGTGGCCGGCCTGCTGAAGCTTCTAGAGAGTGCTGGTGAGTTAGAATTGTTTCCTCTAGCATAAAACCCTCTAACAGTAATTGTGAAGCACTACTGTTGTTTGTGAGGGGCTGCTGAAGAAATTGATATGTAGATAGCAAAACAACGTTTGCCGGGTCAGCTAGTAAAATTATATGTATAGGTGAGTTAAGGCGAAATCAACAACTCTGCCTATCCTAGGAAATTAGTTCGAGTATCGAGTTTTAAGTGAGTAACTCGCAAATCTCAGACTAATTTGTTTAACTCGATACTTGCAAGCAGATATTTTTATATAAACACGTAACGACGATACTGGAATTCCCGCAATTTGACTGCCATAAGCCTATTAAGTCTTATCAGCTTAAAAATCGCGAAAAACCATAAAAAATTGAATCTCGCGGGCATACCCGTGGCATGCTCCTTAACAGTTAGTGATGTAGAGTTCTGAACTTCACACTAGTAATCTCATATTGCAGTTTGTAACGTTAGTTAATTTCACCTGGATTTTCACACGTTTGTAAAATTTTTTTTTTCGGCGACTACTGAATTTTACATTTCTCATTTGGTAAACAGATCCTGTGGTAAGGGACGCAGCGTCAGAAGCGCTGGGCACTGCGACTAAGTTGGTGGGCGAAAAGAACATCGCTCCTCACATCGGCAAACTGGACAACCTGAAGGAGCAGAAGATTAAAGAGTTTGCTGACAAGGTACCAAAGAGGATTATATCTTTTTTGTTTATTAGTGCTTAACAAGGACTAACCTGTTCAGGTTTACTAAATATCTTATCAATCAAGGATTTTTTGCTGATATATGTATTTACAAAGTTGGATATTACAAATATATATAAGATCTAACTATATCACACCATTATATTGGCATGCATATTTAAATCATAAGAAAAATAAATATTAATTTACTATAATTATTACTTATTTAATTGACCGATCTGAAAATCTTGTAGGCTGAAATCAAAGTCAAAGTATCGGCTCCTAAAAAAGAAGTGAAACCAAAATCAGCAACTACCGCTGCCGGCCAAGGCGACGGTAAACCAGCCGCTGGTTCTTCTCAGCCCAAACCTGTGAAAAGACCTGCTTCTGGTAAGTAAAAATTTAAAATTTTTTACTGAATCTAATTTAATCGTAAAATTGCATACATTTTTTGGCATTTCTTTGATTTTTTAGTTTAAAGAAATGCCAAAATTTTTAATTAGCTTCCAACAACTTAGGGTGAATCTAAAAAAAAAATTTAACACTACGATGATTTTATCGTTGTAAATTGGAAGCATTGAGTATGCACTGCATCTGACATCAGCAAGAGTTGTTCTTCGATAAGCAAGCAAATTACATAATCCTGTTGTCATTAATTATTTTCAGGTGCTAAGAAACCGGCAGGCGGCGCCAAAAAGGCCACGTCCAGAGCGCAACCGAGCCCGCCGCGAGAACAAGAACTGTCACCCGAGGAGATAGACGCCAGAGCGGAGCAGCTGTTCCCGCCAGATGTTATCAATGGTGAGTCTAACATGGGGAGATGTGTGATAGTGTATAAGAAACCAGCAGGCGGCGCTAAGAAGGCCACGTCCAGAGCACAACCGAGCCCGCCGCGAGAACAAGAACTGTCACCCGAGGAGATAGACGCCAGAGCGGAGCAGCTGTTCCCGCCAGATGTTATCAATGGTGAGTCTAACATGGGGAGATGTGTGATAGTGTATCAGAAACCAGCAGGCGGCGCTAAGAAGGCCACGTCCAGAGCACAACCGAGCCCGCCGCGAGAACAAGAACTGTCACCCGAGGAGATAGACGCCAGAGCGGAGCAGCTGTTCCCGCCTGATGTTATCAATGGTGAGTCTAACATGGGGAGATGTGTGATAGTGTATCAGAAACCAGCAGGCGGCGCTAAGAAGGCCACGTCCAGAGCACAACCGAGCCCGCCGCGAGAACAAGAACTGTCACCCGAGGAGATAGACGCCAGAGCGGAGCAGCTGTTCCCGCCAGATGTTATCAATGGTGAGTCTAACATGGGGTGATGTGTGATAGTGTATCAGAAACCAGCAGGCGGCGCTGAGAACGCCACGTCCAGAGCACAACCGAGCCCGCCGCGAGAACAAGAACTGTCACCTGAGGAGATAGACGCCAGAGCGGAGCAGCTGTTCCCGCCAGATGTTATCAATGGTGAGTCTAACATGGGGAGATGTGTGATAGTGTATCAGAAACCAGCAGGCGGCGCTAAGAAGGCCACGTCCAGAGCACAACCGAGCCCGCCGCGAGAACAAGAACTGTCACCCGAGGAGATAGACGCCAGAGCGGAGCAGCTGTTCCCGCCAGATGTTATCAATGGCGAGTCTAACATGGGGAGATGTGTGATAGTGTATCAGAAACCAGCAGGCGGCGCTAAGAACGCCACGTCCAGAGCACAACCGAGCCCGCCGCGAGAACAAGAACTGTCACCCGAGGAGATAGACTCCAAGGCGGAGCAGTTGTTCCCGCCAGATGTTATCAATGGTGAGTCTAACATGGGGAGATGTGTGATAGTGTATCAGAAACCAGCAGGCGGCGCTAAGAAGGCCACGTCCAGAGCACAACCGAGCCCGCCACGAGAACAAGAACATTCACCCGAGGAGATAGACGCCAGAGCGGAGCAGCTGTTCCCGTCAGATGTTATCAATGGTGAGTCTAACATGGGGAGATGTGTGATAGTGTATCAGAAACCAGCAGGCGGCGCTAAGAAGGCGACGTCCAGAGCACAACCGAGCCCGCCGCGAGAACAAGAACTGTCACCCGAGGAGATAGACGCCAGAGCGGAGCAGCTGTTCCCGCCAGATGTTATCAATGGTGAGTCTAACATGGGGAGATGTGTGATAGTGTATCAGAAACCAGCAGGCGGCGCTAAGAAGGCCACGTCCAGAGCACAACCGAGCCCGCCGCGAGAACAAGAACTGTCACCCGAGGAGATAGACGCGAGAGCTGAGCAGCTGTTCCCGCCAGATGGTATCAATGGTGAGTCTAACGTGGGGAGATGTGTGATAGTGTATCAGAAACTAGGAGCCAGCCCTAAAAAGGCTTCGACCAAAGCGCAACCGAGCCCGCCGCGAGAACAAGAACTGTCCCCTGAGGAGATAGACGCCAGAGCTGAGCAGCTGTTCCCGCCAGATGTTATCAATGGTGAGTCTAACGTGGGGAGATGTGTGATAGTGTATCAGAAACTAGGAGCCAGCGCTAAAAAGGCTTCGACCAAAGCGCAACCGAGCCCGCCGCGAGAACAAGAACTGTCCCCTGAGGAGATAGACGCCAGAGCTGAGCAGCTGTTCCCGCCAGATGTTATCAATGGTGAGTCTTAACATGGTGTGGTCACATCTCACCTGATGGTAAGTGATGCAGTCGAAGACATTATCGTACTAACTTGGAATGGGTAAGTAAGTCACCACCGGAGCGCTAAATCGCTTGGCGATGCGTCTTTATTTGTAGGGTGGTAATTAGCCACGGCCGAAGCCATGGTCAAAGTGGCCAGTGGCGAGAATCGACCCCTTACTCAAAATAAAAAAATCTAAATTTGTTTATTTCAGTATCATTAAAATTAATAAAGTTTTTAGATGAACTTACTTAATCCTGTGGACGTCCACTGCTGGACATAGACTCCAAAACTATCCCAAACTTGTGAAACTGTTACGGATATATTTTTATGTCGGATATCCGATACTTTCTACGGTTATGGAGGTCCATAGCATCCGTGCTAAATATTCCCTTCCAAATTATTATTAGGGACCCTTTCCACTCGCCAGGTCTCGGCGACGGCAACTGGAAGAGCCGTCTGTCAGCAGTCACGTCCTTCCACTCGACGGTGCAAGGCCTCACGAGCGCGGACACGTGCGCGCAGGTGCTTTACCGCGTGCTCAACAAGAAGCCAGGCCTCAAGGACACCAACGTACAGGTCCTCAAGGCGAGGCTCGAGGCCTGCAAGTATATTACTGAGAACTTCCCGGTTTCCACGTAAGTGTTATTAAGTAAGGTTTTATTTATTTCGGACTTTCGGAATATCGTGCCCATTCTGTTGTACAAAATCTCTAATTTAATTTGACGCGTCTAAAAAGAAGCACTATTTTTAGACACTTTTTGTACGTGCCAAGTTTAATTTTAGAGATTTTGCACAATAAATTAGTACCTATGTGTAGGATACATACCACGATAAAAAGTAGTTTTTTTATGTGTCGATATTTCGAACCAATTCAACGAGTCATGGTCATGTTGTGTTTCTCATTATAATATTTTTTTGGAAAAAGTCGTTTTTCCGCAGGGCAATCGTGTTTTTTTTTTAATTTTTTAATTATTTACTAATTACTTCTTTTGTATGTAGATGTGTAAATGAAATGTTTACTTAAATCCCAAATAAAGACTCTTACTTAATATGATTTGGTATGTGTGAAAAATTCTCGCACCTTTTTTTTATAGAGACTGAATCTAGAGATTTTAAAAACATACCATTCCAACAGGACAGCGGCAGATTTCGTTCTGCAAGACGTTGTAACCAAACTGGGTGAGAGCTCCTGTTCATCCATATCATCAGACTGCCTCACGTCGTTGGCTGAAGCGTGTGGTTTGGAACACGTGCTGAACGAGGGACTGACCTTCGCAATGGATTCGCAGAAGAACCCTAAGGTCCAAGCGGAGATGTTTAACTGGATGGCCAATGCTATCAAGGAGTTTGGGTTTACGTAAGTATTGCATTTTGAAATGTATACCATCGTGAGTGGAACACATCGTTCCCTAGACCTACACTCACGCTCGCACACATTAAGGGGTTTTGACCCATGTAGCCCGCGAAATTCAAATTTTATTCAGTTTTTCGCAAATAGGATAATTAAACATTATAGGCTTATGGCAATCAGTTTTGCGAGCATAATCTTTATGCTTCAACATGTTTGTAATAAAAAATTTACTCATATATTCCCATTCACCCCATATTGGTTCCCGAAAGATTATTATCTGCAGTTTCCTAAATTTGAAGGTATAAGAAACCAATATGAAGTTAAAGACTATTGCTGAACAAAGTTTTTATGAAAAACATGTAGATAAATAAACGTTACGCTTGCAAAACTCATTACAAAATTTGAATTTTTGCGCCCGGATCCATCATTCACATCAGTCTACATCCACAACATGTGTTATTTGGGTTAGAATTAGTGCAAATCTATCTTGGTATCGCTTTGTGCGAGATTAAATAGTAAAATTTTTGAGTGAAATACCATTTATAGTCTTACATTGCTCACATGTGAATTGCTTTATTTTCAACCTGGACAATAATGTATTATTCTTATTCTTTGTAGCATGAACGTCAAGACAATAGTGGTGCACGCAAAGAAAGCGCTAGCCGCTACGAACCCTAACGTCCGCACATCGACGGTCAACTTCCTCGGCCTGCTCTCGCTGTACACGGGGCCGTCGCTGCTGAACCACTTCGACAGCGAGAAGCCGGCCACCAAGCAGCTGATCAGCTTGGAAATAGACAAGTACGCCAACAGCACGCCGCCGACGCCTACGCGACAGCTGGGGACAGTCAGTAAGGTAGGCTCTCTTTGAACCTTGTCATTCGAATTTATGGCACACTGTTATATAGCGCTCTGTGGCAGCAAATACGACGCATGATGACTGGTAACCGACATAGACCAACGGATTAGCAAGCTGAAGTGGCAGTGGGCGAGCCATATCTGTCGCATAACCAACGGCCGTTTGTTCTGCGACAGATATGTGATGTTTATTTATTTATTTATTTATTTATACTTTATTGCACAAAGAAACATAATTATAAGAAACATATACTATATATAAGACACGTGATGCGCAAAAGGCGGTCTTATTGCCATAGGCAATCTCTTCCAGACAACCTTTTCCTTCTGGTGAGAGATAAATGAATATAGTGTAAGTGTGGGCTAGTGCACATTGTGAACGCGCATCGGTAAGCGCGGTGTAGGACGAACTCCTGCCCTGACTGCCTACTGAGCTAAAAAGGTCGCTAGTAGCGGATGGATGCAGAAGGCGGAGGACCATATGTGGGTGGCGCGCTTTCGGAAAGGCTGCTGGTAACCCTAGCGTGACCTTCGGCTTTCTCTCACCATACGCTGTCGTAGCTTACATTTTGAAAAAAATCGGCATAGAAATGTACAAATATACTAAAACAGTACGACGAAATTCTTGATTTGTAAAGTCTTTACGATATTTGTTTGATATTATAATTATGAGAAATGTTTCATGGTTTAACGTTCCCTGTATTCTTTATTTGCCTTAACTATTTAAAATAGTAGTTTATGAAACGGATGCATAATGGGGGGGTATTAAAACATGAGTGTGAGTTTAAAAAACGAGCCGCAGGCGAGTTTTTTAATAGTATCACACGAGTGTTTTAATACCTAATTATGTAGAGTTTCATACACTACTTTATCTACGCCCAAATTATCATAATCCAAACCATAAAATCTTGCTAACGTTTGTCGTAAATCCTTCACTTTGTTGGTAAAAGATTGTGGGTCATTTTTGTTGCAATTACTAAAATGTCGAGTGGAGTTAAACTTTAGTAGGTTTCACTGGTAGACGTTTTTCCGCGCTAAGTTTTGACTAAGTAACAAAAATAACACATTGAAATGTTAAAAGTTAGGTATGGCGCCAAAATTCAGTTGTAAACTGCGTATAGTCTGTTGAAAAAGTCATGAAACAATAAAGAGTAGAAAAATATTTATAAAAGTCAGATAAAGTATATTTTAGTGGATAATTAAATAATCAAAAATTATACATAATTCTTTTCAATATTCTGTATGAACACACTTTTTAATCAGTCATATAAGGCAGGGAAAAATTATTGTTTCCGTGAATTAATTGTTGTCTATGGTCGATCATGGCACATTCCATGACTACCAACTAAATGTTGTCTGTGGACGCCATATATAAAAAAAAAAAAACAAAATTGAGGATTGGCTCTACACTCTCTTTTGGCTATGACGACCACAGAGAAAAGAAAGTTATTCCCTGGTCTGTGATGACAACACAAAAATACAGGAACCCAGAGCCGAGTATCGTAATAGAAATTATTCAACTATCTAGAGATATTTCCATAGTACAGCGATGTTATAATGAATAACTTTTTAATAATTATAGAAGTCTGTGAATAAAGTAGGTCAATATGTGACACATCTTGATTTCATAATTCGAACTTTAAGCAATGAGCGTAGATAAAAACACTTAACTAACTTTACTACTACTAAAACACTTTACTAATCCTGAGTGTTTCTTTTTAGTCTGCAAGTAAAGGCTCGATGGGCGACGAGATCGAGGAAGCGTACGAAGAGCCGATGGACGAGGAGCCGGCCGTGGTCGAGGACAACCGCCCCAGGACCGACATAGCGCCGCTCATCACCGACACGTTGGTCGCAGAGTTCAACGATAAGAACTGGAAGGTTGGTGTAGCTATCACTCACTGATCTCCATTCTATGGATCGCTGACTATCAACGTAAAATGAAGACACCTGATTTTGGCTATTTTGGCGCTGATTGTTGCGTAGCGTGAGCGTATATGGAACTAAAATAAAATGACATTCAAAACGACGGCCACTAACAAAAAATGTCAATTTAGTAACGTGGATGTTCGAGGGTAACGCTTCAAATCGGCACAAAATAGGAACTGTCAGATGTATAGAATGATTTAATCCATATAATGGAGATCAGTGCTATCACGAAAGTCACATATTTGATAATCCAAGTTATAAGCTTTCTATGTTCTAAATTTTAGCCAAATCGGTCCAGTACTTGCGGTGTGAAATAGTAACAAATATCCATCCATACTTACAAACTTTCGCGTTTATAATATTAGTGTGATAATGTGATGTGATAAGCAGGAAAGTCCTGGGTTTTGAACACCAGACCCTTGATTAGGAGCCAGATGTTTAAACCACTGGGTCACATTACCGACGAGCGAATATTCTATCAACGAAATCTAGTTTTCTTAGCTCTCGATTTAATTAGTTTGTGAACCCTCATAAACTTAGTTTTAAGTCGTGAATGGTTATCACCATTAAAGTGACCATGTCAAACAAAATGACGTGTCATAAGAGCCTTTGCATGCTAGGCCTATATGAAATAAAGAATTTTTCTATTCTTTTCTATTCTAATGCTTTTAATTTGTCATATTGCAGGTTCGAAACGAAGCCCTTGACAAAGTTAGGGCTATAATCCAGAACTCATCTCCAATAAAGGCCTCTCTAGGCGAACTGCCGCCGGCGCTGTCAGCTCGTTTGTTCGACTCTAACTCCAAATTAGCCCAGAGCGCTATACAGATCTGCGAGTTGCTAGCCACAGCTTTGGGGCCAAAGTGCAAACAGCACGTCAGGACTTTCTTCCCGCCGTTTTTCCAAGGTAAGTTTAGCAATTAAATGCTTTTTATTTACTATGATCTACCTACGAGGGTTCGGGCTAAAGTTTCATTTTCAAATTTATTTTGTGCTTCCTATCAGAACGCGTTTTGCTATGTACACTCGTCATACAGAGACCGATAAGTCGGTTTTTGGTCATAGTTGACCGTCACCAAGTTATTAGGTACTCTGCATAAGTAATAAGTGACCTTTCTGCTACTATACTTGACTTCGATAGTTGATTTTTATGGTTTAAGATTTTTATTAGTTTCAAAAAGAATTTAACAATTCACTTCAATGAAACTTACAGGCTAATGGTACATTATACATAATATTGTGAACAAATTGAGTTTTGAGTGTACAGTTAAATTATCATTCCATTACACAATCTGAACACTAATTTTTGAAGGTAAATAAAATCTTTTTTCCATCACACAATCTACACATTATTGTTGAAGGTAGTTAGAAAAGTTCGAAATTTTTCGAGTGTTAATTTTGAATTTTATTAAACGGTAAATTAATTTTCCAACTCACCTTTTCTAAGCTTTGAGTCAGGTGGTAGATGTAAATCTTGCTCCACCGCCAATGTTATGAATTCTCAACCCTCAAACCCATGTTAAAACTGTCACAAGACTGTTGAAAGCACATATTTTAAGAGGCATAGATGATAGACGCCGGAAGGGCGGAACCGTAGTGATATTCATTAGAAACATGATAATATAATATGTATGAGAGAGGATATTACATGTCAACCGCATAAGGATGCTGCTGACTGCTGTCACATCGTTATCTGGTAGAAAGGTGAAAAAGTGCTCAGGAACTTTTTCTATCCTGCAAAACAAATCTACACTTTTAGTTATTTATTTATTTGTTGAATTACCTTTTTACAGCGTTCGGCGACAGCAAACCCTACATTAGAGCGGCAGCCGTGTCTTGTGTGGAGGCGTGGTGCAGTCAAGTCGGCCCGCAAGCTGTCTTCGAGGGTGAAATGGTGTACGATGCGCTAAAAGCCGGCTCCCCTGTACTACGGGCGGCTCTGCTGCAGTGGCTGGCTGAGAAACTACCCATCAGTGAGTATTATTGCATAAGAACAATAGAAACCTTTTTAGGTGTGAACTTTGTTATAAGAACAACATACAAATAATATTAAAGTATAGAAAAACAAAAATACTAAAGATTATAAGTACTGATTAGTAAAGAGTAAAGAAAGTTACATTAACAAGAGTAAAGCTGAAGGAAAAACGGATTGAAAGTAGAAGGAAGAATTCGTCGACAAACCATAGCCACTGTATTATAGTGCGTTCAATATAGCTAAGCTAATATAGCTAAGCTATATAGGCGTCTGCCTCGGCCCTCGACCTTAATGCATACTCGTTTATTATTTTTCTCTATCATGAACCATCATATAAATGGTTTTAATCAGTGTGCGTTCCCCCAGCGGAATTTTGTCAAATTTCTTAATTTTAAGTATGCAGATATTTAGTCCCTTAAGCCCTGTAAATGTCCCCGAAATTATAAATTTGTCCTCCCAGTAGTTTTTGAGATATCCTCCAAAAACGTTTTCCGCTGGGGGAACGTTCCCCCAGCGGAATTTTTTCTTGCTAGCGTTGTCACAGCCAAACGATATCGAATTTATTGATTTAAGTTCTGTAGATATTTAGTACAAATTGTCGTGTAATTGTCCCGAAAGTTTCAAATATGTACATCCAACCGTTTTTGAAAAATTTACCAAAAACACGAAGACCAAATTAGTATGGCAGAATGTCTATATTTTTAATATTCGCTCCCAGGACTAGCTACTTATCGATAGCTAAATAAAAAGTATTCAAATATTTAGTACCTTAATCCAACTAATTGTCTAAGAAATTTGAGGTCAATTAATTAAAAGACTAAGGAGATTTCCACGAAAAATTAGCCAGTGATTTAATGCAGTGATAAACCGACTAAGTATGAATGGTCATAAAAAAGCGGCCGTACAGTACATGGTGATCACCTTCTGAAACTGACGGTATAGCAATTTATTACATTTAATTGCATTAGTACATTCGAGCACACACGTCTTTACTTTTAATCAATTTATGTTTTATATTATATTCCTAAATCCCGATGTATGCCCTAAATTAATATGTACACATAATTTTATGCACATTGTAGAATTTAGGTTAAACTTTATTTTTCAACAGGAATTGTTGCGATTAAGATTTGTATCAATGGTTGTGATATAATAAGCTTACATTTTCAGAGTATTTATCTTTACTTGAGACTCATCAAAGAAGAAAAGAAAGAGGGAACAAAACCTTTACGATGACAGCGGCGGCCGGTGGGATAAGAGACAACAATTTTAATTCCTTTGTTTGACAACAATTATTATTTTAGTTCCTTTGTTTCTTCGGACTTCAGCCATGGCTTGCATTGTTTATCTTCTCAACTCTTGTATAGTGTTCTGTGCTTCTTAGTTGCAGATTGTCAGTCGTCTTACCCAGACTTATTATATTATAATTTCTTTGCCGCCATTATTTTAATTTATTTTTTTAAAATATTTTTTTTTTTTACAATTTATTCAGTGAAATGTAGTGTGTGAAATGCCTTCTTACAAAAAGGGTAAGTTTATATTTATACATTTAACCTAATTTGATAATGAGCAAGCTGGGTCAGCTAGCTAGGGAGCCAACACTTTACAAAATTAGGTACTTACATAGATAGGTAGATTAGTATTAAGTAGGTCACAGGCGTGAATATATTACAAATTAAATCGGCCAAGTGCGAGTTGGATTCGCGCACCGAGGGTTCCGTACTGTATTACAAAAGTAAATCCATAATAATTACTTTTTTACTAAACCGCAAACTTAACTTTGTTTTTTGAGGTTAATTGTTAGTATAGTTTTATTTTAGTTAATGTTGAGAAAAAAAACAACATACAATATCCATATACCGTCAGAGCGAACTATCAAACAGTATCACAAGATAGCGGCGTGAGTTCCGATTTTGGCCACGCGCCAAGATAGCCTTATCGTACTGTATCTGTGATTTTACGTAAGCATAACTTCATACATAATAAATATTTATATTTTTCTATTGTTGATATCAAGTAATGAGAGCACTATGTACGTACATAATATACACAATACAGTAATTTTAGTGTCTTATTCAAATCTAATTGAAAATTAAAGAAATATTAGTGTAACTGGTGTTTTATTTGTCACTCATTATTGTGTACGCGAATGTACAATAACAACCAGCGGTACTGTTGTAGTACTATTCTGCCAATTTCAGGACGTTACTGCCATGTACTGAACGGCCGCTTTTTTGTGACCTCCAATACTTAGTAGGTTTATCACTACGATAGGTTTCTGGCCAGTTTTTCGTGGATTTCTCTTTGATTTTAAAGATGATCGGGCTCAAATTTCTTAGACAATTAGTTGGATTAATGTACTAAATATTTGAATACTTTTTATTTACCTATCGATAAGTAGCTAGTCCTGGGAGCGAATATTTAAAACATAGACATTCTGCCATACTAATTTTGTCATCGTGTTTTTGGTGAATTTCTCAAAAACGGTTGGATGTACATATTTGAAACTTTCGGGACAATTACACGACAATTTGTACTAAATATCTACAGAACTTAAATCAATAAATTCGATATCGTTTGGCTGTGACAACGCTAGCAAGAAAAAATTCCGCTGGGGGAACGTTCCCCCAGCGGAAAACGTTTTTGGAGGATATCTCAAAAACTACTGGGAGGACAAATTTATAATTTCGGGGACATTTACAGGGCTTAAGGGACTAAATATCTGCATACTTAAAATTAAGAAATTTGACAAAATTCCGCTGGGGGAACGCACACCTTTAATCATTACAATAATTTAAAAGAGCTCCTCCTGCCAGCAGCTTAGCTGACGACCTGAAAAAGGTCGCTAGTAGCGGGTGGATGAGGAAGGCGGAGGACCGTGTTTATGGGCTGATTAAGAATTTAAAGAGATAATTATCTTTCAGTACCGCTGAAGGCATTCCCGCGCGAGGAGCTCTCAGTCTGTGTGCCCATACTGTTCGCGTGTCTGGAAGACCGCGCGGCCGACGTGCGCAAGGCGTCCGCGGACTGCGTGCTGCCGTTCATGCTGCACCTCGGCTACGACGCCATGCACAAGCAGGTGGACAAGCTGAAGGTATGTACATAATATCTTCTCTTATATACAGGGTTATAATACATACATACATGTTGCTCTCGGCCTGTAGTTGTTTACATTAAAACCTAACTAAAAACTTTTTTCTACGCCTTTTTTTATTATACCTATGTATTTTGAGAAATATGAAATATTCAATATTTAATAGAGATTCTCTGATTGTTACTACTCTGTAATGTAGCATCGGCAAGGGGCAACGGCAACGGCGCGCGAAACAGTGGCGATTTGCGTTTGTGTGGTGCCTTTATCCTTATCATAGCCTCGTGTATTTCCTAACTGCTCGCAGCGGTTTGGCAACTGGGACAGTAGATTGTGGTGACTGTTTCGCTGATCACATGTATTTGGTTTCACAGTGTAATGTCACTTTACAGAAATAACACGATTTATTATTTTTTGTGTGAAATAAATTAATACTGAGTTTAGAAAAGTTGTAGAAGAAAAGTACCTATTTTTCATACGATTGTAATGGTATGAAAAATACCCCGAACAACGTTATCCCCGTCGACCGTCAGCACAAAAAATTATTAATTAAAGAATCATAAAAATGTTGTCTAAACTTTAGCATTTATTTCATACAGCCTGGATCAAAATCTGTGGTACAAGCGGCTCTAGACAAGGCACGTCCGAATCTACCCGTGCAACCGTTGCCATCGAAAGCGAAGAAGGATGAACCTAAAGGGGTAAAGTCGGCCGGAGCGCTCAAAAAGGAGGCCGAAAAGAAGGCGGGACCTGCTGCTAAAGCGAAGGTATGTTTATATTTACAACTACTCTTCTAAATATCAAAGCATAGAAATATTATGGCCCTATTATAAAGACGTATAATTTTGCTGTGGTCCAGTTTTTTGGCTGATCCGTGCGGTTGACACAGTTCGACCACACCACATACACAGTATGAACGAAACGAATACGAATAAATTTTATGTTAAAGGAACTAACTGCTTGCGTACAGGCAAACAGTAGCGTCATCTGTCAAAATACCCGCATCCGCCGCTGCCCGAACTACCGCGTGGCCTTATACTGTTGGTACTAATGACACCCATAAACTGGCGACATTTTTTCGCGCTGTTCGCCCTGTCTTTAGTATACAATTAAGTTATAGCTGGGGGGTTCGAATTTCAGGCACGTTGCTACCTCCAATTTTTCGTAGAATTTAACTCTGTAATGAGACTTCTTTGTTTTTCTTCAAGTTGTGGCCAAACATTAGCTTCAATAAATGACCCTGTGCCTGGTAGTAGCAATAGGAATAACAGCAACAGCACAGTATTGATATTCGCCGACATTGTTACAGGTTGTAAAACCGTCGTCCGCCTCGAGTCGCGGCAAGAAGGAGGACGAGGATTGCACGCCGCTGTTGCCCAATAACAACGCCAAGAACCAACGGATAGTCGACGATCAGAAACTGAAAGGTAACCAAGTTATAGGCAGCGGACGTGTGGTGTCTAGACCCAGTGTGTGGCCACGGGGGGAACTTGTGTTGTGGTCTTCTACATAGGGAACTTGTCCCCACGGGTGTTCGGGCCTCGAGGCTTGATGATGGGGGCACAATTCTCAAACGATTTCGATACCGATGAATACGTTTTTCTTTCGTAATCAGGCCCCTGCTTTGGTTACTGTGGCTTTAGTCGAAAGAACTCTGCAGTTCTTGATATTTGACAAATGTAATTAATTCCAGTACTCAAATGGAACTTCACGACGCCACGCGAGGAGTTCTTCGAGCTGCTGAAAGAGCAGATGAACAGTGCGGGGCTCAACAAGCAGCTCGTGGCCAACATGTTCCATAATGATTTCAGGTGAGTGAGTGAGCGAATGAATTAATTTTTTTAATAAATTCGCTTTTGTTCCAACATGCGATTTGGGGCGACGAAATATACAACTTATATATAACTGAAGCAATACTTATTGACAGCTGACAATAATTTTTGACATTGTAAAAGTTGGTTCGTCATTAGCTTTACGAATTTGACCACGGCTATATTTCAGAACAGATTATTATACATACTTTAGGTTTTTTTTAAATAATTGTGTGTTAATTTTATGAGTCCTATATGAAGCAAACGAATCATGAACAACCATCGACTACCATGATTTTTTTTACAGATACCACCTGAAAGCAATAGAAGCGTTATCAGAGGATCTCAACGAGAATGGGACAGCACTAATGGCGAACCTCGATCTGGTCCTCAAATGGCTCACGCTGAGGTTCTTCGACACAAACCCCTCCGTCATCCTCAAGGGACTGGAGTACCTCACTATAGTGTTCCAGTATTTGATCGACAGTGATTACACCATGGCGGAGTATGAGGCTAATTGCTTCATACCTTATTTGGTATTGAAGGTACTTACGGTTTTTATGTGCCTATCCGATGGTCTATTCTAACCCTGAGTTGTTAGAAACAAATTCAAAAATTTAAGTGGTACAGGGGGCGATTTGCATATAGTTTTCACTGAGGTGATGTGAATCAAAAATTTAATACTGAAGAATTAACTTTTCGTCTATTGGTTTAGATTGTAATATCGGATGTATTTCAACATAGAAAACACAATCCTACAATTTTATCGCGCAAAGTAAATTTAATTTCAAGATTCTCGACCATGTTGCGTTTTGAACGACATGCAATTTTACGCTCTATGTCAATAGTCGTACAATTATTTTTTCAGTGTTTTCAAAAAATGTTTTGGTTTCAATATCGTCTGCTTATATACGTAAATGCCATTTTAAGCATTTCACTTCACGAAATTTAGCCGACGCGTTACATGAATTGCAATTAGACATTGAATTAGTTTAAGTACAAAAAAGATTTTTTTTATTCTAGGTTGGTGATCCTAAAGACACTGTTCGGAATGGAGTGAAAGCTCTTTTCAAGCAAATATGCGTAGTTTATTCAGTTACAAAACTATTCGGATATCTCATGGAAGGATTGAAATCTAAGAATGCAAGGCAGAGGGCTGGTAAGTAAATCTATATCTCTAAAACTATACTAGATATGTAATTAACCATAACCATCCCCAAACACGAATATACCCATTTTATCCTTCATGTTATATCCAAGATGTTGTATGAAACTGTGTACATTTTTAACTCTGATTTCTTGGTCAGGGCACTTTTTTAATCTAAAATACTCTTAGAAAGAAAAATTATATTGTTTTGCTATAATCCCTTACCTGAAAAGCTATGGTCAATCATGTAGTAACAAGCCTTGGCTTGGCTTGGCTTTCGTGCTTGAGCGCGGGCGGTGCTTGACTTGTTACTGTAGCGGTTTATAGCAAAAGGATTGAATCTTTCTTGGATTCTTACGGATTTCCCCAAAGTAACGCGTCTATTCAATATTTAGCATACTCTTGTCATAAAATCTTGTGTACTTGTTTTTAGAGTGTCTCGAATGCATCAACCACCTGCTGGAGACCTACGGATCGGCTGTAATAACGGGCGGTGTGGGGGCGGCATTACGTGAACTTGCTAGACACATCGGCGACAGGGACAACGCGGTGCGGTCCGCCGCGCTCAACTGCGTCGCGAGCGCGTACTTCCTCGACGGAGAGAAGGTGTACAAAATGATTGGCCAGGTATGTACTGATGTCGGGTCGTGTGAACACAGCTTAACTAACGCTAGATACATCTACAATAGGAATAATGTGGCGATATCTGAAGCACTTGCGTTGCGTAGTGTAGCGTGAACTTCCTCACCAGAGAGGAAGTGTTCAGTACGCAATATACAGGTTTAGTGCAGATTTTTTTACTAACTCCAGACGTATCTGTAAAATACAGGTATCTGTTTTATTATAAATATTATATAATAGATGTCGGGTAGTGCGACTACAGCTTAACCTGATCGCTAAGTCACAACTGATATCGTGAAGTGTAGATGCGCTTTTACGTAAGAAATCACCTATTACGGAGTTAGATAATATTATAAAACTTATCAATCTCTTATCACTTACCTAATACCGCGATAGTACATAAGTGGATATTTATTATGCATTCCTAATGTATGATGTATCAAAATAATTATGTTTAGTAACTAAAATTATGAGAAACACGCTGTGACAGTTATACTTAAGAAAACCAAGAATTTCAATTTGTGTGTGCAATTTAGATGATGAGTAATAAAGTAAGGATTTTGTATTTCTATTATAATTTCTATTACCTATTCATATTTGTGTGAATTGTTTATTGTTGCTGCAAGTATACTGTGAATATTTGAGCTGCCTTAAGCTATTTAGGTTCTCAAGATACAGAAACAAACACTTAGCGACAAATTCACAACATTTTTAGACCTTACTTTTTGCCTGCTTTTGATTTGACAGATAACTTTTAGGTTTTGATTTATGGCGGTTCCCAATATGCTATCTATCTATGGCTTGGCTTACTAGAGATAGAAATTTGTCATAATTTGTATGGAGGTTTTGTCATATTGATAGGGATTTGATTGTAACTTCAGTAAACGTTGACTTGAATGATGCAGTGAGCTAGTATGTGTTCAGATATCGGACAAAGACCTGTCACTGTTGGAGGAGCGTATCAAACGCGCCAGCAAGAGTCGCAACGCGGACGACCGCCGCTCCATGCTGGTACCGCTGTCGGCGTCTGGGCGACCCATCCTGCAACCGCCAGAGGTAATTAATACATTTTGTTCCAAATCACTTGAATTGCGATCAGTGGCGCCCTCATTTTTTCTACTCTTTTTTGCCAAACGATGTTTTCAATAAAGGGGTTTGTTGATGACATCATGAAGTAATTCCCAGCTTCAATCCAATGTGATGGTTGTTGACAGGAAGACATTGAACGCGCGATGCCCGCGGAACAGGCGCCGCCCGATGTATACGAGGATGATGAAATGGAGGAACAACCACCGCCTCCTGTACAACCGTAAGTTAAGCTTTCGAATTTTTTTTTATAACAAAAAATTATAAAAGGAAATGGGCATTTTTTTATAATTGATAGGCTTGCGCTTGACTACAAGCATGATGGGCAGAAATTATTAGGTCTAGGATGGAGCGCGCTTGCCTAGAAAATGCCTATTCGCTCTTCTCTTGAAGGCACCCAGATTGTACTTGGCTGGGAACACGGAAGCTGGAAGGGTGTTCCACACCCGGCGGTTCGTATCAGAAACGTGGAAGAAAAACGTTTAGTTCGAGTAAGCTGGACATCAACTACATAAGGATGCCACTTCTCTCGACGTCTACAATTTGTTTTGAATGCCCGACTATGATGTCACCGCAGGGTAGCGCCAGAACCCAAAGTGGTCTCCGGCCCGTTCGGGCTGGACCCCGAGCTGATCGCGAAGCTGGACGCGGAGGTGCCGCACATCAGCCCGCTCAAGATGCCCGAGCACGACCTCAAGTTCCTGGACGAGCCCGTGCCCGTCGCGCCCGTCAGGAGCCTCACCGCGCCCGCGAGGTCTACGTAAGTTCCTCCTTCCTTGCCCACTGAGCAGTGAGGTGATCGCGAAGCTGCACGCGGAGGTGCCGCACATCAGCCTGCTCAAGATGCCCGAGCACGACCTCAAGTTCCTGGACGAGCCCGTGCCCGTCGCGCCCGTCAGGAGCCTCACCGCGCCCGTGAGGTCTACGTAAGTTCCTCCTTCCTTGCCCACTGAGCAGTGAGGTGATCGCGAAGCTGCACGCGGAGGTGCCGCACATCAGCCCGCTCAAGATGCCCGAGCACAACCTCAAGTTCCTGGACGAGCCCGTGCCCGTCGCGCCCGTCAGGAGCCTCACCGCGCCCGTGAGGTCTACGTAAGTTCCTCCTTCCTTGCCCATTGAGCAGTGAGCTGATCGCGAAGCTGGACGCGGAGGTGCCGCACATCAGCCCGCTCAAGATGCCCGAGCACGACCTCAAGTTCCTGGACGAGCCCGTAACCGTCGCGCCCGTCAGGAGCCTCACCGCGCCCGTGAGGTCTACGTAAGTCCTTTCTCCCTTCCTTGCCCATTCAGAAAACACCTTAACATTTGGGTATCCCAGTCCTGTGTAGAGTCTCCATTTAAGAGCACGAGACGCCAGTGCACTCAAAGGCAATAGCTAAATATCACACACAACGCAGCTCCCCAACTATACTTCTTGCAGAGCTCCAAGGAGTGTTTTTGGGGAGGTTAGGTTACCTGCGGGGCTAGGATGTGCAAGTAGAGATAATTTTGTGACGTTTCTACACGGAAATGATGCAATGTTTATCTCCTGCAGTTTTATCCACTTTGAGAGCATGGCACTTAAGATGGTAACCCAACCAATAGACTTACTTATGACTATCATTACCTCACCCAAGAATTAATATTGAAGGAACCGAGGTGCTAGTCGTTATAATAGTATTCTCTTGGCTCGCAGCAGCATGGTGACAATGTCGCCGCCGCGGCTGGGCGCGCCGCTGCCGGTGCCGTCCTCTGCGCACAAGCCGACCGTGGACGACGCGCAGCTCGCCGACACCATCCACTCCATCTCCAGTCCAGATCTTAACGTGAGTAGCGACAGGCTTGTTCTTGCTGATTTATACTGAGTTCGGCCTTATTTCTGCCCAACAAAAATCCCAAATTAAACGTGTAATGTATGTTTGTTCAGCGTCCGCATTCTGTATCTCGGTGCCTATCAAAGGATGATAGCCACTGGCATTATAATATGTTTTTTATCCATTGAAAGTTTGCTATGAAATAAAAATATCAGTTCCTTAGCAAAACTTCAATGGATGAAAAACATTTGCTAGTGGCCATCATTCTTTGCCTACAGAATAGGGCTACAGGTGTAATCTTCCAAATCAATTTTGAAGCAGATATCTTTAGCATGGTTAACTCAGTGACGTCATTCTAATTCCAACATGGCGGAACACCCAAAATGGCGGACTAAGTACTTTCAAAGCACGATGGTACTAAGAATACGGACAAATTGACGTATAAAGTCTAGGGTTTATTTAGTGTTTTAAATGTTTTTTTGTATTCTCAATTTTTGAAATGCCTTGTTCAAATATCATATTTCTCTCAGGCGGCCATCCGTGCTCTGTCCCTCATCTCCGGGGCCCTCGTGTCGGGCCGGGGCGCCGCGCTGGCCACTCACGAGACGAGGCTGGTGTCGGCGGTGGCGACGCAGCTGAGGCGTCTCCGCACCACGCCGCCCAGCGCCGCCACTGCACAACAGACCTTACCCGCATACAAGTATTTGGCGGGAGCCATCACGACGGTGAGTATTATAAGAGCTATCCTATTTGTAGTATTTGGCGAAATGGCTTTTAATCTATCCTATGTCATCCTATGTCTAAAAACGTAACCAGACAACGTGGCGGTTAGCGTTTACGTGGATTCTTAACAGTCGATACTACAACGTCTTATGAATCGACTTCTCGCATTAAAAAACATGACTCGTCACGTTCCGCCTGAGCCGAGCGTGCAAGCGAGAGCGCGAATCAAGCGATAGAGAAGCACGATCGGCCTCAGCGTTCGGCTTGTGACACATCTATCTCCCTTCCACTCCATCGTTCTCGATCGTAAGACTTTTTTTTTGTAGTTCTACGACACAGCGGGCTGCGGTCGGCAAGTGGGCGAGAGCGCGCTGCGGTCGCTGCTGGGCGAGCTGCTGCTTGTGCTGGGGGCCACGCCCGGCGCGAGCGGCGCGCCGCCCGGAGACGCGGAGCGGCTGGTGCGCTTGCTGAACAACGTGTGCGTGCGCGTGCTGGAGCACTCGCCGCGCACCGCCGTGCTGTGGTGGGTCAATGTTAACAGTTGTAAGACACAGTGGGCGAGAGGCGCTGCGGTCGCTGCTGGGCGAGCTGCTGCTTGTGCTGGGGGCCACGCCCGACGCGAGCGGCGCGCCGCCCGGAGACGCGGAGCGGCTGGTGCGCTTGCTGAACAACGTGTGCGTGCGCGTGCTGGAGCACTCGCCGCGCACCGCCGTGCTGTGGTGGGTCAATGTTAACAGTTGTAAGACACAGTGGGCGAGAGGCGCTGCGGTCGCTGCTGGGCGAGCTGCTGCTTGTGCTGGGGGCCACGCCCTGAGACGCGGAGCGGCTGGTGCGCTTGCTGAACAACGTGTGCGTGCGCGTGCTGGAGCACTCGCCGCGCACCGCCGTGCTGTGGTGGGTCAATGTTAACAGTTGTACGACACAGTGGGCGAGAGCGCGCTGCGGTCGCTGCTGGGCGAGCTGCTGCTTGTGCTGGGGGCCACGCCCGGAGACGCGGAGCGGCTGGTGCGCTTGCTGAACAACGTGTGCGTGCGCGTGCTGGAGCACTCGCCGCGCACCGCCGTGCTGTGGTGGGTCAATGTTAACAGTTGTACGACACAGTGGGCGAGAGCGCGCTGCGGTCGCTGCTGGGCGAGCTGCTGCTTGTGCTGGGGGCCACGCCCGGCGCGAGCGGCGCGCACCAATCTATCTATTTGAGATGATGTAGTCTAGTATTTCTTCTCAGTGCAAGACTGCTTTCCGAACTTGGCGTTATAGTTTTGACTTTTCACTTTGTCCACAGTGCAATAGTGTCACTCCTGCACGACTCGATAGTGGAGTCGGACCCGGCGTACCCGCGCTACCAGGACCTGCTGCTGAAGTGCTTCTGGAAGACCTTGAAGATGATCTCCACGTGGGAGGTGAACTCGATAGACTACGACGCGCTGCTGTACAAGATACACCTGTTCTACAAGGCCTACCCCAATAGCTACTGGAAGAAGAATCCAGAAATCAATGATACTCCATATAGGTTGGTACTTATTTTATAATTAATAAAGAAATAAGTACAAATTATTTTTGAAACTCGATTTTACCCTTTATCTTGCGTTCTTGTAAGAAAACCCTTTCATTTTATACATAAAGGCTGAAGAGTGCATAAAAATAACTAGTCGACCATCTGGGGCCGTCCTAATTATGCTCATTTATTTACTATTTGCATGTTTTGACTCAAAGATGTAGACAAGGGAAAAGAAAGAAGTATCTACAAATCTCCCTTGTCTACAAGCAATAGAGGTTTGTAATATACAAAATCAAATATGTTTTTTCCAAGCAGGAGAGGCTTGTAAAGTACAAAATCAAATATTTATTTATTTATTTTGCCTAATGAGTATGTAAATAAATATTATGTTCTTTTACAGAACTGTCAAAACTCTAGTCCACACGCTAGTCAAAATAAAGGGCGCGTCGATAATGAACCACCTCACGCAAATACCCGACGTGAACGACTCTGATCTCTACCCGTATTTACATAAGGTGCTAAAGGTATGTGCAGTTTATCTACCTAAGGCTGCTCGCAGAATTTCATTTTTTTACTATTTGTAAGATAGATATAATATGCAGAAGATAGAGGTGCCAATTCTGTTGTGCAAAATCTCTAAACTAATTTGACGCTAAAATAGTGCTGTACTTTTCGAAATGCTCCCCATGGAGCAAATTGTCCTATTAACCTAGTAAAGTTTCTAGTAAACCTCGAAATCTAGTCGAATATATAATAATAAATATTGTTTGTTATAATTTATGTTTGTAACTTCCAGCAATTAAAACTAGACGAGCGGAAAGACGTTCCATCATCAGATGCAATCAATGGCGGTTTACCCAGCGCAGTCAGCACGGTCAATACCGCGCTGAATGCGGGCAGACTACCGCGAGGCGTCCACGAGGAGCTGGCTCTCATACTGAAGAGGATCGGCTCCAAGGAGCACAACAGAGACGCGCTGTCGCAGTTGTATGACTTGCGCGTGAGTATATCTGTGTCTGTGCACAGTCAGCACCGCTCTCGGTGCGGGCAGGTCACCGCGAGGCGTCCACGAGGAGCTGGCTCTCATACTGAAGAGGATCGGCTCCAAGGAGCACAACAGAGACGCGCTGTCGCAGTTGTATGACTTGCGCGTGAGTATATCTGTGTCTGTGCACGGTCAGCACCGCTCTCGGTGCGGGCAGGTCACCGCGAGGCGTCCACGAGGAGCTGGCTCTCATACTGAAGAGGATCGGCTCCAAGGAGCACAACAGAGACGCGCTGTCGCAGTTGTATGACTTGCGCGTGAGTATATCTGTATCTGTGCACGGTCAGCACCGCTCTCAGTGCGGGCAGATTACCGCGAGGCGTCCACGAGGAGCTGGCTCTCATACTGAAGAGGATCGGCTCCAAGGAGCACAACAGAGACGCGCTGTCGCAGTTGTATGACTTGCGCGTGAGTATATCTGTGTCTGTGCACAGTCAGCACCGCTCTCGGTGCGGGCAGGTCACCGCGAGGCGTCCACGAGGAGCTGGCTCTCATACTGAAGAGGATTGGCTCCAAGGAGCACAACAGAGACGCGCTGTCGCAGTTGTATGACTTGCGCGTGAGTATATCTGTATCTGTGCACGGTCAGCACCGCTCTCAGTGCGGGCAGATTACCGCGAGGCGTCCACGAGGAGCTGGCTCTCATACTGAAGAGGATCGGCTCCAAGGAGCACAACAGAGACGCGCTGTCGCAGTTGTATGACTTGCGCGTGAGTATATCTGTATCTGTGCACGGTCAGCACCGCTCTCAGTGCGGGCAGGTTACCGCGAGGCGTCCACGGGGAGCTGGCTCTCATACTGAAGAGGATCGGCGCCAAGGAGCACAACAGAGACGCGCTGTCGCAGTTGTATGACTTGCGCGTGAGTTTATCTGTATCTGTGCACGGTCAGCACCGCTCTCAGTGCGGGCAGGTTACCGCGAGGCGTCCACGAGGAGCTGGCTCTCATACTGAAGAGGATCGGCTCCAAGGAGCACAACAGAGACGCGCTGTCGCAGTTGTATGACTTGCGCGTGAGTATATCTGTGTCTGTGCACGGTCAATACCGCGCTGAATGCGGGCAGACTACCGCGAGGCGTCCACGAGGAGCTGGCTCTCATACTGAAGAGGATCGGCTCCAAGGAGCACAACAGAGACGCGCTGTCGCAGTTGTATGACTTGCGCGTGAGTATATCTGTGTCTGTGCACAGTCAGCACCGCTCTCGGTGCGGGCAGGTCACCGCGAGGCGTCCACGAGGAGCTGGCTCTCATACTGAAGAGGATCGGCTCCAAGGAGCACAACAGAGACGCGCTGTCGCAGTTGTATGACTTGCGCGTGAGTATATCTGTGTCTGTGCACGGTCAGCACCGCTCTCGGTGCGGGCAGGTCACCGCGAGGCGTCCACGAGGAGCTGGCTCTCATACTGAAGAGGATCGGCTCCAAGGAGCACAACAGAGACGCGCTGTCGCAGTTGTATGACTTGCGCGTGAGTATATCTGTATCTGTGCACGGTCAGCACCGCTCTCAGTGCGGGCAGATTACCGCGAGGCGTCCACGAGGAGCTGGCTCTCATACTGAAGAGGATCGGCTCCAAGGAGCACAACAGAGACGCGCTGTCGCAGTTGTATGACTTGCGCGTGAGTATATCTGTGTCTGTGCACAGTCAGCACCGCTCTCGGTGCGGGCAGGTCACCGCGAGGCGTCCACGAGGAGCTGGCTCTCATACTGAAGAGGATTGGCTCCAAGGAGCACAACAGAGACGCGCTGTCGCAGTTGTATGACTTGCGCGTGAGTATATCTGTATCTGTGCACGGTCAGCACCGCTCTCAGTGCGGGCAGATTACCGCGAGGCGTCCACGAGGAGCTGGCTCTCATACTGAAGAGGATCGGCTCCAAGGAGCACAACAGAGACGCGCTGTCGCAGTTGTATGACTTGCGCGTGAGTATATCTGTATCTGTGCACGGTCAGCACCGCTCTCAGTGCGGGCAGGTTACCGCGAGGCGTCCACGGGGAGCTGGCTCTCATACTGAAGAGGATCGGCTCCAAGGAGCACAACAGAGACGCGCTGTCGCAGTTGTATGACTTGCGCGTGAGTTTATCTGTATCTGTGCACGGTCAGCACCGCTCTCAGTGCGGGCAGGTTACCGCGAGGCGTCCACGAGGAGCTGGCTCTCATACTGAAGAGGATCGGCTCCAAGGAGCACAACAGAGACGCGCTGTCGCAGTTGTATGACTTGCGCGTGAGTATATCTGTGTCTGTGCACGGTCAATACCGCTCTGAATGCGGGCAGGTTACCGCGAGGCGTCCACGAGGAGCTGGCTCTCATACTGAAGAGGATCGGCTCCAAGGAGCACAACAGAGACGCGCTGTCGCAGTTGTATGACTTGCGCGTGAGTATATCTGTGTCTGTGCACGGTCAGCACCGCTCTCAGTGCGGGCAGACTACCGCGAGGCGTCCACGAGGAGCTGGCTCTCATACTGAAGAGGATCGGCTCCAAGGAGCACAACAGAGACGCGCTGTCGCAGTTGTATGACTTGCGCGTAAGTATATCTGTGTCTGTGCACGGTCAGCACCGCTCTCAGTGCGGGCAGGTTACCGCGAGGCGTCCACGAGGAGCTGGCTCTCATACTGAAGAGGATCGGCTCCAAGGAGCACAACAGAGACGCGCTGTCGCAGTTGTATGACTTGCGCGTGAGTATATCTGTGTCTGTGCACGGTCAGCACCGCTCTCAGTGCGGGCAGGTTACCGCGAGGCGTCCACGAGGAGCTGGCTCTCATACTGAAGAGGATCGGCTCCAAGGAGCACAACAGAGACGCGCTGTCGCAGTTGTATGACTTGCGCGTGAGTACTATGCGTGCCAACTAAGAATAGGACCGCGCTTGCTGCCAACTTCACACGATAACTGTCAAAATAGTACTGCCAGCAAAAAAAGTGCAAAACAGAAATTTCATATATTTTTTATTGTTCATATTATAGTATAGATTTAATTATTGTATAATCATTATATTCATTTAAGAATACTATTCTTGAATTTTATTAATGGATAATTTTGGATAAATTAATTCTACAGGTATGGAAACACTTTAAAAAATGAACAAATACATAATTAATGTTACTATTGTTATGTTAATATATTATGTATATTTCATTTCCTACTCATTTATAATTAATTTGGCGTGAAATGTATTAGAAATGCTAAAAAAGCGTACATTAAACATTTAAACGGAATATAATTTGTTTACTGATTTGTTTGCACACCATACACTTTAGTAATGAAGTTTGCGCGTATTTCTGAACAAAATGGCGTCTTGACAGTCCTATTCTCATTTGGCACGCATAGTATATCTGTGTCTGTGCACGGTCAGCACCGCTCTCAGTGCGGGCAGGTTACCGCGAGGCGTCCACGAGGAGCTGGCTCTCATACTGAAGAGGATCGGCTCCAAGGAGCACAACAGAGACGCGCTGTCGCAGTTGTATGACTTGCGCGTGAGTATATCTGTGTCTGTGCACGGTCAGCACCGCTCTCAGTGCGGGCAGGTTACCGCGAGGCGTCCACGAGGAGCTGGCTCTCATACTGAAGAGGATCGGCTCCAAGGAGCACAACAGAGACGCGCTGTCGCAGTTGTATGACTTGCGCGTGAGTATATCTGTGTCTGTGCACGGTCAGCACCGCTCTCAGTGCGGGCAGGTTACCGCGAGGCGTCCACGAGGAGCTGGCTCTCATACTGAAGAGGATCGGCTCCAAGGAGCACAACAGAGACGCGCTGTCGCAGTTGTATGACTTGCGCGTGAGTATATCTGTGTCTGTGCACGGTCAGCACCGCTCTCGGTGCGGGCAGACTACCGCGAGGCGTCCACGAGGAGCTGGCTCTCATACTGAAGAGGATCGGCTCCAAGGAGCACAACAGAGACGCGCTGTCGCAGTTGTATGACTTGCGCGTAAGTATATCTGTGTCATATATAAGCAAGGCTGTGTGATTATCACAGGTCCGTTGGTATACTGTGACATATCTAAGTCAGCGAATGGCTCTTAAGGGTTAAAGGTTGAGAGAGAAATAGTCCTCCCCAGTCCCCGGCTGCCCACGCCCGGCCCGACGAAAACCAGTTATACTGCTTCGGCAAACGGCGACTTTAAAAGCTAAATATTTTCAATGGATATGTTCCTAATACTTTCGCCGACCTCCCTAGCGCAGTTGGCAGCGCACTCAGATTTGAGCTGGAGGTTCCGCGTTCGGTTCTATATAATTTCTATTTTGACCAAAGTCTGGTCTGTGAGAGGCCACGTTACCATGGCTAGTTACCAACCTTTGCTTATAATAATTATAAGGTAAGACGATATGGACAATTTTGTTAGTGTCTAATTCTGTCTGTTACCCTAGTAAGCTGGTGGTTTTAAATACGGTTACATCAAAAAACATATATCATACTTGCATTGGATAAAAAATAAAATGATTTCCTACAGGAGCGTCACCCGGAGGTGGATATCTGGACGTTCATGCAGGGCTCGTCGTTCTACTTCCGCAACTACGTGGAGCGAGGCTTGCGGGAGGTGGCAGAACAACGCAAGCTCGCCTCCGTGCCCATGTTCAAGAGCGATTACAAGACGGAGAATATTGGTGAGAGTTTTCAGAGAAACTAAAACTATATTATACCATGATACTCGTATTTGCTCTATCTTTGCTTCGCCTGGGTGGTAATTTTGGTTATTTCTAAAAATCCTTCCTTTTACCTTTTCTACATTATGAGAGGGAACTTCTGTGTAAAATTTCAGCTTTGTAGTGCCAAGGGTTTGAGATGGGTGATGTTGTGTGATTGAATGAATAAACAAGTCAAGACTTCTGTATTTCTACATATAGATTTGTGCAGTACTACTTCTAGATACTCTATTTAAAAACAGCTAAAATGTGAATTTTTGTTGCAGACATCAGCAATGAAAACGATGAAAAATCTCACGTTATCTTCTTGGAAAGGCTAAGAGCATTGCAAGTAAGTCATCACACAATCATTTCTCTACCTAAATTATTGTCCCAAAAACTAAATTCTAGCATTTAAGTAAAAAGTTTTGAATGTTTTGTTGCTCCTTCACCCCACAAAAATACTGATTTTGATGTTATGTGCCAAAGTGATAAACCCTGAATCAACACAGGATATTTTAATCTTAGAAAATAAGTTAACGGATGTAATAAACCATAATTTACCATTATTTTATATAGGCTAGAGCGGGAATCAAGACCGAATCGAATCCGTCATCTCAGCCTCGCACGCCGAGCGACAACCGCGCCCTCTCCGACTCCATCAACGAGAACACGCTGCCGCGCGCACACAGCATCGACCCTCAGCTAGAGGTTAGTGTCTACCCTTTCCACGTCCCACTGCTCGGACCCTTCCCAAGTCTGCTAATTTAACATTTTTTGGCAATCCAACTGAGATCCAATTATACTTAATACAAAAAACTTCACTTGTCAATCATCGTTCATTAAGTGACAGATGCTAAATCGGTAGTTGCTCGAGCTCGAGTCATTGCAAATATTAGTTGCTAAAATGAAAAAGAAGCTATTTCAAGTTTGCTATTTCAGTTGCCAGCATACATCATATAACCTGATTGATTGACCTGATATTTTTAGCATCTAAAATTGAAAATTCAATAGATCCCCACGACGCTCGAGTAACTACCAAAATCTCTTTTCGGGCTCCCCTACTATAACAATGTTATGTTATAATTGACGTACGATCGAAATAGTAGACTAGCAAAATCGGTAAATTATAACAATAATGGAGCAATTGAGATGTAATTGTCATAGCAGACTTAAGGCCCTGTCCCTGACACTCAGGACGCGGACGTGAGTCGCGACTGAAGCCACGGCCCACTGTCAGCCTCTCTAAATACCTCTGATCGTGTCGCGGTCGGCGCTGCGGTATTACATTTATTCATTTATTTATTTAGTTACATCAAAATAACCCTGTAAGGGCGCTGTAACTAGGGAGGCGGACTTATTGTGTTAAACAACGATGTGTCAAATAACAATTTAACAAATGATATTCATTTTTTATCTAAAAATTCATTTTAAATATGATAATACGCTTTTTTTTGCAGGAAGTCTTTTAAATTGTTAATGAATATATTTATATTCTCTTCTGCTTTTATTTCTTTTGGAAGCTGATTGTAAATTTTTGTACACATTGGGTTGGGACCGGTGCTGTGGATATTTAAATTCGATTTCGGATAAACTAAATTATGCTTTCGCGCACATTGACGGGAGGGTGTGACTGTCACTTCTTTACGTTAGTAATATTATATATTCGTTGCTGAAAGGCCATTACCAAAATGCGTTGGCGGGCCTTACACCAATTTCAGAGCACTGGTGTACTCTGAGATATGTAGGTTTTCTCGCAATGTTTTCTTTCACCGCTCAGCAATTGACATTTCTGTTTCCGCAAACGCACATAACTCCGATACCCTTGATAAAGGACAAACGCGGGCTGTGAAGGCAAATCTCCTCACACCTTGCTTTACGCGCTTCACCTTGTGGCGCCCTCATCCCGCATTTCTACCTCTGACCAAAGACTTAAATCGCTTAATGAGCCCCAAGCCTACATTGCGCACATTGAAAACGCCCACAAACATGCTGAGTGAGCGCTTCAAACGTAGTGATTGTGTGACAGAGAACGCGAGTGCAAATTCGTTTAAGAGTAAATGAGAAGTCACTATATCACTATTTCTTATGTCTCTGTGTGTGTAAGATGACAACGTCTCGCACGCAAGACAAAAATGTGGACATTTTTGGAGGCTTAGGGCTCATCTAGCGATTTAAATCTTTGCCTCTGACATTCGAAAATGTATTCTGCTTAGGGCTTAACTTACACACCGTCTACTTTTCATTTGCAGCTACACTCAACTCAAACAGTCACAATAAGGAAAGAGGCGGGCGTCGACGCGCTACGTCTGAAGCTACAGCAAATCAAGAGCTCCTCCAATAGATAAGGGCGTGCAGGAACTGACTCCGCCTCACTCCCAGACCAGTGCGGGACAAAAATCGACCTTAGTGCAGTTATACCCAGAACTTAATATGTAAAGCCACATAATATGTAAAGCCACATAATACATACGTACAGAAGGCTTCGCAAAACCTTTTAAATGAATAACCACTTTAGCTACGACACAATAAAGTGCAATTCAGGTCACATCAGCGCTTATAAGCCTTACCTTTCTACCGTTTCCGACGTAATATCATCTACATTTGGGTTCATTCATAATACCGTATTTGTAGCTTCTTACCTTAAATGCTAAAGTTTTATGATAGCAATGTACCATGTACATACAGCAAAACACATTTAAGACGATTTTACAGGGACCCCAACTAAACGCGTCTTAAGCGAGAAACCGTATTAAGCGTTATGAAATGTATGAAAACATGTCTCAAGTTCAAGCGTAAACTGGCGTATTATGCAAGACATCGTATTAAGCGTGATCGTATTAACCGGGTTCTACTGTATGTGGTCTTGCCAGAAAAACTAACTAGAAGAGAAAGCTGATTCTACATAATATTATGTCAATATGTGGTTACCATAGCAACCATGGTTTTAGTGTGTGATTGTGTTATATTTTGGGTGAAACTGTACCGTCCACGATATTATTAGTGTCCTTGCAATCGCATGTAGAAGAATTCATTAAAAAATTCTAAGCAAAACCCTTGTGATATAACCTTTAATGAACCTGAGACATTAATCTCAGGGTAGGTGCATATTTTCGAAAAAAAAAACTGTTCTTAAAATAATATTTTATTACATTTTTAAAATAAACTAGCGAAATGGTTTTCCTTATAACAGTTAATACTGATTAGATTCTCTTGAAAATAACTCAAATTCATCTGGTCTTAAATTTACCATTTTTCAAATGGCGCTAAAAATATGGAAAGTATAAGAGCAAGCAATAATTTTACTGCTGGACTCATATCTCTCTTAAACCCACTCCTAGTCATACTATAAATTGTACCAGAATGCTCTCTACCTAACATTAAAACTAACAATTTTTGTACAGTATGAAATGATCATAAATGTGCGTGTTGTACATTACACTGTAACGCTTATTGCCGTGTCAAGCGGTCGAAGGTCACTGACCCTGCGTCTGCATGAAATGTTACACAGAATAACGGCACAATAGAGGCGACAAAACATTTTGTATGGCTGGAAATTATAGTGAACTAAGGATGAAATAAGCGTGGGCTTTTGGGTTTATTCGAACATACGCATCTACTCTTAATGTTTTTCATTTAATTTAATCGCTTTTCAAACTTCACTTTAGTTCCTCAAATCTATTTAAACTTACTAATAAGTGTAGGCTATAATTTACCGTTTACGTACACAATCCTTTGATGTACACGAATAATTGTATGTATTATAGTATCATTTGAGACTATAATCTTTGGAAATGTCTGAGATTTCTGAAAAACTCAATAAAACGTTTATTTTACTGTCGTTCTTATTTGGCTTATGATTATTGTGATTCGTTTTTGTCACTAGAGCCTAAAACATTAATCGTACCCTCGTAGACGAATTAGTTTCATTGCAAGAATTTAGAAATTAGTTTCATTGCAAGAATTCTCTTAGATTCACAGACACATCCAAAGATTTACAATTTTAGTCCATTTTGTTTAGACGTATTTGCAATTCGACACTTGTGTTTTCTATTATCACGACACGAAAAAGAGAGACAAATTATAGTCATGTTCTATTAGTAAATGAGATTTTTCCGCAGACGTAGGAAACAATATGGATCGGTCCCGTCTGCAACGTTAGCGTGACTATTTTTAATCTGTCAAGTGGCGTATAAGATAATTAATAAGACTATTAACTCACTTTGTCGATAGTCGATACATCAAAACGATCTTACAGAATAACACAATATAATACAAAATAAGTAAAGCGTTTCACAATGATGCCTTTTCGGGTTCACAAAATTTGTAATCTAATATAATGAGGTTATTTTATTTTATCATGGTAGGCCTTACAGTATACACTACAGACACATGATGCCTCGGCAGAAGCTGTATTACGACTGACTGCCACTATATCAGCACGGCTCTATATATAAATCTTGTGTATCCACATACAGTCATGAGTCAATACCTGCATTACAGAACCAACATTGAAGGCTATATATACTTCAGGCTGTTAGAATATTTAAAGGATTTTGTGTACCTGAATAGACATCGATGTATCTCAAGTCGATTGCTATGCACTATGCACGTTTGACATGACAATATAATGTACCAATATCTTAAAGCAGGGTAAATAGATTGAAACTGTTGAACTGTATCAGTGGCTTAGTGAACGGTTTTGATTCAACGGGGAATGTATTCTTGCCATAATGTGTGAAAGAAATCATTAATAATAAGTTGTCATACCTGACCTCACCAGGAAAATAAAAAATCTCGCCAGTTGCCAGGTTGCGAAAAAAAAAACTATTTTTTTTATTTGCATAAACATTGTAGTTTCACAACATACACTTTGATATGTAAATATTTAAGCTATAAAAGGTAGAAATTTAATTGATATAACTCACATTTATGCAGTCAAATGTATTAACGTGGCTCCCCCAGATCAGGTTTTATATTTTCCTGGTTTGGCATTAGTGCGAAATTAATGTTTTTATTTTAATTGGATTGCCCCAATAATTTAAGAAGCAAGTTTTATTCAGTCACATACATACCTAATAGATCATAATTCATAATACAGATCTTATAATAATGGCATATTGTTACTATAAGTTGCCAGTTATTAAATAGAAGTCGATTATTGTGCAACTCTGTGAAATGTGATCACGATGTTACGAAGAAAAATTATTATAGATAGTCGTAGGAGGTCACGACCCTTAGAAATGAGGAATACAACTCAGAAGGATTAGATGGAGATCACAATACAAATGCTTATATATTACTATCTAGCTCTATGTGGGCGGTTTGTTATCCAGTACACATATTAAAAACGTAATAGTATGATATTTACATATTTAAACGTTAATATAGCAATACATTGTCTACACTTAGAATAAAGATCAGTCTTGACTCATGTTGTTGTTGGGTAAGGTGTAGTTGTGTTTATTATAGCATATTTAATGCTCTTATTTCTCAGCCAATGATCAAATAACGTATAACGAAATAAAAAACTAATATTTTAATATGCAGTGTATCTCTTAGCAAATAACAGTCGTTAGCCGATAGTTAGTCGATAAAAAGCGATAAAAATAATGTACATATTTGTCCGACTATTAATATAAATAAAATGAACATAGATTAGAGAAATAGATGGACTTACACGTCAAAAATTTCGCGTGTGATGCCTGTCCTAAATCGCTTTGCATTTCGCGAAATAGGAAAAAGCGATAGCGAAGAGTTTTAGATTTCCATTTAGTCCAATAGGAATGACTGGACGTCTATCATTTTCTTTAATCTATGTCGTAAGTATGAAGTCGAATTTCATTATAATTTATGTATTTGAAATCAATGTAGTCTTCATGGTTATTGAAAACTACGATTGAAGTGTTTAATAGTAATTACCATTTGCGTTGTAGTATTTCATTAAGTTTGTAATAATTATTGCGATTGTAGCACTATATAAATATTGCAATTGAGTACACACAATAGATAAAAATGTAAAGATAGGCCGATCCGAACATTTTAACGTAAACCTTCATACAAGCAAACAGTAGCGTCATCTGTCAAAATACCGCCGTCGCCGCTGCCCGAACTACCGCGTGGCCTTATACTGTTGGTAATAATGACTCCCATAAACTGGCGACATTTTTTCGCTTGGTCCTCCGGGTCTATAATAGTATAGGTGTCAATGAAACACGAAAATAAATAATTCAGAGCTATACTTGTGACAATATCTCAAAATCCAGAGCTCTCGCAAAATCTCGCTGCACGCAGGGAAATAAGATGATGTAAAATAGTTTTTTCTTGGGATATAGAAAGTATCTTAGTATCGTCATATTATGTTAGAGTGCTATAATAGTGTGGCTTTCTAAGCAGCTATTACATCATATTATTATTTTTATCATTTTTATATGAATCTGTCATATGGTTAGGTAGTTAACGATTGGGGAACTCATTGAAACAAACACATTAGTTTGATATCAATTAAGCGAGCCTCCCCCAAGCCGACTGGTCCTCGTGGGGGAAAAAGACCACGACCCTCTAAAGATTGAGTAAAATAAATATATGCCAAAACGGAATAGAGAAAAGTGTAATTGGAGTCAGAAGAAAAGATAAGGTAAGATTGTCAAAAATAAAAAGTAGAACTAAATTTGAAGACGCAGGAAAAGTATGCAAGAAACTGAAATGGGAATGGACAGGTCATATGCTCCGAGAGAAGAACGAAAAATGGACCAAAATCATTTCGTAGTGATATCCTAGGGATAGCAAAAGGACCAAAGGACGTAAAATAAAACGCTGGGAAAACGACTTTAAAAAGCTGTCGGACCGGAATGGCTTAGAATAGCGAGAGACAGGGAAAGGTGGAAATCTTTAGAGGAGGCCTTTGTCGAAGGACAAGCTGTTTATGTAAAATATACCGATCGTCAAACAAATTAAATATTACACATGTTCATATATTAATGTTTTATAAACTTTTAGTTTAAATAATTAATGTAATACCATTGGCAGCAATAAAGGCTTATTTTATTTTATTTTATTTATAAGCGAGCACAATTATAGTTAATGTGTAAACAATTGCAATATTAGTCGTCTTATTAGGTATCTCGCGACAGCATTGCGATAGGCGTACATCTTGCGATTGTTGCTGTCAAGAGTGACGTTTGACGGCGATCTCGCGATCATTGGTGTCAAATGTCAATTTTCACAGCAACAATCGTGAGATTCACGGCTGTCGCAAATCTGTTGCGAGAGACGTTAAAATGGGATGGAACGATCTGAATAGTTTATGTTTGTATTTGTATTTATGATTGTTTAGACCAAGACTGTTTTCTGTATTGCGCCTAGTGTTCATTACTCGAGTTTATTATGTTTGCGTTTTATTTGATTTAAGGTAGTGGTCATCCAGTAGGTTTATTAGAAAACTTGTTTAGCTGCGATGAGGCCTTTATTTATATGTTACATCGATTTTAATCTTAATGTCATTATTAATAGTAACTTAACCCCCTTTCTGAAGTAACCCATTTTTTTAACTGTGCACTCTTGAACTTTGTTACCTCAAACACCGAAACCTCAAACCTTTTTACACAAAGAATACATATTTTTCAACAATGTAAAGTAAATATTGATTAACAATTCACATTGTTAGCATGTAGCTATCAATCGATCGCTTATGAGGGAACAAAATTTTTAAAATGTGTAAAATGACAAAATGTCATCGAAAAATCACGTGATTGATTAGATATGAATCCATACAATTTACGAAATTAAATTAACAGTTATGAATTGAGCCATATAAAAGTCATATTGCTAAAGGCGCTGGTTATGGTGCCTTAAAAAAATATGTGGACGAATTAATATAACATTAATTCTTCTTCTCACTTAACTTTCAGTTTCAGTATAAAGTTGTAATGTTAGATAGGATCGTCCTCTTCACGAGGGAACCTCTCGACGGAAAGCATCTCTAAGTGCACGGTTGCAAAAACTAAAAAATATTACATTTAACATTTTACTAAATCGAAATTAAAACATTCCCGCTGTGTATATTCGTGGTACAAATATTTTACTGTCCCTTATTTGAATTCCGAACTAAAACAACCTTGACTGATTTACTTTGTGTGTCCAATTATAAAATACTTTTTTTAAGTTTATATCGAGAATAGCGACAGTCAATTTGTGCTAATTAACTTACCTATTCGTTTTCGTCATAATTTATAATTTCAATCTGAAATATGAAAAAATCCTTTTATTGACTAATCCAAAGTAAATATAAATCCATCTATTATAAAATAATCTACCGACATGTACTTCATTGTAGCCAAGCGATTTACCGTTCCGATGGGATGCTGTGTAGAAACCGATAGGCGTTAAAATCCTTCTATGGTAGTATGATATTATATCTATTTTGACTATCATTTACTATTTGTCATTGCTTACCAGCAAGTAAGAATGCATTGAAATATGGTACATACCTGATTGTAGAAAAAAAATGTTACAAGAATAACACCAATATGGTAGTTCAAACATCCTAACTAACTTCACAATAATACGAAATGTTTAAAGTTAAGTTCGCATGCAAGTAACTGCGAAAATGCGAAATAATCTGATAGTAATGTTAATTAGCATGGAATGAATCTTAATTCGAAGGGTATCGTTAAATTATGTATGCCAGTTTTCAATTGTTACAAGAAATATTGTTAGTGTGTGACGGGTTTTCGAAAGTTTGTTACTTTATTATATCGTGTTTTGCCCTATAGAAGTGGGGATAAGATTTGTTTACAGTTGTTGTTGGTTGAAGAATGAATTTTGTGTAGGTTAATTCATAACGATTTTCCATAAAACAATGCGATTTTAAACTATTAATTATTGTTGTGTATGTCATACAAACGTTCGAAAATTGTCACATTTCTGTTTTATTTTGAGTATATTTAATGAAAAATTTAGAAATATTGTAATATTTCGTCTCGATATCTTAAATAATTAAATGTATCGATATTCTTTTGTATTCTTTTTTTTTATGACGGAACTTGACTTATAATTACCCATATCATTATCGTGAGCATTTATTTATTTTAAAATAATGTATTAAAATCATGATGTAATAATGATGATGAATAAAGTTCATACAACATAATGGTGTTTTTTTTTTATTATCACGTCTACTTTTTTTCAAGGCAGGTATACGTTAATACGTAAGTATCATCCAATTCATCCAAAATGGATTTATGGAATCCTTAGGTCGTTTGCCCACCGCAGCCGTCACGGAGATCTGTGACGGAGAGCAAGACGACTATAGCTAGACCCAAGAGGCTAGACCGCTATAAACTTGGCCCTCCCCTTTGCCCTCCCATGGTCTGCGGGACGCGGGGCGGGTGTGCGATTGGCTATGCACGATATACCTACCCTTATATTTAATATTATACTCTATGGCACGATGTTGCATGTGGCATCTTGAGATTTAACCTAATTCGCCTATGGTATTTTCTTGAGTATGACGTTATCGGTAACAGTAGAGTGTAGCCAAACATACTTCACGTCAGCCACTGACAGCTGATTAGCTGAGCGCACCAATACTTCATAGGAGCGCACTGATCGCTGTCGCACTATCATTGCTGTCGTCTGTCGCTAGAAGTTTTACGTAATAAGGGATTGAACCATGGACATAAAACACTATAGGATTGAACATTTATTATAAATCTATGGGGCCATAGAGTAAATTGAATATATTATTGAACGTATGGGGCTCGGCTAAAACTAGATCACAGAGTACTTTTGTATATGAACTAGATTATAAATCAATGGCTAAAACCAATGACGAAGTGATCTGTGATGACGAACTACGCAACGCAGTATCCATGGCTAAAACCATTGGCTACGCTCCAAGCTAAATGCAAGCAGGTACTATAATAATTTTTTACTACAATTTTGGGGATGCCCTCCGATATTTTTTTTTAATTTGCCGGACGAATGGGAGGGACAATGTCCATGAGTGTCCATGTCACCAGTCCATGTTCACTACCATAGAGTATATTCACTACTCTCAGCAGCCAATAGGTAGCCACAAGGCACAAAAGCCCATTGAGCCAACAGCGGTAAAAATATGTGCTGTCAGTGGTACCGACATGTTCATGTACGACGCGCGACGATACATTTGAGAAATTTTTTTGTACGTCACATCTTTCCCGTCCTTTTAGCGTAGCGTTTCGGCTCAAAGGTTTCGTCATTGAACTGGACACTCTGATCCGCCAGTGATATAGAGTAATCTGTGCTCTGATCTATGGTTAATGGTGTGAGCAATAGACAAAAATTTCCATAGATTCTGATTTGATTTTTCAGTTCTTGGCCGATGTTTCCACTTTTGAATTGCTTCCCCTTTCCATGGGATATTAATATCAAGAAGGACAGTTGTTTGCTTAGTAAAAATAAATACATCCTAGAATCTAAGCGACAAGACGCCCAAATAAAATAAATAATCGTCGATACACATACAATAAATTAAATTTTTCAATAAAATATATGTATATATGAAGAAAATATATATAAATTTCAAAAGAAATGTGAAAGGTCTGACAGTAGGTCGTAAGCCATTTTTTATTTTTTATATCCCTAATTAATGACAAAACAATGTTTGCCGGTCTGCTTGTATTTATTGAACCCCCTTACCTCCACCCCCTGGCTACGCCCATGCCCACTACATAATAATAATTATATTGTAGGTATGTAGTAGGCGACTACATAAGACAACTGGGGCGTAAGGCGTATACGTCGTAACGTAACTAAATTCTAATAATAAAGTTTCCCCTTGTAACAGAAAGCGCATTATAATGGACACTGTTTCTTAAGTGTGATAGTATAATATATGGATCTACCTAGTCGCTTTTTTACGTGTAATTTCATTTGGGCTAAATATCGGTCAATCTTAGCTCAAAATTTTAGGTTTCTTGTAAAAAATAAATATTATACAAAAATTTAGGCAAATTTAGTTAGCCGATATCTAGCAACCCTACTCTTATGTCTATGCGTTCGTCTTTTCGAGCTATGGTGACGTCCCGTTCCGCCACCACATGTCCGCCATACTACCATTTTCATTCTATTAGTGACGTTCATATTATTTTTCTGTTAAAAAGTGGCGTTGTGTAGTTATTTGTTGTTAATTTAATTAATTTTTAGTTTATCTCTTACAGGGTGAGTAAGATTCGATGCGTGATAAATGAGGAATTTATTTTATACGCGAAAATCTTTACCGCGACATGCTTTTTACGATCTGTCAAAGTGAAACAATTTTAGTTTTGCGACTCTCAATTTATTATTTTTGCGTGGAATAATCTAGTATCCTTCTACAAAAATATCTATTTTTGTTGCGTTGCAGTTTCACTTTGTATCTTGATTGATTTAAAGTGTTATTACGGCGTTTTCCAGGCCCCGGGCAAACCAATAAAACGATGGAGTCGCCCAGGAAATTTAACGATTGCTATTTCTATTACTACTCCACATGCACTAAGGTACGATTGCTTTCACTATTTGTTGCCCTAAACTGTATGTAAACAACGAAATAGCCTCTAAATGTTTTTACATAACAAGCTCCTATTATTTTGTTTATGTATCATCGTGTTGTCAATTATTGTGTAACAACCGTCGAGAAGCAAATAAATAAAACATCATTTTAAAATAAGCGAATTAAATTATTTATAATGCATGTAAATTTCCCAATAATGTTTATTGAATTAACGATTTAGTATTCAAATAGTCAATTAAGATTATGTTATATATTACATATTTAAATATTATATAATATATATGATTATATATATAATATTGTGTACAGAATATATACCACAATAAACTTATATAGCACTGAATGATACCTAAGAAATGTAGAAAATATTTATTCAAATGATTCTAACTAAAGCTAAACTATATGTATCTACAATAAAATGCTATCTTCTCCACAATAAGAACTTCCTCTTGGCAGATGCAAAAATATGCTCGTGAAGTTAGTATTAATTGATATTTAATTTCAGGGGGATAACTGTATTTTTCGCCATGAGCCCTCAGCACTGGGTTGCGAAACCATGTGCACGGCGTGGCAGCAAGGCAAATGTATGGACAAAAGCTGTAAGCTGCGCCATATGGAGCTCAGGGTATGTTTTTTCTTTACTTTTGCTATACTTGTGCTTGACGACAATCATGTCTGATGAGCAGAAATGATGAGGTCTAGAATGGAGCGTGCTTGCCTAGAAAATGCCTACTCACTTCTCTCTTGAAGGTACCCAGATTGTACTTAGCTGGAAACAGAAGCTGGAAGGGTGTTCCCGGTACATATCAGAAATGTGGAAGAAAAACGTTCTGTTCAAGTTTGCTGGATGTACTGAACATTGCAATCAAGTTTCATACAAGTTAAACTACATTACACTCATTGCAAAATCTTGCAGAATGCTAAATTCATAAAAATTTGTCAGAGGTTGCAACACGCAGTCAGTTTTCCCTTTAGGCTTCCCAAGTACAGGCTTTTTAGGGTTCTGTACGCAAAAGGGAAAAAATGAGACCGTCTTAATACCTGTCTATCACCAAACAGTATCTCTTGAATCATTTAGACACTTGAAAATTTCACAGATGTGGCTATAATAAAAAATATAAGAAAACTATAAATATATATACAAGGGGCTCCCATATAACTAAAGATTTTTCTGCTGTTTTTATTAACAGCTTTTGATTAGAAATTGAAATTGCAATCATCAATGAAAAGTAAAAAATACTGATTCAAACAACTGATTCTGCTTTTGAATGGAAATTAATCCGTAATTGCAAACAAAAATCATACTTTGATTTTTTCCATTTCTGTTTACAAGTTATCTAAAAGGAAAAAAATTGTGCTTTATCATTGTGTGTTTCGTTAGAGTAGTATATTCATGATGCTGGAAATAACCAGATTTCTCATTCTGTTTAAGTTTCACTCGTACAATGTTATCTTTAAGTTTTTATGACTGGTTAAATCCATGATTAAAACATTTAAAATGATAATTCAATTGTATGAGCCCAAATAGTAGGTAATAAGCCACTGTGCAAATACACTTTGATAAGGCAACTTTTCCAGAGGATGTTCAGGTTTGGGAGCAGAACATTGTCATGTTCATCTGTTTTGCGAAGTGTCTCAAAAACACATAGGCCCAATTTTACAGCCTCTTGTGAAAAGTTCATAATCAAAGCGTCAGAGTGTAGTCAAGCTGCAGAGTCAAAGCTCTGCCTCCATTTTTGGACAACAGGTTTATAAGAGAAGAACTGGCAAGAAACTCTGCACTTGATCTTCTCAAAAATGTTGTTTTATAAGACTTTTCTTATTTAGTAGAAATGAAAGATTCCATAAAAATCATCTAATAAGATGATTTTTATGGAATCTTTTCAGGAGACAGAAACATCCTTATATAATAAGATGATTTTTATGGAATCTTTTCAGGAGACAGAAACATCCTTATATCATTCTAAGAATCTTTGTCATTGAAAAATTATTCAGTGATATAGTAAGCCTGATTTATTAGATGTTTTTTGACAGCTAAACCTGCACAAAGACAAATCCAAAACAGTCTGAGGTCATAATATTGCATTGGATCTCTACCAGGTTTTAAGTTATGATTTCTTAATTGCAGAAAAATCGCAAGCAGATAGCTTGCTACTGGGAGAACCAGCCGGGTGGCTGCCGCAAGAAGCACTGTCCGTTCATGCATAAGAACCCCGATGCCCGCACCGATGGCATCGCACCCAGCCAGCCCGCACCCATAGTCAGTGTATGTATCTTACTACTTTTAACTAAGTGTGTGCGAAACTCATGAAACTAGCAGCTTTTATATATTATGACTGTGATTCCGTTGTTGTAAATACATTATAGGTACAAAAAGAGCCTGGCATAGTTTGGGTGTAGTGGGGGAACGGTTTGTGTAGAAAGGCACACTTAAAAAATTGTGTGCACCTTGGATTGATTGATGAACCATTTGATCGCCCCTTGTTACAGTTGCTGGTATCACCATTCTTTGTGGGTGACAATTTGATATCCTATTGTAATCCAATTGCATTGTTATAGGCTAACGCTATCAACAACATGCCGGAGTCGGTGGAGGCAGGCGCGCCCCTCAGCGCCGGAGTGTCGGTGTCCGCCGTGCCCGCGCCCGCGCCCGCCCCCGTGCCCATGCTGTGGCAGCAACAGAGACAGCAAGGTAGTGTAGTAGATCATGCAGCAGAGATGGGGAACGCTATCGACAACATGCCGGAGTCTGTGGAGGCAGGCGCGCCCCTCAGCGCCGGAGTGTCGGTGTCCGCCGTGCCCGCGCCCGCGCCCGCCCCCGTGCCCATGCTGTGGCAGCAACAGAGACAGCAAGGTAGTGTAGTAGATCATGCAGCAGAGATGGGGAACGCTATCGACAACATGCCGGAGTCGGTGGAGGCAGGCGCGCCCCTCAGCGCCGGAGTGTCGGTGTCCGCCGTGCCCGCGCCCGCGCCCGCCCCCGTGCCCATGCTGTGGCAGCAACAGAGACAGCAAGGTAGTGTAGTAGATCATGCAGCAGAGATGGGGAACGCTATCGACAACATGCCGGAGTCTGTGGAGGCAGGCGCGCCCCTCAGCGCCGGAGTGTCGGTGTCCGCCGTGCCCGCGCCCGCGCCCGCCCCCGTGCCCATGCTGTGGCAGCAACAGAGACAGCAAGGTAGTGTAGTAGATCATGCAGCAGAGATGGGGAACGCTATCGACAACATGCCGGAGTCGGTGGAGGCAGGCGCGCCCCTCAGCGCCGGAGTGTCGGTGTCCGCCGTGCCCGCGCCCGCGCCCGCCCCCGTGCCCATGCTGTGGCAGCAACAGAGACAGCAAGGTAGAGTAAACACAGACTAGATAATATACAGGGTTGTATAAAATATAATCATATCGCTCTCGGCCTGTAGTTTTTTACATTAAAATTAACTTTTGTTCTACGACTTTTTCCTTTTATGCGAAATATCAAATATTGAATGTTTAACAGAGATGCTCTTATTGTTACTACTCTGTATTAGGTTAACATTGGCAACGGCGACGACGCGCGAAACCGCGGCGCTTTGAGTTTATGTTGCATCTTCATCTGTCTCATTAGCACCGCATATTCCTTTACTGCTCGCAGCGGTTGGGCAATCGGGACAATAGTTTGTGACTGTTTCGCTTTTTACATGTATATAATGTCACTTTACAGAAATATAAGATAATTCAATCCATGATGACGCGCCCCCCACTCTGCAAACTCCATACCAATCGAATGAAACAAGCGATTTTGACAGTATGAGGCGCGTCTTCGTGGCGATTTGATATTTTTTATGTGACCCTGTATTAATACAATGTATCATTCTGCAGGCCCACCCCTGGTGCTCGACTCCGCGATCCTCGGCGTGCTGCCGGGCACCAACGAGCTGCTGCCGCGCCGCGTGGTGGCGGCGCATGCGCACGCCCACGCCCACGCCCACGCGCACGAGCAGCCCGCGCCCTACGCGCCGCTGCCCGTCGACCCACTCGTCGTCAACTTCGAGGAAGGTATGCGGCTCTACTGAAATTACATGTACTAAGCCCCGCCACAGCGATTTGAGACACGCTTCAACTATTAATTCTATTGATGTAACTTTTGTTTTAAGTTCATTAGAATTGGGTGTTTGACTACATTTTTTTATTACTTTACTACAAACTAGGTTAAAAATAATGGTTTACGCTGAAAAAACTAATACGGTCGATCAAATAACAAAAAAGTCATATGCATTTAAATATTTCTGATTAAATAGCAACATTGAGTTGTAACGTTAGAAATGCCATAAGCTTCGTGCGGCTTCATACAAATTTTCGTTCTGCGAGAAAGAGCCTCCCACTCCAAAATTAAATGCCTGTAACTTTGTAAATCTTCATTGGATTTTAATATGTTTTCAGTGTACATTATTAATTTTATCCTAATTTATAATAAAGTAAAATTTTTTATGACATTAAAAAGTAATGTGATACCCAATTAGAGTCTAGGTGAAACCTTTATCCATGTACATCACTGAAGAAAAAGATAAATTAACTAAAAAGTAGCATTAAAACCTTAATTTTTGATTAAAACAAACGTGATAAGTATAACGCAGTACAAAAAATCAATGTTTAAAAATTGTTTATAATAACGTACATACTTATACACGCAAATTAAACATTGGCATCGTTTTATTTACTATGAAGAAGCTGTTGATTGCAACATAATACAAAAAAAAAACATAAGGTTTTGATCATAAGGTTTTGATCGTTGTTTAATTATCACCGATTCACATAAATAACAATATTCATAGAATTCTCTTTGCGTTTCGTTGTCGCTCTCTATAGCTAACAATGTGAGTGAACGAAAGGCGAACCGATAGTATAATTTTTTTTTTAATTGTTATGATTTTTACATTGATACAATAAACAAAGGATAGTAAAACGAGGAGCCCTAAAAAGTGTCCGAACCTAATGAATGCCAAAACGTGAAGAGTTCCAATCGCACTTAAGCAAAATTAGGCTGTACAATAATTGTTTAAGACATAAATTACAATGTTTTAGTAAAATATACATGTACCCTCGTTTATATAGGTTTTCTCGGGACACTTTCGTGAATTTTGTATTACACCCGGGGTCTATAGATTTATATGCCAATGGATTTTTATTAACAAGTTGAAGCGTATAATAATCGTATTATTATCTCAAATCGTGTCGGGGCTTGGCGGTCGGTCACTGAGCTATGTTATGTTTAAAACCAAAGTGAAAGGACTTTGTGATTAGGTTTTAAGGATCGGTGACCTACGATACCGCTGTAACTGAAATGTTGCGTGGGAGGGTAGAGTTCTTTTTGATTTACATTCAGTAATTATATCAATGATTCATTGACTAAGGTTGTAAGCGGTTGCAATATAAAATTTCGTTTGTTGATGAATTTGTTAATACTCGAAGATAATATCACAACCAAGAGGTATTTAGTTTGATTAACATACAACGTCCTTACAAGAATAGTCTTATTATAAGGACGTTTTCATTGTTCAATACAGTGAGTTTCGAATTTCGGAATGTCCTAACAGAATAACTCTAAAAATTCTCCTTACTTTGGTTGGTGAAATATAAGGTTGTGTGTTGTTTCTATGTATAATTCAAAGGAAAGTAATAATTATTTCTAAAATAAATGAAATGGTTGTTTTAATGTAATTTACTTAGAGAACTCTATCGTCTCTAAAGTGAGCGTGATTAGAAATAAGACATAATGTTAAAACATTTTCGACAGCTCACTACTCTATACTAGACGTGTACTGAAGAATAACACGAAGCTTTAGAAAAAAACGCTATTATGTATTTGGCACTGATATTCTGTCTCACGTTGATTGCGGCTGCGATGGCCGCAAAAAGTGCAAAAGCCGCAAACGAGGTGCCGGCGCCTCAAAGGCCTCTAGATAATAGATTTATTAATAACGAATATTATCAATTAATTACACTTCTTAACAAAGTAACATGGAATGATTTACTTACGTCTTCAGTTTCCATTTATCTGTACTAGCGGACCCGACTGATATCGTCCTGTCCAAAAGATGTTTATTGTGGCAGTTTTTTGCTCCTACCTATTTTATAGTCGGGGCAAAAAATTCTCCTGTACAGAACCGTCACTTCCTTAAACAACAGTGAGTGAAAGAAAGAAAGAAAGAAAAATATGTTTATTTCCAAACATTATGCCACACAAAGCAAAGTACACACTTATGTACTAAAACGTTGTCTGAGGCTTCCACCACCTGGGCAACAAATACTAGACTGTTGCCCAAGTGACGGAAGCACCAGACACCGCCTGTTATGTGTGGCACAACCCAGAAATGCTGTAATTTAATATGAACTTTATGCAATAGCAATAAATCTCAAATTGGCTCTACGCTTTAGTAAGAAAACGTTTGTATGGAAAAAAGAAAAGGGCTGTTTTTAGGATTTTTCCGGAAATTATTCGAATTTTTCTCGCCGTAAAAACCATCCTTGAACTTCAACGAACATTTAAAAAAGAATTGGCCAAATTGGTCCAGGCGTTGTTGAGTTATGCGCTTACCAACACATTTTGCGATTCATTTTTATATTATAGATAAGAATAACCCTTCTGTTTCACTCGAGTGACTCACTTGAGTGAATGTCGTCATTTTAGTGAAAAGCTTTTTAACATTTTTTTATTGAACTAAAGTCCCTATATGTTTTAATCCGTCGTGTAATAAATGGAAGTAATAGTGGAATATAGTAATATACTCGTATGTCTTCAAAACATTACACAATTTCTTGGTCAGTCTTGTAATAATATGGCTTGCGGCTTTTGCAACTTTTGCGGTTGTAATCAACTTTTAGCGTTAATGAAATAATGGGCAAAATAATATTATAATGTTAAAGTGTTTTTGCCGACGGAATTTCTACTTTTGTTTTTAGCGAGTGCCAATGCAAACTAACATAATAAATATATAATATAATAATGATTAACTTATATTATAGAAAAACTAATGTAATGATTATTTTACTGTTTTTTTTGGTATGGTGAAAGTGAGTTGGGTTTTCTTGCATTAAAATCTCTCGTGAAATTACATTATTTGTAATAGAAATGTATACATACAGGATGTCTTTTTTCCTGATTTGAAATTTTGAAAAACTCTTTGTTATCCCATGAATTACATTCTTAACATTTATTATTTGGCCCTCTTCCACAAAAACACATTTAATTCAGTTATTGGATAATGTAATAAGTGCAAAAGTTAGTTATTCGTTTAAAAAGTAACGAAGAATACATGAAATGAATAAAAACTAAGTTAGTTAAAAGAGCATTTGTGCCAGAGGGATATTCAAATCCATGGGATAGTGAAATGGAATAGACGAAAGATTTCATTACGTTTTTGGTACTTCTATTAAATCTTACAACCCTAATTTAACGCTTTTAAGATAAAGTTGAGAATGATACCATAAATCCATGAAAAAACACATTCTGTATATTTCACGAGTGACACATCACATTTAGAATGTTCATTTAGACATTATATTATAGTGGGTGTTTAAGTAATAAAAATGCGAGAAAAAAAGAAGTTTGAATATAGGGTTAGAGATATTATTTATTTTTATTTACTAAGAATGTTCTTTATTTACGTTTACAAAAGCAGACTGGAAGGTGTATGTTATAAGATATTAAAAAAACAAATATTCATCTAAAATGCACGTAAAGGTTACCTTTATGATGTAGGTAGAGTAAAGGCAAGCCAGGATTTTATGAATTCCTTGGGAATGAAGGATTTGTGAGCTAGTTAGGCATCAAAGGACATGACTTTCGGTAAATTGCGGACATAACTTCCAGTCTGTTCTTGGTAGCCAGGTATTACTCACGAAAGAGTTTAGTTGTTCTTTTTCTAACTTCCAGTCTGTTCTTGGTAGCCAGATATTACTCACGAAAGAGTTTAGTTTTTCTTTTTCTTTAGTATTCAATAATAACACCCAGTTTTTATCACTGAATTCAGTTCAAAGAGAAAAAGATGGTTTTTATATATAATTTAGTGGCATGCCCAGATTCGAGGAGAGAATAAATGGTTTCCCCGATTACTTTTTACTAAGTAACACATGATTTAATGTGATAATGGTAACAAGTTCATTGTACACGGAAATTAAAACTACATATTTCGTTTTGGTTGAAAAAGCTGCAAAAAGAAAATACAGCAATAATTTAGTTTCTTTTATCAAAGTTTTTTGTATAATGAAATTGTTTCCATTAGAATTGGAAGTGTTTAATTGGTTCTGAACCTCAATCTACCTACTCGAGGTTTTAATATAATATGATAAGTATTGAAAATATTTGTAGATATTTTTTTGTTTTATAATATTATTCGAACCTAGTATTTTAAGGTAGGCACTGCCTTTTCGCCTGTATGGGTATGCACGCCACGTTTTGGCTGAAAACATAACCTGTTTACTCCTGTATGGGTTATTTTATATTGCCAGAGAGGGAAGGCAGCTTTAAGTTATGATTTTTGTCTTTTTGTACCATGGCCATAGTACTGTTGTCTTTTTGATATTAATATGAAATTTTTCCGTTTGACAAGTGGCAATGGCGCGGCTGCACGCGGACTCCGCAACGTCGCGAAACCGCAACAGTGTAATGTCACTTTGCAGAAATAACATTTTTTTTGCATGAAATAAATTAATATACTGAATTTTGAAAAGTTGTACAACCCACATTCAGACCTATAGGACATCTGTCATCAGAAAATTTGATTACAAGCGGTTTAGCCGAGACACGAGAATTTTATATTATATTTTTTACCAAATTGAGTACAGTACTTTGGCCGGATTAAATGGATTTAAAGAGCATGCCACGGGTGTGCCCGCGAAATTCAAATTTTTTGTGGTTTTTCGCGATTTTTAAGCGAATAAGTCATAATAGGCTTATGGCAGTCAAATTGCGGGAATTCCAGTATCGTCTTCACGTGTTTATATATAAATCTCTGCTTGAAAGTGTCGAGTTAAAGAAATTTATCCGAGATTTGCGAGTTACTCACCTAAAACTCTATACTCGAACTAATTTCCTAGGATAGACATTTATATGCAAAAATTTTGATATAACATGTAAAGAAGTAACTGCCATTCTCGCAAAATGACTGCCATAAGCCTATTTTGTATAATTAGCGTACAAATTACAAAAAACCACGAAAATTTTGAATTTCGCGGGCAGACCTGTTGAGTTCGCTTTAATATTCCATCCTCACTACTTTTGATGGTTGCAGTAGAGTTTGTAGAGTATAAATATTTTGCTCTCTCCTCCGACTGCAATATATAAAAAGCGGAGTCGGTATTTTTGTATGTGCAATAAAAATTTAGTGTACATTTTTTTTCGTTCTTTCATAATATCATAGCTAATTAGAGTTCATATCTTTAGCTCTTGTTTTTTAGATTTACTATATTATTAACTAAATTGTAACTATGTCGAATTGTCGTTTCGGATTCGTTTCATGTTGTGTTTGGACTGACTTGCGATTGGGTCTACATCATCTAGGTGTCGCTCATCTATTCCGCACCGACCAAGCACCACAATTTAGCTTCAACTTGTGCTCAGGCTGCCAGATTTCTTGTGATATTTCACTAGGAGTGATTCAAAAATCCTTTATTGGGTGAACATCAAATAAAGCACGGTGACGATCATTTAATTATAGCCACTGAGTAGGCGGATAATTGAAATAGAGACTTTGCGTGGTTTGGACGCTATGAGCGAGCTTGGTGCGTGCTATTTTACTTGCTATAAATGAAATGTACTTCAGTGCACGGCTTAAAAGACGAGATATATTCTCAGTTTGGTCGGTGCTTTATAAGGCCAGGTATAAATTCTAACAAATAATAGTTTTAGAAAACTATTAATTGTTTTAGAAACTGCTTTCAATTCTGTCAATTCATTAGTTCAGAGATTTTGTGCGATAATTTAGTCGTTTTGCAGTGTTTACGCCGTCTTATTATATAGGAACTTTAAGCACGGCTTAAGCATTATGATTGATTGTCATTAGAAATGTTGCAAGTCAGTTCAAACGCGATCTTAACATGAGATCCAGATGAACTACATTTTTTAATAGATGTTGATATAATCCTTGTCTTTGATAGTAAAGTACATAATATTATAAATAGGTTAAATATGTGAAAATACAAATAAAAATATATATACACGAATATTAACTCATTAATATAAGGTAAGAAAAAAAAAGAAAAAAAAATACAGCTTTACGCCTTTAAATTGTTTGTATCTTAGTCTCTTCGAATAATAATGCATAGAAGAATGCAGAGATAAATACATAGATTCTAAATTTTATTCTTGTATCGCTCTTATGCTACAAAACTGCAGAAATGTGTAAGCGAGAAGTGAATAAAATTTTGATCCTATCATTTGGTTAAATGATATCCAATCTCACTTTACATTAAATTAAATACCATTGATTTAAAGTGAGACAAGATTTCATGAGAGTTAGAATTTTGAGAATATCTCTTGTAAAAAGCGGTTGGGTTTTTCAGATTCGTAGACTGAAAGGTTGAGAAAGATTATTTTTATTTTTAAGTAGAATATAAACTTCTATGCGTTATTATACCAAGGTTAGTTAGTATAGAACTTGTGGGGGTGCCGCAGTATGTATACACTGACGCCTCGTCGTATTATTAAATTTCGCACCGTGATTAGATAGATATGAGAAAATTAAAAAAAAAGTGTTTAGACATAATGATTAGAAGCGATGTACCACAAAATATCGAGCACGAAAGCGAATCATCACTTAAATATCAATCATGTCGACATTCTGGATTAATTATGCCAATAGGGTGGTGCAGCACCACCTTTGTTACTTGTATATTATCGATAGTTTAATGGCAATGATTAATTGAAAAACCAGGAGGCTTATAGTTACGTTAGCTCCTATTTTAATATTTTTTGTGAATAAGTATGTGGAAGAAATTCAGACTGAATTAAAACACTGCCTTATATTTTTTGTGCAATAGGTAGGTAATACTAATAGCAGTTTGGAAGAAAAGTTCCTTTGTATAATTCAACAATATGATAAAAAATTTCAGTCGCAACGCTGATTCGCTTTAGCTGATTTTACAAAAAAATAAAAGAAAATCCTTTGCGAATTTTGTGGTACAGCGCATTCTGTTATTAAAAAGAAATATTTCGCTTAAGATCGTATTAACATTTTAGGAGGATTTAAAATATATACTAATATTAAAAAAAAAATCGAGCAAGTGATAGCTTATCGGTTCATGCAAATATCTGATAGTGGTCTCCATGAACTTTCGCCGCACGGACCAAGCACAGCATATCAGATTACATTCAGTAACGGGGGATTTTATTTTTGTGTTCTAAGAGCTACATTCAGTTCATGCTGAACGCAAATAATGGCTTTATTTGCTTTCATCTCAGCTATAATATTTTAAATTGGATATCTTTATAAAAAAAGAAAGGGATTGTCTCATAAATTTAAGAATTTCGAGCCAAACTAAAGAAATGCTAACAAATGATATTGATAGCGAATTTGTATCTATAGTGACACTGACGGAAGTGAAGTGACTGATAGCGTCGGATCTGTATAAACTCTCGTTTTATATAAGACATTCCATCAAACGATAATTGATCGCGCCTACAAAATTTTGAACTACCTATCAATAGAACTTAAAAAAAAAACTCGCTAAGTCTAACTTGCTTACGGCGTGCTGCCGAATATAATAATGTTGGTAATAAATTTCTACTACCCACAAAGACAAGCCCATATTTAAAGGTTGCTTGAACGGTGCTGTCAGCTGTGCTTGAACGGTGCGGTGAATGTCGACCTTAATGCTTCCGACTACCAATTTATTAGCACTTTGATATTAGCAGCGTCTAGACTTGAGTTTTTTATATTTTTGCAATATGCAGAGTTCCTATATTTTGAAAAAAAATAATGCAATAAAACTCGGAACGGAATAAAAAAGTTGTTTGTGTAGGGTCCACGGTTTGCCTAGTCATTACTTTATTTATATGTACGGAAAAATATATCAATATTATAGATGAACTACATGATATTTGGTGGCGGATGGGTTTTTAGATAAGTGTGAATTTTTCTATCTTATTCTATAAATAAAGATGGTTAAGACTCGATGGAATAGAAACGTACTCGTGGAAAATTAAAAATATAATATTCAAACAAAAAAAAGAATCCGCTTATGTCGATTTCGCTTACTAGGATTCTTCTCTTTTAAGTCTATACGTGTTAACTTTTTGAGCATTCTACGATTAAACATGATATTCGTGAATTTACAAAAATCAATATATAAAAATTTCGATGGATTCATTACAGAGTGTGAAATAAATAACAACAAAATACCGAAGATAAATAACAACACCAAAAAGACACTGCTCTGGTGGACGGATGAATTGAAAAAAGATATGAAAAGAAAGAGAAGAAGGATCCGCAATGCAGCGGAAATACGAAGGCGGCACGTAATAGACGAATATTTACAAGCTAAGGAAAAATATAGACAGGAGTTGTCAAAAGTTCTGGCTAAGGAAGGACTGTTGAGTTGATACTTGTAAATAATGTTGCAACTTATAAACCTCCAGCAGTATTACTAAAATTCGTTAGTAGGATGATATATCTTAAAATTTAAAAAAAGAAAAACATTTTTTATGAGCCAGTAGGTACTAGCACCAACACCAAACATATCTTCAGATTATATGCTCAGATTTTTAGTTTTGTACAATAATTTTATAGTTAACACTTAGATAACAATATTTCAATAGAGCCTATAAGTTAGGCCTATGTGAATATACAAATAAACATTTAAAATTACACCAGACTTTGTCCTTCTTTATTGAGTTATCCTAAAAGTTAGAAAGTTGTCATTAAAGCCTTGTCTAAGAGTCAGTGTCTAAAATACTGCATCCGCCTATAAAGTCGATATTATTGGTAAGCGTAAATCGTGTTAAGCGGCTTCTACTGTATAATAATTGTATTGTGTAAATTGTTAGTACAAAACACTCGTTTTTTTTGTATACTACACAGTAATTTTTATTATTGGTTTTCTCGTACGTATTAAGAGTTTTGTGTATATTACAGGTGTTAATTAGGTTAATTCTTAATTTTATATTGAAAAAAAAAATATTTATTTGCCTTTTAGTAGCACTTGGAGAAAGATTTTAAGTTATTTTTGCATAAGATGTGACTATATTTTTTTGTTTAATGGACTTTAAAATACATAGCTTACTTAGAGATATTTTTGGCCGTCTTTAATAATAATAGTAATCTGTATTAACTCTTTTATATATTCATATTTCAAAGCGTTATTAATAGTTGGAAGTTTACATGAATTCATAATAATTCTTGCGCGAATTTGGAACACGTAGGTACTTTTAAAATAAAAAAAAGTCAAAAATAAGATTTTTTAAATGATAATTGCGAATATAAATAAAAACTAATTGAATATAGACGATTTAAATTATAAACGAATTCCTAATTTGAGCAAGAATATTTTAGGTCATAACTACATGAAAAAAAGGAGAAATTACCTGTCTTCTAAACATTTGTATGAAAACTCAAGGGCATCCATTGGACAGGTTCCTTGTTTTCTATTATTATTGATTAGAGATGTGCCCTCAAATTAATTGTAATTTAATTGGTTTAATCTGTATATCAGATAACAACTGTAAACATTGAAATCACACTGTGCTTTGAGATTTGAAAGCAATGACTGTATTAATGTAAAGAAAGGGTAAAATTGATCCATTCGTTGCGATAAGGGCGATCCGCTTTTGTATGTCGCGGAAGGTTTTCGATAGCCTTGAATCTCGCTATGGTTGCTGTCAAATTTCACTTTTTATTAGAAAACATGTTACAAAAGCACTGATCTCTATTCTATGGATAGGAGATTTTCAACGTAAAAATGAAGATACTTTATTTGCGTAACCTGGCTTGAGCGTCCATGGAACAAAAATAAAATGACATTCAAAACAACGGTCGCTACCAACAAATGTAAATTTAGTACCGTGTACCTTCGATGGGGGCGCTTCAAATCTGCCCAAAATGAACTGTCAATTCTATAGAATTCTATTGATTCTATCCAGCGGATAGTAATTGAGATCAGTGTACAAAAGTGAAAACAGCAACTGACGAGATTTACGCCTGTCGTAAACCTGTTGCGAGTTGCGTTATAAGGAGGCGGCATTTGGCATTTAGATGATTTAATGTCATAAACTCGATTCAGTCTATTGGATGTAGCTGATGTGGGAAGTAATAACTCACAGCAGAAACTTTTTATTGGTTGAGAGCAAATAGAATATGAGCAAAGTGAATCAATAAATATTCTTCAGCCATATAGTAAAACTTTCAAGTACTCTAACACTCTAACAGCCGTTTTCACTAAACTTAGGAAACGCTTAAATCGAATGCTTAGCCCTAAGGTGACAGTTGTTGTAGGTGAAAACTGTCACCTATCGGCTAAGCATTCGATTTAGGCGTTTCCTAGGTTTAGTGAAAACGGCTGTTAGTTACTTGTCAAGTATAAATATTGTGTATTATTTGTATCGGAGTACGAATTTTGCCGATGCACAATATTTATTCTTAAGAAATAACAGTTTTATGTAATATCTAAGACGTAAAGTAATTAGTCAAATTGTCGGTATTGGCGTTATTAACTTTGCTCAGGTAAAATGTCATGATTTTTGTTTGACTACCTTACACCTCATAATTACGTGTCTGTACAATATTTTGTTTTAATTCATATTATATTATGCAAAACGAGTGCCGTATTGTAGCTATTATAATATTGTATCTATTTTTTATGCGGAATGTGCGAGAGACACGTGAATTGAAACGACTGAAAAAGGAAAAACCACTTTTCAAATTTTATTTAATACTAATATTTTACACTTTTTTCTTCATGTATGATAATTTATTATAGTGATGCATAGAGAGGTACAAAATATTACACAAGCAATGGTGGATACATGATTTTTCTTAAACATTCAACTGTATAATTAAATACAAATTTCTAAGAGAATGAAAAATTTCTAAGTGAGCAACTTCTGCAGCAATGTCAATGCGATGATAAGAATTTTTCTATATAAAGAGAGGATAGGATTTTTCCTTTTTTGTCGAAAAAAAGTTGTCGTTTCAGCGTTCGTGCTCGAGCTAAATTCTTGTTTGCATTACGGGGTTGTTGTTATGTTAATCTTAGTCTTACGGTTTATTAGAGTTTCATGAGAACGTTTAATAGTAGTACCTACCGAGTGTGTTTATGGCCGTTGGTTTATACTAATCGATAACTCGAGATCCGATACAGCGGCCGGTATTGGAAAAGAATGTAGTTTGGCTTTGTTTCTAATTGAAATTGTGTTAATTTATCAACGAGCAAATAAATACGTTTCATAACAATATGATTTTTGTAATTATTTTTGATTGCCCACCCCGGGACGCTTTCAGATCCGACTGACAGGAACACATCGCACACCGCACGCGACCCTGGCCGCATCAAAACTAATTACGAAAATCATGCGCGTGGCTTTAACTTACTAAGCGGCTGATGTGTTCTTGCAGAGTCGGATAACGAAAGCGCACCCTCATCCACGCCCACCAAAACCGTGTCTCCCGACGACGCGCAGAAAATCGCACGCACCAAGTCCCAAGAACTGCTGCTACTGGAGAAAATCCAGGCGGAAGCCGCAGCCTTCTACAACTACGACTCGCTGCCTCTGGCCGAACCGCTGGCGAAAGAGCTCAAAATAATCAGGACCAATCTCTCCACCAAATACGACAGGCTGTCCCTCGACGAGATAGCAGGCAGAAAACAGTCCGCGGAAAGACGAAATTCCTTGGACTTCAAAGTATTATCCTTGGACGAAATCAGGGCGCGGAAGAAAGTATCGGAGGCTGTGGTACACACCACTCCGATAACCCTAAACCTGAATAGAAAAAGAAAGCTCTCCCACCATGAAACCCACGAAACGCTTTCTACTTCGGGGAGTAAAATAATTAAAGTAGTCAGAAGTAACTCCATTGTTTATAAGAAAGTAGACCAAAATGCACCAGCACAGCCGAGTCAAGCTAAAGCAGAACAAAAAAGGTCTGATGATGCGAACAGTAGGAAACGTACTCTGTCCGAACTTAGCGATATTTACGACGTGCAAGAGGACGAGTTGGTGGACAATTGCTATGAGTTTAAGAGAATTAAAATCGCAGAGCAAATCCCTAAGCCTAGGTTAGTCAGGAATAGGAGTGCAACAAAGTCGATCAGTGAAAGTGAAAGCAAAGATGAAGCAGAATTGAGGAGGAACGATGACGATTCAGATACAGAAGTGCAATTTGTTAGTGTGGAAATTCGTGAAGTTAGCACAGATTTAGCCTCGATAGACGATGATGTTATAGAAGTAGGTGATGCGGTGGATATAGTAGATCTATGTGAGGACAAAGACGACAGTGAGATCACAGTTTCAGATCTGGACTTAGACTTAGTTAAAAATGTGCCAGATGTTGTAGCGAGTTGTCAGAAGAATACAACCAAAAGTGATAATGTAGAAACAGATGTTCTAAACGACATCGATGCTTATTTGGGCGAAGAATTATGATCCAGATTGTTCTGTTATTTATTTACAAAAACTGAAATTAGTTTACAAATTGGTAAACGTGAAATTTACAATTAGAAATAGTAGGTAAGTTTGGTTAAAAACGTGATATTCATTGTCATACGTTGTGGTAAGGCAATAATATTTCGCACTGTGTTTAAAGCAGGGGTTGAAAGCGGTAAAGGTATAAAGGTATGGTACCGGTAGAGAATTACGATACAGCTTCGATTTAAAGGTAGAACCAAAACGGTTGAGAATTACGGTTGTGGTACCGTTAAAAAAAGAATTATACATATATTTTTTTGCGGTATCGTTGTACCTATATATTACTAATACCTTTACCAAAATAATTTCGGTACCGAAAAAAAAGATGCGACGGAGAGCGAGCGCAACGAGGGGGCTGCGGCGCGGGAAAGCGGTGCGACAACGTTGCTTTGCCAGTCACTCAGTTATCAATTCGATCGTGTCGAGACTTGAACGAACGGCGACGCGTCAGTTGTATTTTGTTAGCAATTTTCGACAATTTCCTTTATAAATTCACTGCAGTTGCTTTGACGTGTTAGTTTCATTACACTGTGATCTTACATTATCCACGAGCACTCATAAAACGATGGGAAGAAAACGGAAGAACGCGGTTTACTCTTACTTTTCTTACGATAAAACTTCAAAAAGTTCGAAATGTTTAGTCCCCGGTTGTGAAACAATCGTCAAGGTTAGTATGAACTTTAATAAGTATTGAATTTTGATTGGTAGGATAATGAAGTTTATTAACATACTTAGGTATTCAACGTGTTTCAGCTAGGGCATAGGATTCCAACGGGGGCGGTACAGCCCCCTGGGGACGATCGCGGGGTACCTATTAGAAATCTAATATAATAAAATACTTCGACTATACATTTAGGTACTTATACTAACTTAATTCCATAAAAAAAAAAACATTTTTTTCGTTTAAGGTGAATGCTCCAACCAACCCGCGAAATTAAAATTTTCTTACATTTTTTGCAATTTGCAGGTCAGTGCTAGGTTGTATGGTGATTAAAATATTGTTTGCGATTGTAAGACGTATGTAGTTACAGAATTATAATCATCAAAATCATCAATACAACCCTCCAAGTTCATGTATCTCGAGGAATGATTTTGACCTTGAAAAATTCGTTCCTCGAGATACATGAACTTGGAAGGTTGTATTGATGATTTAGATAATTATAATTCTGTACATACGTCTTACAATCGCGTCTTCTTATTCTTATTCGTATTTGTTATAGGAATGTCGTTAACAAATCTATATATGCAAGTTGGTAAGGAAAGAGGAATTAGTGATAGATAATCGACGAGACATATTAATATAATTAACTAATATGTAAAGGGGACATTGATTTTTTTTTCTTGTAAAGGAGACGGTAGTCTATAACAGGTTGAGAAGCTATAAGCTAAGGTAATGTAATCCGAAAGGGGGTTGTTCTACATGTCTAGGTCTTGGTGAACAATTTTAGTTCTACAACTTTACTAGCTGAACCACGTTGTAAATTTTTGCATAGATTTTTAGTTCAATATACCTAATGTGTATTATTCGCCTTTCAGGGCGAGCACGGAACAAATTTACTGTATCATTTGTCGACCAAACATCCTTCTGAGTATAACATAGTCAACGACAGAAACAAGTTGAACGCAAGCGAGGAACTTTCACAGACAAATGATGAAAATGATCTGAATGTTTCAAATACTACTGACCGCCCAGACAAAAAAACACAAAAAACTGGTTCTTCAAAATTTACCTACGTACAAACGCAGTGTGTTAACTTAGTAACAGTACATGGAAGGCCATTTTTATTGATGGATGATCAGGCATTTAAGAATATTATAGCAATGACACCCATTAGCCCGAGAGAAGCTCAATCTCTAAATTCACATTCAATAAAAAGATTAATTGCAGAGAGGGCTGAAATTGTGCGAGAAAATATAATTAAAGATATTAAGGGCAGGCTGGTGTCATTAAAAATTGACAGTGCCACTAGACTAGATAGAACATTTTTTGCCGTCAATATCCAGTACATTGAAAATGCTTCAGTTGTGATTAAAACCTTAGGTATGGCAGAGATGTGGGACAGAAGTACATCAGATTACCTACGAGAAAAGTTATTGTATATCATAAGGAAGTACAAAATAAATTTGGATCAAGTGTATACGATTACATCAGATAATGGTGCCAATATGTTAAAATTGACTCGTTCGATGAACGACAATTTGAGGGAAGAAGATATAAGTGATGATGAGTCGGATTCGGATCTAGAATACAGTGACCAATTGTTAGAGGTAAATTTTCAATCCAATGACGATGTCCCATATGAAATCACATCAGTTCGGTGCGCTGCACACTCACTGCAGCTAGCAATTCAAGATGCGCTAAGAGAAGATGAATCACTCCCTACTATCGAACAAGCGCGCTCGGTTGTTAGGAAACTGCGAACACCTACAATGAAAAATATTATAAAATCTTCCAAAAAAAATAAAGCTATTTTAGATAATAATACACGATGGCATTCAACTTTTGATATGTTAGAGCGTTTGAAAACTTTGAAGAATTTTTGCTCTGAAGTCCCTAGCGAAGAGTTGTATTGTTCACTCACCTTTTGGGATGCTATTGATGATTTACTAAGTTCTCTGAGGCCGGCTAAAATATGCACAAAGAAGTTACAAGCGGAACAGCTTACTCTGAGTGATTTTTTTCACTTTTGGACAAAATGTTATTTAGACACATCACACGTGCAAACCCCTCTTGCGCAGCAGATATGTTTATTTATGAAAAATAGACAAAATGTTTTGATGACCAATGCCACATTCCTTAGTGCATTATATTTAGATCCTCGATTTCAGGTAGTATTATCAAGTGAAGAGGAAGCTTTGGCTTTGCACCATTTAAATATTACTTGGCTCCGAATTTTGAAAATTCAAGCCAATGATATCAATACAAATCAAGGAGATGAAAATTTCTCTCGCCCAAGTACATCTTCGGCAGCAGATGAACAGGATGAAATCGAACTTATGTTGGCTCAAACCGAACGAGAAAAAAGATGTGAACAACGCGCTCGTTATATTCACACTCGGGCCGATATTACAAATATATTACAAAATTTTTCGAACCATAAGCGTCTACCACTAAAAGAAAATATATTATCATTTTGGCAAAAAAAGGCTTTGTTAGAGCCTCAATTATATTTATTAGCTAAGGTGGTGTTCGCTGTGCCGGCCACGCAAGTAAGTGTGGAGCGACTTTTTTCGTCATTAAAATTTGTACTCAATAACCTACGTTACAATTTAAATGAAAATATCGTTGATGATATTTTAGTAATAAGAAATAATCAATAAATAACGTGTGAATTATTCCTCAGCCCAGGATGACTTTTGAAACATTTAAGAATATAAATGAAAATTATACCTTCACTAATAGGCACCAAGTGAGTAAGTGGCATTTTGTTTAAGCTAGATCATTTCATTTCTCACCTCAACTCATTTCTCCACAATTCTTACCTTTTTTGTTTGTTTTTGGTAATAAATAGTTCTGTAAATCAGATGACAACCACTTTGATATGATTTACCTAGAATATTTTGTATGTGTGTTATTACAGTCATTTTTTCATTTGGTACAGTAGGGGGATAACAACATTTTACCTTTTTCTTTGTAAAAATAATTTTGATATACAAATATTTTTGGTCACGATCACGACTAAGCGACTAATCTTATTATCTTCACAAAAAAAGATTAAATGGTTTTTATGACAGTTTCCCCGTACATTCTAAGTTTTCGGATTTCCCCCTACTGTCCTAATTAAAAAAATGACTTAGTAGCTTTTCCCATGTCTTATGTAGCTTTTCTGACATGAGAAGCTAACGCTCGTCAAACCTTATTGCATTACTTTTTACATTAATGACTATTATTTTCTGAATGATGTTTCGATATCTTCAATATATATTTTCGTAAAGGTGTAAAACTGAGGGTTTTAGATTTATTTATGTGTAATTGTGTCTAGGACCAGTAGGACCTTGCTAAACGTTATGAGACTTTCATGCGATTTGGACTTTCTTTATTACTGTCTTCCATGTTCGGAGAAAATAAAACATCTTTATCATACTTGTCTTGTTATTTATTATCTAAAATCAGTCAACCATTTAATTAAAAACGTAATACTTATTAAGTTTAACATGAGGGTACCTATTCTTAACCGACCTCTTCAGAATCAGAAGGAACATCTTTAGAGTGCTTCCCTTCCAAGGAATGTAGGAATACTAATATTCTTGAGTACACACGGGCTCTCATACAAGGTTTTATATTTTTCATCTCTTCTCTTATAAGTAAGGTAAAAATATCATTTCTTTGATCCTTTTCTTCTCGTTGGATAGCCATGCAGTGGAAACATTCAGGTCGATGGTTTTCTTTCTCCAGGTGTTTTTCTACTTTAGGGTTGAGAACAGAGGGAGACTGTGGTCGTTCCGAATCCACAAAAACATCTGGCGAATGATGGCGCTTATTCTGACCCATTATAGCTGGTTCTGAAATAAATCATAAAAGCAAAAAATGTTAGTAGGTACTTTATTCTGCCGTGATCCCCCCCACAGAGGTCACGACCCATCATTTGAAAAATACTGATCTACCTAATGTTCCACTTACTGGCACAGCAACGGCACCGTTTCGAAGCAAAAATGTATGACCGTAAACCGTTTCTGGACCACTGCATAAATTCTTTTGCTGGGAAACGACTTTTTTTTGGGGGGGTCAAAAGTCACGTTTTGAAAAAAAAACGCCCCACTCTAAAAAAGTATAAAGTAATACAAAGAAATTCAATATCGTTAAGACATGCTTAATGAGTTTGTACTTACTTTTATCCATCTTGGCGACAATCCAGTTGTAAAGTTTCAACAAATTACAAAGTACACTTGTGATTAAGTTGACAAACAAAGTAGACGCGGAAACATGAATGGCGGCAAAATGGCAAGACAACCTGCTTTGTCTGGCTGCCGAAGCACGAATATCAGTAAATTTTCTCTTACCAAGTTACCATTGCATTGCGACTGACACGAGACGCTTGACGCCGGACGCGTCGGCAAGGGCGGCAGGGTACAAAGAAAACCTTTATTTTATAATTTAGATACTTTAAAAAGTAATGATACCGCAATATTACAATATCTAAATTATACAGGTACAGTTATTGTAAGGTATAGTAATTTAAAGGTACCTTTATTTTAAGGTATCAAAATTTAAAGGTATGACGTCATACCGCTAACCGTTTTCAACCTATTTTTTTCGGTTATTCAATCCCTGGTTTAAAGAAAAAATGTTCTGTGCGGTGAGAGTACAAATCTTACTTAAAAAAGCTTAGAATTTAGAGCATTTCGTAGAGTAAGGAACTTTTTCGTTTTAGGTTCGAAGTCATAAGTTTATGGTAAATAATATCCTGCCAATATCGAGTTTAGTCAAACGTGTCTGCCTAAAAATGATATCGTGGTAGGATACTCGTATAGCCAAATCCTTCTCACTCGAAGGGTTGAGCTATAAAATCTGAATCTATGTTAGAAGCTATTATTACTTTAAGTTCCACATTATTTGTAACGATATTAAGTTCGTTATTATTTATACTCAGTAAAAGCTCAATATTAGCTTTACACTTTTTTGTTTTTTATAGTTAAGTATACAAATTTTCTTCCTTTTAGTGTTATTTTATCACCAGCGGACGCCCGTGGTTTTCAACAATTTTCAATTTCTACAACTAAGTATAAAGTAGTGTATGTGTCAAACCAGATCAGCTTATCTATCTATTTCAAATTTCATCTAAATCTGCTTAGTAGTTTTTGCATGAAAGAATAACAAACATCCACCCATACTACCAAACAAACTTTTGCGTTTATAATATTAAAATATTAGTAAGGAATATTAGTAAGGGATATATTAGTAAGGGTATCATCTTCGTTATTGCAAATAGCGTCAGGTAAATTCTTTTGAACAGGAACACAAGCTTTTTGAATTTATCGTAACATAGCTGTTGTTCATCAATATTTTAATTTAAAGGACCACTAGATACTAGATCAACCTTATATTAGGTACATGTTATTATATACAACATGTTAATATGAAAGAAGCTTTAATTATATTAATTTGCACTTATGCCTGGTTTCATTCATCATAAAAATGTTATATTCTTATAGCAGTCACCTTTATAAGTAAATCCTATTCCTACCTAACGAGCAATTCTTGTATATATATTTCTATATAATCTGAATCTCGAAAACGGCTTGAACGATTTTCATGTATACAGGGGGTTTTTTATACGCTAAATCGATCTCGATTCATTTTTAGAAAATGTCGAATGTTCCAAAAAAATATGACTCCTGCTGCCATCTATTAGCAAATAGAGGTAATACCGATCAAAGCTCGGTCACCCAGATATTTATAGGTTTAAAAAGCCAGGTTCTTGGGAAATTAATAATAAAGCAGTAATTTGTATTTTGATCAAAAATTGTATTATTATAATTACAATTTAATCATTAATATGAGTTACTGACATCACACAAGTTATTCACAATTTTTATTTCTTAATAATAATATATACAGTTTACAACTAATATTAGTAAATTCGAAACGAATCTATTCTAAATAATTGAAATTTTGCTTCACCATCAATTTTATCCTTAATTGTAGTGGACTCAAGTTGATAACAGTGTAAAAATTTAAATTTGTTTACCATTCCAAAAATAATAATGTTTATTCTAGGTAGGGTTAAAGTAATTATGGTAATGACTCAAATCGACTATAGCTTGGCAAAAGTTTCTTGAAACGGAACTCATCTTTTTTTCTGATATGAGTTTACACTCGACAAAACTTAAGTTAAATTCTCAGAATTATGTTATTTAATATATTAGAATCAAAGCAAGCAAATATTGCCATAAACTAACTTTAAATTGACCAAATTACCCGAATATAAATATTGACTAAATACATATACACAGTGGTGCCACCTTTTTTTTTCTTTTTTGCCAAACTATGTTGATCAATGATCACAAGTGCATAGGTATCACACTTATTGTTGATATAAGGTATTCATTATTTTATTTATTAGTTACAGTCACTACGTGAAGCGTCTTATTAATTTAATTTAAAAAACATTTACAACAAATATACACAATATACCTATATCATACATCTAGCCTTAACTAACACTACAAAATGAATAATATAAAATATAATGTAACACTTTACTCATATTCATAACAACTTTGTCGTTAATATTAAATTATTCCATTCAAGGAAATTGTTGTAAAAAAAATAAGAAATAAATAGTTTTTTTTGCTTTAGCTTGGCAATAACGTCTTGAAGCGGAACTAATTTTTTTTAACACTAGTAAACTTAGGTATTTTGTTTCTGTATTGAGTAGGTACCTATTGTGTTAAGGTTACACCTGTGTACTTGATAACGAATCACCCTGTAAAAATTTTAAATAGAAATAAACACATTATTTTTTCATAATGTATGGAGAAATAAAATAACCATATCCATTCTTCCATACATTGTGGAAAAATAAATATGCTTGAATAAATAAATATATTGAATAACTTAAATTTAAATCGATTTTACATAGTCAGTTCAGTGGCGCCTCTAAAATTTTTGTACCATTATTACCATAATAATTTCATATTCGGTTTGTCAAAATGTCCAAACTTAAATAAATTGTAATTGAATGAAATAATTTAATTCACAAGTACTTATGTGTAGAATAGCTTAATCTGATTAATTTGAGCCTTCGTTTTGTGCTCGCAAGTTTTCCTGTTTGTGGCATTGGATATATCGATATGTTCATTCTTTATACTATCAGGTTCTACATAATATTTAAACATAATTATTAAATATCTTAATAATTTACTGACCGGTCCGTAGGTAAAGCCTGACTGGGAAAATTAATACCCTTCGCCATATTGCGGATAAAAATGGAACTAATTGTATATTGTATTGCCATGCAAACATGGCGCCCCCAGATCAGGGTTTTTATTTTCTTACTCAAGCTATATTATTAGGCAGGCACAGCAAAATTACGAGTAGGTAAATCTTGTTTGAGCGATTTAGTTAAAATTATTTTTTAAATGTTGTATGTTTTTAGTGATTCGCTAATTGTGCTGTTGGATACAATTGGGTATCAAACTACTTTTAAGTTTGACTAATTATTACTTTATTATAAACTATGATTAAAATAATGACGTACGCTGAAAAAAAATTAAAATCCAACGGAAAATTTACAAAGTTACGGGTATTTTAATTTTGGAGTGGGAGAGTTTTCTATCCCTTTCCCGCAAAATGAAAAATTTTATGATGACGTCATAATTCAATGTCGCTACTCGCTATCTCTGTCTGATCAGAAATATTTAAATGCTTATTACTATTTTGTTATTAGATCGATTTATTTAGTTTTTAAGTGTACGTCATAATTTTTATTATAGTCCTAATTTATAATAAGTTAATAATTTTTTTAATTCAATTACCTACCCAATTTCCAACAGAATCAAACCGGCTACCTTTACGAAAGTATACACGATTATATGACCACTTTTGATTTGTGCAATTTTATTGTGTCATAAAGTCATCTTATATTCTGTGATGTCACACTAATAACGTCATCTTATATTCTGTGACGTCACACTAATAAAGTCATCTTATATTCTGTGACGTCACTCTAATAAAGTAGAAGTTAAGGGGCCTGTGAACTACAATGTCTCCATTCGTTCAAAATACCAAATCATTAGTAATTCGTGCATATTTGGATCATGTTGTGGTGTTATTCGGATTCATATAGTAATAATCTATGCTCCTGGCCATATTTTGTTTGGAAATACTTCTTTAAAACGAAATAATAATCAATTTTAATCAAAATTTTTATAACTTTGGTCGAGTTCCGTAATACCAAAAATTATGAATGAAAACTTGTAACTTTTTTATTAAGTGGTGTTTTTCTTTATCTGGACAATAAAAACTGTGCTCCTGAACTAATGCGATGTGAGATAGTGTTGTTTTTATTACAAATCAAATAAGCAGAAAACATGTCCTCTTTGACATCAAAATAAGCAAAACTAAATTCGTTTACAATTTCGTTTAACAAAAGTATTTCGGAACCAGATATGGCCAGGAGCATAGATTATTACTATATGAACCCGAATAACACCACAACAAGATCGAAATTTGCACGAATTACAAATGATTTTGGTATTACGTTTGTATGGGAGTCATCGTGGGTCAGTAGACTCTTAAACAACGGCGTAACTAATCTGTAGGGCTCGAAACCTCGACATCAAACGCACTTAATTAAAAACCATAATCCAAAAATAATGCGACCGGGGAAAACAATCCATTGGATTTAAGAAATGGTTAATCATACACATAGAGTTTATTTTCGTTCTACATTTTCTGATTCACAAATGTTCACAAAGTAACAGATTTTTTTTTTTTTTAAACTTCAATAGATTCTTTGACTTCGTATTAACCAGTGCTTATTCCGTATTAGTCTCAAAATGTAGTGCATCTAAAAATAGTATCTACTATTACTTACAATGAAAGCACTGCGTCTAAGACAAGATGCTATGCCTTTTTTACAGAAACCGTTGTGAGAGAGCTAGTAATATTTTAGACGCACTAAATTTAGAGACTTTACCGTCTCTTAGCACCATTGCATGATAAGTTATTATTTTTGGGTTTTCTGAAGTAAGTACCAGGAGTAAGAAGTCGCAGCTGTAGTCATATGACTCATCTATTCCATTTCTATTGATTGCATTTGGTAAGTTTATTGATCTGTATTCAAAAAATGTATGAGAATTGATGACATCTCATCGCAAAACTGATCACGTGACTTCCGCGCAGATAACTGCCATTCTTGTACCTACATTGAGAATTGGTTCAATTCAAACGAACGTCCGTCTGTCTGTCACCAAACTGTACCTATCTCTTGGCTCTTGAACCGTGATCGACAGTTGAAATTTTCACAGATGATGTATTAGAATTATTAGATAATATTGCCGCTACAACAAATACTTAGTAGAAAAAACAACGAAATTAATATTTAAAGGAGCTCGCATCTAACGAACGCGACCCTTCATGCGCGAGTTCGACTCGCACTCGGCCTAAGTTGTTAAATTCCTTCCTTGCCTACCAAAGACAATCTTAGAAATGGGACAGACACGTCCCAATTACGGCTACAGATGCAGGGGTTGCGGGCTCGGTGCGTGGTGCGGCGCCTAGTGCCACCAGGGTCACTGCAGGCGCGACCAGTACTGCTGCGACTCCTGCCCGGGCACCGCTAGCGGCACCGACACGCCGGCTCCCAACAGACCGCCAAGTTCTGGAAGTGAAAGAAAAACCGATTATTATTATCAAATCGAAAACAAAAACTGAATAAGTAGGTTTATGACGTACCTACCTATACTGAGTACCTAACTGAAATGCACTGTAAAAAGGTGGTGAATGAACTTATGGGCAAATCCAATAACTGAAATGTTTTATTATGATAATGGCCTGCTATGCGTCCATGTCGCACCCGCACAAAAATATACGGATCTATCTACGTGTTCGTTAGCGGGAGAAGATTAATCGTTCCAGGTAGTGCCTACCGGTTCCTAAAGATTAAATTTTCTGAACGATATGGTGACGGCTTCTTCAGAATGTTTTTATTTCTGACTAAAGAGCTGAGTATACTATGAGAGAAATTGGAGCTTCCTTATCTTTTGTCTATACTATAAAGGAAAATTTCGTGAAAGTTTTAGTTAGTTTCCTCATAAGGTTTAGTAACATAGTAGGTTCAAGGGTTAGAAATAAGGACTGGACCACAGATTGACTGATACGATATTATGTGTACAACTCTGTTACAATATCTGTGGACCTCGCTGGAATGCGTACCCCCTTAACGTTCTCCTTTCACCTCCCCGCGCTCGCCCCGGCTTGATTGTTTTGCGCACCATATCAGAGCGCTTACACGACGTAATGTCATCGAGCCAGGTCCACAGATATTGTAACCGGGTTATAAAGGGTAAACGTAGGTACCTGGTGGAGGAGACGCGGGCTCGTGCTGGTAGCCGTGGTTGGCGTAGGGGTGCGGCTGGCGGTAGGGCAGCTCATAGCGCGGGTAGCCCAGGAAGCCGCCCTTGCACAGCTCCTCGCCGCCGTCGCACGCCGCCGCGTCGCCCGCCATGCCGCCCGCGTAGCCCATCGGCGTGAGCGGGCTGCGAACAACGCTGCGACTTGAACCACGAGCCTTAGGCTGCCAATCCACTGGAGCGAAGCGAGGAACAGAGAAATATTAACCAATAGGATTGCACAAAATCTCCGCTCCTCTTAAGTGGAGTAATCCTACTGAATAAATTATTATATATTTCTCCGTTTTTCGGCTCCGCTGTCTCGCTCTGCTCCGGCGGATTGGCAGTCTTAGGCGAGGTTTATTAGGGGGCAATGGAAATAGTCATGCGAATTATTAATCAAAGGAGGAATAGCTTGCAGAACTCAACTTCTGCAAGTTTTATTGCTACTATAAACCTCGTTTGATGTTTATATTGTGTAACATCTGTACACTATGCTTGCATGATTTAGTTGTTCAGTTTTTAAATCTAAAGTAAAACTACGTTAGTAATATTATACTCGTATACTCGTTGGTAAAACGCAAGCTTGATATACTTACTTCGTTGTCAAGCCGGCCTTTAAGTATGTTGTACTTTGCTGCTATAATAGGACAAGAAGGCTTGGTACCTAACTGTAGTACTTACTCTATGAAAGTCATTCAGTAGGGTTAGTACTTACATAGTATAAGTTTTTGTAGAAACACGGCAAATTTACGGAACAGGATTTTTCTATGTCTACAGCCAGCGTCCCAAAATATTTCCATATTGCGAACTAAGCTTTCGGTGGTTGCCCGTTACGGGTGCTGGCTAAAGCTGACTCGTATATTGTGGATAAATTCGTTACGTTTTTAGAAGCGAGTTGACTTAAATTTGTACTAACCCTATTGTACTAGACTACAGATGTTGTACGTACCTGTACGTGTCAACATTGAGCGGCGGCTGGTAGGGTGCGTGCTGCGCGTGCGGCGGCGGCGCGGGCAGCGCGGGCGGCGCGTGTGCGTGGCCGTGCGCGTGCGCGGCGTGCGCGTGCGCGGCGTGCCCGTGCGCGGGCTGAGCGCTCGCGAAGCAGTCGGGGCTGCGGCGCTGGCTGCGGATCTTCTCCTCGCGTCGCCACTTCGCGCGCCGATTCGAGAACCACACCTTAAGGTCGGGTCAGGTTAACACCAGGGGGGGTCAACTTACTTAAGGAACAATGGGTCCGTTTGTGGGGGTTACAAAGTGCGAGCGAGAAAGAAAATTGTGTTGCTATTTAATAAAATAATAATATTTTTAATTATTAGACTAGCAACCCAGTCATCAAATTTTACTTATAATTCATTTTTTAAGATTTTTTACATTATATGTATTACTTAGAAATAAAATACAATCTAAGTATACAACGAAAATAAATAAAAAAGGGCTGTGAAAAAAATTGAACTTATCAATTATCTGTGGTTTTCAGAAAATTTCAAACAAGTTTTAGTCTATGTTTTACTCTACTTGTCTATCATTTCAATATGGCCGATTTCTATTTTTTGTTGCTTGATTGTGTCGTATATTTTCTTTTTTTACGGTTTTTTTTGTAATAATCTACACTTATTTTAAACAGAGTCTATACTAAATTCCGCCGAGTCGAGCATTTTGTATTTGTAATAGTGTTCACGTTCAGAAGTGATTTAATATTCAGTAAGAGAAGAACTCAGTTTTTTTCTTTTACCAATAAAGAAAATGAGAGACAATTTCAAGTGTGGAAGTGCCCGTTATGATAAATATTGTACTCTGTGTGTGGACGGTTCTCCTGCTAATGATCCAAACATTGCATCGTTTCCCCATACCTGGGAGAATTCGTTTCCTGAGTCCTGACAATAGTTTGTTCTTCAAGACATACCATAGGTAAATCTTAATTTTAATTTTGTTTGTATCATAATCATGTACTATGTAATAATAATCATTGTAATAATATTGTGGTTCAAATAAATTATTTAACACACAATTAATTATCTTTTTTTTTCAGTCCCTAAATTGATTCCTGTTATAAGGCGTAATTTCAAAAGTAGTTTATGAATGAAAAAATGCAATATAATTTTATGTTGTATTTTCTTCATTCATGAACTACTTTTGAAATTGCGCTTTACTATTTTTTCAAAAATAAATATAAAACAGGTGATTTAAAATTCCCGCTCAAAGAAGTTTCTGGGGGGGTAAAGATAGATGGCGTTCATATTACGTGGCCCCATTGTCTGTGTATGAAGTTGGTATTCTTCCCGGCTAGGGTAATAATGTTCTGTGGTTAACACGACGCGCACGCTTGTAGCGTCATTGCATTATACTACTGAACACCTATAGGTATCTCATAGTAACGATAGATAAGTACTGTAGTGATGGGCCGAATATGGTTAGAACCGAATACGAACTTCGCCCTAACATTTTACCACGCGGTTCGCCGAGTCTTGTGTAGGTATATGTCTATTGGATTGGCGGAAGATTTAAAATAAAATTAATGTTTTCCTACTAGTTAGCATCACAATTCGCTTGAGCTCATTCGGTGAGTGAATCATATTTGAAGCAAAAGGTCAGTCGGCCCCACTTAGAGCAAAAGACGGTACACGATGCGTATTATAACAATAATATTAGTATTATCTGTCAGTATGATATCCGGTGAAGTGGATTTATATTCAAGATTAAGCAATTTTAGTGTGGAACTGTTGTATAACACGGTGCGTGGTTCCGACGACGATGTAATCATATCGACTTTTGGTGTTTGGTCTTTGCTAATAAGCGTAGCGTACGAAACTTTAGGAGTTACCAGGGAACAAGTTTTGAATTTGATTTCATTACAGACAGAAGTCTTGTTGTGCAAGGTTTTATGGACTTAAAGACATCGTTACTAGAGAAAGGAGGTGTGAATATTTCTTTGTACAATATCCTTTTTTACGACGAATACGATTTTTTTGTAGTTTCAGACGGATTAATGAGATTGGAAAATGATTTCCATTTTTATATTGAGCCTATGAACGCAGCAGATTCAGCGTGGCGGTACTTTAGGAGTTTGGGTTTTCGAGACGTCGGGAAAATTGTGAGGGCCGATGATTTCGTTAATTCATCGATGATTATGTGCAACTATATGACATTCGACGCGAAATGGGCCTACCCGTTTAGCCAGGTAACAACCGCAAAGAACAATGGTGCGGGCCCATACATTGCTTTCGCTCACGTTACGCTATTGCAACTATAAATGAAAAAATATTTTTTTGTTTGGGACTGCAAGCCTGAACTCAATGCTAAAAGATTTTTCTTAGAAAAAAGTGGAGAAAAATTAATATTTATTTTCAAAATATTGTATCTGAGTATTATAACAACAGCGACCTCCGCCATGAAGCATCTGAGAGCATAGACAATACACTATATACTCTTTGATAAATACTTGTCAGTTGTCCCAGAATTTGTCACTGTTGACAGTTGAGACTTAATAGTAGCCATGTAGCTGTCGGACAATGTTGCGAGATGCCGGAATTAAAAACTCCAATCGACGAAAGAAAAATCTAATTGAGTTAATAAATTAATATTGAATTACAAGGGTATTCCGAAATGCTAACCAAAACAAAATAATCTATGCTCAAAATAATCGGTTGTAATATACTTCATATTATTAATAGGTGTAGTTTTCTGACAAATAATCACAAATACAATTATATGTAAATATATTCGAGTAAAATAAAATGCAAAAAAAGAACGATTGAAATCGACACAATTATTGTCTTGTATTCTACATTCTGATCTAAGAATTAACGTAGTACTTGGAAGTAGGTTTTTCTTTAGTATCTGTTACATGTTGTTCTCGTACAAAAGTGGACCGATCGTCAAAAAGATGGAGCATAAAAGTGGAAAAGTTTGGCATCCGGCAACACTAGCTGTCAGGAATGTGGAAACGGAACCTATCAGTAATCAATTGAATTTCTTTAAATATTTTATTTTTTGACCCGTCCTTTACAATAACTGGTGATACCTTGAAAAAATTCAGTTATTTATAGGAATCGTCTTGTAATAAATATTACATCTAGACGCTAAACTTTATTCGTGTACATTTCTGCCCATGTTCTTTATTTTTCGGTGACAGGACGGTGGCGGTTTCCCAAATGTCCAAGACAATGCCAGCTCGGTCCACTTATATAAATTTTGAGTCGATGACTGCTTCTGTCGCTGAGGTGCCGTTACGAGGCGACGACAAGTTCTGCATGCTTCTTATTAAACCTGTCTCCGGGATCAACATATTTAGCGCGGAAAAGGTGTACAAGAATCTCAGAAAAATTACATTGAAGGATATCTTCTCGAAACTAGCAGTCATCGACCGTGTAACGATAAGTTTACCAAAGTGTCAATTCGACTCGCATGTAGTTTTAAACAAGCCACTCTCAAAAATGGGCCTATTCAGTGCGTTCGACGATACTGCGAATTTCAGCAGTTTTTCTGAAGACGATATATATATATCTGAAATCACACATAAAGTGAGGATCTACTTTACAGAGTATCTTGTAAAAGTAGACACCACGACGCCGACTGACACAACGCCAAATAGAGCAACAAATAGTTCTCTTATGCTAAAAAGGTACTTTAAAACAACGGGGTCTCTAAGTGTAAAACCGTCTTTTTTCCTGATAGTGGAAAAGCTCACAGCAACCGTGCTGTTCGGTGGATCCTATTCCCTAGACGAATGCATTCCAATTAATTGACATGCTTCAATGTGTTTGCGGATGCAGTTTATCGATAATATAGGTACATACCTATTATGTAGGGGAGAGGTGTGTCAATAGTAACAAAAAAATTTGTTTCTTTTATAAAATTTTAATGAATAATCACAGTACAATAATTTTTGGTTTCTATTCAAGTAACCTATCGTTAAAGATAATAAAATGTGAAATATCTCAAAATAACAAATGTTATAAGAGAAAATTGCACTTATTGAGATCGATAAGTATTGTTACAATTGCTACACTAAGAGTGTCGATTGTAACAGTAATGAGGGTCAATTGTAACATACAATAATAAAAGCAACAAACAAAAACTTAAACAAATATCTATCAATATTCTGCGCTAAAAACATTAAAATCAACGGAAAAAACAATTTAAACATACAAAAAAATATCATTTTTGGCACAGCTGGCGTGGGCCCATTTATGACAGTCTGTGCATTGCAACCAATCTTCCCTACTACTCGAATACTTAATCCTCAAAACAAACAATACAATAGTTGTCCTCGTTATTTTCATCTTCATTTTCATCCACTTTTTCATTCTTATGAGTTTTGGGGGTATTTCTTTTAGAAGTGTTTTTCACTTTTGGCTTTGGGTCTAAATTTTTAACATGTTACAATTGCACCTTAGTGTTTTGTTACTTTTGCACCACTGTGGCTATACGGCATTGAAGACTTATTTTTTTTTTAATCTACCTATAGTAAATCGCATCACTTTACATACCTGCACGTGTAGAGTGGATGTATCTTCATTTAAAATCACCACTGGATTACATATCGTAATATACTTTTAATTTACTAAAATCTCAAAAATTGTGGAAATTCTATTTGTTACACAATGTCGGGTCACTTCAAACTATCAACTACCGACAGCGCATGCGCGAACTGCGTGAGCTGTTAGCTCGGTCGGTAAAACAGTGCTTAATATCGCGTCGATTGCAACCACAAGCTTCTGCTAGACGCCCCTAGATGGCGAGTAGAAACAAATGTTACAATTGCCTCCCTGTTACAATTGACACACCTCTCCCCTACTTAACTGCAACATCAAACCGTACCCAATAAAAAAATATAATTCATTGCTTTTCTGTAATAAATAACAATATAATCAATGTGTATGAAGCAGGTATTGGTAATTAAGACTAAGGAGAATTTTTTGTTTCAAAATGTGCAAAAAATTTGCAATACTTAAGTAGCACAAATAAATGTTTATGATTATGAAATGATTGTTTTATTATTGAAGCCTAAAAAGGTTAATTTCACTTATACCGATAGTTCGGCAATGCCGACACTCGGTTCAACCTGCTGAAATTCGGTTAAACGATGTTAGGCCCATCCTTAATAGATAGAGTTGAGTTATGTAGAGTTTTAAGTCAAAATACATAGCCAGCTTAGTAAGTACAAAAATACCAAAATGCATAAAAAATATTGACCTAGGTAAGGATTACTATTTATTTTATGAGGCGTAAAGTCAGTGCATATTGACTGTTATGTAAGCTTAATAAATTCAGGCTAAGAGTAGATATATCTATGTAAGAAAAATAAATTGAGTTATTAGTGTGACAAAAATAGCTAGTAAGAAACAAATAATAATTCATGTTACCTGTATCCTGGCTTCGGGAAGGCCTATTTTAGCGGCCAGCCGCTCCCTGGCGAATACGTCCGGGTAATGAGTCCGCTCGAATTCTGTAACCAACAATAGGACCTAATTTATTTAATTCGCAACTTAAATAATTATGTGCTTATATTGTTTATTTTATAAGCTTTACGAAATGACAGCATAGTTGATTCTTTACAACTTATTTTATTATTTACACGTAAAAAGGTGCTACTGCAATCTCGCATCATGGTAAGTGAAGCTGATAGTAAGCCCAGGTATTCGGACCAATCACATACATCTTTACCCTGTATCTCGGAGGCGGGCGTAAATGGCTGCAACATAGCAGCCATTAACATACCAATATTATGATTGATTCAAATTATGATTATGTATCCTGTTCCTGCACTTAAGCATAACATTGAATATTGTATAGGCACTTATTGTAATCCAAAATTTATTTTCACCGACGACCAACGATAAGCCCTTAGGTGACTGTTGTTGTAAGATGGTTGTAAGTGATACCCATTGATCTATAATAGGTACCCGAAGCGTATTTCGTCATTGGTGATACCTAAGAGTGATACACATTGTTGTCCACATTGTCATAGGCAGACTGCGGAGCCATCTATTGGGAATCCATAGCTCCCATAGCTCAATTGGCAGAGGACCGAGTCGCGATAGCTGGGGGATGCGGGTTCAAGTCCCATTGGCAGCGATAATTTTGATACACTAAAAATTTATAAAAATACCTCGTTTGTTAATTACTATAACAAAAATATAAAATGATATCAAATAAAGGGTCGTGATAGACAGACAGATGGACAAGAAAGTGATCTTTCAAGGGTTTAATTTTTTTTTCTTTTGAGGTTCATAACCCTAAAAAACAGGTGTAAATGTTTGGTACCTCTCTCGAGGCTGTCGATCTGCTCGTTGGTGAAGCTGGTGCGGTTCCGCTGCAGCTTGCGCTTGAGCCGCATCCTGGCGGCGTCGTCGTCGGCGCCGCTGGAGCCCGCGTTGGAGTAGTCGCTGGACCGCCGGGACGGAAATGTTTGGTACCTCTCTCGAGGCTGTCGATCTGCTCGTTGGTGAAGCTGGTGCGGTTCCGCTGCAGCTTGCGCTTGAGCCGCATCCTGGCGGCGTCGTCGTCGGCGCCGCTGGAGCCCGCGTTGGAGTAGTCGCTGGACCGCCGGGACGGAAATGTTTGGTACCTCTCTCGAGGCTGTCGATCTGCTCGTTGGTGAAGCTGGTGCGGTTCCGCTGCAGCTTGCGCTTGAGCCGCATCCTGGCGGCGTCGTCGTCGGCGCCGCTGGAGCCCGCGTTGGAGTAGTCGCTGGACCGCCGGGATGGAAATGTTTCGTACCTCTCTCGAGGCTGTCGATCTGCTCGTTGGTGAAGCTGGTGCGGTTCCGCTGCAGCTTGCGCTTGAGCCGCATCCTGGCGGCGTCGTCGTCGGCGCCGCTGGAGCCCGCGTTGGAGTAGTCGCTGGACCGCCGGGATGGAAATGTTTCGTACCTCTCTCGAGGCTGTCGATCTGCTCGTTGGTGAAGCTGGTGCGGTTCCGCTGCAGCTTGCGCTTGAGCCGCATCCTGGCGGCGTCGTCGTCGGCGCCGCTGGAGCCCGCGTTGGAGTAGTCGCTGGACCGCCGGGACGGAAATGTTTCGTACCTCTCTCGAGGCTGTCGATCTGCTTGTTGGTGAAGCTGGTGCGGTTCCGCTGCAGCTTGCGCTTGAGCCGCATCCTGGCGGCGTCGTCGTCGGCGCCGCTGGAGCCCGCGTTGGAGTAGTCGCTGGACCGCCGGGACGGAAATGTTTCGTACCTCTCTCGAGGCTGTCGATCTGCTCGTTGGTGAAGCTGGTGCGGTTCCGCTGCAGCTTGCGCTTGAGCCGCATCCTGGCGGCGTCGTCGTCGGCGCCGCTGGAGCCCGCGTTGGAGTAGTCGCTGGACCGCCGGGACGGAAATGTTTCGTACCTCTCTCGAGGCTGTCGATCTGCTCGTTGGTGAAGCTGGTGCGGTTCCGCTGCAGCTTGCGCTTGAGCCGCATCCTGGCGGCGTCGTCGTCGGCGCCGCTGGAGCCCGCGTTGGAGTAGTCGCTGGACCGCCGGGATGGAAATGTTTCGTACCTCTCTCGAGGCTGTCGATCTGCTCGTTGGTGAAGCTGGTGCGGTTCCGCTGCAGCTTGCGCTTGAGCCGCATCCTGGCGGCGTCGTCGTCGGCGCCGCTGGAGCCCGCGTTGGAGTTGTCGCCGGACCCCGTCTCGTCCGAGTGCAGCCCCTCCAGACCCTCGAGCTGCTCTTCACCTGGACACAGGAGGTGGAGTGACGTCACTCAAAGTTAATGAAGTAAAGCTTGACGATTACACCACACATGCTTTAGCTATATGACTTTATCTCTTTCATTTCTTCGATAGATTTTGGTACGGTGATGTAATGAAATACAAAATATAATTTATGAGGAAGATAATAAAGTCTGCACGAAAGTCACATGATCTGTTTTGTGATTGGAAATGTATTGGAGTCATTCCGACATATCTTTTGAAATTCGTTCCATAAGAAATTTTAGAAAGTGAAAAGTTAGTCATATGGCTACAGCATACGCCTGCCTATTTCAAATGCAGTGCGTCCCACGCCTTTGAGTTGCTATATCATATTGCGCACTGCTTTATGCTCATCACCTCGCAAGCAGTTCATGTCTTGGGTCAATAGATAAAAACAGTCAAGATAGGCCCATCCGAACATTTTACGTAAACGTTCTTCATACAAGAAAATGTAGCGCCATCTGTCGAAACTCTTGCGAAATACATGTTTATTTTTTATATTTTTTTTATCTATGTGTCTGTGGTCACCTTGCCTGCAATATTATTATTAATTCAAAAAAAAAAGAAATAGGTCTTTACCTATCTACCTATACTGACTACTGAGGAGGGAGGGTGCAAAATAGTCATTCTTGGCGACATTTTTTCGCGCTGTTCGCCCTGTCTTTTGTATACAAGTCTGTGCTTGGGTCTCATTTGTCTAGTAATACATTACTGCTTGACACCGCGATGGTACCAGCCCGGACTGAAAGTGGAGGGAGGTATCTCCCTAAAAAACGCATAGTACCAGTTAAACTACATAACGGTACCAGTATTTCATTTTTATCCTCACTGCTTTTCCGTGTATGATGAATAAACTGCAGGAACAGTGAATAATAATGATTGTCTTGCTCGACTCAAGATTCTTCAGAATTAAAGAATATTTTTTATCTAATTATTGAGTAGTTTATAATAAAATGACAAAGAAAAATGTAAACATATCTATGTATCTTACTATGTAGGTCACAATGAAGGAAAGTCCACAAATTAATAATAGTACTTATAATCAATTACACCAGGTACCTTTGGCAACGCATTTCTTTAGAAAATTAATCTATTCACTCAAATATTAATCTTACATTTAGAGTACAGAAATCTTTAATCCAATTTGGTGGCGTAGCGGGTTTATCTACTTTGTAATGTCTAAGAATTCGCCACAGTTGCGGCTCGGGGAAACTTGGCGGCTGCGGAGCGAACAAAGTAATAATTAATTCTCAAAACAGTGTCGATAAGGCTGGAGGGAGTAAGTGTAGGCACTTTAATACGTAGGATTTATTTGAATTGCGATTTTAATCGTAGCTTTGTTTCATGAAGTATTTTAGTCATACTTGCTAAATATGAGGTTGCCTGTCTGTGGGTTCTATAGGAGAGTGTGCTCAGGAACTATTTTTTTTTATTTGGTTTCCCCAGCACCTTTTTATCATAGAACTGCAAGGCATCATGAAGGCTTACATCCCTATACTCGTACAATAGTCGACGTAGGCAGGCCAGGTTCACTTATCACGTGATCGAAGAAACTACAGCCGGCCGTCGCGCGCCGGCTACTTTGCTCGCGTTAGTTCTTGTACGGTCTAATTCACGCGCACGATTGCGAGGCAACCTTAGTACGTCGAATGAGATAAAGTTACGCGATAGAAAGAGACCACGACTTTGCGTTGTTGCGTGTTGTTTGCGGAGGCGGAGCCAGGCGCTATTGCGAACTGAATTGCACTTTTTGTGTCAGTGCTAGAGTTGCTATTTCTTTAAATCATCTTGCAGAGTGAATCTTCTGTACCGTTAGGTACTATTATGTATTCCGTGACGTACAAAAACACGTACGAAGCGGTTTGATTCCTCGGTCCTTATATGAACTGCAAGTATCTGGAATAATCTCCCAGGCACTGTATTTCCCACTTAAAACTTGTGCGCCTTCAAGAGTGATTAGGCATTTCTTAGGAAAGCGCCTTAGACCTTAGACTGCATCACCGCTTTCCATCGGGAGTGATCACAGTTAAGCGATAACATTTATATAGTTAAAAGAAATGTAGACTTCTTGCATGGCACAAGATTAGACTAAACTAGCTTGCAGTTGTTGCGTGTATAAATGTTGATGCAGCAGAAAATTGTATCGTGCTAACTTGGAAGTGATATTGTGTTATGGAAGTGTTATGGAAGTGGAAGTGATGGGATAAGTAACTCACCCTTGACGGTTTCTACACAGCATCGCACCAAAAACTTTTACAAAATCAAATGTAAAATCCTAAAAAACAATTATAAAATCCTAAAGAAGCCAGTGGTCGGAATCGAATCCGCGACTTTCGCGCTTCACTGCGCTAGGGACGTCTTCAAAACTAAGCCTTTATAATCTACATAACAGTGCTACGAGCTACGTAGGCCTGATGGCGTAGACGCGTAGACGCTACTACGCTAGATGTGGTTACGAATCTTCCAAGGAGTATTTTGGATGAGATAATTATTCTTCTCATTATTTAATAATACAGGTAGGTACGTAAGTCAAAAATATTATGTAAGTACTTAGGTATTAAAGTTAGGTATTTTTAACTTTTAGCGAGTTATTTTGCGGCGTGTTTGCTTACGTAATCCGCCGAGGACTCGCGAGATGCAGACGGGAATTATAGTGCGCGCGAACACTCGCGATACTTAATTTTTTTAGGTGTGTTTTTTTTATTTTGAGAAATCTTTATTTTTCTAATTTTAATCATACCATAATAATTGTAGAAGACCTAGTTGTAACTATAATATTATATATTGTAATTTTGGTGCTTTGTGAGTTTGTAATCTGTAACTACAGGGGGAGCTAGGCTCATACAAGATGATGAAATGCTATGAAATCAATATTTAAACGATTTCGGTGGTTTTCTGCATTCTTGTGATTCGATCCAAGATTATAGAATCGAAATATATCCAACAAATTGTAACAACCCCACAGTATTTTTAACCGACTTCAAAAAAAGGAGGAGGTTCTCAATTCGTCGGAATCTTTATTTTATTGAATATTCAATTGTTATTGCTTGTAAAAATGTTGTAATTTTAAGTTAATTTGTTGACCACCTCCAGATTTGCTTGGGTGTTTGGTTTTGGCTTACACTGTACAAGTTAGTATTTGACTGCGATCTCAACTGATTGTACTTAAGTGATTGAACTTAAAAGGGGTAAGTAACTCACCCATAACGGTTTCTTCACAGCATCGCATCTTAACGCTAAATTGAAACCGACAGTGCGCCACTGTGCCAGGGAGGTCGTCAAATATTGTTTTTTTTCACTGCGAAGAAGGAAGGCGATTATAAAGTAAGACTCTATATTTTTTAGCTTTTTGAGGTATACGCATAGTTTAAGCGTAAGATAGTATTTGTGATAGTAGGTTAGTCCACGTCAAGTAAACTATCTTTTAGTAAATAAATTTAATTCAAGTGTCAAGCTGCGTCGGCGGAGGGTGGGTGCGCTCGGGGCGAGGGGCGCGGGCGGCGCGGGAGCGTAGCGGGGCGTTCATGCGGAAGGAGACGATAACGGCCCGGCCTACCACGTAACCCTGCCTACGATAGCGTTATCGCTTAAAAATGTATGCCCAATAATGGTTTTGAGAGTTTTTAAGGGACAGTTTTGTCCTTAATCAGTTTTCAATTTGCGACACAATTTTTTTAGCGTCAAGGCACAATTACAGTAAGTTGTATCTAGGCCTTCTATACTTATAAACTACTATATACATACGACATAATTAAATTTAATCTAAATAAGTGTCTGATCATTAATGAAGTTTCTTGAGTCTAGATATTTTTTTAATAGTTTAAGGGCCGATTTTTCAATAGCCAGATTAACCATTTGAGGAATAAATTTGAAACATATGCCATATAAAATCTGTCAAAATGTCATATATATTCCTTAGTTACGATTATCTGGCGGCTACTATAGAAACAAAACCAAGAAAACTTAGTTTTTTTTTAATACATACCTAAAATAAGGAATTAAATAAACGATCAATACGTCGCTATTTCACTACAATTTTCAGATAAGAAACATTTTTAAATATTTTTTTTTGCGTATAGAATATAACCAGTATTTTTCCTATAATTCCTATTTTCTTTAGGAGCGTAGAGTTCTCGTAGTAGCGTCTCCAGACGAAGTGGCTCTATAGAGCACTCATTTCTCAACGACTGCAGAGTTTACTTTATCCTCGAGACCCGTGACGTATAAAGGAATAATAACTCGGCTGAGTTTGTCCAGGACTCTTATCAGGAAGCAGTTCTAGAAGTCTATGAATTTCCGTATCTCTGGTTTTAAGTTGAAAAATAAAGGTAGGTATTTTATAACATTACTAGCTAACCCGGCAAACGTTGATTTGCCGTATAGATTATACTATTAGAGAGACCACTTTACGTTTGTCTTTATCTGGCCCCTCGCTATCGCTATATCTGTCTCATGTGTCAAAAAGAAAATAAACGAATGGACAGAGTATAATCAACGAATATAATATAATATTACTATGGTATAATAAGACAATCTAGACTTATGGCAGTTACAGATTTTTCAATCTACAATGACGCGCCCCTCTCTGTCAAACTTCATACGAATTGAATGGAACCTAAGCGATTTTGACAGAGTGAGGCGCATTTTCGTGGATTGAACTATCGAAAATGGTAGTATCATCTTCACGTGATTTAAAAGCACTTTAGTTGCAGGCGGCGAGGAAGACGTATAGTCGGGAGAGTATTCCAGACCTTTGCTGTGCGTTAATAGGAACGAGGAATCAAACCGCTCTGTTCATGAATTTTTTGAAATTAGAAAAAAGACGTTCAGGAGTGTCGATAGAGGTGTGTAACAGTGTCGCGAGTATGATTGTTTTTTCCCATCTAAAAATGTCCGACGCGCCGAAAGACTTTTCACTTAAAAAAAATTGCTACAGAAAATGTAATGCGATGACGTAGATTCATTTCTTAATTACAAGCCCACCCACTTCTCATCGCGACCGAATATGACACCTCCAAACAAAACCCCCGTCTCCTAAACACTGGTCCCAAACTGTCACACCGTTATCCCCTTGATATAAGACTCTTTCTCGCTCGAAATTCAGTACGGTGGTGGCAAAACGGCATGCGGTGTATCAGGAGCCCATCTGTCAGGCGCTCCGGGAAAACATTAATGTTTCATGAAGGCATGTACTGAGATCCGTATCAGATAATAGATGTGTCTACATTTGACGGCACTCAAAATTAGTCGGGGAGGGGAGGAATACCCGCGCGATGCTATTTGTTAAAAATATTTTTTTCTGTGCAAGAAATATTAAATATTAGCCGTTGGCCGCTGCTGGTCTTGTGAATTTGTGTTTTTTACAAATCCATATATTTTTATAGGATAAACTATTTCCATCTCCCGTTCATGTAAGTAAGTAGACTACTACAAGTGATATCATTGACAGACAGACTGACTGTTTGACCGATTTATTCAACTCTAACCACTTTAAATAGATACATGGCAGTAACATAAGGCTTTTTAAAAATTCAGTCGTCAACTACCTTAGGAGGTTAGGAGTAGGTTAATAGGTTGGTTAATTTTGAATCGGGCTTAGCTGATAACTGTTTTTCATACAACGCAAAATAACGGGCTGGCTCTTTTGTAGCTTTTAATGGCGACTTAACTTAATCAGCCTATAGACGTCCATTGCTGGACATACATACTTAAGGACATACTTAAGCATACCCATATTAAACGACCTCCCTGGCGCAGGGGACGTGCGGTCGGATTCGAGTGGGCCGATTCCCGCCACGGGCCACTTTGGAATTTTATAATTTCTAAATTGGCTCAGGTCTGGTCTGGTGGGAGGCTTCGGCCGTGGCTAGTTACCACCCTAACAGCAAAGACGTGCCGCCAAGCGATTTAGCGTTCCGGTGCGATGCTGTGAAGAAACGAAAGAAGCTGTGAAGAAAAAGAAGTTGGGGTGACTTAACTTACCCCTTCCAAGTTAGTACGTTAACATCTTCGGCTGCATCATCACTTACCATCAGGTGAGATCGCAGTCAAGTACTAACTTGTATAGTGTAAAAAAAGCCTTTCCGAGAGCGCGCTACCGCCAACACACACTTTCCTTGGGCGTCGTGGTCTCCACTCCAGAACACATCTTCCCCAGAGCCCAACGGCTATCGGTTCTGCTTCTGCGACAGATATGGCCCGCCTACTGCCACTTCAGCGTACTAATCCGTTGAGCTATATGTCAGTTACTTATGGTTCTCTCACGGTGTCCTCGTTGCGAATTCTATCCCTCAGAGAAACACCCAACATAGCCCTCTCCATAGCACGCTGAGCGACTTAGAACTTGCGGACAAGGCTTATCGTAAGTGACCATGTTTTTGCTCCGTAAGTATCTAATGATCGGTAAGACAATAATATTTTAACGATAAAGACAAGTTTAAATATGACCCCATATTTTATTTTGTCTTTCTTTTTAGAAAGAACGAAGATGATCAGCTGATTGACAAGACGTATTTAATATTTTTTTACATTTCCTAATTTCCCGCTAAAGCAAGTAATATAGCTGCAAAATATTAGACAATATGGTGTTGCCTTATCGAAAAATGATTTCGCGTAGGTAGGTGTGGATGTATCTACGCCTATTTCATTCATCGATTCCCCCGAGTCTTCCCTTCGGGACTAGGGAGTTGTGTTTTGTTTCCGTTATGGCATTCGGTAGATAGATCCATATATAAATGATCTATAAATAATATCAAGATATTATCAGGAAAACAGCTTGAGCAAATGCCTACGAGCGTTTTCCATAATTGCCAGAGCCCAGATGTAAGAAGCTTATACCAATCCATATAGCATCACACCCAACACATTCGAGGGCTCGATACGAAAAATCCTGAGTATATAAAATTCTAGTATTTTGAGGCTACTGTAATTATTAGGTATTAATTAAGTATCACATCGAATCTGAGCTACATGTACTGTAGTTAATGATTTTACACTTATGCTGGTCGGCATATTGAGGCTCAAAACATATTTTCTACTTTAATGAAACCGGTCATAAAAGTTAACTAAAGGATTATGAATAACAACGTAAGACATTAAAAGTTCAGTCACGCGTCGGCCATTTTGAGGAAAGCGCGGGAAAAGCGGCGCTCGAGCGCGGGCGCGATCGTGTTGTAACGTAGGTACTAACCGATACCCCGATACCCGGGTAGGGACGAGGTCAGCATTTTTAATATGCGGATGTTATATTTCAATAAATTTTCATGGCTTCGCGATAAAAGCGTATGGAGGTTTCTTTTATAGATATAGATTTTTATAGAGAAGTTCTTTTAGGTTGTATAGTCAACCACATTTAAAAATTTTGACTACCACTTTGGCGCAGTAGCGCGCACTAAGATTCGAGTAGGAGGTCGCGGGTTCGATTCCCGCGGGCCTCTTTAGACTTTTATAATTTCTAACTTGGCTCATATCTGGTCTGGTGGGAGGCTTCGGCCGTGGCTAATTACCATCTTACCAGCAAAGATGCACTGCAGGGAGCACTTCAAAAACCGTTGACGGTTTCCATCCACTTTCCATCGGCAGCTCTAGGCATATGTTGCATAGCTATGTAGCGATCATTGACATATATATTTTTGACATTTGACATACATATACATATACATTTTTAAAACGCCATAATATGGCTTGAAGTGCAGGTTTGATATGAGTCAATCATTATCATATTTCGTTTTTAAAATACATCTGTAAGTAATCTCCTCTCAACCACTTTGTATGTCCCACTGCTGGGCACGGGTCTCCTCTCAGACTGAGAGGGGTTTGGCCATAGCCCACCACGCTGGCCGAGTGCGGTTTGGCGGGCTTCACACACCTTCGAGAACATTTTTGTGAACTCTCAAGCATACAAGTTTCCTGACGATGTTTTCCTTCACCGTTAAGCAAGTTATATTTTTTAGTTTCCTAAAAAACGCACATAACTCGGAAAAGTCAGAGGTGCGTGCCTCCTTATGAGAGGCAGAGGTCAGATCCACTGAGTTATCACTGCTTCTGTAAGTAATACGTGCAAAGAACTAGTGTGTTTGTAGAGTACCTACTACAAAATTAATATTCCATCACGAGGATGTAGAAACATCCGGCAGCGCTCCGATATCAGTCGGGCACGGCGCGCGGGTGTAGATATGAGGGTACGCGGTAAAATAATGCGGTAAAAAGCGCTGGGCGGGGCCGCGTTAGTGCCGCCCCGGTGCGCGGCGCGTAAACACCTCGCGTGTGTGTTACGTTGTATAGTAATTATACGCGGTGCCTACTGCCGTACAACTACAAACATGTGGGGACCTGGTAGCAAGGACATACGTTTAGTTAGGAAACAAGTAAATAATTTAAAAATTAACAAACTCGACTACCCAGTGGTAAAACGACTTTTTAAAAAAATATAGCCTGTGTTAGGTAGTCTGACAGCCGTTTTCACTAAACCTAGGAAACGCCTAAATCGAATGTTTAAGCCGATAGGTGACAGTTTTCACCTACAACAACTGGCACCTTAGGGCTTAGATGAAAATGAGCATGAATGATATAAGGATTCTAACGATACCCCAAATTATGTCCAAATCTATTCAACCGTTTAGAAGTCATGATGGAATAAAGAAACTCACATACATACATACATGAACCCTAAAAACATTACACTCCTTTTTTGGCAGTCGTGTAAAAAGGCAAAACTGACGCTTGAGGTACAGTCGAAGTAACAATCTGCAGCTCTAGCTATAATATGTCCCATTGCTATAGATTGCTATTGCATCACTTTCGAACGAAATTTAAAAAATGGTACATCAATGCGCGGATGTCACGAGACAAATTTAGAGATCATTTTCACACATTTTATCGGCAGCGATGTTACTCAGACATGAAGAGGCATAAAGTTCACGTAAGAACTATTAGCCTAAGAAATAGGTCCGTAGGTACCCAAGTGCCAACTACCAAGGAAGGGACATAATGCTGGAAACCTAAGTTAAACGTTACATAGGCTCATAATATACCTAGTCTGCTAAAACTTTTCGAAGTAGAGTTTAAGTAGCTACGTTATTATTATTTGTTGATTTAGCGTTCCGGCGCGATTCTCTGTAAAAACTCTCTGTATCTGTTAATTACGAAACTGAAACCATGCAAGTCGAGGGAGCACTGTTATATAATAGCTTACCAAAAGATGTAATATGTGACAAGTCATTTGTATCTTTAAAAAAAACTAAAGAAACATTGTTTTGATATTTAACCATGCATGTCACTTTGTTTTCAATGTGTTCACAAAAAAACCATTGTTAAATGATGTACATATGGTGAAAATAAATTTTCAATACAGTTGTATGGTATGGCGCACTTTCAGAGGCTGTCATTAGTATTCGAAAGTTAAATCTTACGCACAGGCATCTTTCTTTTTCGTGGTAGTAACTTACTTTTACAAGCTCGATCATTACTTTTGCAAAACGTTTGATACCAAGGAGTTTTCATTGTACAATAAAATGGGATGGACATTGGGATGGGATGGGAGGGACACAGAAGGATTTTTTTTTTTCGTTTTTTTTTTTTATCTTTTACCTTTTATCTTTTATCTTTTTATCTTTTTATCTTTTTATCTTTTTATCTTTTTATCTTTTTATCTTTTTATCTTTTTATCTTTTTATCTTTTTATCTTTTTATCTTTTTATCTTTTTATCTTTTTATCTTTTTATCTTTTTATCTTTTTATCTTTTTATCTTTTATATTTTTATTTTTTATCTTTTTATCTTTATTTTTTATCTTTTCGATTGCGAATTCATCTTTTATCTTTTTATCTTTTTATCTTTTTATCTTTTATCTTTTATCTTTTTATCTTTTTATCTTTTTATCTTTTTATCTTTTATCTTTTATCTTTTATCTTTTATCTTTTATCTTTTATCTTTTATCTTTTATCTTTTATCTTTTATCTTTTATCTTTTATCTTTTATCTTTTATCTTTTATCTTTTATCTTTTATCTTTTATCTTTTATCTTTTATCTTTTATCTTTTATCTTTTATCTTTTATCTTTTATCTTTTATCTTTTATCTTTTATCTTTTATCTTTTATCTTTTATCTTTTATCTTTTATCTTTTATCTTTTATCTTTTATCTTTTATCTTTTATCTTTTATCTTTTATCTTTTATCTTTTATCTTTTATCTTTTATCTTTTATCTTTTTATATTTTTATCTTCTTATCTTTTTATCTTTTATCTTTTATCTTTTATCTTTTATCTTTTATCTTTTATCTTTTATCTTTTATCTTTTATCTTTTATCTTTTATCTTTTATCTTTTATCTTTTATCTTTTATCTTTTATCTTTTATATTTCATCTTTTATCTTTTATCTTTTCCATTGCGAATTCGAAGTCGCCTTCGATTTCGATCTTCGATATTTTATTTAAGGTAAAAACCAAACAAGATGGAAATTGGCCCCCAAAATCTTGAGCAAACATATTAACTCTTTGATTTGTTTTTTTACTAATTCTCACAACTGTATTGAAAAACGTCGTGTGATACACGGGTGTATAGGTTTTTGCAAACTGGTGACGTTAAAAACCCTCGCCTTCGGCTCGGGCTTGTTAATGACAGCTCGTTTGCAAAAACCTACTTTCCACCCTTGTATCACAATGTACTATTTCATTTTATTTCATTTCATTTCATTTCCATTTATTTAAGAGTTTACCTTAAGTATCCATTTTCTCATCAAGTGAAATTATTGTATTTCTTTTGAGAATAAACGTCTTTAAACCTAAACTGTTAATGATTTCCGAGTTAATACGACCATACAAATTAATACATAGTAATATCATCAGCAGCATCGTCACTCATCGTAGTGCAATTTTTTTGAGTTTTATAAATTAATCTACTTTTTTTTTACGATTGATAGGCTTACGCTTGACCACAATCATGTCTGATGGGCAGAAATGATGAGGTCTAGGATGGAGCGCGCTTGCCTAGAAAATGCCTATTCACTCTTCTCTTGAAGGCACCCAGATTGTACTTGGCTGGGAACACGGAAGCTGGAAGGGTATTCCACACCTTAGCGGTTCGTATCAGAAACGTGGAAGAAAAACGTTTCGTTCGAGTACGCTGGACATCAACCACATAAGGATGCCACTTCTCTCGACGACTTGCGGTTCTGTGGTAGAAAGGTGATTGGATCTGGATTCTGGACAGGGCGGACGGCGCTCTGAAAAAATGTCGCCAGTTTACCGGTGGTAAAAATGCTTGTTTTGTCACAAAAATTAACGCTTTAGTTCACTCAGCAGCCACCTATAGAATTTTGACAGATCGCGCTACTGTTTGCTTGTACGAAAAAAATTTACGTAAATCGTTTGATGCCCATATCCTGAAGTTTCTTATCGGTGGTTTAAAATTTATTTTTACAGATTCAGGCTTAGAATATCTCATTAAAGCCTCGTATAGTGAAATTAACAGCTATAATTACACTCAGCGTAAACGAGGGGTCCGAAACCGCCCTTTAACGAACATTTTCATGTTTTATAATCCTGTTTCATGCGTTATTGCCCGCCAACCCTTTGCGGCCCGTTCGCGCGCGCGCGGTGCGTCCGTCATTGTTTATTTGTTTGATTATTCAAATGAGTAATTTAGGTATTTCTGCGGTATTAGTTTTGTTATTGGTCCGTCATTAGTGTAAGATTAATGCGGTTTTGTACCTAAAGTACGTAAATTATTATCGAAAATTTCCGACAGCTGATGTTATTCAGAACTAGCTAATGGTGATTTTCGGATTTCCACAGACGTCATAATAAACTTAACATAAAATATGTTGAAAACTCTGTTTTTAGTAAATGTACGTGTCAATTCAACGACTTAGAAAATAAAGTTTTTGACCTGTATTATGTTTATGTTTCGTTAGTAGAAACCATCACACATGTCATAAAAATATAATTTAAAATGAGTGTTGACATATTTCCTAGAGTTAGTAAGATTTTTATTACACCTAAATGTACTTAAATAGATTTTTTATAACCGCGAGTTTTCACTGATGAAATACTGACATGAAACATGTCGAAATCTCTGTTTTCAGTATATCTGTACCACGTACGAAACAGAGTTTTCAAACCTGTATCTAATTTTTATTGTTTTTTCTATGGAAGCTCACAGAAATGCGCTTTTTCCGCACCCTGTTTGGTGGAACGTACCTTTAACGGCTGAAAGGGTGATATGTAATGAAGGCAGATTTAATTGGTATTTTGCGTGTGTTTGGCGAGGTTTGTCGAATTTGGGGGTCGGTCGGCCCGTTTGCGACTGTACGTGTACGGTGTAGCTAGTTAGGTACTTATAGATCTGCTTGTACTTCCGGTGCTTTGTTCTCGATGGCGGTTTCCACATATTATTGTATCGCCATTTTAAGTAGCGCTTTATTTACAAACGGTCAATTCCGTAGGTACCTCGGTGTATCATTTAATTGGAACATATTAGTACTTTGGTAAAAAGACCGTAATTATTTCAGATCTAATTATAAATAAATATATATTGCAATCTAAGTGAACCATAGCTCGTGTTATGGGTTAACGAACGCGAAAAAATGTCGCCAGTTTAAGGGAGCAAGAATGAACTATTTTGCACCCCCCCGGCAGTAGTCAGTATAGGTAGATAGGTAAAGAAGTATTTCTTTTTTTTGAATTAATAATAATATTGCAGGCAAGGTAACCACAGACACATAGATAAAAAAAATATAAAAAATAAACATGTATTTCGCAGGAGTTTAGACAGATGGCGCTACATTTTCTTGTATGAAGAACGTTTACTTAAAATGTTCGGATGGGCCTATCTTGACTATTTTTATCTATTACTAAAACGCTAAAAAAACATTGACGCTGATCAAAGAAACATTTTCCGGTTTGTGGGAATCGAATCGAACGATCCTCCGACACAAACGGCAGGATCGCCTCCGCTACGCCATTTGGTCGTCAAAAACTATTATTGAATTGAAATATCAGCTTCAGTACCTACCAAGTACCATACAATAAAATTACAACATGGTCGATAGCAAAACATGAATTTATTTTAAAACGTCGATGATAACGATGATAAAGGTACGCAAAATAGAGTCATTTTCTTGAAATATACCACTTGTGAAAAGCTAAGGAACCAACCTATACATATAGAAATAGAAATAGAAATGTTACACGATATTTTTAATAAAGCAAATAATTACTGTACTTATAAAAGATGAAGATTGAAGCCTCATCCAAGGGGCATCCATATAATGAAATAACCATCAACGAAAAACGATTTAGGTTTAGTTAGGCATTACTAATACCTATTGGAAGGATTTCATACGAGCAAACGTTTTAATCCTATAAAGCATATCATGAATACTTCAAACAAATACTAAGACGGTACACCGAAATAGAAGGGCTGTTTACGATAGGTATATATGCCTCATACACCTAATATACATAACCCTATCCATGTGGCAGATCAAAGGGCCGGCGCGCACTTTGAGCCCACCGCCGTATGTACGAGGTACAAGTCTGCTGCTATTTGGATATAAACACGTATTTATAATGTAATGTATGTAATGTTATGTATGTAACCCGCGGGTTCAAAATGGCTGTAATGTAACCTCCTACAAAGTATGAGAATTAGGAATTTATTTAATAAGCAGGATAGATTAATTTTAGCTATAATCTGGTACCTGAAAACTCTCTCTCTCCCTCTCTATCAGTCTCTACAATTTCGCAGTGTTAAGTCAATATTTTTATGAAGATGACCCGGTTTCAGAACGAAACTTTAAAATTGTCGGAATAATTGTCTGTGGTGTTTCATGTGACCATAATATAGATTTTTTTCAAGTAGCGGATTATAGCTAAATCGTTTATTTACCATTCAGGGGTTTCAAAAAACCTTCTTATAAAAGTATGGTTATGGTCTCTGTATGCCACTTTTTTTAATAAATGCCGATACTTTTTTCTTGTATGAAGAAGGTTGGCGTAAAATGTTCCGATGGGCTCATCCTCAGGTATAATATATATAATAGGCTTGTATAATACTTATGTATATATTTTCTGAGTAGGTATAGCCTGTAGGTATCATCAGTTACTATAATAAAGCGTGTTTGTTTTCTCACAAATCGAATCAAATCTTCATATTGCATGGATGGTCTCTTGAGTCTTGGCAGTCGTTCCGGAAAAAGCAAAAAAATATTCGCTCGGAACTCCGTAACTCAGTTCTGACACCCACTTGAATATAAAGTGTCGCTTAACACATCCACATCTCCCAATCGATGCTTAGGAGTTCAGACGAACAAAGATTTTCTTTCGGGTTTGGCAACGTAAAAAACAGGCCTTGAAACTTAGCTGACCGGCCAAACGTTGTTTTGCCATTTAAGAGTACGATACGAGTTTTACGACCTATTTTCTGACCTAACGAGTACCGAATGAAGACGAAAAATTCGGTCAAGTCTTTTCAGAGGAGTTTGATTAATTAATAGAACACAACAAAAGTACTTAACTATTGACTAAGGAACACAGACCAAGGAATAACTTTATATTGACTCTTTGTTCTGTGCTAAAGAACATAATCCTGAAGGGGAATGGGTACCATCCAGGCGCAAAAATTTTATTTAGTTTTTCGCTAATAGTATAGGCTAATACATCGCAGGCTCATGGCAATAAGTTTTGCGGGCACACCATTTATGCATCTACATGTTTTTAATAAAAACTCTGCTCAACAATACTCATTCACATTACATTGGTACAAAACATGTAGATGCATAAATATTATACCCGCAAAATTCATTGCAATAAACCTACAATGTGTAGGTCTAATATTTGCGAAAAACTTAATAAAATTTGAATTTCGCAGGCTAGTATAGGACCGAAACACCTTATGACTCTTTTTTATTGCCGTTCATAGTAATCTGGAATCTAATCTAGTTCATAAGAATCTACAGGACATAGAATTGAAAAACCTACGTTGCCAGTCTTGCCTGTTTTGGCCAGCCAGCTCTTAGGTTGTTGTTAATAGACACATTGACTTCAAATAAATTACATTATCGCCACCTGAAAGTCCAAGTGGGTCATAACTCAGTGCCCCATTTGTCGACCCCAGCGGTCAACCGCCAGATAAATATTCAACAACGATACATCTCACTAATTTACTATACGGAACCGTACAATAACCATTTGTTACGGAACCCTGGGAATAAATATCGTGCGACATTTTTCTTCGCCTTATCTTAAGAGAGCAGACGTGTTTCTATCTCTCTCTCTCTTGTATATTTTCGTGATATTCGGTCTCTTTCGCTCGGTATTTATCACGGCTCTGGCTCCCTTTATTCGGTGGGTTTATTTAGTTTTCCAAAACGGATTTATCGTTAACTCCGCGTTCATTGACCTTGTCTGTTCGTCTGCTTGAAAAAATCTCGTATTGATTTGACCTTGAGTAGGTAGCTTAATACGCAGAAAATCGTTGAATTATATTATTATTAAATGAATGAATCCACATGAAGAAAATTCCTATTTAATAACATCCTTATTTCTAAGTAGATAAGTATGTTAAGACTAAAAAGATAGCAGGTACTAAGAAGATATTTGGTTAATCCAAATTTTATTTTAAGAGATAATTACTGTACTGAAAACCCCAGGCATTAAGTGGAAGATATTTTGACTTTACTTTTACTAGGTAGGACTATAATAGAGCTCAAAGATACATTCACTTTCCTCGTGGCATGCTTTGTGCTTTGTTGTCAGGCCCTTTATGTAATGCTTTAACGTCTAAACCAACTACTCGTATAAACAAACGATCATGTTCCGTACTTCAGGTAGGTATTATACAATTGAATGCCTAAGCAGGCCAGGTTCACTTATCACGTGATCGAAGAAACTACACGTCTAGACGTACTAATTTCAGACAGCCGCCGCGCGCCGGCTGCTTTTCTCGCGTTAGTTCTTGTACGGTCTATTTCAAGGGCTGAGAGCGCCCGATTGCGAGGCAACCTTAGTAGTTACGTCGAGTGAGATAAGTTACGCGATAAGAAGAGACCTCCACTTTGCGTTTGTTGCGTGATGTTTGCGGAGCCATGCGCTATTGCGAACTGAATTGCACTTTTTGTGACAGCGCTAGAGTCGCTTTTTCTTTAAATCATCTTGCGGAGTGAGCCTTCTGTACCGTTAGGTACTATTATGTATTCCGTGACCTAAGTCTATTAGTTTTCGATTTCTAAATGGATATAGATAAACATATGCAACAAATTATCCCGGATAGATTGAAGTGGAAAACCGAAATTCACCGGGCGAAGTCATAGCAAAAGAGTTGCCGCAATGTTGTTATGCAAAATAATATATTTTTTAATACAGTTGCTCAAAAAGTGGCGTATTGCAGGGACGTATAGCGTTCGGGATGTGGGCTATTACATACTCGTGCTTTTTTTTTTACCTTTCCCGAACTCGTGCGTTATCTTTCCCAACTGTCAAAATAATGTCTATTAAAAAGAAAAACCAACCATGAAGTTTTTACTAAAAAAATTCATAGAAGCTTTTATGATTCATGCAAATACGTATATTTCTAAAAAGAAGCTACTAATTTGTTTCAATATCAGATTTGATTGAATGAGTTTGGCTAGGTTTCATTTCTTTTTAAGTTCACATATCCTGCCAAAATGGCGTGCAAAAAGTACAATTAAGTTATATTTGAAGTTACAAATTAATTATTAATTATTTTTCATCTCATTAAATTTCATTTTCATTTCATATCAATAAAAAAAATTCTACTGAAGACTTGGCTGTATGGGCATAGTTCCCTTTGCGTACCAGAAATATTGATCTATGACCAGAATATTATTTAGTCTATGACCAAATTTTTTTTTTATTTTTTTTTAAATCACCAGAATGGGTGAAGAAAAAAAAACTGCTTATATTCTACGGTTGGCGCCATTTTTCAGAAATTTTCTTTGCGAGTTTAGTTGTTTGTTGCACAAAATGCTTCGGAGAACATTTTACCGGAAAAGTCAAAAAGTCGCTACGTATATACGACGAATTTATTGCGTGGAGAGAAGAGAAAAAAGCAAATAGTTTTTCAGAAAATGTTAAGTTAGTTGAGTTTATTGTGTTTTTATTATTTTATTAAATTGCTTCATTTTTTCGCAACTGTATTAAAAATAATCGTTCAGTACACGTGCGGAACCGTCATTGCAACTTGTTCCGACTGTCAACCCTCGCTTTCAGCTGCGCCTCGGCTCGGGTAGACATTTGTCGGAACTCTTTGCAATAACAGCCTTTCCGCACTTGTAATGAAACATACTATTTTGTTTCAATAAAATACGTATAACGTTCTAAGACATCTAATCTAGTGGCTAGGTGTCGGGTTACCGATTTGCCGGCAGCTTGCACGGCTCGAGTCACCGCAGCAGGTTCCATCTATTAGAGTGACATTATGTCTGAAAGCCTTTACTTTACGTGTAACGCACTTGACTTGGACACTCGCGGTGCGGTTTCAAGTGTTTTGGTATTTAATGACTTACTTTGGAGTTTTAAGTAAAAGAATTTATTGTAAAATTATTGGCCCTGGCAAACGTTGCTTTGCTATGTAAATTATTTCTCACTTAAGGAGGATAGTTTACGTCCTATGCACCTATGTCTATGACCTAGCAAACTAAGACGGACTATAAATGAGTTATGTTACATAGACTCCAATAGCTAAAGTAATGGTTGGTATTACAGTATCGAAATTAAAAATTCCATAACTCCATCTTTACGAACTTCCAGAAAAACGTTCAAAGGCACCTAATTGGATACAGACTACAGCCGACCACTACAAAGGGGGATGTTTGAGATAAAAATGAAAATTAAATCTTCCAAGCGGATGAGCAGAGTAATGTTTTTGACGGTACCGGAGGCGGGATACCCGACCTCCCCCCACCGGGAAGGGGGGAAGGGTGCCGCAAATCGACTATCAAAATGCCGGGAAAAAAGTTGTGTTTTACCCAGACAGTGTGACCGGCTGTTGCAGATTGTCTGCCCTTTTTTGGTGTTTTTTTTTATTATTCCCGTCTGCGGACACTCTGTCGTGGTTATGAATTTTTGTTGGCACGTCGGACGTGCCTTTTTTGGGGGCCATATTTTGGGAGATTCTCATACATGAATATTTCTTGCATCGGTTGAACAGCGCAGGTTGCAACAGCAACATAGTAATGATTCAGTATGATAATGCTGATATACTTATGTGTGATTTTTGTGATACCTCTTAATATTATGGACCAACAGAATATTTTTCATTCAATTATTATTATTAGTAACAACTAAGTATGGATTTCCTTTTAAAATAGAGTCTGAAAAATCGCTCGATAACAATCATAACAAGAAATCCTGAAAAATATCAAATCTTCCGGTTGGCATTTTTATAAAAAAAATGCCCTCTTAAGAGTTTCCACTCTCTTACAAGTTACAAAATTTCAACTGAAGAAACATAATTTATATGAAACATTTTGAAAACTGCAGCTCAGAGAAGTGTGTTTATACTGTGTTGAAAATTGTGTTTTCTACACATTGATTGAAAACACAGTTTTCAACTTGTCTGTAAGTATGTTTGTTTAGTAGTGAGCATATTCGAATGCAGATTAGGATTCACGGATTCACGAGGCCCTGCAGGTTTGATTCCCTGGTAATGTCAATAAAATTTAGTAAAACTTGGGGTTTTCTATCAGGAATTTCTGAGCGTAGGAGCTCGGAAACGGGTTCTATTTCACTCTCTCGCCTCAGAAAGTATGTTAAGACGTCGGTCCTGTGCGGCACCTGATCTCTACCGGTTGTGTTGGAGCTTTCGTTCCATCGGAGAAAGGGAATAGAGAGCGCGCCTGTGTTTGCGCACACACTTGTGAACTTATTAACTCGCTAAGCTCAGGATTCTATACTTTAAACCTTTCGCTGCGCTCAGGGTTCAACCCTAGAATCCTTCGCCGCTTAGCATTCAAATTTGACACGGCCAAAAATCCATTTTGCGGCCTTGCATAACAAATAACTATTTCTTTCTTTCTATGTATTATCTCTTGCACGGATGTAAAATCTCAGCAAAAATTGACCGTGTGTTAGAGATAACCAGTGCTCGAATTGGACCGGAACGCACCGGAACGGCGTTCCGGTTCGTAAAAACACCGTTCCGGTTCGTGAAATCAGCGTTCCGCTTCGTGAAAATTATTCTCAGAGCGTTCCGAACACTGGTTTTTAATAATTGAGATCGTACTAGCACTGAAGGTATCGTTCCGGTTCGTGAAAAAGTTCAATTCGACCACTGGAGATAACACACCGTTAGTAAAACGACTGTGGCTTACCCTTCTTCAATATCGGGAGCTCCGTCCCGTTACAGGCAATGGCCTGGGGCCCCGGACTGAGGCTGTGCAGCTGGTAGGGCGGGGTCCTGGTGTCGATCTGCGTGGGCCACGGGGTCCGCGGCCACGCGGGCGCAGACCCCGGCGTGCCCAACAGCCGTAGCCTCTCGTAAACTGGCGTGGAACAGTCGGTTGGTGACTGCTGGCTACTGGATTTCTCCTTTTGGGCTGCCAGGTTGCGTAGGACCCGGTTGATGGAGGATACCTGTGTGATAAGAGAGACGCGTGTTAGATATAAGCACAAGAGATATTGATAGACGAACGTGCAAATAGCGAGGCGAAGCCGAGGCACACATATGTAATATAGTCCATCAATGCCTGGTGGACAAGGCTTGTATAGTACTTTTCTCAAATATTGCACGGAAATAAAAGATCGTTCCATTTTTATATTACGGCAGATAAAAAAAATCAAAATTCAAAATTTCTTTATTTCACATAGACCTAACGTACGGGCTCTTTTAAAACGTCATTAGGATATTTTTTGCGTATGGTGATAGCTACAAGTCGACTTAAAGCTAAGTTTACGAGAGTTTCAACTTCCAACGCGCCCTGCACTGAGAAGAAGAAGATATTATGAGTTTGATATACTTATTACGTAATTTGTTTGCCCCTATAATGTAAGAAAATGGTGTGCGATGATATTTTGAAATAAGGCAATGTGCCGAGTTTCTGCCTGTTCTTCTTGGTGCAAACAGAACTGGGCAGTATCTAGACCTTTCATAAGATTCTGTAAGTTACGCCTTTGTAGAAGGATAAAATTTTTTCATCTACATTTCGGAAAAGATTCGTAGAGAAAAATTTTTGAAAGATTTGTGGTAGGTACTAGGTACTGTGGTCTGTGAGCTGCATTCAGGTTCATCCGAATTTGTGGAGTATACGGTAAAGCAAATAATAATTGATTCATCGATTACTAGTATACTAGAGTACTGCATACTCAACTTCCGTTGAGTAACGCCTGCTTTCATCCCGTACCTATTTTAAGGTGTTTCAGCCTTCCATCGGGAACTAAGAAGTAAATGAGTATTGTTGAGCAGAGTTTTTATTAAAAACGTGTACAAATGTTGTGCCCGCGAAACTAATTGTCATAAGCCTACGATAATTAGCCCACTATAATTAGCGAAAAATTAAATAAAATTTGAATTTTTGCGCTCGGTTGGCACCCTTGCCCAGGGTTTTAATAAAAGACTGATGATAACCAATTGGTAGTAGAGGAAGTTAGGTAATATTCATTACAGTCGGTAAAATAGGTATTGTGTGTAACGTTATACGTCTCAAAATTGAGTGTTAACCGATCGCCCACCCAGTGTTGGCTGCGCCAAAGGAAAACCGAAAATGTCCGCGAGCCTACCAACTGTCACCGCCGTACGACAGCGCGCCAAACGGACGTAGAACGTAACTTAAGCTGCCTCCAGATGTGCCAACTTTCCAGCTAGTAAAATGATACTCTAAACTAATTTTGTTCAACTTGCGGTTGCGTTAGATTTTTGAAATTTTAACACATTTCATTGATTTTAGTTTTCAGCACTCTTTCTCCACATAAACTTGTTGCGACGACCGAATGGCGTGGCGGTAGCGAACCTACCGTCTGCGTCGGAGGTCGTGGGTTCGATTCCCACTACTGGTAAATGTTAGTGGGATGAGCATGAATGTTTTCTAGTGTCTGGGTGTTTTTTAATATATTATATAGGTATTTATGTACTATATACGAGTATTTATCAGTTATCTATAGTACCCATAACACAAGCTATCGCTAACTTTGGGTACGTTAGTAATCTATATATATAAAAGAATGAGGCATTTTTGGTTGTTCCACGGATTCCGCCTAAACTATAGGTCGTAGAGATCTGAAATTTGGTGCCTAGGTCATGAATTCGTACTAAGACGGGGATTCCAGAAATTCCAATGTTAAGGGGTAAAAATCGTACATTAAAAGGATTTTCCCATACAAAAGTGATTTTTTTTCGTTGTTCCAGGAATTCCCGAAAAACTAAAAGTCCTAGAGATCTGAAATTTGGTGCCTAGGTAGATATTAGGTCATGAATTCGTACTAAGACGGGGATTCCAGAAATTCAAATTTTAAGGGGTAAAAATCGTGCATTCAAGGGATTTTCCCATACAAAAAAGATTTTTTTTCATTGTTCCAGGAATCCCCGAAGAACTATAAGTCGTAGAGATCTGAAATTTGGTACCTAGGTTGATATTAGGTCATGAATTCGTACTAAGACGGGGATTCCAGAAATTCAAATTTTAAGGGGTAAAAATCGTACATTTAAGGGATTTTCCCATACAAAAGTGATTTTTTTTTCGTTGTTCCAGGAATTCCCGAAGAACTAAAAGTCGTAGAGATCTGAAATTTGGTACCTAGGTTTATATTAGGTCATGAATTCGTACTAAGACGGGGATTCCAGAAATTCAAATTTTAAGGGGTAAAAATCGTACATTTAAGGGATTTTCCCACACAAAAATTACGAACTTTTTTGTTACTGAGCCGATTACTCTGAAAATCGACATTTGAGTATCGCAACAAGCATGGACGAGGAATTTGTAGTCAAAATTTAAAAAAGTGGCCGCCATTTTGTACTTTTTTGTTACTGAGCCGATTGCTCTGAAAATCGATATTTGAGTATCGCAGCGAGCATAGAGAACGAATTTATGGTCAGAATTAAAAAAAGTGGCCGCCATTTTGAACTTTTTTGTTACTGAGCCGATTGCTCTGAAAATCGATATTTGAGTATCGCAACAAGCTTGGAGAAGGAATTTGTGGTCAAAATTTAAAAAAGTGGCCGCCATTTTGAACTTTTTTGTTACTGGGCCGATTGCTTTCAAAACCGATATCGGACCATAGTAGCAAGCAAGCACGGACGGACGGACGTACGGGCAGACAGCGTAGTCTTAGTAATAGGGTTCCCGCGTTTTACCCTTTAGGTACGGAACCCTAATTGAACTATATTAAACTTTTTGACGACCTCATATTTCCAAAATCGATAAGTGACTATAGCAGCAAGAACAAAGAAAGAATTTGTCGTAAAAATTAAAATAAATAGCAGTTAAGTACGATAGGAATTTTGGAAATTAAACGCCTGAGGTTGTAAAGCAGAGGTTCAACGTGAGCGAAGCCATTAGTACATTTAAGGGATTTTCCCATACAAAAGTGATTTTTTTTTCGTTGTTCCAGGAATTCCCGAAGAACTAAAAGTCGTAGAGATCTGAAATTTGGTACCTAGGTTGATATTAGGTCAGGAATTTGTACTAAGACGGGGATTTCAGAAATTCAAATTTTAAGGGGTAAAAATCGTACATATTATATATTCGGTGCTTTGGGGCTAGATTGCGATGTGTGTAATGTCCTGATATTAATTATTTATTTTTTAAACTTCTCGATACATGCAACGGCTTGACGAAAATCTAAAGTTGGTAGAACAGAGATTAAGAGTCTGTTTCACAACCGCCAGATAAACTTTATCTAACGAATAAACTGGACATTTTGGCAGATTCCCAATACAAAATTTGTCAACATCAAATACTCGCTAGATAAAGTTTATCTGGTGATTATGAAATAAGCCCTTAGCGGAATGTCTTTGTGGTTGTTGTTGGTTGTTGAGAGTGAATAAATAAACAGGTATATTCTGACTTAACTGTTTTATTCCAAGTTACCAACGAACTGTCTATTACATGAAAGTCCATTACAATACGTTTCCGTGAGGTAGCTACGCTACACTATGTTCATACAGTCTTGGGATTTTTGCAACACACATTGACTCCCTTCATCAGGGGATATGCTTAAAGGACATAAAGGAGTCACATTGCGCACCCTATCCTTTTGGTTTATTATGTTGTCCCATATTCTATCTGTTTGTCTGTCTGACTTGGTCGCAATTTAGATAGAAGTTCGAACCTAATTCATGGAAGCAAAGCATGGCTTTTTACCAACCACTCTGCCGGCAACACACGCACCGTCAATTGGTTAAGGGTTTCATTCTTTCCAATTTAGTGCGTAACATCTTCGACTTACGTCATCGTCTCTCACCATCAGCTCTTATGTTTCTTAAATAATTCTAGTGTCAAATTTTGTTACCAAAACTCCTCCTAAAACGGCTCGACTGATTTGTATGAAATTTTCTGTGTATATGTTCCGTTGGTTCGAGGGTAGGTCGTAAGCTATTTGTTATAACCCTTATGCCAAAACAACATTTGCTGGGTCATCTAGTAATGTTTAAAAAAGTGCATGCATTGCGCGACGCTATAGTAACTAGTATCTAAGTAATAATTTGGTTGGAACGTTTGTACAAGGCCAAACGGACATAGCGCGTAACTTAGACGTAGGGCAGGAAGGCGAGGTAAGACGATAGATATAGTCTGTGATGGTAACCCGATCCAACGCCGCGCGGTGGTCCGGCCCGCTCGCTGACTGGCAGCTGACGCGATGCCCGATGGACCGCGAAAGCGCGGCACGTTCGAAAAACGAACTCTTTTTTTTATACAAAAACATTCTTAGTCTATGATTGACTTTGATAGTTGACAGTCTTATACCACAGATAACAGAGATAAAGACGGTTTCGATGTCTTCCTTAAATTATTGTTAACTCTTGCATGATCTTTTGGGACTCTATTTTGTGTTTTAATTACGAAAGTAGTTCTTGTAACGCCATCGTAGAATTAAGCAGTTTTAATTCTTTTAGAGAGTGTCTGCAGGATTTTCCACACCAAAGATTATAAGAATAGCATAAGCAAAACTTAAGATAATAACAGAGCGAGACCCCGGAGCCGCTAGAAAAAGAAACAAAAAAAACATAGAAAGACTCAAAGATAATTAAAAATAAGCGATTAAAAAATAACCGCACATGCGCCAATTTATCGGCCCCGTTCCGGTGCGATGCTGTGTAGTAAACATCAGGGGTAAAAACATCCTTCCCAAGTTAATTTTAAGTTGCACCTCCACTTACCAACAAATGAGATTGCAGTCAAGTTACTTGTTATGTGTAATAAGTTAAAAAAGGAACAAACAACTTGCAAATGACCGGTATGTCAATTCAATGGAAAAGTTTGAGTTTTACGTAGGTATCCTACGTAATAGCCGGTTATTGAAAAACCAATAAAAACTTGCGAATAAATCAGGAAATTACATAAAAAATGATAAAACTCTTCAAAGAGAAAATTATAACAAGCCATCAAATTAAAAGTCTGATCTAAGTTTGATTATTCACCTACGAAGTGATAGAACTTAGAAGGATCTTCGGAAGGGTTGCCATTTATCAACAAAATCAAATGGAAAATTTTAACAAGCTACCTTTTGCAAATGCGACGATGAAAGCCAATGAATCGAGGTAATAATTAAATTAAATGTTACTGTAATTATTTTCTCACGCTTCATTATGTTAAAATAGAATGGGCAATTAAGTTTGTTTGGTCACTTTTTCATTCTAAAGTTCTGTAAATTAAATTTCTCTTTCTTTTACAATTCTTCGTTTCTTAATTCTTAATTGTAATTCATAATTTTTAAGAATAATAAAATCTATTTAAAGAACAATAATGTAAATTAATTCTTAATTTATTTCATTAAAGAAAGATCTATTTAAAGTAACAGAAACGAAACGAAACGAAAGTCATTATCGCTCAGCCCAAACACTTAGGACTAGGAAGAAAATGAAAATGAAAATCATTATTTTTCACAGTCTCTTTTGAAAAGTCAAACCTCTACCACCAGGTTCGGAAATTAGGTTTGCACCGAGAAGAACTGGCAAGAAACTCGGCACTTGCTCTTTTCAAAAATGTCATTATTTACAATTTTTCTTACATAATACGAAAAATTATTACATAATTGTTAGGATATCTCGCGAGAAGATGGAAATATGTACATATCGTTCTAAAAATCCTTATTATAATTGAAAAAAAACCTGAAAATAAGTCCTGTTCATAACGTAGACAAGGGATACGCAAGAATTTTCACGTGATCACCCGAACAAAACAGGCATATTTGTATTAATGGCTAAAAGCTAATTTCGACTTGTTAGTTGTTTCTGATAATTAAATTTACTTGAGGATATGAGTCAATTTAATAACTGAATTTATTATACATTTTAAATTTAAATAACAGTTAAGTAGGAAACATTTTAAAGTATAGGTAACCAAAATCTGAAAAGAAAATATTTGTGCAAGTAAGCACAACAAAGAAACTTATTTACATGATAATTATAAGCCGCAAATGGGATTACTTAATACATTTTATGCAAACAAGGCTTTGAAAATGCAGCACAAAGCACAAAAATTCATTATGCATATAGGTACTACATCCATAGACAAGCGACCCGTGCTGTGTGGCCATGTGTGAAAAACCTCTGTACAGTCTGTGGTCGTTATAAAAAAAAAATATGTCCACACTCCACAGAGACCTGTAAACGTACCATAATTCGATTTACACGCTCATTGACTTGGTTTCCACGATTGTACTCGTCCAATTCACCAATTAGTAAATAATAAAATGACCCTTTTATTTAAATCTGTTTATACTTTATTTGCACGTATGGGTACACGTGAGTTAATTTCTTTAGTGCTTAAATCTTGGTGCACTTATTTTTTTAGTTTCAACAATGGGCAGTTTTTAAACCGCTGCACTCAAATGAGTTTTGATGCGTGTTTTATGGTATTTAAGTGTGTACGGAGCATTAGGCACGATTGAAAAAAAATTAAGTTGTAAATACCGGTAGCTTTTTACGAAAAGCAAGGATTGAAAGGTTCTGCAGGTCCTTTTTAGTTTTGGTGAATTAAGGAAAGGATTAAGTAGGTACGTACGGGAACCTATTTCAAACTAATGTCGTGAGAAAACTGAACGCGTTTTAAAGAGTAACCATGGTACCATATTTTTCAGGCTGTATTGGATTTACTATTTGGTAGTATTATTACGATTGCTGTGTTGAATTTGTTGGATTAAAAAATAGACTGCTATCTTACCTGATAGTAAATTAAGATGCAGCCGAAGATTAGATTTACATTTAGCGTTATCTTAATTTAAAAAACTTTGAAGAATCTATGTAGTTTATTAAATGGTAATTCGAAGTCATCAATCAGATCATTGCTTACTCCATTAAGTACATTGCAGTATACATTACGTTACGTTCAACATTGCATTGATTGTAGGTACCATTGCACTGTAATGTGTTAGCCAAAAGTTTCTAATTACTTGACTTTTTTTTTAATTTCAATTTAACAGATTATATAAGAAAATCTACAGTCTATTTTTTAACTCTGGAGATAGTGGGGTTTCAACTTTCATGTGTTGCCTGTTTCTTACGGCTCTTTAATTATAGTGATGTCATCAATCGATACTTACCGATAAATATCTTTTTTCTTGTCAGATGTGTATTAGGCAACAATATTTGTAGAAAATCAGTCCAATTCAAATGAAATAAGTGCGGGTTGATTTTTAATTCTTTTTAATGACTGATTTATTTTTTTATACGAGACTGTGCTACACTGCGGCATAATTTCCTATAAGCCTTTATTTTATTAAAGTATATTAAATAATATCTAGTGATCAGTGCGAATTTTTATCTTGTAAAAACACACTTAGAATGTTTATTTAGCTCTCTCTATCCACAAAATATTATTTAATTATGGATTTTATTCTGAGCCGGAACCATGAAGCAATTTTGTTGTAAAGCTGGTATCATTATTTTTAAGTTTGACATTTGTAGCTGTCATTTTTAAGTCTCTGGGATTAAAAACCAAGAAAAACAGAGTTGGTTTTAAAGTGAAACTTTTATTTAGTACATCGTCTCAAACTTTATCGTCTGTGTGTTGCATGTCGCGTGACAGTCGGCCGCGGAGTAGGGATAACGTGAAAGGCGCTCGTCAGAGCAGCCAAGTCCACGAAAGTTTCACTTTTACCGTGGTTTCATAAAACAACACAATCCTTTTTATTTTAAGAGGTTTTTGGCAAACAGCAGCTGCACGTTTAATAAGTGTCGCAGAATTTTCTTGTTTGTCACAAACAAAACAATGCTCCCTGCCCTAATAAATACTAAGCATCGGCACCAAGACGTGTTCTAAATACAAAATAAATTACATTAAACGTGTACCTTCAAACGGCACGGTAAAAAGTATGAAAGGTGCCCCCTAAATACCGGGTGAGGTGAAGCGCGAAAATTATCTTATATTTGCTCAGACGCCGTGAACGCTGGGGCGAGAATACTTTTCAATAAGCTTAGAGAGCGATTTTTTTTTATTTTCGCGAGACCCATCTTGTAAAGAGCATTTTGTAGAACGGAACGCGCAAATAGAGGGTGTCTATTGATCGATTCGATTATTCCGATATTTAATTTTTCGACACGAGCGTTACCTATTTCTGATTTCTTAATTAATTGTGCAATTTTTATGTTCATTTGTTAGGAATTTAAAAAATCCACACTTCGCAATCTAGCACTAAACTAAGCGATAGCTTGTGCTATGGGTACTAGATAATTGATAAATATAGGTACATCATATTTAATATACATAAATCCAATATTTTTCTTAAATCCAAATTTAAATTTTTCGTGTGTGTATGAATCGAATCACCATTTAAAGATATTGTGTAAGAGATGCATATAATATAACCAACAATAGAGCCATAACTAGCCAACAATGAGGAAGATTTATTAGCCATGCAAAAGACTCCAACTGGCTGAGGATGATGATGATGATGAACTGACTTAATGCATTATCGCCCTTTCCGGATTACCAACTTTCAGTAATAGGTATGTGAAATTCTCGTGTCGAAAGAAATATTCCTCTGAAACGGATTGGTCGATTTTCAAAAATATTATGTGTATATTCGGTAGGTCTGAGAATAGGTAGTAAACAAATTTTCCAAAGTGAGTAAGAATATGATAAAACAGCCAGGTCAGCTAGTTGTATACGGATTTTATAACATGTCAATTACTAGCTAAAGAAAAAAAGAAAAAACAGAAATCTTCAAATTTTACCGACGAGTTAAAATCGGTGCATAGTACCCATATCTACGAAAATATAAAATCGTCACAAATATAAAAAAAAGCAGTGCATTACGGGGCATTACTCCACATTGTCGTGAGCAGGGGTCGGCAACAATGGGCAACCTGCTGTGCGTATTGTGAGCCAAGTCGGCACTTTGCGACTCAATATTTTGGGTGACTTTTACTCTCTTCAGATGTTTTCAACCTCTGCCACGTAGGCGAACAACTGCGCACCTTTCTAAGCTCTTTGCATTGCATTGATTACGCTTTTGTTTTGTTTTTATTAATGTTTTGAATTTAGAACTCAATCGCGAAATTGATTTGGGTGTATGGCTTTTTATGTTGTACTTTTTTTTGAGTAGTTCCTGGTGCTTGGATTTTTAAGCTGGATGTCCAAGATTCTACTCCCAGCATGGACCAGTTTATTTTATGCAAGATTTTATAAATTTTAGATTGGCTTAAAGTCTAGTCTGGGAGGAGACTTCGGTCGCGGCTAGGTACGGCTATGTAGGTACGTCTGGTACGTAAACCGGCGCAAGCGCTTTAGCGTTTCGGTGCTGTGTAGCAATTGAGAGTGCCATTCCTGAGAATGCGTCCTGTCAGCCGTCGTATTAAACATTCATTATATCTATTAAACATTTGATTAAACATAAATACACTCAATATCGTAAATCAAAACTTTTTTAAAATTTCATTTCATTTCATTTCATAGTCTCTGAGACTCTGCGTCTAATTATGAACCCCATTGTTTTATTTTTAGGTTTCAGCAAAACCAGGTTTAATATATTTAAATGTTCCCATAGACACAATAAGCCTACAAAGCGTGAAACCTCTCCACATAATTGAGAATAATACGCGTAACGCCCTACGCTAGACGCCTACCAAAAAAAAAACCGCCCAACTTCAACTTAAGAGAGCGAGAATCAACACTTAATTCGCGCCATTCCCACGATTCGAAATTTTAATTTAATTGTCCGAGTATTGTACGCAATCAAAGATGAATGAATCAAAGAAACGGGTCAATAAAGCCCATAAATTCCATTGTTTGATTGGGACTTTATAGGTTATAGGCAGTTTGTCAATACGTTGACTGCATTATAAGTACTGTCGCACGACGGGGCGCGAAGGGCTCCGTATTGAGTGGCGTGTATTCGTCTGAGGTGTTTAGGTTCTTTATAGTCGCATGATGGGATCATTTCAATGATATGCAACCGTTTATTAGGTGCTTTCTCATAGGCGGGTGGCGTGTTGATGTATTGTGGGTTAACTCACATCGGGTTTGACGTTAATTTAATTACGAATTAATATTGTCTGTTATAAGATTTAAGATGATTGTGCCTATGCGTTGTATTTATGTGGGTTATGGGAGAGTTATGGGCTATTGTTCCTAGTAGGTATGAAGCGCTTATTTTTAGAGCTTCCTCTTCTGTGTTTTACATATATACTATGTTTGTGTACATACTAAAAGTTACGTATCGTTGATTTTTTCACCCATTACATTTGTTGAAAATGTCCCTATTAATATAATGTGTTCAATTCTTTTTATTTATTATTATCATGTGTTCACTGTGTTTATTCGTTTCTTTTCACTTATTTTTATGCACAAAGTTAGTATTTGACTGCAAACTGACCTGATTTTAATAGACGACGCAGCCGAAGATTTTATCTTAATAACTTGAAAGGGATGAGTAACTCCTATGGTAACCCGGTGGTAATGAGTATAAATTTCTAACTGAAACACTTGCAACCTTTTCCTCCTATTAAGTCTAACAAGGATCACTGGCAGATATTTCTGGTAGAGACACTTGTACCTACATACACCCATCTTACCTATTTTTTAAATATCGTTATTGGTACTAAATAAATAAATAAAATAAATAAGTCTCGGTAAGAAATCAAGTCTAAGGCCTTGCGTATTTTAGAATTATCCACCGTAAAAAGGTGTATATTCCGCTACTTATTTTTGAGATTCAAGTCGTTCCCGGGCGATTTTCCGCTAGCCGAGTGTTGGCAGAATAATAAAATCCCGGCAAAAATAATGCACGGCCGGGCTGGCGGAAAATTGATTATTGATTTGTTTTATATTATTTTATGACGTGGATAAGGGTCGACGGATAATCGGGCGCGTGACGGAGTAATCGTTCCGGATGTGTGACACTGCGCGAGCTCGTTTTGATGGAAATTGGGTGGTTCATGACCGTATCTATGGATGATATAGAGGAAAAGGTGGCCGACTGACTGATCTAATAAAGCACAATTCTAACCGCAGGACGGGTCAAGCTGGAAGGTGTTCTATACACGTTCCTATTAATTATAACGATGTTCACGGAGTTTTCCCAAAACTTACGCTAAAATCTTAAGTTTTAGGGTTCCGTACCTCAAAAGAAAAGAAAATGGAACCCTTATAAGATCACTTTGTTGTCCGTCTGTTTATCTGTCTGTCTGTCACGACCCTTTATTTTAGTAACTAATAGGGTTATCGACATTAAATTTGCAAAAACTGTAAGTAATAATGGCCCGATGCGTTCATCAAAGGGGGGAAAGTCGGGTCATCGGATTTTCAAAATGAGATAACAATATTGAATAACCTCAATAAAGAAAGTTAAGTTTGCAGTTGGGCGAGAGAAAAGTGATTCTATTGGTTTTACTTTTACTACCTAGTACGGAACCCTAGGTACGCAAGTACGACTCGCACTTGGCCGTTTTTATTAATTTGCGTCGGTAATAATTTATAACCGGCTCAGTTATGTAATAATTAGGACAAGTGTCTGAAATTGTCCTTATTTTCCTGCAATTCTGTCTGTCGTACGCACAAACGTATCCAGAGAGAGGACAAAACTAAAATCCGTCTACGGCCTTAATACGTTTAGTATTAGATTATTTTTATGAAAACTATAGAATTTAAACGAGCTATTCATAATATTTATTATTTACTAGTTCTTAAAATACCCACAATGAGCGAAGTGAGTAAGAGCGAAGGGTCAACACAATTAAAAGCTGCCATCTTTCAGAGCCAGCCAAATGGCAAGAGTCGATTGTGTTTACTTCGCGAACCGGCACTCAATAATGATTTTATTTTAATGACAATAATCGCCATCGCCATTATTATTATTATTAATAACACAATCGTATAATAGTGTATTATTAAGTTTCGTACGGGGATGAACGCTCGACTGAATCGGAATGATTCAACGGCTTTTTATTTTAGCCCCGCCGCGTTGAACGCTGTTAAAATATTCGTTACTTTTGTTTGATGGAAAAAAAAAATCTTTTCGGACTGACGCGTGCTTTCATTATGCGAGTTACTTTTTTTAACTGTCTAACTGTGGCATTATTTTTAGGGATATGTACCTACCTCAAATAAAGCAAAAGGAACCTTCTTTACTTAAACTTTAACTCTCTTATTAATAAACGTGGAATAAAGATGGAATAGTTAAACTCAGTTTTGTCTTTATCTGTCGAGTGAAAGTTGGCATTTGAAGAGAAAAGACTAAAGCAAAGGAGTTTAACTACACTATCTTTATTACAGGTTTATTAATAAGGGGGCTATGTACTGTATAATATAGTGGCAACTGCGATGGACAAACGATTTTATAGGGCCACTTTGTTGTCCTTTGGTTCTTATGGTATTTTGGCCTTTCTTCACTAAAGAGTAAAGGGCGTAATGTAGTTGAAATTGATATCAAATACTCTATGGTCTATTTTTCATTGGAGTGAAGATCAGAGATATTTTTCATTGGAGTAAAGAGAATAAAGTTACGCACAGGTATACTATCTAATTAAGTAGATATAGAGACACTTGGCAGCAAATTAATCATATCAGGAAACCGCGAACAAAATCAAGTATCAAACGCCGGTAAAATATTCACGCCATCAAAATCGACACCGCACTTGCGGCGTAATCTCCTATAATTACAGACAACTGACACTCCGTAATCACCGAATTAAATCTCGCGTGCGATCGGCGAGAGGCGAAAAAAACCTCATAAATATTCAACGCGTCGCGATAGTTCTGTTATTACATTTAATACCCACCCTTGAACATCAAACAGCCAGAGAGGACATCGTTTAGGCACAAAAGAGACACTGCACGCCGAATAAAATTATAATAAATATCGAGTAGAACGAGATGGCCTGGAGGAGAGAGACAAAGATAGGAGCAGTGCATAGGTCATCTAGGGTTGTCAACTGACGTAATATTTTAAAAAATGTGACAGATGCTTCTAAGACTAAAAATGAATACCTACTCAATAGAGATCTATAGGTGCTCTAAATCAGTACACTGCGCGTAGAAGTTTAGAGTTGTTAAAATATTATATTTACTGAGGTGATGAATTACCTTATACAATATCACCGTGTTTTATTTATTTATTTATTCTGCACATAAAGAAATTTACGTAAACATAGCATGCAAAAGGACATTTTACACTTCTAATGAAGATCTCTTCCAGATGCCCTATAGATGTGGGAACAAATGAAACAAGATGTGAGAAGTAACGGAAATAAGAAAAAAACTAAATATCCATACCCAAAATACAAACAGAATAGAATTAATAAAAAATCAAATACATATATAATTACACACATACAATTTTATTACAAATTTAACGTATTTATTTAATTTTACATATTATTTAGTACGTATTTTACGTAGTTAAATACATAATATAACAATAATAATTATAGATATTCTCAGTAGTATGATGTTCGATAAATAGAATAGATTAATTGGGTACGAATTACTTATACTCAATATCAGTAGTAGTAGCAGTAATAATACTTTTTAGTCGCTTTTTGTAGAAGTTTAGTGCTTTAATTTTCTATTTATACCATAGTATATAAGCTTCCTATAGCTGTTTACATCCATGTAGTTTCCGTGGCGTCACCTGAATAACGGTTCCGGCTGAAAATCAGCGCTGTATGTTTTTGTGCTTGCACTGGATATACAGCATTATGCTGAGCCTGGACCATTTTTCGGGTTGTGCCATACGTGATAGGTGTATATACTGTATGCTTGTTATGTGTGGCACAATTTGGAAATAAATGTTTTTTCTTTCTTCTTTCTTTCTTTCTATTTAAAGTTTTACAAGTTATTGAGCTAATTGTAATTATCAAATTGCCCCAGGAAATTGTGATTTGTCGGAAACAGTAATACTAAAAAGTTTGTAACTAAGCTGGCAACCCTAACGTCATCCCTAGCTCAGTGTTACCACATTCGTAAATTCACTAGGTGACAATACAGTGACATGTCATTTGGCTTCGGCCGGCACCGACTGGCGAGGGGATGGCGGTAATAAGTAATAACTCATGTTAACTCGAAGGGCTCATAATGACTGTGAAGCATGAACCGACGCCGGTTTAGATCGACACTTATTATTGTCCTGATTTCGCTGTCAGCACGGGCCGCTTTCTGGGGGAAGAGCCAACTGTGAAATTATTGTAAAATGCCTTTAAATTTCGTTAATATGGGGCCACTAGTAACAGCGTCGCTTGTCCTGTGACTAGTAGCTTTAGTGGACAGCATAATAATAGAACGAGATCCTAGGTTGAATCAAAAATGTCTGAGTCAGCACAAAATATGTAGGTAAAGTGCCTAATCCTTAATAAAGTATTTAGTGGTCTTCCACTTTCCTACTGGATTAGCCCGTTTTCTATCATTGACTTATACCCACCGGCCTTTATAGTAAGCCGATTTCAATTTTGGTTGCGTTTTTGGGTATATGCACACAAAATCAGTAATAACTTGAAAGTCTGTTGCTTCACATGTTCTTAAATGGTCTCATTCGACTGGGTACAATATTTTCCATCTGGATACCAAATAATAATGTAAAAAATTAAAATAAATCATTTATCATCAAATTTAAAATGCTTTAAAAAAATTAAATCGTGAAGTTATTGGTAAATTTTGCAGAAACGAGGTCATTAAAACCATATTTTTATGTAGTTTTTTTTTGCAAATATTACCATATAATAACTTAAAGTTTTAATATTTTTGGGCAACTTTTTCGAATTAAATTATCCCTTAAATTATCGCTAATTCGATCCCGGACACATTGTATTTCTCTCGAGTAAAGAGGCTGGAGACGATGGTGTGACCATGAAACCGAAGATTTTATCGTACTGACTTAGCAGGGGCATTTACTTTGTATCGCACCAGACTGCTAAATCGCATAGCGGTGCATTTTTACTGGCAGGGGGTTACGAGTAACTAGCGTCTTAAGTCTCCCATCTGATCACACCTGAGCCAACCTGAGCCAATTTTGAGATGAAAAATTCCAACTGACCTCTATTCTATGGATTTACCATTCTATACATCTGACAGTTCCTTTTTGTGCCGATTTGAAGCGCCACCTTCGAACGTCCACGTTACTAAATTGAGCGTCATTATGTAAGTCATTTTATTTTAGTTTCATGGACGCTCACGCCAGGTTACGCAACAATCAGCGCCAAATAGCTAAAATCAATGTATTTCCTCCTTCCTCCATTCTATCGCTAATTTTTACGTTGAAAATTAGCGATAGAATGGAGATCAGTGTAAATTCCTAAGTGGCCCGAAGCCGGAATCGAATCCGCGACCTTCTCCTCGAATCGGAGCAAAACTGACTCTGAGTTTGAAGGTCCAAATGTTTCGGTAACCGCCCACGACAAGTTGAAGACGGGTGAAGGTGAACGCAAATTAAATTCCCAAAGAGGCTAATGTTGTTTCAAAGAAGGCCTAAACGCTGATTATGAGTGGGAGCCGGGTCGTTTGATGTGCAGCCGCGCGAGAGAGCCCTGAGAATGCCTTGAGGTCCCCCTGGGCGGCGCCCGCCCTCAGGCCTCTGCCTGGCTGGCTGAAACTCGCACGGGAACACGCTTGAGGTGAATAGATTATACTTATAAACTAGTCTGGTCCTACTGTTTTGTCTAAGACATTTCAAAAAGCCAGTTTCGAAACAGTATCTCTTTAAATCCTGTTATTAAAGTGACCACCTATTGTTTTATCTAATGTTGCCATAAAAATCTGTGAGAAGAGTTCCATAAAAATGAATCTTCTGTCCTATACCAACACGTATAAAACAAAAACACTCAAAAATAAGTCAAAACTAAATCTACTAACTGACGTAACAAACGTTGTTTTTCCATTTCTAAAAAAACAATGACCATGGATGTATGGTTTCCCGTATCAAGCTGAATCAAACCCAAACTTTATTTTTTATAGACTACGGTCTCCACGGTAACTCCTACAATTATTACTTTTTTAATTAATATCCGGATTCTATAGTTATAGGCAAACAAACAAGTAGTACTTCTTAGTAAAATCAGTGTTAAATTGGAAAATTAAATTCCAGATATAAAAAACAAACTCTTAGTGCCAATAGTTCTTAAAAACCCTATTTTATTCTTCTACACTATTTTGGTTTTGGTTCATGAGAAAACTTGATACCACCTTTGGTCATTCTCTTCTCGAATATGAAATATATTTAGTTTACGTCCTGTTCTCAAACATACTGAATGTACACCAACAATTTTATAAAATCAGCCAAAATTTTTTGGAGGAGTTTTGTTACAAATACTGTGATAAATTGAGAATTTTACATATAATTTTCTTTAAAATTAAAAACTTTACGACCTCATTAGTCATAAAAGCTACATGTATTCAAAGTGAATTGAAAATAAATATTTAGTTTATTATTTTCCCATACCAACTGCAAAACGCGTAACAAGCAAAAGTTAACAATTTCCTACACACATTTTATCAAGGTGAATTTACGAGTATCTAGCTACTCGTAGTAATAAAAATATTGCTTCCGCGAGCGGCGTGGAGGATTAAAATTAAACTCGCGTAAAACATGCAGCATATGTCGATATCTGAACACGGCACCGCGCTCGAGACTAGGGGACTCGCCCCAGCCTACACTGAATACGATTTAAAAAAATACATGAAATACTACACATGATGATTTTTAAGTAGTAATAGTAATTAAAACATCAGCCTCCTGTTTAGGGATTCTAGAGATCGGATCCCGGGCGACCTCTAATCGTATGTTGCCTATCTTTTGAAAATAGCATGAAAAATAAATATGGAGATTTGTTTTGGTAATTTTTAATTTCTAGTTGAGACGTTTCGTAGCATTAGCTACGGCGTAGGCATCGTAGAACATGGTCCGAAAATATTTGCCGCTACTTTCGGTAAACGCCAGTATTTTTAATTCTTATTTATATTGCGGAAATTTGCATAGATATGTAATTCTCATACGAGTAGGTATACACTTCCGCATCAGTAATAGTAAATGCGGAACTTTTGCGGATGTGGCAAATATTGGTATCAGCTTCCGCAATTCTTGATTTTTTGCATTGATTTACACGCAACACACATATCCGCATCCAATGATTATTAAGAATATTTGAACCCTCGGAAAGGTTTAAAAGTTTGTTAGTTATAAGTCGACTTGTATTTATCACCATATATAAGATCGCAAATATCATTTTTACCTTTTACAAGAGCCTGACCTGTGTGAAATAAAGATATTTTGAAATTTTGAACTTTGTTCGGTAAAAGCCATTGCATTATAGATACATACTAGGAAATCATAGCCGTTTGGTGATTGTAGCTAAGCAAACAACGCTAGCAACAATGGAATGCGCGTTCCGCTAATCCTGATTGCCTAATGAATAGTTTGGCCACTAACGTATTAGTGGCGCTAGTGGTATTAGTCGCTGGATGCCGAAATTGCGAGCTTTGATATTATGGCACATACCGTGGAGAGCTTATCTGTGCTGATTAATTTCAGGAATGTTCAGCTTTTGATATCAATTCTTGAGGCGTTTGCTTTCCATTTAACGTGAAGGAATAAAATAAACTAATATTTTAAACGCGAAAGTTTGTTAGTATGGAAGGATGGGTCTTTGTTACGAAACTCGTCCGAAACGGCTTGATCGATTTTTATGATTTTTTTGCCTATATTTGGCAGGTCTCAGAATACATCGTAAAGCTATTTTTATACTTCAAAACAATGTTTGCCAGGTCACCCAGTTTATAGTTGAAATTGCAAACACCACCAGTATAATAAAAAATATAAATTATTATCCAATAAATACTGTAACAATTGTTGAATTGTAATTAAGTTTGCTAGCGTTCAGAATGTACATTATTTGCTATACATATAAACCTTCCCCTAAACAAATCCGTTTAATTTCGCCTTCCCCAATATGTTGCGAGTTGATTGTAATCGGGTATTTTATCTCGTTGAGTATCTGTTGATGCTGTATCGGTCTACGCCACCTAGAGTACGGTGCACGAAAAAAAAATAATTAATTTATAAGTCTACAAAAATATAAGATATTTATAAATTAGTGTATCTTAATACGGTATAAACAAAAATAAAATCCTTATCCGACAAGGAAATCAAAAGCTACAAGCATTTCAATTTTTCTTTTGCCCCTTTCTTGCCAAACGAAATTTTTTATGGAGTTACTAAGTATGACGTCACTATCCGATATAGTCTCTCTTTCTAACTACACTCTTTCTCTCTCACTGTATAGTTAATGTGGGTAAATGTAAACAGAGGTAAATGGAAACACATTAAATAATTTCGTAGTTTTAATAAATATCAGTTTTAGAGGGTAACGAAACGCATCTATAGTCTGAAAATGTCTGAATAGACAAGCTATAGATGCGTTTCGTTACATTCTGAAACTGATATTAACCTACCTCTGTTTACATTAACCCACATTGACCGAATACTCTTTCAAATCAGTATTAATAAATTGCTTATAACTTTTTCTCGATTTTATTTGTTTTGTTTAGTAAAATTACTTGATCACTCGATTAAATGATTCACGCGAGCCAATATAATCGATAAATGATGACGACCTCCGTGGTTGAGTGGTTAGCGTGCCGGTTTTCAAGGCACCGCCATCTCTGAGGTTCCGGGTTCGATCCCCTGCAGGGGCAATGTACAAAAATAACTTTTCTACATTGTCTCGGGTATGGGTGTTGTGGTACCTTCGTTGTTTCTGATTTCCATAACACAAGTGCATAAGCTACTTACTATGGGATCGGAGCAATGTATGTGATGTTGTCCTCTGTATATTTATTTATATTTATATATTTATATTTATATTCGCTAAAAGAAAAAAAAAATGTAAGCGTAGGTTTTTTATTAATTTTAATTCGTAGTTATTATTTATTATTTATGCTATCCATACATGTGGGATCGGCATCGAGTGGCGTCATGTAGTGGAGTGGGCAGGACGATGGGATTAGCGTTGATATACGCAATCCCTTCCCGGACGAGACCGACGCACGACGGGGTATCTACATTTCTATGAGAATAAATGTACTCTAGAATTACTGTCTTGTTGTACAATTGATATTTAATAAGTGCACCGCATAAGTATTTTTTTGTTTTCCTTCTGCATCTGACATCTAAATGCATAAAGGAGGGTTTTAATCAAAAAAATGTGTATATATTTTTTATAACGTGTGACGATATTACAGTGTAAATAATATTAATAAAATTGTAAATTAATTTTTCTCTCGTTGTTTTATATTTTTACACGACTGCCCAAAAAAGGAGTGTAATGTTTTTAGTATTCCTGTACGTATGTATGTATGTGAGTTTCTTTATTCCACCATAACTTCTGAACGGCTGAATATATTTGGACATATGGGGTATCGTTAGAATCCTTACATCTGAATTATCAGAGTAACGTATGCTATATTTTTTTGGAAGAAGTCGTTTTACCACCGGGCAGTCGTGTTTCCTAATTTTTAAATTATTTACTAGTTTATAAATGTATTAATAGTTTTTGTCGCAAATGTATTAAAAACGTCTTTCAATGCGCGTGAGGAATCGTCATTTCTACTCGTCTCTATTTGACACGCGTTTTCGGTCTTACCCGGTTAAACTGGAATTATGTGCACAAATTACGTACTTTCCGCACATATATTAATTAATTCGTGAAACCGAAAAATTTAAAATATTAATCTACACAAACTAAGCTGAAGACTAGAGCTTGGAGTACCTATCTATTCTATACTTATAATAAAACTGTAAAGGGTCGAATTCTGTACATTGAAGATATTTTGAAAATTTTTGTTGGAGGACACTATTTAGTCGATACTGAAGCCAAAACTGTAATTTTTTTCATTTTTGTCTGTCTGTCTGTCTGTCTGTCTGTCTGTCTGTCTGTCTGTTTCACGACCGCGCATCACGGCTAATCCGCTGGATGGATTTAAATGAAACTTGACATGATTATAGTTCATACCCCGAGGTAGGACATAGGATACTTTTTGTCTCGAAATTCATCATGGTTTCCCTGGAAGACGGCTTCAAAGTCAAAATGTGTATTTACTTATAATTCATTAACGCGTTGTCCGATTTCATTCATTCTTTCTTTGTTAGAAAGGAGATTCTTTAAAGATTATTCCATATAAATTTTATCATCATCACTTTTGTAGTTCAGAAATTACAGGCATCAGAACCTTTAGCGACCAGTTCAAGTAGGTGACTTGAAACTCGGAATAGATAAAGAACCTAGAGCTAAGACGTAGAGCTAAAGTTAGACTGGACTATCCTTACAGCCTTAAATAAATAGTCTTAGCAGAAGATTTTGTATGGTTTAAGATTTTTCACTTTTAGGGTGAACAAAAATCATGAAACTCGCTACGTTATACCGTATAGCGCCATCTCTACAATTTATGTGGAACTTGAATGTAAAACTCTGAGATAGGTACGTACTACCGATTTTTTTTAAATAATAATTAACTGTCATGTAATTTACTGTTTCATGACTTTATATTAAGATGGCACTGTTAGGACATGAACCATTATATGAACAGATTAAAGTTTTCACTTCTGTCGACATTCCCGGAATGCCGCGTCTTTATTTATCATCCGCAATATGGAAAGGGTAAAATAATGGTTCACAAATCCTAACCGACTGAATTTCATAAGTCTTTTTATACGTAAAGAAATATATAACCATTGCCCATTAGGATATTTTGGATTGTATTGAGATGAAGCAAAGATTTTTAAATGACTCTTATGTTGGGCCGGGGAATATTGTTAGTAGAGTATTTTATCAGAGTGGTACCTACCCGGCCGAACCCTGAAAGAAGAGCTCTACCACCAGTACAAATTTTCACATGATTTAATGATTTCTGACATATTTCGTGGCTTCAGAATAAAAATCACACTGAAAAGGACGATTTTAACTGTCGATATTTCGATACATTGGTACAAGTCGTGGTCACGTAGTGACCACGACCTGTGCCACTGGGTCGAAATATCGACAGTTAAAATCGTCCTTTTAATTTTCAACTACGTATTAATGAAACTTTATATATTATGATTAAGAAAAAGGAGTTTTCAAAATCACCACAAGATAACCCGTGCGAAGTAAGATCAGGTTTCTGTATAACATCACACCAGAATCCCGCGAAAAATCAAGGAATTCCACGGTATATGTAAAAAAATCGTAATTCACGCGGGCGGAGCCGCGGGCAACAGCTAGTATTAAATAAAATTTGAAATATTATATTAAAATAAGTGATAATAGAACACTTCAGAAACGCTAAAAACACGTATAAGTCAATAAAGGGGGGTAGTTTCGTACAAAAAATTGCAAGCTCTCTCCCGCACGTGCCTTTTCTGTACTTATCTCGCATCGTTTCATCCCCTTGCTCACTCTATAGCGTCCAACTGCATCGCATTTTCACCCTTATTGCTTAAGGATTTAGCTTTTAATAGTTGGGTATATAATACAATGGAAAATAATAGTTCTTGAAGAAAAGGTTATAAAGATTATTTTGCTTTAATATATTTTATATGAAGTTTATTTACCGTACCTACTTAAAAAAATGTTGCTACTTATAGGGGTATAATTGGTATCTAATATCAAATAATCTTAAACTAAATAAATTAGCCTGTATAGTTAGAAAAATATCCATAGAAATGAGATAATTTCTATGGATATTATATCTATTGACACGCAAGTTTCGCCCTAAAACCGGGACATCCTCAGCAGATGTCGATGCGACATTATAATACGAGTATATCTAGCAACTACAGTGTACAACTAGAGTGGTGTAAGAGTTTTGTGTGATGTTTCAAATGGCTTTGCTTGGTTTGGGAACTTTGTTTTCTTGCTTGAGTGAAAGGGCGGGCGGTGCTTGGCTTGTTACTGTATGTTAGACTAAACAGATTATTTTTAAGCGGAAAGTAATGTAATTCTTACATTCATTATAGTTTTCTTAATAGTGTTCTAAATAGACTATGGATTTTTTAAATCGAATTCAAATAAAACCGACCAAGTGCGAGTCGGACTCGCGCACCGAGGGTTTCATACAATAAAAGAAGTAAGACATTGAAATAATCACTTTTGTTCATCAATTTACGAGTATAATTTACATGTAGGTACTTTTGTTTGCAAACCGCAAACGTAACTTTTCGACAGTTTGCCCAATAAATCAAAAACTATCCGGCATAAAAATAAATAAAAATTAGTTTTAGAATACACAAGTAACGCCCTTTCATATGATACCCCACTCAATATTGTTATCTCATTTTGAAATTTTGTCGACCCGGTTTTACCCCCTTTTTAAATAAAAATAGAAACAATTTTCACATTTTTACGATTGTTATGACGTCGGGTCACTATTACCTATAACTATTCTAAATTTCAAGTCGCTTGAATAGTTACTGAAAAAATCGAGTGTGACAGACGGACGGACGGACTGACGGACGGAGAAAGTCTCACCATAAGGGTTCCATTTTTACCATTTTGGTATGGTATTTTTTTATGTTGCTTAATTGATATTAATGAATGATGTGTTTGTTAATAAACCGATTTTGATGATTATTGTTTTATTTGATAGCTGGTGCTTCTCGTATGGTCCCAATTAAATTGGTTCCAGTTCTGACTAATACCTAAGTTTAAAATTTGTATTTAGGATGTGCCCGACAAATGGGCGAATAACTCAGTTTCACGCCAACCGATTTCAATGATTCTTTTTTATTGGAAAGGACGTACCAACTTATAAGGGTAGTTTGAACATAGTTGAATTCGTTTTTTTTGGTTAAAATTTTGTGTTATGTAAGATATCATCTTCTGAGGCAGGCATCAAGGTACCTACTATTATCTCTCCGATTACACGTTGTAAGCAAGATTATAAAACAAAGTGCTATACAGTGAATTCAATAAGTCCGGTTATCTATTGTGGGCGGAGCATTGAGCCGTGCACGCACGTGCCCCGAGCTCGCCTGGACGGTTATTGAGATACGAGTAGGTGTAATAAACACGCACATACATGCAGACATACCTCGTCATCATCATCACTGGTAATCGCCTAATGTCCCACAACTGAGCAAAATACCTTTCAGACACAGAAAAGACAGATTTAACGAGCCATAGAAGAGTGTACTATGTTATTTAGTAAACTGAAGGTTAAAAACTATAAAAGCAATTGTATTGTATTTTGGGTTTTTAATCTATATTTGGTCTATAAAATATAAAACGATTACGATTGCAAAAAAAAAAATCTCGATTTCATCCATGTGCCAATTAGTTTGCGCATACATGGACGGTACTTTCAAGAATGAAGAACAGCACGGTAAAGTAACCAATTTTTTTTTTAATTATTGAATCTATATAAATATGAAATCTCAACGAAGTTACATTGCTATTTATTCCGGTGTTTTTTTTTGTAAGAAAATAGTACTTTAATTCCGGTAATTTTTAATGTCGACCAATATTAGTTGACCAGAATCATTTTTTGTCACTAATATTAATTTTGAAATGCGGAAACCTTCACAATATTTTCGACAAATACTTTTAGGACGTTATTGAACTAAACAGATAGAACTTGTTGTAGGTTGTGCCCAAAATCTATTTATACATCTTATATCTATTTTATACATCTTATATTTTATAAAGTTTGGGGACAACCACATAATCACTACGATCAAGACAGTTCATTGTTCATACTTAAATATACAATGTCTTTTATAATACACATTGTTTTCAGTCATAGGCGGACTGCAATAGAAGAATAGATGGCTCCGCAGTCTGCCTATGGCTGTAAACAATGTGTATGGAAATTATAGTGTCAGTGGTAGTAGCTCCCATAGCTCAATAGAGCACCCAGTGGCGATAGCTGGGGGTACAGGTTCAAGTCCCGTTGGCAGCGATAATTTTGATACACTCTTAATTTATAATAATTCCCCGTGTGTAAAACACTGTAACAAAAATATAAATTGTAATGTCTTTTACACTTTCCGCACGCTAAACGCACGTGGAAAATATAAAGAAGTAACAGGTGAACTTCCGACTACAGGCACAGGGGTCAGTATAGGACCGAGTCATTTGTGGTTTGAACTTGGCTTACTGGCCAGGATCACCGACTTACCGCAACCTTTGGGTCGGCACTTGGTTACCTACTGACTTTTTGGAGTTGAGGTTTGAGGCAACTAATTGGCGAATGATAAATAACAACAACATAAGGAAACTTGCAAGCCTGAGATTTTTTTTAACTCTTCTAGCTAGTACTTGAGTGCTATCTCACCTGACGGTAAGTGATGATGCTGCTGAGGATGTTATCGTACTAACTTGAAAGTTAAAAGTGGCTGTGAAACGAAAGCTCTATAATAAAGCTTACTATAGTACCTAATTTTTATTTACATGAATCAAATTCTTGGAAGTGAATGAATTGCTGTAATTATACAAGCTCAATTAGTTTTTAAGAGCCATTGTGAAGTGTGTGGTAACAAAAAACAAAACCCGGCTGAGTTTGTTGTGGGTTTCTTCTCAGTGCCGGGCGCGTTCAAACCCTCGTAAACTTAGCTCTTAGTCGACCTGTAGTTATCGACACCATGCGACCAATATCATAGTGAAGTTTTATTAGAGCCAGCACGTTAGGCCTATGCGAAATAAAGATATTTTAAGTTTGAGTTTGAGTTTGAAAGGGGTAACTAACCACTATTGAAACTCCTTACACAGTATCGTGCCGGAATCGGCGGTGCGCCTTGGTGATGACCAGCCGCGGCCGAAGCCTCTCACCATGTTTCCACAATGTTCGCAGTAGGTACATTAGGCCAACCCCCTTTTATTCTAAGAGGAAACAGATTTCTCTCATTCCAAAAAAAAAGAAACAATCCCTTTCGCCCTGAAGCGATATTTGCGTGTGACATCCCAACAAAATATAAACACAGAGACACAAAGTAGCAATACATACTTTACTCGCATATTTATTTGTTCATGTCATTACCCACTCAACTCCACTATAAGCTTTAAATCCAACGAATTGTGGTATTAATTTCCCTCGAACACTTCTTAGTTTTTAACCAACTTTTTCCGTGAGCAGCCACAAAGTAAAACTGACCCTATTTTCTAATTTCCAGAACTTAGTTTTGCGTGCAACCTATTTTGTTAAGCGTTTATCTCTTAGACACGTGAAAAAGAACTGTATGTGAGGGTGCTAAAGTTTAATTTCGTGTTCTCGTGTATAGTGGGGTAAAGTAGGATATACACGAACGCTAGTAGCCGCGTGCTGGCCACGTGCACGCTCGGTAATCTTCTTTGCGAGCTTTGTTACAATTCGCCGATAGCCCGCCCCGTGAGATCGCAGTCTCAGATATTTTCTAATGATATTTTAAATCAGTGCACCAAGGAATCAGTCGAGCGTTAGCCAATAATGTGAGGATATTAGATTATAGCGTTATGTGTTTTTGATATTAATGTAATATTATAGCGTCATCGTGCGTTTCAGCCTAGGGTCTCCAGTCTGAATTCTACACCCCGTAGAAATTGATCAGGGGCACCGGAAACTTTAGGATATGGGCATCAAACGATTTACGTAAACCTTTTTCGTACAAGCAAACAGTAGCGCCATCTGTCAAAATTCTATAGGTGGCTGCTGAGTGAACTACAGCGTGGCCTTACTTTTGGTGGCAAAACAAGCATTTTTGGCACCGATAAACTGGCGACATTTTTTTAGCACCGTCCGCCCTGTCCAGGATACATGTCTATTATTATCAGGGGTCTTTTTTACTCTTCGGGGTCAGCACTTGACTGCAATCTCATCTGATGATAAGTGATGATGAAGCCGAAGGTGTTATCGTACTAACTTGGAAGGGGTAAGTAAACTCACCCCTAACGGTTTCTACACAGAATCACGCCGGAACAATAAATCGCTCGGTGGTGCATCTTTGCTGGTAGGATGGTAACTATAGAGATTTCAATTAACAATTCACGATGACGCGCCCCACTCTGTCAAACTCCATACGAATCGAATGAAACATAAGTGATTTTCACAAAGTGGGGCGCGTCTTCGTGGATTGAAATATAATAACCACGGCTGAAGCCACCCAATAGACTAGTCCTGAGCCAATTGAAAAATTATATGAAGGCCCGTGGCGGGAATCGAACCCACGATGTCACACTGGAATCACAGTCATCAGTTGCATGCCGGGGCCACCGGCAGCACCTTGGCTTCCCAGCAGCATTTGGCTCTATGAAGCTACGCGTCGTTGCTACGGCCCACTGCTACTTTGCTACGTGATACGTAGAGCCATTTCAGTGACCCCAGCAACGATAGCCATATGACATAGTTACGATCGTTACAGAAGCATATGTCATTATCATACATTTTTAAATATCGAAATAACATCGAAATATGTCATATATCAAAGTATCTCTGTTTGGAAACAGGTAAATGTAAACTAGTAATTCTAGAAAACTTTTGAGAAAAACCGAAACAAATAACGGAGTTAGAATAATGTTTCGCTGGACAAACCTTCACGAAACGAGGAAGGTCATTTAACATGTTGCGAGTTGGGACTCGTTCTCAGAAAAGACTAAGGTAGTATTTTCTGCGTCTACGGAGTATCATAACAGGTAAAGTATCAGGACTTATAAGACGTTAAAACATAGATAGTGACCCTTAATTGACGTAAATAAAACGTCCACTTTGCGACCAATGTGATACGTTCAGATGCTGACCGTACATTGACGTAAGTTATACGTCCTCTTTATGACGATTGACGACTATAGTACCTACGTCCAGATGCTGACCTAAAGTGACGTTAGCCAAACGTCCTCTATACGACCAATCTAGTACGTCCAGTTGTTGGCCCTAAAGTGACATTAGTGAAACGTCCACTTTGCGACCAATATGGTACGTCCAGATACTGACCTTACATTGACGTAAGTTATACGTCCTTTTAATGACGAATATAGTACGTCCAGAATAGATGCTGACTCTAAATTGACGTTAGCCAAACGTCCTCTATACTATATAAGTACGTTAGCCAAACTAGTCAGGATGTTGACCTAGTATTGACGTAAGTGAAACGTCCGCTTTACGACCAATGCGGTACGTCCAGATGCTGACCTTAAATTGACGTTAGCAGGTCGTCCACGTAGCGCCCGCTCTTGACGAAAATTTACTGACCTTAAACTGACCTATGAATGACGTCACTCATACGTTTCTGACGTCAGTCTGCTACCTGGGTATTGGTGCATAATATTATGTAAAGGAATTATGAGATATAGTACAGAGAAAACTAGACTTCTGTGGTGATTATAGCTCATACTACGTCTCCTTTGGACTATCATTTGAAAGTAAGTTTTCAAATATTTCATGATCCGGTGTTATCTCTATATGAAGATCAACATCTTCCTTACTCAGCCTAGATGAGACGGATGTTGAAGTCTCTGAATCTGCAACTTGACTCAGTCAATGCAAATGCCATGAAAACGCAAGGATGAAATATTTCCTCTACGATTTATTATAAATAGGTATATTGCCCACGAACAAAAGTCTCCCTACAAGTTGTAACTCGCAAAAAAAAGTCGCAACGGCTGTCGCTAAAGTGACAAGAAAATATCGCGATATAATAAAATAAAGTTGTCATCCCCATGGACGGGAGCGTGCTAAACGCATTAATTTGGCCTGTATTTAGTGGGCCGGAAGTGATTTGCTACGGGAACATGCGATGCCATGTGACAACCCTAGCTTTATATCTTTAATGCACCCGCAATTGAAATTGAGCCCTGTGATAGTTATGATTAGTCATATTTTTCAATAGCGGTCAGTATTAGGGGTCAATTTTTTTCGACATCGTTAGAGCAAAGGCTTAGTCATATCTTGTTTGTAGTTAAGCTTCGAATGAGGGCTCTTAATTTGGATTTATTTGAAGAGAAGTTTTTATAATTTTTTGAAAAATAAATTAGTAGGTGTTCGGTAAATTATAAATAAAAAAATAAAAAATAAAATATCTTTATTTACCAAAAATGAGAATACATACACAATTATTTCTAGCGGTCTCCAAACTAGGAATCCTGTATTTTGGAGACCATTTATTACGCTTACCTATCTAAGATTATACTAGGGCTATGTAATATGTATTCCTGAAAGGATTATAATTTTACATTTCTACTATACCTATTAACATCATCATCTTATACAAAATAAAAGTAAGAGTATATTAAGTAAAAAATAAGTACATGGATACAATATATAAAACATAATTCATATATATATATATATACATATATATATATATATATAAATATATATATATATATATATATTATGTTTGTAAGATTTGAGTTTGAGAAGCTTTTATGGGATAATCGTAACCTGACTGTTTTGTTTAAGGAGTTATAGCTAATATTTTATCTAGTGTAGCAGTGTAGCAAGGGGGTAAATATATCTAGAATCTATTTAAAAATAAGAATGACCAAAAGTGGTATTATCAAGTTTTCTCACGAACCAAAACCAAAATATTCAAGGGACATAAAATAATGTTTTATAAGAATCATTGGCAGTAGGATTTTTTTATCATATCTGGAATTTAATTTTGCATACCTACAAACCTTTTACCTTTGTTTACCGTTTAACTCAAGCCTATCTGAACCAATGACAAAATACGCTACGCTAAGAGGACGGGAAAGATTTGACGTATGTTGAAGCCAAAAATTTCTCAAATATGGCGTCGCGCGTCTTACATTTCGGTACCGTTGGCAGCACATACCGCTGTCGGTCGCATACATTAGCGCTATTTTACAGTTTTGACAAATGACATGGCCGGATTCTGCCCTGGAAAAAAAATATTCATGGCCATCGACAAACAGTACGTCATATTAAAGCTTATAATTACTTATGTCTTTCCAATCGTTTAATTTTTATGATCTGAAAACTAGCGAGAGACATAATATCAGCATAAAAACTTGCAACAAAATGCGCCTAAATAATTTTAATAGCGATTATTTTTTATTAAAAAATGATGCATATTGGTTATGAACTCATTATTTTTTCATATTAAAAAGCTTAGAAAATGCGAGTAAACATTTTGAACAGCATTTATTTAATAAAAAAATCATTGCTATTAAATTATTTAGGCGCATTTTGTTGCAAGTTGTTATCCTGATATTATGTCTCTCGCTAGTTTTCAGAACATAAAAATTAAACGATTGTAAAGACATAATTATAAGCTTTAATATGACGTACTGTTTGTCGATGGCCATGAATATTTTATTTCCAGGGCACAGCTTTATACAAGTTTCGGCCATGTCCTTTGTATGCGTGTCGTCAGTAAGTGCTGATCCTTTAATATGTTTAATCATTGATCTGAACAGACTATAGGTACCAACACAACCACACAACGTGACCTATTCTCATCAAATTCAATGAAAACATGCTCACATCCACTTGAGTGAAATGAAAATCGACGTGAGCGTAAGACGCGCGAGTTAAGATCGATCTTAATATTAATATATTCAGCTTCCCCCGCCAACGTAAACACTGTATTACTCGATGTTTTACTACCATTTGAAGTAGGTACTCATGCGTACAATACGTAACGTTGAGAAAAAGAAATTAATATGTATTTTTGCAAAGAACGCCTGTATACATATACTTACTCTGATAATAGTGCAAGGACCGGATTGCGTCAGAAAAACGTATTCATCGTTATCGTAATTTTTAGCAAATGCTCCCCCACGATTTACTAACGCAAATCAGGAATCCAATCAGCGTGCAGAATAAGTAAACGATTACGATAACCATGAATACGTTTTTCTTAGACAATCTAGGGGCACCTAATCTGCACCATAAAGTAATATTTGAAACAAAGTTTCTTTTTGGACGGTATCACGTAGGAGACTATAGGCGAAAGAATATGGATTTCTTGCGTGATGAAAATTTCTCCACCAAGAAAATTTACGATAGACCTTCGAAAATCTACTACACAAAAGAAAGAAAGATTCTTTCACTACACAAAATAATGTGGCGACAACGAAAACATCGTTTTAGAATTTATAGGTCTTCTTCGTAAAATAAAACGAATCATTAATAAGTAAAGTCTGTGTTAATAAGTATACCTATTACTAACATACATGTAGGTCACATAATTTGCTGAAAAAATATCTAGGCTTAACATTTATCAATTCAAGAAAGCAAATAAATAGAATACATCTCCTGTCTTAGGTATATCTAACTCTACCTGTCTTATATCTACACGAAATACACCCTTAACGGTTTCCTCCCTGATAACTTAAAGACTTTATCCCCTGTACTGGAATTTTTATAACAAAAGCCTTCATATTTTCTTTATTCATGCCGTGTCAAAATCGCTCCCTCTCAGACGCGGAAAAAAGAGATAGCCAACTCTTTCACGCTCATTAAAAAGCTGTATCTCCATCCCTTTTTTCGGCACACCGAATATAACGGTTATGTTTTTCTCAATCTTGGAGGTATTTAAGGCCTCTTCTGGAATCGTACTACAGGATGATGTCGCAGATTCTTCAATTAATTTATGTTAAGCACCGTCGAAATTTTTTGTTAAGAACGCTTAAGCGCTTAGCAGTCGTTAACGCAACGTTATCACTGTTATTTTAGTATTCATAGCGTTTTAGGAGATTTTTTCGCTCCGTTACACATTACGGTAAAGAGTTGAGCTATAAAAACAGAATAGGTGCTATGAAAAATACTCGTTACTCAGCTTTAAGTAGGGAAGGCATGCACACGGAGTATACAGTCGTAAAGAAGGTAATTGCGATTTTATTACAGTTAACAGTGCGAGATATCAGTAATGCTAGTTATGATGAGGTCATATGGTTATGTGGCCGTACATACATTGTTTACTGTAAAGGGAGAAAGTATAGAGACAACGTATATTTGGGGTTTTTTGACATTGGAACTGTTAATAACATGTAAGTTGAGCTTTCAATAACATACGAACGTAAATATCATGGCTTTGTGTTATTATTTATTTACTTACACATTGACAATTTATCATTATTATTATAAATGTCAATAATAAGTATAACTGAGCAGTGTGCGTGTATCTTATATTTCTACCTATTATCCTTATTAGATACAAATTTAGATCATTTAGACATAATCCGATACCATTATGCAAATAAGCAAATATATTAAGTAACCTTGAATTAATTGAACACAATCGTGTACATTTTGTTAAATGCAAGATAGGCTTTGCAGTTTCTATATACATTTTATATTACTACGTCTTTTACAAAAGTAAAATCCATATTTAAAATTAATTCGAAGCATCCTTTATAACCGATACGACTCGTCTAAAGGATGTCCCAGTAGGGAGCGGCCCCGTATTCAAAAAAGGAAAAGATGAAGAAAAAAGTTATAACGTCATATTGTTTTGCCACGGAGGGAGTGGGCTGCGAGGGGAGCCCTGTATAGTGCCGGGGAAGATAAGGCGTAGCACCCTGTATATAATCGAACTATAGCTAGTAGCTACCCGTGTACGACGACCATTGTATTTTTCGGTGCGCTTTCGTTCTTAGTGCTTGAGAATGACGTCGCTGTAAAGTGGAGAGCCTTGGTTTTAATGTCTTTGACCCAACCTAAGTTATTTTTCCTAAAATCCTTACGTAAATTCTAAGTGACCAAAGCTAAAAGAAGGCTTTTGTGACTTAGACATAATCGGATGTATTCATAAAGGGTTTGCTAAGCAACCAGATCGTTTTCTAGTCCAGCATAATATGTGGATAGAATCGTCAACATTTCACATTTTAGTGGCTGAAAATCATTGAATCTTGTAGGTATACTTGTTGCGGGATGACAAGGTAATATGTCAACTATGTCTACTATTGTCAAGTGTGACAAACCTACAAGCTACAAGGATACCTATGGATATATTGTAGCTACAGAGTATCTAAGTGGGCAATTCGCCTAAAGTACCTATTCACACACTGAGTGAAGTAAAGCAAGAAATGAAGTGAAAAATTAACACAAAAAAATTAACTTTACGTCTATTGGTATACCTAGAGTGTAAAATTGATTATACTTCAACATAGGAAATACAATCCAAACCTTTTTGCGCAAAGTAGTATAATTTCACGATTGTCAACCATGTTGCATTTTGAACTACATTAATTTTTACGCTCTATGTCTTAAATTCGTCAAAAAGTCGTAAAATTAATTTTTCAGTGTTTGCCAAAAAATGTTTTGATTTCAATATTGTCTGCTTATATTATACGTACCTAAATGCCATGAAATTTTTAAACACATTTCACGAAATGTAGCCGACGTTTTACGTGAATTGCCTACCCCGTTTTAGAACTAAAAGTATTAGTACGAGTATATAGTTTATATTATATATAAGTAATTTATTGAAATTATTTTGATTGTATTTATTTATTCTGGCACCACGAACCGCGTATCCAGTTTTAAATATTCCTTCACGTCATTGGTTGCCTAGTAGAAATCGCTATGTAGCGATATGGCCGCCAACTTGTACTCCGAAGTTTGTTTGTGTTTAGTTTATTTCTTTTTATATTTTTATTCTGTGGTGTGCAATAAAGAGTTTAACCATCTATCTATTCTGCAGTACCAAATAAGGAAGGGATGATAGGGGACTACTACCCACCACCCATGGCCTAATTAACCAGTTATATGATGCAGTTGTAGAATGGGGGACATCTGGATCTGGATCTTGATCTTTTACAATACATTTTAAAGCGGAATAGTAAAGAAACTTACGCTGGGAATGTTGTCCGAGGTGCAGACTCCTTCACTCAGCAGGCGGTCCCGGATCTCCCAGGCGAAGATGGAAGGGCACTCGCGTTTGTACTGCGCGATCTTGCTCACCACCTCTGCGGTCGCCACGCGGGGCTTAGACCCGCCGATGGCCCGCGGTCGAATCGACCCCGTTTCGTAGTACCTGGGTTATACAAATATTAATGGTGATATTATATCTTTAAAGAAAACAAGAAAGAAGTATTTATTTCTCACCATGCCACACATTATAATGTACATATTTATGTATTAGAGCTAATTAATTAACGATGCAAACAATCAATTCTTTTAATCTCAGAAACGAATTTCAGTTGGTATAAAGGGGGCGATAAATCGATTCATTTTTATAAAATTTCGTATTTACCAAAAAATACTGGTCAACCATATTAAAAATTTATTGGAGATAGGTTATACCCGGGATTAACATAGATTATATATTGGCATAGACTTTTTATCTCAAAAATCCAAGGTTCCGGCGGGATCCCTGAAAAACTGAAATTCGCGAGTACACTAAGTTAACTCTTAATTACTTAAGCCCACTTGCGTCTGTGGTTTCAAGTTATTTAGACTTGACACTGAGGCTTTGGAAACCTGTAATTTCTGAACTACATAACTGATGACCCTTAAATATTTCCAAGACGATCCATGAAGTACTTTTATTATAACAATAAATGAAATCGGACAACGCGTTAATGAATTATAAATAAATCGACTGTATTAGGGTTCCGGCTTTTTACCCTTTACAAACTTGTTACCGAAACGTCTCTACTTGTACATAATTAACTCTCCTTAAAAAACCTGATCAATTTTTTTATCTGTTTTGGTTTAATTAAAACCAGCGAACCCTGATGGCGTACAAACTGTCACTGCGACTTGGTGATACCATCGTGTGGTGCCGGCCGCATGGCACGTGGTGTCGAGTTACCACCGGCCCACGGCACGGTATGTCGGTATCAGGTTCTAGTTTTGTACTTTTTAGGGTTCCGTACCCAAACGGTAAAAACGGTAACTATTACTTAGACTTCGCCGCCCGTGTCCGTCTGTCACCAGGCTGTATCTCTTGACTCGTGATAGACATTGGAAATTTTCACAGATGACTTTTTACAAAAACAAACACTAAAAAAATTAATAAAAAAATGAATAAAATAATTATAAAAGAGGGATCCTATTCAAGAAACTTGTCTTTTTTGCTCGATATTGATAACGGTGTTGCCAGTAGACGCTTAAAATATTCACACAATATTTAGTTACCTATATCTTAAAAATAAATAGTTACATTAAAATAAAATAAAAATATTTAAGGGGGGCTCCCGTACAACGACGTTTTAAGTAGATATTTATTTAATGAAAGCAGGCGTTATTTTGCGCAAATCCATTATTAGTAGGACAGATTGATTTGTTTTGCTATAATCTGTTCTACTAACGTGATATTTATTTGACTCGTTTTTGGTGGTGGAGGTGTTTTGGTTGGAATTGCTCTTGTAGTAAAGAACCTTCAATGAGCGAGCTCAACTCGCACTTGACCGATTTTATTTTCGCCTTGCCTGCCAGCTGTCCGTCATTTTAAACTACTTTTACCTAATGAGTTAGAAATTGTGTCTAACACCCGACCGCTACAATTCAGGTGTAACTCTAACCTTTGAGGTGAAAAACTGGAAATAGGTATACTTTGGGTTTAATTTAAACAAAACTTATAGCTGACTTGACTTGCATAATGCATACCCTCGACGACCTCCGTGAGTAGTATGTGTTTCGCCGGTTCTGCCCCACTGGCCCACCCTCCAACCCCCCACCGCCGCTCCCCCCGTCGCTTCGTGCTTGGCTAACTTACCAAATTTAAAAAAAAAAAAAAAAAAAAAAAAAAAAAAAAAGGTTTAGCCCCCCATTTGAATCGTTTGCGAGCACTCCCGGAGTCGTATCTATCGTAGTTTCAGAGATAGCTTTTTTGAAGCAAACGTCCTAGTTCGTTAACTAATCGCTTAATTAATCGAACGCTAATCACCTCACCTCATGGACAATCGACATGGTCTCGAGGCTCGAACGCCGCTAATGACAGGCTCATTACTAATCACCTTCAACGATTGCAGGGTGCGTTCAAAGGAACTTTCTTACAGATCATATTCTGCCGGATTCATCGCTGCCAACAGCACGCTATATTTATTTACCGACGATTGCTCTTTGGGAAAGTCTAAGCGTCATCGGCCGCCGCATACGGACTATGTCATCTTTGTTCATACAAAATTACAAAAATGCCTTTGAACACCCTGCACACGGTAACGCTGGTGGCTGCCGCTCCCTACAAATCATTGCTACTCACTTCTTGTGCTGCGCACTGCTCACTCAGCATGGGTTACAAAAAATATCACCCAGCGACCGCATGTGTCGACCACCGACCACAAGTGGGTTAATACGAAAGAGACACTAACCCCAAACAAAAACAAAATAACATAAATATCATAGTATTACAACAAGATACCTACCCATTTGACAATTGACTAGAGCGTGTCCACCTTTACCATAATAAAAAACAATAAAGATCTATCAACGTACTACCTTGCGATAACGTAGTAATACACTGTAAAAAATCAAAAAATCAAAAACAATGCCTATGTTGTTAAAAATTGACAAAACATTCTCCACCCTGTAATCCTTCCCTTTACCCTATAAATTTCAAATCTAAATAAACTGTTAAACAAACTTGAAAAGAAATATGAGAACGGGTAAGATCCATATTACTTACACTAAAAACAAATATCTGTTTAGAACGGCAAATATCCCTTTTTTGCAAATTATGTGCAAATGATATAAAATATTTTAAATGGTGATACTGAAAATTTTAAAAGAATTTACAAACTGAAGAACGATAAAAGTCCAGGACCAGATAATAGGTACATGAAGCAATGCAACAAATATATCAAAAGTATTGATTATGCAAAAGCATTCGACGCTATCTCGCTTGAAAGCATTTGGAACGTCCTAGAAAACTTTGAATTCCCGCAAATATACTTGAAAATAATTAAAAATACTTATGAAAACTACAAAAGTATATTTGTAAAACCGTCTAGTTATGTTATAGTTATGTTGAGAATATAGAGACAACAATTGTATTTTTTATTTTATTTTATTTTTGTATGTATGCAAGTACAAAAAAAGGTTAAATGAAGTTAAGTTTTGAAGACAGTATACTCGTAGTTTGCTTAAACTGTAATGGCAAATTTACTATTTTTTGCATAAAAATTAACATGTACCTACTACATACTATTAGAATTGCTAAAGTTATCAATTCAGACCAAACTATTTTTTAGGTTTATGTTTATTTTGTTCAATATAAATTCGTTACAAATTTTAGAATTACAAGTACCAATATTAATATAATCTAATATATTTTTTTTATAATTCAAATTTTTCTCTCATTCTATTCAAAATATTTAAACCACCTCCTACGAGAGCCTTACACATTATACATACATATAACACATACAAATTCATAGGTCAAAACAAATTCTGCGACAAGTGACATTTGTTTATCACAGAGTAAAGAAATCATTGTCTCTATGCTCTAGGATGCTTTGCGATGGCGCTCCCTGTCACAGTTGTGTTAACAAACGGATTATTGTAGCAACAACAGATATAAATATATATTTTTCCTACACTTTCTCTTTTGAAAAAACTCTATGTATCTAAATTTCAAACATACAGACAGAATCTAAAATGGGTTCGCAGCAATATATTCTCATCTAAAATTATGTTTGGTATATCACCATTGTTCTTTTACCACAATATAGTATGTTTTGATGAAATAAAATTTATCAAAAATTTTAACACAAAAAAAAAATACAGAATAACTTAATTTAAAAAAAAATGAAAACTCTTTATCTTTCCAATGCATTTATAATTTTTAACTGATGAAAAATATTTTTATGAAATATAAAACTATTCATATGTAAAAAAAAAAAAAGATTACACATAAAAAAGTTCACTTACTTTAACGTTACTCGAAAAAAAAAAAAGTCATCTCTTGTTTTCAGAAAACTTAGATACTGACAACAATATATAAATTTATAAAACTGTTTCACGAGTTGAAAAAAATGTATGTCACTAATCAAAATACAAAAAATAATATGTTCACGCAATTCTCTTTTCTGGTATTTCAAAATGAGTGAATTTCTTGTTTGATGTGTGTATTTTTTTTTTAATTTAGAATAGTTTTATAAATTTATATACACTTTTATCTATTGTTTTCATTTTTTATTTTTGTCTAGTGATAATTTCCTTTCAACTCGAGAAATATTTTTATAAATTTATATATAGTTGTAGATTCATTAAATATACTTTCAAAACATTCAATTAATTTTTCAGATTTTTTTATACTCATATTTACTAAAGATATCAATAAAACACAATATATAGTTAAAACTATAATTATATTTCGAATATATGTATTTGTTTCGAGCAAACTTTCGCTGCACAGGTTTTTTTTTTATTATTGATAAATCATTAACAACTTGCCGCTTCCAGTGAGGCGACACTTGACTCCAAAAGTTTTAATAAGACTTATAATAACATGCATTAAATATGAATTTACAATATGAAAAATCTTGTTGACCAATATTATATTACATTATTAATATTATCCAATATTAAATCGCAGTTGCTCCGTTTGCTTTCGCTGCAATCCGAAGTGCTTTTTCTCCAAAAGCTAGCAGGTGAGAACGGCAGCTGTCATGTCCAATCGCTATGCGAAGACTCTCTTTAGTCAGTTGGAAGCCCAACCTGAATTCACAGTCCATGCGATGTTCGCTGCACAGGTTTATGAAGTGTGTAAGTATCTTATGACTGCCACCATTTTCTAACATCTTTTTTAGACATTTTTACTTCTCATAGTATTTGAAAATTTCTCTTTGCTACTGAATCCAGTAGGATGTTTTGAATCATAATATTATATTGTTTATTTCTAATAAGGAGTCCATTTTTCCCAATCTATTTTCTTCTTAATCTTTGTCATATGCTTATCACCACTAGAATTAGGTGTGAATAAGGTGTCTTGATTTGATTTATAGTTACCTTCAAGCTTATTCAATTGAAGTTGATGAATAAACTCAGATCTTTTAGGATTACCGATGTAAGACAACGGTATTTTAATTGAATTTAAAGCTTCTGCAAATTTTTCCCAACCTATAGGATCACTTCTTTTAAGTGATCTCAGGGAGTCATTTATTAGATCAACAATATTACTTCCAGAAACTTTTTCATTATTTATTATAACTGTACCTTCATCATCCCAGTCAATTGTATTTTTACTCAAAGAGATCAAGTTCAGTAACAACTCACCCTTTTTCAAATATGACTTAGGTATTAAACTTAATATTTCAGTTGAAGTGTAACGTGTCCGATTATTATTTAATATATTTTGTTCTTTTACTTCATGTGATGGTATTTCAGTCAAACCTAAGTTTTCATTTTTCGTTTTACTATTTTCATATTCCATATTATTAATGCTTTCAGTTATAATCGGTAATTTAATAGGTTGACGATCCTCATGGGTAAAATGTAGGTATCTTCGTAAAATTTGTAGATATAAAATACACTTTTTAGTATCTTCAATGTTACTTTTTAAGATCTTTTGCATTTCTGCATCTAATCGAGACATAGGATTTTCAACATTAGTTTGTTGTTTAAATTTTTCTATGACACTTGGTTCGACTAACAACATTTTCTTAGCATTTTCCATCTTAAACTGAAGATGAAACTAGTTCACTTAAAATAGATCCCAATATTAAAGGTAAAAATGCTCCTCCCTTTTGTATTAGTATATTTTTTCTTATTTTATTTTTTCCTTTACGAACCAAGTTGCGTAGTATTTTTTTATATTTTTGTAACTTTTTATTGTTCCTATCTTCTATTGGAACTTTACCTTGTAAAACGTTATGAATACATTCACAAATGCAATGTATTTCTTCTTCGTCACAAGATTTCAATAAAGCTTTTCTATATTTAGGTTTAAGTGTATGTAATGCATTTAGTAGCTCTTTATGGGTCTTTAAGCGTTGATGCATTGTTTGTGACTGATACAAATTTGATGATTCTTTAAATATCTGCAATTATGGTAAAAGGATGAATAAAATAAAACATTGTGACGTGTATTTCGTAAAATGTTTTTAACAAGAATGAATCATTCAGTAGATATTTGAGGTAGATAAGTTATCGTTATGAACAAGAAGTTAATGAGTGCAATTACTCATTAAATGTCAACTTTTACCGATGTTGCAATTTCATAGAAATATTTAAAGTACAATCTACCAACTGTTTTCATTTAATCACCACATCGTTAATTAAAACTAGATTGAGAAGTAAAAATGTCTAAAAAAGATGTTAGAAAATGGTGGCAGTCATAAGATACTTACACACTTCATAAACCTGTGCAGCGAACATCGCATGGACTGTAAATTCAGGTTGGGCTTCCAACTGACTAAAGAGAGTCTTCGCATAGCGATTGGACATGACAGCTGCCGTTCTCACCTGCTAGCTTTTGGAGAAAAAGCACTTCGGATTGCAGCGAAAGCAAACGGAGCAACTGCGATTTAATATTGGATAATATTAATAATGTAATATAATATTGGTCAACAAGATTTTTCATATTGTAAATTCATATTAAATGCATGTTATTATAAGTTTTATTAAAACTTTTGGAGTCAAGTGTCGCCTCACTGGAAGCGGCAAGTTGTTAATGATTTATCAATAATAAAAAAAAAAAACCTGTGCAGCGAAAGTTTGCTCGAAACAAATACATATATTCGAAATATAATTATAGTTTTAACTATATATTGTGTTTTATTGATATCTTTAGTAAATATGAGTATAAAAAAATCTGAAAAATTAATTGAATGTTTTGAAAGTATATTTAATGAATCTACAACTATATATAAATTTATAAAAATATTTCTCGAGTTGAAAGGAAATTATCACTAGACAAAAATAAAAAATGAAAACAATAGATAAAAGTGTATATAAATTTATAAAACTATTCTAAATTAAAAAAAAATACACACATCAAACAAGAAATTCACTCATTTTGAAATACCAGAAAAGAGAATTGCGTGAACATATTATTTTTTGTATTTTGATTAGTGACATACATTTTTTTTCAACTCGTGAAACAGTTTTATAAATTTATATATTGTTGTCAGTATCTAAGTTTTCTGAAAACAAGAGATGACTTTTTTTTTTTTTCGAGTAACGTCAAAGTAAGTGAACTTTTTTATGTGTAATCTTTTTTTTTTTTTACATATGAATAGTTTTATATTTCATAAAAATATTTTTCATCAGTTAAAAATTATAAATGCATTGGAAAGATAAAGAGTTTTCATTTTTTTTTAAATTAAGTTATTCTGTATTTTTTTTTTGTGTTAAAATTTTTGATAAATTTTATTTCATCAAAACATACTATATTGTGGTAAAAGAACAATGGTGATATACCAAACATAATTTTAGATGAGAATATATTGCTGCGAACCCATTTTAGATTCTGTCTGTATGTTTGAAATTTAGATACATAGAGTTTTTTCAAAAGAGAAAGTGTAGGAAAAATATATATTTATATCTGTTGTTGCTACAATAATCCGTTTGTTAACACAACTGTGACAGGGAGCGCCATCGCAAAGCATCCTAGAGCATAGAGACAATGATTTCTTTACTCTGTGATAAACAAATGTCACTTGTCGCAGAATTTGTTTTGACCTATGAATTTGTATGTGTTATATGTATGTATAATGTGTAAGGCTCTCGTAGGAGGTGGTTTAAATATTTTGAATAGAATGAGAGAAAAATTTGAATTATAAAAAAAATATATTAGATTATATTAATATTGGTACTTGTAATTCTAAAATTTGTAACGAATTTATATTGAACAAAATAAACATAAACCTAAAAAATAGTTTGGTCTGAATTGATAACTTTAGCAATTCTAATAGTATGTAGTAGGTACATGTTAATTTTTATGCAAAAAATAGTAAATTTGCCATTACAGTTTAAGCAAACTACGAGTATACTGTCTTCAAAACTTAACTTCATTTAACCTTTTTTTGTACTTGCATACATACAAAAATAAAATAAAATAAAAAATACAATTGTTGTCTCTATATTCTCAACATAACTATAACATAACTAGACGGTTTTACAAATATACTTTTGTAGTTTTCATAAGTATTTTTAATTATTTTCAAGTATATTTGCGGGAATTCAAAGTTTTCTAGGACGTTCCAAATGCTTTCAAGCGAGATAGCGTCGAATGCTTTTGCATAATCAATACTTTTGATATATTTGTTGCATTGCTTCATGTACCTATTATCTGGTCCTGGACTTTTATCGTTCTTCAGTTTGTAAATTCTTTTAAAATTTTCAGTATCACCATTTAAAATATTTTATATCATTTGCACATAATTTGCAAAAAAGGGATATTTGCCGTTCTAAACAGATATTTGTTTTTAGTGTAAGTAATATGGATCTTACCCGTTCTCATATTTCTTTTCAAGTTTGTTTAACAGTTTATTTAGATTTGAAATTTATAGGGTAAAGGGAAGGATTACAGGGTGGAGAATGTTTTGTCAATTTTTAACAACATAGGCATTGTTTTTGATTTTTTGATTTTTTACAGTGTATTAGTACGTTATCGCAAGGTAGTACGTTGATAGATCTTTATTGTTTTTTATTATGGTAAAGGTGGACACGCTCTAGTCAATTGTCAAATGGGTAGGTATCTTGTTGTAATACTATGATATTTATGTTATTTTGTTTTTGTTTGGGGTTAGTGTCTCTTTCGTATTAACCCACTTGTGGTCGGTGGTCGACACATGCGGTCGCTGGGTGATATTTTTTTGTAACCCATGCTGAGTGAGCAGTGCGCAGCACAAGAAGTGAGTAGCAATGATTTGTAGGGAGCGGCAGCCACCAGCGTTACCGTGTGCAGGGTGTTCAAAGGCATTTTTGTAATTTTGTATGAACAAAGATGACATAGTCCGTATGCGGCGGCCGATGACGCTTAGACTTTCCCAAAGAGCAATCGTCGGTAAATAAATATAGCGTGCTGTTGGCAGCGATGAATCCGGCAGAATATGATCTGTAAGAAAGTTCCTTTGAACGCACCCTGCAATCGTTGAAGGTGATTAGTAATGAGCCTGTCATTAGCGGCGTTCGAGCCTCGAGACCATGTCGATTGTCCATGAGGTGAGGTGATTAGCGTTCGATTAATTAAGCGATTAGTTAACGAACTAGGACGTTTGCTTCAAAAAAGCTATCTCTGAAACTACGATAGATACGACTCCGGGAGTGCTCGCAAACGATTCAAATGGGGGGCTAAACCTTTTTTTTTTTTTTTTTTTTTTTAAATTTGGTAAGTTAGCCAAGCACGAAGCGACGGGGGGAGCGGCGGTGGGGGGTTGGAGGGTGGGCCAGTGGGGCAGAACCGGCGAAACACATACTACTTCCGTGGCGCAGGGGACGCACGCTCGGATTCGAGTGGGAGGTCGCGGGTTCGATTCCCGCCACGGGCCACTTTGGAATTTTATAATTTCTAAATTGGCTCAGGTCTGGCTTTACCCGTGGCTAGTTACCACCCTACCAGCAAAGACGTGCCGCTAAGCGATTTAGCGTTCCGGTACGATGCTGTGTAGAAACCGTTGGGGTGAGTTCACTTACCCCTTCCAAGTTAGTACGCTAACATCTTCGACTGCATCATCACTTACCATCAGGTGAGATCGCAGTCAAGTACTAACTTGTATAGCGTAAAAAAAAACCCTCTGGACACTTGTGAGTACAACCCGTATTTTGGTGTACCTACAACGATATAAATCTTTGTGTACCTATAATAATTTAGAAACATCAAAACGCCTGGGTACTGCGCAAAAAATTGGTTTTCATAATATTACTAACAATACCATTTTACTAACTATTACTAGTTAAGTACTTAATACTAATATCAATAAACGCGAAACTATACGAACACTGAGTTAGCTAATGTATAAGCTTAAAGAACTTACAGTTTAGGGGATGTATTGAGATACTCTTACTTTGGATTTACCACTGCCAATGGAAATATTGTCAGTTTTTCGAAATAAAAAATGGAGAACCTATGTAGAGCATTCGTAAAAAAAAACGGGATTCGATCTTATTATCCCTACAAACGTTCATGTACTTAATACCTTAACAACGAACATAGTCAACTAGTCAGGCAAGAATGACCTTCATATTGTCTCAACATTAGCAAACATCCAAATTCCGAAACGCCTTTATCACTAAATTTCATGGTTCATGCCACTCCAACAGCACGTAGCCTGGCCAAAACCGCAATTGTCATAATATATACCCAACCCTAGTCTAATATTACACCCAAACATTCCAAATATGCCGTAGAAAACCGACACTCTGCCTAACTGGCTGTGACCACAGAAATGTACTTGCGACCACACCTAGATCACTGTCCAACCCTGACAAAGTAATCGATACAGGATTAGATGTTATGCGGTTAGCAAAATGCGGGCTTTTTAAATTGCTGGGGTTATACCGCCAAGGTGAATATGAATTATGAAGGTTAGTTGGGATAACATTAGGAGTTATAACTATGTAATAAAATATATGTACGTAAGAGTCTATTTTACTGCATATCGTGGATGTTGATCGTTGTTATAAAAGATTGCGGTTAACATGTCAATCGTTAGTTACCAATGCCCAAACTGGGTGCACTCCTGGGTTTTATTGATTGGTATTATCAATCAGGATTCTGGATACTGAAAAACCTGTCGTTTTGGCACCTGAATAGGTACATCAGTCTCATTAATAAAGTTTGTAACGATTGGCAAAAAAAAACCTGTTCAAGAAATCCCTTTGAAAACTGACCTGCCTAATTTTTTCGACACGCAGTCATTGGATATCTGCAGAATACTGCAATGCACAATCCTATTCCTGAATAAGTAAGTATCACAAAGTATAACTTTCTGAATCTGATGCAACTGCTGATGTACCTACCTATTTGTTCTGTTCGGAACCTACTGACTTAACCTTGCTCCTGAATATGTCAGCTTCTCCATGAAATTCATGCAATGGCTGGCAATAAAAAAAGCTTTTAGAACCCGGTCCACGGACCTTCCTAATATCTTGGAGACGCAGCCGTTGGAGACCTGCTGGATTCTGCTGGTAACGTGGTCTTGGGCCTATATGTATTGTAGTCATCATCACAGACTATTGTCCCGTGCAGTTATCTTTCTAGAACTGACTTTCCTAAAATTTTGGATGAGGAAACATTTGAGCCCTGTACGATCCCTGATGTCGCATAACCTTGTTCCTGAATATGTCAGTTTTCCTATGAAGTGTATGCAACGGTTGGCATTAATAAAGTTTTAGAACCCGGTCCACGGACCTTCCTAATATCTTGGAGACACAGCCGTTGGAGATCTGCAGGATCTTGCTGAAAACGCAGTCTTGCGCCTGTATTCGTCAACATCACAAACTACTGCCCCGTGAAGTCATGCAACTGTTTATAAAGTAGCATATTTCGTGCACTGACCTTCTTAATATCTTGGAGACGAAGTCGTTGGAGACCTGCAGGATCCTGCTGAAAACGCAGGTATTCTTCCTGCGCCTGTATTCGTCATTATCACTAACTATTGCCCCGTATAGTTATGTCATTACCACTTCTTAGAACTGACCTTCTTAAAATTTTGGAGAAGGAGACAATTGAGACCTGTGAGATCCTTGATGTCACATAACCTTATTCCTGAATATGTCAGTTTCCCTATGAAGTTCATGCAACGGTTGGCAATAAAAGGACGTTCCACTGACCTTCCCAATATCTTGGAGACGCAGCCGTTGGAAACCTGCAGGATCCTGCTGATGTCGCACGGCCGCGCCCCGGAGTGCGCCAGCTCCACGATCTTCTGCCGCGTGGAGTCTGGTAGCGGTCGGCCTCCTACAAACACCCCGCCGAGCTGGTTAACACCGCTGTGACCTGTTCACCACAAGCCTGCTTACTCCAATTAATCACGTTTAAAGTTTTACGAACAGACCTCTGCACGGTCGTCGGAAGAGGTTGGCGGGATCTCGCAAACTTGTGTTGTTATCAAGTCGCAAACTTATGAAATTTTATATTAGGTACTAGGCAGTGATAGCCCGAAGTTAAAAGTTTTACTATTCGGAGCTTTGGCACAACATTGACCACTTGCTTAACGGTGATGAAAATTTTCAAGCTTGAGATTAAAAGGTGTGTGAAGCCTACCTCGTACATGACTATAATGGCTCCTTTCTATTGTAACTAATAGAGTTGGATACCGTGCAACAACAAATAAATTAGATAAGTAAGCATTAATATTGTATGGTTTACTATTATGAGTTTATTATTACACAGCAACTACAGGTTATTTTTTTCGTAGTTAGACAAATGGAGCTTAGAATCATGCTTCATAATTAAAATGTTGGTTAGCGAACATCTGGTCAAGGCTTATTTTTTCTTTTATACCTTTAACTACTATTATACTGGTTGAAAAATATGCGCTCTTTTTTAGAATATCATCATGTTACGTGAGAAGGTTGCGAGATCTTGGTATTCTTTTTCGACGGCCCTGCATTTTGGGTGAAACGCCACAGTGGTTTTGAGGAACACTTAGAACAAGACTTGTGGTACAGGTTTCCATTTTAATATTTTAAGAAGTAAACTGTACTGTTAATTTTGATTACATATTCGTTAGAATACCTTACGGGTATGCTGGAAAACATGTAATTTAGCTTATATTTTAGCTTTGAGAAAACCAAACAATTTATTTAGAGATGTTATTGTTTTTAAAAGGGTAGCGAAATAAGATCAGGAAATAATACCTATTATTATCTATCTTCTTTCCTTTGACACATTAGACACAGGAAAAGTCTTAAAAACTTAGTTTTGGTCCATCATGAGTTATTTACAGGTATTAAAAAAAGTTTACTAGATTTTATTACAAAGATTCAAAAGAGAATCTTTCCTTATGATTTAAGACTATCACGTACTATTCCAGTTGAAAAAACACGGTATGAATATTTTTATGACCATACTCTATCTCTAATCTTATCTCTAATCTTTTTTCTAATATATTATACAAGGTTATATAAAAATACCGAATCAATTTCTGACTGTACTTTGTTTACGTTAAAACTAACAACTTTTGTTCTACGACTTTTCAAAATTCATTATTAATTTATTTCATACAAAAAATGTTATTATTTCTATAAGTGACATTACACCGTTGCAGTTCCGCGCTTCAAGTTCGCGCCCCGCGCCATCGCCACTTGCCGATGTTACATTACAGAGTAGGAACAAGTAGACTATCTCTGTAAAATATTGAATATTTGATATTTTTAAAAATGTCGAGTAAAAAAGTCGTGTGGCACTCGGAGACTGCCGCAGTTAAGCTATTGCATAGAATTTAAAGTTATTTTTAGTTTTGCCATCAATAGAAAAGTAGAACTTTTGTACCAGGCTAGCATGAAAGCAGAGAGCGCAACTACACAACTTTTTAATTTTTAGTTTGCCATCTATCGAAAAATAGCAGAACTTTTTGATGACTTTTTGAAATATGTAGTACTTTCATGCTAGCCTAGTACCAAAAGCTCTACTTTAGGAGTGCCAGGTTATTTTCGTTACGGAATTTCTGGATTAGGTCTGACCGTCAAAGCCCGCGATAGAAGCTATGCAATAGCTTAAAAAGTCGTAGAAGAAAAGTTGTTCGTTTTAATGTACCTAAACTAGTATCGATGACAGAAGTCATCGCGGGCATATTCACGCCGTTCACAAAAGTTTAATACGATAGAAGTACTACTTCGCACGGTTTTTTGCCCATATCTCGGCCACTGACCATTCAAATTTCACCAAAAACTATACAGCTCCTCAGGTTAGTACTACCAATTGATAGCAAAAAAACGCGAATTCGATAGGTTGTTTGCACGTTGAGTTATCGCTCCGACTAACTTGCATGCTTGCTTTCTTTCTTGTCGACAGACTCATAGTTTTTGAGGTTTTATCGTGACTGAAAGCACCAATTTTGATGCGGTTTTCGCCAGTAGACGTGAAATCCCAAGCATGAATTGTTATCAGCTTACGGGTCTAGCGATGAACGCTTGTCTGCCAGGTCAAAAAAACTGTTTTCGAAATTCAACCAAAAGCAATATATTAACTCCGGAATGGTGTGAATATGATAAATACAGGCCGCGGATTTTGTAGGTATTTTTTTATATAACCCTGTATAATATGTACGTCGGGACTAAGCGGCGGGTGGGGGCATGTAGCAGGTACTCGTGTAACAAACATGGCGGTCACCATTACCTTTACCTTTGTGCGCCAGGTCGTCCATGCGGTCCAGCATGGAGTCAGGCGGCCAGGGGCTGATGGGCGCCAGCTGCTGCGCCGGCAGCATCGTGTACACCCCGTAATCTTCTATGGTGGCGCCCTGAGCGACATGGAATACAATAATAATTTAAAAAATCCAAGCCTTGGCTAGGATTGCCAGGTCGGGAAACCGGACGGACAATTGCGTAAAATGGCCGGACAACTTTTTTATTATTATCATAAATCGCGGGCTTAAAGCCAGGAAGACGTAAGAAATACCCTTACTTCTTACTTTACAGAAGACAAAATTCATGTGATGGATCTCTATAACTGATAATTGGCACGTGTCTCATGAGATGTCTATAGACATGTGCAAATGAGATACATTGAATTAAAACTTATTAATTTTTTTTTGTCTCCTAAAAAGCAAGGGTAATTTCTTATACCTACGCTCCTCTGGTTTGGTATACCTCATATACCATAATTTATCAAGATATCAGCCCGCGATATCTTGGTTAATTCTAATAAAAATAATAAAAATCATACACCTAGATTAATCTAAGAAGGTAGCCTCTATTATTATTGATCAATTAAAATTAAATTCAAAATAACAATTTTTCTTAAATTCGAAATTTAAGAAGCCTAACAAAAGCCGGAACATCGGGCATCGTATATTTTGGCCGGACACACATTCAAAAAGCCTAACTATGTCCGGCTTTGTCCGGACTCTTGGCAACGCCCCACATCTTATAAATAGTATACATATAGATGGTTCCGAGTCGCGGGTGGATGGGTAGAATTAGGCACCCAAATTCAAAGTTTATTTAAAGTTTTATGAAAATAGTGCGGATGTACCTACTAAATATTTTTGACGACCTCTCTACGAATACGAGCGCGCAGTGGCAGGTCGCGGGTTCGATTCCCGCCTCGGACCGCTTTGGAATTTTTATAACTTCTAAATCGGCTCAGGTCTGGTCTGGTGGGAGGCTTCAGTGCTAATCATAATAGCGTTAAAAACTAAAAACATGCAAATTCCATGGAAACCGTAGGTTTTTCCAGGATAAAAAGTAGCTTATATGTGTTACTTGGTAGTCTAAGGTATAAACTGTGTACATTCTCAGCAAAATAAGTTTAGTCGTTGTGTTTTGATTTACTAACAAACGTCCAAACTTTCAAACATTGAAATTAATATTAATATTAATAATTTCGTATTGTCGTCCGTCTCAGATAAGTGTGCGAAATTTTAATTTAGGGCCAATTTTTCAATTGCCAGATAAACGTTAATTAAGGAACAAATATGACGCTTTGAAGCTTTCTCTGTATGTTAAAATCACGTTCAAAGATTATGTTACATACGTAGATAATATTCAAGCTATAATAAAAGCGTATTATAAGTTTCAGATAAATGGAAAGACAAATAAGTTCCTGCTGGTCACTGAACCGTCCAGCACCCTACAGCCTATTATTAAGGCTCACTGGTTTTACAATTGACACACTTGGTCTACATTTCACCTTGTTATCGCATTCCCTTAAGCATTTAAGGCGTTTTTTTTACGAACACGTTAATGGGTCTTTATAGTTTTTAAACGGCAGCGCACTAAAAATCGATTAAATTACCGTTTAGGTCGTTAATCTTGTTTATATCTAGAATAATAAGATATACATAAAAAGTTACATAAATCGATCATTTCGTGAAATTGTTGGTTTTTGAATTTTAGAGAAAAACTGTTCTGATTCTTAGTCAGGATAAAAAAAATTATCAGGTCGAATCATAATAATCTAAAGCAACTCTACTTTCGTAGAAATTTTTCAGAATATACCTAGCATTAATTCAAGTTTAACACCAAGTTATAGGTATCAGCTGGCCATTTCATGAAGTGGCCAATTCTGAAGTCACGACGAAGTTAGCAATATCATATGCCTACTACGTTACGCCACGATACGTAAATCATCCGACAGAAGACTTCATTTTTTATCGAAGATTTTTTTTTATTAAAATGTTACAATAAATTTAAGACTTCATTTAAATTTCACAAACAATTTAAACTGCATTCATAGATTATTTAAAGTGGTTGAATCTGCAAACCGTAGCTTTACGACCGTTTGCTACAACAAAATTTTTAGTTTGTCTTTAATATATATATAGCTACTCGTGCTGATTCACTGACTGATTATCACCTCTCCTGAACAATTTTATATGAAAATATTTTTTTTCACGGATGGGGTCTTATAGAAGAAAAAAATTCAATTTGAAGAAAAATACGGAGAGAGCTGATGATTGAGGATTTCGGAGACGGGTGAAGAGCACGGGAAGGGTATCGTAGATAGGTGGGGGGTGCTCGACCAAATGTCATTTGAAATGTCATGCAATTGGCAGTGAGCTGAAAAAAAGTTCAAAATGGCGGATTCAAAATGGCCGCCATTCGAATTTCGCCGATATCTCGGAAAGTATAAAAGATGGAAGAATGGTTTCTTGACAAGAGCTGATCAGGACTCGAAGGTCTATTCGATGGATAGAAAAAAAATTCAAAATGGCGGAATTTATTTTTCCATAGAGAATGTATGGGGAATGTTGAAGAGACTAACAGTTTTTAATTATGCAAGGTTGTGATGCGGTTTTTCGGAGAGTTACTAGAGAAAAATATGGAGAGAGCTGATGATTGAGGATTTCGGAGACGGGTGAAGAGCACAGCCAGGGTATCGAAGATAGGTGGGGGGTGCTCGACCAAATGTAACTCGAAACGTCATCCAATTGGCAGTTGGCTGAAAAAAAAATCAAAATGGCGGGTTCAAGATGGCCGCCATACTTTCGTGTTTTTATATCTCGGAAAGTATAAATGATAAGAGAGTGATTTCTTTGCAAGACGTAATTAGAATCTCAAGGTCTACGGGATGAATGAAAAAAAATCAAAGTGGTTGAATTTATTTTTCCATGGAAAATGTGAATGCTGTAATAAACCCAAAGGCCTATGAAAAACTATGAAAAGTATGAGAAGAGATGGTCTACGATTTGGATGATGATTGAGGAGCACGATCATGGATTTAAAGATAGTTAAGGGCTGTTTGAATAAAAAATACACTGAACCTCATCAGATGAGGTTCAGTGTATTTTTTATTCAAACAGCCCTTAACTATCTTTAAATCCATGACCGTGCTCCGAGGTAATTCTTTTAGCCCATTGCCAATCGGATTCCAATTGGCGATGGAGATGACGGCGATTCTTTTATAGGTGAGAAGACAGCCCGCGGGCCACATGTGGCCCGCGCTTCCACGCGCCCTACTAGTTGCGTATATAGCTTGTGTATTAGTCGCAACAATTTGTTCACGCAAACATGTTATGTATATTTTTAATGATCTGCAAAACCAAAAGAAAAATCGGAAAAATATGAGAGATCAACCATGTTGTGATGTTTGCTTTGTCTCTTTGACTCTTACTGTTACGAAGCTCTCGATAAATAGGTATGGTTTTAATTTCAACTCGATTCCTCCAAGCGTTCCCAAGATAAAGGCCCTCACCAGATAGACAGACGGACAACAAAGTGACAAGTTCCGTACCAAAAAAGGCAAGGGGTTTTTTGCCTGTTGTGGTACGGAACTCTAAAAATAGCGCCAAAACATTCATTTTATCCGAACTGCATTATTACGCAATTGTTTAAATTAAATCGTATTGAACCGTTCAAGCGCAAAATCGCTAATACCATTCCAATTTACAATTTAGAAACATGCGCAAGTGAAAATCGAAAATGGTTTTTCGTGACAATATTTGGAAATTGTTTTCAATTTTGCAATTATTTTTCATTTTTTCTTTTGCTGAGAAATATACTGTGGAAAGTTTGATGGTGCCTGATGAAATTGTGGCAGATTTATATTCGAAGTATAAGGAAGCTGTTTTGGATGGTACATATTTCTATATTCGTTGTTAGCTTTTGATGAATGGTAGACCTTTTATATTTAGACCTTTAGATTGTAAATACTGAATAAAGTACCTACGCGGCGTATAAGTTGAGACCTACTTAGTGCACATTCTCAAGTATCAACGGAGGTGCGGAATGAGCCGTGCAAGGCAAAGAGACATGCGAGGAGATTTATCTGCGCAGATGGCTGCCACTTTGGGTCATCTTAATTGCCGCATATTTTAAATTATGTAGGTATATGGACGATAAAAATACAATAGTATACCTACCCTGATACACACATAGATTGTACACGTAGGCAATTTCGTAGAAGGCTCGGTTTTTGTAAATTATAAACCATCCCGATCAAAGAAGCTTTAAAAATTGCACAATAATTACTGTAAAAAATCCGACCACTAACCTATAGATAGGTGGACACAGAGATATAAATAAAGGTTTCACACAAAACGTCCTTCCGTTTACGTAAGTGGTAAATAATAGTAGATATATAAATAGTTATCACTATTAATAAGTAATATCTGGGTGACCGAGCTTCGCTCGGTAGTTTAACTACTGGCTAATAGATGGCAGCAGAAATCATATTTTTATTATTTTTTTGGTAGATTCGACATTTTGTAAAAATGAATCCTAGCTAGATCGATTTATCGCCCCCAAAACCCTCTGTATACTAAATTTCATGAAAATCGTTGGAGCCGTTGCCGAGATCCAGATTATATAGAAATATTTATACATATATACAAGAATTGCTCGTTTAAAGGTATAGGATATGTACCTACTTGACCTTCATAAGTGCTAACAAGTAGTGGCGTATATGAAATAAATGATTTGAATCTTTGAATCTATAGGTAATTAATAATTGTGCCATCGACTGCTTTAGAAAGTTTTAAAAATCATCTAATGTAAGTAAATTGTTATAGTAAATAAACGGAGATTTGTAGGTTTTTTGTACAAAAAAATTCATCAAAAAAAAAAAGTGAATATCATCTAACTAAAGTACCTAGGATAAAAATCAGATAAATAAAAAAGAATAATTGACTTCAAAAACTTACAGAAAAGTTAAACACATCATCACGACGTTTATTGACAACCGACAAACGCTTTGAAATACACGTAAGAAAACTTAAAGAGGTTAATGGGTTCAAAAAACATAATCTTATGATAAAGGAAAACTTACGCTCTGGTGATGACAACCATAACCCTTTGATTTATATTAATAATCCCGTCGAATCAAAAATACCAAATGCCTTTCTGACTCTAGATGAATTCAAAGAAGTTTTAACAAACAGGATATTACTACAAAGAAATGAATTGACAACGGGAAAATATTCAAATATCCTACTTCAAAATGTAAAACCAACAACCAGCCATGGAAACAAAAAGACGCCACTAAAAATTATAAAGAAACCTGTTGAAAAAATAGAAAAAACTACGTTGAATACATATAAAGCTGAACCTAGTGGTACAACAACATCTAATAATTCCACTGCAAAATTTAAAATTGATATTACAAGAAAAACTCCTTTATTACTTCGAACATCGAAGATAGTTATTGCAAATGGTAATACTGAAGAAACTAAGGTAAAGACCGAAAATGCTACTAAGGAAACAAAAAGTACAACATCATTGAAGGCAATCGTGTCAAAAACTACAACTAAAAGTGAAGGTGTTAACTTTACACTGAATAATAATTACACAGAATTGACAACCGAATCAACTAAATTCATAATAATAGGAAATACAACAAAGTTAAATAGTTACGAAGCAGAGGCAGAAATATTCAGAACTTCAGATGATTTTGAATTGGTTTCAAATTCTAATTTATTGATGTTAGTGAACAACACGGAAAAACAATCAAGCCAAGACTCCAACATCACAGAAAAATTAAATAAATTGAAAAATTCCGAAGTAACCAAGGAACTTAATACTGAAACAAGAATAGCTAGCCACCAGACCAGTACTGAGTCTAGTTCTAAGAATACTTTCGAATATACTACAAAAAATGTAACTGAAAAACCAACTCAAACTATAACAAAAGACAGTACCGTAGAAGTTACAAGGAAAAAGTACAAACCAAAAAGAACAACGATACCAAAAGTTTCTTTTGGTACTTCACCTAAGAACATTAAAGGAACTCCTAAAAAAAGAAGTACTTTGAGTGTAAGTATAGCACTTTTAGTTATAGGTATAAAATATGAACTAACTACTCTGTCTAAATTTTCGTCTGGTTACGATGTATTTAAACAAGGAATCTAAGGATGGAATTTACCTAACTATACTAACTCCTGAGGCCCTACCACCAACTCTTATAGCAGTATTATTGTAATATTGTTTTAACATTTTCATACAATGTCAGTATGGAAATTTTAAAACAATATTACAATAATACTGCTATAAGAGTTGGTGGTAGGGCCCCTGGTCTAAAACTTTGTTTGTTGATGAATCTTTTTAACAAGGCATTTACGGATGGTATCTAACTATTCTTACTTCAGTTCTAAATCTTCATCTGATTACGGTGAACCTTTTTAACAAGGCGCCTAAGGATGGAATCTACTTAACTATTCAAACTCCATCTTTGTTTGATTTTGATGAATTTTTTGACAAGGCATCTATAGATGGCATCTTAATATTGTAACTCCAGGTTAAAACTTCGTCTGCTTTCAATGAATCTTGTAACAAGGCATCTATAGATGGCATCTTACTATTGTAACTCAAGATTAAAAACTTCGTCTGATTTTGATGAATTTTTTAACAAGGCGTCTAAAGATCTTCTAAGCTCTAGTCCCTCACTCCGTTGAGAAAGAAGGCTTGTGGGGTTAGTACTCGTAGGTAGGTTGTTGTACAAGTTGTTGGACTTTCAATTCGAATCTGGACTTTGAATATCCGAAAATGTACCTCTTCTCAGCATTATTGTATTTTCTGCTAACCCAGCTGTATTCAGAAATGGATACCTATTAATAAGTAACTTTTTACGTAATAAGTTTTTTTTTAATTTATTGGTTTTCAGAGACCGCTAGTTTTCATGGGCATGTAATAAAGAACAAATAAATAAATATGATGTGGATAGCGAGTGTTTTTTTTTATCAGATTACCTTACCTTATTTTGCTTAGTAAACTATAGAATCCAAGTTATTGCCAAAGCAATAACTGTAATAACTTTCAACTACGAACTTTAACCATCACTATGTTTGTTACTTTTATCTGAATAAAGTTCACTTGGTTTGGAACCTTCGAGCTATTAAAATTAAAAAAAAAAACAGTTCCCGCCAAACGAAATGTCAAATCGACAAGCGCGCGAACATTGTGCTTCAGAATAAAGGCGCCACTTCACTGATTACAAAACACAATCTCACGTGGAACTGTGTCTGTACTGGCCGCTTATACCTTTATAGTTATAAAGGGCTGTTTCCGAGACGGCTTTACCCAATACTCTGAAGCTAGATAGAGACAGAAAATACGGAGTGTCAACTCCCATTGTAAGCCGCTTACCGTATTTAGGACTGCTCATTTGCGTGAAAGAGACACCTATCGTTTTATCCGTGTTCCCGTTTTAATTTGCGCCCCGCCCCCTCCTCTTTTTACCCGGTTCGCCCGGTGGTGGGGGGAGTTGGACAGTTTTAAATTATCTATTGTAATAAAATTATTTCGCGAAATAAGAAGTTGGTTTTGGTAATGACGTGTTTCATTCGCGGAGATGTTTTAAGGTGACTAGATATTATTACCGTGGCGATACAAACTTGGGTTTTTGTAGCTAAATCAGTTTTTATTATATGTTTTTTGACTCTACTTTGGTAGAGTAAGATATGGAAAATGGGAAGAGAACACATCAGCTACCTTGTCTGTGTTTCTCTTTTTTTATCGACTTGTATCGATCTATACCTAGGTATAATCCTGAGTACGTACCTAAATTAGCTCTATCAAAAGTTGCGATTTTTTATCAAAATCTGTTTAGGTATAGGTCCTCAGGATAGGTCTTTGTGTGTTAAAAATACTTAATAGGTATAGGTACCTACTGCAAGTGTTAGATGTATTGTTAGGTAGGTATTCTAAGGTTCTTATGGGTTTTTAAGTAGGTATTCAGGATCATGACATCTTCTGATTTAAGACCCTAGTAGATAGGTAAATGCGAAAACCATTTTACAAAATCGGCAATTATTATTTAACTTTTTTATATTAGGTATATAAAGAATTTAGGGAAAACTCAAAAAGTTGGGAAATATTTTTCACTTTTTAAAACCATTGCCCATTCTTCATTTAAGTAGGTTACATTTTTTCAAGTGGGCTTGTAGTTTTATTTGATAACCACTACGTACTAACAAAACAATTGTATCTCGTCTTTACCTAGTAAGGTTCCAACTTTACCAGTGAATTTCAATATATTAATATGCCAAGAGAATCCATATTCATAACGTAGGCTTAATGTATGCAAACATTAACATAACATTTTACTTTTTGAAGAGTGTAATGTAACCCTTCACACAATCACCTATCTCTTTCTCACACTCATAAACAAGTGTATCACATATATGTGCTATCCCTCTCTTGCAAACATCCTGATTACGACCGGGTAAAAACTATCGCTTATAGAAATTTAAACCCTATGATTACTTGTTTATAGTTTATATTTAATTACTTATTGCTCACAAAGCTTCTGTCAACATTTGCGGTTAAGTTTTGGTTTATCTCCCCCGCAAAAGTGATAGTCTCGCAAACATTATCTTTGACCAATAGCACGTAAGCGTCAGCCATTTTCAGCCAATCGAGCGCTCCAAATATTTTCGTCGCGCGCTTTTTTTGGTGTCGTGCTTTGTTTTAAAAATGGAATGATTTTGCTTTTTTTTGGGGTTTAATGTTTATGGCGTTATGCGTTGTGCTTTTGAATAAGAAAGTACATTTTGGGCTAGTAGAGTCTTGAAGAGAAATATACCTACAAAGAATTTAATATAATGACGGTGCATGCACATTGCACAATGTATATTTGATAACTTGATATATGCACATATATCAAGTTTTCATTGATAATTTTGTAATATTCAAATATTAATTATTTTGTTAAAAAAAGCAATCTCCATGGTATCAATCTCATAAGTTAAAACAAGCTTATAGTGCATGAAACGAGACTAGAAAAAGTAAATTAATCATTTAAATGATTACCAGGGCCAGGAATATACGCTTTTACAATAAACTGTCTAATGAAATATAAAACGTATCCCTCAATACGTTCAAAGTGGCTGTGAAACGCAATCTCATTAATAAAGCTTATACTATACTTAGTATTAAGGATTATTTACATTAATCAAATCCATGGGTGTGAATGAACTGCTGTAATTATACTAGTTCAATTAGTTTTAAGAGCTATTGTGTAGTGGTGATAAGAAAACAAAACCCGGCTGAGTTTGTAGTGTGCTTCTTCTCAGTGCAGGGCGCGTTCGAACCCTCGTAAACTTAGTTTTAAGTCGACTTGTAGTTGCCATATACTATGTGAAATAAAGATATTTTGACTTTGACTTAGACTTATATAGATGTGAAAAGATTGGTAGTATTATCTAGCTCATTTGATTTGGTTTTTGCCCTTCTCGTAAATATTTTGTGTTATCCGAATTGCAAATAACACTGATAAGTTGTAAATATTTACTCGTAACAGTAAAAGCCCTAAATAAAGTTATAAACATTTTCATTTTTTTTTGTGGTTATAATAATAATAGTAAAGTCAATACAGCTCGTAGAGATGCGCGTAGCGAAGTGCTACGCACTACGCATCTTCTACGCAGGTAATTCCTGCATTTACAAAGTTACAAAATTATGTACTTTTCTATTGTTTTTTATGTTTATTATACCCAAATGAATATTGTGGAGGATAAAACAGGAATAAAGTTAAAAAAAAACACATTCAAAGAAAGTAACAGCAATATAGGCTTATTTTATCAAAGTACTTATGTCATACTTTCAACAAGTCTTTTTAGTCAAATACCCAATATATGCAAATTATGATAAAAGACATATTTTTTGATAATGGTTACATGGTACACTCTAATATAGGTAGTGACGCTATGGACCTTACAAACGTTGTTTAGAACATTCTTTTTGTCTTCTTTCAAAAATCGGCCCCCAATTTCTTAAAAAAAAATTCATGTGTTTTGCTAGGTAACCTATGTTTTGACGCTGACATAATTATTAAATGATCGAGACAAAATAAACGTTTGAGGAAGATGTCTGCAGAGATCTCTTCAGACGAAATTTGTCCGGCGCCATTGATAAATGCGTCAATTTTCTGTAAGTCTTCGAAACCGAGATTTTTATAGAAAACTGCATTTAATTTGCCACGAACCTTTTGCGATAGTAAATCCGAAAAGGTGTTACTGTGTTCAATCATTTTTTTTTAATTCCAAAAAACTTGCTTAGGGAAGGACGGCTAATACAACACGCAAAATACGTATAACTACTGAAAAATAATTGGTCAGGTTCGAGTCGGGCTCACGCACTGAGGGTTCCGTACTACTTAGAAAAAGTTAAACCATAAAAATCCCTTTTCTTACCGAAATGCAAACTTAACTTTGTTTTATGAGGTTAATTGCTAATACAAAAAAAAGTATAATAGATATTGAGTTGATTTTAATTTTCCGGTAAAATATACATTGTTCCCTATTAATCATAATTATTTCAGATATTTTGATTGGTATACTTCGGAGATAATATTTTTTTCGACAGTTTGCTCAATAAATCAAAAACTATAAGGCATTAAAAAAATCGGTTTTAGAATACACAACGCCCTTTCATATAATACCCCTCTCAGTATTGTTCTCTCAACGACGACCCAATTTTCCACCCGTTTTAAATAAAAATAAAAACCATTTTCATTTTTTTATGATTGCACTGCGGGCCATCATTATCTACAACTATTCCAAAGGAGAATGCCGATTCTTGTATGAAAATTGGGCTATACCTTGCGTCTTAACCAAATCATCGGTAAAACATGAGAAATATTCTCAATATTATGTAAAAAAAAAGATAAGTAAGATATTAACAGGGAATTTGTAATAATCTGGTTTTCTAAGTGGTTAATTTTCTAAGTTTTGTAAGTGGCATGGCGGTTCCACGTGTTTCGAAACGTTTAATTCGTTTTTTTTTTATAATACTTTTGAATCCTTGTTCACATTTCACTAAAATAAGTATATGCGATATTAAAATTTGAAAGAAGATTCCTCATGCATACGTGCAAATCTAGCCCATTTTCTGGCATTCTCCGTTCATGTCGAAAGGGTCGTGACACACAAACAGACAGACGGACAACAAAGTGATCTTATAAGGGTTCCGTTTTTTTTATTTTGAGGTATGGAACCCTAAAAATATTACAATAATATGCAATAACGCTGTAAATGCAGTCATATGCATTTGCATATGCAAACATGCAAATGCAAAATTTAATCCGATGTCTACTTATAAATAAAATTCTATAGACCGTGTTGTGTAGGAAGTGCACTCGGAGGTTTCTCATTAATTTACATTGTTCTTCCGCTACTGATGCACCGAGATATATTAGGACACATAATTGGTCTAAATCTATTATATGAATTATTATCTAGCTTCATCTAGGTTTTTACAGTGCTTGAACATTTGAAAATGCTCGTATTAAGTACACTTAGTTTTATTTATTTCACGCCATCCATAGTAAGGGCATCGAATACATAATATTACTAGTATGGATACCTACATTAGTTTAATTATATTTTAATTCCAGCACTGTATCCACTTTTAACATCCTTAGGTATATAAAGTTGCAATTATTAATTATCTAAGCGATTAATTAGTTGTTATTTAAGTGATTTTTGTAACTTACAAAATCTTATGCTCGTTTTTACCAAATTTTTTAAGGAACGCCTAAGCCGATAGGTGACAGTTTTCACTTACAACAACTGTCACCTAAGGGCTTAGGTGTTTCTTAAACTGTTGGTGAAAACCAGCATTAGTGGTTTAAAACTAGGTAATCAACCATTTCGGTGTTTTAAATTTATACAGGGTTATAGAAAAAATATCGGAAACCTCTCGGCACCTAAATGATATCATTATAACTAAAAACTTTTGTTCTATAACTTTCCAAAATTTCGTATTAATTTGTGTCATACAAAAATTTAATAAATTATGTTATTTCTGTAAAGTGACATTACACTGTGAAACGAAATACAGGTAATGATCTGATATCGTCGCGTCGGATCAGTGACCGCGCGCGGCGTTGCCGATATTACGTACAGACTACAGAGTAGTTACAAAGAAAGAATGTATGCAAAATATTGAATAAGTGATATTTCTCAAAATATCGAGTTAAAACAAAAGTTGTAGAACAAAAGTTGTTACTTTTAATGATATCATTTAGGTGTCGAGAGGTTTCCGATATTTTTTCTATAACCCTGTATAGGGGTTTAGCGTTCCGTACTCGTACTTGGCCGGTTTTTTTATTTTTTATTTGAGACGATTGATCCAGTTATAAGTTACAAAAAACTTTTATTTAATTACTGGCTTTGTTTTAGTAAGTATTTTCCGCAATGCTGCCTGTCGGAAAATTGCGGTTGGTGGATGCGACCATCCACCAACGTATTCGTTAGCGCGAGGAAGACGAAAATAAAAAGTCTACGGCCTTCATTACAACATATCGTAGGTACATTCTCGTCAAGAATACCTATAGGTACAACACCGCATATTTTCCACAAAAAAAATTGTACCTAACTGTCGTCAATCTACTACTCAGGAGAACCCTTTCAAACAAAAAAAGGTTTTTAATCGGACTGCTCTGTAAAAAATAATATCCCAGATATAATACTATTTTTTACAGATTGTACTTAAGTTATATTAGATTTGTACTTAAGTCTTTTTGTGGTAAATACAATATTTTCTAAAAATGAATTTTAACTAGATCAATTTATCGCCCCCCAAACCCCCTGAATACTAAACTTTACTTATTTACAGAAAAAAGTTGCAGTCATTTCCGAGATGCGTCGACTTGAGAACCTCCTCCGTTTTATGAACTCGCTTAAAATGCTCGTAGCTACCCTTGAATGAAGATGCTACTGCCATGTCTATTAGATATGACAAAGCTAGGCATCTGCTACCCTGCGATAGATGGCGCGATTCCATTTGTGTCCACAACGTAGTACCTACAGTTGCCGATAGGTGTAGGCTGGTCTCAGCTCGTGTGCTGGTCTCTACTCTCTACAAGGAACTTTACCTCAAAATTTGTACGCCTCGAGGTATACCTACGTACTTCGAGGCGCGAGAAGGTTGTTTTTATGATATAGTTCCAAGTCCATTTAATAGAAGGCGCTGTAATAAAATTATATAATTCTGGCGGTGGCGGTAGCTTGGCCTGGTCAAACTATTTTTATTCTCTTTGGCCTGGGGCCTTATTCTGTTTCGTTCACTTAGTTAGTTAGTAACCCTAACTGGGTTATTAACTAAGAAAACGAAGGCAAAAATCCTATTTTTGCACAAATTACCAATTTTAGGTCGGTATGGTATCATCAGTATACTATCTTGTACAAAAAGAATACAAAAATAGGATTTTTGCCTCCGTTTTCTTAGTTAATAACCCAGTTTGGGTTACTAACTAACTAAGTGAATGATACAGAATCAGCACACTGGTGACAGACGGACGGTCGGTCAGCGAAGTCTTATCTAATAGGATCCTGTTTTTACCCTTTGGGTATGGAAATTGGAAACCTAAAATGCATTAAAATTGTAATGCACGTTCAGAATTCACATAAGTATCCGTTCTTATTGGATTAATTTGTTTTGTTATAATCCGCCACTTGAAAAGATTCTGTATGGTACAATAGGCAGGAACACTGCTCCATGAAACACCACACACAATACGAAATCGTAGACTCACTACGATTTCGCATTGTGAAGTCAACATCTCTTGAGGATGTTCCGGTGTCGGGACGAAACGTGCATCGAAGAAAGTGTTGGAAAATTTTGTATTGTTATTTTACCATACGGAATCTTTTCAAGTGGCGGATTAGGCGGATAGCAATGGAATGAAAATGACCTTAACTTCTATTTTTCGGTAGCAAGTTTATTTTATCAGATAATAAGATTGTTAACGCTGTATCACACCAGTAGTTCACAGAATTAATCTCAGTAGTAGGTACAAGCCTTATAAGCCCATTTGCAAGGCGCCATAGGGGTTTTAATAAAGCTTAGTTCCTGCTTACCTGCATACATTTACACTTATTAAATACTTGCCTACGACATTGCTTTGGCGTGATGAGCTAAATTAAAATATCTGTTTTAAGCTTAGACTATTTTAAAAACAACTGCCTAAACATCCTGTAGGTTAAGGTTCTACCTAATAGGTACTTATAGGTCTTGCTCGTTTTCACCAACATTTTAAGAATCACCTAAGTCCTTAGGTGACAGTTGTTGTATGTGATTTATCGTCTTAGGCGTTTCTTAAAGTGTTGGTGAAAACGAGCCTAAATCATAAGCACTTATCCTTTAATTAAAATCCGCCCATGTGCAAGCCGGATAGTGGGTTCCATACTATCAAAGAAGTAAAACGTAAAGGTGTTGCGGCCCTATCAGCCCGCGAAATTTAAATATTTAGCCTTCGATGTATAATTAGCCCACTATGAGCGAACAACTAAATAAAATTTGAATTTTCGCGCCCGGATGGTACCTATTGTCCTTAAAAGAATCACTTTTGTCCGAATTTACTTTTGTTGGCGAACCGCAAACATAACTTTGCTTTTAGAGGTTTATTGTTAGTATCAAAAAAAAGTATATTATTAGTAAGTAAGAGTTGATTTTATTTTTCCTGTAAAATATACGTTAACTCCTGTTGATCATAATTATTTTTTAGACTTTTCGATTGGTAATCTTTGGAGATAAGGGGGGGAGGAACGGTATTTTTTCGTCAGTTTGACCAATAAATCAAAAATCATCAGGCATAAAAATAAATAAAAATCGGGTTTAGAATACACAAGTAACGCTACACAAGTAGGTAACGCCCTTTCATATGATACCCCACTCAATATTTTATCTCATTTTGAAATTTCTACGAGCCGGTTCTTCTTAAAAAGGGGGGTTATAAAAAAATAAAAATAAAAAAAAAATTATGATGGCGCGCCACAATTACCTACAACTACTCCAAATTTGAGGTCGATAGCTTTAATAGTTACTGAAATAATCGAGTGTGACAGACGGACGGACGGACGGACGGACGGAGAAAGTCTCATAAGGGTTCCATTTTTACTATTCATAGGGAACCCTAAAAATAATTAATAAATGGGCATATAATTAAAAACTTAACTAAATCTTATACCTTTAAACGAGCAATTCTTGTATATATATTTCTATATAATCTGGATCTCGGGAACGGCTTTAACGATTTTCATGAAATTTAGCATACAGGGGGTTTTGGGGGCGATAAATCGATCTAGCTAGGATTCATTTTTATAAAATGTCGAATTTACCAAAAAAATAAAAATATGACTACTGCTGCCATCTATTGGCCACCGAGTGAAACTCGGTCACCCAGATATTAATTAATAAAATATAAGGGGCTTTTTTACCTATCACTGCATAATTTGTTGATTTGCCCTTGTAATATGCCCCAACCCTCATGTGCCCTATGTCACCACCGCAAAATAATATGAATACGGTCGAATAATACGAATAATACGGTCGATTATAACTGACAGGTATATTGCTGCCAATAGACCTGACATAGTGATAGTCGACCGTTCGGCGCGCCGTGGATATCACCATTCCACATGATGAGAATCTCATGAAAGCGGAGAAGGAAAAATTATCAAAGTACTTAGACCTTGCTCATGAGATTACCGCCATGTGGAGTGTGAACTCGACGATTATTGTTCCGATAGTCGTTTCAGTTAACGGTCTTATAGCGAAAAACTTCGACCAACCTCAAGGGCCGTATACAGAAAGCAGTGGTCCTGGAAACGGCACGCAGTGTGAGGAGGTTCCTCATTCTTGAACCCTGACCACCGGTAGCCGCGACCAGTGATGGACTCAATTTTTTAATATTTTTAAACGTGTTTTTTTATTTATTTTTAGGGACATTGTTAAAAATATTATTAAATTGTAATAAAAGCAGTCCCCACCTATCTTCGATACCCTGGCTGTGCTCTTTACCCGTCTCCGAAATCCTCAACCATCAGCTCTCTCCATATTTTTCTCTAGTAAATCTCCGAAAAACCGCATCACAACCTTGCATAATTACCAACTGTTAGTCTCTTCAACATTCCCCATACATTTTCTATGGAAAAATAAATTCCGCCATTTTGAACTTTTTTTTTCATTCATCGAGTAGACCTTTGGATCCTGATCACTTATTGTCAAGAAACCACTATTCCATCTTTTATACTTTCCGAGATAGACACTGAAGAAGTTTGTATGGCGGCCATCTTGAATCCGCCATTTTGAACTTTTTTTCAGCTCACTGCCAATTGCATGACGTTTCGAATGACATTTGGTCGAGCACCCCCCTTATCTTCAATACCCACGCCGTGCTCTTCACCCGTCTCCGAAATCCTCAATCATCAGCTCTCTCCGTATTTTTCCTCCTCATGAATTTTTCCCCTCTATACGACCCAATGCGTGGAAAAAAAAAATTTCATACAAAATTGTTCAGGAGAGGTGATCAATAGGTGAGTCAATCAGTCAGTGAGTGAATCAGCACGAGTAGCTATATATATATTACTAGTAGGTCGCGTGAGGGCGCGGGCCACATGTGGCCCGCGTGCCGTCTTCCCCCCTTTTTGCCATACATTTTCTATTGAAATTTTTTTTTCCGCCATATTGGATTTGTTTTTCTATCCATCAAATAGACCTTGGGATCCTGATTACTTCTTGTCAAGAAACCACTCTTCCATCTTTTATACTTTCCGAGATATCGAGGAAATTCAAATGGCGGCCATTTTGAATCCGCCATTTTGAACTTTTTTTCAGCTCACTGCCAATTGCATGACATTTCGAATGACATTTGGTCGAGCACCCCCCACCTATCTTTAATACCCTCCTCGTGCTCTTCACCCGTCTCCGAAATCCTCAATCATCAGCTCTCTCCGTATTTTTCTTCCTCATGAATTTTTCCCCTCTACACGACCCTATCCTTGAAAAAAATTTTTTTCATACAAAATTGTTCAGGAGAGGTGATCAATGAGTCAGTCAGTGGCCAATCAGCACGAGTAGCTATATATATATTAACTAGTAGGGCGCGTGTGTGCGCGGGCCACACGTGGCCCGCGGGCTGTCTTCCCGCCAGTAAAAAAATCGCCCCCATCTCGAATCTATTTATTCTCCATACTTTTTTTATAGAAAAATAAATTCCACCAATTTGACTTTTCTTTCTATTCGAATAGACCTTCGGATCTTGATCACTTCTTGTCTAGAAACCACTCTTCCATCTTTTATACTTTCCGAGTTAGAGACCGAAGAAGTTTGTATGGCGGCCATCTTGAATCCGCCATTTTGATTTTTTTTTTCAGCTAACTGCCAATTGGATGACATTTCGAGTGACATTTGGTCGAGCACCCCCCAACTATCTTCAATACCCTGGCTGTGCTCTTCACCAGTCTCCGAAATCCTCAATCATCAGCTCTCTCCGTATTTTTCCTCTAAATGATTTTTTTTCTTCTATACGAACTCGTACGTGAAAAAAAAATTTTTCATACAAAATTGTTCAGGAGAGGTATCAATGATTCAGTGGCCAATCAGCACGAACAGCTATATATATATTGTAAAAGGCCTTGACTTTTTATTCACTAGTCTAAGCCTTGACTGGGATGTTGGCGTGTGCGTGAACTTAGCAGATCATGTTCCAGCAGATCAAAATTAAAACGGAGTTCTCTTCGCATGCAGCTGAGTTCTAGAGTTCCTGATAGTTTTTAAAGATAGTTCTAGCCATTTTACCCAAAAAAATGCGATTGAAAAAATGATCTGCTAACTTCCCGTAGCAGATCTTTTTCCAGAAAAACAGTATTTAAAGAGTGTTCTCAACGCATACAGCTTAGTTCTATAGTTCCTGATACATTTTAAGAATAGTTCTAGTGATTTAGCCTAAAAAAAGCTAGACTGAAAATAATGATCTGCTACGGGAAGTTAGCAGATCATTTCTCAATAAAATTAATAAAAAAAAAACCTCAACTACGAAAGGAATAAATTCTTCTGATTACCTTATAACAGTGTCAGAACTATACTTAGAATCTAGATCTAGACCCAGAACTCTCATAAAAATACCAGCAGAGCATAGCCGAATGTAGAAAAGTATGAATTTCGATCATTATTTATTCCTTCCGATCGATAAAAAAACTAATGTCCCAGGGGGCTGGAACTCTTTTGATTTGATAAGACAAGTACTAAGACTATACTAAAAATCTAGATCTAGACCCAGAACTCTCATAAAAATACCAGCAGAGCATAGCTGAATGTAGAAAAGTATGAATTTTGATCATTATTTTTTCCTCCTGAATAATAAAAAAAATAATATCCCAGGGGGCTGGAACTCTTTTGATTTAATAAGACAAGTACTAAGACTATACTAAAAATCTAGATCTAGACCCAGAACTCTCATAAAAATACCAGCAGAGCATAGCCGAATGTAGAAAAGTATGAATTTCGATCATTATTTATTCCTTCCGATCGATAAAAAAACTAATGTCCCAGGGGGCTGGAACTCTTTTGATTTGATAAGACAAGTACTAAGACTATACTAAAAATCTAGATCTAGACCCAGAACTCTCATAAAAATACCAGCAGAGCAAAGCCGAATGTAAAAAAGTATGAATTTCGATCATTATTATTTCCTCCTGAATAATAAAAAAAATAATATCCCAGGGGGCTGGAACTCTTTTGATTTAATTAGACAAGTCCTAAGACTATACTGAAAATCTAGATCTAGACCCAGAACTCTCATAAAAATACCAGCAGAGCATAGCTGAATGTAAAAAAGTATGAATTTCGATCATTATTATTTCCTCCTGAACAATAAAAAAAATAATATCCCAGGGGGCTGGAACTCTTTTGATTTAATAAGACAAGTCCTAAGACTATACTAAAAATCTAGATCTAGACCCAGAACTCTCATAAAAATACCAGCAGAGCATAGCCGAATGTAGAAAAGTATGAATTTCGATCATTATTATTTCCTCCTGAACAATAAAAAAAATAATATCCCAGGGGGCTGGAACTCTTTTGATTTAATAAGACAAGTCCTAAGACTATACTAAAAATCTAGATCTAGACCCAGAACTCTCATAAAAATACCAGCAGAGCATAGCCGAATGTAAAAAAGTATGAATTTCGATCATTATTATTTCCTCCTGAACAATAAAAAAAATAATATCCCAGGGGGCTGGAACTCTTTTGATTTAATAAGACAAGTACTAAGACTATACTAAAAATCTAGATCTAGACCCAGAACTCTCATAAAAATACCAGCAGAGCATAGCCGAATGTAAAAAAGTATGAATTTCGATCATTATTATTTCCTCCTGAATAATAAAAAAAATAATATCCCAGAGGGCTGGAACTCTTTTGATTTAATAAGACAAGTCCTAAGACTATACTAAAAATCTAGATCAAGACCCAGAACTCTCATAAAAATACCAGCACAGCATAGCCAAATGTAAAAAAGTATGAATTTAAATCATTATTATTTCCTCCTGAATAATAAAAAAAATAATATCCCAGGGGGCTGGAACTCTTTTGATTTAATAAGACAAGTACTAAGACTATACTAAAAATCTAGATCTAGACCCAGAACTCTCATAAAAATACCAGCAGAGCATAGCCGAATGTAGAAAAGTATGAATTTCGATCATTATTAATTCCTTCCGATCGATAGAAAAAACTAATGTCCCAGGGGGCTGGAACTCTTTTGATTTAATAAGACAAGTACTAAGACTATACTAAAAATCTAGATCTAGACCCAGAACTCTCATAAAAATACCAGCAGAGCATAGCCGAATGTAAAAAAGTATGAATTTCGATCATTATTATTTCCTCCTGAATAATAAAAAAAATAATATCCCAGAGGGCTGGAACTCTTTTGATTTAATAAGGCAAGTCCTAAGACTATACTAAAAATCTTGATCTAGACCCAGAACTCTCATAAAAATACCAGCAGAGCATAGCCGAATGTAAAAAAGTATGAATTTCGATCATTATTATTTCCTCCTGAACAATAAAAAAAATAATATCCCAGGGGGCTGGAACTCTTTGATTTAATAAGACAAGTACTAACACTATACTAAAAATCTAGATCTAGACCCAGAACTCTCATAAAAATACCAGCAGAGCATAGCCGAATGAAGAAAAGTATGAATTTCGATCATTATTTATTCCTTCCGATCGATAGAAAAAACTAATGTCCCAGGGGGCTGGAACTCTTTTGATTTGATTAGACAAGTACTAAGACTATACTAACAATCTAGATATAGACCCAGAACTCTCATAAAAATACCAGCAGAGCATAGCCGAATGTAAAAAAGTATGAATTTCGATCATTATTATTTCCTCCTGAACAATAAAAAAAATAATATCCCAGGGGGCTGGAACTCTTTGATTTAATAAGACAAGTACTAAGACTATACTAAAAATCTAGATCTAGACCCAGAACTCTCATAAAAATACCAGCAGAGCATAGCCGAATGAAGAAAAGTATGAATTTCGATCATTATTTATTCCTTCCGATCGATAGAAAACATAATATCCCAGGGGGCTGGAACTCTTTTGATTTGATAAGACAAGTACTAAGACTATACTAACAATCTAGATATAGACCCAGAACTCTCATAAAAATACCAGCAGAGCATAGCCGAATGTAAAAAAGTATGAATTTCGATCATTATTATTTCCTCCTGAACAATAAAAAAAATAATATCCCAGGGGGCTGGAACTCTTTTGATTTAATAAGAAAAGTACTAAGACTATACTAAAAATCTAGATCTAGACCCAGAACTCTCATAAAAATACCAGCAGAGCATAGCCGAATGTAAAAAAGTATGAATTTCGATCATTATTATTTCCTCCTGAATAATAAAAAAAATAATATCCCAGAGGGCTGGAACTCTTTTGATTTAATAAGACAAGTCCTAAGACTATACTAAAAATCTAGATCAAGACCCAGAACTCTCATAAAAATACCAGCACAGCATAGCCAAATGTAAAAAAGTATGAATTTCGATCATTATTATTTCCTCCTGAATAATAAAAAAAATAATATCCCAGGGGGCTGGAACTCTTTTGATTTAATAAGACAAGTACTAAGACTATACTAAAAATCTAGATCTAGACCCAGAACTCTCATAAAAATACCAGCAGAGCATAGCCGAATGTAGAAAAGTATGAATTTCGATCATTATTAATTCCTTCCGATCGATAGAAAAAACTAATGTCCCAGGGGGCTGGAACTCTTTTGATTTGATAAGACAAGTACTAAGACTATACTAAAAATCTAGATCTAGACCCAGAACTCTCATAAAAATACCAGCAGAGCATAGCCGAATGTAAAAAAGTATGAATTTCGATCATTATTATTTCCTCCTGAATAATAAAAAAAAATATCCCAGAGGGCTGGAACTCTTTTGATTTAATAAGACAAGTCCTAAGACTATACTAAAAATCTAGATCTAGACCCAGAACTCTCATAAAAATACCAGCAGAGCATAGCCGAATGTAAAAAAGTATGAATTTCGATCATTATTATTTCCTCCTGAATAAAAAAAATAATATCCCAGGGGGCTGGAACTCTTTGATTTAATAAGACAAGTACTAACACTATACTAAAAATCTAGATCTAGACCCAGAACTCTCATAAAAATACCAGCAGAGCATAGTCGAATGAAGAAAAGTATGAATTTCGATCATTATTTATTCCTTCCGATCGATAGAAAAAACTAATGTCCCAGGGGGCTGGAACTCTTTTGATTTGATTAGACAAGTACTAAGACTATACTTACAATCTAGATATAGACCCAGAACTCTCATAAAAATACCAGCAGAGCATAGCCGAATGTAGAAAAGTATGAATTTCGATCATTATTATTTCCTCTTGAACAATAAAAAAAATAATATCCCAGGGGGCTGGAACTCTTTTGATTTAATAAGACAAGTCCTAAGACTATACTAAAAATCTAGATCTAGACCCAGAACTCTCATAAAAATACCAGCAGAGCATAGCCAAATGTAAAAAAGTATGAATTTCGATCATTATTATTTCCTCCTGAATAATAAAAAAAATAATATCCCAGGGGGCTGGAACTCTTTTGATTTAATAAGACAAGTACTAAGACTATACTAAAAATCTAGATCTAGACCCAGAACTCTCATAAAAATACCAGCAGAGCATAGCCGAATGTAAAAAAGTATGAATTTCGATCATTATTATTTCCTCCTGAACAATAAAAAAAATAATATCCCAGGGGGCTGGAACTCTTTTGATTTAATAAGACAAGTACTAAGACTATACTAAAAATCTAGATCTAGACCCAGAACTCTCATAAAAATACCAGCAGAGCATAGCCGAATGTAGAAAAGTATGAATTTCGATCATTATTTATTCCTTCCGATCGATAAAAAAAACTAATGTCCGAAGGGGCTGGAACTCTTTTGATTTGATAAGACAAGTACTAAGACTATACCAAAAATCTAGATCTAGACCCAGAACACTCATAAAAATACCAGCAGAGCATAGCCGAATGTAAAAAAGTATCAATTTCGATCATTATTATTTCCTCCTGAATAATAAAAAAAATAATATCCCAGGGGAATGGAACTCTTTTGGTTTAATAAGACAAGTCCTAAGACTATACTAAAAATCTAGATCTAGACCCAGTACTCTCATAAAAATACCAGCAGAGCATAGCTGAATGTAGAAAAGTATGAATTTCGATCATTATTATTTCCTCCTGAATAATAAAAAAAATAATATCCCAGGGGGCTGGAACTCTTTTGATTTAATAAGACAAGTCCTAAGACTATACTAAAAATCTAGATCTAGACCCAGAACTCTCATAAAAATACCAGCAGAGCATAGCCGAATGAAGAAAAGTATGAATTTCGATCATTATTTATTCCTTCCGATCGATAGAAAAAACTAATGTCCCAGGGGGCTGGAACTCTTTTGATTTGATAAGACAAGTACTAAGACTATACTTAAAATCTAGATCTAGACCCAGAACTCTCATAAAAATACCAGCAGAGCATAGCCGAATGTAAAAAAGTATGAATTTCGATCATTATTATTTCCTCCTGAACAATAAAAAAAATAATATCCCAGGGGCTGGAACTCTTTTGATTTAATAAGACAAGTACTAAGACTATACTAAAAATCTAGATCTAGACCCAGAAGTCTCATAAAAATACCAGCAGAGCATAGCCGAATGTAGAAAAGTATGAATTTCGATCATTATTTATTCCTTCCGATCGATAAAAAAACTAATGTCCCAGGGGGCTGGAACTCTTTTGATTTGATAAGACAAGTACTAAGACTATACTAAAAATCTAGATCTAGACCCAGAACTCTCATAAAAATACCAGCAGAGCATAGCCGAATGTAGAAAAGTATGAATTTCGATCATTATTTATTCCTTCCGATCGATAAAAAAAACTAATGTCCCAGGGGGCTGGAACTCTTTTGATTTGATAAGACAAGTACTAAGACTATACTAAAAATCTAGATCTAGACCCAGAACTCTCATAAAAATACCAGCAGAGCATAGCCGAATGTAGAAAAGTATGAATTTCGATCATTATTATTTCCTCCTGAATAATAAAAAAAATAATATCCCAGGGGGCTGGAACTCTTTTGATTTAATAAGACAAGTACTAAGACTATACTAAAAATCTAGATCTAGACCCAGAACTCTCATAAAAATACCAGCAGAGCATAGCCGAATGTAAAAAAGTATGAATTTCGATCATTATTATTTCCTCCTGAATAATAAAAAAAATAATATCCCAGGGGGCTGGAACTCTTTTGATTTAATAAGACAAGTACTAAGACTATACTAAAAATCTAGATCTAGACCCAGAACTCTCATAAAAATACCAGCAGAGCATAGCCGAATGTAGAAAAGTATGAATTTCGATCATTATTTATTCCTTCCGATCGATAGAAAACATAATATCCCAGGGGGCTGGAACTCTTTTGATTTAATAAGACAAGTCCTAAGACTATACTAAAATCTAGATCTAGACCCAGAACTCTCATAAAAATACCAGCAGAGCATAGCCGAATGTAGAAAAGTATGAATTTCGATCATTATTATTTCCTCCTGAATAATAAAAAAAATAATATCCCAGGGGGCTGGAACTCTTTTGATTTAATAAGACAAGTCCTAAGACTATACTAAAAATCTAGATCTAGACCCAGAACTCTCATAAAAATACCAGCAGAGCATAGCCGAATGTAGAAAAGTATGAATTTCGATCATTATTTATTCCTTCCGATCGATAAAAAAAACTAATGTCCCAGGGGGCTGGAACTCTTTTGATTTGATAAGACAAGTACTAAGACTATACTAAAAATCTAGATCTAGACCCAGAACTCTCATAAAAATACCAGCAGAGCATAGCCGAATGTAAAAAAGTATGAATTTCGATCATTATTATTTCCTCCTGAATAATAAAAAAAATAATATCCCAGGGGCTGGAACTCTTTTGATTTAATAAGACAAGTCCTAAGACTATACTAAAATCTAGATCTAGACCCAGAACTCTCATAAAAATACCAGCAGAGCATAGCCAAATGTAAAAAAGTATGAATTTCGATCATTATTATTTCCTCCTGAATAATAAAAAAAATAATATCCCAGGGGCTGGAACTCTTTTGATTTAATAAGAAAAGTCCTAAGACTTTACTAAAAATCTAGATCTAGACCCAGAACTCTCATAAAAATACCAGCAGAGCATAGCCGAATGTAAAAAAGTATGAATTTCGATCATTATTATTTCCTCCTGAATAATAAAAAAAATAATATCCCAGGGGGCTATGAACTCTTTTGATTTAATAAGACAAGTACTAAGACTATACTAAAAATCTAGATCTAGACCCAGAACTCTCATGAAAATACCAGCAGAGCATAGCCGTATGTAAAAAAGTATGAATTTCGATCATTATTATTTCCTCCTGAATACAAAAAAAATTGGCTGGCATTTTTATGAGAGTTCTGGGTCTAGATCTAGATTTTTATTATAGTCTTAGTAATTGTCTTATTAAATCAAAAGAGTTCCAGCCCCCTGGGATATTATTTTTTTTATTGTTCAGGAGGAAATAACAATGATCGAAATTCATACTTTTTTACATTCGGCTATGCTCTGCTGGTATTTTTATGAGAGTTCTGTGTCTAGATCTAGATTTTTAGTATAGTCTTAGGACTTGTTTTATTAAATCAAAAGAGTTCCAGCCCCCTGGTATATTATTTTTTTTATTATTCAGGAGGAAATAATAATGATCGAAATTCATACTTTTCTACATTCAGCTATGCTCTGCTGGTATTTTTATGAGAGTTCTGGGTCTAGATCTAGATTTTTAGTATAATCTTAGGACTTGTCTTATTAAACCAAAAGAGTTCCAGCCCCCTGGGATATTATTTTTTTTATTATTCAGGAGGAAATAATAATGATCGAAATTCATACTTTTTTACATTCGGCTATGCTCTGCTGGTATTTTTATGAGAGTTCTGGGTCTAGATCTAGATTTTTAGTATAGTCTTAGTACTTGTCTTATCAAATCAAAAGAGTTCCAGCCCCCTCGGACATTAGTTTTTTTATCGATCGGAAGGAATAAATAATGATCGAAATTCATACTTTTCTACATTCGGCTATGCTCTGCTGGTATTTTTATGAGAGTTCTGGGTCTAGATCTAGATTTTTAGTATAGTCTTAGTACTTGTCTTATTAAATCAAAAGAGTTCCAGCCCCCTGGGATATTATTTTTTTATTGTTCAGGAGGAAATAATAATGATCGAAATTCATACTTTTTTACATTCGGCTATGCTCTGCTGGTATTTTTATGAGAGTTCTGGGTCTAGATCTAGATTTTTAGTATAGTCTTAGTACTTGTCTTATCAAATCAAAAGAGTTCCAGCCCCCTGGGATATTATTTTTTTTATCGATCGGAAGGAAATAATAATGATCGAAATTCATACTTTTCTACATTCGGCTATGCTCTGCTGGTATTTTTATGAGAGTTCTGGGTCTAGATCTAGATTTTTAGTATAGTCTTAGTACTTGTCTTATTAAATCAAAAGAGTTCCAGCCCCCTGGGATATTATTTTTTTTATTATTCAGGAGGAAATAATAATGATCGAAATTCATACTTTTTTACATTCGGCTATGCTCTGCTGGTATTTTTATGAGAGTTCTGGGTCTAGATCTAGATTTTTAGTATAGTCTTAGTACTTGTCTTATAAAATCAAAAGAGTTCCAGCCCCCTGGACATTAGTTTTTTTTATCGATCGGAAGGAATAAATAATGATCGAAATTCATACTTTTCTACATTCGGCTATGCTCTGCTGGTATTTTTATGAGAGTTCTGGGTCTAGATCTAGATTTTTAGTATAGTCTTAGGACTTGTCTTATTAAATCAAAAGAGTTCCAGCCCCCTGGGATATTATTTTTTTTATTGTTCAGGAGGAAATAATAATGATCGAAATTCATACTTTTCTACATTCGGCTATGCTCTGCTGGTATTTTTATGAGAGTTCTGGGTCTAGATCTAGATTTTTAGTATAGTCTTAGTACTTGTCTTATTAAATCAAAAGAGTTCCAGCCCCCTGGTATATTATTTTTTTTATTATTCAGGAGGAAATAATAATGATCGAAATTCATACTTTTCTACATTCGGCTATGCTCTGCTGGTATTTTTATGAGAGTTCTGGGTCTAGATCTAGATTTTTAGTATAGTCTTAGTACTTGTCTTATTAAATCAAAAGAGTTCCAGCCCCCTGGGATATTATTTTTTTTATATTCAGGAGGAAATAATAATGATCGAAATTCATACTTTTTTACATTCGGCTATGCTCTGCTGGTATTTTTATGAGAGTTCTGGGTCTAGATCTAGATTTTTAGTATAGTCTTAGTACTTGTCTTATTAAATCAAAAGAGTTCCAGCCCCCTGGGATATTATTTTTTTTATTATTCAGGAGGAAATAATAATGATCGAAATTCATACTTTTTTACATTCGGCTATGCTCTGCTGGTATTTTTATGAGAGTTCTGGGTCTAGATCTAGATTTTTAGTATAGTCTTAGGACTTGTCTTATTAAATCAAAAGAGTTCCAGCCCCCTGGGATATTTTTTTTTTATTATTCAGGAGGAAATAATAATGATCGAAATTCATACTTTTCTACATTCGGCTATGCTCTGCTGGTATTTTTATGAGAGTTCTGGGTCTAGATCTAGATTTTTAGTATAGTCTTAGTACTTGTCTTATTAAATCAAAAGAGTTCCAGCCCCCTGGGATATTATTTTTTTATCGATCGGAAGGAATAAATAATGATCGAAATTCATACTTTTTTACATTCGGCTATGCTCTGCTGGTATTTTTATGAGAGTTCTGGGTCTAGATCTAGATTTTTAGTATAGTCTTAGTACTTGTCTTATTAAATCAAAAGAGTTCCAGCCCCCTGGGATATTATTTTTTTTATTGTTCAGGAGGAAATAATAATGATCGAAATTCATACTTTTTTACATTCGGCTATGCTCTGCTGGTATTTTTATGAGAGTTCTGTGTCTAGATCTAGATTTTTAGTATAGTCTTAGGACTTATTTTATTAAATCAAAAGAGTTCCAGCCCCCTGGTATATTATTTTTTTTTATTATTCAGGAGGAAATAATAATGATCGAAATTCATACTTTTCTACATTCAGCTATGCTCTGCTGGTATTTTTATGAGAGTTCTGGGTCTAGATCTAGATTTTTAGTATAGTCTTAGTACTTGTCTTATTAAATCAAAAGAGTTCCAGCCCCCTGGGATATTATTTTTTTTATTATTCAGGAGGAAATAATAATGATCGAAATTCATACTTTTTTACATTCGGCTATGCTCTGCTGGTATTTTTATGAGAGTTCTGGGTCTAGATCTAGATTTTTAGTATAGTCTTAGTACTTGTCTTATTAAATCAAAAGAGTTCCAGCCCCCTGGGATATTATTTTTTTTATCGATTCGGAAGGAAATAAATAATGATCGAAATTCATACTTTTCTACATTCGGCTATGCTCTGCTGGTATTTTTATGAGAGTTCTGGGTCTAGATCTAGATTTTTAGTATAGTCTTAGTACTTGTCTTATTAAATCAAAAGAGTTCCAGCCCCCTGGGATATTATTTTTTTTATTGTTCAGGAGGAAATAATAATGATCGAAATTCATACTTTTCTACATTCGGCTATGCTCTGCTGGTATTTTTATGAGAGTTCTGGGTCTAGATCTAGATTTTTAGTATAGTCTTAGTACTTGTCTTATTAAATCAAAAGAGTTCCAGCCCCCTGGTATATTATTTTTTTTATTATTCAGGAGGAAATAATAATGATCGAAATTCATACTTTTTTACATTCGGCTATGCTCTGCTGGTATTTTTATGAGAGTTCTGGGTCTAGATCTAGATTTTTAGTATAGTCTTAGTACTTGTCTTATTAAATTCAAAAGAGTTCCAGCCCCCTGGGATATTATTTTTTTTATTATTCAGGAGGAAATAATAATGATCGAAATTCATACTTTTTTACATTTGGCTATGCTCTGCTGGTATTTTTATGAGAGTTCTGGGTCTAGATCTAGATTTTTAGTATAGTCTTAGTACTTGTCTTATTAAATCAAAAGAGTTCCATCCCCCTGGGATATTATTTTTTTTATTATTCAGGAGGAAATAATAATGATCGAAATTCATACTTTTCTACATTCGGCTATGCTCTGCTGGTATTTTTATGAGAGTTCTGGGTCTAGATCTAGATTTTTAGTATAGTCTTAGTACTTGTCTTATTAAATCAAAAAAGTTCCAGCCCCCTGGGATTTTATTTTTTTTATTATTCAGGAGGAAATAATAATGATCTAAATTCATACTTTTTTACATTTAGCTATGCTCTGCTGGTATTTTTATGAGAGTTCTGGGTCTAGATCTAGATTTTTAGTATAGTCTTAGGACTTGTCTTATTAAATCAAAAGAGTTCCAGCCCCCTGGTATATTATTTTTTTTATTATTCAGGAGGAAATAATAATGATCGAAATTCATACTTTTCTACATTCGGCTATGCTCTGCTGGTATTTTTATGAGAGTTCTGGGTCTAGATCTAGATTTTTAGTATAGTCTTAGTACTTGTCTTATTAAATCAAAAGAGTTCCAGCCCCCTGGGATATTATTTTTTTTATTGTTCAGGAGGAAATAATAATGATCGAAATTCATACTTTTTTACATTCGGCTATGCTCTGCTGGTATTTTTATGAGAGTTCTGGGTCTAGATCTAGATTTTTAGTATAGTCTTAGTACTTGTCTTATCAAATCAAAAGAGTTCCAGCCCCCTGGGACATTAGTTTTTTTTATCGATCGGAAGGAATAAATAATGATCGAAATTCATACTTTTCTTTATTCGGCTATGCTCTGCTGGTATTTTTATGAGAGTTCTGGGTCTAGATCTAGATTTTTAGTATAGTCTTAGTACTTGTCTTATTAAATCAAAAGAGTTCCAGCCCCCTGGGATATTATTTTTTTTATTGTTCAGGAGGAAATAATAATGATCGAAATTCATACTTTTTTACATTCGGCTATGCTCTGCTGGTATTTTTATGAGAGTTCTGGGTCTAGATCTAGATTTTTAGTATAGTCTTAGTACTTGTCTTATCAAATCAAAAGAGTTCCAGCCCCCTGGGACATTAGTTTTTTCTATCGATCGGAAGGAATAAATAATGATCGAAATTCATACTTTTCTTCATTCGGCTATGCTCTGCTGGTATTTTTATGAGAGTTCTGGGTCTAGATCTAGATTTTTAGTATAGTCTTAGTACTTGTCTTATTAAATCAAAAGAGTTCCAGCCCCCTGGGATATTATTTTTTTTATTATTCAGGAGGAAATAATAATGATTTAAATTCATACTTTTTTACATTTGGCTATGCTCTGCTGGTATTTTTATGAGAGTTCTGGGTCTATATCTAGATTTTTAGTATAGTCTTAGTACTTGTCTTATTAAATCAAAAGAGTTCCAGCCCCCTGGGATATTATGTTTTCTATCGATCGGAAGGAATAAATAATGATCGAAATTCATACTTTTCTACATTCGGCTATGCTCTGCTGGTATTTTTATGAGAGTTCTGGGTCTAGATCTAGATTTTTAGTATAGTCTTAGTACTTGTCTTATTAAATCAAAAGAGTTCCAGCCCCCTGGGATATTATTTTTTTTATTGTTCAGGAGGAAATAATAATGATCGAAATTCATACTTTTTTACATTCGGCTATGCTCTGCTGGTATTTTTATGAGAGTTCTGGGTCTAGATCTAGATTTTTAGTATAGTCTTAGGACTTGTCTTATTAAATCAAAAGAGTTCCAGCCCCCTGGGATATTATTTTTTTTATTGTTCAAGAGGAAATAATAATGATCGAAATTCATACTTTTCTACATTCGGCTATGCTCTGCTGGTATTTTTATGAGAGTTCTGGGTCTAGATCTAGATTTTTAGTATAGTCTTAGGACTTGTCTTATTAAATCAAAAGAGTTCCAGCCCCCTGGTATATTATTTTTTTTATTATTCAGGAGGAAATAATAATGATCGAAATTCATACTTTTCTACATTCAGCTATGCTCTGCTGGTATTTTTATTAGAGTTCTGGGTCTAGATCTTGATTTTAAGTATAGTCTTAGGACTTGTCTTATTAATTCAAAAGAGTTTCAGCCCCCTGGGATATTATTTTTTTTATTATTCAGGAGGAAATAATAATGATCTAAATTCATACTTTTTTACATTTGGCTATGCTCTGCTGGTATTTTTATGAGAGTTCTGGGTTTAGATCTAGATTTTTAGTATAGTCTTTGGACTTGTCTTATTAAATTAAAAGAGTTCCATCCCCCTGGTATATTATTTTTTTTATTATTCAGGAGGAAATAATAATGATCGAAATTCATACTTTTCTACATTCGGCTATGCTCTGCTGGTATTTTTATGAGAGTTCTGGGTCTAGATCTAGATTTTTAGTATAGTCTTAGTACTTGTCTTATTAAATCAAAAGAGTTCCAGCCCCCTGGGATATTATTTTTTTTCTTATTCAGGAGGAAATAATAATGATCTAAATTCATACTTTTTTACATTTAGCTATGCTCTGCTGGTATTTTTATGAGAGTTCTGGGTCTAGATCTAGATTTTTAGTATAGTCTTAGGACTTGTCTTATTAAATCAAAGGAGTTCCAGCCCCCTGGTATATTATTTTTTTATTATTCAGGAGGAAATAATAATGATCGAAATTCATACTTTTCTACATTCAGCTATGCTCTGCTGGTATTTTTATGAGAGTTCTGGGTCTAGATCTAGATTTTTAGTATAGTCTTAGTACTTGTCTTATTAAATCAAAAGAGTTCCAGCCCCCTGGGATATTATTTTTTTTATTGTTCAGGAGGAAATAATAATGATCGAAATTCATACTTTTTTACATTCGGCTATGCTCTGCTGGTATTTTTATGAGAGTTCTGGGTCTAGATCTAGATTGTTAGTATAGTCTTAGTACTTGTCTTATCAAATCAAAGAGTTCCAGCCCCCTGGGACATTAGTTTTTTTATCGATCGGAAGGAATAAATAATGATCGAAATTCATACTTTTCTACATTCGGCTATGCTCTGCTGGTATTTTTATGAGAGTTCTGGGTCTTGATCTAGATTTTTAGTATAGTCTTAGTACTTGTCTTATTAAATCAAAAGAGTTCCAGCCCCCTGGGATATTATTTTTTTTATTGTTCAGGAGGAAATAATAATGATCGAAATTCATACTTTTTTACATTCGGCTATGCTCTGCTGGTATTTTTATGAGAGTTCTGGGTCTATATCTAGATTGTTAGTATAGTCTTAGTACTTGTCTTATCAAATCAAAAGAGTTCCAGCCCCCTGGGATATTATGTTTTCTATCGATCGGAAGGAATAAATAATGATCGAAATTCATACTTTTCTACATTCGGCTATGCTCTGCTGGTATTTTTATGAGAGTTCTGGGTCTAGATCTAGATTTTTAGTATAGTGTTAGTACTTGTCTTATTAAATCAAAGAGTTCCAGCCCCCTGGGATATTATTTTTTTTATTATTCAGGAGGAAATAATAATGATCGAAATTCATACTTTTTTACATTCGGCTATGCTGTGCTGGTATTTTTATGAGAGTTCTGGGTCTAGATCTAGATTTTTAGTATAGTTTTATGACTTGTCTTATTAAATCAAAAGAGTTCCAGCCCCCTGGGATATTATTTTGTTTTCTATCGATCGGAAGGAAACAATAATGATCGAAATTCATACTTTTCTACATTTGGCTATGCTCTGCTGGTATTTTTATGAGAGTTCTGGGTCTAGATTTAGATTTTTAGTATAGTCTTAGTACTTGTCTTATTAAATCAAAAGAGTTCCAGCCCCCTGGGATATTATTTTTTTTATTATTCAGGAGGAAATAATAATGATCGAAATTCATACTTTTTTACATTCGGCTATGCTCTGCTGGTATTTTTATGAGAGTTCTGGGTCTAGATCTAGATTTTTAGTATAGTCTTAGGACTTGTCTTATTAAATCAAAAGAGTTCCAGCCCCCTGGGATATTATTTTTTTTATTGTTCAAGAGGAAATAATAATGATCGAAATTCATACTTTTCTACATTCGGCTATGCTCTGCTGGTATTTTTATGAGAGTTCTGGGTCTAGATCTAGATTTTTAGTATAGTCTTAGGACTTGTCTTATTAAATCAAAAGAGTTCCAGCCCCCTGGGATATTATTTTTTTTATTATTCAGGAGGAAATAATAATGATCGAAATTCATACTTTTTTACATTCAGCTATGCTCTGCTGGTATTTTTATGAGAGTTCTGGGTCTAGATCTAGATTTTTAGTATAGTCTTAGTACTTGTCTTATCAAATCAAAAGAGTTCCAGCCCCCTGGGATATTATTTTTTTTATTGTTCAGGAGGAAATAATAATGATCGAAATTCATACTTTTCTACATTCGGCTATGCTCTGCTGGTATTTTTATGAGAGTTCTGGGTCTAGATCTAGATTTTCAGTATAGTCTTAGGACTTGTCTTATTAAATCAAAAGAGTTCCAGCCCCCTGGGATATTATTTTTTTTATTGTTCAGGAGGAAATAATAATGATCGAAATTCATACTTTTCTACATTCGGCTATGCTCTGCTGGTATTTTTATGAGAGTTCTGGGTCTAGATCTAGATTTTTAGTATAGTCTTAGTACTTGTCTTATTAAATCAAAAGAGTTCCAGCCCCCTGGGATATTATTTTTTTATTATTCAGGAGGAAATAATAATGATCGAAATTCATACTTTTTTACATTCGGCTATGCTCTGCTGGTATTTTTATGAGAGTTCTGGGTCTAGATCTAGATTTTTAGTATAGTCTTAGTACTTGTCTTATCAAATCAAAAGAGTTCCAGCCCCCTCGGACATTAGTTTTTTTATCGATCGGAAGGAATAAATAATGATCGAAATTCATACTTTTCTACATTCGGCTATGCTCTGCTGGTATTTTTATGAGAGTTCTGGGTCTAGATCTAGATTTTTAGTATAGTCTTAGTACTTGTCTTATTAAATCAAAAGAGTTCCAGCCCCCTGGGATATTATTTTTTTATTGTTCAGGAGGAAATAATAATGATCGAAATTCATACTTTTTTACATTCGGCTATGCTCTGCTGGTATTTTTATGAGAGTTCTGGGTCTAGATCTAGATTTTTAGTATAGTCTTAGTACTTGTCTTATCAAATCAAAAGAGTTCCAGCCCCCTGGGACATAAGTTTTTTTTATCGATCGGAAGGAATAAATAATGATCGAAATTCATACTTTTCTACATTCGGCTATGCTCTGCTGGTATTTTTATGAGAGTTCTGGGTCTAGATCTAGATTTTTAGTATAGTTTTAGTACTTGTCTTATTAAATCAAAAGAGTTCCAGCCCCCTGGGATATTATTTTTTTTATTATTAAGGAGGAAATAATAATGATCTAAATTCATACATTTTTACATTCGGCTATGCTCTGCTGGTATTTTTATGAGAGTTCTGGGTCTAGATCTAGATTTTTAGTATATTCTTAGTACTTGTCTTATAAAATCAAAAGAGTTCCAGCCCCCTAGGACATTAGTTTTTTTTATCGATCGGAAGGAATAAATAATGATTGAAATTCATACTTTTCTACATTCGGCTATGCTCTGCTGGTATTTTTATGAGAGTTCTGGGTCTAGATCTAGATTTTCAGTATAGTCTTAGGACTTGTCTTATTAAATCAAAAGAGTTCCAGCCCCCTGGGATATTATTTTTTTTATTGTTCAGGAGGAAATAATAATGATCGAAATTCATACTTTTCTACATTCGGCTATGCTCTGCTGGTATTTTTATGAGAGTTCTGGGTCTAGATCTAGATTGTTAGTATAGTCTTAGTACTTGTCTTATCAAATCAAAGGAGTTCCAGCCCCCTGGGACATTAGTTTTTTCTATCGATCGGAAGGAATAAATAATGATCGAAATTCATACTTTTCTTCATTCGGCTATGCTCTGCTGGTATTTTTATGAGAGTTCTGGGTCTAGATCTAGATTTTTAGTATAGTCTTAGGACTTGTCTTATTAAATCAAAAGAGTTCCAGCCCCCTGGGATAATATTTTTTTTATTGTTCAGGAGGAAATAATAATGATCGAAATTCATACTTTTTTACATTCAGCTATGCTCTGCTGGTATTTTTATGAGAGTTCTGGGTCTAGATCTAGATTTTTAGTATAGTCTTAGTACTTGTCTTATCAAATCAAAAGAGTTCCAGCCCCCTGGGATATTATTTTTTTTATTGTTCAGGAGGAAATAATAATGATCGAAATTCATACTTTTCTACATTCGGCTATGCTCTGCTGGTATTTTTATGAGAGTTCTGGGTCTAGATCTAGATTTTCAGTATAGTCTTAGGACTTGTCTTATTAAATCAAAAGAGTTCCAGCCCCCTGGGATATTATTTTTTTATTGTTCAGGAGGAAATAATAATGATCGAAATTCATACTTTTCTACATTCGGCTATGCTCTGCTGGTATTTTAATGAGAGTTCTGGGTCTAGATCTAGATTTTTAGTATAGTCTTAGTACTTGTCTTATTAAATCAAAAGAGTTCCAGCCCCCTGGGATATTATTTTTTTTATTATTCAGGAGGAAAAAATAATGATCAAAATTCATACTTTTCTACATTCAGCTATGCTCTGCTGGTATTTTTATGAGAGTTTAGGGTCTAGATCTAGATTTTTAGTATAGTCTTAGTACTTGTCTTATCAAATCAAAAGAGTTCCAGCCCCCTGGGACATTAGTTTTTTTATCGATCGGAAGGAATAAATAATGATCGAAATTCATACTTTTCTACATTCGGCTATGCTCTGCTGGTATTTTAATGAGAGTTCTGGGTCTAGATCTAGATTTTTAGTATAGTCTTAGGACTTGTCTTATTAAATCAAAAGAGTTCAAGCCCCCTGGGATATTATTTTTTTTATTGTTCAGGAGGAAATAATAATGATCGAAATTCATACTTTTCTACATTCGGCTATGCTCTGCTGGTATTTTTATGAGAGTTCTGGGTCTAGATCTAGATTTTTAGTATAGTCTTAGTACTTGTCTTATTAAATCAAAAGAGTTCCAGCCCCCTGGTATATTATTTTTTTTATTATTCAGGAGGAAATAATAATGATCGAAATTCATACTTTTCTACATTCAGCTATGCTCTGCTGGTATTTTTAATAGAGTTCTGGGTCTAGATCTTGATTTTAAGTATAGTCTTAGGACTTGTCTTATTAATTCAAAAGAGTTCCAGCCCCCTGGGATATTATTTTTTTTATTATTCAGGAGGAAATAATAATGATCTAAATTCATACTTTTTTACATTTGGCTATGCTCTGCTGGTATTTTTATGAGAGTTCTGGGTTTAGATCTAGATTTTTAGTATAGTCTTTGGACTTGTCTTATTAAATTAAAAGAGTTCCATCCCCCTGGTATATTATTTTTTTTATTATTCAGGAGGAAATAATAATGATCGAAATTCATACTTTTCTACATTCGGCTATGCTCTGCTGGTATTTTATGAGAGTTCTGGGTCTAGATCTAGATTTTTAGTATAGTCTTAGTACTTGTCTTATTAAATCAAAAGAGTTCCAGCCCCCTGGGATATTATTTTTTTTCTTATTCAGGAGGAAATAATAATGATCTAAATTCATACTTTTTTACATTTAGCTATGCTCTGCTGGTATTTTTATGAGAGTTCTGGGTCTAGATCTAGATTTTTAGTATAGTCTTAGGACTTGTCTTATTAAATCAAAGGAGTTCCAGCCCCCTGGTATATTATTTTTTTATTATTCAGGAGGAAATAATAATGATCGAAATTCATACTTTTCTACATTCGGCTATGCTCTGCTGGTATTTTTATGAGAGTTCTGGGTCTAGATCTAGATTTTTAGTATATTCTTAGTACTTGTCTTATTAAATCAAAAGAGTTCCAGCCCCCTGGGATATTATTTTTTTTATTGTTCAGGAGGAAATAATAATGATCGAAATTCATACTTTTTTACATTCGGCTATGCTCTGCTGGTATTTTTATGAGAGTTCTGGGTCTATATCTAGATTGTTAGTATAGTCTTAGTACTTGTCTTATCAAATCAAAGGAGTTCCAGCCCCCTGGGACATTAGTTTTTTCTATCGATCGGAAGGAATAAATAATGATCGAAATTCATACTTTTCTTCATTCGGCTATGCTCTGCTGGTATTTTTATGAGAGTTCTGGGTCTTGATCTAGATTTTTAGTATAGTCTTAGTACTTGTCTTATTAAATCAAAGAGTTCCAGCCCCCTGGGATATTATTTTTTTTATTGTTCAGGAGGAAATAATAATGATCGAAATTCATACTTTTTTACATTCGGCTATGCTCTGCTGGTATTTTTATGAGAGTTCTGGGTCTATATCTAGATTGTTAGTATAGTCTTAGTACTTGTCTTATCAAATCAAAAGAGTTCCAGCCCCCTGGGACATTAGTTTTTTCTATCGATCGGAAGGAATAAATAATGATCGAAATTCATACTTTTCTTCATTCGGCTTTGCTCTGCTGGTATTTTTATGAGAGTTCTGGGTCTAGATCTAGATTTTTAGTATAGTGTTAGTACTTGTCTTATTAAATCAAAGAGTTCCAGCCCCCTGGGATATTATTTTTTTTATTATTCAGGAGGAAATAATAATGATTTAAATTCATACTTTTTTACATTTGGCTATGCTGTGCTGGTATTTTTATGAGAGTTCTGGGTCTAGATCTAGATTTTTAGTATAGTTTTATGACTTGTCTTATTAAATCAAAAGAGTTCCAGCCCCCTGGGATATTATGTTTTCTATCGATCGGAAGGAATCAATAATGATCGAAATTCATACTTTTCTACATTTGGCTATGCTCTGCTGGTATTTTTATGAGAGTTCTGGGTCTAGATCTAGATTTTTAGTATAGTCTTAGTACTTGTCTTATTAAATCAAAAGAGTTCCAGCCCCCTGGGATATTATTTTTTTTATTGTTCAGGAGGAAATAATAATGATCGAAATTCATACTTTTTTACATTCGGCTATGCTCTGCTGGTATTTTTATGAGAGTTCTGGGTCTAGATCTAGATTTTTAGTATAGTCTTAGGACTTGTCTTATTAAATCAAAAGAGTTCCAGCCCCCTGGGATATTATTTTTTTTATTGTTCAGAGGAAATAATAATGATCGAAATTCATACTTTTCTACATTCGGCTATGCTCTGCTGGTATTTTTATGAGAGTTCTGGGTCTAGATCTAGATTTTTAGTATAGTCTTAGGACTTGTCTTATTAAATCAAAAGAGTTCCAGCCCCCTGGGATATTATTTTTTTTATTGTTCAGGAGGAAATAATAATGATCGAAATTCATACTTTTTTACATTCAGCTATGCTCTGCTGGTATTTTTATGAGAGTTCTGGGTCTAGATCTAGATTTTTAGTATATTCTTAGTACTTGTCTTATAAAATCAAAAGAGTTCCAGCCCCCTAGGACATTAGTTTTTTTTATCGATCGGAAGGAATAAATAATGATTGAAATTCATACTTTTCTACATTCGGCTATGCTCTGCTGGTATTTTTATGAGAGTTCTGGGTCTAGATCTAGATTTTTAGTATAGTCTTAGGACTTGTCTTATTAAATCAAAAGAGTTCCAGCCCCCTGGGATATTATTTTTTTTATTGTTCAGGAGGAAATAATAATGATCGAAATTCATACTTTTCTTCATTCGGCTATGCTCTGCTGGTATTTTTATGAGAGTTCTGGGTCTAGATCTAGATTTTTAGTATAGTCTTAGGACTTGTCTTATTAAATCAAAAGAGTTCCAGCCCCCTGGGATAATATTTTTTTTATTGTTCAGGAGGAAATAATAATGATCGAAATTCATACTTTTTTACATTCAGCTATGCTCTGCTGGTATTTTTATGAGAGTTCTGGGTCTAGATCTAGATTTTTAGTATAGTCTTAGTACTTGTCTTATCAAATCAAAAGAGTTCCAGCCCCCTGGGATATTATTTTTTTTATTGTTCAGGAGGAAATAATAATGATCGAAATTCATACTTTTCTACATTCGGCTATGCTCTGCTGGTATTTTTATGAGAGTTCTGGGTCTAGATCTAGATTTTCAGTATAGTCTTAGGACTTGTCTTATTAAATCAAAAGAGTTCCAGCCCCCTGGGATATTATTTTTTTTATTGTTCAGGAGGAAATAATAATGATCGAAATTCATACTTTTCTACATTCGGCTATGCTCTGCTGGTATTTTTATGAGAGTTCTGGGTCTAGATCTAGATTTTTAGTATAGTCTTAGTACTTGTCTTATTAAATCAAAAGAGTTCCAGCCCCCTGGGATATTATTTTTTTTATTATTCAGGAGGAAAAAATAATGATCAAAATTCATACTTTTCTACATTCAGCTATGCTCTGCTGGTATTTTTATGAGAGTTTAGGGTCTAGATCTAGATTTTTAGTATAGTCTTAGTACTTGTCTTATCAAATCAAAAGAGTTCCAGCCCCCTGGGACATTAGTTTTTTTATCGATCGGAAGGAATAAATAATGATCGAAATTCATACTTTTCTACATTCGGCTATGCTCTGCTGGTATTTTAATGAGAGTTCTGGGTCTAGATCTAGATTTTTAGTATAGTCTTAGGACTTGTCTTATTAAATCAAAAGAGTTCCAGCCCCCTGGGATATTATTTTTTTTATTGTTCAGGAGGAAATAATAATGATCGAAATTCATACTTTTCTACATTCGGCTATGCTCTGCTGGTATTTTTATGAGAGTTCTGGGTCTAGATCTAGATTTTTAGTATAGTCTTAGTACTTGTCTTATTAAATCAAAAGAGTTCCAGCCCCCTGGTATATTATTTTTTTTATTATTCAGGAGGAAATAATAATGATCGAAATTCATACTTTTCTACATTCAGCTATGCTCTGCTGGTATTTTTATGAGAGTTCTGGGTCTAGATCTAGATTTTAAGTATAGTCTTAGGACTTGTCTTATTAATTCAAAAGAGTTCCAGCCCCCTGGGATATTATTTTTTTTATTATTCAGGAGGAAATAATAATGATCTAAATTCATACTTTTTTACATTTGGCTATGCTCTGCTGGTATTTTTATGAGAGTTCTGGGTCTAGATCTAGATTTTTAGTATAGTCTTAGTGGACTTGTCTTATTAAATTAAAAGAGTTCCATCCCCCTGGTATATTATTTTTTTTATTATTCAGGAGGAAATAATAATGATCGAAATTCATACTTTTCTACATTCGGCTATGCTCTGCTGGTATTTTTATGAGAGTTCTGGGTCTAGATCTAGATTTTTAGTATAGTCTTAGTACTTGTCTTATTAAATCAAAAGAGTTCCAGCCCCCTGGGATATTATTTTTTTTCTTATTCAGGAGGAAATAATAATGATCTAAATTCATACTTTTTTACATTTAGCTATGCTCTGCTGGTATTTTTATGAGAGTTCTGGGTCTAGATCTAGATTTTTAGTATAGTCTTAGGACTTGTCTTATTAAATCAAAGGAGTTCCAGCCCCCTGGTATATTATTTTTTTATTATTCAGGAGGAAATAATAATGATCGAAATTCATACTTTTCTACATTCGGCTATGCTCTGCTGGTATTTTTATGAGAGTTCTGGGTCTAGATCTAGATTTTTAGTATATTCTTAGTACTTGTCTTATTAAATCAAAAGAGTTCCAGCCCCCTGGGATATTATTTTTTTTATTGTTCAGGAGGAAATAATAATGATCGAAATTCATACTTTTTTACATTCGGCTATGCTCTGCTGGTATTTTTATGAGAGTTCTGGGTCTATATCTAGATTGTTAGTATAGTATTAGTACTTGTCTTATCAAATCAAAGGAGTTCCAGCCCCCTGGGACATTAGTTTTTTCTATCGATCGGAAGGAATAAATAATGATCGAAATTCATACTTTTCTTCATTCGGCTATGCTCTGCTGGTATTTTTATGAGAGTTCTGGGTCTTGATCTAGATTTTTAGTATAGTCTTAGTACTTGTCTTATTAAATCAAAGAGTTCCAGCCCCCTGGGATATTATTTTTTTTATTGTTCAGGAGGAAATAATAATGATCGAAATTCATACTTTTCTTCATTCGGCTTTGCTCTGCTGGTATTTTTATGAGAGTTCTGGGTCTAGATCTAGATTTTTAGTATAGTGTTAGTACTTGTCTTATTAAATCAAAGAGTTCCAGCCCCCTGGGATATTATTTTTTTTATTATTCAGGAGGAAATAATAATGATTTAAATTCATACTTTTTTACATTTGGCTATGCTGTGCTGGTATTTTTATGAGAGTTCTGGGTCTAGATCTAGATTTTTAGTATAGTTTTATGACTTGTCTTATTAAATCAAAAGAGTTCCAGCCCCCTGGGATATTATGTTTTCTATCGATCGGAAGGAATCAATAATGATCGAAATTCATACTTTTCTACATTTGGCTATGCTCTGCTGGTATTTTTATGAGAGTTCTGGGTCTAGATTTAGATTTTTAGTATAGTCTTAGTACTTGTCTTATTAAATCAAAAGAGTTCCAGCCCCCTGGGATATTATTTTTTTTATTGTTCAGGAGGAAATAATAATGATCGAAATTCATACTTTTTTACATTCGGCTATGCTCTGCTGGTATTTTTATGAGAGTTCTGGGTCTAGATCTAGATTTTTAGTATAGTCTTAGGACTTGTCTTATTAAATCAAAAGAGTTCCAGCCCCCTGGGATATTATTTTTTTTATTGTTCAAGAGGAAATAATAATGATCGAAATTCATACTTTTCTACATTCGGCTATGCTCTGCTGGTATTTTTATGAGAGTTCTGGGTCTAGATCTAGATTTTTAGTATAGTCTTAGGACTTGTCTTATTAAATCAAAAGAGTTCCAGCCCCCTGGGATATTATTTTTTTTATTGTTCAGGAGGAAATAATAATGATCGAAATTCATACTTTTTTACATTCAGCTATGCTCTGCTGGTATTTTTATGAGAGTTCTGGGTCTAGATCTAGATTTTTAGTATAGTCTTAGTACTTGTCTTATCAAATCAAAAGAGTTCCAGCCCCCTGGGATATTATTTTTTTTATTGTTCAGGAGGAAATAATAATGATCGAAATTCATACTTTTCTACATTCGGCTATGCTCTGCTGGTATTTTTATGAGAGTTCTGGGTCTAGATCTAGATTTTCAGTATAGTCTTAGGACTTGTCTTATTAAATCAAAAGAGTTCCAGCCCCCTGGGATATTATTTTTTTTATTGTTCAGGAGGAAATAATAATGATCGAAATTCATACTTTTCTACATTCGGCTATGCTCTGCTGGTATTTTTATGAGAGTTCTGGGTCTAGATCTAGATTTTTAGTATAGTCTTAGTACTTGTCTTATTAAATCAAAAGAGTTCCAGCCCCCTGGGATATTATTTTTTTTTTATTCAGGAGGAAAAAATAATGATCAAAATTCATACTTTTCTACATTCAGCTATGCTCTGCTGGTATTTTTATGAGAGTTCTGGGTCTAGATCTAGATTTTTAGTATAGTCTTAGTACTTGTCTTATCAAATCAAAAGAGTTCCAGCCCCCTGGGACATTAGTTTTTTTATCGATCGGAAGGAATAAATAATGATCGAAATTCATACTTTTCTACATTCGGCTATGCTCTGCTGGTATTTTTATGAGAGTTCTGGGTCTAGATCTAGATTCTAAGTATAGTTCTGACACTGTTATAAGGTAATCAGAAGAATTTATTCCTTTCGTAGTTGAGGTTTTTTTTTTATTAATTTTATTGAGAAATGATCTGCTAACTTCCCGTAGCAGATCATTATTTTCAGTCTAGCTTTTTTTAGGCTAAATCACTAGAACTATTCTTAAAATGTATCAGGAACTATAGAACTAAGCTGTATGCGTTGAGAACACTCTTTAAATACTGTTTTTCTGGAAAATGATCTGCTACGGGAAGTTAGCAGATCATTTTTTCAATCGCATTTTTTTGGGTAAAATGGCTAGAACTATCTTTAAAAACTATCAGGAACTCTAGAACTCAGCTGCATGCGAAGAGAACTCCGTTTTAATTTTGATCTGCTGGAACATGATCTGCTAAGTTCACGCACACGATGTTGGCCCTGTATGTACTACCAACCTTAATGTGTTCACGCATCCAGCCACTCAGTCTTAACTTGAGAGAACGTGACATGTTAACTCATCGATTTTAGAAATTTAGATAGATTTTCCTCCTTATTTACGTTATTTATTTATCATCATTATCATCTCAACCCCTTTTTATGTCCCACTGCTGGGCACGGGTCTCCTCTCATCAGACTGTGAGGGGTTTAGCCATAGCCCACCATGCTGGCAAGTGCGGGTTGGCGGGCTTCAACACCTTCGAGAACATTTTTGTAAACTCTCAGGCACGCAGTTTCCTCACGAAGTTTTCCTTCACCGCTAAACCAGTGATATTTTAGTTTCCTAAAAACGCACATAACTCGAAAAGTCAGAGGTGCGTGAGCAGGATTCGATCCCGCGACCTCCTTATGAGAGGCAGAGGTCAGAACCAGTATTCACTGCTATTATTTATTTATTTAAATTTAGATAGATTTTCATGAAACCTCCATCCATTTCGTTTCAACTACTTAATCTAGATAGTAGATGTACCAAAATGAAATTTAAGTCATTATAATATCAATTATCGGTAGGTCTGTTGAAAGAAAAACACACGCGCAGGCTTAGTTTAAACTTAAAGTGTCTGTCTTAATTTTCTCTCATTTAACATTTGATATTAGATATGGCTATAGGACACAAAAAATGAACGGTTCCTGCGAAATGCAAAGTCGCGAACAAAAGTTATAGCAGATCTAAAATAGCGTCTTCTAATAATACCTAATATGGTCACGCATGACGCCCTCCGCTACCTACTCAGTCTCAATTTGTCTATACGTGACAAAACTTAACGAAAACATTCTCTGACTTTATAACGGAATACATAATAGTTCGACCTACCTCTACGTAACATAACATAAAAAAAGATTCCGCCGAATTGAGTAACTACTCAATGAGTATCGCTGTACGATGTGCCAATAATAATAAAGTACTTTACTCAAATGAAAATGTTGATTTATTAAACTCATTTTTGGAACAATATATATTTTTTTCAATGGATTATGGATGTCATTTCATTTCTAATCTAGTTTACAATATAAATAATCCCATGGAATATCCATAGACCCAAGTCTATGATTTATTCGAATCGGGGTAGAAAATGTTTGTTCGACCGTGCAGACTACAGACCGTGCGCGCACCTCCACGGGCTCGCACCGCTGACCACCAGACCACCGAATAAACGTCTACCTATACCTCATACCTTAAAAGTAACTATACCTCGCGAGCTCCTATGATCGCCTTCGCCAGCGCGGCAACCTGCAGGCGTAGACAGCGACGAAGAGGACGATGAGAACATTGCCGAATTCGCCGATTCCCTTGCACTTAGCATCGAGCCGATCCGACGTGTAGGGGACAAGGAACCTACAAACCTTCACGATCCTGAGGCCCGAAGCCAAGACGGCAGGCCTTAGCCATTATGGGCTTCAAGAGCACTACCGGGGAAGTGATCTTTCCCGCGCCTATTCCCGGGTAAGGAGGCCAAGCCTCGAGGCCCATACCCCTGTTTGGTTAAGGCCCAACAGAGGACCACAGCGCGCGGGGTAGAAAGCGGCACTTTTTGACGACTCTCCTGGCGCAATGGCGCGCGCTTGGATTCGAGTGGGAGGTCGCAGGCGGTTTTAATATCCACCACGGTCTACATTAAAATTTTATTATTTTTAAATTGGCTCAGGTTCGGTTCGACCGTGGCTAATTACCGCCTTACCAGCAAAGACACACCGTCAAGCCTTTAGTGCTTACTCACTCCATCCACGTTAGTACGATCAAATCGTCGGCTGCATCGTCACTTACCTTCAGGTGAGATCGCAGTCAAGAACTTATATTTATTACTATTATATTTTGTCTGTAAAAGAATGATGAGTGTGCAATTATGCATGACAAAGGAGTATTAGTGGAAGGCCAAAGAAGAGATGGATTGCGTGAAAGAAGATAATATGCGTGTGGAAGGAGTAAATTGCACGTTGACAGCTGATAGGAGTGAATGGCAAAGGAAGATGTGTTGTGCGGAACCCAAATAATGTGGGAAAAAGGCAGAGAGAAAAACGAAGATTCATATTATTATATTATATTCATGACTGGATTCGGACAAAAGTGATTATTTTAACGTTTTACTTCGTTGATAGTATGGCACCCACTAAAACTGACGCCCGTGGCGGGTGGCACCGGCTTACCCCCCGAAGCCTAGGCTGACTACTCCATAAATAATTAAGGCATATTTAAAATTGTGGCTACGTCACGGCGATAAAAATAAAACATGTTTTTAATCTTATTTACTACGGATAAATAGGTAGGTATCTACCCACCTACGTAAATTAGAAAGCAAATAAAATTTAATTTAGCATGATAAAAATAGTACACGAGCCACATCACTTACAAATTGGAGATCATTTGAAGATAAATAAAATTATAACAGCTATGGTGAAGGAATACTGTTTGCTTACGAAGATTCTTTAATAATATGATCAAAGGATATGATGTTGGTACGTAAATGTTTACGAATATGGCGAAATTTCTGAATCACGACTTTAGAAAACTGAAAATACAAGTTTCCTGTTCGTTATGCTCTATGTAAAATAGCTTGGAGTATGAAGTAACAATTTGGTGTTTTCTTATGAGAAGGAATAATTTTTTACAATGATGATGACAGAACTAGATGTTTTTCGGACTCAACTTGAGGGAAATTTGTTAAAACTTTACCAAAAAACTAAATATGCCACTCATAGATTTATCATCGCTAGCGCTCCGACTAGATAGAGCCATCTAGCAACGGCAGCTTTTTTTTTAACTTTTTTTCAGTGTGAGTGTCAATTTCAAGGTACGGTGCGCGGATGCTAGTGTGCCTGAAAAATTGCGTAGTGACGGCTCGGATTTGCCAATTTAGGCAAAGTATTTTTTGACGCACTTTTGAAGTCGAGGGCGGCCTCTTGGCCCTCTACGATGCCACTATTGTTTTCAAAAAAGGTTCTATTTTCCTATGAGAGCTTCCCGATTTAACTTCCCCATACTGTCCCCCACAGAGTGGAGCAGTGAATAAGCTTATATTGACAAACTGTCCAAGTTGAAAAACACTCTATATAAGGTTTTATGATGGGAAGACTGTATAAGTTTATGATGGTTTGAGATGCCTTTCACAAACATTTCAGCATTTTAAGGGGAATATTTCGATTAAAACTGATATCAATCAGCACACTCCTGTCGCTGCGGCGTGATTGATTAAAGCAAGATTCCATTCTTGATACATTATTGAGTTCACACAATTTTCATTCACTGTATCCAAGGTGTTATAATTATAATTATATGATGCGGTAGAAACGAAATGAATGAAATGAAATTCTTTAACAATAAATTCTATAACAATAAACTGAACAATTCTCGTGATTGCATTAACTGCAGAGTGGCCTGCGTTGGGGTGGTTTGAGCTTTAGTGGAAATATCATCTAATTACTCTCTACTCTACACTCTCTAAAGGACTTAGGATTTCGTAACTTGTTGACCGATTGAAGTTGAGGACTTAGTCGTGGGAACTGCTGTTGTTCATCTGTTTGTTAGAGCCTTAAAATGGAACAAAATCTAAGCATAAGTGAAACGAATAATCAATTTGGAACAACTAAATGAATATTTTAAACAAAATTTTTAAATATTTAATGGAAGCAGATGTTATTTTGCGAAAATCAATAATTAGTAGGACAGATTAATTTGTTTTGCTATAATCCGCTACTTTAGTAATGGTACAATATTCAGGAACACTGCCCACAAGAAACACCGCATGCAATTTTTCAACACTTTCTTCGACGCACGTTTCGTTACGATACCGGGACATTATCAGGAGAAGTCTACTGTTACTAGCACTCTCCATTGAGCAACCGAAGTTGCAGTAGTTTTAGAATATTGCCTTCCACTTTGTATGTGCGTACACTTCAGCGAAGAAATGCGATCTCTACCGCCTGTATGGCTGGCCATCCACAACCAGCCGGTTTGCCAGATCCTTTTTCCGCTCACGTGCAAAATATGGAACCAGCTACCAGATGCAATGTTCCCTCAAACATTGGGTTATTCAAAAATCGGCTCGATATCAAAACTATACTAGTTATATTATGGGACACAAAACTGATGGTCCAGTGGCTTGTAGTCCCCGGGTTGGCCACGGGTGGGCCTCGGGTGGTTCATGGGTCACAGTGGGTCAGCGTTCACCTGAAAATAGAGCCGGTGGATGTAAATGAATTAACTGTAAGCGCTGCGACGTGATTTCACACCGCACACGACGCGGCTGCTCAAACTTTAAACACGACATGCTTTCATTTTCTAATATTATGTCATCTCAATATCTCAATACATATAATAAATCTGTAGAGGTCGAATTTCTGTACAAATAAAAAAAATGCTAAAAACGGAGTCAGGGGGATGTAAGAAGTGAAACAGAACTAATTTAAATTTTTTTCAAATTTTTTGTTTCTCTGTTTGTCTGTTTATCTGTTTGTCTGTTTGTCTGTTTGTCTGTTTGTCTGTTTGTACGGGCTAATCTTTGGAACGGCTGGACCGATTCCAATGAAATTTTGTGTGGTGGTAGCTTATGTCCCTGGTCAACATATAGGATACTTTTCATCCCGGTAAAATAAAGAGTTCCCGTGGGATAGTTAAAAAACTGCAATTAATTTAACAGCTTTGTAAACAACAACTAATGAACTTAATTTAGTAAAATTTGTTATGCTGATACCTTATGTTGCCTTTTTAACAAAATATATATATAGTAAAACTTATTAATCCAATCGAGTTCCCGCGGGAAAGAAAACATTACAAAAACAGTTAGCAGGCGTCTTTCAAGCAACGGCTTTAAATGAAATTTTATGATCCTACTTTATATATATGCCCGGTCAACATTTAAGATACTTTTCATCCTGAAAAATTTGAGAGCACCCGTGGGATATTTAAAAAAACCTATAGCTACTTATCTACGTAACACAATCAAAACGGGGTCGAAATATCGACAGTTTAAATCGTCCTTTTAATCGTGCAACTAGGTATATAACTATACAAGATAACCCGTACGTAGCAGGAACGGGTTGCTACGTACACAGCAGCGCATCAGAATGCTTAATTACAATATCTGGGCGTTGGTATCATCTCAGAATAGGATAAGTTTGGTTAGTATAGATATTACAATCCACGATGACACGCCCCACTCTGTCTTACTCCATGCGAATTGAGTAACATAAGCGATTTCGACAGAGTGTATAAGTAGAGGAAGACCAAAGAAGATATAGGTAAATTGTGTGAAAGAAGATAGCACGTTGACAGGAGAGATTGGAAGAAGACTCCTTTACGGGTCCATCGAACCCAGGGACCACACATTTATCTTGGGAAAAATTAAGAAATTCCACGGGATACATTTTTTGTAAAAAAAAACGAACTGCACGCGGGCGGAGCCGCGGGCAACAGCTAGTTGTTATATAAAATTCTCGTGTTACAGTGTTTGAAACCAAATTCCTCCAAAACGTCTTGAATAATGTTTATTAAAAAATTGTCTACACTAGGTAGGCCAGTTATATTTCATACCTCTATACTGCAAAACAACGATTGGCGCGTTTAATATTTTTACAAATTAATCGCTTACCATATAGCGCTTAATTTGTAAGCTTCGTCCAATTTCTTCTAAAAAATTAAGTTTTTAATAATAATTGATTTATTGCCTCATGAGGTGCATAATTATTACATAATTAGGTATATTATGTTAAACAAAATAAATAAGTCCCACATATTCTACCGGAATGGCACGAAAAATACAAAATCTATACTTATAATAAAACTGTAAAAGGTCGAATTCTGTACATTGAAGATATTTTGAAAATTTTTGTTGGAGGACACTATTTAGTCGATACTGAAGCCAAAACTGTAATTTATTTCATTTTTGTCTGTCTGTCTGTCTGTCTGTCTGTCTGTCTGTCTGTCTGTCTGTTTCACGACCGCGCATCACGGCTAATCCGCTGGATGGATTAAAATGAAACTTGACATGATTATAGTTCATACTCCGAGGAAGGACATAGGATACTTTTTGTCCCGGAATTCAACATGGTTTCCCTGGAAGACGGCATCAAAGTCAAAGTGTGTATTAAGTTATAATTCATTAACCCGTAGTCCGATTTTATTCATTCTTTTTTTGTTAGAAAGGAGGTTCTTTAAAGATTATTCCATATAAATTTTATCATCATCACTTTTGTAGTTCAGAAATTATAGACATCAGAACCTTTATCGATGAGTTCAAGTAGGTGACTTGAAACTCGGAATGGACAAGCACCTAGGGCTAGGACGTAAGTGCTCAATTCAGACTGGAGTACCCTTACAGCCGTAAACAAATGTGCTTAGCAGAAGATTTTGTATGGTTTAAGATTTTTCACTTTTAGGGTGAACAAAAATCATGAATTTATCACCACGTTATACCGTATCGCGCCATCTCTACAAATTATGTGGAACTTGAATGTAAAACTTGGAGATAGGTACTACCGAATTTTTGTTAATAATAATGAATTGTCATGTAATGTACTGTTCCTTGACTTTATATTAAGATGGCACTGTTGAGACAGATTAAAGTTTTCACTTTTATGGACATTCCCAGAGTGCCACGTCATTTTTTATCATCCGCAACATGGAAAGAGTAAAATAATGGTTCACAAATATTTTTAACTCTCAGGTCTTAACTGGTCCTAACCGATTGACCGTCATAGGTCTTTTAATACGTAAATAAATATATAGCCATTGCCCATTCTGATACTTGGGATTGTATTGAGATGAAGCAAAGATTTTTACCACTCTTATGTTGGGCTGGGGAATATTGTTAGCAGAGTATTTTATCCCAGTGGTACCTACCCGGCCGAACTCTGAAAGAAAATTTCTACCACCAGTAGGTACAACTTTTCACATGATTTAATAATTTTCGACATATTTCGTGGTTTCAGAATAAAAATCATAATGAAAAGGACGATTTTAACTGTCGATATTTCGATACATTGGTACAAGTCGTGGTCACGTAGTGACCACGACCTGTGCCATTGGGTCGAAATTTCGACAGTTAAAATCGTCCTTTTGATCTTTCAACTACGTATTAATGAAACTTTATATTTTTTATTAAAAAAAGGAGTTTTCAATATCACCACAAGGTAACCCGTGCGAAGTAAGAACAGGTTTCTGTACAACATCACACCAGAATCCCGCGAAAATCAAGGAATTCTACGGTATATGTAAAAAAAATCGTAATTCACGCGGGCGGAGCCGCGGGCAACAGCTAGTATACATATAAAGTAATAATTAAAATTATTTTAATTAAATGCCATGAAATGCAATAAAAAGTATACCAATAATTATAGTTGCTTCAATATTACTTAAAACTTGTCAAAACATTATATATACATACATTATAATTTAAAATTATGCCGAGGAGTTATTATCAATACTTATCTAACGTACAAAATTGACAAGATCAGCCATCCCGTAATTTTTTTTTAATTTTAAGGAAATGTTACTCAGTTTTTATGGTAAGTTTATTTTTTATTTTTCTAAGAACCACACAATCATCATAATGTCAAGTTAACTTTAGCCTCCTTCTTGATCATTGAGCTTGCGTAAGGTTTTTAGACTTCGTCAATACGACGAACAAATATATAAATTAAACATAACTTTCAATTCATGCGCCTGCAAAGTTTGAGAGCCAGTGGGGCGCGGGCGTCGCGTCCTATATAAGCTGGTTTTCAGGATTGTCGCGGCATTCAGGCAACAGGTGGTGGCTTCGAAGGTAAGTCTTAGACATACATACCTATAGTTCTTCAGGAGTTAACTAATGTTAAAGAAAGAAAGAAAAACATTTATTTCCATATAAAAGTTATTTTTGTTGGATTGGTATAACACGCAAAAAAATGTATGTAGATTCAAGTTAAAAATATAAAATTTTTAAGAGTGAGGGGTGATTATTAACCAGTGATGAAAACATTTTTGTGTATTTTAATGTTATAAAAATACTTTTAGTGCACCTACGAGGCTTTTCAAAAAAAAAAGTACCTATGTGTTGATTTTGAAAAATATTTTTTTAGAAGTGTTTTTAAATGATAACTATGATAAATTTTTATGGTGTAAGAAACGGTTATAAGAAAAGTATTGATAAAATTAGAAATCTTTTTAAAAAATTCAAGAATTCGTGGACGCTCGCTATTCCTTAACTTTAATATGTTAGGGTTAGTTATGCATACTTTAGTTAATCAGAAATCAATGCAAAACATCGCAATTTTCAGTTATTAGTTATCTTTATAAAATAATCTTTTGCAATAAAATGCAAAAGATTATCATCAATCATCATCAATACATATAATAAATCTGTAGAGGTCGAATTTCTGTACAAATAAAAAAAATGCTAAAAACGGAGTCAGGGGGATGTAAGAAGTGAAACAGAACTAATTTAAATTTTTTTCAAATTTTTTGTTTCTCTGTTTGTCTGTTTATCTGTTTGTCTGTTTGTCTGTTTGTCTGTTTGTCTGTCTGTTTGTACGGGCTAATCTTTGGAACGGCTGGACCGATTCCAATGAAATTTTGTGTGGTGGTAGCTTATGTCCCTGGTCAACATATAGGATACTTTTCATCCCGGTAAAATAAAGAGTTCCCGTGGGATAGTTAAAAAACTGCAATTAATTTAACAGCTTTGTAAACAACAACTAATGAACTTAATTTAGTAAAATTTGTTATGCTGATACCTTATGTTGCCTCTTTAACAAAATATATATATAGTAAAACTTATTAATCCAATCGAGTTCCCGCGGGAAAGAAAACATTACAAAAACAGTTAGCAGGCGTCTTTCAAGTAACGGCTTTAAATGAAATTTTATGATCCTACTTTATATATATGCCCGGTCAACATTTAAGATACTTTTCATCCTGAAAAATTTGAGAGCACCCGTGGGATATTTAAAAAAACCTATAGCTACTTATCTACGTAACACAATCAAAACGGGGTCGAAATATCGACAGTTTAAATCGTCCTTTTAATCGTGCAACTAGGTATATAACTATACAAGATAACCCGTACGTAGCAGGAACGGGTTGCTACGTACACAGCAGCGCATCAGAATGCTTAATTACAATATCTGGGCGTTGGTATCATCTCAGAATAGGATAAGTTTGGTTAGTATAGATATTACAATCCACGATGACACGCCCCACTCTGTCTTACTCCATGCGAATTGAGTAACATAAGCGATTTCGACAGAGTGTATAAGTAGAGGAAGACCAAAGAAGATATAGGTAAATTGTGTGAAAGAAGATAGCACGTTGACAGGAGAGATTGGAAGAAGACTCCTTTACGGGTCCATCGAACCCAAGGACCACACATTTATCTTGGGAAAAATTAAGAAATTCCACGGGATACATTTTTTGTAAAAAAAAACGAACTGCACGCGGGCGGAGCCGCGGGCAACAGCTAGTTATTTTATAAAGATATTGTATTGATCTATTGTATTGATTTCCGGCTGATTAATCAACTACAACACATTGTAGGGCTATGGCAATGAATTTTTCGGGATCACATTTATGCATCCAAAATTCTACATGTTTTTAATGGAAACTTTGCTTTAAAATTCCCACTTACCTCGTATTGGTTCCCGAAGGATAATTTTTGAAATACTCTAGATAAAGAGCTATTGGAAACCAATATGAGGTAAATGAGTATTGCAGAAATGTGTGCGGATGGTACCCATGCCTCTTAAGTGGAAATTAAGATATGAATGAGCGTGTCGGCTAAGTAGCGTTTTATTATTTTTACGAGATTTCATCACAGTTGTTAATTTACTGACGTCCTGTCCTCGGGCGAGATGAAGATTACCGGCCGCAGCTTCCAAATATCGCGTTACGTAAAAAGATCGCTGGCCTGGTTCTATATTGTATAAGGAACGAACTGTTGTGAACTTTCGAAAACTATAAAAATAACCCCACTTTTAATTGAATTTGGTTAAATTTTCAAGCTGTTGTGAATTTTCACCCCTCTAATCGTTAGAAAGAAAATTTAAAAGGGATGAAACATGACTTTTTTAACTGTCAAATTCCTTTCTGCCAATCAATTAATTTTTTTGTTAATTTTATCATCTATTAAAAAATCTATAACTTTCATCCCCTTATTAATTGTGGGATGTATTTTCAAACAAACTGTTAGAGCTGATCCGTCAGTGCTCTACCTATACATATATATTAAACATTGTTACAAATTAACATAGTAGCATCCACGTGTATCCCAAATGCCGTAAAAACGCTTGGTTTTCCTATAATCAAATAAAAAGAATGTAAATTAGTGGATTCCAGATTTCCAATCGCTAAATTTCTATCATAGTGCCTTAAATTGCAGTCCATTGAATACCGAAATCTAAAAACTGATGAAACAGATTAAACTGATCAGTCGTATATCGTGAAGCTATTTTACATTGCAGAAATAAATAAGATATTTCAAATTGATCCCTTATAAGGGTTTAAGAGAATCGTCGTGATGTAAAGTTTCATACAAAAAGACCAATTTTCATAATTTTAGAATTGTTGCACTTAGGTACAATGAAGAGCTATGCTCTTAAACGAGATATTGCCTGTTTTAAAAGTTATTAACGTCTAGATACCCAAATTTTTGTCCTAAAACTCGAGTTTTTATTTATTTAACTAAACTAAAATACTAAAACGTACGAGCCTATATTAAGGTGTACTTAATGTATTGAAACCGAAATTGTTTAATTTGGTAAACTTTTTTTAAAAACATTATCCCCCAAACAAAATGCAAGAACAAAATGTATAGGCCTAGCTTTGGGCTTGCAACTCTCTTTATGCCATATGTAGCATTTTTTAAAATTTCCTTGTCTAACTTGTGTTTGGTTGATTTTAATTCTATAGATTAAGAAAAATTGAGACCATCGCACTTTTTTCGTGACAGCAACGATATGGGACTTGGGCTCGCAGCCCGCACTCTTAGAAATATTCATTACGCAAACGTATTTGTACATCTTTAATCGCTTTTCTTTCTTTACTTCTGCGCCACAATCAAATTAATTAGTCGTCGGTGTTTATTGTGTTTGACAAAATATTTAAATTTCAATATACAAAATTACTACTGCTTGGCAACTTCGTTCGGGACCCTCCTGCGGGGTGACAGACGGCCGGGGCGCGGTCACGCATTCAAGCAGAGAAGTGTCCCCTTCCCCGCTACACCATCCGCTAACCGCTGACATCTAAGTTCCTTGCCTCCCCCACCGTCTGTCACCCCGCAGGAGGGTCCCGCACGAAGTTGCCAAGCTATAGAGGTTTCGTTCTAGACATTTTATCCAATTCCTACCCCAAACTAAACCTAAACCTAACCACTGTTTTAGTTTTCTGTAGAATTAAGTCACTACTTGGGAAGCCCCCAAATCGTCAATGTAAAATTATAAAAATTAATACTTCATGTACCATGCTTAAAATGTTTTTTTTCAAAGATTCCTGCCACGCCATTTTATGAACTTAGGTATACAATTTGGCGGCCTTATCGCTACATAGCGATTTCTTCCAAGCAACCAATTGTAATAATAACGGAAGCTGGACTTTTAGTTTAGATTTTTTGACGATGCTGATTTTTTTCTGATTGATTATGGTAAACATTATAATATATTAAATGTTGGCAGGAACCATGCAGTCAACGACGCGGTACGCGCTATCCATCATCTTGTTGTCTTCGGTCGTCTCGAGCACATACCGTGAGTTGATTTTTTTTAGCTTTTTTAGGGTTCCGTACCCAAAGCGTAAAAAAGGAACCCTATTACGGAGACTTCGCTGTCCGTCCGTCCATCTATGACCAGGCTGTATCTCTTGAACCGTGATAGCTACAGACTTGAAATTCAAGTTACACTAATATTTGCACGTTGTAGGTTTATGAAACTCATTTTTTCGAGCATAATATCTATGCATATACATGCTTTTAATGAAAACTTTCCTGGAAAATACCTATTCACCTCATATTGGTTCCTGAAAGTTTTTTTTACATTTTGGTTCCCGAAAGATTCTATTTTTTGTAGTTTGCCAGATTTGGAACTATATGGAACCAATCTAAATATATAAAAGAAGAAACTGACTCACTGACATATCAACGCACAGCCCAAACCGCTGGGTCTAGAGACTCCAAATTTGGCACACATGTTCCTTGTGAGGTCTAGGGGAGCACTAAGAAAGGATTTTTCAAAATTCACCCTCTAAGGGGGTGAAACGGGGGTCCAAAGTTTGGATTTTATCAAGTTAAAATACGTCTTCACGCCGCAACTACTGTACCGATTTGGCTAAAATTTGGAATAGAGGTATATTATATCTTGCATTACCACTTAAGCTACTTTTCATCCCGAAAAAATTCATGGTTCCCGTGGGATAAGTTAAAAACCGAAATTCACGCGGAAAAAAAATCTCACGCCGCAAGTACACAACCGATTTGGATGAAATTTGGAATGGAGATAGACTAAATCCTGATTTAATAAATAGGGTACTTTTCATCCCGGAAAAATCCATGGGTTTTGCAGGAGAAGGGAAAAACATATATTCGCGCGGGAAAAATACTACTTCCCGCCGTAATTACTGAACTGATATGGCTGAAATTATGAATAAAGATAGATTATATCTTGGATTAATACGAAGGCTACTTTTCATCGCGAAAAAATTCAAGGTTCCCGTGGGATTAGTAAAAAACCGAAATCAACGCGGAAAAAAATCTTCATGCCGCAAGTGCACATCCGATTTCGCTGGAATTTAGAATGGTGATAGATTATATCCTGGGTTAATAAATAGGCTACTTTTTATTCCGGAAAAATCCATGGTTTTTGCAGGAAAAAAGAAAAACAGATATTCATACGCGAAAATACTACTTCACGCCGTAATTACTGAACTGATATGGCTGAAATTCGGAATAAAGGTAGATTATATCCTGGATTAATATAAAGGCTACTTTTCATCCCGGAAAAATCCATGGTTTCCACGGGAAACCTGAAACATTGATGTTCACACGCGAAAAATACTACTTTACGCTGTAATTACTGAACTGATATGACTGAAATTCGGAAAGGAGATAGATTTTATCCCGGATTATTACTAAGCCCACTTTTCATACCGGGAAATTCCATGGTTTCTATGATAATAATGAAAAACAGAAATTCACGTGTGAAAAATATTCCATCATGCCGTAATTACTGAACTGATTTGGCTTAAATTTGGAATCGAGATAGATTATATCCTGGATTAATACAAAAGCTACTTTTTATCACGGAAAAATCTATGGTGTCCGCGGGAAAATTGAAGAACTGATATTCACGCGGTAAAATTACTACTTCAAGCTGTAATTACTGATCTGATATGACTGAAATTCGGAAAAAAGATAGATTTTATCCTGTATTTATACGTAGGCTACTTTTCATCCCGGAAAATTTCATGGTTTTTGCAGGAAAAAAGAAAAACATATTCATACGCGAAAAATACTACTTCACGCCATAATTACTGAACTGATATGGCTGAAATTCGGAATAAAGATAGATTGTATCCTGGATTAATATAAAGGCTACTTTTCATCCCGGAAAAATCCATGGTTTCCGCGGGAAACTTGACACATTGATGTTCATACACGAGATATACTACTTTACGCTGTAATTACTGAACTGATATAACTGAAATTCGGAAAGGAGATAGATTTTATCCCGGATTACTACAAAGCCTACTTTTCATCCCGGAAAATTCCATGGTTTCTATGATGATAGTGAAAAACAGAAATCCACGCGTGAAAAATATTCCTTCATGCCGTAATTGGTATGGCTAAAATTCGGATTAAAGATAGATTATATTTTTTCTTTTTCTGAAGAAACTGACTGACTGACTGACTGACTGACTGACTGACTGACTGACTGACTGACTGACTCACTGACATATCAACGCACAGCCCAAACCGCTGGGTCTAGAAACTCCAAATTTGGCTCACATGTTCCTTATGAGGCCTAGGGGAGCACTAAGGAAGGATTTTTCAAAATTCACCATCTAAGGGGGTGAAACAGGGGTCCGAAGTTTGGATTTTATCAAGTTAAAATACGTCTTTACGCCGCAACTACTGCACCGATTTGGCTCAAATTTAGAATGGAGGTATATTATATCTTGCATTATTACATAGGCTACTTTTCATCCCGAAAAAATTCATGGTTCCCGTGGGATACGTTAAAAACCGAAATTCACGCGGAAAAAAAATCTCACGCCGCAAGTACACAACCGATTTGGATGAAATTTGGAATGGAGATAGATATCCTGGATTAATAAATAGGATACTTTTAATCCCAAAAAAATCCATGAGTTTTGGAGGAGAAGGGAAAAACAGATATTCACGCGGGAAAAATACTACTTCCCGCCGTAATTACTGAATTGATATGGCTGAAATTATGAATAAAGATAGATTATATATTGGATTAATACGAAGGCTACTTTTCATCGCGAAAAAATTCATGGTTCCCGTGGGATTAGTAAAAAAACCGAAATTAACGCGGAAAAAAAATCTTCATGCCGCAAGTGCACAACCGATTTGGCTGGAATTTGGAACGGAGACAGAGTATCAGATATATCCTGAGTATCAGATATATCGGCTACTTTTTATCCCGGAAAAATTCATGGTTATTGCGGGAAAAGTGAAAAACAGATATTCACGCGGGAAAAATACTACTTCGCGCCGTAATTACGGAACTGATATGGCTGAAATTCGGAATAAAGATAGATCATATCCTGGATTAATACGAAGGCTACTTTTCACCCCGGAAAAATCCATGGTTTCCGCGGGAAAACTGAAAAATTGATGTTCACGCTGTAATTACTGAATTGATATGACTAAAATTCGGAAAGAAGATACATTTTACCCCGGATTATTACATAGGCACTTTTCATGCCGGAAAATTCCATGGTTTCTATGATAATAGTGAAAAACAGAAATCCACGCGGGAAAAATATTCCTTCATGTCGTAATTACTGAACTGGTTTGGCTGAAATTTGGAATCGAGATAGATCAAAGCAAGGATTTTTTCTCCCGGAGAAATCCATGGTTTCCGCGGGAGAACTGAAAAATTGCTTTTCACGCAAAAAAACACTACTTTACGCTGTAATTACTGAACTGATATGACTGTTTGGAAAGGAGATAGACTTTATCCCGGATTATTTACATAGGTTATTTTTCATGCCGGAAAATTCGATGGTTTCTATAATAATAGTGGAAAACTGATATCCACGTTGAAAAAATATTTCTTCATGCCATAATTTCTGAACTGATTTTGCTGAAATTTGGAATAGAGATAGATTCTATCCTGGATTAATACATTGACTACTATTTATCCCGGGAAAATCCATGGTTTTTATGATAATCATGAAAAATAGATATCCACGCGGGAAAAATATTCCTTCACGCCGTAATTACTGAATAGATTTGCTTGAATTTGGAATGGAGATAGATTATATCCTAGATTAACTGCGGGAATAGCGAAAAAAAATTAATACGGGATATACACCTACTCCTTCACGGCGCAACTGCTGAAATTTTTTGGCTGAAAATCGGAATGGAGACAGATTTCGTCCTAAATTAGCATAAAAGCTACTTTTTATTCCGGAAAATAGATGGTTCCCGTGTGTAGGGAAAACTAAATTTTCGCGGGCAAAGCCGCGGGTTTCTGCTAGTATATTATACTCACAAGTCACAGAGCAAGTGATTATACTAAACTTGTATGTGGATGCGCGGGCTACATGTGGCTGTCTTCTCGCCTATAAAGGTATCGCAGCCCTCTGTCATCTTTTCTTATACATTTTTTATGTTATAAAAAATCCGCCATTTTGGATTATTTTTCTATTCATAGACCTTCGGGTCCCGATCACCTCTTGTCAACAAACCGTTCTTTCATCTATTATTATAATTTGAGCAGTTTTTATTAAGAACATGATAGATTCGATATGCAAAGATATGAAGAGTACAAAAATAAAAACCGTCGTTATAATATCGCGTGATGAGATGGATATAATATTTTCAAAGGTGTGTGAAGCCTAGCAACACACAAGGTGACCAGGGTAACCTTTCTCATTTTGAAACTACCCAGAATATACGTGGGTGGATACATATTACATATTAATTATTATATTAGAATTGAGTATTTCTTGTTTTAAATTATATTAAGTTTCCCATCGACGGGTCCATTAAATATGTCAAAGTTACATTTGAACTATTCTCATATACCAAGTTTTGGGTTAAGTAACGTGTTAATCAATTTTAAGTTTGCCGAATGATTTCCCCAACTTTATTAATTCCACGATCACTCAATATGTGATTCTGTTATACCTATGTCAAAATTCTGAGGTCTCATCTCGTTGTAATATTTGGAATTGTTTCGTGTAAAATATAATATAGGTAATTTAATATCTACTGAAAATTTCTTCTATGCCTTTATAGGTACCTCAAAAGTAAAACGGAACCCTTATAAGATCTGTCTGTCTGTGTGTCACGACCCTTTATTTAAAGAATTTTCTAAATCGGTTCAGGCGTCAAGTCTTCAAGTCATTGGGAAACATAATAATATAAAAAAAGAGTACGACAAATTGAGAACCTCAATACACAGATAAAAAATTTCTTCCTTCCCAAAAATTTCCATCGCGCCAGTGTCGTTTACAGTAACAGTGAGAGGTGATAGCGTTGTCGCGAGTACAATGGTTTTTTCCCATCTCAAAAATGATGGACGCGCCCTAAGAAGTTATCACTTTAAAAACAGAAGAAGTTAGCGAATATTCAAAACTATAAGTAAGTACCACTCAGTTCTCGCAAATTGTCTGACGAGTGTTGGGGTCGCTCGTCTTACGTCACCCCATCCATATCAATCGACGACAATGTAAGTTTGCCTTTGTTTTTATTCCCACCTATTTGTCTGTCTAACTTTTCACTCTCGATCTTTCAAAGTAAAAACTTAGATGAGACGTGACTTCATGAAACACCTCAACCACTATACTTAAGTTTTACGTAACTTCTTATTTAAATAAAATTTTAACATAGGTACACATAGGTCACACATAATATAAAGGAACTTTATGTATAATTTGTAAATGTATTTATGTTGCGTTATAATAGGTATAAACTAGTTGTTTTCTTTTTATTTATTCTTGTTATTTCAACAGCTTTATTTTTTCCGTGAGGTTCAAATAAAATTAGGTACCTACCTATCCAATTTTAAATGTTGTCTACGTAACTTCAGATTTACATATTTAAGTATTCAACAGTAGGTAAGGTACCTAATGAAAGCTAAACATTATTTTTAATTAAATTCTCATTTTAGGAAATTAATGACCTGGGGCCCTACCACCATCTTTTAAAGCAGTCAATGTTTTTTGTTTGTTTTTTTGTCGATGATCTAGTAAACCTATTATTCCTTTACTTGTATTATAGCAGTAGTAGGTAAATGGGCATTCTGGATTCTGCATTATCCTACGCATCATGCTACGGTTATACTATAGATAATGGTACGGAACCCTTCGTGTACGAGTTCGACTCGAACTTGTCCGGTTTTATACTTGTATACCGCAACAACGCTATGAAGGTTGTCCGAAATTAGTGATGATGAAGACTGAAGACTACCTAATGAGTAATGACTAAGACTAATGTTGATGGTATTTCAGATAGCAGCACCAAGCTTCGTCGTGATGGCATACTGAATCTATACCCCTTCCCGAGGGTGGGGCGAGCCGGCAGCCGTTCTTGGCAGATCAACGATATGCTTTTAAGTAAGTACAAACAAACAAATCTTCTTCTTAGTCGTTCTCTCTTCAGTGGTCGTGGTTATACGATGTTGTACAATGACGTGCCACTGCTGCTTTGGCGATATTTCTCCAACAGCTCCTGTTGGCAGCATTGCGAGAGCACTCAATAATAGAGGAACTTGTAACACTCCGGATTAGATCCGTCCACCTCACGACCACAAAGATATTACGAGCATAGGTCTTTCTATCGCTCGCTGAGAGTCGCTGAGTGACTTTCACCCCTTAGGGGGTACTTAACTTACTTAATTAATCAGCTTTCTTAAATTATTACCATCAGTACGTCATTTGGATATTAAAAAGTTTATATACTTATTTTCTTTTGTTCCCTCAAACTCAGATCCACCACCAATGAAACGGCAACTGTACGCATTCCCACGCGTGGGTCGAAGTGATAGACCCCACCCAGAGTACCAGCTGTCACCGCAGCTCGAGGAACTGCTCTTCGGGGGCCGGAGTCCCTTCACGAAGCGCCAGAGCATAGAACCTGGCGCAGACCAGATGAACAGCAAGGACACCATGGCGATGTGGTTCGGACCCAGACTGGGCAGGTCTTTTCCGATTGAAGACGATGGTGAGCTTTTATAAATAACATGACTATTACCACTACTGCATCTCCAGCCTGGCATTTTACGATACGCTAAAATAAGAGCTATGAATTCATAGAATGGCTAGAGCCGCGGACCATTAATGGCTACTACGGATGAATGAATGAATGAATGAATGAGAATTTTATTTCTGTTTTGTGCCACTATAACTTTATATCTAAAACTACTACTAACACATACTATAAGTAACTAAAACTAAAAACGGGGGCAGAAACTTCCATCGCTTGGGCAACCAAGACAAAAAATTGCCCAAACGATGGAAGCCGCAGGCACCGCTTGTTGCACGTGGCACAACCCAGAAATGGGACCCAACTCATCATGATGCTGTGTGTCCCTACGTATGGAAGCACACAGCGCTGATTTTCAGTTGAAGCCCTTTCTGAAGCCTCGGATCGCGAGCGACGACTTATTATACGAGTAAATCTACGAGTACTTGCTGTTGCCCGCGACTCTGCCCGCGTGAATTTTGCTTTTTCACTAATCCCGTGGGAAAAATGCATTCGTCCGGTATAAAAAGAACCTATGTGTTAATGCGGGTTATAAGCTATCTATGTTCTAATTTCAGCCAAATCGGTTCAGTAGTTGCGGCGTGAAAAAGTAACAAAGATAATATATCCATCCATACTTACAAACTTTCGCGCTTATAATCAACTTATAATATTAGTAGGATAGGCTACTAGCTCCTCTATTAATGGGAGTTTGATTAAAATCATTTTAGCAGTTTACAAAATAGACTGTGGTAACTTACCTACCTACCTTAAAAATGGCTGAAGTCTTCAGATTAAATCAGTTAAAATACAACTGAATTTTTTTAATTCGTTTCGATTAAAAATTCGAAAAGATCAGGGATTGAACTAAAGTACTTTTTAAGTTTTATATAAAAAATGATAACGTGCATAGTATGTATAGTCAAAATTCGAAGACAATTTAACAAAACTCACATCGTGTGCAAAAGATTTAAAGATTTTTCTCTGTATTCAGTAATCAATATTAATAGTTTCCTGTTTCGCTGCACGTGGTTGAACTGAGTCGCTGAAAGCCTCTTCTCTATCAAATTATGAACTACACTTCCGGCTTAAAAGGGGCGCGTAGGCTACCGCGCTATATACAGCGCCCCTTATTATTACTTCCCGCAAATTGTTTTATCAACTTAGCTATAAGTAAAGCTATCAAGGTGGGTGGACCATGGAAGGCCACGCTAACAATTGAACAGTTATTATTCGTTTATTTACTGAATAAATGATACGAACAAATAATAAAGTAATACTTTGTTTTATTACGTAACATATAAACCACTTTTTTAAATTTCAGATTTGATCAATATTGATTAAACTTAAGTTTCATTGAACGCTTCCAAATGGCGTTGCTAGGAACAAGGCTCCTTAGAAGGCCATTATAATAAAGCAGTCATTTAACACTAAAAGTTAATAAATAGCGATTAAATCTACAATAAAAAGAATTGGTTTATATGTTACGTAATAAAACAAAGTATTACTTAAATATTAGTTACTTTCATTTATCCAGTAAATAGATGAATAATAACTATTTATTTGTTAGAGTGGCCTTCTATGGTACCTTACCTTAATTTAACGTCGTCGATTTCCGATATCAATGAAGCGAGGGACCGTACTGCCAAATTAGTGGCGCGAGCGATTCGCCGCCTCGTCTGTGATTTCTAGTTCGATGGATGTTTATGTAGATAGAAGGAATTTGTCATCACATGGCAATAACTACGAAATTTTAATAGTTGGCCTTCGAAGGAGCATGGCCTTCCATGGTCCACCCACCTCATTTTAACTTGACTAAACGAACCTACAACGTCAGTTGCTTAAGTTTTCAGCAACCAAAAGGTGAAAAACGGGACCCTATTACTACGAAAAAGACCGTAATCCATTTGTACGTCTGTCACTAGGATGTATCTCTTGAATCGTGATTTTTTAATAGAAATTTAGATTTTAATTTGAGAAATTATCGATATCTTATTATTATATATTCCTATACCTTTAAACGAGCTAATCTTGTATATATATTTCTATATAATCTGAATCTCGGAAACGGCTTGAACGGTTTTCATGAAATTTAGTATACTTATATATATTTAGTATAGGTACTTATAGTGGTTTTGGGGACGATAAATCGATCTAGCTAGGATTCGTCTTCAGAAAATGTCGAATTTAACAAAAAAATAAAAATATGACTCCTGCTGCCATCTTTTATCCAGTAGTCATACTACCGAGCCAAGCTCGGTCACCCAGATATTTTTTTTGAATCTTTTTTTTAAGATTAAGTACTGAGTAGTATGAAAATAAAACAATAATAACTATTTGGATCCAATAAAAGGCGCTATGGTAAAACTTCGGTTCAAAAATTATATGGCCGTTTCTTTCACAGATATTTCTCAAAGTGAAACCGAAAAGAGAGAACCTGAGCAATTCGAAAACACGAATATGGAACGCGAGAAGAGGCAAGCCAATCATGCGTAATTACCACCAAGATTTAACTCCCCCTCCATTCCTGAAACTCTTTTATCAATTGTACACAAACATGTTGTGTTTTAATGTTTCCCATCTAATCAAAAACTTAGATTTATTTACTATGTGTGCAAAAAAAAAAGATTTAATTTCCATTTTTTATTCGTAGTTCTATATAAATTAGTATAACAGAAAGAAGAATGACGTAAGGTGGTATCAAGTTACCTCATAAACTAAAACCAAAATATTCTAGGAAAATAAAATATTGTTTTATAAGTGTAGTAAATTGTATTTCATATCCGGAGTGCATACAAAAAGTTACTTTCTTAAAAATGTCACACAGATACTAAGAAGTAATATTGATGTTAACTAATGAACCGTAGTCTATAAAAAAAGTTTGGATTTGATTCAGCTTGATAGGGGATTCCATACATCCATGGTCATTATTCTTTTACCAAAAACTTTCAATTTTCTATCTTTTCTGTCATTGGTAGTTACATTGCATTACGACGTACCTAAGTACTAACTTGCTAAAGTTGAATTGAAAAACCAATTACCGTGATTATCTAGCCTACATTTAATATTAATTGCCTAACTATAATTGTTATAGAATTTAAAATTTTGCATTGTACCGTTTTACCTACGTAATTCCATAAGAAAAAGATTCCGATATACCTACTCAAAAATACTAAAATAGTTACAGCCGTCGAAACTTACCTAGATACTTACTATAAATTTTAAAAATATTTAAGTATATGAAAGTCAATTTTTGTACACAATTAAATTATTTTGTCTTGCTAAGAATTTTACCGTCAATGTATCTATTAATCTACGAATTTTGTAGATAAGTCATAAGTGTTGTATTTAATATTTATTATTTTAATGTTCGAGAAAATGGAAGGGTTATTTCTTAGGCTGGGTGGATTTGATATTGTTTTTTGAACTTAAAATCCACGAAATAATTCTTCCATTTATAATTATCATCGTCACAAATTCTAAAATTGATATAGTGATAATGTTTACGTTGTATTTTAAAATAAAATAATTATGCAATAATATTCTAATTGTTTCATTTAATAGATATTCCATTAGATGTATATCATTGTACGGCCGTCCATACATATAACGCTTTTATTAGGGTTCCGTACCCAAAGGGTAAAAACGGAATATTACTAAGTCTTCGCTGTCCGTCCGTCGGTCACCAGGCTTTATCTTTTCACAAATGAAGTATTTCCGCTACCGCTATAACAACAAATACTTAAAAATAGAATCCCACCAAAAACATTCTGTAAAAAACTAGCGAAAGTCAAAATGGAGCTGCTTGTTTATCTCTAAAAAGTACTGAAATCTAGACAAAGTCGTGCCAAGTCTAAGGTTCCTTACTGCGATTTCTTTATTATTATAGTTAATGTTGCGTGACTTGCGTGTTAAAAATATAACTTTGTAATCTCATATAATTTATATGGAATTACAAAGTTATTAATGCAGTGATCACCAGGTACTCCAGATCTTCGATTATCCTAGTTTTTATAGTTTTCCCTTTATGTGGCCATTAAACCCTAACTCTGTACCAAATTTCAGCTCTCTGAGTTTATGGGAAGTACTAGTTCTATTTTGATGATCATGAGTCAGTCAGTCAGTGTCGAAAATGCGAAACTTTGCTTTCGCATAACTTCGGAACTATATGACCTAAAGACATGAAATTTTGGGTTTTAAGTATGTGATTATAGCTTACTGGATAGCGAAAATTTCAGCGTTCTGGTCTTATCCAGAGGTTCTCAAATAGGAGCCCGAAAATGCGGCGAAATGGTTCCTGTAAAGATGGTACGGCAGTTTTGCTTCGCGCTTTGACTTTGGCGGGGGCACTGCCGTGCCCCCTGATAAATAAAATAAATATTTAAGGGGGCTCCCGTACAACTAACGATTTTTGCTTCATTTTATAACTGAAACGTTTTTTTAATATTTAACGTTATTTTTAAGTGAATCAATAGTTAAATTAAAATCAAAAAAATAATTGCTTAAGGGGGGCTCCCATACAACAAACGTGTTTTTTTGCTCTTTTTGAATTTGATGGCAGAGTGAGAGGTGTTTTGTTTGGAATTGGTCTCGATGGTATGGAACCCTCAGTGCGCGAGCCCGACTCGCACTTGACCAATTTTTTATTCGAGTAGATATCAGAGGGCAGAGGTATTTTAATTTGAATTGGTATTGATAGTACGGAACCTGTAATATTATATATTCGGTGCCTCAAGTCCGACTTAAAGACCCGTTTTACTCTTTGAATACGGAACACTAAATATTAAAGTGCTTGTACATGCCTAAAGATAATTATTTCAATAATCTTAAAAAGGGTAATAAATATTTCCTGCATTTTTATGATTCTGATACGAACCACTAAGGTATAAATGCCCTTCCAGTCTCCATGCCCCCACCCAAATGCAATCTGGATGCCTTCAAGAGAAGAGCATTTTTTAAGCAAGGGCGTTCCATCCTAGACCGCATCATTGCTTTCTATCAGGCATGATTTCATTGTCGTCAAGCGCAAGCCTATCAATAAAATTAAAACCGGCCAAGTGCGAGTCGGACTCGCGCGCCGAGGTTTTGGTACTACATTAGAAAAAACTTAACCTTGTTTTTGAGGTTCATTGTTAATTCCCATAAAAAGTATTAAGTATAGAATATAGATACAGGGTTGATTTTATTATTCCCGTAAAATATGCATTAATTCCTATTAATCATAATAGTTACTTCAGATTTTTTCTTATAAGATAAAATATGAAAAAATATTGACGGTATATTTTTTCGCAATTTTGCTTAATTAAACAAAAACTATCAGACATAAAAAATAAATGAAAATTGGTTTCGTTTTAGATACGTAACCCTAAAAATAATTGTTTATTGGACATAGTATCCGAAAATAAGGTTTAAATGATCGGACGATAGATTTAAGTTTGAGTTGATAATCCCGCTTGCACTGACGCCACACCTCGGTTAATCAAACAGGTGTTGAGCAAACAGTTCGACGTGTATCGGGGACCCTAACAGGGCTTTGAGTGACCACTGCCTGTTGTGAAACGGTTTTTGGGACTTTCACCCCAGTAGCAAGGGTAACCTATTTACAAGGGAGGACTACCGACTAGGAAATTCAAAGGATAATGACCATGGATGTATGGAATCCCATACCAGACTGATTGATTACGGTCTCCACATTAGCTCCTACATTTATTTTTTAAATTTACGTCCGGATTCTAAAGTTATACCACCGTCACCCGCAACTCCGAGTCACGGTGCGGATTTAAAATCTATTTGGCGGCTAATTATAACTTTATGCCATTAAAAAATGTAGTCAAATAAAATATCAAGTAAGTAATAACAAAACAACGTAATCCTCTACATGCCACTCCATAAGTAAGTTATCGCTGCAAATAGTAGGAACAGCACAGTGGCAGAGGCGGGGTCGACGGCCTCCGCGCTGTTGCAGAGGTCATCGAAGCACTGGCAGTAGGTGCCGAGGTGGTCGCTGTTGTCGTCCTTGTAGCACTCCCTCTCGTGCGGCACCCAGCCGCAACCGCGCGTCACCCGCAACTCCGAGTCACGGTGCGGGTGGAACACTGAAAATCATTTTTTTTATAATAAAGAATGTCGAGACGACCAAGATGTACCTACATCTGATATTAAGTGATGCACATGCCCATGATAGATACAGTTTGTCCCATAACTTTGCATTGCAATATCATACGACACACTTAGGTACTCCCGAGACATCAGCAGTGCTATTCTACAAAATGTCCAACTCTGAAACAGCTGCCAGACAGCTGCCAAGCCGAAGATGGCATGCAAAATTGTACTCTATTATAACTGACAAATTCATAGATGCATAGATGTACGCTCGTCGCTGCTTTAAGTAGTTTTGCAGAATACCACGGCTGTTTTTAGGTCTCATTTTGCACAGTTATCACGCCGGCGTACGCCGTACAGTACCCTTCTAACGTAAAGTTGCCGTCATCAACATGACGTTATTCATGTTGATGACGGCGACTGACTGCACGTGGCCTTGCCTGATGACGTCCACCAATGCTAATAATGTGCTTTCCCAGCTTTAAAACATGCCGGAATGTACTATTAATTTAATGTCTTACCGGTTTGAACGATTTTCCTGCAAAAGAAGTTCTGCACGGCGGGCCCAGAGATGTCCCTGCTGCAGTCCACGATGGGTATGATGCGCGGGCGTATCTCCTCGTCGTACATGTTGACGTCGAGGCAGGCGGTGTTGTTCGCGCTGTTGTGTAATAGCAAGGAATTCATTCCACCGCAAGCCTGATGACGTTACCTGCCTCGATGCAGACATACACTTTGATGACGTTATTCAGGCTGATGACGGCAGCTGACTGAGCTTCAGATGACCTTGCCTGATGACGGCAACTGAGCGACCTTGCTTGATGACGTCCTTCACAGCTAATAATGTGCTTTCCCAGCTTCAACACATGCCGGAATGTACTATTAATTTAATGTCTTACCGGTTTGAACGATCTTCCTGCAGAAGAAGTTCTGCACGGCGGGCCCAGAGATGTCCCTGCTGCAGTCCACGATGGGTATGATGCGCGGACGTATCTCCGCGTCGTACATGTTGACGTCGAGGCAGGCGGTGTTGTTCGCGCTGTTGCAGTAGTAGCAGCGGATGCATTCCGCTGAAAGTAATGTTAAGAGGTTATATCACAAAAAAATTATGTTTTCTGCGGGTTATATATTGAATTTATTTTTGTCTTGCTCACTATCACGAATACGTGGGTTTGACTTGCAGTTTCGCGGAATAATATACTAAACAGAAACACACGTTTTACCTAATTACCTACCCATTAAAAACTAAGTTTATAGTATTTAAACTGCACGTGACTAAAAATCGCTTAAACACATCGTCTACGCCTTAATGCAGTTATAGCCCGATGGCTCAGACGTCTATACCATAATGGTCCAGATGTCGAATTTTCCAATCCCAACCCGCCGATTATATTTTATACACCACAAATTAATAGGTACTTGACTGCGATCTCAACTGTATGTGAAAATGCAGCCTAATTTGTTATCATACTGACTTGCAAGGAGGAAGTATGTAGGTACCTAATTCGTAAAAGTCTATGGATTTTCAGAGATTGGCGTTTGTAGTCTATCCGCGATTTTCTAATAATAATATTTGCTTTTGCGTAAATCTAAATTTCGTATTTGAAACTAGAATTTATATTGATATGAACCTTTGAATAATAAAATAATATTCAATTCATATGTATAGACTTTTTATACCTAAAACTATTAAAATAAATAATATTAAAAATTGCTATACTCACATTTATAAATTAAAGAAAAGAAAACTGCAAAGGAAAATCCTGCTTTTAACGCCAGCATATTTACCTAATAAGAAAATAAAGAAATAAACAAAAATTAATTTAGGCAAGTAGACGTCTCTAATAAACTTCGAATCTAGCTCAACTTATTGAATAATAACTGTCTGGGGATTTTATTGATATATACGACATTTTCTAAAAAATTAATCCTAGCTAGATCGATATCATTAATAGTAAAACTTATTTGTAACAATTTCGGAAATTGACTAATGAATTTTGAATTAAAAACGAAAGAAAACCAAAACTATTATGCTCAAAAGTTCTCACCTTTATTTGTAAGAGCAAAAAGTCGATAAAATTTCCTGTTCTTCTCTTAAAACAATAATTGTAGATCTATGATTCACAAATTACCTACTAACAATAACAATAATTTCATAACAATAAACATCTACTGTTTTTATTATTGTATCTGACCCAATAATCATTGATACTTGATCTTACAACTAATTAACTGTAATACTTGAAAAAAGACAAAAAGTACCGTAAAGATAGAATAATTTGTTGTAACTGACTAGTAAATAGATTAGGACGGATGGTGTGGTCAGTAACTTACGCACAGAGCGACCACGATATCTTGATACTTGACATTTTATTAACCAAGTTATAAGATTGATTCAAAATTAAGAGAATTTTAGGAGACTGCCCAATTTGGATTTTGAGAGTTAGCTTAAGAACTCAATTTCTTAAGCTAGCTCTTGGAAATGGTTACCATAATAGATAGAGTATTTATTTTGTTAATAAAATAAATATGAAACGTTTATTTTTTGTAAATAGGTGTTAATGAGCTTTTAAGTTGTACTACTACTGATTTTTGTGAGTTCTTCTCAGTGCAAGGGAGTTTTAGAACCCCCGCAGCAAAATATCCATCACCCCTAAAATGTTTTTTTAATGATTCAATAGAGACAAAAAAAAACAGATCTTTACTATGAATTTTTATTTTAAATTCTTGAATATCTTTAGATTTTTATTTTATTTTAAGTATCTAACTATACCACCGAAATGTTAATATTATAGACCTCATGTCCTTATCTCGGACCAGTGACCCTAAATGACACACACCTAATTAATCGATAGATTAGACGTACAACTGTACTTATTATATACACATATTCTTATTATTATAAACATAAATATGTATAACACATATTTTAAGTTCCATCGGTGATTAATCGGCAATCATTGCATAATTTTAATATAAAGTGTATCTAGAGACTCCAAATCCGGAACGTAGATGATATACTCCTTGGAGTGCACTAAGAAAGGATTTTTCAAAACTCACTTCCTAAAAGGGTGAAATGGGAGTCCAAAGTTTTATGGAGAATTGATGGAGAAATAGTGAACTGATGTCAGTGAAATTTAGAATGGAGATATAGATTATATCCTTGATTACGTAGGTTACTTTTTGTCCTATATTTTAGATGGATGATCGATATATTATGTAATAAACAAAATATTATAATAAAATATTATGGATGTGTATAGGTACCTACTTAATACGGCTAAAAATGTATGTTGATAAAACTTATTATTGAATCCTTTTTTTAGCGCAGGATGTGATAAGGAATATATAATAGTTTAGATAAAATAGTTATAAATACAAAATTATCGTACAATTAAGCTTAAAGGATGACAAAAATTATAGGCTCTTTTGGATTGAAGCAAACGCTAAAAACTTTATATTTCTCATAGTTGCTCGATATTTACATAGTATATTTAAAGACTAATTAAATTAACGATACAAAGTGCATAAGATTAATCCTTTATTCCTGAAATATGATCGTTGTTCTAACTACTAAGGCTTCAGGACAATACAAGAACCAACAAGTTTAGATACTTGATGTAAGAAAACGTTATTAAATTCAGGTAAATTAAGTTAAAAGCTCTATTAACTCAATATATTATAATTTAACAGTTAATCGTTCACTTGTTAATCTATCTACAATACCATTAAGTGCATTCGACATTGCAATCAAGTGTATTAGTGTAATTAAGTAATTAGGATATACGCCAATTAACACTAATGCTCTAGCATTTAGTTTCATCGATACTGTTAAAGTGTTGACTGTGTTACGCGAAAGCATAATAACTAAAAAATACAGAAACTCGAAATATAGCTACAAAATTTTAAGTCCAAGACAAAAACGTTTAGATAATTCGTAAACGATTCACTCCTTTTTTACCCAATTTATTTGTACTGACTTAATTTAAAAATCAAACTGTATACATATATCATATATAAAAATCTAATTAAGTAAGTCATAATGTAGGAATGTATGTAGGAATGTATAGGTAATCTTTTCAAAACCGAATAAGGGCGAATCAAAATGCCAAAAGTCTCAGCAAAAACTAAAAGAGCTAGTAGGGGGTTCAGAAACAACATTATATCAAGCAGCCAATACGTCGGACCGTACTACGTAAAGGACTTCAAGTATATAAGCCCCGCAGCTCTGGTTGTTAAGAAAAACGTAAAAAAGTTAGAGAGAAGCGAGCGTAGCGGCTTCGTCAAACTGTGGTTGCAGGAAGTGCTGAAGGGATTCAAACAATTTCTATACCAGGGCTCTCTACATGGAGTGAAGTGAGTTCAAACTTACCCGTTAGTAATTACCCTAATTGAGGAAATCCATCCGTGCGTGATGTGGTTATATGCGTCAGATACTTTGTCATTTCATTTGGTGATATTTGAGCTTTTAAGTCCTATTTATAAGCCTTAAAAGCTAGCACACATGTAATTACTCAGCTCATTTTACTAGAGTTCCGTACCCAAATGGAAAAACGGAACCTAATTACTAAGACTTCGCAGTCCGTTTGTCCGTCCGTCTGTCACCAGGCTATATCTCTTGAACCGTGATAGAATTGAATAGTCACAGATGATGGATATTTCTGCCACTATAACAACAAATACTAAAATATACAATTATAAAAAAAAAAATTAGGGGGCACACACACAACTAAGGCTTGGACGAACTAAGGTGATTTTTTTACTTGTTCTTGCTCGACATTGATAAAGGTAATTACAGGTAGACGCTTAAAATATTCACAGAATATTTATTTACAAGTATATTCACTTCAAAAATAAATAGTTAAATTAAAATAAAATAAAATATTTAAGGGGGCTCCCATACAACATATTACGTGATTTTTTGTTCGTTTTGAATTTGATGTTTAAAGCATGTTTAAAGGTTGAATAGGGAACGATTACGGGAAAATAACGTTTCCTTTAGGATTTGTGAAAAAAGCGAATATGGCGGGGCCGCGGGCAAAAACTAATGATATCACAGTAATCACACTACTATTATAAAGGCAAAAGTTTGTGTGTGTGTATGTTTGTTACTCCTTCACGCCACAACTACTGAACCGATTTGGCTGAAATTTGGAACATAGGTCGGTCGGTCGATCGGTCCATCGATCGTTCGATCGGTTGGTCGATCGATCGATCGGTCGTTTGATCGGTCGGTCGGTCGGTTGGTTCATCGGTCAGTCGATCGGTCGATCGGTCGGTCGTTCGATCAGTCGTTCGATTGGTCGATCGGTTGGTTGGTCGGTGGGTAGGTCGATCGGTTGGTCGATCGGTCTGTCAATTGGTCAGTCGATCAGTCGGTCATTCGGTTGGTCGGTGGGTAGGTCGATCGGTTGGTCGATCGGTCTGTCGATCGGTCGGTCGATCGGTAGGTGATCAGTCGGTCGATCGGTCGGTCGATCGGTGGGTCGAACAATCGATGGATGGACCGACCGATGGACCACCCGACTAATCGATGGACCGATCGACTGAGCGATCGATTGACCGACCGATGGACAGGTTGACTGACCGATCTGCCGACCGACCTACCGACCGACCGACCTACCGACCGACCGATAGAACGATCGATGGACCGACCGATAGACGACTGATCGACTCACCGATCGACCGATGGATCGACCGACTGATCGATCGACCGATCGACCGACCAATCGACCAACCGATCAACCAACTGATCGATCGACTGATCGACCAAACGATCAACCAACCAATCGATCGACTGATCGACCCACCGATCGACCGACCGATCGACCGACTGATAGACCCGCCGATCGACCGACCAATCGACCGACCGATCAACCAACCGATCCATCGTCGATCGACTGATCGACTCACCGATCGACCAATCGATCGACCGACCGATCAACCAACCGATCGATCGACCGATCGACCTACCCACCGACCAACCGACCGATCGACCGACTGATAGACCCGCCGATCGACCGACCAATCGATCCATCGTCGATCGACTGATCGACTCACCGATCGACCGATCGATCGACCGACCGATCAACCAACCGATCGATCGACCGATCGACCTACCCACCAACCAACCGACCGATCGACCGACTGATAGACCCGTCGATCGACTGACCAATCGACCGTCCGATCAACCAACCGATCTATCGTCGATCGACTGATCGACTCACCGAGCGACCGATCGATCGACCGACCGATCAACCAACCGATCGATCGACCGATCGACCTACCCACCGACCAACCGACCGATCGACGGATCGACACAGCGACCGATCGACCGACCGATCAACCATCCGATCGATCGACTGATCGACTCACCCACCGACCGACCGACCGACAAACCGATCAACCAACCGATCGATCGACTGATCGACCCACCGATCGACCGACCAATCGACCGACCGATCAACCAACCGATCTATCGTCGATCGACTGATCGACTCACCGATCGACCGACCGATCATCCAACCGATCGATCGACCGATCGACCTACCCACCGACCAACCGACCGATCGACGGATCGACACAGCGACCGATCGACCGACTGATCGACAGACTGACCTACCGACCGACCGACCGACCGACCGATCGACCGACCAATCGACCGACCGATCGACTGAGCGACCGACAGACAGACCGACCTAACACGAGATAGACTTATCAATAGTGGCCGAACCAAACAGAAAAATAGCAGAAGCTCGGGAATGGCCAACAGATCGGAGAGGAGACGCTACTATCGTCGTGTCAAACAAAGGGATCAAGTTTCGTATAGTGGCGCAGGGAAACGGCTTCATCGCTATAAGTCTGAGCGGGCTCACCGTCTATAGCTGCTATTTCTCCCCTAATTATAGCTATGAAGAGTTTGAAAAAGATGTAAGCGAGCTCTTCGATAGTGTCGAGTCACAACAGGGCGACATCTTGGTAGCCGGTGATTTTAATGCGGCATCAAACGTCTGGTCAGCGAAGAATGAGAACGCTAGAGGACGCTTGATTATGGAGTTACTTGCTAGAGTAGATATGGTTGTGGTCAATGTGGGGCTCGCTCCTACATTTCAAAGAGGCCATAAAAATTCTACCCCTGACATCACCATGGTAAGTTCCAGTCTGGCCCAGAAAATAGCGCAATGGGAAATCTTGGATGAAGACAGTATGAGTGGCCACAGGTACATAAAATTTCATGTGCTCAAGAATGAACTGAAACCACCAACACGGACACCAGCGGGATGGAGGTTAGACAAACTAGATAGGGTAGCACTGGAAAATGCACTCAGAGGAAAAGAAATTAATACACCAGAGGAGCTTATAGAAGAAACTATAAAGGCATGCAACAAAGCGATGCCCAAAAAAGGGGTACGCAGGAAAGAACCTGTTTATTGGTGGAACGAGCAAATAAGGAAACAAAGAGAGCTCTGCACACAATGCCGTAGAAAATATACACGGACAAGACGTAAAAAGAGCAAGGAAGCCACACAATACGATGGGACACGGAAAGAAATAGACAGACTAAGAGAAGACTACAAGAACGCCAAACTAGCCTTACAAAAAGCGATAATAAAGTCAAAGGAAGAGAAATGGAGAGAAGTCTGCGAAGAAGTGGACAGGGATACATGGGGCCTAGGTTACAAGATAGTGACTAAGAAACTGCGAAGTAGCCCACCTAATCTGGACATGGATCTCATTTCATCAGTTGTAAAGGTTTTATTCCCATCCCATGGTGACTTCTGTCGAATTTTGGCCTCTCCTGAAAAGGTAGAGTTAACGGTGGAAGAAATAAGTATAGCGGCAGAAGGCCTTAAAATAAAAAAAGCTCCAGGACCTGACCTGATATACCCAGAAGTGGTGAAATTGACTGTGCAGTTCATACCTGAAAAGGTAAAGACCATTCTAGAAGCAGCTTTTACATCCGGAGTTTTTCCACCGGCATGGAAGATAGCTAGTCTGGTACTACTTAGGAAAAAAAACAAGCCAGCAGACGATCCGACAGGCTATAGACCAGTCTGTCTACTTGATTCTTTCGGTAAGCTTATGGAGAGAGTCCTTCTAAACAGAATCGAGAAGCTACTTCCAGAACACGGTGGTCTCTCCGACCATCAATACGGTTTTAGGAAAGGTCATTCCACTCTGATGGCCATTAAAAAAGTTGTGGAAACAGCTAAAGAGGCTAAACAGGGCACGCATAGAACCAGAGAATTATGCGCTCTCATATGCCTCGACGTAAGAAATGCTTTCAACTCGGCTTCTTGGAGAGAGATTACCATGGAACTAAGGAGAAGGAAATTTCCAGGATACATACAAAATCTGGTCAGCAGTTATTTAGAGGACAGATTTATAACAGTTAAAGACTGTAAAGGGAAGAAGGACATGATAAGAGTCAGCAGTGGAGTGCCCCAGGGATCAATTCTTGGACCGACTCTCTGGAACATCTTATATGACGGCGTTTTCCGCTTAAAACAAGAGACAGGTGTCCAATTAGTGGGTTTTGCCGACGATCTGGCACTGATAGTAGTTGCCAAAACTGAGTTCAGCCTCATGGCAAAGGCAAATAAGGCGCTCAACCATATAAACACGTGGATGCAAGAAAAAAAACTGTCATTAGCACCGGAAAAGACAGAAGCCATAGTTTTCAGCGGAAGGAGGAAACTAAATCCGATCAAATTCGTGGTACAGAACGCAGTCATTTCCCCGAAGGAGAGTATAAAGTATCTCGGGGTATGGGTTGACAAGAACCTAAATTACAAAAAGCACATAGAAGAGGTAGCCAAAAAAGCACAAAACCTGACAGAAGCTCTGAACAGATTGATGCCGAAGAAAGGAGGCCCACGATCAAGCAAAAGAAGGGTTATGGCATCAGTTGCCCACTCCGTTATTTTATACGGAGCACCAATATTCGAGGGAGCCATGAAGATAGAGCTTTACCGGAAAAAATTAGAGGCGGTACAAAGGCGTATGGCGATAGGTATATGCGCAGCCTATCGTACAATCTCCACTGACGCTGTACTGGTCATTGCAGGTCTTGTCCCCATAGACAAGTTAGTCAGAGAGCGTGCCCAGCTCTTTGCGAATAGAGAACTGTCACCACTCGAAGTGAGAGAGAAAAGTCTGACAGACTGGATGACAGATTGGTCAGCTGTAGGAAAGGGTCCCTGGACGCGAGAGCTTATTAAGGACCTTAAAGCGTGGCATAACAGGAAGCACGGAGAGGTAGACCGCTGGCTCACGCAAGCACTGAGTGGTCACGGGGTGTTCAACACATACCTGTTCGCAATTGGAAAAGCTGCAACGGACACCCCAAGACACGCTATCTTTGAATGTCCTGCTTGTGCAGACCTGAGAACAGCAGCACAAGGAGCAGATACCGACGTGGAAGCCAAGAACTTGATAGCTCGCATGTTGTCAGGGGAGGAACCTTGGCAGCGATATAGTCAAATGTTGAGAGGGATAATGAAAAGAAGAGAAAATAGGGAAAAAGAAGAAAAGGAGAAGAACGAGATGTAAAGGGGTCAACACGAAGTAATGCATAGCGGTTCCGTGCTGACTCAGAAGACGGGGAGGTCGTTTTAGTCCGTGCAAGTCGGACATACCCTGCCGTAAGGCAGAAGTCCGTGAGGGATTTTTTCCTCCCCGAAAAAAAAAAAAAAAAAAAAAAAAAAAAAAAAAAGACAGACCGACCTACCGACCGACCGACCGAGCGACTGACCGACCGACCGATAGACCTACCGACTGACCGTCCGACCGACCGACCGATCGAACGATCGATTGACAGACCGACCGACTGACCGACCGATCGACCTATCGACCAACCGACTGTCCTACCCGACCGAGTGAGCTGCGCTCTCCTGCATTCATGGTACCCTGGTACTAAAAGCTCTACTTGGATCTAATTTTAGGTTTAGTTGTCATTATTTATATCTTAGTTCTAATTTTCCACTTCACTCAACGCATCAAACTGCAAACACTACAATTTCCCTCACACACTTTACACACTGCAGTTACATGGAAAGAACTTTACATTTTTGAATGTATCCTGCAAAGAACTTGCCTCTTTGTTAGAAAAAAATTCTCTACAGTCTATAATTGTGAGGCACTAAATGCAAATATTAATTTATCGGTATAAAAAACTGTATTATAAAGCAAAGAAATAGAGTTTAATAATTGTTCAAATATTAATTACCGGTCGTAGGAAAACAAAAACGCTAACTTGCCAATCAACCATGTGCACATTTCTTTTACTTGCTGACCTTTCACGATTTTACTACAAACAAATCAAAATCGCCCCTTTTGTAGGAAATTCTTAAAAAAAATGAACTATTTTACCAAGAACCTGGTAAAACCGGGTACCCGGTTGCTCGATTCAGAACCAGGTTTTATGAACTCAGTACCGGAACCGGTTCTGCATGCCCTAGTACCAACCCTACAGGTACATCTTCGAGCCCACCTTCAGCCGCAAGGAGCGCGTCACGTGGATCCTCATAGTCGTCCTCAGCATCAGCATCTGCGCCATGAACATCATCCAGCTGGTCCTCAAGTGGACGTCCACGCCGTTCGTCAACGTGATAGACTCCCTGCCCACGCCCATAAGGGCTGTTGCCTTCCCGAGCGTGGTGCTGTGCCCGTATTAAAACCTTTACTAACCCTACAGGTACATCTTCGAGCCCACCTTCAGCCGCAAGGAGCGCGTCACGTGGATCCTCATAGTCGTCCTCAGCATCAGCATCTGCGCCATGAACATCATCCAGCTGGTCCTCAAGTGGACGTCCACGCCGTTCGTCAACGTGATCGACTCCCCGCCCACGCCCATATGGGCTGTTCACTTCCCGAGTGTGGTGCTATGCCCGTACTAAAACCAGTACCAACCCTACAGGTACATCTTCGAGCCCACCTTTAGCCGCAAGGAGCGCGTCACGTGGATCCTCATAGTCGTCCTCAGCATCAGCATCTGCGCCATGAACATCATCCAAATGGTCCTCAAGTGGACGTCCACGCCGTTCGTCAACGTGATCGACTCCCTGCCCACACCCATATGGGCTGTTCCCTTCCCGAGCGTGGTGCTATGCCCGTACTAAAACCAGTACCAACCCTACAGGTACATCTTCGAGCCCACCTTCAGCCGCAAGGAGCGCGTCACGTGGATCCTGATAGTCGTCCTCAGCATCAGCATCTGCGCCATGAACATCATCCAACTGGTCCTCAAGTGGACGTCCACGCCGTTCGTCAACGTAATCGACTCCCTGCCCACGCCCATATGGGCTGTTCCCTTCCCGAGCGTGGTGCTGTGCCCGCATTTACACGTCAAACTGTCCTTCGCTAACGTCTCACAGTTGAAAGGGTAAGAGACCTCCGCTTCGACCCAAACATAATGGTTATCAAGTTCGAGCTTGAAGCTTGACTACAGTAAAGTTACATCTCTAATACCAGATAAATATTTGGAATTTATGAAATTCTCAGTCCAATTTTTGTTACCAAACTCCTCCGAAACGGCTCGACCGATTGTTATTAAAATTTTCTGTATGTATCGGTAGGTCTGAGATGAGCTAATTTTCGTCCCTAACGGCCAAACAACGTTTGCCGGGTCAGCTAGTAATAAATTAAATTTTCATAGTATTACAGTGTTTGTAACCTAACTACTCCGAAACGGCTTGACCGATGTTGATGGATTTTTTTCTGATTGATCCTCTGTTTCCAGGATAGAGAAATTCTTTGCTTCAGTGATGTGCCCTGAAATGAATAAAGAGAAATTAATATATACAATGAAACAAAGGCTAACTCACAAAGAAAACGAAATGCTGCAAGCCTTTATTTTAAAGGTGATACCTATTCGTCTATTCCATCGTGGAAATAACTTCAGCTTCAGCCTAACACTTACCCGTATTGTGGTTGTTTCAATCCTATTACTTACTAAATTGATTTTAATGGTTATATGCTTATCTTTAACAAAACCCCCAAAACATCGGGCAACCTACACTCATACTTTTTCCATATAACCTATCTTCTTTTGAAATATTCTAAAATAAGTCATACACCAATATTATTCACATTTTACCTGATTGCACCACTACACAAGTACATACTCGTACATCTTCTTAATATATATAAATCTCGTGTCTCGTGTTTGTCCTCAATGGACTCCTAAACTACTGAACCGATTTAGTTCAAACTTCGTGAATATCTGTCATTTGGTCCAACTTAAAAGATAGAATAGTTTTTATCCCACGTGGACGAAGTCGCGGGCATCAGCTAGTCGTCTTATAAGTTAGTTTTTTGACGACCTACTGATTAATATAGACCAAATGATTAATATAGTCTTATAAGTCTTGTTTATGCTCAAATGTTTTCGTTTTAAGGGTTCCCCAACTTGCTCGGACTTGGTAAAAGTGTGCCACTGGCGATCTGAATACGAAACCGAGTGGTTCAGGAACGACTGTTGCGAGAAACTGCTCAAACCAGTCTTCACCGACTACGGGCTTTGCTACACTTTCAATAGTCTGCCGCTGAATGGAATGTAATGTATCTGTCAAACTTCGACTAAAATCATAACACGGTTTTTATCTATTTCGTAACGCTCTTGTCAGAGCGGTCATGGTCATCATTTCTAAGTAACACGTTTGACAATCAGTCTCCATTCTTCCCGGAAAGCTGCTTTACTTTAGCACACATATAGAGGGACGTCCACTGCAGCCTTCACTTGGTTCATCCATCTCTCAAGCTTTACGCTAACACGCTTTTATTAACTTTTAATTAAGTAAGTAAAACATATTAGCTAGTAGGACTCTGCATGCTTGCAGAATGCGTCCGGGTATATGACCACTGCAGTTCCATTCATTCAACCATAGGAAATGTTTCGGTTTGAAAAGCACTGTGACCAGCAAACTGAGACCAAAAAGTCTCTGTTTCTATCATTTTGGTATGGAACCCTAAAACAGAGAGTGATAGAGCCGAGTTCTTTGGTTCTTTACGTTACTTTAACTTCCGGTTTGTTTTGGATTTTATCCACAGTCTATTTGTTCAGGAAGCCTTTGCGCTATAATGACTGAAAAATTATAATTAACAAGCTTCGTTATCTTTGCTTTGAATGTTGCAAATATACCTACTTGTAATCCATGGTTTTATAATTCTAGATATTAGAGTCTAAAATTCTATGACTCTAAGACGACACTCTGCTTATGGATTTAAACTTAATCTTAGGTCAGCTTTATTAGATGGTGGAAGAGGCTACAAGCATACTTATTGTAGGAGCTGATTTTCATTCTCAACCTTGTACCCTTGACACCCACAGTCGGTTATTGTTTGTTTATCACCCAATTTTGGATAAAAAATAAACAAGTTTTGGATATTGAATATAGTTATGGCAATTTTTTACAGGACAAATGAAACTCTGGAATGGCAGAAGTCATTCAATCCATTTGTTAACACCATGCCTCTTGAGTGGGGCCTGGACACGGGATACCCGAAGAAGTTTCCACCCACGCCGGGCACCTTGCCCTTCAGGGTCATGGCGTCTGGGGAAGTCAATGGACTCGAGATTGATCTGTATTTGAACACGAGCGAGCACCAGTACGAATGTGATGGAAATAACGTGGGATTCAATGTTAGGAATGAACTAATTATGCAACGACTATTTAATTTCACCTCAACCGCTTTTTAAGTCCCACTGCTGGGCACGGGTCTCCTCTCAGACTGAGAGGGGTTTGGCCATAGCCCACCACGCTGGTCAAGTGCGGGTTGGCGGGCTTCACACACTTTTGAAAACATTTTGTGAACTCTCAGGCATGCAGGTTTCCTCACGATGCTTTCCTTTAACGTTAATCAAGTGATATTTAGTTTCCTAGAACGCACGTAACTCGGAAAAGTCAGAGGTGCGTGCCCAGGATTCAAACCCGCGACCTCCTTATAAGAGGCAGAGGTCAGAACCACTCAGCTATCACTGCTTCTATTAATATACTACTATAACTAATAAATATACTATAACTAATATACTCTATACTGTATAGTTACTATTTAATTTGTCTTCCATTATTCACCGCTTTATTTAAATTTTACGTTATTTTAATTTTACTGCCTTCGCCTGCACTGAACATTATTGCTTTGTTGTCAAACTAAGTAATGTTTCACAATTACTGATTTACTGCTGAATAATATCTGACCTGTAGTTATGAGACTGCAATCTTAAATCCTATCAGATGAAAAATAAAATACAGTCAAACCTGGGGTCTGATTTTGTAACAAAAACGTGTTCAACGTTATCGTAATCGTTAGCAAATTCTGCCCGCCGATTGGCTATCGTAAATCAGGAAACCAATCCGCGGGCATAACACAATCTATAGCTTGGCAACTTCGTGCGGGGCCCTCCTGCGGGGTGACAGACGGTGGGGGAGGCAATGAACTTAGATGTCAGCGGTTAGCGGATGGTGTAGCGGGGAATGGAACACTTCTCTGCATGTATGCGTTACCGCGTCCCCCGGCCGTCTGTCACCCCGCAGGAGGGTCCCGCACGAAGTTGCCAAGCTATAGGGGCTGGTCGGGTGAGAGACCGAGATGTCTTTTTCTCTTACAGAGGTTTCTCACTAACGAATTTCAGAGTTAGGTGAGCAAAAAAAACGGGACCTAGCAAATATTCTCATTGATAGAGTTTTCTCACTTACTCAGTCCTCACTTACCTACCTAATCAGGTTCGACTGTATACCTCCCTATGATGACAAGAACACTAAATTTTAAAGCAACTTTCGTGGTCGCACTTAGTACTTCTAACTTCTAACTTCTTCTAACTTGTTCCAGATATTGATAAGTTCTCCAACCGACCACGTGTACACCAGCACAATTCTTCGGCTACCCATGGACAGGATGACCACCGTCGAAGTTTCTCCAATAACCTACAAAACGGACTCGTCTCTAAGGTCCCTCTCACCAGATCAAAGGCAGTGCTTCTTCCAGAATGAGAGGAAACTTCAGTATTACGAGTTTTATACTGATACTAACTGCAAACTGGATCTGAGAATTCGGGAAACCATAAAGCAGTGTCGATGCTCGATGTATAATTGGCCAAGTTAGTCAATACGAATACGGTCGTAACTCGTACCCGACAATTACTATACCAGTTCGCAGACACTTTGCCCATGAGTTTCTTATCCCACTTCAAACGACCGCGTCTCACGCTCGTCTAGTCAGTGCGACGAGCCAGAGGAGCGCGGTAAAACATCTGCGAACGGGTTATGTATTTGCTGATCAATGTGCATTAATTAAAATTCGAACGTGTTTCATTATTTTTAACTTTCTGAATACCTTCTTCATTAAGTTCAATGAAGAAGGTGCTCAGAAAGATAAATGGCTCTGAGCACCATATTTTCTAAATGACTTCTCCATGAACTTACGATGCAGATTTATCTTCCTTTATTAAAACAATCACTGAATTTATAGGCTGGTCTGGGCCCATAACCCTAATTTGGACACTTGCAGTGATGATTACTACCTATGTCTATAATTCGTTGTACATTGTTGCTTTAGCGAGTAAAACTCTATAACATTTTGTAGCAAGTTTTCAATGTACCTATAAAAAGTGTAATACTCAATGGTTAGGTTTAGTGTTGAGTAACAGCATGCGAGTTCAGTACTGAGAATTTTGCTTATAGTAATAACTATGAAGTATGAACTATACCTATTATAGCTGTGACGAGTCTATTGTTTAATTAAGTGGATAATAATAAGGATTTGTTTTCACAGGGAAATACGTCTGGAGTCCTATATGCTCAACTAAATCTGATTTTCTGTGCGCTTCACAAGTAAAAGGTTAGCATAATAAGTAAATAGCTGTAGATAAGAGTTGTTGTAGATGCCATAGGTATTATATCATAATTCTGTGACGTAGAGGAAAGTTTTTAAACTTTCTCAATAATACCTACCATGTGTTCTATCAAGCGAAGGAGGGTTTCTGTTGAATGTACTTACGAGTATATAAGTAGCATGTTATATGTTTTACAGAATTACAGCTTAGCGCGTTTCATCTTCCTTATGTACAGTAAGATGAAAACCTTTCTATTACAGTTAGGTACGTAGTATTTTCCTTTCCATTGAGTTCTTGAGTCATTCATAACAGTATAGAGATCCATGAAGCCACCCTCGACTTCAAAAGTGCGGCAAAATATACTTCGCCTAAATAATTGGCAAACCAGCCGTCGTTACATAATTTTTCACGCACACTAGCATCCGTGAACCATACTTTCAAATTGACACACTCGCACTGCAAGAAAAAGTTGCCGCACTCACGGAGCTGTCGTTGTTAGGAAGGGCGACTTCGACATGCCTGGGACGATACAACAAGTTTTACTCATTTACTTATTTCTATGTTATGTCGACAGCTAGAGTGGGAGAGCAGTTAATTTTCGCGTACTACGCCGACAGCGAGGAGCAACGGAAGCCGCACGAAGACGCGACCTCCTGCTACCCGGCCTGCAACGACGTGCTGTACTCCACGCAGGTGTACTACTCCGATCTGATGAAGGACCCTGCTGATGCCAATGTAGATTGGGGACCGAAGAAGTAAGCGATTACTTCAACAGACTCTACATTGCTGAATGACGTGTTTGCATTGCAGTACCTTCATTGTGCACTAAGATTTTCTGCAATTGTTTCGGGTAATTTTTAGGGTTCTGTTCCTCAAAAGAAAAAAACCGGCCAAGTGCGAGTCCCCACTACTACTACTTTTTACTTAAAGTTACTATTGAGTAAAATTAAGTTGAGAAATAAAGATCTTAAACCGTACTATCCCTTTTTATTTAAAAATAAATACCATTCAAAATTATATTTATGTTCAATTAAAAAGGGATTGTAAGCCGGGGCGTCAAAAATGTCGCAAATCTCCGAAATGTACCGATTGAAAAATCTGAAATAATTATGATTAAAGGGAAAATTGTCATCGAGTTATATAATACGTAATTATTAAAACTACTGTCTTTCTTTTATCTCAGGGGAGAACGGACACGGATAAACGTACATTTCTACAACGATATGTTCCTGGGACAGCATCGCCACGCGCAGTACGATGACTTCTATTTCGCAGGTTACATATTATTGTTTTTTTTTTTCTGGGGGGGGATATAATTCCCGTAACGCGTAGGCTACATTTTGTGAAATGAAATGTAAATAACGGTCATGGCATTTAATATACAGGGTTATATAAAAATACCAAATCGCTCTCGGCCTGTGGTTGTTTACAATTGTTCTACGAATTTTTTTTACTCGATAGAGGAAATATCAATTAATATTCTATATGGTCTTCGCTCGCGCTAAGATTAGATAGAGCCATTTTAACCATTATAAAGTTATTCCTTGGACTCTGTGTAGAGCCGTACCTAACAACGACAGCTCCGTGTAGTGTCAAGTGTGAGTGTATCAACTTGAAAGTATGGTGCGCAAATGATACTCGTAGTGTACGTGAAAAATTTTGAAGCGATGGTTCGAGTATTGAAAGTATAATACCTATCAACTTAGACAAAGTATTTAGTGCCGCACTTTAGAAGTCGCGGGCGGCTCTTGGACCTCTATGATGCGCGTAAAAAGAGTTGTTAGTTAGTGGATAGCTAACAGGAATACAGGCACATTATACCGACCACCGGCTTGTTTGAATTTTCCAGGTGCCATTGGCGGTTTGCTCAGCTTATTTCTGGGATTCAGCATCATCAGTGTGGCGGAACTGGTGTACTTTGTTTTGTTAAAACCCGTGCACATTGCTTTTAAAAGCAGCTATTGTGGAAAAAAATAATGTACTCGTACCTGCCTCCCTAATTCCTGGTGTTTTATTCTTATTTTTCCCTATAAGCCCTACGATTTTTACTAGAAGAAAAAAAAATCACCACTGCGATCTCCATTATACTAGAAAGTTGGATAAAACGTTCTATACTACACTAATTGACAGTTTATTTTTTGTAGCTATTCGAAGCGCTCCCCTCGAAGGTCCACGGTACTAAATAGACATTAGGTAGTTGCAAGTGACCGTCGTTTTGAACGTCATTTTATTTTAATTCCTTGGACACTCACGCCAAGTTACGCTTACGCAACAATCAGCGCCGAAATGGCAAAAATCAAGTGTTTTCATTTTTAGGTTCACAGTCTGAGATCCAGCGTACTAGTTTAATAGAGGTCAGTGGTGGCAATGAAAGGAGGTAGCATGAAAACAAATAAAACTTATTTATTGGCATTCATTTCCTTTGATTAGGTACATTTCACTTCAGTTACATCATGGTTACACTGACATCCATCTTACATATTTTTTTGAACGAAAACATTTAACCTCAAGTAAATCAGTACCTAACGTTTTTATTACGCCTTTTCATGCTATCTTAGGCATACCCTGAAAGAGAGGTGATAAAAATTCCTGGATTTTTTTGTGAAAATATCAGAACAGCCACAATAATATGTTCTGTGAAGACGTTTGCCTCGGAAGCAGTAGAGGTATAGACAGGCTGAGGGTCCTGAGCGACAGCCTGAGCGCGAGGGCAGTTGACCAGGTCACCGGCAGTCAGGAGTTGGTGATGCTCACGGGGTTCGCTCGCGAATCTAATGAGTATCAGTTCAAGAAGTGCATACAAAACAGGTAAGTATACTTAAGTATCTACTAGATTTTGTCTAAGAATTTTTATTGCACACAAAAATTTAAATCGCAAGAGCCCTAAACCTCCAATAACGTCACGTTTTTGTCTTGTGAGTTGTGTGCGTAAAATCTGTGTGTATGCGACACGCTGTCACTCTATTTGTCACAAGTGCAACTACACCTAACTATACAGTATGCAGATAGCACTCCTGTGGCACTCACTCAGCATGTTTGTGTAGTGTAGGCTTAGTGCTCATCTATAGCGATTTAATTCTTTGATTGCACACTACAAGTTAGTAGAGTTCGTCTTATTTAAAAATTAACGCCCGTCCACTTATACCTAATTCTTTCAACGTGTCAGCGGAAGGGCATTCATTTTTAGATTAAATGATTTATACTTGACTGCAATCTCACCAGTAGGTAAGTGACTATGCAGACGAAGATGTAATCGTATTAAAGAATTCTAAGGAGTAAATAACCCCTATAACAGTTTCTACACAGCATCGCGCCGGAACGCTAAATCGCTCGGCGGTGCATCTTTGCAGTCAAAATGGTAAGTAGCTACGGCCGAAACCAGACCTGCCCCTAGACTGTGTAAGAAAAACGTATTCATCGTTATCGTTATCGTTCACAAGTTCTGCCCACTAACTGGTTCCCTGATTTCCGTCAGCCAATCGGGGGGCAGAATTTGCGAACCAGAGCCAAATTAGAAATCTGGTACGATCGGAGGCTTCGGCTACGGCTATTCACTACCCTACCAGCGAAGGCGAACCGCAACGCGATCCAGCGTCTAGGTGTGATGCTACCCCCTTTCAAGTTTGATCGATCTTCGATTCGAGTGCTACAGACAAACAAACAATTTTTGTTAGGGTTAGTACAGGTTTTTTTTACAAATTTCGAGTCGTCTCGGATGGCATAATCGAATCGAATTCCTCCATACGTTAACATCCAGCGCCATCTATGGACAGTCGCTGACATTCGGCAGTTAATAGATGGCGCTGGCTGTAAATGTATGGAGGAATTCGATTCGATCTTTACCAACACTACTGTTATATTATTATTGCTATAAACGTTTTAGAATATCAGATGTCGCGTCTTGGCATTGGGTGCTGGAAGACCTGACGAAACGGTTGGATGAATCCATCAATGCGTTGAAATACGAACACAACGCGCTGCGGGTAGTCGTGAAAAGAGTTCAGGATGAAATCGATTGTCACTCCAATGAAGTTTCGCGACCTGGAGCCCTGCGGCCGTTGACTGATGTTGTTGAAGAGGCTATTAAAGAGGTGCATGCTAATACTAGACCGTTTAACTCAGACTTCGCCAGGATAGTATAGAAGAGTTCAGGTTTGATAGCGATCTCATCTAATGGTAAGTGATGATGCAGTCGAAGATGTTAACGTACTAACTTGGATTCTGCACAGCATCGCATCGGAACTCTAAATCGCTAAGCGGTGCGTCTTTGCTGGTAGGATGGTAACTAGCCACGGCCGAAGTCTTCCATCAGACCAGACCTGAGTCAATTTAGAAATTATAAAATTCCAGAGTGGCCCGTGGCGGGAATCGAACCCGCGACCTCCCACTCGCATCCGAGCGCGCGCCACTGCGAAAGGGAGGTCGTCAAATGTTGTAATTCTCAGTGTTACCTTTAGGAGTTTAAGTTTCTCCGTGAGCAGAAAAAGCACTTCGAGCACCTTATTGAGGAACTGGATAACCAAACAGCGAAACTTGAGAAGACGAAGAAAAAGATAGAATCAGATATTTTGAACAAACGACAAGCGCTCACTGTAGAGGAGAAATGTGCTAGTAAAGACTATACGGATGCAATAGTAGGGGAGTGGAAGCGAAGAAAAAAGTCGGTATTTTATTTATTGTTATAATAGATTCCATTGTTTACTTTTACTTTTTGCTCCATAGAGTAAAAAAAAGATTTTCGGCGGGACCTCTGTAATTTTATCAATAGAAATTGTTGCCCTTGACTTGCTCCCAAATAAATATAAATCGATACATAGTTCTTTAGATAAGCAAAAACATATGATATAGGTTCTAGTACAATTATTACAGTTGGTTTTTTTTACCCAGAGGATACCCGGTTTCGCGTTGGGAAAAACGTTGTGCAACTTTGAAGAGATGTGGTCTGAAAGCGCTGTACAATGCGGTTATTACTCGACAGCAGGTTTGTTTTGTTTATAAAACTGCAGATGTTTAACATTTATCATAAGGTGACAATAATGGGGTGGTGTTTTACAGGTTCGTGGAGCTAGGATACGCTTATCTATTGCCGCTCAAGCATATGCAGCAAAAGTTGACGCTGTTTTAAGGAGAAGACTTCATACAAATAAGTTAAAACTGCAAGACCTAAGCTGGCAAAGAGAAGAGGTAAGGGAATTGAGTACCAGGACATCCCTTTAGGTCTATACGTAGTGACTAGTGCGTACATCAGTACTGCCTGGTTGCAGCTTCTTCAGCTGGGACAACGCAAACAATTCCACCATTTCCATGATGATGGTAGAACTTTTTGTCCTAACCACTCCTAACCCCTAGTGCCCCATTTTTCCTTCATAAGTACCAAGGCCCCTGGTCCCTAGCCTAGCTATAGTTATAATTTACTTGAATTTTGGTTTAGTGGGAATGGCACTTGAAGCCAGCAAAATTACTGGATTCTTAGCGTAGCATCGTATAACAATGCAATGCAAAGTCCTGCGGCCCATTGGACATAGACAGGCACGCGTAAGTACCTATCGTTTAACATTAGGTGATTACAACTTCTGGCTCGCCTCATTCATTGCTATTATGTTTAAGGCAGTACGAGACTACAATTCACTACAAGAAGAGTTGACAGTAGCTGAGAAGACTATCGTGGAGACCATGGATAATGCGCGGGTGGTCGCTGCCAGGCTAGCCGACCGCACTAGACGACCAGGCAGAGAAATCACAAAAGACGAAGTGAACCGAAAACTAAGGGACGAACAAAATCAACTGAGACATTTTTCGAAGGAATTGAGGAACAATATGGAGGAAATTACGTAATTGGGTCTTACACTACTTTTGAATTTGATAAAAAATATTACTTTATTATAAACTAGGATAAAAATAATAACGTGCAGTGAAAGAAATATTAAAATCCAACGAAGATTTACAGTTACAGGCGTTTAAACTTTGGAGTGGGGGGATCTTCTATCCCTTTCTCGCAAAACGAAAATTTGTATGAAGCCGCACGAAGCTACTATGGCATTGGTAAGGTGTGACGTCACAATTTCATGTTGCTATCTCTGTCTTATCACAAATCTTTAAATGCTTATAACTTTTTTGTTATTTGATCGATTTAATTAGTTCTTTCAGTGCACGTCATTATTTTAATTCTACTTTATAATAAAGTAATAAAAAAATTGGAGTCAAATACCCTATTACAATTTCCGATATTAAGGTAGACGTTGGTCTGGACTCCGGGACTGATTGACCGGTGGTAGGGAATAACCAGCCAGACTGGTCACTGGAGCCTCTCAACAAACCAGTCAATTCGATAACAATTTTCCAAACTCACGTTTCGGGAATCGTCTTTGGGAAGTGGAAACTCTAGCGCTAGTCCCAGCTAAGTCGTCAAAAAGAGTTAGTGGCTCGCATTAATCATAGCAGTAAACCTTGAGATCGATAGGTGATGGTTTAGGCAATTTAAAAATATGAAACTTAAAAAAATTTACGTGATGACGTTGCCTGTTTGTCGGTATTCTATAGAATATATTTCGGAGAGTGTGTTCAGGAACTATTCTAGTTCCCCCGTCAGGGCCGTCACCTTTTCACTATAGCGGAAAGGCATCCACCCATGCATAGTCGACATACCAAAGACGCGTACAAAGCGGTTTGATTCGTCGATCCAAAGCACTGCAAAGGTCTGGAATACCCTCCTAAGTCCCAGGCATTGACTTTCCCATCACCTACAACTTGGGTCCCTTTAAATTAAGAGTGATTAGGCATCTCCTAGGCAAGCATGTTACACCTTAGACTGTATCATCACTTGCCATCAGGTGTGATCATATACAAGCGATAGCCTATATGGCTATATACTTAGTTGAAAAAAAGTCTTATAAATCAATTAACGCTGGCTGCACGTACGAAAATGCATGACTCACAAGACTTTCATCTATAATTTTGGGTATAGCAAAGGTTATAATATGTTTCAGGCAACTACAAACGAACATAACTGAAGCAATAGCGCATATAGACTGTTTTGCTGAAGACCTGATGCAAGTGATAGGTTTGGATGAAGAAAGGGTTCGTGGTCGTCTAGGAGAGGTGACGCAAAATGACAATTCCACTAATATCTATAGTTCTACAGCACCTTCTAGAAGGTCACAGCACAGTCAGCTGACAGTGATCCAAGAAGAAAATGAAGAAGATGCCGATGTTGATTATCCATTCGATTTTTAAAAGGGACTCTAAGACAAGTTTTGAGGAATGAATACCATTAATTAATTATTTTTTTAACACTAGAATCAACAACAATCGACAACTTAATTTATTTAGGACGCATCCGTAGTCCGTACCTAATACTCAAAGATGCATTAGTTTTAATAAACTTCTTGACCATACGCTAACTTATATTATTTTGATACAAAAACGTGTTTTAAGTATTTTATTGGATACGATATTTAAGATATACCTAGATATTTTATATGTTTGAATATAATTAGATCCTTAAATAAAAATATTATTGAATGCATTTAACTTTTATTTCGAAAATAACAGTGAAAGTTCAGCAGTGGGCAGGGGACTATTTTGAGAAACTTTTATTACATAGTTTCAAACATTTTCGTCTGTGTGTTGCATGTCGCGTGACGGTCGGCCGCGGAGTAGGGATAAAGTGAAAGGCACTCGTCAGAGCAGCCAAGGCCACAAAAGTTTCACTTTTACCATGGTTTCATAAAACAACACTATTTTTTTATCCCTTTCCACGTTTTTGCTTATCTCCCTAGCATGGGCACACGGGTGGAGAAAATACTCTCTTGCTTAGAACCGGTTTGACTTTGATTAGTTTCTGCCCTCGGGGGTTTATTATGTTGTGTGAAATGTCAAAAAGTGATAAATTTCTCCCTTTCCCCTTTTCTCCATGCTGAAGGCGACTATTTTCTCCCCTTTCAGAGTACAAAATCGGGGGAATACGATTTTATCCACTGTCCATGCTAGCGGTGCAGATGTAGGTAATATTTTTGACAGAGCCTACTGTTATAAACTTTTAAAGTTATAGGTGTGTTTTATTAAACGTTTTAGAATTTAAATTTTGATGCAAATAAAATTACTTACTTGTATGTGCAAAAACAGCAAAGCTCAGACAAAATATTAGGTGACATCTCTTTAATAAATATTGGGGTCTACAATCTATTTTATAATAGTAGTTTATGAAACGGATGCATAATGGAGGGTATTAAAACATGAGTGTGAGTTTAAAAAACGAGCCGCAGGCGAGTTTTTTAATAGTATCACACGAGTGTTTTAATACCTAATTATGTAGAGTTTCATACACTACTTTATCTACGCTCAAATTAACATAAATCCAAACCATAAAATCTTGCTAACGTTTGTCGTAAATCCTTCACTTTGTTGGTAAAAGATTGTGGGTCATTTTTGTTGCAATTACTAAAATGTCAGGTGGAGTTAAATTTTCTTTAGTACGTTTCACTGCTAGACATTTTTCCGCGCTAAGTTTTGACTAAGTAACAAAAATAACACATTGAAATGTTAAAAGTTAGGTATGGCGCCAAAATTCAGTTGCAAACTGCGTATAGTCTGTTAAAAAAGTCATGAAACAAAAAAGAGTAGAAAAATATTTATACAAGTCAGATAAACTATATTTTTAGTGGATAATTAAATAATCAAAAATTATACATAATTCTTTTTAATATTCTGTATGAACACACTTTTTAATCAGTCATATAAGGCAGGGAAAAATGATTGTTTCCGTGAATTAATTGTTGTCTATGGTCGATCATGACTACCAACTAAATGTTGTCTGTGGACTCCTTATATAAAAAAAAAAAACAAAATTGAGGATTGGCTCTACACTCTCTTTTGGCTATGACGACCACAGAGAAAAGAAAGTTATTCCCTGGTCTGTGATGACGACACACAAAAATACAGGAACCCAGAGCCGCGTATCGTAATAGAAATTATTCAACAATCTAGAGATATTTCCATAGTACAGCTATGTTATAATGAATAACTTTTTAATAATTATAGAAGTCTGTGCATAAAGTAGGTCAATATGTGACACATTTTGATTTCATAATTCGAACTTTAAGCAATGAGCGTAGATAAACAAATTAAATACGAAAACCTATTCAATTTATAACAAAAACACAAACAAAAATTGCAGACATAAGATTATACTGTTTAAGGAGCATGCCACGGGTGTGCCCGCGAAATTTAAATTATTTGTGGTTTTTCGCGACTTTTAAGCGAATAAGTAATAATAGGCTTATGGCAGTCAAATTGCGGGAATTTCAGTATCGTCTTCACGTGTTTATATAAAAATCTCTACTTGAAAGTGTCGAGTTAAAGAAATTAGTCCGAGATTTGCGAGTTACTCACTTAAAACTGGATACTCGAACTAATTTCCTAGGATAGACATTTTTATGCAAAGTTTTTGATATAAACATGTAGATGATACAGCCATTCCCGCAAATTGACTGCCATATACCTATGTGTCACTACATACACCATTTTTTTTTTTATTCAATATAGGCTTACACTTGACCACAATCTCACCTGATAGCCTAGGATCCCGCTATACAACGACCTTCACCGAACTGCTTATTGGATGAAAACTACACTCGCCGGCATATTTAGCGGAACATAAAAAAAGGTTTGATATCTGTATCATATAAAGTTGCTGGCTGGCTTATACGTTATTTAATTTAAAAAGAAATATTTTCAAATTAGTGTGCGTTCCCCCAGCGGAATTTTGTCAAATTTCTTAATTTTAAGTATGCAGATATTTAGTCCCTTAAGCTTTGTAAATGTCCCCGAAATTATAAATTTGTCCTCCCAGTAGTTTTTGAGATATCCTCCAAAAACGTTTTCCGCTGGGGGAACGTTCCCCCAGCGGAATTTTTTCTTGCTAGCGTTGTCACAGCCAAACGATATCGAATTTATTGATTTAAGTTCTGTAGATATTTAGTACAAATTGTCGTGTAATTGTCCCGAAAGTTTCAAATTTGTACATCCAACCGTTTTTGAAAAATTTACCAAAAACACGAAGACCAAATTAGTATGGCAGAATGTCTATATTTTAAATATTCGCTCCCAGGACTAGTTACTTATCGATAGCTAAATAAAAAGTATTCAAATATTTAGTACCTTAATCCAACTAATTGTCTAAGAAATTTGAGGTCAATTAATTAAAAGACTAAGGAGATTTCCACGAAAAATTAGCTAGTGATTTAATGCAGTGATAAACCGACTAAGTATGAATGGTCATAAAAAAGCGGCCGTACAGTACATGGTGATCACCTTCTGAAACTGACGGTATAGCAATTTATTACATTTAATTGCCTTAGTACATTCGAGCACACACGTCTTTACTTTTAATCAATTTATGCTTTATATTATATTCCTAGATCCCGATGTATGCCCTAAATTAATAGGTACACATAATTTTATGCACATTGTAGAATTTAGGTTAAACTTTATTTTTCAACAGGAATTGTTGCGATTAAGATTTGTATCAATGGTTGTGATATAATAAGCTTACATTTTCAGAGTATTTATCTTTACTTGAGACTCATCAAAGAAGAAAAGAAAGAGGGAACAAAACCTTTACGATGACAGCGGCGGGATAAGAGACAACAATTATTATTTTAATTCCTTTGTTTGACAACAATTATTATTTTAGTTCCTTTGTTTCTTCGGACTTCAGCCATGGCTTGCATTGTTTATCTTCTCAACTCTTGTATAGTGTTCTGTGCTTCTTAGTTGCAGATGGTCAGTCGTCTTACCCAGACTTATTATATTATAATTTCTTTGCCGCCATTATTTTAATTTATTTTTTAAAATATTTTTTTATACAATTTATTCAGTGAAATGTAATGTGTGAAATGACTTCTTACAAAAAGGGTAAGTTTATATTTATACATTTAACCTAATTTGACAATGAGCAAGCTAGGACAGCTAGCTAGGGAGCCAACACTTTACAAAATTAGGTACTTGCATAGATAGGTAGATTTGTATTAAGTCACAGGCGTGAATATATTACAAATTAAATCGGCCAAGTGTGAGTCGGATTCGCGCACCGAGGGTTCCGTACTGTATTACAAAAGTAAATCCATAATAATTACTTTTTTTACTAAACCGCAAACTTAACTTTGTTTTTTGAGGTTAATTGTTAGTATAGTTTTATTTTAGTTAATGTTGAGAAAAAAAACAACATACAATATCCATATACCGTCAGAGCGAACTATCAAACAGTATCACAAGATAGTGGCGTTAGTTCCGATTTTGGCCACGCGCCAAGATAGCCTTATCGTACTGTATCTGTGATTTTACGTAAGCATAACTTCATACATAATAAATATTTATATTTTCCTATTGTTGTATTTCCTATATCAAGTAATGAGAGCACTATGTACGTACATAATATACACAATACAGTAATTTTAGTGTCTTATTCAAATCTAATTGAAAATTAAAGAAATATTAATGTAACTGGTGTTTTATTTGTCACTCATTATTGTGTACGCGAATGTACAATAACAACCAGCGGTACTGTTGTAGTACTATCCTGCCAATTTCAGGACGTTACTGCCAAGTACTGAACGGCCGCTTTTATGTGACCTCCAATACTTAGTAGTTTTATCACTACGATAGGTTTCTGGCCAGTTTTTCGTGGATTTCTCTTTGATTTTAAAGATGATCGGGCTCAAATTTCTCAGACAATTAGTTGGATTAAGGTACTAAATATTTGAATACTTTTTATTTACCTATCGATAAGTAGCTAGTCCTGGGAGCGAATATTTAAAACATAGACATTCTGCCATACTAATTTTGTCATCGTGTTTTTGGTGAATTTCTCAAAAACGGTTGGATGTACAAATTTGAAACTTTCGGGACAATTACACGACAATTTGTACTAAATATCTACAGAACTTAAATCAATAAATTCGATATCGTTTGGCTGTGACAACGCTAGCAAGAAAAAATTCCGCTGGGGGAACGTTCCCCCAGCGGAAAACGTTTTTGGAGGATATCTCAAAAACTACTGGGAGGACAAATTTATAATTTCGGGGACATTTACAGGGCTTAAGGGACTAAATATCTGCATACTTAAAATTAAGAAATTTGACAAAATTCCGCTGGGGGAACGCACACTTCAAATTAAGAAAACAACTGAACATCACATTTTATGCAATTGTTTTAATTTTATTCAAATACACCTTATCTGGAGCGAACTTCGAGTATTTCTTCCTTCTGAGTTTGATTTAAAATTTCATTGAAATACTGTTTTTTGTTAGTTTTTTTTAATCGCGTATCTTTCTGGAGTTGATGACTGAATTATGCCTGACTTAGCCCCAACGGAGATTGCCAGGGCACTCGAAATGCGAAGAAATGGTCAAACCTACAGAGTGATATCCAGAGATCTTCGTCGACCAGTTTCAACGATCCATCGCAGTATCCAACGGTTCAGGGAGACCGGTACTTATGTGAGAAGAGCAGGACAAGGCAGAAAAAGACGCACTTCGAGTAGGGATGATCGTTTCATTCGGCTTCGTGTACGTAGGAACCCCCCGTTTGACGGCCGTCCAAGCCCGACATGAGTTAGAAGCAGTGCGGGGTGTAACCGTAAGTGAGCGTACGGTACGAAGAAGGCTCGAAGAAGCTGGTTTGGGTTCATTTGTGCCCGCCAAGGCTCCAAGGCTCGAGGTAAATCATCGTAGAAACAGGTTAACTTTTGCTCAGGAACATCGACTTTGGAACGCGGACCAATGGAGTAAGGTATTGTTTAGTGATGAGTGCAGAATTCTCTTAAATCAAATTGACGGCAGGCAAATAATTTACAGACGCAAATGAGAACGATACATTCAGACAAATTTTGAAACTACAGTTGCATACGGTGGTGGATCAATAATGGTTTGGGCAGGCATTTGTTTGGGAGCTCGCACAGACTTGGTAGTGATTGACAGAGGGAGTCTGACTGCAGACCGCTATATCAGAGAAGTTTTAGAAGAAAATGTCGTACCGTTTGCCCCATATATCGGTGACGATTTTGTTTTTATGCAGGATAATGCTCTGCCGCATACCGCTCGGGTAACTCAAGCTTATCTTAATGATATGAATATCACTGTTATGGAGTGGCCGGCGAGATCACCGGATATGAACCCAATAGAGCACGTTTGGGACTTGCTGAAAAGAAAAGTTAAGTCCAGAATTCCAGCTCCTGCCAACGTGGGAGAACTGCGAATCGCCGTAGTTGAGGAATGGCGGAGACTATCCCAGGAGACCATCGATAACATCATTCTCAGTATGCCTAGACGGGTAGAAACTTTAATAAGAGCACGTGGAGGAAATACGCGATATTAATCACCATTTTTCTAATTTAATTAATTGTAATTTTAATATTAAATTTCACTTTTCCAGGTTACATGAAAAGTTCAAAAATGTACCATTTTTCACAAATAGCCTATACTCGCAAAATCTGTTCTTAATGTGATCTCATTTTAAGTAAAAACAAATGAAACTTTAAATAACAAAAGAAGTGTAGTAAGTAGATTTTAAAATAAAACCATATTTTTTTAATTATGGACCTTTTTTTTATGTTCCGCTAAATATGCCGGTGAGTTTATTTTATATCCAATTAAATATGTCAATAAATATATCGCAAGTGGGTTGCCTAAAAAATTTCAGTCCAGGGTATGATTAATTAAGAATTTAAAAAAAACCATTGTAACATGGACTCCTATTTGTTACAGTTTAGTTGACATCGTAGTTCAAATTAGATTGGATGTTATAAATAGTGCTCTTTGCCAGAAATACTTTCCTGGCTGAGGAAAGTATTTCTGTTCTATATTTTTTGGCAAAAGAAAGTTAACGGATAATAAAATCGTAGGTTTTATGCACAATTATGCACAATTGCAATTTGCGACCTGAATCAATCATCCAATCTAATTTGAACTAAGATGTCAACGGAACTCTAACAAATAGGAGTTCGTGTTACAATGGATTTTTTAAAATTCTTAATTAATCATATCCTGGACTGAAATTTTTTAGGCAACCCACTTGCGATATATTTATTGACATATTTAATTAGATATAAAATAGTTTTCATTCAATAAGCACCTCGGTGAAGGTCGTTGTATAGCGGGATCCTAGACCATGATGGAAAGTGACGATGTGGTCGAAGATGGAGCGCGTTTACCTAGATGCCTATTCACTCTTTTCTTAAAAAAAATTAATTGCAAAAAAAAAACACGAAAATTTTGAATTTCGCGGGCAGAGTCTTAATTTCGCCTTAATCAAATAATATCATCTTATGTCAAATAATCAAATTCATTAAGTTACAGACTATTTAGGCCAATTAATTTAATTTTTATTAATTGTCATGTTAATTCAATATTTGTGTAATATTAGTTTGTAACAGCTTTTGCTGTAGGCTAAAATGTATTGTGTCGTAGTCGTATAAATTTCTCTTTAATAATAATAATAATTTTAATAATTTTATATGTATTTTACATGTTTAACAATCTGGGGGCATGGCAGTGCCCCCGCCAAGACGAATTTTCGTTTTCTTTTTACAATTTTTTTTTTACAAATCTGGTACGTATTTCTATTTCAAGCCAAATAAGTTTGGTACTTGTTACATGAATCAATAACAAGCCTACAAATGTTGACGTTGTTAAAGTAGTAATAGGATTAATTAGGTACATAAGCTATGTGCTTAAAGTTAAGTAAGGAATACTTAAGATAAGCTTATCAAGTATTTTATTGTCACACTCATGTCTTTACAAGTTACATTGTCTTTGTTACTTGTGAATGTGTGTGTAAAACATTAACAATTAATTATCTTTTATTTCTTACTAAAATTCATTAATACCTATTCGGCCAGCATATGAATTTAGCGCTAATTATTTCTTAACAAAACTGTCTACAGTAAGTTGCAAATGATTGCTGTGTCAATCAGAGTTATAACATTAATGACCACCAATCTTTAATTAGTTTATGGCCGAAATTAAAGATTTGTCACATCCAAGATAGAAATCAGACATAAGTTCCATACAATTTATATATAGCATTTCGAAAGGTTATTAATTTCGGAAGCTACAAGAGAATTAGGCACGCGTTTCTACACTTGTTGGATTAATACTTAGTGATCTAATTAATATATGTAGTCAAATCTGGATATGTGAGAGCTCAAGGGGCCGACATCTTTTTTCTCTTATAGAGGTTTCGAACTGACCAGAGTTCCAGAGAAAGAAGGGAAAAATGATAGGGCCTAGCAAATACTCTCACTAGTAGTTTTCCCACTAACTCAGGTTTGACTGTATTTCGACAAAACAAATTTGAAAATAATAGAACACAAAATGGTGATGTTACTAAAAACTATTATGAAAGAAATAATCAAAACAAGTTTATTTCTTTTATGCATAAAAATAATTGATAATGCATTTTGACAGGGAACCCTAAGCAAATGAATGAATGAATAAATCATCTTGTTCAAACTTATTTGGGTGCTCAAAATCTAAGGGCCGATTTTTCAATCGCCAGATAAACTATATGAGGAATAAATTTGAAATTTATGTCATACAAAATCTGTCAAAACGTCATTTATATTCCTTAGTTAACGTTTATCTGGTGATTGAAAAATCGGCCCGACTAACAGTTCTAAAAAAGTTTCCAGAACACATTCAGTTAAGAGATTCATACCACAAATTTTGCACAACTATTTAATTTTGCCAACTTTCTATGTTTAAAGAGCCATTGCCATTATTAGAGAGGTCTGTCACCAGCAGATTTGAGGAATTAATAAGCTAATGAGGATAATATAATGATCAACACTAGTATAGTACGCACTTTATGCTCTTTTCCTACTGTACTCTCATACTGCACCACAGTTTTAACTTATGTGCTGCATACTGTACCTACTTAAAGAACAACCATTTATCTCAGACATCATATTCTTAGTACAGTCAAGTACAGTCACAGAACGAAAAGGTTCGTCAATTTTCAAACAGATTTGTTTGCACTTATTGTTTTGGTATGTTGTCATTATAGAATCTTGCTGTACTAGTGCAAGCGAAAAACGACACTAAGGTGACGAACCTTTTCATTCCGCAACTATCAATGGGTTTGGGAGTATAATGACAATGCCCTTAATTTTTAGTCAGCAAATATTTTGAATGTTCCTCAGTGTAAGCAAATTATCTATTAAAATCATTGAGTGCAGAGAGATTATCGTTGTTGGAGAGTGAATGAATGCGTTGCTGAGTGTCTCAGCAGATAAAGGCGCAAAATTTTTATTCGAAGTGTCCTCTCTTGTTTCTCAATGGTTAAAATAAATCATTTCAATTCACCAACTCCTCACACCCCTGTACTGCACAATCTCAATTAAACTGTATTTTTGTTAACTACTGATTATGAAATAAGAATAAACTGATAAATATAAGTGATAGCATTAAAAGACCTATAAAATATTTTTAGGCCAATCTTTTTTGTTGGAATTAAATTAATACAAAATAAAATTACAATTTCAAATCTCATAAACAAATGCAATTTATGGCTACAAATGACAAAAATTTAATAATCTATTTTGAATTTGCATTTTTTTCTTAATTTAACGTTTAACATTCTTACAGATTCTTCAAATAAATAGGGATAATGGATACAGCAACCAACACCAGAATTCAGAGCAATTGTAACTATAGATGAATATCATTAACTAAATTTATTGAGATGAGCATCACTATGCACATGTTCCGTTATACTCTGCAAATTACATAGTATCTCCACCTGACATTTGTTGCAGAAGGCATTTTTCTCGTGCTCGCTTTTAAGGTAATCCTGTATAGAGACTTCCTGGCCTTCGATCAAGTCTTCGATATCCATGAACCATTCGACATGTACTTTATCATCATCGATGTGCTCCAAAACGCTTTGTGCTGTGTTCTCTATGTACTCATCGCAGACTTTGCACCACACTTCATCGTCATTCTCAACGTGGAATATCCCGTTCAAAGGTTTAAGTTTCTCAGCGACGTTGTTGCGATGCAAGATATCGTTCACGTGCGCTTCGATATTCTGTAGACTGCAACTGATTTTCGCGTTGCAAACTTCGCATTGAACCTCGTCGCTTTCGCTGGCCAAGTACGAATCGATATTTATAAACTCACCCTCTATCAAGTCGTCGACGGCCGCTATCCAATTAGAGTGACCTTCGCTCTCAAGGTGCGAAGCCACCGACTCTTCTCCCGTGAGGTAAACATCGCAAGGCTTGCAGTACAAATCGTCGTTGGTGTAACTCATCCCGTTCTCCGCCATCAGATCTATGTTCTCCTTGTGCTTCATCCCGTTAGTGTGCTCTTCTATGCATTTGTTCGCCTTCGGTATGTAGACCCCGCAGAAAACGCAACGCACCCTCGTCTTTGAACTCGCGACGATGCCGTACAATAAGCCAGTTTTCATTATTTGCTTCCTTGTTTTCTATTTAGAGGAATTGAGTATGAGTCTCTTGTGTAATTGAATTAGTATGTAAAGGCTAATATAGTTTGTACCTATTAGTAATTTCGATAATTCTTTTGTAAATTGCAAAATATTAATTTGTTTGACTTTGAAGTGAATGTATTCATAGACATAAAACACTATAGGGATAATTAATGTATTACCAAAGACAAAGTAAATATAAGGACAGGAAATTGTCAGTCTTATTGGGTGGGTATATCCGCCATCTTCTGTAGAATTGAAATAGCCAATCACAGCCATTGGCCAATCACAGATAGGCACCAGACAGCTGATCAGAAGGGCTGCTCTAACTATCTATCGATATGGAAATATTATCGATGTAGTAAGTAGTTCGTGGTAGTCATTAAAGATTTGAGAGAGCAAAAATGAATGAACATAACCTACCGTTAAAAACCTACTGATAAAAATTGATGGCTAACGGTTTTGAAATCGGTCGCCTTGATGCGAAGTAACGATTATCTTAAGAATTCAAATAACATACTATCTAGTATAATATTGTAGTAAAACACAAATTAGTTACTTACAGTAGTGTCAGATAATTTACATGTAATAGTAGTATTATGATTAATACACGACGTGATGAATTAGGCTCTTCGTTAGTTATCGAGAAATATTCTTTTTTTTAATCTTGAGGTTACAACTCCTCTTTAATCCTCAGTTTCTCTCACCCATTTCAAAGCTCGGTCAACGAAGTTTTGCGGGACTCCTATTTCTGGGTGGTCATGATAATAACTACCAATAAAGATCCTATTCGTCACCTAATTTGTCGGGGTTCTCCAAGTCCCGAGCTCGCATCGGTCGCTCCCGGATCCTAATATTTGTAACAAACATCTAATCTGCAAATAGCGTAGATCTGTAGTAGCTGAGACTTCCAGTTCAAATGTTCAAAGTTCAATGTGGCAGACATTTTTTAAATTTTGACCACAAATTACATGTCTTTGCTTGCTGCAATGGTTTTTGTAATTTAGTCATTTCGAGATAATATGAACAATTATTTTCTTAAAATACAGTCCCGCCAAACTGACTTACAGTTGTTACTTAAAAGTTGTCAGACATCGATTTTAAAGAAATTCATCATTCATGAAAAAACTTTAGAAATTTTCACTCCTTACAATTTGAATTTCTACTACTCTCTGTTTCTTTTTTATAACTTTAATCTATAATATTATTGTCTATTGCGTGTTAGTATTGTCTATGTATTTATGTCAGTTATTAGGTTTTGTGGGTTGTGGTCAGCAATATTATTATATATAAGTATGCGTGGGTCTTCTCGTTCTACTGAATCTCCCTTAATTCATCGTAACTTCAAACTAAGGCGACCGGATTTAAACCATCAGCCAATGCTTTAACAAATCCCGCGAGACCAAACTATATCTATTCCTGAAGCCTTTTCCTCTATTATAAAAGTTTGCAATAGATAATAGCTATAGAAAAGCTTTAGTTTCTGTAAAACCCCGAGATTTTTTCCTATCTACTCAGCTATCACAAGCATAGTATGAAATTTATCGATAACGGTATAATAGTAGTCACATCATTAGTACTTTGACATGAAGCAATGCGCATGTCAAAGTGCTACACTTTATGGCGGTTTTTGCCACCCCGACACATATAGTGATTAGTAAACTATGGCCTCTCTATATATATATGTTTAAATTCTCTAAGTGTATTACCTATTAATTATGACAACTCCAACTGACAACTGACAATGACGTCTGAGTTTGACGCTCACTTAGAGAAACTAAACATATAGAGATGCCATAGTTTTCTTAACACTATATGTGTCGGGGTGGCAGAAACCGCCATATTGTGTCGCACATTGCACATGCGCATTTCTTCAGACGGACTATAATATGTCAAAGTACTTATGATGTGACTATTATACCGTTATCGATAAAATTCATACTATGATTGTGATAGCTAAGTAGATAGGAAAAACAAGTACGAGTTGGACTCGTGCATGAAGGGTTCCGTACCATCTATATAATAATATGAATAAAGGAGTGTAGGCATTTTCGTTGTTCCACGGATTCCAGTAAAACTAAAAGTCATGGAGATGTAAAATATTATTAGGTCATGAATCTGTCATCTGTACAAAGACAGGAATTTACGAAATTAAAATTTTAAGGAGTGAAACTTTCTAACTTTTTTGATGAATGATGAATTCCTTTATAATTGATGTCTGACAACATTTAAGTAACAACTGTAAGTCAGTTTGGCGGGACTGTAATTTAAGAAAACAATTGTGCATCTCTTGCAATAAATAAACTACAATAACCATTGCAGCAATCAAAGATAATATGTAATTTGTGGTCAAAATTAAAAAAAGCAGCCACCCTATTACATTTTGAACATTTGAACTTGAAGTCTTAGCTACTATAGGTCTATGCTATTTGCAGATAGCGATGCGAGCTCGGACTTGGAGAACCCCAACAAATTAGGTGACGAATAAGATCTTTATTAATTGTAGTTATTATCTTTTATGACCACCCAGAAATAGGAGCCCCGCAAAGCTCCGTTCACCGAGCTTTGAAGAGGGTGAGAGAAACTGCCTTAAGGATGAAGAGGAGTTGTAACCTCAAGATATTAAATATTTCCCGATAATTAACTAAGACCTAATACATCACGTCGTGTATTAATCATAATTCTTCTATTACATGTAAATTGTCTGACACTACTGTCAGTTACTAATTTGTTTTTTACTACATTATTATTGTCTATGGTGTTAGATTTATTTTTTGGTATGATATTTGAATTATACGTCAGATAGAGTATATTTAATCTGTGATAGATACTTCATGGTAACGTCAGTTAGTATATGTTGTGTGGATGTCGATTACAGATTTTTTTATTTTGATGTATATTTATTTAGGTCACAAAAAATATATTTGCATCTCTGGAGAAAAATGTTTACACCACACGTAAACATTTTTCTCCAGAGATGCAAATATATTCGATTAGTATCGATTCGATAGTATCGATTCTTAATACGGTATGTTTATAAGGTCATCGTTACCGACTTCGCAACAAGGCGACCGATTTCAAAACCGTTAGCCATTAGTTTTTATCAGTAGGTAAGTTCATTCATTTTTGCTCTCTCAAATCTTTAATGAGTAACCACGAACTATATCGATAATATTTCCATATCGATAGATAGTTAGAGCAGCCCTTCTGATCAGCTGTCTGGTGCCCATCTGTGATTGGCCGATGGCTGTGATTGGCTATTTAATGCGACACAAGATGGCGAATATTGCCACCCAAAAAGACTGACAATTTCCTGTCCTTATAATTACTTCGTCATTGGACGCTCACGAGTCACGGATTAAATAGGTACCTATGTAGGTACATGTAGAAAGATAGGTACCTATTGAGGATTGTCGCTGACACTTGTGACGACGTAGTCTATGGGTATACCTACGGAATGGTACGTAGGCTTTTTCTTTCCAATCCAATCATCATACCATACTAGAATACTATGCAATCATCGCCCATGCATCGCCCCGCGAATATCACAGATATCAAAACTATGGAGATTCGTTAATTCTAGCTCAGACCTGCGTGTCATGCGGCGCCGGTTCCTGGTCTGTGATGCGGCGTCATGTAAGCACCAAGATTTGTTTTCATTTACTGAATTTAGGTATTAGGTCCATTATTTAGGTACCCTAAGACAATGCCCTAAGCTACGAGGAACGAAACTACAAGTGGAGCAGCTGCAGTTTTCTACACACACCTAAGCGTTTATATGTTGCGTGAAATCGACATTACATTGACATCCATTGTCTCTTTCTTGTCTGACAATCGACAAACATTGTCTCTTTCTAACTAATTCAAACTTGTTTATGTTAAACGAGATAGCAACATATCTGTTTTTTCTGATTTCGGCAACACTGAATATGTGACGTCACGAAAAAATAGCCGGGTGGCCAATTACTCCATAATTTGTCGCATTTTGTAGATTCGAACATGTCGAAACATGTATACAAAGTTTATGCGTATCATATCAAATATAAGACAATCATATTATTATTCTAATTTGCGTGCAGATTATAATTAGTATTCAGGTGTGAAAATGCCTACTCAGTGTTGTGTTGTGCAGTGCAGATCGCGGAAAGACAAAAATAGGCCACATTTAACATTTCATAGGTTAGTATTCGATTTCATTAATTATATCGTTAAATCGTTAAAAATTATGTGTTATGATCACATTACATGCAAATAATATAATGTGTAAAAAAAGAAATATTTCTTCAGGATTGAAATAAATTCGATTTAGTTTTTGTTGTTATGTTAACAAAACAAAAACAAAGTACTAATGATGCGACCGCTGTTATACCGGTATCGATAAAATTCATATATGTAAAGTTAAATGTCGATAGATGCGTAGAGCTCCTAATATCACTACCTTCTATTTGGACTTCGAGGTTTTACACCTCTGACTTCTCGTAGTTATTTCCGCTTTAAGAAAACGGGCCGCGGATGCGAACATTTACTATAGGTACAATCACTCGTATCAAATGTAGTTTGGTCTCGCGGGATAAGTTAAAAATTCTAATCCGGAAACATAATATGCACCGCTGGCAAAACCTAGTTTTACTAAAAATTAATTTTTAATAATAATAATTCATTCATTTTGCTCTTAAATATTCAATTACTAACAACAAACTACATCGATAATATTTCCATATCGATAGATAGCTAGAGCAGCCCTTCTGATCAGCTGACTGGTGCCTATCTGTAATTGGCTGATAGCTGTGATTGGCTATTTTTGATGCGACACAAGATGGCGGAAATACGCAGCCGAAAAGACTCACTACTCTGTGTTCATTACTTCCTTAGTCATAGGCCCTAAGAGATGACGGGATGCGATTTGGTATGAAAATGAAATAGGTAGTCACGGTCACTGGTCACAGAACATAATCAAAGTTTGATTAGGCACATAACCTAATCAAAGCTCTATAATTTTTATGTACCTACCAACGCTACGCAAAGAGGAAGCCAAAAATTTCTCAAATATGGCGTCGCACGTCGTCAACGACGAAATCAGCATGGATGGTCGCAGAGTGTAGGTCATAGAGTAATTTGTGTAATTTGAGTTAGAAACTTTGAATTGAGGTTTGACTAAATCATATATAGGTACCAAAGAGTATATAATCACTACGTTTATAGGTACCACGGTGTTTTCATTTAGAATAAATTGATGGAACACGTATCTGTTATAATTCGGCCACTAATCAATAGATGGCGTTAACAATTTCGCAGTAGCCACACTACTGTTTTTTTACACTGGCAGCCCTTATACGTTCCCTTTGACGCAGTTTTTTCATTTAAAAAAGTAATTAAATATAAAGATTTATAGACAAGATTGTAATCAGATAATTGTAAAAAGTAATTATTTATTTACTTTATTTGTATAGATTTTTTTCTCCCGTTTTATAAAAATACTGATATTTCAGTGATCTATTGAGATCACGATTGAGATAAAATTTCGCCACACTGTCATATGTCAGTTGTCAATGTCGTGAAATTGTCATATTGATAAGTGACAAGGTGACAAGTGACAACTGACAGAAGTTTCGACTTTCGCGTGTTGTTTAATGTTGTTTTTTTAAGCGTAATAACAAAACTAATTTCCTGGTTTATTCATTGATTACAAGTGTTTCTGTGTATATAGTGTTATGAGTGATTTATTTTTATATAGTTGGTATAAAAATGTGAATCTTTTATAAGACTTAAGTGGTGTGAGTCGATTTTGTTCTGAATTGTGTACATAAAATAAATAAAAGAAGTAATTGAATGTAGTTTGTTATTTTCACTTTAACACAAGTTTTACTTCTTTTCAGTAACTAAAATTAAATATTTCACATTGTATATAACTTCATTCTGAAAGGGGTAAAACTTGTGTTAAATTGTTTAACGTCAAAAATAAAAAATAAAAATGTATTGGTAGGTACCTAAGGAGCTATATATGCCCATAGCGAATAGGTTATAGTTATATATTCGAGAAAATTAGTTCGGCCACAATTCGCTTGAAGCGCTAGTTTCCATACTTCCACAATTTTTCTAGAGTGAAAACTCTATACCCCTATTCATACTACTGAGTATTGAAATCACCCAGAAAATTAAAAAAATATTGGGGGCATCCCTGATGTAGGTATGTATCCCTGTAATGCCAAAATTGAAATAATGTAACTTGCAATTTTTTTTTCTAATAAGTTCACAGAATAGTTTCTTATTCTTAGAATGCAAATAAAGTTCTTTATTCTTAAAATGCAAGAAAAACAACAATATACGATAATAATTGTTTTATTTGCTATAATCAGCATATTCTATCTTAAATTATTCGTGGTTTTTCGCGATTTTTAAGCTAATAAGACATAATAGGCTTATGGCCGTAAAATTGCGATAATCTCAATATCTTCTTCACGTGTTTATATAAAAATCTCTGCTCGAAAATGTCGAGTTAAAGACATTAGTCCGAGATTTGCGAGTTACATAAAACTCGATACTCGGACTAATTTCCTAGGATACACATTTTTATGCAAAGATTTTGATATAATCATGTAAAGATGATACTGCCATTCTCGCAAATTGATTTCCATAAGCCTATCATGTCTAATTAGCGTACAAATTGCAAAAAACCACGAAAATTTTGAATTTCGCGGGCAGACCCGTTGATTTCACGTTAATATATATAAATCTCGTGTCACAATGTTTGTCCGCGATGGACTCCTAAACTACTGAACCGATTTAGTTCAAACTTCCTGAATATCTGTCATTTGGTCCAACTTAAAAGATAGAATAGTTTTTATCCCACGTGGACGAAGTCGCGGGCATCAGCTAGTATATTATAAAACTTCCTTAAGAAGCACACCACGGGTGTGCCTGCGAAATTCAAATTTTTCGTGGTTTTTCGGGATTTTTAAGCTAATAAGACATAATAGGCTTATGGCCGTCAAATTGCGATAATCCCAATATCTGCTTCACGTGTTTATATAAAAATATCTGCTCGAAAGTGTCGAGTTAAAGAAATAAGTCCAAGATTTGCGAGTTACTCACATAAAACTTGATACTCGGATTAATTTCCTAGGATACACATTTTTATGCAAAGATTTTGATATAATCATGTAAAGATGATACTGCCATTCTCGCAAATTGATTGCCACGAAAATTTTGAATTTCGCGGGCTGACCTGTTGATTTCACGTTAATATGTTCGTACAAAGATTTATTCATTTATTCTGTACCTACACTATTTACACTTGGCACTAGGAATTTGGTTTTCATATCCATAATTTATTTTCTCATACAAAGTTGCTTTCTTTTCAGTGCAATTTTCTGTCATACAGATTGTATTCGAAAGCATTATAAGTACAACTCGTTTACATGTCTATAACTTTGGTATACATATTATATAATAAAAAAAAAATTGTAGGAGTATGTGGATACCATAGTATAAAACATGAAGTTTGGATTTGAATCAGCTTTGGTATGGGATTCAATACATCCTTGGTGGTCATTATCCTTTTAGAGTGCCAATATTAAAAAAGGCTCTAGTTGAATGGGAAAACGCATTAGCAGCATAAAATCTTAGTCTAGCTCATGAATGCTTGTGTTGTTTACCTTTAATATGCCTTTCAAGGTTATCAACATTACAAGCTACCCCTGTGTTACATTTACGACATGTTGCCTTATCCTCTGTAGGATTTGTTAGATATTCATCTATCGAGATACTCTCTCCGTCAATCAATCTCAATAATCTTTGACAATTTCACATTATGCTCTTTATTTTCATCTACATGCTCAAATATTACTTCAATATAATTTTGAAAGTAAACCCGACATATTTTACACCATAAATCATCATTGCTTCCTTCCACAGAGAAAATTCCATTGAATGGTTGCACAGCTATTGCCCGAGCTCTTATATGAGTATGCTCATTTATATGTTTTTTAATACTGTCTAGAGTGAATTCCATTGCACAATCACATATCAAACAATGTACTGTTAATTTTTCACATTCATCCCGTGGTAATTGTAAAAAAGATCCATCTTTTTCCACTAAATTATTTATTAATCGCATGATTTCTCTGTGCTTAGCGCTTTCTAGGTGAAAAGTTAGATCAATCACATTTTCATCACAAAGTCGACAAAACTCACTGTTTGGATGACCAACAATATTATTTTGTATCATTATTCTTTGCTGATACATACCCATATGGGTTTTCCCGTTTATATGATATTTTATAAGTTTATTATCATCATCAGGAAATAAAACTTTACAGAGATCACACATAATCTTGCCTTCTTTGATAATGATGTCCTCGTAATTAGCCATAACATGTTTTTAATTAAAACTTTATGAATTAGATTTCTTGGTTTCCGGGTTGATTTGGGGCTGTGCTGGTAACCGATACAAATCAAAATGTGATAAGAATTACTGAGGTCTGAGATAAATCATAAAAATAAATGCACAAACACTATAAAATAGGTAGGTACACAGTTAAATTATAAATCTACTTGTTTGAAAAACAAACCAAACAGTCGTCACGCCTCACTCGTCAGTCAGAAAATTTTTTCCTATACTATACTTATTATTATTATTACTTACAAGTTCCCATTCCCAACAATATACCTACTCTATGCAAGTTATGGTTACCATAGACAGTAGACTACTACTCCTTCAAGTGCCAAGAGAGCCTTGTCGGACTGTACCTACCTACCATAGCTACCTACCTACTTATATCCTAATCATATTCGTTGGCTAAAGCAAGTTACAACCACAGAACATTATTATGTTACCTACTCCCATGGAATTAATAAGTATAAATTTTAGGTTTTATGGCAATTAATTTTGCGGACAAAATCTTTATGCATCAACATGTTTTTAATAAAAACTTTGCTCGAAAATTCCTACTCACCTCATATTGGTACCCGAAATATAATATTTTACAATTTCCTAAATTTCGAAAACTAAATAAAATAAAATCTGGGAAACTGCAGAAAATAATCTATCGGGAACCAATATGAGGTGAGTAGGAATAATTGAGCAATGTTTTTATGAAACAAAAATAGATGGGTAAATGTTATGCTCTAAAAACTTATTGCCACAAAGCTACAACGTGTATAGTTAGTCCAATATTTGCCCAAAAACTACAATTTGAATTTCGCGGGCTAGTTTAACCTAATTACCTACCATAAAACATTTCGATATCGGATGACTAGCTTTCGATAAGAAATCGTAAATAATTATCGGACGTTCGGCAAATATTATCCGAACCGAATGTTGTGAATAGCGTTTGACAGTCGTAATCGTACGATATCTACCTACGTCAGATCGATTGGGTTTCGGTTTCGACATAATTATATTATAGATCAATGGTTTCGACAACTTCTCGCTCGATAGTCTGAATCAGAGTATTTATATTCTTTGGTCTGAATTGAAAATATTTCTTTTCGTACGATACCTAACTTACCGAATCGTACGAAAACAACGTTATCGAATGGTTCTGAATCGTGCTGATATTAGGTACCTATACTCTTTGGTCATTTTGTTGACATTTGACAACGCTGTCAATGGTTGTCAACAATGACTGACATAAGACATTTGACAAGCATTGGTTTTCTTGTTGGTTTCTTGAGTTGTTTTGGTTTGGTAATTGGTTGATGATTCAAGAAATAAAATAATAAATAATCAACTAAAGTGGAAAGTAACATTATTGTTAGATTAATTTTACACTTTTGTATAAACTGCACCCAAAACTGAAGTCACCATGTCAAGCGATACAGAAGATCAGGCGGAACTAATAGAAAATTTTTCAGAAATTATGGAAGATTTATCTGTAAGTTTATTCTGGACCATATTTTTAATTTTGCCCTATTATTTAGATACATTGTTTGAGTATTTATGTTTTTAATTCGCTGAATATTATATCTGGGTTAAAAACATTTCCTGAAGTAATGTTTCGTGCGGTTTCAGGAAGGGTGGCCAGAGAGCGTAGGAGGTTTTTAATCGATAGCCTACGGACTAAAATCCTCCTACGGACCGGTGTTACGGTTTTCGCAATATGTTACTTACCGAATATAATCGGCCGGTCTGAGAATAGGATTATGTCATACTCTTAATTAAGTGAGAAAGTTAATATGGAAATTTATTTTTCAGAAAGAGCTAAAAGAGGTGTACCGATACAGAGATTTATTTTTTGAAAATCATCCTTTAGACATGGCATCCCAAAAAAACAAGTGTATTGAAGAGAAAAAAGAAGTATTGGTTGAGAAGTTTGAAAGCTTTGATGGTGAGCATAGGTTAAATCACAATAATTCATAAGTTTTATGACACAGTTCACAGTTTTGTTACACAGTAATGCAATTAACTGTTTCATAGCAGTATATCTGACAATTTTATGATTCACATCTGAGGGCTCCTTATGTGGTTAACCTCTATAAAGGCAACGGACCCGCCCGCGGGTCCGCCTTGCATACCTACTTTTGCCTATAACGGCACGGACCCGCGGGCGGGTCGGCCGGTCTGAGCTATTTAAAACTGTATTTTCTTAATGATAGAGTTTATATTTGTTTGAACAACTTTGGATCATAGAGAAGTTCATAAAATTTTCTATATTTTGCAACACTCAAAAGGTGACGTTCCTATAGAAAAAAAAAAAACACGAGCCGATAGAAACTAGTCTGTGATCTGCGGCCATTCTGTGCTTAGCGTTGTGCAATAAATCATTTTATCAAGGTAAGTACAGTGTTTTGTGCAATAAATAGGTGTAATGTTTGTCTTTTATGAACGATGAAGCTATTTTTCTATTTGTATTTCTGAATTTCGTTATATTTTTTTCGCTATGAGACTGAAAACCGGCGAGATGGTTTTTTGCCAATTTCATGTGATTTCCGTAAAAATACGTTCAATACGATTGAAATAGGCGGCAAGAACCTATTTTAGAATAGTTATTTACGCAAATAATTGTATAATTCTGTAAATAAAACTAAAATACTGAAGGTTTGAAAATATGAAAATACGTTACAACAGTTACGAAAAACGTTGGCTTACGGAATTCAAATTCCAATGAAGCGAATCTAAGCTTTATCGCTAGCGCGTTAGGGTTCACAATAGTATAACACTTTTGAGTCATTTTGCCCTAAACGCTTTGTAGGGGTATACACCTATAGAGCGGGGTATCGTACGTTTCAGTTATCGACATTTTGCATCATCGTATCGACATTTTGTATCTTGAATTGTTATTATTTTCCTTTATTGTACCATACATTGTGTCCAAAAATAATTTAGTTTTTACATTAGTTTACGAATCTTTATCTGGGGGCACGGTTGTGCCCCCGCCAAGACGTGTATATATACCATATAGGTGTATATATATATAAATATTTCCCTAAATGTTTTTTCTAAGTCCGTGTGTATGTAACTGTGCGTCAAACGGCTGAACCGATTGTGATGGAATTTTTTTTTTATTTTTTTTTGTTCGATTTATTTCTCTGTCTGGGTCTTTTCCGTATATGTTATTTTCGTATTTTTATATTATAGAACTAATTAATTTTTTTATATGATTTTAGATGACATTTTGGAACCCAGGCCAGACTGACGCTCCGCCAGATTTTTTGGCGGAGCTGTATGAGAGAGATGACGATATTATAGAGGACGAAGAAGAAGATCTGTTTTTTGATGAGGTACTGATTGATTTTTATTGATTGATTCCATTTTTTTTTTCCAAAGTTTTACGGTAATTAATTTTTTTTTGACTTTTTTGTAGATGGAACCGGGAAGGGAGGAGGACGAAGGGGCTGAGGAAGAAGAAGAGGTACTGATTGTTTTTTATTGATTGATTCCATTTTTTTTCCAAAGTTTTACAGAAATTAAAATTTATTGACTTTTTTGTAGATGGACCGTGATCATCTTTCGCCGCCCGCCCCACCATTTTCTCCTTACCTTTCGCCGGAGCGGTAAGTTTCCATTTTTTTTTTCAATACATTTGCTCAAAAACTGTTAGTATAAAACTTGAATGTTTCGCGTGCGGAAAGTAAATCATTTCCGTAATACTACTACTTTTATTTGTGCATTACTTGTTTCCTCCTGCAATAATATTCAAAAAGGGGTTTTTGGTAAGTCGACGACCTTCTTGGCGCAGTAGTGCACTTAGATTCGTGCACGCGCGGAATTGTCATTTTCCTCGTCCCTAGACATTCTTTCCGCACTATATTGAAAATGTACTTCGGTCAAAAAGTGAAGAATATACATATACTAACAATAGTGAATTTTTCTCTATACAGATCGAGTGAGCGACGCAGCCGGTCGCGCTCACCGCTCCAGTCAGTATCGTACGTATTACTTTTATAAACTAGCCAAGAAGTGAAAAATAATCATACTAATAACGGTGCATTTGTTTCAGGCGCATCGTCATTTATGACGATGCCGGCGTCCAGCTGGCGGAGCACGTCGAGGAGGGTTTTTCGGACCCACACGCCCTGTATGAGAGTGTTGAGAGATCTGATGAGAGTGCTGAGAGTTTGGGTGTCGAAAGGGGGAGTCGTGGAAGTGTGAGAGGTAGAGGGCGTGGTCAAGGACGAGGACGAGGACGAGGACGAGGACGAGGAGGGCGTGTGGGAAGCCGTGGGCAGGGCCGAGGTCGCGGGGGGAGTCGTCGTAGGGGAGATTGGCAGCCAGGCCACCCGTTGGAAGAAATCTGGGTGACAGACGACGACGCCCCTCGTGAGTTGCGTGAAATGGCGAGGGATGTAGTGAGGAGGCGGCAGGAGAGAGTGGAGGCAATGGATGCAAGAAGAAGGAGAGCTAGAGCGCTTGCTGATGTAAACGAAGAGCTTGTTAGCGCGAGTGCAGATGGTGATGTATTTTACGACGCCATTGATGGACGGGAGCCGCTTTTGGAAGGTGTGGATCTCCATTTCGAATGGTCTCCTATGGATACCTTCGAAAGTGTCGAAGAGACTTTTGTGCCAGAGAATGTCGGTTCTGTTTCATCATACACAAATCCGTATGATGCGTTTCGTTCCTACTGGGACGATGACATTTTACAGGAGATTGTGGATGAAACGAATCGGTATGCTAGCCGAATTCGATCGGCCGCCTTCCAAGCGGCCTGGTATCCAGTAAATGTACACGAGTTGTTGTGCCTCTTTGCGTTTTGGATGATGACCGGTATCATCCGTATGCCAACAATTTGTAGTTACTTTTCAAGTAACTCGTTGTTGAAAACGGAGGTCTTTTCCCGAATTACAACGCTAAAGAGGTATACCTATCTCAACAGGGCTCTGCATTTTGTGGATACCAGTGATACCGACCCTACTGACCCTAACCCAACCAACAATGACGCAGCAAGCTCCGATCCAATGCACCGTTTGAGGCCAATTATTGATCACCTGAATACGAAATTCCAAGCAAATTATGTCTTGTCGAAAGACATTTGTATTGATGAAAGTTTAACTCTCTGGAAAGGTAGGCTAAAGTTCAAACAGTACATTGCGTCGAAGGCTGCCAAGTTTGGGATAAAAACCTTCGAACTCTGCGAGAGCGCTACGGGCTATCTGTGGTCTTTCCTCGTGTACACAGGGAAGCAGGCTGCAGTCGACGATGGAGTCGCGAAATCTACCGCAATCGTTCTGAAGTTGATTAGGCCCTTACTTAATAAAGGGTATCGATTATTTATGGACAACTGGTTCAATTCTCCCTTGCTCGCTCGCATTCTCAAACGTAACGGTACTGACTGTGTCGGTACCCTACGTTCAGGTCGTGTCGACGTTCCACGATTGGTGACGCATGCTCCGCTCCAGCAGGGCCAGCTGATCGCGAGGCACTCAGGGGACGTCTGTGTCTTGTCTTGGATGGATAAGAAGCGGATCACGATGGTTTCGACGTGTCATGGGTCAGCCACTGGGCTGTCCCATGTCATGTCCCGTCCACCCGCTCGTCCGGTGCAATTCAAGCCACAGTCGGTCCTTGACTACAATCGCGGCATGGGCGGCGTTGATCTTAAAGATCAAATGCTCGAGCCGTACCTGCTCGAGCGGAAGCGCGGTTCCAAGTGGTATCTCAAGCTTTTCAAACGCTTGCTTAATTGTTCCATTCACAATTCGCGTGTTCTGTTGGAGTCTTCCCTGCAGGCCCGACAGGACAACCTTAAATTCCGGCTCGAATTAGTGCATGCGATTCTCACACATCACCACTCACTCATCCCAGTAGGCCGAAGACCGGAATCGTCACGTAGTACTGCAGCACCACGACCTCATTTAGTCCGCCAGACACATTGGCCCGTCCGACTTCCTCAGACTGAAACGGACCAGGCGAGAAACCGACAAAGCCGCCAAAAGTGCGCCGTTTGCCTCCGAGAAGGTCGGAAATTGCAAAAGACGCCCATTATGTGCGAAGATTGCAATGTGCCATTGTGTGTGGTTGGCTGTTTTAAAAAATATCACACTACATCAGCTTAGGCAACGCTTTTTGCTTCCTTGCTTTTCCTTCGGGCTAGTTTTCCATTTGTAATCGTTGGATTAGAAGGATTTGTTGGAAGGATTTTTATAGGTGTATGATTTTGTTATATTTCGAGTGAGAGTGAGAGTGTGTGTACTCGTGCCATTTTTTGCAGAATTAAGAATTTTTTTGTTACATTTTACATACTAGACAGATTTGAAATATTGTTTAAATTTCAAGAAAAAAAATGTTATTTTTTTTTTATTGTAAGTCATGTTATTACGCGTATGCGATAAAGAAATATTTATAAAGCATCTCTGCTATATTTTTAATTTGATATTGCTATCTGTCGCATTTCAGAAAGAATTTTGTTTTTATTTTTTTGGCTATTATGTTTTTGAAATAAAATTAGCCTAAAGTATGCTCTAAAAAGTCCTGGCTGCAAAGATTTGTCAAAATCGGTTCAGCCGTTGTGAAAATTAGTCTGGAGGTAATAATAATGTTTACGTTTGTGTTCGTAAATAACAATAAGTGGTCATATTTTTAGTGTGGTGATTTTTAAGCCATTGGTTGCCTAAAAAGATATACTAAGATATGTATAATTTTTTGCTTTTTTACCTTTTTACTTTTCTTTTTTACTTTTTTACCTCTTTACTTGTGTGTGTTTGTGTGTAATAAAACAAAATAAAGCATGAAATAAAAGTAAATGTTTATTATTTATTCCATAAAATTGCCTGCAAGCAATTTCGCTGGTGAAACCTTATCCTAAGATCGATAGAAACAGATACTTTTTAGCCTGTCCTTATCCTTACTAGCCGCGGGCAACAGCTAGTATGTATATAAATACATTGCAAATAAAACAATGCTGATGGATTAACATATAGGTTACTTTTTATTCCGAAAAAATCATGATTCCAACCGAATTTTACGCGGGCGGAGCCGCGGGCAACAGCTAGTAGGTATGTATATATAAAATAAAACAATGCTGATGGATTAACATATAGGATACTTTTTATTCCGAAAAAATCATGATTCCAACCGAATTTTACGCGGGCGGAGCCGCGGGCAACAGCTAGTAGGTATGTATATATATATATAAAATAAAACAATGCTGATTTTATAAGTGTTTTCATTTATTTCTAAGCATTCATTACAATGTTGGGCAAACTAGGTATCGACAATTTTCGACATTTATTTTGATACTTAGGGCACATCACTATAACATAACCCTACTTTTTATACGAAAACTATACATTTCGCTACCAATATTTTGCTTATTTTTGTATAGAAATAGACCAGATCTTTACTGGAATGTGATAAATAGCCTTTCTTTGTGCCTTCTTATAAGATTCCAATAAGAATAAGATGAGTTTTGTCGTAGAAATATGCTTCTAAAAAAATGGCAACTTTTGCCGCTTTCTTTCCGTGTTTATATCGTTGATAGTACACATTAGCTTCTTTATTTCCTACTTTCATGAAGATAAGTTATTTAGAAAGCTAATACCGTTTACAGGACCATGATAGGTGGTCTAGATTTTTTTTATAAGCATTTCTCTGAAAAGTGGTGCAAATGTACTAAGGCGCGAGGTGCGCGGGTTGCGAATTAAGAAACGGCCAAAAAGTGACAGTTGGAAGTCCAGCTGTTGAAGGGTTAATGTCCAGCAAGCTCAAATAAAACTATTTTCTTCCATGTTTCTGATACGTACTGCTAAGGTGTGGAACACCCTTCCAGCTTCTGTGTTCCCAGCCAAGTACAACCTAGGTGCCTTCAATAGAAAAGTGAATAGGCATTTTCTAGGCAAGTGCGCATCCTAGATCTCATCATTTCTGTCCATCAGATATGAATGTAGTCAAGCGCAAGCCTATCTATAATAAAAAAAGGGCTGTTTCTGTATTGTTCAGTTTGTTAGTTAGCAACCGTTACTAATTTTATAACTACGAAAACAGAGGCTACAATATTTTTGTATTAATTTTTGCTCAAGCCATCAACCTAGGTTGGTATGTTTTCATGTCAAAATACCATAACTTGTACAAAAAGAATGAGATAAAGAGAATTGCTAACTAACAAACTGAACAATACAGAATTACAGAATCAGGCCACTGGTCTTTGCATCTGGTATTTTATTTGTCAACTAATAAACATGTTAAGTTTATTTAGTGCTGCATCTGGTATTTTATTTGTCAACTAATAAACATGTTAAGTTTATTTAGTGCACCTTTTTTATGAACCATACCATATGCGTTTTTTTTATAATTTATAGGCTAGCTCTTGACTACAATCATGTCTGATCGGCAGAAATGATGAGGTCTAGGATGGATTCTGACGACCTCCCTGGATTCGAGTGGGAGGTCGCCGGCCACTTTGGAATTTTATAATTTGCTAAATTGGCTCAGGTCTGGTCTGGTGGAAGGCTTCGGCCGTGGCTAGTTACCACTGTACCAGCAAAGACGTGCCAACAAGAAATTTAGTGTTCCGGTGCGATACTGTGTAGAAACCGTTGGGGGTGACTTCTGCATCATCACTTACCATCAGGTGAGATCGCAGTCAAGTGCTAACTTGTATAGTGTAAAAAAAATGGACTTGCCTAGAAAATGCCTATTCACTCTCCTTCCACATCTTAGAGGGTTGTAACTCAAACGAATAAACTTAATGTAGGCACAGACCCCCATCACGATCCTTATTCTAATTTTGAATACATGGCAATTAAAATGTTTTCAGTGGATGTTCAAATACCATTTTCTCTCCGAGCACAATTCCTCTACATGAAAGGGAGATGTTACAACATAAGTGCAGTATACGACTCTCGAGCGACTCAATGCCTGAGCAAAGCCGTCAAACTAAACCCTCATATGGTGAACGCGTGGAACGAGCTTGGGGAATGTTATTTGAAAAATATGAATGTAAAGGAGGCAAAGGCTAGTTTCGAGGGAGCTCTTAAACATGTAAGTATTGTGGCATTTCAATTTGTCTGGCAAGGAAAAAAATACCGGCCAAGTGCGAGTCGGACTCGCGCACCGAGGGTTTCATACTATAAAAAAGTAAAACATTAAAAGAATCACTTTTGTTCATGAATTTAAGATTTTTATGAATTTACATAGAGGTACTTTTGTTGGCAAACCGCAAACCTAACTTAGTTTTTGGCGGCTTATTGTTTTTATCAAAAAAGATTCTGACGAATTGAGAACCTCCTCCTTTTTTTGAAGTCAGTTAAAAAACAGATTAATAGTCAGAGAGTTGATTTTAATTTTCTTGTAAAATATACGTTTATTCATATTGATCATAATTATTTCAGGTTTTCCGAACCATAAACTTCGGAGATAAGGGGGAGGGAAGGTATTTTTTTCGATTTTATTGGGCAAAATAAATCGAAAACTATCGGGCACAAAAATAAATAAAAATCGGTTTTAGAATACACAAGTAACGCCCTTTCATATGATACCCCACTCAATATTGTTATTTCATTTTGAAATTTCAACAACCTGGTTTACCCCCCCTTTTATATAAAAATAAAAACGATTTTCAAATTTTTACGATTGCAGTCCGTCGGGTCACTATTACCTAAAACTATTCCAAATTTCAAGTCGATAGCTTTGATACTTACTGAAATAATCGAGTGTGACAGACAGACGGACGGACAGAGGGACGGAGAAACTCTTACCATAAGGGTTCAATTTTTACCATTTTGGTATGGAACCCTAAAAACAGAAGTTAGGCGTGAACTTCTCCAAACTACTTATGAGAATTCACTCGAAGTTTCGGCGCTTTGAAGCTAAGGCTAAAATTAGATTTACTAGCCGAAATTTAAATCAATCTTTGGGTTGGTCATCAAAAGTTATCTATATATGTACTAATATTATAAAGAAGTAACGTAACGATGTTTGTGAGTTTGTAAGAGGCAATCTCTGGATCTACTGAACCGATTTTCAAAATTCTTTCACCAATAGAAAGCTACGTTATTGTGGAGTGTCATAGGCTATAATAATTTCCAAAATTAATTACGCATCTTTACTTAAACTGGAATAATGTAATCCAAGTCGTAAAAAAAAATGCTTTCGTCGCATGCGCTGCGGAAACTATTGAAGATAGAACAAAACAATGTTCTACAATATTAAAGAACGTATCAAAATCTATAAAAAAGTCCGCGATAGCATATGCCTATCTCCTACGGGTAACTCACAATAACTGCTTTTAGTGTTAAAATTGTGGTTAAAAAATAAATAATTTTTGTGAAGCTTATTTAGCCCATATGGTATTAATTTATATCTTTGTAAATCTGTTTTTTAAAACGGAAATTTAATGTAAAATATTTGTGCCCCTTACTCTATACAGTGTAAACAAACATCCTCAAAGATATTGGCAAAAAAAATAGTTGCGGTTGCGCGTCGCCCTGGCGCGGCCGTTGCGTGGCGATAGGTAGGTAAGTATAAGTTAGGCATATCTATCCGATTGCGTCGTGTTCAGCGCTATGGGGGAAGGGACTCTGGGTATTACGCGGGACAAACGGAACGGGACAAAAATATTTCTAACGAGGAACGGAGTTCGCGGGCACTGCTAGTAATTTGTAAAATAGTATGTGAAACCCTCTAACAAAAATATCAATTGTAAATCAGGTGAACGTTTTGCCTGTCCTATAAAAATAAAATAAAAAAATTTCAGGAACGCAACCGCCTATCGCTACGCTGTCTATCCATGATCCTGCGGCAGGAAATTGGCAACCTAGAGCACAATGAAATAACGCCAGCCATAACGAAAAGCGTCGAGCTGGCCAAGGAGGCGGTCGCTCTGGACTTCAAAGATGGATTATCATGGTCTACGCTGGGGAACTCCTACTTGTGTCAGTATTTCTTGATAGCACAGGATCCCGCTACGCTGAAGCTGTGTATGAACGCATACAGTCACGCCTGGTCAGATCCAATAGCGAGGGGCCAGCCGGATTTGTACTTTAATAAGGGAGTGGTAAGTTAATGCTTTTTTGATGAGAAAAATTCTTTGAGCGCTTCAGCATTTTAGAGATGAGAAAAAACTATTGAAGTCTTGAAAGCGTTACTAACACCTCACTATATAACCAACACAGACGCTAGCGCTAGCCTATACAGTTAAAAAAAAATTACATGGGGTTATTCAAGGGGCAAGTAAACAAATTTCTTAAGAGCCGGCAACGCATTTGCAGTTCCTCTGGTGCTGCAAATGTCCACGGGCGGCGGTGATCGCTTACCATCAGGTGACGCGCCCGCTCGTTTTCACTTTGCTTGCATTGACTTAAAAAAAGGTGGAACTTAAAACCACTGGACTATCGCTGCTTTCTGACTTGTTTCAGGTCAATTGATTGTTTTTAATGCATCTATGTTGTGATCAGGCTCTGAAGTATTCGGAGCGCTACAACGAGGCCATAGAGATGTTCCACCACGCGTGCCGCCTCGACCCGGGCTGGGCGCCGCCCCAGCACGAGCGAGCCGAACTGACCCGCTTCCTCGCTGAGGCCACGAGGCTCGTGCGCACGCGCGGGAAGCTGAAGGCTAAACGCCTCGCCACCATGGTCCAGGTAAGTTACCAGGCTATCAAGTATTCGGAGCGCTACAACGAGGCCATAGAGATGTTCCACCACGCGTGCCGCCTCGACCCGGGCTGGGCGCCGCCCCAGCACGAGCGAGCCGAACTGACCCGCTTCCTCGCTGAGGCCACGAGGCTCGTGCGCACGCGCGGGAAGCTGAAGGCCAAACGCCTCGCCACCATGGTCCAGGTAAGTTACCAGGCTATCAAGTATTCGGAGCGCTACAACGAGGCCATAGAGATGTTCCACCACGCGTGCTGCCTCGACCCGGGCTGGGCGCCGCCGCAGCACGAGCGAGCCGAACTGACCCGCTTCCTCGCTGAGGCCACGAGGCTCGTGCGCACGCGCGGGAAGCTGAAGGCCAAACGCCTCGCCACCATGGTCCAGGTAAGTTACCAGGCTATCAAGTATTCGGAGCGCTACAACGAGGCCATAGAGATGTTCCACCACGCGTGCCGCCTCGACCCGGGCTGGGCGCCGCCCCAGCACGAGCGAGCCGAACTGACCCGCTTCCTCGCTGAGGCCACGAGGCTCGTGCGCACGCGCGGGAAGCTGAAGGCCAAACGCCTCGCCACCATGGTCCAGGTAAGTTACCAGGCTATCAAGTATTCGGAGCGCTACAACGAGGCCATAGAGATGTTCCACCACGCTTGCCGCCTCGACCCGGGCTGGGCGCCGCCCCAGCACGAGCGAGCCGAGCTGACCCGCTTCCTCGCTGAGGCCACGAGGCTGGTGCGCACGCGCGGGAAGCTGAAGGCCAAACGCCTCGCCACCATGGTCCAGGTAAGGTACCAGGCTATGAAGTGTTCGAAGCGCTACAACGAGGCCATAGAGATGTTCCACCACGCGTGCCGCCTCGACCCGGGCTGGGCGCCGCCCCAGCACGAGCGAGCCGAACTGACCCGCTTCCTCGCTGAGGCCACGAGGCTCGTGCGCACGCGCGGGAAGCTGAAGGCTAAACGCCTCGCCACCATGGTCCAGGTAAGTTACCAGGCTATCAAGTATTCGGAGCGCTACAACGAGGCCATAGAGATGTTCCACCACGCGTGCCGCCTCGACCCGGGCTGGGCGCCGCCCCAGCACGAGCGAGCCGACCTGACCCGCTTCCTCGCTGAGGCCACGAGGCTCGTGCGCACGCGCGGGAAGCTGAAGGCCAAACGCCTCGCCACCATGGTCCAGGTAAGTTACCAGGCTATCAAGTATTCGGAGCGCTACAACGAGGCCATAGAGATGTTCCACCACGCGTGCTGCCTCGACCCGGGCTGGGCGCCGCCGCAGCACGAGCGAGCCGAACTGACCCGCTTCCTCGCTGAGGCCACGAGGCTCGTGCGCACGCGCGGGAAGCTGAAGGCCAAACGCCTCGCCACCATGGTCCAGGTAAGTTACCAGGCTATCAAGTATTCGGAGCGCTACAACGAGGCCATAGAGATGTTCCACCACGCGTGCCGCCTCGACCCGGGCTGGGCGCCGCCCCAGCACGAGCGAGCCGAACTGACCCGCTTCCTCGCTGAGGCCACGAGGCTCGTGCGCACGCGCGGGAAGCTGAAGGCCAAACGCCTCGCCACCATGGTCCAGGTAAGTTACCAGGCTATCAAGTATTCGGAGCGCTACAACGAGGCCATAGAGATGTTCCACCACGCTTGCCGCCTCGACCCGGGCTGGGCGCCGCCCCAGCACGAGCGAGCCGAGCTGACCCGCTTCCTCGCTGAGGCCACGAGGCTGGTGCGCACGCGCGGGAAGCTGAAGGCCAAACGCCTCGCCACCATGGTCCAGGTAAGGTACCAGGCTATGAAGTGTTCGAAGCGCTACAACGAGGCCATAGAGATGTTCCACCACGCGTGCCGCCTCGACCCGAGCTGGGCGTTGCCGCAGCACGAGCGAGCCGAGCTGACCCGCTTCCTCGCTGAGGCCACGAGGCACGTGCGCACGCGCGGGAAGCTGAAGGCCAAACGCCTCGCCACCATGGTCCAGGTAAGTTACCAGGCTATGAAGTGTTCGGAGCGCTACAACGAGGCCATAGAGATGTTCCACCACGCTTGCCGCCTCGACCCGGGCTGGGCGCCGCCCCAGCACGAGCGAGCCGAGCTGACCCGCTTCCTCGCTGAGGCCACGAGGCTGGTGCGCACGCACGGGAAGCTGAAGGCCAAACGCCTCGCCACCATGGTCCAGGTAAGTTACCAGGCTATGAAGTGTTCGGAGCGCTACAACGAGGCCATAGAGATGTTCCACCACGCGTGCCGCCTCGACCCGGGCTGGGCGTTGCCGCAGCACGAGCGAGCCGAGCTGACCCGCTTCCTCGCTGAGGCCACGAGGCTCGTGCGCACACGCGGGAAGCTGAAGGCCAAACGCCTTGCCACCATGGTCCAGGTAAGTTACCAGGCTATGAAGTGTTCGGAGCGCTACAACGAGGCCATAGAGATGTTCCACCACGCGTGCCGCCTCGACCCGGGCTGGGCGCCGCCACAACACGAGCGAGCCGAGCTGACCCGCTTCCTCGCTGAGGCCACGAGGCTCGTGCGCACGCGCGGGAAGCTGAAGGCCAAGTGCCTCGCCACCATGGTCCAGGTAAGTAACCAGGCTATGAAGTGTTCGGAGCGCTACAGCGAGGCCATAGAGATTAATAATTTTTGTGCACAAATAACTAATTATCAGAAATATACGGTGCATGTCATTATATTAAAATCTTTAAATGTATCTCATAATCCCATTTAATAAATTGCACGAGTAGCTTTCTTCTGCAGCACGAAAATGGTATCAGTTAATGTCAGCAGCATAACCCCTAAATAATTAGATACCGCTTTTTTTTTCAGGGCATAGACAAGAAGATGTTGGATGAATACGCAACAGGTTTCTACAAGGGGAGGGGGGCGCGTAAAGACGTGCTGCTGCAGCATGTTAGGATAGACGAGCTACAGGAGGGCAGCAACGACTGCAAGGTCATCCTCGGCAGGGTTGTGGGCTCCATACATAACCAGAACGCCGTGCCTTTGTGAGTATTTCTTGTTGTATCAGGCCAAGCCATTGATTAACTATATTATAAAAGATCAGCACTTAGTGATGTCACGCATGTATTTTTCAGGCTCCGCCCTGAAGCATCATTTTTAATTTTTCAAAACTGTAAAATGGCGCTGATGTAAGCGACGCCATATTTGCGAAATTTTTGGCTTCAACGTACGTCACATCTTTCCCATCCTCTTAGCGTAGCGTATTTTGTCATTGGGCCAAGCGCTCTAACATTTTTTTATCCACTACTAGTTAGTACTTGACTTTGATCTCACCTGATGGTAAGGGACAATACAATTAGTTGAAGATGTTATCGTACTAACTTGCGCCACGAAGGCCGATAGTGTAATAAACTATTTTTTTTCCTATTTCTTTAGTACATTCGCGATAGTAGACGAGAGTCTGCAGTGCGTATGCGTGTCGGTGTACAACTGGGCGGACGGGCGCGGCACCATCATAGGCGACGTGGTCGCGGTGCCCGAGCCGGTGCTCTCTACACACGCCATGGACTCTGAGCTGGCTGTGAGTGTTCTGCTTCGTTTATAATAGACGAGAGCCTGCAGGGCGTGTGCGTGTCGGTGTACAACTGGGCGGACGGGCGCGGCACCATCATAGGCGACGTGGTCGCGGTGCCCGAGCCGGTGCTCTCTACACACGCCATGGACTCTGAGCTGGCTGTGAGTGTTCCCTTCGTTTATAATAGACGAGAGCCTGCATTGCGTGTGCGTGTCGGTGTACAACTGGGCGGACGGGCGCGGCACCATCATAGGCGACGTGGTCGCGGTGCCCGAGCCGGTGCTCTCAATCAATCAATCAATCAATCAATCAATCAATTTTTATTTGCAAGAAACATTGTACAAATATGATGACAAACCGAATGTAGACCAAACATGTTTCGTCATTGCTGACATGCAAATTTAAGTCAATTTAAAAAGAAATATTTGAAACCTTAAATAAATTAGTATTAATAATAGATATAAGCATACAATTTCAATTAAATTACAGTCAATAAATTAAGAACCTTACAACAATATAATTGATGATCTAAGTAGATTCATGAATACAATTTAAATTAGTACATACAGTCAACAAAGCCAAGTCTAAACAAGTCTCAAAGAAATTACAATTTAGTAGGATAATAATTAATAAGTATCAAACTTATCATCAAGGTACTCATTTATGGAATAGTAGCATTTTTTAATAAGAAATTCCATAAGTTTATGCTTCAATATATTTATATTAAGAGATCTGTCTGCCAGTTCTCCTGGTAACTTATTGTAGATTCTAGGTGCCATATTCAAAATACTTTTTCCAAATTTCGCGGATGAGTGATGGGTAAAAAGCAAATTTTGTTTTCCCTTCTTGCATTCTCAGAAAATTTAAACAGATTTTCATTCATTCTAATGAATACAACAACCTCATAGATGTATAGACATGGGCAAGAAAGTATTTTTAATTTTTGAAAATACGGCTTACATGAATCTGTGGGTTGAAGGTGACAAATAGACCTAATACATCTTTTTTGGGATTTGAATGCCCTTTCCTTGCTAGCAGAGTTCCCCCAGAAAATAATGCCATATCGTAATGTTGCGGTTACGTAGGAATTATAAGCTACCATAACTGCATTTTGATTAACCACTTTAGAGAGCATGTATAGCGCAAAAGAAAAACGATTTAGTTTTATACACACATTATCTATTTGGGTTTCCCACGATAGGCAATCATCAATGTAAAGGCCTAAAAATTTTGTGTTGCTTATTTCTTTTATTACAGTTCCTGAATATTTTATGTCAAGTGGCGGTAAATTTCTTTTCCTATTTTTGAATGTCATTATATTGGTCTTGTCTAGATTCATTAATAACTTGTTTGATGTCACCCAACTAATAATATTCTTCATAGCACTGTTGATGTCATACTCGAGAGCCGTTCTATTCTTTCCAGTAAAAATTACAGTACTGTCGTCCGCAAATAGGACCATTTGATGATCCGTGCTTTTAGGAAAATCATTAATATATGTTATAAATAGCAAAGGACCCAATACACTTCCCTGCGGCACACCTGTATCATTTTTCTTAGCATCAGAAAAATTTGTCTCTTCAGTCTTATTGACCATATTTATTCGCTTTATTTCCGTTATTTGATATCTTTCACTAAGGTAAGACTTAACCAGTGCTAAAGAATTACCCCGCACTCCATAAGCATACAGCTTGTTTTCTAGAATTTTATGATCAACATAGTCAAAAGCCTTTGTTAAGTCCATGAACAATGCACACACAGTTTCTTTTTTGTCCAAATGAACCATAACTTTTTTAACAAAATTGAATATAGCCAAATTTATTGTTTTTTTCTTTCTAAATCCTATTTGCGCGTCAGTGATAATTCCGTTCAATTCCATGTAGTTATTTAGGTTATTGTAGATATATTTTTCTATTATTTTGGAAAAAATAGGTATTAACGAAACTGGACGATAGCAGTCTAAATCAAGCGTATCCCCTCTTTTGAATAGAGGTTTAACGATCGAAGTTTTTAGTTTATTAGGAAATACTCCAGATTCAGCGCATAGATTTATAATATGACTTAGGATAGGTGATATACTTTTGTTTACACTTTTAATGACTTTTGTACTGATCTGATCATATCCAGTACTCGTAGTGTTTTTTAGTGTTTTTATTATTGTTGTGATATCTTGAGGGACTGACGGCCCCATAAACATAGATTTTAAATGACTCCAATTTATTTCATGCTTGCAATCTGTATTTATTTAACGTTTAACGAAATGATCGTTAAATGCTTGTGCAATGTCACCTGGAGACGTTATTATGTTCCCGTCCTTTTTTATTTGAGAAATTGAATTTTTTAGTTGGTTATTTTTAAATTTATTGTTAATAATATCCCATGTAGTTTTAGATATATTGAGAGAAGTTTTAATTCTGTAGTCATTACGAGACTTTTGGGTTAGGTTGATTACTTTCTTGAGTCTTTTTGAGTAGTTTTTAAATTTATTTTTATTATGAGAGTCCGGCGCTTTTCTATATTTCCATAATAGTTCTCTCTTCCGCTTAGAACATCTTTTTATACCTTTTGTTATCCATTTAGGTTTTGATTCCAGAGATATTTTTACTTTTATTTTAGGGAAACATAGATCATAAAGAAGTTTAAATAGTTCATAAAATTTATCAAACGCTTCCTCAGGGTCATTGGTTTCATATACCTCGTTAAAACTAAGGCTGCATATGCATTCTTGAAACTTTCTCATGTTCTCTTTGCTATAGTCACGTCTCTCAATAAAGAAGTGCTTTATGTAACTAAATGTCTTTACATCGCAGGCAAATATTTGTGCTGTGTGATCTGATAAGGCCAATTCTTTGATATCTATGCTCTCTACACACGCCATGGACTCTGAGCTGGCTGTGAGTGTTCCCTTCGTTTATAATAGACGAGAGCCTGCATTGCGTGTGCGTGTCGGTGTACAACTGGGCGGACGGGCGCAGCACCATCATAGGCGAGGTACTCGAGCCGATCGCTCCCTGTCCTAGGACACTAGCCAACTAGGACAGGGAGGTGGTCAATTCTTTTTTTATACATATTATAATGTAGAATGACTGTTGTTTGAAATTTTAGGGCAAGGTGCGTCATTCCCTTTAATCGTGTATTATCCTTTCCAGAAATTCGATTTCAAGTCGATCCGCGTGAACAACCCTCTGCAGTTGTTGGTGAACGGGAAGCGGGTCAGTCGCAACCAGTTTGCGTGCACGCGCGTCACCAGCACCTACGAGATACATTGAAGCTACGTGTAGTGTGTACTGTGTAGCGCTCAAACTAGACTCACACCGGTGGATATGGGCTTTATGTGTGCACATCGCAGGTACAAATAACCCTTATTTTATCATAATCAAATGCGTCACTCGGAACCAGTTCGCGTGCACGCGCGTCACCGGCACCTACGAGATACACTGAAGCTACGTATAGTGTGTTCTGTGTAGCGCTTAAACTAGACTGTAACACCGGTGGATATGGGCTTTATATGTGCACATCGGAGGTACAAATAACCCCTATTTTATCATAATCAAATGCGTCACTCGGAACCAGTTCGCGTGCACGCGCGTCACCGGCACCTACGAGATACACTGAAGCTACGTATAGTGTGTTCTGTGTAGCGCTTAAACTAGACTGTAACACCGGTGGATATGGGCTTTATATGTGCACATCGGAGGTACAAATAACCCCTATTTTATCATAATCAAATGCGTCACACGGAACCAGTTCACGTACAACGGTGCACGCGTGTTATGAGCCAGCCCCTACGAGATACACTGATGTTATGTGTAGTGTGTACTGTGTAGCGCTTAAACTAGACTGTCACACCGGTGGATATTTGCTATATATATTGTGCATGACGCAGGTACAAATAACCCCTATCTTGTCATAATCAACTTTTTGGGGTAAACTTTTGTGTATGTAACGTAAGATTTATATATTAATAATAAATATGCATTAGTGTAAATGTGTCAGCAATTAATGGCCAAATTAGTGTATTTATTAAAAGAGTCATTGTTCTAAATTCATTGGTCCAAGATAATATAATATATTAACTGTTAATTTCGGATTGGTTTGGTATGTCAATTATTATACAAGGTTATATAAAAAGATACCAAATCGCTCTCTGCCTGTAGTTGTCTACATTAAAACTAACAACTTTAATTCTAAGACTTAAAAAATTCAGTATAAATCCTATAACCTTTAAACGAGCAATTCTTGTATATATATCTATACTTAATATATTTCTATATAATCCGGATCTTAGAAACGGCTCGAACGATTTTTATGAAATTTATACAGGGGGTATTGGGGGCAATAAATCGATCTAGTTAGGACTCATTTTTAGAAAATGTCGAATTACCAAAAAAAAATATGACCCCTGCTGCCGTCTATTGATGGGTAGATATACTACCGAGCAAAGCTCGGTCTCCCAGATATTTTATTTTATACTAAAAAATTAATGAATCATGTTATTTCTGTAAAGTGACATTATAATGTGAAACCAAATATCGCCGCGGTTTCGCACCACTGCCGTTGCTACTTGCCAATGTTACATTACACAGTAGTAACAATTACAGTATCTCTGTTAAATATTAAATATTTGATATTTCTTAAAATATAGAGCAATTGTTAGTTTTAATGTAAACGAGTACAGTCCGAGAGCGATATGGTATTTTTTGAATAACCCTGTATATCCCAAACAGAATAATATAATTTAATTATTAAATATATAAATTGATTTATAAGAATATATTGAATTAATTTAGGTACACATATACTTGTGTGTAAATTATTTATTAAAATATAAGATTATGTAGGTGTAACTTATTAATTGTATGTTTGTGTGTGTGTCTCATGGATTTTTAATCAAAAATATTATAAATTATACTTAATTTTAAACATTTCTGTAAAGACTGAGAAGTGGAATTTTGTGGAATTTGTATGGTTGTGTATATATTATAATTATAGTATATTTTATATACTATTTTTATACATAATAATTATTATTTCAATATAATACTACTAAATGTTACTCACTTATAGCTTCAAATGAGCATGGCGTAAGAAAATGTCAGAGATCCCTTTTTTTAGGTCTGTGTCTCTTCAACAAAACTAATTAATATAAATGACCGATTGGCGCCGGTGAAATATAGATATTTCAATCCACGAAGACGCGCCCGGCTCTGTCAAAATTGCTTATGTTTCATTCGATTCGTATGGAGTTTGACAGAGTGGGGCGCGGCATCGTGGATCGAAATATCTATAGTAGTCCTGCTTTCTGCGTCAGAGGTTCGATACCCACAACTGGAAAATGTTTGTGTGATGAGCAAGAATGTTTTCTAGTTTCTTGGTATTTTTCTATACTATATTGTATTGAAATGTATATTAAATCTTCCTTTTATATGTATAGAATTCTCGTGCCAATTTTCGTTAAAAAATTCCTCCGAAACCGCTCGACCGATTATTATGAAATTATCTGTGTATATTCGGTAAGCTATTTTTATATTCCTTAAATGGCAAAACGACGTTTGCCGGGTCCGCTAGTATTATGTTTATCAGTTATCTAGTACCCCATAACAAGCTATCGCTTACTTTGGTGCTAGATTGCGATTTGTGTAATTTCATGATATATTTATGTATTATAGTATTAAAAGCTAAACCGTAAATCGGCGACTAGTATTTGTAAATATTAAGTTAATTAAAATGAATGACTTTGTATCGAAATTAAGTTAATATCATGATAACCTTACACTTCGCCATTTCTTATAAACTCTTTCGTTAGAATTGAATCGAAGTGCTCTGTCCGCCTCACGATTGGTTATTATCTGTGCAAACTCGGCTGTGATTGGCCGACTCACAATTTTTCCAACCAACAACCAACCAATGGGACTGACCTGAGGTTGAAAACGTAATTAGGGTTCCATACCAATTTGGTAAAAATGTAACCCTTATGGTGAGACTTTCTCCGTCCGTCCGTCCGTCCGTCCGTCCGTCTGTCACACTCGATTATTTCAGTAACTATCGAAGCTATCGACTTGAAATTTAGAATAGTTTTAGGTAATAGTGACCCGACGCCATTGCAATCATAAAACATTGAAAATTGTTTTTATTTTTATTTAAAAAGGGGGGAAAACCGGGGCTTCAAATTTTCAAAATGAGATAACAATATTGAGTGGGGTATCATATGAAAGGGCGTTACTTGTGTATTCTAAAACTGATTTTTATTTATTTTTATGCCAGATAGTTTTGGATTTATTGAGCAAACTGTCGAAAAAAATAGCGTTCCCCCCCTTATCTCCGAAGTTTATCAATCGAAAAATCTGAAATAATTATGATCAATAGACATTAATGTATATTTTACAGGAAAAATAAAATCAACTCCCTAACAATTATACTTTTTTTTGATAATAACAATAAACCACCAAAAACAAAGTTACGTTTGCGGTTCGCCAACAAAAGTACCTACATGTAAATTATACTCGTAAATTCATGACCAAAAGTGATTCTTTCAATGTTTTACTTCTTTTATGGTATGGAACCCTCGGTGCGCGAGTCCGACTCGCACTTGGCCGGTTTTTTTTTACTACGCTGTATTTGAGCGAAAGAAATAATTTCATGCTTTTTGTGTTTATCAAACATTAATTACATTACCGTTTATTGAAGTCGGTAACAGGGTACTGAAAGTATTTAAAAAATATATGAAACTTTGTGCTCTTACAGTTTTTGGAATAGACAAGAACTATTTGAATATAATTGACTTGATTAAAAATTCCGTACCTACAAATTATCAAGTCACCACCAAGTTAGTTATTTTTTTGGATAGTTTTGTTCCTAATTCACAGGAGACTAATGTAGGTAGGTATAAAAGGCCAAACTGACGTATATTATGTCCTAACAAATAAATAGTTTAAGGGTGCCTTCAAATTAGCCGCAAAGTGAAGCGTGGCTGTAGCGCTACAGACACGCTTCTGCCGCTCTGCAGGTTTTGAGAATTGTGGCGTTGTACATAGTTTCACGATGGACTCTGACCAAAAAACACTGCTCGATTTGTACAAAAATATACATGCGCGCAGCACTAGTTGATCGATGAACTTACTGATTATGTACCATATTCAAGCAAAAATAAATGATTGATTGATTGATTGATTTATTGATTCATTGATTGATTGACGCGCGTCGGTAGCGCCTCTGCAGCGCTGCGGCCGCGGTTGTTTATTTACATAGATTTACAAAGTAGCGCGGCTGCAGGCATGCGGCTTAACTGAAGGCGCCTTAAAACAACAACTAATATCTCCTTTTTGTGCGATAACTGTTTGTAAAACAATTCACACTTTTATATTAGTACCTACCTACTAATAAATGTAGGAGTATGTGTCAATGGTAATTCTAATTGAAATAAAATAACTTTCACTTACCTAAATAGTTTTATTGTACAAAAATACTGCTTCTTACATGAGGCATGGCAAAAACTACGTGAATATTTTACAAAATAAGAGTCCTTACTTCTAATAGTTCTTATAGTATTTATTCCTTTGGCATTATTTCTTTCGACCAATCCCTATATTTCTATTTAGTAAAACAGAAATATTATGTTGTTTACTTTTTATATAGCCATACGCCATATTGGCACTATTAGCAAAAACAATATGACCGCCTTGAATCTGCTCTACCTATTGGTAGTATGTATATAATTTTTTATTAAAAACACACAGTAATCTCTTATTCTCGTTATCTCCGTTACTTTTAAAAATTCATGCGTTCACTTCCCAAAGTTTCATGTCGTTTTCAACAATCTCAGCGTATTTGTCTCTTTTGTATTTATCTTTGAATAGTGGTCTTAAGATCTTGAGGCCAAGCCCCAATAGAGCTCCGTTGTCCAACATATCGTTCAGCATAATCGCGAGTTTGGCGTTGTAGTACAGTCTAAGGAGGCTCGGTCTGGAAAATAAATACTGGCTGTCCCGTAGGTTATCTCTTGCCCATTCTTCTATTCTCTTATTGCCGCTGGCCATCTAATAATAATAAGTATGTTTATTTTCAAAACATCAAAAAATAAGATTGGATCTGTACTCTGTACCACCGATCTCAGTGACAGTACCAGTCTGACAAAAAGTCTTGAATTAAGTCACGGAAACTTTAATTTTTCCTGGCTTTGTAAAAGGTATATTATGTAGCATAAATACCAAATAATAAAAAAATTAACCAAATAATAAATAAAAAAAATTCATAATGTAGATACTAACCCTTATGTCTCCAACTTGCTTGAGGAAGTACGAAGAGAAGTAGAACCTCAAGTTGTCAGTGCTCCTGCCGCGTTTGACGTACGCCTTCAGAAGGCGGTACCCCGACCTTTTGTATTTGAATACCTGGAACATGCAGACCGTTAACCTATAACACTAGATCTAATGCAATCGTATTTTTAAAACACGTATCTAATTGAAGGTAAAGGTTCGAAGTATCGTTTAATGTTTGGATTGTAATTTTTACAAATTCTGGGCTAAGTACCTAACTTTGAAAAGTACCCCTTTCAAGTTAGTACGTTAACATCTTCGGCTGCATCATCACTTACCATCAGGTGAGATCGCAGTCAAATAGGTACCTACTAACCTGTAATTATAGTGTAAAAAAACCTTACGCGTCACGTGGACAAACGACCTTGTGGGTTCTCCAAATTGTTCTCAATGATCTTTGTAGCTAATAAACCCGCACTTGGCCAGCATGGGTCAACATCGTATGGTGTAGTTACCCGCTTTTAGTACTTTGTATGATGTAAGCGATATTTTCGGCTTCGGCCTTGAAGAGCACTTTTACTAAGTAGGTACATTTCGTTTAATCATTTTAATAAAGAATAGAGCCCCGCCAATCAATGTAATTGAAAGTAATTGGCGGCACTCCTATTCGTTAATCATCAAATACATATATCTCACTTGAACTTTAAGCGGTCTCTTAGGTGGTCGAACATAAATAAGATAAAGCGAATTGGATTTAGACCGCCCGTTAAGAGCGCGTACAAACTGATTATAGCAGGAAGAGATTTGATTTTTATAGTAGTAGATCAAGTCTTAACGACCTGAAATAAAACACACGAATTTTACATCTTATTGTCGAGAAACTGTACTATTATAAACATAAAAGGATAAACTTTTGTCGATAAAAAAAAATCTTGAAGTTGCATCCAATTTTTTACAATTTTCAATTTATTTCCAATGTTATACGCCCTAGAGCGCCAAGATTTAGGATTATAATTCCAATAAATATTACGAAGTGCATTTACTATTGATTCCTTTTTAAATTATGTATTTTAAAAGTTATTACTGTAAATTATAAATGGCGTTTATTACGTTCTTATTTCGCGTAATACGCTATGCTGTTTTGTACCAAAATGATGTTTTGCGCATGACAATCAGTCACAATCGCTCCATTGAGACGTGAAGACTGTATTTCTGTGCTCCAGGCCGAAAAAATAGTTCTTTGTATGTTTAATATATAAATTATGAATTATAAATGATTGTATGCGTATCGATAAATTATTTGGAGGTGTTAATAATATAATTGTAAGTATGGCCAACAAAAACAATGAGTTTCAAGTTTATTAAAGCATAAACCTTTCTTTCAAATATCGACTTTCACTCTTTATTTTAAAGCACATAATTAACTAGCACTGTATTCCTTCAAGCAGTGACGGCAGGAGGAAGTATATGCAAAAAAAGACGATCCCGATGAATTATGAGATGAGGGAATAGAGAGTGCAACATTTTAAATATTTTGATACTTTAGTTTGCAAATACATATAATATATATTTGCAAACTAAAGCATATAATATATATAATATAGCATCATAAACGACTTATTAATGATAGTATATTAATTATTTCAAAGTAAATAAATTTCAAGTTATAATGTGCAATAATAATATGTCAAAATATGAAAAATGATAACATTTCAAATTCATTACACATACACTTTATTTGTGAGTAATGAATTCTGTGAAAGAGACTCCGCATAAATATTTTTGCTGGCTTATTTTTTGGGTTCCTTGCCCAAAAGGTAAAAGAGGGACCTATTAACAACGTTCATCTGTCCGTTTGCCTGTCACCAGGCTGTATCTCTTGAACCGTGATTGTTAAAATTGTTAAAACTAGGAGGATCTCAAGTCGTCGCAATCATATTTTTTTAGGGTTCTATACCAAAATGATAAAAATGGAACCCTTTTAGTGAGACTTTCTCCGTCCGTCCGTCCGTCTGTCACACTCGATTATTTCAGTAAGCTATCGAAGCTATCGACTTGAAATTTGGAATAGTTTTAAGTAATAGTGACCCAACGTCATTGCAATCATAAAAATTTGAAAATCATTTTTATTTTTATTTAAAAGGGGGGTAAATCGGATTGTTGTAATTTCAAAATAAGATAACAATATTGAGTGGGGTATCATATGAAAGGGCGTCACTTGTGTATTCTAATACCTATTTTTATTTATTTTTGTGCCCGATAGTTTTTTATTTGTTAGGCAAACTGTTGAAAAAATATCGTCCCCCCCCCCTTATCTCCGAAGTTTATCGTTCAAAAAATCTAAAATAATTATCATCAATAGAAGTAAACGTATATTTTTACAGAAAAAATAAAATCATCTTTCTACCTTTTATACATTTTTTTGAACCACCAAAAACAAAGTTAGGTTTGTGGTTAGCCAACAAAAGTAAATTAGGAAAAAAAAGATGTAAATTATACTCGTAAATTCATGAACTAAAGTGATAATTTTAATGTTTTACTTCTTTCATAGTATGGAACAGATGTGCAAAGAAACGACGATCTTATAGACAATCGTCCAATTTCGAATTGGAGTACATACTGCCACACTTTGTAGTGGCATTAGAAGTCGGTTTTATGAAAACAATTTTTCATTTTTTATTTTATTAAAATAGATAAATAGAAATTTCATAAAGAAAAAACTCCTTACGCTTCGTTAAAAAGATCGCAACTGGCTGTACCCAGCCAAAAATACCCATCAGACTAGCGAAATTGCTCCGCTGTATTGGGCCAGGAAGGTCCCAAATTGCGGACTGAGATTGAGAATTCGTTTTTATAGTAAGGAGCCCTCAGTGCTCGAGCCCGCACGTACTTGACCAATTTTATTTATTCATTATTTAAAAATTCATCCAATTTGTTATAATTTTGAATGCATGAAGCATTAAACAGGGTCATCGTGTTTTTAATAGTAGGGAATCCCAAGTAAGGTCGACCTTCACCGAGCTGTTTATTGGATGAAAACTATTTTATATCCAATTTAATACGTCAATAAATATATCGCAAGTGGGTTGCCTAAAAAATTTCAGTCCAGGATATGATTAATTAAGAATTAAAAAACCATTGTAACATGGACTCCTATTTGTTACAGTTTAGTTGACATCTTAGTTCAAATTAGATTGGATTAGCGATTCAGGTCGCAAATTGCAATTGTGCTTATTTACCTATGATTTTATTATCCGTTAACTTTCTTTTGCCAAAAAATATAGAGCAGAAATACTTTCCTCAGCCAGGAAAGTATTTCTGGCAAAAAGCACTATTTATAACATCCAATCTAATTTGAACTACGATGTCAACTAAACTGTAACAAATAGGAGTCCATGTTACAATGGTTTTTTTTTTTAATTCTTAATCAATCCTATCCTGGACTGAAATTTTTTAAGCAACCCGCATCGTGTTTTAATTAATAATTTGCATAATCGTGTTTTAGGAATTAAATTGCATATAAAATAGTTTTCATCCAATAAACAGCTCGGTGAAGGTCGTTGTATAGCGGGATCCTAGACTATAATTTTTTCACTTTTCATGCATTTTTTTTTAATTTATATTTACAAATAAATTGTCCTAACCAGTCAACTCTTTTTGTCAAAGATTTGTTGACTTCAGATTATAATGACTGCTAATTTTTGCATGGGATAATTACTGTCGTATCGTTAAATATGAAAATAATAGATGGGTATTTTCATACTCTATGGGTATTTTATGGGTACGATACGTTTGCAAAGAGGACGTCAATATATAATTAACGTTAGACGTTAATTGTATATTGACGTCCCAAGAAGACCTAAAAGGCTTCTCTGAGGAATACTGTAGCTATTAGATTCATGATCGGATTCAAACATCCCAATGTCTTTTTTAATTTTTGTCATGTTTGAATCCGATCATGAATCTATCATGATCGGATTCAAGCATCCCAATGTCTTTTTTAATTTGTGTCATTTTTTAAAATACATACCAAAAAATAAAGTTTAATCGATTGTTTTATTCGCATTAAAAATGATTGAAAAAAGGTATTTAAATTTTTGTATAAAATGCCAAGAATCATTTTTCCAACAACTAGGTGATCTGCAATGCACCCGAATTTATCTGATTATCTTACCTATAGTGATCGCGGTTTTGTTGAGTTTTGTTGACAGTATTTGACAGTACACGACTTTTTTTTTGCTTTCCGCCCCCTCTTAATTGGTTACGGCTTTTGTAAAACCCGAGTCGCGTAGTTTGTAAAACGGGAAATTAATGCTGAATTACCTACTGGGTCCTGCGACTACTGGGCTACATCATCACGTGCCCTCTTCCTTAAATTGAAGTTTGGCGATCAACAATCGAAAAGCCTTCCTTAAGTGCCGATTTCTTTAAATCTGGGTAGGCAAGTCCGGTCTACCCCTTTATATCGTCCAACCATTTACGTCTCTGGCGCCCTGGAGACCAACAATTTTTCCCTCTAACATAAGTCTCGGGAAGGAGAACTGGTCTCCTCTTTGCAGGTGGCCAATAAAAGCAACTTTTCTGCGCATAATGGGCTACACAATATTTATATAGCTCTGAGAAAACTGTTGCTGATAGCTGGTTCTACAGAGCTTGCAAACTCTGCTAAGTGCGCGAATAAACGATTGGGCATGCCGGGTGGTAGATTGCCAGTCATCCAGGTGGTAAGGATGGAACATGTTTCTACGCCTAATCAGTGATGAGTTTATCCATACACGAGTTTTATTGAATTATTGCAGTGGCGAAGTCTGTATAGGATCTAATTGCAGGTGAAAATGAAAAGTGAAAACTAACCAATGGAACATTCAAAACACTTTGTTCGCTGATAACCTAATAACAGTCTCTCACCTGATAAATAAAATTTCCAGTCACATAAGAATCGATATAATGAGTCCCATAACTCTTCATGAATCGTCGGACAGAAGCCGTGTCGTTCACATCCAGTCGGTCGATCGCTCTGTCCACAAACTCCTTCACTCTGATCGGTTTACTGGTGTCTAATTTGACCGTCTTTTCTGTTTTGGACAGCTTGACCAGCACGTAGCAGCAGTTGTCGTCGCTTGTGTCGAACTCTATTCCGAAGGTCCTCATGATTTCGTCGTATATCCAGTCGCCTAAAAACGCCTTCCATGGTTGTTCTGTACTGAAATCAAGATCATGGGTTATGTACAAGCTTTATACCTACCTACGAGTCGATGTTATATTTGTAATGGATATATTTTATGTATACCTACGCTACGCACTTATTTAGATTAGGTACCTACTACCTATATCCTCACTCATTTGTCATTATACAGTGTGTCTGGGATCGAACTAGCGATAATTTAAGGGGGGGGGGGGGGTTCTATAGCTCATTACAAGCAAAAAAATCCTCTTAAGGGGGGCGCCTCCCTTACCCCGTCCCTGGGAGAGCCATATCAATTTTGGTTGCATTTTTTTGGGTATGTGCACACAAAATCAGTAATAACTTAAAATGTGTTGCTTCACATCTTCTCAAATGGTCTCATTCGACTAGGTACCTACAATTCAATTATTAATAACGTTTATACATTATCTATTATTGTATCCAGTGATTGAGAATATTGTACCCAGTCGAATAAGACCATTTGAGAACATGTAAAGCAACAGACTTGTTGTTTTAAAAAAAAAACCGGCCAAGTGCGAGTCGGACTCGCGCACCGAGGGTTCCATACCATAAAAGAAGTAAAACATTCAAAGAATCACTTTTGTTCATGAATTTACGAGTATAATTTACATGTAGGTACTTTTGTTGGCAAACCGCAAACGTAACTTTGTTTTTGGTGGTTTATTGTTATTATCAAAAAAAGTATAATAGTTAGAGTTGATTTTATTTTTCCTGTAAAATATAGGTTTATTCCTATTGATCATAATTATTTCATATTTTTTGATTGGTAAACTTCGGAGATAAGGGGGGGGAACGGTATTTTTTTCGACAGTTTGCTCAATAACTCAAAAACTATAAGGCATAAAAATAAATAAAAATTGGTTTTAGAATACACAAGTAACGCCCTTTCATATGATACCCCACTCAATATTGTTATCTCATTTTGAAATTTTGACGACACGGTTTTCCCCCCTTTTTAAATAAAAATAAAATAGATTTTCAATTTTTTATGATTGCAACGGCGGCGCGCCGCAATTACCTACAAAAATTCCAAATTTCAGTTCGATAGCTTCGATAGTTACTGAAATAATCGAGTGTGACAGACGGACGGACGGACGGAGAAAGTCTCACCATAAGGGTTCCATTTTTACCATTTTGGTATGGAACCCTAAAAAGCAACAGACTTGTAAGTTATTACTGATTTTGTGTGCACATACCCAAAAAAACGCAACCAAAATTTATATGGGTCTCCCAGGGAGGGGTGAGTCTCCCATTTATAGGGGATTTTTTTTAATTTGCATATGGCTTGTAATGAGCCATATAACACTCCCTTAAATTATCGCTAGTTCAATCCCGGATATACTGTAAAGTTATGACGTACATAAAATCTGATACATTTTTCGTGTAGAATTGTACCTACTTACGTAGATCCTACAGAACCAAGCATGTGCGAGGTTGTACATACTTATGTAGGTACTTGTGACCTCATTAATCAATAAAATTTTGGAACGGTGGGTTCTTTCTAACGGTGGGTTTTCATTAACAAGACAAATATGAAATTCATTAAAAACTCTGTTTTCGTAAACGTCTCAATGAAAAAAAACTTAGAAAATTGAGTTTTCAATATGTTTCGTGTACCTTTCAAACTCAATAAAAGAAGCGTGAAGAATAATCGGTTGTTTACCCCTCTATTTTGAAGTTCCCGAAGTATCCAGCCAGGAGGTCTTCGAAGGTTTCACACAGCTGAATGTTCAGCGCTACCATTGGGTCTCCGGAAGATTCGATACTGATGACGTTGTCAAATACCCGGATGTTCTTCTCCCGGAACGGCTCCACCGCGTCGGAGTCATCCTCATAGTCGGCTGACACCACTTGGGTCACTTGTGATAGGTCACCGTAACTGTGAAGTTGTAAAGTTATCGGAGTTTTTTTATTTACAAGCTTATATTTAGGATTGCGTACCTACCCAAAGGGTGAAAACGGGAGCCTATTACTAAGCCTTTCGCCGTCCGTCCGTTTGTCACCAGGCTGTATCTCTTGAAATGTTCTATTTTTGCGTGAAAATCCTAATGCGGTTCACGGAATAAATCTACTTACCAAGTTTCAACGGTATATAAATAATTAATAGTTCTTATAGTTTCGGAAAAAGATGCTGTGACATACGGACAGATACACAGACATGACGTAATAGGGGTTCCGTTTTTTGCGATTTTGATATGGAACCCTAAAAAAGGTATACATATTTTATTCCACGATGACGCGCCCTACTCTGTCAAACTCCTACGAATTCAAGTCCGTAGGTACTCGTAGGTACTTGACTGCGATCTCACCTTATCGTAACTTGGAATGGGAGAGTTACCAAGAACAGCTGTTGTACCGGAATGCACTTCTATGAAAATTGGAAGTCACTAGTCTTTCAGGAAAGAACTAACCAGAACGTACCAGGGTACGCTCGTAACTAGCCACGACCGAAGCCTCTCAGACCAGACCAGACATGAGTCAAATATGACATTATAAATTTCTAAAGTGGTCCGTGGCGGGATTCGATTCCGCAAACTCCCACTGAAACCGAGCGCACCACTGCGCTTGCGATGAACTTTTTTCAAAGACTTTAAAATATAAAGACGTGGCAAAGTATTTGAAGCAAAACCTATATTCGGTTCAATATTATACGTAGGTAACCTCACTTGGTATACAGAACAATCGCATCAGAGGTCTTCACGGCACTCTCTTGACAGACTATAAGTTATAGAAGAATCTATGCTTACAGATATGACGATCAGGTAGATCAGTAGATCTACCTGGACACTTTCATCAGGAGTAGAGGTATCTTCTGTTTTCTCTTAACTGTTCTAAATTCGTCTAACAGTTCAGAAGAATAAAACAGTAGGTATGTTGTAAATAAATAAATTACGTATTTAAATGGGTACATTTGCATGTTTTCTAATCAAACCAGATGGCTTGTTATAAAATATTACTGATTACATAAATGAAAAAAAAACCGACTACACTATTACTACGAGTAACAAGAGGTACCTACTTAAGTATGACCTATTTTTAATTATACGAATTTGAATATTTTTCAAATCAATTGTCGAACGTGGTCCTTGGAACCTTGGTCTTGAAAATTGAAATCGTTCAGAAAAATCCGAGATTTCCGTCCATACAATAAAAAAACACTTTGCTTTTTTTGAAGTTTGTAAAAATTAAGTTATGTATCAAAAAAAACTTACTTCGCAAATACGTCAATAGCATTTCCTATACTCAAACTGTAGCCCAAGTCCTCGCCACTGTCGCAAACTCCACAACAGAAGAACAGCGCCAAAAAGAACATAAACATCTTCCGAAACACTTTGTATCTATGGTATTGGAGCTAAGAGACACTCATTGTTTGGAGGATACTCCAGCAATGAACGCTTGCCGCGCAGAGGCGGCGTTCAAACTGAGATTTTTCACACATTTCGCTAATGTTGAAGAGTAAACACAGTGTGAACTTGACCCAAGAGATACGTTACGTATCTTTGAATCGAGATAGAGTCAGACGCGTGCGCCAGTTACATATACTTTATTTTTATTTGGAGCTGAGAAAATAAAATTATTACGTTATTTAGGAGGAAACAGGAGCTGTACATATCACAATTAATGTGTTCTTCTTCTGGTAGGACAGATTAATTTGTTAGAATCCGCTGTTTGAATAGAGTCTGTAAGCAGGAACACTGCCCACATGAAAAACCACAATTTACCAACACTTTTTTCACTTCACAATGCGAAATCGTAGAGTCTACTTAATTATGTATTTCCGCAAAATAACGCCTACTTCCATTCAATGTTATTCCTCTGTTTCTGAGACTTTTATGCGATTGGGCGATTAATACTTCGCCCATTGCGCGTGGAGTCGCCGATGCCGGTCCTCGCCTGATCACTCCATCTAGCCGAGCTCACTCCAGAATTCGAAAAAAGGCCTTCCAGCCCCTACATAGTGTATGATTTACGTCAACCAATTGGGGGGGATAATTTGCTAAAGATTACAATAGCGATGAATACGTTTTCCTTAGGTACACAATCAGACTCCTGGGCACGTGCGTCATCTTGGAGTGTTAGTGAGGAACCCAAGTCTCGCGCTAGTCTGACACTCCAGTGCACTTTAGTAGCACTTGTGTCGGTGTTTCATCCTCCTCCATGCAGCCTCAAAGCAGAGGACTGTTGGTTATTCCTCGGGTAGCCATACATGACACTAGCTGTTAGGCGGGGCTTCTACCACAAGAATGCGGTTTCTACATCTACATCATACAGAGAGTCTGGTCGCTATTTTAGAGCTGACTCACCCCAGCATCGGCATGCTGATTGCTGGCTGCCAGCCTTGGCCGCTCCGGCTCGCCTGGGTCCATATGCTTTGCTGCGTAAGGACGAAGGGGCTGCGCTTCCCGCAGTGCTGGAGACGATACAGTTCCAAATGGTCGCTATTTTAGAGCTGTGATAAGTAAATCTTATATTGACACTTCTCTGTCCTCGTCTTTGACACAAAACCTGCTGAACCTATCTCTCATAGGAATACTTACTAAGAATAATCTCTATGATCTATCTTAGGAATTGTATACTCTATACAGTTCCTAGTTTTACAGATTTCCGGTAACATAAACATACGATCCCTAAATTCACTTCTAGTGGGTGTGAGCCCCCCCACATTATACCCTTCATTTCCCCTGATCGAGGGGTATGCGTTAGACATTTTCTGTCTATAAAAAAAGGGGTTTTTACCAAGAGGCCGTCAATACATAATATCTAATTTAAGAGCAATCAGGCGGTCATTAATTTCTAGTTTAGATACAACCTGTCGTTTATCATGTTATGTAATCTAAGAAAATTGGACTGTCTATTCGTTATCATTCCACTAAGCACAAAGGTAATAATTGTATTTATAATATTATATTATGTCAGCTTTACTGTGTCTCTACAGATCCCAAATCTTTATGTACGGTCAACTTGAAAAGTCCATACCTAATGGAATTTGCAATACATTAAAATATTTTGAACTTTATCTGGGGACACGGTAGTGTCCCCGCCAAGACGAGCCAAGCGAAGCGCGAGGGCACTACCTATCTTTTCTCGAAGTGTTTCGCCGTATTTTTAAACCCTTATAACTTAGGCCTGAATTATTTCAGATAATCAAAATTCTCGGAAAATGATGTCGCCAGTGAACTTATTAAACCTATAAAGTTTCAATTTTATAGGTCTTATACTTTAGATTTTATTGACGTCTAAAAAACCCAAATTTCGTCACTGACTGACTGACTGACTGACTCACTGATGATCATCAAAATTCCTAGGTACTTCCTGAAGACCTAGAAAGCTGAAATTTGGTATATAAGCTAGTATTAGCACACAACCAACAAAAAAATTCCAAAAGTTGGAAATTTAACCCCCCAACCCCTTAAAATAGGGGATGGAAGTTTGTATGAAATTACCGCAAATATTGATGCTAGAGGTCTCAAAATTGATATAGGGACTCTTTGTAATAAACAATTAAATACGTGTTTCAGGATTTTTAGTTAATCACCCCACATCCATAAAATTAGGGGGTTGGAAGTTCGTATGGGGTTTCCCATAAGTATATAGGTATAATAAAAACTTAATTTCTGAAATTTGGTATATAAGCTAGTATTAGCACACAACCAACAAAAAAATTCCAAAAGTTGGAAATTTAACCCCCCAACCCCTTAAAATAGGGGATGGAAGTTTGTATGAAATTACCGCAAATATTGATGCTAGAGGTCTCAAAATTGATATAGGGACTCTTTGTAATAAACAATTAAATACGTGTTTCTGGATTTTTAGTTAATCATCCCACATCCATAAAATTAGGGGGTTGGAAGTTCGTATGGGGTTTCCCATAAGTATATAGGTATAATAAAAACTTAATTTCTGAAATTTGGTATATAAGCTAGTATTAGCACACAACCAACAAAAAAATTCCAAATGTTGGAAATTTAACCCCCCAACTCCTTAAAATAGGGGATGGAAGTTTGTATGAAATTACCGCAAATATTGATGCTAGAGGTCTCTTTGTAATAAACTACAAATAAGGAAAAAAATAAACTAGGTGAACCAAGGAGGGTTCCCTCATTTAAATGATAGAGGGGGGGGATACTTGATTCGGACAAATATCCACCTTGCAATGATATTCAAGAAATACACCAAAGAAAAGGAAATTAACCAAATAAAAAATATAGTCGTAAACAACTTACAAAAAGAAGTGAAATCCCAGCAAAAACATTTTCATGTAAAATGTTGCCAAGACGAGAACATGTGGCTCACACTATCAAAAAGTTATCAGATCTCATGTAGAGCAAGACTTCTAACTCTACACGCCCTAACTCTATAAATCCTAACTTTATAAACTCTACACCTTAGTCAAAATATATTATGTCTTGGCTGTTTCGTTACTGTCACATGGGTGTAAAGTAAAAATATTATTTACTGACTTTGTACTTTTCTGATATACAATACCTAGTTTCTGTAGTAACGATTATTTATTAGATAGGTATTGAGTCTCCTCAGAAACTGCACTTAGGTTTTACTAACTGCATTGGTTTCAAATACTTCATCACACTTTGCAAAAGTGTGTTCCTTTGCTTTAGAGGATATATTTAATAAATGGAATTTTTCCCATAACAATGGTGATACCATTTAATTTTAATGTGAAATTTCTTGAATTTTGCATGGTCCATTATGCCACTTGCAAAACTCTATTAGAAAAGTACTGAACAGTGAATAAATTCTTCACTTTACGCCCATGTGACGGTACCGAAACAGTCAAGACATAATATATTTTGACTAAAGTGTAGAGTTTATAAAGTTAGGATTTATAGAGTTAGGGCGTGTAGAGTTAGAAGTCTTGCTCTACATGAGATCTGATAACTTTTTGATAGTGTGAGCCACATGTTCTCGTCTTGGCAACATTTTACATGAAAATGTTTTTGCTGGGTACTATTGTCTTAAAGTTGATATAATTGACAGTTTATGCTAATGTGCGGGTGGGTACCTACTTGCACACTAAACAATGCGAATATTCATAATTTTTGTTTGTTTACTCAGCAGAACAAATTAATTTGTTTTGCTATAATCCGCTACTTGAAAATTCGCATTGTAAAGTCAACATCTCCTGAGGAAGTCCTGTTGTCGAGATGAAACGTGCGTCGAAGAAAGTGTTGGAAGAAAAAGTGTGGTAGGCTTTTTGGTCCAAATGGAATCGAACCCAGGACAATCCACTTTGCAATACGTACTTACCTATTTTTCCCGTGCTATTGTACTCGAGGTCATCAAAAAAATGTCACAGCCTCATCTAATAAAGATTAGAATCATGTCCCATTTAAACACAAAGCCAAACTATTGATAATTCGAGCCATCTTTACGCGCGGTCACATGTGTGTGTGTGAGCTTGTAGAACTGCGGTTTTGATGTGTGTGCAAGTGACGCGACAGTCGACGTATGTGTGTGAAGTACAGGCGCCTTACCATACCTTACTGTAGTTCGCTCGCACACATAGCATCGCGCGCAAAGACGATTGAAGCTTAGTATACAAAAATCAAGGTCCATGTTGGCTAGATGATGCCACGTTTTGCGATAACCCCGCGAACTTTCGCGACGATTTATTAAAAATAGGTATTTATTAAAATATGAAGTGCGCAGACTTTGCATAGATACTTCAGTAGTTTTTTTGGTAGTCAAATGCGAGGCAAAAAATAGAAACAGAGGACTGTTTAGCGCAGTCCTTTTAGTCTTGGACTTATTGGCTTACCGTTGCACTATAAAACGAATAAGATAGTGCAACTAGATGAATATATCTAAATATAAGTAGCAGACATTGGGATATAAATGGTAGCAGGACAGATTAATTTGTTTTGCTTTAATCCGCTACTTCACAATTATGGTACAATATGCAGGAACACCGTCCACAGGAAACACCGCACACAATTCTTCCGACACTTTCTTCGACGAACGTTTTGTCCCGACACCGGGACATCCTCAGGAGATGTTGACTTAACAATGCGAAATAGTATAAGTACAAAAGAAGAATTGATCACTGACGTAACATATCAGCGCACAGCCGAAACCTCTTAATCTAGAGATTCATATAGTTATAAAGGTTTCCTATGAGATCTAGGAGTGCAATAAGAAATGGTTTTCCAAACAAAACTCACCTCCTTAAGAGGTGAAATCGGGGAGCAATCGGGTTTATTTGGCGAAATACTCCTTCACGCCGCAACTACTGAAACAATTTAGCTGAAATTTGGATTGGAGATAGATTATATCCAGGATTAATTATATAGATTACTTTTTATTCCGGAAAATTCATGATTAGAATGGTTTTACGTCCGGTGGGCGTCGTAAATCATCTTTTTTAAGCTAAGTTTGAATTAAGAACATAGCGAATTTTCGTAAGTTGAACGACACGCTATCGGGCATCAGGGTTTGCTCGTGATAAGCCCCGCTCAGCCAATGACCCCGTTTCATCACAAGCACAGCTGAAGAGGCGGATGTTGCGAACATTTGGGGCGAGCTAACATCGGAGATCACCACGGGATCATACTTACCTACCTACGGGGAATTTGCTGAGGAAAACTTTGACGGTTATTAAATTAGGTAGCTACGTTTAAACCAGAATGTATGTTATCGTTTAGCAAAAGTAAACAATTAAGCAGAATTCATACTTATTTGTATCCCTATTCATTTTAAGGTGTAGAAAGTAATAGTACCTAAATAGAAAAAAAACATTCACTGGAATTGAATGAAAACTACTCTATAAGTATAACGGAATTTAGTACCAAATACCTACTCCTTTATTTGAAGTCGGTTAAAATGAGAAAATAAGCTTTTCTTACTATCAAACTACTACTACTAAATATTATTTACTTGACTTTAACCAAAACGTCACAGGACGGGAAAGATGTGACGTATGTTGAAGCCAAAAATTTCTCAAATATGGCGTCGCGCTTCATATATTTCGGTACTGCTGTCAACGCATACCGCTGTCGGCCGCATACATTATTAGCGCCATTTTACTGTTTTGACAAATAAAAAGAGGTTTCAGGGCGGAGCCTAAAAATATATGCGTAACGTCACTAAGTGCTCATCCTTTAGGTTTGACCCATTGACCCTTATTTCGAACGACATGAGTGTCAGGCCGCTATATTTAACTGTGACGTTTCGGTTCAAGTCAAGTCTCCGACCAAAGCGAGTAGAAATTCCACCTCTATCACCGTGCCTATTCCGATTTTTTTTACGCATTCGAAAGCGAGAGAGCAAACACGAATTTGTATAGGATTGTTGTAGCGACATCTATTGACAACATTTGTAAATTCCTCCAATGCAGTACAAAGAGATCGAGCATGTAAACATACATTAAAACAGATTTTCAAAAACTCGGTATCAGCACACTGATGAACTATTTTGCCTTATTCGTCGATATTCTTTGGTATAAATAAGTCTACCTACCAGCAGGGGTAGTGAATTCATTTTCTTTTATAAAAAGAAAATAGATACGGGTTGGAAGCATTGATATATTTGATATACTTATAATATTTTAAAATAAAACAAAAAATTCAGTCACCAATCGATTTTATTAAACTTATTTACCATTATATTTACATCTCATAATATCGACAGTGTATAAAGTTATAAATGCATTCACATTTTTGTTCCCGCATTGATTTTTGTACATAGTAATTCATTAAAATTAAACTAAAATTATTGCACATAAGTTAAAATTCAGGACAAAATCGGTGTACAAGTTTTATTTTTCAATGTATTAAGATTCCCTGGGCATATTCGAAAGACTTTTGTATAATATCAAAAAAAATATTTTCCACTTTTTTAATAATGCTTAGTATCATAATATTTCAATGAGTTAAATTGGATATGCAATACGAAAAAGGCACATAATATTTGAAAATTATGAAACGAAGAATTCATCGATTTACCTACTTATCCGTGTTCTTCTCAGCAACCCCTTTAAATCACTATTACCTAGGTAAGTTGTGAGTTATCACTCTTATCTGGGTAAGTTGGTCATTTTTCCAGATGGGAAAACCCCACTGAACTCGAAAATCGGTTATCATTACCGACACCAAGAAAACATGTCCAAAAACTAGAAAAAAAAATAGAACTAATAAGATCGCAAAAAACTTAAATAATTCACCAGTGTCATTTACAAAACATTATGCCTTCTAAAAATCAAAAGTGCTTTCTAGTCCTAATCTAGAAGCCGTCAGTTATTGTGACTACATAATATATACTTTTATGAACTAGTGCATAAAATTGGATTTTGTGCAGTCTACAGGGTGCGTAAACATCATTTTTACGAGGTTCAAATCGCCTGAATTTGGTAGCAGATTTTTTGATTATGAATATCTTAATATATATTAAAAATGTGCCCTTTTCCGAATTGCATATTCATTCTTTTATTACGAGGCACGACATATGCACCAAAATATTCACCGTTTCAATACTCATTTGATTAAACCTACGTAATTAAAAAAATATTCTCTTACTTATTAAATCCTTTTGTGTTTTTGCAGAAAATCTAGTTCTAAAAATATATCACATTTATTTTAGTAAAAAAATATAAATAAATTACATTCACTAATCAATAACTAGGGAAATTCTATTAAATTCTTTCGTCGATGCAAAAATTCGTTTTTCGCGATACCTATCTATATCTAGTTGTTATTTTTTGACTAAGCAATATATTGGCATAATAATCACTCAATTTCAACCACATGTCACAGTCACAGTAGTTATTTATTGTCTTTATGACTGCGATTTTTTCGCGCTACCCTCACTAGGTCAAAGCTCACCTGTTATCGTCTTTTACAAAACTTTTACAATCGCTTTAATTAACTAATGCCTGGTTGCTTCAACTGTAGAGCCTATTACACCTTCCTAAATTAAGTAGTCTATAATATGACTTAAAGTTACTAAATTTCGAGCAATGTAATCGTATTTCATCCAATAAGAATCCTATACAATGGGGATCCCGATCAAAGCTCATCGTAGAGGGCGCTAGAGTTGCGATGAATACACGTGAAAACATGTGCTTTCTTGCTACCTTTTGTTAAAAACTATACATTACGATACCGAAAGGTTATAAATGTTATAAGTGATTGAAATGTATGACTGTCAGTTTTAAAACGCTGTTATGGCGACGATGCGCCATTTATAGAGTGATAAAATGGCAGTAGGGATCCCCATTAGAATTCTAAGTTGCTTCCTAATTTTAGTCTTCTAAAAGGATGGTGTAATAGGCCCTATCTTAAAAAAACACGTAATCGTTAAACATGGCGCTACAAAACAACATGTCATAGAGACCGCCGTGTTTAACCGTTATTTTTCAGTTAAAAAGTTAGGCAACCGGGCCCCATAAGCCTTTCCTCATACTAATGACTTTTTGCTTTAGTGCATAAGTTTGCAAAGAAATCTGAGCATCAAAAGCTAAGTTGTAGATACTAATAATTTTGTTATTAAAAAGTGAGACCGCATGCAAATCATGGTCGATGTACATAATATGAACTTAAACATAAACATTAACTTAAAAATTATGTCAAAGTAAAAGTCATTTTTTTAGAACTACAGAAGTTTAAATATAGTTTGAAACTTTTTTATGCTTAACAAAAAGTCACTAGTTAGTCCAGGCTGTTTGATTTAAACTATCATCACATATTACTCTCCCATAACCTCAAATAATTGTCTATGACTTCCTCGAACCACTTTTTCTTCTTAACGTCCTTGAACGCAGGCGATAATGTCTTTAATTCTAATTGTAATAAAGCTTCGTTTCCTAGTAGCGAGTCCAGGTTCCTCAGGAGGGCTGGCTCCCCATGTAGTTTGAGTAGACTAGGGTACGAGAATATGTAGTAGTGCACCCTTAGGCGTTTCATCGCCCAACTTTCTACAGTCTTGTTACCGCTCGCCACCTTAAATTAAAAAAAAATTAAGAAAACAATTAGACTTACTAAAAAAAACTTTTTTTATCCGTTATTTTTAAATTACACATTAATAGTGTCGGATGAGAATTGAGAGGAAGACAAACTTTTATTAATTTCCACTGATAAGATTTTATGTTGAAGTACATTATAATATGTACAAAAATCTGGAAACTTGCTGGAAATCACAGATGTACGAAAAAGGAAATGAATGTGCTGGAAACCTGACGTGTTTTAGAAATAGCAGATAAAAAGCTTTCTGGTGATCAATGAGGAAAAGGAATGTATTTATAATTATGAACATTTAAAATGATGTCATGCTAAGAAGGAAATATTAAAAAGTGAAAGTAAAAACATTATACAATTAGAGTTACCAATTTCTTACATGAAATTGAAACCTAATCTGCATTCCTAACAGTTAACACTCAAAAGGGCTGGAATGGGACCTATTCACAAAGACAATTAAAAAAACAATTCGTTTTTTATATTATGCTGAAAAAGTATGAGGTTTTTTTTACCTTAATTTGTCCTATATGCTTGGCCTGCCAGGGTGAGAAGTATCCTTCCAACTCCTTAGCAGTGATATCAGCTACGCCCTTGCTTTTAAGCCTTTCTTTGATCATAGAGTATGAGGTTCTAGAGAACACAAACACCTGGAGTGAGAGCATAGACAAGATTCACGATTTTATTTTTTAGATGTTCAAAAAAAGTTTTTTTTTTTATCTAAGGGCGTGCACTCTGAGCCTTTGGCGCTTATTTTGGATCGATGGAATTATCTCTTTTCTATTTCTTACTAGAAAAACTGCAACCTACAACCTTTCAAGTTTCGAATAAAAAAATTAATTCGATTTTCTCAAAACATAGAAGTTAAGAAATACAATAAGATTGTTTATGTTGATGTGATTTTTTATGAACAAGATGAAAAGAATAATGTCTGAACTGATCTAAAATGCAATGCAGTCAGAATGTATATGATCATGAAAAGAAATAGAAAAGAAGATTTGATGGAAATTGGAAAGCTTTTAGAAATTTTATGTACAAGACATGCATGTGATGAAATGTACTTTATGTATTTGCATATGTACAAACAGGGCGAAAGAAAACTAAATAAACCGATAAAATTGAGTGTTTCATTATTTTTTAAAAGCTTTCATGAGAATAACACCCATTTACCAAAAATGGATGCAGCTCATATTATTTTGATTCTGTTTGCATTTTTATTTTCAGTAAAAAAAAAGCCAACTTTACTTAGGAATCTGCTCCTTGACTGACTGTATCTTATTTATAAAAACAAAGCAAAGACAAAAAAAAAATTTGAAAAAAAAATTAACGCACGGAAAGCAAACAAAACCAATTTGTACAGTAAACGCTAACGCTCGTGGCATGGGACTACAAAATGTGGAATTGCATTCTCGCTCGATCTAAGGAATGACTGTGGTCCTGATCAAATAAATGATAAAGAAATTGGATGACTTTTAAATTATCAAATATTTTCTTCAAATCTATTTAAGTAGGTACTAGTGTGCCACTGATCAATTAATGCCTTTGTAGTACAATTGATGAAAGAATTTGGATGACTTATACTTTCTTCCAATAGTTTCTTTGATCAAACTATTTCGGCACTAGTGTACCATGACCACTGATAAATTAGTCTTTGTAATAGATTTGATTACTAAATTAAATGACTTGTAAATTCGTCCAATAAATAATTTCTTCGATCAAAACATTTTAGACGCTACTGCCAGTGGTCAACTAAAATCTTTGTATATAGCTATTAACTATATGATCAAAGAAATTTGATGACTTGTAAAGTCATCCATTAACTCATTCGTTCGAACCTATTTAGGTACTAGTGTGCCACTTATCAATTAAAATCTTTGTAATAGATTTTATCCAAGAAATTGGATGAGTTGATGATTTATCCAACAATAATTTCTTCGATTAAATCTATTGATCTATTTGGTCATTGCACATTGCGGAATGGAACTTTCTGATTTCTGAACTTTTATTAGTACACGTAGCGCGAGCGAGAGGGCGCTATACCACGTTTTATAGCCCCGCTTGCAACGAGCGTCTGCGCTTGCGATCCACCATCGATCCAAACCTTGACAGCGCCGACGTGCTCCGCGAAGAGCGGCGAGAAGTAGTTGTTGAGGTCGCCGGGCGGTATGTCGGCGACGCCGCGCGACTTCACTCGCTCCTTGATGCGCGAGTACACGCCCCGGGCGAACACAAATACCTGGGTACACACGGGTACTGTTCAAGTGGAAACTTGTAAAGTCGCGTTGGGCATTTATGAGATCGGAAAAACCATTGAACTCGCGACAGCGTCACAAGCTGTCCCTGTTATGATATGTGACTTGTTCCACACACCAGGGGTTAGTACAGGTTTTCCTTCATACATTTACAGCCAGCGCCATCTTTTGACAGCCAAATGCCAGCGAATGTCCATAGATGGACCTGGACCTAATTGTATGGAGAAATTCGATTCGTTCGTACTAACCCTAAAAATCTTGTAAAAGTGCTCTTAGCATTTTTGAGATAGGAAAAAACCATCGAACCGTGACCGTAACCCTACACCTTACACTTATGCACTGTAACCCTGGCTCCAGACGTTGGCTCCAACGCCACTCGCCCAACGTGTGGAGCCGGCCTTATTGTAACCGACGGCTCTTAGGGAGGTAGTAAAGATTAACAAGTTGTGGTTTCTACATTACACAACTTGTCGCAATGTTTTGTTCGGTTTTTAATAGAAGTCAAATGAAGACGGAAATGTTTTGCAAACTACCCGCGTGTATTGTAAACAAAGGTCTTGTAACAACGTTCTCACGTGACTTACCACATTTTCCTCTTTATTAGTGTTTAGGCGTAAACCTTGTGGTAATCGTATTTTATATCCTAAATAACCCAGGTCGATCGGCTAAGAAAGATTTCTATCATTGACGAACATTACTCATGTCAAACCATGGTTTTGGCTTCACGTAAGATAGTGACTGGTCCTAAAGAACCAATGCAGACAAAATACGAATTTGCATTGATGCAGTACTCTATCGATATACAAAAATTGGTTTCACGTAAGACTTTTGAAGTTTCATATCGCATATAGACCTTAACAAAAGTCACGTCAAACTGGGTTTTCATTGATACATAGCGGGAGGTGTTATTTAGCGTTGACATAAGGTGTATAGCTTCAATTAATTAACTAATTTGGCAATTTAAGAAATTGAAAAACAAAGGTAAATGTAAAAATATCTTCTTGCGTTACCTAGCTTTAATATAAAAAGGTATTGACTCTTTCTTTCAAAGTTTTGGGGTTAAATACTTAACTTAAAGTAGGATTGATTTAAATATAAAAATAGTGTGTTTTTTGAGGATTCACACTTGCAGTTAGCATTATAATTGTTGTAATTACAGTCTACAGAAGTTTTTTACTCTGTAGATGTTTAAAAGGAACTTATAAAAATACTTATTACTAAGATGTTTCGGCCCTACCAGCCCGCGAAATTCAAATTTTATTTAATTTTTCGCAATTATTAGACTAACTACACATTGAAGGTTTTTGGCAAGATTTTGAATTTTGCAGGCATAGTATTTAATAACCTTTGCTCGAAAATTCCCACTGACCTCATATTGGTTCCCGAAATTTCGAGCTATCGGGTACCAATACGAAGTACTTAAATAAAAAAGTATTGTCGAGCAGAGTTTTTATTAAAAACATGTAGATGCATAAATGATGTGCCCGCAAAACTCATTAAGGAGCACACCACAGGTGTGCCCGCGAAATTCAAATTTTTCGTGGTTTTTCGCGATTTTTAAGCTAATAAGACATAACAGGCTTATGGCCATCAAATTGCGATAATCCCAATATCTTCTTCACGTGTTTATATAAAAATCTCTGCTCGAAAGTGTCGAGTTAAAGAAATTAGTCCAAGATTTGCAAGTTACTCACATAAAACTTGATACTCGGATTAATTTCCTAGGATACACATTTTTATGCAAAGATTTTGATATAATCATGTAAAGATGATACTGCCATTCTCGCAAATTGATTGCCATAAGTCTATCATGTCTAATTAGCGTACAAATTGCAAGAAACCACGCTAATTTTGAATTTCGCGGGCAAACCCGTTGATTTCACGTTAACATAAGCCTACGATGTATAATAAGCCCACTATTAGCGAAAAACTAAATAAAATTTGAATTTTCGCGCCCGGATAGTGATGATGACATTACACACATCGCAATTTCGCCCCAAAGTAAGCGAAAGCTTGTTTTATGGGTGCTTAATTAACTGATAAATATACATAATAATTAAAATACCCAGACATTAGAATACATTTATTCCTAACACACAAATATTTTCTAGTTGTGGGATTGTACTGACAATGGCCCAAAAGCCTAACGCGCGGAGCCAAGATAATAACCATAGATTGTCGTAGAACGGGGCACAGACAAGTAATACGTCTTATTTCAATAGGTAACGCAGTCAGATTTAGAAGGCTACTATGTCCATATAAATCGTTAGGTTACCATGGATATTTAAATTAGTCGGATTATATGTAGATAGATCCCAACACTATGTCGATTGTCACCCATAGTTACAGTGATAAAAAAGCGTGATACCGGTTGTATGTGACTATTGCAATCATAGTCCTAATGGATATGAGATACTGACAAAAGTTAGCCGATCGACCTGCTGGGCACGTTTAAATTAAGAACTATAATAATTAATGATCTGTGAACAAATTACTATCCCATCCCGCGCCCATCTGACGCGGTCAACTGAAGTACAGCGGGAAACTTAACGTACTTGAATGTTAAATGTTGTCTTACAAACTTTTACTGCCTCAACTAATACTTTTACTGTCACAACTAACAAACTGTTGCGTCAAGAGATGGCGCTGTTATAACTTCTTTATTCTTTCCAAGTTTCGCTAGCATCATGCATCGTAGTTTCATAAAACCACACAATATTCTTTTAATTCATAATATAAAGTCCCTAACTACCCTCACCTGGTATAGCGAGTTACCGGTGACGTAGGACGCGATGTAATGTGAACCGTATTTGCGCACGAAGTCGGCAATGGACACGGTGTCTCCGATGGTGGTTTCATCTATCGCCTCGTACACCACGTCCTCTACAGCGATGTTCGTTGGCAGCTCCTTTAGTTTGGCCGTCTCTCGGAACCTGGAAGTGAAATACGTAACATTCTTAATAATCAGAGGGGTTATAGTACATAGATCACCTTTATAATTATATTGTATATTATTCCTCCTTTTATATATATATATATTTTTATATCATTGGGTTAGTACAGGTTTTTTACGAATTTCGAGTCGACTTGCGTCGCACATACTAATCGAATTCCTCCAAGACACAGCGCCATCTTTCGAGCAGTAGATGAACTTCGTTTCAACGTCGAAACCTGTACTTGAGGCCTCAAGCCAGGAAGGCGAGGCCTTAGCCCCTTACTAAAAGAATAACTCCGGGGGAGCAAGGTTCCCCTGCGACACAACGCCCGGTTAAGGAGCCTCGAGGCCCCGTGGAGACTTGTTCCCCATGGAGAAGACCACACAGGACGTCTCTTTGTGTACAAACCCTAGTGTATTTCACTCACGCTTCTTTAAGATTTTTTTATTGATAAACTTTGGAATTAAGAGGTCACGGTATTTGTTTCGAAATTATCATATCATCAATACATATAATAAATCTGTTGTTTGTCTGTTTGTCTGTTTGTCTGTCTGTTTGTACGGGCTAATCTTTGGAACGGCTGGACCGATTCCAATGAAATTTTGTGTGGTGGTAGCCTATGTCCCTGGTCAACATATAGGATACTTTTCATCCCGGTAAAATAAAGAGTTCCCGTGGGATAGTTAAAAAACTGCAATTAATTTAACAGCTTTGTAAACAACACCTAATGAACTTAATTTAGTAAAATTGGTTATGCTGATACCTTATGTTGCCTTTTTTAACAAAATATATATAAAGTAAAAACTTATTAATCCAATCGAGTTCCCGCGGGAAAGAAAACATTACAAAAACAGTTAGCAGGCGTCTTTCAAGTAACGGATTTTAATGAAATTTTATGATCCTACTTTATATATATGCCCGGTCAACATTTAAGATACTTTTCATCCTGAAAAATTTGAGAGCACCCGTGGGATGTTTAAAAAAACCTATAGCTACTTATCTACGTAGCACAATCAAAACGGGGTCGAAATATCGACAGCTTAAATTGTCCTTTTGATCGTACAACTAGGTGTAACTATACAAGATAACCCGTACGTAGCAGGAACGGGTTGTTACGTACACAGTAGCGCATCAGAATGCTTAATTACAATATCTGGGCGTTGGTATCATCTCAGAATAAGATAAGTTTGGTTAGTATAGATATTACAATCCACGATGACACGCCCCACTCTATCTTACTCCATGCGAATTGAGTAACATAAGCGATTTCGACAGAGTGTATAAGTAGAGGAAGACCAAAGAAGATATAGGTGAAAAAATGAAAAATGAAAAATGATTTATTAATAAAAATATTTCAAAACATTCATCAGTTGTTATCATAGGTAAATTGTGTAAAAGAAGATAGCACGTTGACAGGAGAGATTGGAAGAAGACTCCTTTACGGGTCCATCGAACCCAAGGACCACTCATTTTGTACGGGAAATCTTGGGAAAAATTAAGAAATTCCACGGGAAACATTTTTGTAAAATAAACGAACTGCACGCGGGCGGAGCCGCGGGCAACAGCTAGTACCCAATAAAGTGTTAAAACTTTCGGTAATTAGTGCAGACATAATATTTTGAGTGGCGTACCTGGACACCCTCACTAGAACGTAGCAGTGGTCGCCGTTGATGAAGGAGGAGTTGATGCCGAGGTTGCGCGCCATTATGTCCGTCGGCCAGCCCGCTGTGAACGCTCGCCACGGTCGTTCTAACCTGGAAATTATAACGAAAAAATTTAGAAAAATTTATTGCAAATGCTTTGAAGACATTCCTTTATTTTAGTTTTGATAGTCACTCCGGTCAATAGTCAGAATAGATAACCATTTAAAAGAGCAGGGTGGTATACTTAATTCAATTTAGAAACTATCAAATATACTATTAATTAAGAATGAAAAATCTTGTTATAGATCAATGTCGGTTGTGGACTGTTTATAATGATAGATTGGAAATTGATGTAGGTAGCTATACTTGTATTCGCCTAGTATAATAAGCTGAAGAAAAAATCTTATTGCATTAATATAGAGATAATTAATATATCTAGAGAGAATGTTAATAAGTGAATGCAAGCTTTTACGGATTCGAGGGCGCGGGCGGCATTTTGATGCGTTAATTGGAACACATAAAAGGTTAGCATTTAGTTTACCTTTCGAAGCTAAAGTCCCTAAAGTACGCCTGCAGTAGCTGCTTCAAGTTATCGCAGAACTCCATGTGGAAGTCGCCGTCGAACAGGGTCTTGGGCTGCCTCGGCTTGGGCGCCACGGCGAAGCGCTCCACGTCCCGGAACACGCTGACGGTGGGCTCGCGGAACACCCAGCCGTCCGTGTCGTTGCGCGGCACCACGCGCATGCAGATGCTGAGGTAGCCATATCTGAAGAACACACAAGAATTATATAAGGTGTAAGTACACCTCTTTCGAAAACTGAGTGACGGGTTATGCATCGCTATTAGGATGAGATACAAAAAATCGTTATGCTTCATTAGTACCTATAATATCTGGGTGACCGAGCTTCGCTCGGTAGTTTTACTACTGGCTAATAGATGGCAGCAAGAGTCATACTTGTTTTTTGGTAAATTCGACATTTTCCAAAAATGAATCCTAGCTAGATCGATGTATTGCCCTTTGGGGGCAATACATCGATCACCCTGTATACTAAATTTCATGAAAAGCGTTTCTGAGATCCAGAATATATAGAAATATACATACATACATACATATATATATATATGTATGTATATATATTTCTATATAATCCGAAACTCGGAAACGGCTCCAACGATTTTCATGAAATTTAGTATACAGGGGGGTTTGGGGGCGATAAATCGATCTAGCTAGGATTCATTTTTAGAAAATGTCGAATTTACTAAAAAAAATGTGACCAATGCTGCCATCTATTGGTGGGTAGATAGACTACCGAGCAAAGCTCGGTAACCCAGATATTATATATATACAAGAATTGCTCGTTTAAAGGTATAGGATTAAAGCTGAAAAAACTTCCATTGCAGTTCCCAAAAGCATTTTTTTTAAATAAATTAAAAGAAGCTTTTACGAAAAATACTTTTTTTTTACATAGAACAGCAAAAAAACATTAATAATTGACGCCGATTTCTGAATTTCTTTGGCTGAAATTAGGCATAGCTAGAGATATATTAAATACCCCGGATTAACACCATGTGCTACTTTTAATACCGGGAAATTAATTATTCCCACCAAAATTCAAACAAAATGCGTAAAAAATAAAAAATATGATTCTTATCAGTGTTGGTAAACAAAAGCTTAGTGTAAGTAATCCAATTGGCACTCGGTAATTAAGTACTTATACGTTATAAGGTACTAGACGAATCTGGTAATACAGTAATTGCTATGAAATATGAATTATATTGCATTGTTCAAATTGTACGTGTCAGAAATGTGACCATAGCCTTATAGAGTATTGTTTCCTAGTTTTTGTCTATTGGCGCTATTTTTTTCAACATTTATCATTTGTGACATTTGTTATTTTACGCTCCGTTAAATCAAGGAACACGTGCATTAAGTAACTTCTAGGTAGGTATTAGGTTCTGATGCTTGTACACCTCGCTGTCCAAGCATCAGAATAATTAAAGATATTAATTATTCTGAATTATTCTGATGCTTGGACAGCGAGGCGAATAATTAAAGATATCTTACGATAGTCCAAGCGCGAGTTAAAAGGGAGAACTCTCCGAGATGTACCTAGACTTGTATCTCGATGATTGAGTAGGTACTTTATTTAGTTCCAACTCCATGGTTAATTTGTATTCAATAACGCTTGAAATACCATAGACTAATAAACCTTGGTGTACCACAGAGCAATGTCCAGATGGTCCAGCCTTACCTATGCAGTAGAAGTACCTAATTTCCAGAGACAAAGACCTATAAAAATTCTCAGGTGGTTTTACGATTCACTGACAAAATTGAATGAGGCGTCGTTTCGTAATCCGTTTGCCGAGTTCCATGCTTGACTATTTCTTAGAAGCATGGCCGTAGCCACATGATAATAATACCTATAGTGATTCCTTGCCTCAAATGCAACGGAACAAAATTAAATAGATGGTCAAGTGCGAGTCGGGCTCGCGCACTGAGGGTTCCATACCATCGAGAGGCGAGACCAATTCCAACCGCCGCCAACCAAATTAAATTTGGTGGGTAGAGCGACGAGCAAAAAACGTTGGTTGTATGGAAACCCCCTCAAATATGCATTTAATTTATCATTTGTGATATTTGTTAATTTTTATGATTTAATTCTTGGTTTATGGTTGTAATCTATGATAATAACATCAAGATGAGCCCATCCGAACATTTTACGTAAACCTTCTTCATACAAGAAAATGTACCGCCACCTGTCGAAACTCCTGCGAAATACTGCGTAGGCTTACAGCTTACTACAGCTGACGCCGAAGGGGGGTTTTGCTCCCATAAACTGGCGACATTTTTTCGCGCGGTCCGCCGGGTCTATAGTATAGTTGTCTTTGGTTGTGATTTAATTCTTTTATACCTACATGTTGTTATAGCGGCAATAGGCATATTATATTATCATGTATGAAAATTTCAAGTCTGTTACTATCACGGTTCCAGAGATACAGCCTGGCGACAAACGGACGAACGGACGGACGGACGGTGAAGTCTTCGTAATAGGGTCAAGTTTTACCCTCTGGGTAATAAAGTATGAGTATAGAGTATATTGAACATAGGGAGTATGAGAATAACAGCTTGGTGTGTAGTATATATATTGTAGCTTCTTATTCTTCCTGTACTTGGCCAGCCTTTCTGGAGGACTGACACCCCTAGCCATATGGCATTTTGTGATACGAAAAACATAAGAATGCAACAAAATGCAAAAATGTATACAAATTATTATCGCTAAATTGGTCACATGGTCTCCGTGCATTCTAATTTATGCATTATTTGAATTTCATTCGAAAACGATGCAAAAGCAATCTTAAAAAACGGGCCAAGTGCGAGTCGGACTCGCGAACCGAGGGTTCCATACCATAAAAGAAGTAAAACATCGAAAGAATCACTTTTATTCATGAATTTACGAGTATAATTTACATGTAGGTACTTTTGTTGGCAAACCGCAAACGCAAAAAAAGTATATAAGTCAGTGAGTTGATTTTATTTTTCCTGTAAAATATACATCTCATTTTGAAAAATCGAAGCCCCGGTTTTCCCCCCTTTTTAAATAGAAATAAAAATAATTTTCAAATTTTTACGATTGTTATGACGTCGCGTCACTATTACCTATAACTATTCCAAATTTCAAGTCGATAGCTTTGATAGTTACTGAAATAATCGAGTGTGACAGACGGACGGACGGACGGACGGACGGACGGAGAAAGTCTCACCATAAGGGTCCATTTTTACCAAATTGGTATGGAACCCTAAAAACGCATGGATGGGAACTGCGATATTCAGAAGTCTTATGACCTATATCTATGCAGTACCTAAGTAGGAGAAGTCTTATGACCTATCATACATCTAAGTAGGAGCTAGGAGCTAAGGCAGAGATTGAGTTGATGTTGATGTTTGTGGTGTGGATAGTTGATACCTCATGAATATGTTGATGGACTTGCCGACGCCGAGCTCGGAGTCTTGTGTGGCGGCGCGGCACAGCGCTGCCGCCAGCAGCAGCACTGCTGATGCCGCCCGCAGCATCACACCGACTCTTCACACCTGCGGCAACGGACAATTTGTAAATAAAAAAATAAACAAAAAAGAAAAATTAAAAAGTACCTCCCCGGCGGGGAATCGAACCCCGGTCTCCCGCGTGACAGGCGGGGATACTTACCACTATACTACCGAGGATACAATAGCAGATGTGAAATTACAAAACATTTCAATCAACGATGTCCATTTTTCATGATATTGATAAACAACATAGATCACTTTAAACACAGATAAACAAGCTTATTATTTATCACTGAATTATCCTTATATTTTTTAATAATTAGAAAAACTGATGCACTTATCGATTAGTAACAAGTAACTTGAGAGGTCGAGACCCGAGAGTTCTCGAATTCTAGCTACTCTAGCGCCAATTTAGCATAGCTAATGCGACCAAGAGATGAAACAAACTTTTTAGAGCATGTCAACAGATGGCGCTAGTAGTATGTTCAAAACAAAACCAAGCATACTATATAGCTGACCGAGCAAACTTTGTTTTGCCATTTAGGAGTATGAAAAATTGTTAAACTCAGATCTACCTTATGTAGACAAAAAAACACAAACGCTCAAAATAGTTTAGTTACTTACTACTTTCAAGTACTGTGACACCAGAAAATGGAGATAAAGTCTATTCAATCTCGAGCGATACCAGACGTAAACAAACCGACTGCCAGGTCATTCGCTTAAGCAGGGTTGCGCAACCTTTTTAACGTATACTAATTTTTCAAATTTAAAATAAATTTATGTTTTGACAATAATATCGTATTGTTTGAATTTTTTTAATGATATCTTGAAACTAGATTTAACATAAGTGAAAGTTTCGTGTTACGCGCCACTTCAGTGCCTCACTAGAAGCACGCTGAGTGGCACGTCAGGTCATGCAGCGCCACGCCATCCACGCGAATGGACGCTATTCTATACAATCGCTTCGAATGTTGAGACAAGTGACACGTCAATATCACGCGTCAATTAAAATATTTATTTTAGGTTTATGATTAGGGGAACAAAATAAAATATAAAATATTATCCAAATGTTTACGATAACCCCCATGACATGCTTTGACCTTGAAAGCGAAAGTCGTAAGCGGTGCGGCAGATAGCAAACAAACAAGATAGAAAGAGATAGTCATATTTTGTTTGTTCCGTCGTCGCTACTACTAAATGATCGGCTTTTGTTTACGTCTGGTCTCGCGTTTCGTTGAAAAGACTTTAGGCAGGTGCGACAAGGCTATTTTGGCGCGTGGTCAAAGTGTGAACTAACGCCGCTATCTTGTGCTTCTGTTTGATAGTTCGCTCTGTCAGTATATCACTATTGTATGTTATGTTGTTTTTGCTTACTATTAACTATTTTAAACTAAAATTGAAGTAAAATTAAGGAGATTTTATTTTATGGCTGCCTTTATTTTGCAACAACGCCCTCCTTCAAGTGCCAAGAGAGCCTTGTCGGACTGTGGTTGGTGCCTGATGACAAAAGTCGAGAAGGTTTTGTGTTGATTTCATGATGGTTTAGAATTTAGATATAGGTAGGTACTTAAAGTTAACGCAGCATAGGGCATCTATTAATTAAAAAAAAAAAAAACATAAAAATGGTTCCCTTGCACTGCATGCCATCGGAATCCTAAATCAAAAGATAAAATTGCGTGTCAATTAAGTTTTTAAATTAAGATTGCATGAAGAGCAAAATTAAAAAAAAAACAGTGAGCAGTTAGCATAAGATGCGCAGTAATTATCTCGAGATCAGACGCGAAAGAGCACTATCAACGCTTGTATAGTTGAACTAGGCAACCCTTGACCCGCTTCCCGCTAAATTGAGCCAATTGTATTATGATTGTATTGTACAAATTGCATTTGACCGTAATTTTAATTCATTCCTGTATTTCGATATTAACATGAATACTAATAGGTATTTACGCCAAGTGATAGCCATTCAGACACTAAAGTTGAGAGAAAAAATAAAAAATTCCAACATTTTTCATTACGATATCTCACGCTAGCAACACTGTGTCTGTCCTTCCATTAGCGTTCTAGTGCTCGGCCGTTCAACACAACATTATTAAACTCGTATAAAAAAAGTGAGTGATTATAAGTATTTCTTGCGGAAATCAAAGTATCCGAAAAGAAATATTCAAAATAATCGGATTCATCGTCAAAACGAATTGTGAAATCTACGGAATTGTTATTATTGGTTCAGAAAATCCATATTGCTCCAGTGTTGGGTACACCTCTTAGAGGGTGTTACGTTCACAGCAGTATACATTGAGGGTAGTTGGAAGGACTATCGCCTTTGTTTTAATTACTGCAAGAGGAGCTAATCAAGATGCATTCTTCGGTGATGGGTACACTTCATTAAGAGGGTGTGACCTTCACGACAACATACATTGAGGGTAGTTGGTAGGTAAAAAACCTGAGGACTATCGCCTTTGTATTTATAATTGCAAAAAATAATTGCAAAGCATCTATGTTGAGGACACTGCATAAAAGGATGTGATCATCACGACGACATACATGAGGGTGAGTTAATAAGATTATCGTCTCTATATTAGGTAATAATTGCAAAAAAGTCAATCAACATAATATATTCTGCAGTCTATACTTCAGTGTTGGGTACACTTCATTAGAGAGTGTGACCTTCACGACAATATACATTGATGATGGTTATTGGGACAACGCCTATGGTTTAATCATTCCCAAAAATGACAAGATTGTCTTGTAAACAACTTCCAAAATAGCAAATTGGTGCTTAAACGCCCCCATACCATGTTGAAAACACCGGTTGACGGTTCTCGTCCGATCACCGAAATTAAGCAACATCGGGCGCAGTTAATACTTGGATGGGTGACCACCTGGGAACACCGCGCGATGCTGTTTTTTTTTATCACCAACTGTATTGGAATGATATAAAGGATCAAAACGATTACCTTTAGAAACTATTTCGATATACCCTCATATCAATATTTTCTTTTACTGTCTGCTAATTTAAATGAACCAAGATTACTTTACTAGACCAGGTCTGAAAAGTACCCGCAATCAAATGCACTATTTACAATTATTTTAGTCTTCCGCACGAATCGTTTCTTGTTGTGGTCATTATTTATAGATACATCAATAAAAAGTCCATTGACAACGTCTTACAAAATCAACTAGTAATACTACTCAAAATTTGAAATGTACGAGTGAGACAAATTTTATTTGATAATATAATATTCTAATAACTTCTGTGTATATTATGTCGTTTATCAATAATATGAAATACAGTTAATCAAGATCCAATATTAACTGGCACTGGAGGAATATCTGAGCAATCCACCTGTCGGTCCATGGTGGACCCACGGGCCAAATCGCAGGACAGCACTCGTCTCTTGCGACGACTTTTCTCGAAGATTTACCCAGGACAGAAGAGTCTTGATTTCCCCACAAGAAAAGCACCAGGAGCAAAACAGCCTTGCAAGTACTTATCGATGTCCTCTTTTGACATTTCCGTCGACCTGTCATGTCAGGCGCCGCGCGGCCGCCGATCGGAGTGCTGGCGGAGCGTTGCGCTGTTTCGAACCTCGTGCGGACTCGCGCATGTTCGCATATAGTCGGGTCGGGGTAAGAAGGCAACCCGTGGTACCCCGGAGGGACCATCGGGGGTACCACGGGCAATAAACGACACCTACTACTCGTACGTTTGCCGCTTAGCTTATAGAATAACCGCATTCATAAAATATTCGAGCCTGATGATATTATTTTATCGTGCTTAAATATGAGTGGAAAATTTATTTTTTTCTCTCTTTATGTTCTCAAAACTATGAACAGAATTTAATGTGTATTTTTTTTTTCTTCTCTTCTTTAGTTCGCATGTAGTGCAATGACACTTTAGATATCTAGGTACTATCCTAGTTTCATTCATAATAATTTACTTTTATACAAAAGGTTTTATATTATGAAGATTTATAAACTATTGAACCACTAACATTACAGTTAGTTTTCATGTTTAAGTAATTAAAAATGAAAATGATTTTTTTTTTCAAATGGGCTTGATTTACAGGCTTTTATGAAAGCTTGAATCTGAAAAACGGGTTTGCGCTGAGAAGATCTGGCAAAAAACTCGGCTATTATATTCTGTTCACATACAATTGAATATGAGACAACCTATTCGATAACATATTTAAATTTTTTTTTTTTTTTTTTTGTTATTCCATTACAAATACATGTTTTTAATACAACCATTCTTTCATCGTAACTCGATGTATTAGATATTACATCAAATTTATCAATGCTTTAACTGAGTTAGGATGCATGCTTTTAAAAGAATGCAATATTTTTTAATATCAAAGTTATTTATAGTTTCTATAATTGACTATTTCTTAAATTTCTTAAATGAATATTAAATATGGAAAATGTAGAGTCCTTATAAAACAATCGATGATATGTTTATTTAAATTTATTTTAGTTATCCTTGTACCTGTATCTACAAGAATATCGGTATCCATACCTAGGAATAACGTAACGCAATGGAAAATATATTTAAAGACCAAATATTTTTATTTTCAGGCGATCGCGCCGCTAATTAACTAATGGTTATCTATGCATCAAAAATGTTAAAGGATTTGGAAATTACCAATATATATATAAGATCATAGAATCATTAAATACTTCATTGGATTTATGATAATATGAACAATGATGGTTCATAATTTTGGCTTGCATGTATCATAATTTTTTTTTTGATCTTTTAGAGTTGATACATAGCCTACATTTTATGTTTTTCTGTATTTAATCATTATTAAATAAGTTTAATATTTTGTTTAACTTTCATGCCGATGGATGACGCCGCTGCAAGGATTTAGCTCTCGATGATGACTGACCAAGGTCAAATGATAATTGAAAATTGGGTCATCACTGCTTCACTAGGAACTTGAATACCAGTACAGTAGTACTTCAGCTGTGGTATGTAATTAACTGATTATTATTAAACGAAGATTAGAGACTTTTATCTCCTGTGATGACAGTGGAATTATTGGGTAAGTGACAAAAAAAAAAATATTTTTTTTCATCGTCGCAACAAGTCAACAAAGCATTAATCGCGAACAATCGCGAATAACATTTCGACATGTCTACCTATTTACATGTTATATTTGCTCGTTGATTTTTGCGATTATCAACTTGGAAAAATCAGATCACATTTTTAAACTGAAAGACTGCTAAATTAAAAAATGGTCTTGATGCAGAAACTGAAGAACTTAAAAAGTATTGTCTAATATTTGTATTCCAATTGTATATGTGGTTTTTTTGTTTACAACTAACCAGTACAACAGCGATAGTAGTGTTGGGGTGACTGTTAAAATAACAATTAATGATATTAAACAACATTATTATAAAATGAATAAGAATAACAATTATGCCTTCAGTTAAAATTTTAATATTATGTGAAATGAGAAACTCAACACGGTTTTACATACTATAATATTGTATAAGATGTTTACTGTCTGACAATATTAGAAAACATGCTTTTTTCAGACTATCTTAAGTTTCTATTGTTATCACTTTATTAGAACTCAGGAATAAACAGTAGATACAGTTACTTCATCAGCCTTTGTATCAAAATCAACTTTAAAATAGGCTTGTAAGATGATTTCTCTATGGCTTTTTTAAAATCTCTTGAGAATATTCTTACTTCACCCTATTCAGTTAAAAATATAATTTAAGGTCACTTTAAATCTTAATGACCTTATTAAAGCTGTACCTACACCAAAACCCAAATAACAATATTATTATGGAAATTACATAAAAATATCATTGTTAACTCCTTTAATAGAAATAACTCTAAAAAGCTATGAATAAAATTAAACAACACTTTACGAAAATACTAATGCCTACTCCTGTATTTTCGTAAAGTGAAGTCAAGATGAACAAAAATTTACGAACTAGTTCTCGGCAACCCATAGATTTATTAATCTTATATATTAATAAATTGATCTTATTTTTTTCTTTCCAAAAATATGTCTCGGTAATATTTATTCTACTCAAGTTTATAAAAATATATTCGTGATCAATTTACTGTTTAAAATATATATTTCATGGTTGCATATTAACAGCTCAATTTATTACGATTAATCAAGTGTTGCATTTAAAAGTTTTAACTGATACAAATATTTTCAAGCTTGTTGAAAGAGGTTTAAAACCTCTTTTAATCGTCAAGACTACATACGAGCAGTACTGCTAGAATATAGTCTTAATATACCCTTGGTATTCGCACATATAAAAATATATGTTTTTGTACATATATTATTATTAATATATTATACTAATAATATTGATTTACTATCTATTACAGTTTTAATATTTCTACAAAATTATGCTATTAATTATTAATTTGCTTTGAATATCAACTTAAGTTGTTATTTTTATTTTTTTGCTCAATATTAAGCGATTATGCTTATTATTCTATTAATTTAAAAGCATTTCTTATTTACAAATGTCATGGCTCTAAACATCTACCTATTAGTATTCATGTTAATATCGAAATACAGGAATGAATTAAAATTGATGATTAAACGAACTTACCTTAAGTGAAGTTCTATCATAATTTTATGAATTCCTGTATGAAGATATTAACACCCTCCCGCCCCTGTTTTGTGGAAAAACCCATGTATGAATTTGTAAATAAAAAATGTACATATTACAATAATAATAAATATTTATTGAAGACAACATAACCCATATATATATATTATTATATTTACATATATAATATTGTGTGGTTATGTATAATATTGTGTAGTTATGTATATATTAGGTATATGATACATATTTGGGTGCTCTGTAGTGCTACTACCAAGACGAGCTTATCGAAGCACAAAGGCACTCTTATAATAATTACTCTGAACTAAATGAAAGGACAGACACAGTGTTGCTAGCGTGAGATATCGTAATGAAAAATGTTGGAATTTTTTATTTTTTCTCTCAACTTTAGTGTCTGAATGGCTATCACTTGGCGTAAATACCTATTAGTATTCATGTTAATATCTTCATACAGGAATTCATAAAATTATGATAGAACTTCACTTAAGGTAAGTTCGTTTAATCATCAATTGTAACTAAAGACGACACGCTAGTCGAGCACGAATGACGGTAGATAAATATTAACGTAGGAATTCAACCGACTTTTTTAAGTATCTTATTATACTAATACTAGCTGTTGAATTTCGGTTTTTCGCTTATCCCGTGAGAACGATGAATTTTTGGGGATAAAAATCCTATGTGTTAATCCGGCTTATAAGCTATTTATGTTTCAAATTTCAGACAAATCGGTTCAGTGGTTGCGGCATGAAAGAGTAAAAAGATGACAGATCCATCCATCCATCCATACTTACCTACAAACTTTTAAGCTATGAGATTACACTATAACTAATAGAAGCGGAGAATTAATGAAAAATGTTGCAAAAACGGGATAAACTATTCCTTTTGTAGAAATTATTCTGTCGCGTGCGTTGAGCGTAAACAGTCAAAATTACGTATAAATCATGTATATGATATGACCGAATTTATCTTCTTTAAAAGTCCGCTACAACACATGCCTATCTTTTAAGGTTGACCCATTATAACAGGATATTATGTAAAAAACGCAGACAAAGATATCGACAAAATTCGATAAAAATTTCTCGTGCCACCAAAGACACATAAACTATAGACCCGGCGGACCGCGCGAAAAAATGTCGCAAAGTTTATGTGAGCAAAACCCCCCCCGGCGTCAGTAGTAAGCTGTAAGCCTACGTAGTATTTCGCAGGAGTTTCGACAGATGGCGCTACATTATCTTGTATGTGGTTTACGTAAAATGTTCGGAAGGGGCTCATCTTGATGTTATTATCATAGCGTGCCACGCATCTTAGCTTAATGCATCTAATTAAAATGGCGGTGCAACTAACACTCGTAATTGTCTGAAACACTTGATACAGGTATTTTGGTAGCGTCGGATTGCATCACGTCACGTCGAGTGCGGGTTCGAGGCTTGAGTTGAAACTCGATTGCTCTTCAGATATCGAGATTAATTAGTACCTCAATGCTTAAATTAGGTATAATTGCTGTGTGGAATATCACAATCCGAAATCTCACTGTGGACTGGCAAGACGCAGGTACGGTGAGTCTGAGTGGAGTTTAGGTAGACTGCAGTTCATAAAATTCTGGATATTTCGAGTAGGTATACATATGCACCTCTAATTTTAAGGGGTTTCGTATCACAAAAAAAAACAAACGGAACCCTTATCAGATCACTTTGTTGTCTGTCTGTCACGGCCCTTTATTTCAGTAACTATAAAAGCTATAGGTACCTGTCACATACAATTTGGATTAGTTGTATACTGTACACAATAGTGGCCCAGCGTAATTGCAGTCTCAAAGGATTGAAAATATTTTTATTTAAAAGGAGGAGGAGGGAGGGCGTTGGGATAAACCAGGGTGTATAGTCGCGGAATGAAAAGGTTCGTCACCTTAGTGTCGATTTTCGCTTGCACTAGTTCTGCAAGATTCCATAATGTCAACATACTTACAAAAACAATCGACTAGTGCAAACGAATCTGTTTGAAAATTGACGAACCTTTTCGTTCCCTTACTGTTCAATGAGATAACAATATTGAGTGGGGTATCATATCATATAACAGGGCGTTACTTGTGTTACACCTTGATATTTTTTGATTTATTGGACATGTCGAAAAAAAAACCCGTATCTCCGTAGTTTACTAATAAAAAAATCTCAAGTAATTACGAATAATAGGAAGTAATGTATATTTTACAGGAAAAATAAAATCTTGTATACTTTTCTTATAATGAATGAATGAATCAATGAATGAATGAATATACTTTAATTGCACACCACAAAGTCAAACAAAGGACAACACAAAAATTACAAAGAATAGGTACACAATAAACCTCATAAACAATTAATAACAATACATATAATAACAATAACCCTCAAAATGCGGTGCACGAGTTCGAATCAACTCACTCACACTTGTTTTATTTGGAAATTCCTCTTGCTTCATGCTTCTGGGCTCCTCTCTCCTCCCCGTAGCACATTGATAAAACAAGTAAATAATTTATAAATAAAAAAACACGCCTGCCCTGTGGTAAAACGACCTTTTCCAAAAAAAAAATTGGTATAGCCTATGTTACTCGGACTGATGTAAGGATTCTAACGATACCTCTATCCCTAGTCCATATCTATGCACCCGTTCAGAAGTTATGGTGGAATAAAAACTCACATACAAACATACATACATGAACCCTAAAAAAATGTAGTAAGTCGTGGTCACGTAGTGACCACGACTACTACCAATGTATCGAAATAACACGACGAGTGCCATTGGCTAATGGCACGACGAGTGCCATTGGGTCGAAATATCGACAGTTAAAATCGTCCTTTTGATCTTTCAACTACGTATTATTGAAACTTTATATTTTTTATTAAAAAAGGAGTTTTCAAATCACCACAAGATAACCCGTGCGAAGTAAGAACAGGTTTCTGTACACCATCACACCAGAATCCCGCGAAAATCAAGGAATTCTACGGTATATGTAAAAAAAAATCGTAATTCACGCGGGCGGAGCCGCGGGCAACAGCTAGTAGTAAATACACATGCGTATTCGTGCCTGTTATTTAAAGCGCGCTATGACAACAAAGCGCGTCTAGTGTAGCGATAGCAACAAAAAATAAATAAATCATCAATACTTTTAAAATTAAAAAAATCCCGTTCGATTTTCGTAAACAGAGGGGAATTTCAAAAGATATTATTTGTAGCCATCTGTGATAATAAAATAGCATAGGTACATTATCTGGTACACGAATTTCGTATTTAACTGCATTCACTTTGTAAACTGTTGACTTTTTGGACGGAAAGTCCCGATACTGTACCTCGGATTAAGGAATTTCTAAACCGCAGTCTGACCTTGCAATCGCTAGAATAATGAGACAGGTAAGTTTAGTGACGTGTGTTAGTTAGATAGGTACATTCACATATGAGTAGCTACCCGGAAAAATCACTATTCACTACCTAGTGACAACGCGTCAATAAATAAGCCAATCAACGCTAATTTCGTTAGAAGTTTTCTGCCATAAACATGTACAAAATGTTTAATTCAGACGGCTCTTTACTTAGGTTACAAAATGTTTAATTAGTCACGTTTTGTTTCTGTCAACTATTGCACTACTTAGGCACTAGTGCCGCAATAGCGGCTCAGAATCTAGATTTGTGACACTATGAAGTATGAAGTCACTGTTACAAACACTTTTTAACGCAAAGCTTTAATAAACAAATTGGTAATACTTTTGTAATCAAATAAATTTTATCATTACACCAAAGCAGAAAATCGTCATCTTGAATCTTGATTAAACGTGCCGACTGTTTACTAGAACAAAGATTGTATTTTTTTACTTTTGTATTTTTTTCTAAGTTTGAGGTTCTATTATAATTGATGATACCAATAGTAAGTAGGTACCTACACGTTGATTATTTTCGTTATTATATGTATTTATAAGGTATTGAGGATCTCCAAAACAAACCACAAATTGTTTCTCTGAAAATACAAAGGTTTGTTTTATTTAACAAGTCTTTACAATATTACAACAATTATCAAGTTACGACAATTACACTTCTATCTCACCTGAAAATACAAAGAAACGACATTTAAAGGTTACTAATATCGAGTCCTCAATCGCAATCTTTCTATAGGTTTTTATAACGATATCTGAGCGTCACGAATTTAATCATAGATACGCGAAGCGCGGAAAATTCAAATTAATGAAATGACACTCATTTCATTACATATTTTTTGTCAGCAGTACATTCCCGAAATATCCCTACTCGGTGCATTAGTAATGCCTAATTGAAGCGTTTGTAAACACGTCTTAACATCGCTTCTTTTTCAGTTGGAAATAATTGCCTTAATTAACCTACAAAACTTCTAATTTTAGTACATTGTTCCTACATTAGAAGAAAACAAGTCAAATGATAAACTAGTTAAGGAGTTAATTATAATATGGATTTTTCGTATGTAAAGCGAATTTCCAAAAAACAAATAGGTGTGAATATAAACCATAAAAATAAATCTGTTTTAGATTTTTTTTTGAAATAGTAGGTTATATTATTATATTGTATATATTAGTTTATAGTTTGATGATTATGTATTGAATATCTTTGTTTATTTGTTTAACCTAGTTTATGTATTAGTTTGTAGTTATTTGTATGTATATAGTTTATAAATCTTCACCACCTGCAAAATCTAGTTCCTTTGTTTTCCTTTTCTCAAGGTTGCCTGGCAGAGATCGCTGCTAAGCGATAAGGCCGTCTTTTGTGCCTAAAATTAGTTTATTATGTACCTATTTCTGTTTTGTACAATTTCTTGTGTGGTGCAAATAAAGTGTATTTATTTATTTATTTATTATTTATTTACTCGTTTCAGAAATTTTATTTTTATTAAAAATAATTACAATGCCTTTGGGCTATAAATCGATTATTTTAAACAAGCGATAGCTTATCAGTTACAGACGGATGAAATCGTCAAATCGCACCACAAAGGTTCCATTTTAACAATTTTACTACGTAATCCTAATAAGACGTAACTACCTACCTACAGAATACTTATCTATTAGTAGTACCTACTACTAGGTACTAGGTATATTAAGATACAAAACCAAGCAAAACATTCAAAATATCATAGCTAGAAGAAAATATTATAATCTACATTTATGATGAAGCGAAATGTCAAGAACTACAAAGGTCGTCTTTGTTCACTCTGCCACGAATAACGTATCGAATCGTCGGTATTTGTGATTATCATCCCAATTTGAAAAGTCTCTTCGAAAATTTAGCAAAGAATCTAAAACACTTAAGGTAGTTTTTAGATCTATTAATGAAAATATATACCTACTTTAGCATTAAGTAGTACCTACATGTCCTTCACAAATACTCGTAAAAACAAATCACTATTTAAACCGAATAGGACCAATAAAGTCTTTCAAAAAGAAAACAATGAACCATAAAATAAATCAACTGTTTAAACTTTTTTGACAATTTTTTGACAATAATATACGAGGGGCTAACATACCTAATACACTATCTAATACCTAATCATTCAATTATTTCCTTAAATCTTAATAAGATATTGAAGAAAACTGTGGAAAGGTTTTTCCCATTGATTGTTCTTCACGCTGAAATAGCTAGATTTGGCTGACAGGTGCAATGGAGAGTTTTGTCCCAAAAAATTCGCAGGATTGAAGAAAACCCAAATTTCACGCGGGTGAAGCCGCGGGCAAAAGCTAACTTAATTAACTAATAAAATAAAGATAAGTTTCACAATCTCGGAGCATACTTCTATAATCACTGCCACGTGAGTGGGACCGGTTTAGTGTTGGAAGTTGACCGTGGAAAATAGATACAGCATATAAATTGATGAATATAGCCACAGATTATAACTATGATTAACGGTTCTCCGTGAGGCCAAGGCTGTGTCAAGAACAAGTTCATTTTCATAGGATAGACAGAAAAAAGCTGAGGATGATATTTTGGACAATGTAAGAACAAAATGTAACTTAGTATTTTTTTTTGAATTTTCGAAAAAAAGTAATCTTTTCTTGTAGTATATTTAAACTCTAGGAACACTTAAGTCACAGATTTTAAGTAAAGTAAACAGAAATCTATTTTCTGTCGCCTAATCCCCTCGATACCTTCCGAAAAGAAAGTTTGTTTCAAAAGTTAATACTTATCGAGATTAAAAACTCGAGATTAAAAAAAAGAGAAAAAAAAAGGAAACGGATCTGCTAGGGACCTAGGTAGTAGATCTATACTACCTGGTAATCCTAGCACGAGTAGCATAACAAGTTTGAGCTCACCGCATTAGGGCTACGATATACAGGATATTGAGTATCGTGGCTGGCCATTGACCTCTGACTACAGTTATGAGCCAGGCCACTTTGAACTAGATTATAGAAATAGGACCTTTGCAAAAAGATAGATAGAGAAAGCACACCACAGAATAAAAATATAAAAGAGCATGCCTGAATTACTCCTACTCCGGCATCAAAATGCAAAGGTATAATAAGCACATTATAGTTTTAGAAACGATTTTCGAGAAACATGTCCAGGCAGCAGAAATAAGTAGATACAATAAGTGAACAATTGTAATGTTCATATTATGTGATTTACGAGAGGAAAAGCTCTAAAGAACCCTATAGGAAAATCATGGTTAAATTATTACATTCCTACCATTTACAACAACACAAAACTATACATACTAAGTACCTATTGTACATCAGTAGCTGCATGTGGGGTCGACTTGATATGGGCATCTTTTTTCGTACTTGAAGCCCAGTTTCCACCAAAGTGGAGCGGAGTGAGCTGTGTTTGAGTAACCAATCGGATTTCGTCATTTCGACATCTCTCCCCTCAGTATCGGAGATGTCAAAATGTCGAAATCTGATAGGTTACTCAAATACAGCCGCTCCGCTTTGGTGGAAACCGGGCCTTAGCTTGCTTGAAGCAAACAGTCACCGCGTCGGTCAAAATTCTATAGGTGGCCTCTGAGCGAACTACAGTCTGGAATTAACTGAATGGCAGTCCTGCTAAGCACCAGGCGCTTTCTTGTTTTTTCTCATGTTATTGCCCCGTCGGCAGCAACTGTTTGCTACAGGTATAATCATTGTTTTAACTACACGTGCACAAAATGTCACTTGACATTTAAAGTGCCGGAGCCATAATCACGGGTCTATGCAATGCGTCGTATGATTAATATAATTACAACATGCCACGAATACAATCCCTATTCAGAGGCCTCTAGTCACCTAAGGGCTTAGCTCATGGACCTGACATTTGGATAACTGAAACTGGCTTTGTTCTACGTTAAATAATAGGTTAGGTTAGCCTAGTACCTACTAAGTGTAATAATTTGTTTCAGGTAATTGGATTAAAAAAATTATTGCATTTTTTACGGTTTACGTAAATCTACTACACGTTAGTAAGCATGTCTTAGATTAAAATGCTTTTATTATTTTTTTAAAAATTATTTATATTAGATATGATCTATCTCAAGGTGCGCTAAAATAAGAGGATTTAGGAGATATTTGGGTAAGCTTCCGTCACCAAAATTCACATTCAAGAAACAAAATATTGGCATTAAATAATAAAGCAATTTAAAAATGTTATGTTTTTGCACGGATTTTATGTTTTTGAATAAATCGGAGAAGGCTATAGAAAATTTTAGAGCTATAGCTACTACAGTGGTATATATACTTACCGACAGAATAATGTAGATAGGTACAATGGTTACGTTACTTGGTAGCTCTTTCGTATATGTTTTTACATGGTTTTAATTTTTTGTATTAAATCCATATGTCTATAAATAATGTATGTGTGCGTATACTTATTCAAATAATCACTAATAACTATAATTATATTATTTATGCTTGCCGACAACCTTTCCGCATAGGTACTGTGGAAGCATACAAGTCAATCACTGCATAAATATCATAATATTAATAATAACAACCTTTAGAGTTTTGAGTAGGTATGTACATATTAATATTATATAATAGGTATTTCGATGATTAGTCAATAAATTATAATTAAATTGCTAAACAAAATAAATCAAAAGCTTGACTAAGATAGGTACATGGATACAATTAATGCAAAACTTGTTTTTTTTTTTTTATATTTATTATAATCATTAACATAATATAACCAACAACTGTAATATTTTCCACTTTTTAAATAGGTTTTAGGTAGGTACTAGCTCAGAGCTAAACGTTGTTTAGGTACTTAATTTTATAACAGTACATGCTAATAATTTTATCGATACCGAGAATGTACCAAAATGGCGTAAGTACCTACTTATCGCTAAATGCTAATTAATAGTTAATAGTAATTTAATCGCATGCCATATGCGTAAATAAATAATAATTGCGAATTGCGTTATACCCATAGATAAAAGCATCAATAAATTAATAATAATAATCATTGTAATATTTAATAATCTTTTTATTGGGTAGGGAGGTGTGTACAATGTACAGTCTGTGTGTGAAAACAGTCATAAAAGGAACCGGACACCGGTCTAACCATTTCTTTAGCTGTCTAGAAGAAATAGGGGTTTTCATATCCTATACCTTTAAACGAGCAATTCTTGTATATATATTTCTATATAATCAGGATCTCGGAAACGGCTCGAACGATTTTCATGAAATTTAGTATACTGGGGGTTTTGGGGGCGATAAATCGATCTAGCTAGATTTCATTTTTAGAATATGTCGAATTTACAAAAAAAAAATAAAAAAAATGACTACTGCTGCCATCTATTGGCCACCGAGCGAAGCTCGGTCACCCAGATATTACGTTTTTATATACCTACCTACTAGCTTACCAAGCAGACAATGTTTTGCCATAAAATAGCTAACGTACACAAAAAAATCAAAAACCGGTCAACAGAAGTTTAGTTACAAGATAAAACCAAAATAATAGTAGGTACTTATAGGAAAATAAATTAATGATTTTTAGAAGCCATTGGCACTACTTTGTTTTTCACACCCGGAATTTAATTTTGCATACAAAAAGTTACTTTCCAGATTTTATTGAAAAGAACAACTTGTTTATTTGCCTATAACTTTGGAATCCGGACATTAATAAAAAAATGAAAAATTATAACAGTTAATGTAGATACCGTAGTGTATAAAAATAAGGTTTGGTTAATAAAATTTGAAAAAGAAAAATACATCCATGGTCATAATGTCATATAAATCCACATATAAGTACTTCCTGGTTTTTTAAACGCAAATCATTGATTTAGGTTTAAAAAACCCAGTAGGTCAACCGAAAAAACCCAGTAGACTAGTAGGTGAATTAATAATCTAAATAGGTATAATATTATATCCCAATTTATCACAGTCCACAAAAGCACGTCTTGGCACTTGCCATTTGATCTGTGAATCAGAACATGCACTCTCTGCACCGGCTTATCATAAAACTGCCTTGTTTACAAAATATCAGCATGATAATCGCCAATCGGAAACGTGATAGAATGATAAGTATTGCATTACAAACCCAACTTGTTCTACGATTATATTTAACGCTGCGTGTAGCATAAAACAGATATATTATTATGGTTATGTATCGCAATACAAACAATCCCTTTATTATCCTTAAATCCGCCCTGTTATAGCAATTTTGTTTAGTGATTCTGTATCGTTCACTGGGTTATTAACAAATAAAACGAAGACCAAAATCCTTTTTGTATATATTTTTTTTTATTAAAGATAGGCTTGCGCTTGACTACAATCATATCCGATGGACAGAAATGATGAGGTTTAGGATGGAGCGCGCTTGCCTAGAAAATGCCTATTCACTCTTCTCTTGAAGGCACCCAGGTTGTACTTGGCTGGGAACACAGAAGCTGGAAGGGTGTTACACACCTATTAGCGTCACGTATCAGAAACGTGGAAGGAAATCGTTTCGTTCGGACTTGCTGGACATCTACCACATAAGGATGCCACTTCTCCCGGCGTCTTGCGGTTCTATGGTTCTTTTTGCACAAGTTGACAACTAGCATGGTATCTAATAGGTTGTCATGATACCATACCAACCTAGGTTAGTACCTTGACTCTTGTGCGAAAATAATGCAAAAATAGAATTTTTTGCCTCCGTTTTCTTAGTAAATAATCCAGTGAGGGTTACTAACTAGTAACTTTCAAACTAAATGATTCAGAATCAGCCCAAATGAGCGGGTAGAGAATAGAGAATATTAGTTTGAAATTAAATAATAACATACTTACCTATTATTTGTTTTACTTGGATTTCAGTAAGTATAAGGCACGTATAAGGCTTAAAATTTAGTCCCTCAGAAGCGTAAACGATTCCGAGACTTTGTTGATGCATATTTTTGCGGCTTGCAACAGAAAATATTCCTTTTTTATTTTTATAATTTTGTTACGAAGATAGTCTCTATGCTAACCTGTATTTTGTTTAAAAATTGAAACTGTTGAGCATTATAAATAGATTATGAACCTCATAAATCATTCAGTGTTACACATTAATAAAACATTAATTATGCGGAGAGCACAATGTAGCTCTAATAATAAATATTTAATTTTATATACAATAATAATATTAATAATACATCGATAGACAAACATGACACTAACGTATATTAATGTAAATTCCATACATGCGATTTGCGAACGGTCAAATGCTAATTATTATGATAAGTAAGATTCGATTACACATAAAAATGCCATTCATAACATGCATATAAATAAATGTATTTAAACTGCAACAACGCTTTAGCAAACCAGTCAATTTAAAAGTCTTCTATTAGGTCCTGCCCCTAGATTGTCTAAGAAAAACTTATTCATCGTTAGCGTAACCGTTTATTAATTCTGCCCCGCGATTGGCTGATGCTAATCAGGAATCCAATCAGCGGAATAACGAAGAATACGTTGTATTTAGACAATCTAGGGGATTAGGTTCTTGATTTGCGTCAGCCAATCGCGGGGCAGAATTCGCTAGCGATTACGAAAACGATGAATACGGTTTTCTTATGCATTTAGACATCTGATTTGGACAATCGTAACTCGTTTGTATAAGACAAATCACATTGATGAAGGTTGCAATATATTGCTTTCTTATGTCTATTTTAGATGAGTTTTTTTTTTCAAATTTTAGTGTTTGAATGTCTAACATCTAGGTGCTCTACTGTTGGTTTTCTTGTTAATATCAAATCATATGAAAGAATGTAAAATAATAATTTACTACAGCGGCAGTATTTGTGGTGGTAAAAGTAAAAAGAGTACCTAACGAATATCCAGAGTTTTGTATAATAAACGTTATTTTAGCTATATCAGCTGCTGCAGCAGGTAAACGCCTGAGCTAACATAACAATACCTTAAACAACATCGCTCACCAATCACCATAGACTTGAAATAACTTACAAACACATGACAGTTCAATTCAAAAGGGAATATTGCGTCGATAATGCTCGGTACATACTTTACACTGGAGAGTGCTATAGACAATAGTTTCAAATATGCAAACATCGTCACGTTTGTCGCGTGTGCCACGAATGTTAGGTTTTGTCGTGACGGTGTCGCTACGGGAAATGGTAAATTAGAACTATGAGTTATATGCTATTGTTACTAAAGGGTCATTGGAGATACAGCTACGTCTGTCTAACATCAATATAAAATACAGCTATTTTCAAACTACAGGTAGGCGATTCACGACTACATTTGTGATGTGAAATCTTTAAGGTGTTTTGGCCCTACCAGTCCGCGAAATTCAGATTGTATTTAGTTTTTCGCAAATATTATAGACTATCAGTGCCCGCGGACTCCGTTCCGCGTTAGAAATATTTTTGCTCCGGTCCGTTTGTCCCGCGTAAGGCTCGGTTTCCACAAAAGAGGAACTGTTTGAATAACCAACCAGATTTCGACATCTCCTCTCCCCTCAGTTTCGGACTTCGAAGATGTCAAAATGACAAATCTGAATGGTTACTTAAATACAACTCCGCTCCGCTTCGCTTTGGTGGAAACCGGGCCTTTTACCCACAGCCCACAGGTCGCAAGGCATTTGGATAGATATCATAAAGATGCGTAATTAATTTTGGAAATTATTATAGCCTATGACACTCCACAATAACGTAGCTTTCTATTGGTGAAAGAATTTTGAAAATCGGTTCGGTGGATCCAGAGATTACCCCTTACAACGTCACAAACTCACAAACTCACAAACATCGTTACGCTTCCTCTTTATAATATTAGTATAGACCATAGAGCAGAAACAGAGCTTTGTTTCTGCTCTATGGTATAGACTAACTACACATTATTGGTTTATGGCAATGAATTTTGCGGGCATAATATTTATGCATCTACATGATTTTAATATTTAAAACTTTGCTCGAAAACTCCCACTCACCTCATATTGGTTCCCGAAAGATATTTTTTTGCAGTTTCTAAGATTTCGAGCTATCGGGAACCAATATGAGTAAAAGAGTATTGTTCATTCTCTAAATTATGTGTATTTTTTGTTACCATCAACATTTTTATAAAGTAAGTAAACAGTTAAACACATAACTGCCTACAATCTACATAATATTATTATAACGTAGTGCTCGCACCTAATTTTAAGCAAACAAAAAATACACAAATGCAGTTAGTAAGCATTTTCATACGACTTCCGGAGTTATGTCATAATAACACGTGACAAACAAACAAACACACTTATAAACCGTTCACTCAAGGTCGGCAATCGGACGTGTCTTCCTCTTTATGTTATTTGTTTAACTCTTGACAAGGTTTTAACTTGTAAGTTAGTACAAAATATTTGAGTTATGTATTTGAATAAATAAGTGTTGCTAATATCCTGGATACATAGACTCAGGCTGTACCAGCTATTAAAATATTCGGTCGAGTGCGAGAAAATTAAAAAATATATATTACCTGCTTTAGGTATAGGTGGGTAAATGGAACGTGAGATAATTGTAATTTCTTGTAAGAAAAAAAAAAAAAAAAAAAAATTCTTGTTAAATTACTCAAACTACTAAGCTACTTATTTATTTTATTGAAGTGTAGCAATGCCAATTGTAACTGACGCTTTTTCCAATAGAAATCTGGGACCGCGAATTTTAATTTTGAAATCGTTGATCGCCAGAACTCTCTGCAATTCGTGACTTCTTGTTTTTGGTCGTTCACTCTTGACAGAGTGGTCTGTTATATTATATTGTTGCTCAATATAATACTTATAACAGATTTTATTATTCTATGGTGTTTGTTCTTCTTGAGATGTGACCAAAAAAACAATCAAACCAATGAGATATATGTATAGAGACAAGACAAGACTAACAAGACGATTTTACTTCCGTCATCAATAGTATTCAAGATTCTTTAAAATTGGAACGGTTGGTTTTGGCTTTGAAGATTGGTACCTATATCAAATGTGGTTTAATAATGTACCATTGCTGTTTGCTTCATCTTTTTATTGGGATCGGTAGGTAAGTCATAGTCACAACCTTACTTCATGTTAATCAATGTTAACTACCTTTACTTTACAAAAATTTTTAAACGAACTACAGAGCAAATTTGATTGCTAAGAAACCAAGTAGAACATTTTTGTTGTACTTGCCATTTACGCTTTCTTTATGGGTTAATTTACACCATAACGTGATAACTAGACACATAATGTACAGTAGGTATTTCACACAGTACAATTGCTCGTATTTGGACCACTGTATATGATATGTTTGTATTCTTAGGTACAATATACTCGTACATAGACCTCAAACCAATTTACTCTGTCCTTTCACTGTATCGATGCAATGTGTTCGAGGGCATTATTTGGCGCAATGCTTGATTAAATTGCACTGTTTATACTAGGGATGCATTCGATACCTACCGATACCGATACCGATATATCGGCGATACTTCGGGTATGCCGATATTTATCGGTATCGGCGACATTTTTATGGCAGATTCAACGATACTTTTCCGCGCTTTAAAAATGTAATGTAAACGCGCGTATTGTCCCATCTCATATTTTGTTGCAGCGGCAAGACATGCAGTTTGCCGATTTGCGTAAGAAAAACGTATTCATCGTTATCGTAAACGCTAGTGAATTCTGTCTGCTGATTGGGTTCCTGATTTGCGTCAGACAATCGCGGCGCAGAATTCGCTATCGCTTACGATAACGATGAATACGTTTTTCTTACGCAATCAGGGGGCTGTTCAGGAGGTCTAAAGCCAGCTATTGTAGCTTCCATCGGCTGAAACTCATGAACTCTGAATAAGAAAGACCCTGTAAATTGCACCGACGTGCGACGCTCTTCAGAGGCATGAACGAAAGATACCCAAAATATGGCGCAGATTCCATCGACAACTAGTAGAGATCTGACGATATTTAAACTGCTTGATAAATTTAATTCTCATGCCTAAATCATAGCTAAGTATCCATACCTCCCTTTTTTACACACTACAAGTTACTTGGCCACGATCTCATCTAATGATTAGTGACAATACAGCTGAAGATATTAACGTGCTAAATTGGAAGGAGTAAGTAACCTCTCAAATATTCTACACAGCATCGCACCTGAATGGTAGAGTCCTTTGCTGGTAGAGTGGTAACTATCCATGACCAGACTTGAGCCAAATTAGAAATAAAAAAATTCTGAAGAGGCCTGTGGCGGGAATCGAACCCGCGAACTCTCACTCCAATCTGAGCACACCACTACGCCAGGGAGGTCGAATTTGACATCGAATGTCTGATAATGATCAGGTGGACAAACGACATCTGATGACTGTATGTGCGTTGTTATTAAAAACAAATTGAACTGGTTAGTTATTTTAATGTCCTTGCAGTCAAAATTGAGAAATATTATAAGTGAAAGGAACTTGAAATCAATCTCTGCGATCGGGCTGGAGTTTCTAAGATCAAATAGACTTGATAGAACGGGAAACTGGAATAGGATACCTTTACTTTTTCCGGATGTAGTAGGTATGCCTAGGTAGACTGCGAATAAGGCCCATACTTTGAACCTTTTGAATAGACAAAGTTAACAAGCATAGAGAGTTCTATATAATTTTACATCTAGACTTAACAGGTTTTCAAATCGCTGATAGTTTCTTCACTTCAGTAAATCAGGAAAACCAGTTTCAAGTTCAGTTCCTGTCTAATGGGAGTCAAATCCAGGACTCATATCCTGTGAAATTGACACCAGCAGTGATCACTGTTATCTATGGTCTGTTATGCATTTCTGACACAGGTCCGTAAGAAAGATCAATAAGATGTTTGATTAATATTAAGTACCTACCTTATATTATAATAGTGTTAAAAAACTGAATTACGAGTGATTTTGTTATTATTTTCGAAATACTAATAATAATACTTTTTCCGTTCACTAGAATAATAAAATTAAGTAGGTACATATTTAGCAACAGAAGCCGCGAGCGTGGGTAAAATGTAAATAACTCAACTCAATGCTATGAAGAACATTTACCGCTTGCTGATAAACTGTTACTTGGTGTCGCTGTTAGTAAAATGTCTTAGATTAAGGATAACCTGCTACGCCCTAACAGGGCAATATGACTGTAACTATTTGGTCATGTATGCAAGGAAATAAATAAATAAATTATAAATTATAAATTATAAAAAGCGCAATTAGGTAAACTTTAAAATGTCTAGCTCGTGTGAAATTACTTCATTTAATACCTTATGTTTAGTTGCGTTCAAATTACCAGTGTAACATAGCCGTGCCCCACGTTGGCAGCCAATTGAAACGAAGCCGTCGGTAGAAGCCATACGCCGAGAAGGTCGGGTCGAGGTGGAACAGCGAAACAGCTAAGTGAAGTTGATGATGAGGCTTTATTATACGTTATCCGTTACATGACTAGAATAGAAGACGTGTCCCACGCTGCGTCCCACCAAGTGGAAGCGTCAGCAGGAAGCGCGTCCCTTTTCTATGCTATGCCTATTACGCATGACTACGGAGTCCGGCGGCGTCTCCCTACTAGGTAAAGCATCCGTTGAAGCACCGCATAAGGAATGCCACTGGATTTCGAATCATCGTTGATAGCCGCCGGTGACATCTTATCTTGCTGTTGCGATGAAACTCAAGCGCGATGTGAAGTCATAGTGGCGCCATCTAGGAATGACCGGCGACAACTTCAAATGTTTGTTCGTTTGATGAGTACATTGTGTTACACCAGTAATTAATTTTATAATAACAAATAGTTACCGAAAAAAATCACGAAATATGCAGAATGAGGTTAGAAGCACTTAATATTGTAATAATGATGATGTGGGATTATAATTACTTACTTCTTAAAACCTCAAATTTCAAAAATCTTTTCTAAAGGGTTGGCATATCTCAAATCATGATAGCTTAATATGTATACCAAGATTTAGCCCAATCCGTTCAGTAGTTTGAGCAGTGCGTCGATAGATCTGTCAGTCATGTCAGTCACTTTTACGAGTGATTATTATTATTAGGTATGATTGATTGAGTATTATACAGATTAGTAGGACGCAAGCAGCATGTTTAATACTGTCCAAGATAGACACGGATGTAGGGAAAGTTATTACCCTGAATTCGCCAGTTTTGAATTATTTTCATGTTGAGCATTATAGAATTATTTTTGGTTGAGCGTCCCCCACTCGTATCATTAATACCCTGGGCACGTGCTTTCTATCTTCCAAACTTTTAATCTCTATTTTATGTTCTCCAAATGATTTGTTAGAATTTTAAAAGCACATTATGTACACTAATATACAAAGCAGTAAAACTAGACTTTGTACGTAAAATCAATTTTAAATCTTCGATAGCAACTAGTGAGCAACAATGGAAAAAGAATCAGTGCAATGTAGTGAGAAAATAGTATTGCAACTGGTGACACGGCAGGTATTTACCTACCTACCTACTTACTTTTAAGGGCAAAATAACAATAGAAATAATAGATACTGAACATAATATTTGTTTGAATGGTCATAAATGATAATAATTATTGAATAACCATCGCCACCAGAAGACGAGAAATTTGTACACATGTGAAAAGTCAAAACATATTCATCGTAATCGTAAACGTTAGCAAATTCTGCTCCCCGATTGGCTGACGTAAATCAGGGAACAAATCAGCGGGCAGAATTTGTAAACAATTGCGATAGCGTTTTTTTAAGTGAATTAACGGTTTTATTCAATCTAGGAGCAGATCTTATGAAGAGTCAATCCCATTGCCGCTTTTCTGTGATCCCCATATCGGCTGTGCGATTCTGCAAAAATACTTTTAGCATCGTCGATGTTACATCTTGGGCTCTGATTGGTTAATGCTGGCATCGGTCGAGCCGCGTCGACATTGAGGGCACATGCAGAATTTTATTTACGAAGCAACACCCGGCTGTCCATATTTTAAAAGAACATTCTATAAATAATTTTATTCAAAAAGTAGGTACTGCTAGGTGGTTACGACTTACCTTTTATAGTATTTTGTTTCTAATTCTTAAAAAAAAACTATACTAATTCATTAAAATTTATACTAAACTACAAATCTTTATTGAAAGATAATAAAATCAAGGTAAAAATGTCTTTGTAAGGAAGATGTAACTTCAAATAGTGTTGGATCATGTGCAGTTAATCGTATTTGACAAGCATACAGCCTTGGAGGCTTCTAGGAAAATCGATTTTTATAATTATCGTCCTCAGGGAAATATCTACATCGATATTTGTTCATTCTATTGTCATTAGGGCATCGAGCCCGGGTTTACCCGGACCGAAAAAACCCGGGTTTTCCCGGGTTTCAGGATTACAAAAAAACCCGGGTTTTAATTTTTAAAACTCGGGTTTTCGGGTTTTTTTAATACTTTTGTTTTTATTATTTATTAAGTTTGCCACGTCGAATGCAAAAATAAGTAAATGGAATAAAAACATTTACTAGCCTCATGCGTACAAATGATTGCTCAAACCTCAAAATTTTCCTCAAAAATTGCGTCGCTCAAACCACCACCACCACCAGCCTAATGTTTGCGTTAGGGAAGTCCTTTAAGTCATACCATCAGCTATGCATCGCTCATGCCGTTTAGCTGGCAATTGTGGACGTAATGTAATGAAGTGCTATGTTTGGTCCACCCTCTTATATGGATGTGAAACTTGGGTATTAAAAAAGGAAGCGAGCAACCGACTTCAAGCATTTGAAATGTGGGTTTACCGGAAAATGCTTAAAATCAAGTGGAACAGTTTCACATCGAATAAGAAAGTACTAGAAATAGTAGGAAAAGACCGAGAAATAATGTCCACCATTATGCGCAGAAAAGTTGCTTTCTTTGGCCACCTGCAAAGAGGAGACCAGTTCTCCTTCCCGAGACTTGTGTTAGAGGGAAAAATTGTTGGAAAGAGGTCTCCAGGGCGCCAGAGACGTAAATGGTTGGACGATATAAAGGGGTGGACCAGACTTACCTACCCAGATTTAAAGAAATCGGCACTTAACAGGAAGGCTTTTCGATTGTTGATCGCCAAACTTCAATTTAAGGAAGAGGGCACGTGATGATGATGAATGTACAAACGCAATATCGGCGTCGAGGAAAACGTTGCACAGCTTGCCGAACTTGACGAGGATGAAGATTTGCCTTTTTCGGTATTGGGTCAAAAACTGCGAACTATAGAATTTAACGACGACACGAATTCTACAGACAATGACGAAGGTGGTGTTGAATTTACTAATAAATCCACGTTTATAGAGTCTTTTAGATACAACGATGTGCTATCAAAAGTTCGAAAAGTGGTAAAAATCTTCAAGAACTCAAAAAAAAACGATAACATCCAACAAAAACATGTCAGAGCTGATTTTGGACAGGAGTACATACCTAATTCCTGCTCATTACTTACTAAGTTTTAAGATATTTTGAAGAAAAATTAATCTTTATCAGTTTTTTTAACATTATAACTGTTTTTGTAATTTGTAAATTCTTCCCCATCCTTAACATTTTGCTTTTACATTGAAGGAAATCGATGATATAATAGGTCTTTACCTATGAAATTTCCGTTTTGTTTGGAATAAGGGAAAGTACTTATTTTTTTTAACTTTTTCATTTCTGTTATTCAAAGTAATCACCCATACAATCGACACATCTTTGCCCACACATTGGCAGTTTATTGACGCCCTTCTTGTAAAAATCAGCTGGCCGGGAGGCAACAAACTCTTCAAAGGCATTTTGTACTGCCACTCGGGAATAGAATTTTTTACCCACTAAAAGTTGATAAAATTTCGGAAAAAGTAATAATTGGTAGGTGCAAGGTCTGGTGAGTATGTGAGGTCGTGAAGGAGCAGTGGGGACGACCGATTGACCAAAGCTGGTTGCAGATGTGCAAGCTTCTCCATCATTCTCTCCAGTTCTTCACAGTACACATCTGCAATAATGCTCATGCCCTTTTTTAAAAAGCTGTGGGGAATCACACCCGCACTAGACCACCAAACGGTGACCATCACTTTTTTAGGGGTCATTTTTGGTTAATAATTCGTTTCGAAATTCCTTCATTTCTTTGCCTGTTGAGCAGCGCTAGACAGGTCTCGTACGCGTACGTGTACGTTGCACTGGCTATCGTTAAAGTCGCGAGGCACCCATCTATCAAGCTTTTTTTTACCTTGCCAATTAAAACAAGAGAATAGATCAATATAGTTTTGATCAGCAGCAGCATCAAAAGATGCTGCTAGCTCAGCTGTAGATTGAGTTTCGTTAGCTTCCACAATCGGCTTTGATCAACAATAATGAATTAATCATTATTGTTGATCAAAGTCTCCGGACGACCACGAGCTTCATTTTTCAAGTCAAAATTTCCAGAACGGTTGTTGTTGGAACGGCGTTGGTACAACGACGGAACTCATATTCCATATTTACACGAATTTTTAAAGTATCCATTATACCAAAAAATGTTCAATTGTAATGAAAATACAACGCTAATCAAAAAACAAAAGGCTGAGTTTGTAAAAAGAATTTCATGGTTTTAAAACAAAATTAATTTGAATTTGTACCAGTGCTGAAGAAAGGCAAATTCAAAGGCAGAGACCTAATATAAACACAGATTATTGTTTTTTTTTAAATAAAATAAAAAGCTCGAAAAGCTCGAAAAAACCGGTCTACCCGGGTTTTGATTACTCTTAGACTCGAAAACCCGGGTTTTTTAAATTGAACCGAGTTTCGATGCCCTAATTGTCATGTACCTACTTAATGTCCTTATTGGGTAGTATTTGCCTATTTTATTCAACTTCCTTATACTTAGATTTAAGTTTCACTTGTTTTATTTTACTTTTAATATAAGCTTCCCAATTTTTCAATTAATAAAGGTTGCCTGGTAGAGATTGCACTAGCAATAAGGCCGCCTTTGCGCTCACTGTGTTCCGTTGTATTTAACCGACTTCAAAAAAAGAAAGAGGTTCTGTATTCGACCCGTATGTATGTATGTATGTGTGTGTGTATGTATGTATGTATGTTTGTCCGCGATTATTTCACGTTTGGCTGAACCGATTTTGATGCGGTTTTCAGGAAAGTATTTGTTACATTCTGGAGAAGGTTTTAGTATATTAACCGACTTAAAAAAATAAGAGGTTCTTAGTTTGATCGACATATTTGTATTTAAGTTTGTTCGCGATTATCTCGAGTTCGGCAAAACGGATTTAGATGATTCTTTTTTTGTTAGATAGGCCATACATCACAGGTAGACTCGTTTTAATTTCGTCGAGATTTAATGAATATCTTCGGAGATGGAGAGCAGAACTCCTCAACGGAAAATAGTAAATCGCTTGCGATCGGTATAATAGTGTACAGTGTAGATTTTATCGGACTTCAAAAGAGAAGGAGATTCTCAAGTTGACTGAAATATATGTTTTAATTGACCGACGTCAAAAAAAGAGGTTCTCTGTTTAATCCCTATATCGGTATTTAGGATTTTCCGTGATTATCGTACATGCATTTTATTGTGATAGTCCGTTTTAAATTTGGTTAAAACGTGGCAATTTGATCATAAAAGCTTGTCTTTAAAAACTTTTTGCACTAAAAAGGGTAAAATAAATTATTTTTAAAAAAAATTGAACCGACTTCAAAACCACAAATAGGCACTCAAAAGCGAAAAATAAATTAATATAATTATTATAACCGCTACTACCCACTCATCTATTTTGAAGTCGGTGCCAGCGAAGCTTACTACTACTACATACTATGGATGTAGTTTTGCACTATTATTAAGATTTACTTATCTATTTGAATTGGCTGGCACCGACTTCAAAATAGATGAGTGGGTAGTAGCGGTTATAATAATTATATTAATTTATTTTTCGCTTTTGAGTGCCTATTTGTGGTTTTGAAGTCGGTTCAATTTTTTTAAAAAATAATTTATTTGTTTCTCTATTTGTGTTTCTCTGTGTGTGTGCAATAAAGTTATATAAATAAATAAATAATAAATAATAATTTCTTTTTAAACTTTGTGCTAGTAATACCTATGCTAATTTGAGAGCTTTTTAATGGTTTTTTTTGCAATTTATATTTTTGTTACAGTATTTCACACACGAGGTATTATTATTAGTGTGTCAAAATTATCGCTGCCAACTTGACTTGAACCCGCATCCCCAGCTATCGCGGCTAGGCGCTGCTCTACCAGTTGAGCTATGGGAGCAACTACCGCTGACATAACAGATGAACATAACTTCGATACAGATTGTTTTCAGTCATAGGCAGACTGCGGAGCCATATTGAGAAAGTACGGTTTATCAATTTTTTAATAAACCGATTCGCACTTAACTGGTTTTTACACTAATAATTTAGATTTTTGTGCGTCTGGAAAAGGTCCCATCACGTTTATATGCATATCTAGGATTTGCACAGGGGACCTCTGAGTGGATCGAAGACCAAAGTAGAATAATTTAACCACTTTACAACTGGGCACAAACGTGACATCTAAATATATAAAAGAAGATACTGACTGACTCACTGACATATCAACGCACAGCCCAAACTGCTGGGTCTAGAGACTCCAAATTTGGCACACATGTTCCTTGTGAGGCCTAGGGGTGCACTAAGAAAGGATTTTTCAAAATTCACCCTCTAAGGGGGTGAAACGGGGGTCCGAAGTTTGGATTTTATCAAGTTAAAATACGTCTTCACGCCGCAACTACGGAACAGATTTGGCTGAAATTTGGAATGGAGGTAGATTGTATCTTGGATTAGTACATAGGCTACTTTTCATCCCGCAAAAATTCATGGTTCCCGTGGGATTAGTAAAAAACCGAAATTCACGCGGAAAAAAAATCTCACGCCGCCAGTACACAACCGATTTGGATGAAATTTGGAATGGAGATAGATTATATCCTGAGTTAATAAAATAGGGTACTTTTTATTCCGAAAAAATTCATGGGTTTTTGCAGGAGAAGGGAAAAACAGATATTCACGAGGGAAAAATACTACTTCCCGCCGTAATTACTGAACTGATATGGCTGAAATTATGAATAAAGATAGATTATATATTAGATTAATACGAAGGCTACTTTTCATCCCGAAAAAATCCATGGTTTCTATGTTAGAAATGAAAAACAGTTATCCATGCAATAAAAATATTCCTTCCCGCCGTAATTACTGAACTGATTTGGCTAAAATTTGGAACAGAGATAGATTAATATCCTGGACTAATACGAAGGCTACTTTTTGTCCCGGAAAAGTCCATCGTTTCCGCGGGAAAACTGATAAACTGATATTCGCGCGCGAAAAATACTACTTTACGCTGTAATTACTGACCTGATATAACCGAAAATCGGAAAGGAGATAGATTTTATCCTGGATTAATATATAGGCTACTTTTCATCCCGGAAATTTTCATGGTTTCTATGATAAAAGTGAAAAACAGAAATCCACGCGGGAAAAATATTTCTTCATGTCGTAATTACCGAACTGATTTGGCTGAAATTTGGAATAGGGATAGATTATATCCTGGACTAATACGAGGGCTACTTTTTATCCCGGGAAAATCCATGGTTTCCGCGGGAAAACTGAAAAACGGATATATTCACTTGTGAAAAATACTACTTTACGCTCTAATTACTGAATTGATATGACTGAAATTCGGGAAGGAGATAGATTTTATCCTGGATAAATACATAGGCTACTTTTTATCCCGAAAAATTCTATGATTTCTAAGAAAATAGTGCAAATCAAATATTCATGCCGGAGAAATACTCCTATTCCTCGCCGCAACTACTTATTGAAAATTGTAGGCTGAAAGTTGGAATGGTGATAGATTTCGTCCTTAGTTAATATAAAAGATATTCTTTACCCGTGAGAAACGGGAAAACTTAAATTTACGCGGGCGAAGCCGCGGGTATTTGCTAGTAACGTATAAGCACCTTATGTCCTCATTCGTATAGGATTTACATTAAGATACAAAAACATGCATCTCTAAAGAAGGACAAGGTTCTTGTTTTGCACAATAAAATGTCTCGTGGGTCTTGTGGGTTTTAGGATTCCGTAAATAAAAAATACCGAATTTCCTGGGAATTATCGGTTATCACCGTGAAATAAAACATCCTTGATGAAACCTGCACTACGATTAATAGATTCCGATCTAATTTGTTTGAGGTCTGCCAATCCGCATTTCGCCAGGCTTGCATGTTTTTTGCACACTAGAAGTTAGTAGGTAGGTACTGTTACACTAACTGATTTGAGATTCATCTAGTACCTAGGTATTACGATGTATCCGAAGGTTATGAGTACTAGATGTATCGTAATCGTATGATGTATGGCACTAACTTGTAATCCTCTAATCGTTGCTACACAGTATCGCACCGGAACACTAAACCGTTGGTTTGTGCGTGTTTGCCGGTAAGTAGGTTAGTCTTAACTGTTAACTCACAGTAAGTTGTCAACATTGTCCAATATTTACATTTTTAACCCTAGAGGCAAGACAACACTCTAGTCAGAGGCAAGTCTTGAAACCCAATATTTTAGTGTTTATTTGAAACAAATGCACATAAATCGGTAAAATTAGATTATACATGACTTAGATTATACTAACATGACTTAGAATCGAACCCCAGACGTCCCACGAACCGATACACATTGCCTACTGTTGCGAGCAAAATATGAATACTTATTGGAAACTTGGTCAATTATTATCTTTAGCTACTCGTATACTGAACAATGCTGGATTAGGTAACGTTCACAGACTGGTTTTATCTCACAGCAGTCACAGCAGGTCGACTGGAAAAACATGTTTCAACTAGTTCAAAACAAACATTTCTTACTAGATAGTACATACTAGAGTGTAATGAAGGTAGCTATCTGTGCCCGTATTTTGTATCTCGGTGCCTATCAAAGAATGGTTGCCACTTGCATTGAAAGGACATTGCCGATTCTTGTATGAAAATTGGGCTATACTTGCGTCTTAACCAAATCATCGGTAAAACATTGGAAATATTCCCAATATTATGTTAAAAAAAAAATCAGTAAGATAAAAACCGGGAATTTGGAGCAATCTTATTTTCTATTTTTCTGATATTTTGAGGTTAGGTTAGTTGTTTTTACGCACTATAAGTACTTATCGGTATTTTTGCCCATAATGATTACTTTATTTAAAGCGACCTCGTTATTACCGTGGAACCCTGGATGATGCATATAGATATAATTATTCCTACGGCCATACCTACACCTGTTTACATTACTATAAAGCAGATCTACTTCACAAGTATCTAGGTAGGCATTGGTATATCATAGTAGGTAGGTACCTATGTAACGAAACGTTACCAAAGTATGTAAGTTTATTAATATTTTTTTCTTTATATATATTATTATCTACTTAAAATAATATTTAATAGTATTTATTATATTATTGTGCATTTATTTTTTATAATGGCCACCCCGTAGTTCCTTAAAACTTCTGTGTGGTGTCGCTGTCGACGATTAGTGACATAGACAACTAACAGTGACGCTGACCATAGACAACTACGACTGAAGAGTTCATGACATTTAAACCAGTGTTTCTATTTACGAGTTTGGTTTTACCCTAGTTTCGACGGTGGCGCCGCGACAGATTATTGAGATAAGAGAATTAAGGAGGCGCCCCATTTGTAGCATAGCTTTACGTGACATGCAGCGCCATAGTGAGCGCCAAGATTTGCTGTCAAATCTTCGTGGTACTTCCCTAGGTGACGCCATCTTATGCGCCACTTTACACATTAAAAATAGGCACGCTTATTTTGTAGACGGGGCCCATCCATATTGTTGTACCTAGGAACCAAGCGACAGATAACATTAAAATCGTTTCAATAATTATGAGCCAAAGGTTTTGCTGGAAATAAAAGTATTATACTTAATAATTTAAATACACTTATGAATAGGTTTTAAGCCACGTAGGATGTTGTCACGATCAAGATGGTGTGCTTACTTTATGTTATAATTAGCTGCACATTACATGATCAAACAACACAATAAACGTGATGTACTCTGTGGTGTTGCAAGTGCTTTTGTTTACCGCAATTAAAATGTTCAGTGAAGCATTTCTTGCTTTTCAATAAACAGCTATAAAAATAATTTGAACAGAAGGCGCAAATCTAATCTGTATAGATGTGGTAGAGATATATGTACAGTCCAACAAGGCTCTCTTGGTACTTGAATGACATTGTCAGGAGAGAGTTGCTAGTCAATAAAGATTTTTTTTCATTGAAAAAATCTTTTGACTATTTCAATTAAATGTAAGCAATACCGTACAGTGTGCTTGGCTTTATTATTTAGCTATTTAATTATAGTTTCTTTATTATGTTTTACATATCTACAATTGTAATTGGGTTTTCATTTGATTTATTTCCTATAATAGTTATCCTACTTTTTCCCTAAAAAAGTGAGTTTATAAAAAACTGGTATAATTTGCCAAGTGGTAGTGGGAGTGACGTTTCCAGTGCCTATATGGCAGTTCCGCTTTTATCGAGACGTTTAATTAATTTTATTTTCATAATACTTTTAAACCCCAGTACGCACATCATTGAAAAAAATATATGTGATATTATAATTTGAAATAAGATTTTTCATGCATACGTGCTTCAGACGCAGTGTGGACGCAAAATAGCCCATTTTGAGGCAAACTCCTTTGCTATGAAACAAAAATAACATTTCCTTAGCAAAACTTCAATGGATGAAAAACATTTGCTAGTGGCCATTTTTCTTTGATAGACACCGAGTTACAGAATAGGTACACAGGTAGGCGATTCACGTGGCTCGTCGACTACATTGTGAAGTGAAATGTTTAAAAAGGTCATCAGTTACGTATTTATGTAGACGATATTGAAATCAAAACATTTATTGCGAAGAATTAATTTTACGACTATTAACAATTAACATACAGCGCAAAATCAATGTATGGCCGAGAATCGTGAAATTAAATTTACTTTGCGCGATAAGGTTGAAGGATTACCAAACTAAAAGACGTAAATTTTTCAGTGTTAATTATTTTATTTCTTTATTCACATCACACTTAAAAAGTTACGTGAATCGAAATTTATACCTTATCTAAATCTAAGCACGCACTGTTTTTTTTTATCTTGGGTCAACCCAACCCATTTGCTTAGTAAGGCAACACTTTTTTTGTGAAAACAATTGTAGCATCATATTTAATTTTGTGGTCAAACGTGAGTGGGTTATGGAAATTACTTAATTTGACCGAACAAAATATAATAATGCGTTTTCGGTTGCTCCATAGCCTTGTGTATAAAATTATCATCTTTTATTTTTTTTCGTGGGTAACCTTGTGCGTACGTCATAAAAGTAAGATGAGTAGCTATAAAAATAAAAACTGCGTACAAGACTATCGTAACTCAATGTAAACTACATCCTGCCTCTATGCATAAAATAACAGCGTCAGCAAAAATAACATAACCTGTGAAAATTTCAAGTAACCATCACGGTTTAAGAGATACAGGCTGGTGACAGACACACGGACGGACGGACAGACGGACGGCGCGGCGAAGTCTCAGAAATAAGCTCTCGCGTTTTTTACCCTTTAGGTACGGAACCCTAAAAATGATCACGAACTAATTTGAGAATCGTGATGGAAGTAGAGTAGGTACGTGTGCATCAACCGGAATCGACGAAAACGTTAATCTTGTATTTGGATAAAAAATCTCTAAAAGCACTTTTTTGACCTTCGTGTCCTCAAGATCGTGGACTGACGTCAGAGTTTTCGTAAGCATAAGCTACTATCGTAATTTTAGTTATATAATGAAGATTTTTTTGTAATTTAGAGATCTCAGCGTAAATAATAATTAAGTTATTATAATATCCGATTCAATTGCTTAAATCATAATAATTTGTTATGTAGGAACTTTCCATCAGGTGAGATTGTGGTCAAGCGTAAGCCTATATTGATTAAAAAAAAAGGACTATTTGAAAGGAGAATGGGCAAAGTGGTCTACCTACTCAACACTAATGAAACCTATATCAGTGGATAGCTTATTTTTAGTACTTAATTTCATTCTATGGAAGCAATGCTGTAAGTCCTGGGGTTCAAGAGATATCCGAGAATAACAAAAAGCAGAACAGAACAGAATTTACATCTAATGTTAGAACATTAGATGATAGTTCGTCGGGTTTTGCGTAGGAGAGGATAAGGACCCACTCCTTGTTTTGAATTACCGACGCAAGCGCAGGCATAAAACGCCCCGCCCCGCCCCGCCCCGCCTCACGCCTGCCCTGTGCTTTAGCATAGCACCTTGCAGTTGATCTCCGGTTGTCGTTGTGTACTGTTCGTTTCCTTGTTAAGAATAATTATCTTTGACCTTTGCTTGCTTATCGGACTGTTGAATATTGCCATTGTTTTGACCTGTGCTTGTTAATTGGACTCCGATCATCTTTTTATAATGGAAGAAAATAGGCGTGAATGTGTTGTTTGTGAGCGCTCTGTTTTGCGTCAACGGCGACGTCATTTAATAACGCATAACATAATACAATCCAGACCTTTTGTTGAGGTATATAGCTTTGGTCTACCTACTCAACACCAACGCCATCTATGCCAAAAAATAGAGAATATATAGCAATAACAAACAGAACTTACCTCGTGTGAAGAATGTTCTCGTATATATACCTCAACAAAAGGTCTGGATTGTATTATGTTATGCGTTATTAAATGACGTCGCCGTTGACGCAAAACAGAGCGCTCACAAACAACACATTCACGCCTATTTTCTTCCATTATAAAAAGATGATCGGAGTCCAATTAACAAGCACAGGTCAAAACAATGGCAATATTCAACAGTCCGATAAGCAAGCAAAGGTCAAAGATAATTATTCTTAACAAGGAAACGAACAGTACACAACGACAACCGGAGATCAACTGCAAGGTGCTATGCTAAAGCACAGGGCAGGCGGGGCGGGGCGGGGCGGGGCGTTTTATGCCTGCGCTTGCGTCGGTAATTCAAAACAACCCCACTCCTTATCCTCTCCTACGCAAAACCCGACGAACTATCATCTAATGTTCTAACATTAGATGTAAATTCTGTTCTGTTCTGCTTTTTGTTATTCTCGGATATCTCTTGAACCCCAGGACTTACAGCATTGCTTCCATATAATGAAATTAAGTACTAAAAATAAGCTATCCACTGACATAGGTTTCATTAGTGTTGAGTAGGTAGACCAAAGCTCATAGCAATTTGCCCATTCTCCTTTGTTTTTGCATTTTTATTCTATGGAAACGATATAGGAATATAGGAGGCAATTTTTATGGCCCCCTTTTTAAATAAAAATATAAAAAGATTTTAAATTTTTTATGATTGCAATGACGTCGGGCCATTATTACATACAACTTCTTCAAATTTCAGTAACGATTAAAGACAACGTAAACGAGCGCAACGAAATAAAGGCTCGTGACAGACAGACGGACAACAAAGAGATCTTATATTATAAGTGTTCCGTTTTTTTTATTTTTAGGTACGGAACCCTAAAACTAAATTAACCTTTGAGTGGGGCATCAAAATGAAGAAAATGCATTTTTTTTCTCAATTAATCTTGTTATCTTAGCATATAATATAATCGTCAAATTTGTGTCAGGTGCATTCACAACAACCTGCAGTCTTTCGCTCTTCCATCCGCCCCTTTAACAGTTGAGCGTTTGAGGCTTTCGTATTGTATAACATACCGACTTTTGAATTGTATCAAGCAACTATGAACCAATCAACCGGCACCTGTTTAGTAACCTTGCCCTACTCGCCGTAACACAGACCTAGATACCGTCCGTCACAGCTTGCGCAGACGATTGCTTCGCACTCCAGTGCGCAAGCGCACCTAGATCAAAAGCCACCATTATAATTATTTTCTTACAATGCGTGCAATTTTGACGACCTCCCTGGCGCAGGGGACGCGCGCTCGGATTCGAGTGAGAGGTCGCGGGTTCGATTCAGGCCACGGGCCACTTTGGAGTTTAATAATTTCTAAATCGGCTCAGGGGCCTTATTCTGTATCGTTCACTTAGTTAGTTAGTAACCCTAACTGGGTTACTAACTAAGAAAACGAAGGCAAAAATCATAATTTTGCACAATTTACCAACCTAGGTCGGTATGGTATCATATCAGTATACCATGCTAGTTGCTATCTTGTACAAAAAGAATACAAAAATAGGATTTTTGCCTCCGTTTTCTTAGTTAATAACCTAGTTTGGGTTACTAACTAACTAAGTGAACGATACAGAATCAGCACACAGGAGGGCTATCACCATCTCATATAGCAGTAATGCTGCATTATTTTTTTGACATTTTCATACCAACATCTACTATGTTTGTATGAAAATGTCAAAAAAATAATGCAGCATTACTGCCATTACTGCTATAAAAGATGGTGGTACGGTCCCAGGTCTGATCTGGTGGGAGGCTTCGGCCGTGGCTAGTTACCACCCTACTAGCAATGTGTATGATGATGTGTAGAAACCGTTGGGGTTAGTTTAATTACCCTTACAAGTTAGTACGTTAACATTTTCGGAATTCGGATGCATCATCACTTAACATCAGGTGAGATCGTAGTCAAGTACTAATTCGTATAGTGTAAAAAAAATCAAGTAATATTTTCTGCAAAGAAATTACAACCGATGTCAATCTTTTTGAGTTAGCTCTGGAATCTGAGGTCACATCATAACCAAATTTATATAGGACCACCTCGGAAGTATATCCTTTCAAACAAAAAAAAATTGAAAATCGGACTACTCTGTATAAAGTTAAGTTAATACTTGGTCAGTGTTGGTCATACATAAAAACCTCAAAACCTTAGTCATGATAAAATCACCTATCTACGATTGTTGCCTGGTTGCAACTTGCAACAAAATGGATACGACGGCTTAAAATTGAAAATTTTAACTGAATTCACCTCACCCATTACCTATATCTACCAGCTACCAGACATTTGGGAAAATCTTCGTAAATATTCCTGAAATACTTGTTGAAAGTAAATAAATAGTAAATAGTCACAATTCTAGATAACGTCATGATAATGGCGAAGTAGGATATTCAAGACATGAATATTATTGTGCAAAACATCATAGTATCTCAGTGGTGCAAAAAGACAAAATTGGAAATATGGAAATGTACTACATACATGCAGAAACATCAGCATGAGATCTGTTACTAAGATAAAGTCACCAAAGATTTAAGGAACACATCAATTATGGCATTAGCCATACGATTTATCTACGACATTAAAGTACAAGTACCCTGTCGATCGCCTCATAAAGTTATGGAACGCAATTCAAAAGGTTCCATAAATTGGCCTTCGTTTCGACATATCACGTGATCGATTTGATTTGTCATTTCTAAATTTTTTTATTTCATTCCATTTCGTTTATATAGGACAGGTTTCTGGATATCTATGACGATCGAGCTTGGGTTTTTAAGACAGAAAACAAACCAGAAGCACATTGTAAACATAAATAGACTACAAACTAGTTTAGATCAAAGTTGTGATAACTGAGATTAAATGTCTGACGTACTCTGAATCTTAGTTACTTGATTGCAAAATCTTGAGCACAGTTTACCAAAGATAACTTTGAATTTTTATTTCAAAGTCAATTTGGTTGGTTGAGTAAGGTGCAACGCAAATACGACAAGAAAAACAAAGTACAAAAGAAAATATCCATTGATTCCGTAATATTTAAGTGCGATCGGGATGGAATTTATTTAACATTGTTTTGCCATTAGGGATGTAAAAAAGATTGTTTACGACTTACTCTCAGACCTACCAAACATACACAGAAAAATTCTTAACAATCGGTCGAGCCGTTTCGGAGGAGTTTGATTACAAATATTGGTACGAAATTTTACATATCAAAAAATAAATTCAAAAATAAATGCGAATATACGAGACCAAAAGACGTAATGCAATTATATTAATGTTAGTCCAAGTTTGGATAACATGCTGTCAGAAATTCTTAAGGACGAGTTCTAAAATGGACTTTGCAAGTCAAACCTGTTTCACACAACCGACAATCGACATGACTGTCATGACTACAGAGAGAAGTACGGGAGTAGCATCCAGTCTTGATTGAAATGAAACTAACAAAAATTTACTAAAACAAATCTATCCAATGCAAGAGCGTATTAACTTAAAAACAGGACAACTAACAGAACTTGGTGTTAAACATGGTAGTGATAATGCAGCACAAGCTTTTGGAACTTCCTTGTAGGGTAGAGACCAAATCACAAAAGTTTTATACAACATTCACCTTTAAAATGAAAGTAGGAAATACCAAAATAGGATATTACTATTTAGAAGGTAAAACTTTACTCGTGAAACATGGGTATGAATATAAATACGTCGAAAAACTTAAGGCAAGACTTGATTGGTATGCAAGTGGTGAGTAAGTTTGTACTGAATAAAACGAATACAACCGTAATGCAATGATGATAAAGCCTATTATGGAAAGACGTTGAAGCCATGTCACACGACTGATGGTTCCTTGCTCAGAAACCCTAAAGTAACCTTAAGTCAAGGCAGGTTAATATTCTTTACTGAGAATCGGATGGTCAGGTTCGATTTTAATTGGATATTGTGAAGGACAATCGCGAAAGTACTCGTTGAAATTCTACTATTAGGATGATTCACTAAGAAAGAAGATGAAATACTCTGTCAAGAGTGAATGACCAAAAAGAACTCAGAGAAAAGACTTAGTTCCTGCTGGATAATCTTCAAAATAATGGCGACTTTTGAGATGAACTTGGAAAAAATTACGGAATCATAATTTAACAGTCATGGTGTTAAATAGATTGGATGCAATGCCTGTTTACATTAAATTTAATCCAATCAAAAAGCATCCTGTCTCTATGTGCTGGACCTTTTTTTTAATTTTGATCATATGAATTTGTTATTTCTACTTTCAAGGCCATTTGTCAACTTAGGTACACCGCAGAAATACACAAGCAACTATAAAAAAATCTTCGATCGTATAATTGAACCAAAATGCAGTTTCTCCATTCTTGAAGGTCGAATTTTCTATAAAACGTAGTTTTGGGAAACAACTATTAAATTGGAAGCATATACTTATGTGGCATTTATGGCCTGCGCTCTAGTAACTCGGTAATTGATCTCAATGTGTGCAAGACATTTTTATTTGTTCTAACGAAATGCTAAATATAGACTGTGTTGTTTAGAAATATGTAGCTACTAGCTACCTCTTCTATAGATGCTCATTACTTTGCAGAGTCAGCTTGTTTGGTTTGTTTTCTTTCCACATTAGGAGTCTGTTTCATTAAAATCAAAGTGAAGAAGAAATTGTTTTCAGCCCCTTTTTATAGGCCACTTTGGCGGTTCCCAATATTCTATCTATCCGTGGCTTACCTAACTAGAGATAGAAATTTGACATTACTTGTATGGAGCTTATAACACATTGATATCTTTAGTAGGGCAAATAGAAGATAGAATATTGGGAATTGGCGTTATAGACGCGGGTTTCTTCTAATAATGAGAAGTTCTCCTTCTGCTTTATTCTCCAGCGGTTTTGTTTTCCTTAAAATACTTAGTTGCACGTTGAAAAAAGATAAAGTTGACTCTATCAAATTACACAAAACTTCAAATTTTACTACACAAGAAAACTTCTTCAGTATTGTTAATGCAACATGTAACTAAAAACGAAACAGTCATGGCTAACAGAGGTCATGTTTTTGAGTTAAGTAACGAAGTGCAATTTATTATTTGTAATGCCCGACTCAAAGATGATCAGCATTTCGAAATGGCTGACCTTTAGGGGCAGTAATGTGGCGTCGGACCTCGCGTCGTATCAACAATCGTTACAATTACAATTTGTGTTTACCCGTATGTATGAATTTTCAATATTTGACTGTCAATATAATTAATTACAATCTTTGTTAAATATGTTTATTTCAAGCAATTACTGCTTTTAAATTTTAGGCTTATCCAAGATCTTCATTTTTTTGTTAAATAAGACAGAATAATGATAAATCTATCCCGATTTATCATTATTCTAATTATACTTAATTAGTTTTTTTTTCTGTAAGTTTTTTACATGATATCTTATAAGTTGGCTTAAACATCGTCATATGAAATCCTCAACCTTTGTCCAAATAAAATTGCCTCGCTAGATTGTTAAGGTACGCGTTTCTTTTGCAAAGCTGGTTTTTACGACAGCCGTGTCCAAGTTTCTATTGAGTCTGTTATTCGGTCAAGTTCATCATCATTAAAAGCAAGCTAACGTAACACAAAATGCAACTATTAAATTCTTTGCAGATATAGAAGTGGAGCGAAATTGTGAAAGAATTTTATGCTACTTTCAAAACAGTTCAAGTGAGAAGTTGGTTTTTGAAAGAATTCAGGGCGTGGCTGTCGTGGCCACGGTCGTATTATAAATACTTTGATATCAAATGGTGTTAAGCTTGGCAAAAATTTCTTCAAACGGAATAATTTTTTGGTTATCTAATACGAGTTCGCACTATAAAGCTTTTATGTTTTTAGTCTCGATATTCCATCATTTTGATGTCGTTACATGGTTGAACTTACTTAGATCGACTTCGTTATACTAAGACAGTCAGGAACCCCAAATTTTTCGAGACTTATGTCGAACTATTCTTAAAATTTTAATGTAGATAGGAAATATTTTTCTGAAATGCCTTGAGGAAAAAAATATTGAGGAAAAAAAACTTCTGGGATCAAAATAGGTGACTTTTATTGCGGTGGTTCGTAAATGCTGGATATTGCCAATGTATATATACCTACCTTTTGCCGATTTCGGCTACGGTGACTGCATTCCTGAAGCATTGCTTCGTGGGTGCGCCCTAATGTGGCTTATGTACCCTATCCTTGCACTGAAAGAACGAGCGCACTGCGGATAAGTTAGCGTATCGCCAGTATAGTAGTAAGTCATGACATTAGAGGATGGCCTACTCTTAAGCTGGTCACGTTTAGTGTCTAACTCAATCCTCCTACTTTCCTCAAATTTATGGGAGCTCTGTTGCACCAGACGTCTCTTTCACTCATTACGTGTTTTGGCCAAGCTTTCCCAACTAGAGCATGCCTTCATGTGTCTCTTCAGAACATCCTTGTATCTAAGGAACTGGCCGCCTGGTTTCCGCTTGCCGTCCTGAAGTTCTGAGTAGAAAATGCGTAGAAATTGGGGGGGTATTGCCAATATGCAATATCCAATATGATATTGGGTATTCCATATGGCCTTTGGCTCTATGGCCTTCTGTTTAATTTAAGGTATCCCTCCTGTCTAGTCCCAACCGGAGAATAAGCATTATTCCACTAATTGACCCAATCAAGGAAAACCCAAATTAACGTCATGAAGTAATCATCTAAGCGTCAAAATCGATCTCAATGAGCTGCCCGACGTCCAATTGACCCCAGGACCCGATACCGCTGTTGCGTTTGGTAAATTGCTCCTTCCTGCCAGCCAGTCTGTAGGCGACGGGCCCGGCCTATTGGCAGTTGATCCTGTAACCCACATATATTGTTTGGTAACAATGGAATGATTGCATGAAGATGCATTGTGTAAGAGGCAGAACGATTGACTATATGATTTTCTGTATGTTTCTATCATTATGTGTTTAAAGCGCCTTTTAACTATAACTTACTTGCAGGATCTTTTGAATGAATTTGGCGTATGCAGGTCAAATAATATAGACTTCACTTTAAGGAAATTATCGAGAACTCGCAAGCATGGAGACTTCTTCACGAAATTCAATTGAGAGTTGGGGACAGACAAGTCTGATAATAATGATAATTAATAGAAAGGGGACGTAATATACAGTGTGTCGGGCTCGAACTAGCGATAATTTAAGGGAGTTTTCTCACTCACTCCCTCTCCGGTAGAGCCGTTTCAATTTTGGTTGCGTTTTTTTGGGATATGTATTCACAAAATCAGTAATAACTTGAAAGTCTGTTTCTTCACATGTTCTCAACTGTTCTCATTTGACTGGGTACAATATTCTTCATCGCTGGATACCTAACAAAAATGTAAAACGTTAAAATAAGTCAGCCAAAAATGCCTCGAACTAAAAAAAATTGCCCAAAAAATTAAAACGTGATGTTATTGGTAAATTTTGCAGAAACGGGACAAACGCAATTAAACGATATACACGGTTACGCACCAGAACACCAATTAATCGCTAGGAGGTACGTCTTTGCCGGTAGGATGGACACCAGCCGCAGTTGTGGGCTTACGCCGATGGTAACTAGTCACGAAATTCTAAAGTGGCCTTGTCGGGAATCGAACCCGAACCCCCTACTCGAAGCTTCATCAGGGGGTGTTATTATCAGTTTTCTGTAGTTAGGGAAGGGAGAAAAATTTCGGGTGCGAAAATTCAAATTTTATATATTTTTTAGCTAATAATGGGCTAATTATACATTGTAGGCTTTTGGCAATGAGTTTTGCGGGCACAACATTTATACAATGTGCAGTAGTTAATCTACTTAATATTTTCGAAAAATAAAATTTGAATTTCGCGGGCCGGTAGGGCCCAAACACCTCAACTAAAAAATATGGCACTGGGCACCCGAGGTACGGTTTATTTCTATTGAAGCCTTGAGGTTGCATAATTTTAGCAACTAAGAACATCATTAGCAACTAAGAACAGCATTGCTGAAGGTCGAAGGCGTTGCGCTAGAAATCCGATATAAAAATATTAAGTGAACATTATTTATACAAGAATACTTCTTATAAAAACAATATTGCTTTTAGAATTTCAACTTTACTTTGATTAGTTATTTTATATTTTTTGAGATGTATATCAAAATAATATTTGCTATTTTCGAAATCGTTTACGAACCACCCAACTTTCAACCTACTTCAAAAAAGGCGGGGGTTCTCAATTGGAACAGAGTTTTTTTATGTTTGGTACTTTGTTGTTCGTCTGTCTGTCTGTCTGTAATATGAATAAGATATCGACATGGAATTTGGAATTTTTTAAAGTAATTAATAATAATGGCCCGACGTCATTGTAATTTGCAGTCGTAATAAATTGAAAGTCGTTTTTATTATTATTTAAAAAGGGGGGAAAATCGTCGAAATTTCAAAAAGAGATAATTTTGAGTGTGTATCATAATATGAAAGGGTATCATAATATTATTTTTTACTTATATACTTGTATATTCTAAAAAAGATTTTTATTTATTCTTATGCCTAGTTCTTTAATTCTGATAGTTTTTGATTTATTGGGCATAACAATACGGCCCGGTCACCCTAGTTTGATACTTGAGTATTTGTATTTTTTTTGTTGTATTTGTAAAAATTCTGTATTATGGTATAAACGATAAATCGTTACCAGGCTACTTTGTTGATTGCGCTCACAATCTACTCTGACCAACTGGCCAAACTGTATTAATGTTCTAAATTGGTCTCCAACAGTCTGATCATTGGTAAGTCGCGTCTTCCCGTCTGTCTGTCCATTTGAAGCACGAGCTATTGGCAGTTAATCCTTTAACCAACTAATATTGTTCGGCGACAATAAGATGATTGCACAGTTGTTCACTTTGACAGGAACAAGAACCATTATAGGTACTAAGGTATATATGTTTTTAGGATTTCGTACCTCAAAAGGTAAAACGGAACCCTTATATTTTAATAGATAAACTGAAATAAAAGGTACCTAAATAACTATTTACATGAAATTGGGAATAGTTGTAGGATAATGATGGCCCCACATCATTGCTATCATAGAATGTTGAAAATCGTTTTTAATTTTATTTAAAAGGAAAATTGGGAAATATCAACATGAGATAACAATATCGAGTGGGGAATCATAGCTATATGATAGCATTATGAAAGTGCTAAAAAGGATCCCACCAAAAACATTCTGTAAAAAACTAGCCAAAGTCAAAATGGAGCTGCTTGTTTATCTCTAAAAAGTACTGAAATCTAGACAAAGTCGTGCCAAGTCTAAGGTTCCTTACTGCGATTTCTTTATTATTATAGTTAATGTTGCGTGACTTGGCCGTTGAAGGGTACACAAGGGTTCAAACCAGGTGCTCCATGACACCATTGCACCAATCTGTCGCCAGAATTCATCGTCAATGAGTAGCGGTTCTTGGTCTTCAACGGCCAAGTTACACAACATTAACTATAATAATAAAGAAATCGCAGTAAGGAACCTTATTAGACTTGGCACGACTTTGTCTAGATTTCAGTACTTTTTAGAGATAAACAAGCAGCTCCATTTTGACTTAGGCTAGTTTTTTACAGAATGTTTTTGGCGGGATTTCACTTCTTTTTGTAGAAACTTCAAAATATTACAAAATATTTCTGTCCGTTTTTCTAGATACATTAACTGCATAAATAACTTTGTAATCTCATATAATTTATATGGAATTACAAAGTTATTAATGCAGTGATCACCAGGTACTCCAGATCTTCGATTATCCTAGTTTTTATAGTTTTCCCTTTATGTGGCCATTAAACCCTAACTCTGTACCAAATTTCAGCTCTCTGAGTTTATGGGAAGTACTAGTTCTATTTTGATTATTATGAGTCAGTCAGTCAGTGTCGAAAATGCGAAACTTTGCTTTCGCATAACTTCGGAAGTATATGACCTACAGACTTGAAATTTTTGGGTTTTAAGTATGTGATTATAGCTTACTGGATAGCGAAAATTTCAGCGTTCTGGTCTTATCCAGAGGTTCTCAAATAGGAGCCCAAAAATGCGGCGAAATGGTTCCTGTAAAGATGGTACGGCAGTTTTGCTTCGCGCTTTGACTTTGGCGGGGGGGGGGGGGGGGGGGGGGGGGCTGATCTAGTGAGAATTTGTGAGCTTTGGTCAATAACTCACTAACCATTAATTAGTTGATTTGTTGACAAATATTGCTGATAATAAATATGCATTATAAATATACCAACCTAATATTCGACTTAATTTATCACACTGCAACACCAGTTATCTATTAAAAACTGCAAATTTGAACCGTACCTAATGGGTATTTAATATGTAAAAAATGACCACCATTTATTACCGGGTATGTATGCATCTTAAATTTTACAAAAATTAATGAGATATCAATCGTCTGTAAAGATTATCATCGTGATTCGTGCACAAATATCACCTAGAATGGTGGACGTTGATATTTCGGAGTCGTCATTGAAAATAGATCGTAATTCCACGATCGCAAGGCTTTGTTGAATCGGCACTCAGCATTTTAGATTTACCATCTGAACAGTTTATAGAATTTAACATTTTAAATAACAATACGTCGTTTCGATATGCATAAATAACTGTGGCGGGCGATAAAAGTTAAAATTCGATTTACTTTGTTACTAGGTAAGTATGGGTTCCTTGTTCCTACGAATTTTGAATGCAATTATAAATACATATTTCAATACTCGAAGGCGCGCCCCACTCTGTCAAAATCGCTCATGTTTCATTCGATTCGTATGGTGTTTGACAGAGTGGGGCGCGTCATAGTGGATTGAAATATCTAGATATACTTATTTAACGTAGCGTAGGTATGAAAATTGTCGCAATCGGCAGGATTTGAAGACTGAAGCCTGTGCTACAAGGTTGCCAACAAGCCCGTATGCAGGGGTGACATTGCAGATTTCTGCCGTGTAGCCAGCGTTTCTACAATGTTGGCCGATTTGACATTCAACAACCTTGGTCAGGAGTCTTGCTCTGCCGACAGTGGTCGGAGAGCGCGGTTGCTAACCGTGTAGCCGCGCGTTCCAACCAACTTCAAAGACAGTCGCGCTCTGTCTAGCAATGAGCGAGCACGTCTTTTCTGATAATAATTGATGTGATATTATTGAACTGTATCTGAGATCTCTATATTCCCTTCCAGTAGCAAGATATCTTAAAGTACCTAACTAGAATTCATTCTTTGGTAGATATAGCTGGTCTCATATATTTTGTATCCTTTTTTTCTATGAGTGGTCGAACCATTTCCACCAACTCGTCAAAAAATTATATAAATCATCAAAATCCAATAATCCTATTAAATTTGAGTGACTCAGAAGTAGTCGTTCTTTTAGCCATCACTTCATCCAAATCCTCTTAGGCTTTTTTCTTTATCTACAGCACACAAGAGTGCCAGCGTAACACCAATTTTTGAATTTTTGATAACGCGGGAGCCATATCTACTCGTCGTGCTCCTACCGCAGTTGTAAACACACTGAACTCTGAAGTTTGCAGCCGTGTAGTCGCAACGCACGACGGCAGTACCAACCGGCCCTCCAACCAGGTCACCCCTGCATACGGGCTTGTTGGCAACCGTGTAGCACAGGCTAGAAAGACGCGGGTTCGAATCGGAATTCGCGAGTGTGACAAATTATACTTACCTACGTACATGCTTACCTATTCAAAATATATAAGAATAACATTCTAAGTGTATGGATACACTCTTATATTATAAAATTAAAGATAATTAGGTTAAGGATTTTGGATTATTTGGTATATTATAACTAATTTGAGCAGCTTTTTAAATATATATTTTTATACTTAATGCCTGCCACCGAGAATCTCAAGTAAAACTGATGTCTGATAATAATCTAATTTAATTTCTTAAAATCGTCACTTAAGCAAAGATTAGGTAAGTAATTATGTGATATTGATTTGAATATGCGAAAAACTAAATAAAAATTGAATTTGGCGCAATTTGGCGGGCATCATAGCCTCAATTTCTTCGTCACTGAAAATTGAATTTAATTCCCGCAAATGATAAATTTATTACAATTTACAAGTAATGAAACCGATGTAACGAGATAACCGTGATGAAAGACGATTTTCGAAATGATGAACTGATTTCGCGTCGCGACGGTTCGTAGCGAATCGATTTCTTAACCAAACAAATTCAAGGTGAAAATTACTTAGCAAGTCAAACAATAAGTAGGTTGTCAATTTTCATTAATGGTTCCGTACTTATACTGCAAGTGAAATTTTCTGCTTCGACAAGACGATACATTTCTTTTTATACTATACAAGTTAGTACTTGACTGCGATCTCACCTAATGGTAAGTTATGATGCAGCCGAAGATGTTAACGTACTTACTTGGAAGGGGTAAGTAAAGTCACCCCAACGGTTTCTATACTTCGCTACATATATGTACATTGAGTTACCATATACTAATGGTACATACCGACTTAATATAATTATAAAACAAGGGTGACGCAATGCTACAGATATTCATCAAACCTCATTTACAAAAACAACATCTTGAGCTCCGCTGTTGGCTGTCAGCAGGGAGATCCACTGGGACCTGCCATTTTTAGTCTGGCCATCAACCCAATAATTTCGGCTCTAAATTCAAAATTTAATATATGGTATTTAGACGATGGGACCTTAGGAGGTGACGTAGATACTGTTTTGGACGATTTGAAAAATATTATTAACAAATTTGCAAATATTGGGCTCGAAATTAATTTTTCAAAATGTGAAATTTACATTCCAAATTCCTTTTCGGCTGAATCAAAATTGGAAATTATTAAAAAATTTAATATCCTTACCCCTGGCATCAAAATATTGAATGAAGAATCGCTTCACCTCCTAGGTGCTCCGGTTTTAGAAGCCTCTATCCCACAATATTGCTCTGATACAATAACAAAATTCAATAACTGCTCCCATCGTCTTGTAGAAATAAATCCACACATGGCTTTAACCATAATTCGCTTTTGTTTGTTTTTGCCAAAATTAATTTATGTTCTCCGTTGTTCACCAATTTGGAAGTTCAAAAACATACTTGATAATCTGGATTCTTGTGTTAAGAATTCCCTTATCAATATTCTAAATTGTCCATTAGACAATACGGCTTGGGCCCAGGCCTCTCTGCCAATACGGTACGGGGGCCTGGGAATACGAAAAATTTCTAGTGTATCTCTTCCAGCCTTTCTTTCCTCTGCTTATAGTACGCACGCCCTTTATGGTAAAATCATATCCCCTACCTTGGGGTCCATTGGGGTGTCGTACTTAGCGGATGCAAGAAATGCGTGGTCCTTGGTAAGTCCCAGTAGCTTGCCGGCTTCATTATCCTTCCAGAGACAGTGGGATGATATAATCTGCAAGCAACTTTTTGATGAACTGTTGGTGAACGCAAAGACGCAAAAAGATCGAGCTCGTCTCCTCGCTGTCTCTGTGAAGGAGTCCGGTTACTGGCTTCAGGCTCTCCCTTCTGCGAACCTGGGCACCCTTTTAGACCACACTACCCTGACGATTATAATCGGTCTTCGGCTTGGCGCCAAGATAAATCAGCCTCACCGTTGCCATTGCGGCGATGGTGTAGACAGCTACGGTCACCACGGTCTCTCCTGTTCGAAGAGTGCTGGTCGCTTCTCACGCCACAGTTCCCTCAACGACGTCATCCGGAGGTCTCTTTCTTCCGCCAAGATACCGACAGTTTTGGAACCGAATGGTTTATCCCGAAGCGATGGTAAGAGACCAGACGGTATGTCGCTCGTTCCATGGAAGTTGGGTAGGTCGCTTGTTTGGGATGCGACTTGTGTAGATACATTGGCTGCATCCCATATTCAGGCGACCTGCTTCAAGGGAGGTGCGGCGGCGGCCAGCGCTGAACGGGCCAAGAGGGGCAAATATGAAGCTCTCGATGGAAGCTTCATATTTGTGGCTTTTAGAGTTGAGACCCTGGGGCCGTGGGGCCCCGGTGCTCGTTCCCTTTTTGATGACATTTCAAAAAGGGTGATTGAGTCTACCGGGGATCCAAGAGCTGGCAGCTACCTTGGCCAAAAAATAAGTTTGGCTATCCAAAGGGGCAATGCTGCCAGCATTTTGGGTTCAATGCCTCGCTGCCTTGGCTTCGATGAGGCTTTAGCTTAAATTTTTATATCAATTTTATAAATTTTTAATCTTTTACTGTAATATTTATAATTATAAATGGATGCGTAATATAGAAAAAAAAAAACAAGGGTTCCGTTTTTTTCCTTTGAACTCATAAATGGAGTATTTTGGTTGTATAAAAATAATTATGTACCTAGAGTTGCAACCGAGATATTCTGTCCTCTTCAAATCGACTTATACTGCATCCCCGATTTTACTATCGTACGTTTCTTCAATTTTATGAAGAAGGTACGGTACATACTTAAGAAATCACGTAAAAAACAAAACCTGTACCTACTTATGTAAAAAAAATCTAAATTAAATTTAGCATTAATTAATGTCTTCAAAATTATATTGGTTTACCCAGTAGGTACCCTGAATAATAAATACAATCTGATGGAGATTAGGTTGATATTTAACTATTAACCTAATTGCCTAAATAAATTTTATCAGTCAAGATTTAAGGCTTACAAACAATAAATTGGAGAACCTTAAGAAATGCATTATCTAAGCAACATGACAAAAATAACAAGAAAAAAAATTGCCAACACAGATTAGGTTCGAGAAAAATAACTTTTTATTCTACAAAAAAGCTTATGGAACGGATGTCTCCGATTTAAAATTCAAGCCAAGAAATCCACTTAAGTCAAATATGGCGCCATAATGTCGCGAAGAAAAAATATCTTAGAGTGATCGGTTTTAACTTTTTGGCGACAAAAAGAATCGATACCTACCCTAAGTTGATTTCTTGGACAGTTTTTAGGGTTTCATATTCATACCAAAATGGTAAAAATGGAACCCCTATGGTGAGACTTTCTCCGTCCGTCCGTCCGTCCGTCTGTCACACTTGACCTGAAATTGAGAATAGTTGTAGGTACCTAGGTAGGTTCCCCCATTATGTCCGAAGTTAATCGTTCGAAAAATCAGAAATAATTATGACCAATAGGAATAAACGTTTATTTTGCAGGAATAATAAAATCAACTCTTTGTTAGGTTTGCGGTTCGCCAAAGTGCAAGGTTTGAATGCGTCCTCGTCCTCGCCTCACATTGTATGCACTCCAAAAACTTGCTACACATCCCACATAATACCCAAATCAAAATATAAAAAAACCTGTTTATTTCCGTGACTTATCGGTCGGTCATCTTGAGATATGCAGTCATCCTTGATCTAAAATGTCATATATGCATAGTTTAGGTTTATATCAAAGATTTAAATCGCTAGATGAGCCCTAAACCTACATTGCGCACATCGAAAACTTCCACAAACATGATGAGTGTGTGCTCTTAGCATGCTGTAGTAGTGTGATTGTGTGACAGAGAACGCGAATTCAAATTCTTTCAAGAGTAAATGAGACGTCAAGATGTCGCTGTGTGTGTAAAATGACAACGTGTTTCACGCAAGACAAAAACGTGGACGTTTTTGAAAGCTTGAGGCTCATCTAGCGATTTAAATCTTTGGTTTATAGTTTACACACAGGTTTATATTATAAATACATTACTGTATCCCACTGATCTCCATAGAGTATATAGAATATACTCTGGATAGCTGACTGTCAACGTAAAAATGAAGACACTTGAATTTCGCCATTTTGGCGCTGATTGTTGCGTAACCTGGCGTGAGCGTCTATGGAACTAAAATCAAATAAAATGTCATTCAAAACGACGGTCCACTTCCAACAAATGTCAATTTAGTACCGTGGACGCTGGGAGGCGCTTCAAATCGGCACAAAAATGAACTGTCAAACGTATGGAATCATCATATTCCATAGCTTTCTGATTGTGTAGTTTTTACCACTAATGGATATGATTGTAAAATGATAGGATCGTTTATCAAACGGCGACAGGACGCTTCTGTAAGAGGCTGCAAGAAAATTGTTCAAATCATCTTCCTTTTGCCATAGATTATGGGCGCCTACAAACAGTAAATTCTATTCTTATATACCTACCTACTCGCGAAAGACAGAAATTAATTGTGGGTGAATTTAATTATTAATTAATTAATTGGTGGTGGTATTGTGCAAAATTAATGGAGAAAATTTGGTTTTGGGTTAAGTAATAGATATAAGGTAAGTCCAGGTAAGGTGTCCTATTTACGAGAAATATAGTAATGCCAATAATTTATGTCTATGCATTTAGCCGATCCTAGTCCCTAACATCAATGGTGAATCAAAATAAAAAAATTGTTCAAGTGTGAGTCAGGTTTGTGCACTGGTGGTTCCGTACTATAAAGACCAATTCAAATCAAACACCTCTCCCACCAAATTCAAAACGAGAAAAAAATCACGTTTGTTGTTTGGGAGCGCCCTTAAATATTCTTATTTTATTTCAATTTAACTATTTATTTTTAATAATATTATTTTAATTAAAATATGCTCGATATTTTGCTAAATTTAGAGCAAGGTAGACCACCAGTTGTCGTTCATCAATAGATATCATATCGAACAAAAATAAATACTTAAATATATAAATACTTAAACTAAAATAAATACTTAAATAACTATTTATTTTAGTCTATTGTTTACTATTTATTGTTGTAAAGACAACATAGCTATCTTAATATACGAAATAATACGATTACGTAATGTAAATACGATTATTTTTTTGTTTTTGTTTTTTTTTTCTCTGATTTTTCGGCCTAATTACATAGACCTTGGTCGCGAGAGGATTGCCGAAATATCTGAAGATGTCTTTAATTCACGAAATAAGTCTTAAATCATTACTACTTAAGTACCTACCTACTATCAGAAGTGGGATTACCTCTCCTTGTACCCGCAACCGGTTTTAATTTCAAGGATCTTGCCGATTTAAAAACGAGAATTAAATTAGAAGTTTTCAACACAATATACCTACCTATAATTTTAATTAAGTATAGATATTTTTTTTTTTTTTTTTTTTTTTTTTCTCTCTTTGGCTTTACACAGATAAGCCAATGTCAGGTGTATAGATATTTGCTAGTATACCGGCTATTTGGATCAAAAAAAAAAAATTTTTTATCTGTTGCACACAACCCAAACATATTATATTTATTAATATTTACCGATGACAAAAGTAACAAAAGATCAACAACACTTCAATTATATATAAATACTAGCTGACCTGGCAAACGTTGTTTTGCCCTTAAGGATATAAAAAATAGATAAATTGAGATTTAAGCTATCCTATCTTTTAAGTAAGAGCAAACTGCACCCTGTGTGCGAATTTTATTAAAATCGGTTCAGTAGTTTAGGAGTCCATTGAGGACAAACATTGTGACACGAGATTTATATATATTAAATACTCGTAGATTACAAATACCTAACTTGACTTGATGTTTGATGTTAAGTTATATTTAAGTTAGGTTTTAATCGTACGATTAATCAAAGCTCAACTTACCAGTAGTGCGATTCCATCCAATTTCAAAACACCTGCAGCACCGTTAGTTAGTATTTAGTATTACTTATAACATCCTTTCATAACTACAACACAGTAAATCCACAATTGCAGCGACCCGCAAGAACACCGCGAAATCAGTAAGTAATCACAATAATTAAGTTATTCTTTATTTATCAAAATACGAGCAAAACACGACTCGAAAACATCTCGTAAATAGAAGCGCAGGTAAACCACAGACGCGGTAATTTTTTTGTTTCAACGTTGTTTCATGCTTGTCACAGAAATCCCAATGGGATGTTTGTTTTTTAACGCCGGCTGTTTCGATAAAATTGTATTTTTAGCGCAAGGCAGCGACACTCCACCCGCGATTTGATTCGGTCACTGACTGCCTGCCTGACTGTGGTCGTCTGTGACTCTGTGCAAAGAGTATAACTCTGTGAATGTGAACCACTGATTTGAAGTTTGAACGCTATTGCTCAGTCACTCAGTGCGAGACTCAATCTCACTGCGTATAGAATATCCCATCAAAAACATAAATGTGACATGAGAGCCAAGTTCAATATTATAATCTTATATGCCTTGGTCGGTGAATTCAATGACGAAAGAAGTGAGATCTTAATGGGTGCCAAGTTAAATGGTCAATCCTGAAATTTATTTAAAACAACGTAAAATATCATATCTTCGTATAACTTAGGATAATATATTGAAGCCTAAGGTCTGACTTGGCTACTTCTCATATACGAATGTCCGATCGATTGTTTCTACCAGCAGGCCAAATTTTCGGAATAATAAAAAAATAAAAACCGACAAGTAATAGGTATATAATTTGCGAAGGCGATAAAATTCGTATATGAAACTGCATGCCAAATTCGAATTTTGTAGGTCATCTGGAACTGGGATATAGTTTTGATCTATAGCTCAGTGATAATAATGACGATTTTTGAATGTTAATATCTAAATAACCGTTTGAGATATGTTTATGAAATTTGGAGCATATATGTATCTTGCAAGTCTCAATATTTGAGCCAAATTTGACACGTTTATGTCAAATGGTTTTTGAGATATGATGGTGTCATAAGTGGCTCCAAATGGTTCATGTAATGTTACACATGGTGCGCTTGCCAGTTCTGTTTTTGAACTTGGCTTAACACGCTACCGCGTGTCTAGATAGGTATAGCACTTGTAGTATAGGCACAACCTGCTTGACTTGATTTTTTTTTTGATTATCATAATACTGTACCCGTATCTACGATAAAGTTTCCGAAGATGTAGGCAACGTAAAGCAAAAATATGAAATTAAAATATCAAAGAATTAATAATTATGTATCCAAAACACCTAAAAGTATAAAATAGTTTTTTCTTTTCATGACTGTATTTCTCCTATTCATTGCCATCTATCGTATGAAGTAAGAAAAATAAAATT